>CM068868.1:8857500-11363750 GCA_035149815.1 Branchiostoma lanceolatum | reverse complement strand
ACACGATGTGATGTTGACGGGCTGCAGACTCACGCAGTCGTCCACGCGGAGGTAGTCCTCTTCGGTGAACAAGCTGCATGAAACCTGGCCTGGTGGCACACCTTTGGAAAGAAAAAAAAAAAAAATATCATAAATAGATTCAACTACAATGACATTCTTTAGCACCAGCTCTAAGCCTCCCATCTTTGGTAAGAAAAACCCAAAATATCAATAAACAGATATAATTGAACTACAAGGACATCCTTTTAGCATCTGCAGCTCTTTTTGGGCCTTGGAAGCTTGGGGCTGACAGTCCACCAGAGACTACAGGTTCCCAGGAAAGGGCCAAGGGAGATACAGTAAGGACCTCAAGGGATGTGAATATGGAGATCATAGGTATACAACAAGTCTAGGAAGTCCCACACTCAGATGCAAGGTACTTGGGGTTCAATGTTTTCTCACAGGTGCAATGCAGCAGAACCAAGTAATTCAAGGGCGAGTGCTTTATCTAAAAGTAAAATCTAGTTCAGGAACCTGATAAGATTAGATAAGAAATCTAATATGCTTACTCTTTTCCAGCCAAGTCTACATATACGTGAACTTGCTATCGTTGACAAATGTTACTGAGGGACCAAACTTACACTCATAGAGCGTGCAGCAGCCATCAGCGGATGTTGTGTTTTTCATGACTAGACCAGGCATGCAGGTCGGGGGTTCCGGACACAGGAGTGTGGAACAATATTCCACCACCTGTCCGTTCTCCCCTGACTCCAAACAGTAACAGCGAGAACAGCTGTCCTCAGGATTGGTCCAGTTGGAGCCAGCCTGGGAGAGAAAGATAGCTTTATTAGCATCATTTGACAAAGTGTGTATTTTAGAGTGTATCTCTACATGTATACACTGGAAGAGGCACACGTATACAAGTGTTCATCATCATGAGGAACCTCTTTACACAGTGATATGTTACACTACCTGCAGACACATTCCTACACATAATCAATCCATCTAGGCACAAATGATCACCCAACGACACTTGCACAGACTTACTGGATGGTCCACCAGAGTCTCATCGTCCAAGACACAGCAAGAGGTCTTCACACATTCTCCACAGCACTCTCCACTGCGCTCCTGGTAGGTGTGGCACTGGGGAGGAAGAGACAACTTGTATTTGGTAGGAGTCATACTGGAGAACTAATAGGTTTAGGTCTGGAGGATTATAACATCATCAACCATTTACAAAAATGACTTGTAGATTTAGTAAACTTTTTTTCTGTCAACTAACTTTCATGTAACGTTACCTCTATGGCACCAACCATGTTGGGTATTGCTGAGAGGAATATTTTTGGCTTGTAATTTCTGCTTGCTGGAATTTTTTACATAAAAACATTTAGATTAGTTTTTGTAAATAAAGGTTCCATATATATTAGCCGGTATATTTCCTACTATTATATACAGTAGGTTTCCTATTCTATTCTTTTCCAAATCTTTAGCTGCTACAAGGCATTTCCCATTCAGAGACATACATTGTGCATGTACCTGACTTGAGTGCTTCTGCCATTTTAACAGTTCTGGAAGTCAGCAGGTCTACAAAACAACTCTTATTCCTCATTCCTTCTAGAAAGTAGCCTATAAGTACATTTACTTACTGCTGGGCAGTCCACTTCACACTGTGAGGATCTGTCATCACAGTCCACCCTGTAGAATCCTGTTGCTGGGTCCATCTCCTCCAGACACCGACACTGAATACAGTCGTCATTGGGGTCAGTCCAGCTGGTACCAGGCTAGAGCAGACAAGAACAAACAGATAAGAAATCACTTGTTGATGTTATGAATGACTTCAACATTTACTGACTTACTTTACCTGTCTTAGAGTATAGCTTACTCTTTGTAGCATTGTTCTCAATGTCATGTCTGTGACACTTCTCATTACCAGGTAGCTTAGTTGGCATATTTGTGATGTATCTAACCAAGTTATAAACAGCTGTCCTGATAACAGTATTAGTTCAGTAAGCAAGGGAACTGCAAATCAAGTTTTCCATGTTACTATGTGCTATGTGCAAAGTCAACCATTTGTCTTAAAATTAGCAGCTTTTTCGAACAGTGTGAGTGTGAAGGTCTCAGTATTCACCTGATGAGTAGCATTCCTGTACACACAGACTGGCTGACGGGTGCAGTTGGTGTGGCTACAACAGTCATCAATAATAGTTGTCGGAGTCTCACCAATGCTGCAGGTTGTGTCATCTACAGGACACTCATTACACTCTGCAAACAAAGCAACATCATAAATCTATATGTATGTCTTCTAGTTCCCATAATTTACACTATAGATCTACTACATTTCTTTATTTGGCAACAATAACACAGTCGTTTAAGAATGTCTGTGTATGCTCTGGAACAAAGAACTGAAAGTTAGCAAAACTCTTGAAAAGACATTTAATTTTTCCAGTATACATGAAAGAACTCTGGGTACCACTACATAAGCCAACTGTTTCAAAGTATTTGTTGAATTCAAAAAGATATGGATATACATACAGTAGGTAATAACAAACACAAGCCACAAAATACACTGCCTCACCACAGCTGTACTCCTGGCAGCACTCAGTGTCAGTGGTAACCAGGTGCTTGTTGTCATTGCAGGTGGGGGGCTGGGGACACCTGCTGGGGTCGCAGGTGCAACTGCTATTCACACAGCCGCAGTCGTCTTCAGTCTCATGAATCACGTAGCCTGGCATCTGGGGAGGGGAGAGGGCATCAGGTACTGTTATGTTTACAGCTGTCAAAGAGTTAAATGTCACACATACATGTATGTTGTACAGGATGGATGCGGCAGAATGCCTGTTGATTGTAAATTCATATGGCTTGAATGATTTAAGCTGCCATTCATGTGCACTAACCATAGAACAATGGACTGTGCAACATGATATCAATCTGTTCTGCCTTAAGTTATA
Source organism: Branchiostoma lanceolatum (assembly GCA_035149815.1). Classification (NCBI taxonomy): domain Eukaryota; kingdom Metazoa; phylum Chordata; class Leptocardii; order Amphioxiformes; family Branchiostomatidae; genus Branchiostoma; species Branchiostoma lanceolatum. Next base: position 11,360,823 of record CM068868.1, on the reverse strand, counting down.
TGATGTCCATATCAGGAGTAGACCAACTTGGAAAAGTGTTATCAACTGTACAGCTATACTAACAGTATATACATGTATGTCGTGATTTCACCATGATGGTAAAACTAAAAGCCTTGGAGGAGTCATGGCCCAATCAACTGACCCTTGTCTTGTGTCTATAAAAATTTGGCCGTTTAGGCACTAACAACACAGAATGTGGTCCCACCTCTCCAACCGGACAGTCAGGTGTTGGGCTGGGTGGACAGGTGTTACAGCTGCAGTTGTAGTGAGGACAGCAGTCGGTTTCCACGGTGACCAGGTGCTTGTTGTGTGGACATTCTGGCTCAGGGGTACAGGTGTTCTCCCGACACTCGCAGGACTCCGTCACACACCCACAGTCGTCCTGACTGCTCACCAGGACGTAACCCTAGGGACACAACAAAACCTGGTCACAAGATGAAGACACGGTAAAATGGGTAACAATAAATGTTTGAGTACACTGCAACAAAAAGCATTGAAGCAAAACATTTTGCACTCCAAGTGTTTGGAGACTTCATGTAGGTAAAATTTTACTTAAGTTTAGCATACCATGGAGTTTGTAAATAAATACACACATGTGTCATGCCCTTTTTGTCTGTTGTTAGCTGTTACTACTGAAAAGGAAGCAGTAAACTTGTTTTTTTAACATATGTATGTCAACTACAAGAATGTCATCAAAGTTCGATGGAGTCTAGTACTGTACCTCGGCATAGTTACAGTCGATTACTGGACGGGGTGGGCAAGTATCACATGTGCAATTGTAGTGTGGACAGCAGTCCGTATCCATAGTAACCAGGTGTTTGTTGTCGTCACACTCAGGCGGCTGGTCACAGGTGTTGGTACGGCACTGGCAGGACTGGTTTACACAGCCACACACATCCGTGGTGCTCTCAAGCACGTAACCCTGCCAACAACAATCAACTTACTCAGGTTCTGACTGACATTCTCAGTGTTGCTTTCATTATTTATGGGGTGATCTAACCACAGAGTTGTATAGATAAAAGCATAAAAGTCTGAAGTACAGGATCCCATACCAAATGATGAAATCAGAAACAACTAGGGATTGACAAAGCAATCCATCATTGAGGCCAATCGGCCAAGAAGGCAAGGATCCTTCTGTCAATTGTAATAAGAAGACAATCACAAAAAATAAACATTGGTTTACAAAGCTTTCCAACCTCAACCCCCGCAAGCATGGAAAGACCGGACTGAGAAAGAAACAGGACTTAGTTTAAAGGTAGCAGAGTCTAGGGCCCTGGACTGTGCAACATGAAGGAACTTAACGGAGGGGAGAAAGGGGCTAGTTCCTGTCCTAGGCACTTATGTAGGCAGGTAGATAATTCAGACTGCTCACCTCCCCAGGAGGACAGTATGGAGGGGGTGTTGTTGGACAGACTTCGCACACACAGTCGTACTCCAGACAGCAATCTCCCTCAGACATGTCCAGGACTTTGGGCGGTTCACACTCTGGGGCATGAGGACATTGCGTAGAGTTGCAGCGGCACTCGTACTCAGGCACGCACTCCCCGGGGTTGGTGTGGAGGACGTACTGGTACTGGTCGCACTGGGGGATGACGACCTCGGGACAGTCCGCACGGCTCAGATCGCACACTGGAAACGAAAGGTGGAAAATGTTAGATAACTCACCAGTTTGGCACAGTAATTTACAGCAGTGCCTGCAGAAATTCTAAACATTTCTCAGACATTTCTTTACTATATACAAAGATGTGCTGGGGTCACATACATATACAGAGTTGCATAGAGTAGATGGATCACATACCACTTCAGTCTAGAAGTGTTGCATATAGTATCATAATTGAACCACAACAAGGATCTGAAGAGGGCTATCTGTGAGTTTTAAAGGCTTTGCAGGAAAGTAAAAAATGTATTGTGCAAGAATTCATGAGTTCAATAATTTATTGTACACAGAATCCTTCTCCTTATGTGCAAAATTTTGGAAACAAAGTAGATCTGAAGCTTTAAGAACTTTGGTATGATTTACAACCCTACCACGAAAGTCTACTGAGCAAAGGGATTCTTACAGTGTACAGAAAAAGGAAAACTCTCCTAAGAAAGTCTGAGAACGCCTTTGAAAGTCTTACCGCACTCATAGGTGGGGCAGCAGGGGTCAGACCCCTCCACCATCCTCTGAGACTCGCACACACCACACTTGGGGATGGGCTGGTTGGTAGGGCAGGCTCTGGGGTAGCACTCAGTCTTCCTGTATCCTGTACATGTGCACTCCTGGCAGCTGCCATCGTACGGGATCCAGGTATCACCGATGGCATGAGGCATGCCATTCTCATCCTCACAGCCATCTGGAGCAGCGCAAGAGACGAAAGTTACCAATTGCTTACTGGAAGGCCATCAAAAGCGGATGAATTCCTACTTTCAACAGTCAAGTTGAACATGAATCATAAATATGTGCACTTATTGGCATGGTGAACACACCTGACCACACTTTTATCTGATGGAATAATAATCAATATATACAGCATATAGAATCATGACAGATAAATTTATGGTAGTACATGTAGATTAATGGTCACAGTGGTAGATAAATTTGCAGGTTAGGCATCTATGAATGAGTAATAATATTTTGGTTCAGTCTATACACTAGAAAAGGTTTTCTGTGGACATTTCAGATGCTATCCTGCATTCTTCTTCAGTGATAGAGGTATGGACTACATGAATTTTGTACAATTGCAAGTTTGGAAGTAGTGCAGAAGTGTAGAGTTCTTACGGCATGTATCTTCTTCAACACACTGGTCTGAGTCCATATGGAGAACCATGTCGTCCGGACAGAAGCAGCCTTCTGTCTCCATGAACGCCAGGGAACACTGGGAGGAGTTGAACATGTCCATGTTCTCACAAGTCTTCACACAGCTGCAGGCCTTGTACTCCAATCCAGCCTCACATTCGAAAGCTAGGCAAGAATAAATCATAACAATAACGTTACATCAGGCATTTTCAAATATCATTGAAGGTACATGTACAATCATGTATGCATACAAAAAGTCTAAAATTTCTACATATCTCACAAGTAGATAATATTTGACAGTACAGTGATGATTTCATATGCGGACTGGTTGTTACAAAATATAATGTAACTTACAGCAGTTGTTGCCCTTCCCTCTCCAGTCCACGCAGACACCCATACGCTGGCACACATAGGCGTACGCTCCTAGGGCCTGACACTCGCTGTAACAGGCTCCTCTGTCATAGCGACAAGACTGGTAGAAGAATTCGACGTCCACAACATCATGGCATGCGGCAAATGGGCCTTCTGGATCCTGGGGAAACATCAGGATAAATCATTCAATCATACAGCTAAAAAAAGAATGTGCAGTGTACTGACTACAGATCTGTTTCCTGTATTCTTAGCACAGGAAGGTGACATTGAATGGTGCAGTAATTCTTATGAAAGAGACAAGTTTATCCTGGTTAGTTCCCACAAAGAACACTGTAATTGGACTGACTTATGCTGGTCAGACATTGCCGGGGTCACATGGTGCTTGGCTAGTACAGGGATGAATGTATTGCAGACTATTAAGACTAATTATAAAACGATATTTACTACTGAGTAATACTGAGAAGATATCACCAGGGTTTTGGTCACAGAGTTTTGCTGTGGTATAGGTATGTATATTGCACATGTAGTTTGAGTAAGTGATATATACTGAAAGGACATCACAAGGGTATTGGGTCAGAGGGTGTTGGGGTGGTACAGGCCTGGGATACTGTTAGACTAAGGGACATATACTTACTGAGAAGACGTCACAAAGGGGCTGGTCACAGGGAGTGGTTCAGGGATAATTATATCAAAGTTAGACATACTGAGTGACATGTACTTACTGAGAGGACGTCACAAGGGGTCTGGTCACAAGGTGTTGGGGGTGTGGCGGTGGGCTTGGGTTCAGGAATACAGGTGTTGGACGGGTTGTCAGGCGTATCCACCTTCCATTCACAGGAGCAGTTGTTATAGTCGTTCATGATGTTCCCATCCCTGTCCTGGCAGTCGTCTGTTTTGTTGTTGTTACAAAGACCTGCGAAAAGGGGAGAGGATGAGGGTTGAAACAGTACTGACATGCCAGAAAGTGTGGGAGTACATTTTGTATCTGCAATCATTATGATAATTATAATCCTTCTACAAGAATTGGCTAATATTATGACTATGTCGCAGCTTCCTAATACAATATGGTTTATCTTAATACTAGTATATAAAAATGTATTTCATATAATAGTTTGGGATTCGCCAAGACCTTACCACATCTACAGGCTGTAGAACAACTATGACTGCCTTTGGGCATGGAACGACAAAACTAAAAGTAGAAATATGAGGTAAAAGTAGAATAAATTCATGGAGTGCAGCAGTGACAACATGCTGGAATAGAAGTTCCAGATAAACATTTTGTACTTACCACACAGTCCCTCAGTCTTGCCTGCATACATAGATGGAGGCACACTGATGTAGAAGCCACTGCTCAGCCAGTCATACACCACTGTCACGTTCCGGGACGGGATCTCCAGCTTCAGGGGGAAGCCCATGGTAGTCACCTTCATACCACCAAACTTGAACGGTACGCTCCACTGTGATCCATTCACAAACACCTGAGAGGGGATGGAGACAATTGACAAGAGTGAGACAAATGAATCTTAAAAATTGAGCAAAAATAAAGGGTGTTTGCACAGGGCACAGCCACCACACTGGTTTGCTGAACTTAACAGTGTATGACTGTATATTGTGCTTATTTGGTCAATATATACAAATCTACGAATCAGCATGGCTGACAACAAAAGGTATAGGTCCCATTGCTAATCCACTGTATATAAGGCATGGTTTGGAAGGCAGAGCCCATCCGTCTCTTTCCAACACCTTTTAACTCAATAACCAATGTTAATTACCAAGTTTACACCTGGTTGAGTGAGGAAAGTCGTGAAAAATTCCATTCCCAAGGACACAGTATCGAGCCAAGAATCGAACCTGCGATATCTAGATCTCGTGTCCAGTAGTCTAGCCACTTGGCCATTTGATGCCACAATACAGCTGCCAATACATGTGTACTTCTTTACAAAATTGACTGATTATTGGTACAAATGTACTTTACCTGATGTCCAGCCTTCAGCTCTACAGTGTGTCCATTGTAGATGACCTTGATCTCCTTGGTGCAGGTCGTGATGGGTTCAACAGTGCACTGAACGTTGAAACCCCGGACCTCGAAGTGACGTGGAACATAGGTGTCTCTGGCCAGGACAAACTCACCCTCTCCCTGGAAGTAGAAGTACTCTCCGTCGTACGTGAAGTAGTGAGGGTCACCATATCCCTTGCACTCACCTGGAGAAAATTTTTAAAAATCCTTAAGTTACTGAAATGACATAACAGAGGAACAGAAACAACAGACATTACCTAACCTACATTGAAATGCAAAACAGAAATGTAGACAAAAACCTAAGTATCTAGAAGATGCTGCTTCCTAAAATGTAGTAGCAAATTTCATGATGTTTTGTGTGTCTTGCACTTCTTCATGAGGCATCTTTTCTCTTCCATAATTCTTACAAAAAGTTTCAGCAGTAAAATCATTATCATTTTCTACTCGGGGCAAAAATCTAGAAAAGAAAAGAAAAAGGAGTTTCTATCGCTTTCAGAGGTTGGTTCAAATTGATGTGGCCCAAGGATGAAAGCAATTATAGAAACTGGATAATCATTAGCATGAGTATGAGGAGAGTACACACAGTACCTTGGTACACACAGTTTAATTGTCAGACTAAATGTTGGCAGATTCAACTTGTTCTTCCTATCTGCTGTTTGTTCGGTTGCTATATGTTAATGAATAATAAAACAATAAACACCTGAGCCAGAACAAAACAAATAAATTAGTTGCCCTAGAGTTAGTTTTTGTTCATTTGTCAGTCTAACTGATGGTTACACTCATGGTTTATTCATTTGTCAGTCTGATACACAGAGGTGGAACCTTGATGCTGATGTAAGGGCAACTGGCCCCACATGGGAACAGCTGGTAGACTCAGGGCCTAGGACCGCATGAGATGGAGGGATCTACATGTAGTTGATGGCCTATATGCCAAAGGATGGGCAGCAGGCAAAAAAAGTGGAATCAAAGAAGTCTAACAGATAGTAATCTTGTACATACATGGACACTCATACTCTGGACAGCACGACCCCACATCAATAGGCTGCAGACCATTGGTACAGGTTGGTGGCTCAACAACATCACAGGTGCGACGAGAAATGGAAATCTCCCCACATTGACGACACTGGTATAACGACCGGAAGCATCGGTCCTCTGGGTCATACCATGTGTCACCAACCTGTAGATGAATAATGTTCAATTTATCGTTACAGAAAATACATGTGGGTCAATCTATAAATCTGTATGTACATTTCATTGTAGGTCATCATCAATTCATACTTATATAATACGGATATCACCTACCTATACTTAGAATAGGAGAATGAAAGCACACTTCAAGAACTACTCTGATATAGCTGCCATGCCTACATGCTGATATGGATAGATACTGGCCTATCAATACTATACAATAATAAATAGAATGCAAAATGTGATTCAAGCCAGTTGTCATTATAGTGAATGTTCAATTTCCATATACATTGTACTTTTAGTCTCCCATTTTTCAAGGAACTTTCTCCAATATGATGTCTTGAAGTCAATTGAAAAAAACAACATAATTTTGTCAATGAAAGAGGTGTGATACTTCATCATGGTTCTAATGCAATTTAATGAATGAATGAATGAAGACCTTTATTGCACATTTCTGCCACACTTGGCTAAGTACAGGTCACAACAAAACAAAACAACAAGTACAGTTAACGGGACAAAAAGAATATGACTATCATTAGATAAATTCTACTTCTCCTCGCTTTTCGGTTATAGTAGATATAAAAGAACAGACGTGTTTTTCAATGGGAGGTTTGTCTAGTCGCATTAGGAATATGAATTTTTGTACAGTGCTTAAATGTGTGAAGTAGGGAAATAAGTTTTCTACAAGCTTATACAGTTCATTTCTTTCTTTGGTATATAATCCACACTCTACCACAAAATGACATTCGTTTTCTATTCTATTCAAATTACAATGTTTACATAATCGTTGTTCTAGAGGAGTGCGGGTATGTCTTCCCGTTTCAATGTGTAGTTTGTGGCAGCTGATCCTTAGTCTTGTGACTGTATTCCTGACCCTCATATTTGCATTACTTAGATATTTTTCTTCATTATAAGTTGTTTTGAATAATCTATATGATCTTAACTTGTTTTTGGCAGCCCCACCTTTGTTGTCGTTATGTATTTCTTTTAGAAACGTTTGGAAGTAAATGTCTTTTATCCGCTGGCCAATGGAACTAACAATTTGTAACGTATTTGTATTGTATGAAATTGGAAGATGCCATAAGAAAGCAAACCCGCTCTCCTCTAAAGACTTACGTATTCCTGTCGCCCAACATTTAACACCAGATTCGTCTAGATCTAACTGACAGTAGAAAGCATCTGCTTGAAAACTGTCGGCTGGCACATTTTGGCGAAGTCTAAGAAAATATTTGACGGCATTTAGCGAAGCCTCCACTTGTATTGGGTATCTTCCTAGTTCCGCCCTTGCAGCTAGGCTGCAAGCAGATTTTGGTACACGTAATGATTGTTTGCAGAATTTTAAATGAACGGATTCAATTGGACAGGAATTTGAACTTTTGAACGAGCCCCATATTTCAGAGCCGTAGAGAATAATGGGTTTAACGCACGCATCAAAAAGTTTGTTTCTCACAGAAATGGGGGCGTCGGCATTGTCCAGAGATTGGTTAATGCCGAACAAAGCTTTTAGACCTTTCCTGTAGAGGTGTTTGTGATTCGCCTTGAATGTGCCGGCAGAGTTGACAATAATACCTAAGTAACAATAGGATGTAACTAATTCAACAGGGTTTTTCTGATATGTAAACAAACAGTCTTTTGGAAGACGACCACCTTTAGAGAAAACAACAACTTTTGTTTTCCTAAGGTTTACATTCAGTCTCCATGTATTACAGTAGTTTTCTAGCTTGTTCAAAGAGGTTTGTAACCCTTGTTTAGACTCGGAAAAAATAACTAAGTCATCTGCGTACAATAAACAGGGAATGCGCTTATCATGCATAATTGGTGGTTTACATTCATTGTCAAAGATGGTTGTAATATCACTAATAAATAAGTTGAATAACGTTGGGCTTAAATTACAACCTTGTTTGACACCGCTATGCGTAACATATGATTCAGTGAGACCATGACTATGTTTGACACAATTTGTAGTTTTAGAGTACATATCTTTGATAGTTTGAAGAAATTTACCACCTATACCAAGCTTGTTCAATTTAAATATGAGGCCATTTCTCCAAACTGAATCAAAGGCCTTACTAAAATCTACAAAACATGCAAAGATGCGAGAGTTCTGACTGATATATTTCCTAACTAGGGTGCTAACTACGAAAAGATTATCTGTTGTTCTAAAGTTTTTTCTAAAGCCTGCCTGATGGGGTTTGAATAATGTGTTGTTTTCTGCATAATTTACTAAACGAGTATTCAATATGGAAGAAAATAGTTTACCTAGACAGCTCATAATAGAGATTCCACGATAGTTGTCTGGGATGGAAGGGTCCCCTGACTTGTGAATTGGCACGATGTGGCTGAGAGACCATTCCTCAGGAAAATATTCATTTTGTAAACACATATTAAAAACCTGGAGAAGTGACTTTTTCACTATCATTTTACCAGATTTCAACATTTCGTTTAGAATCATGTCATTTCCACTAGATTTATTGTTTTTGAGATGAGAAATGGCAGTGGTTAATTCCCCAATGGTTATTGGGGAATCAAGGACAGAGGGGTTTACAGTGGGCGGGGATGAATTCAGTGAATCGTTATTTGAAATTCGCGGATCATTTTCTGGGTCAGGACAGTCCTTTGTATTGTTAAAAAGTTTGTCTACACTGCTGAAGTGATTAAGCCACTCTTCATCTGATATATTGTTCTCTTGTGCTTTTGCTGGTTTTAATTTGTTTACTAGATTCCAAAAGGCACTAGGATTTTTATCTTTTAGGCAGGATAATTGTGTCATTATGTAATTATGAAAATCTCTTTTCTTCTTTTTTATGAGTTTTCTATATTCCTTTTTCCTTTTAAAGAATCTACCCCTGATATCTGGGTTTGATGGCTGTTTTACAAGTAGGGAAGCCAGGTTCTTCACCTCTCGCTTTAGTTCAGTACAGCTTTTGTCGAACCATTGTTTGTTTTGTCCAAGCCGGGTACGTCTCTTAGTCTTACAATTTGTTCTCTTTATTGACAATGATCTAGTACCTGCGTCTTTTAGAATTGAGCTAAATTCCGATACAAAAACTTCGATTTCTTCTTTAGAATTTGAACTACTGTTAGCTTTGAATGAGAGCGAATTTAATCTATTTTTAAAGTGGGATTGTGATAGAGTCTGAGAAAATATTTCCGTGGATGACTGGTTCCAGTGAAATCTCTGATGAGAAGGTTTGGATTTCGGCCTGTTGTATTTTTCATTAGGATGTTTATTTGTTGTGTTTGTATTGATGAGAACAGATAACATACAGTGGTCCGAAAAAATGTAAAAGGGTGAACTTTAAACAATAGAACATGTTGAAATAAAGATTGGCTGGTGGCGATATAATCCACGGTACTACTTCCGTTCGGCTGATGACAGGTATAATTACCTTGTAAATCTCCCACTACTCTACCATTTAGTATTCTAAGGTCAGCTTGTATACATAAATCAGCTATAAGTCTACCAAATTTGTTAGGAGGTGCTTTGTCAGAGCGTTGTCTATCTTTGAAAAGGTTTGAAACATCACAGGGGCCGTCCTCGTTGTCTACATAGTCATTTAAATCACCAAGACGTGAATTTAGATCGCCCCCAAGTAGGATAAATCCCTCTGAACTATACTTAGCTATTACATCTTCTAAAATGTCTATCACGTGATTCTCAGAGTTTTTATGGGTTGAAGAAGCGCTGGGGCTTAAATACACAGAACATATAAACAGATCTCTCGAAAGTCCTAATAATTTACGGTCCAGTCGCACCCAGAGAAGGTCTGTGGATTTGGAGGGTACCTTTTTTATATAATGCCTATATTCATTTTTGTAAAAGAATAAAATTCCTCCCGAAGAACGCTTAGCTCTCTTGTTTTTGTTTCGGTACAAATGAAAATGACTGTAGTTGTTGATGTTGATTTTGGTACTTTCTGTGGTCCAGGTTTCTAGCAATGAGAAGAAGTCGAATTTATTGATTTCGTCTAAAAACTCTAAGTCCCCTAATTTTGAACCTAATCCATGTACATTCCAGACACCGAAACTCTTGCTTCGGCCCGGAAAAGTTTTCATCCAGGAAGGCAAAAAGAATTAACAGAAAAAAGTCTGAATTATGCCTTTACCCTAACCCTCAATACTATATCGTAACTCCATGAAAAATAAAAAATAAAAACAATAGATACTAAGATAGAGGAAATCTAACGTCTTGAAAAAACGTACGAAGAATTCTATGAATCACTGAAAATACCCTACTTACTATCCATACGTACTATCTCTAGCATTGCTATCTCTACATATATGTATAACTAGGTTTGCATTTAACAAATCAGAAAAAAAAGGATGTCTGATTTATAGACAAAATGATAATAATGAAAAACAAAACAACGGATGGTAACAAGTCTAATAAAAATTGTGAATTACTGCTCTAATGTTTTCATACCACTTGTTGATCAATAGCTTTTCACCAATCAAAAAGAAAAGTATGTTTGGCTTACTAAAATAAATTATAGATGATAACATCATGATTGTTGTAATGTTTTCCTACCACATGTTGATCATTGGTGGCCACAACATGGCTGGATGCCAGGGCCAAGGTGGGGAGTTCATTCGCGAAGAGCTGCTGTTTGGCGGAGAGTTTGTGGCAGACATGCCCCACGGCACGGGAGGGTGGCTGAACATGGCGGGTGGGCAACCCCAGGGTCCCGGAGCCTGGCTGGGCAGGAACGGTGGACGCATGAACGGTGGACGTCCGGGATGGGGCGGTTTTGGAGCTGTAGCTGGACGCTCCATCGGTGTTCCTTCACAGCGTGGAGGACCCAGGGGAGGGCCTTGGTTACGCTCACCGACCTGTCCGTAGCGAGTTGGGGGGAGATCGTTTCTGTCGGTGTGTTCCTGTTGTCCCTGTCTACGGGTTGTGTATTGGTTAGGTTTCGGTGACCTGGTAGGCTGTATCCGACAGGTTCTTTGCAACAAAGATTGTGTTCTTCAACCTGCTCTTCAACCTGCTAAGCAAACTGAAAATTTGAAACTGAGGGCCAATTAATATTAAAGGTGTTCTACCGGTAAATGAAATGGTAATGTATTGAAAAAAGCTACACTCACCGGCCTCATCTCACCAGACTCGTCAATACAGAAATCTGGACACTCGGTGGTACTCGGTGGTACAAAGGCTGTAGTAGTGGGCTGGACTGTTGTAGAAACAGTGGTGGATTCTGTAGTGGTAGGCTGGGTTGTCGTGGAAACAGTGGTGGATTCTGTAGTGGTAGGCTGGGTTGTCATGGAAACAGTGGTGGATTCTGTAGTGGTAGGCTGGGTTGTCATGGAAACAGTGGTGGATTCTGTAGTGGTAGGCTGGGTTGTCGTGGAAACAGTGGTGGATTCTGTAGTGGTAGGCTGGGTTGTTGTGGAAACAGTGGTGGATTCTGTAGTGGGTGGTTGGGTTGGTGATGGGGAACCAGTTGGAGTCATAGCTGTTGTACTTGTCTCTGTGGTAGTAAGCTGGGTTGTTGTAGAAACTGTTGTTGTTGGTGTGGTTGTTCTCTGAGTTGTAGTACAGTAGGCTGGCGGAGAACAGCACTTCACTCGTATGGAGTAGTCATAACAGTATGGAGACTCCCTGTGAAAGACAGCATACAGTTGACACAGATTCCAAATAAGCACTGTCTATTTTTGGAAAGTTCTCAATGTTGTGGATGTAGATTGGACAAATGAGTTGATGGTCTGTATTTCTCTAAATATGATGAAAAACATGGTGGTATCCTTTAGGAGTTCTCTACAGATATAGCTAACCTGGGGAATCTAGTAAGATTCTGCCAGATTTTTAAAACTGTGTGACATTTCCTTGTGGTGTGACCGAGCTATCGAAAGATACAGCCATACATATGGAATACCACAGTGACTTTCCTACAAACCTCGGTCGCCATAACCTAACTAAATTAACAATAGACTCAGTATGCATGTACAATGTACTTGGTGTCCATTCCCTTACCTTGGCTGAACACTGGACAGGCACAGGAGACCAGAGCTGACATCACACTCCACCCCACTCTGTTTGACAGCATTGAAGTCTATGCTTGGTGTCCTGTCAAGACGGCATTCTATGTCATCTGGCTCCTCACAGAACTCCAGGGAACTTTCCCGCAGATGGGCAAAGGTCTCATTGTCATTGGCTGCAAATGAAGAAAACAAGCAAACATTCAGTGTGTGGCTATGAATTTGAATGTCAACCTCAGCTAGATAAAAATAGACTGTAATACATAATCATGGTGTATCGGGACGCATCTTATCTATCAAAACCAATGTCTTCATGATCAGGAAGTAACATTGTTAAAGGTACTTACGAACACCAGCACCAGGGTAGTCTGAGTTCATCCACTCTGACCAAACACAAATCTCCTGGCAGTACTCAGTGGTAGTCTCCACAGGTGGTGTTGTAGAAACAGTTGTAGTGCCCTCTGTAGTTGTGGACACTGTGGTTGTTGGTACTGTCTTTGTTGTTGGTTCCTCCGTTGTCACCGAGGAGGTTGGGGTTGTTGGTGGTGGTTTCTCCGTTGTCACTGTGGTAGTTGGGGCTGTTGTTGTTGTCATGGAAGTAGTTGTTTTGCATGAGTCAGGCACATGGCAACACTCGAACCTCACTTCATAGTCCATGCAGGCTCTCATATCAGTCAAACTGGAGTCACAGTACAGGCCTGTGTCTACCTGACACGTCACCTGAACAGAAAAAAAAGCACATTAATCCTAAGCACATCTGACAGTCAGATTCTGACATACTGACATCCAACATGGATGCAACAAACACAGTATATGGACGAGACATTAAAATCTATTGCTAACTTTTCTGAATACATTACTAGGAACTAAAGATACTGCAAATGAAGATTTCTATCTGGTCCTTACCCCAGTCTGATGATGATCATTGAAGTCCAGGCTGGGGTTTTCAGCATATCGACACTCGATGCCCATTGGTGTTTCACAGAAGCTGAATCTGCTGCGAAGGTTGTCCAAGCTCTCCACATCATTCAGCTGCATATCAGTGCTGGGATTGTAGGAGTTCATCCAGTCTGTCCAGTTGCAGACATACCCACAGGACGTTGGAGTGGTTTCCAGTTTTGTTGTTGTGGGTTGTGTGGGTTGCATCTGAGTTGTTGTAGGGCCAGGTGGTGTTGTGAATTCCTCAGTCGTTGCCGGGCGTGTTGTTTCCGTCTTGGTTGTTGTAGGCCGAGTAGTTGTCAACTTAGTTGTGGTGGCTGGGATGGGGGTAGTCGTGGAATGTGTGCTGGTTGTCATGGGAGTTGTGGAAACAGTGGTTGTTTGATAAGGTGATTGGGAGCCTGTAGGTGTAGGAATATATGTGGTGCCTTTGGTGGTTATAGAAGTGGTTGCCTCTGTAGTAGTCAGCACTGTTGTTGTAGAAACTGTTGTAGTTGGTGTGGTGGTTGGTCTTGTTGTTGTAGAAACAGGTGTAACACACTCCTCACTACAACATTTCACCCTGATCTGGTAGTCTTCACAAACTTGACCCTTGCCAGGCAGCTGGCTGGCATAACAGATCAGACCATTCTCCAGGTCACAGCTCACACCCTCTTGAAGGGGCATCTGAGAATCTTCCATCCCGGCAACCGAGCACTCAATGTCCATGGGGGTCTCACAGAATTCATACAGGTCCCTAAGGTTGTCATAGGTCTCATTCTGGTTCGGGTTACCACCACTGGGCTCCTCTTTGTTCATCCAGTCTGACCATTCACACATCTCCTCCACATGTTCACATGGGGTTGTGCCAATAGTAGTCGTCTGGGATGCCGTGGAAATAGTGGTGGATTCTGTAGTGGTGGGCTGGGTTGTCGTGGAAACAGTGGTAGATTCTGTAGTGGTGGGCTGGGTTGTCATGGAAACAGTGGTGGATTCTGTAGTGGTGGGCTGGGTTGCCGTGGAAACAGTGGTGGATTCTGTAGTGGCGGGCTTGGTTGTCATGGAAACAGTGGTGGATTCTGTAGTAGTGGGCTGGGTACTTGTGGAAACAGTGGTAGATTCTGATGTGGTTGTTGGTGGTGGTTTCTCTGTTGTCACTGTGGTGGTTGGGGCTGTTGTTGTTGTCATGGTGGTAGTTGTTTTGCATGAGTCAGGCAAATGGCAACACTCGAACCTCACCTCATAGTCCATGCAGGCTCTCATACTAGTCAAGCTGGAGTCACAGTACAGGCCTGTGTCTACCTGACACGTCACCTGAACAGAAAAAAACACCATCAATTCTACAGATAGGACAGGCAGATTCCAACACACTGACTTCAAACATGGATAACACAGTATATGGACAAGACTTTCAAATTTTCATCAAGACAAAGACTGAAAATGTAATAAGAATTTGTATTGAGATGATAAGCCATTGATAAGTTCCATTTCTACTGGGATATTCAAAGATAAATTTGCAAAACCAATGCATTTAAATATCATTGACATCCACTTTGACACAGCTAATGTTATAAGCAGTGTGCATCTACTAGTAAGTCCAGTCTTATTAGCATTAGTCTAATCCAAATCACCAACTGAAGGTGACCAATTATCTAGGGCACATATCGTCATAACACTCAACCAGCTATTAACATCTTGGCGCCCGGCTAGCATTTCTTGTTACTAATTTTTCTCTATACATTAAGATACATCAAAAGAAGATTTTCTGTCTGGTCCTTACCCCAGTCTGATGATGATCATTGAAGTCCAGGCTGGGGTTTTCAACATATCGACACTCGATGCCCATTGGTGTTTCACAGAAGCTGAATCTGCTACGAAGGTTGTCCAAACTCTCCACATCATTCAGCTGCATATCAGTGCTGGGATTGTAGGAGTTCATCCAGTCTGTAAAGTTGCAAACCTTCCCGCAGGACGTTGGGATGGTGGACTGGGCTGTTGTGGAAACAGTGGTAGTTTCTGTAGTGGTGGGCTGGGTTGTCGTGGAAACAGTAGTAGTTTCTGCAGTGGTGGGCTGGGTTGTCGTGGAAACAGTGGTAGATTCTGTAGTGGTGGGCTGGGCTGTTGTGGAAACAGTAGTAGTTTCTGCAGTGGTGGGCTGGGTTGTCGTGGAAACAGTGGTAGATTCTGTAGTGGTGGGCTGGGCTGTCGTGGAAACAGTAGTAGTTTCTGTAGTGGTGGGCTGGGCTGTTGTGGAAACAGTGGTAGTTTCTGTAGTGGTGGACTGGGCTGCTGTGGAAACAGTGGTAGTTTCTGTAGTGGTGGGCTGGGTTGTCGTGGAAACAGTAGTAGTTTCTGCAGTGGTGGGCTGGGTTGTCGTGGAAACAGTGGTAGATTCTGTAGTGGTGGGCTGGGCTGTTGTGGAAACAGTAGTAGTTTCTGTAGTGGTGGGCTGGGCTGTTGTGGACACAGTAGTAGTTTCTGCAGTGGTGGGCTGGGTTGTCGTGGAAACAGTGGTGGTTTCTGCAGTGGTGGGTTGGGTTGTTGTGGAAACAGTGGTGGTTTCCGTAGTGGTGGGCTGGGTTGTCGTGGAAACAGTGGTGGATTCTGTAGTGGGTGGTTGGGTTGGTGAGGGGGAACCAGTTGGAGTCATAACTGTTGTACTTGAAGTTGTCTCTGTGGTGGTAGGCTGGGTTGTTGTAGAAACTGTTGTTGTTTCTGTGGTAGTTGGCTGAGTTGTTGTAGAAACTGTTGTTGTCTCTGTGGTGGTTGGCTGGGTTGTTGTAGAAACTGTTGTTGTTTCTGTGGTGGTTGGCTGGGTTGTTGTAGAAACTGTTGTTGTTTCTGTGGTAGTAGGCTGGGTTGTTGTAGAAACTGTTGTTGTCTCTGTGGTGGTTGGCTGGGGTGTTGTAAAAACTGTTGTTGGTGCGGTGGGTGTAACACACTTCTCACTACAACATTTCACCCTGATCTGGTAGTCTTGGCAAACTTGACCCTTGCCAGGCAGCTGGCTGGCATAACAGATCAGACCATTCTCCAGGTCACAGCTCACACCCTCTTGAAGGGGCATCTGAGAATCTTCCATCCCGGCAACTGAGCACTCAATGTCCATGGGGGTCTCACAGAATTCATACAGGTCCCTAAGGTTGTCATAGGTCTCATTCTGGTTCGGGTTACCACCACTGGGCTCCTCTTTGTTCATCCAGTCTGACCATTCACACATCTCCTCCACATGTTCACATGGGGTTGTGCCAATAGTAGTCGTCTGGGATGTCGTGGAAACAGTGGTGGATTCTGTAGTGGTGGGCTGGGTTGTCGTGGAAACAGTGGTGGTTTCTGTAGTAGTAGGTAGGACCGTTGTGGAAACAGTGGTAGATTCTGTAGTGGTGGGCTGGGTTGTCGTGGAAACAGTAGTGGTTTCTGTAGTGGTGGGCTGGGCTTTAGTGGAAACAGTGGTGGTTTCTGTAGTAGTAGGTAGGACCGTTGTGGAAACAGTGGTGGATTCTGTAGTGGTGGGCTGGGCTGTCGTGGAAACAGTGGTAGTTTCTGTAGTAGTAGGTAGGACCGTTGTGGAAACAGTGGTGGATTCTGTAGTGGTGGGCTGGGCTGTCGTGGAAACAGTGGTGGTTTCTGTAGTAGTGAGCGGGGTTGGTGTGGAAATGGTGGTGGGAGTGGGAGTGACACATACTTCCCGGCAACATTTCACACGGATTTCATAGTCATAGCAAACTTGAACAATGTCAGGCAGCTGGCTTGCGTCACAGTAGAGCCCACTGTTCATATCACAGATTACACCTTGTTGAGCTATGGACTCAAATGGAAATTCCTGTGTTTCACCGATGGCGGAACGGACACTACACTGTATGTCCATGGGAGTGTCACAGAAGTCATACAGGTCCCTTAGGTTGTCATAGGTCTCATTCTGGTTCGGGTTACCACCACTGGGATATTCTTTGTTCATCCAGTCTGACCATTCACACATCTCCTCCACATGTTCACATGGGGTTGTACCAATAGTAGTTGTTGGGGACGTCGTGGAAACAGTGGTGGATTCTGTAGTGGTGGGCTGGGCTGTCGTAGAAACAGTGGTGGTTTCTACTGTGGTGGGCTGGGTTGTCATGGAAACAGTGGTGGATTCTGTAGTGGTAGGCTGGGTTGTCGTGGAAACAGTGGTGGTTTCTGTTGTAGTGGGCTGGGTTGTCGTGGAAACAGTGGTGGATTCTGTAGTGGGTGGTTGGGTTGGTGATGGGGAACCAGTTGGAGTCATAACTGTTGTACTTGAAGTTGTCTCTGCGGTAGTAGGCTGGGTTGTTGTAGAAACTGTTGTTGTCTCTGTGGTGGTTGGCTGGGTTGTTGTAGAAACTATTGTAGTTGGTACGGTGGGTGTAACACACTTCTCACTACAACATTTCACCCTGATCTGGTAGTCTTCACAAACTTGACCCTTGCCAGGCAGCTGGCTGGCATAACAGATCAGGCCATTCTCCAGGTCACAGCTCACACCCTCTTGAAGGGGCATCTGAGAATCTTCCATCCCGGCAACCGAGCACTCAATGTCCATGGGGGTCTCACAGAATTCATACAGGTCCCTAAGGTTGTCATAGGTCTCATTCTGGTTCGGGTTACCACCACTGGGCTCCTCTTTGTTCATCCAGTCTGACCATTCACACATCTCCTCCACATGTTCACATGGGGTTGTGCCAATAGTAGTAGTGGGCTGGGCTGTTGTGGAAACAGTGGTGGATTCTGTAGTGGTGGGCTGGGTTGTCGTGGAAACAGTGGTGGTTTCTGTAGTGGTGGGCTGGGTTGTCGTGGAAACAGTGGTGATTTCTGAAGTGGTAGGTAGGACCGTTGTGGAAACAGTGGTAGATTCTGTAGTGGTGGGCTGGGTTGTAGTGGAAACAGTGGTCGTTTCTGTAGTGGTGGGCTGGGTTGTCGTGGAAACAGTGGTGGTTTCTGTAGTGGTGGGCTGGTATGTTGTAGAAACAGTGGTGGCTTCTGTAGTGGTAGGCTGGGTAGTTTTGGAAATGGTGGTAGTCGGAGTCACACATTCTTCCCAGCAACATTTCACACGGATTTCGTAGTCATAGCAAACTTGAAAGAAGCCAGGCAGCTGGCTTGCATCACAGTACAGCCCATTGTTCATATCACAGGTAACCCCTTGTTGAGCCAAAGATTCAAATGGGGTATCCACTGGTATTCCACTGATGCGACACTGTATGTCCATAGGAATGGCGCAGAAGTCATAGGTGTCTCTTAAGTTGGCATAGGTCTCATTCTGGCTAGGATTGTTAGGACTGGGATATTCCTTGTTCATCCACTCCTTCCATTCACACATCTCTTGGACATGTTCACATGGTGTGGTGGGCTGGGTTGTCGTGGAAACAGTAGTGGGTGGTTGGGCTGTTGTGGAAATGGCGGTGGTTGGGACTGCAGTTGTGGTTGGCCTTGTTGTGGTGGAAACAGTTGTTGTAGAAAGCGTGGATGTTGGTGGTACTGTGCCTCCACATGAACAGCAGTACAAACGGACCTGTAGGCATAGCAATGTCTTATGAATTTTCTTCTATTCCTTTATGGATGCACTACTGGTGTGAGACCCTTACGGATACATACTGGGCAATGGCTAGTAATGATGTAATGTAAAAATAGGCAAATTCAGGGTCATTCCAGGACAAAGCAACTCAACCCATGCAAACAGTAGCCCGATATGTCAAGTACTAAAAAGTCCAGTTTGAGAAATTTGTATACATGTAAGACAAGGGTCCAAGTTTGAAAATGGTGCTGCCATTTTGAATGAGATGATGTCAGGTTAGGGAAAGACCATTTCAACACAGAGGTCCTCACCGGCCTCAAAAATGGGCCAAACTCTTGTGTGTTTTTTTATACCAAATGTCAAGGTCTACACCCTGCAATGTCTCATTGATCTAAGATTTCACCTGCATTTTCTAAGAAAAGGGCCTCTATAAGTCTTACATAGGTTAGAACCCTGCTTAGGCTAAAAAAGGACACTAGGTGCAGGCATATATTAGGGACCTTTTCCCTACTGGTCTGGGATACATGTGTAGGCAAGCCTGTAGTTCAGTGTGATATACCTTCAGCACCAGGGACAGGGGTTTACAAAGTGTACTACTCCCTGTGCTATCAGTACGGTTATGGATATACAAACAGATATACCGGGTACCTCATAGTCAAGGCAGAAAGAATATTCCTGTAGTTCTGCAAGACAGAGGAAGCCTTGGTCCACATCACAGGTTACATCCTGGTCGACTTGTTCCACAGGAATGAGCCGCATGTTGTCGGGGTTGTGCGAAGATGTGCGGCACTCAATCATGCTGAAATCAAATCAATCACCATGTCAACACAAATCAACCTCCTACATTGAACAAACAGAAGTTTGGGACTACCTTGAAGAATTTGGATGGGCTTCAGTTTGGATTTTTTAATCCTATATCAATAGATACAGCTAAAGTGTAGAGATAGTCTGTGTGCATATATTGCTGACATTCTCACCTAGGATGCGTGCAGATGTTGCTTCCAGCTTGAAGGAGATGCGTAAGTGTCTCATTGTCTGCTGTCTTCTGTACTCTGGGAAGGTCTGAGTTGATCCAGCTTGTCCAATAGCAGACTTCGGTGTGTTCACACGGTGTGGTCACCTCAGGAGTGGTTGTGGAGACCGTTGTCGGGAGAACAGTACTCTCCGTTGTTGTGGACACCGTTGTCGGGGGAGTAGTACGCTCCGTTGTTGTGGAGACCGTTGTCGGGAGAACAGTACTCTCCGTTGTTGTGGACACCGTTGTCGGGGGAGTAGTACGCTCCGTTGTTGTGGAGACCGTTGTCGGGAGAACAGTACTCTCCGTTGTTGTGGACACCGTTGTCGGGGGAGTAGTACGCTCCGTTGTTGTGGAGACCGTTGTCAGGAGAACAGTACTCTCCGTTGTTGTGGAGACCGTTGTCGGGAGAACAGTACTCTCCGTTGTGGTGGAGACCGTTGTCGGGAGAACAGTACTCTCCGTTGTTGTGGAGACCGTGGTGGTTTCCGTGGTGGTTTGAACAGGTGGAGATGGCGATCCTGTTGGTGTACCCTCTGTAGTTGTGGCAACTGTAGTGGTCTCCTCACCACTACCCCCACCACTCTTGGTGGTGGTCTCAGCTGCTGTTGTCATTTCCTATAAATTTGGAAAGATTAGGGTATTACATCAAATGTTCAACCCCATAATCTGCAGTTCTGTGGAAAGCCTTACATGAAAATGGAAAGGCTATATATCTATTAAGGTGCCCTATTGTATTATCAATTTGTTCTGCCTGTAAGGTGACAGTAATAAAACTGCTTTTATGACCTGTTTTTGTAAGGATTATGCAATCCAATTTGTTTTCATGATTGTTTTATTCAAATGATGTAACGTTCAGCCCAACATGGTATCCATGAAGAAGAATATCATAATGTAACAAGCAGTTAGTCAGTATTACTATCAGTGCATGGCAGCTGTTCCAAAAGGACATTCTTAAGCTTAAGACAATAATTACCAAAGTAGTTGTTGCCATTGACTCTGTTGTTGTTGGCAGCAGTGTAGTTGACACAGTTGTTGGAATGAAGGGTGTAGTTGTTGGGAGTGCTGGAGTTGTTGTGACTGGGCAGTCCATGGGTGGGATACACTTGCCGTTGTACAAGACTGTTCCATTCTGGGAAGAGAGAAACAGGTAATTATTATAAGATCAGAAAAATGATACAGTATATTTTTTGGTGCAATTCACGGCATATATTTGCTCATTTTGTAGGTTCATTGTACGATAAACAGTATTTCTTTTCTTTTTGAATGGACGAAAATCAATGCGTTCGTGGATGTCATCAATACAATCAAGTCAGAGTGCAAAACATTTGAATACTTTATAGTCCCTACTTTAAATCTTTAAAACCTTTCTTTTCCTTTAATTTTTTGGCCCAATCTGGAGACTTTTCTAGTTAGAGGGAACAGGTAGGGTCTTAGCTTTCCCATTTTGGGTGAAATTTGTTTAGTTTGCCATTTTAGTTGGCGTAAGGATAGATGTGAGTTGTTGGTTCATGCAGAGGGATACATCAGAAATCTGGGGTCAAAGGCAGCGTTTTCTTGAAACTGGCAGCTTTCCTTGGAGTTTGAGCTGTACAACCCTCTGTTTTCTTTGCATGGTTATCAATTAAACCCTTGTGACTTTCCAGTGTAGAAGAATTTTTAAGATTGAAGTTTGGGTTAGTACTTTTATGAAGCCTTGTTTCAGTTTATCTTAACATGCTTTCCTATGGGCAGCCATAACTTTGAGGTCAGCCCACTAGTAGAGCTTACTTACTGGACATTTAGGATGGCAGCCCTCCATACACTGCAAGTCACAGGTGGATGGATAGGGGTCCTCGCAGGTTGCTGGACAGGATGTTCCACAGGGATCATAGTGCCACTCACACTTCTCTGGGTCCCAGTTATAGTCTTCACACTGGGTGGCTGCAGAAACATTAACAGTCAATCTGAATGTATTAGCATAATGTAAGGTACTGAAAATTTACTAAAGCCATTCTGGTTAGTACAGAATTCATTATATAAGTTTGAGTGATCATGAGTGATGTTTGTAGAGAATACATTGTCCTTTATTCTCCTCTTTCATACCTAATTTCTTTAATCATGTAGATGATATCCACATGACTGTTTGATGTTATGAATCATTATATATCTAAATATGTCTTATTCTGAAAATAAAATTTCATTAACTCCTTCAGCCTGATCAGAGCCTAATATCAATGTGCTAGTTTGATGTCTTAAGAATGGACTTACGGCAGAGTTCGTGTGTCCTCCACCTGACGTGGACGTCTTGAGTGTTACACATGTCTCCATACGCAGCCACGGCTGTGCAGTAACACTCACAGTCTCCACCACTGTCACAGCTGCAGGAGTCCTGCACACACGCCTGGTAGTACGGCTCAGGGTCAACCTGGGGTGGGAGGGGGGCACACGGGTTCACACCTGGTACAGCATTTCCATGTGTATCATTAGGACAAACTGGCAGGCTATCCAGTGAAGGTTTAGCATGCCACTGATGTGTGAAAATTTGCTGAGGAACTTTCTTCAAAGTCTTGCAGGAAAGATTTAACAGTCAATGGTTGAGGAGTTTTTGCATTAAGGATGTTGAAATTGCTCATTTTAGATTCTCTGGCAAACAAGATGTTATTCACAGTAAGATACAGTTAGATTCTGCATGCTACATGTGAACTTTTGTATTTCTCCCAAATTGACCCCTTCTTTTGAAATCAATGATTTATCTATTAGATCTATCTAGTCTTTAGTAACCTTGTAGTGGCAGGGGCGGAAGGTGTCAGACAGGATGATGTTACACTGCCGACGAGCCCAGGCTTCACGGTGTGGATGCAGTGTGCAGTAGTCAGATGGTGGTGCCTCAACATCAGGGCAGGACTGGTGACAACACAACAGAACCACATTACAACTCCATAGACCTCATGTACATGTACATGACACATATGTGCAGACTTCTCTTTTACAGGCAGAATGAGAGGCATCAGAGCCTTCTACTGTTGGTTGGGTAAAAACTTTACATGTACATTCAATGGACAGTCACTGTCGTTGAAGCAAGCAGTTATACTTAGAAATTTTCAAACCCAATAGTGGTTCAAAACCTGGAAGTAAGAGTCACTTTTGTTGATGTGAATGCAGGCTCTTATGTATGCCTTTGGTTACCTTTTGATCAACTTCCAAAGACAGCTTACCTAACATGAATGGAGTTTAGTACATATACTTACACTGGAAACCTTCCAGCTGTTGGCAAAGTCCTGCACTGTGGTGGCTCTGTCCAACTCAGGCGTGTTGAAGTCGTTTATCTGGTTTCCGTCAAAGTTTCCACACATACCGCACACACGGCCTCGGTGGTTGGGCCACACCTTGATGTACAGACGTGTGGCATTGTCCCAGTACAGGTCAATACCATTCTCCACCTTAAGTATGGTGAAGAATCCACTTCTGTAGATTTTGAACCTAAAAAAAAATGTTTTAAAAAAGGAGATTGAATCAGTTTTGTGTCAATAGAAACACAGATTCCTAAGTCAAATGCTTATGGAACAATTATGTCCTAGGATATGAATATCTGATGAGACAGATCATTCACAGAAACTGGTGTTCTCTTTATGATATCAAAGAACAAAAACAGATTCAAAGAAAAAGAACACATTCACCAAGCTCCTATATCTTGACTTAAAAGGTCATGTGATAGAATGCCACAATGTCATCAAACAGATTTTGAGATATTTCTTAACACAGTTCATGAGTGCAAGTAATGATTATTTGAATAAACCTGGCTTGCATACCATTATATCTAAGATATTTTCCTTGGGTTAGAATGTTAAGCTAGGTTTGTTAGCCTTGTAACGATCAGTAACGATCACTAACAGTGTGGTCATTAATGTAATTTACAGGAACAAGTCTTGATATTTCTCCACATGGCCTACTATCAGCTGTGTAGAACGAATGACATACTTGTAGGAAGTGTAGGCGACCTCTGTCCCCGGGATGGGTCCGACCTGGACGTCCTTCCCGTGCTCCAGGTGGATCTGCAGCTGCTGGAGGGTCACAGTCACCGTGCGAGCGCACACGTTACCCGACAGACCGTTACAGGCCGTCTTCTCCGCGTGGATGCGGAAGCTTCCAGTCTGGTTGTAGCAATAATCCTGGGGAAGAAAGGATGAACTTTCAGCCAGGGAATTAACCAATTAGATTTTCCTACTAAGCTAAGGGTGCAGCAATACACCAAATTGGTATTGGTTACAGAGGTCCTAAAAGAAAGGCTGATATCAAGGACTTTTTACAGTTGCAGATTTTAGGTATAGTAGTATACATGATTTGCCAAAAAAAGTTACTCAATCAACTGGATAAAACTTTGAAACAGTCAGACGTTTCAGACAGCATCCGCTGTCTTTTCAGTGTACATGATTGTTTAATGTCATACCTAAAATCTTTATTTGCTATACCAGCTGATGATATACTTTTAAGTATATTCTAGACAACACAGTTTAATTCACTCACCTGGGCAATGATGTACTTGCACGTTCCTTCAAACTCGTAGCTGTGACCGTCGAAGGTGGTGTAGTGGGAGTTTCCAAACATGCTACACTGAGCTGCACAGTCTTTGGTGGTGCAAGACCAGACACCTTGGCTGCAGGTGCTGTAGTAAGGTACAAATGTTGCAAAGTGTTAACTATACTGAGGTGGTGAACCAGCTTTATATGTATTGTGAAGGTAAAATATCAAGAGTACACGCAGCACGTATGAAGGGTTTATGTACAGTATGGAGGCAAGGTATCGTGACTAAATGCTCTCCAGAGTTTGGACCAGTAATCAGGACTGCAGGTTAGGGAAAGGATTCTAAGGTGACAATTGAAAGCTACCCAGGTTAAGGAGTGACACATGTATAAATACATTGTATGGAGCACAGTGAACTAACATCATACACAGTGTATGTTTTGATCAGAAATTAGAATCAGGGTTTAATGATATTGAATTGCAATAGGAAATTACATTGAGAATAACTTACATCACAGAATTCTAACACTATGGTGGAGCCAGAGCTTACCAGGAGTTGCAGTCCACACTGATGGTCTGGCCAGGCTCGTGCATTTCTCCATTGTGCTCACAGCGACAGTTCTCTGGCAACACGCACTCATTCCCGTCACGTACAAGTCCATGGGGACACTGGCACCCTGATTAGGATACAGAGAAGGTCTAAAATTTAACTTTAAACCACAACTGGGCTCATAGATACCAATGTAGAGCTGGTCCAAATCAACAGAACCTAGCCCCCAAACTGAAACTCACTGTTCATATGACAGTGTCACCTGGCAAATGCTGTACACTGCATTTCACCATATGTGATTGCACACCATTTACCCACACAATATTCACCCATCCGACACACACTTTTTACACACCTGACACACACTGTTCACCCATCTGACACACACAGCAAAGACCTGGCACACACTGTTCACACACTTGACACACACTTTTCACCAACCTGACACACACTGTTCAAAGACCTGACACACAACTGATCACCCACCAAACACACACTCATCATCCACCTGACACACAATGATCACACACCTGATACACACTTTTCACATACTTTTCACCCATCTGACACACACTGTTCAAAGACAAGACCTGACACACACTGTTCACACACCTGACACACACTGTTCACCCATCTGACACACACTGTTCAAAGACCTGGCACACACTGTTCACACACTTGACACACACTGTTCACACACTTGACACATACTTTTAACCCATCTGACACACTGCTCAAAGACCTGACACACAACTGATCACCCACCAAACACACATTCATCATCAACCTGACACACACTGATCACCCACCTGACACACACTGCTCGGCCAGACATTCCATGCCGATGTTTCCACATGTCTCTTCACAGGCCTTGCCCATCTGCCCAGCGGCTGCACCCTCACAGTCAAAGTACTCCATCCCAGCAGTACAGTTGTACTCTGCAGTAGAACATAGCATCATTTTAAATATCACACTACTATCACACTAAACACTACTTGTATCACAGTGACTTAGAAAGCGGTGGAGGTATGCAATTGGTATGACAAATTGTTAAGTCTAAGAGCAAATTGTAATTAATATAAGCACTAAAGATGAGAGCACTGAAACTTACCATCTGACATGATCACCCGCTCCTGACAGTTCATGATGCCGTTCTCACAGAAGCTGTTGGGGAAACACAGCAATACGGTTATCAAGGGATCTGCCTCCCTATGCATGCAGGCCATTCTCAACACATTTGTCACATTCAACCAGAAAGGTAAAAACAATCTAAATACCACATGAGGGAATGGCTGCGGTGGAAGCTACATATCAGTCCCGGTTTTCTATATTGTTCTATTGTTCTATTATATCATTATATGTAGTGCATCTGTTTCAAGTAAACTTTAACAAATAGAGATAGGTAACATTATTCCTTCTTTATCCAAACCATTTTCTTGACCAAACTGTCAAAAATGTGGTAGCACCAACTTTGTGCCAACTCATGCATGCTTCCTCCCTTGGCCACCTTGAACCCCTTTCCCACATACATGTAGATAAACCCTCTCCCATCATAGATCAGGGACGCTGAGTCCACGAGTTGCCCCACTCACCAAATGAGGTTGCCCAGCACAGTGGAAGTCTGTGTCTGATACACCTCCCCTTTGTAGAAACACTGGCACTCCCCCTGGGGGACGCAGGAACCACTCTCCGACTGGTACAGACCAGGTGGACAGTTGCAGCCGGCCACGCAGTCCTCGGTGCAGCCGGAGTCAGGCTCAGACAGGTACCGACAGCTGGACCTGCAGGCAGAGCCGCATTCCTGCCACACCTGTCCCATCTGGGGACACTCCTCAACTGCACATCAACAGGTGCATCAAAATTAATGTCTTATCAAAAGTCAGAAACAGTGCAAAAAAACAATACACGTGTCAAACAAAGCAGTTGATAAACATGAACCCCAAATCTACGTTTGTAGCTGATATTTTGGTCAGAAAACCTTGTACTTTCCCTTCACTTCCTGGGCACGATTCAAGTAGGGCAGCCCTGAACACCTTTTTACATGTCATCACCAAACACTTGGAAATTTCTAGAATATACAATATTGAGGGTAAAAAAAGGTTATATGGGAAAAGTGTTGTGACACAGCTGTCTTCCCTGTCCATGTAAATAAGAGCAAACACATACCACAGGTTCCGTCTGTTCTCCAGTTGACCACAGCGCCCCGCTCTGCACACTCCCTGGCGTAGTGGGCGATGGCTGAACACAGGCACTCGTCTCCGTCCTGACACTGGCACACATCGTACTCGCACGCCATTATGTATGTCGCTGGTTCCAACAGTCGGTTGCAGGCCTCAAAACTGCCTCCACTCATCAGGCCACAATGCTGACGAGCATATTCCGCTGAAAAGAATAGCAAGATTTCATGTAATCATCAACTATTGATATCGAGATGATTTTGAGACAATGTGTTAAAAAACAGAAATCATCAAACTTACAACATTCAAAACTTGGGATAATGGATTTACCATTTCTTTATCATTGTCAAGCAATCTACATTGCTTATAATCATCATGACTTATTCAACAACATCCCGTGCTTAATACATCTTTACACATACAATAGGTCACAGGCAAGTGTTGCACTCACCTCTCTGTGTGTTGATAGCACACGGCCCCAACTGTAGGTCAGAGGTCACCACAGGCTGGTCCTCACATTCAGCAGACACCTTCCAGGAGTTTCCGAACTCGGCAACATTTGCGACAATGACACCACCACGTGTGGTGAAGTCGTCATTTTGGTTGTCGTTGAAAGTACCACACAGGCCTTTAGTGTGCCCCTTGAGCGCTGGGGTCACCTTAAGTGGGATGAAACACCATCCGATTTGATTCAAGACATTTGGATATTGTGTCTGTTTTTTGTTAATTTATTTGAATTGGTTGGGTTAGTTTAACAGGTATAGGTATCCATTGGAAGTTAACTGCCTTAACAATGACAAAATGTATGATTCTCATAATGTGTATTTCTTGGGTACTACTGTAACAGTTCACCATCATGCCCTTTTCCTTAGGGTGTCAGTAAAGTTGCAAAATCAGAACAACAATATATCCCCCGACTGTTGTGCAGAGCACAGAAGAAAAGCTTGCTTACAGTGGTGTAGAGACGACCTCTTCCATCCCACTGCACCGTCAGCCCAAAGTTGGTTGTCACCTCCACAAACACGGATGACAGACGACGGACACTCACATCATCTGTCAGAAAACATCCACAATTCACAAATGTTAACGACATGTGTGCAAAGTGTCCAAGATATGATAAGACAAGCTTATCTTTGCATTGCAGTCTGATGATTGTACAATGTCATGTAATTGTCAATCACAACTATACATTTTCTCAAGCAGAAATCATTGCAGGTTGAAAAATGGTGCTGTAGATTTTCACATGTACATTAAACATGGCAGTCACCATGAAAACTACTGCATTCTAGATCATACATAGAGTTCACCACAAACTCAACTTATGTCGTATGGCAGAGGTTGCTACAGAAACTGTCATAGCAGCAAACCTACCGCTGTGATAGGGCAGCTGTATGTGGACATCACTGTGGCCCACGGAGAGCACACCGTGCTGGTGAAGCTTGATCTTGCCAGCTGTGTTCCCCCCAACAATCAGGGTCACTGACCTGCAGGTGGAAATCAAAGATTCATAAGCCATCTCAAAGAATATAGGTGAGCCTACAGAAACTACTGGTATATGGTACTAACCAGATCAACCATTCCATTGTCTAACTATGTGGTGACTCTAGTCTAGTGATTCTAGTTGAAAAAAAGACACTGGCAAATGGGAAATTTAATCATATATATTTGTACCTATTGAAAACTGTCACACGTCAATTGAACAACATTGATAATGATAGCAGTACTTTTCTATGTTATGGTCTCTTTACACACAATTTTATCTTCACAATTTTTGAAATATTTTGCCTTCAAACTTTAATTACAGATTTTTAAATAAATTATCAGTATGCTTTTAGTGACCAGTGTTTTATTATTGATCCAGTGATCCCCTATGTTATGACACCCTTAACCACAACTCTAAGCCTAACATAGCAGTGTCAGAACACTGGGCTGTCCCCATTGGTCCAGTAATAATCACCTGATACAGGAGCTGCTGTCGTCGTCGCCACATGGCTGTTGGTCGGCCAGCAGAGTGAACTGCCCGTTGACATAGTCCTTTGCCACGATGTACTGGCAGACCCCGGCAAACTGGTAGTACCGCTGGTCAAACGTGGTGGTGTGTGGGTCGCCATGGATGCTGCAGGTGGCGCTACACTCAAAGTTTGTCCTCATCCAGCGGCCAGCGAGGCAGTAGCTGAGGTGAACAGAAGAAAGTGTGGTCATAAAACATGTCGAAATGTTCCAACCATACAAATATCAAAAAGTTGTCCATAAGAATATTACTCTTTAACAGTGATAGTTACCAGAAATATTTTTTGACCCGATCAGGGTATCATTAGCTGATTGTCGAAATAATTCTTAATTGCACAGCAACTGTACAATGTACATAATGAATGGAATCTTCTGCTGTATAACAACCATTCTATGAGACAAATCTACCTTATGACAGATTATGTAGTAGGGGATGAAAATGTACTTTTACAATTATTGGTGAAATTTCAAATATGCTGTGACTTTTCCTTATATTGTATATTGTCCTATATGAACAATGCAGGGGTTGTCACATGTCAAAATTTACTTGAATTTGCTACATATATATTTGAATCCATTGAGAGAAACCCTGGAATAGAGCATGTGTTATGCTGAAGGCTATACAGATAACATTACAGATGTAAAGACTCACATTTGGTTGCAGTCCTCAGCGATGTGTGCCCCAGGTGGGTACTCCACACCCAGGTGGGTACACGGACACTCCTGTTCCACCACACACTGCAGGGAACCCTCGTCCCACAGTGTCCCCTCAGGGCAGGAGCAGCCGTCCACACAATGGTCGTCACAGTCATAGTCACCAGTCGGATTTCTGTGGGAGGGAAGGACAATGGGTAAATCTGTCAGTCCCACTATCAACGTTTGGAAAGAATGATACCCAACAAAGTGACTTAACATCCAAACATTGCGAAGAGGATACTACTGTAAAATGCCCTATCATCATGTGTGGGTCAACTTCCCCATGCTGCTGTAGAAGGAATAGGTACATCATTCTACTGAATTGTGTAAAATCTAGATAAACAAAGGTGATGTTATCTTTGTTAGTGTATACTTTGTCCTTGGTGCTGAAAAGCCATCCAAAGCATCATGTAGCTATTCTGGCACAAGAAAACACTCTAAACCACTTTTAGCACTGCCAGTGATTTGTTTAATATGTGGGAACATCCTAATATCATAGACATTGCTCTCTGTTAAAAACTTTGGGTGAAACCATGGATGACCCTTCTCTCCACTGGTACTTTCAACGCTTATACACACCTGCATGTTCGAGGGCAGGCGCTGGCACACTCTGTGTACAGCATGGTGGCTGGGCAACCACGGTCTACAGAACACAAGGAGGAATGTCCATTAAATAAATAGCAACAAACAAATCAAGGAATACTAACAGGTACTAAGCTCTCGTATGATGGTGTATTGTCCTACAAACAGTACAAACACCCCCCCCCCCATGGAGGGCAGGCCAAGTGCAGCCTTCCTCTGCTTTCTTTATATCTATAACACACTGCCCTCCCCACACACAAATGTATATAATAGCATCACACTACTGCTTCTTCCATACACTTACAGTATACTACACTTCCTCCCCTCCTCATATCTGTATTATGTACTGTTTAGTCAGTATGATTGCCCTTCAGCACAACAACAGCTTTGCAGGTATGTGGCCGTACACATGTCCTCCATTCCCAGTACCTATACTTACAGCAGAGGTCAGGCTGCCTCCAGTCCAACACTATCCGTCGGTGGGCACAGGCTCTGGAGTACTGGGTCAGGGCCTCACACTGGCAGTCACCCCTGTACACAGGTATGGATACATCATATACTCACACAACCAGGAAAATACCATTCAACAAAGAGCTTGTAAAATCTAGTTTAAATTGACCAGTCTAGCTTCCAAAGACTCTTTTAAAGGTCATGAGAAGAAGAACCTAATGTACATGTACTGTGTATACAGTCTTGATGTAGGAAATCATGCTACAAGTAAAGTGAACAGTGGACCACTGATCAACATCATGTCTGAAGGACTGAAACTTTATACCAAAACATGGAACTCTGGTAAATGTAATAATTCTAATTTGGAATCCCCCGGTGACCATGTTTGCGGGTGACTGGATTACAGAAGTAGTATGTATACCTTGTATGTACACTGTAATCCAACATGGCCCGCAAATGACATCAAATGAAAAGTCTGTATGGATGCTACAATGGAATATGTTTCTTACTTACTAGATTCTATCATCTGCTGTGCTTTTTATGCCAAATGACAGTTACTCTTGACAAGCAACTGGATAAAATTTTGAAACTGCACTTTTTGTCTATCTCTACTTTTTGCACCCTGAGTTTACCTACAGTAGCTAGCCCTCTTACCTGACTGCATAGTCACAGCTACACAAGTCTGTTACACAAGCATCAATGTAGGGGTTGGGATCTACCACTGCGTGACAGGAGGCGAAAGCTGCATTCCCAATCAAGACATTACAAATTCCCCAAATTTCCTGCAAAAATCAGAAAAACATGAATTACAATAAAATATACTGTAAATGCAGAAATGTTAGCAATGGTTTTATGTTCATGGTTTTCGCAGTGAACTTTTCAACGCAAACTTAAAACCACCACAAACCTTTTTGCCCATCTATTACTGTAGCCCTACTATTGCTTAAAACACGAACTTAAGACCACCACAAACACTCCATTTTCTCCCTACTGCAAAATAAAAACCACGCGAACTTAAATGCATTTACAGTAAGTGGTGTCAACAGGATTAGAATTGTTTAGAACACTCAATCAAGGTTCCTTAACCTTACATGTTGTCTGAAAACTCTGTTTGAGACCTTATCCAGCTGTTTGGTTAACATGCAGTTGAGACAGCCACCTTAGACAATGTTAGATTATATTGCTAGCACAATGACACACCTGAAGCTGCTGCTGTGTAGCAGAAGCACAGCTGGTGGGAGTGTTGGTATGCACGTTGGGGCAGTGCTCCTCGGCATCGGTCATCTTCCAGCTGTTTGCAAATGTGATTCTGCTGCTGCTGGAGGTGCCTGGAGGGGGGGGGAGGCAAAGAACAGCAACTGTATATATATGCTTGGAAAGTATTTTACTTTCAGTGAGAGAAGAGTTGATCTAAGCTAATTTGACCTTACAATTGGCATCCCATACTGCATCCTACATACTTGCACTTCATCTTGCCTGGTTCACTCATATCATCATGGTAAAAGAGGAGAGGGAATCTCAACCCAGTTTGTGCTAAGATAGCTTTCTTCTTGCTGGTAATAAAAATAGGATATAGGTGCTTTAATATGTACATGAACACTACATGAATGTTCAATTTGTCAGGAATTGTCCCTTCTTCTTTTTTCAATGAATTGTGTATAGCTCACAACACCCCTTTCCAGCAGTGGGTAGGCTGAATGAGCTGTCTTTGAGCACCAGAGCCAGGGGGTGTTAACCACTTAACCTTTCCCACTTCTGCTAAAACCCTGGAGCCACCCATGACAGGTGCCCATGCATGATGAAGGTGTCATTCCCACATCCACCCACACACGACAGATGCATGTATGCAAATTGACTATGAATAGGTCTGACTGGCAGGTCTGAAGGTCAGACGTTCCTCATCCATCACAGGATCATGTGCGAGGCCAACACCCATTCACCGAAGGTAAAAACATTCCAAAGCAAACATCCACCCTTTCACGACAGGTACACATCCTGACATTTTGACAAAAATAGGTGAAACTTTTACAGCTGAGCAAGCCTGAACTTGATCCATAATGTGATAACAGGTTCTCTGACACCAGCTGCAGTTGACAAAATGTGCAAACAAGATTAAGTCTAGACTTATTCATTGGTCCATTCAGTAACAGTTTTAACTGCTTTGGCCTTTTTGTGCCTTTGATTATGATACTGTGTTGTGCTTCCAGTAACATTGATTTTCAAGCAGTCACTTTTTTGAACGGTTTGGCCAAAACATGGAGAGACTTTCCTGCATGCGGAATGCAAGTGTGGGGACAATTTCCAAGATTGCCTTTGATCTCACAAATCAGTGCCACACACTTAAGACCAGACTTCTCAGGTTTCTGAAAGCTGACTGAGCGAACATATGTCACGTAGTTCAGGTTTAAGTCAGAGGTGACTGACCTCCAGAACGTGTTATTGCCTTTATTCACATGACTGTGCAACTTGTTACAGGGCAAAATGTTTTACTTTGAATTCACAGACAAAGTTATTGATATTGTCAGGTACCCTGCATGTCCTTGTCTTAACAAGAAATGAGAAGCATGTACGTTTAAGTGTCCTGGTGGTGTGCCTGATATATCATAAACCCCACAGGCAAAGATGATAATCTCCAAGCAGATGTAAGGATTCTGCTTGAAGTCTCAGTGTTTTACACCTGCTTTTGCAAAATTTATAGTATTTTTCTCTCGTGATTCACCTCCTCCAATCGTTAAGAAAGGGCAATACTAGAAAAGTTGCAAAAATGGCACAAAACACTGCGATTGCCCTGGATCCTTACCAGGTACTTTGAAATTAGATACATGCGGCACAAACATGTACTATAATTGCTCAATTCACCACCATCATGTTTTTTTGCCATCTGTACATGATGATTGTATATGTATGTTTGTATTCAGGGATAGGTCCCACTAATGCTGTCCCTTCAAAGCCTCTCCACACAATACTAATGAATTGGTGTGTTTGCGGGAGGGTTTGTTGTCCCTTCCCAGTGACCCATGGTACTGGCATTTGCTCAGTTGTGGTCCCCTTCAGTGGTGACATCCTCTTACTTTCATCCATCCCAAAAAAAACAAGCCAGACAATAAATCATCTATAAACAAGTCTCTGTCATGTACAAAACTGCTCATCCTTCTCAAAACACTCAGATGACACTCATTCTTAAGACTTATCCACGAAAGTAGAATGTCATATGCAGACTCACAGGTAGGAGAAACACAAAGCATGTTGTTACGGACCTTGTTTGATTTGTTACCTCTTCACACAAAGCATTTCACGGTACTGGTTTTCAAAGACAACTGAGTACATGGATGCCCATGTTTCTACAGGTTCTAAAGGGTTTGGCAAATATCTCAGTGTTCATTAATCTGTCGCAAAGAAGATGTTAGGCCTTCCAGTGTCAGGGCTGATTAGAACTATAAATGCTTTAGAATCTTAGCCCATAACACTTGAGGAGTTACAACAGACAAAATCTGGGGAAGGATTCCTCTACTTTATATTCCTATGGGAAATGGTTTTCCAGCTGGAATATAATCTCTGGCATCATCAATTTTGGATAGCAAAAATCATCAGCACTGTCAAAATCAAAATGTATTTTTTTATGATCTCCACAATTAACTACACTGCGGGGATAGACATTTGATGAGGAGCACACATGAAGAAATAGTTTCTTACCATCTCTGAGTCTGTATTCATCTGTTGAATCTCCATTGAAGTTGCCGCAGAGACCACAAAGAGTTCCTGCAAAGTCCTCGTCAACCTCCACGTACACACTTGTCACGCCGTCCCAATAAACTGCAACCCTCACCAGCTGGAAGGTTCAAGGGAAAAATCTACACATTCAGCAAGTACACTCAACATGCCAGCTCTATTCTTTAGATATTAGAATAAAGAATTTGTCACATTATAGATAAACTTCTTAACTAACCTTTCCATCGAATTCAGGCATGAGGATGACACGGATGTAGTCTCCTACTTTCTCCACCTTCACACCTTCTTCAGAGTTGGGCAGAGACAAACTGGGAAGAAGGATCCAATCATGAACAAGAGTACGAAGACCCAAAATCTCCATGAAATTTGTTTTTATATATGATGTGTTTTATTTGCCCTAGTTGTTTGTTTTTGTCGCTGGTTGTTTTATTTTATGTGCCAAAGGGTATCCACATACAGGTTTGGTAGTGTTCCCATTTGTGGTTTGACCACCAGCTGTTGGGACCTGTTGGGAATAGTTGACCTAGATAAAGAGACCAACAGATGGTGCGACCTTAAAGCCCACAATAGAGTAGATATTTCTCATTATTTATGCAAATTCAGTCCGAATTTGCATAATTACCACTTTAGTTTGTACATCTCTGTCCAACCCACCTGCGTACCAAATATCATGAAAATCTGTCGCTCCTTTCTTCAGTTATTCTCCTTTGAATATTTTTACAAATACGCCATTGCAGTTCCAATGGCACATACCAGGGGGCCCAAAATCGACCTTGACCTTTCTCCTCCCAGCACCTACCCACAAACCAAATATCATTACAATCCATCTACACGTTCTATAGTTATGCTGATTTTACGCATCCGGTGACACATACATACACACACGGTGACACAAACATACACACACGCGCAAACACGCGCAAACACACTAACTTTGCATGATTTGCACTTCAGTGTGTACATCTCTGTCCAACCTACCTGCGTACCAAATAACATGAAAATCTGTTGTTCCTTTCTTCAGTTATACCCCTTTAGAACATTTTTACAAATAGGCCATTGTAGTTCCAGGGACAGTAACCAGGGGGCCCAAAATCGACCTTGATCATTCTCCTCCCAGCGCATACCCACATACCAAATATCATTACAATCCATCAACACGTTCTACAGTTATGCTGACTTTAAGCACCCAGCGGCACACGTGCAAACGATTTACCTCCTTACTAATGCAAATTCGGATTCATTTGCATAGTTTGCACTTAAGTGTGTACATCTTGGTCTAACCTATCTTTGTACCAAATAACATGACGATCTGTCGATCCTCTCTTCAGTTCTTCTACATTGAAGATTTTTACAAATACGCCATTGCAGTTCCAGTCACACATGCCAGGGGGCCCAAAATCGACCTTGACCTACCTCCACTTAACACCCACCCACATACCAAAAATCATCACAATCCATGTACAGGTTCTACAGTTATGGTGACTTTAAGCATCCGGTGACACATACATACACACAAACACCAAACGCAAGCAAAACAGTATATCCATGAAAAAGCCTTTTTTCATGGAGATAATTAAACTATATTCTACTACTAAGCCTACAGGCTTCATTGCTTCATCTTTTATTCTTGATGACTGTGCAGGAAGAATGTCTGTGGTTTGCAGAAATCAATTTGAAAGTTGTTTGCTTATATTCATTGTTGGCATTCCTGATAAGTTTGTGACTGCAACTGCTGCAAAGCAATGAATATATCTTGTCAGGTACTTACGTCACATCACCCTTGGTGACCTCGTAGTTATGTCCCTGGTGGAGGATCAGGTCATGTGACAGGCCCATCATGTGAACTCTGACCTCACGATGACACAGCAGGGAGGAGGCGGTGCAGTTGGGGTCATTCCGGACAAACACCTGATGGGAAGCCAAAGACAGATGTCAATGTTGAAGAGTGAAATTTAAAATCAATGGCAGGACATAAGGTATGTACATGCATCGTGCTCATTGCCGTTTAGTTCTATTAAAGGTGTGCCACTACAAAGAGATTCTGTCCCATCACTGACGAAAGACAGCGGATCCTGTCTGAAATATCTGTTTACAAAACTTATCCAGTTGCTTGAGTAACTTTTACATGGAGCACTGCTTTTTGTGAATTGATAACTCATTAAGTTTATGTTCAGTTATCCTTTTGTATCCTGATTTGTTATGATTTGTCATGTAAGGGCTCCCTTAAGCTTGGAAATAAGTTACTGTACAATGTTAACTGAAGGGACCACCCTAAAGATTAATAGATAAAAAATAAACAAAAACATCCTGTGAGGGAGCAGTCAAGTGTGAATTGTTCAGCAGGCTGTCGGTCTTTATAATGGTTATAACCACTAGTCTTACACAGGGTCAACATGTACATATAGTTCAGGACTCAGAACTCACCTGGTATGTAGCCTGCTGACAGTCCCCAGACAGCAGGTACTGGCAGGTGCCAGGGAAGGTGTAGAAATGTCCATCAAACGTGAAGTAGTGCTGATGTCCAAACGCACCACAGAACCGTCCGCTGTGGTCTGGTGCTGGGGCTGTGATATATCATTAACACTCACAAAGTTAGACCACGGGATGAAATATATCATTCAGTTCAATCTGATATTAATGAATTAATACTTTATAAAAAAAGCTTTCCCTATAAGTAAAACTTAGTCTACAATTACTTAACCCATGCTATTGATGGTTAGATACAATGTACTTTAATTCGATTTATAATTACTTGTAAAACAGTTAATCAAATGTGCTTACTTGTTTGTACTTGAGTAATCCCATCATCCTGGTACAGGTCTGTGAGTAAACCAAACATCTGTTAGCAATTCTTTCATGATCCAAGTGTTGCTGACAAGACAGCAATGGCAATGTTGTAACATTATATCAATGTTGGTTAAAACAAGGAGGTTAAATATAAACTTTGGTAGATTGGTCTGATCAAGGAGGTTTTAGTCTGATAGGACACAAAAGTGTGGAATGAGCATTGAATTTGTGAGACATACCGTACTGGCACTGTGGTCCACCGTAGCTGCTGGGGCAGGAGCAGCGCCCAGGCTCGGTACAGACTCCTCCATTCAGACACTCCTGTGTGCAGATCGCTGCAGGGGGGAGGAAGACACAACATCACCAACTGCTGCCGCCACGGCGTCAATAAACTTCTACAAACTATTCACAGTAAGTAGGTCCTAACAGGTCAGCACTCAAACTTAACTATCAATCATTACTGAAGTCTCAAGGCTGAATAAGAACCGAAAAATGCCACTTCACAGGCAAAAGTCCTGTCAGCTGTTTTAAGTTCACACTTGGCGGTACGCCTTGGGGAATTCCCCGCCAATAACTACAGGCATGACCATGCTAATACCGGCATTTCTGCCTTCATAATTCTCAAGAATAAAACACTTACGACCTTTTATTAACTCTTAAAATGTCTAAATTATTTGATAGAATTCTAGGTATGTAGAATCATTTATCTATTCAGGACCTGCGGGACCCAAAAAAGTAGCCTTACTGCCCGATTGCAACAGCCATTCCTGCTATTAAGGAAATTCGGTCATGTGGCAGACTCCTATCCAGTACTGTTACATGTGCGCATGTGCGCTAGCAGACGACGTACCGCACGTGCTTTAGCGGTAAATTTCAGTTCGCAACAGATGGCCTATATCTTTAAGTTGGACATGGAAAATTATGTCCCCGTCGGTTGATATTTGAAGAGTCAACGTGTGTTGAGTAGATTAAAAAGTGGACGAACAAAATCAAACAACCGTAAAGATATAACGTTAATTTCAGTGCGTGTTTTATTAACTGCATTATTGATCACTGTGCCACATCTACATTACAGAAACAAGAAAGCTGATGAGTTGACTGACGTGTTTGACAGATCGGTCCTTCCCATCCCATCTGACAGCTGCAGGTGTCCGGGGCAGAACACACCCCGCCGTGCAGACAGCTCGGGTCGCACACCGCTGCAAAACACACGGTTAACTTTTAGAAAACTTTACACTTTACACAATAACATTTTTTTGGGGTTAACGTTAAACAAAAAGACAGCAGTTCAAAGTACCGTGCGGTAGCACATTTGCTGCTTAAAAATTATACCGGCTCGTAAGTCTTATTTCAGTCTTGCCGTCTTTTTTTAAAAAAGCACATTAATCACATCAAAATGAACTTGCAATTTGGTATTTATCTTATCAACGAAGAGACCTACCCACTGTGACTAAGACGACCAAAAAGGTATACAAGCCCCCTTTGATAAGCACTGTGAAATGTAGCTTCTTATTCTTGATGGCCACATGATAGCCTCCGACTCACGTGTTTCGCACTGCCGTCCAGAGTATCCGATCTGACAGGTACAGTAGTCCGGACTGGAGCAGTAGCCGCCATTCTCACAGGAAGAGTGGCAGATGGCTACAGAAACAAGAACGCATGACAATTTTATGTAACAAATTTGTTTGGGGTTTTCCCCCCAGGGCTCTTTGAAAACCGCCTGCTGGCGATAAGATTTCCCCTGGTGAAATAAGATAAACAAACAAACAAACAAACAAACAAACAGTTAATATTGCTCAAAGTAGAACCAGATTGTGTCGACTTCATCATCCCTTTAGCCACTGAAACGGTAAGTTGAACCATATGGGTGAAATGCATGCAGAAATGTTTGGAAATTCTATCATTCCCTGTGCACATTGATGTTTATTTCTTCTGTTGTACGTAAAAACTCTAGCTTGTATTTCTAGTTGAGAGAAGGAACGCCCCTTGCTGCATGTTCGGTAACATTGCATGAGCTCCTGAGAACTCGTACATTGTACATGGTTCCCCACCTGTCTGACACTGGTCTCCCTCGTATCCCTCCTCACACTCACACACGTTCGGCTCTGTGCACGCTCCTCCGTTAGCGCAGACCGGGTTACAGATGGCTGGGGAGAGGAACACACAACACTGTTAAGGACCGTCTTCACACGTATGTACATGTAACGTTACATGCAGTCTGGTAAACGTATCGTTTTTTGGTATGTTGCTTTTCTTCACAATGTTGTCTTCCAAATATATGGCTCTTATCAAAGAAATGCAAAACTTCCAGGTGTTGTATAATTTCAGCATGTCGGTATTTATTACCGAATGAAAGCAATACACAAAACGATTGAGAGGAGATTGAGTCAAACCATAGGAAGCACGTGCACGTCTCAGACAAGATAAGGTACTTTCTTTACACACCGGTATACAAAGATTCTAAGCGAGAAGCAAAAGATACCGTCAAAAGGCAAAAGACAAAAATGCGTTTAGATCAGTCTTTTTGAAACAATGTCAACATTTATCGACAGATTTGAGAATGGGCTCCTTTATTAAAACACTTAAGACGAGGTCTAGTAGATCCCTGATACATTTTTTGCACGTTATTAGTAACATGCATGTAACTGTGATGTTTGCAAACCACATGATGGACATGCAATAGGCCTAGGCTGGAGCAGTTGTCTGAGACGAGAGGGAAGCAGGCGCCACATCACTCCACACCACACCTCCTACCTGTTCGGCACACCCGCCCTTCCCAGCCCACGTCACACGTGCACACGTTCGGACCTGTACAGCTGCCATGTCCACACGCACGCGTGCATGTGGCTATGGTCACAAGAGGGTAATCATCATTATTCAACATAAATATTCCCACCTGACAAGGCTTTGAGTCAAACTTCACTCTCAACAGCCTCCATCACCATTAGAGCTGCTTTGAATGTTTGACTCGGTTGCTTGTCAAGTGGAGCACATGACAATGCTAAGTTACCTACCCTGTTCACATGTTTCTCCTTGGTAGCCATCATCGCACAAACAGGTGTTAGGGCCGGAGCACGAGCCGTGAACGCAGGTCTGCGCGCACACGTCTAGAGGAGCGGGTTAGGGGTGAAGGGGGGAGGGAGAACTGGCAAGTTAGTCAAGTTAGAAGATTAGATATAAGCTATTGTGCCCTGTAACGTGTTGAAACTTTTAGAAAAGAAGCACGAGCAAGCTAAAGATAACGGCGTTGATTAGAATAAAGCAAAACACAGGCACGATGTGATGACGGATGAACAAAGTTATATGCACGGCTAGCGCTTGCAGTTCGGATTACGGATTGTGTCCAGCTTAAGCACAAAACCAAACATATCTGGCATAAAGTAGCGACTGTCTTCAATGTTAGTTGTGCCAATATATATGAGCTCAAGGTTCTACATTGCGTGCGGGAATGCCTCCAATACAGACATACAACAGTTAAATCAACATGAATGTCAACTACGTAGTTGACTTAACATCGTTAAATGTCTACAATGCAGAAAACGTAGTAACAAAAGACCTTGACAGTCAAGTTCGATGTGGGTGCCCAGGAACAAAGTTGAAACGAAAACGTTGTTTGCGGACTTTGACTTTGGCGGGGTTTGGTTTCAAAGCCGATAGACAGAATGACATCCTAAAGAGGGTGGTATTGTTTCTAGCTGATTCATAGTCAGAGTTTCCGTCGTGTGGGGCGTGGAATGTTCAATGTTCCATGCGAATGCAATGTACGGTAGAATGTCACAACAATGCGAGGCACAGTCGCACCCGCCTTTACTGTATTTGCTTTAAAAAAAGGAATTTTTGTTAGCATGTTCTGAACATCGCTTTGTAATGTTAGCTCCAAAACATTTCTCCTGTGATATTAGCTGATTTTCCTATTATTTTTGCATGTTTTTTGCCTGTTTCATTTAATCAAATTAACTTGATGTAGTATCATCTACTGTATTTGTAGTGCGGATCTTAAAGAGGCATACCTTCTATCTTGTTCGTGCAGATAATGTTAAACAATAAAATAGAATATTCTAGAGAAACTCACGGTCTGTACAGTATGTTCCTATCCATCCTGGTGCACATTGGCACGTGTTCAGTCCGGTGCACACACCGCCGTTCTCACAGTCCTGCTGACAGTACACTGGGGAGAACGGAAGACCACAGGTGTTCACGCTTGACTACGCCGTATTTCTACTGTTTCACGTTATAAGCGTAAAATTCTACCACATTGTTTTGCTGATACGTAAAAACGTTATGAGTTTTGTCCCTCCACTAAGTATCAATTGATGTTGCATAAATACTGAAGAATACACGCTAATATCATAAAAAAAGATGTTACTTCATGATGACTTTAATATTGAATGAATGATTGATTGTGTTTTGTTGATGGTTTGCCGTTTATGACATCCTCAGCGTTGTTTAATCTGATCCCACTGACCTATGGTGCCGTTGACGATCTGGATGTTCTGGCTAATGATCTCAGTCCCGCTTTGGCTCTGGCTCTGACTCTGGCTCTGGCTCTGGCTTTGCTCGTAGAACTCGTCTACACTGGATTCCGATTGAGTCTGAGTCTGGGAGAAGAAATCATCCACAATGGGTTCTGCCTCGGCTTGAACCTGGGACAGCACGTCTCCCACGGTGGGTTCGGGCTCGGCTTCGGCTGGCAGGCCGCTCAGCAGGTCAGACCACCTGTCCAGGCTGCTGCTCGGCCACAGGTCACGTTTGGTCCGGGATCTAGGACCATCAGGAGCGACGGATGGTTGTTAGATGACAATATATAACACAAAGCGCCAGGCACTTTGAAGTTAGCACATTATTTGGCAATTACATTTTCGGTTTTCACATACAAATTAAACGTCTTATTTCTGCCCTAACATTCTAGTTAAAGAGATATGTGAAGAATGCAAAGGTCATCAGATTTGGTAAAATTTCTTAAAAAGCTGAGTGACTAGTGTTAACGTTACATTGTATTTTGCACTCAGTTTTGTTGGATTCCCCAGGAGCTCTGCACGCAAGAATGTTCCCTAGTGTGTATGTGACTCACTTTTGGTTCTCCTCCCGAGCATTAATGTCCTCGGAATGCCACAGGAGATTCCTGGACTCATGTGGAAGATCTTCGTTCACATCTTCGTCAACGATCGTTTCTGGAGCTTCTCGGCGGGCTCTGTGGATCTCTCTGCTGCTGGATTCCTGGTTCTTGTTCACAGCAACGCCACATCCCTCTGCAAGACAAAATGCTATTGTTTTTTACATGATTTATAAGAAGAGTACCCCGAGTTTCTCTAAAAAATATCAATCAATATGAACTTTAACCTTTAGCAAACTGAAGTAGCCGTTTGGCACCCAATTCTCTACAGGTTACAAAGTTAGGCAGCAGGGAGAAGGTTAAGAATACGTTTTGTTTTCATATTGTCCATTTGTCACTAGCTTTGTGTCAGCACCTCCATGGGTCTGGCCGAGGGAGGACAGCTAGTTCAAACATTGCACAAAGTTTATTGGCGAAAACATTCCATAGCGCACCCCACAGACACGGCCCCTCATGCGTCAGATGATAACTAGATTATGTCAATCAACTTCTTTGAGTTTGTACATCAATGTAGACGATGCGTTTTTCAATATCAACTAGCTAAACCTTTAGTCCGTTATCAGGACTGACAATTCAATTTAACTTGTCGGACGTTGGTGTAACTAAGTCATCTTATGGGTTGTGTTCAACGTACGGAACAAGACGTCAACAAAGGGAAAACAAAACCTTTCAAATGGATATAAACTTGCGGAGCCCAACCCTTTTATCCTACATCGGTACAAAAGAGGTTGAAAGCCACTGGATGGAAGGACTAGCGTTTCTATTGAAAGGAACATACGGTATGATCCCCATATTAAGGGACATGTCTTCCGTGAATCCTTAGCTTACCAGCCTTAAACGGGCCTGTGACTCTTACGTCCATGGAATGTACGGACTCTTTCGAAGGTTTCCTTTCGTTGCGGTAAACCTTTCATCACTCTCACTATTTATAGACTGCCATCTCGCTTACTGACAACCACCTCAAACCACGGTCTTCTCCTACTAGAACTACAACTTTCTCGATTACTTCCCTCTACGACACTAGTATTTTTAGGACGACGTCAAAGTAAGAATATCAGAAGATTTGAGCATTATTCTTCCCTGTCACATAGCAACAGTGGATCACTGAGGATCTAATTTCTAAGAAATATTAAGATGTATTTAGATTGGTTTCCATGACAACTCAACCTCGATAAGTGAGTGCAAACTGACCCTTTCTGGCCGGTTAGGCTCAAGTCATTACGTTCTGTGTGAGCAATGTTCCAAGATCTATAAATAAGCCCAAAGCTGTCAACAATCACTAAGTAATTTACAAACACTGTTATATAAAAAAACACAGTTAATCATGCACCCATTACGTGGGAAAGCAAAGCAGGCGAAGTGCACTGAGTAAGCAAAATCAATCATCTTGAACAAAGATATTCTAACACTCCATGTTTTGTACTATACTTGTGGTTCTCCCATGAAGAGGGAAATGATCATAATGAAAGGATAAACATGATAAATTCAATATATGCTCCATATTCTGTGTACAAACCACACATAAGGTAAATAGCGTGTCAGACGTTAAAAGAACATTGCAGTGTTCGACTGAAAAGACAAGGACAATATAGCAACATATACGTGACAAGCAAATAGCAAGGGTGCATATTTTCTTTTGGAATTTGTACACCCAGTATTGTGCTCTTTGTAGTTGTGTTGAGGTGGAAACCTTTTGACGTCAACTGTATCATCAAGCCGATAGGCAACTTATTGTCTGTAAAGGTACACGGGGGCGGCTGAAAGAATTATTTCCGGCTTGACCTTCAAAAAGAAAGGTCGTACTGCACACTTGTGTAGTGAAGACATTGCTCTGACGGAACATTTCCTCGAAAAAATGCACACGTTCATCTATCATCTCGGGAGAGCTTTTAACTGCATAAATCTACTACCGAGGTAGGCACTGAGTCTATTCAGTATTCTCAGGCCCATGGAAGCCGCCATTGTGGAGCCCATGTCCATGCCAGGCACCATTAACTGTGGTAATGGCCGTGACGTCAACACTAACTGTGGACAGGCCACTAGCGGTGTATGACGTAACTACACGATGTAGCCGTTCTTTGTGTTAGACCGGTACTCGATGACGAGGTAAATGCTGTTTGTGTCACATGAAGGAAGGGAG
Organism: Branchiostoma lanceolatum; assembly: GCA_035149815.1. Classification (NCBI taxonomy): domain Eukaryota; kingdom Metazoa; phylum Chordata; class Leptocardii; order Amphioxiformes; family Branchiostomatidae; genus Branchiostoma; species Branchiostoma lanceolatum. Next base: position 11,316,291 of record CM068868.1, on the reverse strand, counting down.
TACTGTTCAACAGACTCCAACAGTGCTAAACCGAGTGTCCAGCGATATGTTTATGTTAGTTGTTCCATAAAATACTTACGTCATCTACTCGAGAAAAGTTATGATGGACAGAATTTTATCTTCAATCAGTTCTCTTGAATAAAGCTTGCGTCTTTTCGATACAATTGTTAATTTTATCAATCATGATCAGGGGTTGGTGATAAACCGGGTGTGTCTTGAGTCTGGCATTGGGAAATGGAAGTCGTTTGAAGTCATGGGCACGTGGCGGTACGAGTGGCGCTGATGGACAAGAGATGTTGAGAAAGTAGGGATGCTTTCTTAAGCAGTTTAAGTTGTGAATGGACTTGACGTTATATTGTTGATATTACAGTGTTTGCCGGGGGCTCTGCGTTGGTCATTATAATGCGTTTAGTCTGTGCAAGAATGGGCAAGAGCACAATGGGACATTGAACGTTTTCGAAAGTAGAACACGGTCAACACTTGAACGTGACGTTCGAGTGAAACAGGAAACTACCAGTGTCTCTCTTGTTTCTACAGCGCGGCAGAGCAAAAGCTATTGAGGGTCTCTTATCAGGACTGTAGTTTTCAGCATTGATGACGCCTTGTGGCTCCTGCCCAGGTTCCCATGTGCCAAGAACTGTAGGGTCTCCTCTATGCTCTGATATAAGATTCTACCTTAGAGAGGTAGAATTGCCGGAACGATCGATGCCCGTTTCTTTTTCAGTGTTACAATGATGTGGTCTTTTGATCGATTTCACCTTGGAAGCTATTAGGTCTACTTTAGTAAAAAAAATGCTTGTAACTTCCACCGGATGTTTCAACTTTTGAATTGCTTCTACACCATGTATTATGTAAATACATTAGTATTCAGATAAACCATATGGTGATGTAAAACCAATAAAAGCCATAAATGCATTTATTGTTGTGAAAACACCCCTCCCCCTATATTCCTCGAACCCGGCTTTCAGGCGTAATAGTAGTGATCGGCGCTTGAATCAGAGAATAAGTGTGTTGATGTTTCTGGGTAAGAATGATGTGACATCAGCTAAGCATACGTTTGCCGCAAGTGCAATGCAAGGGCGTAATTTCAACACCAAGGTGAGTTCCACAGGTAACAACATTAGTAGCTCCGACAGCCACAGGAATTCAAGGGCATCTTGAAAGCAGGTTTTGGAAAGCTTTCGCCACAGAGATGCTGCATCTCTCTGGAACAAATTGGGAATGTCCACACAAAACAATGGCAGGGTGACCTGGTGTAGGTTTACAAGTCAAACAAGAAGTATACACAGCTGGTGTGCGCCAGGTGAAAATGAGGTAACGCTGTAACTTCAGACCACTTCCAAGTGTGAGGGTGTCTTAATGACCATGCGGGCAAGGAACGTAGTAATTCCGCAATGGCCCAAGAAAAGGCCAAGTAACCTGTTTGCGAGAGTTTTTGTGGGCAGTAAATGAAGCAGAAAGTGCAGTCATGATCAACATCTTCGTTTCTGAACTTGTTGTTGCATCAGCGGCTATGTAATAGAAATTGTGCAATCCCACTTAGTTAACCGAGTCTCCTATGACACACAGGTTAACCTTGTAGCACAGATTAGACTACCTTTCTCCATAGTTGTAGGTATGTACGGATGACACGGTCATCCCGGTGATTCTAGGATAATATCCGGAACGTTAACGCTGACTTAGCAAACGTAACACCATATCACTTCCCTGTGGCACGTTCGACCCATTTCTGACGTGATTTGGGCTAATCCAGCATGAGTACGCTTTTTGTGTACTTTGTAGCTCTACTTGCCATTTTTAGTCGCCAGATTTGTTGTTGTTATTTGTTGACGTAAAGGCATCACCAAGGTAGCAAGTAAAGCCCCCCTCTCACTGGACCAGCGGCACGCTGGCGGGTCGCTGCGGCCGATCGAATTGACAAAGCACTCAACGAATTTCATCGAAAAAAAAACGAATCTTTTTAAGCTTTGTGTGTTTTGCTGTCTCTTTGGTCATACTTGTACGTTTTAAACGATGTTCCCATATATAAACTAGTCAAGGGTAACAATGAGAGGGGGGCTTAAGATTAGAAATAATCAGGCTAGGTGACAGAAAGTCAGGCCTCCCACCACGGTTTATTTATATACATGGTTTCTTTTCGTAGCCTCCTTTAATAGCAGTCTCTTCGAGTCTGACGTTTTCCCGCTGCCGTATCAATGCAATAGAATCCGAGCGCAATGGAACTGATACGTCATCAGAAAAAAAGTCAGACTGCTAAGGAGGCTAGGAAGAAACCGTGTTGGGTGAGCACCAGAAAAAGCACTCGGGTAACTTTTCTTGGAACAGAACAACGGTTGGCCTTGCTCTGCACGCTTACAGACAACATGCCCTGGAATTTTGCATGTTGTGAGATCAAATAAAAAAAGTTTCTCAAACGTAAGGAGTAAAGAACGAGGAAGACAAGTTCAGAATTCCAACACAGTCTACCGGGACCTCTTCCTCGTTCTTTACTCCTGACTATATGGGTATGTGTCACAGCTTCTCGCCCATCTTCATGGCGATTGTTTTCTTATCAAGCTGGTAACAGTTACGTGCCAGGAGTGCGGAGCTATATGAACCGTGAAAAAGCTAGTCGTACTGAACACAAAACGTTTGTGGAGAGTTTGGGTTTAGTAGAATGAACAACACTGCCCAGCGACGTTCAGGACAAGGTTCGGTGAGGTTCATATACAAAAAACGAATGACGTGAGGTGGTGATGAAATGTTGACGGGAAACTATGGAATTAGGCTGCTGCAAGACCACACGTGTAGCGTGAAGAGAAAATGGGTATAACTCGAAAGAAGAAATTTCAAAAAGTCTACTTTACAACTGAACCCTTTCAGGATGTCCGTCTTATGATAGCGCTGTTTATGAGTAGACTGGCAGCTTAGGTTCACTATAACGGACAACGAATTTACTACCAACACGGTTTGTGACAACATAGTCAATGTTATCAGGACCCAAGAAAATACTAAAGTCGCTAAAACAAGGACAATAAATTTAACAACGCAGTTAGTGACAACACAGTCAATGTTATCAGGACACAGGAAAATACCGAAGTCACTAGAACACGGGTATTAGATTTAACAACACAGCTACTGACAACACAGTCAATGTTATCAGGACACAGGAAAATGCATAAGTCGCTAAAACAAGGACATTAAATTTATCAACACAGTTAGTGACAACACAGTCGATGTTATCAGAACACATAAAAATATATAAGTCGCTAGAACAAGAACATAAGATTTAACAACGCAGTTAGTGACAACACAGCCAATAGCAGGGCCTAGAATTTCCTTCCGCACAGATGAGTCTGTAATGTGATACACCACCTGTTGGTCAGAAACGAACTTGCGTGATGCGAGACTGTTGTCGACAACAGCGATGTTAGGTAATCAAACCTCAGCTTAGAACATTCCTTGCGTTCTGTGTAAGGTGTAAGGTTTTGTTGATAAGACTTTTTCTTGGAACTGCGGTTATTCACGAAGTAAGAGCATGTACAAAACATGTCCAGCCGGCCTTACAATGTGTTTACGTGTCAGAGGGCCAAGCTTGTTTACAATGTAACTCGCCATACCCAACACTATTAAGAGTTGGCGGCCCTAAAAATAACAACTTACAGTAACGTTAGATTCTTTTCGATATTACGACATTGCTCAATTGTATTCCCTCACTACAGTTGTTCGTTCAGGCAACTGAAGTTGGGAGATGTGAAACGTTTTCAACTTCCCCCATGACGTGTACGTGTGCTAACGCACCTTAGCGTAAGTACATAACTACCGACCGTCTTGTCCCATAGACACGAACCGTCCGTGCCACATCTAAACACACACCTCGTGCTCACAAAAAACACTAAACCGTGTCTCGACACAGCTACGGCCGCGCACTGATTTTCAAAACACAGCTCCCGCTCCTGCCGCGGGGAGAGGTCAAATTCCTGTGCTGCAGGAAGCACCAAGTTGGGCGAAACGCTACCGTAACTCTCAATGAAGACTGGGGATAACCATAGAAACCGTCAAGAAGCCCAGTGCGTCAATGTTAACCATCCGTAACTAACAGAAAGGTCCTTGTCCGCAGTCGTCTTATTTGTTCAGTATCGTTGTAGTGCTAATAGGCAGAGTTGGAACAATAGAGGGCTGAAGTGGCTAAAAAAACACACGCTACCGAGAGACCGTAAATGTGTGCCAACTGCCAAATGACCACCGAAGATGTCATAAACCGACTTAGAAATCAAACGTGTCCTAATCATTAACATGGACCAAAACCGTCGATGCATGTCAGGTCGGGATTCACATTTTGGTGTCTACGTTTAGAGAGTACTGCAGAAAAGGTACAGTTCGCACAAGGCACATCTTGTAGCAGGTGTATCAAGGAAGGAGATTTGGTCATGAATCATTTTACAGGTGCGTTTTTGAAGAGGTAGTCGATATCGGACAGCGGTAGACTCCACCAGGCCTTTCTACGGGAGTATGGATCGTAGAATTTGGCAAAAAGGGGAATACCTGGCTAGGAGAGTCAGTCCACGGGAAGCTTATAACATTTCCCCCTTTTGCGGCGGCCAATGGACCCTATGGTGGCCAAACTCCCCAATAATTATTCCTATAGCCAGCGTAGTTAGTCTGGTAGAGACCAGGACAGCGGGACCAGGGAGTAGGACTGCCGCGGCACACGTGGGGCCCTCACAGCCGACACACGACGAGCGATCTACCGACACGCACACAAAAGGCGTCCTTTTCTCCAAATGCTGACATAGCATTACACCACTGGAGTCAAGGGATAACTGCAAGGAAAGGGCACGGTCGAGATTTGGCGAAGCAACACGCTTTTCGCCCCAAACCCCACCAACAACGCATCGACATCAACATTTTTAGGACAGAAAATTAGATTTCGCCTCGGCTTTGTTACAATAATCTTTCATTTCTTCCCTCATTTGCTCATTTGTGTCAAGAACACTCCGTCGTTTTGAAAGGTATTATATGCTGAATTGGATGTCTCTAGTATTGATAAAAACGTCGCGATCGCGGTGTGGCCAAATAGACGTCTACGCAGCTGCCCTAACCATGGGGCGGTAACAGCTCATTGCTCCCGTCTTTCACGTTGTTTACCATGCTGACGTGTGGACCAACTTTATAGTTGCATTTCGATGATATGTCGTACGTCACTGGTCTATTACCGTCCCCGATGTTTGGTTTCGCGTCTGACCCAACCCAGTTCTTCAATAAGTTTACAAATAAACATTTGTTCCCACTCCCTGATTACACCAAGCTTCTTCTGATCCTAGGTTTAAGAGTAGATTTGTTAAATCGCTCACCCATGAGCTATAGCGAGCTGCCACGTAATGCGGCTTGGTCTGTCCATGATCCACACACAGTTTCTTTTTCATATGTGGCTTTAGTGTTACATTTTCAGTGTCTTTTCAAAAGCGTTGGCGGAAGAGGTTGTCAGCCTTTTCCGGCACGTGTAAAAGGACCTAGTCATGTCCAAGTTATACTAATTTGGTTTGTGTCAAATCTACGTTTAAACTGAACTATGCATCAAAGAGCCCACGGCCACATCCTTTATTCTTATATCGTTGAATACAACCCCGTTGGTCCAAATGGAAATTAAAAAGATACATTACGAACTGAGCCAATTCAGAAGCGTATTATGGAAAACCGCAGTTTCTGCGGCTCCCCCGCTGTGCGGAGTGCTATTGGCACCTTGGCGCTAGCAAATAACCGTGTGGTAGCTTGACTCTAGACCAAAGACACCAAATACCAATGCTTTGTATCCTTGAATTAATCATTACGAAGTGTGCTACAATCCCGGAGCTTCTCTGGCTGACTGGAGCTTCTCTAGCTGGCTGATTTGGGAACAGTGGGTGCTTGAAGATTAGTAAAGCGGTCTCCTGTATTCACATGCGTTCATTAGAGAACTAAACAATGGTCTTCCTTCACAGTTCGGTGACGGAATTTCGCTTCAATAGTGAAGCCAATCAGCTCTCTCCTTTCCTGTGACGTCCTTTCCTGTGACGTAGATATCACGGGCCATCTGTCTCAGAGTGGTCACTTTAGCGTGGGAAGCGGTGTTGGCCACACACGCGGATCGTCCTAGCCCCATGGCAGGAATCAACTACTCTCCAAGCAGAGGAGTGGGTCCGGCAGGTTTTTGACGTGTTTTTAGGCGTTTTTGTCGGGCTTTCTACTTTGTCATGGTTTCTTTCTATCTTTACGTCAACCATGGCATTTGTGTTTCCAAAGTTCTAGCTAGGACTGGCTCAGGGTCGGCCTCAGTGAGCCCTGTTGGGGAAAGACTTTCATAGTCTGAACTCATCTTATAGGGAGACTGAATACCACAATTAGCGGTCGTGTGTTTGAAACATAACGGTAGGTCCAGCTCGGGAATGGATTTAGTGAGCCCTGTTGAGGAAACTCAACTTATAGGGAGACTGAATACCACAATTAGCGGTCGTGTGTTTGAAACATAACGGTAGGTCCAGCTCGGGAATGGATTTAGTGAGCCCTGTTGAGGAAACTCAACTTATAGGGAGACTGAATACCACAATTAGCGGTCGTGTGTTTGAAACATAACGGTAGGTTTAGCTCAAGAATGGATTTAGTGAGCCCTGTTGAGGAAACTCAACTTATAGGGAGACTGAATACCACAATTAGCGGTCGTGTGTTTGAAACATAACGGTAGGTTTAGCTCAAGAATGGATTTAGTGAGCCCTGTTGAGGAAACTCAACTTATAGGGAGACTGAATACCACAATTAGCGGACGTGTGTTTGAAACATAACGGTAGGTTTAGCTCAAGAATGGATTTAGTGAGCCCTGTTGAGGAAACTCAACTTATAGGGAGACTGAATACCACAATTAGCGGTCGTGTGTTTGAAACATAACGGTAGGTTTAGCTCAAGAATGGATTTAGTGAGCCCTGTTGAGGAAACTCAACTTATAGGGAGACTGAATACCACAATTAGCGGTCGTGTGTTTGAAACATAACGGTAGGTTTAGCTCAAGAATGGATTTAGTGAGCCCTGTTGAGGAAACTCAACTTATAGGGAGACTGAATACCACAATTAGCGGTCGTGTGTTTGAAACATAACGGTAGGTTTAGCTCAAGAATGGATTTAGTGAGCCCTGTTGAGGAAACTCAACTTATAGGGAGACTGAATACCACAATTAGCGGTCGTGTGTTTGAAACATAACGGTAGGTCCAGCTCGGGAATGGATTTAGTGAGCCCTGTTGAGGAAACTCAACTTATAGGGAGACTGAATACCACAATAAGCGGACGTGTGTTTCAATCATAACGGTAGGTTTAGCTCAAGAATGGATTTGGTGAGCCCTGTTGAGGAAACTCAACTTATAGGGAGACTGAATACCACAATTAGCGGTCGTGTGTTTGAAACATAACGGTAGGTTTAGCTCAAGAATGGATTTAGTGAGCCCTGTTGAGGAAACTCAACTTATAGGGAGACTGAATACCACAATTAGCGGACGTGTGTTTCAAACATAACGGTAGGTCTAGCTCAGTTGGGGAAAGACTTAAATAGTCTAAATTCGACTTATACATGTTATAGGGAGATTTGTTGAACATAATGGGAGGTCTAGCTCAGGGCTGGCAGTGTGTGCTGTGGGGATTAGCGTAGTAATTAACACCTAGCCGAGAGTCAATAAACTCCGCCTGTCTACGTCCAGACCGCTCATTTGCATTATACGCTTCTGAATTGACCCAGTTCGTAATGTTTGTGGAAGAGGTTGGGGGAATTCAATAGCATACTATGCGTAGCTAGCGCAGTCTGTACATGTGTCATATGTGCCAGATTTCCATTGCGCACATCAATTTGCCCGGGGTTTTGTTGTACCAGAACAGCGGACAAGTAATATAGTTTTTTTGAAAGATCTTTTTCCGTCCCCTGAAGTGTAATATACAATAGAAAACACTTTTGTGGTTTTCTAAGATGCTGAGATGTAGAGGAGGGGATAAAAGTTTGCCCCGGACGCAGACAAAAGTTCGCCCAACTTTTGCCTGACGGTTGTTCGATGTGCCTTGCTGCGGAACGGATCGAACAAATTAAGTGGCCGGGCGAGAAGAGGCAAATAAACGCACAACAGCCGTGATAAATTAAAGTGCGTCAATATGTTTATTGAAAAATCAGCCATAGAAGGGCACAGGAAGTTGGAAAACATGACTGCGCATTTTTGCTGGGCTGTGGTTATGATATTGTAAAGACATCCTGGCTCAGTGTTCCTACACCAACAGCCACATCCTCCCGTGTATATGTTACAGGGAAGAAACTATTTCCCATGATGACATAGGTGAGGCGGTGGTCACCAGGAAACTCTAAACGCTGAATTCTAAGTATTGACTTTAAGGCTTTGATTGGACTGAGTGCGCTGTAATCCTGTTAATTAGCGCTGCTGACTTGTGGGTGTTCAACTTGGTGAAAGTGAGCCACGACTAAGTGCACGGGCGAGAGAACACTGAACTATCGAGCCATCTCGATTGAAAGCTTCGCCACATATTTGCAGGTGGCGTGGGTTGGAATGGGATGCTATGTAAACGGAAAGATGATGAAATCGCCCCTTGGTCCGTGGTTGCTTAAGATTTTTGGTCCGAATTCAATATGCTTCATTATGCCCATGTTACGAGCTTCGGCCGTACTTGTTGATCGCGCGCTATAAAGTCGCCGGAGCTCAAATCGCCCGTGAGTCGCGCATATTTTTCGCCTGAAAATCTACCCTATCACATAGAATGGGACCCATTGATTTGCGAACGTCGACCGATGATCGAGAGAACACCGGGTGTATTACTGCCGAAAATGTCATTTAGAGCTGGCAGACTCGTCGGATGATTGATTTTCTTGCTGCGTGAGAGGGCCGTTATAAATGCACCTGTCATCATGTAAATGCACCTGTCATCATGACAGTGACACAGTGACAGGGCACCGAACAGAGTTTCCTAGAAGGTTCCAATCTCGTGCCAGGACCGTGTGGCGAAGTCTTGTTCCAGGACCGTGGGGAGTTAATTCGCAATCTAACAAGTGGCGGAACAGCTGTAGAGATGACAGTGACAGGGTACCGAACAGAGTTTCCTGGTACCGAACATATCTAGAGTTTCCTGGAAGGTTCCAGTCTTATGAAAGGAGCCAGGACCGTGGGAAGTTTGGCAATCTAACAAGTGGTGAAACAGCTGTAGGTTGTGTTGTTCTAAGTACCATTTATCACAACAACTGATCAGTCCTTCTAAGGTAACCCGACACAGACTGCCACACCTGTCTGTCTAGCTGTTACTGTAACAACGGGAAATGTGTGCGCTAACAGCACCACGGGATGCTATGACGCCAGCGTCCTCCCACACTGCTGATTTTTCTCCGTACTGAAGTTTTATGGGACAAAGTCGTTAGCTACTTGATATACTCGCCTTTTCAAATGGCCGTTTACTCATTAAGTCAACTCTATCGCGTCAGCATTATACTTTCAACTTTGGAAATGGCACCGGCAAATTACTTCCGTGTCGGGACAAAACATTTCAGACAATAACTATTAAGAAGCCTGTCGTTTTTACCCCCTCTGAACAAGACAACACAACCGAATAACATGTTAGAACCATGATCTGTCGGGTATCGCCTCTCATTCCCCTCCATGTCCTATCATCTTTCTTTCCTTTTCATTCTCTACCCTTCCATTCTTCCCCTCCCGTTTCTTCTTACCCTCCCTTGTCCCCTTGTTCACTGGCAGGACCCGTCATCCCGACATACGCCGTGCCTCACTTCCCACGGGACAAATCAAATCATGAACTGTCAGTAGGCCAAGGCACGACTCCGACAGCTCTACAACAAATCACCATTGGTTTCCTCTCTAATCGAATTAAATCAATACAATCGAGTGTGTGACCAGTTCGGTCCGCCCATCCGACAGATAAGTCTCACAAAGCTCAGTCAGTCGCCGTGGGAGAAAATGTATTCCGGCCATGCAAATATACGTCCCATCTCAGACACCTGTTCCCCTGTAAAGTTTTCTTAATTGTTCCGCGTACTTCGTGGTATTTTTTGTAATTCTACAACTGATAAGGCGTGGCTCTAACTCTTGTGTACATTGTCTTTTGAAGATGACTTGGAAACATGAACTTCCGACGGCCTCCGGCGAGTGACAACTCGGCATGGGCGATGAGTCTTGTTGCCCTGTGCCCGATCGCTATCTATAGCCAGTCACGACGTTGTGTTTACGGCCGCTTGAATTCAGGCCGGAACGCCTTCTTACTTCACACATGTTCAAAATGCTTGTTACATTACAGACAGCTTTCAATTAATGCTCATTTTTCTGCCGATAAAGCTCATGAACATAACTCTCCATCGCGAATAGAAAACCCTCCTATAAGTGACAACCCTCCAACTGTCCAGTGTACGAAATCAGAACGTTTCATGACAGAACACGAACGAAATGAAAGTTTTGGGCCAGTTGATAATTTCTAGATAAACGACTCTGTATGACAGCATGAGAGCCATAATAACATCTCCGCTATCTGTGACTAGAGCTCAGCCACTGCGATGACTGCAGGGCGCTGTGCGTTATACTGACTCTAGTACGTGACCATTGTGCTGGGCAAAGCTTTTACATTGAAAGAGCGCACTCGAACCTGCTGCCTCAAAGCGCAGTCAAAACTTTTACAAAAGAAGACTAAGTGGAACAAATATGTCTGCTATTGTACTGCGTACAATTGTACAGCGGACTACCCCTGGGTAATCTGTCCAACGTGTTCCAGATTTCTGCCCGCTGTTCGCTCGTACTACATGGTCATGCGGAGAAAAGTTGGCGCCTGAGTTCGACAGGTGAAACGCACAGCCAGGCGCGACGGCAAACAAGACACGGCCCAGCGCGGTCCTTCCCGCTCCGCTAGTAAGTACTCCCGCCCAGGCTCACACTTTGTACACATGTCGACACTAAAACTAGACTCTGCTTCTGAGGTGAAAACTTCATCAAGGCAATCATCACACAACTAAAACTCCACCTGCAGCTGGCCAGACACCAACATTTGACACCTGTTCCCCCTAGAGAAAGTTTCATAACTTCAACTACTTAAACTTACTTAAATCGTCTTCAGGAAGAGATTGAGTCGTCAACAGGTGCATGTTTGGAACTCTAAGTCTAAAAACTTTAGAATGCCAACGTTTTATCATTGGCGACCCAAAAGTTGTCACAAAGAAATATCCACCTGTCACCGCTGTAAAACATATGGCTATCTCAAGTTGTCAAATAAAAAGGGTATCCTTGCAGAAAAAAAAAGCTCAGAAAGGTGAAAATTAGTCTTACCAGTTGACAGGACTGCGGCGAAGATCAGCAGAGTTGAGAGCGCCGCGGTGCGACGTATCGCCATGTTTTCTCGAGTGGACCTTTCCCCACCGAACGTCCCGTTTTAAGTACAGCGCCGCACGCTTGGACGGTATGCTAATATCTCCCTGGAAATGTGGGGTTCGGCCGGACGTAGGGAAGGTTGGGCCTTACTGCGTGCCTCCCACCTCGCACCGCAGCATTTTAGTAATGACTGTTTACCGAGCAACCTGACAAGGAAAGGAATGGCGGGAAAGCCGCAGAAGATTCCTGAAGCGTAGCAAAACAAAATCTCTTCGTTTCCGTCATCTGTCACTGTGAGGAGGAAACGAACACCTTACGACGATTTGAATCACGTCGATAAAATATCAATTGATGGTTAATTTACGACATGAGAGAGATCATATTGCCGTTACAGCAAGAATTCAGATCTTGCAATTCGGCCTTTGTATGTAGTAAAAGCTTTTAAACGTTCGAATTCGGAAGTAAAAGTTAACATGTATAAATTAAACCCGAAACGTTGATGTGTAGTGATCATACTCCAATAATCAACAATGCTGATCCATGTCAACTCTTCAGAAACGATGACACTGACACACGCGCAAAGCGTACTTATTAGAGCAGTGCTTGTAGTCATGTTGTCTGTGTGGGGAAAACATGTTTTGAAGAAAAACTTAACTTCTGTCTCGCTCCCCAGTCTAACAATGTTTTGCTTGTCTGTGTGCTAACGAGGAAGAAAGCGACGAGAGTTTGCGCCCCGCCCCATCTCGCACACTGCGGACACGGGTGACTGCCCCGATGTGCACAGGTGACGTACAGGTACTGGGTAGCCTTGAATTCCGGCCGGTTCAGCAGAACGTGCAAAGGTTACCAATGTCACGGATTAGTCTGGACTATCGGACATGTCGAGCGCATCTGAGGCAGGTGTGTACAGGTGGGAAAGAGGGAGGACAGATCCGTTATGAATCCCACACAGAACGCAGGCTCTCACGATCCTTACTACATAGGATCATGCAATGATGCAAATCAAATCAAGGTCTATTGTACATGCGATGAGTGCATGATCTAACTATATCGTATTACAGAAATACAGAGAAATATAGGTCAGAAAACATGTAAACTTTGAGTGTGTTGAAATTCGCATGTATCGTGCTAGGTGACTTTCAGGAAGTAAAAAATGTCCATACGCAGTTTCCTTTGCTCATACCTTTGACGTTACCCGCGCGCCCTCACATTGGAAGAGTTACATTACTTTTCTATCACGATGAATTATTGTTCCGTTGATAAAAGTGTTTTCGTATAAAATCAGTACACATCGACAAAATGTATAGACTATAGCAAGGAGGTCCTTGACTATAGTGAGTTAAATGCTTTGCAATGTATGTTCTCTCCTATGTACTATGTCTGCACTACCTGCACATCGCTTGACCAGGCATGAAAGCTCCCCAGGCAACTATTTCCAGGGAAAATGTGACGTATTTGTTTTTACATTTTTACTGTGATCTCGTTGGCTCCCCATGAGTGAAGACAGGGGTGGAGCGGCCAGATTTAGAAGACAGAAGGAAATGACAAATTGTCCGCATGCACGGATCGATATCACAGTCACCCACTTCCTTGTCTGCTCAAGGCATTGACGGTTAAACATGTGCATTTTACACTTTTAAGTGTTCACGGAGTTTGACTGAATTAAAATGTCTACCATGGGTGATCAGTCTTTGCTATCAAAGTCAATGAACACGTTTGGGTAAATTTCTTATTATCTCCATGAAAATGGAGATATAGTTTTGGGTGTGTCTGTGGATGTGTCTGTCTGTTTGTCTGTTTGTCTGTTTGTCTGTTTGTGTTTCCACACTACTGTAGTCAGCAGAACTCAAGAACCTCTTGATAGATTACGATGATATTTGGTATGTGGACAGGTGTTGTGAAGCCGAAGTTCAAGGTTGATTTTGGGCCCCCTGGTATGTGACCTTGGTACTGCAGCAGAACTTCCGTTTCTGTGTCTTTTGACCTGGGCGTGCTATGATCTTGATTTTCGGGTGGCTGAAAGCTTGTGATGTAATAAAGAGGTGCTGTAGGTTTGGGCCCCCTTGCAGCTTGCTCTGGAACTGCAGGGTCGGTATTGTGAAAATCTTCTTAGGAGAATAACTGAACAAGGGAACGACGGTTTTCCATGGTATTAAGTATGAAGGTAGTTTGAGATGTACTTAATGAAGTGCAAATTATGCTAATTGGGACTTAATTTGCATAATTAATGAGTTAAATCTATATTTGTAGTGTTTTCCATAATATGACTCAAATACATGTAACATATGTAGTTTATGGTAAGTAGAACATCAATAGATAACAATTATACAAATGAATACATAATTTGCATAATTGCTACTTAAGCGCCATAATTCATCTAAATGGTAGATGATAGGTCTGTCAATATTGCGACATGTTTAAGTTGGTTAAAGGTGTTCATGACCAAGCATATATTATGTAAACGTATAAGTCATTTGCATAAACAGAAAAGTACATGGAAATATGAGGTCGCGGAACTCTTGTTTTTGTAGCACTGAGAAGGCATGGGATTTTGACAACTTCTGGGCCGGGTTGGTCCAAGTGATAGTCCAGTTCAGCAGGTGCTACACTATACCAGGCATTATTCCCGTATTAAAGCATGTGTAAATGTCCAGAAAACGATTTATGATTTGTGAAAAAGTCTGGCCGCGACCGCGTTGGACAGGTGGCCGCTATAGCCTAATTCTTATAATGCTTATGTCAATGGGAAAAATCCAAGGGACCGACACAAAATGACCGCTATTGACAGGTGGCCGCTATGCAAAGGTGACCGCTAATACAGGTTTGACTGTACTTCACACATGCATGTCGTCGCTCGTTTACAGTGGAAACCTGCAAATGACTAGCCTGAGTACCAGCCTCCGTAGTGACGGTCACTACGGAGGCTGGTACTCAGGCTAGCAAATGACCGCAGGTGACCCCAAATGAAGCACGCGTTCGGTACAAACATGGTTAGGCGTCTAAAAACGCAGGACAAGTCTGGAACGTTTGAAACCATCGATAACGCATTGTATTGCTCACTTTAGACTGACTTGGTTTAAAACGCGTGTGTAAACCGGGCCACTGAGTCAGCGCCAGGGAGCAGCTACATTTCAAAAAGGAAATATTCTGAGAACCTCATGAGTACACCCCACACACATGTTGTACACCTTATCTATTACTCAATCAAATCTTAAAAGTAGGGTGATGATAGTAAATATTTGCATCATACAGAATATCATTCTTCCAGTGTTTTCGTGGATGTTTGTTTAAAATTGGCATATACTGATTCTCGGTAGTCGCTTGGGCCAATTGAACTTGAGTCTTGGAGTATGAACTTGATCTGTAGGAATGTCACCTGCATCTATCATGTAGTCGTGGCACGTACGCTCCGATTCAAAAATGGGGTCAGCCACTATGCAGTTACAAGGTTATAAAGTGTTCGTTTCTTTGTCATTATCTTAAGAGTAATTAACAAAATTTGGTTGATTTTGTAACCATAGCAATGTTGACTGTTAGCAAATGACACCTAGTTTTTGGATGTGTTATTGCTTTAGGGAACATTCCTAACTTAGGGAGGGACAAAATGTTTGCCAACATGCCAGAATTTACTATCTGATCTAGAGGTGAGTTTGCAAGGTAAAAAGTCAGGAAGACACGAACACGTCATAAATCTTACAACCCGACTCCTGTGTGCGGTGGATGTGCGTTTGTTTACAACTATTTCTTCAATGGTTACCTGATTGAATTATAAAAACGTTGTAATATAATGAGCACTAGTCCATTAATCAACATTAATATTACATGTCAGTAATGAAAATTATGACGTATGTCTCTGCTTATTAAGGAAGGTCAATGTTCCGGAGAGGGTTAAACGCACACAAAGAAGGATTTAAGGGTGACTAATCTCACATAGACATCAACAAAAAAGGTTTAAGGCCATAACTTCAAGGTATTGTAAGATCTAAATGTTGCGTGACCGGAAGTGCGTTTGGATGGTTAGGCACTAATCCAGTTTGTCAACATGATATGTAAGATTCTAACCCTACAGGCTCGCAAGCATCGCTTAAATTAACTTTTATGTAAGAAAAATCTCGTGGTTACGACGGCGTACATGCATGCCTGTACGCCGTCGTAACCACGAGCTCATTTACAAGTCGCTGGTTGGGGTCTGTTAGTAGAAAACCCCTAGCCTGGTATCCGTCCATGGCCATATTATAGCTGCCGAGTCTCTTTCGTCCTCCCCGAGTATGGAGAATAGGATGAAAGAGACTCGGGAGTTACAATAGGGATGGCTACCAGGCTAGAAACCTCAGGGAACAGGGGAGGCTTAATCATTTTATGCAGTAGACTCACGGGACAGGTGCTACGGGGATTTGTGGCTCGTCATTAGCATATCTTGTTGTGAAAGTTCGGCTCAACCTTTTTGCAGATCCGAGGCTATGAGTTCAAAATGTTAGATCACAGCGAGGAGAACTGTTTGTTCTCTCCGTCCGTCATCACCGACAAGGGTCACCCTTGTAAGAGGCTACCCGTCTTGCTCATCTTAAGACGTCCTGTGGCAGGTTTAAGGCGTGGTGAAGTGTTTGCTCAGTCGTTTGTCGCAGCTATTATTGGTTGTGCAGTGACGTCAGTGCTGCCTGCCTATCCAGGCGTGACGTCAGCTCCAATCGTCGTTGACAGGTGCACAAACCACGAAGAGAACGCTCCACACCCGAGCCTTATTTATAGAACCGCTGGCCCATGTGAAGTTTGTTTTAGACTCTTACGCACGGAGGATGTCAGGAGGACTTACGCTCAAGCGGTTGTGAAAAGGTCCGAGGATAAACTACGAACGACATGCATTGTCACCATTGTGTGATAAAAGAACAGCACGTAGAACGAAGCCCCTGCAAAATGTACATCAGAATCAACTAAGACGTAGCCCACAGATTGTAGAAAGGGCTGAGTAACACACCCTTATACGTTAGAATTGACGTACCCTTTCCTTCAGTTTCATCGGTTGAGATATCTGTGATTACCTCCATGCAAAATGGAGGTTATATTGTAGGCAGTGTTTGTGTGTCTGTGTGTGTGTCTGTTCGTCACCAAGATAACTTAAGAAAGGCTAGATGGATTGGTTTCATATTTGATATGTTGGTAGGCGGTGAAAAAAATTGAACCTCCAGTTTAGATATCTCGTGTTCTGGGACATTTGGATGGTAGATACCTCTTGTGCTTGGGAAAAATTGGCATAAGTTTGTGCCCCTATAACCTGGCAGCCTGTCCTAGGACTATATGTTTTAAAAATATTTCAACGAGGATAATTGAAGAAAGGAATGACTGATTTTCATGATTTTGGATATGTAGCGTTACGTAGCTTAGATCAGACAGAGATATACACGATGAAATGCAAATTAGCTGGACAACCTTGGCTGTACATGTAACAGTTAACCACGTGTTCTAACCAAAATGGATAAATAAATGAATGCAAATTATGCAAAATAGGACTACAATTGCATGGTTAATAGCGAAATTATATCATAGCTTTTATTTTCATTTCTGGATGTTTTAGTGCAGTTATCGACGAAAATAGTTACTCAAGCAACTGGATAAAATTTTGAAAGTCAGACGTTTCAGACAGCATCCGCTGTCTTTTGTCAGTGACTAAGGATAGGACTGGAAAACCTGAGGTTTTATACCAAAACTCTGAATGGATAAGCTAGTAAGGTTAAGACAATTTACGATGTCTTGACGTGGTCTTCAAAAGAAGATTAATTCAAGACAAGGTTGAATGCTAACGGTTCAATTACTGTTGCTTTAATACAGTAACTGTGTAGTTATCGTTTATCTGTCGCACTTGTATAACCATAACAGAATGAATATTCATCTCCAGGGTTGCATAATGTGTACATACCTTATAAACTACCCAGGGCCATTGGACACAGCATATTCTGTCTTTATTTCACATTCAAGCCAGTGGGTTAACCAACACCTACATCCACCTCTGAAAAGGAGACCGGTCATCAATTCCGCACATCATACGCCTAGGACCACTTCCAAGTGTGATGATGTCTTTAATAGGCTGGGTTTGCACACGTATTTCCAAGCCCAGTACAGTAGGAGCACACTCAGCCAAAGTCCGACTCAAGTGCGGTCTATTTACACACATGTACAGGGCCTCGAAGTGACTTGGAACGCCCAGCTGCGCCCGCGGTGTGACGACCGCAGTACTGTCTCGCTTTGAATCATAACAAACAGATACCGAAAAAGTATATGGCATGAAGAGTAAGAAACAAATGTCAAAATTTGTCGCCAAGTGCCTTCACTTATCTTTAGATGACCCCTGACCTGAGCATTGCATAACTCATCGGAAGCACACTTGACTTGAGTCCGACTTATCCTCCAACACCCCACACCCCCCGCGGGGCGACTTAAGCATGGTTTCGAGGATAGTCGAGTCCAGAAATAGGGCACTTGAGTACCCTAAATTTCTGTTCACATAGTCCAAAATCGACTCCGCTGAGTCGGACTTCGGCTGAGTGTGCTCCGAGTGTGCTTGGGAAATCCGTGTATAAACTGGGCATTAATGTTGAGGGAGTGACTTTATAGTTGCTCGTAATGTACACGTCATCCCGGAGGTGGAGCTGGCCAGGTGATCATTGTATTCAACCTTATTTATTATCAAAGGGAAAAGAGGATAACTGAAGAAAGAAACTACGAATTTCCCTGATTTTGGTTAATAGGTACGCAGCAGTACTCATTATTACCGTGGAGAGCTACATCATTACCACATGGAGAGCTACGAGAAGCCCATCCTTATCCACACATCCAGTCGTCGGGAGAGTACAGAGCTGACGAACAGTCCCGCACCCTGGCAAAATATCATAAACTAATTGTACGTTACTTGGCTTTAATTCGGTCGTGTCCGGTTTTCCTGGAACAGGCTTAGATACCCTCATTGTAAAAACGACGTGTGCCAGTAATTCAATTTTAAGACGAATTTTCCTGTGCTTTCATGAGAGTCTCGCCATGTCATGGCGCTTTAGGGCGGACCCCAAAGTTGCGTTGCGCAGTAGAGTGCAAAAAATTTGAATGTGTCCCTACTTAAATATATATAGAATCTTAAAACCTTTCCTTTCCTTGAAATGTGTTGCCCAATCTGGAGACTTTTTTGGGTTAGAAGGAACAGGTATGGCCTTAGCTTTCCCATTTTGGTTGAAATTTGCTTAGTTCGCCATTTTAGTTGGCGTATGGATATGTGAGTTGTTGGGTCATGTGGATGGGTCAAAGGTAGGGTTTCTTTGAAACTACTAGCTTTCCTCGGAGTTTGAGCTGTACAACCCTAGGGTTAGTACTTTTATAAAGCCATGTTTCAGTGTATCTTAACATTGTTTCCCATGGACAGCCATAACTTTGGGATCAGCCCTGTATTAGTCAGGTGTAATTTTACACGCAGTTGGTAGATCGTAAGCCAGAATAGCTAGACATAAATTGTACTTGCTCGTTCACCCATGCTGGCTGGCACGTCGGTATGAGATCATCAACACAGATAAGGTTTGAACAACACCTGTCAAAGCTGCTCAGGTGAAGGCCGAAGTCGTGGTCATATAACCGCGAAAAAGACACACAACAAAGTAAATGGCGTGGGCAATGCTGGGAGGACAGTTTCAAGTTCAGCAGTAGAGGGTGCACTCCCCGGCCACTCCTTTGGCGCTCTCCGATCATGTGAGGTGAGGGGGGGTCACACGAGTGCGTATATTCAAGTACGTATGAGTTCCGTATTGACATTTTTTGACTTATGTAAAGTTTGCGGCCGAAGAAATCGTGTTTTAAACTTTGCCCCACCGTTGTGCAGCCTGGTTATCGAGCAACAGCAACACACACACATAAAAAAAGATTTCTTCGGCCGAAAACTTTACCTAAGTCAAAAAAAATGTCAATCGGAATTCATAAGACCTTGATATACACAACACTTACCAACTCATTCAGAATTAGGATGCATAAGTGTGACAGCCCCCTAACCCTTTAATATTTTTATCAAGGGGAAATATATGATTATCATTACTACATGGAGAACAACGAGAAGCCCGTCCTAATTCACACTTCCGATCGTGGGAATAAAACAAAGTACGGGCGGATGTATAGCCACACACCATTGTAAAATATCTTAGACGTGTCCGGTCGTTCCTAGAACCGGCTTAGGGGCTCACTTGTGCGTAAGAGGTCCGCATATTTCTTTTTATTCAGGTAAAGTTTGCGGTCGAAGACGTCGTTTTTTGGGGGGGTTCGATAACCAGGCTAGCCGACTGCAACGGTGGGATAAAGTAACAATACAAGTTCTTCCCCACAAACTGCCAATACTGAACTCAAACGGACGTGATATGTGCACAAATGTGGCAGCCATCCTTGCAATATTTGGTCAGTTTTTACCAGCACCCAGGGGAGTCTTGAAAGATCTAATCGTCGTTCCTATCAAGGCCTATCAACTGTGGTTCCTACCTGGGTCAATTGTGCCGCCGTCTTTGTAGATTAAGGGAACCGCAATCTAAGCCCATGATTGTAGGCCTGAGACATGTTTGAAGTGTTGAACATCATAGCCTAATATGTGGAAAATGTGCACTTAGAAACACGGCGGAATGGAATAACAAAATAGCCTTCTGTAGGTGTGAGCGTTTGCAATATAATCAGTAGTCGCAGGACGGCGCTTCAGCCCGTGCAATGATTGCTGATGACCACATGCCCGTCGGGAAACTATCATGCGTCTATGGAAAGTATCGGTATCTTGGACAAGGTATTATGAGAGCGTGTTTGTACGTTTCTTGATAATCAAGGAACATATATATTCTTGTAATTATAGCTCTCAGTATAGAATAGACTAGCTTAGTATTGTATTGATTGCCTTCTTATTGTTGCCATACATTGTGCCATGTACAATTGTCGAGCAATAAAGTTCATTCATATATGGATGGCCTTAGCTGTAGAGTAACTCTGATAAACGCAGGCAAACTAGATCACCCATTGTGAAAGAAATGATTAAATTTAACATCCCAAAAGTTTTTGTCAAAAATATAAAGTTAATCGTTTGGGAACTCAGTACCGTTCCTTCTTTACACGAGCTTTTGGTCGTGTTCTGAAATACATCAAGTGCGATCTGGCGTGATACCATCACAGGAGACGACTGTAAACTATGCAGTACGGTACCTCATCCCAGTTTCTACTCCCCTGAAATGTGGATGATCTACATCAATATCTTGAAGAGTAACAGAGAAGCGATTCCTCTCAAGTCGCTGATGGTCTCCCAACACTAACTGTCAGCACATCAAGTGCATGCGATGCTCTTTAAACTACATGCGATGCTCTTTAAATAACGTACGGCTACCCAAAGGGGAAAACAATCTTACGAAGTGACATCAAGACGCTCGTTACCCTGTCAGGTGTAGTGATAGCGGGATGTACCCGTGGTAGGCAATGCCCATTGGCCCTGGTAGTCTCCATATCTATGACGTTATTAAGGGGCACGGGAATATGGGACTGCAGTCGCGCAGGGTTTCAACATTATTACTTTGTTTATGATGACAGACTAGTACTTATCTCTGCAGATAAGAAGGAAAAGATACGTATTTTGAAAGTTGTATTCTTTATTTTCAAAGAAAGAGTTGTTATCCAAATATCATAAGTTGTTTTATTTCATGTACACCTATAAGTCACAAGTCGTATTTACCTCGACATAAGATACGATTAACTTGTATCTACCTATCTACATGTGTTTCTACTTTTGATGATAAGCGAAAATTGAATAAACTCCCGATGCAGATAAATGAATCATAATTTACGAATTCAAATATTCTATCAAAAAGCTATTGATAAAACTATTGTCATATGTATATAAAGTTATATGTATAATGACTTCCATCAAAATCGAAGCTTAAGTTTCATTCTGCAGCTCGCACTTTTATCGTCATCGCTCCTTCCATTAGCCGGTGATGTTGGCGCGGAGATCAGCAGTGCCTTAACAAACCTGGCGCTCCCCGTGACCCGGGGCGGCGACCGGCGCGTCCCTCTCCTGATGTCCCGCTTATCTGGGGGAGGATCTGTGCAGTTGATCCGCTGGATCTGGAGCACGCTGCGTCACAAGCGACAGCGACCCCGCAGCAAGCGGACTGGCTCCACCCAGGATTTCGGCCTACTTATTCTAGACAATTCGCCTGATCGCGGATACGAGAGCCTGCCGTCGTTCCGCCGCTCTAAACTGCAGTGTGGCTGTTGAGTCATGAAGCAAAAAAAAATGTCCCTCAGCAAAATGCTCGGTAAAGCATCGATGCATTAAGACGTACTTACATTCGAAATTGGAACTTTTGTAGCAAGTAACAGGTACCGTTACATACAACAATCAAGACACTAAAATCGGCTTCAACATAAGCAAGTGCGAATTCAGATATATCGTAGACATAAACCTCAATGATGTAGATGCACTGGAGCAACGGCGATAAAACAGAGCGGTTGTCTTGTGCATGCCTCGAGTGACCATATCTATCTATCTATTCATCACAGTTCAAAAATCTTTATATCAGCACTCGTATGACGTACAGTTCTTAAGCTTACGCCCACGACAAAAGAAAACTTTGATTCAAATGCTTCAGAGTCTTTTGAACGAACAGGCCATCATAATTTGAAGCATACAAAATGGTCCAAATTCCCATCGAAAGGTTTTCTGAACAGTTGAAATATGAGCGTGTTTTGTGTATCACACTTACTGTATATAATAAGATCTTGTTTTATCATTTATCTATATGACGCATGGAACTTGTGAACGTTTTGCCTTGAACCATTCAGTTTGGTCTAATACACAGGGTAATGTGAACCATGGTTGCTGGATGGAACAAACTCCACATCGCCAAGGGTTTCTGAACAGATTAAAGATATGACTGACCTTTGCTGTATAACAAGATCTTGTTTTATTGTTGGATTACATAACGCAGGGCACTAGTACTTGGTAACATTTTGCCTTGAACCTTATTCACTACTTTGCTCTGCGCTACCTTCCGTAGCGTGATTACCCTGTGTGTGAGTCACGCTTCCCCCGGGGTATGTAAATCACCAATAAAACATGGTGTAAAGCAAATGCAGGAGCACGACCAGTTTTCGTATGAAACATGGGGACTACACAACACGAAGTGACGTCGCGTGGTGCAGTGGCAGGGTGTTTGGCCCAGAACCCAGAGGTATTGGGTTCTCATCCCCTGACATGCCTTCTTGACGTTGTGCCCTTGGTCATGGGAAACTCACTTTCCTCACTTCACACAGGTGAAAATGAGAACCTAGCTTCGGTTAAGGACGTCTCTCGGATAGGACGTTGAATGGAGGTCCCGTGTTTGAGGAGAGCCACGCCTCGAGCACATAAAAGAACTCACCACACCTATCGAGCCGAGGTACTTTTCGGTGTGAGTGGATCAAATAAATCTGTTCGGACATGCAGCTTGCACAACCCTTCTGTGTGCGTGTTGCAAACAAACGAATGAACGTCACGTTATGTATCTACGTGTTCCTGTTTGTAGTCGTCACATGAAAGTGAACTTAACGAAAGCCTCGCCTATCTCCGGCCGTATGTTGAGTGGTCTCCGTTTTGATCCTGACCCCGGGCTAATTTGGTCCGTTAGACTGCGACCCTAACACCGCTTATTGTGTGACGTACTGAGATAAGAGCTCCGACTCACAACGCATGCGCAATCGTTTCATACGTAGAATATTAAGCACTACTTCATTTAGCGGATAGGATTATGAGGCGTGGGCTGATTAGATGGTAACTTGGAATTTTGTCGCTAGGATGGAAAAAATCAAGAGACTATAGAATTGTGCCACGTTGTCCGATTTTCCTTTGATATTACCGATAAGTATATGTATAACTAAAAATGAATCTAATAGGCAGTTGCATGTTTGTTTCATTTCCTCGTCTATCAATATAGAAATTTCGTGCGATTTCGTGCATCATAAGTGCAGTGACAAGGCAACAGGTTGTGAGTACATCTGTGGTGAAAAACAGCCATCTCCATGCAAATCATTATGAACTGGGAAGGACCTCACAAACAGGACCTAATTAGATGCGATTTGTCATGTCGGGCAGATCCGGATATAACAGACTACATATCCAGGGCAGAAAAGTCCTCACGAGATCATGTAATCCACTTTGCAATGCGATTAGAAATGTGCTGTGACGTCACGCAGTGGTCACGTGGCTTCAGAGCTACGATAGAACAGTGCATAAAACACCCCGGCTTCACCACGTCCGCTCTAGACAGGAGGAAGTCTCGGCTGCGGTATCACAACTCTTACAGAGCTACTTCGAGCCCTTCAGAACGTCGGTACCTGCAGAAAGAAGGCTTGGCGGGCTCCCAAGTTCCCAAGTGCATTGAGTGAAGGAGGTAAGAGCCCAAAATATGATCGGTTTAGTCTAGACTTTTCACTCGACTACAGGTTCGTTGCGGTGTTGCCATTGCTGACTCATTGTCTTCAGTCGAAATGTAATGTACATCGACTAAATGTGCAGCTTTGTCGAAAATTGCACATTTGATGAGAAAAATTGATGCTGATTCGATTCGATTCTCGTCCAAAAGCCTATTTACGTAAGTGTGAACTAAGTATACGTCTGACCGAGGCAACAATTGGAAACTACAAAGAAAGAAAAAAAGAAAAAGTCAGAAGGCTTCGAACCTTCGCTGTTGAAGATAATGACGATGTTTGGCCCGGTCATTGCAGGTCTGGTGCGAGAGGATTGAGTATCTGTAGCCATGTGCAGTAATTGGGAGACTGAAGATAATGACTTCTATCACTAATTGGAGCTTTATATAGAAGCTGGGTGAGACAAATGATAGATAACAACGGAAAATGTCCCTCAATGCTATTGGGAATGGTTATATCTGCCTGAGAATGTATTTTGTGTGAACAAACTTAGAATGTGAAATATTTCCTTTGCTTTATTTGGAAGACCCTTTCTCACACGGAACGTGCGAGTATTATGTATTTTGTATTGAGTCATACAGCATATCATACACGGTTCTAAATACTTCATTCAGGTGTAAAATTGACGGAAAGAAGTACACTATTGTATATAACCTGTCGGTGTGCTGACGACAGAACCGTACACATCAGCAGCATGTGCATGGACCGAATGACACATCCTACCGTTACAAGTTAATTGATAAAGGTGGTTAACGGAAATGTACGTGATAATAGTGGCAGTTACGAGGGGGTGTAGTGTTCCAACTAGATGATTTATGTCTTCATTGCTTCCAGTCCAAATGAGTTTTTGATTTTTGCTCTGAAGCTGAAATGTTCCGAGTGTGTCGTTACCACGTCAGTTACCCGCTGTATGGATCTCTAAGGCCTTTCCAATATTGTCAGGATGGCGTTTCCTTCGCGGTTCAGAAACGACCAACTCACCGACACGACGTACATCCCTCTTGATTTATTCATTGGCCTCTTATATCTGGCACAGTAAATTGCCTGAATCGCACGACATTCATCACAAACTGGTATGTATATATGGGAGACGGTGGCGCGGACGCGCTTTGTGACCAGCAGGGTGACTATGAACGCTGAGACGTCATTATAGTTTATTAGTTCACGGTTCCTAACCACTCCCCTTTCATGTATCATACGATGAAGAAAGACGTACGCTTCAAAACCTATAGTCAGTGATGATATCCGTCTGTGTCTAATCCATTAATCCTTAAGCCATGACGTCCTCTCCAGTAAATCGTGTTCTTAATCTGCTTAGCACCTAAATTTGGCCACTTCTCTGGGGACCAAGCTTAAGGCCCCCTCTCATTGGGCTACGGTACTGTGGCGGTAACGTGCGGTAGCGTGGAAATGGCTACCGCCACAGTGCCGTGCACAGACCTCGGCGTACCGTCCTAGTGACGTCTCAGTGCCGTACCAGCGCCGGTCCACACCGCCGGCGTGCCGGTTGAAATGGCGATTTTTTTCAAAATTTGAAAAAAAACGCAAGTGGCAAAGTGCCGCGCGCTCGCCGGGAGCTTACCGGGAGCTCACCGCGCGCGGTATTGTGTAAAAGTGATATGTCAGTTTCAAGGTTATACGTATATTCTATAACATGTTACCTTTGTTGCACCAAGTGTCATAAGTGAAAATCCTTTTATCACTTGAAATCAATTTTTGATTCATTTTTTAGAATAATTTTGCATTGTATTTTGATCCATTGACAGCAATGCGATTTCTGATTAATTGAAAGCACTACCATCAAACTGCAATCGGTCCATTTCCCTAGCTATTGATCCGTTTAAGAGTTTGGTTAAACCTAATTTACTGCATTGTAGTGAGGTTGAGGATTGTAGCTGTAGATCCTCTGATATTTTCATTGGGATATTGCTTAATACCATTGAAAATTAGATATCTGCATTGTACATTTATTCCAGTACGGAAGTTGATAGACTAGTCGCTCAGGAAAGGAATCAGACCCCTCGTCTACATGCACTCGCCCTGCTCTTGTGCCATTCAAGAAATACAGTGATAAACTGAACTTGATATACCAGTCAGGCACTGTATCGCAAATTTTACTCAATGTTTCGCCGTAAGGGGTGAATTAGAAGAATTCCTATTGATCGTTGATAGTCAAACATAGTTGATTAGATACTCTCGCTAAGATTAAGTAATTTACCTACTAACAGGATTATTTAAAAAAACATACGACACTTCATCACTCGAAGAAGAAAATGACTGGGCTACTCACGTTCAGGACATATTATGTAGACATGTTTGGCTTAGCCCCGCAGTTAACGTTAATACCAACCGTTTTGGATATACATTTAAAGAAAGTGTGAAACTCACGTTTCTCCCTGGCTGGAGGGAACCACTTAGAAACATTGGTAAACTCCACACATTTTACAAAATCAAAAATCACTTTAGTAGGGAAGACTATATCACATCAAATCATAATAAACCAATAAGCATAACTACGCTGAGAATCAGCGCATGTTGTCTAGAAGTTGGAAAGGATCGATACCACAACACACCAGGCACTCACAGATTGTGTCCCACATGTAATGAAAATATTGAAGATTTGTAATGGCCATGGCCTGTCCCACTTTTGGCAAAGAGACAGATGCGCTATTACAAAGTATTTCTACTAAGACAAACTTCAGCCTATCTGGTACACAGAACGATATGTCCCATGTACTGTTGTCATGTCCAACTCCTATACTACCTACATAGGTCAATTTCATTATACTTCATTCTAACAGCGAGGGAAAAAATAATCCATACATGGCTTTATTGTAATTCATACACTGTTATCGATAATGTTTTGTACTTATAGTTGTAGGATAGGTTAGCATTGCAGTATTGTTGATTTAGTGCCATATATTGTACCATATACGATTGTCGAACAATAAAGTTCATTCAATAGCTTGCTCATCTGGGCTTCAAACGCAAATGCGCCGCACGTCAGTGAGAGTGCAAATGAAAATTGGTGAAAGAAACGCGACGGTGCCGTAAAAATCTGCCGTGGCAGTGCCGCCGCAGTGCCGGAGCCCAATGAGAGGGGGCCTTTACCGATATTTGCGACGTTACTCCCTAACAGGATTATTCTGTCCAGTTTGTACTTTTAAAACATTTTTGTCTTCAGATCTGAACCTCAATCGACACCTGTTACAAGGTGTGCCTTCGTTTCCTCTCCTACTAATCGGAAGATGCAGTAGTGGTCCTGGTAAGGCTCAATAAAAGCGTTTCAGTTTTCCAATGAGAAATTTCTCAACAGCTCTGCAACGTCCTGTGTCAACGACTATATTGGCCAATAAATAGTATCTATCATGATGCATTATTGATGCGAAACTGTCGAAATAAATGTTGTGCTGTTGATTAAGTGACCAAATTGTCGTTGTAAATGTAACTCTATCCAGCGAAGGAACCAGGACAAGCATAAACGAAAATTGAAATTGGATGTTAAATGTGAGTTTAAGGTTATGAGTGAGAGAAATTCAGCCGTCAACAGTAATAACGATAACTTATACTTTCCTTAACAAACAGTGGGTATGTTTGGCATTAGCTGGGAGAGGTGCATGTAGTACATGACCAAATACAAGTCCATTTACTGGTGTATGTAGGTTATGCAAGAACATCTGACTTTAGGTTTTAACAATCCTTGACATAATATGCATGCAAGAAACACACTCAACTCCTAAAGACAAGGAGTTGTGGGCTAAGGAATGGGGAGGTTCTATCATTTTCAACCATGGGGAAAGTAGTAAGAAAGGGGTTATGATATTTTTTAATAAAAGGTGAAATATAATGTCCATAACTTTGCCAAGGATATGACTGGTCGTCTGTTAACAGTTGATATCACCACAAATGAGTCAAGGTTCTGTATCTGAGCAAATGGGAATGCTCCGAATTCTGACAGTCCGACTTTCTTTGATGACGTAGAAAATTCAATTAAAAACTTGGGAGACGGTCGAGACAACAGTACTCTTGTAGGGAATTTTGATACAGTATAAAATGTTAGACTTGACAGGGCGGGCAGTAACCCGAGAACCTACAATCCACGTACCCAACAAAGAATTTCCGAAATGTCAGCAGCACTAGACTTGGTTGATGTTTGGAGTTTTAGACATGCAGAAACAACGAGATTTACATGGCGGAGACGACAACAAGCCAGTCGTATGGACTACTTTTTGGTCTTTTCCCGCTTCCTATTCTTGTTTCTAGAGCAAAAATTGCAGGTAGATTCAAATCAGACCATAGCTTTATTTCTATCTCAATTCAAACTGCAAACTTCTCTCGCGGCAAATATCATTGGAAATTTAACCAATCACTTCTGAAAGACAAAACATTCATTGACACTACCGAAAGGTTTATAGATGAATTCAACAATGGCTCAAGTCACCCGATGACAATATGGGATACGTTTAAATGTTGTTTCCTGGGACATGTAATTACATTCGTTTCAAGAAAACGCAAAGAAATCCAAAACCGTATTGATCAGCTAAAAGCAAAAGTAGACGAAACAGATGCCTCAAGCACAATCACAATGCATATGAAAAAGGCGAGTTATCTGGATCACAGAGAGAAAGACTTATTACTTTGTTGCTAAAGCAAAAAGGAAGACGGTCAGTATAAAGATCCGGCCCTTATTACCAACTGGCATCCGTCATCGCTATTGAGCTGTGATGTACGCATTCTGTCAAAAGTTATGTCACTTAGGATAAGAAATGTGACTGGTGATTTGATTGATAAAGATCCAAGTGGGTTCTTAAAGAATAGATTTATTGGAGAAAATATCCCTCAAATTCTTGAAATAATTCAATACTATGAAAACGAAAATATACCCGGATCCGGAAAGATTTTCAAAGCTGATTTTGAAAAAGCGTTTGACAAGTTTAGATGGGACTTCATGCTATAAAACCTTGAAGTATTTTGGATTTGTTGTATCGTTTATGAAGTTCCGTCCTTTATAGGGATATTACGAGCAAAATGATAAATAATGGGTTTATTTCAACCCCCTTTCTGTTTAGTTATCCCGTGGTGTTCGCCATGCATGTCCGCTCTCACCATACTTATCTATATTATGTGTAGAATTATTAGCTATGAAAATTAGGTCTAACAGAACTATAAAGGGACTAATGATGTGCGGCTCCGAAATTAAAGTTTCCCAATATGCGGACGGCTCAAGTAAATCATCGGGGTTTACACAGAGAAGTACAGTGATTCAAATTAATTTATGAATGAAGACATTTATTGCACATTTTTACCACACTGGGCTAAGTACAGGTCACAACAAAAAAAGCTTTAATAGCATCCTAAATGGTAAAATCGTTACTGAAAACGAGTAGTTACATGGAGTCTCGTAGTCGGGATTATGTCGTAAACTCAATTAATATCGCATTACGCGGCCCTGTCCTACTTATCTAATGAACTACTTTTCCACTATCTAGCAGACCATCGATTTTCGTAACGACGAGAGAACCATGTCAAAACAAAGCAAACAAGCAAACAAGATTCAAGAAGCACACGAAAATCATTCTCCTAGGAGAGAAACGTTAAAAATTACGGCCACTCCTGGTCTCCGATCGAAAACTCTGCTTGGAGAATACACACAAATATATCATGCTGAAGTTTTCAAATGGGACTGAAATTCATCAGTTGGAGCAGATCAGAATACGCTAAAAGCTAGGTCAAAACGACAGCACAGGTATTGCTGATTGGCAGAGAGGTACGATCGAATACGACATGGCAACTTGGTATTCTCAGATGAACCTACATGTAGCTCTTTAAGCTAAATGTGTAGTACAAATCTTACGAGACTGGAGGTATAGTTATGACACATATGAGTTGTATTGTTTATTTCTATGTCAAAAATATATGACAAATTATCTTGACTAATGCGTTGTGAAAAACAAGAACGGTACTAAAATGATAAACTATATCAGTTCTAACGTGGAAATGTTTAATGACAGAAAACCAATCGATTCTTATACGGTTACAAACCTTCTGGAAAGATCAATCCCTCAAGACAACGATTATAAAATAGTCTTTGATCATTTTGATGGTATGGTTTTCAGCACTAACCAAAACTAAACATTAAGATATGTAGCTCCTAGTTTAGTGTAGAGATTGTTACTGCCTAAGGTTTGTTCGTTTTACCAGTTAAACATTAATGCTGTCCACGGTAACATAACAGTTCTTCTGAGGACAGATATCGCCAGCGTTCATCAAATGGCAGTCACCGTGTCGACGTGCCCACTGGCATGTTGGTGTCTCGTTACACAGGCAAGAGTTACACAAGCAATTAAACAGCAGATCAGAACAGATTACTCCGCGCTAAATTATCCCGGAGTCTCCGGGGAGATCAGGGCGTTTCTGCAGGGCCTGTAAACAGACTGTGTCACGAGCAACTATCCATGTCTACAGGTGATAGGATCTTTGACGTCTGTTACACATTCAAATGCTGCTCCCGTAAGTTCTTGGAAATCTGTTTGAAGCTAATTTTAACACCACGATGGAGTCTATTACACAAGACTGTATTTTCAGTAAATAAAAACTATCGTTTAAGACTTCCATAATGTTCTTCCGCCATTGATTCCACCGTGCACGTGTGCAGGTGCCAGTCAAATATAGCACCACCTCAGAAAATGCACCTGCTGATGCTACCATTCGGCAATATGACATGTATGTATCAAATGCGTTAGAGAGCAAATGGCATTTCCAGTACGAAAGGTCGTCATTTTTACATTGCACAGCCTGCTGTAACGTTAATCAGCAAATGCGGGTTAACATATCTGCCCGTGGATGTACCTGTAGTTTAACTGGTAGCAGCCTCACAGTTGAGCTGCTGGTTCCAATCCGGGTTGGCTACTGGGAGACCCCGGTTCAAACCCGGGACAAGACATCTCTGTTGGGACTGAACCCGTCTTTCCCAAGGGTCGTGAGGGATGGAAGTTTCTCCTTTGAAACCATCCAAAGTTCGACCTGTTGACTTTAGATTTAGTTTGATATAGTACATACAAGTTTAATGTCTGTTCCTTTATCCTGCAATCGCTAATCTTCATCACACAGCCAGCTCAATTGTCCATATGCTCATGTTCTTATCTATTCACATAATCCTATCATTTTTATTGAAATTTTGGTAGCGATGAATATTTCATTATTGTTCAGGGAAAAGTGGCATTTATACAATCTGGCAGGAGATCGGGGTCTACATAGGACGTATGTTTATAGTCAATTCAAGTCAAACAAACCATAATGATATGATAAGTACATTGATGTACATGTATTGTATATGTTGGAGGGGTTGCTGTTGGTGCTTTTGTCATCTGCATGTCAACAGCGTCACATAGCGACTACTGTCGTCACTGCAGTCTGAGTAGTCATACGTTTACCCCCCCCCCGGGGGGGCCGGGGGGGGGGCGGTGTACTGTAAGGCCACAGCAAGTCATTTTTATGGATGACATCAGCGCGCTCATTAATTTTCGCCTGGTTTCTTAAAAAAAAAAGAAATTTCATTGCCCTCCGACGGTGGTCAACATGCCAAAAATTGGCAAATATGCCTTGCATTATATAATGTCCTTGGTTGTAGTTTATTAAGATGTATACACAAGGTGTTTCATCGCATATGAATACCCATTGCAGTTGCTTCAGATGATGGTACAACAATTGCGCAAGTTCTTTTCTGCATTTGTTGTAGTTAGTCTATTGATGTATACACATCTACAGGGACATGTTTACTGTTGAATCAATGAGGTTTTATATTATATATGAAACCTCATTGGTTGAATACAGGAATTAAAGACCTGTTGGTCGTGATATCATATTTCGTCGCCTCAATTCTTGTTTAACAAAATTTATGATCTCAAATTTGAAAATAAAGGAATCTTGTTTTTTTTTGCCCTATCTCAATAGTT
This sequence comes from Branchiostoma lanceolatum, assembly GCA_035149815.1. NCBI lineage: Eukaryota > Metazoa > Chordata > Leptocardii > Amphioxiformes > Branchiostomatidae > Branchiostoma > Branchiostoma lanceolatum. The sequence goes on along the minus strand of CM068868.1, from coordinate 11,284,523 downwards.
TTGGAGTCTGCGGAGGATGTCATCCATAAAATTAACTTGCTGTGGCCTAATGTACTTGATGTGCCACAATAATACGGTTCGTGCGTGGATGAAGGTGATAAGATACACAATACAAAAGTTACTCAAGCAACTAGATAAGTTTCGTAAACGTTCAGACGTTTCAGATCGACGTTTCAGACTTTTGTCTGTCACTACGTAGTTTGACCGTTTATGATATGATACGTGTTTCATTTGTAGCTTACCACAGCACATATCATAACCTTGTCAGTACCGATTGCTACGTTAAGCATTAAAGCAAATAGCCCTGGCGTGTGAAGATGATGAAGTCCGTACAGAGGATTACATGAAAATAGCTTGCTCAATGAGAGCGACCATGTTTGCTGGGTTAATGGTGGTTGCTAATATCCAACAGTACTGCGCTCTCTAGCGGAATTTGTACCAAGTTCCAGAATTTCTACGTGCTATATGGGGATGTCTCTCATGTGCCCTCGCAGTTGTGGCAATATTTTCTTTGACCACCGATCGCGTTATACACGCACCAAATGTGAACTTTGTTTTTAAGGAGGGGCGTCTAGTAGGTTACTATCACGAAGCTATGGGCTGATAACGGTTTACAAAGTTATCAAATCCCAATTTATTAATTTTTGGAGCGTCGACACTTATGATTACCAACAAATCTTTTCTGCAGCAAGTAGGAGATGAAGCAGCTGTTCCAATCGCCACAGTGCATCCTGGTCCTATCGGCCATCTTGCTGCTGTATGCTGACGTCACGAGCTGCCGGACCGTTCTCCTGGACCTCGGTAACGGCCCACAGAACCACGGCATCAGGAAGACCGAGGGCGATACCCGCTACAGCGTGGATGAGATCAGAAGTCTCATCCGGAGAAAGTTCTACGACACCAGCAGGGACGAAACGGAGGGGTTCGACAAACGGACAGGTGGTGAGCTACGGGTCTTACAGATTCGAAATCGAGGTTTTTCATTGACGTCATAACGGTTTGTAATTATACTTTAAATCCTCGGCGACCATATTGGCGGTTAATTGGATTACAGCAACAGCATTTTGGCGCTTAAACAGACCTACACTGTAATCCAACGTGGTGCAAATGACGTCATATTGACTGTATATATAGTAGTATCTAATTACTTCTGTATAGGGCAGACGTCACAGTTGCGTTGCAAGATTGTAGTGCCTGCTTGACTTCCTTGACAATATTTCATTTCTTGAAAATGTTGGTCCAGTTTGGCATTGGAGACTTTTTTTATGTTTGAAGGAATATGTAGGGTCAACGCTTCCCACTTTGGTGATAATTTGTTCAGTTCACCGTTTGTTTTGACGTAAGGAGAGATCTGTTGTCTTGTATTCACAGTGCGGATGGATATAGCAGTAATTGAGGTCAAAGGTAGGCTTTGTTTGCAAAATGAAATAAGAAATTTGAGCTGGTTAACCACCTTTTTTCTTTCCAGTTTTATTAACTTTACCATTGACAAGTGGTGTCAGCCCTATATATCCCACCGGTAAAGCCGCCCTTTAGCGTGATCGTGACACATGTCAGTCGAAAATCATGAATATCCACGTTAACAGCCAACGTTTAACTCATTGAAGTGTGATGTTTGAAGACGTGAGCGAGCGAATAACCGTTGATCACAGAAAACATGAAAACCTTCGTACACGCTGGATAACTAACTTGAAGGAAAAAAACAACACTACCTTTTGTTTGGTGCCGATAGCTGACTAACTTTTATTTTCTCAGATGCCAGACTAAGTACTGGGCTTGTGGGAACGGTACTAGACCGACTGAACCAGTACTACTCCACTGCACGTGGACCCAACCCTATCAACTCCAACGAGCTGCTCATGAGTGGCCGACGCTGACAAAACATGTGGGTCGTTTGTTCATACTTCTTCTTGTTTTATTGCTTTGTGGTCTCTTATTTCTTTACCCTTGATCAATTATACTTAATCATTTCTTTCCCTACTCCCCTTCCCAAACTAACTGTTGTACGCAGGTTGACTTTCCATGTGTGGCTTCATGAATGATGTTTATTTGAAAACTGTGTACCTATATTGTAATGAAGGCATCCGCTGTTACCCTAGGTTCACTGTATTTTGCGGACAACAAGAGGCTTATTATTGGGGATCAGCAAATTATAACATAACCATTACAGAAATCTGTATCTTTTAAGATGAGTGTTCGTAAAAGGCCTAATATTGTTGTGGCTGCTTCAATGATGCTGGTGTTTTAACCATTAATGTAGTACTGAACGTTGAATATGTACTGTCTTTGCATACAGGTCCCAGCTTGGGGATTGGCTGAAAACCTAGCCAGCGAAACAAGACAATTCTACACATAAATGAAAAGGTTTTTGAAGAGCTGTTAAGGTCCACAGCATATTGTGGGGTTTTATCCAGCAAGCGTCTTCGCACACGGAAGCCAAAGCACGTGGTTGTAAATGATAGATTGATTGTTCTCGTTTTGCACCTATTGTTGTACGCGGTCGAATTATTTTGCCTTAACTGAGTAACGACTTATACATCAGGAAGAGGGTACAATTACTTAGAAGGAAGAAATGGCCGTGTTTTTCTGGCTATAAGACATATGACAAGCAGAAGACCTGTAATGGTAATGATAAGAAAAAACCCAATGTGTTAAGGATTTTTAACGTCAACAAATAAAATGCAAGGGACCATCGTTCACGAGTCAATGTGACATGTGTACCCTACACGTTACCAACATATTTGACTCTTTTGTTTTCATACAATGATGCTGAAAAACACGTACAGGTTGATCTTTATGGGGTTCGCGGAAATGGTGGGGTGGGCTAGTGGGGTGGGCTACCTCAGCATTCTACCCTTTCTGGGCCCCAAGGCTATTCATGGTGGTTTGGTATCTAATGGAATTTCCTTGAGGAAAATACATGTTAATCTGTGGGTGGGCTGGAGGGAATGCATTCCAACCCACACTCACACACTGTTTGATAACCCATGTCTGCAAGATGTAAGATGCAAGATTTGGAGAAAGCCTTCGTTTTTCCAGGAACCTTGTAGTTTAAGATGTAAGATTTGGAGGAAAGAAACTTCGTTTTTTCAGAACACTCTATGCTCATGAGTAAGAAGCAGAGCCCAATTAATCAAAGATTGTCACAACCTTGTCAATTTACCATAGTAGTTAATGACCTGTGTCTGTAAGATGAAAGATTTGAAAAACGCTAAGGACACGTTACCGTAAGATGTATGATTTGAAAAAAAAAGCCAAGCCTTCGTTTTTCCAGGAGCCTGCTTGCTTATGCCAAGTTATGGTATATAAGCAAAACCCAGTGAGCAATCTACAATTGATGGTTTAGAATAAAAGGTTGCATAAGCTTAATCTAACCAAGTAACGACACAAAACGATGAATCCCCTTGGGTACAATTTTATCCGATGTAAGATTTTCTGTAAGATTCTAATATGTGCCTTGTTGTTCTATGTCCAATTTCTTGCTATGTATAACAACAGAAATGCATAGTAACATCATAATACGAGCATATTTACTTTAAAATGCTTACTACGAAGAGACACATCTAAAAACTACAAACATTCTAACAGCCATCACAAAACTCTGAATTAGTTCACACAAACTTCACATTGAAAAAGGCAGACCGAATTCCTTTGCAGCAAAGAATATTATGATTTAGATAAGATTGCGTACGAGTGTCATTTTGTTGTTGATTGTACACTATACACCACTTCTGCTCCCAATACCTTATCTTAACTATCCAATTAAGACGGAACAGGGCCAACGATATGTGTTAAACATTTCTATCTATATAACATTGCAGCCCATATTCACTAAAATAGTTGAAAAATGACGAGGGTGTTTGCTAAAACGCTGCGATATCGTTGAGGTGTGGTAGAGGTGAACATTTATGCGGATGGTACTATCGGACCTTACTGAAAGACAAAGAACACACCAATATCATCCGGGTATCCTAGTCGGGGCTACACCATCTTTCAGAAAAGACGTAAAATGGGGGTCCCGTGTGGAGGCGGTGTCTCGAGCACATTAGAACAGCCTCATTTTACAGAGGAAAGCAGGGACACGGATATCGTCACTCTTGCCGCCCGGATGAGAGAAGACCTTCCTGAGACAATCAACAAGCAGATATATTCAGCTTTCTCTCGGTACATCGAGAATCAGCACAGACTTGATGCACTCTCATAGAATCTATTACTGCAACACGCAAATAAAAGTCACCAAGTGCTAAATACCTAGAGAGACTCGTAACTGAACGAAGTGAAACCCAGCACCAAGAGATCACGTACGCGTCTAGCGATAAGTAATAGACGTTAAACAAGGACAACAACAACAACTACAACAATACTAATTACAGATGTTACCTACTGGCTGCAATAATACAAACTGGTGAATGATGATTATAATACATGTAGTAATATTTTCTCCATGCAAGCTATGAACAAATATATGAGTACATTACTTTTATAATCAGGATACATAAGGTCAGAGGTCAAGGGTCACCGTGAACTTTTCGCTTGGCGCTTGGGAGGGCGAGATAAATTTATGAACATGGCATAGCCAGGATATTGAACGTTGCAGCATGTAGTTTGTCTCGTGACAGCAAACGGATCTTGTGACCATGCTTCATATGGCCAGAATGCAATACAGGTAAAGGTGTCTCAATATGTACATGTTGTTGTTGTTGTCGTCCCTGTTTAGTGTCTATTTTTCCGCCAGACGCAGTCACACAAAAATCCACTATGTACTGTAGTATAATGAGTAGAGTAGAGTAGAGTCTACAGTCAGGTACGAGGTAGGATGCTTTACATCCATTTTGGACCTTCACATCCAGTTTACATATGCATAAAGCAGTTGACTCGTAACTGAATCAAGTGAAACCCAGCACCAAGCTAAGCTATTAAGAGACCACGTCTAGCGATGAAATAGACGTTGAACTTGAAGCAAGGACAACAACAACAACATAAGATATGGCTGTTTCTCAGGGTCAGAACAATGGGGGTAACAAATGTTATTACGTAACAATGACGGATATATATACTAAACGGTGTTACATTAATATCGCTAGCTGTGTAAGTGGCGACTATGGGATTGCGTATTTGCGCTTAGTCACATTAAAATAGTAGACATGCATACATTATTGATTAAGTTTTCTCATTGGTGCCACTATGCTTAATGAATATTGTGATTTATAGACAAGAAAAATATCCAGGCTACACTTATTAAAACACGGTGTAACGCTACCTGTATAACTTGATTTAAGCATGGTGTCTTAGACCCCGTTCACACTCGTTTTTTTCAATCGCGATTGAAGTATAATCGCGATTGAATCGATCCGATCGCGATTGATTTTTTCAGTGTGAACGCTCCCAATCGCGATTGGAACGATCCAAAACGATCCAATCGCGATTGGATTGTAACTACCTCCGGAGGTAGTTTTTTTGGATTAATCGTGATCGGATCCAATCCAATCCTATCAAATTTTGAGTGTGAACACAACTACGATTCATTCCATCGCGATCGGCGGAGATTTCGGCTGGTTCCGGGGGTGGGAGGTCATACATGCGGGTACGTGGGGTCATAGTTCGCATCGCGCGGGAAAACAAACCCAATCCGCACGTCAGATCGCTCTCTTACAACAGCAACAACTTTTCATCGTCAACAATGCCCAAGAAGAAGAATAAAACTGCGTCAGCAACTTCAGCATGGTGGCAGATGGCGCGATGAGGAGACCAGGGTCCTCATCGCAATCTGGGGGAGAGAGGAGGTACAGGCCAACCTGGGGAAATGTCACCGAAAGAGGGACATTTACCGCACCAAGTGACAATGTCTAGCGGGAAAATAGACACAAAACAAGGACAACAACAACAACATTTACCAGATGATCGCCGATAGCATGCTTCAATCGTGCTTCAATCGCGATCGGATCACGGCTTACTTTAATCCACTTGGCGAAAAGCAGTGTGAACGCAAAAGTTTCTTTGCGTTCAATCGTGATCGGATCGAACAATCGCGATTATACTTCAATCGCGATTGAAAAAAATGAGTGTGAACGGGGTCTTAATCCCAAAGTTGCATAATTGTAGTCATTTAACAGTTATGCATGGAGTTGATCAGGGATATCTGGAAAAGGTGGGCTAGGCTAGTGGGGTGGGCTACCTCAGCAGGCTACCCTTCCTGGGCTCGAAAGCTATGCATGAGGGTTTGGCCTGAGCTGATCAGCACAAATAGAGATACAGATTTGTTTCAGATTCAAATAATCTTTGGGTATCCTTCCGAAAATAATTTCATCAGGTTGGTAGAATATAGGATATAGGAGGTTCTTTGTACACAACCAGGTACAGTTCTCACCTGCTAACGTTTCGATGTCTATCAGACACCTGGTAGACAGCACCGGTGATGAACCGAGACGAGGGGGCATACAAACTCAGCCGCATTTGGGACAGTGTTCTCACCGCAAAAGCGCCACCTACATCGGCTACTTATAGCGGTGAGAAACAGCACTCCAGTCAGAAGCTCTGAAGAAGGTGTCTGATAGACATCGAAACGTTAGCAGGTGAGAACTGTACCTGGTTGTGTACAAAGAACCTCCTATATCCAATCTTTGGGTATGCTTGAAAAGATAATGCCTTGAAGCTTTGTAGCTCCCCAAAAATCTTTAGAAAATGCCTCCAATTTGTCATTGTTTTTTTTATAGAAAACTGAGCAGCCAGGTGCAGCTGTTGGTGACTCCAGCCAAAGCCCTGGTTGATGACAAGGTAGACATCACCGTGGAGAGACTGGCTCCCAGACAACCGGTCACCTTACATGCACGGCTGGTGGAGGGTACCACCCGCTTCCAGTCATATGCACACTACAGGGCTGATGACATGGGAAGGGTTGTTGTGGCCAAACAGCCTTCGCTGGGAGGGCTGTATAAAGGTATTTTTTCGCAATGTTTTATGGCAAAGGCCGTGTTCCTATATGTCAATAAGATATAATTTCTTTGCACTATCATGGCGTCCCAGCGTACAGCGTGCATGTTAGGAGCATCTTTGGTCTGTATCAAAGTATTATATGTCTTGACTAACTTGAGATGATGCACAAAATCTTCCCTTGGTCGTGTACAGGTGTTGATCAGATGGGTCTGTTCTGGAGCATGCAGCCCTCACCTGGTCAGAAACCTGGACTCCGTCTCAGGAAGAAAGACGTCTCAACACCGTTCCTGGTAGACCTAAGTGTGCATGACGGGCACTTAGACGTGATGGAGCAACAGAACCCTGCAGTGCTGGTGACAACACGTCTGGAAAGATGGTACCTCGGGAAAGGCGTCAAGAGGATAACGTTGAAGGAAGGTCGTCTACGGGGGGCTTTGTTTCTCCCACCTGGTGAGAGTGTTTGTAATCCTTCATACTTTACTCAGGCTGTTTGTCCATCCTTAGCACTATCATAGAACAACTCTGTTTGCTGTCTGTTAATTTCATTCTTTTTATCTGATTTTCAGATTACAGTCAAATCTGCACTAATGACCTACCTGTACATAAGGAACACCTGGCCAATGTAAACACTTTCATTGGTCCATTGATTTGTCCCGGCCATTGATATAAGAATAAAGAATCCTGTCTATAGTAACCACCTGTCCACATAGACCAGATTATAGCTGGTCACCTGAGTGGTCTTCTTGGACAGATTTGACTGCTTTATTTGCAAAGCTTTTTAATGTTTTGTATGCTGGCCTTAGTTCTTGTTTGGGCTATGTCCAAAAAGATTAAAACACAGTTCTTGTTAGTTCTTGTTATATAAATATTTGAATTCAGACATTGTGATGGAAAGAAATGTAACTCTTAGCATACTCGAGGTCTCTTACAACTCTTTGCAGTGACCATACAGCCACCATATTGGTTGGTTCAACCTGGAAGAATGAGACTAATCTGCATGGTATTATCAAAATTACTTCACAGTAATAACATTCAAATTTATTGGTAACTTCCAGGTTTAGTCATCGAGCATGGAGGACAATACTCAATGTCAAAGTTCATGTCATAAGAGTGCAAACACCCTGTAACATACATTTTGTAATTCTAGGTAAAGGTCCTTTCCCAGGAGTCATCGACATGTTTGGGTCTACAGGGGGTCTTGCTGACTACCGTTCGGCACTGCTGGCCTCTCGAGGGTTTGCCACTTTGGGTTTGGCCTTCTTTGGTTATGAGGACCTTCCAAATGATATGTCAGATGTCGATCTGGACTATTTTGAGGTATGCTTCCAAGACATCGTTACATAAGTCTGTAAATCATTGAAAGTCGCAGGACTTAATTTGGCGGTAGGACATGAAAAGGAAAGGAATGATATGTGATGTTTCAAGTTTGCGGTTGAAACGACCATGCAATGGAAGACAGGGTCTGTGTTAGTTCTGTGATGAGTTGGCAGTGAGCTTGAGGTCACTGCAAAAATTGCAAATAATTTACAGAATAGAGGCAGTGGACTTATGTCCAGTTGGTAATATCATACTTGACAACTACTTTTAAGAATCTAACATTTATATTATAGGCACAAAATAGTTGACTTCCATAAAGGTAGGAACCAATGGATGCTATAGATTGAGGTTTTGTAAAATTTGCTAACATTACATCCTTTTTTTCAGAGACAGAGAAGTATTACATATTATAAGGAATCTTAAGATCACTTTCTTGTGTCTTTAAGGAAGCTGCAGATTGGCTCCTCAGCCATCCTAAGGTCCAGGACCACGGAATTGGAGCTGTGGGTACATCTAAGGCAGGGGAGATAGTCCTGGCAATGGCAACTTACATGAAACAGGTACAGATACACAGCACACTGCAGGAAAATATGGATTATTCAGGGTGTTTCTTATGTCATAATTAATAAGTTTGAAATTTGATGTAGATGAAAAGTGTATGTTGTACAAAAATTGCTCTCTCCATTCTTGTTTTAAAGTGTTTTTGACAACATTTCTTATTCTCAGGTTTCTGCCGCAGTATCGATCAGTTCCTACAGCGCAATAAGCTATGCACCTTTACCATACAAGGACATGGTCTTACCATGTGCAAGGTATGGCGGAAGAATTATTTTCCATCTTAAAACCTTACATTTTGTTTAAGAAGTCACTCAAATTTGTGGTAAAATCATTTTTCATTCAACATGATCGACATGATAAGCTGCAGTTAGCTGGTTCACTATTTAAACTGTGCATGTGTAGTTTGATGTCAAAGTTGAAGACATAACACATATCTGGACATCGTATCAAGCATGGTCCAGAACAAAAACTGTTAACATGTTAGGGGTCTTCATCCTTGATGTTGCACATGGTCAGTTTTGATCGTGGACTGCCTTTTGTTAAAAGCCTAAAGGAATTTTTTTTTTTCAAATCTACTTTCGAGTTGCCTGTTCTACATGTGGAAAAACTGTAGGGGAATATGGGATAGAGCTCCAGGAAAAAGAACTCCCATTCTTGGAAAATATAGCTGCACTTACAGATAGGTGGAAATCAAGTTTAAGCTTAGAATTGACGTTTTTTTCTGGGTTCTGTTATGGAGTCTTTTTGTAGTTCATTAAGATGTATAGCAATACTGCAGACAGAGATGAGCCATTGTTTATTTACCATGTGCAGGTGGATGGCAGATCAGATCGTGTTCACTGAAGATAGATTCGCAAATGTAGAAAACCAACTGGAGGACATCACTACAGAACCCGGGATTCACGCCTGCATTCAGGTCAGAAATGACTTCTGTTTCTCTTTTTCTGGATTACTGCTTACTGAATACTAAGAAATTGTTCTCTTTGTTGCAGATTCAGCTAGTGCCTATGTGAACCACCACGGCCTGCCATTCTCTTCTATCCAGTGCTTATGCTTTTATGCTTTATCACTCTCTTTCAGGTGTAACACAACTCTTCTCAGTCCCGCATGACTGTCTCTTCCAGGTCATTTTGCCTGTCTCTTGACTGTGTGTTGTCTAGGATGCACTCCGCATGTATATCTAAAGATACTCCATATGTCCATATGTTACCAATCATGCATGCATGTTTGCTATTATGATAGTAGTATGTTGTTCACTGTTTTAGGTGGAGAAATCTCATTGCCCCATCCTGTTTGTGGCAGGGGAGGACGACATCAATATTCCATCTGTCTTCCATGCCAACAAGGTAAGTTGTTGTAGATCCTGACTTTGATGGAGTTCCTTTGGACACAACCAGTGTGGATTTATCTGCTGACGTTTTGGTGGACTGTCTGCCATCCTCCTCAGGGAGATAATGACTATATCTACCCTGCAGGCCATTGATAGAATGAAGGCCCATGGGAAGACTAACTACACCCTGCTGAAGTACCCTGGGACAGGTCACCTGATCGAGCCACCGTACACCCCTCACTGTGGCTTCTACTTCCATGGGGCCTTCCGTAAGCAACACTGATACTTAACTGAAATGTGTTACAATTTTGATAGTCACTTTGGTATGACCTCGAACAGTTATCCTATTGTATGTCAGCTTGTAGCGCAACTTGTTGCTTTGCTACAGCTCATGTTTTTTGTCAAGAACACATGGTTATTTTGCATGCAGAGGATAAATGCCAGAGGCTAACTCCTGAAGCTCCCTCAAGTGACAAATAGAACCCCTCACATGTGCTCAAGTGGGAATCAAACCCCACCCCCTGGATACATGGATTTGATCTCTATGTGGCTAAGCAGTGTGGTTCAGGTGACTGCTTGCACCACAGGGATGTGTAGATAGAGTCAAAAGACATGTATTTGGATCGAGCTGATGATCAGGCCTAAAGGTTGACTTGAATACCAACCTAGGGGTAGGATTGATGTGTTTAAAAATTTGTATTTTCCGACAACTATAATAGAATGGAACTCATTGTCATCAAATACTGTAAGAGCATCCTCACTAGATAGTTTTAAAGAACACTTGCAGTCAGATGTGCAAAGGCTAGGTGTGACAGGTCATTGAGTTAAATATAACCAGCCACTGCTGCGCCGCGTGCCGGCCTGCCAAGCCGACGTTTTGCAAGTAATGTTGCAAGAATAATCAGGTCCTACCCCTCTACATGCGTGTTGGACAATTCAAACTAAAAAAGGTATGACAAAGCAAAAATCAGTTTCTTAGTAGTCAATATTAGTGGTTGTATCTAGTGAAGACAATGACAACATTCTTGCCCAGAAGGGCTAAATGAAGTATGTTGAATAACTAGAAGAGAAAATGAAAATAACCCCCCATAATCTCTGTCATGTTGCAGGTGTTTACGTATATGCTGGTGGGGAACCAAAAGGACACGCTGCTGCTCAAGAGGACTCCTGGTCCAAGATTCTGGACTTTTTGAGGAAAAACATAGACAGACGTGAAGCAAGAAGCAAACTCTAATGACTGTGCATTTCGTTAACCTCAAAAATGCATTTCCATGCTGCAAATTGACGAAGACTTTTAACCTTCTTTCTGCTGAAATATTGTTTTTGCACCATCTCACTGGGCTGTGACTGTTTGCGAAAAACAAAGACAAACCTGCTCTATAAGAGGCCTCTATTGTCACATAACAGAACACCCTTCAAACCGTTGTTATCATACATTTAAAACTCTGCCCAGTATAGCACCATCAACATCAAAATGTAGCGTCTGTAGCATCTGTATCCCCATCTGTAGCGTCCGTTTCAGGTTTTAACAAAATAAAAAATTAGAATTGATAGCCAATTGCTGACAATCTGCTTCAATACGTTAATTACAGTAACTGTTGTAAAAAATATGAATAGTTACCTTTTTCCCTTTTTTTCAATGAATTTTAAATGTGTTTTTTCTGATTTCCACAATTCCCCATCTGGTGCACGCCCTGTATCATTTAAATGAAACACCCTGAACACACAAATGACTAGATCTTACCTTGACCTTGTATCAATTGATTGACACACCTAGAAATGTCGGAATCTTACCATGTATCATTTAAATGACACGCCTGTCATATAGCTGAAACTGATCCTGTATCAATTGATTGACACACCCTACAAATAGGTGAATCATGCACCTCTGTTATTTAAGAGACATACCCTATAAATAGCTGAATCTAACCCTGTATCATTTGAATGGCACACCTTACAAATAGCTAAATCTCACCCTGGATCCTTTGAATGAAACACCAAACAAATAGCCAAATATTACACTGAATCATTTGAATGACACAACCTACAAAAAAGCTATTTGTAGAGTGTGTCATTAAAAAGATACAGGTTAAGGTATTGTTGAAGGGTGGCTGAGGAATTTTGGGATGTTTTTGAGAAAACCCTCTCTTAAGCTTTACAAACCTTCCTTAACCTTAATTTTTTTTCAGGTAGTACCTTATAGCAAGGTGATAATTTATGCAAATTAGTACGATGTCATGATTACGTCATCAAGATTTATAAGGCCACGCCCCTTTTTTAGTAAAAACGCTCTCTATGGCTTGTGCTTCGATGTTTATCAATATAACTTTGCAGGAATTTACATGATAGTAAGACGCGTGTCTACGAGTATATTTTGAAATATCGATTTTTTGCGAATTAATTTTTTTGTTTTTTTGTTTCGGCTATTTCTAAGGTGTGTCATTAAAAAAAAGATGGTAAGATTCAGCCATTTCTATGGATTTTATTTAAATGGTACAGGGTAAGATTCAGCTATTAGTAGGGTGTGTCATTCAAATGATAAAGGGTAAGATTCAGCTATTAGTAGGGTGTGTCATTTAAATGATACAGGGTAAGATTCAGCTATTAGCAGGGTGTGTCATTCAAATGATAAAGGGTAGGATTCAGCTATTAGTAGGGTGTGTCATTTAAGATTTTCTGGGTGAGCATGCCCCCGGCCTCCTACATTGGTTGCGCCCTTGGACCATTCGTGATGCTGCCAATCACATAGGAATCTGCATCAATTTACCGTTAAGCATCATCGGCGCTCCTGAATTTAGCATTAAGGATCATAAAGCGTTGCCAGGAACCCTCATGCCGACCCTCTTTTCATACTGGACAGGTTTTCCCGCTGACCAGACTGGACAGGTTTTTCCGCCAACCCAGTAGAACACACATTTGTCTAACGTGGATACACTGGGGCCCCCTGTGAAATATTTCCCCCGACACTGCTTGGGGGTTTCCACACTTGTGGGGCATGGTAAGTTTCAAGCAGAAGTCTGCTCAGAGTGAGTTTTGGGAGGAGGGATCCCGCTGTAGAAGCTAGCCCTAACTAACTCTAGCCCTAACCCTAACTCCACGCACACACACTACCCCACAGAGCAAAAATCTGGCGGAGCAGAAATTTGGCTCCACACCGGGGATATTCTTGGGATACAATGGGGGAAAGAGAGGAGGATAAACATTCTATTACGTGAAACAAATGTAAGCTCTGTAATTTCGGTCCTCCCTTCTCAAACTCTCAGTAGGATCATAAGATATTTTCGAAATGGTACAAAACTTGGTGACACATTTCGCGGATGCTGAGAAGGCAGATGAATACTGAAAATTGTGCGAATTGAATAAAAATAAGTCTAATTTGATGTTAGATTTCCGCCAATAACGACACATAACCACGCTTCAACTGCAGTGAAGGAGACCTTTTTTTATTATGTGAACCTGCCTTAATGACATACAAAGGCAATGATACCATTTCATAAATATTTTGTTGTGATGCAAGTAATTCAATCTGCTTTGTATTGCATCCACCTGGTACTATATCGACTATGTTCGTTCAAATTTACTACAAACAATGAAGTTTTTCCTTGCACTAAACCACTAGCTCAGCTGGCTATAATCCGTGTCTATGATTATCTAATTCCTATGACGTCTTTAAACAGCTGTCATGATTTTTTTGGTGTTTTACTGTAGTATTCTGAAACGTCACAAAATACAATGTACGGAGGCACAGAATGCAAATCTGTGCTAAACAGTACCTTTTATCTCCTATTTTCCATCTTTAAATAGTAAACCTTGCCGTGAGCAAAGATATAAATATATTCGACAAAAAATCCAATTGCCTTTCCACTTCTGATGTTCTCTTGTGTTCCACTTGGGAGTCGGAGATGGGCTCTAGTTCCTTCTCTGTCATCAACTCTTCATTTCTGTAAGGAAAGGAAATAGATGTCACAAATGTGTTAAGTTCACTGCATTCTGTATTGCATTTCTTCCGAGGTATTGACGGTCTGAATCAGAGGGCCTGTTTTGAAAATACGTGCAGCATACATGTGAGTTTAGATACCGTTTTTCTGTTGGCATCTATTCGACACTTTCCGAGTAACCCACGCCCGTGTTCCTGCGGTCATCAGCGACCCTTCATTCTCATCACAACAGCCGCCAGGTCCACACAGGGGCGTGACGTGCCATCACTTAGATCCGGAATATTACCTTAACGAGTTCCCCGGGGACGCCGTTCCTACAGGCGGCTTGCTGAGCGGCGTGAAGCTCCAAGGGAACGTTTCTTGCGGCCGGGACTCTCGGGACCGGTGTTGGTGAACATGCCGGTGCCCAGGAGCCGCAGTCGGTCTCCCAGGTGCATCTGTGCACAGGTGGCTGCCTCGCACTTTCTCCGCACTCTCATGGCCATGGGCCCCATCATGTCCTCGTAGTTGCGTGAGAATCTACAGGGCAGAGATATTGATGAACACTCCGACTTTCAGACAATTACGTTGCAAATTAGTGAAGGCCAAACATCATGTTCTAGAAATATCGTTAGCTTTGGCAATTCGGTCCTCCCAGAATGTTTTTCGGAGAACAGGAGAAAACAAACCAAATACTGATAATATATACGGACTGGCAAAAGCTGTAAAATGTCTTTAAAAGAGTACTACCAGAAACGACATAAACGTAAGAAACTCTCTTAAAACTCATCATATGGCATGGCATTTGGTTTGCTGATCCATGTGAAGCGTTATCAGGGAATACTTTTTCAGAGCGGACTGATCCCTCAAGCCGACTACCATGTCTCCCACCGCAGTCCCTCCTTAGTTAGAAGGCAATTCCTTAGATAATGAGGGATAACTGCGGCACAAAAGATGATGGTTGGGTCAACGGTTTAGTCCGCTCTACACATCTGCTATGTTATTTGTTTGTGGGTTTTCTTAACTGTGACTAATAAACACTCAAACGAAGTACGCGGTACATTCGTCATTCCAAATGCGCGCCATACAACACTAAGCATGTCCCATTGTATCATAAACCACTTTACACGACCCTTGCTCCAAGCAAAGTGGTATTTTCATAGTACATCATGTTTTTATGTAGTCAAGGTCGTCCTGTATGTAGCACCCAGTAGTAACCATTGGGATGTTCTGATGTAAACACGTTCATGGGGAATTGGTTGTGCTATATCAAAGCTTTTAGGACGACATCACATCCTCAGTCAAACGTATAACCTCTCCCATAAACCACTCTGAATTATAGCCTTTCTGTTCTCTACACGCTACTTTATGACTTTCTCCAGCCTGTTGTAGGAAGCATTCGCAGCAACTCTAGCCATCAAAACACAGATGAGGTTTTTAATGTTCTATGATTCCAAATTTGGTACGTTTTACATTTGGCTGAAATATCGCGTTATTTACATCTCTTTGCTTTCAAATTGTCGACTAATATCCTTTCTCTCTGAACTGACGAACCGCTGCCATACGCAGACCTGTTGTCCTGTCTGTCCGTGTCTTCCTCTATGTTGTCCAGCAGCTCTCTGGTCAGCCCGTGGTACACCCTGCCCGCCTGCTGCCCCAGCAGCGCCAACAGCGGCTCCACGTCGCCATCGTAGTCATAGATGTCGTCATCGTACCTGAGGCGGAGGATAGTCGTGTTGGTGAAAACAGCTCTAGCAGTCAAAATGGCAAGCTGCACCAGGAACACTACAGGCTGTCAGTTAATACTTGATTTGGATCCACTATTAGCTAGGCTTTTCAAATAGTTTGAGCTGGAAGATCTCATGTAGATTTGAGTGTTGAGGATGCTATCTTTTTTATCTTACCAAAGCATTGTTATATACCAAGTACACGTATAATAACATCCACATCCTACATTGGTGGTACGGATCTGTCATCGAACTGTTATCATATCATTTTTGTGAAATGTCTTGTTTTTGTTCATCCACGTTTAGCTTTTTTCGTCATTGTTGTTTTGATTTGCAGGGCGCCAAGGTGCCACTATACATCTTCGCCAGCCTTGGCAGACAAAATGCTTTATTGTCCATTCATGGTAATTCTTCTGAATACCACCTGTAACAAGCCACAGTCAGATCAAAGCCCTTTGCGAACTAAAGAGGCGGAGGGTGATGTCAACCGTGGTCTGTGTCTTTCTATGACCTTGCCGAGACTTACAGTCGAACATAAAAGGGTTTTATTTTCTCCGCAGCATTCTAACATAAAAGGTTTTATGGTATTCTTAAAATGTTCCTAGAGAACTGCCGGTCGCTGTTGCTTTTACAGTATGTATGGGATAGAGAGGCACTTATGTGGCACTTTTGTTCGATGATTCGTAACGAGTTCTCCCCCACTTCGGGACTGATGCGTGTAGGATTTTGTCCAAATGGATGCGCTGCATGGTCGACTTGCGTAGTCGCTAATACCTCAGCTAATGTAGAATCTACCACTATGTTCTTGGACTTGTGCCCCTTGTGATTTTTTGGTGGTATTTTGTCAATGAAAAGAGATAGATCATTCAATATCAGACAGTCGAGATGTTGAATTGTGCCTGCTTTTGACAAATAAGATTTAAAACTATGGATTAGTGGTGAGTAATCTGGAATCAGTGCGTCAAATAGCATACAGTATTGTGCTCTGAACCACTTTACAGCATCACGTCTAAATGCAACTCCCACCAACGTATCCAATGATGTATGATATGTTGGTTGTAAGAGACTAGTGTTGAGTCCATGTGGAACTACAATGGAATCATCATTGATGAGATGCCAGATTCGTCGAGGAGTCTTGCGCAATTGTATGAACGTCACAAATCTGTCTCATAAATCACGCCTTGCTATTCTAAAGCCAACATCATAGTATTTTTATCCTTAGAAAATGTGAAACCAATCTCGAGTTATCCTTCCTTGACGTGGACTTGAGTAGTTCACCCGAGGATAGACTAAGAATACTGATGTGGTACTTGTTCTGGATATGCCTGTTTCCCACATGGCGTGGTCTGTGTGGGTGGACGAATTTATGGGTGTAATGGAGAGGACGCTGGAGTCAGCCTCGTCAGGTGGCATCATTATTGTGAGTCTTCCAGTACATGGCATTGTGAGATAACCAGCAACTTATTGATGAGTAGACGTTACGTATATATATATCTTGACCGAAAAGCCAGTGTATACAGATATGTATGCACTTTTGTGGAGAAATCGTAACTACCAGTCAGCAGCCATCCACAAAACATTCCCTTCAAGCTGAAAGTTTAACTTTTGTCACGACAGCAATTAATCACTGTAACTCTCCCACACCTTACCCATCATGGTGCCGGGTACACTTTATCTCTAACTCTACTGTACTATTCTAGGTGTACGATGTCGTTGGTTGACAGACGTGACGTATATGCGTAGGTGAAGTGCAAAATTCTATGATGTTGATAATGGACGCTATGGACAAATGTTTTCTATCACTGTCCACAAAGAATAGACCTAAAGGGCCCTTCATCCATCTTCATTCATCATTTACATCGTTTAGTCAGTACTATTTCTAAACTACCCGATAAAACAATCTCTCCTTCCATTCTTTGAGCCAACGCTGATATTTACCCAAGCCCACCTTACACTCATGGTGACATTTGCCTTCATTCAGAAGCAAGTACATTTTTGTTGACACTTCTTTGGGTACACATATATTGAACCTGAGAAATGTATTAAAACAGGAAATATATTGAACATGCTTATTCGCATGGAAGAAATCTAGGAATTGCTGTTTACTCGTGTTAACAAGTATAGCCCACGCTGTCCCATAGCATTACATCTTGCAGTTTCGCAATACCCTTTGAAATGAGTCATCTATGTTATGATCTTACTGTAATGGGGCATTCACTGTTGAGTATGATTCACAACAGATTGATCAAATCCGTTTATCGGGTGAAGGTATCAACACGCCTAGCACATTTGGTTTCTGTAATTGCTTTTGGTGATTTTGAAGGTTGAAACATGACATGTGAATTTTGTCAGTCGAAGAATCGTGATGGCAGCAAATGTCAAAGTAGTCTTAAGCTTACGTATACAAAACGAGCTGAAAGGATAGAAAGTTCTGAAAAGTGTATGACAACAGGATTTCCTTTACTTACCTCCTTATTACAGAAGCGGTGAGTTGGTTGGTTTGTACAAGGACGAAGAAAGCGAGTACTAGCAAAGCGCAGCAAGGCCGCATGTCGATTGCTGTTATCTGAAAAGAGCAAGGAAAATATCATATAGTTGATAAAAGAGTGTTGCTTGATGGTTAGTCATTACATCATGCATTCAGCCCATGTAGTACATTTACCACCAGGGCTCATTATGGAAGTATGGTAATGTGGACCAATCACCTTCAGACAACACCACAAAAGCTTAAACAAAGCCTGAAAGACTCTCTTTGACCATGAGCAAGTGAGACATGGCTCATCTGATCATGTTCATACCGCAGTACGTCAGGTGCTGGATATAGGAATGAGAATTCAAACTGCCTGTGACTGTGTGGAGCCTGAACTGCCAGAAACCAACAAATAAGAGGACCCAGCAGTGTCACTCCACCGCATACCTACGAACTTTCACACAAAGTCGCACGACACTGTGGCATGCACTGCACTGCTGTACTGCAGAGCGGCAAACTGCACTCCTATAGCGGACTATCTCCTGGCATATGTATGTTGTCTACATGGCCAATTTGTAGCCTTTCCAGAGGCCTGGTAGAGGCTACCAGAAAAGGCTGAGGATGAAGATGTATTTTGAACGTAAACGCGAATGAACAGTGTATCAAGGGAAACACACTGAACATTACACTTCCATGCCATGTATATGTATATCTGTATTCCCACCAGCCTAATCAAATCGTGCCCAGCTAACTTACCAGTACCTGGGGCTTTTGTGGGCCCCAAGTCACTTCATGACAAGCGTTCTCTGGGTAATTAAGGCCTGTGGGTCAACCTAATTAGGGCTTATGACAAACGTTGTTTCACTTTAATGACTGATTACCTCCATGCAAAATTGAGGTATTATATAGGTTTGTGTAATTTGTTGTTGTTGGTTGTATTTTAGGTGAGAAAATCACCCTTACCAAGTAGCTCAAATTTCTGCTACGCAAGATTTTTGCTCAGTGGGGTAGTGCGCATGTCCCGGAATCTGGTGCAGCTGCAGAGTTTGCAGTTTAATCTACCCTAATGAGCGATCCACCTGCTGATCAGCACCATGTAGCTACTTTCATTTCCGGCGTCCGAAAGACCTGCGGGAATTTACTTCCAAACACTTAAGTTTAAGCTGGTAAGAAGAGTAACGTTGCCAACCGAGAGTTAGTTCAACAGAAATGGTTTAACGTTTCCGATATGAAGGGACAGGAACTCCGGAGAGGGAGATCAGCAGGGGAGAGGGTGCAAGGCTGCTTCCTCTGGCAGAGCGGACGGATATCAACCCAACTGAAGATGGGCGTGATCACCAGTAGTGGACTCAAAACTCTTTTGGACAGAACCATTACTTTTGTTACGTCACCAGAGGAAGAAGTGAAGCAGCACGCACGCAGTGAAATCCGTCGGCAGGTCCAGTTCTCGAATTCCTGACATTTGAGTGTATAGAGTTTGCCAGGCAGACTCAAACTGCATACATGTCGCACTTCAATCGACGAAAATGGGACGACTTTTTTCTGCTATAAGATTGTTGATAATTTTTTCCAAACAAAAAAGATCATCGACGACACGTTTTACAATGTATCATACTATTCCCTGTCCTGGATAACGCGGAGCCTTATGTTTTATTGCTGGCGACCTTTAAAACTTAAAACGTACTGTACCTTTCTATTGGCTATATCGTATCCTTTACTGTTGCACAGAAGATGTTGAAACATACCATCAAGTTTTGCAGTTAAACAATCGATAAGCACAACCTCGCAGATGTTTTCGAACGCTATTTACACAGATTGAATAAAGCTATTTTCTAACAAGCACCTGATTTAAACACTTCAGCGCCTTCCTCCCTAATTGCCTGATTATTGCTCAACGTGGGGGCGCAGATACCGCGGCTGCTGACGGACCCAGAGGATTCTTCTGGATGTTCTGTTTTGCCGTCTTTGATACACGCAGGTTTTTGGGCGTTGGCCAAGAATATGATGAACTTTATGTTCGCAATTTTGCTGAAACCTTTCTATGGATGGGAGGGTCGTTATAACAACATGATTTCATTCATCAGAATGGATTTTTACCTGTAACTATATCAGAAGATGTTTGAAATACACTTATTCTAGTATCTAGGCACTGCTGTTCACAGTACGGCACGATACAGATAATTTTTTTCCAAGCATCTTTTACTGTAAACTCGCCTTTTTAAATCTCCCGTTACTATTTCGTGGTATTTAATTCCTACCAACCACGCTCCATTATGGTGGATTCCTTCTCCTACGTACGAATGAAATTGTATCTTCAGGCAAAGAAGCTAGAGTTATTATATCTGCTTTGGTGCTCGGGCCTCAATTGGTTCCCTCTGGGCTTAATTATCTGAAAAGTCTGTGATCTGTGAAAATAAACGTATGATTATTATCATCGTGATTATGTCACGGCTTGTGAGCTGTCATGTTGCCTGGTGGCATCAGAAATGAAGCTGACAACGGAGTGGTGCGGCAAATCCTTGATCTTGCAGACAAAGGCGCTGATTTAACCGGTTTGGAGAATCTAATAAGGCTGTTGAAACAATCTCAAAATTGCCGTGAAGGTTAAACTGAAATCCAATTCTCCGAGAGCGGAAGACATTATGGACCATGTTTAGATCGACAGAAGCCAGTGAAGATCAGGAAATAGTCACCATTATCATTATTTTTTAATCGCATGCTAGCTACGTAGCATGCACATCAACATATGTGTATTGCGTAGTTATTTTGAAGATTATCCATGAGCCTGAGTCGCAATGTAAGATCTAAGAGTAAGACTGTAAAAAGACGAACCACTCCTGGTTTGCTGCCATTTCTTTTACAGTGCTGAGACAAATATTACTGCCATGAGTAATTCCGCACTTCACATGTTCAAGTTCTCCTGGGGATTAAAGAAAATACAATAGTTTAATAGGGTAGATTAACTGTGTAGATGGGTGGGATCCACCTTGAGGAAAGTTCAGAAATGCATAAAGTTCACGGAAGTTCACGAAACCACTTTATGTGAGCGCAAATAGGAAACCACCGGTACCCTGTGGCCAAGAATCCAGTACCGAGGACTTAATGGCCAATATACTAGTCTCAAATTGTACAGAGAAGCGGGAATTCACCATCAACCGACAGGCTACCTGCCAAATACCGTAAACTCCCAGCTGATGAAGGATCGTTGAATTTGCGAAGGATTGGGAAATTTGCAGGAAGGAGGACAAGAGACATGGTTGAACCCAGGAGAGAGTGTATTTTCCATGGTCCCCTATAGCTAGCTTTGGCTGCCACTTACGACTCTGCCAAGGAACCTGAATTTCTCAATGTTGTCCGCGTGAGGGAACGACCAGACATGGGTATGATCTTAGATGAAAAGGGAAACAGCTCTCTGTTGTTGTTTTTCTACCTCAGACGCCGCGTTTCAGAAACTGCGAGCATTGCCAGTGGCTCAGGATAGAAAATCTAAAGGTTACCCTCGCTCATGCCTCATATAGCGTGATGTGGCTCAGTTGGTAGCAATTCCATCTATGAGTCACAAGGTCGAGGGTTCGATTCCGACTTAACACACCTATTTGTATGGCACTGGTGGGGGGGGGGGGCTATAGTCCCTCCGATGTGATTTAAAGCCGGAGGTTTCATGATTCAGGAGAGCCACACCCCGAGCAGGTTAAAGTACCAACAACACCCATCGATATGATAAAGGTATCGGTGGGGTGAGATACAATTTAGGCGGTATAGCGGTTATACAAAACAAACAAACAAACACGTTTACATTTATAGTTGGGTGGATAATGCCATGTGGGAACACCTGAACGGGAGCAATCAGCATATAATGTAAAATGAAAGGTCATCATGAGCTACGATCATACAGTGACAAATGACGTTCGTGAAAATTAAATGCTTCCATCCAGCCAAGAAGTAAATCAACGCCCATTGATATGAACGGAATTAACTGTAACTGCCTGACAAAAAGTGCCAGAAGGATTTCAGAGTGCGGTGTGGAAAATCACCGCATTGTATTCCATATGCATCACGCTGTCTCGAGGGTTATTCATACTGTAATGTCTATTTACAACCGAGTTCGACATTGAAATCGAAATGGATAAAGATGTAGTTAAGATGAAAGATGAACCACAGCATATAACTGTGCGTCAGCAAAAACTCATCTGGAAATGACTCAGAGTTATCCTAATGAAAATGAAACTCCCGGAAAGGAAGTATGATAAAACCTCAAAACACGGTGTCTTTAGGCAGATGTATTTTGGATTTGATTATGATTGCCTTCAAGATATGGTGAAACGATTAGATCAGTTAACAGGCAAATTACCATAAATTAACATCAGAAGATTCTTTTCTAAGCACATCACCATATTTAGCAACTTTGCAGCTATTGGTCAACACATGGTCATGATGTCCATCGACGCCCGCCGTGCAGGATAATATCGTGAACGCAAAAATAGAAGTTATACAAAGCAAAATGTACTTAAGGGTCACACAGTTTCACTTAGCGAAAATAGGTTCCTTGCTTCTACGTAGCCGTAGGAATGAGCGAGATAACACGATATGAATTGCATCAATTAAAAGGCAATGGTAGCTTTGTGAAATGCTTCTCCACACCCCGATTTGGTAAGCAGTTTTGAGAGGCGTCCAGAGATGCTAACAATTTGTCTACCTAGAGAATTTGCAGAAAACAGACATTATCCAATCAAGTCTTTGATAATGATAATGATATAAAGTTATCTACCTTCCAGCCTCTTGTTTTCTTATTGCGATAGCCAAGAGGATGAGCACTCACCGGCGTTTTGGTATTGAGGGGCCCCATTGGTTCAGAAATGGCAGGGCAAATAAGAATGCATTTGAAAATCGTTCTTGGACATTTCTGTAGACACTATACAGTCACTACGAGGAAACCTCACAAGGCAGCGACAGCTCCAATCCAAGCAACAAGCTTGCGTTGTGACATCTGCGTGTGTCTGTACCTCCGGCTTTGGAACCGGTACGGCGCCGCGCGGCCCAGAAAACATGGACCTGGTCAGCATTTTGCAACACACAGCCGCATAGCTTGTTTAAAGATGAAGAAAGACCTTTACTTTTAACAAACTCGTTGAAGAAAACAGACTTTCTCATCTGCGTCCGATCCCCGCAGGCTCTGAAGCTAATCGTCACGTCAGTGTCCTTTTAAGACAGACGTTCAAACACCACGGGGACATCATATGCACATGTTTTACTTAAAAGGCCAGTAGACAAGGACATTGGCTCAAATGCCAAATCGTTTGAATCGTATGAAATAATGTTTAAAGAATGGGGTCTTCGACACGGATTTAGGAGAGAAGTTCCTGGGAGAGAAAAGGAAAGAAGAAAATTCTCCATTCCGACAGCACTGGATTAACACGACTACGACATTTTTCAGAGGAAGATGATGTTCACCAAGGAAATTCAATGAAACAACGAAAGACTTGGTAGAAATAGACACTGCTAATAGTAGATGTAGCTTGAGAAGATTGTAAAACCGTCCGGTAGTCGACACGTACCTGTTGAAGAGTGGCGCACTGCTTTTCTCAATCCTCTCAGCAGCCTCCGCTGCAGTTCGTCTGCCGTACACCTGGTCTTATCGTCTAGCTATCGTCCAATAACCGCGGCATTTATACCTAACACTCCCATTCGTGGTGAGACCGGAAATGACGTACGCTTGCCATCAATCATGCCTTGCGCTTTTGCAACTTCCTGTACGTCTGCCCTACGCACAAAGTGTTTTGAGACTGGATCCACAAGTCGACGGAGACTGTGTGCGTGGCTTAGTCGAGCTGTTGATCATCGGTCCCTTTGGTATAAAGGCGCCCGGCTAATGTAAGGTGACAATGTCAGCGGGAAGATGCCTCGTCAATCTCCTTGGAAACAACACAGAAGTAAATGGATGTTCGGAGTCACTCCTCCATACATGTACGTGTGTAGCCATACCGCTGGAGACATGCGCCTGATTGCCTTTACTACGAGAGTCCACCACAGAATAACTCTTTGGACCGAGACTCCAGCGGCTACGTGACAGACCTGCCCTATTGCGATGACGTGGCAAAGTGACTAAGCAAAATGATCGGCATGAAAAACAGTGGCCTTCTTATTATTACTCTCCATTATATAGACCTGTGTTGGCAGTTTCATGACTTGTAGTTCTCATCCAACTTGTCCCATCCTCACCTTTCCAAAGCCAACAAAACACTGAAACACTTGGGCGGGTCGTTAACTCTAGGCAGGGGTACTAGTAGTCATGGGAACAAGAGGGAACATTCGTCATGTTCTGCCCTTAGGCTTGTCTTAAAGTAAAAATAACGAAATTTGAATTCCTTAGTTGGCAGCGGCTCATCAATGCTCCAAGCGGTTCGTCATTCACTGCGTGGGGCCAGGACGAGTGCGGCCCCATTGCTTACATGTGTCACGTAGTTATGGCAATCAACAACAGCTGGATTGGGCAGGCCAATTACTCCAGTGGAAGGGCTCTATTAATGTGGATCTTTTTTAAATAAGCAATAGACTTGCATCGCTCATCATTATTCAAACGATGACGCCAGTCTTGCAGGATGATCATGAGAGTTGGTATATTACAGGATGGATTTTAGGATTTTTGTTTACCTTTCTTGATTCTAACGTTCCCTAAACAAAACCTCATTTAAATCTACTGCATATTCCTCTCCACATCCTTTCATTTACACTTCCGGGATGCCTTTTCTGAGAATGTGTTTCACATGTTCTCTCTATGTCAGTAAAATGAGACAAAAATAAACATTTATGCATAGGCAACATTGCAGAAGCAGGTTTTTGCCGAGTCATTGTTGCAACGATCTCTTGAAGATTTATGAAGTAAAAGTATACCTATTTTCAAAACTTTTGCCAACAATGATGTTGATGTATTGTTGATGAAATAAATAAAACATAGCCTTTAATGGTTGTTATTGACCCTTATGAGAGGCGATGTTTGATATTAAAGCAGTTTGGTTGGTGAGTTTTGCTGTGAATTCACGATATAATTGCGGGATGCCCATGTAGTGTACTGCGTACAGTTAAAACCATTTACCTTTACAATATCACCCCCTCCCCAAAAACGATTCAAAGTCGCTGTGACGTTCCTCATTATAAGATGCTAAATATATGACTCACGTCATTTCATGGCGTTTAAAGTTGCGTTTTAATTATGTTTTACTTTGCTATGTATCACAATCTCCTAAAACAGTCAAATAGATAGTTCTTCCACATAGTCGAGATGTGAGCAAGAGCTGCAATATTGTTTTTATCTAACCTTCACCTTGAACGTAGTCTTCAAAACAAATATGCTTGATTGAACAAATGCAAATCGAGGCCTTCGGGGTACGAAAAAAAAATTTCTAAATCTATTCCTTTCCAAACGTTAAATCGCTTGTGATATTATAGCCACACTTGAAAGAGTATGTTATCCACAATATGGTTTGGGTACTATCAATATTCGGCGGAGCTTCCATGTAAGACATCACGAAATCGCCGACGAATACACCCGGATACACGGCGACATGCCGACCTGCGTGCCGATTACCGGCGCTACGAACGTCCCTTGCTCGCACGTAAATGTTGCCTGACTTGTGTGGGTCCACATTACAAAACCGCAGGCGAATGCACCCAGACACACGGCGACATGCCGACCTGTGGGCCGATTACCGGAGCTACCAACGTCCCTTGCTCGCACGTAAATGTTGCCCGACTTGTGTGGCATCGCTACTCTAAGGCTTGTGGTATAAGTGGTACACGGTGGTATATGTGGTTTTCATACTGAGACGAGCGAAGGAATAGGCAACGCTACTCTAAGGCTTGTGGTATAAGTGGTACACGGTGGTATAGGTGGTTTTCATACTGAGACAAGCGAATGAAGAGGCATCGCTACTCTGAGGCTTGTGGTATAAGTGATACACGGTGGTATAGGTGGTTTTCATACTGAGACAAGCGAATGAAGAGGCATCGCTACTCTAAGGCTTGTGGTATAAGTGGTACACGGTGGTATAGGTGGTTTTCATACTGAGACAAGCGAATGAAGAGGCATCGCTACTCTAAGGCTTGTGGTATAAGTGGTACACGGTGGTATAGGTGGTTTTCATACTGAGACAAGCGAATGAAGAGGCAGCGCTCTTCTAAGGCTTGTGGTATAAGTGGTACACGGTGGTATAGGTGGTTTTCATACTGAGACAAGCAAATGAAGAGGCATCGCTACTCTGAGGCTTGTGGTATAAGTGGTACACGGTGGTATAGGTGGTTTTCATACTGAGACAAGCGAATGAAGAGGCAGCGCTCTTCTAAAGCTAGTGGTATAAGTGGTACACGGTGGTATAGGTGGTTTTCATACTGAGACAAGCGAATGAAGAGGCAGCGCTCTTCTAAAGCTAGTGGTATAAGTGGTACACGGTGGTATAGGTGGTTTTCATACTGAGACAAGCAAATGAATAGGCATCGCTACTCTGAGGCTTGTGGTATAAGTGGTACACGGTGGTATAGGTGGTTTTCATACTGAGACAAGCGAATGAAGAGGCAGCGCTCTTCTAAGGCTTGTGGTATAAGTGGTACACGGTGGTATAGGTGGTTTTCATACTGAGACAAGCGAATGAAGAGGCAGCGCTCTTCTAAAGCTAGTGGTATAAGTGGTACACGGTGGTATAGGTGGTTTTCATACTGAGACAAGCAAATGAATAGGCATCGCTACTCTGAGGCTTGTGGTATAAGTGGTACACGGTGGTATAGGTGGTTTTCATACTGAGACAAGCGAATGAAGAGGCATCGCTACTCTAAGGCTTGTGGTATAAGTGGTACACGGTGGTATAGGTGGTTTCACGGTGGTGGTTTTCATACTGAGACAAGCGAATGAATAGGCAGCGCTCTTCTAAGGCTTGTGGTATAAGTGGTACACGGTGGTATAGGTGGTTTTCATACTGAGGCGAGTGAAGGAATAGACAGCGCTACTCTAAGGCTTGTTGTATAAGTGGTACACGGTGGTGTAGGTGTTTTTTATCATACACCACCGTGTTCCACTTATGGCTTGTGGTATAAGTGGTACACGGTGGTATAGGTGGTTTATATCATATACAACCGTGTACCACTTATGGCTTGTGGTATAAGTGTGGTATAGGATGAGAGTAGCGTTAGAGGACCGCTGCCTATTCCTTCACTCGTCTAAGTATACAAACCACCTATACCACCGTGTACCACTTATACCACAAGCCTTAGAGTAGCGCTGCCTATTCCTTCACTCGTCTAAGTATACAAACCACCTATACCACCGTGTACCACTTATACCACAAGCCATAAGTGGTACACGGTGGTATATGATGAAAACCACCTATACCACCGTGTACCACTTATACCACAAGCCTTAGAGTAGCGCTGCCTATTCCTTCACTTGTCTCAGTATAAAAACCACCTATACCACCGTGTACCACTTATACCACAAGCCTTAGAGTAGCGCTGCCAATTCCTTCACTCGTCTCAGTATGAAAACCACCTATACCACCGTGTACCACTTATACCACTTATACCACAAGCCTTAGAGTAGCGATGCCTATTCCTTCACTCGTCTCAGTATGAAAACCACCTATACCACCGTGTACCACTTATACCACAAGCCTTAGAGTAGCACTGCCTATACCTTCACTCGTCTAAGTATGAAAACCACCTATACCACCATGTACCACTTATACCACAAGCCATAAGTGGTACACGGTGGTATATGATGAAAACCACCTATACCACCGTGTACCACTTATACCACAAGTCTTAGAGTAGCGCTGCCTATTCCTTCGCTCGTCTCAGTATGAAAACCACCTATACCACCGTGTACCACTTATACCACAAGCCTTAGAGTAGCGCTGCCTATTCCTTAACTCGTCTAAGTATGAAAACCACCTATGCCACCGTGCACCACGTATACCACAAGCCTTAGAGTAGCGCTGTCTATTCCTTCTCTCGTCTAAGAATAGTGACCTCCTCTACCACCGGGTGCCGAATTCGACTTAGGCGGAAGACAGCTCCGTCTGCCCCGAAGAAGAAGTCGACCCAGACGAGTCGGGAAACATTTACGTGCAAGCAAGGGACATTCGTAGCGCCGGTAATCGGCACGCAGGCCGGTATGTCACCGTGTGTCTGGGTGCACTCGCCTACGATTTCGTGATGTGGACCCACACAAGGCGGGCAACATTTACGTGCGAGCAAGGGACGTTCGTAGCGCCGGTAATCGGCACGCAGGTCGGCATGTCGCCGTGTATCCGGGTGCATTCGCCGGCGATTTCGTGATGTCTTACATGGAAGCTCCGCCCAATATTCTTGTAGTAAAAGTTATATCTAGCTTCTGTTCCATGCAACTCCCAGTGAAACAACAACACTAATGTGTCGGTCATCCTGGTCAATGAAACGTAGATACATTGCGAGTAGAATAAACATGCTGTCCGCGTTATGGACAGAGACTATAAAAAGACAAAACATGCATAGTACCGTATCTGCTGGACATCATAACATACTAAAAGGTGCACTACTACAGCAGGAGAGCGCTCTTTGATGCTGGCCCAGGCTGTGTTGTAACAGTTTCGTATTTACCAATATAACCCACTAATGCCTTGGCCCAATTGCGCCAGTGCCAGTCAGACTGCCGGGTACGGGGGCGGGGGTACAGCAACGCGTCTATTTGTTACCGGGTCCCGCGTTCAATTTAAGTCTGATCATGAGTAATTCATTCGGGATCCCGGACGGGCTCAAAAATAGCCAGGCAACCGCAGGGTGTCCGACTGGGCCACGCAGGGGTCACGCCCGAAAGAGCCAAAACACGGCCCGTGAACTACCCGGTGGGGCTCATTTTCCCAATTGGGACCGAAGCATAAATGCGACTACAAGACAGTGTTCTTGCCATGTTGGTGACCTATCTATGGATGGATACAGAAATAAAGAGAAACTTTCACATCCACACCACAGGCGGAAAGTGTCCTCCTGGGTTGTCCCAAATGGGAGCGCAGGAGTTTTGGAAGTTGTCAAGTTCAGCCGTATATTTCGAAAAAGTTCGCCACATGATCAGGCCCTTCCCATATCATGTCAGTCACGGGCAACGGATGACCAATCAAAGAAAACATGACAGGAATAGATTCCTGGCACGGTCAGATATGACATTACATAGATATTCTACATCGTTATCTTTCTTAAGATTAAATCTGCACGGGAGACTGAGAATCAACTTGACTCGTTGTCTTCAGATCGATGTTTAGATTTCACCCATCGCACACGTCTTATTTTTGTACTTAAAGGAGATGGTGGAGATTCCCTTCAACAACAGCTTTGTTCAAGTTTCCGCAATACTTTTTTAGACTTAAAGTTTAAAATTTTACGCAAACGCTGCAAACGTTGGACTCTAAGTTGGACCAAGCACGCCGTGAATAAGCCTGTGTCCATGGCATACGGATATACCGGCACGTACCCGCAAGAAGAGCTAATTTCACCCTATTAAGTAATTACCTAATTGGTCTGGCCCTTCACGGGAAGAACGTTTTCAAAACTTCGACAACAATTCAAGGAATTCTAGGAACAAGGGGTCTGGGAAGGGCTTCCAAATTCCGTTTTTATAGCTCCTTGACCCATGTCGACCTACTGTGAATGGCAAATCTGATTTCCTAACCAGATCTAATCCAGACTGCATTATCAATATTAGTGCTTTATGTCAAAGGCTAGACAATGTCAGAGACATATGGAGAGAGTGCATTACGTTTCCAGCATTTGAAAGATCGGAAAAAGAGCAAATGATTAAGCCCTAATCATAACGTTTACTCCACACTGGGGAAATACAAGAAACCCAATCTGGATGTCATTCATTATATTGAGAAGGGTCACCTGCTTGAAATGCTCTCTTCTCCTCAGTCGCAAGTTAATGGTTTCTTTTCTATGAAAAGTTGTGTCTGCTGCAAAAAGCATTGGTGAACATTGTACTGATACACGATATCATGATAAACGCTCAAAGCTGTTCAACCTTCTTTCCGCTTGCTCAACAGAATTTGATACATTCCATTCTATAGATAAATTGAAATACATTCTAGAAGGAGACAACCCTTACTGTGTACAAATAGGTAAATATATCAAAGAATGTTTAGATCTTAGAACTAGTGATAGGTTAAACTCGACATGTTGAACTATTCATATACTTGTACGTAGATTAATCTTTGTGTATCCCATTGTTTGTTGTTTGCATGTTAAGACCTTACGAAAGTCGCTGTACCTTTGTACCAATATGGGCCAATGCACACGGTAATTGGTAGCAATCAAAATATATTTATGGAAAGTGAATCAAAATTGTCTAATGAGCCGGACTGTGTACATACGGCTGGAAATAGCCTTATACTTTTGAATGTACTTCTGTGGAATCGTTATAGGGCATAATGAAGTCAAATACAGGTGCGACGATGCTATAGGGGAAATATCAGCACAACCGTCATTCAGATCTTTTCACATTGACAAACATTTTTATGGTATCGGTTTTATCAAAAAAGTGCATTTGATGAATATTGATCTGATGTATATTGGCCCAACAACCACAACTAAATGTCCATGTTAATCCAAAAACAACCGATTAGTGCATCGGATCACTAAAAAAAAAACACCTACGGAAAAATATGCGCTCTTCGAAAACGTTCTAGCGGAGGACATATACGACAATTATGTAGTGTCCCGTTTTATTTAAGGGTAAAACAATATCATACCCCCAGCCTGTGCGTCGCCAAGAAGTTGCATTATTTACTTGTAACCTAGTTGTACGTGACCGAGTTCAACATGGATAAGCGCCAAATCAGTCATCGTAGAATTTTGTGTCAACTTTTTATGACAGGTTACTGCGCGATAAGTAGTGCCCCGTTTTCACTCACTCACTCACTCATGACCCATGACCTCAGTGGTCGTAGGGGCGTCATGACAGCCAGCCGCAATTTTACCCAAGGGCAAAATGAGTCCATGTATATTACGAATTCATTATGATGTTATTTGAAACCTGACTGTGTGTGAAACAAGCTCCACACTCGTAATACATAATAATAATAATAACTTTATTGCACAACAATTGTACAATGTACAAAGTAATACATGTGGATTCCCTGTTCGCTTTTTAAAAATCATTGTATGATGATTGGCAATAATTTTTCACGTACCTTTGTGTTCTCCCCACATGTCTTCATATCGTACAGACGTCTCCAGCTGGCTGTCCGGGTCGGAATGCTGTTATCACTGCTCGGGTGCTGATATTTATACCAATATCCCGCTTATCAACACGTGCATGTGTTCGAAAACGCAGCAAAGTGCAGCACGTGTGACTATTGTTTGCTAGTGTTTGATACAGTTATAACTAGATATGTAGAAGTTCAACCCAACAATAAACATTCTCAACAAGGTCATTGATAAAGATTTCATATCATCAGTCACTTTCTGGCATATCTAGCTGACAGACAAGCAAAATTGAAGCAATATCTGTTGTATTAGTTGCATTAAGGAAGCATCTTGTAAATAATGCAGTTTAAGCTATTATAGGCGTAGGATGTATGAAATTATGTCTTCCTTAATGACATGGTCTGCGTTCTATAAATTGTGAAAGATGTGATGTAGTTAACATTTCACAATAAGAATATTAAAAAATGCTGAAATGATTTAACCTTAGAATCTTTCTATTGCGAGAACATAAATGTTGGCAATCTATAAATACAGAAGAGGTCTACCACTGTGAACTTCTATTGGTAGAGTGATAAAGACGCCACACTGGTTTAAGAATATACTTTTTGCTAAAAGATAGAGTTGTTGTAGATTGGTATTTGAAATAAATGAATATTATCTATAATGATCTTAAGCGATCAAGAGATGTCTTTAGAATAGGCCCAACAGTTACATTACTTCTGAATTATGAGTGTTTGTACCAGTCATATTGTTAAACTATAGAATAGCACATATATATACAAAAACGTCTGCAATGTTATAGTAACTGCCATAAGAATATAATACAATATACCTATTATTCAGTGAGCCAATTAGAATAAAGCTGCAAGAAGTCTCTTCTACCTCATTTAAATGGGTTATGAAGTGATGAAACCAAGAGTGATTGCAATAATTGCCTTTTATATCTCAACCTATTAGCATTACGAATATGTAGCGAATTTACTACAAAGGTTGCTGTGCATTGTGCATTGTGGTGGAAACAGTAAGTAATTCACCTTATCTTCACGGTAGCAAAATTTCACATTGGACATTTTCACTGAACTCTAACTTCACGGTGGTGGCACGTGCACTTCCCTTGTGGGGAAGGATGAGGAGAAGTAATTACTAGCAACCTCCTTGGTACTAGTATCTTATACTAAGCGCTAGTTGTTGTAGAGAGATGGGGAGGGGGGTGAAAGACGAATTCTTTTTTACGCCGGTGATGATAAGTTCACGGTACAGAAGTGACCGTGAAAACCGTGAACACAAAGTTACCGTGAAAGAAACAAGAATCACAGTAGCAGTTCTCGGTTATCTCTATAAAGAATCGGCCTCAGTAGCCGGCTGAAGAATGTGACACTGCGGGACGGTAATGTTACCAGGTGGCGCAGAAGGAGGTCTTAATGCTTTGTTATAAAAGCACCAAAGCATTTATGTACTTCTCCATTGCTTGAGGGAAGGTGGGATAAGAAGGAGCGTTTGACACATCAAACAATTATGTCAGCTTCTGTAGTCTCTTGTTTGTTTTGCTATATTCTAAGTAAACATGAATATACAGCTGCATGGGTCTAGTTATCCATAGCAGGTAAGTTTATCGCATATTCTTGCCCATTCAATCAGCTAAAACCGAAAACAATTTTCTTTAAAGAGACATCAAATACAAGGTACAGTTTATGGATCAAAGGACCATCCAGTGAAGGTTGCCCCGCCAGCGAGTGATTTTCCACAATTTGATTAGATTTAAACATGATGTATAAAGTTAAGAATTGCAACACGAGGAAGCACTCTAGGAGGTTACAGACAGTCTGTATGTCCCGCCCCTTGACACAAGTCTTCCAGGGTTCAGACTAGCAGTGGCCTGGCTGACGTATCGGGTTTAGAGTGTTTCTTCTTTGTTTTCGCAGTGATGGCTGACTATGATCTCGCCTGTGAGGGAAACCAGGCTTCAATAGTGTCTGGAGGAAGTTCGCGTCGGTAAACTCTGCTTTGCATTATGTATTGTCGGTTCTCAATATGATCAGAATTACATGTTGCTTTACTTCAATAGAAAGTTACGGTAGTGGAGGCTCATTGAAGGTCACGGGGAGCGAAGACTCCATAATTGCTGGTGAACTGAGAGCAGTCTCATCTGCCCCTCTATACTTCTATTAACTCGTTACTTTGGCTCCATGACTGTATGTTTCAGACTATTCAAGCTACTGGCGACTGCCCACGTATACTGTCTTCGGTGCTCATTGTTCACTTTGTCAGTAGTTGACACCTTGGGGCGAGATGGCTTACCAATTTGACATGTTCATTTGTTCGTTCGTTCGTTCGTTCGTTCGTTCGTTCGTTCGTTCGTTCGACCAGACCCTTGTGGTGCCGAAACAAAAACGACAGCTGTGAATTTCAGAAAGTTTATTTTGTTGAGCTTGAGATGGCATAAATCCACTAAAACTATGTCTTCTTCGCCGCGCTGGTTGTGAGCGCGTGACCGCCAACGTCATTGGTGGCGAAACGTCAGTCGGGCAACGTGCGCGGCTGGCGGCCGTCAAACCGGATGTTGTCCGTCGCGCAAGGAATTGTGGGAATGTGAATAGGGCGAATAGGGCAGAACGTTTCCTTGCTGCTTCAGTAGCACGATATATTTTTACAGGGAGGACCTTGAGGCACCTCCACGAACATGGAGCCCAATCGAGATGTACTGTTCCAGGATTTCAACCAGAGTCTCCCAGTTATTAATCAAAAGAATTGGAACCAGGAGTTCAACTGAAGTACAGGGACATTCATACCGAGAAATTATAGTATCACGTAGGTGAACCGGCCCCACCCGCCAGTCTTGTGTTTGGATTGGAAGAGGCAGTCTGCTGTCCCACAGTGACAGTGGTAGTTCATTTAGAGGCGTTGAGCTAAAGGAATGTGACCATTGCCACGCACCAGTCCAGATGTACTGTAACAAGCCTCTGTACAGCCGACCTTGGTCTGCCTCGCCGGGAAACATTCCGATTACGAGCGATGGCCATGGCCTCGAACATTCTGGATCTCACTTTATCTCCGATCTGCTGCCATGACAGGAAACCATCCAACAGACTTGTCCTCGTTTATATCATCAAATGAAGTATTTCTGATGATTAGATTCAGCGTTATTGACTTGCAGTTGGTCTTCTCAAAATATATACCAAAAATCAGATTGTTTTGCGTCACAGCTGCAGATTTAACGCATTCACCAACGTGTCACAAAATGTATTGTAGCTTGAAATTTTTCAATCTGGGTAAGGTTAAAATGGTACAAACGGAATAGTACAAACAAATCCCGTAGCGGACATGACTTGACGGACAATGTTGCTCAATCATCGGAGAAATTATTTCTGTAGTACCGCATTTGATAGCAATACGTAGAGACCATTTAATACCCACTGTAGCATTATGTATGACGTCCAACAAGTGTTTGATAGAGCTGCAAAAACAACATGATGAAAGGGCGCAGGCCTGCTTCACACGTCAGCTATTGTGGAGAAACGACGTGAGTTTAACGTCCCCGTGGAGCAATTATACTCGCGATACTCATGAAATATCATCGCTGGTTCAAACGAGGCATCAGTAGGCTTTTACGAATATCATTCCTTCCTTTTGAATGCACTGAATGCTTTTCATCATGGCAATCTCCAAGCAGTCCGTCGGAAACATGTCCGGCAAAGGGTGGTTAACAAACTGGCGATAAAAGAGTACCGGAGGCAGATAATGATGTCTGGGAAGGGAAACCTGGTGTTTTATATAAATGGCAATGTTAAAAAAAGGTTTTAATGAAAATGCAGTGCAACGGCCGTATAAAATTTCAAGGCATCGGGACAAAATGAAGCGAAGTTTCAAAATCTTGCCAACCTGAACTCGTCCCGACTTCGATTGCCTTCAATGGTGGGTATTTCGTGTGAAATATCTGTCAGCCTATAACGTTAGCTACCTCCAAAACAACATGAAATATATTGACGTCATCATTATTGATATCATAGGTACACATAACGTTTGAATCGTTTCTGTTACGGACAGGTGGCTGCATGATGCTAGGTATGAATAAACGGTTAATGGACTGTCGCAACAAGAGTATCGGAGGCGCCCGATGTTTTATATGAACGGCGTTAAACACATACTTTAATGAAAACAAATTGTAACCGCGCTGTAAACATTCAAGACATTGGGACAAGCTGACCAGATGAAACGAAATTTTAAAATCTTGCCCGCCTAAGTTAAGTGTCTCTTTTATCTGTCCAGGCTCCGATTGTCTTGGCAGGGCATTTTGTACTGGCAGCCTACTTGCAAAAAATACAGTGACGTCATCATCATCATCATCATCATTGATGTCACAAGTACGTTTGAAGAAATGATATCGTCTATTTCACAGACAGTTGACTCCGCGATGTTTAGTTTGATAAAGGAAGACTGGTGAAATAAAGGAGGTATGTGTTGAATCAATGATAAGCTGGTGGGTGTTCATTTCACTTCTTTATGTTTGATGTATTGATTTTATTTTTTACATACCATTAGCCTGATTATAAGTCTTTTCATGGCAGGGTATAGTCTATTTCTTCAAACGGACTTATGCTATCAATGATGATAATGACATCAGTGTGTTTTTAGAATTTTAGACATCAGTAGGCTACCAAATATTTCGTGCAAAATGCCCCGCCAAGACTGGCAATCAGAGTCTGGACAGATAAAAGAGACACAGAACTTAGACGGGCAAGATTTTGAAATTTCGTTTCATCGATATCTGCTCATATTGTCCTAATGTCTTGAAAGTTTACAGGGCGGTTGCAATGTATTTTCATAAAAGTATATGTTTAACGCCGTTATGTGCCTATTGTTGGAACCGCAGCACCTCTACTATACCTCACTGCTTGATTTTCTTGCAACTTCTCACGATTTAAGACGAAGCACACTTATTGTAATAGTTGACTTCATCAGCTCATCTGCGTGGTTTATGCAGTTCTATTAGTCGGTTATAGCGGCGGCATTGTCAGTTGAACCTCACCCACACGAGCGGGCGTAACAACATCCCAGGGGTAATATGACCGCACGTAGCACCGTTGAATGGCCAGTTTGTCTTCTCACCGAATGGGTGATTACACTGATAAAGGAAAATAAATGCGCATCGTTGTAGCTGTTGTTCAGGAGTGATGTGGTTTATGTGGCACTACAATGGGCCTGCTGGAACCACGGGTTACTAATGAACAGTCTTTGTAATGAGACACCGTTTCCAGACAGGACGGTGCCAATGATCTTAAGTTATCTATGGTATGCTCGTTTTCTTTGAGAGGACCTTATTTTAAGGTAAAGCGGACCATAGGACAGAGTACCATGGCACAGATTGTTATATACGACACCAATCGCAGCGTACACTAAAACAGCATATACAGCAGCTATAGTACTAAAAGGTGTACATAGTTACATTATGTTTCCCTTGCCTTGGTTAAAGTAAATACCCCATTCATAGTGACAGTAAGAGCGCTCTGCACAGAGCCTATTTTCGTTTACATGTTGAGTGAAAATTCAAACAGATAGCAGGCGTCAGTATGGCAAAATACTGAACTTACTTCAAAGTCTGGAGGAAGGGAAGTTTTAAGTAAGAAGCCCAGACAGCAGCGGGGATTGATAAAAGGCCGAGAGAAGCCTTAACAATGTCTCTATCTACTAGCAAAAGCAATATGTCTAAAGTTTGTTTTAATCATATCGCACATCTTCCCCGTGGAGACCTCAAGGATCATACTGGTTCACGCATCAGCCAACACAAATACATTGTACATGCACATGAATAAAAACTATTTAAAATGCTACATACTTGATGTTTTGTTGAAAGGGGAAACTGTAGTAGCAAATCGCCAAACATTCTTCTTAGGAATTGCCAAATGATTGACTCCCCTTATCTGCTATTTTCCCACGACAAAATGGGGAAAAAATAAATATCCAATGTGCTTTTCACAAGCAGAGAGGTGCATTGTATAGCAATCATAGTTATTCATTGTGATTTACGTGTTGGAATATTGAATATTCACATCAAAGCTTGGTTAATATCATGCGCTAGGCCCTTTCCACAGACGCTTGCCGTTTGCTGCTTCCTTTGTAGCTGCCCAAGCTAAGTGAAGACAATCGGAACGGACGACGAACTGATCTACCTTTCACCTTTCTGTAGGTGCAACACCGGTAGAAGTCGCGTGGTGCCGCTTTAAGATAAGACCTGATGTTGGGGTTGATCACAATGTATAGAATTGTGTTCATCATACTGTTGCCCATTGCCAGCCCTTCGGCAATGTACATGGTTGTGTTGTTCAACAGAAAGCTGTTGAGAAGGTCAGGATAAAAGTCCCGGATGAGTGACACCACGTGATACGGAGCCCAGCACAGCATATGGGTCGTGGTCAACAAGATGAGCATGCGCACTGTCCTCAACCTGGACCTGGCTAACTGGTCAGTCTGTGAACAAATGGACAATAAGGAGACATGTAGAAACGTGAATATCATGACAGAAATCACCTGAATGTGTCAAAATTTGATTCTGTTCCCCAAGCAAGACACACGCAACATCGTCTTAACCTTACAAAGTACATGTCTTGTCTTGCCCTGTCTTCTGACAGTTCCCTCATCCTGATTACAGAGAGTCTCGAGATTTCACAAAGTGCACCAAGGAACTTTTACAGATTGAGGGTGAAGTCTTATAATCATCTTTTGAATTCAAGAACTTTCCGGCACCAAGTACAGTTTCACCGAGAAGCTGTCTCGCGGCATATTCCACCCTCCCCTGTCTCTCTCAGTCTGCCTGTCTCTGGCACTTATTTTCAACCTTTGAACGGCTATGGACAGCCACTCATAAAACTATCACAAGGACCATCCTTATTCAATTCAATTCTTTATTCAAATACCAACATTGCAGACATAACCTTATGCTATTTTCAGTATCTCCATTGATTTGATTTACTGCAATGAATACGTGACCAAAGTAACCGTGAGGAGTACATGTCCGCTTACCTGTGTCGCGGTATGTTGTCCCGGAACTCTGCGGTTACAAACCCTCACGAGAATCCGTAGGTAGCAGTACCACATCACAACTACCGGCAGAGCGAACTCAGCAACGAACACGGCAATGTAGTAAGCCCGGTACCTGCAAACATGGTAACGTCATTTTAGACACATGAGCACCTGGAGTCAAAGAAGGTAATCCTAACTACACAAAGACGACCAGACGTATATTGCAATGTTTGAAGCAAACAATGGTTACAGGTAATAGGCCAGGCCAAATTGCCTTACTATGAATGATTTTGTGATAAAACTACGTACACAGCTGTCTGTAACGTTACAAACTTCTAGGAAAGCAAAGACCAAAGGTCAATGAAACAAGTCTGTAGGTATGGCTCGGACGGGAAGTCAAACAATTTATTTGAATTCTATATCAAAATCATCGCCAGGAAGTCAAAATATGTGTGCCCCTCTTTCTCCAGAACCACCTCAGCGGCAAACTTTTTACTCCTACTACTCACGACGCACGCTGCCCAACTGGCCACAGCTGCCCGCAGTAAGAGCCATCACGTGACGAGTACGGGATCACGCGAGAGTACAGCGCCGCGGGAACCGCCAAGAGCACTGACGTCATCCACGTCAGACCCGCCACTGCGCAGAAGCCCTTCCGTCTCATTCGCGGAAGGCGGGGGTGTATGATCACAAGGTATCTGAGTCATTGGAAGATTACTAGCATTATTTTAGTCCAAGTACTGATATATTTCCTTCAAAGAGAGGATGCGAATTACTATGGACTGAGAAACTTTACATTATTCAACATTTCTCCGACTTCAGCATTCGGAGATGTTAGTTCAACTGTAAATAGAATCCGCGTGTACGTGTGAAAATCTAACAGTGCTCTTAATGCAAGAAAATGCCAAGTTCGTATCTCCAAGGCCAAGGCCAAAACAAACATCGTCACAAGGACAGCACATCACTTCGTCGTATCACATTCATGTATCAGACCATGTCCCACAAAGTACATCTTGGCATCTGCACCATGCGATGGCAGTTTTCATCTACTGTCTGTAGGGGAATCGATGTATATGATATCAGGTATATTTCTTTTTTTTCATTCCTATGTAATTTTGTGTCAAATCTTCCAGCCATCTTAAATCATAGGATTTTTCTTAATATTCAAACACACTGATAAAAACGCCTAAAAATGTGCAAATACATATATAATCAACTAGTTGATTTGCTGAAAGGCTACGATGGAATCAGAAAGAATCAAATGTGCCGAATACATAATAACTTGAAATGTTACCTGTCTATGGTGATGACGACAAGAGAATATGTGGACACGTAGAGTGACGCCATCTGCATGAAGTTGACGGCGGCACAGGCAGCTTTCCCGTGACGCCACAGCCGCGTGTGGACAATATAATAATCCAGAGAGAATGGCAAACTTATGACAGCTAAACCAAAGTCAGACAGGGCCAGGTTCGCGATCAGAATGTTGGTCACCGACTGCATCTTCTTGTAGTACGCCACAGAGAAAACTAGCACCAGATTCACGAACCCACACAGGACTCCCGTCAGAACATAGATGATGCCGACCATCACTTTCGCCGTGACAGGAACGTCTCTGTCCTCAAATGTAGTGGAGTTGTTAGAAACGTTAGACAAAGGCACCGCGGGAATAGAGAGGTTCTGAAGATGGCTTTCGTGATCATCTTCTAACAGGAACAGTTGCTCGTACCAACTGTAATCGTAGTAACTCTCGTCCATGTTCAGTATGGTGTGTCTAAATAAGAGGCACGCGTCTAGTTTGAATCATTTCACCGCGCATGGGGTACTGAGATACGCAGACTAGATACTTTGCGTTCCTTTCACTTTGATAAGAGTCAGTTATCGGACCGCTGGAGGTCTTTTAACCTCTTTTGAATAATTCTTACATCTAATGACAAATCTACGACAAACATATTCAGAACTAACGGTATAATCTTTTTATTTGTTTCGTGACAGTTGCACCAGAACACTAATTATAAGATGGCGTCCTATCTTTTATCACGACGTTGTCAGGCACAATATTAACAAATGCAAAGTGTTCTACCAAAGACGTTTGTCTTTTCTTACCAATAAAAGTTACTGCTGATGCTTGAATTATCATTGAACACCCCCTCCCCCTACGTAAGAGGCCAGCCATCGCTCTGTGGCCTTCCGCGGGGCATTGGACCTTGGAAGCCTTGGATGGAATGTCTGAGGGGGCATACAAATTCCTTCTCAATGGCTGACACTAAAGATATCACTGCATGAACTTTGATATAAGCCTCTTCGACGTTCAAAATGATTGGCATGGGGTTAAAAGTTCCCATTGATGTGGATCATTCACCGTGTTGTATTTCAATTTGAATATTAGGCGTCGTGCAAGTTAGTTTCCAACACTGGAAACTTTCGTAACGACACGAACCTTCGCTACACTTCCCATGAGCCTTGGGACGAAGACAGGTGAGCTTAGTGATGTATCCTGACATCAAATTAAGGCTACCTCTCGGACATGGCCACTTATCCGCCAACCTTGTAGTGAGTCATTTGATTGCAACATTAGCCCTTATATGTCCCAAATACGGTCTGCCATAAATGATTGGAGGACAAGTGGGCGACATGAACGATCAAAAGTAGACAAAAGTGTGTAAAATTACAAGAATGATATGATACACGTGTGCTTTTATTGAAGATAAAAACTTTTTAGTAACGAATCACTCTACATGTAGCGATCGTGCTGTGACATATTACTGAAAAATATTTTTGACCATGAGGAAAAGATACTTGTGCGATTTGAGCTTTGATCCAACACAAAGAAAGCAACTCACCATGAATTTTCGGTAGATCTCGCCGACCTTCATTAAAGCTCAAATCGAATATCGCACAATTATGTATTGTACCAACACAGATGAGCTTTCATTGGAATAGGAAAAGATATTGATTTTTTTAAACTCTTGATATGATTGTGTGTAGATCATGTTTTTATTTGTTTGTGTGTGTGTGTGTGTGTGTGTGTATGTGTGTGCATGTGTGTTTAAATGTGCGTGATTCCATGAAATGATTTCACGTTCATCATATTCATCTAGCATATAGACCATAATGATCAAAGTGAAGTAGTTGTGGGGGGGGGGGGATTCCCAAACCTAGGCAAGAAAAAGAGCATCGTTACACCGAACGTGTTCTAATAGAAATGTCTACTTTTGTTCACAACACAGGCTAAGTGTCTCTGGCAAGAGATGCTATTCTCCACTACCACAGGCAAACTGAGACGCTATCTCCTGATGTAACCAAATGGAAAGAAGAGTATTCCCAAACCTTTGCTAACCATTTACTATGTATAACGCTGCCCCAAACACATCCCTCTCATTTACTCCAAATGATTTTCGGCACACAACCTCGTTAAAAGAAAAGAAGCCATTTCAGTTCAATTTCAAGGTTTTCCCTGTACGGCAGCCTCCACCTGCACACACGAGCACACCGCATCGTGCAGAGGGTTTCATCAGTTCCGCTTCATCACCAGCTGATCTCACCTTACCACCAGAACAGAGTTTTGGTCTAAAAGTTCCATTCTTTCTTAAGTCAGAAGTAGTAATCATAGCTTGCATATATATGGAAATATCATATAACTTTACAACAGACAAAGTTATGGTGATAGTTTCTGCATTACTTAAACAGGAATATTTCTCAAAAATGATTGTTTCTAGTATGCTTAGCCAGGGTGGCCCAAACTAGTGGTGTGACCACTGCTTTGCAGTGGGGCCCTGGATGTTTTATAAAGTTGACATTTTGTCGATTCTTAGTTACATGTACGTGTATCAGCTATCTGTTCGTTCTGTGTCTAGAGTTGATTACTAATACTACCCGTAGCAGCAAATATGCATGCA
The DNA here is from genome assembly GCA_035149815.1 of Branchiostoma lanceolatum. Taxonomy (NCBI): domain Eukaryota; kingdom Metazoa; phylum Chordata; class Leptocardii; order Amphioxiformes; family Branchiostomatidae; genus Branchiostoma; species Branchiostoma lanceolatum. Next base: position 11,242,134 of record CM068868.1, on the reverse strand, counting down.
CATGCAAATGGTTCTAATGATTGCTGTTTTTCCGATGTACAATCCTTTTTGTCCATCAGATATAACGCAAGCATCTTCTGAGTCTCAAACGAGCTCCTCTACATACATGTACGCGTGGGACCACTGGTTTTTACCAATCTTATATTCCTACATGTTTTCTGTGTAGCGATGCCAATTCTGACTGTGCCGAGTTGGCGCTAGGATAGCTGATAGATCAATTCTATGCACAGGGAAGCACGTATTTCCACACTTGTTTGTCACGTACACACCGCAGGGGCCATTTCGGTCAATTACCCTTAGGAGCCGACGGGTCTAAAGTGACGGCTATAACTACTGACGCGATTAGGTCATTTATTCCCACCTCACGATTAATGAGATAGGCGTCTCCGTCTTCGTTTTATTAGGAACGTCCTTACCGCAATGCTATCTGCAGTCCTTGGGTAACTAACTTCTAGAGAGCTGGCCATGAGAGTAGTTTTGTCATTTTCGTGGCAAACTTTGTCTAAAATGTCCATACAAAGGGATACTCAAGTCAGAACGAAGAGTGGGTACCTAAGGGTGCAAACGGCCGTATTATCAAAACGCAATAGCTTATGGATGTATGCTAAGTGGGATATCATGTGAAGTACTGACGTCAGCATGGATTGTTTCGAGGACGCTTTTTATCGGTAAATAATCCCAACAATCCTCAGTTCCTGACTGCTCGCACGCTACTAAAATCGCAACGTTGCAAAAGACAGGTAATAAGTTATATAGAGACAACTGCGGGCATCATCCAAATGCATCCAGCTATTAAACATTCTGAAAGGGAGATCAAATAATTTGGCAATCAACAATTCTAAACGAACAGGGATAACTTCAAAGCTATTAAGGCATTGCAGTTGTTTTTAGCCGGTGAGAAGATGGATTGTCATTTTCGGAAATAGGTCAGGCTAAATTAGGGACTCTCTTGTGCAGGACCAACTGATCTGTGTTCCATTAGTCCAAATCATCACCAAGGCCGTGTTGTGTGATGAGGAATGACTCGGTCGTCTATCCGTGGTGTTTTGAGTATAACTTTTTTTATTGTTTTGTTTTAGTAGAACTCTTAACAGTCATTTTTAAAGGCGTGCGATTACTTTAGTTCAATCGATCGACAGAGTTATAAAAAGTAGTTGTGATATTTGCATCTAGCCACTCACACAGCCCTATTGACCGGCGCTCGGTGATCATTGATATGAGTATACTGAAAAACTATCCACTACATAGCATTAGTAGAGTAGAGTATCACTTGTTACTAATGACGTCTTTTGGACTCTGATCTGGTGTCTTCGAGGGACTTAAAAACCTTTTTCAAAGACTACCTAAAGTGACGCCAATGATCGACAACCCTACAGGAGAACAAATAAACCACACAAGCGCCTGAGTTTGTGATTAAGTGATCGTTTCACTAAAATCAATAGATGTATAAACAATACCCGCCGAAAATTAATGTAATGGAAATCTAATCTGTGACTATTAAAGAGCCTTCGAATAAGATATTCCTTAGAGACTCGGTCTTTGACCCTTTAAGTTTATCATTGTCTTGTAAATTACATGGTGGTTGGGGTCAATCACATTGGTATTGATTTCGCCATGAAACGTAGTCCAGTGAGAAAAGAGAGAGCCTTTATGTCTCTTTCTCATTAAATACGTCTCCTTAGTCTAACGACAGCACACATGTTGGTCTACAGTATTCCATATCATGTACTGGATATAAGGGACCTACAATGATGTCAAAAGTACCTTGATTTTGTAAGTAAATTCAGTTTTGTTGTACTTCCTGCAAAGACAGCAGCGGCCAGTGCCAGTGCCAATGTCTGATTGGTCCGCAGATTCTTGGAGCGTAACTGATGCCCAGACTGGAACGTCTATAAAACGTTTCATCTCAAATGGTCACACTCGGTGCGCATCATTCCACGCTGAATAGCTAGCTGCGTGCTCACTCTTCGATTAGTCGATCAAAGAGCAAACAAATGACTCTTTGCTCCGGCTAATATGACCTCCCAATTGGCTAAACGCCCTGACCATCCGTAATGGTAATCCAAAATGACAGGTATTTTGGAAAAACTGATGACATGCAAACTCTGATGTTCAAATAAGTGGGAAATCGCAATGGCTTAATGAATGCAAGAAATAGATATATGAAAATACACGTTTTTATCGCTAAATGTATGTATGATTGACGTGTGATTACACTGTGCTTATTGGTAATCAATATGCTGGCATTTTGTTGAATAAAAACGTTGTTGGGATAAAGATGATAAAATACTTCTAATAATAATGTACTAACTCCGGAGAAGTATTGAAAAAGTCATGAATGAATTATGGAAAACATGCCATCTGTATTGTAGTCACTTGACTAAAATTAATGAAGACGTTTGACAAAGCACACAGATGTATTATACACCATGTATGTTATCATGCATATCAATAAGTTAAGGTATATATGTTCTATGTTTAATGGTGCTCCTATCATACCGATCAGAGACGGAATCAGGCACTTTGAACGGTGAAATGATATGGCAGCTACTATATGCGAACCTTATAATGTTTTATCATAAGATTAAGGCTAGATATAAGGTTTGATACTACAAAAAGACAAAACTAATGTACAGGTCTACTTTATTCACGTTCACATATTCATATTTGTTTTCGTTGAATCCGTACATTCCCGATGGTAACCCTGTTGTATTTAATGTCATTATTTAGTTATCTGTGAAAGCTTGAGATACACTTAAAGCAATAATACGTTATGATTTCATTTCTTAATACTTCAGCACTTCACAAGAATATGAGAAAGCTAATAGACACCAACACCTTACGACAGACCGATTGCTTTAGCAGTTCTTGGCGTTGCATCAGTCTGATCATACAGGTCAAAACTCCCGGCAATGGTGACTTGTGACCGGTTGAGCCGACTTGCTCGACATAAATAGTGCCTTGCGCTGCAACACACACATAGACATGCAAGCTGCAGTACAGCGGGACCAGGACATTAACCACTGGGCATTGGTATCTCTGAACCTTGTACCATCGTCTGACACAGCATATCTGCCTGGAACGGCAATGCTTTCCAAGACTGTTTATCCATCCAGGAATATTCAAAGTCATAAGTGATTTCCCTTCCCTTGTTTTCAAGCAATTACTCAGCCGGATTTGACAATCTCATTACCACGCCATACGTCAGAGCCAAGTTGAGGTAATCCGAACACGCAGGACTATGTGATTATAGCAACATAAAACATACCATGGAAGTCCCAACCCAGCCATGGTCCGTCATTCAAGCAACATTCAAGCCTGTGCAGGAATCGTCACGTTAGCAGCTGAAAATCATTTTAGAAAATCCCACAAAATGTTTTAAATTCACACAAAGCATCTTCAAAGACACTTTCACATTCAAACACAGTCTGATTTCGATGACAATTTAAATCTGTGAATACGCTGCATTCTCGTGAATCTATTGATGCGCGGCAATCTCCCCATTCAAGCATTTCCATCTATTGCTTTATAAGGCAATGCAATTACCAAATTGTTTTTTTTTTATATTCTACTGAGCCATACATGAGAGTGCAGAATATTTTGTCAAAAGTTTTAGAGAGACATTGGTATGAGCGTCCGTGTTGTCCATTTAGCTGCACGCCGTGAGTCCACCACGGTAGCTCATGGTTCACTGGTCCGCTACTGTTCCTCTCTCAACAGGTGTAGACATAAAGACTACATTGTGTGCTTGTCCATTGTCTGACTCAACAACTCCAATGTAGCAATTATCTCCTCCCAGACTCGCCCCATCCCACTGTAGCGACAGCGTGTGCTATACCTGGAAATGATAATAACAGTAATGGCGTTTACTCAGCAAAATATGATGCCAACTATGAATGGAAAATTGCTTCAAATGTGTGTATTTAACGACATGAAGAGCCCTGTCGCCCTTCAGTATAACCGTGAAAGAGCGGAAATGAAGATTTATGTCAATCAGACGGGATAATGAAGGCTGCTGTCTGCCTCCTCCCACTCTCCGCCCTCTCTCTGAGCGCGAGCGGCGCACCGCCCAGGGAAGCGTAATGATCGCTTTGGGAAATTACAGCCTGCTGATTTAATTTGCCGGGCGAGAAATTAAAACAGGCGGACAGTAGCTACCAGGTCTCCCTGTGAGATTGATGAAGACCTTAATGGCAACAACCTTTGTCCTTCCCAAACAAATCAGCAGGCCTTCTCAGAAGCTTTGTGGATTTTTCCAGGATTAAGCTTGCAACGTAAATGCATATATCCTCCTTAATCGAGGGACATTTCCGCTCTTTGTTGGTGCATTAATTTTTCTTCTTGCGTAGGCACGTGGGTTATGAGCCGGGGTCACGTGGTCACGCACACAATATAAGTGGGAAAAGTTGTCCGTGTATTGATCAGTCGGCGCCGTGACACCTTCCTGCAGCCAGCCGGACCCAGAGGACTCAACCCCCGACTACAGTGTAGCTGAACCCCGACAGAACAGGAGGTACGTTCTGTATACATGTTTCTCTCCATCGGTATAAGTCTTGCTCCATGGTAATGATTTACTTAAATCTCTACAGAAATGCTGTAGACCGAAAGTTGATTAACAAGTGCGGTATATTCTACCTCGCTGCCGTTTTCTAGCAAAAGGTTTTGGGACTGTTTTTATTAGATCGATGTATGTCATATCAACGGATTTATAAAAGCGAGGCGTAACTATAATATGTTAGTGTTGGAAAAGGTAAAAATATGGACTCATCCGACATTTGCCAACCATCAATACGGTGTCTTTCAATCTGATAGTCCATATGGGATATCTGTATGTCATGTCATAAGGATGGAAACCTTAAGCTTACTTGATTTGATATAGGAAGTGTTATGTACATATGGAATGTGCAGACGAGTGGCTAATTGAATACAGTCTTCCCGCAAATTATTATATTACATTTTGTATTCCTGGATTACTGCAGTGTTCAGCAATCGATATTCCATTTGAAGTTTGCTAGACTCAGGTATTAATCTTTGATAATTGAAATTCAGATCGCCTGGCTTCTCGCCCTGTTATGATTCCATAACAGTTTGACACTGACGGAAACTTACATCCGTTTAATTCCCATTGAAACATCAGGGGTGTAGACCAGATATTGCACAGTACAGTACAGTATGTACGTGATCTTTTATAACCACCCGCTGTTTCCTTTGATGTCTTCCGTCCGTACGACCCATAATATGCCCACAAAACCTTGACTTCACTAAAGCTACCAGATCAAAACGCGCCATCCTCTCAGAAAATGACTGATGTCAAATGTTATACCTACATTGTATGAAGTTCTACACCTGTAAAATTCCGCACCCCGAACTAATTGAAAGTCAGTAGAGCAGTAAAACACCGTGTATTATTGTGGTCATGCGGCAAAGCAGATACTTTCATGCCGTGAGGGCGATGCAGTCCATCGCATGGCAAACAGGCGACACGTATGTTGCATACCTTTCCTGATAACATTTTCAATTTTCTACGAATAGGAGATACACATGTAAGATTCCCCGATTATGTTCCTATTTGAATCGGAGTGCTTGTCGGAACTAATTTAGACGTTTAGACACAACTGTCCTTAATTGTGCTTTAAGACATGACTTATCTATACGTCTTTCTAGATTGAATAGCGTTTTTTAGTGCACTATAGAGTTTATGGCTTTGGCCATGGACCCGTGACCACTGAATGTATCCCTGGACTCTCGGAGGACGTTTTAAGGTTGATTGAGCGTTTTCTGACGCGCCAGACAAGCGTTCTAATGTCTCCCATTACGAACTCCGAACCTCAGTACATCAGCCTATATCTGGAACATCAGCTGTAAGGAGTCGGATGATAGGGTTATGAACGAAACCAGGTGGCCCTGCCTTGATTGACCAATTGTTATCGCCAATTTTTCACGGTCTAAAGAGCACCATTCTAGTAGCAGCACCCATGACTTTCATTAAATCCCCTCTATTATTTTCTTCTCAATCTTAAGATCTAGATAGAAAGGAACGCTAAATGCTGATTGGGGCTCAAGTAAAGCCCGGAAGAAAGAAGAAAGTTTTACCGAGATACTGGTGAGGACGGTTACTTACTTTGAGAACGGTGGATTGGTAGAATTGATATCGCAAAAAAAAAGTCTGGGAGCATATTTGGAGACATAGTTACATACAGTTCTATTTCAAGTCTCATCAGATGATACAAAGTAATTTGACCGGGCCCCGGTACACTCAGATCCCAGAGTTGTCTTTTGGCCGTCTCGTAAGAGGCTAGAACGAATTTGAAGTTACCCGAGACTGAAACATGACTAATTATGAATGAGGTACCGTTCATTTTTTAACATTCTTTCTTTCGTTAACGGTCAATACGCCATAGACTTATAAGAAAAACGAGAGAGCATGTATGGATTGATACGCAAATCAAATTGATAACTTTACTATGACTCTGGCCAGCCATAAACAACTGTCATAGTTCTGAACGGCATTGATGTTTTATACAGGTATGTTCACGGTGCGTTATTCACAAAATTGAATCAAAGACCATTGGTCTGAATGCAGATATGAGGCACGGTAAAATAAAATCCATGCGCATAGACTTCAAAGTTACTCGATAAAGACATAAATTAAAGCTTATTACCATCGCAGAGAGGGGAGATGTTGAGATCAACATTAAAGCAAGCTTAAGACCCGTGGTATGGAATAAGGCGGTTAAGTGTTGATAATACCTAGAATATACTTGGTGGACGATGATAGTGTAATCGTAGCGATGTTCTTTGCGCTGCATTAAGTCATGGGAGTTAGCGGCATACAGAGGCTGCGTTGTCCATGAAGAAAAGGTCTTTTGATGTTTCTGAGTGTTGCAGTGTATGGTAGGTGGCTGCATTAGCAGGTGACTATAGTTAGCACAGGAACACAAACTCAATTCAGTTTGATTGATCGCCCTGTCTACACTTGATTGTAACGTTTCTTTTTCCTACCTTTCATAGATTATCAGATTAACCTCATGTTTTCCTTGACCACTTCTCAGTTCTATTCAAACTGACTACCAAAACGTAATCTCTAATGCAGCGCCGTTCTGCACCAACTAGATCCGTCGATCGATTCAATCGGCATTATACCTTTTGGCTCAAGTAAAATTGAGGCTTTTTGAAGAATATTGCTTTGGGCAGGGTATAATTAACCATTGCTGAAATGGAGCCAAAATGATTAGTGAACCAAGGTGGTGGTAGTCCGTCTGCAAAAACTCATCACTAACCACTTTCCTAGCCAGTATGTTCGTTCTTCCGGTTGATGAGGACACACAAGGCAAGACACGCCATTAGAAACATGTTCATGATGGGAAAATCAAGTAGTTAATCACTTGATGAGTGTTTCACCTTCGCATGCTCAGTTTGAGGGTCGAGAACTCTGGTAGCTCTCAGCGCCTGATGATGAGTGCTAGTACACAAGAAGACTAGATCTCATACCTTCGTTAAATGATGTTAACCTTTTCGAATGACGCATTATGAATGCTCTCAAAGTTTGATAATGCAAATAAGGCAATTATTTGCATTATTCATATCTGTTGGTCATCTTCGCCACCGGGATAACACAAGTTATGAAAGCTTTATCTAAGCAAATAAAAATATTGTACCATTTCCTCATCAATAATGTAAATGAGGCCTTGATTTACTCACTTCTAACCATGGACACTGGCGCAGTTCGGTTTTTGCGGGTTTTAGCTCCAGGAATATTGATAGAAATATAGGACACGTTTTATTTGACTCAACATTTCCACCTTCGTTTCTGGGAAGAGGTGTGTGTAATTATACTATCTATCAGAAAAAACGGTCAGTGCTGGATTCGAAGTCTTGGTATTGACCCATGTCCAATTTGTTCCAGTAAAATTAACTTAAAACCATCGCCATTATTACCTTTTTGTGACGCAGTTATGAGAATCAGTTCCCTGCGTAAATCAGCGTTTTATTGCTGAATATTGAGACAAACAACGTACAGCGTCATACACGACCAGTCGTGCAATTTTGATGAAGTCGCACTTTATGTGCTTGTAGAGAAGGATAAAACATGTGTTAAAACTCCTGATAGACTGTCCAATATCGCGGTGCACAATGATTGGGAAAATGCGATGACGCTCTTTATGGTATTTTATGTGCCCGCGTTGGGATATTAAGACGCTGCATTCATCTATTTGATACTTAAGCTTCATCTACTGTAGAACATGTACAAGGCCGTCAAGAGGTGCACCATCGCATGCCCTCCATTCCCTAGCATGCAACTAGGCGTCTTTAATTGACTACATGACACGTGGACTTTTCATGGTGCCCGTTATAACGTATTGGTTCCACCACCACAAACTCAAAAGACCAAGCAAAGAATCAGAATAACCCTGTTATTACTTACCTTAAGTTTGATAAGGGTGTAGATATGTTTCCAAAGTGTACTTTCGCCAAATGATAGTAATCTGGCTATCATCGCTGTCGTGACTGGTTGTATGGACTATACTGAAGGCTACGGTGAGCGAAGGGAAAACATTACGGGAGCTCGAGTATATCAAGATTCAAGATTCACATAGGGTTTCGAAGAGTCGTTGGATCGCAGAGTGGTTGCCTTTGGGATGTTGAATTTCAGCTTGTTTTGTTTTGTCCTGGTGCCGAAAGGGTACAGCGTTTCTCAGGAGCTTGCTTCCACACAGCTTCGTCATCGCTAATCGTTCCCTTTTGACACAGTACCGACTAAAATGAGGACAGGAAAATATGGTTACGGTATTTGACCCTCTGAGATGACTTATCTGCATAGAAAAGCTAGTGTCATAAAAAGGACCAGGGATGGAGATTGTGCCGGACAAGTGTGCATTCTAAAAAGGAAGATGCCATGAATCTGTTCTCTATGAGTTGCCTAAAAAAAAACAACTTTTCACCCTGGTAATGTTAAGGATTTCCTCTGTATGAGTTGGTGCCGGAGAGAACGACATCACGCTTCCATGGTTGTTGGGAATTACCAGGTTGATTGAAGAGTCCATATCAATTAGGCGGCTCAGGGATACCATGCCGAGCAGAACCTTGTAAATATTTACGATCTCGTTCCAAGAGTCCTGGCGTCTTTTCCAACGCAACTCTGGGAGAACAAGTTTTACTTTCCACTAGACAATTGCTTCTTCGCCCTTTCCTGTCTGGGTCTAGATAATTTCGTTCCTTATTCCACTGCTTTGGTAGAAGCATTGTCATTAAAGTAACAGTGCCGGAGTTAGCGTGATGTTGGGGGTGATTCTGACTGATTGTATGCGCCTCCAACCCTTCATTACCTAGCGGAGATAAGGAGGTAATTGCACCTCCAATCTATGCAAACTACAGCCAAATCACGATGGCTACTTAAGCATTACGGAGATTCTTGATTAGACGTCACCAAGCACGCATTCTAATGCTGAGCTAGACATACTGTATTACCATAGAAGTGTTGCCCCTCGACTCTTTATAGCCACAGAAAACATCGCAGGCCTTGGAACTAAAAGTGCACAGCTTAGAGGCATAATAGAGACTTTGTGCCATTCGACTATGGTTAAACACATTCAGTCCGCCACACGAAAGGGTCCGTCCTCAGTGGACACCAGACGTGAAGATCGATACTTATTTAACCTTAAGGTGCACAGAACTCACCGCTATGAATACAGTTCTCTGCAGCATTTGACACCAGCATGCCCTTTTTGTGTCCTTCTTCCTGAAACATGCCTATTCTGCATCTCTGTTTTTTTATGGCGGAAAGCAAAATCACTTGCTCCTTATTGGCCCTCTTTTCAATAGATTTATAATCAATGTGTACCTTTGACTACTTTACCTGTACCGAAGTCCCTAATGCTTTTGGTTCAAACATGACCTATTGATACCCATTGTGAATTCTACTATTGCCGTGATGCCCCACACATGTGATGATTAACTTGATGGCTGAGCGTAGGGGGTAATTCATCCATTTGCACAAGTGAGCCTTAACGAGTGGTCATTGAATAATGCTCACTTGAAGTATGTCTGAACACAGACGCCCCTTATTACTGACTTATCTGGGACCGGTATCATTAACGGCGCCATCGAAGCCCAGAAAAATCCCCAAGATTCCTCCGTCATTTTATGGCTCAGCTGTAACATTCCTGTAAAGGAAGGTTGCCAAGCATTTCAACACTTGTGGCGCAACTGTAGAGCGCGCGGCTGTCAAACAATGGGTTCCGGGATCTGATCCCAGGTGTGCCCAGAGACATGTCCGAACTTGCACCCCGACGTTGTGCCCTTGGGAAAGGTGCTTAACACGACTTTCCTCACTTCACTCAGGTGTAAATGAGTACCTAGCTCATCTAGGGTTAGGGACGTCCCTCGGATAGGACGTTAAATGGAGGTCCCGTGTTTGGGGAGAGCAACACCCCGCGCACGTTAAAGAACCCACCACACCTTTCGAAAAAGAGTAGGGGCATGCCCCGGTGTGCGATGGTCCAAATCTTACAGTTCGGTCTGGGATGACATCTTGAAAAGGTGATAGTTCACCTGTTATGTCAATCCTTCCACAAATGTGGTAAATCGAAATAAATAAATAAAGAAGGTCACTGAATCTGACAGCGCAGATTACCGGCAGGGGTATCTCGACAAGCTTGTGTTAAGGATATACGTCTACCATGATCTTTTGTCCTTACTATAAACGTCATGTCGTCACTTGAAAATTAAAAAGAACCGGCAATGACACTTCTTATTGTGTAAACAGTATCCAATGTGGATTTCCCAACGTAGATACATTAATTGGGCAGAATCTATAGAATCTAGCATGGTCTAGTCTTTTTGACTAGACTAGATGAGTGCATAAGTACGACTGTCGTAAATTCGCAGGACATTGTCTGATTGGTGATCCCTGAAATTCGCAAATGTTCATGATTACATTGGATTACTTACGATGTCAAGCTCAGTTCTGAATATTGCGTCATCTGAATGCAAGATGAAGAGATCCACCTGTCTGACGTTTTTTGTTGTTAACTACTTTGAAAAAGAAAACTTTTTGTAGTCATTTTGGTAGCTTTCAGCTTACACCAGTGTGTATTCATGGTATTTCGAAGAAGTCTACAGGCTACAGACTGTTCAGCTTCTCTAAGATGCGATCTTCCATATTCTCTACACCTACATTTAAGGACATTAACTATCACAATATGTTCACAATTTCATCAAAGTGAAGCAAATCCAAACTGACCGCAGAATATATTATTTTGTGAAAAATGCTTTTGGGAAAAGAGTAGAAAGCAACAATTCATGTCAATTTGTCTTCTCGGTATCAAATGTCTGAAATTGCCAATCAAAAGGAGTTCCAGCGATGTTACAACTTCGAACAAGAAAAACACAGACCTGGTCAAGTAATTCCAAAGTCAAAATTCCGTTTGGGAAACAAAAATGGTATCAGGACATTCACATGAAGCTGTTGATTGTAATAAGCTGACGGTAATAAGCGATGTTTCTAATGAAACCATTGATCCATTAACACAGACGCATTACTTCCTTTCAGGTGCAAAATGATGACTACAGAGGTGGGAAGGTTTCTTCTCTGCGCATGCGTGACCCTTTCTGTTCTACTGACAACCTGCACAGCGGCCCCCACAGCGTGAGTACGGGAAACAATACCCTTATTGTTCCTGAATTCCAATTCAAAGCAGTATATTTTTTTCAACGTTTCAGTCGCCCGCTTTGCATATTCTTGAATTTCATTGACATTTGCAAAAACCCAAATAATCCTTTTGAAAGAAATTCGTATATGGTTGTTTTGAGATTCAGATATTGATTTATTTTATTTCTAAGTTTGGCTATGTTAATATAAGAAGTAAATGAATGTTTGGTAGTAATAGTAAGAGGTAACAACATTTCAGAACTGTCTGCAAATTAGTTCTATATATAACATGTTTCAACAACATCCTACCACTTCATCAAATATGCTTATCATCATGGCACCATGAGACACAGTCGTGCTATGATTAATAACCATAAGATTTCGTTCCACAGAAGGGACGAACGGGCAGACACCAACTTCCGTCTGTCCGAGGAAGACGTTGGCCGTGTGGTGAGCGCCATGGCGCGAGAGGTGCTGCAGATCGTGAACGAGAACGTCAACAAACTCGCGCAGCCCAGTGAGTTTGGCTACGGGTGAGTAATAATGGCCGTTCCTCTGTCCTATCTTCTAATGTGTGTTTTGGGGTTTTGTTGAACACTCAGATACTGTTAAGCATAGTCATATATACAATGTTTGTGTAATATATAAATATCTGTATATTGTCTTTGTTGTTTTTAATATGGGCCCTGTGCTTGATGCAAAGAATAAATAAATGAAAGTAATAAAAATGTATTCCAGGATTGAAATTAAAACCGCAAAAATTGTAATATCACCACCGAGACTAAGACGTTCCTGTGAGAAACTTTCTACGGATCTTCTTTCATACTTACAGCATGGTCCATGTCCTTGGTGCTGAATGATCTTCAGTTGAACATTCCTCTCTATACATTAAACGTGTTCATGGGAATACCACAACTACTGGTACAGAATTATATTTTCCCAGTACTGTACATGTCCGTAGTGCTGAATGCTCCTTTAAATCAATACAACTCACGGTCTATAAAAGTACAGGTACGAACTGGAATAAGTCTACAGAAATAGCAGTGGTATGGTCACTTTTTCTTTTATCATTCACAGTTTGGACGGTCTACCCCAGGGACCTGCCTACAAACGCGGGAAGATAGCCTGTAAGACCGCATGGTGTATGAACAACCGCCTCTCGCACAACCTGAGCAGTCTGGACAACCCTACCGACACCGGCGTCGGCGCACCAGGGCGCAAGCGCAGAGATACGTCATAGGTTAAAGGGTAGAAAACCCAAGTTTACAGGATATCTCGTATAAAAAAGACAAAAGCTTTCATCTTCTTAAAGATAACTGACCTTTTGTAAGGAAGGCATCTTTATCTATGGGGACATGATGCACACCTTACTGTGAACAAAAGTCCATGCATATCGGGAAAGGATCGCTTGTAATCGGTCACAAATTCAAATAGTTATAGCTTGTCACTCCAACATGTTGGCACTCTAGCAAGACCGCCTCTAAGACTGGATTATAACATTATGTTATACATAGTATATAGTATAATCTGCGCAGATGGTTTCGATTCATGTTGGACTTCTCGTATGCCCAAATCATCTTCAAGTAATGATAGTCTTCTTGGTACAAACTCTGTTGCCTCTCATGTCGATCGATGTGAAAACACAACTATCCTCCACCCAGGATTGTCATAAGTATAGAAAGAAACCTTGGCTGAGGTTGTAAATACGGTCATAGATACCATCCATGTGAAAGAAAAAAAGCAATGGTCGTAGCTTTGAATAAAAATCATGCTCATGAAAATGATGTGTATACTGGTTAATGCTGCTTACGCTGAGATGTAGTTCTCCAGCTTCAGTGTTCTCCCTAAGTTACGTCTACCGTCCTGTAGTGGTACCTAAACGTCTTGACTACTACATGTACCTCATGATGATTTACTCTTAGGGCCCTGTCACACTTGTGCGTATATTCAAGTACGTATGAGTTGCGCATCAACATTTCTTTGGTTAAAGCTTAAGTAAAGTTTGAGGGGGAAAATATGTTTTCTACTTTGACCTACCGTTGTGCAGCTTGGTTATCGAACCAAAGAAATGACTTATTTGGCTGCAAACTTCACCTAAACCAAAAACATGTTAATACGCAACTCCTGCGGACTTGTACGTACGCACAAGTGTGACAGGGACTTCAGGATGAACAACAATCTGCGGACACGCCAATGGTGAATTAAGTAGACGTTCCCTCCAACAATAATCCAAAATGTCAAGATTATCAGTCTAAAGTAACGGAATGAAAGTTAAATTAGAAATAACGAACACCTGGAGAAAAATGGGTCATGTTCTGACACTGAGCGTTCTATTCAAAGACACCAAGCCCGGTCAATGCAGTGCCTGATTCCCTTAACCACTGTTCAGTACCAGCTGTCACGATGTCGCCCCCTCTACCGGTAGGAATATTACATTACCTGAGTGACCCCATTGTACACTTATCGGAGTGATTGTACTTTGCGGCCTAACCTTATCGTTTAAAATTCCGAAATATCGATACTAGGTGGCAAAAGGTGGTATTCAAGTCGACATTTCACACTATGGAAAGGGACTGAATTTTTTCCAACAATGGATGCTGATTACTTGTAAAATTCTTTATCTTTTGGTTGTGCAATTTGCTTTATATATAGGCATAGTAATCCCAACGGTCAAACATAAAAATCATCGTTCTGAATATCACAGATTGCAACATTTGTGCTGTCAAGCACATATCATAATGTATATTAATCAGTAAAAGATATCAAGAGCGACAATTGAATACTTGATTTCCCTTTGTACAAATATTGTTAATGTTTTCTTCAAATATTAACTTTACCGAAATGGTTGTCCAAGAAATCCTTCATTTCATACAAAAATTTAAACAGACGAGGAAAATGGTTGAAGAAATCCACATGTCCTCCTCTTACATCATCAGCAGTGACAGCTGTACAATGAAGTCTTCTCTTTAGTCTGACATTAAGACTTGTTTATGTGGAGTTGCCTCCCTCTCAATTACACCATGTGCGGAGCTCGAGTCACTCTAAACGTTAGAAATGTAAATGAACCAGGCAAGACAGATGATCCACGGGGCACTTGGAACATCGGTGAGAGACGAACTTGCACTTGTCAGACAAAGGTCTCCTTTACAACAGAGGACACAGACTCCGGTACCTGTCGACACAAAAACGTTGTTTGCATTCGAATTCATAATCATCGTTTAAGATGCATTCCATGGGTTATTTGGTGATAACTACATTGACTACAACGCTTGATCTAATATTAATGGCACAATAATAGCAAAGTCATAATTTTCAACAGCACGATGTCCATGAATTTGCCCATTACGAGATCACTCGCGATTCTCTTTCCTTATGTCTCATATCTATCTATGACCAAGGGATCTCTGGATCGTATTTTTTAGAGCATCCGGCATGTGGTCTAACTGACAAACGCGTCAGTAAAACGTGCAGCGTCGTCTAGAAACGTATTGGAACGAAGTAGTCTTAGTATTTCCCTTACAATGCTGTTAATTTTCACCTGAGAAATACATGCTTAGTTAGACCCCTTGTGGGAATTACAGCAAGTGCCAGAATAAAATCGGGCGTTTACGTTCACGTCATACAACATCATTTGTTAGAATACATGTATTGACTGGAGGACCTATGGTGCAGAATAGACTTCCCGGACTAACCGTCTTCCACCGGACACTGGCAGCCGGTAGAGAGGGCGCAACTTCGGCTGTAACTTGTGATGTTGCCATCCTCCATAAAATAGGAAGTCTGTACGTTTACGAAAAAAATGTTTCAGTAAGTTTCTCCTTGGCACTCAAGTAATTATCTTCGCCGAGTACTTGTACTCGGAGAAGATTATGTTTTCGGTTGAAAAATCTGTTGGGTGGGTCTTTATGTATGTCAGGAGCATATCTTAAAAAAGCTTCAATAAATCTTTATGATTTTTGGTAGGTGTGTAGTTGTTGTGCAAAGAAAGGCCAAGTTCAAAAATGGTTTACCTGGCGTTTTCCATCAGTACTGCAGCAGACTTTGCATTTTTTGTGTTTGTATGTAGGCAAAAAAAGTGACGGAAACGTTGATGGATCTTCATGATTTTTTGCAGGTGTGTAGATGTTGTGGAAACGGAGGTCAAGTTCAAAAATGTTTTCCCTGGCATTTTCCGTCGGTACTGCAGCGCGCTTTATATGTGTGTGAATTTGTATGTCGCCAGCATAACTCGAGGTGCTGTTGACGGCTGTGCATGATATTCAGTTGGTAGGTAGGAGTGTTAAAGAGGAAGGTCAAGTTCGATAATGGGCCTCCTAGCTGATAATTAAGGTACTGCAGCTGAGTTCTAAATTTTGTGGTCGAATTTTCTGGAAGTGCCAGGTTCATGATTTTTCACCAATACATAGGGTCTGGAACAGGGAATAGGTGGTGTAAGTTTGGCCCCCCTAGCGGCTTGTTTGGACCTGCATTTGGCGTTTTTGTTGAAACCTTTGGAGGCTAATAACAACAGAAGGGGTTGACAGATCGTCATGATTTTTGGTATGTAAATAGCTTGGGTAATGTTTTACATAATCAAATACATATTATGAAAACCAGGGACTAATTTGCATAATAAATGAAGAAAGTTTACTAATCCGCTTAAAGTTTGTGGTCGAATTTTTTGCAGGGACTAAGGTTATGATTTTTTGAGTGGTAGATAGATCTTGGGGCAGAGAGTAAGTGATGTAAGTTTGGACTCCCTTGCGGCTTGCCTTAAACTGCAGTGGGCCTATTTGTTTGTAACTTTTGAGGAGGATAACTCAAGCAGGGGCTGATGGATTAATCTTGTATTTGGTATTAATGTTCCTTAAGTGATGATCTGCATTATGATACGCTCATTATGCAGATCATGACCTACTTTACGTAATAATTGGCATATGTAGGACTGCCGCAACATAGTACGCGGCATGCGTTAGTACACACCTGGCGTCCAGAATCTAGGTCAACAGCTGGCGTCCTGAATCTAGGTCAACAGCTAGCTTACTAGCTGGGCAATTGAAAGAACAGGGCTAAAATGTATCTGTTATGTTTGGTATGAAGATCTTACGATTGATGTAACATGGTAATTATGCCAAACAGGACCTAATTTGCATGATTAATGAAATGTTTTAAAATGCGCTGAGTTCTATGTTTGTGCCCATTTTAGTCGTATTCTAGTCTTTGTGAAAGCTTGTATCAAGGTCTGCATATTCTTCAGTTACCAGGGCTAACCCTTTGTAATAGCTTTAGCCTTTGGTAGCCCTGGCTGTACTTATCTACAGCCGAAAAAAACAAATAAAAACAAATCACATTTGAAAACTGTGTCATCCTTCACTGAGAAAAAGAGGCTAGTAATCATCGATTATAATCGAAATATCAATTATTCAAATGACCTCATTTGAATTATTGCTAAGATTATACTAAGATAATAACACTATGCCCGTAAATGACAGGACTTTTTATATTCATGTTGGGCATTTTAAAATAGCTGAATCTGATAATTGACATAGCCAAGCCAAGTTAAAAAAATAAAATGCTGATTATGCAAAACAGGGTCTAATATTTGATAGAGTTATACTACTTCACTACGTTTCGAAAATCCATCCAGTTTTATTGCGTATCTTATTACCTGGATGTCTAACTGGCATTGACATTCCATGAGAGGACTTTCAGACCTGTGGCATATCAAGCCACAGGTCTGAAAGATCGGAACATTGATATATATTATCTAAGCAACTAAAGACTAGAATTTAATTATTGTTTAGAAAAATGGCTATGTCATGCCATATTGGTAAATGGCGGGAGTTTGGTACTTGCATCTGTCGGTACAATTCATATTATTTGGCGAAGATATGAGGTCGTGGAACTCTAGTTCAGAATATCTTTCAACAAGAAAAACGATCAATTCTATTTACACACTCAAAGGAACACAAGTTAAAAAATAAATAGTTACTTGCACTCAGAATGCATACATATGTGTTCTCCATAAAGGTACCTGTGCCCATACAGAATGACTAATCGCCATTGTTCGTTGTCACTTGGGAGCGGTACATACATTATTAATGCCGTTGCCACGGCGCAACCTTGAGGACATTTCCAACAATCAGCGCTGACGGTTTCAGATACAAAGGGGCGAACATTAGAAGGAGGCCGCAATTTTCCGGCAAACAGAAAATATTTTCCAACCAATCGTTTCGAAATTTGTTGTCTTAACGTTTCCAAATTTGTTGTCTAAATACGTATACGCGTCAAAAAAAAATACAAAATGGTTAACTGTACCAAGGAGGATATATGTACCGATACTGTTAGCTAATTGTACGTCACGCGCTGGGCTACTAGTTCTCTAGACCACGCTCACCGCACAGCGATCCAGGCCTGAAGTGCAGTCCGTCCGAGAGGTGTTGGCAGGGAGGATTGTGGGATTGTTCTGGCAAGCGCCCCCAATGCCGGAGCAGGAGTAACAGCGAAGTGCGTCTGTGGGATCTGGAGGCATAATCGGAGGTGCATGTTCAAGACTTGAACAGCGCCCTTACAAACGAAACATCTACCAGATTGAACAAAAGAATTCTGTAGTCCTCATTTTCTGCTTGGCTGACTTTTATCATTTATCAAAGAGCACTCCGGCGGCGTGATCATACAATGACTAGCGGCGAATATTTACATCCTATGTCAACTTGAATTCTTAATTTAACCTTGCTTGTTTATGATGAAGGCCGTGTAAGCCCACATGGAAACACATGTTTAAACCTGGCCATGATCATACAGCGGGAGAACGTAGCTCTAGGTGAAAGAAAGGCTTTCATTTGGAACGTTGTAGGCACCGATGACCAATTTGAAATGAAAATGCTACAAATAATCATGACACAGAGTGTGTCCTCAGTTTTCTCCAATACGAAACGATCCACACTCCGATGTTACAAACAACACCATTAATGTATTGCTTTACGTGGAAGCAGCATGTAGATGATACAGTACAAATAATCTCCATGCCCATCATTCTGGGTCTTGCCAGAACTAACCGCCAAAGTCCAAAATTTGACAACGAACAGTTTGCACGTGCCAGTGCCTCCATTGAGTCCATAACATCATTTATAAGGTTGATTCATAAAATGCTGTACATGGTATGAATTCTTAAAGAATCTTACTTAAGATGTCGCTATTGTTTTCTTATACTTAAAAAAAATTAGTGGTAATATACACTTTACGGTACTTGTCCATAATGTCAACTCGTTTGTAAATGTAATTATCCTGTCAACTCACCTGCCATGCATAAAAGGCTTATCAATAGGATGGCCACAGCGCCTCCTCTGCTGACACCTGTGCCTGTGCGTGACATTAATGAGGTAATCTTCCTTCTGTTCCTCCTCCTGTCTCTCCTGGCACTGAACATGTTGTAGGCCGGCTGGTATTCTATCTGTGTGTGCTATGGTATTCTCTTTATTCTTACAAAATGTCAGTTTGTGATTCATCTTAGGTTTCCGCCCCTAATGGTGCTTTTGCGTGCCCAAACAATTGATTTGAATGGGTCTTTTTATCTAAGGCGTGGCTGTTAACAAAGCATTCTACAACAGTTGTTAAGACGGTTTTAGTGGCGTTCGTTAATCAAACGTTCATTGGATATTGTCACGCCATCTCGGAGCCAAACCTATGGCCTCCAGAGGAACAAAAAAGGTAACAATAGCGGCAATATGCCGTTGCCGTATTGCTCGTATTGCTGATTGTCCGTATCACTGAAACAGATCGACTCACTTACATACGCACATTCATGCTGGACGCAACGCAAAACTAGCTTCCACAGTCACCAGACTTATTCATTCAGTATAGGGAAAAATAAACCACGTAAGTATTTGGTACCGTCGTAATTGGGTCCTACCCTACTGCATTTTTAATGTTGACCTTCGTCTGATGTCTATTGTATCTTTTGCGTTACTAACAGCGATATGGTCGTAACAGTTAATCACCGTCCGGCTATGGGCCATCGCACAAATTACATAGTTTGTACCAGAGTGGTGTTTCACTCATATCACAAGAGATTGACACGACAAATTCTTTCTTTTTTTCATTCTCGATCGAGGCGTCACGAGAAGCTTTTTATTACTGACTTCAATTCACGGACAGGGATCTGACAATCTGTGATATATGTTTACATGCTATAGGACAAGACTAACTGATATTAGCGCTCTATGAGTCAATCTTTGATGACACGTACAAGCGATTCGGCTCACTGCGTGAGAGTTTTATCTCTCAGATACTGCTCGTTAAGTTGTTACATTCAGTCGTACTCAAAGCATACACAGACACCATATGAATTCATGCATCATGCTCATTTGCCTACATAGGTTTTCCAAACATTGATCATGTGAAGCAGAGTTGCAAAGTATACATATACTTCGAATCTACGAGTTAAAGACTATTTCTGACGTTTAAATGGTTGTTCAGAACAGCATAACTGCTTATCAAATTTACAGATAGCATATTTTAGCATTTTTATCAATCGGTTCATTATATCTGGAAATTGTGAGCTATACTTATAGCGGTATAGAGACATTAGACTACTTTTTATAAGGCACGCTGGGAATGCCAGCTTACTACTGTTACTACTATTCCCTGTCCATAAGACATTTACTAACTGGCACCCTGCCATTCGTTGAACTCTTGACCAATCATCTGCCTCACTGCTTCCCGGCGACAAGCATCGACAAGATGGCTGCTGCGAGCAGGGCGACTATGGTCTGGGCCTGCGCAGGAGAGGCGCCGCTGGTGTTGCACCTGTCAGTGCTGCAGCATCTCTTACAGGCTCCAGTGTCTGCAAGGACAACGGTTGGCATTGACTGGTGGGCATATGTTAGAGATTCGACTGGTCTTTATTATAATAACCACGTTTTCCCGAAAAGAATATCATACCATGGTTTCTTTCAATCAAATCTCATAAACTAGAGATACGGAAA
The DNA here is from genome assembly GCA_035149815.1 of Branchiostoma lanceolatum. Classification (NCBI taxonomy): domain Eukaryota; kingdom Metazoa; phylum Chordata; class Leptocardii; order Amphioxiformes; family Branchiostomatidae; genus Branchiostoma; species Branchiostoma lanceolatum. The sequence goes on along the minus strand of CM068868.1, from coordinate 11,221,518 downwards.
TCTAGTGGTCATGGAGGAGACCGGAGAGAGATATTTCAGAATGACTCACCTCCAATAGTCGGGCAGACGCATCCGACGCTGCTTGCACAACTCCGGCTGAAGGTTACATAGTCACCATTGAGCTTGCTGTAGGTGACCTGTCAAAGAATAGAGTCTTCGCATTACTTCTATATACTACCCTGGGCTTTTTGCAGATAAAGTCATTTCTACACCCGGATATTCATAAAGTAGAGAGATACGGTCATCTCAAGAATTGTGTTGTTCGACTAGCCTTCATAAACTTACACTGTGTCATTTACAGGACAAGGCATCCCGTCACATACACAATGTCTCTATTACGCAAACCTTCTTTTACTCATGCGCAGAGTGTGTTACAATGACATGTCACAATGACCTGTCGAGATCACCTACCAACAGAAAGGCGAGGTGCGAGGCGTGGTTCGTTTTCATGCGTTATCTATGACATTATTGTCAATCATTTAGAAAGATGCTGTGCAGAAAAAGAATGAAATCATCCCCTCTTTTAGCTCGCTACTTGAGATATACTCGCCATTTTTCAGCTAGCCCTGTATCACTCAAGTTTAGAGAACGGATCTGCCTGTGGCGTTCTACGTTCTATTTGGAATCAACGCGATTTAGATACGTCCCTTTGTTGACAGTGTGGTAATAAAGTCTATGTTGTCTCTGTTGCTAGGCCGTTGCCATCGTGCACAATGTTAAGTTGATGATCATAGATGCTAGGACCACACCTTAGAAAATGCATTTGTAATTTCTAGTACCTTTCCTACTTTTCACAAATGTGAAATTTTTCCCAACCGTGCAATTTGAAGTACCCCCGGGAATAAGTGAATATTAAGCAGTGTCGAGAATTGTCCCATTACAAAACAATTTGATAGTAGGGCTACAGCTGGCAGTTCTTGCCCTACTGCTATTATTGCGTCCATGAAAAAAAACAATCTTAAATACTACAATTACAATGTAGATTTGACGATTACCTTGTCTTCCTCTAGCTGAGAGAAGGCCAATAGTTATGCCCTATTCTCCCCATGCGTGGGCTTTATCAGAGCCTCCCCTGTGGTCGGCAAATTTTGGTCCGCATGCGAACGAGAATTACAGTATGTAGCTCATAACTCACTGTACGTCGACGGTTGAGAAAACAAAATTTACTTACGGCACATCTAGTGTTCAGAGAGCCGGAACAGGTCTCCGTGTTGTTAGCAATGGTCTTGAAATTCTTCACACAGGCATCGCCGGTACCGGAACAACTGTAACACACCAGGGCCGACCCTGCGGTTTGAGGAGTTCATGTTAAACGTGTGGCATAGCACAATGAAATATCACATTACGGTGATGGAGTAAACTTCTCTTCTACCTCAGACTCTGAAATCCTGTTTTCAAAATGTTGTCTTACCTACGACTATAGTAGCCGGCAGATCACCACGTTGTTGATGGAATGTTTAGGCTTCTTCTTCTCCTCTCCTCTTAAACTTCTTTTCTTTCATTACGTCGCCATTCTCAAAAGGTATATAGATAATACCTACAGAGTGCGGTACCCCGGTATACAAGAGATACAACTTTATACACGTTAAAGTATTCTGTATAGATTTCTTACATTTTCGCTAGTGTGAGTGTGTGTACAGATCAGACAAACGGAGGAAACCGTTAGAAATATTTCATATGACTCAGCAAACTTTCTCTATACTTACCTGATGCGACAAGAGTCCCCAGCAAAACGAGAACGACCCTGTTGTCCATGGCGTTGCTTCAGTCAGCTTTACTCAGAACAGCCGGTTCAACCTGCTCAAATGTGTTCAATGTTGTTGACAACGGACCGTCCAAATTTATACCACCACGCCCTGGTAACACAACCGTGCATGAATGCACGCCTCTATTGTTAACAAGGTCTTGATATCATATTTTGGACACCGCTGTGTTGAATATTTTATAGGACAAAATTGTTCTACGTTTGAAAGTGGGCTCTGGCATTGTTCTCGGCACGCGGTTGACTGTTAGACATTGAGTAGAAGGACAGGTATGATGGTTGATGAGCGGGCAGCATACATTTTTTATGACGCTTGTATGATACAGAAAGGTCGCGGTGGTAATTATCTCTCTAAGGGTATGTTGAGGGGTAATAATAGGCACGAATGTAAGGAAAAATACTTCTGTGCGAAGGATGGCTTTGTTATGTCTCTTTTAGTCAGCTTCTTGGTCTTCAAGTTAGATGAACGATGGCAATGTCGTAGGCTAAAGAATCATGTCTGTGATTTTTTAGGGGGTATTAGACATTCGTGTTTATATCAGGCTGATATACATGTGTTTATTTCTGTCACCCAGTAACCTGTGAAAGTATTTGGTACCCGTGAAAATATTCCATACGGCTCAAAACTCATCACCTAAAGTCAAATTTTCCTTCTCACAGTGGACTGTGAAGCAGCCCTGTTGTACTTATTTATTTCAGTAGCGTGTAACGCACATCGTCCGGATCAACAGAAATTGGATGGATGGAAGGCGCCCATATCATTTCATGTAGTGAAGTCTGTAAAAACGTTGTTTTTTAGTCAGGAAGGACTATACTAGAATATAGTATCATGTAATCCAACCTACACAACAGTGGGCTTTCCGTGCTATCGTTCGAGCGTGCGTAATTCCAACACAAAAGAGAAGTGATCGTACTTTGTCAAGTGAACCAAACAGCACCAGGGCAACTCCACATGGAGACGAAACAATAGCTGATAACCCCCTCCCCCAGTTTCCGTTGACTATTGGAATGACTATTCCTATGGGGAGAGAGGATTGTGAATTTCGTATGTAGAAAATTTGGGATCATCAGTTGGGGGTGGGAGTGGAAAGATGGTGTCCAGCTTTCTTACTGTTTGTAGTTAACATCTAACCATAGGCAGTAGGCCGAGGAGTTTTTGTTGAATTGAGCAAAGAGATAACCTCCTTGAATTTAGCGGGTACCGAAGGCGAGGTCCGACGGGTACTCAATATTGGGTTCCAAGCGGGTGGCGAAGATCCGATCAGCGAGTTCCGAGTCTTGTTAGAGAAAGTATATTAGCCTCTACCGGGCCGCGGATGATTTCTATTATTTTTCCAGCCATCCGCGGCGCCTGGTAGAGGCTAGAAGCATATCTGTGGATGAGCCAAACGTGCTGGTGTAACTCATGGAGCGATGCCTGTCACATGACCGCTCGTAACTACGTTAATGGCAGGTATCACATTTTTCTATCAAGTACTAAAAGGCCAGAGAGCTGACAGGATCCTACGAATGCTACTGAGGTGTATACAAGTAAAAGCAAATGACTTTGTCTAACAAAAATCCGAAGGAGCTATATCAATACATGACACGACAGAACATGGTCACAGTTAGAATCATATCTCTGTTTTATTTCAAATGCAAAGTTAGCAAGTAAGGCTATGTTCATTCTAACTAATTCTTCAGAACGTATTGAGGCAACCAGCTGTAGTATTTGTATCTGTACAATAACAATGTAGCAAATGTTGCGGAAGTCGGTGTTATTTCAATGTCGTACAAGTATTTCTCGCTAGGTGTTCCTGATGCAAGTTACATTTGGGCCATGCACGCCATGTAAACTTCACGGATGATATCGTCCGGAAAATCTAAGTCTATGATACGAGAGCAAAAATCAAGATGCCAAGATATTCTATGAAAATTATTATGATAACGATACTGAAAGCTATCCTGCCATTCATAAGGTGTACTTTAACAGAAGGTACGTGATAAAGATCTGATGAAATTCACATCAATTGTACACTCTGAGGAGTGGACAAAGTAGCTAAAAGAGCTAAAAGGAATATAGTAGCATCTTGGAATATTCATTGGAACGTTTTCCTATGGTTCAAGGTTTATTTTACATTTGTCAAAACAGTCCTATCAGACTCACAAATCCTATCTCAAAATGCATGAAAGGCGAATTCCTTTCCATTTTTGCCTGGCTGATTTTCTTTTTCAATCTTTTGTCTTTGTCTTCTAGAACTGAATTGACAAATGTACTGCTTGTTAACAGCTGGTCACAGCTAAAGTCCGAGTTCCATGGCACATATGTTTGTCGTTAATGGTTGGTTCCGTGATCATTGTTCCTCTGCGGACCTTCTCTTGCGGCCGGGGCTGTACGGGTCCGCTGTGTCGGTCCTCTGGTTGTCCATGGCGAGGTCGTGGGCCAGCTTCTGGTTGAAGCAGGTCAGTGTTGAGCAGTCTCTCTTCCTGAGGCCCCTACAACAAGCGAGACAAAGATATGTTGATATAACCTGTTGACATGGCCGACTCATGCCAGCTCTTCGGCACCAGGTTTTACATACTCCCATGGAAATTTGGCATCAGCCGCTTAGAAGGTGCTTTACTTGAATTTAGGCAAGCAAATCACAATATAAGATAAGGTGGCCAGGCCAAGATAGGATATGAAACTGCCTCCTTGTCATACTGTTAAGGGATTTGTTGGCCACATTTTATGTTAAGTAACATTGCGGCACATTTTATTCAGATATTCTTTGAAAGTTTCGACAGACATCGACCACTAAGATTTTTTCCCCTCCAATTTGGTAGTTTGAAACCTACGGTCCGAACACCCTCTGGGTGGCCAGCTTCTCTTCTGCCAGCTGTTCCACCTCCCGTATCAGTACCGACACGATCCGCCGCATGTCGCTGTTCGTCATGGCCAGGGGGTTGTCGGTGTCATCAGCTGGTCTGAAGGAGAACAATACGATTGCTTCATCATTCCATTCGCCAGTTGATACTGAACAAATCGACAACTTAGCAATAATTTTCTAACGCTCGGGTGTGTTTTTGCTTATTTTCAAATTCAGCCTCTGTTAGGAACTTTAAACTCGCAAGCAAGTAATAGGATCTGAGGTGAAGATATAAGGCTTGCAATGAAAGCTGAAAATCACCGATAAAACTAGACGAAAGTTGAAACAGAAAATATCTGTGGGAGATTTCGCATTCCAACCATTTCCTATCTGATGTCGACCCTGGCATTCCTTGTGACGTCGATAGGTGCCATAGTTTGCTTATGGCGTTTCAAGGATGGCACAACTGTGTGTATGGAGGAGGGAGGAACTGTGCATCAAGTCGATATGACATGTTTTCCTTTTAATTTTTTTGGTAAAAACAGTTGTGGTGATAATCTGTTCAATTTTTGAGGATATTGTTCATAACCTTGCATTCTATTGCCCACATACCTCGGCAAGGCCCCCACGTGGTCCATGCCCCAGAACACGACCACGCACACGGTGAGAGCGGCTACGGCGTTGGCTAGCATGTCTGTGGAGACAAATGTTAGAATCAATCATCAATATCTCACCACCACTGAGCATAGTACTAAACACTGTCCCTGACCGAAACATGATTTGGCGCATCATTGAAAAAGGAAAAGTCCTGACGGGATGGCATATACAGCAGTTGAAAGAGTTTGGTGATTGGGATCAGGTCTGACCATGTTATCCAGTTTGTCCAAGACAGCAGGACGATGTTGAATGTGTACAGGGCAGTGTGACTAAAATCATTTACAATCTCAGCCCGCAGCTCATGTGTAGGAATAAAACTTGCACACACGTTAATTATCTCCACTTCCAACATGACTCGTGCGTATATGTCCTTCTTCATAACTCTATAATGATGAGGCGTTTAGGTGGCGCATGCGTCGATGTAGTGCACGGCCAAAGTTTATTCGAGATTGGGCGGATTCCAACAGAAGACAATCAAAGTACTTCTTTATTCAAGTTGCCGCCGGCGTAATCTGATAAATGAAAGTCGATTGTTGATATATGATATAGAGTTCATGCCAAGGTGCTAGAGATGACGCGACGGATGACATAACACAGCACGAAGAGATTCAACGAATAAACCAGTCATATTGTCTCTCAGACACAATACACCATGCCCCAGGTCGTACGTCAACAAATGCGCACAGACCAATAAGTGACATACGTGTCTATCACCTGACAAAGCCAGAGTAACTGGGCCTACGCAGTACTACCCACTATGACACGGTTTCCAATAATCGTCAGACAGTTGATTAAAACGTAATGCCAAATTTCTACTCGGCGTCGTGATTAGACCTGACACAAGCGCTAACTCACGCACGTCTCAGACCCGGGGCAGCAGTTCATGACTCTTGTAGAAGTCAGAAGACATCATTCCAGGGTTCAAATGAAGGCAACTATCGTCTGCAGACAGTTGGCGGGCGTCAGGAGTAACAGGTGAGATATCAGCTATTTTTCTGAACTAATTTTTTTCCCTTGTGCAAGCTGTATTTCCCAGTAGAATTTGAATTCTGGTTCTTTATTCTTTAGTTTAAGTCAACATATCATGAATAGCTTTGGTTGTACCTTCCTGCAGTGAATCTTGTCTTGGAAGTACTTTGTCGGCAGAAGATATTGTACCTTCAAATGTGGGTAAAAGGTATGAAATATTGCAAACTTGATATGCAAAGTACCACATGTATCGTTCTAATTTCACGAGCAAATTCGCTGGAGGAACTAACGGATATGAAATAGTGGACAGAGCAAACTGAGGAAAACTTTGCCCTGAAGATGTAACATCAACGAAAGGATCGATAAATTTGAGGTTGTCAACCTAACTTGGGATTGATAATGAACAGTAGGCTGTTTGACTTTGCTTGTTAATTTGACGCAATGCATCCTGTACATGTGCGGAAATTGTGACTTTGTTTAACTCCCAACTCTATACACACGTACTAATGAACACGGAGACGTACCACATGTTGACGTTAACACGATTTGGACAGTATGTAATCATATGATGATGTTCCTCTCCGGAAGTTCCTCAATGGGCCTTGTTAAGAATTATCACAGCCGTCGTCTTGTATTACTGGTATACAATACAGCATGCATGATTCAATAAATGAGACAGAGTACAAGAAAAGCGTGCCAAAACCAGTGGCTGACCTACATGTTCCATAAAATAACTGGGGACAGAGCTGTTTCCGACGATTGTTTCCTGATGACGTCATAGACATTACATAGTGTCGCCTACTCACTTTATGATCGCATCCATTCATTTCAATCTTTACCCAATCAGCAATGCATGCTCAAGTCACATCTAATATCCTGTGCCCAGGATTAAGAACAGTACGTGTATTAGAGCCCGACCGCCCTGCCGTCTTTCTACTTTTCCTTCTAAATCGGTTATGCGCTCTTTCCAAAGCTCTGTGACACCTTCAAGTGGTATGCTTATTGATTCCGTAAAGTAATGATTTACCAGTACGTCATGCATCGTAAGAAAATCCCAAACTTTGTTTTTTTGTTCCCGTCTCCTGTCTAAGACATGTCGGGTACCTGGTCTCAGTAAGGGTGTGATCTCCAGTAAGGGAACCGTTCACGTATTCACATCGTCGCTGGGCTTCCAGTGCTTCATTGTGTAACGTATAGGTAAAAGCAGCAGCGAATGTTTTAGTACGATAACATCATCGTCCTAAGGAATCGCTAAGTAACACTGATTTTGTCCGATTAATGACATTAGTTACGAACTGTTCCTGCCTCACAGGTTATTTCAGATTTAAGAGGTTGTCCCTCTCATCTCTTCCTGTACGTTGATCTGCTCTATAGATATAACATGCCGATGGTCTCTTGGGGTTTACCTACATGTAGTTAGCTGCATTTGTCCGCTTCATCCGTGCTTATTTGTGCACACATAAACCTCATTAGAAGTACATCAGGGGAGTAACCAGAATACTAATGTGATGTAACGCGTGGGGTTCTGGCCTGAGTCAGGACAACTTTCCCGGGTCACCGGATAATCATCTGTGACCTTCTCCCTACAACATACACGTCTATCTGACGGGGGGTCGCGATAATGTTACTCTGAACGTTCACAGGAGTCATACAACAGTCAACAAAACGACTTCGAATTCGGAGATGCTAACGAAAAATGAGTCGTACATGTACTTCTTCACGGGCGCCATTAAAACGAAATGTTAATAGCACTGTGCGCATTTAAGCTCATAGAGTTTTGGAACTCAACTGGTAGGAAATGTTGAGGTTTGTATTGTTCTTGACGTTACTGTGCGTGATTCAGGCAATACATCTCACAAGAAACACACAAGAACAGTGGCGTCCGACAGTGCTTGATTGAATTGGGTCCAAACTGATGCGTCTTGATGGAGAAATGAACTAAAGAGTGACACTGTCCTCAAATTATGCGAAGCTCAACACTCTAACGGGGTGATGATCACCGAGTAGGTTCATGTGTTTGTTCGTCTTTTCTGGTTCTGCGCGTCTTTCAGGCGTGGTCTCTGCACATACGGCATGAATTTATATTAACCACACGGACCGTAGAAAGACGAACTGCGAGACAAAATCATCTACTTGGAAACTGTCGGTGATCAATTGTTCACGAGCCACTCGGCTCAACTATCCTCAGCAAAAACGCATAACCCATAGTCTACTTTTCATACACTGATTTATTTCAGTTGGCCGCGAGACAAGTGTAATAACTGACTTCCAACATTGCACTGTCTGTCTGTCTGATTCTTGCTATCCAAAATTCATTTCGACGTCCGCGTCCAAGCAGATCTTCCGGCGGCAAAACCGACGGCCGTAGGATAGATCTTGGCCGGTAGTTACAAAAGATCTGCTTGTGGATTACGGATGACAAGACCAGATCACGCAGTCAGACAAGACACGAACACCGGGTGCTTCTGTTCCCTTAACTAACGTAGTCATCAGCGTCGATACTCTGAGCATGGTACATTTGCCATGTTTTACAGTACGGCTACAACCCACCTCAATCCGCATAAAATACATCTGAGACAAATGAGTATGAAATGCTATCTTGCTGCTTCCCACAAAGAGATAATTCTTTGGGAATCCACACCAGACGAAAAAAAGAATTAGACCGAACGTTGCCGAAGAATCACAGATCCACTACTATTTCGACGTAGAGATGTCTTCTTACAAAGTATAACGTGAAGGTATGCGTACAAAGTACCCAACACTCCACACTGGCTACTGAAACACTAAGCCTAGCTATCAATGTTTAAAAGAGAAAGAGAGCAGAGTAAGACGAAGTGTGGAGTCCTACCTTGTCTGTCGTACGTCTGCTGCTGATGTGGTCTGTAGGGAGAGGTCCTGTTGTCCGCCGGATGATCTCCTTGCCTGAATGCCACACGCTGTTCTCGCCACTATATATACCCGTGCTGACAGGTGATTATCCCACAAACCCATGCACGTCACGTCATCACCAGAACAAATTGCGGAGGTGGAAACGACAAGCAACTTTCTTCCAAGTTGTTTCGTAATCGCTTGGAAGTCATGTGACCAGTTACATTTTCGGAATGGTGCAGCCATTACTCAAAGTGAGTCCTCCCCCTCTCTCCTCCACTATTTTAAGTACTGCGTTCTGTTGCTACAGCTTGCGCGGTTTGTGAAATCATTTTGTATAGTCTTTCAGAAAGTCTTGGGCACAATGAGGGTGCACGCGTGAGAGATTTTCACACAGATAACGGATTATGCGCCAAAAATAGTTACTCAAGCAACTGGATAAAATTTTGAAACAGTCAGACGTTTCAGACAGCATCCGCTGTCTTTCGTCAGTGACTGAAGCATCTGACTGTTTCAAAATTTTATCCAGTTGCTTGAGTAACTGTTTTTGGCGTATCTTACTACCTGGATGTCTAACCTTCATTACGGATTATGCTTTTGAATATATCTTTTACATATCTTCCAAATATATCTAGCCTCCTTTCGCTAAGCTCAACCTGCCCCGCACACAAAGCAGTTTCATCTTTGTCCTTTGTTGGATCATGGAGTTCGGGAGGGGAAACAAATTTTTATCATTCCATACTGTCGCGCTGAACTTTGTTCTAACTTCTTAACGTGCAGAGCGGCTCTCACAGCCTGACGTCATCAGTCCCTCGGGTAATCAGCGCACAATGACAGGATGTAACCACTGACTTCATCTGCCGCTAAAAATGACGCAACTTCTCACCCTTCCTGGAATCTTTGTTGGCAAATCACCAGGAGACAGCGTGCCATTGTCCCGATTTACCACACAAAACTTTTCGGAGTCGACTCGGGGCTGTGTGTGAGGAGCTTTGGGCCCAGGGATCTGATCCTTGCACAGTCCTGAGTCGACTCCAAGTCGACTCAAGCCGCGTGTGTAAGTCGAGCCGATCGCATCCGCAGGTGTAACATATTGAGAAGGACATCGTTCCAAATGCATGTTCTATGATCTTGGTCCAAGTTCATGCTGCAAAAGCACTTTAGTAACCTTATCCACATGTCTTGTACAGTCTCGTCCAGTGTCTGGTGTATACTGCCATGGGATGTGCAGGCGCTGTTAGCTGGGAGGGGGGGGGGGCAGTGTGTTATTGCTGTCAGCAAATAACTGACATTACACTAAACAGAAACGCCCGCATCGCCATCATCCTACAGATCTGCTGCCTAGTAGTATTGTATCATTGTTAATTCTTCTAGCAGCCCTGTGCCTATACTATTTCCCGTATATTAGTACCAACATACACATGTAGATGGCAACAGTGCTAGCTTTTTTTCGGAAGCTCATGTTTGGTGTACTTCTTAGGCTATGTAGAAAATAGAAATACACATGACAAAAAGGAGCCCGCGACCATGTTCCCTGCAGCATGTGTTACCGGAGTCTCTCACACATTAACGTCATGCCATAGAAAGTTTCACAGCATTTCATTCCCAGTTCTGAAGGCGCCTAGAATCTCTAGCAGTATTCAGAGCACGAGTTTCCAAACCATGCAGGCAGGAAAGCTAACATAAGACGTCGTCATACGTAGTGGACAAAGTTTCACACATTTCTGATGCCCCATGGCAACCTGGCACAAAGTAAGCAATCATCTTGGTCCATTACGCAAGCGCCAAACGACTTTTTTGTTCAACCGAGTATAGATGACTTCAAACTTTCTTTTCTGACATGAAACGATACGTCTCTAGGAAACTAAAAACACTGTTGCTGAAAGCTGAAAAAAAAACCCATTACGGACTAAATTAGTGTTACCCTCAGGAAATTATATCAAGCGCACCTGTTGCCCGAAGTCTGTAACCCCTTTGACCTTATTAATTACCAGAACTGTTAATCCGCTTATCCAAAGCTTTTCTTTTATCGGAAATGTTTTACCATACGCGACACACCTGTCAACATATTCAGAACGGATCATCACAATACCCTGGGGACGAGCTGCTCTGATGACGCCATGCCGTTATTCGTGTCACGTCTGTTCTCCGGCCAAAATTCATCTCAGGACTTCAGTAACAACTTCCTGTTGTGTGCGTGAATCGTGTGAGTCCATTGGGGTTAAACGGCGTCACTTTGGGGTCCATTAAGAGCTTTCAGTGGACCTGCGATACAGCTTTTAGAGGCACGAAAGAGAAAAAATCATGGACTTTGGAGCACGAAATGGGTAGCCTTAAACACTATTGTTTGGGACTTTGATGGAAAAGTTTGACAGTCGCCTCTTTTTGCTGAAAGAACGCGGGAAAAAGTCCAGCAATTGGCTACAGTGACTGTCATGTTCGAAAACTAGTCTTTAGCCTCCTGCAAAATGGAGTACATTATACCATCGCCGGAAACTTTTAAACTTTTCAAAAGGAAAAGAAAGTCTCTCTGTGCATAGCAAGGAAATGTGTATAAATAATGCAACTCTTGCAAGAATACAAACTAGAGAATCATTACCAGCGATATGTGTATGGTATATATTTGTTCGTCTTCAGATCAGACCTACATGAGAAGATCAAGCCATGTATGCCGAGCGGGACGGGTCTTAGCTTCTTCTTCTTCTTTTTGCTTCTTCTCCTCTTGATCCTGCAAAGCGCCTTAAGCTTGTTAGTAATTTGTGGTCATACCACACCACGTGGCAGTATGATACAACAGTGAATGAGCTAACGAGTGGGCCATGTTTTACACATCCCTGAGATCAACATCTGCTCTGAGCCACTGCCAGCCGTTCTCTATTCACCACTGAGGTTCATCTTGCTACACGTGTTCCATACAAGTCTAGTTATTTTAAAAACCCACAAAGGCCGAGGTCAGGCTCCAAGAGATAACAAGGCCGCTCCACTTGACCTCCACTCGGTGCTTTCATAAGCGGATTCGGGCGCACTTAAAGCAATCTCGTTTTAGGGCAGACAGGTTTCTGATAAATGGGAGACACTTTCTTGACACAACACGATTGGAAATGCTCTTTATTTCTCACGGGCAAATAAAAGATCTAACAGTCAAAGTCAGGCAGAGGCGTACCAGGCATCCTTTAAGAAAGAACTCTACAATTATAATGGTAAGATAGTGACAGGCCTATCTGTCATTGCCAATATATTGTGTCAAAGATGTTAGATATATGTGATAACTGTAACGCAAAGATCAGACATGGCTGTTGCGGTTTAGGAGATGCTATCTGCTGTGTTGCTCTAGCTTGTCGCTATATATTTCTGGCTTATTTTTGACATGCATCCGTATCATGGATGTATCTGAAAAGCACGGGGACCTCGTAAATGATAACACAGGTTAAGCTATCGTTGATGATGCAAATTTTCAGGAAGCTTCGTGGGGTTTACACGTGTCATTCATGCAAAACTGCAGATCTGCGGCACAATTTCAAAATTTCGATTCCACCCTGAACAGCAACAAAGAAATGTCTCACATCAGCAACTTGTATGGAGATTGTTTTTGTTTTCGTACGGGTTGGTGAATCAGCTGGAAGACTATCACTTGCAGTTTGCGCGAGTGTGTGTGTGTGTGTGTGTGTGTGTGTGCGCGCGCGCGCGCGCGTGTGTGTGTGTGTGTGTGTATGTGTGTGCGTGTGCGTGCGTGTACGCGCGTGCGTTCGTGCGTGTGGGCGTATGTGGGTGGGGGGGGGGGACTCCTCAAGCAGCTTCCCTTTCACACTGCATATATTCTTTCTGAAGAAATAATCATAATAATTGAATCTAACGTTATGTATATGTAGTCCAGTCATTAGTACATTAATTTTTTGTCAGGGACTTCCTCCCCCTATGGTTGTTCCAGGTAAGGACCTGTGTCAGCAAAACTCTGCGTTGTACTTAATGAGTGGTTTCGGCCCGTTCTTGTGTAGAAAGCAGATGTCACAATTGGCTAACACTGGTATTATTTCATTAGTTCGCCTGTCATAAGCGCCACCTAACGGGGCTATCCAGAAACGTTTGATAACAGAATTTGTACTCTTCAAAACTATACTCGATTATGTATAGGGTGTTTAACGCCACAACCAAATGCTGGTCGGTTGAACCCGGAAGAGTCAGACCTATCCTTTTTTTTTCCTTTTGCATGTATTATGTCATCATTACGTGACTGTAATTGCATAAACAGAATTACTACAGATTCAAATCCACTCGGCAACTTTCGGCCTGAGTCATTCAGTATGGCTGACAATGATTACGTCACAGTCACGTGGGTGTTAACACCCTACATGTTACCTCGTATATACCATATATGGTCTAGACATGTGTGATTGAAATAAAATGCAATATTGAAGAAGATTTGGGGTATGGATATGGATATGAAATAATTAGAGGACAAATGCACATGCCTTCATACGTGTAGATACATTCACGGCTTTATTTTCCGCTATCTGTTCTGAAAGGGCATTTCCTGTGTTTTTGAGGGAATTTGAGAGGAAAAATCAGAGACAAAGTCAAAGTGAGCAGTTTTTTTATAGGATTCTAACCTCTGTGGCCTTGCTGTTGATGCAAATACAAATTATGCCGCCTTGAAAAAAAAATCTTGAACATTGAAAAGTGGACCTTCAAGCCTGCGAAAGTGGACCTTCAAGCCTGTGGGGGGGGGGGGTCGTCCGAACCCCCCCTGGCTACGGGCATGTATCAGTATTTCCTGGCAGGGCGAAATATTCTAAGGCACTATTCTCTGACAAGCAGCTTGTGTTATAACGTGTTGTCATAGCTGCTTTTTAAAGGACGAGCACGTGTTAGCCCCCGGGCCTATCTAAATGAAGACCTATTCTATGATCTTCTATCTATATCATGACGAATTCTGCGTCTGTGTTACGAAAACGGGCAGAGCCTTTGTTTGTGCAGTAACCGACCCGCTGCGTGTTGTACTTTGTTGCGCCAGTCCGTACGGCTGGTTCAGACGCAGACATGTTGAGAGGGATGGCGGGCCTCTGTTCGCACGGTCTGTCACCATGCCAAGCCGCGCAGGAATGCTTTCAAAGTTCCCCAGGAATATCTTCCTGACAAAGTTCAAATAAACAAGCGTTTAACGATAGTATAAACACGTTCACCAGCGGATAAAAACCATTACCCGTCCAGAGATGCGCAGTCTAGATCTGGGCCATCTAGATGTTTTTTTATTCTAAAGTGAAAAACATGTTTCTATGTTGGCAACAACGATTGTTGTTCGCCTCACACTCGCTAGATCTATCTGAAACAATTTCCCCAGTTCTACCATATAAGAAACTAGAGTTCCACGACCTCATACCTTCGCCAAATGATTGTAACCTTTATGACTGACGTATTTCTGTGTTTCTCATCAATTATAAATCATACCAGTTGATTGTCTTAAAATTCAACATGTCCAAAGTATGAGCTTAACAAATTATAAGCTTAACAAAGAATGTTATGCTAATATTTATCATCAATTATGCAAATGAGGCCCTTATTAGCATAATTTGATTCAACGATGTTCACATTCACATAACTCCCTGATGCCACAAAAAAGTATTAAATGTATGAAATTGCCGTCATTTGCCAGTGTGGAATAATGGAAGTTACTCATTAAGTATGCAAATTAGGCCAACATTTGCATATTTTCTATCTATTAACAGTCCTCTCTTCCTCAGTTACAATTTGAATAGTCATATCATGGAACAAAGCGGATTTTTAAAGTTGCCTCATTAATTATGCAAAGTAGAATCTAATTTGCATAATTATTGTCAAATCTTACTAAGCATCACACAAGCTATCCACATACCAAAAATCATGACCATCCATCAAGACCATCTTTCTAATATCTCGGTCTTCCTCAGTTACATATGTCACATGTTTCAGAGTCCTATCAAGGAATTTGGCGGCTGTATAAACTTTCCTCATTAATTATGCAAATTAAATACTGATTTGCATAAGAAGTACCTAATCATGTACGTCATCACTCAAGCTATCTACCTACCAAAAATCATTACCATCCATCAAGCCCTTCTTGAGTTATTCCCTTTCAAAGTCTGACGCAAAACCTGCTCCTGCCGCTAGGGGGCCCAAACCCACACCACTTACTCTCTGTCCAAAGATCTATCTACCACTCAAAAATAAGTTCCATAGCATGTCCAGAACACGAGATATCAAAACAGGAAGTTCCGCTGCAGTACCGTAAGAAGCCGCTAGGGGGCCCAAAATCTAATCGTTTTTAGGTCTCATCAAAACCTACCAACATACCAAATACCAAGACAATCCATCAAGGTATTCTCGAGTTATGCTGTGCCACTACACACCAACACACACACACACCTACCGACCCACAAACGCTACCCTCTGCATAACCTTCTCGGCGAAGGTAACTATATGCAATCTATAATACACACGTATGAGGAAATATACTTCCACAGAAGCACGGAAATTTCATATATATTCGTTAAAGCCAATGTGTCTAAGTACATAAGGTACATTCTATTCAAAGTCTCTACCTTGGTTTGTAGGCATTTGTTAGTAGCATTTTATAATGAAAATTGAAATGACCAACATCCTGGACCATCATGGCGACCACTATGATAAGTCACAGGCACGTGACTGCAAAAACACTATGGTTTTGCCCAATGTGTATGGATCGTTCAATCGAGATCAATAGTCTTTTTATACTACAGGAGGAGCATCGGACGTGGGTAGGGGGAATGTACCGACATACACGACAGTACAGATAGTCAGAGTACAGGCGTAGCAACGCAAATGACAATTTTGTCCTAAGTTGGCAATTGATATAGAAGAAGAAGATCTTTATGTCCTTTATTGACACAACAAAAGCACAGCGACTTTCGTAAGGTCTACTACATACATACATACATGCAAACGAATAAGGGAAAATGAGTTTGATTACACACAATCAAATGGGATAGAGCAACATATCGAAATATCACATGTCATATACTATATATATATATGTACAGTGTGTCTCTACAAGACAACTCTACCTGCGCATGCGCGTTATTTAGTGTGGACGTGGATCGTGCAAACAGGAATAAAGTTGTATGATTTAGTGTGACGTGAATTCAGATCGGAATCTACTCGCTGTAATATCCACATAACTATTGCATTTCAAGGATTTAAGTATCAGTTACCGTATTCAAGTGATGAACTAGGAAGTTGTGCACAATATAAAGGAGGTACATGTGACGTCGTCAGAGTAAAGAAATACAAATTAACTTAGCCCATTCAATTTCTCCCTCTCGCCATTTCTCAGCATCGGTGTATTGCTTTCTCATTTTCCATTGACATTAACGAGCGCTTCATGTTTTGAAGTCTCCAACCTAAATGACTGTCAGTGATCAAACAAACGGTAGGAACGGTCGGTGGGGCGCGGGGACGTCTTTCAAAGGGACCGGGCTTTCCGCTTCAAGAAGACAAAGCGTCAACCATGTCCAGGTTTCATAGCCACAGCTCCCTGTCATCTTTAACTAAAAGGCAACTATTGTGTTTTCTCAATTTACCATGGCGCTTTTTGTGAGCACTGTTTGCAAGCTTTTGACCGCTTCACGTGGAGCGTAGTGTCGGCGCTCCTGTTGCCGCGCCCCGGTCACTTTTTATCGCTAGAACCCGAGACTTTGCCACAAACCCCGGTCTTCCCGCGAGAACACAACGCCTTACCGAGAACACGAGGGGCAAGAAATCATCGTTAATTTATTTGTAAATAAACGGCCAGAGGGGAACACCTCGAGGGGAAGCGGATGGCCGGAGGGCAGCAGGACTAGCCACGTTGTTGTCGTCATCGCCAGGACAGGACTCCGACCCAGAACTCCCAGTGACTCTGCTTGGTTGTAGATATGGCGGACATGACAATTGTTGGACTTCTTCTGATCGTTGTCGGAGGTAAGAGTACCCTCTCGGCACCCTCTCGTGCCCAGAGTGATTCAGCATGGCCTAACCAAAGAAACGGGCTATTGGCATGTTTATACGATGGGCAGCAGTAGATAAGGTTGCGAGCGAGCTAACTGGCTCGGTGTTATGTTTAGAGAACGGCGAACCAAACACTAAAGTGGAGTTGGGGTTCGCAGGTGATATGTCTCATCCCAGGGTCAAGTAGGCAGACTATAGTACGTAACCATGTGCGTCATTCAAGATTGTCGAACAAGGAACAAGACTTGTTTTGGCAATATTCAAGCATTCCCTGTGTCACTGGCGTGTGGCTACAATTGAGTTCACTTTTCTGGACACTGAGCAACACAATGGCTGACCTTCGCAATGCCCCGACGAAATGGCGTATTGCTAGAGTGTCAGTCGGGTATTGTGGGATTGTTGTTCATGGTTAACCATGGCGTGGCGTGACTTATTCCAACCATGTTAGTACACACGCTGTGATGATAGCGAAACAGTTACCATGGCCCACAAGTCACAGCGCCTCCGAATGAGTGTGGTTACCTCCTCTGGACATATCTCAGTTCCTGGGGCCTCTGGAACAGGAAAAACTAAGTTTAAGTTTGGTAGGAGGTTGTTGAACTTGGCACGTCCCCTCAATTCTCGCAGGCAGACGGCAAGTGTAGGGTTTGTTGACCCACGTTATTTGAGTTCAATCGCGGCGTTTGGCCTTGTTATTCAAGTACTTGGCGACCGGTGGGGCGCTGAGTCCCGGGCGGCGGGGGGCGGCCTCGCTCCAGCCGGGAGATTGAATCACTGGTAGTCTTCCAGCTGATTCACCAACCCGTAAATTGGGTAATAATTGTCCGCATGTGGCAGTCGAGAAAAGTTTACTCTCCAACACTCAGCGTGGCATGGCCCGCCCCTTTTATTTGTTTGGCTATTATCAGGGTAAACTCATTGCTGCTGTGGGGGCTCACAGTGTGGTGGAGGGGTCAGAGGTAAAACACAGTACTGACTGAAGTATATTCGATTAGGCATTCCCTTCCCTGTAATGTAAAACCAAACGAAACGGATCTGTTTTGTTTTTACGGACAATCAAAACGCATATGTTCGTTTGCCATACATGATATTTTTATCCCTTCCATGTCCTACATATCACAGGCCCAAAGAGGTTGATTGAACCTCATTGGTTTGTCTTCTCCGTGTGTGTAGGTGGTTATGAGTAAACTGGTTCTAACTATCGCGGAATTGTCCCTATAGAACAACCTCGACCTATTAGACTGTGTCACACAAAAGGTTACTGGTGAAAAATTAACACCAGACAAGTCTTTTGTTCCGTCGTCAACAAGCCTCCTGTGATAATTGTGTTGACACACTTGGTCGATAATCACTTCTTTTGTTTTTATTAAAGCCGTTAACGACCGGAGAAAAACGTGTTCGAGGTTTAATACCTTCAGAAACATCGCCTGTATCTTGCACATGTCGCATTTTCAACCCTGTGTCGTCTCTGTTTGTTGGCATGTCTGAAAACGCGATTGCAACATTTCTACATTTTGACTAATCTGTTCTTTAACTTTAACTTTTGAATTTTAACTTTATCAAACACAGTCATGCTTTAACCATATCCAGTTATGGAGGGAACATAGACACATAGACACGCAGACACACACACACGCACACATTCTATAACATTTGATAGCAAGTTATAGCCAACGGACACACACACATGTACACACACACACACACACACACACACACACACACACACACACACACACACACACACACACACACACACACACACACACACATTCTCTCTCCCCCTCTCTCTCTCTCTCTCTCTCTCTCTCTCTCTCTCTCTCTCTCTCTCACTAAAAAACGACGACTGCAGACGATGTGCCAGCGGACCCCGAGGCGCCTGTCTGCCGAGAATGTAAGGCACAGTTCATACGCCTGCACGACCCATGTTGGCCGCTCTAGGCAGAATGAGTGCTTAAACAAACATGCCTGACCTTGTGACATCTCAGTGACATGATAACAAACGCACTCATCTTCTGCGCCACTGCCCAATTTCGCTGCAAAGGGGACGGAGCTTTTCAAAAATGGAAAGGACAAACGAGAAATATCATAGAGTTGATAAATTACGTTATGGTCTTTATATAGAAATAATTCTTTCAGGCTCTTGTCGAAGTTACATTACTTTAGTACTTGTGACTGGCTGTGTAAACGTAAAGTGAGCGGTAGTCGACTGTACAGGGTGTCTGGTGTGTCCAGGGCTGTCGCCTGAGGGCGCTGCATGAGCGATTACGGGGAAGGAATTATTTCTAAGCTACAACATAACCATCATCATCACAGCGATTAAAAAAAAGGTCTCTGAATGGTCGCATAACTTTTGGTTTGTAATAAAGTGCCCAATGAAATAAATCAGACTCAATAAAGTATGATTGTTGTCCCACCAGTGGTTCGCTTCTTGGCATGCATAATTCTGCCGTGACACACTCATGACCCTGATAACCCTAGGCAGAAGGGAGTTGGTGTCATCAACCGATACAATACAATTTATTCACAGAAGGTCTAGTCTCGTATTGAATGTGTAGAGGTTTTTTTCCCTTCCTGCCGATCCCTGCCATAAGAGCTTCATGTTAAAACTGGAAGCGGGTTTCTCAAAGCTTCTCCATCCTCTTTTTGACGCTTTCACCGGCCCGCATTTTTCTCTGGTCAATCTCTATCATGGCCCTGATACGGTCCGTTTGTCCCATCTCGGAAACAGAATTGTTTCCTCTAAAAGCCAAGTTTTCATCACCAGGTTGCCATCGCTGAAGTCTGGGTCATCGCCGCTTCCTGAGTTAGTGAGCGGCCCTGTCATCAGCCGGCCAGACCTTTCACTACTCACAGAAATGGGACGCATTTTCCTACCCCGGCATGCGTGACCAGAAACCCGCCAACCCCGCGGGAACAGGGGGCCAAGTTTGAGTGGGGAGGGGGGCTTGGTTCGGCAAGGGAATGTCGATGAAAAAAATGTCATTCAGACAGTCTAATGGGGGGATGTTTTTATCATATCAATGTGTTTCTTCATCATCTCTGTCGCATGATCACCTTAATGGACAAAATTGTTACCAACTATGCAAAATGAAGGTGCTGTAATATATGCCTCTCGATCGAGCATCTTTTTTCACGGAGGTTTTCATCAGTTTTACACACACATACATACATTATATTACATTATATACAACACATTCTGATGTTGTTGAGAAAAAGTGAGTGCGTGAACTCCTCATCAGTATATATAAAAACTATGTGAATGTGTTGTGTGCAAATGTTTCAAGAAGAGAGAAGAGACTCTATAGATTTAGATGGAATATAGCACAATGTTCCTTTTCTTTTACCTCATGTTACCTTATGCATTTAGCCCATGTTGGGCATGAATATGCAATAAAGCTCATTGCCATTGTCATTAAACGTTTGTCCATGTGGTTTTACAGTGACGGTTGACCATCCTGCCATGGCGCAGAGGGACGAGAGTGAGTCCATAGAGCTGGACCTGCGGGAGGGCCAGGTGTACGGCTGGAGTGACTACATCACCGTGCTGACCGGTCCTAGCTACGGCAGCCGGGCGGAGTGTGACAGTCAGGCTGTGGTCAGGGTCGACTTCTCGGGCCCATACAAGTCGGCACGCTTCGTTCTGCAGTACAACGATCAGCCTCGGCTGTGGACCTTCGACGTGTCGGACTCCCCTGCCGCGGACGGGTACGGCGGAGACCCGGGACTCACATCCAACATGGCGGAGACACAGATCTTTAACAAGTGGGTTTGTTACCATGACAACCATCCCGAATGAAGCTGCTTGTTTTATATCAGACTTTATCAATCAGCTCTGATGATTTCTTATGTTATGAAAAGTTACAAGGATTACCTGAGAAAGGGCACATGTTACATATTCATATATGAAGAATTGTGTAATTGAAGGAGGGAAGTTGCTCCCCAGAGGACATTTCCAGGGAATGTTGTGCGCCACCTGGCGGTATAGCCGTGATAATACCGGGAACACCTGTACACCTATCTTTGTATGGTTGTACATCATGATCACAAACCAATATTTCGTCTGGTTTATCCTCTCATTTTTAATGATTACGAATCACTAAAATACCCATCCTATCCTGTAGGCATATGGGAACATGAACCGTCAGTGTCATTATTGTCCAAACATATAACATGCAACGTTACATTCACATAATTGATATCAAGATTTCTTTTAATCATTCGTATTTCCTATCTCACTAGCTCTGTGACTTCACATCACATAAATTTCCCCTCTACTCCCAGGCAAATGCGCGTGTACAGTAACAACCTGCCGGGCTACATGGACGCCACTATTGACGGCGACTTGTTGATTCGGATTGAAGATGACATCATCGACAGGAACTCTCGGCTGAGTCTGGAGATCAGTGATGAGCGGCTGGAGTGGAACCGGATCGGCTCTAAGAAGAAAGGTTACATCAACAGCCAGTTCCTGTACACGCTGAACGGACAGAGCCCCATGTACGGGGAGGTAGACTACTACATCTATGCCGGATTCAACCGCGTGCCGGCGGGGACATTCCGTTCCGGATCCGGTCTGTGCAAGGCCTCCGTCATTCTCCTGAAAGCAAAAGGTGAGAATTTTCTTTTATAGTTTCATTGCAATATTTCAATCATAGTATCTAGCTCTTGCGCTGAGTAAACAACGACAATAAACAATTCCCGATAAGTAAGTGCATGTAAATGTACCAGTAGATCTCATTGAAATACCTTGGTATGGTTGAAAGATAGGGCATCCCTCTAGCAGCCTCTTCCAGACTGCAGCTTCTATCGTGGCTGTTTCCCCTCCTCCAATGCCGTTTAATTTTAACTAACTGTATACAATCAACACAGAAATTCATTTTAGTATGAATGGACCAGCAGTCTTCCTGACCAATAGACCTCAAATTGCATGGCAGGCAGAGCACGCATTATCTCCGAACGTCCGTTGTACGAGAACATCAGCAATAGTTCTGGCTAAAGCTATTTGGCTACCTATTGCTTTAGAAGTAGCTATGTTTGGTATGTTACGATTAAAACAACTGTCCTAGTTGCCCGTATCAATCCGGCTGACCAGTCGCATACCTGTTAGCTGTAGTCGGCCCCGCAGGTGTAACACTAAGCCGCTCTCCGGTCTGCCCGGCTGCGCTTGTTTGCGGTTACAGCTCAGAGGACAACGGTGTCGGCATGTGTTTGCCTTGGGCACGTGTGGGATGCATTGCGAAACATTCAACATTGGAAACAATAACACAGAAAGACGCCGGCTTCTGTGATTCCTTTCCGAGGATTAGGGCGTGTGGGAGATGTGATACGTTCAGACCGTGGTATGCGAACAGAGAAAGAACCGTTTTACCAGGAAAACGTGGTCCTACACATAGTGGCAGATCTAGATGAAATTCAAAACGTTATCCCCTAACGCTGACATTGGCAAAGTACTACTAGTATATCTGGCATATTGCCTTCCATGTGCCATTCTCATTACGAGTTATTTCTGGCAGGATACAAAAGCGTCAGGTGCGCAGTCGACAAGGTCGTGTTGCCTCGGGAAAATGTTTGCTGCCTTTGATATTTTGTGACCGCCTAAATCTAATTTTCGCTCAAATAAGCCGACTCGTCAGTTTCGGTAATCCCCGTGCACGCCCAAGCATGGGCCTAGTTAACAACAGAAGGATTTCTGGCTTTTCCGTATCACTTGTTGATGAGCTGCAAGGAATTGTGTTACCGCCAAAATGCCTTCCGATGATGACCTGCTCGCTCACATCGTTTGTTTGACGGAATTTTGACACGAGCTCAAGCCAACTGGGGTATTGTTTACAAACGTCTGTCCGTCCTCTGTATGTGTCGGCTTTCGTAGGAACAGTTTCTTTACCTTTGAAGGCCCGACATATTGACTTCATTCGGAATAATTAGTGTGAAGAGATGTTGTCGTCCCGGGCAACAGCAGGTGGGTTAATACTGGGCTTCCGTTCTCTGTTCTCACGTCAATGACCTTTCACATGCTGTGGATTACCGAGAATAGAATTAGATGCGGAAAAGATGGTTAAAAGGACAGTTTGTAACGAGATATCAACGCTAATGAGTCTCTGAACACCAATGGTCTTACGACACTGTGTAATTCTGATTTACCTTGACCTTGCTCTGTGATTTGAGAAGACATGGTTCCTGTGCGTGCGATCTGCGGATTCTGATCTTTCAACAGGTTGCCAGGGGTAGGCACGAGTAGCATCATTTTCTGACACGCAACGATTTGTCGCTGAGATAGTTATCTTATCAATGTGTTTCCACTATGCTTGTCTCGACTGTTACAAAATTGCGTTAGCTAGCTATAGCCTGGACGTTTAGTGGGTTACTTGTAAAAACGGTCAGAACTACCTGAGTCTTACACTCCTGATGAGACAGATGAAGTGGAGGCTTTAGATTGCTCATATCTTACTGTTGATGGTGTCAGTGATACTTCATCCACCTGTAGTCTGTGAGGCTCCACGGAGATGACGTAGACACACCGGTGTGCCGTTATCTCACGCCCCTCTCGGCTGTATGCAGCAGAGGAAAATGTGGGCATACTCACAGCCATAGAGAATTTTTACTGCTATTTCCTGACATTCGGTAGGTGATGAAATGCCTTTTGTCCAATCCCCACAGCAGACCGTACTCCCCAGTTCTCAATCCTTCTCTGATAGAGAGTTTCATTGCACGACTGCGCCCGGACCCAGTCTGCGAAGAAAGCTTTCATGACGTCAAGCCGCCATTAGCGTGGCGTTGTTTCGTTCTCAGGTTGTTTGGGCCCAGCTGCCCCACTGTGCCGTGTCACCAAGACACTTGACTCGCTGATTACAGTTGCCCTCAGCCCTTCCCAAGAGGTGACGATTTCTTCCATTAGCTTATCTCCGCACTCCATCTCCGCGGGAAGTGGGGCCCAGATAATCCCAATTGACTGGTAAATTGTCCAATTGACTGCTTTGAGCAGCTTTTAATTTCATTAGGGACCAGTGTCGCATATTTGTTTGGGAGTTTGGCACTTCATTTATTGACTCTGATCAATTATGATCCGGCTGTTTATTGCTTCTGTCATCAGCGGGGTGTCGCAATGTGCGTATCTTGTAACTTTAAATAAACAGTTCCGCGGCTAGAAGCCGGCTTGTTTACATACCGTAAGTTGTGGGCAGTCATCGGGCCGCGACTGGGTAATGTACAGACGGGCTGATCTTAAAAAATAGCTGCACGGCAGAGTTACTGGAGCACAGCTGATCGGCGAGTTGTTCTTCTTCCTGCCGATTACATTATTGTAAGCACTTCAAGGCAATGGCTCTTAAGAAAAGTTGCAGATGATTGAAAAGTGTTTTAAAAGTGGGGCACAGTGATTCCATCTTGTGCTGGTGCCGCCACGCTCCGCTGACATCTCTGACGAAGACAAGAGGGCCTGGCATCATCTGGAGTGCAAGTTGAAAACGTGGCAACATCGAAGGCTGGTTCCCATCCGCAGGAATGCGTGCACAGATGAATCACTTGCCCTTGGTATAAATCTAACTCTGACGGTCATTATACCACGTAACGTAAAAAAAAGGTGCGTGGGAAAGACTTCCCTGTAACATGACCCAGAACGTTACCGGAGTACTGATGATATTGCCTTCTGAAAAGCCAAGTACTAGAGGTCGTAACAGATAAATCTGTCGCACATCGGGAAAGCGGGAAGAAAGAACATTTGGAACAACATGAGTCGAAACTATGATTCAATGACGTTTATAGTGCTAGTTTCTGTTATGATCATACATACATGTAGATTCCTTAGCAGTAAATGTCTTTGAGATTTACCTTAGATATATCATGCGTCAGACGACGACTTAGAACTATAAGAAGATGAGAAACTGTCGCATTGCTAGGTGCGATGTTACCTGTCTTAATTTTCCTTAATTAACAAACGGATATGGGCAACGTTTCTGGCTTGTCGCGAAACACTGCCTCCTACCGCTGAGAAAACAAACCGCGTCCACATCCGCACACTTTCCACGGTTTGTGTAATCACTAGGTACAGAGTCAGAGGAAGCTGTAAGACCCACGCCCGACATCTGTACCGGATAGCCGCGATTCTGGGTGAACAGCGAATTTCCTCCCGACAACAAACGGTTTCAACCTCAGCAAGTGAGTTGCCTAGAGGGTCAATCTCCGTTGTTTTTTTAGTGCATGTGTTTTGTGAAAGTTACTTTCAGGCTCCAAATAATGATAGACTACCTTCCCACGGACCTGTGGAACGTGCAGGCGCTGCCAAAAACTGTTATATAGTAATCTATATGTGAGAGGCAGCTGCGTAATGGGCCGCACCAACATCCTCCATCGCTCCTGGTTTCTGCCGTCAAGTACGCATTAAAGATGTGTCCAATGACGAGACAGTTCCTAGATCTCTTCCTACTCCATATCCAAGAAATGGTGAAGAAACGCTCAACGGTTATGGTCGCATCAGGACTGCCGCACTTCAGGAGCTTGCTTGAAAAGAAAATACACCACCATGTAAATTGTTTATGTTACAGACACACGATAACAACACTGGCGGGAATATACAGAATCTGCAAAAGAATAAAGAGTATGCAACATGCATAATGCTACCTTTCGTATACAAAGTGCAATTTCGTTTCAAGAGATGTCGTAGAATACTTACGTCATTTGTAGCTTGTTTACACTAGTCGAACAGTCGTCAGATCATGGACTTATCGTTAATCATCCTTGGGTACTCTCTTTTATCACATGTTTGTGTCCAGTATTGTACTGTATACTGTTTCTGCGTTTATAGCAAGAGACGTTGAGTGCTTACTTCTTGGGTTTTGCTTATCCTGTTTGTTTGTTGCATGGCCCTGTCATGGACCACAAGAAGAAAGACATACGAGCGTCTACTCTCTTAGTCTTACAGAGAAAAGTGGGCAACACGGGGCACTTTTAAGTTCGCTTTTATCATTCCTAGGGGACGAAGGAATGCCCCATACAAGATCATTACAACTGACTTTATTACAATAATTTTAACCGATAGCAGCTTGTTGTCACCGCGGGTAAGAATCTGTTGAATGTTATCCGACACAGAGATACAAAACATCAAAGCCTCTCCATGGGAAGAACCAGTGCCGGTCTGCTGAAGCCCTTAATGATTCACAAATGTACAAGTTGAACTTCGTTATCAAGACAATCTGTGTTTTGAAGCCTAATCATCAAAATGCTCCGCCAACGAGGCCATTAGTTGGAATCACCTGTTTGACAGCCTGTGAAACCCATTTAAAGGGATAAAAAACTGAGAGGATCTACATTTGAAGATAATGGGATGGGATGAGAAGTCGTTCGCCAAGAAACCAGCGACGGTATCGCTGGTCATGTCGGGTCAAGCATCGTAAAGAGAGAGTTCTCCAGATCACGTGTAGCAAAAGGAGAAAGCGTGTGGAGCTATACTTAGCTTAAATCTTACTGATGAGGAGATGCACTAAATCAGTACATTTGAAATTACATGATTATCACAAGATATTTCCAGAAACAACGAAAATATCAAGATGGTAACAAAATCGAAGTACTTGACAAAACTTTAAGATGATTTGCAACGTTGAGTTGATGTCCAAACGTTTTGAAGGGAAATAAAAAAATGGTGACACACTATACAGCTATTTTACCTTAAGCCTTTGCTTTATATCAAGTAAAGAAGTATTTTCCCCATTCGAACGTTTTATTAGGGTTATAACCGTAGATATAACGTTATCACCAATAATAACAGAAACATAATTTTCTTACCGCAATCTGGACTGGCCCGTTCAGTTTTTAATTCCGAATGTTAAGTGACCTACTTTTGTTTTACAAGACCCAAACGATAGACCTCTGGGGGAAATGTCAACGTTACCACCGTCACTGTTTCACTCATGAAACGTTTGTATTGTCTCTACAGACTTAACGACCACCTGATTGCTAGCTTTAACGGTGTCTGTAAGCATAGTAGGGTGTCCCCGTAGACAAGAGCAGGGACTATACTACCAGGTACCAGGTGCAGTAGTGACATTGAAGGTGCACTGTCTTCCTTAAGTGAAAAATAGGATGATCAGAAGGACTTACCTTCGGCATCGTCAACATACCGAAGACTTTCGCAGTAACCAACTCAGCAGCCAAACGTTAAGCTAAATCACAATGGTTACAACGACTTGATCCCCTTGCAGTTCATATTCAATGTGTTTCATGATGTTTCCGGTGTTTGGGAAACGAATATAAGACCTAGACCCTCTGAGGCGCTGAATGATAATATATAAAATAAAATAAAATGAAATAGAGAGTGTCAACTGGTAACAGGTAGCAATGATCTGCCGGCCATGATCTTTTAAAACAAACTGAAGAAAAGCTGCTCTGAACGAAGTCGTTTTATCACCAGTTTACTTTCATACGTAACTCGTTAGTCGGAAGGGCATTTACGGATTTTACGATATCGAGTAGTGATTTTGTGCCACAAGGAAGTGGCTACAGAAAAGACTACAGGCGGGTGAGATTTCCTTATTACAACTGGACGACCTCACTTTTGGGTCCATCACTTTTGTCTTTAGGCCCTGACTGATGCACCTTAAGGCGTTACTTAAATTGTTTTTAGATGGTGTCAGGTGGAGTGGTTATCAGCTCATCTGCTCCATTCAGCATTTAACCACCTCTCAGGAAGAAATCACACACCGACACCGGCAGCCTGGGATTGCCAGGGGGCGTTGATAATTACAAAATGGTGCGCAGTGCCGCGGGTCCTCGGTGGGGGATTCGCCCATCCCCCCACCTCGTCGGAACGGGAGGGAAGCCGCAGAAGCAGGCGAGCCGTCACACCGCCGACTCATCAGACAACGCCTGTGCTGACCTTTTGTGTGCGAGACCTCTGGTTTTCAAACGAAATGCAGGTGTTTTTGCACCAGGCCGAGCGTGAAATTTTCAGATTCCACGCATGCCTAGTGGAGTAGGCGAGCAGAAAGCCAAGCCAGCAGTCACGAGTACTGCAGGCTTTACGTGAGACCATAGACCATGCACGCCAGATTTCGCTGGAGAACACATAAAAAGAGGAGGGTTCCCTAGTGCTGAGGCACCGCTACCCCATCGTCATGAACTGTGTTTGTTTTTCTTTCCAACTATGTTTGTTTTCGCTGCTGCTGAGTACATGTCTCGCCGTAGGTAAGCACGTCTATTTCTTTATCAAACATGTATACAATTTTTAATGTTGTCCAGGTTCCCCACTAACCACAACAAATGTACCAATAGACCTCCCTTTCGCCGGTTTGACACGAATTATTCTGAGGACGGCCGCGATGTTTTTGCCAGAAAATTGTAGCGAGGTTAGTCGGCTTGGATGTAAGTATTCTTATGTCAACAATCATTAACCACGTTTTCATTCCGCACTCCCTCCCGAAAAGGCGCAGCAGCAACGCCGAGGTCGTGATTGGTAGCGGCAGTCCCTTACTACCATGTACTGTACTGTAGAGTGTGAGCGAGACTTCGCAGTAAGGCTTGCAATTAGTCGTGTTTGTTCTGGTTTGTTCCACAAGTAGCCCTGCAGTGCAACAGTTCAGTTTTTATGTGAGAAAGTCTGGCACAGGGTACATGTCCTATTTAACCCAGCTGGTCTTCCCCCCTGGCCAGGATCAGCTGCCTTTTGTCGCCTCCGGGCAACGTTTACTTACCAACCGCAAATGTTATTATTTTCTGTTGAAACAGTAGCATTTGCTCGGGAGTAAATCGCGCTGTCGCCTGTCAAACAGGGAGAACACGGCTTGAATGACAGCCGTCAAGGATGACGAAACGGTCGGGAAGTCTGACAGACGCCTCTTCCACATTCTCCCATTCAGTGTACGATAAAGAACAACGTCTGCCTCATACCACCTTGTCGCCTGTACTGTAGTTCATTTTATTTATTAAGGGCGTCGTGCCGACAAAAATATCTTTGTAAAATACGGCCGTCTGCCAGAAGAACATGTAGCAGCGAAGAGGAGCCGGCTTGGATCAGTCTATGGGTTTACATCCTTTCAGCACATGCTCATCTAGCCCTTGTTTCTTTACACTGGAGAACAGCGGGTTCCACCACGAACCAGTGATGTTTAGTCGCGGACACCTCCATGTATGGCGAAGTGCGAGGCTCCGCCGGTAAACATGGCAGATACGTCGGTGTCAGGGCACGACCCCCGAGAGCGGAAAAGAGAGAGGACTGACGTTGAAACGTACCTCAAACTGCTCTCTTCTTTAATATGGACGCCGCTATGGGAGGGTGTGGAGCTAGGGGTGCAATTATAGCTCTGGCCATCCGCAACTTGGAGATGACTTGCATGTACAGTAGCATCCTCATAGCCATACATGCGCGCTGGCATTGACGATTTAAAATCAACAGGCTGTGTCTGTAGTAGTGGTTGACCTCCACATTAGTGCATGTATGGACTAACGGTCTCAGATGATAAACATTTACTATGTTAATGTTTAAAATGTTGTTTCTCCCATTGGTTTCAGACTTAGGTGCCTTTCCATAGCTAATCAAGTACTAGTATCACCCCATGTCTATTAGTCGAATTGTATCAGCAACCATTTTGAACCACTTTGAGGCAAAATAGCAGATGCACCAGTAACTACATGTATATACACATCTCATTGAATATTGTCTTTATTCTATCGCATCTAGACACGTGTTTTCCCCTCAAACCAATGGTGTGCCTAGCACCAATATGAGCAGACATGGTCGCCTGAATTTTTCTATACTCATCTGCAATGATACATTATACATTAAGTTTGTAACCACATGCTGCGTAACCAAATAAAGTTAAACTGGGTTGAATTACCTGTCCAAGTTTAAGGCAACAGAGATAATTCAATTACACCTGGGGAGTGGGGAGGGGGGCTTAAATCGTTTGGCGCACGGCAGCATGACACACTGTTGCTTTGTTGTGTCAACTACGCAACAAACTTAAGACGGAGAAATTAAAAAGTTCACCTCTTAGTCTGTGTAATATCATCAGTAACTTTATTCTTCCCGAAAACAGCTCCCCAGGCTTGCTATTTGTTATTTGTATTTTGTGAACTACATTAACACGTTGATTGTTGTTAGTTGAGTTTGATCGGTGGTGATGACGTCACTGTGCCTAACTGTGGGCTAGCTTGGAAAAATGGCCTGGAGGATAACATAGATAACATCATGTTTTGATGCATGCAGTAGTGCAAGAGACCAAAAGTAAAGCATCATCGGATACCTGAAGACAATCTAGCATTTCAGCCAAGTCGTTCAGACGAATGAAAAATACACATTGGTGTATAGACGGTGGTGGCCAAAGAGGCAATGACGGAAAACTCATCACAGTGCACACAGACGTTGGAATAGGGCATCGCTTATGAAAAGATATTGAGAAACTTCATTGGGAAATACTAGTAAAGCCATGTCTTTCGGCAATGGCATGAATCTTTCTATCCATAACTACTACTCTGACATTACTATTATCGGATATGACATCAGGACTTCAGCTTTGACGTCCATATTATAGTCTACTGACAGGTAGTAAAGTGGTTCAGTGTTGTACGAAGTTGTTGTTTCTCTCTCCATCAATGTCTCTATATGTAGGAGTGAGGTGTACCTGATGATGTGACACATGTCTCAGCTTGTTCAGACTAGAGGGAGGATCTTGTATTACTCGCTACTGCACTGCGCTGAAGGAACGGGATCTGTCTTGTATAATACGGCCCAGATTCTACAGGACTAGCGTGTGCACAGTTTCGTCTGGACTCCATTTAGACACGATTATATCCACATCATTTGCTGTTAAGTAGCTCCGACCTGTCACATATTGTTCCCCTGTCAAAAGCGTCGATCAAACCAAGAACCCCTGTCAGATCCCGTGCAAGGGACCAGGAATGTTTGGCTACAAGCATGGTTTTGATGTGTTTTTCTTCACCATTTCTTCGAAGTGACAGCTGCTGAGAATTTTCTAATCGAGAGGAAGGAAGAAGTCGATAACACAATTTCCTGGCAGGATATGGGTGTTGAAAGAAGCCGTGTGACTTTGAACCTCTCCGAGCGCAAAGGCCAAGGGGCACATGCAAACAAACGACACGGATACATCGTTATGTACGGTTTGAAATAGTGCGCCGAGACACTGAGCAGGGGAGTCGTGGTTGTAACTCTTCATCGCAGGATTCCTTCCATCGCTAGTTGCTGACATGTTGCCCTTGCCACATGGCCTTCAAGTGTCGGACTTTATGCTCAAATTCATTGTATTTCCGGATCGTTTCCTGTTCGCCTTATACTTGATCCTTTCGTGCTGGCACTGCTTACAATACATTCCGTCTTCATCCACGGATAATGGCATGGGGTGCCAGGGCACACAGATAGCCATCATAACACAGTCACTTTAACTAATCTTTGCTTCACTAGATGTAGCTTATCCTTATAAGTGGCGGTTTAGATGTATGGATATTGATGAGATTTACTGAATACATCGCAATTGGCAATTGGTATACTCATGAAAACTCTGAGTTGACAACCCTACTTGATGAAGAAGCTGAGAATTTTGTTCTTTTACAGGCAGTATGGCCGTGGACGTTTTGGCATGATCATGGTCATTGTCGTACGTAGATATTCACTTTCTGTGCTTTCACGCAATTATGTCAGTTTTCCCCTGAAGCCTCACTCATGTTGCATCAACGTATTTCTAGGTGATTGGTGCAAAATTCGCTCCTCGAGAAGTAAAGGACTGTCGGGAGTTCTACCTCCTTATGAAAATGTATGGACCAAACTAGAAAAGACAGGTGTCCGTGTCCTACGTTAGGAAAAAAACGACACAGCATGACATCCTTTTTATTGGGATATTGTTCTGTCGTTTGCTAGTGGGGCAGAGACGGGAACATTACAACACGTTGACGTCATCTAAGCATGAAGACTGTCTTGTGTTGGGTCAATTTTGCACGTGTACACACATCGCAAGGAATGCAAGGGTACGGTGATCCGATCGCCTGTCCAACCGACCGAATCGGGATTGACTGTCTCCCCGTTTCTCCTCGTTCCGGGCCATTGGCCTGACACGGCTATACTTTTCCAGTCTGTTACTTTTGTTGGCCGTCCCCATTGTGCGCGAGGTTTTGACGACAGACGACAGGTCGGTTGTTGCGGCGTGTTTGGCATTTTTTCGCCAGTTCGTCGACTCGTCTTATCTGGTTTGTCGACATGTACACGCTTCATTAGGAAAGCGCCATGGAAGGTTGTGACATAGTAGACACATGTCATAGTTCTCTTGAAATGGAGAGAGACTCAGCGGGAAAGTATTCAACATAAGCTGACCTGTAATGTCGAGCTTTCTCTTGGAGTAATATTGGCAAGATGATTTAAAACCACGCTGTGTCTCTGTTTCTTCTACTGGTTGATAAAAAAGTCAAAGGCCTTGATTTTACCGCAAGTATTTTCTCGCACGACCAGAGAAGTGAAAGC
Source organism: Branchiostoma lanceolatum (assembly GCA_035149815.1). Taxonomy (NCBI): domain Eukaryota; kingdom Metazoa; phylum Chordata; class Leptocardii; order Amphioxiformes; family Branchiostomatidae; genus Branchiostoma; species Branchiostoma lanceolatum. Next base: position 11,188,976 of record CM068868.1, on the reverse strand, counting down.
TTGAGAAGTGGCACGTTACCAACAACCCGAAACTGCGCCCGCTAAGAGGTCGACGTGGAGCAATTTGGTTTAACAGGCCATGCGTAACAAACGTATTGCTCTTGACTTCATTTGTATGACGACTCGACAACAAACAAACATGGCATTGACTGAAAGTCGGGACCTTTGGCTTTTGCGCCGACGGCCTTAATGGCACACACAGGGCATGAGACGGAGAAGGGGGGGATCTAGTTTCAGGTAAGTTACATGGAGGCGGAAAGAGAAGAAACCACAACAGCAATCGGCGAAACGTTACACCGTAGGAACGTTAGCAACTTCGAGTAATAGATGTGCGAAGCCTGGATAAAGCGTAGCTTCAGAAACTCACATGATGATCTCACGAAAGCGTGTTCAATGGATTAAGTATACGTAGACGTCAAGGAAATGACAATATAGTAGCAATTTATATTGCTTTATCACCTAACGTCATATCACTTATGTCTGTGGAACAGTTCGTCAGTACTAGATTTCTTCTCGAGCACACATCACAGGGCATGTGCTGAAGAACAGTCGGGAGTCTGATCTTATACGAGCCAGACTAGGTTTCTAACATTCATCACTTGGTCTCCGTCTGTGCTTATTATTCATGACAATTGTAAAGGCGACTGGAACAGCGTAGACCCATGGGAAAAACTGCAGAAGAAAGACAAGCTGCCCGGGACGGTATCCCCTGACATCGCAAGGCGTCTTCGAGTTACCTGGGACGGTCCATGGGGGTCCCTTTCCCACTCATCTGCAATCATACACACCGGGGGACATGGGCATTTCAATACGCGGTCGTGTTGTGGTTCGCCGGGCTGTCAGTCCCGGCAGACAATAGGGCAATCGCGTTGAAACAATCAACTGTCGCAACAGCCCGTCAGCGTCTCTCCATCACCGCCCAACGAACAGGAGAAAGATTGAAACGAATAGCCGCTGTGTTTACACCAAAAGCACCAAATATTTATACAGTCTAATTCAACCACTAGTGAGAGAATGGAAACAAGCAGCTTAAGACCTCTGGCTTTATCTGTTGAGTAGTTTGAGAAGACGGGGAGGGTCACCATTTTGCCTTAAGTACGTTTACATGTTTGCAGGGCTTCGAGGACATTCAAATAGATCGGCTGACGGATCCCACGGCGCTCCTATGGCCAATCCTGTCAAATCGCTCTGTATTGACGTCTCGCTTCAACTTGATTCCCGTATCAGGTGGAGCTTCAGACTCGCTACAGTGACATACCTTTGCATATCCCTTGTTGATACACCGTTATACCCTCTCATCCGACACAGATTATGGTTGCTAAGTGTTCGGACGCGGGGATATGAACACTCGTGCTGTTTAGGTGTTTTTGTCATTAGAAACACACTGTATCTGTTAGCAACACAGTCTTGTTTTAAAAGTTTGCTTGTAGTCTTAAGTCTGGTTTTGATAACAGTTTCTTGCAGCACCGTGTCTTTGAACATTGACATGGAAGGTGATAGGTTGTCGTCATCTGGACAAAGACGATCCAAAATAGCGGCGAGTAAAAGTATCGGTCAACATGTGATAATAGACGTCAACCATCAGCGTATCATAAACAAACAAAAAAGAAGAGTTACAGCAAAGCTAATCATGAGAACGGAGAAATATGTATCCGCGTGTTTAAAAAACACATTTTCTGATCTCAGGTTAACAGGTGGTACGATAGTTACTGGTATTGGGTGACCAAAGCGTGGGGAATTCAAGCCCATTCATGATCGCTTAATGACCCTTAATGCCAAGGACATCTAGACAGACGATTTGACAAGAAGTGGTACCGGTACATGGCGGTTTTTCTTTCGGTGCTCCGGGTGTACGTCAAGAAAAAGACCCCAAAGCACACGTATGTCCCTCTGCCCTTTCCGTGTCCGCATGGTGCAGCCGTCCCACCAGGCGGCACAAAGTGCGGACGTCACCGCCAGTGGGACTCCTGTTACTCGGGCAGGGCGCCCCGTCGGATCTTTGTACACATGTCTCAAAAGGGATTGTTTTCCCATTCTGATGCCATTTCTACACGCTGGTTTTGTTTGATAATGCAGACAATATTTCGCACATTTCGAATCAATTGGAGTGCATTCATGCATTGTGCAGTATTTTCACAGCGGGTCTAAAGCCACATGCAGGGCTGTTGTGGTCCTCGCTGTCTGGGTTATTATAACAAAGAATGGCGTTCCGCCCATAAGGTCTTCGATGACGTTGCTCACTTGTATTTTGACAGGGAGTCAATCCTGATGGCAGAGTCTCATCAGCAGTGGGTCGTCTTTGCCAGGCTTTGCTGCTGAGATAGTCCATCTTTTCAGGACTAAAAATAACTGCATTCAGACTAGAATTCGACATGGCGGGAGCAAGGAGCTGAGAACGGAAGAAATAGACAATGCGTATAGGAGACACGGAGGATGTCAATGTTGATTTGATGTCATGGTACCGGTCCCTTTACCGTCTACGTACGTGACACCGAGCGTCAGTTTGACCAAGGAGGTTATTGGTACGATGTGGTAGATGTGGTGATATAAATCCAGGCATACAAATGATAACTTTCTGTTTTGTCATTAAACAAGATATTAGTAGCTAAGACTACGTACAACTGCCCAACTACCGACCATGGCCAACGATGTTGAAGTGTAACGTTAGTGTATGTGGCTCGAACCCTGTCGCGTGCACAGCAGTCATTAGCAGTGCAAGAGTCCCAAATGGAAGCCACATTGACCTCTGGTGGCGTGGGTCATGGCAACACTTCAACCAAGGAGGTTAAAGGTGTTAACCTCCTTGCCTCAACCATATAACGTCCCGTGTTTCAACAGTCCTGTGCGTATGTGTTGACAACCCCGCATCGAATTTCTCTGTGCCATTTCCACTCTAACATTCTTTGAAACTAACAGTCTTAACGAAATGAAAGTTTGAGTTTCCCAATGTCACCTCTCTGTGGACGAGGACTTGCTGGAGGCCGCGCAGCATTATCACGCAACATCTGCTTGGAGAGGACTGATGAATGCAATCATTGCGCGTGCGCGATCCGTTAGAAACTCGTGCTGTGGTGACTGAGGATGCAGCCCTTTGATTTGTGGGTTTGAGGTTGAAGGAGTCTCTCAACTAGTCTCAAGTCAAGGTGTCTTGGCCTTGGTTTACTCTGAAGAGGCCTTGGACTGATCTTTAAACGCGATGTGAACTATTTGTTGTCGTTTTATGTCATGCTGTTGTAGGATCTTATTGAGTTCTTCTTGGGCCTCACTCTGTTCTTGAGCTTTCTCCGCAGATCATCAGTCACCCGGCCCTGTCACTTCTTGCTCGCGGCTTGGAGTCTGCGGTTCCTGTGTCATAACGTTTGACTTATGCTTTCTTTGCTCTTCTTTGAACTGTAACGGTATTTGAAGCAAGGACAACAACATTTGGCCAGACTCAATGTGCTCACCTTTTGCTGCATCAGTTTGTTGTTGTTGTTTGCCCCCCTCCCACGGTTGTGAAGTTTCTTGCGGGGGCAAGTCCATTTTGGAACATCAAAGGGGGGGTCGGCAGTCGGATATTATTGGAGCCGATGACATACAGAGATTATTATTGGAAAGAAGTGGGGTAATGTTATAAATGTTGATAATAATCATCACTCGTCTTGATGTTTTTGAGTGGAACAGCCTTCCCACAATTTTACTAATGGCTTCGAAAATCTGCTTTTCACTTTCACAAACTTAAAAACATGCAAATAACGTTGTGTACAACTTTCAAAGTCTTGATCTTGATATTGACTCATCTTCAATATATTTTCAATATGTAGCAAAATAAAGTCTTGTGTCTACCCTGCCTGTTTATAGTGTGGTCAATGCCAACAATAAAATTATAAGGATACCCATTATCATGTACTGAGATTTATGTCATACCTGGACCAGGATAACTTTTGATATGGGGGTTCCGGACCGGATGATAAATATAGAATACAACGCGGGTATTCCGTATCACCCGAGGTACCAGCTCAACCGCGAGTAGGATCACCCGCAGGCCGGAGGGCGATCCGACCCGCGTGAGGGCTGGGACCGAGGATAGAAGCTGAGGGAGTTTTGTGTCCTCCAACAAAAAACTGTAACAACATTGATGAATGTCACGTCAGCAGATTCCTGGTTGTGTAAAAAGAAACTCCGAATATCCTGTAACAACATTGACTTCAACCTCCGAATCCGATGTTAGAATTTTCGACGGCGGCGCAACTGGCGCGCCCAAAATGCATTCTAAATGTTCTATGGACGCCTGTGATACAACTTAGAACCCCGTGTGTGATACGGAAAATTATTACACGGTCTGGAACACCCATATCAAATGTTTTCGTGGCCCAGGTATTACATAAATTGGGTTATCACACGGGGCTCTACTTTTATCACACCGCCTTCCATAGAATGATTTGGACCACGGAGGTTTAACCTCCTTGTTCGAACCCAATGCACGTGCTGGTTGCGCCGCTGTTGATAATTCAAATATTGTTGGAATTGCTGTTGTTACAATTTTTTGTTCAAGGACATCAACTTTTCTTAACTTCTGGTGCATTTTGCATTGAAATGTGTGTTTTCTTGTGTGGGTATGACATAGATAAAATACCACACGGTGTATTCCGCATCATCCTCGGTCCCAGCCCTCCTGTGGGTCGTATCGCCCGACAACTGGAAGTCGGGCTGGAACCTCGGGTGATATGGAATACACCGTGTTGTACTCTATATGTCTAAAATTGTTTGTGAAACCAACATGTTGCTGGTAAATTTCATGTGCATAGCCATGTGACCATCTGTCCTGTGATGTCTGATTTAACGCATTCACATTCTACAGTCCCGAAGATTTTGACAAAACCAGATGGCCTGGAAAGATATCATTTTCCGTGTTCTTCTACCCATATACATGTAGGTTGTTCACAGGTTATATTCCTGCACACAATGGATTTAGGGACATCTGTTTGCTTTGGAACAAGCAACAAGAATGTGGACAAACATGTCACTGTGCTTTGTTTAGATGAAAGGATTACACGTGAATCTGTCTTATGGCTGTGACATATCTGGGAAATACATGCATGCCTGGGATACTTTCATGAGAGATGCCATTCTAGTGGCCACTGCTTAAAGTTTAGGATCTGATACTACAACTTTTGAGATAGAGAAAATACAGGTGTGCCCAGCTGGCAAATGAAGAATGCTCTGGCTGGTGTCTCCAGTATACAAGTTATGTATAGTAGCCAAGTAGATTACAAAGGTGTAGATTAGCATCACATCAGCAGTTGACTGAAGAGGTTGCAGAAGTTTCTTCATGATTTATGTTATGGTGAAATTAATTTGGGAGGAGCAGTTATTAAAGAACAGCACCTCACTGTCTTTATATAACCGGACAAATACTAGTAAATCAAAGAACTTAGAGACAACAGTTATGATTTCTTGTCATTTCTCCATTGCAGATGTGGATGAGTGTATGGAGGGCACACATGACTGCCATCCCAACGCCACATGCAGTAACACACCAAAATCATTCCGCTGCCAATGTAGACAGGGATACGTGGGCAATGGTAGACATTGTGAAGGTGAGTAAGATACATAATATATCATTAGTGTCCATACATGTGTTTTTACCTGTGTGTGACATGCTGTATGTATGATTGCTTATTTCAGATGTTTGATTTTTCAGTACCTGTATCCTCAGACTTCATACATTTCCAATCAGTATGTGACTTTCCATGGAGAATAGCTACTATACATACCCTACTGTTAAGGTAATTACTATCCTCCAGGCAGAGGTTGGTGGGAAGATTGTGACCTTATCGTTTATGCCCTGATTGTTTTTGTAAGGCTGGCAGAAAGAAATCGGGGCATATGATAAGAATGTCAGAATCTTCACCACCAACCTCTGCTTGGAGAGATACAGGCAGTGAGTCAGATACACACATTGCACCCACAGCAAGTCAAGTCTAATCAGGACCTCTATCTCAGGTTGTCAGGTATAATTTCTGGGTTATCACACAGGCTAGTTTATCTCTAAACACCAGTTGATCTTCTTGTAAACACCATGTAATAACTGCAGACTATCTTATCAGCTGTGTTTCCATTTGACATCCCCCTGTAGTAGCTGTAGGTCTAGACTGGATAGCAATCCCGGTTCTTAAAAACAGAGACCTCTACATGGTACATTTAGATCCAACAAAAGTCCTTGTTAAAAGTAGCATTGAGAAATGCTCTATTTTCATTGTAGGAGATCAAACGTTGATACTTTACTTTTTTGGCACATTTTGGACACTTGTGAAAAAGGAAAAGAGTTTCATAAGCTATGGGTTTAAATATGCCTACCAGGGTAATAATGAATCTTCCTTGGTATTTAGCTACAAATGTATCTTAAAGTTTGAGCAAAACGCAGCTGAATCACCAAACTGACTTTTAGCTGCCTTCCCACACCTGTACTCCCGTTGGCACATCAGGTGTCCCCTAGACCAGGCACAGATGAATGGTAACAAAATCCTCTCTAATCCATCTGGGATACAAACGAAGTATAATGTTGCATGGCTCCTGGCCATTCGCAGGGAATCCAGGTTAGCTTTGTTTTACCTTCTCCCCTCCAACTGCTTACGCAGCGAAACACATTCCTACTAACTAGCTATATTCTCCAAGCAGAGGTTTCGGTCAGGGGGCTAGGAGTGGCTGCGATTTTTGATATTTGCCTCCCTTTACCCGCTCCTAGCCCCACAACTGAAACCTCTGCTTGGAGAATAAGACCCCGTTCACACTCATTTTTTTCAATCGCGATTGAAGTATAATCGCGATTGAATCGATCCGATCGCGATTGATTTTTTCAGTGTGAACGCTCCCAATCGCGATTGGAACGATCCAAAACGATCCAATCGCGATTGGATTGTAACTACCTCCGAAGGTAGTTTGATTGGATTAATCGCGATCGGATCCAATCCAATCCTATCAAATTTTGAGTGTGAACACACAGGTTAAGTAGAGATTTGGGGTATATCATTTGACCATATTCCCCTAAAAGCCTGAGACTTGGCACAAATATTGTTTACTACTGAGAGTCTTAAGAAGCAGTGTCTTATGCAAGTGTGCTATACCCTTTCAGAAGTCAGTTGCCCATGACAATGTCGGGGTTAATAATGTGAAAAGAAGAATAATCACTTGTTTTTATATCTCTTTTCATTATCAGATCAGTTTCGTCTCTCCCCTCACAGTTCATCAGTTTTCAGATATTCAAGTAAATGACAGATAATTGTTCTACCACCTCAGGCCCTGGCATGTATGTTTACTTTACCAGGGGGCAAAAGCAATTACCTGTTGAAAAGGGGTGGGAGTGCCTAAACGGAGGGTCAACTTAATGTGATATTTCATGTGTGACCCTTCCACTGACAGATGTGTACTGACATTTCACTATAGATACTTTGTCTGTAATCGTTTAATCAAATGACCTTGTATTGGTAACATACAAAACATACTGTCTGGTAGGATAAACGTTTCAATATTTTTCACGATGGATGTGTGATTATGGAGTCTAAAAATTGGGCTGGATACCATCAGATTCAGAATTTGGAACTTCCTGTTGACATGTTACAGAGTGCAGGAAACATACCATTTGATTAGTGGCACCCTGACTTATGACGTTGTGTATCATCTATATTGTGTATCATCAATTGTATCTGTCATGTCATGAATGGTTCCATTGTTCGGTGTGCGCAGGTGTAGGACATGTTCTGACCTGCCGGCTGTCTGAGGCTGTTGCCAAATGTTTGATCAAGTCTCGGAGAACAAAAGCTTGTTTCACGTCCAGTCACCTTTAACATAATGCTTGTCATGTCCTCAGGCAGATACAATGATACGGGGTAACAGACTTGAGGGGTTGATTTTTTATTCTACCTGACAATTATTAACATACATGCTACATGCAGACATCCATAAAATCATACTTATGTCCTATAAGACCTTTGTACAGCAATTATTTGAAAGCCAAATGCCTATTCAAAAACCCTTACAAACATGTGCACTGTGTTTTGCGCATTGTGAATATTGGTCCGACTATCATTAGGAAGATAAATAAACAGCAATGTCAAAATGTAACAAAATGCATTAATTTCAGTATTTGTCAAGACAAGCAACCACAGAATCGAGTCCACATAAAAAATCTACATTGTGTTAATTTGACAAGGATTATAGTGTATCGTTGACTTAAGGAAATGTTTAGATACAATCAACATCTTATTTTCCCAAAACAAACAGAATATTGTAAGGTGTCAACATAAAGAAACGTTTAAAAGGCATTAATTTTACCATCAAATAAGTACCCTGTAACAGCTGAAGGAGGTTTAAAAGGTATTTCTTAAAACCTCTTGTTTAGCCGAACCATCTGGTGTATATATAATTATGGGTATTTTGTGGGTTGAGTTGTCAATATCTGTCGCCAGTCAGTCTCTCTGCACAGTGTTACACAACAAGGATAATCATGAGAATCCTAGTGAACATTATTGGAGGTTTGCCACATTGTCGCTGCCTAATCACCTTCAAAAGGGCCTGGCAGGGGGCTAATCACAAGTTTGTCCCAGATATGTCCAAATAGTGGGTTTTGGTTAGGAAATGATCCAAAAGGACGTTGTGGTATGGTCTGTACTGTGTAATTGTCGGATGAGTGAAGATTGTTGTCACACTTGTAAAGAGTGCCTGGTGTGTGAATTTGGCAAGCCAATCGTTCTCAGACACTTATGATAAATCACGAATTCTAGGAACTGTCTGGATTTATCAAGCTGACCTGGAATAACAAGATGACTTGTTGAACTCCCCACACAATAGATTGTACATGATTTCAGTCTTCTTCCAAATGATCTACGACTAGACAGTTGTGGACAATCTCAAATATTTGTCTATGACTATAGCTGTTTGCATTTTCATGTATTTTGTTTTATTCATGAAATATAAAAAAACAGTTCGTAAACAGTTTAGATGAAATATGAAAACAGTTTGTTGACATATCATAGAAATGCTCGATGTTGATTTTAGGATGTTTGATTACTAGTATATGATCATTTTGTGTAGACCCAACATGACATGTGCTAAGAATTGCTTTGCATGCACAGGTGTGGACTGTAGAATGATAGGTTTGTGTGGCCCAGAACATTTTGTACAACTTGTTCAACAGCTCCCCCTTTGCCTATTGTTGGTATTGCAGAAAAAAATTGCCCTAGGGAATGCAATAAAGTATGGGTGTTGATTCCTTCAAAATTTTGGTATCAGTGGTAATGACTGTGACCAACTGAGAACAAACCTTTTGTTGCATGTACAAAAGACCCTCTTTCTCTGTACCCCAAGTTCTTTGTTTTAGATTATTCTATGACTCCTTTGCCATGGAAATTGAATCTATCACTGTGACAATATTATAAGTTGTGTTTAGTCAGGTCTTAGGCAACCATTGAAAACCTCATCAAACAGCAACTGAGGATGTACAATGTTAATATGATGTATAATTGTGGGCTGGTTGTTTCAGATGAGGACGAGTGTGCAGTGAATAACGGGGGCTGCGTACACGAGTGCACCAACACACAAGGGAACTACCGCTGTGACTGCTACGATGGCTTCATGTTGCACGACGATGGACACAACTGTATCGGTCAGTGGACATTTCATGACAAGATGGTTATCATCACATTGTGGTTGGTTATTAGATCAGTTTTGTGGCTTTGTTTTATTGTTTTATTTGCATTGAAGACAATGTGAAAGGGAGGGCAAAACAGGTGCATACGCACCTTAACAACTTACCCTCCCACACGCTAAAGACAACACCAACAGTACAGTACTGTAAAAATCAGCTATATCTACAAATAAACAATGCAGCTCGTAACATATTACAATGAACCATAGAAGGAATATGTCAAGGAGGATGGAGAAAACTAGTTTGGTGCAGGCAGTGAGTGCAGTGTCCTGATGGTACTGTACTGAAGGGCACAGTACTAGTACTGATGAGAAGGTTTATTGTAGCTTTAAAGTAAGGTCATACAATTAGGAGTTTAGATCTTAGCAGACTGTACACGTAGGTTCCCAGTTAGGAGGACCACATCTTGAGCATGTTAAAGAACCCGCAACACTTCTCAGAAAGAGTAGGAGTACACCCTGATGTATGATGGCCCAGACCAATTAGTCCCTAATTGAAAGATGTATTGATCAACTCTACCTTTGAAAATTGATAGTGGTGATGTCCTGGCCTAACTCACATACACTGACCTCGCCCTGTCAATGTTTTTAGTAGGCCTTTAGAGAAAATCCCATATGATTTTATTTGAGTATGACCACTGAGAATGAGCATGATCGAGAACAACTAAAGTGGCATGGGTAGCTGTGCTAAGCCAAGATGTGTTGATACTGAGTGTTGAATCATAAAAGTGGAGCAAAGAAATATTTGAAAATCCACAAGTAGACTGCCTACGCTAGTAGTAGCACATAATTGCATGGGAAGGATACTGGTTTTGTATTCAATGTGTGTCGAGTTCTGCTTCCATTTTTGTAAAACATTGATTCAAGTAAGCAGAGGCAACAAATGTTGTTAGGACTGGCAGGTAATTTGACACAAGAAGTACAGTGTTCTACACATAACAGGGTTTTGTGGAGAACCCAAGCAGGCCATTTAGCTAACTCAATAGTCACCCAAGGAAGGCAAATGAGTCCCAGGCTCCCTGCCTCCTATTTTCCACAGTCTGCTGTTGTCAACACCTTTCAGCCCAGCCTTTCCTTGGAGCTTAGTGCGGACCCCAGGAGGACTGGAGGGAAGGGCTGTATTGCTGGAGAAGTCCCAAGTTCTCACAGTAGTACGTTGGCTGCTTGCCTTTGGAGGCAGATGGCTTGTCAATCATAATCAAAGTTATGTAGACACTCCTCAAGTATTCTTTTCCTTTAATTAATTCTTCTGTGTTTAGACGTAATCAAGTCCAGCATTCCAGAATGAGCGATGTCAAATTCCCTACATTCTAGTCAAGCAGGACAATACACATGTACAAGGCTTGTACGTCAGCCTTCACTTGCTCTGATGTCTCCATCTTCGAAATAGGTCAGGTTCCTCTCAACTGTTAAAAGCTTGAATGTCAGACTTTTCAATGGCCAATGGCAAACACAAGACTAACAATAAGCAGGGCTAAAATCTTTTATGACATCACCATGGCACATATATCGCACAAATGAAAGGGATTAATGCACCGAAATCAAGGATTTTGAGAGGATTGTCTCCCCTTCCCTTGAACTTGAAGTTGAAGATGAGAAAATGTGCTGCTTGTCTGTTGAAGTGTCTTAAGTGGTTACGTATATAAGGGTGGAGCTGTAAGTATCAGCCTGACGTTTGCTAAGAAGTTCCGTCACCACCTCTAATACTGCTCCCTCCCAAGAATTCAGCATTTCCCTCAAGAAGTCTTTAATTGGCTGGAAAGTGAAGAGTGAGGAAGCCAAGATCTGGCATTCTTTCCTTCACCCATGGCAACATCTTCACTGGGCGACACTTAAACCTGTCTTAAAGCGATCTCAAGTATTTGCAAAATTTGTGAGCTGTAGATATGATTAAATGCCATATTTTTCAACCAGCTGTCCCTACCATCAAGCTTTTCTGCAGATGGCTTATATTGTCATACATATATACAATGTATGTGCCACATACTTAAACAGCTATCAGTGGGTACCCCTGGCCAATAGGTCTAAAACATGTGGAAATGTCAGGCGGGGGGTTTGAGTGTGGAAAGATTATGGAAAACTGTAGCTAGATTTTACTAATCTCTTGCCATGTATATGAGATCATATACTACAAAGTTATCTTAAGCAGTCATCCTTGTCCTGGTTTTATGACACCTTACTAATGCTAAAGTAATCTGGATTGACCAAGGAAGTAATGACTGGCCTTAATGCAGTATTAAGTGGCTCTATAAAACCAAGGTCAGCTTTATTACTGTGACCTTGCAGCGAGTGAATTTCAGATTCCCTGTGCAAAGAGCCTTAAGTGTGACCTGATTCACTGAGGTGCGGAATTCATGGGTTTGATGTGAAATTTTAATTTGATCCAAGCTGGGGAGTGACATTACCAAGCAGACACAGTGGTGGCTAATTGCAGGATGAAGTTACCCTGAAGAAATGTAGACATGGAAAATCTCCGCAACACAGCAGACGCTCCATGGTTTTCTCAAACTATTTTTCAGGTGCATTAGTGTTATTGTGTCAAAAAAAAAAAGAAGTTTTGTATGGACTGTCTGTTTTGCTTCGTTTTGGTGCACAAACAGCGGAGAGAAATCTACACATGGCAGTAGTAATCTTCCGGATGAAGCCAGATTTGCAATCATCTTACAGCATTTAATGCCATGTTTTGAATGTAGGTCAATTATGGCAGAGGCTTTCAGGCCCCAATACTCATACTAATAGGCTGCTATTTGGTGATTTTGTAGGTCTTTCTATAAAAAGCCATGTTTTGTCTGCACTTCTGGATGGGCACTTTGGGCAGTGATCGTCTTTTGAGAAACAAAACACTTGTAAGACTTAAGAGCAAGACTAGTGACTGAAATACATAATTCCAGAGTTGTTATTCTGTTCTCTGGTAAATTTTATGTTTACTATAAAATATTGTACATTTTATCAGTAATTATAAAGGTCTCCTGTTGGGATTAAAAAGAACTTATACTTAGTTAACATGTTAATTTTTTTTATAACTACTGTGGCCAAGCTCCAGGAACAATTAAAGATTGTCTTCAACCTGTTTGGATTTAGCAAGATTTTGGTTTCTCCAGAAAACCCTTTAACTGGTCCCAGTCTAAACATGGTCTCAGTAAATTGTCCTCCCTGGATCCTTTTCCAATGAGCTGCAGAAACCACAGGCGCATGACAGCCTTTTTACATGCTTGGAATATCTCAGATGTTGCCTTCGATTAGGGGCTTAACTAAAAAGGCCCAGAATTGGGTGTTAATTTGTTTTCAGTGGTCTTTAACCACCATTGTGTACAACCCTTTGCAGGTCTTCCTGCAGAGTAATTGATGAGGTGGGGAGTGAAAGTATCAAGATAAATCTCAGTCTGAGCCTTCAAGACACTCTGTTTACGGCTTTGGCAGGAGACGTTATTCCTTAAAGTAGTCTGGACTAACCAAGCTTTCCCTGGGTAATGAGAATCTTTTTCCTACTTTGAAGATGAATTGAAAGTACTCAAGAATCTTAACTGAACAAATATGGAGGACTGAGTGCATTTTTAGATCACCACCATGTTTATTTGAATTAAAAGAGGTTGTAGTAAAAAGGTAGGTCAATTTCAGGAAGGAAAAAGTTTTTAAGATCAGGCCATACCAACATTCTTTCTTGGAGTCAGATTTTTTAAGGGAAAACAATGATCAGACAGGGCAAAGTAGCAGTTACTTTACAATGAAAGGCATTATGAGGTGCTACACAAATTATAGCACAGCAGTTGCAATTAGTACGTATAATGTCATGAAATCTTTAAACTGGTTATTGTTGAAGTTAATACAGGTGAGTAATTATTTTCACTTTATTATGTAGAAAACAAAAATTTGATATACGAAGTAGACACTATATTATACTGTTAGACACCAGACAAAGGTGCATTATTACTAACACTGTAAGTTTCTCAGTCCTGTCCTGTATAGAAACGGTGAGTTAGACCAGATAAACTCCACTTGTCAGGATAACTATGTTCAGGCCTTGGTAAGTATTCTGAACATTTTAAGTGGATTTCCAACATTTTTCAAGGAGAGAACAGTCTGACTGTTTAATGAAAGTTCAAAGAAGCACCTTTTCCTGGGAACATGTAATGTTGACCTGTGGGAAATGTTAGTAAGGTTATGTGTTTGTGATGAGAAACAACATTACCAAAAACAGACATTTTCTACTTACAAAGGGCACATACACACACCTATAAATGTAATAGGTCTGTAGATCTAGACTAAGTATTTGGGGAGGGTCAGTTTCAATCAACTTATCTTGTAAAAAAAGATGAAAAATGGGTTGACAGCCTTAATAATAATCTCAATGTTGTTTTTATGACAAGAACTGTGAGATGCCTAAAAATACATGTCCTAGAAAATTACTGTGAAAGTTTCAGACCTACAGTGGGTATGCAGGACAGGACATACAATGTAATTTGTACCTTCGTTTGTCCATCTCTCTTTCCGTTCTTTCTTGTAAAATACATCTCTGACATCTGCATCTCTTTTTAACCTTCTCCTGCTGCCTAACTCTGTAACTAATGGGGTGCCAACAGCTACTTCAGTGTGCTAAAGGTTTAGGTAAATTTAGCTGTTCCCTTGACCCTTGACCCTCGTGAAAAGTGGCCGTTAAGGTCCTCAAGGTTAGATAGAGGGACAATCATTCTAAGTTAGACAGTGCCATTGAGAGAAGTGCATGTCTTGTCATCAAGGGAATGGGCCTCGTTCGTGTATAAGAGGCAAAAAAAAAGATGATTAGGCCGTTCAATCAAGGAATGGAAAACTTTGCTACGGTGAAATATGGTAGATATCACTAAGAAATATCTGTTCTTTCATGTGTGCAACTCGAACTGATTCTTCAAGCAGCATTTGTCCCTTCTGTTGTGACCCAAAGCATTTGGCCCATGTTTCCTGCAATACCTACCTAGCTTTCTTTGGCAAAGAAGCGACTGTGCTGAAAGCTATTGACATCCTGCTGGCACGCTCATGGCTTTCTCCCACAGCACCGGCTCTTGACCTGCCCTACAGATAACATCCCAGCCAATCTGTCCACACTTGTAGGGGAAATAAACTCTGTCAGGGGCAGGAAAAATAAACACGCCATTATGCCGTGGTTTATTTTCACTTCAAGGAGAATTTGCCAACTTGACGTTTTGGAAACAGTAAGTAGAACAAGCTGAGGGACGTGAGCTGGCACAAATCCAGTGTGGACACGTCTCAGTGGGACATGATGCGTACGCTTCATACATACATAGCTGGGGTATGGTGGTTCGTTAGAGATGTCTTTTATTGTTGGCCGCCTACTTCATTCAGTATCAAAATAATGTCGTCCATCTGGAAAGGAACTTTCAAACAACCCCTCAAAGTGTGAGGGGATATAATGTATATCAGAAAGAGTGAAAGACTGCACCAGCTGACAGTAGGAGGACAACAAAATGTTCACTCAATATTGAGTGATGAGGTTAGAAAAAAATTCATTTTACCCTATACTTTTCAAATGGTCAATTCCATGGCAGTTGAACCTTTAGAGAGTGAGGCTTTCATAGGATACAAATATGCATCCTATTGTTACAATAGTGATACTGGAAGCATGGCTAAGATCTGGTGATGATATTCATTGGACTGTTGAGCCAGTGGTTGCCTAATTTGCATACTGTTATTAAGGATAATGATTTTTGATTGGGAGAAGTGTTATTAGCATGATACCTGTATTTGAACATTTCCAGGTGACAACAACATTGCTGCCTGAACTTTCCAAGCCTTCATAAATATTTCTCAAATCAATTAAAGATCATTTCATGCCAAACTATTCACAACTGAAGAAAAGACAAATCCTTCACCAAAATGCATTACTGTATATATATACAATGTTCTGTATCCAGCGATTGATTGCCCTTTTTCCCCCTCCCAGATGTTGATGAGTGTGCGGTAAACCGCGGTGGTTGTCAGCAGATCTGTCTGAACAACATGGGGAGTTATGAGTGCCGCTGTAGCGCAGACTTTGTCTTGAGCGACAACGGCCACACCTGCATCAGTAACAAAGGTAGTGGTGAGCACACATTCTATGGTTTTGGTCCAGGTTAGATGAGTTAGCTAGATGGTTGTGCAATGCCACTTTTCTGCATTTATGTTTCTGAACACTATGCCATGGTGGTTTGTGATCAGGGCTGTGTCCAGGACCCGTTCCTTCCATCCCAGGACGAAAATTTGCTTGTTGGGATGGAAAAATTTCATCCGGCTTGTTCTTGGTCCTTCCAAAAAATCTCAACTTCATGACACAAAATTGTATGTTTATCAGCTTAAAATGGCAGATTTAACAATGAAAATTAACTAGGCTCCCAAACAATGAGTGAGACAGAAAAAAATTAAAGCTGGAGACAGCCCTGCTGATGGTGACCTATATGTGTCTGATTCAACAGAATTGCTACATTAGGATGATGTGATATGCAGATCATGTCATCAAGATAGCACTTAATTGTAGTTTGTAGTGATGGTCAAAGTATCAATTTTACAATCATTGTCAAGTATATGTTTAAAAAAGGGACATTTTTAAGGCAGTTTATAAACTGATTGAAGAGTAAAGCAAGACTTATCAAGTACAGTAACCGGGGAAATAGAAGCAATTGCCCTCTGGTTTTATGATGGAACAATCTTAGATCGGTAGTGCAAGTGCCGTGTGAGGAGGGTTCCTGGCTGGTGCTGTCAACAGGTGCTGATCTCAGTGTGTAACCTGACCCAGCGCAGTGTGAACCTTCTCAGTTGGAGCGTTATCTGGATGTTGACAAGGACTTTTCCAAACACAGCAAAGTTTTGTCTATAAACCCTGCACTATACCCCAGTAACCTGGCCTCTGTCGTGTGATTCAATCCAGCCCATGTCAGGGAATAGTGTTAGTTGCTAACTTGCTATGGTAAATGATTCTGACTCACTATGAACATTTCGTGAGAAATATATATAGAATACAATACCGTGGAGGCCGTGGGACGATGCGACCCGAGGGAGGACCCAGGGACCGAGGGTCATACGAAATACACCGTGTTGTATTGCCATACCCACCCGAAAAACACACATTTCAAGGTGAAATGCTCCAGAAGTTGAGAGAGTTTTGTGTCCTCGAACAAAAAAATTGAAACAACATGGATTCCATCTTCCAAATCCGGTATTCGAATTTTTCGACAGCGGCGCAACTGTCGCACTCGAAATGCATTACAAATATTCTATGGAAGCCTGTAATAAAAGTAGAACCCCGTGTGATATCGAAAGTTATTGCCCGGTACGGAACACCTGTATCAAATGTTTTTGCGACGCAAGTATGACATAAGCAGTTTTGATATTTCATATCATGTTGACAAAACTGTGTGTAGCACCATGTCAGATTTGAGTGGATGGTTTGTTGTCATTCACAAGTAAATTTGGTGTATGTAATAATTGTACAATATAGTTAAACAATACCCTTGAAAGTTTAAAGTTATCAAAACTGAACAGAATATAAACAAGAGAATAAAGTAAGTTTTTCTCTTGTATACCACAAGCCATCCTACATGTAGGCTTTGAGACCAAAGTGTCACATTTTCTTGCTAGCTTGAGAACAGTTTGTTTCACCATGATGAAGGGATTGGAGTATTTTGACTATAGCAATGAAGTCAGGATGTTGTGATGTCTTTCCAGGGAACTGTAAGAAACAGGAACATGGGTGTGCCCACATCTGCCAGGAGACCAACAGGGGAACCATCTGCCAGTGCAGGCCTGGGTTTGAACTTGCTCCTAACAGGAAGGACTGTATAGGTACAGTGGAAAATGTACTATGAATGATGTGTGTACCCTGCTGTGTAGACAAATGCAGTGATTATCATACACAGCTAGTCCTGATATCAGCAAAACAAAATTAGCCTTTTTTACATTATGAGAATGTCACGTCTTTACTGTAGTATATCATGCTGCTAATTATCATGTCTTCTGAAAGATAATAAAGCTCGAACATTGACCTTTGTCCTGTGGAAGCCTATATATAGGCTCTCTCTCTATATATAGAGCCTGTATGTGGGTCCTGTATATGTACGAGTTGGGGGTATTTTTCACACATCACACTGCAGTGAAATGCACCAAATGCAGAAGTAACAATGCCACCACAGCATAGAAAAATCAAGGGAAAATGACCTGATCAAAAAATAAAATTAATGAAATAAATTGTATAAAAAATGTCAGCAGCACAAGGGTTAAGATGATATTGGATGACAGGAGTGCTTCATGTAATCATAATGCCAGTAACACTTTCATACCTAATTCCATGGATTCAATTTAAATTTAGATTTAATTTAGCAGCTTTTGTTTAGCTTTGATCATGCCATGACCAGCAGTCTTCTTCTTCTCATCTGCAGTGACGTGTTCCCATGGTAACGGAGGCTGTCAGCACGAGTGCCAGGATACAGACAATGGGCCAGTCTGCACCTGTCACCTGAACTATCTCCTGGCGTCTGACGGCAAGACTTGTATAGGTGAGTCTGGTAAGACACCATTCTTTATCTTTTCAGCAGACAGTTATAAGGGTACATGTATAGTATAATGTATGCCTACACTAATGGGTTTACATTTTTATGTGTATGTCGTGGACTCATGGATTATATTGCGTGTATGTCTTAGTCTTGCTCACTGTATATTTACATTGGACCTGGATTCTTTTGAAGAAAAAGTCCATGTTGAAATTACCTACCTCTTTGCATATAGGTTTATGATCACCTATTGATAAGTTCCACAATTTGGATGCTTTTTTGGAGCCTGGCTGGTTCACATGTGTTACTTATAATTAGGCTTGCATTTGTCCCTGTAGGGGACTTCAAAGCCTGCAGGTCCACTGTTATTCAAAAGAGCCATCTAGTGGTGAGAACCGGTACTGTATGGGCTCAACTCCTCTCATGTTGCAGCATTAACTTCATACATGTAACATTCCTACTGGTGTTTGAATGTCCAGGACATGATGCAGACAAAATAGCTGGCAAAGAAAATGATCCTCAGAAAATAATGCATACCGGCATAAAGCCCTGCGTGCAGTGTCTCAGATAGGAATCCAACACCTCTGGTATGCCGCATGTGTCACCCTTCTCTGATCTCCATACACCTGATAAAGTGGTGTAAGCAGGTCCTTAGTAACAAGAGGAATTCCAGATATCATGTCTAAACAAATCATGGTAAGTCAGTCAAGTACCATATAAGTGCAGGCCTTAAAGTACGGTGTATCGTTTGATTGAAAATATGGAAAAGACCGAGTGAGTTTCGTTCGAGTTTTTTGCGCCGAGTTCCCTTTTCCGCAGGCAGGGATGTATGTTGTGCATCCATCTGATGTCCTGCACGTGGTATGTGTGTTTAACTCTGTTGAGGATTGACACAGACAAGGCTTGAAAGGCAATATTGACACAGTGGCAGGCTGGCCTGCAGTGTTTGTTTCTCAGAGCTGTCCAACTGAGATGTAAGTCATTACAAATTCATTTTCCACCCGAGCGGAAAGGCAGCGGCACTTCAAAAGCCACAGTGCAGGAGACGGGGCACATCCTCGGCAAACAGCGCGGTCGCAACGGTGTGGCTCCCGTCCTGCATGGTGCAAGGCTTAAAATATTTCTACCTTAATACAGCGGGTTTTTGGTTACAAATTGGCAGGCAGGTCTGACAGTTTACGTAGGAGTGCGGAGCAGTGCTGGGGCGCTGCTGGTGCGTGCAGACCTGTGCCGGCTGCGGGCGGTGACGGCCACCGTTTCCAGTGAACCTGACCTGCCCCCTGCAGACTCTCCGTACAATGCATCCTTTCTAGTCCCCGGGGGGTGCCCAGCTCAGCTGATTGGCAGTTGCACGTTGTCGATATGGGTTGAGCTTTACTCGTGTTGCACTGAGGCCTGAAGACGTACTCTGCAGTGTTTGTGCTTCCTCCTAAGAACCCTTCAGGATTCAACAGGATTACCCCTTCTCTTGTGATGGATACACAAAGAAGACTTGTGCTCCTGTCATGCCTTATCTGCTTGTGTTTTTCCTGGACCAAAGCTAAAGGTAGGTACTTCTGACTCTCCTATAAGCATGCTGCCCATCTGGACTGCAGGATATGTGTATCCTTTTCTGTTTACTTCTCTTGTCCTGCTTGCAAATGTGTCTGCAAATATTGGGGATGTCTACCAAACTTCTTTCTTTGCCTCTTCTGATATTTTGGGGTTAAATATTTCCAGTTGATCATGATGGTACAAAATATGCCATCAAAAGTTTAGTAGTGTTCCAAAGATATTAAGAGATTCACAAGAAAAGCCAGCATTCTCTACTGTATGGTACCATTTGGAGATTGGCTTAATATGTTTATCTATGGGATTAAAGCCCTGAGAAAACAGTTTAAACAGTACTTAAATGTGTGAAGAAAACTTCTTTCCCATTTGAAATTGCTGAGCCATTCAGTTCTTTGCAACCCTTTCTTTTTTCTTCATTTTGCGGTGTAATGTATAGCTCCCCAAAAGTTTGTTTTATGAACTTTTGGCAATAATGGTTCCCAAATAGCAATGGTAGATGTCTTTTGACCTCTGGAACTTACGAGTTTTTTTACTGTTTTTTTTATCATGTTTTGATGCCTAGCAATTTGCTAGGCATAGGTGAAGTACAATGTACATGTACTAGTACTAGTACTTGATGTCCCAAACTCAGCGGCTTTCCTGAACAAAAAACCTAATATGAATGAGGCCTCTCAATCTCTTATTTTTTCCTGTTATTTGGACATCACAGTACATTTTGGAACAGTTGGCCACAGATGTGTTTTCAGGTCCCAAAGATGACTCATGAGGAATTCCACAAATAAAGATGCTACTAAAGACATCTATTTTAAGCACTGACCTTTTGATGACTGGGGAAGGCAATGAATTGGTTCCTTAGGCAAACTATGCCGGCACTCAGGAGTAAAAGCTTCAGAAGCCGTGATAAAGGGTTGATTCTTGTCCCCTTTAGAATTCTTTGTGACAGAGAGAATGTGTTAAAACCTAACCCAGATAGGCACGTTATCAATAGTATGACATACAAGTAACAATACGAGGACCTCAGGTTGAATGAGTCTTTCCATACAGTATTACTAAGTATTTTTTATGTGACCAAGGACAGACTAAAAGTCTTATTTAAAGGACAAATGAATGTAGATTACACTGACGCATGCATGTTTTGTATTTCTCCTATCTACTTGCTACTCTTTTTTGAATATAGAATTTCTGCAGATGCAAATTGTGGTCTGCAAGGGTTAGAAAGAGATTAATTGACCTTCTGGGTTTTTTTTTGCAAGCAGAGATGTCCAGGACATGATTATGTGTGCCTTAAGCTTGGAGAGTTTATTTTGGGCCAGCCATGTCACTACATGAATGTCGTGAGTTGTCAGGCACCAGTGTTCACAGAGGTTAGAGAAATGAGGGCAGTTGTCAAGCTTGTACTGGTGCTTTGTTCAGTTACGTCTAGTTTTAGTCATACAAAGGAAGTAAAGACTTTTATATCATCAGTGACTTAGGGGATTTTTACTCTTGTGCTTAACTCACACGGTAATCATTACATTCTTATTACAAATAGAAGCATTGAAAGTGCATGTAAAAAAGAGGGAGAGAGACATGCATGTGTTTTGCTAATAAGTTGTGTTATATCGTATAGATATCATAGTATGATTTGTACCAAGATATCGTGAAGGAATAGTCAACAGGTGCATGATAGCATATCCATGTCCAGCCTAGTAATGTCGAGGGCTGTCAGCCCGACTGGTTCTACATGGTTATGGTGTCTGGCCTACAAAAGGTAAGTGGTCATGGGAAGGCAAGGGCAACCAATCGTGTAACCCGATTCAATCAAAGCAGTCATCAGATCCCTGGCCGAACAGTGCGCGCTCCATGCACCAATGCCGCCCCTTAACTTACATGTCCAAGTACCCCGCCCTCAGGAAGCCTACCAGTGCTTCTGAAGTGGCAGATGGCTTTGTCCTGTTCAAATCGATACACAACCAAGTTTACTTTAAGCACATGTACAAAATGTACCTCACTTCAGAGGTGTTCAGCCAAAAGCTGAAAGGAGTGGGCAGGCCGTGGTTAACTGACAGTAGTTGCTGATCCTTTTACGCATGTACTTTGAAAGTCTGACAAGGCATTATAATATGCATTTACGTACAGTTGGCACAAAGTAGGCTTTACAAGATACACACAGTTTATATGATTCTGTAGTATATGAGACTTCTTTATAATCAAAATTTGCTTCCCTGAAAAATTACTCATCATTGTTTCCTTGGATGGTGTCGCCCCACAACATTACCACAAGTTTGGTCACTGAGTTTTGGAAAACAAATTGTCATCTGCACTTTAATTCATCTTCTGAGTCATCTTTTAAAGTGAAAGAGCAGCGCTAGCTGTCTTCCTCTGACTTCTCCCAGAGGAGGATGACTTGCTGTGCTTCCAGAGACTTCCCCTCATTGTAGCTCACTGCCTTGTCCTTGCCAATATGCTATGTTCTAGGAAGACCAGTCGACAGTAGAGAATGCAGCAGTTCTGTTCCAGTCACTTCAGGAAAAACGTCTAACACTATTTTTAACTTTATCTCCAGACATGTTTTCCCACTCTTGTCCTGTCCAATCTTTCCTGATGCACCTGACCAGGTCACAGGATGTTCTTGAGCTTTGTGTTGACTGTGAAGTCAACTTGAAGTAATCTTTGTTTTCTTTAAGTTCCCATTTCCCCTCATTAGTTGTGGCCCGGGTCCATGATGTAGAGACCCAGTGTCAGCCCCCACTAAGTACATGTCATTTATTGCCTTATGCAATCAGCTCCTACCCCAGGATGGATAGAAGCCAGAGCTGTGAACTGGTCATGCTGTCTGAGAGAAACTGCAGGCCTTGTCTGCAACCATGGCAATGCCTCGTTCCTCCTCTGACATCATGCATGTAGATAACGCAATATTTGATACGCAGATTCTTGACTGCCGCCATGGTAATGCGATGTTCCTTTTCTGACATCATGCATGTAGATAACCCAGTATTTGATACGCAGATTCTTGTCTGCAATCATGGCAATACAATGTTCCTCTTCTGACATCATATAGATATCTCAATATTTGGTGTGCAGACTCTCAACTGTTTTAAACCCTACAGTCAGGACTGCTCCATCAAACATAATCGACTTTGCAAACTGTAGCTGAGATGTATAAATTTCTATAGTTCGGAGAAATTTTATATTTGTGTTTAGTGTGCTACTTTTTCATTCAGTACAAAGATTCTGCTTGGATGTTGACTTTGGAAAACCACAACAAGTTTGGTTTGACTTTTAGACATCACAGTTTTCCCTGTCAGGGTTTGAAACCATTTCTAGATCTTGTAGTGGTGTTTACTCATTGAAGGAGAAGGAACATTGTTAGCAATACAGTGTAACATGTATACTAGTGGTTGTAAGTGAGTGGATCACACATACCATTTGTAATTGGTACATACTCTTTATCAAAAGTAGTAGATTCATATTCAGTTAAGTGAATGAATGATTGTGGTATCTCATTTAAGAGAATAGTAAATTGTTGAAGCCAGTTCATTGGATGTTTCTTCAGCTATGCACAGCCATTTCCTGCAGGATACCTGTAGTGTTTCAGCAGGACTGCCAGATCCTGTTCTGGCTGGACATGCCTTACCGACATAATCCAGAAACCTAATCTGACTGGACTGTAACACATCTGAGTCGCTCCTGTTTCTCTGTTTACAGAGAACTGCGAAGGCTCACCCCTGTGGTGGCATTATCTCTCCAAAGGGCACACCGTTTCACCAATAGCTAGCACACCCTGCATTTTTTGTTGACAGGCACATTTTTCTGGAGCTCTTGCAAAGTGAAATGTTTATCTTTATTCTTGGCCGAGGTTTTTGTAAAGGAGAATGGTACGAGCATTGTGTTGGTTTCAGGAGTCGGTCTCGGCCAGGTCGAGGAAACTTCAAATGCCTCAAGCCATTTCTATTTCAGGTGCCTGAGTTGTACATGTACATGTACAAGTTGGTGCTCTCTGACAACTTCCACATTATGAGTAGGATACAGATTTGCCTTCAGAAGGGAGCTAATAAAATTTCCTGACAAGATATGGTGTAACACTTGTTCTGATCTATCCTACAGACCCTGCAGGGTTGTATATTTTATGAAATACCAAGAGCTCCAGCGAGGATGACCCAGACTGGACCTCTAGGGCTTGATGTGTTGTCACTAACATTGCTATGCAGTCAGTCGGGGGAACAGTTGTTGCTATTATCATTCTTTACTCTGTCACCAAAACAAGTTTGTTGCCATACAATTTCACAGATGTTTTCCCAGTCTCAACTTTGTTGATGTTTTTCAGGGTTTTTGCTCTTCAGGAAGACTCCCATGTCCTGATCAGGGATATAACATTACATTCATAATATGTTGTATCATGTTGTCAAATCTTAAGGTTGTTAGTTTGGAACTACCGGTAGTCAAGTCATATACAGTTGGCCCATCATACAATGTACCTATCCTAGATTATTTCAATCACCATTGGAATGGATTTTTGTCATTTGTATGGTACATTAAATTTTTGTTCCCTTGTATCCGAAAGCATTTTGTTCATTTTGTAATCAGCAGTTTAAATTACTTTTTAAGTGGAGTTTCACTTCTAACAACTTTCAGAACAACTCGAGGTAAAGTTGAATTTTTACATATGACTTTCATGTTTTGCAGAGACGTGTGCTGTGAATAACGGGGGCTGTGACCGCCAGTGTAAAGATACGCAGAGCGGCGTACGCTGTAGCTGTCCTGACGGATTCACCTTGCAGCCAGATGGGAAGAAGTGTCTAGGTAAATATTACTACTTTCTCATCCATGGACAGAATTAGTCGCAGCCTCTGCTGCATTCAAGTTCATGATCATCTTACGTCTGATTGAAGTAACCGTACCAAGGCTTCTGCTTTCTTAACCTCTGAACTTTACGCAAT
Organism: Branchiostoma lanceolatum; assembly: GCA_035149815.1. Taxonomy (NCBI): domain Eukaryota; kingdom Metazoa; phylum Chordata; class Leptocardii; order Amphioxiformes; family Branchiostomatidae; genus Branchiostoma; species Branchiostoma lanceolatum. The sequence continues at coordinate 11,164,309 of CM068868.1, read as the reverse complement.
CCCGTGTGGTGTAAAGTTCAATCCCCCCATAGAGTGTTGGCACAAGCGTGGATGAGATGGGCCTCTCATGCGTCAGCCGGAATTGGGAAACTTTTGATGTTGTGTGTTTAGGTTGGGCAGAGGCATTCCTCAGGAACTGTATTACATGCACTTCTAAGTCGGTTCGATAGCCCGATGAATAACATTTTATACCGCAGCTTTGAACGTTGTGCTTTGAACACCAGCGGAGGAGCGCACTTCCTGTGGAAAAGACTTTGGACGAGAACTTGTCTGTTGACCCAGGTCTCCTCAGTTCCCACGTTCTATCATCCAGTTTGATTGGCCTTTGCATTAGAAAAGGAGTAGTCACCCATGATAATTTTATCACTGGTTTCTTAGGCTCAGTCTAATAAAAAGCACATTCAACATGAAAAACAGGTAAGTTCTTACACCATTCACTTTTGACTCGAGTGGCTGGAAAGGATTAGATCTAACTTCAAGAAAGCTTTACTTTTCTTAAAGGAAAGCACAATGGTCTATGCCCTGATGCTTGCAATCAAAGATCAACTACACGTTCATGTTTACGACCAATGAATCGGCAATGCTGATCCCTTTTAACCTTAGTTTCCAGATGATCACCTCTGGTAGCCAAAGTTTACCAGTAATTCGAACACTTTGTTTCGGGGATCACTCTGTGCACAATGCCTTACTTTACTTGCTGTGTAATTATTTTGTGCCAAGGGGAACATTATACCAATATAAGCATGCTCTCAACAAATGGTCCAATTCATAAAATGCGAGTGGAGTCAACAGTCTTAGATAATGTTACTGTTGTCAGAAAAGTCTGGCCAAAACATGTGCATGATCACTTTGCTTATGTCCAGAAACCACAAACACGGCTCTCCAGTCCCAAGTGCTTCCCAAACAGTCACTTTCTTCGGAACGTAAGATATACGGCTTTACCCCGCAGTCCATGTGTTTGTGTTGGACATGGTTTCTTCATTTAAAGCCAGAAGGCGACACCCTTCCCCATACAAAATGTGCCATGTATGGCAACCTCTTGTACAGATGTTGTGAAAGGGTCCCAGTGTTTGCTGAGCACACCATTTCTGCCCTTGTTTATTTGATGTCACTTGGTATTTTCCACTCCTGACATCCGGTGGCTGCCACACTTTGCAGCCACATCAAACCCAACTGTACAATATGCCGGCTTGGACTGAGTTCAGATGACAATGGCAAATCTTTTAACATATCCGATGAAGACTTCAGTTTGAGCCACTGCCCCAAAGGCACTTGCAGAAACTGCACATGTCCAGAAATATGGAGAGCTTTTTGTATGGTTGTAAACTTGTAATAATATGATATTTCCTACTTCATAATGAAATTGCATACTTATTTCGTAACTTTCAAATACAGAGAACAGTTAGAAATTTGCTGAAAATTTCAGCAAATTTTACCAGAATTGCATAATTCAGAAAGAAAATTAGCCCTGCAGGATGGCGCATGCTGTTGAAATGTGCTCAATTTAGAGTATTTCTAACAGTGCCACCATGCAGACCCAATCAGTACTGCACCATGGGTGAAAAGTCAACTATACAAGACTGTAAGAAATATTCTAACCTCCATGGTAAAGCATTATTCTATTTTGCACGCAATCAAGTTTTGGTCTTGCTCAGTTTTCATGTTTTTCGGACTGAGGTGATTGTCCTAGCCTGAGTACCAACCTCCGTAGTGACCGCTGGCTCAAAAGAATTCGCTTGCTAACCACGGAGTCTGACCCTGCGCGTATCCATAACGGCTGTTAGTCAGATATTCGTTTCGATTTTGAACGAGCTCGCTGATTGGCCCCATTCGTCTAAGCTCCTCCCCATGCCACACTGTTCTTCGTAACGGGTAGGTTCTAAGAGCTGTTGCCATGGCGATTCTTTCAAAACTGGACCCGAACAGGGCAATAGAGACACCTTGGAACGAAAAATGGCACCGAACGCAGCTCGAATTCCCCTCATTACGTGATAATGAGACAGACGTTACGGATACGCGCAGGGTCAGACTCCGTGGTTAGCAAGCGAATTCTTTTGAGCCAGCGGTCACTACGGAGGTTGGTACTCAGGCTATGATTGTCCTTCCACCTTTGTAGTTCTTGCACACTTCAGCTTAATGTATCTGTGATCATGAATGTCCTTTGTTTCATTGACAAGACCCGGATGAAATCTTAAGCTTTTGACCTAATGTAGATATTATGAAACACAGTTGCAAATACTGTAAATGCAGAAATGTCTGTGGTGGTTTTACGTTTTTGTCCAATACTGTAGCAGTATGTGACTATAACGCTGCCGCAAACTTAAAACTGCCACAAACACTCGCCATAGCGTGAAATAAAAACCACGCAAACTTAAATGCTTTTACAGTATTAGCTCATTTGAATGATTCGTGAGTTTCTTTGATTTCCCAGTAAGATTTTTCTCTCTCGGCTACTTTTTCTCTTGATTACTCCAGATGTTGATGAGTGTCGTATCGGCAATGGTGGCTGTGATCATGACTGTAGGAACACAGTGGGCAGCTTCACCTGCTCCTGCCACAAGGGGTACAAACTGCTCACCAATGAGAGAACCTGCATAGGTATGTGTCTGCTGAAAGGTGTGAGAACTGTAATGGGTTTACATGTACATGCTTTTACATTTGTAAACAACTACTACTTTTAAGACAAGAAAGATTACCATGCTGTATTACATTCAATGGCATACCTGGGTGGGGATTGCATTCAATATTTGTGTTTTGGACCAGCTGCAGTCTAATAGGTATGTCAAATTTTGTAAAAAATTCTACACTAATGTATGATCTGAATAAAACAAACAAACAAACTGGAAATATCCTATGGTGCGTTTGCTAACATAATCTTACATCTTAGCACTAGTGCTGTTCTGGTCACCATAGATATTTTACTGTATTGCATATGGGCTTCAAAATTGTGTTGCATGGGCTTGCATCGGAAGGGAAATGTGCTGACGTGATGTCTTCCACCCAACAGATATAGACGAGTGTTCCATCAACGGCACGTGTGACCACACCTGTGAGAACACACCTGGTAGCTTCTGGTGCTACTGTAACCAAGGTTACCAGGCCTATGGCATCACGCATTGTGGAGGTCAGTATTATTTGTACCCGTGTAGCAGGTCTATATTCTATATCACGAGAAAATGGAGTCAAGTAGTTGAAGAAGATTGACTTGTTGGAGTTGACAAGTTGCTTGATATGTCAGGATTAAAGCAGTTTTTACATTATTTGCAGATATTGATGAATGTTCAATAAACAATGGTGGTTGTCACCATACCTGTAAGAACCACTTGGGGTACTACGAGTGTTCCTGTCGAGCTGGATACAAGCTGCACCCCAACAAGAAAGACTGCATAGGTAAGTAATATCCTCAATGTGTCCATATTGTATGATTTTTTTCTCATTGTGAATCCTCAACCTGTCAGCATTTCTTGTCATGAAGAAATTACTTTATGGTAAAGGTGCGGTCACATTCGTCGTAGGTCATCCTACCATTTCAATATCCTAGGGTTATCAAGAAGGCTATGATAAAACCTCAAACAAGGATTAAAGACATCCTTTTTTGGTAAAAAGACAGCTGAATTTAGTACGACACACGTATGACTATCCCACAGTACAAATGCCCTCAGTTTACGATCATACAACAATGGCCGTGTTCTCATAGACCATTAGAAAACATTCAGAATCTTATTGTCTGCTGTGCTTCCTTTTCCTTGACATTAGATTTTGTAGTTAACATCTTAAGTCTTTTGGCAGAAGCAGAGATGTGTATACCCCTGAAGGCACCAGCCAAGGCGGTCCTCACCTGTAACAAGGTGGGCGACAAGGAGACGTGTGGTCTGACCTGTAAGACCAGCGCACACTTCTCCTCCGAGTCAGAAGACACGTACACCTACAGCTGTGGCAGCGACACCGAGTACGAGTGGACACACGAGAAAGTCAACGCCACCATGCCCAGCTGTTCAGGTGGGAACAATGGACCTGAGATAACCTGAACATTGTATGCAGTACATGATGTATCACAGACTTTGTCTTGCTGACCATTTGTGTCATGATTATGTTTGGGATGCAATGTTTCTGTAGTAAAATTCTGATCCCAACATGTAGAAATACCCGGCTATGATCATGTTTGAAGTTTGCAAATTGTGAACTAAGTAGTTTAGATGACTTAAGATCTTTTTGACTAATAGCATTGAGACAAGACGTCATAGAAGCCTTTTCCAGTAAGTGAGTTGTTAAAGATTTCTGACCATTATTTCACGTGTTTCTTGTATTTCTGGTTGCAGAGCATGTTAATGCACCCAGCCTGAAGAGAAAAGCACAGTTTAAGTTCTCGGCAGACAAATGCCGACTGAGAAGAAGACACAGAGAACGGTTCCAGGACAACTTCAGCAGGGCATTATCAAGTAGGTCTCCTTATAACTCCTTCTAAGGCATTATCAGCACTTGTGATGTACTGGTCTTCTCAATTGAGATGCAATATAGATCTTTTACCTTGGAGACATCTTTGACTTGGGTATGAAAATTTAGAAGTCAGAATAGGTCTCACCACTTCTCAGGATATAATTGGATTACCATGATTCCCCTCTGTGTTAGTCATGATTCCGTTTGCCATGTTGGAGCTGTCACAATGACGTCTCTGTCCTGCTCAGATGTTGTGAAAACAAGGAATACATTCAAGCATCCAAATCTTGGTGTCACCTCCAAATGACCTATGTTTTCAGTATACTTTGTCACAATAGCTGAAGCATGTCACAAAGAATGTGCTGTTTGTACCAGGCCGGTTCTTGTACTTTCTCAGTGTTTATGCAACGTCCTTTATTTGAGTATTCGTTCATTGCCAGTAGGAGTTAAATCACTGTCACTGACTCCATTGTAAGGGCTGCTGGAGTTACAGGACATTTGTGTAGAATACAAGAAGGAAATGGGTGAGACCGGTACATGTATCTTGAACACAGGAAGTCCAGGAGAATGATCATACTTTAAGCACAACATTGGCAGGGTAGCAATGGTTGGAGCAGACACAGGCTGATCAACAATGGATTTCAAGCTATTAGCATGTAGTGGGAAACTTAATCTGCCCAGATGGGTTTCTTGGAATGTATCATTGAGACCTGCAGAAATGATATGGTTAGTTTTGTGTGATAGATCTCCAACTGGAGGCCATTATAATATGTATATCTATATAGGTGTTTGTTTTATCAGATCATTTTATAAGAATGTTACTGTTAGACTTCACTTCACAAGTAATAATTTCTATTTTGAGTAAACCAGACTACAAATCATACATGACTGAAATAACAATAATAATACATTTTTTATGAACACAACAAGGGCAATTGTGAAGATAACATGCAATTGTGAAGAGAAATTAGAAATTTCTAAATTGACCAGAGTGCATACAGAGCATTTCTTGTACTTATATGACATCAAGTGTTTTCAATTAGAATGACATAACAAGTTACACAAAGGTAGCATTATTTACATGATGGGTTCTTGGGGAAAAAGATTGTGTACTTTTAATTTTGGGGATGTATACTGGGCCATATACCTATACATGTATCTAAATTTCAGAAGTTTGAAGCTATTTTACACTTTGAGCTGGAGCTTAGTCTAGGCATGTGTTAGAGGAATCTTTAGCAACACCTATTTTGATATTTCTTCTCTCTTGTCTTGAAATGTTTTCAAGCAAAAATGACACAAATTGTTTTACATTTACCATTCCTTTGTGCACATGTATTGCAGTAAAGGAATGGAACAAACTATACTTTTAAATCTGTACTTTTCTTTTCCCTCCTTTGCTTAGGATGTCTTTTGTAAGGCATTTCAAATGGGCAACATGATATCGATGTACATTGCTTGTAATGTTAGATTGACAGCAAAAAGGTATCTTTGGAAATGTTATATGAAGCATTCTGACCCCCTGAGCACCGTTCTGACGTGACCAGGACTCTACTGTGGGTGGAAGGCATGTTGTACAGTAGCTTGGCCTCAGTCTGTGTCTGTAATATTCTCGGGTGATACTTGTCATGATCTCCAGTGTTTCTTCTGATAGTCCTACTTCAGAGCCAAATTGTCCCACATGTACTTCCAAGCCAAATTGTCCTACTTCAGAGCCAAATTGTCCTACTTCAGAGCCAAATTTGCTTCGGAACTGGATTAAATATGCTGCTATATAGATATCACCATTCATGTGTTTGGTGGGTTGGTATGGAAGGTGAGCTATTGAACTTTTTTTTCAACTTCTCAGCCAGAATTGTTGTTACCAAAAATCCAATATCTTGTATATCAGCCCAAATTGATGACCAATTTTATTTTAATTTTTTTCTGATTTGCCAGCTGTTACAGGCTAACTTTCTGGTCAGAGTCAAAGCAAAATGTAAAATGTTTGATATACAAACTTAGATAAAAGCATTACCCTCAAATCTCTAGATCTAGGGTTATGATCAATAAATGAACAAGACCCTCAGAACATCAGAGGAAACACTGGAAAGACTGCCTTAACTTAATGATCTCTGATAATCTCGTTTCCTTTCTCTCCTCTTTTCCTCTGCAGCTCATGAGTTGTCCTCTCTAACTGGTTTGTCCTACTCAGAGATAGGTACCAACTTTTCCCATTTATTTCTCTTGAATACGGCTCAACATACCAATAAGTATCAGGTAATGCTGATGGTCTCATTCTTCTGACAAAATGCACAACTGCAAATTCTTAGTGGATCTCCTTGTAGCATTTTTACTTTTAAACCAAAACCGTTGATGAGTTTTGTTACAGCTACCAGGTCTACAATAATTTAGAAAAAGCATATGTTGTGCTCACTTGAGAATGATATGAAGGAACAAAATTCCCTATAAAAGTTGTCAATGGTTACAGATAGTGTTGTTGGTATGTTGAGCCTCATACCAAACAAACTTGTGGTTTATGCAGAATTTGTGTCAGTCAGTGTGACATTTGTGTTGCAGTTTCTGTGTTGTGTCTAGGAAATCCATGTGTTTTGTGTTTCACAAATCTAAACCATGAAAATCTAACTCTAGGTGACATGATTAGGATTAATGATAGAGAAATAATTAATGTGGCTGTCTTAGACAAGATGTAGCCTGACCTGTCCATATTTGGTATGGCTGTTATAATGCTGTCCTCCATCTAACCAATGATGTGAACAACTGTTACATTATTGTGATTATATCAATTTGATTGCTACATTTCTTCACCAAACAATACACTTGATGTGACAGCCATATAAAGTATGTACACAGTAGTGCCTGTGTGCACATTGTAGCTAACCGCATGTCCTTCCAGCACAGATCCCACAACTGCACTGTCTTTTGCCCACCATGCACTGTGCTTTTGAGCCAGGGTAGATAGGGGGAGGGAGGATATATCTAATAGATATTATTATAATAATTATGTTACTGCTTATTTCATATAATACACCTGCATGTCAGTTCTGCTGTAGTTGTGTTGTAGGAATCTTGAGAAACAGACTTATTGTTATCAGTTGAATGCAACAGCATGGTATTCAGCACCACAGACATATCAAACTTCTTATCCAAGATCTCAAAAGAGGTTTTAGCAATACCAAGTTACCAGCTGATGTATTTAGTATTTTCATTATAATCATAGTTTTACCTTAGGACCTTGAGTTTTATTTTTCCTCCACTTGAAAAATACAACTGATTAGCCAGTTATTACCTCGATGACTATCAGCAGGAATAGGTTTGGTACATGATTACATGTGTACTACAGATGCTTAGAAGGTGTGATTGTGAGAGGATTGTTTCTTGGGTGGCATTATATTGCTTTGTAGATATGACAGGGTTAAAAAGCACAGTGCTAGTGTGCCATCGCTTCCAGATCACTTTTCGTATGCACGAAATGCTCTGTAAACTGCTCTCTTTTGCCTTTGCACTTTTGCACATGCTTTTATGCTCCATATTGCCCAACAGTTGCCTATGTTATGCAAGCTTTGCACCTACATGGCTGCATGTAAATTAGTTTCTAAAGTCATTCAAGTGTCCTTGCTTCGATCTGCATGCAACAATTACACTTGCTAAGCTCTAGCATTTTGAACTATATTAAGCTTTTTAGTTCCTGCACTATAGTGTCTATATGCTGTAATGGGTTTGTTAAGAGAAGACTTATATGTAATGTATTAGATTTAGATGTTGCTAAATTCACAGAATAGAACATGTTGGATGTTTCAATTACCTAGAAATATAGGGGGCAGCTATCCATCATAAATTCTAGCAATCACTCCTTTGCCCAGGTGTGCATAGCTTTGAAGCTACATGTAGGATAATGATAATCAAATCGCTCCTTACCAAAGTCTAGCATTTTTGGCTGCCCTTTGACTAGTCTGTGTATTCATGAGTAACAATACATGTTTACATGATCATTTCATGCAAATGTCCTTCATCTACCTGGGAAACCACACTGATGCATGTACCTTCATTGTTCATCATCATCATTTTCCATCACTTGTGACTTTGTTTTTGTGTCATGTCAGCATTTATCTTCTAGGGATTGAAATACATTCAATTTGTTGATGTTATTGGTTTTGTGACTTAGCTGGGCTTGAAGCTGATTTTCTTTTTAGAACTACATGTACATTTATTTGATTTAATTTAACAATGTGCAGTCTTTTTTGCATGGGTAGCCAAACTACCCCCTACTATAAACTGGCATCTGAGATCATTTTGGAATATTTTACATTTTTATCTCCCAATAAAAGCCACTTATCTTTGCGCATGTATCTCAATCACATGCATGAGTAAATCAAAGGCTGAAAGCTATGCCTTGTCTGTCAAAGGTGCTCAGATTCAAGCCCATGCTATTCAATTAAAATGTTATAATGTTAGTTGCATTTTGTGTGCTATTAGCTTGAGTTAAGATGATTATGTCAAGGTTGATATCTCATTGTTTTTGCCTTTCCCTCTATATTGTATGCATATCATGTTTCTTTACTATCTTTCCTAAATGCAGCCTGATGCAACATTTGATGAGAATTAGGACCAAAAACAAACAAAAAAACTGACTTTTTGACAATCATGTATCCCAGACCAAAATACATACTATTAGATTGTCTTTACGTTTAACCTTTTGATATTTTTAGTGGAAATGAATATCCTTTCTACAGATTATTATTTCATTGCCTATGCCATAATGATTTAGCTGACAGTATAGATATTCTCTAAAAGTATAATTAGTTCTTATTGATGTCTGCACCAAGAAAAAATTCCAAACTGTATGGTATAATTTATCATCTTCATGTTTGATTAAATAGTTCATTGAACTTTCAAAGTCTTCTTTTTTAAGATATGAATTGAATTTAATTTCAGTCGAAAAATTTGAATTGACCTTTGAATTTAATAAAGGAGAATACCAAAATTTGGATTCAATCGTCCCTTTGGTCCTTCTTCCCATGAAATGTGTCACAGGTTCAGATGTACCTCTGATTTCAGTCCTTCTCTCTAACAGTGTCCCTCTCTCACATGGCAGAGCAAAGAAGGTACCCTTGTACAGAGCTATGTCAGGTAAACTATGTCAACCTTCGGTGTGGCAACCGGCCCACACGCACCAAACGTGCCAAAAAACGCCGCGGCCGGCGACGGAAGGGCCGGCGCCGCGAAGTGGAGGGTCAGTCTGGGTCGGTCATCGTGGCCGAGTTTGAACTGCAGATGAACCCAGAGGAACCTACGGGTAAATCTTTGTGATTATACTTTACCAAAACGTATGAAGGTGCTCCAACTATTCCATTATGTATTTAGTAGTTATACAGTTATAAAGTCCGGGCTCAAAATACTGGGTGCGCGGGCACTTTTGTGCACCCAACATCGGAGCTGTGCACCTAACTTTTTACAACTGCAAAAATGAATTTGAGCCCTGAATACACAGTAAATATCTACTTTATTCTATTTGACAATGTGTGATCACTTTCTTCAGAGCTTATGACCAGCTGATTCAACATTTCCACCTCATGTCTCTCCACAGATAAATGTGATGTGAACTGTGTCCGAAGAAGAACAGAAAAGAAGCTTAGAAGAACAGTCAACACCTTAAGGAAATCCATCAATAGGGAACAGTTCTTTGTCAGGTAAGGCAATTTGTGGAAAAAAAATAGCTGTTAGATAGGATTATTTTTCCAGAACATCATGGAGTGTAAACTGTATACACAAAATGGATTTGTCAAGTCATGATAATCACACATTCAGAACCTTCCCACAACTTTGCTTCTGGCTAAGTTGGTGATGGGTTGGGAGTATCCTATTCTAGCTCCAATTTGCTCCTCTGATTGCATCCAAGCAGAATACGACTTTCCCCATTTTGATTTTTCAAAATTTATAGTCAGCTGGGGCAGAGAACTTTTAAAGACTTATAGTAGGCAACCTTATCAACCAACACCTAATCACAGATGACCTTGTTCATGACCAACTCTCAACCATGGTCTGGAGAAGGTCAAAAGGCTATGGCTGGCAGTATGTGTGAGAGGGGCTTTACTGATCATTAAATCCCTGTGTCCCTCAGGTTTGCAGGGACAGACTACGAGGTAATGAGAAGGTCATTGAAGGCTGATCGAGGAGTGGAGTCTATCTGTACCCTGGGGCAGATCATGGTGGGGGACAAGTGCAGTAAGTAAACACATACGGTGTTCAATATGTAGGCTAACTTTGCAAAATGCTTATTGATAGATGCAAGCAGCAAAATTTAAGTCTTGTGTCCTTAAAATAACTGTTGTGCTTGTCCATAACAAGTTGTCCTACATGTATGATCAGTGAGTTGTTGATTAAATCACTTGACTTGAAATTCCTTCAGAGTTCATTTTGTAACTCGTAACTGCCTTGTATTAGTCAGCTGCAGTGTCGGCTCCTACTTTAACATGGAGAGTGGCCGCTGCGAAAAGTGCCCGTCTGGCACCTACCAAGATGAGGAGGGGCAGCTAACGTGCCAGCCCTGCCCCAGCGAGAGAAGCCGCTCTGCAACTGGCATTGTGGGAGCAAGAAATGTCACGGAATGTGGAGGTATCACAGTTCCTTTTACTATGGTCAGATGTTAGGTAGTGTCAACTTCTATGGTCAAGACCATTTGGAGAATGTTCTTTCACAGTATTGTGTATGTGTTAGCTGACAAGAATGGGTCAAGTGTGTTCCAATGTAAAGTCTTTTTTCAACATCTGGTGAACATTATACAATGTCATGTTCATGCTAAGGTATGACAAAGACTGCTTTTAAAAGGATTTGGTTTTAGAAACTATATCTTCATATTATAACATGTATCTGCAGCTGATGTTGTTTAGAACAATATGAATTCTCACTGATTCAGGACCCTGTCAATCTCATGAAATACATTATATAATTTGAACCTATCTCTTATGGACCATGTGATTTTGACTGAAACAGTTCTATATCACACCATCCTAGGCCAGTGCTCCCCGGGCCACTTCAGCTGGGACGGTTTTGTGCCGTGTATTCCCTGTGAGCTGGGCACCTTCCAGCCAGACCCCGGCCGGACCTCCTGCTTCTCCTGTGGGGGTGGGGTCGGCACCATCAGCGACGGGGCAACCAGCTTTGAGCACTGCATCGTTCGTGGTGAGTGCAGGGACAACTTTCTGGAATATTTTTCAATTCCTCAGATGTTTTTCCATTGACTTTTGTGACTTCTTTGGCTTTCGCATAATGTTCTCCTGCAGTTTTATTGTACTATGGAGGTATTTTCCTCCTGCTATACATGTAGTTGTCAGATAGGAACAAAAAGATTTTGTCAGTTATGATATTGATTGATAGATAAAAAGAAATATACAGCTTAAAACATATTCTTAAGGCTTTTTTCTGACTTTGGAAGACATATTTATAAGCTTGTCAAACACACACACAATGTCTTGTGCTGAATTCTAATCAGCGGAAAACTATGTATGGTATCATGAATGAAACATTTAACGTTATATATTATATGATAGACAGCAATTATCAATCCCGGCCCTCTTCTCCCAGAATCCTGTTCAGCAGGCCAGTACTACAATGTCCAGGGCGGGCAGTGTCATCGCTGTCCTCACGGCTTCTACCAGCCCAGAGCTGGGCAGAACTTCTGTGTGCGCTGTCCAGGCAACACCACAACAGACTTTGATGGTTCCACTAATGAAAATGAGTGCAAAGGTCAGTCAGACATCTAAGTCACTTTGATGTACAATGATTTGTGCTAGCTATTAAGTCTTGCCTTGGGGATGGGAGGGCTTTACACAAAAACTACTGAACGCACACAAAAATAGGCAAAAATTGCTATACATTTAAAGTAAACATAGCATATGAGCATGTTTTGTTTTAGGACTCTACATGAATGGTGCCCTTGCTACAACTATAATGATTTGCCAGGAAACATTCACATCAAACACATGGCTTGGATTGACGACGTCATTTCTGTTCACAGACAGGACCTGTGGTGGTGAGATAGGAGACTTCATGGGGTACATCCAGTCCCCTAACTACCCCGGGAACTACCCGTCCAACGTGGAGTGTACCTGGCACATCGTCCCGCCCAAGGGCCGGCGGATCCTGGTGGTGGTGCCGGAGATCTACCTGCCTGCCAAGGACGACTGTGGGGACGTGCTGGTCATGAGGAAAGGAGGTGAGGGAAGGGAAGTTCTACATTAGACTGTAAATGCTCTACCTGCTCTGTTTTACCTCCACTCTGCCAGTTTTAGTGTTCACGATTGGATTCCAGGCTAGTTATATATGGTGGAGCATCTCTATAGGGGACAAGATTTTAGTTACCATATAAAAAGGTTGGAGCATCTCAAAAGGAACAAGATGTTAGGTTAGTTACAGCATAAAAGGGTGAGAGAATTTCAATAGGGGAAAGGATGTTAGTTACAACAGAAAAGGGGTTTGCATCCCCCAATATCTTTTAAGATGAATTTCCCACTACTTTGACATGTCACCTCATCATGGCTCCTGTAGACACTAGGTCAAATTTAAGGGAGCCTTATCTGCACTATCCCTTCTAACATCATTGAAGACATAGTCATAGAACAGTGTACTACTCAGCCAGTTGGCTCTTTGCTGTGGCCATGGTGTCATTATAAGGATTACGAAGGAAAAAAAAGACATTATATAATTATGACTTCTTCACCTCCTGGCCATAATTGAGTCTTTGCTCCTATTTCAGCATCACCATATTCTGTCACCACCTACGAAACCTGTCAGACATACGACCGGCCGATTGCCTTCACGTCACGGTCACGTAAGCTGTGGATTCAGTTCAAGTCCAACGGAGCCAACAGCCAGAAGGGCTTCCAAGTGCCCTACGTTACCTATGACGGTAAGCTAAATATTCAGCTTATATTTTTTCAAATTATGCACTTGTAACAGGCAATAGTGAATTTGAGGAAAGCATGACAGATAGTCTGAAGAGTTGCTGATGAAATGGCCATGATGAAATGGCCATGCTCAAATGCTGTGTTTAGATAATCAATCAAGAAAGTATGCATTTAGTTACATATGTACATGTAGTATTGCATTTCAATACTTTTCTACACTTTTGTTACTTCCTTCAGAAAATTATCAAGACTTGATTGAGGACATAGTGCGAGATGGCAGGCTGTATGCATCCGACCATCACCAAGAGATACTTAAAGTAGGTGCTTTTACTTATTGGATATACATGATACTCTTATCCTCTGGAATTTATACCATACATGTTTTGTTGTTGTGTCTACATGTCGCACTCCTTTTTACATTGAGTTCATTTCACAAAATTTGTTTTGAAAAGAGTTGGACAACACTTAATGTAGAACGCCTAGTGGGCAACATGAACTGAAAAATAAGAAGTAATAGCACATTACATGTAGTCTCTGTCCTCTAACAGTTTTGTCTCAACTAATCTATTTGGACACTTTGACCATTTGCAGTGTTTTTGACTTGACTCTAAGATATTGAAATAGTGCAAAAAGGAAAACATGTTTAGTAGTCAGTAGGATGAAGGCATGCTTTCTTTTTGTATATCAGTCTATCATGTCTGATTTATTATACAGTTTTAAATTAATCCAAGAGTTAGGTCCCTAGTTTTGTTAACAGTATGGCTCTCTTTGTGATAGCAACATCAGAGGTATACTACATGTATGTTACATCTGACCCACCTTGTGAATAGTTAAGTATCACAGCAGTCCCTATATAACATATTTCATTTGTTACAAAATGGAGCTCTTTCTCAGTCTACAGTCCCTGTTATTTGAGGTGTATTGTCTAATGTCACTGGCCGAGGCTTTTACCAGGTTACAAGTGGATAAAAAAATTTGTCAGAGCTGAGAAAGACTCCTACTGCCCTTTATTGAGCCCAGTGTTATGTAGTATACCTCTAACAGTCGTTTGCTGTGGACTAACTGTAGTGTGTCTGCCGATGCAGGATAAGAAACTGGTGCAGGCCTTGTTTGAAGTGATAGCGCAGCCCCGGAATTACTTCAAGTACAGCTCAGCAGAGTCCACGGCCATGTTCCCACGCTCTTTTATAAAGTTGCTGCGATCTAAAGTCACCAGATTCTTCAGACCATTTTAAAACGTGGGTTACACAGTTAGTCTTCCTTTTGCTTTTTTTAGTCTCATTTCATTACCTTCCATTTCACAGCGCTGTCACTTAAACTAAATTGTAATGCCATCGTTTGCTTTAAGCAGCTGTCTTGCCAAAAGTAGCATCCCCTCATTTTATACATGCACCCAGTAAGTCACCCATTTTCATTGTCATTAAAAGTATATTCTTGTCCATTTCACAATAATTCCAACATTTCCTGTAAAGGAACCAGCCGTGAGTCATCTCTATTCTATTTCAAACCATCTCTTTGTCACCAGTATGCAAAGTTTTAGAATTTCACTTTGAAAAAAGGTTTTAAAAAAAGAATTATGTCAGTTCAAAAAAGGAAGACTTCTAGGTTTGACACCTTGGCTGGTCCCTCCATATGTCCTCACAACCATCCACCAAGTTCTCACCAGTTTCCTGATCATGCATGCATCACATTGTCTCTCTGTTTAACTCAGTATTCTTCTACATGTATTTGGTAAAGTTCACTTGTCATCAAGGTAAAAGATCTGTAGTGCAATTTTCCAGCATCAAAACATTGTGTTTGGTAACCTCTCCTATAGGCTAGCCCTAACATTAGATAACAAGATAGATTGCTTGACATAATCTCTGTCAAGTGTCAGAAATTTGTTATTGACTTCACTATTTATTTGTTGTCCTGATACATTTTTGAAGACATTTTTGGGATCTATTGGAACTTGTGTGTCATGATATGTCTGTTTCAGTGTTGACAAAGCCACACATGAGTGTAAGACTTGGAATGATTGTGGTTTCAGCACCAAGGACAGACCCATAAGCAACCTAATCACAGCTTTTGTTCGTTCTCAAAGTACCTTTTTTTAAAAATGACAACATTTTTGAAGTCACTCTCAACAAGAAACAAGCTTTCTTAAAACCTATTTGCAGACATTTGCTCATTTTCTTTTTCATATTCAGTCAGATTGAACAAATTGTGTGTACAATGTATGATTAATCAAACATTAAACAAAGACTTTTGCCATGTACTCTTCTTTTCATTTCACTGCCTGTTGTCAATAAAATTGGTCATGTGAAGTATCCCCCCTCGCAATTTTTGTTGTTTGTTGGTTGGTTGGTTGGTTAGTTGGTGTGTTTAAGAATTGAAAACCTTCTGCTTATCTCCCTAATGCTTTAACTTATGCCTTCTTCTGTTATCACAGGACAAAAAGCTGGTGAAGGCACTGTTAGATGTGATTGCAGAACCTGTGAATTATTTCAAATATACAGCTTCCCAAGCAAGGGCCATGTTCCCACAATCCCTTATCAACTTCCTGAGGTCAAAGGTTGCCAGATTCTTCAGAACATTCTGAGAAGTTTGTTGTAGTCCTTGTTTAAAGAAAACATCAGTAGATGTTGTTGCTACATTTTTGGAAAAAAGTGTTGATATTATGTCAGTTTGGGGGTATCAAAGTAAATGATAAAAGGTTATTAGACATGGAGTCCAACAATTTTGTTGAATTTTGTTACTTTTGACAAGTGGTAACAACAGTACACGATCCGTTTTTCGAGTTTCATGTGAAACATTGATACACAGACTGCTCGTAGATGGTTTGTTAATTTAGAGAGATTATGGAAAGAGACAACTGCCTGTGCTTTTTTGTGGTGAGATTATGCAGTGATATTGGAAAGTGGAAAACATGGCCAACTTGCATTGGTGATGGTACACATGTGAATAAGCAGATCCTTAATTTAGAGCCTTTTCTGATTAACCAAAATGTAAGAATATGTAGACTTTGCTGACTTATACCAGGTATTAGATTTGAAGCATTCTAGTAAAATAGGCGGTCAGGTGTGACCCCATACCAGTGTTGCAAATGGTGCAGTAAGTGTATTATTTTTGTAGAAATGAGGAATGTGTAGGTTTGTTTCAAGTTGCAGATATTTAGGCTTGGTGTTGGGAAGAGGATAACTGTTGGGTGTAAGGGTCTATATGTGGAACAATGTTAACATCAACAGTCTCACTAACATTATTTTGTATAATACAAAAAGTTATTTTTATCATGATTTTATATCAATGCAAGGGAAGACTGTGTAAAAGTGTACAGAAGTGAATTTAACTGCACTATTGTAGTATTTTGAAGCTGACTTGCGTGAATGAAAAGGGGACAACTGTTAGAAAATAGCTGTGCATGACTTTTGCTGAAGTTGAAAGTATATCCTAGTTCAAATTTCCAACAAGTTTACAATTCATAGAAAATCAGAAAGAAAATTGAAAAAAAATTTATCCATTATTTTACTTAAGATGAGGCTCTTGAATAAATTAAAAAGAGATTTTCTAAAATCTGATCGGTGTCTCCCAGAAAACATTGCTTCTTCTAATAATGTAGCAAATTGTTGTACAATGGTGATTCTGCAGCACTGTTGGCACTGATGCATTTACTGATGTCGAAGGTTTGGCCAGAAGGAAAAAGACTAGTTTAGAGAAACTCATGTGATCTTTATGCAGTGAATGTATCTTTGTGCATGTTCAGGTGTGGGAATGTAGTGGAGGAAACTAAATTTGAATGTCCCAACAAGCTTGTTATTCTAATGTTTGCCTAGATTTGCACTTGATGTAGAAATCTTTTATGTGGGAAAGTGCTTGGGTTGAGGTATTTTGAGAGTGTATCTTAGTTAGTCTTTTATATTTCGTCTTCCCTATGCTTGAGAGTTTATTGTCTTTTTTGTGATGTGCTCAAAAGTGCAACTCTGAGATGTACTGAATGTATTATACATGATAGTTATTACACGTACATGTAAGGCCACCAATGGAATATGCTTTGGGGTGATAGTCACGTTAGCAAACAGTTATTATCTAAAAAAAGTTTTATTTTGTAGTCCTGTAGTGGTTAAAGATTGTTACTAGGTTTCCTCCTAAAAACCAACACAATTCCTGTAGAATGTGGTAACAGCTCGGTTATTTTATGTCATTATAAATTGTACTGATTATTACAGTCTAGACCAACAGTGTTCCAATATTAGAGTCTGTATGTCATTTCACTTCTGGAATAATTAAAGCCACTATTGGACCATGCAGCCTTTTCTATTGTACACTGATGGGTTTATTTAAGTAATTCACATGTCTGTATGATAGTATGTTTGTAAAGCTTTGCGTTCACAAACCAGAAGAATTGTAAGGCACTTCATTTAGGCACCATATCATTTAACTCATTGTTTTTTAAAATCTTCCAGCTTTCGTTGAATAGGATGATGTCAGCCAGTACAAAGTTTGGCCTAGAACAAGTAAAGCCAACAAGCAACAATTAGCTAATGTTTAAAACAATTGTTGGATATTTGAAGGGAAGAGGGTCATAGGTTATCCAAACGTAGGATGAGCATCTGACTGTTAACAACCATGAGCAGTACTTCCATTTTGTAACTTAAATTTATCTTTAAAGCTTTCAAGTTCAGACTTTCAAGTGGGACATAGTTTGATATGATGCTGGATTCATGTGAGGTGTGTTGTAAGCTTGCACTGCCTACGAGCATATAATGCCTAACGCTAGCAAGGGCACCTTGCAATGTCAGTTTTCCAAACAAAGTTCAATAAAACCATGGGACTATACTGTTACACATGTACCTTATTTCTTCCAATGTGTTTATTTATTTATTTCGATTTACCACATTTGTGGAAGGATTGACATAACAGGTGAACTATCACCTTTTCAAGATGTCATCCCAGACCGGACTGTAAGGTTTGGACCATCGCACACCGGGTCATGCCCCTACTGTTTTTCGAAAGGTGCGGTGGGTTCTTTAACGCGCGCGGGGTGTGGCTCTCCCCAAACACGGGACCTCCATTTAACGTCCTATCTGAGGGACGTTCCTAACCCTAGATGAGCCGCAGTAGTAGGTACTCATTTACACCTAAGTGAAGTGAGGAAAGTCCTGTTAAGTGCCTTTCCCAAGGGCACAACGTCGGGGCGCAAGTCCGGACATGTCTCTGGGCACACCGGGATACGAACTGGGGTCCCATTGTTTGACAGCCGAGTGATCTACCACTGCGCCACACAGACGCCACCTGTCACCTGTGTCATCTGTTCCCCAGATTTTTCTCATAGTCGTAGTTTTGGCTGACACACAATACATCTCTGGTTACTTTTGACAAACATTTAATCATTACACACAATATAAAAAAGATTGCTCTGGGGAGCTTTCAAGACAAACTCTCTGTCTCTTCGTCAACCCGGTATTACAGTCAGATCTCGTCTTGGAGTTCTCTTGTCACGTGACTTGATGTTGATTATCACGTGACAGGAAACAGTCATATACAGGCTTGAGATAGTGATGCCCCCTGTCCCTGTTTAAGGTACTGCGTTGTCTGTAGATTTGGATCGCCTCCCGAACACCCCTAGAAAACCTCCAGCATCTCTGGTTAGTTTTTCCACGCAATAACACTTTAACTATGGAAGTAAACACTCGGCTGACAACACAGTTTTTTTGATAGATAAAGCACAACTTTCCTGCTAGTGGTTTTAATTGCAACATTCATAATTTAATGCTCATTTGTGACAATAATGTGGAACAAACAAAATCAATATTTCATAGACATAATACATTTTGGTTTTGTACATACATTTAGCATCAAAGTTTCTTACAACAAACAGTTTTCAATTAAAATGGGACCGAAACTGAAAGATCAGAAATGTCAACATGACCTTTTTGAAAGATTATTTCATGAGCCCAAAACTTGGTTTCTACAAGACGTGCTGTAGTTACCTTGACAAAAATTTGATCATAACACTAGTATTACGGGTCTATATGATCATAACAAAGCTGCTTTGAAAGGATTCTCCAAGTTTTCTTTAAAGTTCTCCAGAAACGTGGAGGCCAGTGCATCATCGACTACTCTGGAGTCAGAACATAGTGTCACCGCCATGACGGTTTTCGTTCTGTGTCCGTCCTCCATGGGTTCCACCAGGATACGCGAGCCGCCGATCGCCATGATGCACGCCTGTGGGGGGTTGATGATGGCACTGAACTGACTGATGCCAAACATCCCCAGGTTGGAAACACTGCAGAGGCAAAGAAACACTGTTAGCCATGTTCTTATACAGGCAAACCTGGATTCAGCAACCACTCGAGGGACTGAGAAAAATGGTTGCTGAGGACAGGTGGTTGCTGAGGACAGGATGGGGTTAACTATGTAAAAATGGACGGGGTTATTTTAATGTGGCTTGTGCCTGCACCAAGTGGTTGCCTAAACTGATTGTACAAACCAGAAAAAAATCATTTCTGGTGTCAGAATGAGCTTGCTTCCTAGCTCTCTAACACATTACTTCCACAAGACTGAATAGGAGGAACAGTGAGTATCTGGATTAAACAATGTACCAATTCCTAATATGAACTTTAAAAACAACTCTCATTACAAGGCAGTAAGAAGTCCACACCTGAATGTGCCTCCCTGATACTCCTGAGGCTGGAGTTTTCCTATCCGCGCTCTCCCTGCCAGCTCCTGAGAAATAGGACACACGTCAGGCAATATACATTTTCAGCCCAGAACAACTACATCTTTCTTCTATCTCCACATCTTTTTCTCAAACTAAAAGCAAAGGTCTTCACAACCATTGATAGCTCTTCACTTGATTGAGACTACATGAGTTAAGGGTACAAGAGTAGTGTTTGAAAATTGTACTGTGCTTGTTTATTACCTTGACAGTTTCAGAGATGTTCTGTAGTCCTCTGGATGGTACATCTGTTACTATGGGAGTAATTAAGCCTTTGTCTGTTGCCACGGCAACTGATATGTCCACATTGGAGAGCAGCTGTACCGCCTCCCCCGTCCACTGAGCGTTTACCTCAGGTACAGACTGTGTGAGCAGCAAACAGGGAAGATGATACATTTGTACATGTGCAACTTGTGAAACATTAATGTAAGCACAACTACATGTATAATGTAACCCATTTACTGTTATGGTATTTTCTAGTTCCAAATGTAGGATAGATTAGCCTTGTAGTATTGTTGATTAATACTAGTGGTTGCCACACATTGTACCATGTACGATTGTCCAGCAACTAAAATCATTCACAAAACAAGATTCTACCTCTGTTTTACAAAAGCATTAATTTTACTTGGACTCAGAATGTATCAAAAAAACCTTACCTTTAGTGCCTTCCCGACAGCCTTGATGATGAAATCATTTACAGAAACCTTAACACCAGAACCTTGGAACAGGAGGGGAAATGGAGGTTGAATGATACTTGTATTCATGTAAAAAGTTTCATATATGTGATCTTCTTTGATGTGAACTAATATCAAGTTAATGTGAGTTTGGTCAAATCAATGCCTATGAGTGACTTCTATACTTGCTTAAGCCACATCAAGTCTAATGGATTACTTTATTTTTTCCTTAACTCCCTAGAGTCCACGAGCAAATCTGTTATTGCTTTCTCTGTCTCTCTCTCTCAACTAAAAACTTTACAGCAAATGTGGATTTTATGTAAATGTATCCCATACAAAAACATTTAATTATTCATATCTGATATAAAATGTCTCCATGCTTTATTATCACCAGGAAATGAACAGGATGATAACAGGTCAGCTAAAAAACCTCTTTCACTTTCAAAATTACCTTGTAGTTGTTTCCTAAGTCTCAGTACTGAGTCCATGTCACAGTCTATACTGCTGTAGGCATGTGGCACTGTAGTCTGGAACATACAACACTACAGTTAAGGTACAGAGGGACTAGTAAATGTCACACTTAATTGTCTGCTGCATTTCTTTTAACTTGTAACATATGCATACAGCTAAACAGACCTAGACCATATACATGTACTCAAGATCAACTTTGCACAGGTTGTTACATTTGGATACAGTCGACAGATGCATTGGAACAAGTGAGGATAAGTCATATTATGCTTTAAGAGATATGAATATCAGTTGCTACCTTTGATTGTGTGAGTCTTTTTGCTATTGTCCTCCTCATATTTGTGTGTGGGATGTCAACATACTCATCCTGAAAGACAAAGCATTTCCTGTTACAGAAAACAAGTTTGATGACTCAAATAAAGCAGACACCTGACGTGGAGATTGCACCTTGTGAAAACATCCCTTGGTCTTAAGATCAGACAAACTACATTGTGAAAGCAACATGCCAGCAGCCAAATACATGTACATGTACAATACAATAAATGCCCTTGACCCTAATTTTTAAAGGCTGATACTTATGGAGGAGCAACAAAAGATTAGATGGATTTTGTCAATGTCTTTTGTGTGAAATTTTTTCCTCATCATACAACAATACCCTACCCCCATAATCCCCCCATGCACCATGCACCTGTTTCTGCTTACCTCTTCTGCTGCAGCAGGGGGTACTACAGGGTGTGTAACTGGGGGAGGGGGTGGGGCAGGAGCAGCTACAGGGGTGGGGGGAGAGGGGGCGGTAGCAGCAGCTGGGTCTTGTGTCCTGGCACTGGGGTCACCAGCAAGGAACTTCAGCACATCTCTAGAGAATAAAACATGAAATCATTGCTGCTCTTTGCCAATAAATATCTTTTATAGATGGTAACAAGTGTTTCTTAACCCAGGAACATCCATAAGGCCTAGGAAAATTAATGTTGTGTTCCCATAGTCGATTTGCCATCAGAAGGATGACGACGGCTCATGTTGAACTTGTGTTCCCAATTACATCCCAATCACAAACAAAATCTGCTGTCCACAACCACGTAACAAGAAAATTGTTGAAATCCATAGCATGGGTCACATCAGGTTGGTAGATTCCCTTTAATCTAAAGCCTTCAAAGATTTCATTAACATTTGTTTTGTTCATCCACACACTTTTTATCTTTTATCATATAGGAAAGTTCTTGGAGAAACAGAATTCTGCATTGACTTGAAAGATGTTCACCCACCCTTTGAGTAGTCTTCCATGTGGCCCAGTAGGTACAATAGCTGCAGGGTCCAGACTGTTGGAATCTACCAAGTACCTTACTGCAGGGGACAGGTCAGCATGTCTGGAGGGACAGAAAACATGTACATGTCAGGGGGTTGGTGTGGAGGCTTCAAAACCTGATCATGACTGAGAGTGTCAGAAGGTTGAAAGAAGAGACACAGCGCAGCAAGATTAACTAACATAAACAGTCACTTGTCCCATGAAGATATGTCTAGATACTACAGTATATGTGTCATACTCTTTGTCTCAATCTCACAAAGCTGGTGTGTGATGTCGAAGGCTATATAGATACAGATACAACACCAATTATAAAATTCCCAAACCCTTACCCTTTCCCCCCTGCCATATGTCTCACAGATGAGAACTCTGATGATGAGGCGTTGCTTGTGGCCACAGGTACAGCTGCAGGGACATCAGTGGGGGTGTCCGCTGTGGCAGAGGGAGTGCCTGTCTCTGTGGGCATCTCCACCTGAGTGTGGTCTTCTCCTTCAGGCACCATCAGGGCTATCAGTTCGTTGATGCGAACATTCTTCGTGTTCCCTGGTATCTATAAGGGACATTAGATTGTTAACTATGACATGCCTGAACATATTTTTCTAATTCGGGAAGAGAAATAAATTTCTTTTTTTAAAGATCGGACTTCATGTTTTTCTCTATAAAACAACCTCTGACCCAATAGTCCGGTTTAGTTCTGTGATCCCTTTTCATGAATTTTTCATTCCTTCATCAAAAATTGTTAAACTGTAAGCTTTTACTGGTTTAGTATAGAAAGAAGTTACAGCAGAATATGACAAGAAAAACTACCTAACCTTGGCTTAACAAATTACTTCATTGAGAGATTTTTTACGAAACTTACAATAATTTTTGCTAAGACTCCATCATCATCAGCATCCATAGTGAGTGTTGCTTTGTCCGTCTCAATCTCGCACAGCGCATCACCAGCTGCAACTGGGTCTCCTGTACAAAGTATGAAGTATAACCATCATGAAACCATAACAAGGCCAATCTATTAACAGCATCTGATCATGATAACACTAGTCTAGAATGTCTTGTCAGAGGTAAAGCAATTTAAACAAGAAAATCCATTCAACATGTTACATGTAACATTGTACAACATGACCATATCAGAATTTTACAGCAGGTGTATAGTAGAGAAACAGTTCCTGAAAATAAAATATACTTTAGTACTTAAAATATTGATTTCTGACATACTTTGTCTACTAAATGAATAGAAGCCTTATGCTCAGTCTTCAGAATATTGATACCTTAGGGATATATATTTCTACGCAGCTAAAACAATAAGAAACAACTTTCAACTATTATACTACATCATCATGTGACAAATGATGACGAACCTTCATTTTTCAGCCATGAGATGATGGTACCTTCCTCCATGGTGGGGGACAGGGCCGGCATGTGTAGCTTTATTGGAGCTACACCTGAGCAGAGATCATATATAGAACAGCTGAGTGAGTGACATGTAATTCACCAAGGATTTCACTTATAATAGTAAAATCTAAACTGAAGACAGTGGACATCTACTAGTAATGCACTGTACAACTACCTACACACTTACCGCCGTGTAGTATGCTACCATTTTCATGTTCTCCTCTTTTCATAAGATCGTGAAAACTAATTTTTTCAATGATTTTATAGAAGTTAACAACACACAAAAATGAACTGTTTTAAAGCTACTAAGTATCATTTTATATAACTTCTGCAACGTAGATTTGTGAGGTCTCAGTGAATCCTTGGCAACAAAAGAATCAAGGTTAATGTTTCTTATACACACTGATGTTTAACTTCTTGGATGACGCAAGAATGTACGCGAAAGGACAGAAATGCGAAAACTTGCCCCTCCCCCTCCAAAGAAAAATAACCTTTATAGAAGCAGCAAATGACTCCAGACATGAAAACTACCCACCGAATACTTCTGAGGTCCTCCAGAAGTTCCTGTACCATTCTGTGCAGCCTGTCGGACGCCCTAATGCGTGAGAAGGCAGAAGTTTGGTCCGACCTAACGTCCTCCACAGGACAGAGGACGCCATGATGGCCTTCTCTTTAACTCAACTCTCGCGGAATCTCGCGCAGCTTCTGCAAAACTTCCAACGGCAAAAGCTAGCAATTCCCCCCAATATCCTTCAAAAGAATACTTAATAAAACAAAATATATGTTTATGAAACGTTGGCTGCCATATAGAGTACTTGTAAACGCAGTAAATGTTGTTTATTGACACGAAAAGTTTGAACCACGTGACTAGTCCGAACTAGATCTAGGAAGATTTGCAGAGTGTCAAAGGTCAGAGCCTATTGGGATAATACACGCGTGGGAAACATTTTTGGCTTCTTTCTGTTGAGTTGGTCAGCTCTTTTGGAATTGATTTAGTGCTTAATGTTCTGCACGGATAGGAGTGGTAGACATAAGATTTCTGTTAGATCTAGCTTTTCATGCTTCCACGAATCTTCAAGCTGAAGCCATGAATGGTGCAACATCACAACCACAAGGAACCATCTCAAGGGACAAGGTATTATTATCATAATTCACTATTTTGTGGACCACTACCAAATGTGTGAGGGACTTGCCTTGAATATTCTTCTCAATGTGAAACATGAATGTGGTCATCTGTATATTATTAAAGTGTGTCGATGTTTGTGTCTGTTGAACATGTCTTTTCAAATAAGATATCCCTTGCTAATTTGGATAAGGCCACAGCAAGTAAATTTTATGGATGACATCCTCCGCAGACTCCAAAATGAATGAGATAGGGCAAAAAAAAACAAGCCGGGCCCCCCAAAAAAAACAATATTCCCATATTTTCACATTTTGAGATCATAATTCTTGTTAAACAAGAATTGAGGCGACGAAATATGATATCATGACCAACAGGTCTTTTAATAGTCCTGTATTCATTCATGTATAATATAAAACCTCCTTGATTCAGCAGTAAACATGTCCTTGTAGATGTGCATACATCTCAATAGACTAATTACAACAAATGCAGAAAGGAACTTGTTGTACCATCATCTGAAGCAACTACACTGGCTTTTCATATGCGATGAAACACCTTGCGTATACAGCTCAATTAACTAGAACCCCCCCCCCCCATCATTTATATAATGTCCTTGCTAGAACAAATGCAGAAAACAGCTTGTTATTATACCATCATGGACAGGAACTACACTGGGTATTCATATGCAATGAAACACCTTAGTCTGTCAACGTTTACGACATATTTGCCAATTTTTTGGCATGTTGACCACCGTCGGAGGGCAATGAAGTTTCTTGTTTTTATTTCGAAATCAGGCGAAAATTAATGAGCGCGCTGATGTCATCCATAAAATTACTTGCTGTGGCCTAACGTTAATCATGAATGATGGCAGCTGTGCGTATGTTATGGTTTTAGGACTAACCTTTATCATACATGTTCCCAACAGCAGGTTGTAAAACATAGTGCCCACCCCCAAAACTGGAGTGAGTATGGTCCAGAACATCCCAGGCACCTGATTCCTGCACTACTCCGACAGTTTTATGACCTGGGCTGGGTCACTGGCACAGGAGGGGGGATCAGCATCAAGCTGGGGTGAGTATGCTCATATCTTTTCCTTATGATATTGCATTGCAAAAGTACAAATCTGGTCACAGACAGATGAACATCTGACTTCTGATGGCAAAAACTCAGTTTTGCTCATAGCATTCTCACATTCATCTCGCCGTTGCTTTATGTTACAGAGATGAAATCTACATCGCACCTTCAGGGGTCCAGAAGGAGCGCATACAGGTTACTTCTATTCTCCAATTTTTGTGTTGATTTTTGATTAGGACAGAGGCAGCTATTGCTTGTGTCGTAACCCACACATAGTATACCCGTTTTTACCCGAGTCTGGGTAGGGTGAGGAAAGTGTTAACCTTTCCCAAGAGCACAACATCGTTGGCGTCAGGTGTTCATTTCTTAAAGCTATGCTGCTTATAAACTATGCTCATTTTGCTGATTCTAGATAAAGATTGTGAACAATACAGGTTATGATTAGTAGTATAAAAAAGATGACATTTGTGTTTATTTTTTCCCTTTCCTATATCTGTTTTCAAATATGATGGACATCAGTTACAACTTTGTTTCCTCCTCTTAAGCCTGACGACCTGTTTGTGTGCAGTATGGAGGAAGAGGACATCTCCTGCCCTCCCCCAAGCAAGAAACTGAAGAAGAGCCAGTGTACCCCGCTGTTTATGAATGCCTACACCATGAGAGGTACTCTAGATTTACCCCATATATAGTAAGCCTACTAGTACAGAATAGTTAGTACATGTACTGCAACTTTAGATCTAATTGGTACAAAATCTTAATTTGATAGGGATTCAGGGTGTTATGCATATGTCTTACTTTTGCAATATTTTCAATTTTGCTGTATTATGATTATCACAGGTGCAGGAGCAGTGATCCACACCCACTCCAAGGCTGCTGTCATGGTAACGCTGTTGAACCCTGGGAAGGAGTTCCGAATTACCCATCAAGAGATGATCAAGGGCATCAGAAGGTCAAAGTCAGGGGGGAACTACAGGTCAGTGTGACCTCAGGTCAAGGGAAAAAATGCAGCTCATGGTAACCTGAAGGTGTTGTTAGTTGGGTAACAGTGCTTGTTAGAAGCAATGTTTCAAAAGGGACTTTGTATTGATGCCGTTTAACCTTTGTATACATTTGTACATGTATCTTATAGTATAAACATATTCCTCACCCTCAGATACTTTGATGAGCTGGTTGTGCCCATAGTGGAGAACACGCCGGAAGAGAAAGATCTCAAGGTCAGCCAACAGTGTGGGACTGTGGCAACATTACTTGGCAGTGACCATTGACTGTTAGTTCAACAGAACTCTGGATACAGTCGATGTACATGTATGTCAGTCGTTATCAACCACATACCAATGATACCTGCTCTCTGTTGACATGTTCTTAGGACAATGTTGTCGTCATGTTCTACTGCTGGAGTGAACTTCTCAATGAAAAATACAGAATACAAAGATTACAATAGACTAGTGTGGTGACTATATGATATTGAACAATATTCAGATGAATAGCTCAGTCTTCCCATTGTTTCAATGACAGGAGCGTATGGCTCGTGCCATGGAAGAGTACCCAGAATCCTGTGCAGTGTTGGTGCGGAGACACGGCGTGTACGTGTGGGGAGACTCGTGGGAGAAGGCAAAGAGCATGTTAGTACAGATATATCTTTATCTCTCCTACCTAGCCGCTGAATACTTTTCACAAGCCCTGTAATGGGTCTGCAGCCATGTGTGATCAGTTCTATCATCTGCAGTATTGCATGATGGAAGCAGAATTAATTAATAATCTTTACATCATAGGTGAGCTGGAGAGACATTTTCTTGTGCTGCTTTCAAAGCAGTTTGTATTTTTTTAAACAATAAGCACAAAGACAATATGATTTTGCTCACAAACTTTACAGCACACATAAAAATGATGATGATGATGATGATGTGTAAACATCAATCATGACTTGTGTGTTATGACCCTCCCCAGGTGTGAATGTTATGACTACCTGTTTGAGGTTGCGGTACAGATGAGACAGTTGGGCCTGGACCCAGCCCAGCAGCCGGACCCTGCTGTGGAGAAAGGCATTGTTTGAACCACAGGAGGGTACATCTATAGACTTGCCACTCACATTGGCAAGTTGACTGATGTGGACATGCTGCACATGATAAACTTGACTTTCATGATACTTAATCTTTGATAGAATGTCAAAATCTAAAGCTTTAAGAATTGTCTGTGGATTACTTCACCAATGTGCCATAAGTTGTGTCAAGTGTTAATAGGAACTGTTTATATGTTACAATGACTGAACATTTCCTACCTGAAATCTTTAAGTACATGTACCTGAAATCTTTTAAGTACCACAAATCTTTTAAGTACCTCAAATCTTTCATATACATGTACCTCAAATCTGTTGTGCCTCATACATATCCATTTGCTGGACGATTTTTATGTCATATTTACTTCAATGTGATCAATGAAACATGGAGATAGAGCGAAAGCACATCCAAGATTATGGTTCCTTTACTTTAAGGGATGGCATTACCCTTGGATTAGATTTCTTTAATTTAAACATGGCTGCTACAAGAAGATATTAAAGTACATAGTGCACTATTTGTCAGCTCATACGTATTATTGTTGAGATTCAGCTGCATACAAGATTAATGGTATCTTTGTTTCAAGCTGTGAAATAGTAGATATTGGAAATATTGCACTGTATTTGTCCTTTGGATGAAATCCTTTGCATGTTTGTAATACATGTATCATTGGATTGATAACATCAAGGAGGACCTCCACCACCTTAATCTACACGATGTAAATCCACAGGACAGAGGCACCTGGCGAGCGGCCACCAAGCTCCCCCATCAGCATGCAAGCACGTCGAACCCCCAGATGATGGGGAAAAGAAGACGATAAACCGGATACCTACCTACCTAACTACCATTGATATGTTTTGCCAAGATATGAAAATTTGTACCAAACGGTTGAAAATATTCGTCATTTGATGACCCCTTGATTACCCCAGCTCACATCATGCATGCTGATTGCATCAACATAATGTTAAAAGTATTATTTATGATTGTGATACAATATGATAATATTAATAGTTTAGCAGTCATGTCTGTACAAAATAAACATATGAAATTATGAATTGCTTGTGTACTTCCAGTCACTTCCAGAACAAGTTGCAGCAGATTCATATATTTTCCATTCCTACGCACAATTGTACAAAGTTTGATGTCAACAAAATCTGAAACATTTATAACATACAGACATGCAGGCTCCTTTATCATGTCATCCTTGTTGTTTCCCTGTTTTGGAATGGTATCTTCCTCGTTAGGTCAAAGGTGATGGCGGAGGCAGGAACCGGTAAGTTACACTGTACAAACCTTCCGATAAAAACAGTACTGATTCAGAAGCTGCCCAGTACAGGAAGTCCAGTACTGAGAAAGTCTCAGTACTGGAGCTCCTGTTCTGACGACCACTTCCGTACTGGTTGTCCAGTACTGACAAAGGAGGCAGTTACATTTGTATATTTGCTACATAACATTATCAGGAGTACGAGTCAGGTTAGTGTTGCTCGTAGGCTAGACTGACCTAAACTGGCGTGTGTTGTGGCTTGTCTGAGCAAGGAGGTTTTATATAGATATAAAACCTCCTTGGTCTGAGCTACACGTACGTACGCTGGTATGTCGGAATAATCAATTTCTTTACTGATGATATGTCGGATCACGTTGTCAGAAGACATGTTATGACGTCATGATCGGACGATTTTGAGGTGTTGTAGTCCACAAAATGTTCTCTGTGTCAACGTTTTCTGCCAGGTCTGGAGTGTATTGTGAAGTTGGGAGGGAGTGCCGTCACTGACAAGAGCACACTCGAGACGCCTCGGCTGGACACAATCAGGGCCGCTGCGGATATCATCTCACAAGTTAGGGGGCGCTGCATCGTCGTCCACGGAGCTGGGTTAGCCTGATGTTATCTACTTATGTCAATTTAGTTATGACTTCGCTTCAACCTGATCTCTTTGGACAGGATAATTCAAGAAGTTTTAGATTGACTGTTCTTCCGCAGACTATGTAATGGACTGTTTGCAGCACTTTTAACTCAATGCCTTCTATATTAAACCTGCTGCTGCCATTACTGAAGTACATTGTACCAAGGCAAGGGTTACATCATTAACGTTAGCCTCACAACACGTCACTGTAAAACACTGTAAAATGTCTAATTGGCTAGCAATACAGTATAAGGATTCGAAGTAATGGAACCTGTAAACTTCTTTTCACGTACCAAATTGACGAACTGTACTGTAATTTGGTCGACTCATTTGAAGAATTGGTTTTATTACTAAAATCTATTGCGAGATTTGCGACAATTTCGGATGGGACAATATGGGTAGCGGTATGTCTTCAAGTTCCATGTGAAACTCGTTGTTCTCTGTAACTGGTATGTCATCAGCTACAACTTCAAGGCCAACTTACATACACCCGCGGGCATTTTGGAACTCTGACATTAGTGCTGCGAACCTAAACGTAACATCAGGTACCGGTACAGAGGTTTAGGTACAGGTCCGGACCTGTATCTGTACCTGAACAATTTGAAAAATTAACATGTGTTCTTCTGAACTTCTTCAATAATGTCAGTATCTTTATTCAAAGAACATAACTAGGTTTCCTACCGCCAAACTCCCTTGGCCTTGCTATCAAAACTCCCGGCCTGCCTGAATGATCTGTTTTGGTCACGTTTGGTGTTGCATGAGGTCAGGAGATCAGTCACAAAATAAGCACATACTTGGTGTGAATTTATATCGTGACAGTACCGGTACTTCATGATCCGGTATTTTGGACCTGTACCTAATCAGTTTTACGGTACACGCAGCACTATCTGACATGCATGATAGAGCTTATTCGTGCGGGCCTGATCACGTAATCTCCAAGTAGACATTGAGGGCGGAAGTCCGATTTTCTGACTGGCCCAAAAGAAAAGAGGACCATCAGAAAATCCGGCTGGTCAGAAAACAATTTTCCATCCCCGAACATCTGCTTGGACATGTACGAGTGGAGAACCCTGATCTGCCCTACCTCCTTTGCAGGGCTTCTAGGGGCGCCGGTGTTTATTTATGGGGAGCGCTGATTCGCGGTTTTCAACACGGGCCAGGTTCTAATGCCGGGAAGTTTGTCTCTGCGCTTCTAAAAGACACTCCTACCCCGCTAGAACGAAACCTCTGCTTGGAGAATACTGCAAAGGAGGCTAGCTCCGCCTACGCCTTCTTAGTGACGGATCGTGCTACTTGAACACTTGCGTTGGCGGGAGCAACTGCCGCGAAATTACTTTCCTGCGCCCCCATTTCCCGCCAAGGACATCAAAGGAAAATATCCAATAGCTTTTTTGCCCCACTTAGGAACTGTAAAATAAATGACACGCCATTTGCACTTTGTCATTTCCGCTGTTTTATTAGCTGTGTATTCCCATATTGTAGTCTGCCATATAATTTCAATATGTACCACACAATTGAGCACTGTATCGTGCGTGGCGCAAACCATCAAAAAGCGATACAGGACATCCGGCTCTCAATTTCCACACAATTTGTCCGGATGTATATCATATTGTTTACAGTTTACAACTACATGAACATCTACTCTACAATAAAGGTGATGCGTCTTGTCTCCTTTCAAAAAGAGAGGCAGCACTATCCTTGGACATAACTGCCAATTCTGAATTTCTGATATCTACGTGTCCTTTTTTTCATTTTCACACTTACAAATAAAACTCCCTTTACATTCAGTACAGGTCCGATTGAATAGCGTGGATTTACAGTTTGTTTTTGCCGGTATGTAGGGTAATCACAGGCGGGTTATGACAGACACTCAGACGTGAAAGAAATCCGGTACAGCTGAGTGACCAAGTCATTCATCTTTCATGACCCCCTTTATCTGACGCTTATGGTGTCAGGATGGAGAGTCCAGTGAATCCGCCGTTGTATCTTGGTGGTTACAAAAGGAAAGTTATACTTTTTTCGCAACAAATCAAACAACGTAAAAACTAACTTTTTTTTTGCTGAGGCATCGCATACCTTTCGCTTTATGACAGTCGGTACATGCAAGAAGCACGCCTCCACAATGTTCTAGTCTCTACCAGACTAATTACGCCGGCTATAGGGAGAATATTTGCCACTGGAGTTTGGTCACCATAAGGTTTCATTTGTAGACGTAGTTACTCCGAGGGGGAATTGTTAACCTCACCGTGGACTGGCTTTCCTGGCCAATTATTTCCTTTTTTGCCGAATTCTACGATCCACACCCCCGAAGGAAGGCCTGGTGAAGGATAACAATGTTCCACAAGACGGGGAATGCGCAAACCCGATGATAGGTGGCTTAGTCAAGGACTGGTGACTCATGGCGGGACTTAAGATAGGTCTGATTTGCTTTCTCGCCAAAAATGGAATCATGAGAGGTGTTTAATTCATCCTGTCTCTTGAGTGAAACTCCAGTGTTTCCTTGCCGACCAACAGGACTATCATGAACCAACTGTTTGTACAGACTGTTTTGTAGGTCTTCCTAGTGGTAAGCTTTTTTCTCTGCCAAGCCAGGCATCGATCTTTTGCGATTCCTCTGAGTTAGCTAGCCTGGAGCCGATCCTAGTTAGTTTACCGGGCCTCCCATATACTTTCCCTCACCAACTTGGTCTATGAGAGGTCCGGTAAATTAACTAGAATGACAGCCAGGCTACGAGGTAGCTACAGTATATCTGCGAAATGTACTGTTTTGGAAACACGACCTGCAATGACCTTTGTCTAGAAAGTGAGCCCCTTTTAGATCATCCAAGGCATGTGCCCCCGGCTACGCAGAAATATCCTCATTAAATTGGAATTTTTCGGTCTAAATCGGGCTGCCCTCCCTTTAACGATATGCTCCATCGGTCGCCTATTCCATAACATACCAGACGAATTCCTCCTGTGGACTATTTTCAGGCTTCAACTACTTCTTCTCGACCCAATGCCCTACGTTTGAATAGTCCTGATGTCAGCTGTACGTACTTTCGTCTGTATTTCTTGGCACGCTACATCACAGTGTTCTACATCACAGTGTTCCTCTGTGTGATGTACGAGTATATATGCCCTTACCTTGTTACTTTCCGTTCCGTACACATTAAGGTATATTGTAGTCATACATGTAGGCATGCTTCAACATAAAGCGGTCAATCTAGATTCAAAGTACTGACTGATGATAACCAAATGCACAATTATAACTTATTAAAGATTTTTAAAACATGTATAAGTGCTTGGTGTGTAACAGAGAGTTGTTCTGACGACAATGATATAAGCTCGGTGTTATGCACCAAACTCTAAGCGTGCCAGAGCATGTCTCCTATGAGCTAGACAGTCTAAACTGATGAGACCTTTGGCTGCTTTTCAACTTTTGCTGTGAATTTTAGAACAGTCTATCATGTATCTTGCAGGGATGCCAACTTTGGCTGACTTCACTAATTGTTTTTTTTTCTTGTTTTTTTCATTTTCGTTTTTCCAAGGAGTTTTTTTTTAACCTTGGTTCTCTATGTTCTTCCATCTTTTGGAGAAACTGGGTGCCATGACGAGTGGGGAGTAATCAAGTCGATGATATTTGACTTTCGACGTCATTTCTGTGTCGTATTTGGACTTCTGACTTTTGTTACTTTTACAAAAATCACAGAATGCCCCGCGAATGAGAACTTATCGTCTGCTCAAACCAGTGATGTCAACGTAGGACGATTTTACCGACGCTTTGTCGCACTAGCAGCCGCCAAAGATCCTCAAAATGACACATGAACTGGCAACGTTTTATCAACTTAAAACATCGCGTGAAATGAGTCCCAACAAATGTTACATCGGGACAGAAAACCAGTGGTTTAGTTTCCAGAACAGTGTTCTAGTCATGAGTACTTGGACCGCTTGACGTTCAGGACGTAAGGCCACATCTTCGCGCGGCATTGACAGCACGACTTCACTCTGATTGGTCGGATGAAGAACCGCCTGCCATTGGTCAGCACTGCGTCCTTGATAACCGACAGCTGTGCGCATGTGCTGAGATCTCTAGAACTGCTGGACTGGTGTGGATTCCAACTGAAAATGGTCAGAATGAAAGCTATAAGTTTTCTTCACAGAGTAGACTATCAAGTTTGGACATGGCATCGTCCTCCCCCAGAAGACAAGTTATAGCTCGGATCGCTTTTCATTTTACCATCAATAGATATGTTCACTGAACGACCTGGACCTTTATCGTAGTACAGGTGGCTAAAGGTCTCAAGACTCAAGACCAGACGTGGTCGCGACAATCGTTAGGACATGCATTCAATTATGACTTATGATCAGATGCTACGGTTAGCTAGCAGTCAAGTTTAAGTTAAATGTACCAACTTGAGTGTTTGTTAAGACTATTCTTCCTCCCGTATCACTAATCTCCGACTCACCCGCATGGCAGCCCCTCGCTGAGACACGTGACCTCGTGAATCTTCTGCTCGTAGATCTTGCCCATGAACACCACACACCTGACGATCTCCAGCGGCTGGCCCGTGTACAGGTCCCGCTCCTCCACGAACCGCGAGGCCGGCCGCTGCACCGACAGGCACCCGGACGAGCCCTCCCCGAACCCCAGCCCGAAGGAGCTGCGCCGCGTCTTGAAGGGCTTCAGGGACCGTTTCGGTTTGAAGTACGGCCGGAAGCGACGTAGCAGTCGTCCCTTAAAATCCACCGCACATTCTTCCACGTCGTCAGTGGTAAACTGCTTGAAGCCGGCGGAGGTGGAGGCGAGGACTAGCGTCAGTAGAGCAGACATCACCACCTGGGAGAGAAACGGCGACATCGTCAGTTGGACGCACACGAAACGAAGGAGCCAACGTCTTCGAGTAAACGGTTGTTCTTATACATAGAAAAAGAGAGTTCCGCTCATGAGAAACTTCTGGACTAGACTGGTGAGAACTCTATCTTAACTCTTTAAGATCGAGTTCTCACCAGTCTAGTCCAGAAGTTTCTCATGAGCGGAACTCTCTTTCTTACAACGTGGGCGGTGGAATCACAGACTGAGGCACACAGTATAAGTCAAGGCCGATTGATTGTTTTCCTCTTCCCTCACAAGGGACACTCTAATCTAGAAGACCTCAACATGAGTTATATGACAAGGGCGTATTGTGCCCCCCCAGGAAGAAATGCGCTCCTTTCAAGGCTCTACATGACCAAGAGTCTCCACTTAACGAGAGGGCACCGCTATGCTAGCGTTAGTCAAATTACTTAACCAACCCGCAATATTGTCAAAGGCTCCGGTCAAATGGACAAAATCGGTCTTTTTACCCCCTGGGAAGACTGCTGCATAGCCAGCGGTTCCTTCAACCGGGTAGAACCTGTTTTGCTTGGGATGGATTAACGTCTTTCTTAAGCTTCTTAATATACAGAATTTTCACAAACCTCTGCAGTGAAAAGAGAGATTAAGCCATATATTACAACTTTCTCGGACCGCCCACGTGGAAGTGTTTTCATCATCGTTCTGTTTTATTTGCTGCGTCAAACATGCCGTTTTGGGCGTTCATAGAAACACGTTGGAGATTTTGATGGAAAAGACATCGATATATCGTTGAATCTATGCAATAACGCCCCCTCATTTTATAACTGCTTCTACAAGACCTTAACGTGAACGATACCTGACCAAAACTGGAGGGGGAAGTTTGTGACTGTTCATGCGGTTGAAAATATAAGAAATATATGGAGGTGATTACGCTACCCATTGTAAAACACGGTTTCCTGCTGTTCTTAGGAGAAAGGAGTTTATCATTGGTCAATGACAAAATCCATCGATATTTCAAACGCCCAGACGAAATGCTGGAAATCATCCACACTACCGGAGGTACAATTTGAGAAGTGGTGTCGCTATGAACGCCAATAACATCGTGACTTACCACGTAATCCTATCATAGAAACGCCAAATAGACAGATACGTCTTTACTACATTGTAAGGAACACGGTCGACATGATGCTAAATTTGTATTTGACAACGTCTTGGACGACTGAGCTGGATGGTTTAGTAGTTGTTTGTATGGCTAATAGTTCTTTGTGCGCTTGGAGTCCATCTGGGGCATAGTTGGAACTGGAAAGCATTTCAATGCATGATGCAACTTCCACAATTATTACTACAACTTTGGTTGTTTGATTTTTGTTATTAAGCAATTTGATACATCTATGATGAAATCAGTTTAGGTGACTACTTTACTGTTGGCTATACCGGACAGCAGAACTGACATGTACGCATGTTAGCTTGCTAGTATTCCGATAAAGTGCCGACAGTGGTAACTATGGCGGAGCTACGCCCCTGTAAAACACTGGGTTACAAAACATGTTATGAGTCGCACACTGTCGCCTTTATGTTTCAACTTCACTAAAACGTGACCCATCTTTCCCGGGTCGGCGACTCGTCCGGGGCGCCAAACGGCACACGGACCCCACAAGGGGAGGTGGACTTTCTTTGATCTTGGCGATCAGTAACAGGTTTGTCCTGAGGGGGTGAAAGCGCGGGTAGTGAATGCAGGAGTGTGGCTAGAAGAGACCTTGTGATGGGTATAGTTTGTCAAGTGCAGATGGTAAAGATTTCATAGGAAGTCGCAAAGTGTCGCCAAATCCGAAGAAATTACAGTGTCGTTTATGATTAGTTACGTAAGTCGCTGCTGTGGATCTTTCTAAAAGTCGTCTTTTAAACACAATTAGCAACTAAGTTGTTGTTAATGACTTGTCACCGAAGACTCTTCAATAACCCAACCTTCTCCCCAACGCTACTAAGTTTTCAGCACGTGCGATGACTCTCTACCCATGAATGATTGAGACGTACGGAGCATCCCTACAATGTGATTCCTCAGTTCTGACGTGTTTACTCCACTCTTATCGGCTACTACATCATGCCCACCGGCGCCCTGTCCTTGTTTGGTTCCTGACGCCGTGTACTTTTCCATTGATAAAAACGTGCGTGGTCCATGGAGACTGTGCCATACCAGGGGCATTAACCACGGTGGTACAGCCTAATATAGATGTCATATACCACCTCTCCTTACTCCTAAGTCTGTTAAATGTGGGAGGGGGCGCCACACCATCTGACTATACCAGTGATAGAGGTAGACGTCTGGAATTTTCCCGATAGATGATATTGATACAAAGTTCTTATCCCATTGTTTGTTGTTAGCATGTATAGTTGCAGAAGACCTTGCGAAAGTTGTTGAACTTTTGTTGTGCCAATAAAGATTGTTGTTGTTGTTGTTGTTATATATTCCGCGGCAACAAAACTCTCAATCATTATTGTCGGAGGGGTCGTTATGAACGTAACAATGGTTTAATTGCTTCAATTCAGCGAGTGCATTGGAAAAAATATGATGTTTTTCTTTTATGAGATGCGTCATACGAAATCATTAAAACAGCTACAAGCAAGGATTTTGAGTGTTTCGTTCTTACATGCCGTTTTGATTATAATTTGAAACGTATGTAGTAAAGCGCGGTTGTCCATTTGATCAACAGGCTTCTCTTCTGGACAGGCGCATGGCGTCTGTCATGTATGTTTGA
This sequence comes from Branchiostoma lanceolatum, assembly GCA_035149815.1. Classification (NCBI taxonomy): domain Eukaryota; kingdom Metazoa; phylum Chordata; class Leptocardii; order Amphioxiformes; family Branchiostomatidae; genus Branchiostoma; species Branchiostoma lanceolatum. Next base: position 11,126,717 of record CM068868.1, on the reverse strand, counting down.
CAGATTAATGTGGCGTGGTCGTTCTGTTGCGTAATCATTATGAGTTGTTTATGAACAGCGTGTTTTCGTAGCCGCGTTGGAATGAAAACTAAAACCATAGAGACTGCGTTTCGTGTATTTTCCTCAATGCCAATGATTTAAGCCTTTATTTTCATCTCAGGAATCCCCCTCTCATTCTTTACAGACGTCTTCCGTTTCCGTATTCCTCCAATCCACTTGTTAGTCTTAGACTTAGGCATAGGAAGTTATCTACAGTGGGACAGCATGTCGAAATGTACACACAGACAGCATGTGGAGATGTAGAACACAGTTCAAGGTAACAGTTATGTCCGTATCATTTTGTGTGCTGAACACCCGAATACTTTATGGCCAATGAAAATAAAGTATCGGGTGAGGCATGCACATGTACACACATTATTTTTAGAAATGGCTTACTTTAGAGTACAACATCATTGGTTTGCGATTTTAAAACTGCCGTTGCCCATATCATTCACTAGACTGCATGTATTACTGGTTGGTTGGACATGTTACGCGATGGGACTACTTGGACATCCATTGGATGCCGACATACAGTTAAAGCGGGACCTACAGTTGTAGCTATAGCGCGCGAGGCTGACAAAGCAACGGGCTAGCCAGATATTATAAAACTGACTTAAGGTTGAGGTCCTTTACTCACCGTTTTCAGTCCGTAGATTTCCATCTTTTTTACTCAGATCCCACGGTGGACGCTGAAATCAGTCCCACTTTTCCCAGAGGGTCGAACACGCTGCACGAAGCGTCGTTGTAGTCTGTGTTGAGTTCTGCCTCAATCTAAGATCATCTAATACACGAGTCAGAGCGGCCGGGCAGGGCAAGTGTCGTCTGCAGCTTCCCTAGCAACGCTGTTCATTGGACTGGCAACTGAGGACCCTCGCTGCCAGGTTATCCCAGCTTCCGCAACAGGAAGTGACGTCACCTAGGGATATACCTTCCTTTTCAAAGAACCAATCAGACGGGCCCATTCTGATTCAAGCAACCCTCATGTTCACGACTTCAGGGGTAGTGCCAGTCATCACTTGTCACGTGACCAGCGGAAGGCTGCACCTGTTGTGTTGACTCATCTGTAACGTAAAACTACGCGTCATTTTTCCAGTTAGCTATAGAAGGATATCCGAAGATTCGTCTGACGTTCATCAAAATTATGGGACTATATAGTCATCAATGAGTGATGGAATTAAAGAATGCCCTGTGCATAGAGTCCATTCCAAGTCACCGAGAGGGTTGTCATAATTTACAAATGTTTTCAATTTATTGTAATTATTTGTGTAAGAGATTTGATACTTTTGAAGTAATTTGAATGTGATTTCAATTTTATAGATATATCTTAAGTTTTCTGAAACTTAAGAAATATTCATGATGCGTAATATGATATTTCCAACAGTTTCTAAGTATTCATACTTTTTACAATTTCTTACCATTCTTTACCATTATTTGTAACATCTTTAAAGATAGGTCGGAGGGATGGGAAGAAAGCAATTCTCACATCCTTGCGAAATATAGGCAAGAATGCTCTATACAAAGGACCTACAGTGTCCTGCAGAGAAATCTAAAGATGTACAAAAGCAGACAGAAGGGCCGGATTAGCACCTACTTTTATGGGGGCAATCACCATTCTACCATTATTGACCATTTTATACCATTTTTTGTTTCAAAATGTTTCAAAAATATCTAATTGAATTCGAATTAATTCAAATTTCCATATTCAATCTTTTACAGAAAATTAGAACTATTGTTGCTCAAATATTCTTTTATCAGAAATAATTCAAAATTGTTAGAAATATTATGCAAAAAACCCTCATGGTGACTTGGAATGGAGTCTAAGTACACATCATAAAATGATTTCATATCATTGTGGATAACAGGGCGGCAGACGTTGAGAAGAAAGATCGTTACGCTTAATTTTCCGGCTGCCCTTTTTCCCAGACAAGCAAGTCTTCAGAAAGGCAGCCAGAAAATGCTATGTGTACTCTCCGAACGTCTGCTTGGAGATTAGCTGGGCGCCATGTTCTCATAGTTGGGATTCTGTCGGCGTGCTGCCCCGCGGAGGTACACAGCTGACATGACCCGGGACGTGTCAACACTCATGTACCAGGCATCTCCGGCTCCGCGCACGTCCCGGACACAGACCAGAACATTCACAGCGTAGTCACCCAGTAGTCACCCAGTAGTCACCGAGTAGTCACCGGCTCTGGGGATTGGTGGGATGAGTCTTACGTAGAAAGATATGGAAAGGCAGTTGATGGCAAAATACTAGTAGCCTATCCGTAAGGCGACGGAGAGCAACAGTAGGATACATTCTATTAACACACGCACACACACAAAGACACACACGCACGCACACACAAACACACACACACATACGCGCACACACACACACACACACACAGACACAAAGACACGCGCACATACACATACACACAAGATGACACACACACACACACACATACATATATATATATGTATATACACACACACACACACACACACATAAAGACACACACACACACATGCACGTTTAGGTATCGCCCAATATCTATGGAGTCTGAAAGTATGATAAACAAATAAAGTTACGAGATTTTTTTAGCAAAAAAGTTTCCATCAGACCCTCCGCCATCTAAGTATTTTGTATTGTGACCATCTTTTTTTTTCATTGACATGACATTTCAGAGAGAACTGTCGGATAGCTTTACCTTTAGGAGATTCTTGTTTTCCTAACGCCTTAATGTGTACCACAGGTAGTCTTCCTCTTACCTGGCTCCCTTTAAAAGTCGAAAGTCAATGTCCGAATCCTGGCATGCCTTTCCAACAGCTGCCAACTCCTCCTGGACCTCTAACAGGGAAGATTGCCTGACCTTCATGGTTCTTGTCTGTGTAAACAGACGTCCTTCCGACTCTCGCCCTGGCAATGGAGACAACTGTTTGGCATTCTTCCGTGTTTTTTTCTTGTTTGGTGACCTTTTATCATGTCCCTAGAGTTTTTCCTCTTCCGGAGAAGGTGGTAATTGATCTAGAGCAGCGTAAATAAGTACGCCATGCGATCACTCACGTCACCTTGGTTTTACACGTGAAAAAAGTGTACGTATGGTACAAATAAAAGTTGACTACATGCAGCTACAGTCAAATTGCACAAGGTTAAGGTTGCACGTAGCCGACATTCGCCAACCATCGCAACATTCCCACCTCCGAATTTACTTTCCACACCTGCAACGCATATATGTCTTTATACGTATATATACGGTATTTTAAAGCCCCTTTAACGTATAAAATGTTTAGATTTTCAAACCATTTTCAGAAATCCTGTATCTTCGCCAAGTGAGAGACATAGAACCTCAGTTTTCTCAAAAAGGTTTTAATAAAACACACACACACACCTCTGTCTGCTATATTATCAAATCCCTTCCTTGGCATGTAAGTTGTAACTATATCGGGAAAGGGATATACATGTACAAGATGGTGAATGTGAATGTGAATCTGGTGTAGTCACGGAAAATACAAAATTTCATGTATCCCTGTCTGTCAAATATATCTGTAAAAGCTCCGCATACAATAGCGTATGACTATCTAGCTCTCCATTTTGCAGGTCTTTCGGGCATTTCCAGGCAAGAGAGCACGGCGTGGTGTGGGGATATCGCGACAAGGAAACCGCCGCTGAGGTTCAGACTGTGAAGCTGGGCTTCTGCAGAACACGGCAGTCTGTCACCAAGGTACGGTTTAGATTGACATTGTCAGCCGCTGTGGTTGCGTTTCGGTTCCAGCTGCCTCTCGGCACGTCCGCCATGTTCTCTATTGTGCTGTCTCCTTTTGTACTGTGCCTGGTCATTGCCCTGAAACTTGTCGTTCTCTTTTTCATTGTTGTTTGAAGGTTATAAGAATGACGTGGATTTTGAAAGATTGTTTGTACTGTTATACAGTGTGCACAATGTTAAACGTTGTACTGTACATAATGTTAAACTTATATTTCCAGCTTCTACACATAATAACAGAAGAGTTTGTCCGACTCGGCATCCCCGCAGTTGGTGTGTCAGTGAGTATTATCGGCGATGCCATATTCTAAAAATTGCTTTATTTCTAACGTTAAATATATTATGAAAAAATAACAAAATGTAATACTAACGATTGCTTTCATCTGTCATTTAATCACCTGCTTCATCCTGTTGTAAAGTTATATCGTCTCCCCTTCTCTTGCGTTAATCAAAATCCTCTGTTAATTTTCCTGTCAGCCCTTGTCGTCATGGGTAACCGATGACGCGTCTGTGGTGAAGGCAGGCACTGACAACATCCGGGACATGCTCCTGGAGGGGTTCGTTCCCATCATGCACGGCGATGCTGTTCTAGATCGGAAACGAGGCTGCACCATCCTCAGTGGTGACACCATCATCAAGGTAAGAAGTGACTTCATCTCTCTCTAACAGGGGGGATTAGTAAAGTTACAATTCTGAACGATACTAGACGTATTGGGTTACATTATTTATCACTCTTATCATTCCAAAAACTACTCCTAAACTGTTCTCCACACTGCATCTTTGCGTCGCTAATGAGTCTACGTCCAGTTCATTCAACTGAAATTTGATTATTGATTTTACGGCTATGTCACCTAGAATGTGCTCGTACGTTACAGCACCTGTGCGGCGTGTTCCGCCCCCCGCGGGTCGTCTTTCTTACCGACGTGGCCGGGATTTATGACAGACCTCCCGAACAGCCAGGTAACGTAACATGTACATGTAATCTATGGTATTCACCAACCTTCGTTTCAATGGCGAATTAACAGCTGTTAGAAATTCAAGATTCAGTTGTGTGATTCTTACCTCCTATTGACAAAGTAGTTGTCCTGTCTAGGTTTATTTTACTGAGTGAAAAACAAAAGAAACATACAAACTCATAAAAGTGAAATATTGCAGGTTGTTTTATTTTATTTCTTCTTCTTTGGTCATTTTAATAAATTTGGATTCTTCCCATTAACAGGAGCTCAACTCATACCTGAAATTCAAGTTGATCGAGATAGAAAACTACATGTTTCCATAGCAACGTCTTCACAGGCACATGACGTCACTGGAGGAATAGCCTTAAAACTCAAGTCTGCCGTTGACATTGTGACTGAGAGTAACGGTCGTACCTGTGTCATGGTCTGTGGTATCCAATCAGAGGCTGCGGTACGAGCATGCGTGGAAGGACAACTCCCACAAGGCACCGGGACAATTGTTCAGCTGTGCAAACAGTCGGATGAAGTTACCTAGCGCGCTCTATCCAATAAGCTGAAATTCTTTTAAATTCTATAGAATAAATCTAGAATTCCACATCCTCCAGCCATTTATCGTCTTATTGCATGTTTAGTCATGGAGTTTTACCATACGTGACCTTTAGCCACATTGCAAGACGCATAAAATCTTCTGTCAAACGGGACTTGTTTCAGCGTAACCTGCATCGTCTGTGAAAGACACTTTTCTATAGTCCTTGTGCGTTTTCTGCATTTTCCTAATCCCGCCATATCTCTTCCCCTGCGTCTTTCTTCTCGGCTGTCTCAAAACCCAGATATCCCCTTCTGCACATGCGCACATGTTCTTATCATCTTGGTGTAGTGTGCCGTTTGACGTCACTTCCGATGCGCTGGTCTCAGTAAGCAGCAAAACGTATTCTAGGATGTATGAAAATTAATATCAATATTATTAATCAACGTTAGTGGAATGCTATTCTTTGCGTGAGAGTTTTAACATGTTCATAAATTCACAAATGGAGTGGTGTTTTCAAATGAAACATTCTTAGTAATTCTCACCCTCTTCCCCCGGCCGGTCCTCCTCATCTGTCGGCTGCAACATCGGGTCTCTTTTTGCCCGGCTGACTTCCGGTGCAGCATATCTGTGGAATCTCTCCAGCTCGTCCCAGCCTATTCTGGGAGATGATATAGACCTTTTCTGAAACAAACAAGACTTCCTGGTAACATTTTCCCTCCAAGGGGAGTCATGTAACCATTGGCTTAGCTAATGCAGTATTTATTTGCTATAAGTCGTAAGTAATGGATTAATGACTCATGATTCAAGTTTGCGATAGGCACACTTGTAAATGATGTCATGCTGGACGTCAAATACTAGTTTTATGCAACAAATGGCACTGTAAGCGGTTTTCAGACCATAGAGACAAACAATTTGATTTACGCTCTACATGTGCATCAGTATCCCAGCAGACCAGGAATGCCATGTATAGTGAGAGAAGAACTGGAAGAAAGTTAGAAAGTTTACACTGTAGACATGTAAATTTGGTTGAAATATACCATCTGAGGTTGGCGGCTTATTCTGATACTGAAAAACAAGATGGCGGCCTTTGTGATGAACTCCACGGCGATGAAGACCAGGGTATCTCTGGGGAAAGACGTCAGAAGGTTCTTCTTCTCTTCCTACGATATACATACATAGAGAATATTATAAGTAGACAAAAACTAAAGTAAATTCTTCAATGAGAATACTTAAATAAGTTGTAATTCACTGATAAAGATGCTTAATCAAATTTGATTCTGAAGTAATGGGTCATAGATGACTTGAATCCAAAATATGTTGTAACAGCTCCATGTCAATACGTAAAAGACTGCCTGATGTCATGATCAGTGCCAGTACAGTATATCTCGCGAGGAGGGGTTTCTGTACAGTGCTATCTTCATGGTGTAGCTACAAACCTATATACACATGGATACGCACATGCCTGGTAGATTCATAGAATAGCTTTTCAAATGTCCCACAGTAACATGTACATGAGCTCTTACCGGCAGAAGGAAGATGAGCACTCCAAACACCACATCCAGTAACAAAGACGCGATGCACAGGAGCTGGAACATCGTGGCCTGCTCGAGAAAGAAGAAAAAATCCGGGAATACAATTATTGGTCACCGGAGAACGTTACTACATTAAAAAATTGAAGACAGAAAACAGAAGTCATCACATTATCAATTAGAAACAATGACTCACCCATGTGAGTTTGCGAGCTCCAGATATCACCATAGAAAAGACAGCATTAGCCATACTCTGGGGGGAAATATATTGCAACTGTAATTCTTCGCACATCGTGACAAAAGTGAGCTTATTACGCACTGGCTGATATCTGGCAAACATAACACAGGCTCACGAGATGCCCTTTCACTGTGACTTTACTTTACAGAAAGATGTCTTCGAAATAATTTTCAAACTGACCATGAAGGCTGTGACGTTTTCCATCAGCCCCCCTCGGACTCCGAGCTGTCCGAACTCCACCAGCCCCATCAGCAGCAGCATCCCTCCCAACACGCTGGAACAGTTGAGAAGTGTTACTTGATTTGATTTATTTGGCTGTAAGAAAAGTATACAGCCAGGGCTTCCCATCCTCATTAAATCAGGACCCCTATCGCTCCACGTTACATCGCTCGCGAAGGCCCCTTTCGCGAGCGATGTAACGTGGAGCGATAGGGGCGGGGCTTCCCAACTAGCCGAAAACTTTTACAAAGGATTAGCCTTAATTCGAATCCGATCTGCAGTTTCATCTCTGTTCATCCTAATCCAGGCAATCATATCAAATTCTCGATTACATTTACATATAAAGTACAACTTCAAGTACCCCTCTTGGCGTGATATTATCTTAACTTACCTGTGTGGATTCCCCATACCCCACGATGTGCTGTGCGACCTCCATCCGCTAGGTGATGTCACTTGCACACGACTGTCCATGTTTGCTCGTCCCTTGGCCGTGGCGTTCTTCTTGCAACGTTTTCTACGGGTTGATCTTGTGTAGACAATTACCACTGGTTATGGGGAGCACCTTCTTTCACAATGGCAAATAAGATCATAATTTTTGATTATCAAAAGCCATTGTCATCAGCAAATATATACATGTACATGATGGCGAGGATTTTACGACAAAGCAAATCTTTCGTGATTTAACAAACTATATATATAGTACACGTGCTCGCCTTGCACAATCACAGCCACCCCCTATTTCATTGATATGACCTTAGTCCTGCCATGATAGATCGTTAAATCAAAGTGCACCAGTTTACAGCTATCATATAACTTTCTTCAGTAATCAAAGTACACTTTCACACATTACCGCAGATTTACGTTTGATTTGCAAAACATATATGCTCAGGTACGCCCGAGAATTCACGAGTTTATCTGAGTGATATCCATGTATAGAATCTTAAACTCATTCCAACATCCATCTTAGCAGCAAATTAAACGTCACATGTAGACATGTTTTATAAATGATTTGATTTACACGATGTACTAAAGATGTTCATCGATGTGATCAGCGTGGGAGGTTTTATGTGTATGTGTATAAAGTAGGCGGTGCTTGGCAAACATGTCTGAATTCACAAGCAACTTCAAAACGCCTTTATATAGCCCTAGCTTCTAGAACAGGTAAAGCAAATGATTTATACTATACCTTGTTTCTGGCAGGAGGCAAAATGGCCGGTGCCCTCCTCACTAGTTTACGTGCCGACGTCATGTTTACCCACGGACTGATGGAATAAAGTCCATCTGTGCGAGGTTCACAGGGCAAGTCTTACTGCTGTAGTATTTAATCCGTGTTACCAGTAACATGCCTCACAGGCTGACAGGTATCCTGTCTACAAATATATTTTTGTTCTGACTTTTATCTAACACTGACATATTTCATTGGGATTTTGAAAGTGGGTCAATGTCATTTCGAGGTCAGCCAATCGGCCATATTGGTTTGTTTTTGTACCCATAGAAGTCTGACAAATACTGTTTTTATCATTTGAACCTCACAAATGAGGAAGCTGGTTGTCATTATTTATAGACATTCCCTGACGACCAGCGTCAATAATAAGACTGAAGACAGAAATAAATAAGGAGGCGGCAAAGTAATTTCCAGGATTATCGCGATGTTATGAGTCAAATGCCACCGCGTTAACCCATTCTTTGTGCCCGATATTTCTGTCAGTGAAAGAATGAACACATGCCACATCATGACATGCCACTGGTCGGCACAATGATGTGACAACTGCCACCGCCTGCTGCCCCACTGTTTTAATACAGGGACACAGACACCATTTCAGTCATGGTAGGCGCCAAAGTATAATAGAATCATCGCTTTCTGCCATCTAGTCTGATGTTCTTGTGCTAACACAAGTCAAGGGTGACAGTTGAGTCCCACGTGCTGTCTCGGCACCACTGATTAACGATGATAAATCACCCGCCATTAGAACTGAGCCGGACATTTTCGTCTGCCTTGGGGGAGAAGGGGTCGGCCGCAACATCACAGCAAACAACCGCTGGATTCCAGAACAAAAAGGACAAGGAAAGTTTTATTTTGCACCGGCTGACGTTTGAGTACCAGCAGCTGTAAGGTTTTGTAGTCACGTGATTGTGACGTAATCTAGCGTCCGCCATGTTGACGGGTTAAAGACGCGACCGTACCCACTATCTGAAGACTGTTTTAAGACCCTTTTAACAGTTGATTACCCCCACTCAAACATTATTTCACCTCTGCGTATTCAGAAAGCACTAGACTATGAGAAATGTCTCTCTTGGTACCATAGCCTGTCGTCCAGTATCACCAGACAGGTCGCCATTTGGGATCTCATTTCAGAAGTAGTGACGTCATGTGCAAACAATATTGCCGAATAGGTTAGTTTCTAATATATGATTGCTGCTAGTCGCGCTTAACCACCACCTATGAATTTTTATATCTTCCTACAAAACGATTTTATCTATAGCAGTATTTTAACTTCATGACGTAGTAAAAGCAATATGTAACCTTTTTAGGTTTAGGTAACATCTCAAAAGTTTTATTCCTCTGGTTTTATGAATGTATAATGTCAATAGATACAGATGCACAATATCCTGCCACAAATGGATGATGATATCTGGGTACGAGAGCAATTGGAAATAGCGGTAAGTCCATAAAGGTTGGGGACGAGATGGCTATAGATACATCACGTGATTAATATACTAGTAATTAGTCGTCATCCTGTGTTTTCCATGAACTTTTCCTGCATAGAGTTATGTTCTAGAGCAACAAGCAAAACCGTCAAGAGAAAAGTTATTTCATGTAACGAGAAACAGCATGTAAATAAATGGCTTGCACATACTTTCTAGCTTATATACAAATAGAGTAAGTACGATTGTAACGACTTATTTCACTATGTTTAGTGACGTGACATAAGTTTGAAGCACCATGGACATAGCACCATGGAACGTGTAAAATTACACAGAGATTTCCAATTAAACCCTCTCTGGCGTGTTGGCAACAATTGTAACCTTTAAATCTATTCCCAATGTTGACATCTCTGAAGTTCTTTTCTCTGTCATTTTTTCTTCTCGAGTAATTCCCCCATTGCAACCATACAGTGCTAGCTGACTCGCTGACATTTTCCCATGACAAACAGCGCCGCGTCTTGCCATGGGCATGGCTGTCTCATCATCATGGTATGGGCATGCCGCACTCGTACCACCTCCCGAAGAACTTGCCGGTTCCGTCGTACCCTATCGGTCCGTACTTCGGGTCCTCCCCTCGGTACCGCCGCCAGAACCCTGGGGAGTAGATGTAACAAAATATTACAGTCGACGGGGGGATGTCCAGCTCAGTTTGGCAGTTGTTTGAGATGGGCGTGACTGATGTTTTTTACCTGTCACAAAATAGAAAGCTGTATGTCCTCAATGGGACTGCATCTCCATATAGCTACAAAATCTGTCCGTTAAATGTACGAACTAACATATGTATGAATAAAATTTTAGGGCCCTTCCAACATCTTTCATCAGTGATTTTTATTAACGTAATCCAGTGATATAGATTGAATTAAAATTATATTCTTCAATTTCCTGGATGACTAATATTTACAACCGGAACATGTGTATGGCCGTTATTTTCATACCGATGCTTACCTGTGGCCTGCTTACAGTAGGAGTAATACGGGTCTATGGCCGAGGCATCCCGGGTAGAGCCCAGGAACTCGCAGTGGTCCTGCCCTTGTCCTACCCGGTCTGCCACGTTACGGAACAGACCCGTCAGCGAGTCGCTCAGGAAGATCTGGGAAGGAAAGACGCAGTCATAACTCATGGTCGTACTTGTTTGTGTGTACTTTTTTCACATTTTTATTCAAACGTACATAAGTATACTTACATTACAGATATACACAGTGTATCGTTGCAGGGGTCATTCCCCACTGGCTTTTTTTGGCTAAGGTGTGCTTCCTAGTTACATATATCTACAGGGGTCATTCCCACTTCCTTTCTTGGATAGGGTGTGTTGTTGTTTGTGTGTTCTTGTTGGTAGCTGATATGCGCGTTGTGTAATCATCCAACACTTTTAGGTATAGTCTTAGCAGCAATATACCATTTTTCCTTTATCAAAAAGCTCTTCCTTTATAGTAACCGTTTGTAGTAGTCATTGGAATTCGGTGCAAATGGGGAAAACATTAATTGCAATCAATTAAATTCCACGTGTAACTGTTGTTAATATGTTTGGTTAGATCAACATTAAAAAGGAGTCTACACCTCCAAATACTTCAAGTTCAAGGAAAGAAACAGTTAAGTTCTTAATTCAAACCAGGTACAACTGGACTGGGAGGTTTCACTTACAGTTGAAACGCTCGTGAATCAACGGTGAATTAAAACCACAGGAGGTTTCTTTATGGAACAGTTGGAAAACAACGTCAAAATAGATAAACTTGACGAAATATTGAATACCTTGTAGCGTGTGGGCGTACACAGCACGACGCCGACATATTTGCCGACGTCATACTTGGTACGTTTGACGTACTGGTCGCCATGGCAACTGTTACAGGTGTCGTCATACTGGAACTTGTAGGCTGTCCAATAGCTCTCGTCCACCGGCGGCGGATCTGCAGATTGAAAATGACAAATACGTTCAACGCCAAAGACAAGCGCCAGAGAAAGGCCCCAAGTGCAGGTAAAGAAAACCGCCAAGCGGTCGGTCGCCCGACCGGAATCCCCATGGTCTCAACAAGTCCGTTTTATGTAGCGTTTACGAGTCCAGGGAAAACGCCAAAGGAGAAAAACGATTTCATAAAATGTGTCTTGTCATTTAAAGGCATGTGAAAGTCATGGGCAGGCATTGACCGCTAAACTGTACAAAAGCTAAACAAAGTCTGACCTCTGCCCTAGTATTCAAAATACAGGCATATGATCTTACATAGCAAACTATAGGGTTAATAGGGGAGATTCCGCAGTAAATAATCACACGCACTCAAACCACGTACAGTTGCCATTGACGTCAGGAGTTCAGAAAACAGCAGGTATTTGACCGTGCCTCCGTGATTCTCGGTGTAGGTTTGGCGAGAGCATCTTGTATTTGCTCCATATGCGATGATCTGTGGCCAGACAACCCCGTTTACGTTAAGCACCTTATAAGATCTTACAATGACGAACTCTCTGGCTAGCTTCCTGAGGCATGCCGTGTGGCAGGTATAATACTGGTTTTCCGTGACACCACACTGGCAGCAGTGTAAAGCTTTCCGTCTGTGTTGATTAGACATTCCAGCTGCCCTGTCCTTGTTCTAAGCTTACGAGCTAGATGAGATTATGGTTACCGCTTGTTTGTGCAGTATAATCCCTCGCCTGGTGGGGCGCTACGTACACACTCTCACTCGGTGTGAGGGCGAACGAGAGAATAAAAACGTTCAAAAACAGGACAATTGAGCTTTTAATTAATAGTCGATAATCAAAAGGTATGCATATATATTTCACGGACCATTGTAGTGTGCACGCGCTTGCCTCTAAAGACTGTGACAGGAAGATTTTCTACTTTATCTTATCAACATCATGTGAGTGAAGGTATGATGAGTGATGTGGAGCTTTCACTAAAACTGATACCACAACGGGGACTCGGTGCCGGTATAGTTTAAGTGCAGAGGTCCCGGGTTCTTGGATGTGGTAATCCCGAGGTGGAGATGGAGACTTTATTGTTATTCCAGACCGTGCTACTGTCAGACTCCGGGTCCGAGAGGGTAGGTTCATCCGTTGTCCTTAGATACCTCATGGGCTTGACGAGGCTTATTCACTCCTGAAGTAATGAAACAACAACCCCGACACGCACGCATTCTGTCACGTTTCAAGCGCTGTTTATTAGACTTCTAGCGACCCTGACCAGTCCACGGAGCCTGGTAGAGAGTCCCTTAGTGTTAAAGTCAAATTGTCCGACTTCCATGTCCTATATGTTGGAGCGTATAGTAATTCTGAGGCTGTCCGCCTATGTCTCCAATAAATCATGTTACCATCACATGTACGTGTCATGTGTGTATTCACAACTATACGTGTTCTATCCACTTCACGTCATGATGAGTAGGTGGCACATCAGTACTGGTGCCTTTTGGATCCTCACATGCACCAAGAGGTCCCGACAGATTGTCCGTGCATGATGACCGAGTTAAGCCCCCCTTCTCACTTGACCCGCGGCGTCGTTGCGGCCGATCGAATTGACAAAGCACTCAACGAATTTCATCGACAAAAAACGAATCTTTTTTAGCTTTGTGTTTTGTTTTTGTGTGTCTTTTTGGCCATACTTGTACGTTTTGAATGATATTCCCATGATAAAGTCAAGGGTAACACAAATCCAGTTAAGGACGCAGCGACACCGCCAGCGTGCCGCGGGTCCAGTGAGAGGGGGCCCGGGCTTTAGTGTGGATCTGGAGCCAGCCAGCCGGGAAGCCGTGTGAGGAAAAGGTCGTGTGCGAAGTCTGATGCCCGCGAGGAATGTCGAACTGTGGTGCACTCCGCAAATACGTTTGACCGACTGAACCAGAAACAAACGGATCACAGCCCGACATCCGTCCGACTGGGCCAAACAGTCGGGATCCAGACTAACATGTGCACTTCTCCTCATCAGTTCAGGTTGGGAGAACCTCTTCTACATATAGTGTGTAACGACAGTAGGGATACACTGACGGAGATGGTAAAATAAATTTGTACAGACGGGGAGTCGAAAAATAGTTTTACATGTAAGTGAATGGTGAAAGAAAAGAGGATAAACATAAAATGAAACTATATTGCAATAACCACTGACACAACGTTTTCATCCCCGAACCATGAAAGCCCTCCTGGTCTGGTCCATAACGCCCCGGTTGACACATAGCCTTGATCTCTCGGTGATGTACACAACATAGAAGTACGGATCATTTTGATTAGAAACAAAAACGACCCCTTTTAAAAATCGCTGAATTTGTGCCAATTTTAATTCGGGAGAGAGTTGGCAATCGTTTGGGTCAAGAGAGACTCGGCAGTCTGCTACTTGAGGTCGGGATGGTTGAGAACTTGAGAGTTGGGAGGTTGGGAGTAAGTCATCTACTGGTTGGGAAATGGTTGGGGCATGGTCGGACTTTTTTGGTTGGCGCAAAAGATAGGCGTGGCCTAAATCTGGTCAGACTGCTCCCAACCTACCAACAACCTTGGCTGGCTAGTGGTCGTGGGAAGGTCCTGAAAGTATAACCAGGGCTTAAATAACGTAGTAATCTCAGGTCATACAACGACTGCCCAAACAATCATCGTTGGCTCGAATGTGGTACTTCCAGACCGAGCCCTGCCTCTCAGAGATGCAATCTGCCCGTGTAATAAGGAAAATGAGACCATTTTGAGATTACCCGCTATTTGATCCACTCTTTTCTGTCCTTGATCGGGAATCAAATGATGTGTAAAATAGGGCAGAGTGGTTTAGAATTTGGGAAGGCTCCGTGACCCGTCTCTACACGGGTGGCAGACAACGCGCTACGTTAAGCCGTTTTGAGCTCTAACAGCCTTGCACATGATTTATCCTAAGAATTCAGGTGTTTATTTGTTAAACATGGCTGCACACTTGCCCCACATCTGTCGCCGCCCCGACATTCCGTGTTTTGACAGATGTCATGCAAACGTATGCTTAAAAAGTAGCGTTTCGGGGATTTGTTTGTAAGTGATCACAAGGAGGTCAGCTCTGCCCGAGGCCCGGGATTGGGTGAAGATGCCAGACATGTAATCTGTCCTGACGGGAGGAATGTAGGAAGGTACAAAGCCGCGAGTCTGATAAATGGGCCGAGGGAAATCCCGGGGAGCGTAAAGGCAAATTGAGACTCCGCTTTAATTTACAAAATTCCTCTAAGTAGGATGTGTGCCAAAGTAAAAGCCGCAACATTCACCTTTAGATCTGAAAGATAGCTGTAAGGACTCACACTTTCATGCGGTATAACGTTACATGCACATTTGTACCAAGACAGATGTACTCTTTTCATAACGTATAACTATCAGGGGCAAAGTGCAGAGCTGTTTCAGGGGCTAGCGAAGAGGTTATGATAACATTATCAGGTGTTCCTTGTCAATTAAATTTCAATTTTGCTTCTTTGATTTGAGTTATATATATATCAATACTAGGTATACATTACGCTTTACCACTGACATTAGAGGATATAGTATCCATACGTGTATACAAAGCCAGATATTACAGATAACAACTAAACTTCTTCTAATTCATCTCCATTATCACCGAATCACGAATCACTGCTTGAGCTGTCGCACCTGTTCCTTTAAGGAGCAGTAATAATTCTCACTGATAAGTCTTGGGGATATAATGTCTTCTTCCGCTACCGTAAACAGGAAATCGGAACTGATCGAATCAATGTAAGGTCTGCTGAGCAATCGCGTTGGTTGAGTCTTTATTTGGCGAAGGTCTGGGTTAGCTTCTCTCGACCCTCGTAAATTGTAACATGATGACAAACGTTCGGAATCATAGACTGTCGATAGCTACTGAGTTGGTCATGATGTGCACACAGCTGCGGTGTTGCCATATAACAATATACCCAATACACCAGACAGACTTCAAGAGGGATCATAACTTAGTAGTTTCCAACAGCAAGCCTTCTTCGCGAAGATTCTGTTCTGTTCGGTGATGGCGAAAACGGTAGCTGTTGCAAGATTTAAAAAATGGTTGCTGTCACAAGTTGGCTGTCAAAAAACGGAAAGCTGTCAAAGTGGTGGTTGTCAGAATAGTGCTTCGCTCTGATCATTCTGTTTCTGTAATACGTACTAGATTTCCAACCCTACTGTGTTTTGCATCATCCCGAATTCTTCTAGAAGCTGTTTGCGTGTCCACATTGACCTTTGACCTTTTTTTGACAGGGCTCCTATGAAATACAACCATGACAACCATGGGCACCAACTCAGACAAATATCGTTGTTGTTGTAACTCTACCCTCGACGAATGAACGCCTTTGGAGTTTGGAGAATATGCTCAGTGGGTATGATGAATGTTTTGAAAGTGAGATAGCATGTTTGATCTACTTCCAAGTTGCCGTTAATAGTGAAGTGTGACATTTGACATCAGTTGTCGCTGATGTGTAATGAAGCGACTCTTGTTTGAACAGGAAGGTCGTGACCTGTCTGCTACAACTGTCCGCCATCTTGGAATCTATTGGTCATGAGTGACGAAGGGCACCGACCGGGGTAGAGGTCATTTCATTGTGTAATCCGTCATGAAAGCGCCAGAACTTGGCCATGGGGGAACTGAAGAGGACAAAGTGGATGCGATCTCTTCATTGTGTTTTGGGTAATCTGATCAAATATACTGTTAAGGGGTAAATACATGTAATGGTTATGTAATGTTTCAAGATATTCTTCGGACCACAGTCACCAAACAATGATTGATTGGCATCAGATCAACCTCGGCAATTGAAAATGACTCTACGAGCTTCTCTTCCGGTAAGATAACTCTCGAAATTTAAGAAAAGGGCTATCCAAAAAATAGATAAGAGCAGGTTAGAATTGAGGATGACGGTTATTGCTGCGGATTAAACTTAATGAATACCTGTAGCTGTCTACAGCGTTTGGAAGTGATCATCATGGAAGCCCTTTCCGACATGCTTTGCGTGCAACCTCGTATCTGGAACTGCTATGACTCAAGTGACAACTACACGCGATCTGTCCACACGTCTCCAGTCTGACTTTTTCCACCAAGGAAAGAAATCACTGAAGATGAAGCGATAGGTGCCGTTGCCGATAACATTCCGTATATGGTTGTTACAAAAGAAGCAAATAGGGGAACTCTAGACCTTCCAATGCAACAGTTTCCTGTCCAAGTCTTTACAGATGCTCGTAGCTGTAACGTCTCAGAAGCCTACTGTCGTTAAGAAACGTGCCTGTCTTGTGTGTCCTGACTCGCCCTCGTTTGAAGAATTCGCCTGTTTTGTCCAAATGCCACGTTTTCCTACAGTTCAATACCTACAATGGTAACTGTAACATTCTTAACCTCTGAATTTGAGTATCAAGTTCAGTAGAAAGAATGCCTGTCTTCGCTTTCATGTTCACTTCAATTTTCTCGGTCGTATATACACAGAAGCCCCAAATAGTAGTTATAGAACGCCTACGCAGAAGTTTACAATCTACGATAGACAGATGTCCAGACGAACTGTCACTAACAAGCAATGACAATGGTAGCACGGTAAAGGCATAAAGGCCTTTAGGATCCTACACTGGGGTTTGTTTTTGCGAGGATCCCATTTACAAGCGCCGCATAAAAATCATTGAATGATTGAGAAAGGAATCATTTTCGACCGAAATGTGTCAGGAAGTTCTGTGTTATTCAAAATCCTTCCAGTTTTGCCGCATAACCCTTGCACATGTCATGGGGCCTTTCAAGAAATAGCTACCACACGGGCTAGTGGGTAGTGCATGAGCGTATACGTTCGAAAACCACTATTGACTGCCCTGTAACGTACGTATACCATCGTTTGTTCGTTTCAAGGCATCCTCATTTGAAGTGAAGCATGAAGTCAAGTAGCTAGTGGCAGTGCAATGCGGCTTCGCTACGGCTCGCGTTTTTGGCCAAACACAACGGGTCACCATACATGACTGAAATATGGACGACTTGCACGTTACAAAATAATTCACACCAGGCGTTTGTTTTCCTCAAGGGCCACTTTGATACGGAATTTCTACCTCTAACGTTAGAGGCGACATGTAACACATGCCTACTTCATTCCGATGTTCAGCCTACAGGTATTGTAGTCTTGAGACCAACAATTTGTTCAAACAATTCGGTATGGGCACTGAGAAGGCTGCAAGTGTATGTGACTCGGCCTAGTGGCTTTCCCTTGACCCGCTTACTGCAAGTCCTCGTCCAATGCTATAGTTTGCCGGAATCAGAACTATCTGCACAAAATGTGGTAGTAAAACCGTTCAATTATAAAAAGCTTATGGCTATGGTTCGCGGGATTGCTCCCGTAATTGCTGATGCGAATCCCACTCCAAGCCAAATCTATCTACAAGTCACTGGTAAGCTAGCTGACAGACATTCGGACTGAAGTTCCATCTCGTCGACCCTCCCAATCATCCGCAGCAACATTTCAGACACTTACTGACGAGAAGGAGAACGCTGGCTTCAAGTTGGGTCAAAGACGAACTGAACTTTGTCAGTAGATAAATGTATTACCGCATTTCCTGCCAAGCGACGCTTCCTTACAGGTGTGGGGGGACAGAGGTGTTGTGCGTGTGGAATCTTTAGCATCACATAACGTTACCAGGCATGTTGATACTGGAGTTTCTTACCCGAGAACTAATTGCAAGTAAATGATAACCGTCAAACTCTGAAAGGTTTGGCCTCATCTTTGAAAACCTTGGGGACGAAACGCCCCGCTGAAACCACATTACGTAGGTGGATTTCTCTGAAGAGCCTTACGTTTTATAGACAGTCTGTTGGGAGGTTTGTCATATCGGAGGCCTTGTGTGGGATATCTGATCCCACCAAGTGTTATCAGAGACTGGATTGGCCTTCACATTTCTGAAGGTTCCGAACACGCCCACACCTCGGCTGTCTTCGCTTACACCACAGCGCCTTGCGCCGAAATACCGACCTTTCCCGATCGGCACGACCTGCCAGCGCTAGCCTCCCCTTAAACACCTTTAATGTCTCACTCCTGGCGAATGGCACATACCGAAGCACAACTGCTCTAACCGCTTTCAGCTGTCCTGAAATGTTAGCCGTTCCCCTTGACAGATCGTGGAACATGACCCTGGTGGTTCAAGCTGACATGTTTAGCACTTGGCGAAATGATTCTCACGAGGCTTCTTGCCGCAATTGGAAACAGACAACCAGATATCACTCAACGTGGAAAAATTGATTTGACCTATAACGCGACGGCCAAGAACGCTAGAAGGCCGCCTATCCTGGGTTTTAAACTTCGGTCAAGTCTGATTTAGTGCAGACTGACGTCCCCCCCCCCCCAAATATACACCTTCCGTGCGCGAGTATGAGGAACATCCTAAATCATTACGTCATAACAGTGGGGGGGGGGCTGATACCGTCGTGAATTCCACATTTGTATATGCCCTCTCAACACTCATGTTGAGATATCACAATCGTAAATTGACAACGCACCTGTTCAAAGTTACCAAGCGCAAGCGCGTAATAAAAGTGTCAGCACAATGGATCACTTGTACTTGATTGTGACAGTGACTAATTGATCTTCAGTAAATATTTCCATCCCAGTCCCCTACATACACGACTGTAGCCCACAGGTTTGAAATAACAAACAGAATTGACCCCGTCTGACTGAAGAACTCCAAAAACGCCGGTCTCAGCGTGTGGCGTAATGGATAGGCAGACATGCATTTAGTCAAGGATGGACATTTGTGTACAATTAACCAGGGAGATGGTACCGCGGGGGTTTTGTCATCGCCGTTCAAGGTTGATGGTTTCTGCGGAGTGAAACCTGTAACTCTGGGGAGCTATGGGCAATTGGAACAGTCTGGACGATGGGTAGGGGGTGTAAGGGCAGTCTAGAGCTACTGATGTCGTCACAAGTGTGTCTGCTCCGTGGTTCGGAACCTGGCACCGCGGCTCGAAAAAAATGCACTTTTGAGAAGCAGACAATCAGAATATGATAGCAACGTGCAATTCTATGTAATACACTATTTGCTTCTAAAAAAACGCTTTTCACGAGCATTCAGGACCATTCAGTACCGGCCGGCTGTCGTGTTCACTGTGACGTCATCGCAGTTTAATTTGATCACCTGGCCGGCGACAGGAATCAAGAGCTGGAAGTACGATTTTTGATGGCTCGAAGTTCAATACTATCAAGAGGGTGTACATATGGCGCAAATGTCCATGTTCATCGGATAACACTGTTGTTGGTAATATATAATCAGAACGAAAATTGTATTTTGGTGTTTGTGGTGTCATAAACACTTCAAGCAAGAGTAAATATTTCAATAGAGAAGTACCTGCGCAACATTGCAGAGTAACAGATCTCTTGTCAGACAGACGTCGCTGAAGGACGTGATGCTCTGAATTGTTCATGTAAGGAAACACCCCCCTTAAGAGTCTTTATAAATGCTTTACGTTCTAATATTTCACACATCTTCATCAGCTTTCCCACACCTCCATCCTCAGCATCAGGTCAAAGCCCCCTCACTCCAGCTCCCTTCCCTGACGCAGTTTCCACGGAACACCGCTGAATGCATTTTCCACGGACACCACTGCCCTGTGGGATTCCGCCGCCATCTTTGACCCAGTCTCTCCCTCCGAGGTTATCGCGATCTTGAGAAACCCCGGCGAGGGCTACAAATCCTACCTGTTCACTACAGGACCGCACCACAGCTCATGATCACAGCTGACCCTTAACCTGACCTAGACCACCAGGAGCGATACAAGCCCGCAGCAAAAACAAACCAGCCGGCCAAATAGGGATGTGCCCCGCAGACAACCCCGACTGTCGTGCCCACCATTAGCGTAACCTAGAATTCCCTC
Organism: Branchiostoma lanceolatum; assembly: GCA_035149815.1. NCBI lineage: Eukaryota > Metazoa > Chordata > Leptocardii > Amphioxiformes > Branchiostomatidae > Branchiostoma > Branchiostoma lanceolatum. Next base: position 11,105,969 of record CM068868.1, on the reverse strand, counting down.
AGCAAACATCCCGCTTAAAAGGTATTTCTCCGGCTTTTCACTAAGCTGCTCTTAATTCGGAGCGCTGGCTGAGTTGCGGCCATACAAGAAAAAGCGTATTTAGCTGTAAGTGATTTGTAAATTGTGAAGTGTCATTAAGGTTAAGCAAGCATCGTTAAAGCAAGTTTACATGCGTTCGGTGGATACTCCGCACTTCGGCAAGGGATAAAGTATTAGGGATGCATTGGCACAAAACATATCTAAAATTTGGGTGCAAAACATGTATTCATCTGTAGTCTACACTTTTCATGCACTTTAGTACAAGAACAATTTTTTTCCTGTAAAAGTTAAGGCAGAAATCAAGCAAAACAAGACGTTTTGATGACAGGGGGTTGGTGTAAGTAGCTCATCAATTGCAAGTACCTCTCCCACCTAGTATCTCCCACCAAACACTGGCCAGCGCTAGCTGTTTGGCGAGTAGCTCAAATCACCAACACAACATCTTTCCATCCTGACCAAATGAATCCAAAGACTGTCAAGCTTACACAAACCAGACAATACTACCAGGGAATGATTTAAAAGCTGAGACTACTTCCGTCGAGAACCAGACAGTTGGTACGATTCAATTGTAATTCCCCTGAACGGCCCAGCTGCCAATGGCTCTTCTCTACCTCGCCGGTAGTGTTGAAATACGAAGTGTATATTCTTCGGCGAGGTACTTGAACTTATCAGGGAACCATCAAGCCTTGAACCACAAAGACTTCTTGGCACAAAACGCGTATAAAAGGAAGAACCGGCAAAGGATATCGCTAATTCAGGGACAGAAGTATATCGCCTACCGAGGTGACGGGTTTTGGGTTACAGAGAACATGCCAACAGTCGGACCCTCCTCGGTGCCACTGTCGTCTTCTTCTCTTCACAGGTTAAGTGTCGTCTACAGAATCGCGAGTCCTTAATGAAAGGCTTTCACGGACCACTAGATGTAGCAAATCAAAGTCTCACAGCTGCAAGGAAACTCGGCTCCACGACTCCGTTGAGAATGGGAGGACTTCAGTCAGAAGACTGGTACCAGTTCTTGTTCACAGGGCTGCGCCTTCTCGCCCTGCACCGTCAGTCTATCGCACAATCGTAAAATAAACACGCATTCTGCTCAAAGCACCGTCGCACCCAACATCTAATGACTTCTTACACTACTCTTTTCCACATATATGTTTATAAAGACCATGTCAACATCGTTAACGGGGATGGAAACGTTGACGGACTAACAAGAGTCGAAGTTTGAATTGATTGTTAGGTCCCGCTCTCTCTAGACCCAAACGTCCAGGTACCAGAAGAGCCTATCTGAGAATAGGTCTTTAAATTTCATTTGAAGTGTACCTGATAGAAGAACTGAGTCTTTCATACCTAAATGTGCTTTCAAGTCGTCCACATCAGCACCATCGGTATTAAATGCGGACAAAACTGCTGTCTTTATCGTTTCCCCTCGTTTCCTTTTCTTGTTACACCAGGCCTGCCTTCCATCAGCAGTTTCACAGTTTGATCAATCCTGACGTTTGAGTCTCCGTATTTCGTCCCCTTACCATCTCTCGCCTTCCCTGGGGTACAACAATACCGTTCCTTCAGCGCTTCAGCAATTTGTTTTGTTATTTCATGGCTCTAGTTGGCGGTTGTGCCCGGAAATTCTACAACGCTGTTTGACAGGTTCGTGCCTGGGGTGTTCTGAGCGAATCTAAACTCCGGGTACCTTACGCGTTAGGACCACCCCAACGGAAACATCTTCGCCTGAAGGTGATGCTGAGCGTTCCCGCGGGAAAACTACCGGGAGGCAGCGCGCACGTCAGTCAGCGCATAACACTTACGTGTGGAAATCGGTCGGACTGCTACGGTTGAAAATCAAATAAACAAATGCCGTCGAAAGTTAGGTCAATATTTTGGTTGGAAAAAAACGCTGGATCAAAACAGACGCTAGGGTAACTTGGTTCCCGATAGACAACGCCTGGTTCTGTTCTTGGAACAGGACTATCTTGTCTGGAGACATATTGGCCAGTCTTCAATAGGTGAATCATTGTTCATGAATCCACAGAAAGATGTACATGGAATCTTCCATCGCGTCACTGCAACCTTCAAAGTTTTATAACACGAAGGCGAATGAGAGGAGAGTGAGTGAGTGCGTCGGTGAGTGAGTCTATGCGAGCGAGTGAGCGCGTGCGTGAGTGAGTGTATGTGTGAGAGTATGTGCAAGCGTGAGCAAGTGAGTGCGTGCGTGAGTGAGTATATGTGTGAGAGTATGTGTTAGGGTGAGTGAGTGAGTGGGTGAGTGAGTGAGTGCGTGTTATGTGTAGGGGTATGTGCAATGGTGCGTGCGTGAGACTAGTGACCCCGTTCACACTCATTTTTTTCAATCGCGATTGAAGTATAATCGCGATTGAATCGATTCGATCGCGATTGATTTTTTTCAGTGTGAACGCTCCCGATCGCAATTGGATCGATTCGATCGCGATTGTTTTAAATCCACCTCCGGAGGTAGTTTGGGGAGGATCAATCCAATCCAACCCTATCAAATTTGGAGTGTGAACGCAACTACGATTCATTCCATCGCGATCGGCGGGGATTTCGGCTGGTTCCGGGGTCGGAGGTCATACATTCGGGTACGTGGGGTCATAGTTCCCACCGCGCGGGAAAACAAACCCAAGCCACACACGTCAGATCGCTCTCTTACAACAACAACAACAACTTTTCATCGTCAACAATGCCCAAGAAGAAGGATAAAACTCCGTCAGTAACTTCAGCTGGTGGCAGGTGGCGCGATGAGGAGACCAGACCAGAGTGTGTGTAATGGTGCGTGAGTGAGAGTAAGTGAGTGAAAGTGAGCAAAAGTTCGTAATCAGCTTTTTGTTTCCAGTGTACAAATATGTCTTCAATATCACTGAAGAACAGAAAAGAATCCGTCCGTACCTTGTATTAGCAGTTTGAAGACAATCTGCGTCAGATTAGCGATCAGCCTTTCTTGGGTTTGAATCTTGGATTCCATTTCTGCAATGCTTTTTTCTCTGCGGAAAAATGATAATCAAATCATTAAATCACAAATAATTGTGCGACTTATCATGGTTTTCAAATGTAGATTTATTCGTGTTGTTTAAAATTGATGATTCTACCTACATATATCAAGCTAAATAGCCCAAAGATGATAGTATTATCATTGAATGATAAGATATTCTTAAATATGGAATCATTCCACAATTAAGAATGTAAAATAATTATGATGAAGACTGAACATGAATCCCATCCTAAAATGCTCGTTGTCTTAATAGCTCCTGAAATTCTGTTCTCTAAAAAAAGCAGGTAACGTCAACATCTACAGGGGGTCAATGATCTAAACGCGAACTTCCAGTCTGGTGTCATTGTTTACTTATCAGACTGATGGACCGGTTTATAAACTCGTGCACGGTGGCCTGCCATCTAGAGATCTGACCGCAATTCAAACCACCCATCTGGTGGATTACCACCCGATCCAATCCTGTTACGATAATCCAGTAAGCGAATCTAGAAACCAGGCCATCCGATCTCCAGCTTTGCTAACATGTGTGTGCGCCCACCAACACCCAAGTAAGGTCTGAGAAGTGAGGCAACGACGATGAAGGTCACACAGACCGTGTGAAGTTCGCGGAGCCAGATGAAACACTCTGCAGATCACAAACTTGCAGACCATCACTTTCAGGAGGAGTGGCGTTGAGGATAATTGGTAAATTAACCCTGCCGTATGCGGTAATTTTGACCTCTACAGTGCGACACTGGAATTGGCCGGTATGTTTGCAGGCTCCGCCGCTGAGTGAGAGCCTGCGTGTCGTGCGGGTCAGGGTTAACACGGAGGGGGCCGGAAGGTCGGCGGGCTGCTATCCGAGCTGATACCGGTTTTAAACTGTTACCATGTGAAGTAGAAAACCGCGGAACGTACGTTTGCAACACTAAATGTGATCATTGACTTCTGCAGACTACATGATCCGCGCATATCCACACCCGTACAGTTTCACTTGGTGTGGATAAGATGTGTTGCACCATACCAAACTATAGACACGCATGTCTATTAGGCACTACGCGATGTGTCCTTGACTGTAAAGGTTTCCCATTATCGCCCAGACCCGGGCGGCAGATGCAGACGGATCCCCACGAGCAGCCCGGCAGGGCCCGGCTAGTTCAAGGCGCCGCCGTGTACTGATGAATGACGGGACGGGTAATGCCGTTAGCTGTAATTTACCTTGTGAATGTTCCGCCTGCGGTTCCTCCTGCCGCACAGGAAACTATCTATCTCCGGTCCGGTCTCTGGAATAGTTACGAGTGGCAATAAACGTCCACCAGGATAGCTGTATTATAGGCACAAACTCGTAAAACCCGACCGGCAGTGCGCTCCGTACCAATTCTGAACCGCCAGGCAGTCCTCCTGGAACCCATCTCGCGGCAACCAAGTCGCGTTGATCGCCAACATAATAAATCGTTGTACTTTATTGCTTTAAACGTCTGCTCTTTTTTGACATATTTCGGCCCCTTCAAAAGATGAGGTTAAGGCAGTCGAACTCATTCCAAATGGGTAAGTCGGTTTTGTCAATATGTCTGTCGCAATTTTCACATCTAGTACTTTTAATTTGACCGTTGGCATTCTAACACCCACAACAATCAAAAGTATAAGTTAAATTGAATTTAATTTTATTCCTCCGGTGACATTGTGCAAATTTTCAGATCTATTGTTGTTAATCACAAGGCACAGAAGCCAAAATATGTACATCAGAAATGGAAAACTCATAATTTCCTTTAAAAATTCTGAACAAATATCTAAGAAAACATGAGGTAAACCAAGATGTCCGTGTGTGGAGACCCCATGTTAGATGACACACCTGGTGCCCTGTACTGCCTCTCTCCCGTCGTTCATCTTCCGGATCTCGCGGGTGATATTCTCCAGTTTGGACTGCTGCAGGCTCAGCCTCCGGCTCAAGTTGATCTGGTTTCTCGCCAAATGCTGCAGGAATGAACAACAACCGGGATCGTCAGTACAATCATGCATGATGTGGAATTGACGTACCTATAAAAGAAGGCAGTTCAGGTAGAAACAAGATATTACCTCCAGAAGCTGTCGGGAGCATACCCAAAATATTACTCTTTCTACAGAAACCGCAATAATATTTTTACAACCGTATGATTATGGCATCTGCCATATCTGTATAAAGATCAACATATGTCCCTACAAAAGTGCAATACACACGTACGTCTGTGTCATTGACTAGTCTTGGATAAGTACAGAACTAGTACTTTTCATCTGTAGATACCAAAAACATTTGCCTACACGTATTTCCGTTGAAATGGTTGTTCCGTAACTCAGTTGCAACGCTCTTGCTATCAGTGGCCCATATGCCATATAGTACTGCCAGTTAGAGTCGGTCGACGTTTACCATCGTCCCATGTGTTCAATGAGAGATCGAAGCATCATCAGTATACTGTGTCTCTCTTTCATTTATATAGCCAAGAATGTTTGTGTTCAAGAGTTGCAAAGATAATGTTTTCCTTAGTAGCTTATCGGGCGGCCAGATGTCGGAAGGAGAGGCAGAGGAGGAGACTGTGCACATCCGCCGAGACGTCCATCTTCAACTCTGTCATCTTTTATCACGTTCTGGCGCAAGAGGTCATCAGTTCACCCCGCTTTCAACAACAGTTAACTAGGTCATGTCGGCCAAAACAAAAGGTGTATGTGAATTCTTTGGCCATGTTTGATTCGTGGGAAGAGGTCAGTTCTACCAGCGATAGTAAGGCCTTTATTCGATACCCTACTTGATCCCCCCAAGCAGGCCGGTACATAACATGTCGACAGGCACTTACTGATCCTTACTGAGCTTACTACATTAAGATGGCACCTAAAAGTAAAAGTGAATTTCAATTCTTTGGCCATGTTTGATGTGTAGGAAGAGGTCATTTCTACCCTCAGTGATGCACTGATGGCAAGACCATTATTTGATACCCTAGGTGTACTTGAACTCCGTACTCGAAGTAGGCCGATGCATAACAGGCACAACAGTGTTGACAGGCACTGACTACGTTAAAAACGGTTTTGGTCAGTCCTAGATTTGCGACGATCAAACACTAATCATTCTTCATACACACTATCAGGCCACATACACACTATCAGGACTGACGGAAGTTCAACTGATGCCATTCTCGTTGATGATGATATATGACGGTTGTACGTGTCGCATCCAGTAGATGAGAAGCACCTGGTTACTCACCAACGCCATCTCACAAAGAAATGCCATGATGGCGATCTCACCCGATGTACATATGTCTTTTAAACAGACATTTAACATGTTGCCAGGCAATAAATGGCCTTTGGTGACTCTTAGATCTGCGACGATCAAACACTAATCATTCTTTATTGTTCGGTCTTATCAACCACTTTACACTCCATCAGGACTGTCAATCTCGTTGACGGTTCTACGTGTCGTATCCAAAGATGAGAAGCGCCTGGTAACATACCTACGCCATTTCATTGAGTAGTAATGTCATGATTCATCATGACATTATTCATTTATTTATTTATTTATTCATCTTTAGGGTGGTCCCTTTAGTTAACAATGTAACTGATTTTCAAGGGAGCCCATAAATTACTACTTAATTAAATGGCGTAGGGCTCATGATGATGATCTCGATGGACATTTGTCTTACCTATAGCCTCCTTATGGGCATTTACTAACATGGAACTGACATTGAAATCATGGAAGCCATGGAAAGATTGGCCGATGGCAATGGCAGATTGGCGATGTTGATGCAACGTGGATGAAGATCCGTGTCTTTTCATGCGGCATTTTCATGTCACACAGTCGACGGGCTTCGGCCATATCTGTTGATCGCCAGAAGGTCATCAAATTTAAAATCGCCGGAGACTCGAGCGAATTTTTCACCTGAAAATATACTCTGGGCTGGCTCGGGGACCTACGAACATCGGCCGATATCTATTAAAAAGAGCGCACGCAGTTATCGAGAGAACACTGGGCGTATTCCTACCTAAAATGTAACTTAGAGCTTGCAGACCCGTCGGCCAATCGATTTTAAATCTGTGTGTCACAGAGGCGTAATGATAAGGTAATTCGCAACATCACGTTCACATTGGTCCGTATCCGGCCTTCTCTGAAAGAAAGTTACCTGCTGAATCAATCAATGGGTGGAAACGGACTCAGCATAGCCAATGGCAGTGGACGTGTCACAGCATTCTCGGCCAAGCAGCGTTTTTGTTGGAGTAGCAGACTAGGAGGGTTCAGTTTTTAATATGTCTGCGATACACACCAAGCTGAGCGAAATGATAAGAGGCTAAGAGCTGTACCAAAAGTATCAATGTTCCGCCGTACCACCCCCTAAGCTGTCAGCAGGTACCTAAAGATGAGATTGATATGAGTTTGCATATCTGATGTCAGACCTTGACCCAGACACATGGTAACATTGATAAACACTGCCTCATCAACACCGGCTGGATCGGCAGGGAGGCAAGCATCAGGAAGGCCAGCCGGGCTCCGAATACGTTGGGCATTGGCATTCAACAAATTAAAGCAAAAATGCTTACTTAGCGATATTGCCGTTATTATTGCAGTACATTGCCTACTTCGAAATATATCGCAAAAAAAGTGTAGGTACTACTACGTCATTAGAGGCGTACAGTAGGACGCAACGGACCTTTTAAAATGTCATCTTCCAAGTAAAAAAGTCGGACTGACACAGACCAGATTGGATCATCTCTTGTATGACTCCCGTCCATTGGCTTGTTTAGCCCCCCAGTGCGGAGGGGTCGATAGGTTGATAACGGTTGATCAACTACAGGTGTATACATGTTTAAATCTGTAATCGGCAGTGCGTGCATAGTGGCGACTCCACGCCCAGACACCGCAGAGCGTCACTCACTGGAACCCAAGTGTGACAAATGCATGGCTTAAACAAACGGAAGATAAGCGGCAATTGAGTTGTCAATATTGTACCACATCCGAGCCACTCAACAACTAAGGTTCCACGGTCGCATAACTTTGATTACTTTTGACGTTGGATTGCTTTGATCGAAATTGAGTACCGTGATTGACACCCGGTTGACTGGTGTTGCGGAGAACACACCGGGTGTGAAATGTGTCTGCCCTGGATGTTGATGCTCTACAGATGGGTGTCTCAATTGTGGTGTGTTCGAGTCTCATTCAAAAGTTTGTGTCTAGCTAATCACCTCGATTGATATCAGTATCCTTGGATAAACATCACATCGTGTTTTGACACGCTGGACAGTGTTGTTGATAATTGTTCATGATCTTGATAATACCGCCTATATGCCAACTATTGACCAGATTTGTTTCATTTCAAGTCCAACTATTTCGTCGCATGTGGTACTCATCGTTGTCGACCTTGGATCAGGAGGAGGCGGCGAAACCGAGATTGTCCTCAAATGATTCATATATTCCGTTTCACCCGAAAATGGCAGCAATGTGTGCATAGACGAAGGACAAGACAGGGAGCAGAGCTGGCTACAAGTTATGATGAGCTACTGTCGGGTATTCTTTTAATCAATCTTTTATTCAAAACTATTTCCGTAATTTCCGACCTATTTACAACTGGAAGGAAGGTGATCTAGAGAAAAACAGTTTTGAGGAAAAACAGAACAGCTCGATGCAGCACACTTACGTACACCCAATAGTCTCTTCACATCCAGAAAACTACGAAACGGTGCTTTATGTCTGGTCCTGCTGCTTCTATTCTCTTTGATTGCGGGAACAGAAATGCATTCAAAGGGCTCGGCACATGTCGGTTCCGGCTGAACTAATGGTATATCTAGGTCAACGTGAAAGGGTGTGGATCAGAGGTTCAGATCAGCCGGGCTGCAGAAGGAAATCCTGAAGATGAAGACCTTATCAATCAACCCAGATATTCCTCTTGATCTTGTGGACAAAGTCCGACAAACCCAGATTTACCACCAGGCATCAGCCGTTACTCGATGTTCAGGCCTTCATTCTGGGAGATCAAAATGGCGGACAATTCCAATATGGCGCCAAGGTCATATGTGTCATGAAGAATGGTATCTGATATAACATGTGATCTGATGTGTTCGCGCGGGCAGCATCTCTGCTGGTGTAATGTTAACCTTACTGAGGGCGGGGATGGGATATCCTACAGGGTGAGAGATGGCAGATAAGATTGCTCACTCGCAGGGTCAGGCCCGTCGTTGGCCTGCAGGTCGTCAGATTACCGATGACTGTACACCATGATGTAGGTCAAATGAAGGTCATGATGTATACCAGAAATTTCGACCCCTGGAAAGTTATACGGGAGCTCCGTTGAAATTGAGACATTCGTTGTTTGAATTTAATATAAAAGTGATTAAACAAAAAGATATGATCATAAGCGAGCCGAGCCAGTCACACTGGAGCCGGGACTTACTTTCTACGCTCTAACTCTCAGTGTGGGATGTTCTAAGTAGGGCGATTGTCCAAGTGTGTAAATGTATCTGAAACTAACAATCTTCATAGTGTGATTAGGATAATTATGTTCTTGCCAACTTCAACGGACGAATGACCTTTATTCCCAGTCAGTGCTGTAGGGTATCACCCAGACCCCGCGCGGCTCGTCCCCTGACATGGCACACTGTAGGGCTGGCACCTACCCAAGTTGTCTGGCAGTGACTTTTGCACAAGCTGAGTTGAAGCAGGACTTGCAACCGTAACGACCGAACGATTCACTGTCCATTCAGTCGGAAAGAATTTGGAGGCGCTGAAAGGATGCCGCCGACTAATAACAAGAAAGTGCCAACATTGGCTGGTCGCTCACGTTCTCGTCTGAATTCCAACGCTAAGGACCTTCTCCATACCGAGGCTCACTTACGGTCGATCATCAGAAGTCCCGTTGTTTGCAATTTTCCATGAGAAGTGAACATGTTAAGGAACTGTTTATGGGAAACAGTTTCTTAGTATCCCCCGTAGTTTTACAGGATGAATTTTGGCCACACTGCTGGTCTTTCGTTTCTGTATGAGATTCGTGAGACGTAGATATATACGCACATATTCTGTAACGATTTGTCAGTACTTAACTACCCAAGGGGACATGTGCGTGTGATAACCAAAATAGACAAATATCAATATCCATACCTGAGAAAGCATTTACCGTACATCGAACGGTCAACTTAGTTGTCACACGGAAGAATATTCCTGATTGGTCTATTAATCAAAGTAGTTCTTTAATATCCTTTGATCTCATTTCGATATGTGACGGAAAACTGCTGTTTGTTTGTTTGTTTGTTTGTTTGTTTGTTTGTTTGTTTGTTCAGATGCACTTTGCTTTTAGGAATGTTAGATGATTGAGGGTACAAAACGTGTGCCGATGTAAGAGATGGTTGGATGTACCGGGCTCCATACAGACCTCTAACGTACACACCACAGGTCATGTTTTCACGGATATGTCCTACTGGTAAAACATGCAATTCACTGCCAATATAAACATATTTAATATGTATCCAACTTTCTAACCGAGTTAACATCATTTCTCTGACATCCATGTCCGCGTGACGAAAGGTAAGGCGTCCCAGGGCTAACTGTTGCTTAAACGTTTTCCAAGGCGTCGGTCCGGAGCTCAAAAGTGTGGTTCCCAAACAAGGGCCCATGCTGTAACTACAGACGTTGTATCAAACGTTCACTTCGACTTTCCCTCCCCTCTATGTTTGGGTCAACCATTTGGTAATTACAGCGCGATCTTCAAATGTTGTAATACAGCAATCCTATCTACACATAGTTCACGGGTCAGAAGGAATGTTAGGAGCGCCACGTGTTTTTCTACACTAGGGTTGATGAGGTTGAACTCCCTCTGAGTGCTTGAGCAGCCGCTAAGCTAAGTGAAAACACCAGGCTGTGTACACATTGGCCTTGACGTTGATATTCAACAGAGCCATGTTGTTTGAGTGCTGCAAGACATTTACAGATCCATACAGTCAACAACGATTTGTATTGGATGAAAATATAACAGTTGCAACGTACATTTTGTGTTCCCAGGCGTTCTTGATACTCGTTCCTAGTCCGGACAGCCTATTTTAATAGCTAGTGGGTTGGTTGCTTGACCATTTGGAAACTGAATCGTATCAACTGGAATGCAGACAGTCACTGATGTCGTCTGCACAAGACAAGGAGTGTCGTCTGCACAAGACAAGGCGTGCGTTCGTCAGTCCGCTGTCCAGCACAGATGTACAGACTCGTCTGGAGGCTGCTCGAGTAGATTTCTTCTTCGCCTAGCATCGTGCTTAGGACTGTTCTACACGACATTTACATAGCCAACCTGTTAACTTATTGTCTTAGACTCTTACTGTGGCTATGCCTTCGTCCTAACTGGACTTCATATTTCTATGCCATTTAGCGACATGCGTGCACTACATACAAACGTCCAAGATGTTTGTCATAAACAGGCACTGATTTACGAAGAGTTTTTGGAATGTCCACCAATATTGATATGTTTATCCGCTTCCACAGGACATTGCTCCTGTCTGCCTCGTGCACCTTTAAGTTTTTAAGGTTTCCTGAAGCGCTACGAGGTCCCGCGAGAAGAGCAGTTTCTCACCTTAACCACGCCCACGCGGCACGTAGTGAAGAAAAAGGATCCAGTCGGAAACATTCCCTCCTAGTGGACGTGTATCAAGGTAAAGAGGCTTCTGATAGTCACAATAAAGGCGGTTCCTAAACCTACTGTCATTTATTTTTAAAAAACACAAAAAGAAACATAAGAGCGCAGGCTACTTCAAAATTGCCGAAATGTCCAGGCGATGACTTCTGTAACTACACAAACCAAACTCACCTGCATGTCTTCATGTCTGAGCGGAGTAGAAGTCCCGACCCCGTCAGGTTGCCGCTCCGGACTCCTTTCTGAACCTAGTGCGTTCACTTGCTCGAAGAGCTGTAGAATTGTCCCACTCTGGTTATAGACTAAGTTACGAACTTCCATTTGGAATTTGTTGTTTTTGTCTCGCGATTCCCTCATTGTTAGTTTTAACTGCTGAATGAGCGTCTCGTGTGCCGTTAGTACTTTGTCGACTTCTTCTCTATCCCGAACAAGGCTCCTTATCAAGTCGTCTTGGTTGGTATTTAAACCTTCTATCACTGCCAGTCTGTCCTTCAGTTGTCTAATTTCTATCTCCAGATTACGGAGGTCCTGCGGAGCCTGCTGCGCTACCTGCGGCGTGCTCGGTTTCTCCTCCCGCTGCATCCTCTTCAGGAACTCCGCGGACTTGTTCAGCACGTTCCTCTCCGTCTCCAGGAGTCTCGTGGTCAGCTCGCTGCGGAGCTGGGCGATCTGGGTCTGCATGATCTCCCACCGGCGCGACATGGCCTGTATGTCCTGCTGCCTGATGCCCGTGTCCGCGGCGTTACAGGTCTGTTTCGCTAGGGTTTCTGGCACGATGAAGGTGTAGGCACACTGGCCGGACCCCGGTGCCAGGACCTGCGCTAGAGTCTCTGCGGCCAGGCTGGGGGAGGGCGAGCCGTGGGCAGTCTGTCCCTCCCCCGTGACCGGAACATTAGTTCTGACACTGATAGTTTCTACCTCAGGCAGGTCAGCGCCAAGTCCTTCAGCGGCCCAAGACTTTGTCGCCTTTTCACCTACTGCTTTCTTCAGCCTTTGTGTCTCCTCAATGGCCTTCTGCTTCTCACTGTCGGTAAAGGGAGTCCCCTCCCCCGCCTGCGCCCCCTCCGTAGGCCCGTGGAATTCCCGGCCTGTGAGGGACGCCGCTTTCCCGGCCTCGGGTTCTCCATCGGCGAAGGTCAGCGTTCCGAACAAGCATAAGACCGCTAAGCTAGGAAGCACTTCCCTCCTGATCGCCGTACAGAGCATGCTTGCTTACTGGAGCCTCGCTTCTGGCTCGCAGCTAGCGCCCGAACTGTGTAACCTAAGATAGCGCAGCATCACAAGTACGCTACCGCGGGGGGAAGTCCGTCTGGGCCCGACAAGTCCGCTTTCCTGCCTGCTCTTGGCTGAACTGCCAGGGGCTGTGTCGCCCCGGGAAGCGCCCTGTCAGTGGTCAACTGTGATAAATGTGCCGGTCCTTTCGTGTCAGGATGGCCGCATGCCGGACCCCACATGTGTGTTTATCTTCACCACCTCGGCAGCGAGGCTCTCGTGGGAGACTTCGGAGTTTCGGACTTCACCGTCGGGGGATTCCTGAGACCTCTGACGCAGAGACTTGGGCTCCTTTGGGGTACCCCAGAGCACCGGGTCTCGATCTCATCTATGTAGATGCGGGACAACGAAAGTACGGAAGGGGTGGGGTTGGAGTGGAGTGAGGAAGACATAATTGAGGCGATTTATTTACGAACCCACACATAACTGTAAATCCAGAAATTTTCGCGGTGGTTTTATATTCGCGGTTTTCGCGGTAACCTGTTTAACGCAAATTTAAAACTACCGCGAAAATACTTGTTCTGTCTTCTGCCCACCTACCCCTTTCTGACAACCACGAACTTAAAGACCACCGCGAAGACTATTTTGCTGAGGCGCAGTGTTTTAATCTGAATGTGATGCGCCATTTTAATTCTGCACCCCTTTCCCGCTCAGTTTACGCTGACAGGTGCCCCTGCTTGCTTCTAGTACCATCATTGTAGGCGACGTATATACGTAGTTTGTGTGTTAGGAGCCACTTTCTCACAATGCCGTGTTTGTTCTCAGTTACCCTACCCGTCAAGACTGTCACGAGAACGCCAACAAATGGCAGGGACAGGCAAAAGCGCACATTCCCGCGGTCCGGGCAACCAGAAACCTCCATTTCCAGATGGGCCAGTCTCACAAGTTCGCACGGCGATGTCAGACGAACTTTTGCAAACCTCGCACGCCTACAAACACTACCTCCGTGGGCCACGGGACAATCGTCTACTTGTGATGTCTGCCCTGAGAATTTACAGCCTACAGCCCTGTCTTAGAAGGAACCATGCTGACGAGAACTTGGCACCAGTACCGCTGTTGAGACATGACTAAAGAACAATGCATGACGGGAACGTGGGAACAACAGAATAGATCCGTCCATTGTCCCTGTCTGTACAATGAGGTCTCCCTATAACCTCCTGGGTCTGTACCAGTTGTTATCCACGTTGTTTAAAAACATCACTTATGCAAAATGTGGTAAAGGTAGGGTGCTGATGGTAGCAATATGTCCCGAGCATGCTTCGGTTCTATCGTTCAAACATGATGGGTAAAAGCAATGCTTGGCACTTTGAAAATCAAGATTGCGCAAGAGAAATCTAAGTTCTACCACCCCCTCCCGCTAAAAAGAGAGCTAGTGGCAATGTGAAGAATCCCTCGTTTGTTGACGCTACAAAAGTACACAGTTTCTAGCACTAAAAGTACACCGTCCCTTTCAATGTTCTCCCAGTTCATCCGGGGACTACTACTGGTGGAAGAGAATGACATGCATCACGCTTTGTGAACAATGACATTTAAAAATGTCTGGGGCATGATGGGATATCCTGGCATAAAGCCATTATGTCCACGGTTGTTTCTCTTTAGGCAACTGCTGAGTCTTTGAGTGAATGACGTTTCTTTTCACGTCTTATTATCATCATTATGCGTACGCCCCTCACAGGGGGTACGTGCACCTTTACGTAAGTTCTATTATTTTGAGTGTTGCACGAAGAAGTGACGAACTCTGACGGAAAATTACGACGTCTTTTCCCGAGAAATCTCAGTGGCGTCTGGGGTGTCGTTAAACTTGATCAAGTTAAGATGTGGGCTTCCCACAGCGCGTGCTTGCAAACTCAAAGTTATTGCCACGGCTTCCCCAGGCATTCCTTAACATACGCAGCTGTTTTCATCTCATCTCTTTAGAGGACGATTTAGACTTAATCAAGAGTGATATGGTGTGACGTCTTGTGTTGGTTGGCAAGGCTCTTAATACTGGAGAAGAATAGAAGACTTATGAGGCCGTGGATTGGAACAGACAGCTTTTCAGACCCCGCGAGACATTGCGAGACCTCACGATACCATAGGACCCGATCAATGTCGACAGAGCGGTGTCCGTGAACTTGAAGTGATACTGAAGTGTTATTTCAATCGGTGCCAGAATTAAACGAAATTACTGCGCGAGGGATCATAACACGTTCAAATTGATCCATCCTGACAACTGGGTACCCGTAACGTGCTCCGAGTCTTGTACTGGCACCACAATACTTGCATCTGCCAAACAGTATTGGCAAACAAGATTACTGGATTGGTATGTCGGAACGTTTTTACAAGGCTATCATCGTCCAATGGACATCGCAAAGTCTGTCACTTTTACTCCAGCAGCCAAACGGTCTATTTATCTTATCTGCCCATCTATTTGCATTTGTGAGAAGAAGCCATGTTCATTTGAACTCAATTGGACGCGACAGCCTACAACAGGATAGCTTTTCTTTAAGGCCGAACTGTTCCGCTGCTAGACCGAGTCCAAATCGTTTATGGTTACTGTTAAGTGTCCAGTGTAGGTGAGTGTAAACACACTTGCCCACGCATCTCTCTGCTACGTCTTAAGTGTACCGTTACAACCTACCATGTTTATGGCACAGTGAAGAGAAAATGTGATGCTTAAGGTATTTTCTTTTACGCTTGTGTTTATTTTGAATTTCAGGGAACTGGCCCTATGTGAGTGAGTGAGTGAGTGAGTGAGTGAGTGAGTGAGTGAGTGAGTTAGTGAGTGAGTGAGTGAGTGAGTGAGTGAGTGAGTGAGTGAGTGAGTGAGTGAGTGAGTGTGAGTGAGTGAATGAGTGAGTGGATGAGTGAGTGTGAGTGAGTGAGTATTTTTATTAGTTTCTTCTCCATGCACAGCGTATACATCCTGTTCAAAATCGAGGGCGCACGCGAGTAAACGCAGATTTCATGTTTCCCTCTTTGCTGTGGATTTGCCATGTACACGGCAATGGTGACACATAGGATGTACACGGTTGTAGTGTAAATCACTGCAAATGAACTTGTAGGCGTGGGGCTCAGAGGGTGTGAGCTAGTAGTTACATCAATGATCTAAGCACATTATTTCTATTCAAGGCCGACATTTGATAACGTGGGCTGAGATTAAGTTCACTAAACTAGGTGAAGACGGAAATATCTGTGGGTCTGTATTAGATAATGGACTCATAAAGCTTTGTTAGATACACGCGGGAGAGATTACTTAAGTTCCCCTCTCACTGGACCCGCGGCACGCTGGCGGCGTCGCTGCGTCCTAAACTGGATTTGTGTTACCCTTGACTTTATAATGGGAATATCATGCAAAACGTACAAGTATGACCAAAAAGAGAACAAAACACACAAAACTTAAAAAGATTCGTCGATGAAAATTGTTGAGTGCTTTACCAATTCGATCGGCCGCAGCGATACCGCCAGCGTGCCGCGGGTTCAGTGAGAGGAGGGCTTTACACTCACTGTCCATAACTCTCTCCGTGATGATAGCAATGTCATACACGTCTGTAACTACGTTCTTTCTTTCCTTTTTTGCTGTTTCCTCATTCTAAACGTTCACAAGCTTCAGCCTTTCTGCATTTTCCAAGATTTTCGGCTCCCCTCTCCGTCGTGTCCTAAACCGTTATATTCACATCATTTGAGACTCTAAGAAAACAGTGTCTTTTTTTTCACCAATCAACAAACTGACCCAATGATTGACAGGCACGCCCGGCGACCGAAAGCCCTAACTGCCGTCTGAGCTCAGTGACAAGTGCTTAATTGGTTAACCGATACATTTTTACTGCAACATTTTGAAAGTGTCAAGTCACGTATGCATGTTCAGTGGTATTGGGGGTATCATGTTCAGTGGTATTGGGGGTATCATGTTGTTGAAAAGGTTGGTCGGGGTCAGCGACGTAAAATCGACCATGCCGGCGGTTGGCTGGATGGGCCTCTGTGTCCTGGTGCGGAAATGACAGCAGCACATTGTGAACTGACGGTAGTATACAACTATACCAAAACCTTCCTTTGCCATTGAAGTACCTAGTAGGTTGGCTGAACATATGTAGTGTAACCCCGACTGGGTTTATAAGGTGGCGTGTTGTATCCTTTCGCAGTTGTTTATTTTGGTGTCTGTCTATATTTGCTGATGACTAAAGATAGTCGGCGGTCGGAGGGCAACAGGTCAGGACCGCTTTTCCCAGAGTTCCTTGAGGAAAAGAGGTTCGTAAAGGGGTTTCCTGCATGATGTACTTCCCCCCTCTTCATAAATTTGACACAAATGGCATGTCTTTGATAAAACATGTAGTGTTGAGGAACCAATGCGTTAAGGTTTGGGTGACAACAAAGCAAGCAATTAAAAGCGAGTTCTAGCATTCTTCAAGAAAACTGCAGTTACGACATAATCTGTTATATATAGGTTATAAATAGAGACTCAACTTTTCTACACAAACCAACACTTAAAGAATTGAGACTTATCTCAAATGTTCCTGAAGTTCTATGCTGTGTTCAAGTTTCACTTCAATACGTACAATCAAAACATGTTTTTTCTATCGTAACTACCATTGGCTTAAAACTCGAACAGAACATACACGGATTGTTGCATGGAACAATCAGTTGTAGCTTTCTAGTGTTTTAAAGGTTAATCTTGCGCGTCATCTCCAGTGAAATATACGTTTTATGGCCAGTGTGCCATTTAAGTGTCTTTAGTTTACCTATGCTTCAGTGTGTAATTGTGAAAACCCTTGTGGTGATTTGTTTTTTTACTGGGTTTGACTAAGACTAAATTACACAACATGCCATGCCAGCCCCTGAATACCATCAAACGCAACCATTCCTGGCCCTGGTGCAGAACACCTTCTTACACACAAACATTCCTTTCCCCGGTGCTGAACACCGTCTCACACGCAAACATACCTGTCCCTGGTGCTGAACACCTTCTCACACACAACCATGCCTGTCCCTGGCGCTGAAAACCTTCTCACACACAACCATGCCTGTCCCTGGCGCAGAAGAATACCTTCTTACACACAACCATTCCTTTCCCCGGTGCTGAACACCCTCTCACACACAAACATGCCTGTCCCTGGTGCTGAACACCTCATACACAAACATGCCTGTCCCTGGTACTGAGCACCTTATTACACACAAACATTCCTTTCCCCGGTGCTGAACACCTTCTTACACACAAACATTCCTTTCCCCGGTGCTGAACACCTTCTCATACACAAACATGCCTGTCCCTGGTGCTAAACACCTCATACACAACCATGCCTGTCCCTGGTACTGAACACCTTCTTACACACAAACATTCCTTTCCCCGGTGCTGAACACCTTCTCATACACAAAAAATAGTGCTGAACAGCCTTATCACACACAACCATGCCTGTCCCTGGTGTTTAACACCTTCTCATACACAACCATGCCTGTCCCTGGTGCTGAACACCTTCTTACACACAAACATTCCTGTCCCTGGTGTTGAACACCTTCTCATACACAACCATGCCTGTCCCTGGTGCTGAAAACCTTCTTACAGAAACATGCCTGTCCCTTGTGCTTAACACCTTCTCACACACAGACACGCCTGCCCCTGGTGCTTAACACCTTCTCACACACAACCATACCTGTCCCTGGTGCTTAACACCTTCTCACACACAACCATACCTGTCCCTGGTGCTAAACACCTTCTCACACACAACCATGCCTGTCTCTGGTGCTTAACACCTTCTCACACACAACCATGCCTGCCCCTGGTGCTTAACACCTTCTGACACACAACCATACCTGTCCCTGGTGCTTAACACCTTCTCACACACAACCATACCTGTCCCTGGTGCTTAACACCTTCTCACACACAACCATGCCTGTCTCTGGTGCTTAACACCTTCTCACACACAACCATGCCTGTCTCTTGTGCTTTACACCGTCTAACGCATAAAACATGTCTGTCTCTTGTGCTGAAGACCTTCTAACACATACAACACGTCTGTCCCTGGTGCTAAACGCCTTCTTACACACAACCATACCTGTCCTTGGTGCTGTACACCTTCTCACACAGAACCATACCTATCCCTGGTGCTGAAAACCTTGATACAGAAACATTGCTGGCCCTGGTGCTGAACAACTTCCCAAACACAACGATGCCTGTCCCGGGTGCTGCACAACAATCTCACAGACAACCATACCTGTCCCTGGTGCTGCACACATTCTAACACATCAGCAAGGTTACCACATATATCTAAGCTTGACTACATTTCAGGAATTATTCAATTTACAACACTCATTTTTCTCTGTAGAAATGGAAGAAAAAGAAAGTCCTGTGGCAATTTTCAAAAAATATAATTTTCAGACAAACTGGAGGAAAGTCTTATGTGCTGAGGGGATTCTCAGCCTGTCTACTGTGTGTAGTCGTTCTTTGCCGAGGCTGCTCCACACGACCAGTCGGCACAGCTCACACAGCGTCAGCGGGCTGGGGCTGAGCAGTAAGGCTTTCGTGGCACTGTCGACGGGCGCGACATCCACCGGTTTCTTCTTCAGAGAGTCGACGGCATTCATGTCTGCCCCGGCTTCTAGGAGAAGTCTTGTAAGTTCTACATGGTCACCCCGAGCGGCAACATGGAGTGGAGTCCCCCTTGCGCCAACTCCGATATTCGGGTTGGCACCGGCCCGCAGGAGGGACCTACAGAGTCGCAGAGAGTCCTGCAGAGAAGCAAATAAAGGTAAACAATGAAAAACATGCGTGTATTTCGCGGTAGGGAGAAAATGGAGTGTTTGCGGTGGTTTTAAGTTTGCGTTTGAAACAATAGTATAGTAGCGCTACAGTCATAGGTGTGCAAAAGTTTCGCGGTGGTTCTAAGTTCGCGCTGAAGACTTCACCGTGAAAACCGCGAACACAAACCCCCGCAAACATTTCTGCATCTAGTTGTACCTCAGTGTTGATGCGGTAAGGATCGGCGTCCTTCATGGTTAGCTCCTCCCCCGTGACGCAGTGGAGGGCAGACGCCATGTCGATCCCCGTCTGGTCAACGTTCGCCCCGTTTTCTGATGAAAGAATTGTTTAATGTTTCCCTGTCATCTACATGTATTATACGATATAAAACTGTCAAGCACAGTTCATTCATTCATTCATTCTAACCCTGTTACACTTGCTCCTATAATTATGCCTAGGTATATCTTATACGCTGAGTAGTCCCATCATCACCTGATAACGTACACTGTCTATATCTGTCAGACATTTGGATACAACGCGTAAATTCAAACACTGGCGAAGGGTTTAGTTCCTTTCACACAATCTTATCGATCGCAAATGTTCTTCGATCTAACGTTACCCACACCCCAAATATCATCGCACAATCTATCCAGAGGTTAAAAGATATGCTGACCACACATTTGTAGAAACACATGCAGACAGATGCAATAGACACGATACCTCAAGTTTTCACGGAGGTGAGAATTCAGGCTCTAGTGCTCGACACAGAAATTACTAGAATGTAAGGAAGAAGCATTCCAACCTATAAGGATTTCCTGACATGCCACATGCCCCTTGGAGGCTGCTGAGAGAAGCGCAGAGTAGCGCCACCTGTCGGTAATGTTGACGTCTGCACCGTGTGATAGCAGCAACTTGACAATGTCCGGCTGGCCCTCTTCCGCAGCTATGATCAATACTTTCTCTGTTGGGTTAAGACAGCCCAGGAAGTATTATTTCATACATATATGATTATGTCCTGTAACTATCGATAGCCTTGTCGCACTACGATGAAACTTGACACAATTTTAGAACTACCTAAAACACATTGAACTAGAGTTCCACGACCTCATACCTTCGACAAATGATTTCAACCTTTTGTTACTGACATAGTGTTTCTCATGAATTATAAATCATACCAGTTGATCGTCCTCACCCAAATATTTGCATATTTTCTATCTATCAACATTCCTCTATTTCTCACTTACAAATGTCATATTTCAATAATAATCTCATAGATTATAGCGAGTTTTTAAAATATCCTAATTAATTATGCAAATAAGAATCTTATTTGCATAATTGTCGTCTAATCATACAAAGCATCACATAAGCTATATACATACCAAAAATCATGACCATCCATCAAGCCCATCTTGAGTCATAGTATTTTCTCATTAATTATGCAAATGAGGTCTTCATTTGCATAGTTGATATCTATAAATATTTCTCTGTTCCTCAGTTACATATGTCACATGTTTGAGAGCCCTATCATGGAATTTGGCTAGCCTCCTTCACAGACTTCCTATGACAGCGGCGTATATATTGGGGGGAGGGGGGGTTCTCTAAAGGGAGTTGTGTAGCCAAGGGACGGCCGCAAATGAACAGCGGCCGTCCCTCGGCTACACAACTCCCTTGGCTACACAACTCCCTTTTATAGAGAACCTCCCCCCCCAATATATACGCCGCTGTCATAGGAAGTCTGCGAAGGAGGCTAGAATTTGGCGGACGTATAAACTTTCCTCATTAATTATGCAAATTAGATACTGATTTGCATAATAAGTATCTAATCATGTACATCATCACTCAAGCTATTTACTTACCATCATACCCTACTAGAGTTATTCCCTTTCAAAGTCAGAAGCAAAACCTGCTCCTGCAGTTCCAAAAAAGCCGCTAGGGGGCCAAAACCTATACCACTTACTCTCTGTCCAAAGAGCTATCTACAACGAAACGGACCAGTTTTCTAGGTTTATGCTAAATAAACGTGAATTCAATGGTTAAACTGACACTGCGTCAGAGGATGGCGAATCAAAACGCTACCCACCTGGTGTATAATTGACATCTGCTCCGCACGACAGTAGGAACTTGACAGTGTCTACTTTTTTCTTTCTGCAGGCGGCCCCCAGGGCCGTGCGGTTGTTCCAGGAGGCGTTGATATCTACACCTTTGTCTGGAAAAATACAAGTTACCTTAACTTGATTCAGTTTTAAAGCGACTAGACCAACCACATCGATCAATGAAAGTAGCTCGGTGAAATGCTACAATACGTAATAGCTGCACAACATGTATTCAAAAAGAGATTATGCAAATAAGATCTTCATTTGCATAATCCTGTTGTTCCTCTCTTTCGTGGTTACATTTGTCACACGTTTGAATAGGCTATCATGGCATGCAGTAGATTTATATAATTTACTCATTGATTATGCAAATAAATCCTGATTGTGATAACTAGCCTCTTATCATAATATATATACATATACATATATATACATATATATACGCATATACCTGATCCCTGTACTTCCAACTCCCCTAAGGTGCCCAAACCTACACTTACTCTCTGCCCCAAGAGCTATCTACCGTCCAAAACTTACGACCGCAGCTTGTCCATAACAAGAGATATGAAAACCGGAAATTCTGCTGCAGCAGCGTAGAAAGCCGCTAGCTAGGGAGCAGATTATGGAACATGACCTTCGTTTTCCCGGACCCTAACCACTTACAACATATCGTAAGGATCCATCCGCAGCTTCTCGAGTTATGCTATCCATAAATGAGTTATGCTACACGTTAAACAGCCTCATTACCCTACACATTGGGTACCTGCCTGTGGCACTGGCTGCAAATACACCTGATATTATTATATTATATTATATTATATTATAAACAGACCAACACACAAACGACGGCGAAACCATAATCTTCTTGGCGAAGGTAACAAACACATCCACTGACCCGAGTCACCCATCCAATCACCACCCGTCCTCAATCGCACAACCGAAAACATAACCTTCTTGAACGTACCGAGGCAAAGTTGCACCGTTTGTGTGTCTCCAATCATAGCGGCCTGGACCATGTTCTTTACGTGATCCATGCTGTTCTGTACGTGGAATGTATCTTCCCCTGGTTGTTGGCCCTTTCCCAGCTCCTAGGCAGGTTGTATTTGCTGCGGTAGTATCAGAGTACAGACTAGTATTTAGGGATGACGTCATTATCTGTGTCAACAATGTATGACCAATCGTTCAGTCAACACAGCAAACCTTTCTTACCTTTTATGGTCACACTCGCAGCGTTTGTCACAATGGGACCTTTATATAGACCTCGGCTGTTTGCGTTTCAAGCTTTGTTTGCCAACCTTTGAGATCACAATCCATTGATTACTTCATGCGTGACATTTTAAGTTAGGTCAGCGACCTACAGGATGAGTCTCTTGGACTGACATGAGTTGGAAAACTATGCGACACAGTAAATTCAAATGGTATACCTTCTCTAAAATTCAGTTCGAAATTCAGTTCGAAATTTTCAACATTCAACCCTCTGATATGACAGTTCCTATATTTTGAGGATTTCAAAGTAAGAATCGAAGGCTGTTGATAACAGCGCTGACAAATTCACTCAGACTATTGAGAATGCATTAATCATTTTTTGGCCACATCTGAGTGTGTTTCTGCAGCGGCCTACGGACTTGTTACGAAATTGTAACATTTCGTTTGATAAAGGTAACATTACTACATGTAGCTGGTAGAACGGAAAAGGGCCGTATACCTCACCGCGCAAGGTCTATAGTCGTTCTCGTATGTGGCAGCGTAGAAAACGCGTTTACTGGTCACTTATGTTCCCGCCAAGAAAAGCCTCGTAAGGCCCGATAGTACCTTGCAGGTCATAAGGTACTAGGTTTAAAATCTCAATCTATGGCCATCTGTGGTCCAAGACGGCCAGTGACCATCCTTAACTTTATTGATGGTAAGACAATCTGACTAGGAAGTGCAGCAGATACCCGTCTCGCAAGTCGGGTACCGGTCATCATCTGTAAAAGCGCACTTAATGTACCGTGAAAACATCAGCAACTTCGCTCGAAACAAGCCTGACTGCTACATCTGCTCGTAAATTTAAGACAATCTCGTGTCCAGCACACTGTGGGATCATTGATTACAGGTTTGCGTAGCGAAACCTATGTAGGATCCGTCGGGTTGTGTGGGGGCCGCCATCTTGAATTGTGACGACACAGATCGCCATTTTGTATTTGTGACGTCATTTTGTCGTCAGCTTGTGTGCGTTTACCAATCAGCTATCAGACCAGCTACCAAGACCCCGGAGGTAATGTGAAACAGCTTCGCGTCCTCATTATCAGTAGTCAAAGATAAGGATTAGCGTCATCCGAGAATATGTGAAACTGTATCGCGCAGTTATTTCCCGCGAAAACTAGCAATGTTACGTCTGAAAAAAATAACCTATCAATAACAGCGCCCGTACATCCTGCGTCTCGTATAATTGACCCCTGACACATTGATTCGCCTAGTCAAGTACTGATTGAGGCTTTCATAATTTGATAACAAAGTAAAGATATAGTCAGGAGTCGGACCCACACAACTTAACCCAGATCCTACACGCTGACAATCTGTTTTCCCTCTGAAACGGAAAACGGGTGGAACACAGATCTACGACTAAAAATTCACGGCCACGAACAATCCCGTGCCATCCGAAATGTTTGTCTCAAACTACAGCTGTAGTATAACAAGGTCATACAAGACCGGTGCTATAACAATGTAAGATCATGTGTCAATATGGATACATGGTCGCCCCACCTTCCGTTTGTTGCATTGTCTCTCTTCCCCGTCCTCATGTCCGCTCTTACCCTGGGAGCCCAGACTAGCAACGGGTCGCTAGTAATTTCCTCCGGCGGCCCAGGAACAGTCAGCCCGCTCGATCTTAATCAACGCTCTGGGGAGTTGTAGCCCGGGGGAGTGGACCGCGCCCCTTTATGCTTAGGTCACAATTGCGCCGGTGCCCGTCAGGGATGTAGACCCGGCCGGGCTCTGATGTCTGGGGGGCACCGGCTGTCGTGGTCACAACTAAAAGTTTCCTTCACGCTGCCCTGCAGGTGTCCATGGGTGCTCCGGCAGGCACTCGGTGGCATTTTTGTAAACTTCTTCATTGGCCGGTCTCCGGCAGGTACCCGTCAGTTGCTCTGAAGGTGCCTTGTAGTGACCCCTGTGGGGTCCGACAGGGTACCGCGTGCTTATCACATCCAGGTGGGGCAGTTGTAGGGTCCCTGCCGAATGCCCCACGAAAGACGGTCGGGCATCAGGCAGGCTCCTGGTGGGCACTCATCATACTGTATCTTGAGGGGTATATAAAACTGCACTGGAGCTAAAAAAGAAACACGATATACGAAGTTCACGCTTTAGTTCTGCTCACCTGATCTGTAACGTCACACACTTGACCCAGTCTTACGAAGTACACACATTTACTCTGTGCACTTGGTCCGTATCATAACATAACATTACTTTATTCTATACTCTTTGGCAATGACACCAACATATTCCTTTCCCACAAAAATTTGATTCTCTGATACAACTGGCTAACCAAGATATGTGTAAAGTACATATTTTGAAGCAAATAAGTTACCAACAAATTCTACAAATACAAATTGCCTTATTTTCTGTAGTAAAAATAAAAGTTATGATATCAATAAGGCGAAAATGTTCCTAACAGACAAGAGAAACAGACCAACATTTAGGGGGTAATAATAGATGAAAAATTAAACTCGAAAGCCCAGTTTCTGCTATAAGTGAAAAAAAGCTAAAACAATTGGTATAATTGTGAAAATCAAATACATCATCCCTAAAAAAGATTCTCACAAGGATTCAATTCACAAGGATAACAACTGCTTCTGACTTTAGCTCACGCATGGCTCCTCTATTTGAAAAATTCAAAATACTAGATATCCACGATATCAATTATCAGCAGAGTTCTCATTGAAATGCAAATATGTCACAATATGGAACAGTCTTCAGACAAATATAAAAACAATCACCTTTTTTCTGACGTTTAAAAGTGCCCTGAAAACCCATCATAGCCCCCTGTAGTAAAGTCACATGTTCAGTTGTTATCTAACTTTGATTTATACCATTGATTATTTGATTATCATTGTCTATCGTTATCATATTCTATATGTTGATTTGCTATATAATTCATAATTCATAATCAAGTTTGATAAGTATAGACGAGGAAGGCCTAGTATACGCTATATACGCTTTTTCCTCCTCCTGAACCTGTTTTTATCTATTGTTTATCGTATTATGCATTATGAATTTCCTTTTGTGCAAATAGATAAATAAACAAACAAACAAACAAATAGAAAAATTATTACTTGTCCCGGTGGACTGCCGGGAACCGCAGGGGTGCCTCGCGGTG
Organism: Branchiostoma lanceolatum; assembly: GCA_035149815.1. Classification (NCBI taxonomy): domain Eukaryota; kingdom Metazoa; phylum Chordata; class Leptocardii; order Amphioxiformes; family Branchiostomatidae; genus Branchiostoma; species Branchiostoma lanceolatum. The sequence continues at coordinate 11,079,892 of CM068868.1, read as the reverse complement.
TTCTCACTTTGAAGTCACGGCGTCGTTGTGTCCGCGGGGCACGGGTAGAATTTAAGTCAGAACTAAATTTTTGTCGGGTCCCCGCCGGGCCCAAAAATTGCCCGGCAGCCGTAGGGTGCCCCACGGGGCCACGTAGGGGTCACGCCCGAAAGTGCCAAAACGGCCCGGGAACTACCCGGCAGGGCCCGTTTTTCCAATTGTGACCGAAGCATTACTGGTAAGGGCCGGTCAACGCTGATGTCCGTACCCTCCGTACATCTGGTTCTTATTTCCTTAGCGTCGGCTATAGCAGTCTTCCGACTCCCGGCGATCACATCTGTGTAATGGTCACTTCGTGACATTTTTCTCAGAGAAGAGCAGCGCCTCTGTTGCTGACCACCTTGTCACACACACACACACACACACACACACACACACACACACACACACACACACACACACACACACACACATACACACATACACACGCACACACATATACACAAACATTCCTTTCCCCGGTGCCAAACACCCTATCATACACAACCATGCTTGTCCCTGGTGCTGAACACCTTCGCATACACAACCGTGCCAGTCCCTGAACACCTTCTAACGCAGAAACATGCCTGTCCCTGATGCTGAACACCTTCTCATACACAAACATGCCTGTCCCTGGTGCCGAACACCTTCTCATACACAACCGTGCCTGTCCCTGAACACCTTCTAACGCAGAAACATACCTGCCCCTGGTGCTGAACACCTTCTCATACACAACCAATAGGAAGGTTGCCACATGTTTCTAAGCTTGGCTATATTTCAGGTATTATTCTATTCATTTCCCTATCAATTTACAACACTCATTTGCCTCTGCAGAAATGGAATAGAAAGAAAGTCCTATAGCAATTATCAAAAATTATCATTATACGGTATACTGTACCCTTCTGGCCTACGTTCCCTCGGCCGCATACTTGGGTTTTCAAATTACCCCCAACCTTTCTGATGACGATTCCATTCGAAAAATAACCAGACAGCTCTACGCTAAAGCAGATTCTTTCTCACGCAAATGCTACCTATGCTCAGCAGAGGTGAAGGGCATCCTTTTTATATCACAGTGCTCTGCTATGTACTGCGCACAACTTTGGACCAACCACAGTGCCGGTGCAATGCAGAGACTCCGGGTGGCTTACCATGACGCTTTTAAGATGTTAATGTCTCAGCCTAGGAGTAACGTTGGTTAACATAAATTCGCGGGGTACTTAAATTCGCCATTTTTTGAAACGGTGTATTTTAGGGATATGTGCTAGATGCAAAATCAGTTATTACGCCAGCAATGCAAACCGGATAGACTACCGTATTCAGAACACTGGCTGAAAAGCTTCGATAACCATGCATTAGAAGTTGGCGACGTCAAAAACTCTCCGTCCCTTATTGACAGAGTCTGGGGGCTTCGTGGGAGAATCACACTGCACGGTTGTTCGCTGGTTTATAAGACAAATGTCACATCTCCTGCCTGCTAAACACAATTATTTACAAGACAACTTATTACAATCTCTTTTGCTAACCTGCAACTGGATTTTAAGTGTGATCAATCATCAAAACTCCTTTTTGCTACAACCTACAGCACGTGTATTTTCCCGCCACCATATCATTACCCAGAATCCTGTCGTCAAGCAGACGACAAAGGTTTGTGAGGTACACTTTTTTGTCTTAATGTTGCGTGTGATAGTGGACTGAAGACGATATTTTCCCCAAAGTTTGCTCCTAACACAACAAGGAACACATGGACATAGTAGTATAACCATTGCTACGGTATCCAGCTAACTTCCACACGTTGCCATGACGGTGGGGATCGACTTTGAGTGACGTTCTACCGACTCAACAAACGGGATGTTACCGAAGGCCTGATGTGTGCGGTACGGCCGTTTTTTTCGTGTATTTTTTTTTACTTGGACACGTCTATATCCATAGGACTCTCCTCAAGCCAAGGATGGAACGAATAGCAGCTGTATAAAATGTGATTAGCGGTAAGATATTCAAGACGAATCTTCTCTCCCGAAATAATGTTCACACCTGTCCGACAACACCGTCATTGTGCGTGCGGCGGACGGTAGATTCAAGTTGAAATATTATGGTGTCAGCACGACTAGAGACAAAATCTACCATATATATGATTAGTGCAAAGATAGTACATGATACTAACAGAATAATAGAAAAAAAGGATGGTTTATTGTTCTGCTAGATTGATTTCAGTCAACCATTATCGGAAAAATGGCGAATATATATGTTACCCAACGTTAACATCCCGTTTGTTGAGTCGGTAGAACGTCACTCAAAGTCGATCCCCAACAACTACAGACCCATCAGCATCCTGCCTGCCGTCTCCAAAATCCTTGAAAGAGCCGTGCACACACAACTCTACGACTACATGACAACCAACAACATTCTATCAGAAGTTCAATCTGGCTTCAGACCCGGACACTCAACACAAACAGCTGTACACTTACTAACTGAGAGATGGTACAAGGCCATGAACGAGGGTGAACTGACGGGAGCAGTGTTCATTGACCTGTCAAAGGCATTCGACACACTGGATCACACCATCCTCCTCCAGAAGATGTCCAGATACGGCATACAGGGACCCGCCCTTGACTGGTTCCAATCATACCTCACTGGAAGGAAACACTGCACATCCATCAACGGAGCAACCTCTGAGTTTCACCAAGTAAAATACGGAGTACCCCAGGGATCCATATTAGGACCCCTGCTATTCATCATCTACGTCAACGATATGCCAGAATGCCTTCAGTCTTGTGACATTTCAATGTATGCAGATGATACTGTTATCTACTACAGCAACAAGGACTTCACCAACATTGAGAACGTACTTCAAAACGACCTTCAACGGCTGTCGCAATGGTTGGCTGCGAACTCGTTATCAATTAATGGTGGTAAATGTAAAAGTATGCTCATTGGTACAAACAGAAGACTGGCAAGCTGCAACATTCCAAACTTGGCTGTCAACGGCGTCAACCTAAAAACATGCGACAAATACACGTACCTTGGTGTAGTTATCGATCGTCAGCTCAAGTGGAAAGACCAGGCAAAGGCTGTACTAGGAAAACTGCGGCGGTCATTATTCATGATGAAACACTTAAACCCTTTCATCTCAACCTCAGCACTCTGTACCCTGTATAATGCCATCTTCCTACCACACATCACATACGCTTGCACAGCATGGGAAGCTGCCCCCGACCAGGATCTACAGAAAATTCAAAGTATGCAGAATCGGGCTGGAAAACTGATACTAAAGGCCCCACACAGGACACCATCAACCGAAGTGCTCTCTCGGCTGAGCTGGAAAGACATTAAAGAAACACTCCAATACTACAACGCCGTACAAACCTACAAAGCCCTAAACAACAAACTGCCACCCTACATGCGCCAGATGTTTGTGTACTGTAGAGACCAGAGTACTCGTACAACCAGACAAAGCACAAGCAGTCAGCTGGTTGTCCCCAAACCCAAGCGAGAGATCTTCAGAAGATCGGTAGCCTACCGTGGACCAAATGTCTGGAACAGCCTACCGCCAGACACACGTACGGCTCCGAATCTGACTTCCTTCAAGAGACTCTTGAAGTAACGGAAATGAACTAAACGAACGGACACGGACCATGAACCAGCTTTCGCCCTACTTTATGTTGTATGTTGTAGAAATTGTATATTGTTGTACCATAAATATGTAATGATATATGTTGATAGAGTTATTAGGACTCAAATGACTGTGTATCTCTGTTATATTGTATCTGACCCTTACCTCTTCCCTCATGACCTCAATGAAAAGCGGCCTGCGTGCCGATTTGAGCTTATCATGAATAAACAAAGGTTCAAACAAACAAAACAAAACTAGTAATTCTTTACTTTTCTCGAGCTGTCGGGTTGATACCTTCGACGCCAGGCGGCGCAAGTTGGCACACTCATTTGTGACGCGTCTCCTTGCGTCTGGTAACAGTATAATTCAACTGTTATGTCACTCCGAAGTTTTCTCTCTGAGCAGGCACTGGCCCTACTATTGTCGACTAGTCCTCCCGCCAGCTCGTTTCGACACCACTTGAGGCAATATTTTTGTCGTTGTTGTTATATGTAGATGTCTGTAAATTGTCTCTGTTTTTTTTTTAATATGGGCCTTCGGCCTGAGTGAAAGAATAAGTAAATAAGTAAATAAATGAATAAAAATATAATTTTCAGACAAACTGGAGGAAAGTCTTATGTGCTGAGGGGATTCTCAGCCTGTCTACAGCATGTAGTCGTTCTTTCCCGAGACTGCTCCACACGACCAGTCGGCACAGCTGACACAGCGTCAGCGGGCTGGGGCTGAGCAGTAAGGCTTTCGTGGCACTATCGACCGGAGCGACATCCACGGGTTTATTCTTCAGAGAGTCGACGGCATTCATGTCTGCCCCGGCTTCTAGCAGAAGTCTTGTAAGTTCTACATGGTCACCCCGAGCGGCAACATGGAGTGGTGTCCCCCGAGCGCCACCGTCGCCGATGTTCGGGTTGGCACCGGCCCGCAGGAGGGACCTACAGAGTCGCAGAGAGTCCTGTAGAGAAGCAAATAAAGGTAAACAATGAAATGTATGCGTGTATTTCACGGGAGGGAGAAAATGGACTGTGCGCGGTTTTAAGTTCGCGTTTGAAACAATAGTATAGTAGCGCTACAGTCATAGGTGTGCAAAAGTTTCGCGGTGGTTTTAAGTTCGCGCTGAAGACTTCACCGCGAAAACCGCGAACATAAAACCCCCGCGAATATTTCTGCATCTAGTCGTACCTCAGTGTTGATGCGGTAAGGATCGGCGTCCTTCATGGTTAACTCCTCCCCCGTGACGCAGTGGAGGGCAGACGCCATGTCGATCCCCGTCTGGTCAACGTTTGCGCCGTTTTCTGACAAAACAATTGTTTAATGTTTCACTGTCATCAACAAACATTGTACCATCTAGAACTGTTGAGTAATAAAGTTCATTCATTCATTCATTCTAAACCTGTTACACTTGCTGTGACGACTAGGTATATCTAATACGCTGAGTACTGATAACGTACACTGTCTGTCTGACATTCGGATACAAAGTGTAACTTTCAGGCATTCAATTCAAACACTGGCGAAGGGTTAAGTTCCTGTCACACAATCTTATCGATCACAAATCTTCTTAGACCAACCCACATCCCAAATACCATCACACTCTATCCAGAGATTAAAAGTTATGCTGATCACAAATTTGTAAAAACACATGCAGACAGACATATACAACAAACAAAATACCTTCATTTTTCACGGAGGTAATTAAGAACTAGAGTTCCACGACCTCATACCTTCGCCAAATGATTTTAACCATTGTGACTGACGTATTAGGAGTGTTTCTCATCAATTATAAATCATACCAGTTGATTGTCTTAAAATATGACATGTCCAAAGTATGAGCTTAAAAAAGTATGAGCTTAACAAAGAAGGTGATGCTAATATTGATCATCAATTATGCAAATGAGGCCCTTATCAGCATAATTTGATTCAACGATGTTCACATTCACATAAATTCCTGATGCCACAAAAAAAGTATTAAATGCATGAAATTTCCGTCATTTACCAGTATGGAATTATAGTAGTTTCTCATTCAAGTATGCAAATTAGGCCCACATTTGCATATTTTCTATTTTCAACATTCCTCTCTTCCTCAGTTACAATTTGAATAGTCATATCATGGCACAAAGCAGATTTTTAAAGTTGCCTCATTAATTATGCAAATTAGAATCTGATTTGCATTATTATCGGCCAATCATTCTAAGCATCACACAAGCTATCGACATACCAAAAATCATGACCATCCATCAAGGCCATCTTGAGTTATAGTATTTTCTCATTAATTATGCAAATGAGGTCTTCATTTACATAGTTCATATCAATAAATATTTCTCTCTTCCTCACTTACATATGTCACATGTTTCAGAGTCCTATCATGGAATTTGGCGGATGTATAAACTTTCCTCATTAATTATGCAAATTAGATACTGATTTGCATAAAAGGTATCTAATCATGTTCATCATCACTCAAGCTATCTACTTACCAAAAATCATTGCCATCCATCAAGCCCTTCTTGAGTTATTCCCTTTCAAAGTCAGATGCAAAACCTGCTCCTGCAGTTCCAAAAAAGCCGCTAGGGGGCCCAAACCCATACCACTTACTCTCTGTCCAAAGAGCTATCTACCACTCAAAAAATCAGTTCCATAGCATGTCCAGAACACGAGATATCAAAACAGGAAGTTCCGCTGCAGTACCATAACAAGCCGCTAGGGGACCTAAAATCTAATCATTTCCTAGTCTCATCAAGACCTACCCTCCTACCAAATATCAAGACAATCCATCCAAGCCTTCTCGAGTTATGCTGTACATTACATACATACACACATACATACAAACGCTACCCTCTGCATAACCTTCTCGGCGAAGGTAATAATTAAAGCTCTAGTGCTCGACACAGAAATTACTAGAATGTAAGGAAGAAGCATTCCAACCTATAAGGATTTCCTGACATGCCACATGTCCCTTGGAGGCTGCTGAGAGAAGCGCAGAGTAGCGCCACCTGTCGGTAATGTTGACGTCTGCACCGTGTGATAGCAGCAACTTGACAATGTCCGGCTGACCTTCTTCCGCAGCTATGATCAATGCAGCCTGTGTCGGTCTACCACCTTTCAAAGGAGAACATAAGATAGTGTCAATGATGTCAAGTAGCATATATATCCCTGAAGATGGTGACAGAAACAGCCGAAAATTTGGTGGTCAATGATGCTCGAGCTCGGACATGTTGTAAGGGATTGTATTCGTCATTTCGGATGGTGACGAAAACCGGCGGCCCCGTGTACGAGGGAGCTTCAGGCATTAGCCTCAAGCGTCAAACCTCTGCATGTAAAAGAACCCAACACACTTATCGAGAAAGGTACGGGTGACCCGGTGTGGTCGGCCAAAAACGCGAGCCGTAGCGAAGCCGCATTGCACTACCACTAGCTCCTTGAAAAAAGCATCATGCTTCACCTCAAATGAGGATGCCTTGAAACGAAAAACTAAACAGACCAGTTTCTAAGTTTATGCTAAAAAAATTCAATGGTTAAACTGACACTGCGTCAGAGGATGGCGAATCAAAACGCTACCCACCTGGTGTATAATTGACATCTGCTCCGCACGACAGTAGGAACTTGACAGTGTCTACTTTTTTCTTTCTGCAGGTGGCCCCCAGGGCCGTGCGGTTGTTCCAGGAGGCGTTGATATCTACACCTTTGTCTAGAAAAATACAAGTTACCTTAACTTGATTCAGTCTTAAAGCGACTAGACCAACCACATCGATCAATGAAAGTAGCTCGGTGAAATGTAATATATGCAAAAAGAGATGATGCAAATAAGATATTATTTGCATAATCTATACATCTTGAATATTGATGTCCTATCATGGCGCGCAGCAGATTTATAGAATCTACTCATTGATTGTGCGAAGTAATCCTGATTTTGATAACTATCATCTTATTGTGTCAAGCATCACTTAAGCAATCTATATACCAAACATCAGGACAATCCATCAACTCCTTCTTGAATCATTCTCTTTCAAAGTCTCAAACAAAATTGACCCCTGTAGTTCCAACGGTGCCTGTCCAAAACGTGCGACCACAGCATGTCCATAACAAGAGATATGAAAACCGGAAAGTCTGCTACAGCAGCGTAGAAAGCCGCTAGCTAGGGAGCAGATTATGGAACTTGACCTTCGTTTTCCCGACCCCTAACCACTTACAACATATCATAAGGATCCATCCGCAGCTTCTCGAGTTATGCTATCCATAAACAGACCAACACACAAACGACGGCGAAACCATAATCTTCTTGGCGAAGGTAACAAACACATCCACTGACCCGATTCACCCATCCAATCACCACCCGTCCTCAATCGCACAACCGAAAACATAACCTTCTTTAACGTACCGAGGCAAAGTTGCACCGCTTGTGTGTCTCCAATCATGGCGGCCTGGACCATGTTCTTTACGTGATCCATGCTGTTCTGTACGTGGAATGTATCTTCCCCTGGTTGTTGGCCCTTTCCCAGCTCCTAGGCAGGTTGTATTTGCTGCTGTAGTAATAGGGTACAGGCTAGTATTTAGGGATGACGTCATTATCTGTGTCAGCAATGTATGACTAATCGTGCCCAGAATATGTATTACTCACATAGCATACGTCACTTCCGTTTTCTCTAGACACTGGCCAGCAAACATTGTGGCCGACATGTAACCGCGTTAACCGCAAATGATACTTAAAACCTCCTTGCTTAAGCGAAGCCATTGAGTACAACAAACATGCGAGCTCTTGCGAAAACAGAAGGGTCGAGTGACGTTACATGTACTCAGCTATGCCTTCAGTTTTACATAACATAACGCTTTCACCAGGTCGAAAAAAAATGGTAGGATCGTGAATTCGTGCTACACAGTTGACATAGCAAACCTTTCTTACCTTTTATGGTCACACGCAACATTTGTCTCTCGTGACCTTTGGTCTTTAGCCAAGCTATTTACGGGATGACCTGCACACAGCGACACCATGCGACTAAGGTTGGTATAGCACTTTCCGTCAAAATACATGTGGCCACAAGATAAACCATATCCGTTACACCTGGTCAACATATGTCAAGTCTTCTTTTTTTTATATATCTTATAGTGATTGTTTCCTAACTTTCCGACAGGAGAATACACAGTGGATACCCCATTTGATATACTCAATGAAATTCAACATTTTTTTCCATCAGGACCCATGCAAACGCAATCGGCTGGGTCGCTCATTCTACAAAATCAATATGATTTCTCGGACATAGTTAAAAAGAAAACGAGCATGCTTTCCAAAGATACAAGATACAATTTATTTCCGAGGTAGCAATCATATAACACACAGCTAATTTCCAAAGTAACAACCATACAAAACACATACATGTAGTTTATTTCAGAAGTGTCGATGCTACCTAATGTCGACACTTTATCTTATCTTACTGAGTCTTTTTGTCGCTAACATTGTTTTTAGCACGTAGGTTCATCTGCCTCCTTGCATTGAAGGTGACGGAATACCTCCTGATACTCTCGATCCACCAAAATGGCGTCATCCAAAACGTGGTGAGAACCAGTCCGCCATACACGAGGCACAGCAGATGCAGAGGAGTCACACTCCAGATCCTGCGCCAGTTCCTGTAGGTGTGGAGCCACATGTAGCATTCCACCATGTTTCGCAGGGAGAAGGTGTGGATGAGAAGCAACTGGTTCCATTCCCAAACCCGAGTGTTCCTCATCCCGGCTTTGAGCAGGAGCCAGCTGATCCTGTCGCACGGTAGGATGATCTCCATGGCGAGCCCCGCCACAGTGAGGTAGTGCAGACGGTCGCACCACATCACCTGTGTCAGGAGGGCGGTCAGCCAGGTGTGGTGGAGGAACACGATGGGATAGAACACACGGCGTGTGAGGGACATCGTAGCGAGCTGGGGAGGGGGTGTGGTGGAGAGAAACAGTTATTGACTCGTCCTTATCATTGCAGTAATCTCACATCTATGTACTTGATCATTTTCCTTTTTAGGGGGATCAGATATTTGATGATAAATGTATTGTGGTCTCCAACATACGATGTTCATGACGTGTGTGATTACAACCCTAGTGGTCTTGAGCCCACACGGCAGGGATAGGGGAGCCCCATTTCAGCACCAAGGACGTCGCCCGCGGATGGACCGACACTTTACTCCGGCCGCAGCTGGGCGCTCTCCGGAGGCTCGGAGTGGCGTGCCAAGATTGTTTAAAACACAACAGCACGCTGTTCACAAATATGGCTTACCTAATTTTCTTAGATGCCCGTTTCTTTCCTTCTTTATCCAGAGCACAGCTTTTATCGTAGTCAACATGCTATACTGAAAGAAACTTCCCTTTTCAAGTTACTTCAGTGAGTATGGGAGGTTTGTTTCAGGAAACGTTACCACTTATTTGATTTGATTTGATTTGATTAGCAGTGCATGACAAACCTGCATCAATTCGAAGATTGAGAACCCGACAGAGAAGAGCAGCGCGAGGCGTCCTGTGGGTGTGGTTGCCATGGCGATGTCAGAGTTGACGGAGTCGTCCCAAAAGATGGTCCATACTCCCGCCACCGTGGAGACAGTGCCAAAGAATATCCCCAAAATAGCCCTGACCCATCCGACCTGTGAAGTATGGGCAACCTGATATAAACTTTCCATTTCAAGTATTAGATGTCCTTGTGATTCTTTAGCAAAGCTTATCACTTAGTGCCGAGTCTTCAATTTTATAGTGACTTGGAATTTCCAACGCGCTAAGACATATACAAATTGCAAATCTTCCCGAGAGATTTCGTGGTTCAACAGTTCTTCTTCCGTTTTATAGCTATGATTGTACACTGTCCCACCTCCTAGCCTCTATAGCTGACTTCTTGTCTTGTCTTCAGTTTTGTTGCTTATTTTTTTATTGTATATCGGTTTTATGACAGTCACCCAGACTAAACCCAGGCAAGTAGACTTATGTGGAGGTAACACACCTTACCCCCTTCCTAACACCCACCTTATCCCCTGCTGTATCCAGACGCCTGTACACCTCCGTCCGACTGGACACCAGACGGGTCAGTAGTTGGAACACCAGGAAGAAGAGGATGGTCCCTCCTATAACAGCTGCCTGGACAGTCGGTTGGGTGTAGTCTAACTCTTCCAGGGACGGATGGATAGTGTGGAGCAGTCCCATGATGACGACCTCGATATGCATGAACGGAAATTATCATAACGTTTGTAATCATCAAACGCCTTGATCGCGACGCCGTGAGGATAGGCATGGTTACAAAACCAAAGTTACTTTCATACAGACATAGATAAAGAACGTGGTGTTCCTCCGAAGTATTTTCAAAATATACAGCCTGTCTCCTTATTAACACAAGAGAATTTTCCTTTTTTTTCCTTTTTTTCAAAATAATCTTTGTCGCAAGGCCGTGGCTTTGCTACGCTTTTCTTCCAATTTATAGCCAGTCTCTTGATTTGTAAATTATTAACGCCTCGCTTTGTTTGTACAAGGTTAAAGGACGTCTCGCTGGGTGCCATTTAGTAGCGTCAATAACCCGGCTTATACAAGTAGATTCCGTTACGTTGCTAATGTTTCGTCGTACGTACGTGGTTTAAATCAAATCCCGTTACTTTAATAGAAAATGAATCAATACCACCTGTCTATCAAAACGATTCAAATAGTCGACATTTTTATCCGACATTGGTGGGGATATATGAAAAATATCGGACCTGTTGGCTTAATCAAACCCTGTTGGTTATACGTATTTTGACCTCCATAACCATGATTTCATTTTCTAAAGGGAATTTGATGGTAAACTACGTAACATGCCCATGCCTCCCGACGAGAGCAACATAGTCCCATGAACCATTGAAGTAAAGTCACGTTTACTTGTTAACAAATCTACTGTGACACAAAAAGGTTCTAACTACTAGTAAACTGAATTTGCAAGGACGCTGTACTCACTTCGACTAGTCGTCCTTTGGTGGTTTGATTTTGCAACTTCTACGTTGTCGTAGTTGTTGATTCTATATTGGCATTAGATCTGATTCATGGGCCTGATAATCTTGGGCTGATATCGTTGGTTGACCCTCACGTAAAAGCATTTAACCTGGCGGTTTACTCAGAACAGGGACAAAAGGTCAACATCGATCAGTGGGTCAAAGAGCGCTTGGGACTGTATGTATCTACATTGGTAAGAGGCAGTTATCATGTGCCTTTCTAAATGCTGTTCGAAGTGCACGTGTTACAGAAAGTACAACGGTTTATCAGTCTCAGCAACAAGATTTTGTTTAAAACTCCTCCATCGTTGTTGAACTCCTGGTTCTGTTCGTTGTCTGCACACCACGTTTCCAAATTCGTATAGTTATGAAAATTACATGCGTAATACATCTCAAGCGTTAACAACGCCTGAAAGGCCGTACATGATCTTCAGGACAGACAAAGGGAAATGATCTCCTAGTTCCAGGGAACGTATCAGGTTGGGTAGCGTATGGTTGCTGAGTTGTTAGAACCTCAGAATGCATGTTTAAACTGTGCTTTTATTCAATACCATTATCTTCAGCTAGGTGGCGCAGATATACTCTCCAAGCAGAGCTAGGGTTTCGGCTGGTTTTTAACGTGTTTTTAGGCGTTTTTGTCATGCCTTCTACTTTGTCATCGTTTTTGTTGTGCTGCAAACCCTTGGGTTTGCAGCACAACAAAAACGATGACAAAGTAGAAGGCATGACAAAAACGCCTAAAAACACGTTAAAAACCAGCCGAAACCCTAGCTCTGCTTGGAGAGTAGCGCAGATACTACATAGCGTTTAATACTTGTACCCATGTGAACCACATGTGAACCACATGGTCTGAGTAAAGAACATGATCTTGTCTAAGAAGATTAGGCCACAGCAAGTAAATTTTATGGATGACATCCTCCGCAGACTCCAAAATTAATGAGATAGGGCGAAAAAAAAAACAAGGCGGGCCCAAAAAAACAAGATTCCTATATTTTCAAATTTTGAGATCATAAGTCTTGTTATTAGAACTGAGGCGACGAAATATGATATCATGACCAACAGGTCTTTTATTCCTGTATTCAACCAATGAGGTTTCATATATGATATAAAACCTCCTTGATTTAATGTAAACATGTCCTTGTAGATGTGTAAACATCTCAATAGACTAACTACAACAAATGCAGAAAAGGGCTTGTTGTACCATCATCTGAAGCAACTACACCGGGTATTCATATGCGATGAAACCCCTTGTGTATACAGCTCAATTAACTAGACCCCCCCCCCCCATTATCTTTATAATGTCCTTGCTAGAACAAATGCAGAAAACAGCTTGTTATTATACCATCATGGGCAGAAACTACACTGAGTATTCATATGCAATGAAACACCTTAGACTGTCAACGTTTACGACATATTTGCCAATTTTTGGCATGTTGACCACCGTCGGAGGGCAATGAAATTTCTTGTTTTTTATTTCGAAATCAGGCAAAAATTAATGAGCACGCTGATGTCATCCATAAAAATTACTTGCTGTGGCCTTATGTCAATACTTGCCTTGAAACGTCGTTGTATGCCGGTACTAGTCTACATGTAAGATACTCGGCTCCTGTCGTTTTTTGCTACTTCTTCAGGTAACGTTAGTACCCTTAGAAATGCATTTTGTATTATGGCTGTTCAAATTGAAATGAATCGTTGGCAGTAAAATATGGTCCGTTTAAAACATTGATGTACATCTTATTTTACGACCAATCCACGCTGAATGTCATAAAACTGCTGAAATATTACGGCTTCGCAGAAAATGGACCTTTCAAACATTGCTGGTTGTGGCTACTGTCAGGATGATCCTGTATGCAGTAGAAATTTTTGCACTGCATACAGGATGATCCTGTCAGCATTAGAAAAATCTGCACTGCTGTCAGGATCATCCTGTATGCAGTGCAAAAATTTCTACTGCATACAGGATCATCCTGTATGCAGTGCAAAAATTTCTACTGCATACAGGATCATCCTGTATGCAGTGCAAAAATTTCTACTGCATACTCAGAGCTCGCAAAAAGATTGCCCGCGCGAAAGGACTCAGCGAGGAACATGGCGGCAGCCATGAAGGCTGGAGATAAGTTTTCCAACTGGGCGGATTTCCCGGCCGCCCTGTTACTGAATGAGTACCAAGAGGCGAGCAGTAAACAAGACATGACTCGTAATAATAGAGCACAACCACACCTGTCTGATGAAGTCATGGGATTTATTGAACAATTGACATTAGGATCCAGTGGGAGGGGGGTGGATTCCTTCTAATAAGTTCTATTAAAAGTGCGTTTCTCAAGCTGTCGATTCGACGGATTCAAAAATTTCAGCATAAAAAAGAGTCAGTTGTGATAACGAAACGGCTGTTACTTGTAGTTCAGCTCAATTAATAGAGGGCTCGGATGGGAGTATCAGTACCCAGGAGCATGTCAGAAATTTGGCACCTAGCATCGATGATATTTGAGATAAAACATGACTATAATCACGATCCGAAATATGCCCCATGAATAGGTTAAGCCTAGCTGAAATTATGAAATTAAAATTGCCCGGTTTCCAGCTCATGCGTTCGCCGGATCCGATCGGATCGCGCTGATATCACCTGGTAGGTCCTTAGATACGCTGATGATGGCCGACATCTTGAAACACCTAATATCTGCTGTTACCGTAGCAATTACATATGCTAGCTTCTGATTGGTTGCGAAAATGCATTGAAAAAAAGGACGATCCTGCCAGCAGTGCAGAAATTTGCACTGCATACAGGATGATCCTGCCAGCAGTACAAAAATTTGAACTGCATACAGGATCGTCCTGTATGCAGTGCAATTTTTTGTACTGCTGGCAGGATCGTCCTGTATGCAGTGCAAATTTCTGCACTGCTGGCAGGATCGTCCTGCCATTAGCCTTAGGCAACATTGCTGTGCATTTCATTCATCAACATTTGGTCTTCCTTCTGTTTGCACGCCTTTTGTTTCGCCTTTAAATATATCTAGTTACTCATTCAGACACGTTTCAATGTGTTACAGAACAGCTTCCTTTTCATGTGAATCATTTCAAGTCCGCCCTTAAAGAATGTTGATGTCCTAAATCTACAGTTGAGGCTCTGTAGTTGTAGCTGCAACAAAAGGATCCCTACTTTTTGTCTGATGGTGCAATATTTCATGCTTATAAAATTACTACTTACTTGTCCTTTCTGTTCCCATACTGAGATTTGTTTCAACTACTGTCAGAAAGCTACCTGAGAAACACATAACTTCACGTCTGTCTGTCTTCATACCTGTAACCTCATAACTATACCTTCGGTTTAATTTAATCTAACTTAATGTTCAGTTGCTTTAGTTAAGTTTTTCTAGCTTTTCTTACTGACGTTCCTATGATGTTTAGTTTGATAGGACTACAATGTAGAGATAACTTGGACACGTCTGGCAGATAGCTATTCTAAGTTCGTAAAGAATCACTTTATGATTTGTTTTTTCTTGAATCATCATCAATGTTTCCTAACCTGGAACTCATTCCATAGAGATCAGCTACTGGGGACCATAAGAAACAAGGCTAGACACTAAACTTTGGGCATGTTATAAGATTGACAAACACAAAATGTCCATTTTCAACATTTATTGATATAAAAACCCATGATACATACACCACTGTAGGTATTTGTTATTGACATGATTACACACTGGTCAGTTACAATCATAAAGTCTTCTTCGACTGATGTTAGACTTACAATCATGCATATGCTATTGTCGTATATTTTGTAGTCATGACATTGAGTACTTAACGATATTGTCTAAAGTTGATACAAATGTTTGATAGATATGACTGATACATGTATGATACTTCAGATAGATATAAAAAAATACATAACTCAAAACTGCAGAATCAATCTTCCAGATTTGAGAACATTAAACTACAATAAAATATATACATTATGTACAAGACATTAATTGAGTTATCAATGAATCCCGTATACAAATTCTTATAATGGAATTTTTTATCTGAAGTAAAAAACATTGCATCCCAGTAACACACCTATAGGTAAGTTAGTTGGACATCAAATCAACTTCATTATATCATAATATCAAATGTTACAATGTTTGGGGATACTTTGACAACATCAACTAATACTTATCTAGAACCATTCCCACAAATACACAGTTTTCATAATATACGAAACTGTGTATTACTTGAATACAACATTTTGGACTTCTCTAATTCTAGAAAAGTCACTGGTTTTGAGGCCATAACTTGACCTATCAAACCCTAACCATAATTTTTTTAAACAATATTGAATTCCCTTATAAAACACTTATAAATTTTACTTAACAAATGTTCAATTTTCATAACAGTCTATACTCAATGTATGTGTAAAAAAAACCTATGACAACAAAAACTTTTTTTGAAATATTTTCTTATAAAATGACTAAAATACACACCACACACTAACTTGTTTTAGTAAGATACATATACGACCAAATCTAGTGAACACTTGGTGCTTCACGTTAAATTTTGCCAGGGAATGCCAAGCTGACTTTTTGCCATGGTTGTAACTTCAACCATGGACACGTTCTGGTAAGATCAACATCGCCGTAACTGCGGGATGTTTGCAGTCATGGTGGTTGCCATGGTAACACTACTCGTTCTCCCTCCACCCCTTGGCCTCGGTTCCGAAGCGATAGACCAAGCGCTTGCCGTCGACGCGCTCCAGGATGTGACGCTTGTAGTAATACCTGAAGCACAAGGGGCGGCATGGTCAGAACAAGGGTACAGCGTTACCATGGAAACCACGATGACAAGCTACTCATTGTCCTTCCAACCGGTCGCTGCAGGACCAAACTTGTACACTAGGCGGCGCTCAGGGACCTGCTGCAGGATCTGACGTTTGTAGTAGTACCTGTGTGGTGAAGATAATGTCAGCTGCATTCTGGTTGTATGTACTTACTCATCATATGCCTCTTCTTGTCCAAGCTTCTGTGAGTCAGTAGAAATATTCCAACAGTACTACATTACTTATTTCTGATCACCACAAGGGCAAGAAAATATATTTTCTGACCAAACACAAGTTAAGAAGTAAAAGATAAAGGCGTTTACACCATCGTTGATTCACCCATACAAACAAAACAGTCACAGATAGGAGCTCACCTCATAGCGCGAGACAGCTTCTCGTAGGTCATGTTGGGGTTGTTCTTCTTGCGCCCCCACATGTTGGCGACGGCCTCGGACTGGACGAAGCGGAAGATGCCGTCACGCCTGTCCTCCCACTTGATGACCTTGGGGTTGGTGGATGGGTTCTTCAGCAGGTCCCTCACAAACTCCCACAGGTGGTTGCCCTTGCCTACAGCAGAAACAAACAACATGTGGTCAGTCATTCTGCAGGTACATGTCAGCATACAAGAACCCAACATACTAAAAATTCATGCATGTGATTGACTATGGTGTAGGTTGAGTACTTACTATGCTGGCGTCCTCTCTTTCCTGTGGTCAGCATCTCCTCGGTCACCGTGCGCACCTTCCTCGGGCGACCGCGGGCCCTCCTCTCGGGGACAACGCCGGGCTTGATCTTCATGTTGATCGGTGCATTTTGCACAGAGAAGTCCACGGTGGGTTTGACATCTTTGTCCGAGTCGTACATGTGAAGCTCTGGTGACACAAACCGACACAAAGTCTTCAATGCATGCATATATCTTCAAAACATAAACATGTCTACCAGACTGAAAGTGCAGTTTAGCCAAAAAAAGGGACAAAGCTATGCTGGCATGTTCTACTCACCATCAGAGTAGCTCCCGCGGGGAGAGGACCCGCAGCTGTCGTGGTCCGAGTCCCCGTCACTTGTCTCATACCGCGGCATGAAGGAGAGGTTACCCAGGGTCTGGTCACAGTCTATAAAAACAAGAGCAACAAAGGTTAGAATGATGCTGTGTACTACTGATAAGAGTCTGATGCTCCAAGGAAGTTGAAAGTGAAAGATTAGAGAATATTCACAGCTGGAAGCACCCGTGATTGCAGTTTTCTGACACACACCTGACTCGCTGCCAAAGGAGTACGGCGAGGTGCGCCCAGGCGACATGGATGAGTAGGAGTCTGTGGAGGTCGGGCTGGGCGGGAAGTCACTCGGGAGCTCGACGTTGACATCGTCAAACTTGTCGTTGACATCGATGTCATCAGCGGTGATCCCGCCACAGTCCGGAAACAGGTCCACCATGGGCAGGTCTGCAGAACAACAAGGGGATTCATGTCAGCAAACGGTGGTCAGAAACTTACAGAAATGACAAATAGAAAAGTATGTTTACAAGAAAGATCAACAACATATTGCATGCCAGTTTTAACTTACTAACGGCATGCAAGTCTGGGCCTTTGGTGAATCTATATCATTGTATCATATGATTTATTTACACCGTAGGATCCAACTACTGACTGCTAGGTGATGTTTAGAAACCTATCAACTTACCGTCCACAGGGGCTTGGATAAACTCCATGTTCATCATCTCCTCATGCATAGCACGTACTGACTCTGACATAGTAGTGTCACTGGGGCCTTCACAGAAGGCAGGGGTTGGGTCATAGAGGTACTGAGCTGCAAGAAGCCGAAAGGCAACAGGTCAGCTGGTTAGTATGACTGGTTAATGCAGTTAGTTAGTTGAATAATCATTATCATTCAGGAAGTGTTTACATATCATTTGCAAGTTAGGAAAGCTGAAGAGTGAAGCAGTTCAGCTAGACAGTTCCTTGTACAAGAGAAAACCTTTCCCAACCTACTTACATTTCAATGTCTTTCCAGTGAGAAAATAGCACCAGATTTCTTAAACTCATTTTCGTATACTTTATGTTGATAAAAGCTTGCCAGCACCTATTTACTCTACACCTACAATATGTACAGGTACAGTGGACTGAAGAGTAGAAGTACCTTCTTCCAGTACTTTGCCAATGGACAGGTACAAGATGTCTCCGTAGTTCGGGCAAAGCAGGGAGAACTCCTCCCGACTCATCATGCACAGCTTGGCGCCGTTGACGCGGAAGTGCTCGAAGTTGATCTCATGCGGCGGCAGCTCGTACTCGGCGACTGCCCAGGTGAGGAAGCCGCGCACTTGGGTGTAGGACCAGTTCATCGGGTGGCTGCTGCACCAGTCTGCACAGGAGCAAATAGTAAAGAAAAACGGGTGTCAATCACACAAAACACCAGAAAACATCTTTGTTCGCCATTTCTTTCAATGTAATGTGTTCAGCAACACTGCCTGGCACAGCGTCATGAATATTGTATCCCAAACAATGGCCAAGAGCAAAACAACTGGATCATGTGTCAGTGTCAGGTATCTGAGGTAACAGCAACAGGACACTTTTTCCAGGAACTGTTTTTCTGTGTTGCATTAGGTTCCCGCCTTATTGTTCCTCATTGCGACCGGGTGGTTTTAGAGGCTAACAGGGTCAACATGAAAGTGTCTGCAAGGGGGAAAACAAACACCCGCATTCCCCAAACATGATGCAAAAAGATGCCTGATCGGCTGAAAATCAACAAGGACTATGATAAACATCACCATCTGTTGATTTGTGATGTTTGTAAAGTGGACAAGGTCCAAAGTCTGCAACAAAACAAGAGTGGAATGCCGACCCCCCCAAGGGTACAGTCTTCAAACACACCTTGATGACTATGTCAACATAACACACGTAATATATCACCCATAAAGCCTTTGAAGGTGGGACGTGACTGCCAATGTTTTCTGCAGCAAATTGTTGACACTTTTGCTTTTCTTCAGGGATGAAAGCTCTATTCATACCTGTCTTTGAATTGACACACCATTTATGTTGAATTGTGTATGCAATACTTGGAGTTCTTTCAAATCCTAGTAGGTTTTCAACCAGAACTTGATAGTTATGATGTTGTTTACATTAGATTCTACTCTCGAGGTTCAAACGGAGAAATGGAGGCGAGGTCAGACAGGTGAGCGCCAGACAGGCAATCGATTGTCTGGTATTTTCCACCTCTGGCACGGAGATGATGCAATTATTCTGTAACCACAATATGGGCTTACAATCGATCTGACTTCAACTTGTTTGCATGAAGATCCAAATACTGTAACATTCCAAGTTCGGTTTTATGAGGGACATGAAGTGGACTTACAAATATTTACTGCCTTAATGCCCTCATAATAGTAAATGGTAGTCCTAGAAACACATGGCAATGGGAAAGTAACCGGTAAGATTTGCTTCCACGGATCATCTGCTATGAACACAGTTTTGAGCTATGCCATTTGCAGACAAACTGTCACAATAGTGAAAATCTTTTTTTTTAATGCACAAGTCACATTCCAGCCCACAGAACCCAGTACTGCCGCATGATAAATGATCAGCCCCTTCAGGCTAGCCAGTTGTTCAACATTTAATTACTAGCATAAATCAAGGCCCACTTACTGAACTGGTTCTGGATGGACATGTAGTTGGACTGTGCCGTCTGCAGCTCGGTGAACGATGGCTCGTTCTGCATGGCACAGCTAGACGGCATCTCCGTCTTGATGTGTCCCCAGGTGCTGGACATGCTGTTCGGTGGTGTGGTGGGCGGTGTCGGGAACACGGCTTCCGACGGCTGTGGAATCGCAAACTGCGTCGGCGTGGGAATGGGGAAGTTGGACAGAAACTGGCCCAAGTCGAGGGTGGTGTCGTCGATCGCCTACAAAAAAAGACCAAAAAAAACTTTACGGACCGTCTCCAAACTGTGCAAAGCATGGCGGCAGTGAAAGGGGGAACAGAAAAGTCTTACTTCTGCATGCTACCGGCACACCGTAGGCAAGTTGGAAAGAAGAAAAGTGAGAGTTGCTGCACATTTGTCAAAAGAGGAACTTACAACTGAAATTCCCAAAAAAAATCAGCTGAAAAAAGTCCATCCAAGAAAAAATCTTTAGTTGGTATAAAAATCCTCTAAAGTAGCCAAACAACAACAAAAAAAAGGACAAAAAGTAGAAAACTCTGGGACAGGATAAAGTACAGGTGTGACTCACAGGGAGACTTGGCTGCAACTGGGGTCTGGGCGGACTGCGCTTCAGTTAAGAAGCCCCCAAGTGGCAACATGTTTTCGTAAAAGCGTTCTTCCAAGAAAAAATTTGCATAAACAGGTGGATCACCTTTTGAATCCCTATGAGCACATAAAGATCTATGTCTGGAGTGCAAGTGGGTGGGACAGGAGGCTTGATTGACAGAAGAACAACATAAAAAAAGGGTCATGCCCTGTGGGCGGAGCAACAACTGTCTAAATTACTTGATTGACGTATCGTCATGAATACATGGATACTGCCCATGATGCAATGGGTGTACATGCCAACCAATCAAGTCACTCCACCAATGAGAGCAAAGTAAGCCAGGCTGGGTGAGGTAATTGTGTTTGATCAGTATTCAGACCCATACTTTGCTTTGGGCAGAATTTGAACTCTGGCCAACTCAAACACCACCTGTTTACAACTTAACTTCAGAGAAGAAAATTTGGCACTTTTTTTCACTGCTAACTTCATACTTGTTGTGACATGGATTAATGACTTGGATGGAAGGTGTCTTATTCATTTTCAAAATGTGATTGAAGTGACATACCTTACCAAATGATTAAAATGAAGTACAACATTAAGACATGGCTGGGGGCAACACCCATTGTCTTCATGTTTCAAGGGCACAAAATTGCCTGTCTGAACTTTATGTCTGGCGCAGGGCATGCCATTTTCTTGCAACTTGCCAGTAAACAAATGTTCAATCATGAGCATCTTACATAGTATCAAGAACTTGAGCTAGGCATGGGAATTTTAATACCATCGTTTCATGTTTTGTCCCTACTGTCATCTGATCTCAGAAGCTACTGAAGCATGCACACCCAGCCATTTTGCCCGCTCAATGTTCCGCAAGAACCCCCAACAAGTTACAGAACTGAGCTTAATAAATCTTCTTCAAATAAAAATGTCTTCAGTAGATATCAAAGCCGTGTTGCCCCCACCTGTTGTAGTGCTTCTGCCATGACTGTGACGAAAGTTCAACCGTTCCGTGTAGAGCTTGCAAAAGATGTGTTGAACTTTTTTGAAGACTCTTGAGGGTGCAGACACTGTAATAAACATGCAGAAAACTTGTGAGTCTTCCACCAGCCATTCTACTCTAAAAAAGTCTAAGAAGTCCGACCTAGAGTCGCCACTGCTACCTTACGGTATCAATAGAAAACGTATCCGTACGAAATTATTTTGTGCCGGGTGTTGTAACGAAAAGAAAACTTGGTTTGTAGACAGGTGTCTATGCATGAGATTTGCAGCTAAAAAGCGCCGGGTTAGTGTTGGCGGGAGAAAGGCCTGCATGCAAGACTGGCCTAATACTCGTTTTTTTTTTACAATATAATTTCTTTGTAACGTTAGACCGTATCAAAGTTTTCCCCAAACCATATCTGGTTCAGGAGAACGCTGCCCGCGCACACTTCAAACTGTCGGTGTTGGGCGAGTGCTAGAGGCGAGTGCGGCGCCGCCTAGCTACGTGACCAGGAGCACGCGGTGGTCCCGGGACCGCACCCTGCCCCACTTTGCACCCGACAGGACAAACAACGTGTCTCGGCGCTACAGACTGTCTCTATTTTCCTTGTATCTGATCAAAAGTTCGGTACATTTCTGCACTTGTCACTTACAACACTGATCGCTTAGATTCAGGGTAGCAAAAACGTCACGAGCTGGGGGAACATGGGGGCGCACGAGGCTGAAATTTACAAGGCGTACTCCCTGTTTTACGTTCTCCTTTCGGTAAACTTCTGCTTACTTCGGATGCCCCCCTCCCCATTCATGCACGATCTCGCGTCACATTTTCAACAAAAAATAAAAGGGAACTTACAAGTTTTTCGAAGAATGTCGCTTCTTCTGCAGGTTTCAAGCAACCATATGGTGGTGACGCAGTCCTGGGTCCCCGAGCTCAAACTTTAGATATATTTGACGCATTTCAGCCTATATACCCCCGAAACAAGCTTCTTCTGAGAAAAGGGCGAAGGGAATTCCCCTCAAAATTTCGACATCACCGCTCTGCGCTATGATTGGTCAACATCACAAGTGACGTCTTAATTATTCACACGCTTAGGCCATGTGATAGCTATCAACCAATCACACGGCTAGACGTCACCAGCTTCCCCGAAGTATTTTTAGAGTACGGCGAAAACAACAGCGCCACACAGTGAGCACACATGTGACCCAATTGGGCAACAACAGGGCAAAATGTTGCATGTTTCTTCAGGCTTAATTAGCAAACATGCAGCCAACATTGTAGCGGCTACACACATATACGATCATATACAAATAGAGAATTCACAATCAGACGGCCAGCATTTGTTACAGCTCTTTTATCTGTGTTTTACCAAGGAGGTTAAATTTTTACGCTCCTTCTTTTCATTCAAAGCGGAACGTTAACGACGTAACGAGTCACCAGGTAACACAAGATTGGATCAACACAAAGCCAACACGGCGTGGCTACCAGTTGATACCAGACCTAGACCGTCAGATCTATTCTTATAACAGTTGTTAAATCAACGGGAAAAACCGATGAAGTGAAGAAAAGGGTAGCTACAGCCTAGAGGCCGTGACGCCCTTTCAGCCGTGTACATTTTCGATGATGAAACTACAATGATCTAACTTACAATGACAAAGCACTTCTCATATCTATGACACTGATCTTTATATATGTCAATCCTCAATATCAATAAATCACCCCAGTAATAAAGTTGATTGCACGGTGGTCTTGCAGCGGATGGGTGATTATCAGTGTTCAGATCGTGTGACATTGCGCAATTCACAAAGTAAACATACATAGCAGCTAAAAACAAAGCACAGGAAAAACACTCAGACCTATAAAACTTTTACATTTCCCAGAGTTAGCGCTCTCAGTTATGCAAACATTCAACAAAGTCTTCTGACAGCTGTATGTATATACACACAGAAAGTTAGCAACCACAATTGTGTACAGGTGGAAGATACCCCGCCCCATGAAACAGGAACTGTTGATTGGTTGCACAACTCTCCATAGTTTGCTACTCTCCAAGCAGAGGTTGATGGAGAAGATTGTGACCTTTTTAACATATGCCCCGTTTTCTGTCCACACTCTTCACCGAACCAACCAAGAAAAGGGTGAACAGAAAACGGGACATATGATATAAATCAAAGTCACAATCTTCTCCAGCAACCTCTGCCTTGAGAGTGATAGTTTGCTACGCTCAAGACCTGGCGCTAGGTCGGATGTCATGGTATGTGGGTGTGGGGGCACATTAAAATCCATGTTTCCTAAAAGCAAACCGTTTTGAACAATTCCCTTAGCCTTCTCTTCAAGTATCTGCGACTCCTTGGGCTGCTGGAAAGAAGTTGAAAGTGGCCAAATGGGGTCAATAATTTGCAAGCGGAGCTATCCAGCCACAGAGTTACACGTACGTAGATAGCTTGTCACGCTGGCCCTGTGAATATGATATACACAACTGGATACACTTCAATGCTCTTTGTGTGTGTGTAAAAGTTACAACTTCAAGGTCCCCTGTGCATGCATAAAGGTGATGGTTTACACAACATGGCATAGAGACTGTCTAAAGTAAAACTGATCGAGTTCGGAAGTCGGGACAGGTGGAACGTCCGGTCGGCGTTTTTTGTTTGCGGCTAACTGGAAGAGCGGATGTCACCTTATCTCCAAGTAGATGTGTTCTTTTCAACTTCTTTGTATACATTATGCCACCTAAGGTACTTAGTAGTAGATCTCATTGCTACGTTGTCCGTTTACAACCCTGCGTAATTGATAAGGGTTAAGTCACTTTTTTATTTTAAAATAGCGATGTTTCCTGGCCTCGTACGTCATAAGTGCCCACACCCTTCCCTACCCTTTCATCTCTCCTGACACGACTTTTCAAAGTACAAATGTATGTTGTTTGATCGCCTGTAATTAAAGGTGTGAACATTTACCTTAAGGTGTATCCTAATGTACAAATATAGACATAGTTAACTAGACGGTATTTGAGAGGCTCAGGCTGTTTGTCTTTTTTGATTGTCCATTTTCGTAAGAAAAGAGAGTTGAAACTTCGCCGGCGCACTGACAAAAAGATGTACTATTCTCTAAGCAGAGGTTTCGGTCGAGAGGGTAAGGAGTGGCTGCGATTTTTAACGTTTCTCTCCCTCGTTAAAAATCACGGCCACTCCTAGCCTCTCCGACCGAAACCTCTGCTTGGAGAATAGTACATCTGTTCTTCTTTTTACTGGCCATCAGTCCGAATGTGTGAATGTCACCATGCAAAAGTTGACCTTGACTGATGTAATCTGAATGCCATCCCGTTGCCATGGTCACAAATGGGGTTGGTAAAAAGGCTGGAATACATCAGTCCGCATTTCTGATGACCCTGGTAATGCCCTTTCTTTTGTCAGGACGCCCTGCCGTTCTCTCGGGCAGTTCCGCTTTTCTTTATGTTCAAGTTTCTATGAGTTTCGAACGGTGACGACATTTCGCGGGGGTAGGAAGTCCACAAAGGAGTGAAAGTGGTGACGTGTGCCACTGCGGAGATATTCGGAGTAGTTCTACTTTCGCATCTGGATGGAGAGCTCGAGAGATAATCGAGTAGAGAAGGGGCGTCGGTTGAGAACTGAGGGAGAGTCAAGAACAACCATATAACAATATGTGTTGCAATCTAGTCTACTTGATTACCAACGACAAAATATCAAACAAAAATACAGACAAGCCGGCTTTTAAACGTTTGTTTTTGGATATGAAGCATTGTCATTGTCCTGAGAATGCTGACATAGCTCTCGGACATGCCATGAATAGTGACCACCCCCCATCAGTACCTGTGTGTTTATGACTGCCCCCTACAGTCGCCCAGGCATGTCCCAAGCTACGTGAAGGAATGCAACCTTTAGAGTAAGTGAATCTACATACCCTTCGTTAAACCAAGGAGGCTACAATGAGACTTATTACAACCTCCTTGGTTAAACCCACAAGTCCACCAGGGTAAGGTTACTAGATGCACCTTTGTTGCTTAACTGTATTTCGATTGAAGGGGCGTGAGCTTCGCAGAGACATTACCTGCAACTGAAGTGGACAATAAGCACCACACTCATACTTATCCAGGCGGCACCGGTCACAACTGGATGGATTTTGTCAGTTGTAGTTCGCAGACGTCCAATTGTCTGTTTACGCCTTAGGCGTTCACGCATATATCATTTATCATTCTACAGACACATCACGTACGTGCAAGGCGTGTGTGTCAGCCCCCCCCCCCCCCCCCGTGAACTCTTGGACTCACTTCTTAGACGACAAACATTCCACTCAGAGTGATCATCAGTTATGCGTCAAGAAATTGAAGATTTTTCCGAGACATTTCTATCGTTCGAAAAGTTATCAAGTGAATGGATCATATTGACAACGTAAATTCCTGAGTTCCAGAGTTTATTCTGCCGCCATGGCAAGGCCTTTCGACTTGTATATGTGTAAACAAGTGTAATACCTTTGTGCGGATGTTTGGTGTGATATTGAGAAATGTATTTTAATTGCTGCACCACACTGAGAGTTGAAGTTGAGCTCAATGAAGACCGTTTCAAGGGTTTCAGTGAAAACAATTTTTCACCTGACTGGAATTAAGTGCGATTATAACAGGAGGCAGCCTTTACAGCACAATTACTGCTCAACATACAAAATATAATTCTTCCATGAATTAAAACGAAATTACATTCCAGACAAGGGACCTCATTTGTAGCAAAAAAACAAACTTGCTTTTCAAAAGTCAGTGAACAAGACTCCAGGAGTGAGTGAGTGAGTGAGTGAGTGAGTGAGTGAGTGAGTGAGTGAGTGAGTGAGTGAGTGAGTGAGTGGGTGGGTGGGTGGGTGGGTGAGTGAGTGAGTGAGTGAGTGAGTGAGTGAGTGAGTGAGTGAGTGAGTGAGTGAGTGAGTGAGTGAGTGAGTGAGTGAGTGAGTGAGTGACGAAGGAAGACAAGAGGGAGAGAGGTTGGGTGCGTACGTAGGGAGTGAATCACTGAGCAAGGGGCAAACTCGGAGGATGAAAGAATACAAGCAGAAAGAAACGACAGGGTAACAAGCATTAAAGCTACAATTTGATATAGACATCGATTCGCTTTTGTTGAGTTCATAATGGGTGACTAAAATAATAGGCCAATGACGAAGTAGAAGCCGAGCTGAATATAGTAAAATTTATAGAGGTTAAAAGTATTCTATAGGTGGTAGCTACGTACGTGGGCACGATACAAATTGTTCTGTTGTCCTTCGTTCAGTGTTAGGTGACACACTGGTCTTCGAGAGTCAATGAGCCTGAAAAAATCTTTCGCCGAAATTAACACAAGTGACAAAATAAAACTCGAACTGTGAATGATCTATTTTCTCCCCACCTCTAATCCAAGCTATTTCCAAGGGTCTATTTTTTCTTTATTTACCAGACTGGGAGTGCCGAGATTCAAGCATAACTTAGGCCTAGGAAAAAATGTTTTACCTCCGGTCAACCGACCCACTCTAGCAAAAACTTACCTACCCTAGACTTTTGGGGGGTCGGCTGCTGGCAAGGAAAATACAATTTGTGATCTGACATCTGAGTGATGAAACATTGTGGAATCGTTTTCCAACATTTTCTCCTAATTTCTGTTGCAATAAAAAAATGTGCTTGCACAATGTATATGGTGTTGAAAAATACTAGTGTCCTGATGACATGTCATGCATTACAGTGTTTACATTTCTATATTTTTATACTGTATTTGTTTGATCACTTTGGCCAAAATCTGAAAACAAAAGGAAATAAAATCCCACCTACCGATCCTACTTTTTTCAGGACAGTAATCGGAAACACAACATTAATTTTCCTACACCTTAGATACAATAAATGTGCTCTTTTGGTCAGACTAATCAGGGACGCGTACGTTATCGTTGCCAGAGAAAGTTTGATGGACTGCGAGCAAACAGGGCGCTGTTTGATAACAATTAAGTGTGACTTTTTGAGCCCAAATGTCTCAATTCACTCTACCGAAAATGTTAACATTACCCCTTTGATATACTCTTTACTACAGTCAAAATTATGGGTAGTTGTACCCGGTGAACCGCCTATAGAGGATGGTCAGTTTACGGAGAACCGCCTATAGCTAGAGGATGGTCAGTTTACGGAGAACCGCCTATAGCTAGAGGATGGTCAGTTTACGGAGAACCGCCCGCCTATAGAGGATGGTCAGTTTACGGAGAACCGCCTGGAGGGTGGGCCATGACGCCTTTAGTTTTACTATCATTATAACATTTTCTTTCACATTTCCTTTTAAGGTAGCAAAAAGGAGACAGGAGCAAATTATTCTCGGAAGTGTTATCTGAAGTTGAAATCTATCAAAAGTGCAAAGGTACAACAGAAAACGCTTGAGTTCGCACCGCTGACACGGACCCGTGTTTCTTATCTGTTAGGCACCTGAAATACCATCTGTTTCATTCCGTAAATGCCTTAAGTGTATGGTTGTAATGCCTTAAGTGTGAATGGTTGTAAACATAAATGAACAATCACTACAGGTAAACGTATCGCGGCACATAATAGTCATGACCATTCCCAATTCTGCCTAGCTTAACGCTAATATCACAAACATTTCTGGCACCATATCCTGTATGCGTATTTTTGCATTCAGGCTCTGCATGCCTGAAAGTGTGTGCGAAAAATGCACACCACGCCAGCAGGTGAAAATGTTACCTACCCGTAGAACATTTTTGCCACATGGCTGCTTGTTGACCACGCCATGTCAAAATGGCGTCCCTGCGGAACTTGAGTACTTCACGTTTGAGGAAAATTCTAGCCTCTTCTTTATCTAGAACAAGGTGGCCAATTGCTACTCTCCAAGCAGAGAAGCGGTTCCGGCTGGGTTTTTTTTGACGTGTTTTTAGGCGTTTTTGCCGTGGGATTTGAAGAGCAAAAAAAAAAAAAAGTAGAAAGCCCGACAAAAACGCCTAAAACACGTCAAAAACCAGCCGGAACTCCTCCTCTGCTTGGAGAGTAGCCAAATGTTATGTACCTGCTATGCTGGATAGGTACCAACATAACACAGATCACACCTTTGTTCAAGTAGACCTCACAAATAAGCCTGTCTATACCTGCCCTCCTGAAGCAAGGCAACCATGTCACCTTAATTGCTTTCTCGGAAAATCCGCGCGCTGGTTTCCCCCTAGTCGCTCCTTTTCCGTCTATTTATCTTAAACACCAAACGTATGACCTCAGCCATCTGATAGTTTTGACAGCTTAAAATTTTAATAACCATGTGTTAGAGCTTTCCATTGTTCTTTTTCCCCGGTATTTTGCATGAAAATTCTGGGGAAAATCCTGGCTATTCTCAATTCTGTACGAGTAATGGTCACAAGACGCTGGCAACAAGCCTGGGGGCGAGCGGGGATTCCCCTGCCCACTCCCGCCCGGCTATGGCTGGCCTCCCGTCGTTAACACCGCCTCAAAACACCTGCATAAAACCCACTGATAACCTCTGAAAAAATATTATTTGAGTGGTAACAAATATCTATAAGTTGGATAAATATGCTTCCACTAGCTGTGCATTTCAAAGGTCTTTCAGACGGTGGTTGAGGGTATTCGGGCGTCCCCGCCCTAAACTTTTTGAGTGTGAACGGGGTATGACAACTTTTCGGTCGGCTGCACACGGAAATACTCCAGGTAAAAATGGATCGAGTTACAAGCCAGAATACAGCTCTGGACTCAGGATGATCTGCAGAATATTTGGGGATTGCGGATGTCGGTTGGTTCACCTTAGCTACTTAGGGATTTTTCACAGGTTTGCATCTATAATTTGCTTATTTATTGATGTAAAATAAATCTGGCTATTCAGGCGATCATTTGTCATTGTGTGTGTGCGTTACTGTAGAATTAGAAAGATCTTAAACTGCAGTTTTGCACCACTCCCTCCCGGGCTTTCCGTCCCTGGAGAAGGGAGGGGAAATAGATAATAGCCCACACAATCCGACATATTTGGAATCTTCTTTTGTCATACAATTCTCATTATCATTTCTACGTGAGTGCCTAAAAGAAATCTCCCCGACTATTCTAAACTACAGACATCTCTCTCTGAATGTGTGTGTGTGTGTGTGTGTGTGTGTGTGTGTAAGTTTTGTGTATGTGTGACTGTGGGTGAGTTTGTGTGTGTGTGTGTGTGTGTGTGTGTGTGTGTGCGTGTGTGTGTGTGTGTGCGTGTGTGTGTGTGTGTGTGTGTGTGTGTGTGTGTGTGTGTGTGTGTGTGTGTGTGTGTGTGTGTGTGTGTGTGTGTGCGTATGTGCCGTTTGCTACATATAGTAAATTGTCGACCAATTTCACGGCAGGCCGTCCTTCTCTCTCCAAAACATTTAAAAAACTGGGTTGTACGGGTCTTATTTTTATATCAGTGACTAATAGACTAAATATATAGTATATACAGAGTGCTATAGAAAACAGGGGTTCTGAGATATCTGAGATATTGTCCTTTGTTCCAACTTCTTTGCTTGTAAATATGTGGAAAGAAATATTTCATATGTATTCACCTGGTGTGTTCTTCACTATATAGCTCGTAGATGAAACTGAACAACATCTAATGATATATGTATGGATTATTTAAGACTTTCAACATACCAATTAGAAAGTCACTTGTCCAGTAAGCCCTGTCTGTATCGCAGACCCCATTTGCGTCAAGGTGTCTCGGTTTGCCTTTTTCTTAAATTCTTTTTGCTTATATAGATCACCTCATCCACTGGATACAAAGATACAGTAGAGATGTTTTAGTTTTTATTGTATTGGAAAGTGAAATCGTTGTTGAACACATTTAAACAATTTTTTTTTTTTCATTCGGTGCTATATCGGTTGCATCGGACCCTCTCTTTAAAGTTTAGTTTTCGCCAGCAAATGTTGGTTATAGATTAGCTATAGAATAACCCTCTCTGTTTGTTTATGATATTATATTTCAAAAACCATCATGTTTCACCTCAGTTGAGGAAGGGAAAAGAAAAAAAATCGTATTTTCGTTAGAACGACAGCAGTTATAGTAACAGCAAAAATACGTGGTGTTCAGTTCGATCGTGCACCAAGACTTATTGCGCCACCAAAAACCCTCCTATGTTGGTCATGTTGAAGATTGTCCTTGTCATGTTCTTTTTATGCCCCTTACAACCTTCATAGTGTCAAGATATCGATCTGTATCAGTATAAATGGAATACGAAAAACGAAATACCAAAACTATTCTATTTGTAGCACCTTTCAGGGTACGTGTACGTGGAACTACTGCATGAACAGCTAACTATATGGTACAGGACTACAGGTAGAGGTCTTGGTTTTAAACGATACTTGAGACTTTTGTCCCCTACACATGTGCTGTTTTGTTCACATGTGGCTCAACCCATGAGATGTGACCCTTCTCATAAAACAGGGTTAACCTGTCACCAATCACAAATCAGTAGACTGAGAAATATTTTGATAACGTTGACTCAAATACCGATATGTCAACATGGCGGCTGCGCCCGTCTGTGTTGAGAGTTCAGCGGGACAGTCGCCATGTTTGTTAGCTATAGGTAGCGTTCTGTACACAGTCGATAACCCCGGTCAAAAATGAACACAACAAGAATGCACTTAGACACAAATTAGAACAGCCTATTTGTAACATCTTTCTTATTACCAACATATAATAATGTGTACAGAAAAGGTTCCTTTACACAAAACTCAAGCACGTAAAGTTTTAGCGCATACGACGTTGCTCGACTATTGTATCGCCGGTGAGATCTAGAGGAGGGCAGCTACACAATACTCAAATAATGTTACACACACCTCTACGCTAGTGACACTGTGTAACTTGCATAGCGCAAGAAAAGATGGAACTCTATAACGACAGCACCTGCAGCTGGGGGAAATGATTTTTCCTCGAATGTACGTTCAAGAATCTTAAAACAAACCGTATATGATTCCAAACGGTTGCTTAAAATACACTTGAAAACCTTCGGATTCACCCAGGATTCACCTGTGTTCCCATAATTTTAAAGAAGAAACGTTTCTTGTTGTTCCTGTTTTATGTTAACAGAAATCCTAGTAAGTTTCAAAAACATGATTTCTGCCTTTGTATTGTATTTGTACCTTCCAGTAGAAACATTCTTCGTCGTAGTACACCAACTTATACATGGCTAGTTATACATGAATAACACCAAACGACCTGTCACACCTAATCTTTGCACAATATAACTCCAGGTGTTGCTCAAAGGTATCTGGTGAAAATACCCCTTCTGTACTTGGTTTTGATTAGGCATAACGTTGACATGTGGAGTTCAAACCAAACCGTGTACTATATACAAGTACCCGTCCTGTACGTGTCTGTATACCTGGGCCGGCTGGGTTGATAGCTTGCTTCAACTGCGAACTTAGCATTAGTCCACGTCTTTTCGGAAGGTAAAAGTCATTCTGATATTTGTGCTATTCGTCTTTCTTACACTTAATACATGGTCACGTCGACAGAGACACAGACGTAAACTCAGCACACTTCAATAACTAGCTAGTGGTAACCAGAAAGTGGCGTTAAAACATAAATGCAAGCCAAATATAAACATAGCTATTGAGACACATTTACGCAACGCATATTGAAGTAGCAACACAATCAAATTGTCCTAGAAATAGGTCTGTCCTGAAAAGATCACCCCGGACAAGTTTGAAATAAACTATATCTCTGATGATGCTTCTTGGTAAACACAGGGGTGTGTGTGGGGAATACCGTGAGCGTCAATGGTATCTCATCATGGTTCAGGTCGACTTTGCAGGGGCGAGATTTGAAGACATACGGTATCACAGGGAAAAGATCCTGTGCTATGGACGTTGGGGCGTTCCACTTTAGGTTCCGTACACATTTTATCAGTAAGTAACTCGAATTACTTATGGACAAAACATTTTTCTTTTCGTGATTAATCGAAGTTAAGATCAGTAGCACGTTCTTCTGTTCTTTATCACAAGACAAAAGCAATGCCTGCAACTATTTTCTGCCGACACGATATTTTTCCTTCCGATTTCCTGTTGACGCGACTATTCTGGCGGCCGGTGGGTTTATGAGGGGATGTCTTGTGTAAATTTGTATTGTTATTATAACTCTGATGATGTTTTAGTAATGACAAACTGTGAATCTGCGCAATTCAGGCTCCCTGGGAGACTGCTGAGCTGATTTTACAATAAAGTTTTAAAGTTTAAAAAAACACCAAAAAAACTATCTGACAGAGCAGCATCCAGAACGCAAGTCTCGTCTGACCATGACTGTTGCACGTCAAGACTTTTTGATAGGTATAATGATATGTTTTCATTCTATCTAACACGTTCAATGTTGTAGCAACGAGATCATGGTCTAAGAAAAAAGAACTCAGTATACCAGAACTTATTATTGTGCAGACTGCAGAGCTGGAAGGACGAAACTTTAGTTTGCAGGCTGAAAAAAACACCTTCATCTACAACTACGTCAGCAATATTCACTAGTATCACTACTATTAGATCTTTATTCACAAAACTCTTGACGATTCCAGCATTGTAACGTTTAGCCACAAATCAAGCCCCCGGCAAGTTCGACATATTGTCCGCAATGGTAGGACAATTTATTAGCGCATATTCTCATGTAGACAGATGTTAAAGTTAAAAGATACTAGCTTTGATTGTATAACAGACATTTCTGTCACAGCTCTTTTACTGGAGGCTTAAGCTTGCTTGACACCCGAGACAGTACCTCTTACACCTGTCTCAAATCTATCCAATGCTGACTGTGTTTAGTACCCAATCTGCGGCCATCTTGGAACCAACCTGCGGGAACCAACAAAACACACATTCGAACCACAGCGCCCGTGATTGTGGCGCTTGAGGTTCTTTAAGCTCCTTTTTCTCCCCACGAAGACTTCTCGGAAGTGGTGAGGAACAACTGAGGTCAAGGTGATATTGGTTTTGGGGTCGGTGGGGACTTGGCACGACAAAGCTGGCACGGGAGCAGAATACAGGGTACACTAGTACTGTACGCGTTTGTTACACGAAACCGAGTTGTCTCGAAAACGTGCGGAGAATCATGTAACGTTACTTCTCCCTGAACATTCAAAACATAGTCAGTCGACGAAAAGAGCAGATATGAAATCAACTACAGCATTATCATGGTTAAGTATGAAAACCCCTAAAGACGTAAGTTAACAAGAAAACGCTGTTGTACATTGACTTTGTAAATGGTATTTTCAGATACCCTCCTCGTTCGCTCAAGGCATCAGTCCGAGTTACTAGATAGTTTTTCGTGGTAACTTCATGCACTATCTTTACACACATTGTCGTTCTAGCTGTTATTTGAAGCAGGCCAGGGGTGGCCATCTTTTGACAAACTGCCAACTCCATCCACATCTTATATATAAGGGCCTATGAATGCCTAGGTTGTTCTTGATCTAGTAAGATAATCGCCATAAGGCCCTACGGCACTTGGCGCCATAAATGATGAAACGTGCGGAAGAAGACTCACTAGGCCCCTGGCCAGACTGTCTAGTGCTACATGTACGTCCGACATGTTTTATCTGAACTCAAGTGAGGAGAAAAACAGGTGCAACGTTGCGCAACCCCTCTCACCAAAAGGTTCATTTCACAAACAGCTTGTGAGCTAACGATTCAGTTATTCCAACTATTTGACAGACATGTTGGTCTAGTTGCCTCATCCGAGCATGTTGTAACGTCAGTCTTGGACGTGTGCCAGAAATACACAATGGGACAGCCAGGTGCAAGGTACGAGACGGCACGGCTATTGTTGGTGATCCACTTCATAAATATTTCACATGGTTCTACGTGTATATCCAACAGGCGATCAATATGGGGATGTACTCTGGGTATTAGAAATATCATTATGGTGTATAAGTGAATACACTAACACTGGTGGAGTCTAACGGCAACATAGTCTCCAACAAAGCTGGGTCTACGGACTGAAAAAAGGTACACTTTGGCCAAAATATTGACTATTTCGTGGACGAACATGTGCACTCCCTTGGCCAACTCCTATGGCAAAATTTTCCTCCTATTTTGGCCAAAACTCATAGTACTTTAGTCCGTATAGATGCACAGGTGTGGTTCAGACAAGATGTAACCAATGTGAAATGAATTTGTTTATATTTTTTTAGTATACAGATAACGTGTAAATGTATCAACTTCATAAAATTTTCCCCATATCATATATATGATATAGCGCCCAGTCATAAAAACTACTGTCACGACTTTGATAACGTAAACGTTCTACCAGTCATCTTGTGTATATAGCTTTACCTGTGTACAACAATTCTTGTGTATATAACGTCATCTGTTATCGTACCGTGACAGAGAACATGATCCAGGGACTGGTCATCCACATGTGCGTCAGAGAACGCAATCAAACGGTGATCTTTAGTTACAAAAGGCGTGACCACTCCATCTGGAGTGACGTATGCTCGTCAACTTCCGTTACTTGGATTTTTACGGGCCAGAGCTCTCGGCCGTAGATTTGAGGGCCTCGTGCCTAATCCCGTCTGGACACGTGTAACGCCCTGCTGCACTGTCGTGAGTCAAGAGGCAACAGAAAACATTAAAAAAGCCTGACATGATGAGATTATGGATTATTCATTGCCAATGCTGTCTGACAAAGAATCTGTATGACGCCTCGTGCACAATGGAACGAAAACATGATACATTGTACGCATGTAACGTTCACAGATGGACTGGAAATTGAATTGAACTGGAAATGTCCGTCTGAACAACGTTTACATTTTTCATAATGTCCTTGCATTTTTGAAGTGCAACTTTTCTCTCTGTGTCTGTGGTTTCTACATGCTGCTCAAGACTCTGTCCACAAAATGACCTCTGGGCTCTCCTGTGGCAAACAAGGACACGCAGCTGGGGGAAATTATGGATTAAAGTCAGGTCAAACGTTTGGGTGGACAAGTGTAAGCTGACGTCACACTGCCGGATGTCTGGCTAGGGGTATCCTAGCTTATCATCTTCACTCTAAGTCAATTTTGTCACAAAATGAAGTGCTTCGTAGTTATGACTGTTTGATAGTTTTATAGAACACAATTAATACGTCAATCGATCCCTTTATCGATGGGCCTGTCAATAAGCTTAAGGATCAATAAGTTTTGCTTTTCAACATTTGTGAAAGGCACAAGATGACATACCAGACTATCTACCTCACCATACTTCACACCGTTCTGACACCACTAGGATCCACTAGGTATCCGACTGGACGCTCTTCGCTGATATTTCTTTAATTTTGATAACGTATGTAACTTGAAGTGATCACAAAAGAAGAGACATAGATTTTAATTCCGTATCAACATAGGCCTGTACTGAATGGTGACATTGGTGACCTGAAATAGCGCATATCAACGCCATCTCTCGCTCTGTCACGACTCTCTGTGTTGTTGCCAACATAAACTAAGTCGTATCAGCCGCTTGTAGTGAAACTGTCTCTTATCAGTTCCTGCAGGACCACGCGGGGACTCTGGAGGAACATCACGGCAACGGATCGAGCGGTGTTGAATGAAACCTAACATGGGTTTGGGACGTTTAGATTGAAAGTTGGGCGAAGTCGCTTTACGGGGCGCAAAGTCCACGTTTGATGTTAGTTACAGACTGGTTATGATCTCTGGTATATGTTATAACGTCTCCATACATCAACATACACATAAAGGAGTATGGAGACAAAGAGATAAAGTTGTAAACAACCGTCCATTTCGGGAAAGTAAAGTTGGCATATTGGGGTGCAGGAACATTACGCGGCCCAGAACAAGTAAATAATGAAATGTCATTAAACCAGGTGAAATCTTCCAGGCCGCCATTCTATGCCAGAAATCACTGTAACATGCGGTTTGTAAGGTCAGCAGACGTGACAACTTGTCCGTGCAGCAAAGTCGATGTAACTTCATATCGAGGTTATACGTTTATATCCTTAGTTATTCAGTTAGCTTAACTATTTTGCTGACTCGACGAAGACGCCCCAGCCCACGCGGTACCGGTTCCCTTCTCAGAAGGCATGGGAGAGTCATAAGTCCTGGCGCCGCCGACTTGACACAGAACACATGGCGCTGCCCGGCCTGGTCACGAGCTCCAACAACTGTCAGGAGTACATGTCAGCGTTACATCATCTTATATAACTCTCTCGACGGTACTTTACCTGGAACTGGAAACGTCTCAGAAGTTTAGCAGCTGGTAAATGCGACTAAACTCAGAAGTTCACGTGGCAAGCCAATTAAGTGCAGATGAGTTAGATACAGTATGGAGGAGGGGAGAGATTTCTGAGGTTGCGGGCTGTCGAAAGATGTGTAGCGTTTGTGTGCTTAGACTGAGGTTTAAATAGATAATCTTTTGCATGTTTCTGCATGCTTTGCTGCTTTGTTATTTGCATCGTACACTGGAAGAATTACAAATAAATTGAGATCGCAATGAACTACACAGTCAAATGATAAATCACTTAAGTAACATACAGTGACCAACATGTTAACAAACAACACTTTCACCGAGAAGTCATAATCAGCTTATCAAGAAACTAACTTTTCACCACTTTCACTGAATCATTTGTAAGAGAACATTTATTAGATTGGCGGTGAGCTGGATAAGATTAATTCAAACAAGGTTGAAGGCATGCGTCCGAAGCGGCGAGGGGGTTGAAATCATCTTTGTTCTAACATCTTTATAAGTACTAAAGATAGCACAACCGGTAGTATGAGTCGGATGTGTGCTAATTTGAGGTTGATGACGTATGACAGGTTTGGGCACGACTTGGCACGACGTCGTTCTCGTGTCCTGTCGATAATTACCTAGCGTTTAGTCATTCTCACAAAATTAGGAAACTGTCTCACCACTGTGACGTCTTAACAGCACAGTAACGTCCTGCCTCAGGACACATCCTTGTAAGACTACTTTGCATTAATACAGGTTGGCTAAAGAAATCAATTCACAATGTCTATTTAGTTTTCACTTACATTTTCACCACACTTACACTAAGTATACGAATATGAGTGGATGCAACGTTACATGTATCGGTCTGGTTGCCATCCTAGCTTTGTAGTTCTTCACCGTGTTCGCGTGCTCCAATTACATTGTGTAAGTTGGTTGGCGGGAAGTATAGCCAGCTGGGTGCCATCCAGGTTTATAGTTTACCGGACTTCCATACTCCTACCATTCTATAAATAGCCTAGGTGTATCCTACTTAGTTTACCGGGGCTAGATAGTAATTGAGGAGAGCCCCGACTGTGAACTAACTACTGAGGATGGCGCCCAGGCTAGGCATGTAAGATGAACCAATGCAAGGATCGTCAGACGTGTGATTCACAGTGACTGAGATGATATCCTATACACCGCTCCGTGTATGCATATGCCAAGCAACACCCTCCATAAAAGCAATTGATTATTCGAGTTTCAATGATATCTTGTTATACTTATTCAGACATTTTATGGTGTTTTCTGAAAACTTCTTGAATGTGCTAAAAGCGCCATGGTGCGTCGTCATTTAAAACTGCAGTAACATCTTGCCATCCCGAAAAAAAGGTAAAATCTAGAATTAGAATTTAACGACCATAGATTTTCCACCATTTGCAACATAAAACCGTTTCACCTTGAAATGATTTCCTAATCCGGTATATGGTCTCTTAGCCTAATGATCAAATGATGAGGTTAAACTGCTTTTTGATACTTAGTCTAGACAACGACATAAGAATGTCCTTGGTCGAGATGATATCTCACACATTGCAAGCTTTTGCATCGGTCATATAAAATACATGCAATGAATTCTTATAGTTGTTTCGAGTCCTATTTTAATCCTTTTTCTTCCTTATTTCCGCATGACCTTCCCTCACGGACAGTGCTATGAGGAGCTGTGAGGTGAAGTACGTGGCCATGTTGGTGACCCGGGGGTAGGGGAGGGGGGTGCGGAACATGTCCACTGCCAGGATCAGATCAGAGATGGCGAACAGAACGGCGCCTGCGCACGCGCACAGACGCGGTAACGTCGCGGTCTGACGTAGCCGCGCCGCAGCCGACAGCATCATGGAGGAGATCAGGACCACGTAGATCGCGGCTACCGTCGTCTGCTGGCCCTTCAACCCCGGGAGGAGGTATCCGTACGACACACAAGCTATCACCATGGTGACGCACGCCAGGGGGTCGATCGTCAGGTGTCTCAGGCCGAACGCGAAGGAGTAGAGAAGATGGGTGACGGAGAACGCAATGGCACCTATGGGAGGGATCCAAGGGAGATATTTGTTAGATTTCTGTTTTTTGCATTGCATGAAAAAAGTCAATCTATCCTTGGGACCTTTATTCATATCTATCCATGGTTACCGGGTTACCCATTTACTATTGTTTTCGTTTACTCATTTACTATTGTTTTCTAGTATGAACAAATTGTACAAACTAAAACAATGGCCAGAAAAAACCTTGGCTTTATTGATTTTACAAAAAGCGGAGAAGCATCAGATATTAATTTTCTCTGTTATTTTCAACGCGTATGATTTACGCATATAAATCTAACGTTACATGTACTGTGGGATGGAAATATATGTAGAGGGTGTCTTGCACCCGTTTGTTTTCATTAGTTTTATTTTTGCCTTAATTTGCCTTACCATACAAGAACCATTCTGGTGTGTGGGCCCAGTACATGCAGTAGTCACCCAGAGCTGACGTGAACAAGCCGACCGCTAGAAGGCGTGCGTAAGTGGGACCGCACTTTTGCTCCACCTTGAAACAAACAAGACAACAAACGAGAAATATAAAATCCACAACAAAAAGTCTTCCTCTGTGAAATTGTGGCATTTGCGTTGACAACGTACATTTTGTTGTGTCTAAGTGAACTAAAATGCTGTCATGTAGAGAGAGCAATCACAACCTATTCAGCCCGAAAGAAGTATGAACGTGAGAAAGAAGATCTGTGAAAAGAAAATGGAGAATGAGTGTAGTATGTCCAAAGATAGCATAGAATGACAGATCTACATCCTACATGTAAGTCTGCACCGACAAAACATACATGATGATGAATATTTATCTGGAGTACAGTATTAGACTGCACGTTGCCACTACCACTATAACTTCCTGAGCATGCGTCAAAATTTTAGATTATCGACAGTAGCTTTCAGAAATGTTCGCAAACATTCCCGTTACAGGTGTGATACATCCATCAATATTACTCAGTACTCCCTCCCTTCCGGTTACAGTGCTTAAACTAAGGTAAAGCGGAGAGACTCTGCTATATTGACGTTAGAAGTTAGCCAAAGTGACAAACTAGCTCTAGTCACGTCTGGGGACCACTCGGACGCGCCGCTATAATCCCCCAGGAATCTTTCAGTTTCAAGGTACTGATTAGTGGCCCTGAGTGACATGCAATGGTTGATATGGTTGGTACAAGGCGCGTGCAACGTCTCTATGAACACGATGTCTATCGAGACCACAGGGTTCTAAGTTCACAAAGAGAACCACGGCACCGGTAGTACGTGCTAAATTATGTATGGCTACAGATTGCTGTGTTGAACGGTGCTGCATGATGCTTATCTTAAAATGGTTGACAACCTGTGATGTCTATATCGCGCGGTACGACCTGGGGTTTGAATTACAGACATAGTGCGTCGAATTGCGGGTAGAGAACAGGCAATGTTGTGCCACATGTAAATCTCCTGTACTCGTACTCTACTCTACTTCAAGCTATGTACAATAGTGCAACAGCCTACTCAGACTTTTGTACAGAAACACAGACACTGAAGTCAAGTGAGAAAATAAACATACTATGGAGAACTCTACCTAAAATGTGTTCTTATCATCATGCATCATCTGACATTGTGACGAAAAACCGTCTCACCTGTACGAATACGCCCAGAGCAGCAACCGGAAGACATTTGACGAAGCCTTTGGTCGAGTCTAGAGGCAACTCGGGAACACCAAACAGTAAGTACACGACTAGTGCAGCAAGAAACAGTAACAGGGTCTTCATTCTGCACCAGGCACCGCTATCCTGTTCTAATCTGAGCTGAAGGTCCGTAGAAACAGAGCAGATCTAAAACAAGCCGCTTCACAGGAACCTCTGACCTTACCTGTTTATAAAAAGGTTAAGGGTTGGAGGAATGAACCATTATTTCAAGGGAGAGGGGTCAGTCGGAAATGTCGAAGGCGCGGGGTTTAGAGCAGGACCAGTACCAGAAATGGCCACTGGGGTGGGGTGGAATGGAACAAATGAAATAAACATACTGAAAACATGGCAATTATTCCACCTTCACGTCAGTCATCCTGCAGAACTAAAATCACAAGCGGTCATTCCCGCCTCAAGGATCCTCAAGCACACCTGTTTATTTCAGGTGGTGAAAGGGAGGCCACACCTTCTCAGTGTCAAAGAGCAAATGTCCAGTCTCAATGTGGATGGATAGGAAGAAAAATACTAAGACTATACGACTAGACTACACTGGACTATACTCTACTTAATGTTAAAGGGTAAACGAATCACGTTACGAAGAGGGTCAGGTATGAACAACGCTGATACACGCCTTGACTTGGAATTGACTAATGCCAAGAGCAATATTTAATGGCTGGGCAATGTAACTTTATAATACTTGTTATTTGTTTTACACAATCAGAACTTCTCCGACGTGATTGTTGGTTTACTAATTAACTCCCCTTGTGCTGTGTTATCTTGCCTTCTATGTGCCCTTGTTTGTTCTATACTCGACTTCATCAGTGTACTGAAGTTCGAAGGACAATTTAGTACTGTCAGAACTATACTGATGCAGAGCCTGGCATGACTACGCAGGTCAGTGTGTGTCGAGCGTTACGCACGTTCGCGGGTATTAACTTGCAGTACGGGCAGAACTAGGGAGG
Organism: Branchiostoma lanceolatum; assembly: GCA_035149815.1. Lineage (NCBI taxonomy): Eukaryota > Metazoa > Chordata > Leptocardii > Amphioxiformes > Branchiostomatidae > Branchiostoma > Branchiostoma lanceolatum. The sequence continues at coordinate 11,038,458 of CM068868.1, read as the reverse complement.
TACCCCCTTCACCTAGAGGCCTCCCTAAACGCCATTAAATGCTTTCTTAGGATGCGCCACAACGTACCAGCTGACAGTTTACAAGCCGACGCCCTGTTATGCCAACTTCAATTAGAAGCCAATGGCAAAAAAATGCTGGGCGTCCGGTGTCCGTAACATGCTAGAGGAATGCGGTTATGCCTTTGTTTGGAGCCCACAAGTATCCTTAGGAACAAATTTCTCACATATCATTAACTCCATTAGTCAACGATTAAAAGACATCTATATTCAAATATTCTCAGCCGAAATTCACAACGATAACAGGGATAAATCTTACAGCAACAAACTCCGAACTTACCGTCTGTTTAAGTCATTGTATAAAGAAGAAGAGTATTTATCCATTAGCAACATCAAACACAGAGTGGCTACTACTAAACTCCGGGTTAGCTGTCACAGATTACATGTCGAAACAGGAAGGCACAACCGCACGCCTCTACAACATAGACTTTGTCAACATTGTAATTTAAATCGAGTAGAAGATGAGCAACACTTCGTCCTAGACTGTAAATTATACGATAGCGAAAGAAGTGTATTTTTTAACCTTATTAAAGAAAAATTCCCATATTTCGAATATCTTAATGCAACAGACAAATTCATATATTTATTACGCCTGGATTATCCTTGTATTAGAAATATTGTCTGTTCATATATTTACACATGTACAAAGAAGCGAGAAGAAGTCGACTCTACTGGACTAGCTTAGTTTAATAACACGTTTTGTCTACACTGTATGTTTACAGCTTGTATTGTTGTATTATGTCCTTGTATGTTCCATGTGTTAAGTTAGACGACCTGTACCTAGCCCCGCGGGGCATGAATGCACAATAAAGGTCATTCATTCATTAAACAAAAGAATTCCAAAGGCGCGGGCAAAAACGAAAGGTGAGGTCACAAGCAACTACGCCCAAAAGGTATCGCGTTCCCGAAGCACTCGTCAGCGAACGCTACCTGTGTGAGCTCCTGTCACGTCAGCAAGTCCCGAGCTTTCTCGAGAACGGGAGCAGCTTCCACAAAGAAACTGCCCAAATTGGTAGGTTATTTCACTTTATGATAATTACAGTAGACGGCTGAAGAGTAGGTAGTAGACTCGGTGTTGTTCGTAGTAGACCAACACACCTGACGGCGTACCTGTCTAAAATGAAAAGAGCATGGTCGCCATTAATTATATTTGTACATTGGTGCTTTCATGGTCAGGTACACGCCTGTGGCGGAGGCCGCATTGTTAGTCTAAGACGTTTTATTTTTCCCAAAAGGACAGAAGTCAGCATGGCACAGTTGATGGCAGCACTGAGGGGCCAGTTTAGGCAGACGGCTACAAGAGGATGGGCAGTGTCGGGGAACCGCTCCATGTTCGAATTCACCGGAAGCAGTCGTTTTGTACCGAGGCGGCCCCAGCTACCAGTCACGATCATTGCTCCCAAACAGGTAGAGCTCTGACGGGCTATTCTGACATAATTTTGCAACTGAAGTCCAGTTCTGTTTCATGTCATTGTAAACTACTACATGTAGCCCATGTGGGCATTAACTTGCAAATAAAGATCATCATTAATTCTTGTCACAGGCACGAGATTGGTGGGAACGACTTGCGCTGGTGGGATCTGTGTCTGTCCCGCTAGTGTTGGGGCTTGGAGGATGGTGGATAGACTCGAGAGTGAAGAACGTGGAGACCAGAAGGAATCAACTGGCACACGTAAATGATCAGCTGGCCAAACTATACGGCCCCCTGTATGTTAACAGACTGGCCACTCACATGACATACGATAAAGTCCTTTCGAAAAATATTCACACGAAAAAAGATTACAGGAAACTAGGCCTTAAAACGTATCTGGAAGATGCCAAGGTAGAATGGTACAAACAAACTTGGATTAAAAGATGGTGGGGCGCCAAAAGTCGAGGACGAAGCATGTTGACAAGGTGGCGCCGGTTCTTGCTGTACAACATCCACCCGCTGGACCTGCAGGCAGAAGAAATCGTGCGTAACAACGCGCATCTCATCGACGACAGCGAGAAGAACTCAGAGATCTTCCAAAAGTTTGTGTTCCATGTGAATTACCAGACATTTATTGTGGCCAAGTGGGAGGATAGGGGTTTTGTAGTTGCTGCCCTGAAGAACTACAGGGACGGGGACTTTGACCTATGGAGCAATTCAGGCCTCTTGGAGGAAGACACAGCTGACTTCCAAAAGATGCTTGAGCAACTGGAAGACCATGTGAAAGAAACTTACAAGAAACTCGTGAAACGACAGAAGCGGCTGATGGGAGAGTTGGAAATAGAAAAGGAGTCGAACCAGCCGACAAAGCCGGGGGAGAAAGAAGTCGGGGCGAACAAAGACGACAAAGCCGGGGGAGAAAAAAGTGGAGTCGAACCAGAAGACGACAAAGCCGTGGGAGGAAGAGGCGAACCAGAAGACGATAAAGTCGGGGGAGGAAGAAGTGGAGTTGAACTAGAATATGACAAATCAGGGGAGGAAGAAATGGAGTCGAACTAGAAGAGGACAAAGCCGGGGAGGAAAAAGTGGAGTCGAACCAGAAGGGGTCAAATTCGAGTGATGAAAAGGTGAATTGAAGTAGAACTAGAAGAGGACAAAGTCGGGGGAGGAAGATGTGTAATCAAACTATATAATAGCGCAAAGCCGGGGGAAGAACAAGTTGGGTCGAACTAGGACACAGCAAAGCCGCATCGTTCTTAGCAGCCTCTACGAGTCTGCCTTTTCTTGATAGCATATTGATATTACATGTACTTCTATCACACTCGGTGTCTATTGCACCTAGTTCCTTATTGCCAGCCTTTGTAACAACAAACCGGGTGCAATGGAAAACGGGTGTAATAGAACTGATATGTCATCAGAAAAAGAGCCAGACTCGAAGAGCCTGCTAATGCTAAGGTCACATTTCCGATTTGAGCCCCGGCCGGGCAGTCCTGAGGAACAAAAAGTATGAGATAAAAGACAGCAAAAACATAAAAGTACCAAAGATTATTTAAGAGCATAGCTTGTGCATTTTCATTGATATACGCTTTAATTTTTCGTTTCCCGCAAACAGCCCGGCCGGGCCCCGGTTGTGAAATGTGACCATAGCATTAGGAGGCTAGCAAAGTCGGAGGAGGAAGAAGTGGAGTCGAACTAGAACATTTATACGGCAAAGCGGGAAAGTGAAACGGGATTCGAAGTGCTGTTAATTGGATCATCCTCTGTGCTGTTGGATCAGCCTTTCTAAGTAAGTTATGGATAGTAGACTTGAGATGTTGATTCAAATTTGTCATGATAAGAAACACTGACACGTTGGTATCTTTCTTTAGGAAAAACTAGGACGTTTGTGATGCTCGTAAAATGCCTACTGCTACATCTAGTATCTGTTTAGACAGGTTTCGAAGAGGTTTCGAAGCTTTAACTCATATCCTGAGGATCTTGTGTGGGCAGATTTTTGGCAATATTTTAGACAGGTTAAAGTTTATTCAGCAGTTAACACAATTGCTCGTTTTTGTTGTTTTTCATATACCAACAAAGAGTAATAATTGAAAACAAAGCTGCAGCAAAGGAAATAGGACTATTTTAAAAATATGTCTAAAAGAAAATATTCTAAAAATAAAACCTTAAGAGACTCAAAAATGTATCTTACTCATACATCAAATATTTATGAAACTATGTGTACACTTTGTTGCTCGCAGTCTTATCCTGGACTGTAGTTATACTCTGTATGCTGTGATTGTCTTCATTCCAGTAAATACGAGGTGATATAGAAAGTACACACTGTGATAGTAATGGTCTATTTCACACAATGTACTTGGGAAAACGTTGAAATGAAAGCACAATTGGCATTGTCTAGAGAGAAGACACACTGTAACACACAATGGATTTACAATATCGAAGTGAATCACCTGTTGAAAAAAACAAAAATTGCCATCAAAGAACACGAGGCCTTTCTGTGCCTTTTAGACCCAGTGGAGGCTAAAAAGAAAGAACTACATGCACTATTCTGCATTTTTCTTAAATACAAGAGCACATCATTTCGAAATATACACAATCTCTGATCATTTTTGTCCTTTTTGTCAATTTTTTTAACCTAGCACTTTCAGCATGTACCATAACTTACAGTTTCTTATTACGGTTAAGAAAAGTACACAAACGTCTAATGTGGAACCCGAATCACGGAAGCAGAAGCCGTGGAAGACCACAAGAGACACATTAAACAGCTTGAAGCTGACAGCGGTTTGGACCTACAACGTTGGATACTATGAAACAAATATAAAGATGTTGTTTGACCATCAGTTGTTTCCAATACTGACAATGTAAAAAAATGATTTCATTGTCTGAAGTGGTTTGATTTAAATCTATATTACATATTGGCAAACAAGAAAGGCAGTACATGATGAGCCCACCTTGGCATGTAACTTTTACGCTCCTCTGGTTAGTCATCGTTGGCGCTCCTATTACTAAGGTTTATTGCCTTCAGTGTGCCCTTGTCTGTTCTACCTGTACTGTGCTGTTTGAAGCACGTTGCACAGGGCCTGGCGAGATTACATCAGACGGTGTAAAGTTACAGCTCCGCACGAACGGTCTTGAACAAAAGAACAGACAGACAGCAAAGGTGAGGTCACGAGTGAGCTCAAGTTGTGGATCACCAATTGCCAAGCCCTCTCAGAGGCGCCTTCCAGTAACTGCCAAATAGGTAAGTTCTTTCACTGTACATGTTCAGTACCGGTATTACAGGCGGGGAGTATATCAGTAGGATGTTGAGTGCCAGGCACACCAGTACCTGTACTTGTAGCTGTACCGTTACCTGTTTGCAAATTTAGTAGGGCAGGACCGCCATTTTGTTCTGGTCTAGTCATGTACACGCCTATAACGAGGACTGTTGTTCAGCTAAGATATCATATTTTTCTCGAACAGGACAGCTAGAGTCAGCATAGCACAGTCGATAGCAGCGTTGAGGGGCCAGTTTAGGCAAACGGCCACAAGAGGATGGGCGGTGTTGACATCGAGTAGTCGTCTCCGAGCTGCGACCAACCGCTCCATGTTTACAGATACGAACTTCCTCAATTCGCAACCGGTCGTCAGACGGACGCCTGGAAATGACCTCCAAGGCCAGTTACGGCAGTTTTGCAGCAAGCCACCAACGGACACCAAACAGGTACAGTACTAACCACGTAATAGTAGTAAACCTACCATGCCGGTGTGCCCTGGTCTGTACTGAAATATCTATATTGAAAGTGAAAGAAGAATCTTTTGAATACGACGGATATCTGTAAATGGATCACTAACGTGGAATTGCAATATCTACAAAATTATAGTATAGCGACGTTGTTGTAAGTTTGCCACCGCTTAATGTGATTTCATGTTCTCCAGAAGAAACGAAAAATAGCTTAACATCCAAGCTCTTGTCAGTTGACATTACATTACAAAATGCATAATTGATTATATGTTTCCCTCAATATCAAAATGTCATGTCAAAATCATTTCGAAATCAAACTGTGGTATGTTTAGTTCAATATCAAAATGTCAAATAACTTGCTTTCATATCATCATTAAGATACCGAAAGGCTGTAATGCAAGCACAATTTTCAGCGTACAAGTACAGATACATTTGAAGCTGGGCTTTATTTATTTATTTATATGCATTGAGATCTTTGTTGTGATGCCTTGTAAAAAAGTGTTAGTTCAACAGGCAAATGAAAAGTTCATAAACTTGCAATTACAAACACGCTTGCTTCTCTCGTAACGTTGTTGTTCAGAACTGGTAACTGGTGTATTTTTACCTATTGATGCTGATGTCAACAATGTCACAGGGGCGTGGATAGCTATAGACGATTGAATTCAGCTCAGATTGATAGCAAGGTAAAACATGAATCAAGGAAAATCAATAAGTGGACTATTCATCAGTAAAAGGGAATCTTCTTTTATCTTAACTGCAGACGCCAAGATGGTGGGGGACATTCCTCCCGAGTGCATCCGGCATGTGGAACCTGTTTGGTGGAGGTAGTATTATTTTGGCGATCCTGACAGCAGTGGGCATGTATATCGAAAACCAGCGGAACAAGCTAGCACATGTAAATGACCAGCTGTCCAAATTGTACGGTCCTCTTTACGGAAACAGGCAGGCAACGCGCAGGATCTACAAGAAAGTTCTTTCTGAAGATTTCTACAAGGAGGGAATTCAAAAGGACTATACCTTGCAAGAATATCTGGAGGAGGCCAAAAGGAAATGGGTAGATGCTGACGAGAAAGAAAAAAAACAAGGAAGGAGGAAGCTAACAAGATGGCGCAGGTTCTTCTTCACCATCATACACCCTCTGGACGAAGAGGCAGAAGAAATCATTCGTGCAAACGCGCATCTCATCGAAGACAGCGAAACCAACGCCGAGCTTTTCAGCAAGTTCGTCTTCCACGCTAATTACGAGAAGTTCATCGTTGCCAAATGGAAGGACAGAGATTTTATTGTTGGCTTCCAGGAAGAGTACAGGGAGAAAGACTTTGACATCTGGAACAATACAGGCACATCGGAAAAAGACACAACCGACTCCAACAAAACCGCGGACGACATGTTGTTGGAGTTGGAGGAACACGTGAATGAAACTTACAAGGAGCTCGTGAAACGGCAGAAGAAGTTGATGGAAGAGATGAAAATTGTGAAATGGTGGAAATGGTTGAAAAGTCGATTTTAACATGATGGGACAAAGTCGGTGAAGGAAGAAGTGTCGAACTAGAAGAGGACACAAAGTCGGGGAAGGAACAGGTGGAGTCGAACACTGAGAAGGGGACAAAGTCGGGAGAGAAAGAAGTTGAGTCAAACTAGTCAAAGCAGAAGAGGACAAAATCGGGGGAGAAAGAAGTTGAGACGAACTAGAATAGGACAAAGTCGGGGGAGGAAGAAGATGTGTCGGTGACTAGAAGACGACAAAATCGGGGGAGAAAGAAGTTGAGACGAACTAGAATAGGACAAAGTCGGGGGAGGAAGAAGATGTGTCGGTGACTAGAAGACGACGAAGTCGGGGGAGGAAGAAGTGGGGTCGAACTAGAAGACGGCAAAGCCGTATCGTCCTTAGTAGGCTCTCCGAGTCTGACTTTTTTTCTGATGGCGTACCAGTTTTATTACACTCGGTTCGTTGTTTCCAGCCTTCTTAACAACAAACCGGGTGCAATAGTAACAGAAACCGAGTGTAATAGCAAAGCCAGAAGAAGAGACAGACGTGTGGAGCCTGCTAATGAGGCTAGCAAAGTCGCGATCGGGGGAGGACAAGTATAGTCAAACTAGAACACGGCAAAGAGAAACGGGAGTCGAAATAAGTACTGTTGGATCACCCTCTATCACGCCTTCCTAAAGAGGTTATGGATAGTAGAATTCAGATGTTGATTCACATTTGTCATGATTAGGAACACTGATAAGTCAGTATCTTTGAGATTCTGAAAGAACTAGAACGTTTGTGTGGCTCATATTATGCCTACTGCTACATTTAGTATGTTTAGACAGAGGAGTTTTGAAGTTTTAATTCATAGACTTATCATTCATGACTGCATTGATGTAGTACATGACAAAAAGTTTCCTTTTTTGGACATTATCTTACCGTGAGTCCTCCTGTCCTTGTTGAAAAGCGGCCGTGTGGCCGAACAAGCATTCGAAGCAAAATAAAGGCATTGACTTGAGAATGTTGTGTGGGTCAGGGTTACCATCACGAGGAAACAATTTTTGAGACAGGTTAAAGTTTATTCACCATTTACATTATTGCTCTTGTTTTCGTTGTTTTTCGAATATAACAAAGACAAGCCATTGAAAACAAACACCGCACCAAAAGAAATACAACTATTTTTACAAAATGGCAAAACAAATAGTCTAATAATAAAACCTAAAGGAGACTCAGGATGACATCTTACTCATAAATCAGACATTTATGAAACTATTTGTACACTTAGTTGCTCACAATCATATCCTAGACAAGTAGATACATTATGTATGCTGTGATTATCTTCATCCCAGTAAACACAAGTTGATATACACTGTGATACTAATGCTCTATTTCACATAATGTGCTTGGGATCATGTTGAAATAAAAGCACAGTTGGCATTGTCAGGTGAGAAGACATACTATAACACAGCATATAGTGGAAGAACAATATCAATTAATAGCTGCTTCATCCATTGAAAAAAATACATCGCCACCAAAAATTACAAGGATTTTCTATACCGTTTAACCCCAGTGAAGAATAAAAAAAGAGACTAGCTAAGAACTACAGGTGCGATTCTAACCCTACATTACATCTTTGTATACAAGAGTACATTATTTCCAAATATACAAATCTCTTCATCATTTTCCTCCTTTTTTGTAAAAGTTTTTGGAACCTGGCACTTTCAGCATGTACCTTCACTTAAAGTTTCATACTGTGTCAATGTTGTCATATTCAGCACATATATCTGGAAAAGTATCTAAACAACTTATTACACACTATACATATCCAGTAAACCAATTTAACACAGTGTGATAATAGTATACATGTAGAGGAAAAGCTGGTAAAAAGTATGGGAAAAAGGCATACGACCTCGAACATCTAATGAGTAACATGGTTAAGACAAAGTGAGGGAAATTGTGTCTCAAGTCCAGTGGTAAATTTGGATCAGGTGATGAAAGAAAGTTCTAGACTGTCAGTATTCCCTGGGTGCTGGAGACAGCAAGTTATCGTTTAAACTGCCCATATACACATGTAACATACACCCTATATATTGTTCACTGTCTAAGTCCAGACCAATTTGGGATTCCAGGATGAATGAAATAGGCGAGCAGGCATGAAATGAAGCCTTGGTACCTACATGTATGTTAAAAAGGCAGTTTCAACTTCCATTACAATATGACACGACACGGTCTGCAAACCGGTAAATATCAAAAGTCGGAACTTCAAGGGATAGAATATAAAACGGATGTGGGCTGAGAAATAATGTACAGCAGTTCACGCATCACCCGACCCAATATTTCACTTCATCAAATATATGGATTGACAATATCCTAACACTATTTTGCCATGGTAATCCAGGAGAAATAGATAACACAATGTTGGAGTGTCCTTGAACTCTTGTTGCCATGGTGAATGGTTTCCATGGCAACCAAGGCCATCATATCACTTGGCACCCTTCAGAGCTTCCACCAACCTGAGAAGAGAAAGACAAAATAATGAGGGCCCCTAGCAGTATGCATGAATATTGCAGCTGAAACTGTAGAATGATAGAAGTGCTGAAAAGGATGATTACGAAGTTATCTATTCCAATTTTGTTTGAATGACAGGCAAATTTGACTTGTACCATTATGATATCTTCGAAAGAAAAAAATCAAGGCAAATTGAATTGTTATTTATTTCTTTTAAGCAATTTCCCAATGATTTCAGGCACAGTAATCAGTTTTGAGAATTCCTTTAACTCAAAAATGAGACTTTACAATACATGCACTAAAACCAAACCAGCAGTGGTCTACCCTGAAGTTGAACACTGTCCTCACCATTCCATAGCCTCCTCCAGTCCTTCCCCCTTGATCGCTGATGTCTTGAAGATCTGCCATTTTCTGTCCTTGATGGCTGCGAGTCCTAACTGATTGGCAACCTCTGTAGGGGTCAACGCCCCCTCCATGTCCTGTTTGTTGGCGAAGACCAGCAAGATGGCCTTCTTTAACTCCTCCTCCTGTAAAAATGATTGACAGGCTTTACAACAACACCAGCATAACATTGGAAACATCCCATCCTCTGAGAATGACTGGGAAGTGCATAAAAGTGTCAAGCTCCTGTATCAGCATTCTGTGGGCTGCTCAGAAAACTCAGGGGCCAGGAATAAGAATTCAAATTAACTTTCTCCTTGCTGAAAAATACTGTTTGTCTGTAGCTGATGAAATTTGGTTCCAAAAATCTATAATGTACCTAAACAGGGAGGTGGTTGGTAACTACAAATCACAGAATTACACAGATTGAAACAATCAACACTCATTGAGAGGATGGAAGTAACATTACAAGATCGCAAATATCACATCCTGTCAGATCACACCCACCTCCAACATGGCTACCAGCTCAGACTTGGAGATGCCCATCCTGTCCTTGTCACATGAGTCTACCACATAGATGATGGCATCAGTGTTGGAATAGTAACATCGCCAGTACGGTCTGGAAGGTGAAATAAAAATGAAATACATAAATGCATCAGTTTGCATTGTAATGCTCAGCTTCTTGTACTACTAGTATCATGGATCCAGATGCTTTCTAATGATATCATGACTTATGACTGGGCACTAAAACATTGTTTATTTGGACAAAACAGATGTACAACTCAAGGAGAGATGGTCTGCATAAAACATAATGATCATCCTATGAGATATGATACCATACACCAAAATACAGTTACTTACACAACTGGATAAAATTTTGAAACAGATGTTTCAGACAGCATCTACTAGTAAGATATTCCATACATTACATAATATGATATATTACCTGATGCTTGTCTGTCCTCCGAGGTCCCAGACTTGGAATTTCAGGTTCTTGTATGTAACCGTCTCTACATTGAAGCCGATTGCTGTAACAAAAAGGAGGAGATTGTTTGATACAGGGAGGAGTCATGTAACAAATACCATTTAAAATCAGGCTTTATTATTGTACTTTGCACATTTTGAAGAGATAACTGCATTGACTTCAACAGTGACACCACATACCAAACCATAGCAGTACCGATAATGCAAAAAACTGTACATGCACAAATTGTATACGACGCTTTCTACAATCATATTAGAATTTATTGAATAACGTTCTAAATTGTATATGATGATTCCTAACACACCAATAGAAAAGGCCTAAACGATAGGAATACTTGTACACCAGCCTTACTTGGAATGGTAGTAACAACCTCCCCAACTTGTAATCTGTACAAGATGGTGGTTTTGCCGGCGCCGTCCAGTCCGAGGATCAGGATACGCATCTCACGCTGTCCAAACAGGCTGGCAAATATACTGGAGAACCACTGACCTGTGGGGATGGACATGATAGGTGAGAAAAGTATATACTATAACTAGTATAAGCAAGGGGTTCTCTATTAAACCTCCAGCTCCTTGCAATAAGTTAGCTGTCTAGGACTGACCTAGTTAGCAACTCCTGCATTCAACTAAGCATTGATAATAAAGGGTTTCACGTAGTTACCAAATCTATATGATGTTACACAATTTAGGTTTACGTAAGACCTTAAATTTTAATGCACATTTCTATGATATGACACGCGGAACAGTCTTCCTGAATTTTCCAGGTATATAAATTTGTATATACATAATCTGATCATTCTTATGTTGTGTGGTATGCACTGGACCAACACAATTTGTACCATAAAGCTGCAGAGGTAACCATACATAGAGATACAGAGGATAGATAGATGAATGATTTCTTCTACTAAGTTCTACTAGTACTAGGCTGGAGAAGACTGCACAACACTGCTGGAAAACACTGCTGTGACAACAAAACAAATAATTTGTGCAGTAGGGATCGCATGAATCATGTAACGCTACCAAAAACCCAAACAGTGTTTCCTTTGGCCTATATGCAATTGGGGATCTCTAGAAAATCATTTATATAACCTTTTTTTGAGACTCTGGAAATTGTAGTGTTCGAGAAAATCTTGTGCAGCAGAATCATAGTGCCCCCCTCCCAACACAAATGTTCTCGTCAGAATAAGGACCCAAACCACCCTTGCACGGACTTAAACAACGAGAAATGAACAGATAGTTTATCAACAACATATAGTCTAGACATCGGTGAAAATTAATGCCACGAAAAATCCCACATAAGCTGTAAAACGTACCCATTTCGCTCAGTTTTGGCTGCGGCTTGTCAGAAAACCAACGTGTCAGGTCTGACGCTGTCTGCTGGTGACGTCACCCGATATAGAAAGCACTAGATTCGACATCAAAAATACGAATGTTCTACATTCACTCCTCCATCAAAAAAGAAATTAGAACATTTTTTGTTAATAAAAATATTTTCTACTGCTGAAATTATTCTTATTGATGAATATTTACTCTTTTTTTTTAATTCCCTTGCTGCTTCTACTGAATCCGGTGCTATGTTTACAGCACTTCAGCGCTAAACATAGGGATAACGATGATGGCAAACAAGCAGTTTGGCCAACTTTCAGCAAACAAAATAAGTCTTATTTTCAGAGAAGAAAACATATATAGCATCATTGTGATCAACCACACAACACGATTGGTTTCTATGAATGAAATATGTGTTTTTTTAGTCAAATTATCCCGCAAACGAATTTTATTGAATTATTTATAGAAAGTCTTGTGAAGGTATAAATGCTAACCAGCGCCCTAACATACAGAGCTTCGGAAAGAACACACTCGCACAGTGCCAACATGTCGTCCGGGCCAGCACAGCTTTTCGTGGGTCGTCTGTCCAAGGACTGCCGAGTCAGGGACCTGGAAGACATCTTTGAGGCATACGGACGTCTGCTGAGATGCGACATCAAGTATGGTACGTCCTCACCATGTTCTGAAGTGGAGATTGTCTTTTGTTATGATGATTTGCCCGGTGTAGTTCGGTGCGAAAGTGGGGGGCGTGATCCGTTTTGGAACCGAACCGTTCGGAGCCACGGTTAGCTCGTCATGAAGTTCAACAGGTGGGGTGGATTTTCAGCTTTACGGCTCTCCCCAACCGAACTTATGACTGAAAGTTATGTTATTTATAAATTCTGTACCACTTCACATGACAGCCGTGTCCTCTGGGTATCGCAGAAACCGTAAACAGAACAGAAACATGCAAACATATGCGGGGAGATCCTATCGTCATGATTGTCTGCCGCGCGGAGTTTAGAAATTAGAGACCCGCGTAGTTTTTGTCAAATTAAACACCACATCTGATTGCCTGCACCTGGCATTCACCCAGAAAAAATGTCATAATTTTGTTTTAATGGTATTTTGTTGTACTACATTTGTACTAGAGGTTAGTATTTAAAACAATGAACCTTAATGCCCCATATGTTAAAGTCACGGGTACCATACGGGGCAATTTTCTCCGGCCGGTCAAATGAAGATTTTCTTGTTTGGTTTGTCCTTTACTGCTTATATAATCACAAATGTCAAGGCCTGTTATATAATAGTGTTTTGTGATGATTTGGCAGTAAACCGACCAAAGTTTTCCATGTTTTTATCTTCATTAAGTCCACGACCTCATTTGTGGTACATTTTTTTTACACTGCTATATTTTGAAATAGCATGGTAACAAACACTCCTGGCTGAGAAGATTCAGTCGATCTCTCTTGGTTTACATGTTGATTTATTTTTGGGTCAGGAAGTATGGTAGGATTCTGTTGTAGGAGTGAAAGCGTGGTGTGCAAACATTCCCCAATGACAGGGGAGGGATCATTGATGGTAGAGGGGGATAGATTATTTGGGAATCAACCAGTATATATGCATAGTCTGATGGTGTGATATAATCCTATCAATCCATTCATCCAGATATGGCATTATTGCTCACATATTTTGGTTTATATAGTGTATATTGTTTTCGTCATATATTAAGTTTCTGTCGCAAAAAAACTGTTTAAAGTTACTTGTGGATAATAGTGAGCATGCAGGTAGCGACAGGTGCTTTCAGTTTTATGCCTTGATGTTTTATGATGTAATGTTAGAACCTACTTAATTGTGATGACCAATTATGAAATGAGCAGGGACAGAAAGCCTGGTGATAATAAATGTAATGAAATTCCTTGTATTTTATTTCGCATCTTGTCTGGAGCAAATTTTTCTGCACTATGTATTATTCAGAGTAACCCTAGAGGCTGGTATGAGTGAAATGTAATTGGCCTGTTTGCAATAAGTTCAATGGGTCTTGTCTAGACGAGTGATTAAACCTAAAGGCTTCCAAATGTAAGCTCTTAACTCTTACACTGTAGCTGAAAGCATACTAGTACTCCTGTGCACGTTGCAAGGGTTCACTAGTGTCATGATAGTGGCAATGATGTGCAAGTATGGCTAAAAAGCGGTGGATCTTTTACTCAATTTCAGCTTTTGCATTCAAGATTTTTGAACCACAACTTTTGCTTTCAAAAGTAAGTTCATACAATGCCTAGAGTTGTTGAATTGTCCATTGATGTTGACCATACACTATACGTTAAAACGGATACTGAGTGTGAGTGAGTGATACTTGACCATGAAGTCCCATTTGGGTACATCTAAATTTGCAGATAAACAAACAAACAAACAATCAATCAGTCTACACAGCAAATTGATCAGCAAAGCCACCTTTATTTTTGACAAATTAAAAGCAAAGAAAAATGATTGTCTCTACTCAAATCCTATCGTGCATTTTTGAGAATTGGAATTCAAACATGCCAATTTCCTAATAGCCCTATGTAGCAGAATATCAGAGCCACTTGTACTTGGCACAATGCATGATATAGTATATTTTAATGAGGTCCAACTTACTGTAAATCATTTTCTTTCATCAAAGTTCAGAAAATGATTGAGGTTCTTTGTCCATTTTGTTGAAAGCAATTGCAATTTGAAGCTGTCTTTCAATCAACATTGCAGAATGTGATTGGCAAGCGTCCACATGTCCTGGTTTTATTCTGATCCACAAATAAGTCCTTGGGTCGAAAAATATTTGTCCAGTGCACCATGCATGTCAATAGGTGCCTAAGTCGGGAGCAAAATATACTGTTCCCAGAAATACTGTGGCCTTGTGAGGTTGCCTGAAGTCATGGTCACATATCAAAGTCAGATTCCCTTCATGACCTCATGGCTTCTACCACAGTTGAAACGCAAAGCAGCTGGTTTGCACCAGGGGTGGCCCAGTGTTTCTGGTAGGTTGTAAGATTGGGGTTGGCAGAGATGAAGTGATCTAGGTTTACTGTTGATACCCATCAAGGGCATTCCCTTCTTGTAAGTCCGTTGAAATGTGTGACTTTTCACGCTTAATGTCTGGCCTTTTAAATCCATGTTTCTAGATAGCTTTTCATCCTTAATCTCCTGCAGACAAGAAAATTCAATTTATATGGTAAAATTTCAATTGAAATTATCATTCATGAAATTGATAACTTTTCGCAGAGCATTGAAATAGGCTACTTTCAGGCATCTTTTGGGCATCTGAGGGTTGATTTTGTGTTAGCTGCCACGCCCATATGTGGACATTTGTTTTTGATAAGTCCCTGATTCTATCTGGGCCAGAGGTAGCCAGTTTCACTGGACCATGGTGCTTGTAATCATTGGTGACACCAATCCTGCCCTATATATCTTCAGCAGTTAGCAATTTACATAATCTTTTTTTTTTCAATAGCTGATTGAAAAAAACCCTCACTACCCTAGTATGTTTTTTTTATTACCACAATTAACTTTTTTTCTGAAAGACCGTCCCTACCAACCTCATTTATTCCACTTCAAAAAGTCCTGTTTTCTCTGCTTGGTTGGAATGAAAAGAACAATCATTCATTGGTCAAGGGACTGTTGATTAGAAATTGATTGAGTTAGGGACTTCCCTTGGGGTGATTAATCATCGTGGTTGTGCGATTTACAAGTCCATAGTACATATATTGCCATGACACCACAGGTACAGCCAAAACTTCAAGTTCAGTGCATGTTATATTCTAGTGCTGTTTAAGGCTCATACATTGGGCTTTCCATTTGAATTTGTATTATGACTCTAAGGTTCGACAAAGGTTAAACATGGTTTTTCAAACTTGTAATCCCTCATGTCAGATTAGCACCCTTCTGTTTACAGCCAAGTCTAGGCACCCCAGGCATTAGAGAAACATAGGCTCAGATTTCATGTATTTGGACACCACATTCCTGGGATGCACCTGCTGCATGGGTGTCAGGATCCTCGCGCATCTTGCAGGATCAGCAAGGACGGCTGAGGGCTTTAAGGACAACCTCGGGTCCAAAATAGAACCTTCCAAGTGTGATATGCCATGTATGCGCATAGTCTGTAGTGTTTGCCAGAGACACTTCCTTGAGAATTCTTTGTTTGATGGATAGAAATCAAATAATCAAGGCTGAATGATTGAGTGTATGGTATAGCTCATAACATAAACATCTCTTTCATAGTCAATGCTTCATGGGGGGGGGGGGGATACTATATATTCTTCATCATTTGCAATCAAGAACTAGAGTTCCACGACCTCATACCTTCGCCAAATGATTTTAACCTTTTTGACTGACGTATCAGGAGTGTTTCTCATCAATTATAAATCATACCAGTTGATCTTCTTCACCCAAAAAACAAAAGTATGAGCTTAACAAAGAAGGTTATGCTAACAAAGTAACATGAATTATGCAAATGAGGTCCTTATTAGCATAATTTGATTCAACGATGTTCACATTCACATAACTTCCAAATGACACAAGTATGAAATTGGCATCATTTACCTGTATGGAACTATAGTAGTTTCTTATTAATTATGCAAATTAGGCCTACATTTGCATATCTTTTATCTATCAAAAGTCCTCAGTAACAAATGTCACATATTTCAATAGTCATATCATGGAACACAGCGGGTTTTTAAAATTGTCTCATTAATTATGCAAATTAGAATCTGATTTGCATAATTCTCGTCCAATCAGACAAAGCATCACGTAAGCTATCTACATACCAGAAATCATTAACATCCATTTAGCCCATCTTGAGTTATAGTATTTTCTCATTAATTATGCAAATGAGGTCTTCATTTGCATAATTGATATCTATTAATATTTCTCTCTTCTTCAGTTACATATGTCACATGTTTGAGTGTCCTACCATGGAATTTGGCGGCTGTATAAACTTTCCTCATTAATTATGCAAATTAGATAATGATTTACATAATAAGTATCTAATCATGTACGTCATCACTCAAGCTATCTACTTACCAAAATTCATGACCATCCATCAAGCCCTTCTTGAGTTATTCCCTTTCAAAGTCTTAACCAAAACCTGCTCCTGCAGTTCCAAAAAAGCCGCTAGGGGGCCCAAACCCATACCATTTACTCTCTGCCCATAGAGCTATCTACCACTCAAAAATCAGTTTCATAGCATGTCCAGAACACGAGATATCAGAACAGGAAGTTGCGCTGCAGTACCGTAACAAGCCGCTAGGGGACCCAAAATCTAATCATTTCCTAGTCTCATCAAGACCTACCTACCTACCAAATATCAAGACAATCCATCCAAGCCTTCTCGAGTTATGCTGTACATTACACACACACACACAAACGCTACCCTCTGCATAACCTTCTCGGCGAAGGTAATTACAGACAGAGTTACTTGTATGTGTAGGTGTAGGTGTACATGTACATGTATGTGTATCACGTACGGATCTAGATGCTATAGTCCATATACATATTTGTATATATACTCTATACACACTTTTTGGAAAAGAGTGTCAAAGCACTTAAGAGACTACTATCTAACAAAAAAAAGCAAATACAATTGTTGAAATATAACTTGATTTACAGTAGTGGCTATAAAAGGCTACATGTACATTTGATCATTGTAATCAAACAGGATCAATGTCATTTTGTCAATCGTTTAATGGCCTGGGATCTGCGAGGTCATTGTATCTGGCCTGACCTGAGTACAACATAGTTGTTGCTAGCTAGATAAAAAAAAAAGCTCAAGGAGCTCTGTTTCAAAATTGTTGCCAATTCTGTATATTTGCCTTGGCAGTCAGTCAAAGTACCATATTCCCCCAGTGTACACATTTCTTTACTCAGACTGACTGATGGACTTCTGTATTAAAAGACATGTACATCTGTTTTCTGGATTTTAGGTACAGTCAAACCTGGTCTAACGACCACGTCCAAAAGACGACCATCGGCTCAAGACGACCGATTTCGGTCGGTCCCGATTTTTTTCCCCATAGACACAAGCATTAAGCAATGTGTAAAAGACGACCGCCTGTCTTGTGTGACCGCGACCAGCCCCAATCTGGACCGAAAGCGACCAAAATGTTACCGAAGACGACCGCGTCATTTCCAATGTGTGGCGGCGTCGGTTATTATGCTAAGTTGCCGGAAATCACGGTTGGTCGGCATGTTTCGCTGCGCGGAAAAATCAAAATGGCGCTCGTGGTCATAGGTCATCGGGAATACTCTACTATTATGTGGGTGGGACTATAGTGTGCGGTGTGATTTACCGTACATTTAATTGCACAAAATGTTAACTTATTTCATCAAAGACATTCTTTGAATAAAGGAAATATGTATCCATACATCATATTTTATTTGTAACATTTCATTCCGTAGATAACATTTTTTTTTTAACACAATGCTCGCCTATGCTTCAAGTGAAGTGTCCCAAGTAAACAACGTCTCGCTAGAGGTATTTTGTCAGCAATTTTCTAGCGTTTTGGCGGTTTTGGACATTTAAAACCCACATCAGGAGGAAAAACAAAACATGCACGATATTTTCATGGATAACATTGCTATAAAGAGCCAGTATTTTCTCTGCGGCGCTGCCGATCTTGAAAGAATGCTCTCGAACCTTTTTGCTAAAACCCAAGCCGCCATTTTTTTTCGGCCACGCCGGCGAATTCTTTTACACAAAGAACCTTGTCGGAAAAATACAAACGCCGGTTCGTGATTATTAACTTGAAAGAAAGGTTGGTAGACAACTCGGGCACCGATTGAACCGACCAAGGGCACAATAACATTTGATTTTCCATGTTGCCTTGATTCCAAGCCAAGCTTATGATTGCACTGTGCTGATTTTCTTTGAAGAACAAAGGAAATGGCGACCAAGGTTTCAGACAACTCTCTAGCTAGTGCTTTAAAAAGGGTCGTTTTCAAGCGGGGTTCAGTTCTTTTCGTACGAACACGATGGCGAGCAAACCGAAGTTGGAGAAGAAGACGTTGACGTTGGGAGAGAAGATTGAGGTGATCCGGCGGTACGAGAAAGGTGGGGTTGGAGCGCGTGGCCTTGCCCAGGACTTCGGCGTGGGGAAGACTCAGATTCAGAACAATTCTTTAAGACTAAGTAAATTGTTCAGGACCTAGTGATGAAAGATGTATAAACTTTACAATGTATGTTAAGTATGTAATGTATGTACATGTATGTAACATTTGATCAGTTTTGTATGGACCTAATTTATGTAATATGTCTAGAATGTAAAACTCATGTAAAGTACTTTGCACCACATGTAATTAAACACCATTAACTTTGAAATTTGTGTGTCTGTCGTATCTTGTCATTTTGCATTATTTCTAAGAAGACCACTTGTCTAAGATGACCACTTTAGATAGGTCCCCAGGGTGGTCGTCTTAGACAAGTTTGACTGTATGTACTATACTAGACTGTATTTCACTTTTCATATTTACATTCATATGCAATTTGATAATGTTTATTTGTACCTTGTTACAGCATGTAAAAGTAACAGTAGTCTTTTCTTTCCTTTCTTGCACCTTACAGGCATATCAATGGGTAAGTACATTACGTTTAATATGTTTGTGTTCTGCAATTTGTTCAATAATATTAATGTCCTCATGCCTTGTAGCTAAAAGAAGCAAAAAGTTTATGATGTATGTTGCATATACAATGTAAATTATATATATTACTTATTAGTTAGTTTTAGCATGAAAAAAGCATGTTGTTAATGATGTTTTACCACACTTAAGAGTCATTTATATTTATATTAGCCATGATTTATTTTGATAAACTGTTGTTTTCTTGTTACAGCTTATGCCTTTATTGACTATGAAGATCGGAGGGATGCAGAGGTAGGAAAAATTTCCCTTCCAAGACAATTACAAAAAATCTTCCTTGTGTAGATTTCTATGTTAAATGCAAAAATTATTTTTTAGTTTGATATTGTAATCCCAAACATACAAACTTGCATTGGATGAAACTTTTTCACAAATTCTGACTTACCGGTAACTGTTTATTTTGAGTGTCAGCACATTACATGTAGATTTGAAAGCATAGACTACAGCTTTATAATTTCGTTCAGAACAAAGAACTAGCAAATTTTAGCATCTGTAAGTCTTGTATGTATGTCATTACATATTGCTGAATCTTTTTCGCAGATTTTTTGTTGAAAACATCATTCAGCAGAGTATCAGATCTCATATTATAAAATCATGTTTCTCATTGTCGTGGCAAATATCTTTAATGTAATTATATACATGTGTATATAGGGTATTCCTACTTTTGCTGAAAATTGGTTCACTATATCAAAACAATACACAACTTTTCTCTGACTTCAAAAGTACAAAGTCCTTTCATCACTATCTGAAAAAGCTGTAATTTGTCTAGCTGAAGAATATTTTCTGGCTGTGTGTGGGTGGTGTTGTTTGTGTTAAGCTCATGCATGTTTTTGAGGCACTGATAATACGTACATGTTGTAGTATTTGTATGGTGGTGGCTAGATATAGATTTGTACCTTTCTGATAACTATGATAATATTGAGTGGTAGTTTTGTTGATTGGTACATATTTGTAGAATAGACAGATTGTATACGTAAGTCTGCCACACAAAGCCTTGAGGCCTGCTTTTTTTTTGAAGTTGTGTCACTGGGTGAATATGGGTGATACCAAGCAAGAGTGGGGGTGCTAACCAATTATTCTCAACAGAATCAGTGCCGTCTTCCTTTGCAATCTATAGCATAGCCTACCCACCCTACCTGCCATTGAATGGTTGGGCCCGAGCAACCGTGCCGACCGGCCGCTACCCGATTCCGCCCGTCGCACTCTGCTCGCCTACCTACCCATGATTCCTTGGTGCCCACAACAGTATGTGCACGATGCTGTCGTGATCATGTGATGGGATTTATGTGTACATATCATGATCATGTGACCTGTGGACAGGGACCCAAACTGTGGCCTTAATACTCCTGAATTAGTATCCTAACCCTTAAGCACCAGAGACCAAAGCCCTGCTTTATCTGATCACCTACATTATAAAAGGATATAGATAATAACAAGGCAACCGCTGATCATGAAAGACCTATACATAGTTTTCAAAATATTATTAGGTAACCATGACAGAACCACAGTTGACTCTACTTCACCCCTCACAAAATCCTCCAGATGCAGACCGAGAGCCAGAACTGCAGGAATAATTCCTCTCTATAAAATAATTGACCTATTCTTAACTGGGCACAAGCAGACATGTAGGTTGCATGTACTTAGTTGGAGCAAGTGCAAAATCAAACAGGGTGTGATGGTAAGATCTTCTACCCTTGAGTTGATTATACATTAAATTATTACTTGTCTCCTAGAAAGTTGATTTGGTAGAGTGCATATCATAAAAAGCCACAGGTGTGCTTTACAAGATCACATGAAAGAAATTCCTGGAGTCGCAATGAATAGTACATTTGTTTTGTGTCGAGCAATATTACTCCCATAAAATTAGATGATAAAAATTAAATCTCTTTGTTTGACCACCTGTGTTTGAAATTGAAATATGTTTTTGAATAGTTAAATGTATGAAATAATGTATGCATCATGTCTGGAGAAATGATGATTGTCTTCTGCAGTTCAACCACAATTTCGTACTGTGAAATATGGAGGGGGAAGGTCGAAGGTTTTTGGTGCTGTAACTCAAGTAGAAGTTGCTTGAATAAGTATGTAGGTGTATTGTAATATGTAATACTAGTATTGTTACAACTTATAGCCCTGGTTGCTTTCCCATCGATGTGAGTAAAAACTCTGCAGCATTGCTGAAATAGTCAAGACCAGGACTTGCATCTGTCTCTGTGTGCAGTAAGAGTACATACATCTTTTAAGTTTTGTATTGTAAAGAACAGTGACTGCAGTTATCACAAAACAACTTGTATGTGATCAGGCATAGTGGGAGCTTTGCCTCTGGAGCTTAGGGGTGTTTGGCATTTGGAGATGATTGTTTCAATTTGAAAAGAGAACAAAAATGGCTTTTACATTAAAGTTTTGTCAAAATTTTTTATCCTAAGGCAGAACATTTTGCAGAGAGTATATATGTTTAGTTTCAACTTTGCTGTTGCTGTTCTACGTTACATGTATCTATTGTACAAAGTAATAAGAATGGTGACTTGCTCCATAATTGCAATCTTTCTTGTCTGGAATTAGAAAAGTCCCATTCTCTACTTCTGTGTCAAAAGGGAAAAATAAGAAACTAATAAGTAAAAAAACAAACCAGGCCATTTGAGTACATAGGTTGTTGGAAAATGATACATCCCAGTTGGGTTTCTTGTCTCCTTCCATGGTCACTCACAGAAAAACACACAGTCACAGACATTCCTGACCAGCTTACAAAAGAATCTTGTAGTGGTTGATTTGAAAGTTGCTGCAAACATCAGTACATGTAGGAGAAGCAATGTTGGGTCTGTTCTGTTTGAGAAGGATAATAATATACACACCAGGGTGACTACATGTTTGTCAACTGAAGACTGCACAGAAATGTGGCCTGTAGATACAAAATAACATATCTATATTTAGTGCCTGTAAACAAATCTGTTGATCACAATTTGGCCTCGATCAGAACATTTCCAATGTTGCTTTTTCTAAAATACACTGACTGACGTAAGAATTTTTGAAAAATAGTAGTATCAAAAATCATGTCTTCCCAGGCCTATACTTAATGTAGATAGGTACAAAATGCACTTGAAGATAAAGCCAAGACAAGTTTAAATTGCCAAGAATATGTGTTTTTTGTATGTTTTTGTATGTGGTTGCTGGGTAGAAACTGTGACATCGACCAATCAATTTCAATTTGTGTGACTAGTTTAAGCAAGTAGGCATTTATTGAAATTTTCCCGATAGAATAATTGTAGGTGTCATGTCATTAAGTCTGATGACTCTATAACAGCATTCGTCCAACTCATTTTGAAAAAGTTATTGTCAGACTCTGAACTAAATCCTGTTTCAAAAACTTACAATCTTGAAATTCCTTGAATTGAATAATATACATTTGAATCTATAAACTTGGTGAATTGCTTAATATGTATCAAACTCCAATCGTTTGCTGTCAATTCTGATCAGACTTCAACACATGTTGGTCCATTGCCTATCTTGCACCATGTGCGATGTCTGTTTGTCTCCTGTGTATGTTGATAGGATGCGATAAAGTACGAGAACGGGCGGGAAATCCGCGGCTCCAGCATTGTGGTGGAGTGGGCACGTGGACCCAGCAGGCGGCACGGGTCAGGGGGAAGGGTAGGTGTTCTACAGAGAAAATTGACACATTTTGGTATATTTGGTTAACTTGAAAAATAAATGTTTCTGAAGATGTAGACATCTCGTTAATCTTTTATACAATTTGTGACACATTTTTATTGTATATAAGATACAGTAGTGTTACATTCATGGCGAAAGGAAATGCTTTGATATATTCTATTTACACTTCACTGACAATGTAGCAAACTGCCTGATGATGGTGAATGCAGCATATGAAATATCCTGTCAGTGGTGTCTTTACTTTAGTGCACTCAGACTTAGCCGTTTGGCACCCGATTCCCAATTACTTACAGAGTTAGGCAACAGGGAGAAGGTTAACATGGGTGAAGGTTCGCCATAGTTTGAAGTTCTGTCCCAAGTGGATAAATGCAATGAAAACATTCTCACCTGTTCCATGGATTCAATTACTGATCATTATATTATGATGTCTGCTGTTCCAGTTTGAGGAAGAGTGTTTCCGATGCCATAGGCCAGGACACTGGGCACGAGATTGTCCCGACTCACGGGACTTCCGCTACGGTGGCAATCGCAGGTAAGACATTCTTTCCACATGTATACTCCATGATCATCTATGAGAATTTTGTTTGACTAGAAATGTCCATGAATACTCTCGACTAACAACTACTATAAATTCAACTACAGATCTTACGTTAGCAACTCATTTGTAGGTTGGTTTTCATCATTATGTAATATTCAGTGAACTATCAACCTTGAAGTTTTTTCGCCTACTGAGAAACTAAGAATGAAGCAAGTTTATTGGTCCAGCATTAGTGTACTTTGGTCATCCCTCAGATAGCCTCCTTGCCTGTCCTTTTAATGGGGTGTTGTTGTGCTGTTCCTATATCTTTTCCCACTCCTTTGGGAGCAGGTCATACAGCTATTCCCGTTCTCGCTCACCCTCCCCTTACTACCACTCCAGAAGGTCACACAGGTCAAGATCCAGGTCACCGTCCAGGAGGTCAAAGTCACCGTCACGTAGGAGGTGAGTTGATTTTATAGATTCAGAAGATACAGTTGTTATCATGTAGCTTTCTATGAATTTATAATTGTCCATTCATCCTCCCTTGCAACAAAGTGGATGAGAACAGTCGACACAGGAATAATTATTATTTCCATGTTTGTCATCCTTAACGTCTTCCTGAAGATCGTGGACACACTCCCGCTCGAGGTCCCGGTCCCGCTCATATTCTCCGTATTACCGTAGGCGGCGCTCAGACTCCTACATGAGGTCACGGAGCAGGTCAAGATCGCGGTCGTACTCTCGTAGCAGGTATGACAGTTGACGCAACCATGGCCACTGCCTGCTCTTTCACAAAGGAATGTGGAATGACTTCTAACCATGTTTTTATAGGGGCAGTTTCCTTGGTCTAACATCCTGTTACAGAGTGTATATTTGTATGCCAGCTGCAGTCATGAAGAAACATGTTGTTGATTTGTTTTGTATCTAATTCTGGTTTTAATTCCTGCAAGTGTTGTCTGTGCGATGCCGTTACTGCCTGGTTTGCCTGCAGTAGTGCACCTAATAACTCTACTGGTCACACGGTTTGGATAACAGGGTTCTCAGATCCACTCACATTTTTTGTATTGCAGATTTGCATCTACTGGAAGAATACAACCGTTCTTCTCTATGCATGTACTGAAGGCAACAGTCACAGTGCAGACATTGCCAAGTACATGTTTGTCCTGTAATATACGTTCAAATTTGGAACAAAGTGTACCATTAGATGGTCAAATCCTGGGCACGTTGCTCCTAAATGTCATGAATGGTCAAACACACTTACCTGCTGACCACGTATTAGTCTATTTGCAGTATAGCTTTTTGCCAGGCATCTATGAGTGTTGAAGCTATTAAGTGTAGCACCACTATGCCTGAAATGACAGATTGACACAATGTGCCAAAACGCATGGATAAGCTACAGCAGTGGACTTTGCTACTTGAGGTGTACACTATTTTCCTTCCTTCAGACTGTCCGATATGACAGGATGATGGTTTTGAGAGGTTTTCCAGAAAAATTTATTGAAAGACTGGTATGTGCACCCACCAAGAAGTTGAGATTGTCATCTGGCCTTTTAATGTTATTACAAGCAATTTCAGGTCAATAGAATTCAGTCTGTAATCCTGTCTCTGCTTACTGTGATTGTAGGAGAGAGTACCGCTCCAAGTCTCCTGATCGGAGTCGTAGCCGCAGCAGAAGTAGATCAGCAAGCCGCAGTGTCAGCAGAAGTCGTAGCAGGTCATGAGGATCCCTGGAAGGTTGGTATGTATCTCATATGTCTCTTAAGGTCTGTCTGGGAAACATTTCTAGCTTTTGGTGGGGCTACTGGACTTTTGAATTTTGTTTTGTTTTAATCGCATTTGTTTACATATACAGTAGGTTCCGCATATCTGCATAGCCCATTTGTCAGTGCAAGTTATACAACTTCCCAAAATATACGACTGTCTGAAATAGCGATATTGACGTCCCGAAAGAGGGGGGGGGGCGAATAGGATTTTGAGCAAGGCACACAAACACACTCACGATATCGCAACTTTATTTGCAAAATTTTAATCAAAGTACAATCCGACCTTTCTGACTATCTTAACATCACCATATTGGATTAAATGCGCGATCTATTTTGTTCAGATAAGCCTGAACTGTGTGGGAAACTCCTGCCAAATAGATAAACTCCCGCCATGTTGATGTCAAATGCACCGATATTAATTGTTTGCAAGCATAACAATAGCAAGAAACAAAAGAGTGCGATTGTAGAACGGTAGACGACGTCCCCACTGCTGAAACTACAATGCAAAGTGAACCCAAATTTTAGACCTAATACAAGTGAAGGACTTTTGGAGTGAAAGAGAAAAATACCTGCTTGGAATTCACCATGTCTTTTGTTAACCCCTGTCCCCAGGTGACACTCAGGTGGACACAGGTGACAGCTGCCATGACACAGACGAGTGCCCGTCAACAGTTCTGTTTCATCCCAAGACCTTCACACCCGTTTCTGTCTCAACGGGATTCTTTCATTTTGTGCCACAGTCTTGGGAAAGGGATCCCCCTTCAAGAAAAACTATAGGAAAATGCACAGTTAGAGATGCTGTGTCCAATACACATCCTCACATGTTCTGGTACACTGAGATTATAAGACACCTGCTTTTACATGTGAATAGCAACATTAGAAAGTAGAATTCACGACCTTTACAAAACTAGCCTTGCATCACAAAATATTTTGTGTTTGACAACACATGTACCTGTTATTTGTACATGTATCAGACAGTGAAAAATAGGCAGCTGCAGAGTCATGTGAAATCAGTCAAGTGTAGGTGTCTACACGAATGTGTTCTGTATTTCCTCATCTTTTAACATGCATATGGTTTTTTGAAAATTAGGATGTTTCTCCCATGTTACTTTGTGGTCTGTGTTAGCAATGTATTATTGGTAGTATTCTAAAATGACTTTACTCTTCTGAGTAGAGGAAATACAGTATGGTTACCTATAGTAGTGTGACTTTGTATTATTACAAGTCTGATATACATGACTTGTACAATAAAAGGGCTGTACTCATTCTGTAATTTTACATCTTTTGTTCTTAACCCTATTTTGTGCAATTTAAGGGAAATGTATTTATCTGTTATAATTGATCAAAATATTAAATAGAAAGATAATAATCTTTGTTTGGGATGGATAAGCAAGATTGTGACAGCAGGTGTGAAAATGGCCCAAAGAAACTTGTAGAATGTTATCACCTTGTTGATATCTAGCAGGCAAGTGAGTTTGCAGAGAAAAATGCAGAATAACAAATCTAGAGCATAAAGGGTTTTGTTTTAGGTTTTGTTTTTAGTACATAAATTGTACTAAAATTTTTAGATAAATGCAATGCCATTTTCACACTTCTGTGCTCATGATGCTTCCTTGTCTTCCCAGTGAAAAGAAATTGTAGATAAATGAACATTTAAACAGTATAATGTTATTATGCATGAGCTTATTATCTTTACAAAAATGTAAGTACGAAGAACTTTATTTAATCCAATAATCATTATTGCAATATACAGGATTATTATTATAATTGATATCATGTAGTTCTTGTAGGCTTTGAATATGCATAATGTATGTTTTGTTTCATGTATGACATGTACAATGTTTATGTAGTGCAGCTCCCCATGTCTCAGAAATGTTGTACACACAGACTGCCTTTGTGATGAAAGGAAGTTCAGAATACTTCCTACACACCACACATGTACGTACACCTACCAATAAGTGCCATTGTAGCTTTGTGCCATCATGGGTGAAAAATGATGGGAGATCTATTTCAGGACTCGGATGCTGATAAAGTACAAGTATGAGTTATGATTATAGGCGGCCATGCTGTTGTTACATTCACATACTCGTACATCTATTATGCATGTCATAGTGTGGATTGTATGTAACAGGTGCAGGTGCGTATGTGTATGAAATTTACATGATGTGTACATTTGTATATTACATTTGTAACTGCTGCTGATTAGCAAAGGGTAAGGAAGTTACAAGCTGTTTTTTTTATTATAGGTACACATATGTACCAGTCTTAATGGCATGACTAATTCATGGTAGTGCATAATTTGTTATACAAGTGTATGTAGCTTGGTTACATGTAGGTTCATGTAGAATTGTATGTGTTGACATTAAATCTGGCACAGGTTACTTTTTAGGAAAGTTCATAGTTGTGTTATGTTCATGTATCTTGCTTTTCAAGATACTAGTAAGGCTCCCATATGCTAGGATACTGTGTATTTTTTAATCAGTTCGTGCTACCACACTGAGAAAGTTGTGAAATTGTGGTGCATATACTGTACTGTGCAAGTCGTTATACTCAACTGCTACCTCTTCTGGTGTAATTTTGGTTTAATTAAAAGGAAAAGACCAATACATGTAAGCCATTCTGGCAAACAGCTCCAGTGTAGTACGCTCCCACTGTCTGTGTACTTTCCTTTTTTGGGCCTGTAGGGTGTATCAAAACCTTATCAATTCAGAAAGTTTGGTAAGGACTTTTGACGTTAATAGATGATTTTGGTACCTATATGGCAGACTGCATGTTAGTGCTGATTGATAGAACCATTAACAGGACATAGTTTTTCAATAGAGCATCACTTGCTACGGTAAGGCTAAACATTTGTATTAACCATGATTTGAGGGTGCAATATCATGGCATTTTGATATTTTAGACCTTCAACATTTACTCTATTTTGCATGTTTTGAAATTCAGCATTTTGCTACGATCAATGTCTCTCGCTATATATTGTAGGTTCCTTGGACCAACTTACAGGTTTTCTTTCTGTTAGTCACCTCTTCCACTGCTGTCAGTGCCAAACTTCAGCAACCTTCCACTTCAACACAGGTTCATGTTTAGCCTTATACTAAGTGTGACAGTTAAGTTTATGATGTTTAAAATTTGGAGGGATTCTTGCCAGGAATACTGCCACAGTTAATACCCAGGAGATAAAAAATTAAGGTGTTCAGACACAATTTGAATTGTACAGTAATTCTGTTTAATTACCAACTTTTATCAAATAAATCTGATTGTGAGCATTGTACAATGTACATGTAAATCAATAAGTTTTTCACAGTTCCATTATGGGAACAGTTGTGATATCCAACCAGTTTTGCCCTTTTTGAATGCCAAATCCTCAGTAAAATCAAAAGGATATCATACATAGCATAAACACAGACAAAATACAATGTCATGTACATTGTTTGTGTTTACAGTCAAGATGGACCTACTTGCTCTAAATACTCGAGGAGAGGTTGGTACTGTAACAGTTTAAAGTCACACACTTTTGTTTTCATCTTGTTGTTCTATCTACATTGTACAAGTACCAGGTCTATAGCAAAGCTGATAAACCTCTAACTCTTAATCACAATGTGGAACCTTGTATACAACTACCCATGTATACAATGTTGAAGGAATGCAGTGTTCAGACATGTTAGCCAAGTTTCAAAGTAAAATTCAAAGTCTAATGGCCATGGAGCTATCTTCATGTAAACTGTTTTCAGTCAGGTTACACAGATATTTTTGTAATCAAGTGACTTCTTTCAATAAAGGATGTACCTTGAAGTATGGAATACTGTTTCTTCATTGTTAAACTTAACACTTAATTTGATATGCGTAACAATTTACTAACAAAGGATAATGATGATATTGAGACCTTTGATATGAATGAAATGGTCAACAATTGTGTCAGTCTTAAAAGTTGACAGTTCAATATTAGAATGGCCTAACACAAAACCACTTAACTCGTAAAAATCAAGTCTTTTTGAACTTCTTGTCTTTCTTGAACTTCTTGGGTTTCTTCTTTGTTGACTCTGGTGTGGGCGCTGCCTCTTCTTTTCTCTTCTTTCCACTGTGAAAGGGTTATGAGAAATGCCATATTTTATAAGTTTGTTGTAAATTCTATTGGGACATACCAAAACTACCTAGAACCTTGCTAGTGTTTACAACATAAATTGAAACTGTTTCAACAAGTGTGACTAAAGAAAATAGCATGTGTTTCATTGAAGGTCATTCAAAACTATTGGTACTCTGTATGTGTTTGTGTATGTGTACAATGTATGTGTACAGAAGCAATCTACAACATACCTGGCCACACTGACAACCCCACTCTTCAGCCCGCTGGTCAGAGCTGACTCCCACTCTGTCTCAGACCCCTTGATAACATATCTGTTATGACACAAAGCTTTCAATTAATTTTGGGCTCTTGTTTAACACATAATAAACTTGATAATGCTATCATAAAGTATGCATTTTCAAGGCATTAAAAGACATTGAAATAAGCTGCAAAACAAGAACAAAAAGAGCTATCAGCTGGCGATTGTTCTGCTTTAATTCTATTGTCCTCATGACATTCCTATTTTAAAGTGACCAATCATGAGAACTGCAAATGGTCTATTGAATCAAAACATTTAATTTTAATGCATTCACAAAATTAAAAAAAATATGTTTTGCAATGGCTATACACAAAAGGGTAAGATATCCTACTTCTCAAGGTCCAGATCCTTCAGTTTTTTCAGTTCCTTCTTCTGTTTGTCCTCAAATTCCTTAGCTGCCTCTGCCAGTTCAGTCTGCAGGGACTGTGCTGTGGGCTCCATCACTACTTCTTTGGGTGCCAAGAGTTCACTTTCAACAGCCTGCTCCTCAATACTGCTCAGGAACTGGAATTAGGATTGATGACAGTTACCATTACTTTGGTTTTTACTTTCACAGGTACAAAGTTTCTGAGCCACAAATATAGTCAGATACTACAATACCCTACAGAAACAATGAGTCTATATAAGTGTGTCTCACACATTCATTGCCCACAGTTTCTTCCCCTTCGTGTGTTAACAAACAAAACATTCCTGAAAAACCTGAACATGAATGACAGTAACACCGACCTGTACAATCTTCCTGACCAGCCTGTTGAACAGCCCCATCACCTGCGAGGCCGGCAGTTCCAGCTCTCTCTCCAGGTCATCCACAGTCTTGTGCTGTAGGCCCAACCCTAACAGGATGGCCTGGTGGAGACAAATTGATGGAAACAAAACATATAAGATTATCTAAGTGTGACAAGTCTTCAAATAGCGAAAAAATGACTGGTTATTAAATGAAAGACCTTTATGGTACATTTGTGCTCCGAGGGGCTAGGTACAGGTCATCTAACGTGTGACCTAACTGACTAAGACTAATTAAAGGTAAAAAAAATAGAAAAATATATTTTGATTTACATGTGAGCAAGGAAAGCTTAGAAATATCTTGTTCTGTTGAATGAAGAGTGAAACAATTTTTTGTTAATGCATAACATATTTCTTCAGATTAATCATACAATACCTTGGCAGCTGTGTTTAAGCCTACATGGCTATCACACAGTTTTGCAAAGTATACTATCCCCAGCCCACTTACCGACTGTGCCACAGACAGAGACATGCCCAGTTTCTGTAGGAAGTACATCCTGGCCAGGGCAGGCAGCAGGTCCATGATCAGGTGGTAGTCCACCATGTTCCTGGAGTACAGGTCCAGTCTCTTCAGGTCATACTGGGTCAGGTGGGCATACAGATCACCCTGGGTAAGGACTGGACAGGAGAAAGATGCAAGAGTATAATCACTAACCTTAGAGTCAATCTTAGATTCATGCGGTATAAAAGGCAAAAGAATCATTCTCATACAAAAAAAACAGCACATTATAATGAATGAATGAATGAAGACCTTTATTGTACAATTTTGCCACACTGGGCAAAGTACAGGTCATAACAAAACATGTTAAAGATTAATATCTACAAAATAAACTAACATTGAATGAATTCAACTTCTCACTTTTTTTGTTATAGTAGAGATAAAAGAACATACATGTTTTTTTAATGAAGGGTTTGTCTAGTTGCATTACGAATATAAATTTGGAAGAACAGGCCATACCCGATGCACCAGTCTTGACACCTTTCTTAGTCTGTAAGATGCTGAGGCTCAGGGAGGGCTGGAAGGTGCGGAACTGGTACGACAGCAGGGACAGGAAACGCCGCCGGAAGTCTGGGGGAAAAGAAGTTATCATGATTTTTTTTCACATGGGAAATTAGCAGATCAATAAGTAATTTTTTAAGCTGACAAGCTGTGTTTTTTGTGGAAACTCATGTTAATCAATATCAACTTGAGAAGTTAGCAAAACAAACGAACATGACTTGTACTAAGACAGAACGGCAGCACATAAACTGTATACTTGCAAGTGTTACAAAATGAATTGTGCAGAATATTTTGTTGTACCTCTACTGAGAGGAATGCCTTTAGGCCCTGAGAGGTCACAACATGACAAACCACTTGGACCATTTAACTTTAGAGACTTCTTCAATTCTAAATCCTCTCCAGGAAAGGGAAAGTCTGGTTCTGACCACCAATGTTAAACATATCATTGCATTACCTGTCCAGAAGGCAGAGAGCCAGTCTGTGTCCTGGTCCTCATCATCTTCCTGTATCCTCTTCAACATTATACAGGAGTGTTCACCTGTCAGGTCATTCTGGGTAGGGGAAAAACTAAGTTTACAACCAAACAATGTCCAGTTTTCAATGTTTATTAAAGAAAGAACACGTTTAAATTTACCAGCTCAGATCCTTACACTGACATAGTGTAAAAGGCAAAGCAACATAAGTAAGGGACATGTAATTAATCAATTTTCCCTGTACTTGAGAGTCACTCAAGTAAACTAAGATTTGCAGATTAAGACTCCTTAGTGCATAACTAGGCATATAACCATTACATATCTGTAACAGGACCTCTCCTTGGTGCTGAACTGATTATCACTAACTATTACATATCTGACAGGGCCTTTCCTTAGTGCTGAACTGGTATCACCAACTATCACATTCTGTGACAGGACCTTTCCTTGGTCCTGAAATGAGTATCACCAACTATTACATACTGTGGCAGGACCTCTCCTTGGTACTGAACTGGGTAGGACCTCTCCTCGTTCGAGTATCCCCAACTAGTGTATATCTGTGACAGGACCTCTCCTTGGTACTGAACTGATTATCACAACTATTACATGTCTGTGACAGGGTCTATCCTTAGTCCTGAAATAAGTATCCTCAACTAGTGCATATCACTGACAGGACCTCTCCTTGATACTGCATTGGGTATCACCAACTATTACATAACTGTGACAGGACCTCTCACTAATCCTTGGTCCTGAAATGAGTATCCACAACTAGTACATATCTGTGACAGGACTTCTCCTTGGTACTGAACAGATTATCAACTATGTGACATGATCTCTCTTTGGTACTGAACTGATTATCAACTATTACCTATCTGTGACAGGACCTTTCCTTGCTTTATTTTTGCTCATGAATGATATCAAAGACATATGATTAGTGCATTAAAGATATTCATGTGTGCATTTGTTACAAATGTAAACAAATCGGTGAACACTTACAGGAGTCTGCCTCAGATAGACTGGAGCATAGCCTGCCTTCTTCCAGAACCTACAAAAACATGCAACAAAGTTGTAAAGGTAGAGTAGATACTCAGATGCTGCAGCAGTTACCATTTGCCATGATAATTGACAAAACACTGTTGTTGAAAATAAAACCAGATCTATAGTAAAAGGCTAACATGACAAAATAGACAGCTTTTGAGTTCCCCCAAACCAGTCTTACTTGAGCAGGGGCGTGGTCAACCCATAGGACACGCCCAGGTAGTCCAGCCTCTCCGCCGGTCTCTCGCTCAGTTTGGACAGCAGGGGTGGCAGGTTCTTCCTGGGGCCGAGTTTCTCCTCCAACAGAGACACAGTCTAGAACAGAACACTTCAAGTGTCAACTTTTGCACAGGATTCAACTTATAGCACTCTGTACTAGAATCTATATATCCTTTCCTCTGTATATGAAAGTAATAAAGTTCCCTTATCTTGGCTAGATGAGGCCAAGTTATTCTGATGCCATGAAACTTGGATTAAATTCACTGTAGAAAATGGCAGCAGCGGCACAAAACTGCAACCTTTGGAGAGTTTGCTGCCGGTTCCACCTATGCAACAATGGTCTAAGGTAAGGTACCTTGGTTAAAAATACTGACTAAGGCATGTAGCTTTTCCCTGGGAGGACTGGCTTTGTTTAAAGATAGAATTAAAAGTAGCTGCCTTTTGAGTCATGTCTTATTCACCATGGCTTGGATGGGTATAAAGTTCTACACATATACCTCCTTGTCCACAGCAGGCAGCCCCTGTGCAGTGCCTGCGTCCTCGGCCAGACTGGGGATCTTCCCCTGGTAGTACATGTCCAGCTGCTGCAGGGCTCGCATCCCATAACCCATCTGGAACAAAGATAGGGAGTTATGAAACTATGATCTTTCATGTACACTATCAAAAATACACTGATAGATAAAGAATGCTGAAGGCTCAATCATTAGATGACTTTGACATAAAGACTGAAAGCCCCACTTGTGTATAGAGAAACATTTCAAATGACAATGAAAATCTACCAGCAGTGAGATGTTCTTAATACAAATTCAACCTACTGCTGCCTAACTCCGTAACCAATAGGAAATTGGGGTTCCAAATGGCTAATTCAGAGTGCTAAAGGTTAACAGACATGGTGATATACAGATATAGATCTGTTGTGTATCTATATCTGTATAGTGATCAGACAAGTGCTGGACAGCACTTACCCCTTGGTAATCTGGATGAGTGGCTATTCTGACAACCCTGCCACCAGACAGACTGGCAAACTCTGTGTCCTGGAACTGCTGGGAGACTGTCCAGGGTATGAGGTCACCTGATGCCCTCTTGCCACGACTCAGACCTGACATGATGCTCTGTTTGGAGATCTCTCCCTCCAAACACACCTGGATAAAGGGATGGATGGATGGATGGATGATTAGAGTCATTTGTTATGAAATTAATTATGCAAAATAAAGTATGCTTAAGACCCTAACACACCATGCATCATAGGATTCATACAGCGAATACGTCCCTAAACTGCAACTAAGACACCTATACTTTAACATGTACTTAAGGTTGGTTGCAAGCAGTTGATTAAAAGACACATATTCTTCTGTCAGAATGATAAGCCCTAAAGTGATTTAGAAGCCTTTCCTTGCAAGTCTGACATGTTCTACAAATGGTATCTAAAAACCAATACTACAAGTACACAACATCTTGTCAACAGTGGTGTCACTGCACAGGCCCTACCTGTACTACACACAGCACTTCCGGCAGCGCTGCTTGGTCAGGGTTCACAGGTGGCAGCAGCACAAACAGGTGGTGAGCTGGAGCATCTGACAGCATCTGGAGGTCGTTAGGAGTGTTCTGGAAACATACAGGTGCAAACCATGCCCGGTTAGTCCCTGTAAGTCTTAGTAAAAAACTGACCAAAACCTTTTTTTTTTATAAAAAGGAACCAAGTGCCTGTTTGGTCCCTTTTTATAAAAGTTGTGGGGTCGTGTGGCGTAACGGCAGGATTTTCGACTCAGAACCAAGGGGTTCCGGGTTCGAATCCCCTGCTGCCACCGATCTTGTGTCTTTGGGAAAAAATGCACTTAACACGATTTTCCCCACTCCACCCAAGTGTAAAAACGGGTACATTATGTGTGTGGGTCACGACATCAGCAATAGCTGCCTGTGTCCCACGTGTATTGCACTGTTGCAATTCCAATAAATCCAAATCCACATCCAAGTGCCAATTATGAATATGGCAAAATCTATACTCCTGTTTTGCAACCTTAGTCTATTTTCATGTTCCAAGTTGATGCTACTAAATGTGTATAACACTTTTTTCTCCTGCACAACTATTCAACCAAAGCTGACTAAAATATTGATGTAATATACTCTTTTAGAAAACTGGCATCAGAATTTGCAGAGTACTTTCAATATCTTACACATTTTCATAACCTTTTTGTGGGATGGTCAACAGACCTTGGCCTGTGAACATTAACAGTAGTACAGATGCATAATTGATATAATCAAAAGTTTACCTTGTAATGTGCAGACACATATATGGACATGATCCTCTGTAGGAAGGCCTCAGATGCCTTGTGGTAGCAGAACAGAGTGTCTCTGTTCACATAGTATGTGGGGAGGGGTTAAGGAATAGAAACATACAAGCAAAGAGACACTTGCACAAACATATAAATCTGTCACAGATATGTAATAGTTAGTGGTACCCAGTTCAGTACCAAGGAGAGGTCCTGTCACAGATATGTGATAGTTGTGATATTCAGTTCAGTAACGAGGAGAGGTCCTACCCAGTTCAGTACCAAGGAGAGGTCCTGTCACAGATATGTAATAGTTGTGATATTTAGTTCAGTAACGAGGAGAGGTCCTGTCACAGATATGTGATAGTTGTGATATTCAGTTCAGTACCAAGGAGAGGTCCTACCCAGTTCAGTACCAAGGAGAGGTCCTGTCACAGACATGTAATAGTTGATAATCAGTTCAGCACCAAGGAGAGGTCCTATCACAAGTATGGAATAGTTAGTGATACCCAGTTCAGCACTATATATTTCTAGAGTGCCATTGCTCTCTTCTACAATATCATCCCAAAATTCAAAACTCTTTAGATCAGAATTCTTGCCAGACAGTAACATGCTTTTCCCTATCTTTACCCCACCTGCTGTCCTTGTAATTATTGTGTTAACATGCATGAAGAGGATATAGGTCACAGCTGGCCGGGATGGGGCAGCCAGAGTGCACCCTGGGAACACTGGACACGTCCAGACACAGCAGGCGGTTCAGCCAGGCCTCCACCGGATCCCCGCCAGCATAACGGATGGACTCGTTCAGCACCAGCTCATGCAGGGTCCGGCCTTGGGGAGGAAATTTACATATAGTTTCTATGCTGTTTACATTCTTACTATATCTTACACATTCATCATGCATCAATTAATGTCAAAAGCTTCTTGAAACTTTGAGATGCAGTGGTTATGACAATAATAAAACCCATCTTTCTTTGATCTATTGTCATTAGATACTGCATACATCATAACGTTTGTATCATTGAATTTGTGAATACAGAGTTACGAAATCTCGCACATTTTCTGTAAGATTGCCTTTCAGGTTGTTTTGATCTTATCATGTTCAAGAGAAGACTAAGCAGACGAGAAATAGTTCATAAGACATTCACCTGTAGCACTGGCCCCGCCCTCAGACTTGGTTGCCATGGCAGCAGCAGCCTTAGCTTCTGCGTTACCCCCAAAGGTCGCGTTCTGCTGTCTGAGCTGCTGAATCAGCTTCAGGGACAGGGACCTTCCTGTGCCCTCGTATCTGTGGGGGATTTGACAAGTGTTTTCTTCTGTCTTCTGTCTGAATAACACACCCACCACTTTGGATACTGTTTACAAGTGTTTAGGTAAGCTGGTAGTTGACAGTGATGTTCTAAAAACTTCAGCTGCTTTAGTAAATACAAAAAAAGAGCTATGATCTTTTAGAAAAGATCCATGCATTTATCACACAGTGAAGAAAATTAAACCTCACAAATGATATCTATTTAATACAGTATCTTATCAGAACATATCCAATCAGACTGTGCTTTGACCAATGAGAAATGCCTAGCGAATACACACCCATTGACAGTAGAAGCCATGAAGACCAGGTAAGGTCCCATAAGACTCTTCACCAGGGGGAGGGGGATGGCAGCCGCCTCGTCAATCACCACCAGCTCCGCCTGCCCCAGCTTCTGGGCATCGCTGGGGTGGAGGTACTGTGGAGGGGAATGAGTCAAACTAACAATTAACAACCATTCCAGATTCATTAACCCAGGTTTAACATTTTTCCTAGTTTCCTACAACTATTGTGAAGAGGGATTCACCACCAACCATGATAGGAGAACCATAGACAACAATCTGAGTTAGATATGTAGGGCCTAGGTGTAACAAGTTTTCTACTAAAATACAGTCATATGCCACTACAAGCCTGAAAAGCTGATGTGTCAAGCCAAAAGCCAGGTATGCTGGTCGAACATACAGTTATCAAATATACAGACCTACTTACTCTGATCTATAGAAAACAAGATTTATGTAAAAACGAAGCACCCAACTCTTTACCTGTATGGTCTGTCTGTGTTCTCTGTAGATGTTGACTCTGACCACAGCCTTGTGGAAGTCTGGGTTTGTGGACTGGACAAGCTCATAGTCCATGTGTTCCTGTGTAGTAAATAAAATGATGTACTTGTGATCTGTCTCCAGTTCTTGCCAGATAACAATTCAAATAAAAGTTCTTCAATCTTTGAAGAGATTTTGAAAGCAAAATTGTCCAATCAATGGCTATGGACTTGAGGGAAACACTTACCTGGTAGTCCAGGGCATCGAATCCCTTGAAGACAAACTCAAACAGTGTGTTCAGGTTCTCAGGGCTGGGAGATGTCACAAAGATGTTGGAGTAGCTGCAACAGAACAGGACATTTACATTTCTGTATGTATTTTATGGTACGAGGGTTAGCTCTTTTTTTCAGAAAATACATGTAGCTGATAGAGCTTGAGTTTTGTGTTTTGCAACACTGCAATCTTTGTCCAGCTTGTGTCACTTAACCTGTGCCATTCTTGACACATTAAGATCAGCCTGTACCAAAGTACATATGATACAATACTTGTTTCGTCAATGAATGCATGACACCTAGCACTGCACACAGGTACTGCAAGACCTCCAAAATGCAGGTGTGAGGTTAGTGGCTAGCAGTACATTACCTAAATGCCACAGCCCCTGCTATGGCCAGTCCCAGTGCCGCTGACTTGCCTCGTCCCCTGGCTGCTGTCATGGCAACAGTGCTCCTCAACGTCTTTTCTGAGATGGCTTCAATAAACTTCAGTAGAGCCTTGGCCTATTGAGTCAGCAGGAAAACAAAGTATACTGAAAAGACCCATTATGCAATGTGGATTGAAAAAAAGAAGAAAGCACAACAAGAAAAATACTTTCAGCTGGGAGCAAGTCACTAAACTTAAAGCCGTACCATCACACTGCTAACATTAAGATGGATTTTGTAATGGCTATGTCCGTACATAGTAAGTCCTTACCTGGTCTAGAGTTTTACAGCAGTTGACCAGTGAGCCCACAGGCTGGGTGTCCTGCAGGGACTCCTTCAGGCCCTTCAGTTCCACCTCTGCAGGGCTCAGGGAGTCCTCCTGGGGAGAAGTGCAGACATCAGTAAAGCCGGTACAGAGCACTGATCATGTCTTTAAAATAGACTATCATGTACAAACTGTAGGTAGGGTATTACATGTGCATAGGGCTGCTATAATTCTGTTTGGAAACTTGATATACAAGAAATGTCTTCAAGACTGACAGAGTGCAGGTTGTGACTGACCTTTGACCTGGACGGCACAGCTGAGATGTTGAGGATGTGCGAGGAGACAGGGAGGATGTTCAGCTGATCGTCTATCACCATACAGGTCTCACAGGACGACAGGGACAGCAGGAACCTGGGAAAAGTCAAGGTATACTTATTCAACACCATGTCTGTAGTTGCAAACAGCTGGAAAGCTAAGAACAATCTACATGTATCAGATGAAAGAATAACTGATCGTCAAAAGTTGGTATTCTTATCATTTAACATAGATGTACACTTAACATTAAAAAAACAGTCCTTTCCCTGAAAAAGATAAGTGGTCAAATACAAAAAAAAAAAAAGAGACAAAATCACCTTTCATTGAATCTGCCCACCACATCTCTGTGTGCCTCTGTTCTGTACCGGGAATGTACATCCTGCGATGTAAAAATGGAGACTAGCATTAACTTGTGTTCAATGGAATATACTGTTAAACTCTTCATTTCAACAACTCCAGGACACATGCTATACTAGGTATAGTGTATTGTATTTAGTATTTGAGAAAGACCATACTTTCATTTTCAATGCCCAAAACATGTTCAAATCAGATACATACACACAGACACACACACACACACAACACACACACACACACTTACTAATACACAAAGATTGTACATTGTACATGTCCTAGTATGCTACCCCATCCTAGTATTCTCCAGCCCACCTACCATAGCCATGGTATACAGCTGTCTGAGTGAGTTCATACTCCTAAGCAGAAGACAGGCGATGCCTCCGCCCTCCACTGTTTCAATAGTTCTGCACAATAGGTTGGGTGTCAGTGCTTCAAAGTCCTATCGGAATGAAAGAATGCATGAGTATCATCTT
Organism: Branchiostoma lanceolatum; assembly: GCA_035149815.1. Classification (NCBI taxonomy): domain Eukaryota; kingdom Metazoa; phylum Chordata; class Leptocardii; order Amphioxiformes; family Branchiostomatidae; genus Branchiostoma; species Branchiostoma lanceolatum. The sequence continues at coordinate 10,998,672 of CM068868.1, read as the reverse complement.
TTTACCTTCAAACAACCTTGAAAATCCACAAAACCCGTAAGTTTCATTTCTATCTTTATTTATGCAGACTAAATTGAGAATCAAACCAAATGTGTCCTACAAAAACACTCTCATTTACTCTCATACAAGATGTTAAGAGTTGTATGTTTACCTGTAACACACACATGCCATATGTGTTTCCCAGAATCTTGTGGGTCTCAGCATAGTAACAGTAGCGGACATTTGTGGCAGCTATGAACAGTTCAAATGGGTCGTCTTCCTTCACATCCAGGGTTCCGTTCCTGATCTTCTTCTGAAGCTGTTTCATTCTCTTCTTACGATGTCTGTAAGGAGAGAAAAAATAGATAAAAACTACTTTACACGATGCATGTATCAACTACTGCAGCAGCAGAAAACAGTGGACTACTACTATCAATATGAGAAATTTTGCTTGCTGTCTTCTACACTATTTTCCCCATACACTGGTAGACCAGGTCTATACAAGTATAAAAATGGGTAAGTTTACAAATGAAACATTGCTACACAAGAATCCATGAAGCTGGGAATAGAAGTTCAGCCTTTACTTTTTATGCTTGAATCAACAAATATCAAGAGGGACTTATTTACAGCTGCAGATGTTATCATTACAACAATATGTCTTGTTATCATAAGCTGGGTGATGACTTACGTGCTGAATCCAAGCTCCTTCTTGTAACACCATAAAACTGAAGGTCGTGCCTTGACTTGTGCCTTAGACAGCATGTGGTGCAGGATCACTACCTGTGGTGGTGTGAAATGGCAACAGGGTCAGATTTACTAGGACCCCGTTCATACTAAATCGCGCAAATCGCGAAATCGGCGATTTGCGCGATTTAGTATGAACGGGGTATAGATCCAAGCAGAGATTCGGCTCCGGCTGGTTTTTGACACGTTTTTAGATGTTTTTCTGGGGCATTCTACTTTGTACTGTTTCCTTTATACCCGCTGGAAGAAACGCATCAAAAACCAGCTGGAGTCAAAACTCTGCTTGGAGAGTAGTCAGATTCAGCATTTCTAGATTTCTGCATGAATTTCTTTTTCCTCAGGAGCATGAATTACTTACTCCTTTTGACAAATAATATCAATTTACTTCAAACTGTTGTATCCTAAATAAAAGCTGCTATTCAACAAATGACATGACTTGTACCACAAAGCGTACAAATGTACTTGTATAACAAACCTCTTCAGTGGCCGATACAAGAAACTAGTCATCATGCTTGCAAGTTGTAACTCTCCATACGTACCTGGTCTTTGCCCTTGTCACCCACGATGACAAACAGGCCTCTGTGATGTTGTACCACCCCATTCTCTATCAGCACACGGATCCTGTTGTCAACCTTCTTCAGTACCATCTTGGATGACTATGGTGTCCAGCACAGCACTAGTGCTGAGATGTAAGATTACATGTAATCAGCAAAATGCGCTACTGCATGTCTCTGGTCTTGGACTCTTAATTCATACAAATAAATGAATTCAAAAGAAATCCCCGTCGATAAAGCTGTAGACAAGATAAAATGCACACACAAATCTGTCTTTTTATGCGTTAGAAAAGTGAACAGATTATTTGAAATTTGCATACACTTTGTCAGTGTTAAAAACGTCTTTGATATACCCAAGGAATTATTTATCTCAAATGTTACGAAGTCGGTAAATCTCTAGATTTACAGCACCGTATAATGAAGATAATACAGCTGCAAGGAACTGAAAACTTACATTCTCGACAAAACATTACGATTCTTTATACCAAGGTAAACTTGGGTGGGAGGGGGGCAGCACAAAACAAAATATTTGATACCTTTCCTCTGCAAACAGCAGAATACTGCGTGACGTCGTTTCCTCCTTTACACTATCAGTCGGTCTTGGGCCAGTTTTGATATTATAGGAAAACCAGATCCTGTTAAATCCTCCGGTAAAATACAGAGAAACGCGTCCAAACACGCACGTCTTTACGTCTGCACATGTGCTGCTACCACATGACCTTTGACCTAACCAATGACCTGGTTATCCTTATAATATCGGACGACCGACTGTCCGACGAGGAGGGTCTGCATCAGAGTTCATGCAAGGAGGTTAAAATATTTTAACCTCCTTGGTTCATGGCAGCATTTTTCAATTAAGAAGTCTCAACGACATGAATTATGATAAGGGTGATAAGATGAATCCCTCAGCCTTCACGGGGTATAACGTACGTCACGGGATGGCCAGACACATTCGGTGGTCGCAGAGATCTATCAGCCGCAACGCGCAGACACATTCGACGCGCCGCGGAAAAATCAGCCGTCCGCGCGGACCTATCAGCCGCAACGCGCAGACAAATTCGACGCCGCGCGGACCTATCAGCCCTTCGCGAGGAAAACTCAGCCGTGGGACAGCGCCATCAGGTGTCTCACTACTGCCTTCAGAGAGCGCTGGAAAGCCCGCGCCAAGGTAGGTCCTCCACAATTTCCTTCTCTAGCGTCATATAGAGACACCGACTGGTAATCTAACTAGGCCTATCAGGTGTCAGACTATCTTAGGGTCATCCGGAGCTAGAAATAATCGGCAGGTCTTCAAATTAAGTCGAGATATAGGGAGAACAGTTCTCAATCGGTGACACACCACATCGAAGTTGTCAAGGTAAACAGTGGCTAATGTCGTATTTTGGGCCATTAGAAGCAAAGACATCGGCGGTTTTGACGTCTTTTAGTGTGATTGGGTGTCCAGAACAACGTAACATACTCTGGAATTGATATAATATGCCCACAGAGCGAAAATATGTGGAAGAAGTGATACCGCTATATAACGCCCCCCTCCCCCATCCTTCAGTACGAACCACCATGTGTAGAAGTACTAGAACGATGTTAGCTCTTATAGCAGTATTAAAGCCATAAGAAGCGATACTGTTGTGGTCATTTCAATGAAGATGCAGAGTCATCAATGTTTATCCAGACAAAGGCATTTATTTTTGGAATTTGCATTTCAGCCATGGAGTTTGATGAGTAGGACAGGTTTGTGCATGTGACCACAAATGTAAAACCACCTGTTCTACCCTACAAGTCCAGCCTTCAGGAGGGAGATGAAGAACCACCTGACAAGCCATGCCTTGGGGAGGGACAGGGTACCTGGTCTTCAAGTAACAGCACCAGTGGATCCCGTTCAAACACCAGCACCAGTGGATCCCGTTCAAACACCAGCACCAGTGGATCCAGTGAGGGTTCAGTGTCTTTGGAAGAGTCCAACGAGTCTGATGACCTACCTGGTGTGGTTTTGCCAGCTGAAGATGTAGAAAAGGATGTCTCCTCCCCCACACGCAGGACTACAGTGCAGTCTGTGTACACATTGCAAGTGCTAAGCGAACAGCGGTTCAGTAGCTGAACACAAGCGTCGCTGCCATGGGGCTGATAAAGGACCAGCAATTTAGTGTGGGTTGTGCAATAAATACTTTATTTATGCTAGAGACTTTCAGGATCACTAAGTTGAATCATCCAAGGAGTGCCCAGTTTGTCAGAAAGAGTTCAAGTGAAGAAGCACATGATAGTGCACTCAGATTGGGATTTTTGTGACAAACGTGGAAAGTCCTTTAAGTCATAGTATAAGAAGTCCTGAAACATCATCACAGAACCCATGACAATCCCAGAGTAAAGACGTTTGTCAGTGCTACAAGTGTGAACACAGGTTTCATAAAAAGGAAGAACTTGTGTGTAATCATGCAGTAATTCTGGTTCATATAATTATATTTGTTGTTTCACAAGAAGGTATATCTTGTGTATAGTGCACCTGGACAGTGACATATTTTCATCTGTAGTGTTGGGAAAATCACGGCGCCGAGACTCGGTATTTGATTGGTTTTGACTTTGTTCTTCTTTTTTCAAGAGTCAATATTTATAAACGATCAGAATACTTTAATTTGTAATCTATAGCAATAGATTAAGCTACAGTGCAATATGATTACAACATAGTCATTTGCCAAGTGATGTATAACAAGATCAAGAACATGGTATTGCAATTCAGCAAATATATATTTTGTAAACAACCAGAATAAATCTAGTTATATATAACTATATTTTGTGTGTCATTTTTGGATTAACATTTCAGGAAATACGGATGGTCAGTACAATTATGCAACGCTGAGATGGTCCATTACCTACATCTGTGAATATAACAACCTGACAAAGTATAGTCTTCATCCAATATCTACTCAATACATATCTCTATGAATATATAGATTTCTACGGCAAATATGGAGTTATTTGAATATTCCAGTTGTACATTGTATGATTTCCGTTGCTTAGTGCCTTTCGTATAAAGGGAGAGAAGCCTACAGTCCAGAAAAAGTGTCGTTGACGCTAGCTCGAGTAGGAGTTGACCAGGAGAGTTGTGTCTCTTTCTGCCTGGGACTTGCTGCAGTGCTGTCAGCAATGCCAATGTTATCTTCTGTTACCCATACATCGTCAACTTCGCGTGTTTGCTTTCCAGGTGCCCGTTGTTTTGTTTCTACACCTTTTCCGCGGATGTAGTGTCAACCTGAGTCGACGAGTCATTTCTGAAAAATGTCAGGGTTGATTACTTGCAGTGACACATTATACCTGGGTAATAGTAGTAACAATATAGTAAACAATCTTGCGAGAAACGTATGAGATGTTCGTTGAATCATCTAGATGAGGATAATCCCTTAAAGTGATAGAAGGTATTCCCCGCATATCGCCAAAATCAATCGAGGCGACAAAAACACTATTGCCTGTTAATGCTTACTATACTACTACATAAGATATTGGCCGTAACTTTACTGGAAAATGGGGAGGGGGCGACATATAGCGGTATCACTTCTACCACATGATTTTCGCTCTGTGGGCATATTGTATCAATTCCAGAGTATGTTACGTTGTTCTGGACACCCAATCACACTAAAAGACGTCAAAACCGCCGATGTCTTTGCTTCTAATGGCCCAAAATACGACATTAGCCACTGTTTACCTTGACAACTTCGATGTGGTGTGTCACCGATTGAGAACTGTTCTCCCTATATCTCGACTTAATTTGAAGACCTGCCGATTATTTCTGGCTCCGGATGACCCTAAGATAGTCTGGCACCTGATAGGCCTAGTTAGATTACCAGTCGGTGTCTCTATATGACGCTAGAGAAGGAAATTGTGGAGGACCTACCTTGGCGCGGGCTTTCCAGCGCTCTCTGAAGGCAGTAGTGAGACACCTGATGGCGCTGTCCCACGGCTGAGTTTTCCTCGCGAAGGGCTGATAGGTCCGCGCGGCGTCGAATTTGTCTGCGCGTTGCGGCTGATAGGTCCGCGCGGACGGCTGATTTTTCCGCGGCGCGTCGAATGTGTCTGCGCGTTGCGGCTGATAGATCTCTGCGACCACCGAATGTGTCTGGCCATCCCGTGACGTACGTTATACCCCGTGGCCTTAAGAGACTGCTATCTAGTTACAGGTTTGCGTAGCAAAACCTATGTTGGATCCGTTGGCATGTGTGGGGATCGCCATCTTGAATTGTGACGTCACAGGGTCGCCATGTTGTTTCAGTTGGAATGTGATCGTCATGGGGCGTTACAGACACAAACTGGGTTGTGCCCCCTTGAGGGTCTGGTAGGAGAGGGATCATCCGTTCACCCATGGGAAAGTAAAGAAAATGATGTTTGTTTAGAATGATTACAAAAACAAAACAATATCAAATATAATTTTCTTTACTTTCCCATATGGGTGCTTTTTGGTGCATTTGGGTTTTTCTGATGCACAAACAGTATTGCTGGATGTGGAGGAAACTTTGGATGGTAACTGACAAAAACTCGAGGAGATGGGGGAGAGGGGCCATTCATTTCACAGGGGGGGTGGAGCTTTGGGAAGGAGAGACCATCCATTTTACTTACGTAAATTCAGGGGATGGAAGAGAGGGACCATTCATCTCACACGAGGTTGAGGGTCTGGGAAGGGAGGGACCATCCGTTTCACATTTGGTTAACTGTATCCATCCATTTCATATGTGACCGCCCCTAGAAGTTGTCCGTGAAATAAGACGCAAATCCTAGGTTTTCTCAACAGTTTTGGATCCAGGTCTTTCGGTTATCGCTATAGAAATGTGTAATCTTTTATATTTCCTGAAAAGCCCGGTATTTGTAGCGTTTTACAGTTTTGGTCGTCCAAGAATACTTCCTGGTATCAGTGCGCGATGACGGCAACACGGCTTTGTCGCCTGATTACCCGATTCGTGCGTTCTATGTGCGTTTTGCATGGTTTCACACCATCGTATATTGCGGAAAACGTATCCTAACGATTCTTGTCCTTTTTCTTAATTGATGACCTTTATTGCCGTGTCAGCCATAATCCTAGAAAAATCCGTCTTTTCCATGCAGCGGCCTTGGAAGAATGCCCCCAAAATAGCAGTTTTCGGGGAAAATTGCTTAGAGTTTAATACCAGCAAAATTTGTTCATCAAAATTCGGGAAATAGTTTTTCAATGGTTAAAGTTTTTAGATTTTCCTGCGGGTGCATGTCGCGCCTCCCGCGGCGAAAAATATGTCGGAGGGCATCGTCCCCAAAAAATCAAGCTGTTTTTCTTTTTACAATAGAGATGTCTATATATCTGCTTGATTAAACTTAGCTTACTCTTCCAGCAAAATTTGTCTCTCATATAGCAGTTCAAAGGGTCCCGATTTCAAAATTTTCTCAACTGTCTTGCCCCAAATACAATTTGATTTTTTTGCTGCCGCCTCTGGTACCGACAACCGCTGGTTCCCGGTTCTTGTTTTATAGCATGCGTCATCAGCTATCCCATGTGGACGCCCGATGTCCATATATCAGGTGTATTTGCAGCCAGTGCCACAGGCAGGTACCCAATGTGTAGGGTAATGAGGCTGTTTAACGTGTTCGAGGCACCTCCTCGAGCACGGGACCCCCGTTTTACGTCCCTCCCGGAAGACGATTCGTGGAAAGCTTCGTGAGGCTACAGCAATCCGGACGTCCTTATACTAGTACGTAGTAGTTGTTTTATAAATGGGGGTCGTTTTTCTACCATTTTTACACGATACCTGTAGGGGGAGGGTCATGGAAAAATTTTTCGAGGTGGGGGGGAGGGTCATGGAAAAAATTTTTGAAGTGGGGGGGAGGGTGATGGAAAAATTTTTTGACCGGACTTCCAGTGCACCACCCCTCCACTAAATATCGTATGGTCCCTAATATGATTTATACCAGAAATAACGTTTAAATGTCAACTGAGCTTGTCAGGTAGTGGCAAGGCACCCCTTTCCACTGGAAACATTTAATTGCCCGGAAAACGATGTTTGAAGAAGCACTGAGCGTCCTACTGAGAAAGTGTCAGATCGGCCCCGAATCATAAAAGAAACTCCAAACCGAGACCTGAAGGGAGGAACTCACATTGGATGAAGGTCTGGGAGGGACCGTCCATTTCACATGTAGATAGGGGTCTAAGATGGGTTGGATCATGGACCATCTTTTTCACATGGGGTTGAGAGTCTTGAAAAGGAGGGACCATCAATTTCACCAGGGGCTAACGGCCTGAGAATGGCAGGATTATCCATCAAACATCGGGTTAGGGGTTCTCGTGGGTTTAGAGTCTGGGAAAGGAGGGACAATCCATTTTACATAGATTAGAGGATAGGAGAGTGGGACCATGCATTTCAGGGGAGGTTTAGGGGAGAGGGAAATCCATTTTACATCAGCGAGGGTGTGGGGAGAGGGAACAGCCATTTCAGTTTGAGGGAGACGAAGGACATAAAATTTCCTCAAAATCTAATTTAAAAAAACTACACACCTGATTTCAAACTGTTTATTCGATAGCAGTTCTTAACAATACGGAGGAATGCAAAGTGTACAATACGGAGGAATGCAAAGTGTACAATGTGTTCTAAAAAGGCACAAATTGCACTTTAAAACAAGTGTGCAAGAGTACAAAAGAATGTAAAACTAGAAGCAAATCATTGTATAGCTAGTAAAAAGGCTACAAATTAAGATGCCATCGAGGCTCAGTACATGATTTGACTTCTGGTGCTTACAGTATGCCGCATAGACACAAATGACATTCTCATCGTCTAAACAAAACAGTTGTTGTAAACATTTATTAAGCATGACAGTGGCTCGTTACTCTACAAGCAGAGGCTCGGCTCTGGTTGTTTTTTGACGCGGTTTTAGGCGTCTCTATCGGACTTTCTTTTTTGTCCCGTTTTCTTTATGTGACCAAGCCGCCGAACCTCTGTTTGGAAAGAAGCGGCTCGTGAAAATGGTAAAATGCTAACTAAAAATGCAAAATATGCTAAGTTAAAAATGCCAACTATTAAAGCTACAAATGCTAAGCTAAAAGGGAAATGCTTACTAAGCTAAATATGCTAACTAATTCTAACTAAGCTAAAATGTAGTAAATGCTGATAATGTCAATGCAATGTTAGCTCATAACTACTCAGGCTCTCCAACCACCTGCCTTCCTTTCTGGCCCTATGCCATTATCATGGTTCGGGACTCCAAGATATGACACAAGGCAAATTATGTCGTGGTCTAGGTTCCCGACGACCCACTGACCACCACATAAACTGAAAGGACATTCTGGACTGTCTCCTTGAAGTTTTTTGCCGCTTAAGGCTAAGGCATCAGTCAGATAGTGTTTGTGTTAGTGTGTTAGTGTGTTTGTGTTGTGTGTGTGCGCGCATTAGTATGTCATTGTGTGTATGTGTGTGCATTCCAACACAAGCCAAAGCCTTAAGATAAGTAACCAAAATTTCAATAGGACTTAGAAATGCAAACTACCTCTATACCATAAATGGGCATTATCAACATCTACTGAATTCAAAAAAATGTAGAAAAAATGAGATAAAAATCAAACTTAACCCTACCTAACACATAACACACTTACATATATATATATATATATATCTAATGCTAGGGTCACAAAGCTGGGGCCCGACTGGGCTGTTTAAGAAAGCAAAGAATGAAAAGATTTATGGTAAGGAGTACTTTTCTAACGTTTTGCATGTTCTTTTTAACATTTTGTGCGTTTTGTGACCCTAGTATTACACAGTATACATGATTGCTGTAAATTTGAACATAAACGTATGACAGTGGCTCATTACTCTCCAAGCAGAGGTTCCGCTCTAGCTGGTTTTTTGACGCGGTTTTAGGCGTCTCTATCGGACTTTCTTTTTTGTCCTGTTTTCTTTATATCACTAAGCTGCCGAACCTCTACTTGGAGAGTAGTGGCTCGTGACTTAAGCTACAAATGCTAAGCTTACAAAAAATGGTAAAATTGCCAAGTAATTAAGTAACTAAGCTAAAAAAATCCTAAGCTAAACATGCTAACTAAAAATGCAAAATATGCTAAGCTAAACATGCTAACTAAGCTATAAATGCTTACTAAGCTATTAACTACATATATATCTAATGCTAGGGTCACATTTCAAAGAATGGGCTGTTTGAGAAAACAAAGAGTGAAAAGGAGTAAGTTTTGCATGTTCTTTTTAGCATTTTATGCATTTTGTGACCCTAGCATATCATAGTATAACATGATTGCTGTAAAATTGTACACTTTGCATTCCATAAAAGCTTACGGTCATTGACAAGAATTTCATATTCAGACTGCTGGGGGCATAACAGGAAGTTAACCTGATTTGTGATTATCATTTCAGTTCTAGGTTCAACCTAGAAATGTACAATTACCATTTGTCCACCTGAAGCAATGCCAGCAGGGAGAATCACGATCTCTTGATGGATGGACAGGTGTTGAGCACATTTTGATGACACCCTGAGTGACATTGCGGATGGGGGGTTACGACATATCAAAAGCAGTAGCTACTTCTGTACACAGGGCTTCAGCCTATTTCTGCAGTACACAAAACCCCATGCATGGCAGAACTCAGTTTCTGTGACTATGTCGACAGCCGGGATTGCTCACGGAGTAATTGCAAAGTTCGGTGTTTCATAGACCAGAGATCTTCCTGGTTCTGTTAGCTCATAACTACTCAGGCTCTCCAACCATCTGCCTTCCATTCTGGCCCTGTCCATGTCTTGGTTCGGGACTCCAAGATACGACACAGGGCAAATTACGTAATGGTCTAGGTTCCCGACGACCCAGTAACCACCACATAAACAGAAAGGACAACAGATGGTAGAAGAATCCAAGCAGCCATAAGCTAACAGAACCAGGAAAATCCCTGTTCTATGAAACTCTGAACTTCACAATCACTCCGCAAACAATCTCAGCCATCGACACAGCCACAGAAACTGAGCCAACCACATACCGGGCTTATACACCACAGAAACGGGCTGAAGCCCTGTGTTCAAAAGCAGCCACCGCTCACAAAATGCCGGAACCCCCTACCAACAACAGCACTCAGGATGTCAACAAAACATGTCAAGCACCCTACCATCAACTAAGAGATTGTGATCATCCCTGCCGACAATGCCTCAGGTACACAAAGAGAATTGTACGTAATCAATTAACGCTATGAATGCAACATCACAAATCATTAGCTTCCCATCACACCATCTTTTTTTAGTCCCAGCCAGATTCTGTGGAAACATTTTGCACTGCTTCCCATGACAATGATGCAAACACTTAACAATTTCAGGTCCTCTGGCAGAGCGTACACACGAGGACCGGTCTCTCTGGATGTCACCGTGGATATGGCATACATGGTGTTGGACGACGACCTCTCACCAGAATCATTGGGTAGTTGATCCGGGCTTCTTTTAGCTACAAGAAGCAATTAGGATAAGATAGCCAGAGTTAGAACGTCTAATCTTGCTTTGCTCTAATCAAAACACTACAAAGGCTTTATGTTCTGCCAGGAGTTAAAACAATGACTGAAGTCGTGCAGAAGTAAGTTGAAATTAAAGATACTGCAATGACTGCAACACAAAAGTGTGACCTAAACTGGTCAAACTTGGCAATCTTGACTTGGTGAACTGGCATCATGGGTAAACTCAGTTCAAAGTTCAAAGTCGGTGCCACTAGTACTAGAAAAAAGTTACGTCACAGTCAAGTTGGAGTAAGTGTTACAGATTCTACTCACAGCGGTGTCAATCCAGTCAACTCAGCCTCCTCTGGATTTTTTGGCTTCAATCCATTCAACTTCTGCAGCAGGGCCAGGGTGTACACACATCAGCTGTAAGTGTAACAAACAAAAGGCTCAACGGCTGTCCAATGGCAAGTGAGAATAGGACATACAATATAAGAACTGGACACCTCTGATAGACAAAAATTGTGCATGACCAAAAATTCAAACACAAGAAACTGGACCAGTGGGCATACGTATGGTTTGTGCAATTGGCAATTACAGGCCCATTTTCATAATGAATCCTATTAATTATGAACTATAGTGCTAGGCAGGGCCTGCTGTGAAACAATAGGCACAAGTAAGGCTCACCTGGATGTTGTCACAAAGTATCCGATACTTGCTGCCTTCATGCACGTCCAGACATGTAGGTCAATGGTGCCTCTTCACCATTGCTGCAACAAACAATTATAATTAGTCCAATGGCAATGGCTCATCGTGCGATACGCAAGTTACTGCGAAGCAATGCTGAAAATTATGGTCAGGTCCCGCACAAACGCATGAATCATCAATTTCCCAAGAACAAAGAAGAGCCCAACAGTTGAAAAATTGCGTTGTGTTTAGGCAAATCACAGAACCTTTTACATAATGATTTCTACCACCACATGTCATTCCGGATTCTCTCCCCTATCTGAGACTGAGATTGATCTCAACAGACCGGATTCTCTCTCCATTGGTTATCTGTGCTAACAAGATTAATTTTACATCATGATAGTCTACCAAACACAGCTTCATTGACACGCTAAATACAGCTTTAAAGACGATATAAAAGCAGAGTCTTAACTTACTGTCGAATGTCGTGGGAAAGGCTGAAGCATCACCGCCATAGTAGAGATCATTGGCTTACGGACTGGCTCCTACTGTTCACCCATGACATGTACGGCTGGCAGGACCGTGCGACCCAAGGAGCTCAATGTTGTATAGCCTTCTTGGTGCTACATGGATGAAGCTTACGGAGAGGAACAAGGGGCCAGCCCGGGCGGATGCATTTAGCCGGGCCCGGCGGCAGGTGGAGTCTCGAGCAGAAGAGACAGTTCGATCTTGCCATGCTGGTTGCTGATCGAGAGTGAACATTGCCAGCTTGGGGAAAGGCTACTAAAGTGGAAGAGTGGAAAATTACTGGCCTCTGATTGGTCAATTGCCAGCAATCTGGCTCGTGATTGGTTGTAAAAATGCACATTGGTTGTCATGGTGATGTCCCTCTGGACTCTCCTCGGATTGGTTATCTGTCTGATGAGATCAATCTCAGTCTAGAGGCTTTCACCCCATTGGTTTCCTGTTCTAACAAGATTAGTGATGCAACGAACGTAAGCCATCAGTCGCACCTGAGACGTCCAGACGTCGCCCCAGACAAGATACTGGTAACATCCTGTCGGCAAGAAGCCATTTGATCTGGAACGAGTAACTATGCCAGTTTCTGATTGATGTGGACTGATATTTAGGTCGTATTTCATCATGCTGCTTTTTTTAGATCGTATTTATTGCTTTGTTTGTGATTTGTAGGGCCTAAGTTGGTTACGCGTTCTAAAATGTTTATGTGTGGGTCACGACCAGTATGATACAGTAGAAGCCACTTAATTGCACAACGGATTAAAGCACACTCCATTTACTTGCACCGAATCCCAAAATCCCAAACCGGGTCCATTCTCTCCATTGCTGGTGACTCCGCACATCTGCACGGCACAGTCACTAATGCCGGATAACTGCACCGATTTTTTTTTCAAACGTCGTCAACAAGTTAACTAAACTAAAAGGTGCGCTAAACTTGACAAACGCGGAAGTCGAAGGACCAATGCTCTAGAACACGCTTATTTTATTAAACAGCGAAAACGACCTAACGCGCCTCTCCCGTGAAAATACCCTCTATTATGCTCTACTTTAACACTCCTAGCAGACAGTTGCTTGACTGCAAGTCCATAAAATTTGGCATACATGAAGAACAAGCTTTGGTGCGTCCGACGTTGGCCAACTTATTGGTGTTAAATGAGTAACACTATAAGAAATTATCCACTGAACATTGCGTATTTTACGCCATTTTTGTTGGCTTGCCGTGCAAATGAGCCGATAACTGCCTGTGTAGAGGAACAATACCGTCATTATGTTGAAAATTGTTTTGACTGACAAATGAAGGTGGTCTCCATTGACAATCACGTTGATAGCGATCGTATTGGGAGGTCACGGGCGGGTCACGGCCGCGGGGCGTGTCGTCAGCATAAAGAGACGCACCCCTGCCAAAGGCGGCATTACGCTTCGGGCAGACAGCATGCTGTACTAAACAAAAATTGGTCTCTACCTGTACACTGGTAGGTCAATGAATGTAATGCACATAGCAGAGTTTAATGTGTATCAGATTTTAATGTGTATTAGGACTTTTCTTATTGTGGTTCAAGAATTTTGTGACGTTTTACGTCAAACTTGTAAGCGATGCGTTTATCAGATTTTAATGTGTATCAAGACTTTGTGTAGCAAGACCTTTGTGACGTTTTAATGTTAAAGCTGTAAGTGATACGTAATTCAGCCCCGCTGGGGCTGCGATGTATTGTCGAAAAAATAAACCATTCATAAACCAGTCATTAACAAGTTTTGTTTTAGGTTAAGTTAAGTTTACAGCCAAAAAAAGTAATTTCTTTGGTTCGATCACTAGGCTGCACAACGGCATGTCAAAGTAGAAAACAACTTCCTCCCTGCAAACTTTATTAATACAATAAAAATCTCCTTGGGTAATACGCCGGACGTGCTATTTTGTCGCCTTGGTTTTGGCCCATTGCCCATTGTTAGATGATCGTTGCAATTTTCTGAAAAGACTGTTGATTGTAGAATTTCTGCGTAGTTGCATGTTGGTTGGCCAGCGAGTACTTCATCATTAGTACGTAGAAGCAGACCAGTTCCAATCTCTCAGGTCTAACTCAGTGAATCTGTCAAATATCACATGTACAAATGTCCATTACAATTCGTAATCGTTTAACGTTACATGTAGAATGTCATGGACTGACAATCTCATTTGGCCTTTATCTATCCGATAACCATAGGAAAGTTGATGGCCACCTTAACTTAGTTTTTATCTAAAAAGAACAAGAAAGGGACCTTTGTCAATGAGTAATGTGCTCTACCGAAATGAGATAAGTACGAAAGCCAACCTCATAACATTGTGGTCACGTGAGTGAAGTAAGATTATATGCTCAAGACAATTTGATAACGCCTGACCTTCCGCTAAAAAGAGCCATGTATTCAAAGGTTTGAAATATGGTGGATTGACTTTGTCAGTGCTAGTTTCAACAAATATCCTAATACATTGTATAAGTTGTGATATATCCTGAAACGGCCAAAGCGAAAGACAAGAAAATCAATAGTCAATAATCAAGCAGACATGAGATAAGTGCAGCTGTTTTTCACAGCAACGGTAACGTTTGACTAAAACAATAATCAACAGACCGACAGTCGTTTATGAGTTTATGTGCCTTAGCGAGATGTCTACGCGCAGTAATACCACATGCAAACCTGTGAAAATATCAACAGCACTATCAAATAACTATCAGTTTTCAACTCTCAAATCTGATTTGAAGTTTCTACAACATTACAGATGCTACATTGTTCCGTGTTATCGCACAACACATTGAAGTCTCTAAGGCAGCAGATACATGACAAGCGATTCCTTGCTGTGATGGAAAGTTTTGTGTTTCATGCCGTTTCATGCCATTTGTCGTATTTCGAACTACAGTGTAAATTCAATTTCTTTTGTGTTTTGGTTTTCATGTAAATCTAATTTCTACGATTTCTGCGACTAATTCATAGAATCTAGATGATATAGAACATTTTCTCCAGATCTTAGTTAACAAAACGGTTAGCTACAACCAAATCCATCAATCTTCGGAGCTTAGCGGTCGTCATCCGATTTGATCCTGCAGCAGAACGAGGCTAGTCCGTTCACGCAGTACATGCCGTCCGGACAGGAGGCGCTGTTGCACGTGTATGAGCCGTTCGCCCCGGGGCTGTTCGCTGTGTACGGAATATCAGTAGTTTAGAGATTGTCAAGTGACAAGAAAATTCATTAATCCATCACAGGCTTTCAAATCAAATCAATCCCAGTCAATATGTCGCACAGCCATTTTCATATCAACAAGGGGGTTGATATCATGCCAGAATTCATAAAATGTAGGTCGCATTGATTTCAACATCCTACGCCACTCAGAGCTAACTTGACCATGTATGTAAAAAGGTTAGCTGTAATGAATAATGATTCTATCAATTGAACTACTGTCACAAACAGAAACTGGAGTTTCATGACAACGTACCTTCGCAAAAATGATGTTCAACTTCACAACTGACGCATTCTAAAGATTGCTCATTGAAAATATACAAATTTTCCTCTCGTTAAATATCTAACTTTCAACGCTATAGGAATAATGCAATTGGATTTTTGGCATAAACGTGTAGGGGTTCCGTAAAATGATTAAGAATTTTCAGATTATATAGATAAACTTTTGCTCTTCTTGAATACCTTTATTAATGAGCACAAAAGATGGGTACAACGACGGGTCCAGTATTTGTCAGTAAGTGTTTTTGTTTGTCGTGGTATTAAACTGTGAGCATCTGTTGGCAGTTGAACCACACGGGTGAAACACGGTAAGCTTATGTCTGGTACAGTAGCGGTGTTTCCCATAGGTGCGGTAGTTTGACCCCTTGGTTACCATGGAACAAACAGGTAACAGTATCCAACTTACTTCACAGGTGGGCGATACTATTGTATCTAATAATAGGGTGCCCTCTTGTATATCTAATGTAGAAGAACGCGGCAGAAACGAACGAAATTTGTTGAACGTCTCTAGCAATCTAACAATCAGAACTAAAAGTTGTCTTTGAATCTCAAACATGTTCATTCTGAACTTCGTTCTGTGTTGCGGATGGCTATTATCAATCAGTTGGAATATCCCCCCTTCTCCAATTGCCATGGTATGACCCTGTTTGGTGGCAACAAAGGGAAGTTGAAACTTTGCCCGGCAAGTTGCCACTGGCAATGCTGGACAGCAGGACGGACTTGGCAGGTGAATTTTCTTCGGACCAACCGTCTGGATAGCAAGAACAGTAAACAGGTGGGTAGAACTGAATTCACAAGTTCTGATGAACGTCGTGTTCATTATGGCTGCTGCCAGTAACACCTAAGTTGTTCCCGTGGGGCAGGGGGAGTGGAGAGGGAGACCCCGGGGATGTAAGGGTGGGGCATGTGAGGACTACGTGTGTGTGGGGGGGGGGGGGGGGCGAAGGTACGTGAACTTGGCTCAAAGGCCAACATTTGAACTGACCTTAGTCGGTACCTTGTATGACCGCGGACAAAGGTATGGCGCATGAGTTATTGTAGTAACGCTTATTAACACTCAAATGTGTGTCATATGTCAAAGCGTCATGTAGTCACTTAATTCAATAACATACCTTTTCAACACTTGATTCATATCATGCGATATGGGATCTGGCCATAGTGGTGATGTCGATCTTAAAGTGGAACTTCATCAAGTACATTCTTTTCGTTTTGTTTCAAATACTTTCACGTTGCCCTCACCGATGTTTCCCTAGACGTTGCTAAGTTGACGCAAAAGAGTCAGGTTTTTGTAACATTTGGGTCGGCGTCTCCGGACGAGTGACAGACTATTCAGCTCAAGCACTCATGTTTCAACACGCACACGGCCTGTTGGCAAGTTGGTTCCTGTTGAAAGCTTTTAAGACAACAAAAGAGGGCACAGAAACTTTCAAAAACACGTCTTTCACAGGAGGCACTGAAAATGGTAAACGCGGACATGACTTGAGGAGAAAATATGAACGTTAAAAAACGACATTGTCCCACAAAAGGGTTTTCAAATACTGTAGTACAAACGTGTAGTCATTGCTCCGAGAATGAATTAGATATGCCATGCCGCTACTAGTACTCATGCTTACAGAAGAGCATTTCCCAACGTGATAACCAGCCTTGCAGTCTGATATATTGATATATTACAGATGGTCCCTGTCCCAACAGGTAGCACATAAAACGGCTCTTCACTATTACACTGGCGGCAGCGCTGGGACGATACAGTTCATGACCAGTACAAAGTACAATAAGCTACGTCAAGAAATATCAAGACGAATGTAGTTTGTCGTTACTCTGTGAATACCTTTTATTGTGTGCTCAATTGACAAAACCAATTAGTTCCTGCATTCAAATGTCGGCACGACTATTCGGTACTGGGTGATAAGGGTACCAGACCCAAGCAAAACCCTGCGCTTCAAGGATCGACCATGTCAGTGTCTAATTAAACCATTAACTTATGACGTCACATTCTATGTACACAGCTTGACAGTGACCAGCCCGGGTCACCAACAAATGACGGAACAGGGTTGTGTGTTCCGCAGTCGGGCAACGCTTTCCCACGACATCTACCCCCTTTTCCCTTTATAGCAACACGTGCAATGTTCATCTATCATTTTACGACAAAACAATGGGGCATTCACACAGCTCCTTTTAGTATACAGAACCTTAACATATAAGGGCTCTATTGCTCTTTGTTACCAACACCCCAATATAAGGAACATTTGTGAGCGAGGCTCGGTGCTGATCATGAATTGGGTTCTTGTGTACCCAAGATAGCAGGAGGCATATGGTGGCATAGAATCCACTAGTCTGATTAGGATCTAGAGAGGTGAGGAGTGTGTATCACACGATAGATGTGCCACGGCAAGGGGTAGAAATAATAAAAACTGGTACATGTCGCTGAGAATTCCATTTGTATATGATGAAAATTTTCAGGTCTGATCTTGTTATATCACCTGACGTTGACGCGGCTTCTTGGCGTTACGTTCACGCTACCTGGCGTGCACTTTAACCAGGTAAGCCTTGCGTACCACCCGCTTGGCATCGCCTTACCTCTGAATAAAGAGCGTAAATAGCTTAGCCGTGTTCCTTTGTCCGCTCAAATTCCTGAACAAGCAATGGTGCCGGCCGCAGTCTTGGCTCGGGCCGTAATTGGGAAAGAGTGCGCAGTCTTGTGTACGAGTGAGGACGAGAGAGTGGCGTTGGCTATCTTAATTGCGTACTTAACCCTAAGGCCCCGTGAATTCTACTGAAAACACGCATCAAGCTGTGCTCATACTTTCGAAGTGCGGCGAAAAGACGCACAAAGGAAATGAGTCATCATCGACTAATGCGTGAGTAAGCGTGGGAAGTATGGAGTAAAAGATGACTTTTGGAAAGTAACACTAGCGTCTACTGTGCAAATTGCAAATGAAAGGCGTAGATGAGAAGTATCAGGCTCGTAGTTTGGGTTACACTTTCGGTAGAGCAGGATCAAGAGCCGGGCCCTGTCAGCGTGTGTTGTACCACCTGTCAACTACACACGAGTGGCGGGACGCTTAGTGGGGCTACTAAAACTGACCGGCTGTGTGTGTGGTTTGTTTGTAAATAAACAGCTTCTATACTACATTGGAATGACACGTTTGTTTTTATAAGTAGCACCAACGTATCCTCTATCCGTCGTTCGTTTCTCCGTCCCTTATTCAGTGAGTAGACACGCGCGGCAGTATCAAGGGTTACATGTGAACAGGGTGCGGAGTGTAAACAGTCAGAGTTCACACATATATCATCACATGTCATGTGCAAATTAACACTTGTGGATGACAAAGAGTCCTGAACTATGGAGGGTTCGAACTTTAGACGAACAAATCAAACAGAACCGATCGACTTTCTGTCGTTATTTTGTCCAAGAATCTAGAATTAGGCTATTATATTGATATATTCCAGCAATCTATATGTCAGCTGCTAATTCGCATTGTTCTTATATGTATCGATGATGTCGACTTTGACTGTGGCGCAGACCCAAATTAGAAGGAAACATATTCTGATAAACAAGCGAGAAAAAAGTACGATATGGATGTTCTCGCTACACAATCATCTTTTTCATTTCTTTTCTATTTTGTACAATCGCTGAGGACAGGGAAGCTTATTTGTGACGTGACGACTTTCACAGGTACATCCAAGCATTTTTGGGGGTTTATCATGTTTCGGGTAATTTCTGACCGAATAAGAACAGTAGGACAAAAAGTTCTATCCTGATCGATCGCTTTATTGCCAACTGTTGAAAACATCTGATGGCGTGACACTTCTTACAATAGTTTCTTTCAGTTGCCATTGGTTGAAGCGCACTAATCATAAGTTGTATATCTTTGAGAGTCATAACTTTGGCAGCTCACGTGTTAACGATGGTCATAAACGGTCCTTACATACTGATGGTTGCTACGTATATCTTAGGCATGCTGTTGCTGGGCACCACTTATCAGTACAATTATTCTCGATATCACAGAACCTAAATACAGAAAAGCGTTTGCAAAACGCAAACATACAAAATCGAGTTGCATGTGCTGTTGCACACAAGTTTGATTTGTTTTACCCACCTGAGTCTTGAGCCAGCTAATACCGGTGTTCACAGCTTGTTTGTGTTGCTACGATCTAGCCTTTAAATGAGATCAAGTAGGCTCAAGTCACAAACCTGGAAAATTTTCTTTTGCGTGAATTTGCTGTTGTTTTCGTTGTATAACAATCAACATCAGCTCAGAAACTTGACAGTATCACAACACTACGGTTCAAACCAGAATTTCAAAGAAAGCAGTTTGTCCAAAGCATATAGCATTAACTATAAAGTTGAGGCGTGGCAATGAAATGTCGCTACCCTTTGACGTCGAACATATATGACCGTTATAATTGTACGTCAATATGTAAGATTTCAATAAAGTCTGCCCATTTCTCTTACATCTCTGCGGAAAAACGGGCCAAGTAAACACGTTTATCAATTGATTATTCTTTTATCATGTCTCCAACTTGTGTGAAGAGATCCTAAAGAAAACGCTTTGACTCCAAATATTTTGACAGGACAATGTGGTATTGAGTTGTATTGTGGAGAGACTTTACTCAGCTTGACCCTTGTAAGCGGGTGACTCGTTCTGGTATGTACTGTACAAAAGTGCGTAACCAGGCGTAGATGTGGGGTAAGCCAAATTGATATTGGTGTTGAAATAGGAGAGAAAATAGTAAAATAGTAGGACGTCGCAAAAAAAGACGTTGTTACTCATATAATTGGTGAGGGAGTCAAAACAAATATTTGAACCACGTGCACGGCAACATTGCAATGAGTTCAGAAGAAGTGAAACACGCTTGTCTGTCAAGAAACTTCAATTTTAGAATAGGCAATTTTGCTTTTGAGTTTAAAACAACTGTCAGAAATGTCACCAAGGGTACGTCAGCAGCCAACATTAACATTTAGACAATCCTTCACAATCAGGATACGTATGACAATCGTGGTGACGTCATCACGGAAGTTCTGTCATCGCCAGTCACAACCTGCATTGTGTCGCTCGTTCCCAAGGTACCGCGTGCCATTTTCACACGTCATTAGGAACGCAAACCTTCGTTTCCCGTCGCTACAATATAATAAGCCCGAGGGCTGGGCCATTTTACAGGCATGGGATGCAGCAAACATAACCACATATATAACCAATAGCTTGTTGCAGAAAAATCCAGTAGCAGCTTCGTCATTTAAACATCTATAAAACGATTAGTAAAGCCATATGGTTGTGTTCTATACCTTGGTAGGTAGTATGTTTTTTTCTTGATCAAACAAGATCAGTCCAAACACGTATAAACATGACACCGCAGCGTCAAGCCAAGCAAATAAGAGTGTGCAAATTCTAATCCACACGGGCTCAAAAATAGTTTGCCGTCTCACCATATAACCCGCATAGACTTTGTTTTCATGAACAAACATACAACAAGGCAAACCTGTCCATTTCTGCGTCCAATGTTTGTAATCGCGCGAACGATCGTGCTTGGGTTAAGCCATTATTAACTAAGTCAGGGGGCCGTACAATGGGGCGGCATTGTGGCTCTTACAGACGGGGATCGCCCTGCCATGTCTGTTGCCAGGTTACGGTGTAGCGAGTTGTCGCACGACAAGTGGGGAAGCCCAACAGGTGTGCCCGGCGGAGAAAGCTTACCTGTCTCACCTGGGTCGGCACGTTATATGATTTATACCAGCATTTTGCGGCCATTTATACCGTCTTACGGTCGACATAACAGTGGTACACCTGCTTAAGGATTTACTTTTGCTGCAAGCTTGTGAAGACGACACCGGTACTGGTACTGCGATCGGCTGTGTCCTGTCGCACACGTGAGAAATACAGGTAACTTGTACATGCTTTCCGTGTTTGGCCGAAATGTCTACAAAATAGTGTCCAAACAGAGTATCGTAGTTGTGCCTGACCGTTAGGAAACATTTTCACAGTACTATTGTAGAATCAGACACCGCACTATGGTTTTATACGGCTTAAATAATTAACACGTTTGGTAACGCTTGTCGCGTGGCTTCCAAGCCAAGGTCCACAATCGTATGGTCTGTTATTAGCCCGATTATACCACTCAACCGACAAGCATAGGTCTTACAGTCATAAAGGACTGAGCTGAAAATATATATGGCAACCCGTGTGGTCAGACGTCTTTTGGTCCGTCCAAATTCCCACAAGGATGCAACAATCTTGACAGTTTGAGTTCAACTGAACAAAGTAGCGTCAACACTGTTAAACATGCACCCGCTGTTTACACGCTATTGTATTCCTGCCATGTACAGTGTATGTACATTGTGGCTCCATCATTCATACAAGGATCAATCTCCTCAGTTTGTTGCCTGTGCTTTCTAATATGATATTGTTGAATATACTAGCAGTTCGTTTTTATGTTCTATTTTGGAACGGAGACGTCCTTTCATATGCCCTCAAGCAGAATTTGTCAATTTCTATGGGAACGTCGTCAGCATACAACTATCAATTCTAGAATCAAAGAACACCGTCCGGGATTCCGTTAACTTCCAATCCCACGCTTTAATCTGTTTACTGCTGTTAGTCAAACGTTGGGTTCCGAGGGGAGATAACGTCGCCATGTTTGGGCGTCCATAGAAACAACATGGCGGCGGCCTGATGGGAACAGCTGTTAACAGGTGGTCTCGTTCTCATTCCGCCGCACCTGACCGTGTAATGATCGGCTAAGCCACATAAATAATATCGCTATGGTGAGGCTAGACTTTTCACAGTACGCCATAGCAACAAATGGTTGTCAAAGCTTTACAGCAGCAAATGGGACATATCATATGCAAGGTATCCTCAAATTTTATGATTAAAAAATTACATACTGATCATATAGCGATCAAGACTTGAGCTTTCTTCAAGCAATATCCACCGACTGTGCAACTTATACATCCACTGATATTCGCCAAATTGTGTACCGATGTAGAACGCAATAACTATTTCACTCCCTTTGCTGCCAAGCAGTAAATGAGGTAATGTAGCCATACGCGTTTGAACTTTGTACTTAACTACCAAACGTCATCTCAGCAATGAGAGATTTATAATCCAAGCAGAGGTTAAACATGCCAACGCTTCATAAAAACGCTTTATATCGTGGTGTGTTAACTATGGGCGTTCCGCCCGCGCGGTGTGTACTTGTGTTTGCCGCCCTCCCAAGGCGACCGGTGACGGCTGTAATGTGGTCATGACAAGTGTCAGGTGCCAGAGCTACATTACATGGCAGCCGGGGTAGGTAGTCGTCTATGCCGGGCACATTACGTTGCGCGTACGTTACCATGACTGATTGTACAATTTTTCTGTATCAAGGATACATGCTTATGAGGATATCCATCGGTAAGATGTTGAATTTATGCCAAGGTACAATCAGACTGCCGCTGTATTTATATTTCTATCTAAGAACAGCAAGAAAAACATGCATCAAGCCATCGAAATTTATCGCTGAAGGAAACTTGATCACGATAAAATTGGGCGTGAAAAATGCTTTAGTTTTGGAACGAACTACTGTGGGTAGCAACCTGGCCTGGAGGTAGGCAAAAGAAAGGCATTTAAAATGTTAGAAGCTGGAAATGCGTCGTAGTAACAAGGTTGTTTTGTTCATGTTACAGAATCCATAACCAGTGAGAGAAGCAGCGACAGTGACGAGAGGAGCAGCGCTGTATTACCAGCGTGAAATACAAGTTCTCCACCTGATTATCGCGCAATTAAGGTGCTAATTGATTGATTATAGAACAAAGACGCCTGGACTAAAGTCGACCATGGATTGTATCAACGAAGTTGTCTGCTAACAAAAAACGGAAAAATGGAAATATTACTGACGGATACGGTAACTTTTCCATGGAGGATGGCGGCGAGGACTTGTGATACAAGAAAGAGAAGAAGGGTTTTGTGGATCGGAGGCCCCGGGGTTAGATGGTGGGCGGTCTTCACAATTCTTCTCATGTGCAGGACAACAGTATCAGGTATGTGCAACTATCTTGACAGTTTTATAAAGTAACCGGATTGTCCGAGCGGACTTTCCGCTTTTACGCGTGTTGAGATATATATTTTCGTATTCTCTAATCAGGTTACGATCGGGGGGTTAGTAGTAGTGGCTAAGATTTCTGTCGTCTAGCTCTACATCCCTCCACAGAACGCACCATGGTACCAGGGCGGGGCTATCATCAAAATTGGTGTCGGTGCCCCTCCTTGTGCACCATCAAGCTGTCGTTTGGCAACTAGTTTTACTGGCCGAGATAAACGCGCATCCGGCATCGTTCAGGCTTCAAGTTGCAAACAATATTCACTCTCAGAAGGCAGAACTAGAGGTCACTTCTAACAGAGCATAGAAAGCAGTTTATTTGCTCTTCTTTCTTTAAAGAAACCGAGACATGGCAATGCCAGACAAGGCAAATGACGAAGTTAAATCGTCCCCAACTAATCTCTGTTAGGTCAGGCTCCCGAACTGAATGTGTGCACAGTTCCCAGTGGAAGAACTTTGTGACTGGTGTGTGTGTGTGTGTGTGTGTGTGTGTAGTTTGGTCACCTGTTTACCCGTGTTTGTGCTAAAGTTGGTCCGTGTTTGTACAGTTTGTTTGACTTGGTTACGGCACCTTGTACTTTGCGTAACCATTTTCTGGTGGAGGTACGGGTCCGTCCATTAATATATGGTCATATATCAGGATCACCAGGCATAGCAAGATAATCCTTTAGAATTACATATTTCGTATATATTTACAAACAACACGAATTATACTAGATATCTTATACAATGTATACATAAAAAGACATGTTTTTATGTGATGCCATCAATTCATTCCAAATCGATAATATCTCCAATTAGGCAAAATAACATTAAAACATTAACAAGCGTGTACTTTGCCCACCCTCCCCTTTGTAAAATGGAACAAACCAAATCAAGCTGGGCTTCATTGCTGCCATGGTAACGACCACGCCACTCAAATGTGAAACAGGCTTATCTGAGTCGAATGACTAATCTAAAGACGGGTCAAATCTTCAAAGTAGGGGAGTTGGAAGAATTTGATTAATATATAAAGCCTTGGTTATTACAAAGGAATATGTGAAGGATGTGTCATGCCATGTAAGTTGAGGCTAAGACGAAATAGGATTGGAACATTTTACGTATTATCATCCAATGCATGCAATGTAATCCCGCTCTTTAATGCCTATGATAGACTTACTGATATATCCGGCTTTGATAGGTTACAACACAAGTGGGCATATTTTGCTTGCTAAGATTTCAGCATCTTTGTTGTTAATAATGTTTGTTCACTTCTGGTTAGTTCTTACTGGCACAACAAAGTAAAAACGTTGTCTCTGATTTCATCATCAGTTAACGTTTAATGCGTAATACTCGTTTGGCAATGGTGATTTTTCACTACAGGTGCTTAATTGTACAAATCGGACATCAGACCTATTCTGGGAAATCATAACTGTTTAACTGCCTTGTTCCTTTCCCCTCAGGCAACAGTAAATGGAGCATTACAAATAACACAATAACTGTCTTCTCAAAGGGGGAATAGAAAATGCCACTTTTGTATCTTCTTAACGAAGGTTTTACAATGTAAAACTCTTTTTACTGTGTTAAAGTGTTGAATTTGGTCATCAAAATTTTGGTCCCAATCCACCTGTAAACACTGTGCATACAAAGCCCTAACCAGAGGCTTGGTACATCCTGAAACATGCCTTTAGGCCAAATCCGTTTCAAGCCTATAATCATGACTAATTACTATCTTGGCAGAGAAAAAGAAAAGAAGCGTAGCCAAGCCTGGACAGAAATAACAATACAGCTCCTTCCAAACTATCCTGCCTAATAGGCTTGGTATCTAAACAGAACTGATAAAATCACATTTGTCTGATTGGTCAAAAAAACAAAGCTAAAAGATGGACTAAACATTTTTTCAATCTAGATAAGGAAAAAAAATTGGGTTAAGTTGCACCATCGCCTTCACTTTTGCCATCAAAGTATTGGAGAAATTGTTACTGTTTTTGGTTGCTTAGCAACTAGTATTTGAATTAGGTGGCCAGCAGGGCTTGGCATCCTTGTCTCTCACACCAGTAGCAGAATCTGCTGTACCCTCAAAGGAATTCAATTAAGGTTTCCTTTTTCCAACGTTTCCATTTTGACATTCAACATTTCAATTCATTTTCTAGTTTATTGGAATTCATCTCGGTATCATATAAAATAGACCTCACGGTGAGCTTTAGTGAAGTCGACAGGCAACAGTACATGTATACAAATATAAATACATGTATATGGAACATTACTTTTCTTTTATTCTTACAACTTACATAATCATACTAGTTTCACTCAAGTAACAACTCTCTAAACAGGAAGACAGCAGTATGGACTGATTTTTATTTTGGAGTTGGGATAGCAATACATCAAATTAATAGTGCATCAAAATCTACATCATAATAAAAGTATAAAAGTGACCAGTCTTGCTTTCTAAATGCCTTAGCATTAACTTTCTACAGGCTATGTTGTAGACCTGATACAGTACACAGCATTGGCAACAAAATACATGCTTTCAAGTGAGTTGTGTATACAAAGTGCTTTGTTGTCAAACAGAAAGGCCTGAATTTAAACCTCATAAATATTTTTCTTTCTCCTCACCTCTCCGGTAAGAACAATACCATCAATTAAAAGTCAAAATCAAATCACAACAATTCAAGAAAAGAAAGGTTCTCATAAAGGACAGCATATTTTCCTTAAGGAAGTTGTGGTAGAAGGAAGGAAGTCAGTCTTGAAAAGAAAGTTTTCATGAGCAGGGTCTGAGTCACCTTTGGTGTTCTGGATGAGTTCCATTGAAAGCATGTGGAATGCCAAGACTGTAACACACGGTCTACCGTTTCATGTCACCTGACCTGAGGTGTCTCTGGTAACAAGACAAACACCTGTTGGAAGAACTGGAACAAACACTTGCCTGGGCTGACCTTAAAGAAACACACTTCTGCGGCCTCTGTAAGAGTGGACACAGTTCCAATTGTATCTCATGGCTCCTGTGAAGTCTGTATTGTCCACATCATGGCTATGGGATTCTTACAGATGAGAGGACAATGTACATAACTGTCTGTTGCTCCCGCATCTTTCATCTCCGCTTTAAAATTGTATTTCACCCATTTCAATAACTTCAAGGCATTTGTAAAGAAATGTTTTACCTAAAACATATATGTATTAACAAATGAGACTGACGTGAAAATCCATTTCAACAGATCTTAGAAATTAAACTTAGAATTTTTTTAATGTTATGACTAATACAAAATGTGATCAGTCAATATAATTAAATGTGGAATTTGTATTTCAACAACTCTGTAGAAGAATTCAGATAAAAAACTGCTCATACAAATTGGATTCCTTGTACAACAAACTAAAAAACAAAACAGCAAAATGATAATGTTGCATTCATTCTCTACACCAACAGTGCAATATTGCAGTTGTGTTACACTGGGTGCCTTTAAAGATCATAGCTAAGCTTTAAAATATTCGTCTCAACTGGTACTCCTGTTGTGTGTTCTACCAAAGCCATTAGTTTGGTACTCACACCTTCACATCCCAGTGCACATGAATGGTGCACACTGGAGCCTTTTGTCTAGCTTCACACCTTGAGTGGTCTGTAAGTGGGCCTGAGCACATCACAGGAAAGTAAAACTTCTCTGATGACCTGGTTGTTGAGTAAACAGAAGCTTTAATTGAAAAGCAATGCTGACTCTAGAGGCCTTGACATTTCTCTCCAAGCCAATTTAGGTATTGTAATCAACTCCAGATGAACTGTAACAAATAAATATTGTATGATTTATTTCTTGAACAAAAGAATAATTCACCATAATTTTGCATCAGTTTTTTACGAACCAAAGGAATATTCTTTCCTGTTGCCAAAACATATGAAGAACATGTAAGAACCATCCAACCCTTTTCATTCCATACCTTCTTTGTCCTTAAAGTTCCTGTGTTCTTTCTATACAAACATAGACATCCTACATGTTGATCCAACAGGTGGTTCTGATAACAAAATGATTCAGAAGCTGAAAGGTCAGTTTTCATAAGATTCTGTGGTAAAAACAACAGCCAGTGCTCTTCCAATAATAATTATGATTTTACACGAAAGAGATCCTGTCACACTGCATACATTGTAAAGGGACACATACTTTGGGAGAAATGTCATTTAAGAGAGACCAATTCAATCCAGTAGACCACTGCTTCATGTTTACCAAAGAGAATTTTGAAGGAAAATCTGTACCTCCCAGGTAGAAACCTACAGACAGTACACCTTTGTTTGAGCAAATTTGAAAAGAAGCATCAACATGCTCTTATCAGGTACATGTTGAAAAAGTATGAGAATACAACATGCTTTGGTATTGTGATACATATTGTACAAGAAGTCTTCTGACATGGTATGTTTTTAATCAAATAGATCTAACTGGTAACTATATAGAAATAATTATTGGGCAAAAAGTCAATGTCCATAACCTAATCTTGTCTATTCATTATAACTGTTGTTTCATATTTGTTTATGTACAGGTCAGACTACATCAGTCAGCACATCTGGTCTTACCTCTGAGGGTCCAAGCAATACAACAGCTACTCTCACTGGCACTGGCCAATCAATTGTGAGCAATGCAACTATTACAACCACTGCGACAGGTGTAACAACAGCCTTTGCCACAACCACAGCACCAGGAGATATTGCAGCTGTCAATGTCAACAGCATCACAACAACTGTGGACAATAATGTGACATCAGTTCCAACCACAGGCTCTGACTCTCATAGAGCAACGGCAACAGCATCAGTACAGTCAGCACCAATGTCACTCACACAGTTGATACAACCAACACCAACAGTGGCAGACTCTCTGACAAGTCTGGACAGTTCTATTATGATCACATCACCATTTTCCATGGAAACCTTGACACTAAGAACTTCAATTGAATCAAGCAATCAATCAGATATGTTTGAAACACTTAGTACATCAGTATCATTGCCACCAACAGAGTGGCTAACTGAGACCATTCCTCTACCCTCCAGTCAGCCAAACACCCTGGAGCCAACATCAATGGTTTTTGGTTCAAAATCATTTACCATTGCTACAACAGCATCATACATGCTTGTTCCATCTCCTACCAGTTTGATAGTTGATTTTGAGGGTTCGGGGATGAGTGTTTCTGAGACAAGCCAAGACACTATGTATGTGACATCTACCTCAGTTCAAGCAGAAATGACTCCAACACTGTCCTCCTTCTTGGAACATAGTATACAATCAGTACCTTCCCAAACACAGTTGACCACAGCCCCATCCCTGTCTCCCTCTCCAAGTTTTGTCATAGACCCCACCATCACAATAATGCCGACACCCAGTTTTGTGTCACCAGGCATGTCATCCAACATTTTTGTCCCAACTCAAAGCTACAAAATGGAAACTGTCTCCATGGCAACACCAGCAATGTCTTCAGTCTTCTCAAGTGTAGGATTGGATTTTGAAGGTTCTGGAGACGATGGAGTGTCGTCTAACACCTTGCCAACTGTTGTCATGACAACCCCTATGACGTCCTTCAGCTTAGACTTCCCTGGGTCTGGAGATAGCACAGTGTCATTGATGCCATCTGTGACCATGGCAACTATTGCCATGACAACATCAACAACTTCACAGAGTTTGGACTTTGAGGGTTCTGGTGATAGTTCAACTACAGTGTTCCCCACAGCATCCTTCAGTCTGTCTACTCCACCTGCCACAGCCATGCCTAACACCACCAAGCCTGCGGTTACACAGGCAGCAGAAACAACGTCACATGCAGCAACCGAGATAATCACAACTGATTACAATACTGTCATGGGCACTACGGAGGGGGTGAACACAGTCACAGTGACGACTGAGTCTGATCTAACCACAGAGGGAACAACAGAAATGGCAACAGTTCTCGAACAAACCACAATTACAGAGACTGCAGACAACACTACAGGAACTCCCAATGTGACCAGTACAACATTCCCAACTTCCACTGAAACAACTGATGTAACAGCACTGACGACAGTGACAGAGGTTTTAACAACCATAATAGGTGATGAGAACGACACTACAACAGTGATCAATACAACAGACAGCACATTCACGGCAGAATCTACTTTAACAATGGCAACCTCCACTGAAACAACTGATGTAACAGCGCTGACAACAGTGACAGAAGTTTTAACCACTATAATAAGTGATGAGAATGACACAACAACAATGATCAGTACAACAGACGGCACAACTGAACCAACGCCAATGATGGCAACCTCCACTGAAACAACAGACATAACAGGGCTGACGACAGTAACAGAGATCTTAACAACCATAATAAGTGATGAGAACGAGACTACAACAGTAGTCAGTACAACAGAGGGGGAAAACATCACAGCAGAACCTACTTCAACCATGGCAACCTCCACTGAAACAACCGATGTAACAGCACTGACTACAGTAACAGAAGTTTTAACAACTATAATAAGTGATGAAAACGATACTACAACTGAATCAACACTGGCAACCTCCATTGAGACAGAAACTGAGACTGTCAACGCTACCACGATGCCTCCATCACAGACTACTGGTTTTACTATCATACTTGACACAGAAAGTATCACCACTGTTAAACCTACAGTAGAAATGACGACTACTGGAGAAATGATGACCACAACAGTGCAGCCAGCTGTGACAGTTCCAGCCAACATGGTGTTGAATGTGGTTCTAAATGTGGCAGTGACCATTACCGAAGTGACCGATGTAATTCTGTCTGCTTTGCTGAACCTGCTCAAGGAATGGTTTCTCCTGGGGCTGTCCAAACAGCAGTCCAATGCAATGCCTGGGCGGCGCCGCCTACTGCAGCTGAATAGTACTACACCTGCAGTTGCTACTACCACTCCTGCACCTGAAAGCGGCTTCGAAGTCCGGGTAAGTGCATCATGATTGACATGTTGTCAAGAACAATTCAATAATTTTTGAATTACAATGCTTCTACTATGTCTATTGACACCTGTTTCTACATCATGGAAGTGCATACAATAAATTTTAAACTTTGTTGCTCCCGAATTTCCTTACATGGTCTAATGAACAATGTGTCAAAGTATTTCAACTTGCAACTTACAGTATATGTAACTTACCATACATGCCTTTACAATTGTTGAGCAAAATGTTAGATACATTGCAGAATTCTCAGAAATATCCTGGATGCTTCAATGAATGACATGAAACACGTCTCAGAGATTTGGCATATCTTTGCCTCTGACTTTTCACTGGCAAAAGCTGATGAGCCTTTATTCATTCCATCTTTCCTGTAGATCATCAAGACGACTGTTACGGCAGGAGGGCAGCTGGAGATATTGTTTGTGGTTGTGAACCTGAACAGCAGCGACCCAGTTGTGGACCCAGGAACAGCGACCAGCGCGTTCAGCCAAGTAACCTCAGAGGAATTCAACAACATCACCTCCAGGGTGGCATCCAACTTAAACATTACTGGAATGCCAACAGTTGGCCAAAACCTTGTTACAACCACCTCTGCTGCAAATGTCACAACTTCTCCCAATGTTACAGCTGAAAACTCAACTGAGGCAATGAATGTGTCAACGGTTGTTGTAACAACGGTTACTTCTGGAAACGTCACCACTACTGCACCTCTCAATGGAACAGGAGGTTTGATGAATGCCACAACGGCCAGTCCAACAACAGTCGTCGTCAACATTACAACAGTGTTTGACAATACGACAGTGCCAGAGAGCAATGCCACAACCACAGATAGACCGACAATGGCTGCTACATTGGCAGGAAATGTAACAGTTTCAGATAACATGACTGCAAGCACACCAGGTCTGCTTACCCCGACACCAGTGGCAAATGTGACTGGAACCACCTCAAGTCTGGACAATGTCACATCAGCTGGAACCATTAACATTACAGACACTGCAACAACTGTATCTAATGTTACAGATGTCACAATGACGGCAACCGCAGCTGTAACAGCTCCAACAGTAGTTGCCACCACCACAGCCGCTGCCAATGTGACATCAACTCCAGCTGAAGATAATACAACAGCAGTAAATGTTACTATGCCAGAAAATACCACCACAGCATTTTTTCCCACCACAGCACACAATTTCACAGGTTCTGTCAATGTGACTGATCAAACACCCACCATGGACAATGTAACATCTTTCGTAACAACTGTCATAACTGTAATTGTTACAGAGAATGCTACAACTGGAGTGAATGTTACAGGGGTGACAATGCCAGTCAATGCCACGGCTGTTACAAGCACAGCTCCTACTACAACAGAGGGAGACAACACAACAGTAGTAGACAATACAACGGCCATTGTCAATGTCACGGATATGACAACAACTCTGGACAATGTGACCATCATTGTCACAGAGAATGCAACAATTGTAATGAATGTAACAATGACAGAAAATGTCACTTCAGTTGCAACCACACCCCTTGCCACCACAGCCAGAGCTAACACAACAGCTGTCATTAATGTGACTGATATGGCAACAACTGTAGATAATGTTACAGCCATTGCAACCACTGTTGTTACTATGCTGGTCACAGAAAATGCAACATTCCCAGTGAATGTAACAGATGTTACAACTGTTACGAGTCCAGTGACATCAACATTGGATAATGCTACCTCAACAGTGGAAAATGCTACTTCAACAGCAGCCGCTGTTGTAACCCTACCTGTCACAGACAATGCAACATCAGTGATGAACATTACAGATGTTGCAACAATGCCATACAACACAACTGCTGCCCCAAGTGTGACAGGAAACACCACAACAGCAGAAAATGTCACTACAGTGAGTACACCACAGTCCATAGCAACGACAGAAAACATTACAGCCATTCCTGACTTCAATACAACCATGCCTGTGAATGTCACTGTGCCAACAGTAACAGCAGACAATGTAACATCTACAACAGGTATTCCTGCTACAGCTACAACAGAAAATGTCACTACAGTGAGTACACCACAGTCCACAGCAATGACAGAAAACATTACAGCCATTCCTGACTTCAATACAACCATGCCAGTGAATGTCACCGTACCAACAGTTACAGCAGAGAATGTAACATCCACCACAAGTGTTTCTGCTACAGAGAATGTCACTGCACCTGCAGCAGCTAATAGCACAGCTGTGACAGCAGTGACACCACCAACTTCTGCAACAGACAACACCACAGCCACTACAAGTACAACAGCTCTTACAGGTGTGCCACCCACAACAACCACTGCAGACAACGTCACCACGGCCAATGGAACAGCTGCAGAAAACACCACTGCACCTGTACCTCATGTGACAACAGCCTTGACCAATGCAACCGCAGTTACTGCGCCAGCAGTTACACCAGTTGTTGAAAATACCACTGCAGTAACAGTTAACATCACCACAATCACTGGGCCGAGTGTCACAGCTGCGACAGACATTGTCAGCACTGTTACAGGTGTAACACCTGCTGTAACTGTTTCTGGTAATGGAACTGCTGAGGTCAACACAACAGCTGCAGCAACAACACCAATGTCTTCAGTGAGTGTCACTGGTGCATCTCCAGCTGTAACTGCAGCTGAAAATGATACAACCACAATGGCAGTAACAGCAAATACTACAGCTGGAACTGGTACAGCACCCACTGCGACAACAGCTGTAACACCTGCTACATCTGCCGCCACGACTGGTTCAACCAACATTTCAACTACAGCTGAGGCCACCTCTTTGGCAGCCACACCTGTATCAACTGTAGCAACAGAAGCAGCGAATGCCACATCAAACAGAACAACACCAGCCACAACTACTGCTGTTACCAACACTCCTGTGCCATCTACATCAGCTCTTACAACAAACACATCTACAACAGCACTTACAACAAAACCTGAAAACACATCAGTTTCAGATCTAGCAACAACAGAAGCTGGGACAACAACAGAGCCATTCGTAACAGTGGTTAACCCAAGCACCATTGTGGAGAACCAAGTGACAGTCATTGTTCTCAGCTTATCAAATAACTTACAGCAAATTATCAATGAAGTTGGAAGTATCATTCAGGCACTGACAAACCTGCTTCAGGAGTGGTACCAGATGGCCTTATCCAAACAGCAGACCAACCAGGCTGGTCGAAGACGCCGCCTACTGCAGTCTCCCAGTACTGCACCGGGAGGAAACTTTGTTATTCAGGTATGTTCCTCTCATTAAGATTCACATGTGTATTGTGTAAGTGCTTGAATCGTTCTTTAAGGCATGATTTTCTAAGAAAGTGCGCAACAGTATAACTTTATGTGCTGGGGTAAGATGAGATTGGAAATTTTCTTTTCTAACCTTGCACTTCAGCTTCTGACAACAAATGACTTAAACTCCTTTGAATCATACTTCCTCAGGTGACCAATGTAACGGTTCTGCCGGATGGTCAGTTACAAGTCCAGTTCGTGGTCGTGGACCGTAACAGCAACAACTCAGTTGTACCACCCACTGATGTCACCACCGCTTTCAATCAGGTCACACAGCAGGAAATCAGGGCCATTGCTTCATCAGTAGGGTTTCCCTTGGACATCACGGTAAGTTATACACTTCATGACATTTAAGTACAATGTACTTAACAGTATGATACTATCAAAATTCAAATTTAAAAAAAAAAATACATTAATGATGTCCTCAGTAAGGGGTCCACTGCCTAAAATTGGAAGTTGTGTTAGATAAAACAATCTGTTCTGTTTGGACAATAACATTTGATTGTGCCATCCTCAGGGTTACACCGTACAACCTTTGGTGACTGAAGAGGCTCCAGCTCCAAGTCTGCTGTGGGTCATGGGAGTTGTTCTTGGATCCCTGGTCTTCATCATCATCATCCTGCTAGTGGTGTACAACTTTGTGACCAACAAGGCAGATGCTGTGCAGCCAAAGAAGGTTAGTTTATGTCCATTTTTCACAATCCCAAGATGCAGTGTGTTGCGTCCCATCCACATGAATGTCATATCTTAAGCTGCTGTGTGTCAATGATCATGCTCTAAGTCTAATACAGTTTGGTGCCATAGTCTAATTTTGAATTTTACAGAGAGGATACCATTAAAAGAATATTTACCCCCAAAGTTTAATATATATTACTAGAATTCAAACTGACTGGAAAGGAATTCTGGGATGATCTATTTTATAAAGAACTGTGGAGAGATGAATAAAATGCATAAATTGTGTGGTATCATAACTTGTTATTAGTTTACTGCAACTTGGTTTTCTAACTGCCTTATAATTACTCTGTACTTAATGTCATTATCAAAATCACACTGGTTGAGAAGAATGATACCAATAAGGAAGGCTGTAAGAGGATGTAGTATAACTGAATCATGGTCATTCACCTTCCACATCAGCCTGAAGAGCTTGGAAACAAACTATCTGAGAGATATGTCCAGAAGGGAGGCCTGGGTTCTGTAGGCCTGCTCATACCTGCACAGCTGCCAGGAGTGCCACAAACAAGCCGGGGGCAGACAAGCTATCAGCTTAGGGATGAGACAGAGGAGGTGATGCAAGCAGAATGATGATTGGTGGATTACAAAGTGGTGGCAGCCTCTATAGTAGTGTCTTGGTGATTGACTGATAATTTTGAAATGGTGATGGTGATAGGTTGATGGGATAAAGGTGGTGATTGGCTGACTCCTAAGATATGGTGATTTTACTGGCATGCAAAAGGCTGGTCACTGATTGGTTACTTACACCAAGGAGCTTTAATACAACCAAGAAGATGCATGTACTGTTATTAGTCAGGTGGAAACAGTCACAGGTACAATGGTTTAATTGACTGACATTATTTTGTTCCTACCAACAGAAGGATAAGGAGTGGATCACCGAGTCTGGGCTGAAGGTGGACATGTCCAAGGGCTCCATTACTCTGATCCCGCCCGCTCGCCCGCCGAACAAGGACGATGTACGAGAGTTTGGGACGGAACACAAGCAGGGCAAGGAGGCCTGGTCTGACAAGGAGGCTCCAGCTGCAGAAAGGTGAGAAAACACTTGTCAGTAGATTTAATCATTGGCAGTCAGAGTAAAGTGTTGGTATTTGCTCCATCAAGAACAGGGAGAAAGGTGGGCTGAAACTGCAATACTAGTACAGATATGAATGTGAAACAACGCCCTCTATTAGATCAAAGTAGTATTGCACCCCTTACAATCATACAGTATGCCCAACTATGAGGGCACTTGTTGATACTCAAGTTCACCAATCAATAGACATTTGAGAACTTAACAATTGTGCTTTCCCCCACAGAGGACTAACAGTTGATGAGAAACCAAAGCGTTCGAAAAAGGAGAAACGTAAGAAGTGGCGTGGGCCGGCCAAGAAACATAGGAAGGAACACGAGAGACCGCGGAGGACAGAAATTCCTGTGCGCCCACCTGTGCGGCTGGTTGGATCTTACGAGAGCGTGAAATCAGCAGCAAGTATGGATCAGGTGAGTGTCTGCTTGTCATTTTTGTTGCAACATGTATTCAGCCAGGGGTTGCTCCAGCTTTGAATTTTTCGTCCATCCCTTTTTTTTTGAGCAGCGAGGGTCAAAAATGTGGCAAAAATGTATTGTAATGGACAGACAGAGCTAATTTTTTGTCCTTCCCCACATACGAATTTCCGTCCCTGTACAGGCCCCGGAGACAGCCTTGATTCAGCCTAAATTTTCTTCCATAGAGTGGACTTGTCTTATACAATTCAGTTTGAAACTTAGTGATTACTTTTAGCAAGCTTGTGATAAATCTAAGATTTATTGTGTGACCATATTTCTTCTAGGTGGAAAATACGCAAAGTGTTAAATTCCAACACGGTATCCTTCACAAATTATTCAACTGCTTACTGAATATGTGGATCTGCCTTTCATATACTGTATAAAGATAATAAAAATGCAAGCTAAAGACTGAAACCTGCTTTTTTCACTGCATTTTTGTGGTTCATAGTAGCCACATTGTCCCGAACAGGATACGGCTTTGCAGTGCACTCATAAGATTACAATCCCATTATGATGAGTGCTGGCTCTGAATCAGGCTGTTGACATTTAGCATCAAAGTCTCAGCCCCACTTGTAAACCTGCTTTGTAGAATGACTGTGGCTGAGACTGGTAAAGAACATTGCACAGATGACAGAGAACCTGACCTCCACCATTAATATTTCAAGAGTCCATAATGCCTCATCAAACTTAACAATGAGCTACATCAGAAGACACTTAAAAACATCAATGCAAAAGACATAAAATAGATGTGCATTCATAATTCGTTTGACATCTGTTGACTAAAAGATTAAGTCGCTAGATTGAAAGGCTTCATAGGAGTTTACAAAACCATCCAGTCAGGGTATATCACACTGCTTTTGCTTGTCGAAAAAGTCTCTGTTAAACTCAAGTTATTCTTTTAAAGAAAAGCATTCACTTTCATCATGGTTTTGAGAGATAAACCTGACATAATGTCTAAGAAACAGCATATTTTATACTGTGAGAGGTGTACTGAAATGCCCCATACACAGTCTATTCTATACAATGACTCACGCTATAATAGGATAAAGATTATTGTGTATGAGTTGACAATTGACAAGTGGTTTAAAATATTGATTCAGCTAGGAGGGTCTCTGAGGTGACAACCATGGCAAATATTGTCCCTCAAGGGGAAAGTTCCATCTGTTTAAAGAGGTGACCAAAATTGAAAAAAAAGCAAAATTTTGAATGTCCAGACCTTAAATTCAAGTTTCCTTCATACCTTAAATCCATAAAAGAAGTGCATGAAAGCTAAATGTGAAAACATTCTAAGATAGTAAAGAAATTAATGTGCCAGAAAAACAACCTTATACCCTCCTACCTATTTGACTGAACAATGGAACAATCCAGGATGTCAACCTGTCACACCATTGTAATCCCTTGGGACTGGTTATACCAAGTGTGCTAAGGGGTGCACTTTAGGAAGATGTTTAAACTCATTTTGATTTCAAGGCAAAAAAATGTCCTCAGAAGGTTTGAAAAGATGAGAAAACATTTGCATTTGTACAAAGTTGCTGTACTAGTCGTAGGTATACAGTATTTGCTGTGTTCAATAACTGTTGACACACAAATACACACCTGTATATGAATGAGATGACCCTTGTCCCACTGTCCCTGCTGCGAGTTGTGCTTTTGTTATGATTGCCTGGAGACACGCAGGGCATGGGCGGTCACACTTACAGCTGCTTAGGCACACAGTACAAAATGGAGACCAGTACTCGCTTTACATCAGCCAATGTTATGTCTTAAAACATCCGCCGAATCCTTTTCTAAGGCAGGAAAATGGTTCTCGAAGCACCTGTAGAGAAGAGGCCTTTAAGTTGCCCAAACCTGGTCGATCCACCCACTAACAAGCAGGTATTTTGTACCTTCAAACTGTTATTTTAAATAAGGAATACTATATAGACTGTCGATCGGAAATGGAAATCGAACCATCTATGTTGT
This sequence comes from Branchiostoma lanceolatum, assembly GCA_035149815.1. NCBI lineage: Eukaryota > Metazoa > Chordata > Leptocardii > Amphioxiformes > Branchiostomatidae > Branchiostoma > Branchiostoma lanceolatum. Next base: position 10,960,762 of record CM068868.1, on the reverse strand, counting down.
AGTTCAGTCATTTGTTTGAGGAAGGCATATCCTCTTTTTGCTGTAAATCTGCAGAATTTACCTTTAGTAGCTGTGTGAGTTTATTTCTATTTGTTCAGAGCTGTCAATGTTGTGCATGTAAGTAGATCAGTGATGATGTGACAATAACACCAGGTTGGGCTCACCAGTGATCAGATTTATAACGTTAGTTCTTTTCTAAACGTTTAAAAGGAGTGCTCAGGAAAATCTTGCTTTCTCAGATAATTTTGTTCAGTTTCTTGAGGAAAATTAAAATGTAGCTCTCACTAAAAGTATGCCAAAATTCATGTATTTCTGTGGCCAAAAGTGTTGTTTCAAAAGCAGTCTAAATAGATTCTCTTGTAATAATTCAACAATAGTTATGTTCATACTAACTGTGTGCAGCTTTACATAGCTACTTTCTGTGTTGTTGTTAGGACAACTTAAACATCTATTTTGATTGCGGTCGATATTTCAACTTCAGATAAAAATGTACAAAGTATGAAGAGTTCAACTGCAAGTAAAAGAAACTTTGTTACTTTAAACCGTTGACTTCAAATCATTCTGGTCCACTTCATACGTTTTCATTGAGTAGTCAACAAGGTGTGTCTGAGGGCAAAATACAATATCCCTTTATTCATGTAAATCCTGAAGATCTCTTAAAGGGTAATTTTAAAGTCACAGGACAAAGAGTGTGTGAAGAACTACATGTATTGATTTTTCTCCACTGGAACTTCAAAGTTCCAAATTGGAGAACATAATATTGCAACCGAGTACGCATTTCAATCTAATGTTTATCTTTACTCACAAGAACAGAGGATAAATTTCTCTAGCTGTGTTTGTTTGACAGTGTATCCTTGTCCAGTTCAAAGCCTACAACAGCAGCATTTGCTCTTTTTTAAAACATACAGTTCCAGTACATGTACTAAACTTGTCTTGGTGATGTCAATATTCCCTGACACTAAGACTATGTGTGCATGTGACACATTCTTCATGACAGTATGGCAATCTGAAATAACTGCTAGGCCAGGTTGTTTATGCTGCCAGCTGTTTGTGCCACTAAGAATTTCAGAAAACATTTTACTAATCTCCCCCAAACTGTTCTGTAACATCTGGTGCATGAAAACTGAAGGACCCTTAGGTAAGGCCTTAACACTATCCGGTTGTTAGCGACGTAGCTGTACATGTACTGTGCCAATACAAATGGTGAAGAACATGTATGACTAGCGTGGTGGCGAAGTTGGGAGCAGACCAAAGCTAACAAGTCTGGACTCCAAGCTAATGTATGACTCCAATCAAAGCAAAATTTCAAAACCTCCTTGAAAGCATCAAACAGAATGGCTGAAGAAAGGACAACATGGTTAGGCAGATTTCCATTTCAACTAAAAAGGCTTTACAGCATTTCAAAATGGAACCCAAGCTCAGGTTTAAAAAGTTGTCTGGCAAAGGTAAGCACATTTTAAAAAGCAGCACTTTTCTATTAGACAATGTTGTAATGGGCACCTGTGTCCAAGGAGAAACCTCTTCTTTTAAGAGATTATGAGAGAACTTACAAGAAATCTCTTTTTTTCTCCCAATCTACAGATTGAGCATGAGGCAGCCCTGTTTGAACATGTGGCCCTGATGAACAAGCTGGAGGATGGGGAGCACAAGAAGAAGGACACGCCTTCAGTCAGGTTCAAGGCAACCGTTCATCCACTCCAACCTGTGTCCTCACTCCCTCCTCTCAAGGAAACACCGCTTGTCACCAACTATACTACTGAGAATGAGGTGAGATGCTCCCCTATTGTGTCAATATCAATTCCTATAATTGATTACTGTAAATGCAGTAATGTTCGCGGTGGTTTTATGTAATTTTTTCCAATACTGTAGCAGTGTGTGACTATAGCGCTGCCGCAAACTTAAGACCACTGCAAACACTCCATTTTCGCTTTAGTGCGAAATAAAAACCATGCAAACTTAACTGCATTTACAGTAACCAAAGTGTTGGTTTTCAATATTTTACATAGATTGTTAGTCCATTACATGTATAAAACATGTCTTACACCACTGTGATGCAATATATTAAAAACATGATATGATTTTCTCCAGGTTGATGCTACAAAGGAGGCTGTGCTAGAGGAAGAGGATGAGGTCCTGAGAGAGCAAAAGATGAAGGCAGTGGTGAGGATGCTTTCTGACAGACTTACATTTAAGATGTAGCATTATGGGGGATGGGAAAGCTAATATGGAATATGAATTATAGGATAATTCTGTAGTAATCTTGAACATTGTAACTTGATGAAACTACTGAATTACTAACGACACATGGTAATATCTGATGGTATTTCTGCTGATATATAGAAAGTCATCACCATAATTTTGATTTCATAGAAAGATGACATGAAGTGATGTAAAAAATAGTACATAATAAATCAATAATCTCATCATTTTCTCACCACAGAAGGAGGAAGACTGGGACACGCTTGACACCATCATCAAGCTCCGTGCTGAAGTGGAACATCTCCGCAACAAGGAACGACAGCGGGAGAAGCAGAAGAAACAGCAGCAGGCAGCAAAGACTCCTGGGCAGGGAGACGGACCCTTCACACCCATGCCTCCCCCCAAGCCGCTGACTCAGCAGGAGAAACAGAGAATGAGAGTGAAGGAAGTCTGGGAGGATGCACAAAAACAGGTATTACTACAATGGTGACATATACGATATAGTAAACGGGGATAGTAATCTTATAAATTTATGACTTAGGAAAGTTGGAAATGAAAAACAGGATTCTAAGGCTGTGTGAAAGTATTTCATGTTTGGCAAAAAAACGTACAGCTTTAACTTGTACTTATTGGTATGGTGTCCAACGCAAAATTGATTTTGATATTTGTTTTTCATACTTCAGCGAATTCATCTATGTCAATGTTTACCAGTCCTGCAAATTTCTTAGTAAACACTTAAGCATCATAATGGCTATGTTTACTCGCCTAAATATTTTCCTGTTCTCACCATGTGTTCTACCCTTGTAGCTGGAGGGACTACTGGAGCCCCAGTACTTCCCACAGGCTGCTATGACTCCTGTAGCCCGGAAGATGCAGGCTGCAAGACGAAACAGATGGCGGACGTCCCGCCTTGGTGCAGGACATCCAGCTGATGTGCTACCCGGAGAAGTGCAGTTTGTAAGTCTTTGCTTTTTATAAAGACCTCTGATATATTATTGGAGAATTAGTTTTTATGCATTATTCAGGGCATGAATATCTTTAAAAGCCACAATGGTAGTTAAATTCTCAAATATAACATTGTTTGCATTCAATTTTTAGGACAAGAAAATGGGTCGGAACATGCGTGCTGCCCAGCCCAAGGTTGGTGACTACATGAGGACAGACAGCAACATAAAGCTGGTCAGGGTTGCGCCAATCAGTGATGAGGTAAATAACATGAATTTGGATATGTTTTTTCCTAAGTGTTTTAAGACTGGTCAAATTCTAGGACAGATCTAACATGACATGCCCTAGTTTTCCCAGGAATATTTCATTGTAACAACTCTGTAATTTCTGTTCTAATCTAGGCAAACACCGCTGGCCGCGACATTCCAATAACAGCCCAACCACGCTCTGTTGCTGAACAGGCGCGACGAGAGGCCGCCATCTTAGGGCAAGGGGGAGACCCATATGTACAGCTTCTACGGATGGCAAGCATCCCATCTCCTATGGTGAGTGATTCTTCAACTGGGAAATACCATTTAAAGTTTGAGAAATGGGGATTAAACTGGAAAAAGAAACGGAAATCTGTGAATAGAAAACTTTTGATATAAATGATTTGATTTTGTCAACTCTATAAAATTTAGATAGCATACATGACATTCAAAACTATTACCTCCAATCATATGATATTAACTGTGCTTGTTGCTTCTTCATAATTCTTGCACAACATTTCTTCCTCTTCTACTTTGTAGATAATCATGTTTATCATTAACAGGCACCTCAACCACCATCTCAGTCACCATCACAGCAATTGAGGGATGATGAGGAGGTTCAACGTCTCTTAGAAGAAGCCTTCCCATTGGAGGATGCAGGCCATGCTGATGAATCCAGGGTAGAGGAGTCTGTAACATCAAGATCAGTCACAGAAACAGAGCGTGGTACCGTGAAGTCAGGAAAGACTGGAGACAGGAAAAGTCAGGTCTCGGCTAAAAGGAAGTTGAGACCAAAAACAGCAGCAGTTGCTCCTGATGACAGCCTGCAATCAACATCAAGAGGGCTCTCACCACGTCCACCGCGCCAAGCGTTCTCGGAACCGAGGGTTCCACAGTTGCTCACCCCTCCTACGGGGATAAGTTTGTCTGGAGACAGGACTCCTTACCATTACCCATATTACACCCCAGCAATGGTAGACACTGCATACAGTGGGCACCCTTCTGTCAGGACTAGCACCCCCCGTGCACCTCGTTTCTCCACAATGGCGCAGCCCACCATGCCTGTTGATCCATATGGACATGGACTGCACCACCCTGCCATGGGTAGGGCCTACAGGAGAGTTTCTCCTGGAACAGAACTTCCTCACATACAACCAGGAAGGGCAGCTTCTCACCTGGTCTGGCAACCTGAGACACCAGCCATGATGTCAAGATACGGGGATTTTGGTGAGTAGATATTTCAGCACTTTTTAAGGATAGACTTTGGTCTCAACATTTGTTGAAAAGACTGGAAGAATTACTCTCCAGACTGCACATAGAAATTGCACCGTTGGATCGGTAGAATAAAGCTAACAGTCGATTGCACAAACATTTTAACAACTGCACTCAGAATACATCTGTCCATTAAATGTGATTCCTACAGCACAATGACCTATATCTGACATCTTTTTCTTTTGTACTAAATTGTAGGACCAGGTGTTGCAATGCAGAATCCCATCTATGACATCCCAAGACCATCTGTTGGTGGACTGGATGGATCCTTGGTAAGCAGAACACTGCACTGTTATCATTGTTATTATCTTATTACTAAACTTCTTTCTTGTCAACAAATCCTGTAAACAAACTAAAAATTGTTTTTTACCGGCCAACAGCACTTTTGTTTAAATTAAGGGGTCAAAACCTTTATCCTTGCACAAATTCTTAAACAATATTAGAATTAGCAATATATTTGCTAAGGATAAGGACATGATGCAAACATAACTTAAGGAGATTGGTAAAGTTTGATTCATGCGAATATCAACAGGATTACAGCTATTCACCGGAACTGCTAATGTGCATGTAAATGTGAAACATAATATTACACAATTGAGATATTGAGGCAACAGTGTAGCTTACTATTGCTATCTTATTTCCAACAGTATGAACCTGAAAGAACAAATCTCAGCTTCCTGGATCAGTTGCGCTCTACCCCAGTCAGGGCATACACGCAACCCTCTCCCTATGCATATGGGGGTGTACAGCAGCCAATGGCACAGCCATCTCAGCAACCAACCACAGGGCAGCAGCAAAGTCAGGATCCAATCACAGAGCACAGCTTGCCAGGAGTGATGTCATCACTGACCAATGAGCAAAGAGATACCTTGTTGCAGCTAATTCGTGAAGAATATGGAAAATTAGAACAAGAGAGAGGAACTAAAGATTCCTAAAATACAAGGTTTTAAAATTATAGTCTGATGAGTAGCAATAGTACAGATATACGTAAATGTATGAAAGTCATCCTGATATAAATATAATGTCAGGTATTTAGATCTGTGTCCAATGAAATAGCCATGATCATAGTTTTACCAGATTTAAATTTGCACTAGCAGAAAGTGCTCTTGATACAGATCTAAATAAAAGTATTATTTATTTTTGCTAAATAAAAGTATATTCCTATAAGATTAGTTAGAATATTTAGTTAGATATACGATGCATTCAAAACTGCATTTACTAGGTTGTATATCAATGTTCACAACTTGTCAAACTAAGCATGATGCTAGGAGCATTCTAGAATGTATGTACATATTTGAGCGTGAGGTACATGAATTAGCAGTTGTGTGTTTAACATTAAATGTGTTGCTGTGTATCAAAGTAAATATGAAAACTAAATAGCTCTAACTCTAAGCATTAATGTGATTGATAATGATGTTTCTTAACCTTGGAAAAAGCAACTTGATACGTAGCTTTTTTCTATTAAAGTTGCATGTAAAAATAAATTCAGCTACATTATTCTACAACTTGTGGTGTTTGTTATCTATATTAGCACCGTATAGAATCAAAATCAATCACTAACTACCAAGTATCAATTACTAGAGTAGTCATCATCAATTATCATCATTTGAGGACTGAACATTGGCATAGTAACAAGGCACAGAAAACAGCTAGCTTTACTTTTGAACAGAACTGTTATGGTTTGATTCTCAATGTGGTTACCGCAAAATTGCGTAAATACAAAATATAACTTACTTAACATAATTCAGCAAAATTTGTTGAAAAAAAATTTACAGTCCATACCATCTTCTCTTGCCGTAGGACCTTGCCTAAACAGTCTTGTCTAAAACCTTCAAATAGGGAAGCCGCAAGGAGAAAAGGTGACCAGTTTTAGTCCAAACTTGTCAACTTAAACCTAGCTGTGGCGACTAACGAAGGGAGTTTTTGCTTGATATTACATATACTTTCCCTTCAATATCAAGCAAAAACTCCCTTCGTTAGTCGCCACGGCTAACTTGAAGCATAACTTTAGTTGAAGAACATGGCCCAGGCTAGCCGTACCAAGCGTCTGCTTGTCAAATATATACTAGTAATGTATTACTATTTCTGATAGTGATACCGTAGCTTCATCTAGCTAGTTAGCTGTACTTATGCTACAGTATGATATTGACAAAAACGTTTTGGATCATCCATCAAATCAAGGATCCTGATTAAACCTCCTTGATCAAATCTTCACCGTTATAAACCTGAATATATAGCAGGATGCAAACATTAGGTTCAAAGCAAGACTAGATATAACCCTGCCCTAACCCTAATCTCTCGCACCCTATCCGCTCGTTGATACCTAACTCGGGCGGTTTGATTCTATTTAGAGGAGGAAAAAGCTTGTTTTGGGGGACCAATATTTCAGAGTCTGTCAAACTTACCGCCATCTTGAGTGACGTCAGCAGCGAATAAAAAACACAAATTTGATGGGGGTGTCCAAGGATATTGTAAATATGATTACTCAAGAACTGCTATGAAACACATTTTTTATTTTTTTATTTCAGGTAAACAAAATTAGTGATTTTGAATGATGTGCTTACTAGGCTTTTAAGGCCATGAATGACTCATATACTAAATTCTAACTGCCAGCTACCCCCATCTCATAATGTACTCGACCATTAAAAAAACCTCCTTGAAGTGACGTAGTAGTCTCCAAGCAGAGGTTGGTGGGAAGATTGTGACCGTCTTGTCATATGCCCCGTTTTCTGTCTGTCGGGGCCTGCCGAAAGAAAACGATCACAATCTTGAAAGGAAAATCTTTTTGATAAGATCACAAATTTTCCGAATCCGAATAGCTTCACGTTTGACATTATGCATATTTTAAGTACAACCGTTGTGAACTTTCTCTCCTGAGATATATCTCACTCGGGACAGTGTTGATTGCAAAGCAGCAGCAGACAGGAACAAGCTTGCTGGATGAGTTGGTGAAAAAATTTGCAATTTGCAATGCAGGTCTCTGCAATCATGATCTCAAGACAATTGCAATGTGTGTGAAACTCATTACTAGGAAAAGCGGAAGTTTCGCAGGTGCTGTTTATTTACGTCACCATTCCAACAAAGGGACGTATTGCGTTTCATCAACCTCAGGCTCCAAAAAAGGTGAGTCATGTCTGATACTAAAACCATTACAGTCCTATGGCCGTACCTAGGGCTATCACTGTCGTGTTCGGAGGTCACCAGAGCGCTGAAAGGCTGCCATAACTGACAGATAGTGACTTTGCAGATTTCAGACCCGCCAGTTGCACAAAGCTACATGTACTTACTCTCCAAGAAGAGGTTAGGCTCCGGCTTATTTTTGGCGAATTTTTTTCTGCTGGGCCTTTTTATCTTGTCAGCTTTGCAATTAAGTACACGCGACAAAACGCATTAAAAGACGTCTAAACCAGGCCGGAGCCTAACCTCTGCTTGGAGAGTGGAAGCATCTCGCAGCCCCTGGCTGCAAGGAGAAATCAGTCGGCCCGCCACCCAAAAAAATAAAAACTAAGCTGGCCATCCAATCTCAGATTTATGAGGGAAACTTGTCTCCGTAATTATTACCGTGCATTTACTTACTATAATAATGTACAAGAGAAGGGCCGCCATAATTTCATTTGTTATTCGAAAAAGAGGAAGTTAAACGAGTGACAAACACCTTTTGTTGTTCAATTCGCGGAAGCAGAAGTGGTCTACACGGTTCCCCGGGTATTTCCCGCGAAAGACACGCCCCCTAATGACAAGGACAAGTGAAGGCGAATCATCTTACTGTAATTCTTTCAATCTAAGTCTCATTCTAATGATTGTAGAGAGTTACAATGAAGATGAAATGATTTTGTACCAAGCGTTGATTGCGATTTTCCTAACAGTTTTGAATGTAGCGTTAATGAAGACTAGACCAATTGTGCCCCTGTAAGTCGCAGTGGAATGTTCCAGACGTCAATCATTAAAACATGCTAGCAACAAGTGGCGAACGTGAGTCACTCAGTTCCAAGGTTTACATGTTACGCCCGTCTATCTTTAGAACTGGTACGTATATCCCTACTTCGACGGATTAACTCAGGGCCTGTATAATAATACAGACCCGTAGGAAATTTGTGGAGCAAAAGTTGGACGCTATGAAGGACGATCCGACGAAAGTCGTGTCCGTGAAGCTGGGTCATGATCAGCTACACGGTCGGGGCCATGACGGGGAGGGGCGGGTGAAAAGGACAACAACACACAGGTGAGAACTGCACACCTTATACTTGCATGGAAAACGTAGTTTAACTGTGTGCTGACAGAAGTGAGTGCAAGGTATCAAAGATTCCCTCCCGTAGATTTCGATCAGATGTAGCAATGGATCCACCCTAAAAGATTTCGTTCGCTACTTCGGAGCGGATATGAACTATGTGAGTAACCAAAAATGCAACCCCCAGATAAGGTCATGGTTGCTTGCGTAAGGGGTGTTTATAGCAGCTGGGTTATGGGTCTGTTGACTCATGGCGTTCGTTCCACCATGCACGCATGGGAAGATAAGCCGCAAAACCAAACCAACTCTGGATAACCCTACTTTTGTATCTTCAAAAGTATTAGCTACTTTCATTTTCATTATGTGGGTTACAGCATTGGTTACATGTACATATCCTATTTGTAAACTTGTTTGTTCACATTTGACCCCAGCACGCATTGTTATTCTTTACTTTGGAATATACTGGTACTGTAGCCTCGGTACCATCCTCCGTAGTAACCACTCGCTCAATCGTTTCCCTTGCTATATAACCATGCACGTGTTAGCAAGCGAAAAGATTGAACCAGTGGTTTAATACTACGGAGGATATGGTACCCATGCTATTGGCAGGTGAATTTCTGGCGGAGTATGGCTTGTCAAAAGTACATGTCAATCTCTAACAAAAGCAGATTCTTCGTATCGAAATAAAGCATATATGACTGTTACTAGTATCAATGACTTATTTTAACATCCTTGCTAGTAATGATTGAGAGCAATGTATTGAGAGTATGCAGGTCAAGAATACCCCGATAAGTTGGTACTATAGTCCTGCAGTGACCACACACACTCCATAATAGATTGATATATGGTACAGATTAATAACTGTCGCTTACAAAACCGTTCCGAAAGTCAATCTGTGTTGCTATAGTTCTCATGGTAGCTAGCAGGGTTAAACTGCACGTAATTTCCAGCACGTGTTCAAACTGCATGAAATCACGTCATAGAAGACTTTGGTTGCTCATGATGTCACTTCAGAGGGAAATTGAAAGTGAAAACATAATAATAGTAGTCTATCCTCGCCATGGGCTGAGTCACAAAGTTTGTTCAGGGCTTTTCCAAGTGAGGGCGGGCGTGATTCTTTTCCGTGTCGTTCGGGTCAAACTTTGAAACATGATAGTCTTATAGCGAGCGTGTATTCAGGGTGTTTGACTTTAGTTTGCTGTTGTTTTCTGCCAAGTGAGTTCCTGTATAGAATGTGGAACTCGGGTTAAGATTTGCCCTACTCATTTTTCACGACTCTTGTATCAAGGACAGCGTAAGGCATGTGACAATGTTACACGCTATTCGGAGTATTCCTTACCTGTTAGTGGAAGGGAATCAGGAATGGGAACGAAAGATTGACGACAGCTACAGAGCACCTGATTGCAGAACTGGGCGAATCGACGAGGAGCGGGGTGCACTTTTGTTTTCCGGTGATAAACTTTTTTGTCACAAATCATTTTCCCGACGGGTTTCCTGTGCATTGTTTTCATCACCTGTATTGTTTTCGTCTCCATCATAAAACATACGGAGACCTGAGACCGACGATATGAGAAAAGTACTACTATATATTTCAATTCATATATGAAACGGATCTAGCCTTTTGAAGGGTCCTTCTACATCAAGTGTAATCCATGTTAACCAGCAACCACACATCTGTCCACGAGCGGCTACCAAAACGTGTCCACCTATGTCATACCAAGGAGGTTTTATATAGCCTCCTTGGTCATACCTTGAAATATCCTTGAGGGGTAACATTGTCCAGGGTTTGTAACATTGATCAAAATGAGAAACATGGCCACCGACGCGTCTTCGGTCTCAGCTTTACTGTGCCGCTTTCGAGAGCGACTCAAGCTGGTACGTCTTAGATTCAATAGCAAGAAGAGGAAATAATGAATAACGACTCTTTCAAGTCACAAAACCGGGACGATATCAAGCTATATAAGGGAATGAAATTATGACTCCTCAGGCGACGACACGTCGGGCGTTGATCATCATAATTAATGCAATATATCGTTTATGTACGTATACGTTACGTGGCTACAAGTCCCTGATTTTGGCTTCATTTGTCTATACTACCACTTACTAAAGTCACAAAAGCTACCAGTAAAGCCCACGTCCCTCCCTGTTGACTGTCTAGGTTAAACTTGCCTCAGGGTTTTCACGGAATACACAAAATCCCCTTCACCTGACATATATGTCAGGGGAAGAGACCGTCCGCCGCCAAGCCCCGGGCGAGGCGTGGGGAGCCGGCCGGTAGAACAGGTCTGGGAGTGTGTAGGTCACACTGGGGCACACGTAGTTACACCGTGCTGTTATTTATGTTTTCTGTGAACGTAGTTCGTTCTGTATATACTTGCACCAGAAATAGTCCAGAATCCTAGAGACGTTGCAAAACATGGAATACACTGCAATGGCAACGTCTCTTTGCCACAATATGCATGGTGAGGACATCTAAAAATAGAAACAAAGTTGCATCTGGAACAATCTGCCACCTTACACTAATCTCCAAGCAGATGTTCCGGTGGCAAATACGTTCCGTCAGCCAAGACAGTATCCATGGGCCACCGGGGAAAGCCTCGGTGCTCCGGGAACCGAGAGCTTGAGAAACTTTACGATTTTGCCTTTGTACATCTGCTTGGAGATTAACCTTACACCCCTTTACACCTTTACATCATGTGCCTTATGGTAGCCAGGGCTAGTTAAGCTTTGAAGTAACAAGGTATTGATGACAGTATGATCAGGGGACTTTCCTGGCCTCCCAGCGAACTTTCTAGAACTTTGACAGTTTCGATGTCGTGTCTGTTTCGACAGTTTCTAATTCCGTCAACATTAAAATCAAATAAGTTGTACACTATTGGCATTGTAACTTAGTGGCACTGTAAACCAGAGACGTATTGGCCAGTTGTGAAATGAGGTAAGCTCTCCTTTTGTCGATTGATAATGGTATATCCACCGCAACATAATGCGCGTTTTTTTTCTTCAACCCACGCCATCCTCCACGCTCAAAAACGACTCCCCAGAAATATCCCGAGAAGGTCGCCTGTCCAAACTACCGTCAGACACAAGCTAGCTATGCTTGAAATTAATGTTAGTGTTGAAGGCTCGAATGACAATGTATGACGCCCTTAGCACTATGCTAGCTTGGTTGTTAGGCATGTTCTCTGTCAGCCACTAGAACGGCAAACAAGTTCAGAGTTCACTTCGGTCATGCATCAGGTACCCGCCAGAACGTAGCTCAAGGGACTTTGCCCATGCCATAGTTTGCGAATGTAGTTTGCGAAACACGCCGTCTATAGTCTGTATTAATAAACGACTTTCCGAGGAACGGTCATGGTAGTGAAACTAAAGGGTAAGTTCGTAGTACTGGATTTCCATCTGTGTTGCCGTCAAAAGAACATTTGGACTGTGTATGAAAGTCTTTTGACGTTGTATACGCTGTTATAGCGACGAGGACCAGAAAATGTCTATCTTTAATCATTAGGTAAACAGCAAGGGCCAGTCGGCATGCGTTATCGATTTCGGTACAGTCTCGTTTCTAGATCGATCCCCCGGCAGATATCGCATTTGTTCAAGTGTTTACATCTAGATTTTATGCCTGTGTAATTTGTTTCTGATATAATATCACTTGCCTGACGTGTGTGTTGTAAACTGCTGTGTTGTTTTTCCAAGTTGTCCATATTTTTCATCGCCCCCTTCACATTTCCGGGAAGGCCTTTCAGGCTGTTCTGAAGGTGATGTTTGCTATCCGTCTGCCGTGGGATACACCCGGCCCATTTTGATAGTATATTTGACTTGGCCCAGACAACACAGAAAAGGATATGGCCCATTTGATTATCCATTCAATGTAACCTGACGATCGCGTCCAATCTAACAAGTCTACCCCTGAAGACCCCCTGGCTAGTCTTGGCGGACTGGCACGTCCGCTCCAGTGCACTCCTGTGCCCCTGGGCATTTTACACCAGGTGAAGTAACAGAAGTGTACAGGGCTACATGCGTCACAGATCGCATTTGCATAAACATCGACAGTAAATTTGGTGTTTGTTTTGTTATAGACGTTAACAAAATCTTTCTTGTAAGGTTCGACCCATCTAACCCTCTATGTAGTTTGAGTCCAAGTCTAAATGAAATTCATTTGTCGATTGTCTGTTGATTAGACAAAATAAATAGATACCCAAAGCAGTGTAATATGCACTCTTCTAGTCGCCCTATTTGATACGTAGGGAAAGCTACGAGTGTGTCACCTACCACTAGTACCAGCTTGGGCATTTACTTCACTGTGAATAGCAAAATACAGGAAGTTCAAACCTATCTAAGAAAGGAGTAAGTGTATAACGTTCGCCTCTTCAATGATGCTGGACACAACTTTGACATTGATATTTTCCGTCCGCTTCTGCAGGCGTCGCTTCTCCAGCACCATGAGTTCAGAGCCAAGCACGTCTTCATCTGAGGACGAGACGGAGCCAAAAGCAAAGAGACGGCCCCGGATAAGGATCAAGAAAGAACCTAAGTGGTCGCAAAGTGATGACGTCATGAGCGGTGATGCCACGTGCAAAGTGCCCAACGGTACGGAGATCTTGCTTCTCAGAACTGTTTCCGACGATGATGATAATGTGATATTCATTTTCACATTGATATTTGTGATGGCTGTACATGTTTTAACTGAAGTGTATATAAGCTACATTCGTGCCATTTTTAATGTTATCCAATAAAACTCTTGTTTCAACAGACCCACGCAGTTGGTCTCGTGACGACGTTCGTACGTGGTTGGTGTGGGCGCAGGCGCACTACACAGTAGGGGAGTTGGATGCCGGGAAGTTCGTCATGAACGGAAAGGGACTTTGCCTCATGGACAAAAAGGGCTTCGTCTACAGAGTTCCCGGAAAAGGGGAAGTACTCTATCTTGACTTCCAGGAAAGACTGTTTCAGGCCCTGAAGGCACAGAGAAAGTTGTAGAAAGTAGGTAACGTAAAGAACGGGATCTGTTTTGTGATTTTTGCATCGTGGATTCACCTACAGACCTAAAATCTTTTACATGTAAAGACTACGTTGTACAACATCTGATTCAAGGGTAGAAGAAGTCAAATCAAAGAAGTTGAAAGGCATCGTGGATAAAATCATATTTCTAAACAATCTTTCAAAGAAAGGAGGATCATAAAATCGCTGCCATGATCCTGGGCGTTCTTGTCCTTTTCAGTTATAAAAAGTGGTGTCACTTGGGAATTACTTTGGGAACACGAAAAACTAGAAGATATACTAGTAGTCCAGTATTTATACGCTCGTTTTTGGTTGTAGTGTAAAAGAGAATAAGGGTGACGAATCCAGCATGTCACTTTTTATATTCATAGCAAGGCTCCTTGGTCATAGTAAAGCACCCTTTATTGTTTTAACTTAGTAAGAAGCATAGACTTCTGCCCTGAAACGTCTTAATAATTATCTCCATGAAAAAAGGCTTTTTCATGGATATACTGTTTTGCTTGCGTTTGGTGTTTGTGTGTATGTATGTGTCACCGGACGCTTAAAGTCACCATAACTGTAGAACCTGTACATGGATTGTAATGATTTTTGGTATGTGGGTGGGTGTTAAGAGGAGGAAGGTCAAGGTCGATTTTGGGCCCCCTGGCATGTGTGACTGGAACTGCAATAGCGTATTTGTTAAAATCTTCAATGTAGAAGAACTGAAGAGTGGATCGACAGATCTTCATGTTCTTCGGTGCACAGGTAGGTTAGACCAAGTTGTACACACTTAAGTGCAAACTATGCAAATGAGACCGAATTTGCATAAGTAAGGAGTTAAATTGTTTGCATGGGTGTCGTCGGATGCTTAAAGTCAGCATAACTGTAGAACGTGTAGATGGATTGTAATGATATTTGGTATGTGGGTATGCGCTGGGAGGAGAATGGTCAAGGTCGATTTTGGGCCCCCTGGTTTGTGTTCCTGGAACTGCAATGGCCTATTTATAAAAATGTTCTAAAGGGGTATAACTGAAGAGAGGAACAACAGATTTTCATGTTATTTGGTACGCAGGAAGGTTTGACAGAGATGTACACACTGAAGTGCAAATCATGCGAAGTTAGTGTGTTTGCGCGTGTGTGCGCGTGTGTGTATGTTTGTGTCACCGTGTGTGTATGTATGTGTCACCGGACGCTTAAAATCAGCATAACTGAAGAACGTGTGGATGGATTGAAATGATATTTGGTATGTGGGTAGGTGCTGGGAGGAGAAAGGTCAAGGTCGATTTTGGGCCCCCTGGTATGTGTCACTGGAACTGCAATGGCGTGTTTGTAAATATTTTGCAAGGAGAATAACTGAAGAAAGGAGCGACAGATTTTCATGTTATTTGATATGCAGGTAGGTTGGACAGAGATGTACAAACTGAAGTGCTAATTATGCAAATTCATACTGAATTTGCATAAGTAATGAGGAATATCTACTCTATTGTGGGCTTTGAGGTCGCACCATCTGTTGGTCTCTTATCTAGGTCAACTATTTCCCAGGTCCCAACAGCTGGTGGTCAAACCACAAATGGGAACACTACCAAACCTGTATGTGGATACCCTTTGGCACATAAAATAAAACAACCAGCGGCAAAAACAAACAACTAGGGCAAATAAAACACATCATATATAAAAACAAATTTCATGGAGATTTTGGGTCTTCGGACTCTTGTTGACACTGTGATAAAGTACACTCGCTGCTGAAGCATATAATTACTTAGTACCTAAGCGTTGGAAAGTGAATAATTATCGGAGCGTCTCTCGAATATAATCATTCAGAGTGATAACAAGTGGTGTAAATAATTTCCTCTGGGGGATTTTTGTTCTTTCTTCAAGTCGAAAATCTTTGTATCCGTGTACATAAGTTCTAAACAGCGAAAAAAGGACACATGGTAGCTTGTGTATGGCTGCTAGAGAATAGCGTGTTCATGCGGTCTTGCTATTCGGAAATTTATTGGCCAGCTAGCCATCAATCACTATAGTATTGGTGATAGACTTAATTAGTTTGAACTTGTGTTCATTGCTATCGGATATACTTCAGATAAAGTATTATTCATTGATGTAAGGAGAACAATTATAAGTATCAAATCATTATCATTTGATCTATTGTCTCGAATGAATGCAATCTTTAAAAGATATTGTTTTATAGTATGCCTGTACTATACCCGACATTTGGCTACTCAGATTTGAAACAACATCAGTATGATTCGAATCACGAAATAACGCCTTCAAAACAGAATTTCAGGAAAATCATATCTAGGTCAAAATCATCTATTCAGAGTTTTGGTGTAAAACCTGGTTTCCCATTCCTTTCCTTAGTCACTGACGCAAGATAGCGGGTGCTGTCTGAAACGTCTGACTGTTTCAAAATTTTAGCCAGTTGCTTGAGTAACTAATCTTAAGGTCAGTTAAAAGTGCCTTGTCATGGACTTGAATGGAATGTATACTCGTCATTCTGAAATAAGCTCTGTATATAATGTTTGGAATCAATTCCTTTGTATCTTGTGTGTCGAAAATAAATATTTTCTACAAGACGTTCTCTGTGTATTTGCAATCAATTGGTTTGTATTTCCATTGTACTGTTGCTTTTTACAACGGAAGTGAGTTCTATAGCATCAATGCTGATACGCATGTATCATATAGATTAACAAACAGTGGAACTTTATCTGTGTAACGCAAACTCCGCTGTCCGGGGCTGTAATGGCCCCTCCCCTTTGGGGCGGGCGCCGGGTGTTGGGCGGGCCACTAAACCGCGATTCAATCAGGATAGGGTTTTGCTATTCCCCTGGAGGTAGCATGGGTGCCATCCTATTACTACCGTGGCTTCTACACTCGCTACCCTAAAAAGAATAGGTATCCCTGTTTTAATAAGATGGCACACAGGCTACCTTGGAGGGAGGGCAGCGTTAAAAATCCCGGCCACTACTAGCCCCCCGATTGAAACCTCTGCTTGGAGAATAGGGCTTTACACACACAAACCTTCGATTTTGAAATATCTGGAATTCACTTTTCACAAAACAGTCAGTTTTTGCTCGATATCGAATAACGTCGGCTTGATCTATCTCTAAACTACTATCTATAATTGAATCAGCCCAATGTTAAATATTTCCAAGCTGCTGTGCACGAGATAACCGTTATGACGTCAGTGGGGATTATGCTTCATATCCACTCGAGTAAGCAGTGATCAATTTCTGAACACACTGGTGTAAATGGGTCTTGACGATGACAATGGGATATTTGGACCGTTCCTAACTTAAGATAATAATTCATTGTGAAAGTTGGCAGTAAAAGTAATAGCACAATAGATGTTGGTCACGTCCAACTATTTCTTCACTGATGACGCGGTATGGTTAATTATCCTCCGGACATGAAGAACCAAGGTATCACTACTGACGCCAACGAATTTACTTGACCATTACGATGCAATCTACGTAAAGTGCAGCTAGGAAAATGATGCGTTTATTGAAGATTACTTGAAAGCCGGTCGACCCTGTATTTCGTAACTTTATGGTAGTTCTTCAATTGGCTCACTACACCACGTCAGTAAATGGTTCTTTATCATGTAAAGGTTTGGAAAGGTACACTATCATGTGCATCTCACCACAATCATTCGATAACTGTGCTACAACACGATTAGCCTCTGACTGATCGTGTCGTACATCAAACGCAGCGTCATGTACGTAAGATACACTAAAGGGGTGCAGTAAACCTGGGTATTGGCCATTTTCACCATGGAAATATATTGCAAATGGACGATTTTTAATGGAATTTGCAAATCGATAAGACCGTAGGTTGCATTTGATCAAGATTGTATATAGCATAACATCATAAACGAGAAATGTAAGTATAACGCTCATAATCGAGAAATGTAAGTATAACGCTAGCACGGAGAGCGTAAAGTGACATGCGCCTTTGCCAAATTGAAAATGTGCAAATTGTCTGCTTGAAATGGCCTTCACTGATATCTTCTTACACATATGCATCGATATTGTTCTGCGTAATGAGACCCAAACTTGATCAATTTGTCCTTGAACGTAAACTGCATGCAGAGTCATTAATAGAGAGGCATCCACGAGTGGCTCCAATTAATAGCTCTGTGAGTTCCCGCCCATTCATGCCCATTCATGGATTTTTCCATTGCGCGATGGAATTTTCCCTCCCCGTTGCCTGGTAACGAGTGACGTAATTATCTGGTTGAATGAACGTATGTCCAAGGTGGGTGTCACACATACAGCGGTGTAGGAAAAGGAACACACGAGGACCTCTTTTGATTCTGTACGATTCACAGCACATTGTATCAGCACATTGAAGACTGTTACTTCAAGCAAGGGGAGAAATGGAGCCATCTGTGAATAAATTAGTGACCGCGGATCCGACAGAGAAGGTACGGGAACTTTGCTGTCGGTTTTGTATTTGAACACAACAGAAAAACCAATTTCGCTATCTTTTGAAATCCATTCATGCTGAAATTGTCTTCACGACTTATAGACGCTTTGTTGGGCACTTATCAACATGTCTACGTGTGTTAGTCGTTCGTTTCACTTCTTGTTTGAAATCGCTGTGGTGTATTTTGTTCAGTCGTATTGTGGACGCAGTGTGACAACTCCAAGGTAACGATCCAAAGCGACGAAAACGTGACCAGGGCATAGAGAAGTTTACTGTGTAAAATACAGTAATTGATTTCAATGTAATCGAGTGTAAATATTGAATTAATGTGTTATCGTAACTGTTAACTTGTTCGGGAATATTAGCCCTCAGGTACTCAGAATGGAATTTCTCTAATAAACTTTGAGTCTCTAACTGAAAAAATAAGATGTCAAATTCATCATCAAATTCATTTCGTATCAAATGCATTTTACTTGATGTTCCTTTTGTTGGTTGAAATAACCCTGGACAATAATAACCAAGTCCTAGTATGCAGATCATGGTCGTGATCACTGTTACTGTGATCCATGTACTAGTATTCCGCGCAGGCAATAGAAGGGAGGCGGTTCTACGTTGCCGCTTGATTAGCCATTATTGATGACTCTGCTAACCGCACCTGCGGTCCCGACTGGTTTTAACTGCCCTCCCAGTCATACAAATCGACGGTTAAGATTGGGAGGGGGGGTTTGTCCTTGATATCACCGTCACAGATAGCCTTAGGTAAATACTAGTAGTGAACTAATAGGTATTTCAATGGATTTTCTTTTACAATGGGAATGGTGTTGTCTACATGTATGTCTTCCTTCATCTCAGAAATACATATCTGGTAATACCTTTGATTCATTCACAGATGATGCAGTTGGAAGACAAACCCTTGATAACTCGTCTGTCAAGCGGCACAGCGGGGCCCGAGGGTGTTCGGGGAGTGGTCTTCCCGAGGGACTCCTGTTGGGCGAGAACCAACATAGATGTTGACGAGGAGATCAGAGCCACACGGATAGATGACGTGGAGTACACCTTTCCACACGGCACGTTCTACGCTCGTCAGGAGTCGACAACCGAAGAAATCATCAGGATCGTGCCAGCCGAACAATCAGAGAAAGACGACACAGATGACGACAGTGGTACCGTTACTGTGGAAGATACACAGAAGACGGATGATGACCATCGGAACTGTGAACCGTCAGTCAAATTTGCTGTCCCCATATCATTCCTAAAACCAACAAGACTATATTGTCTTCACAAAACATCAAACAGGAACAAGGAAAAGCGAAATGTTTCCTCACAAATATCTTACGTCAAATGGGTCTCACAAATCACACCCATCACACACGCCAATATGATCGGCCAGCGTCTGGTCACAGTACTTTTCTATCCGCCGGACTGCAACGGGTTAAAGGCGTTACTATTGTCTATGGACCCAAAGGAAGACCCCAAGGACAAGTTCAGGTTTTTCCCCAACTTTGTCCTCTCGGTCCGCGATTTGGAAATACTTTGCTTGGACAATAATATCATACGTGATCTGCCCGCTAAAATAGACCGCCTGGGAAACCTGAAGGTTCTGGACCTCGACATGAATATCATAGAACGTCTTCCAAAACAACTGGGGAAATTGATAAATCTGGAAGAACTCTACCTCGCCAACAACCGCCTACAGGAGTTGCCAGAAGAACTGAAACATCTCACAAAGCTACGTCTTCTGAATCTCAGAAACAACAACTTAAAACGATTCCCCAAAGTACTGCTACAATTGACAAAGTTGGCGGCCCTCCTGTTGGACAATAACAACATAGATGAAATCCCAGGCGATGTCGACAAATTCAAGAACATGACAGTCTTACTCTTGAGAAGAAACCTTCTCGTCACCGTACCCGAGACACTGTGGAACTTAACAGAGCTCCGTTGTCTGATGTTATGCTACAATGCAATCCAAGAACTTTCTGACGGCATTCTCAACCTCAGAAATCTGCACACGTTTGCCATAAACGGCAATAAAATATCGCGCCTTCCGGACAACATTTCCCAGTTGAAAAGCTTGAAGATTCTCAGTTTTAGAGGCAACCAAATCGAACATCTGCCTGATAGCTTTGAACTACTGGAACTTGTTTATCTGTTATCGGAGGGAAATCCATTGGTAGCTTCACACATCGGTGTCGTATGAGACACGTTCTTCTGTTCACCAGTCTATGAGTGATATAAGGAATTCTGTAACGTCCTGACTTTAAACTGGCTGAAAAAGTTGTCGTTGAAATGTACATGTATGATATAGAATATCGATTTCAACTAGAGAATGAAAAGTTAGCTTGGTTATTCTGTCTGTGGCATTTCCTGAGAGGAACTCAGAATTCACAGCCGTGACAGTATAATGCCATTGCATAGTGGAAAATGTGTATGTCACTCCATTATTTGTGTGGTGATCAGCTCTCACCAAATATGGGGGGAAGACACATATGGGATGAGTTAGGGCACAATCCCTGTGATAATGAATGAATGAAATACCTTTATTGCCCATTAATGCCCCAAGGGGCTAAGTACAGGTCGTCTAACATAAATACAACAATACAAGCTGTAAACATATAGAGTAGACAAACGTGTTATTAAACTAAGCTAGTCCAGTAGAGTCGACTTCTTCTCGCTTCTTTTTTTTTATTTTTATTTTTTTTTTATTGCATTTCAAGTATAATACAGTACATGTAGTAGGAAAACAAAAGTATACATAAAATGTAGACAGTGTAAAGACAAAAACCTAAATAATATTCCAGAACAGTTTGCAAAACGTGTTTCCTAATTCACAAGATAATTGTGTAATGTTCCCCATTTCCCAAGATGTTTTTTAACCTTTTGACATTTCTGTGCTATAATGAATTCTAACTTACAACAGGTTCTAACTAAATCAACAAATCCTTTTAAAGAAACTACTTTGGAGTCTCTACTTCGAAATATATACATTTTTGCAAGTAGTATAAGTGCATTTAGAATAGGTGGGCATTTTCCTAGGACACCAAATATAACATTTTGCAGGCTCAATCTGACCGGGAAGTTAACTTGTTGGCTAATCCAGTGTTCAGTATCATTCCAGAATTTTGCTAATTCAGAACATTGTCCAAAGAGATGAGTACTGGTCTCATCTTCATTTTCACAGTATGAGCATAGTTTGCTGTCTAGTATTTTCCAGTCAAACAATTTTTTATTGATGGCAAGAAAGTTGTGTAAAAGTTTAAATTGGAAAGACCTAGCATATGGATCAATGGTTGTTTTATAAATCAGGCTATAGACTGCATCCCAGTCTATAGGTCTATTAAATGTGTCTTCCCAGTACAGTTGAGCCTTACACTTAAATTCAACTAAATTCCTTTGAACTAGATAAAAGCGATAGATATCCTTATTAATCTTTTGTCCTTTTAACCACTTCACTATTCTTATTTCGGGCCGATTTACTAACGGCACCCTGGGTGTACCTTGGATCATTTTTTTCCACTTATGTGGAATACATGATAATAGTTGTATGTACGTGTATTCATTACAAATTTCGTCATATTTACCTATAAATGACTGGTATGTACACAATTCTCCATCATTCTCCATTAAATCATAAACAAAGAGGACTTTCTTTTGTATAAACCGTTCCCATATAAGTGGTACACCATCAATCAATATATTTGAATTGAACCACAACAATTGGTTCATTACATTTATTTTGCTGTCTGGTGGTTTCATTTGTACTTTTAACCAGGCCAACATGACTTGTTGCATAAATAAGTTTATCGCTGGACATTTTTGTTTGGAGACGATGTTGTGAAAGTGTGCTTCTGTAAGTTTCTCGCTTCTTTGTACATGTGTAAATGTATGAACAGACAATATTTCTTATACAAGGATTATCCAGGCGTAATAAAGATATGAATTTGTCTGTTGCATTTAGATGTTCGACATATGGGAATTTTTCTTTGATAAGGTTAAAAAGTACACTTCTTTCGTTATCGTATAATTTACAATCTAGGACGAAATGTTGCTCATCTTCTACTTGATTTAAATTACAATGTTGACAAAGTCTATGTTGTAGAGGCGTGCGGTTGTGCCTTCCTGTTTCGACATGTAATCTGTGACAGCTAACCCTGAGTTTAGTAGTAGCCACTCTGTGTTTGATGTTGCTAATGGATAAATACTATTCTTCTTTATACAATGACTTAAACAGACGGTAAGTTCGGAGTTTGTTGCTGTAAGATTTATCCCTGTTATCGTTGTGGATTTCGGCTGAGAATGTTTGAGTATAGATGTCTTTTAATCGTTGACTAATGGCGTTAATGATAAGTGACAAATTTGTTCCTAAGGATACTTGTGGGATAATAAACCTCTTCCTGGCCATGTGGGCCGGAGCCAGCCTATAGTTCATCTCCGTTGTGTGCGACTGCCTCTCTCTGAGCCTAGTTATCCGCGTATAACATAGGTTCTCGTTTTCGCTGACTATATAGATATGTTACTGTGACGAAGAATACAATATAAAAGCGCATTGAAGTTTTATTGCTTCCATGAATAAACGAATGGCAATTGCATTGACTTTATGACTGTAATCTGTTGATTACAAAGAAATATTATCTGACTGTTCACTTTTACGACTATCATATACTAGTAGAACAGAGAAACATAGTTTGAGTTTTATTTTCTAAATGTTTCTTAACCGTATTGGCTACTACGAAATTGACATTTTGTCAACTTTTTCGCACCCCCTCTCTGAGAGCTTATGGTCTGGCTAAACTGATTCCAAATAAACTTACTCTGTTGCTTCTACAGTTCTTCGTCCAATGTAAACCTTTCACATTGCAATCCTGTGGTTTAGTCCACCATTGATTCTTTATGGGGGGGGGGGTCCTATCTCTGCTCTGGATGATTAATCCATAGTCAAAAAGTCGTCAATTGATGTAAAAGGAAATATTTCACAGTTTCAGATATTTCCTTTTCCAGGCACGAGAAACTGGGCGATCGATAGGCTACTTGAAAACCTCACTTTAGTAATTCATTCGCCATGCGCATTTGTCATGACTCACACTTGAGTGGTCTTGTCGTGCCTATCGAAAACGTCAGAGGACGCTGTTCCGCACAACCCAGATACTGGCCATGCAAGAACTGCGCATTGGCTTCGCTACCAGCACGGAATCCTACTGAAGTAGCCGGATTCGCGTCTGGGGACCCAACAGAAAACCTTATTTTCTTCACGAAAGGGGTCAGAATGTTTCGTTCTTCCTACTTTGACGGATACACCGACATAAGTGTGCAGGACGAGCACGGGAAGAACCGGTCTGTGGTGGGATGCCTCTTCCTCATACTGGTGAGAAGCTAACTTCTATTAATCAAAGACGTTCCTTGCTTCTTTCAAATTCCATGCGGCTGTGCAGATATGGATGTTCGCTACATGTCACCTGACTAATATTCTTAAGAAAACTGTCAAAAGAAACTTTGATTTTAGATGCCTACCATTCTGGTTTGTTGAAGTCAAAGTTTGTCTGCCCCATCTTTTGTGTATATGTATGAGTGTAGTCTCACATGGTTGTCACGCGGAACCAATTAAGGTTTCCGTAAGGGATGACGGGCGGTCTAACATGCTCTTTGGTGTGGGGCAAACAAGAAAAACACGAATTAAACTGGTGTCTATCTTTTTCTTTTTCTTTCACGAATGTCACATTTTTCATGATATCTCGGGTACAGGAGGTACTAGTACAGTGCGACGTTTTCCTGTATATTTTCAAAATTTTGATGAACTGAGGAAGCTGAAGCTATGGCGAAACTGATATCGGCGGTATGACAATATGTGATCGAATATCAAACTTTCGCCTACTTCTTCATTTCATATTCCTGTCCATGGTTTTTGCGTCCGACCCCCATCCTGACAGATTTCACGGTCGATTACTGGCAGTGGTTGAGCTAATCCCTGTTCCACAGGAGGGGAGCTGACCAGACCTTATCTCCAAGCAGATGTTGGAGCGGACAATTCTAAAGTTCCTTGAGTCTGAGGCATATTCAGTATCTTCTAGGTTCTATTCCTTTCCACCGTTCATACCCTACAATATCATTGAAAGGCAGAAGATGTTTATCACCTGGATATCATGTTGTTTAACAATCTCGATTTTCAACTGTCTGCCGGATGTTTCAACTTCAAGTTTCTTTTCGCCGTGTCTAACTTCTCTCCAGATCGGCTCGTGTGTTCTGCTCGGCTATGGGTTCTCGACTCTTCAGAACGGGTTCTTCTTCGCACCCCTGCTCGGCAGCCCGCTGTACAGCCTGGGTGTGTCCGTTATGATCGCGGCTGGGGGAAGTGCCCTGGTTATATGTGTGGTGGACGTCTGTGCCATCTGTGCAAGGAGCGGCTGCAAGAAACCGGTGAGCAGAAAAGACTCGAGGCAGAACAGAGCTTTGATAGCTATACCTATATACCTGATATTTTATCCACCGTCACAAGCACTGTCGTCCTCCACCCTATCCCCTTCAAAAGATTTTGGTACAGTATACGTAATGAAGCAGATCTTTCTGGGCTTTGTGCACCGCTGTTCTAAGAATTTTGTTCCTGTCATCATCCTGGCTTATTGACGTTACGTTCCATCCATTTCAACAGTTCCTAGGTCTTCTTGTTGTCATCACTTTCCTGGGACTGGCTTCGGGAATCGTACTGTTCATATCAAAGAACGAGGTAACAAAGTCATTTGTTTTGTATTGCAACTACAAATGTAATTGTAATTGATTGCTGTGCAGGTAACGTTATGCTTTATATGATGCCTGCTACAATTCTCATCCTCAACTATTTGATTCTGTTGCATAGCAGGAATGTCTCAAGTTGAATTTAGCACTGAGATGTAAGAAAGGAAAATGACTGCTAAAGACGACGTGCGTTTCTATATCCATACCTAACTCTTTGGAGCAGGTTGACGGCACACTTGCCGACAGACTTAGAATGTCTCTGGAGCTGCAGTACGGACAGCCGGGAGAAGAAGGCGTGACTTTTGCGTGGGACAGAACACAGGAGAAGGTGAGACACATACGATCCGTCTAGTCTTGGTCCGACATCAGTTATCTGAAAAGTTTTGTCTCCCTAGTGATTAACATCGCCTTCGCTGAGACCAAGGACATATTATCCTATATAACGTCCTTGCTGAGACTTACATAAACACTTTGACAAGAGATAACTCTGACAGATATCTTCCCGTCCTGACTCCAGCTGCGGTGCTGTGGAGTCGGTAACAGCACGGCCGGTTACCTTGCCTGGAGGACGAGCATGTGGTACCTGAACCAGACAGAGGTCCGCCCAACTGCGCAGGTGCCGCAGAGCTGCTGCAGTGTGGATGACGACACAGGAGAAGCCCGCCAGTGTCAGTTTGACGTGCCGAGCCAGTTCCTGAATGAAAAGGTTGATAAATTTCGTTCTAGTCAAATAATCAAACTGTGCATGTCCTTATAACTTTCTTCGTGTTCTTGTGTGCATATAATATGACATAACAATGTTGTCATAATTTCATAATTTTCGGCAAAAGATTTCTGATTTTTGTTTCATTTTCGTTCATCAGGGATGCCAAGATGACGTACAAAACGTGTTTTTCGAACACGTTAAAAAGAAGGGGATTGTGGCAACTGTGGTCAGTCTTATTGAGGTGCGTACACACATGTATTTTATTTGATTCGCGATTGTTTTCATCGTGGAGTAGAAGAACAAACAGTTATGACAAATTAAGTGCCTTTTTTGTTGTTTCGGAAAGCAAAACTAGAGTCACACGTTAGTTGCGTTGTATACGTACTGTGTATCTAATCATTACCCATGACAGCCGCATGATTAAATCAAAATCATTTTTCTCTCTCTTATAGCTGATGATCCTCCTTGTGACGCTCAGCACACTCCGACATCTTTAGTAGTCATCATCATCAATTTAGTAGTATAAGTATTAGTAGTAGCAATGGTTTATTGAATTTAGTAAAAAATGTGACCAGCAACACATGAAAGGCTGAATGATGGTTTTGCCATTAAACTACAGACCGTCGCATTGTGCATTGATACGTAACCGGGTTGCTAACTTTACGCAAAACCGACATGTGTACACGTCAACAACAGCGGTAACGGGGTTATTCTTCAAATCGATGGCACATAAATCTGTATATCACAAATAATTTTACTTGTACTTATATACATGTAACGTTATATGCATTGTAGCCAAGATTCTAGATTGTCAATTTGTGAGGCAGTCCGAAATTGAAATCGGGCGTCGATCAAGAAATAGCTTAGGTTCCCATTGAAGTTAGCAAGCATAATACTGTATTTTGTAATATGCATGTTTTTTTTTCATGCGGTTAGTTTTGCACATCAATGTAACACAAAACTGGTATCTGTATGTCTGTACTGCAGCAGCATTAGATGAGCAAATATAAAAATATAAAAAATTAATTTTGTATAAGCAATAAATTGACTGTCAATAAATTGACTAACTCTTTCGACTTTGGGTGAGTGAGAAAGACGAAACAGAAATAGGCTCTCCTGTACGATTTTACGAGGAATCAGACCCCCCCCCCCAAAAAAAAACCCCACACACAATTGATAAGTTTTTCATTTAAAAAAACATCGTTTCAATACAAATGCAACTCACAGTACACTGTAGTGACACACTGCCCGATCTATGATCATGATTGGACACATTAGTTGAAGTCGCACCACTTAACGCACACTCACAAACCAATATAAAGATAGTTCCCAACCCCTTGAACAAATGGTTAGTGGAATAGCCCATCCTCCATGGAAACAATGTACATGAATAACAATATGCCGTGGAAACATTATGCTGAGTCAAAGGTTACGGTAATGGAGGCTAATAATAGGGATATCTGAGACACTGAATATATATTTTAACATAGCATAATAACATCTATAGATTTGATATTTGCAAGGTGGTTGAAGAGTTTTCTGCAAGGCTATGATTGTGAAATATGACTATCTTATTTGTATCATAAATCCTGAAAGATGATTTGGTAACAGTGCTGTCCGCACTTCGTAGCGCCAAAACCTCTTTATTGGCCCAACAGGGGCATATTGCGTCATCCACAGTCTGGAATTTTCCGCCACTGCATGTGCATAAGGTAAGATCGGCATTAAGATCAGTCGTGCAGTAATTTTGATGGACTTGGCCGTGAAACAGAGTCTGTTCGTCAAACATGTCGTGGTTAGATGCAGTAGAAACTCCGCAGCAGGGTGTAACGGAGGAGGAACGGTCACTGCTGGCGGCGATTCTGCAAGGTGACGCCGAGGCGGTGAGAAAACTGTGCACACAACCTGACGTGGACCTGCACAGGAAGGTGACTCGGCATGGGGAGGGCGATCTCTCCTCCCTAGAATGGGAGGACTCCTTCCTGTGCACCGCCGCCGAGCTGGGACACGAGGAGATCGTCAGGGAGCTGGTGACGGCCGGGGCCAAGGTGAACCTGCTCTGCCGGGACAGGGACGGCTTCACGCCGCTGATACGTGCGATCGTGCACGACCAGGTGGGCGGACACTCATACCGTTATAAACATTATTTGGGTCACTGACATCTTAGGTCAACCAACTCAGGCCGGGCAGTCGGAGGTTAAATAGAACCTCCTTTAGTCAACCAAAGAACTGTGTTTTGTGGGCGTGATGTAGCCGTGGCGACTAACGAAGGGTGTTTTTGCTTGATATTACATATACTATAATATATGTAATATCAAGCAAAAACCTCCCTGAGACAATCAACAAGCAGATGTACTTAGCTCTCTCCCGGTACATTGAGAGCACGCACAGACTCGATGTGCTCTCCTAGAAACACTTCCAGCAGCACGCAAGCACAAGCGACCAAGAGTTAAAGACCTAGAGAGACAATACCCTCGTATCTGAACCAAGCGTAACACAGCACCAAGAGACCACGTCTAGCGATATAATAGACGTTAAACAAGGACAACAACAACAACAACAAAAAACACCCTTCGTTAGTCGCCACGGCTAGGCGTGATGCTGTCAACATGTTATACAAACAGTCAGGACTCCGTGTGTGTGTGTGTGTGCAGTTCAGCCGTCATCTCCAACTGAGTCCAAGTAGATGTTAGGAGGCAAAATCGTAGCGTTTCCAACCTGCCCTAGACGAGCTAGAAAATAGGCGGATGTGGAATGCTATAATCAAACAGATACATTGTCTTAATAGACGTGTAGCATAAGACCATGGTTCTGTAATGTAAAACATACATACTAACTGCACTAATATGGAGGCAATCTGTAACAGGGCAGCTAGGAACACCTGACGACTTTACCTCCCAACATCTGCTTGGCTGTTGTCACTGTTCCCCTCTCCGATGATACTTAGATTTTGTGTCATCTAGATGTTGCAGGTAGGCAGATGTTGCAAATGATTGTGGCGCAAGTCTAACACAATGATTGAAAAATAAAAGTTGGCGGCAATGGACATTTGTGCTGATTATATAGTCCATCCCTCCGCAGTATTAGGGGTGAATCCCTAACCTTGGAGCAGTCCATTCTGATTCTGTTTATCAGTGCGTCACATTTGCCTTGTCTTGTGGGGTGGATGTGTAAGTCTGGTGACCAGTGAGTGAGTCACATGAGCTGAGCGCTACCATGATGACACATTTCATGTTACATATTCATAAGGGCCATAAAGAACTCACTGCAACTAACTTGTGTAGGGGCTTTTTCTGTTGGAGTATATTACATGTGTATTGATATGTTGAAATGGTGTATAATGATATGTTTAGGTACTAGTAGAGCTTTGATCAAGGAGATTTTATCCTTGCTTTGATTGAGGAAAAACCTATGAAGTGTACAAATGTACATGTCATCTACCAGTGTACACCCTCAACATTGATAGCTCCTCCTACCCTAAATCGTAACTGCCTGGAATGTTTAGCTGTTGCATGTACATTATACTGGCCTGGAGACAAGTTCCAAACCATTTGGTGCTAGTATAAACAAGTGAAGAAAGAAACATTACAGACATTGAAAGAATGTCTGCATACCTGATGCAGGAAAAAGAAATATGGTCAACATAAGTTAGGATACTAAATCAAACCATGGGCTAGCCATGATTTCTGACCAAGTTCTGTGATTAATTTTTCCGCAGGTTCCAGTAGTAGAGGCTCTCCTGAGAGACTTTGGGGCGGATGTCCACCTGTCAGACTGCTGCCAGCAGTCACCGCTGCACCATGCTGTCCGCCGTGTCCACGAACAGAAGCGACTGCGGATGCTGCTCAAGTACGGGGCGACCGTCAATGCGCAGGACACGTGGGGGTACACGCCGCTGGTGGCAGCTATCCAAGACGCCGGGCCGGTGCTGACAGTGGAGGTGCTTCTGAAGGAGTACGGCGCCGACCCAAACTTGGCTGACAACAATGGCCGCACTCCCCTGCATTGGGCCATGCGCTCGGATCATGCTGACAAACTGCTGCCGATGTTGAAGGAAGCCGGCGCTGACGTTAACGCCCAGAACAAGAACGAAGCCACTCCTCTGATCCGAGCAATTCTGTTTGACCGCGTTTCGGCAGTAGAAACTTTGGTTCGAGATTACAAAGTCGATCCTAACGTTCCTGATGACATGGGACTGACTCCTCTGCACTGGGCTGCCAAATCGAGACAACCTGCCCCGTTGGTGAAAACTCTGCTGGCCGCCGGAGCAGATGTGAATGCCAAGGATGAGCAAGAACAGACCCCCCTGCATGTTGCTTCTGGTTCAAACTCTGCAGAAACTATCTCACTTTTAGTGGATGCTGGTGCAGAAGCGAACTCAGTCGATGCAAAGGGAAACACAGCCCTCCACTTTGCAGCACGGGAAAATGCTAACACCGAAGTTTTCAAGGCTCTTATCAGCCACGGCATCGACATTAACGCAAAGAACGATGAAGGGGAGACATCGCTGTTGTTGACTATGCAGACGCAGGCCAGTGCCGCCTTTCAAACATTGCTCAACTCCAACGCGGACCTGCAGATTACTAGTGACACGGACGACTCCCTCTTGCATATGGCAGCACGAAGAGATGCCAAGGACCTTGTACAGATGCTGCTACAGCAAGGGGTGGACGCCAACACCAGTAATGCTGTGGGGGACACAGCGCTGCATGCCGCCGCACGCAGAAACGCAGACGAAGCCGTCCAAGAGCTGATTGAGAAAGGTTGCAGCGTGAACGCGAAGAATGCGAGTGGGGACACACCTCTTCACCTGGCTGCTAAATGCGCCTACGCAGGTTGGGACGAGACACATATCGTGCAGACCTTAGTGGAGAGTGGTGCTGACCCCAGTCTGAAAAACAAGGAGGGAAAAACACCTTACGAGGTTGCAAAGGACTGCAACTTTCCGGAGGCCACAGAATACATCTACAAGGGACTGGAAGATTAGAGTCTTCCCCTATTCAAGATTCAAAAAGTCATTGATGGTGTCGAACTGCACTAGTAGATGTTATGTGATGTATTGTCCTCACAATAATCAAAGCACAAAGGATTCATTTAATCATATATCATCGTATCTAGCTTCAGAACAATTGTTATTCGGTGATTTAAAACCAGTGAGGACTGTTTGTGCGGATAGATGTTTATAAATGGTGACTTGAATGGAAGACATCTTTTCTTTCCAAGATTGACAATGCGGCAGTCTGTGCCAAAGGGAATTGTCGATTGGTTCCGATGATAGGGCCATGCGCAGTGCGCACTTGATGATGGTATTTGTGAAGATAAGCAGATGTATCCTCTTTGATTTTATTCTAAGCTTTTCTAGTGTTTATTGTGCCAACGGGAAATAAAGTTGCCATTTTATGTTTTAAAAGTTTTAAAGAATTTTTATTTTATTTTGGCAAGGTTTAGTTGAAAACCCTTGCTATCAGCAGACTGGATGTAAAAACATCTGCCTTTTAACAGTGTAGTATGTAATGTTTTCTTGTGTGTACTTGTAGCCAACAAAACGGGAGGGATATTAAAGATTGATTGATTGAAGGAGGGAGAAGGGAATGTCCAGGAATAACTTGTCCAAAGTAATTGTTAGATGATTCCAATGAGGCTATGCACAGTGTGCACTTGATAATAGAGTAGTGGATATATCATCTTTAATTTTCTTAACCTTCTCTAATGCTGTATGTTTATTGTGCCCATGGCAAATAAAGTTGATATTGTATGTTGAAGTTGAAGTTTTTATTGCTATTAGCAGACAGTATAAAAACACTTGCCCTTTAAAGAGATGAAATGTACTTTTTAAAAAGCCAACAAAATGGGAGGGATAAAAAAGATTGATTGATTGAGAGAGGGAGAGAAAGGGAATTCACAGATGGCAGCCAGGGCAATAATGAAACTTCCCCTCTTCGATGAAGTTCTTTTCTGTCAAATTGATTAAATGGTACTAGGAGAAAAGATGAATTTATATGCAACAGTTGTGTGCAGAAAGTAATGATTGAAATGCACGGGAGAACAAAAGAAAGGTACAAAGGGATGCTCCTGTGTATTCAGGTTCAAGGCTACTAATGGTTCTGTGGCATCTACCATTGTTAGTATAGGGGCAAAAACTAATTATGTCGAATATCTATTTTCCTTACATACCACCGGGAACATACACAACGTTGAACTTTGAGTCTTTGTCATATAGAAGTACATAAAAAGTAACAATTTCTGTCCTCTCGTTGGATTCCTATTACACCCCTCTGAAATAAAATAGAATGGACTATTCCCAGCAACATGGCGACAGAAGGGAAAAGAAAGTTTCGGATCTCGACACCAGGACACGCAAAGTGTAAGAACTTGGGTCTGGCGTTACCAGTTTGGTGAAATTCAACAGTTTCTTTTAGAGCAGATCACAGAGAATATCACTGACCACCCAAAGACTGAGCAGCATCACGCTAGAGAGCATGAAGTGAAAAAGTAGTATTTTGCTTGGGGACTTTCCAGTTAAGGGGATTCCCCTCGACTGTGTTGGGACAAATTTTACGGTTATTTTTCACCTAATGTAAGCATTTTATGTGCTTTTCTTCCTTTCTATGTATTGAATGTGAATGATAATAAGATATCAAAAAGTGCTTTACCCTGATTGTTATGCAAATGTAAACTTTTTGATAGGGTTTAAAGAGAAAGGGGGTCCAAAATTGAGGGGGGGGGGGCTTATCGTACTTTTAGTTTCAGCAGATGAACATTTTTAAGCAAGCAAGTGACTATGTCTAGCGGAAAAAGAGACATAAAACAAGGACAACAACAACATTTAAGCACTAAAACTTAACTCCTTTTTTTGGGGGCAATATTACAACAACATGATATTTAAGACACCGCTGCGTTCAGCTCAAAGTGTTAAGTGTTAAGTCAACAATTCAACTAATGTTGTTGTTGTTGTTGTCCTTGCTTAACATCTATTATATCGTTTGACGTGGTCTTTTGGTGCTGGCCGCTTGGTTCAGTTACGAGTCAATTGTTTCTCTAGGTATTTAACTCTTGGTGACTTGCGTGTTGCTGGAAGTGTTTCTAGGCGAGCGCATCGAGTCTGTGCATATTCTCTATGTACCGGGAGAGGGCTAAGGACATGATCTGCTTGTTGATTGCCTTGGAAAGGTCTTCTCTCATCCCGGCTAGAGTGGTGATGTTCCGCGTCTCTACTATCCTCTGCAATGTTGTATGTCTTGTTTTTAAAGCTCTCAGCTTCTAGGCTTGCTTCTCTCTGCCTACAAATGGGCCCTATGCATTAGCAATTACCTGGTAGCTTTGCATGTCAATCAATTTTCATGCTGTCCCAGTGTCTGGTAGGATAAAAAAAAGAACAGTAAAACTGTAACACAGTAACCAGCAGGTGTCCAGCTGCAAAAGAGGGCATCTAATTTCTTTGTTATTTTAGTGTGGTGCATCCAAAAGAGGCATGGCTAACTAATACCCTGAAATAGACTACATCAAGCTATCTACACACACAAAATTATGACAATCCGTCAACCGCTTCCTGAGTTATTCTCTTTCAAATTATGAAATAAACCTGCTCCTGCAGTTCCAATAAAGCCACTAGGGGGCGCAAATGTACACAACTTAATTTCCTTTCAAAGACCACTACCATTGTATGTCCAGAACATGAGATATCAAAACAAGAAGTTCTGCTGCAGTAGTACCTTAGAAAGTCGCCAGGGAGCCCAAAATCTAATCATTTCCAGGTCACATACCAAATATCAGGACAATCCATCCAGGCCTTCTTGAGTTATGTTGGTCTTCTACATACACACAAATGCTACCGAAAATATAAACTTTTTACCGAAGGTAAGAAGTAACTGTTGCATGTACTTAGTATTGTAAAAGGATCCGTGCTGATTTCTTTTTTTTTACGTGTAGGTTTAAAAGATTTACTGATGTTCAGGTGCAAATACCCAACTTGTTTCATACTTTGAACATTCGTAATGGATCCCGAGCATCTGCGTGCCCTGAGAGACAACCGTGTACAGCTGGTACATGGAACAAAGCACATCCCCACCATACTAGACTATCTTGTACAGGACAACATCATCACAGAGCAAGATGAACAACAGGTACAAGAAAAGGATGGACCGAATCAAATCCGCAAACTGCTGGCCATATTACCATCTAAAGGTGACAAGGCGTTCCAGTCGTTCTGTCAGGCACTAGAGAGGACTGGGCATGGTGGGCTGGCCAAAAGACTTAGTGGTGATCTTGAGAGGACAGGACAAAATGTCATCTTTGACCAAGGAAGTGCTGAATACTCAAGGTCACATGAACAGAACAGCAACACTGTCAGTGTCAGCACTCTCAGAGACCATTTGACTGTCAATAGACCAACAAGAAAGAAAGGTGATCTAGTTCTTGCTTCAAACTTGTTTAACGCCAGTTGTTTTTTCATCAACATGTAAGGAGCACTTTTCTAGATCTGACAAAAATGTTACAGGTTGTTCAGCAAGATTGTGGTAGAACAAAAAAAACTAAAACAAAACATTATTACTAGTCACTTGAGAAAAAGATTATGCTAGTTGCAATCAAAATAAAGTTGTAATGTTAGTATTATACAATACAATGTTTGTTTGCTGTTACATGTGTAGAAGGCAATATGTGTATTTTGATGAAATGCACCAGGGACGATTTTGATTATTTTCCTGTCTACTGTACAATTTCAGGTGAGCGTGTCTTCATTGTCCACGCAGGAGAAGACAAGGATTCCTTTGTCAGGCCACTCGTCCAAACCCTTCAGGAAAAGGGTTTCCCTCAAGAAGACATTTTCTATGATGAACTGTCTATCACCACTGGACAAGTCATCAGAGACAGGATCATGTCAGCCCTAGCTAGTGACAGTATGGAAGTTGTCGTGATTGTAGCCAGCAAAAGTTTGCTGAATCACAAATACTGGCCCAAACTAGAGCTAGAAACTGCTCTCAGACACAACAAGAGACTGTACCCTATCTGGCTTGATGACAATCAGGATTCATTCAAGGAGTTTAGTTCCTTAGTTGGCCAGTATTGCCCAACCCTCAAACAAATCAGGGCCGACTGTGTACAGACTTCAAAGATATCAGAAGAGACCACTGCAATTGCCTCAGAACTCATGTCCATGGTATCATGCTCAATTGTGCTCGAAAATGATTCCCATACAACTAATGAAGGGAGCTCCATGACTACAAACTCTGGTAGGTTTGTTACTGAGGTGCCTGATATGTCTCAATGTTCTACACAGTCAGGACCCACAACCTCCCACTCTCAGTTATCCAGTAGGTCATCATCATCAGTGATGCTCAGTGATGCTGTTGAGGCCATGGGGCATGATCAATTTGATGCCCAGAAGGAGACAGCTTCAGTGTCATGTGGAGTGATGAATGTTGGACAGGACGTCACTCAACCAGGACCCAGTATGTCTTCCTTACAAGAATGCAATGGACAAAGTTTAGTTCAGTCTTGTTCCATAGTGGATGTTGCCAGTGGTGAAGAGAACCTTATGCAGAGGATGCAAGGTGAAATAAGGATAACTCATGAGGTTCCTGGGAATCAGCATCAGCTAGCAGAGAGACAACACGCCAACAGAAAGCAA
Source organism: Branchiostoma lanceolatum (assembly GCA_035149815.1). Taxonomy (NCBI): domain Eukaryota; kingdom Metazoa; phylum Chordata; class Leptocardii; order Amphioxiformes; family Branchiostomatidae; genus Branchiostoma; species Branchiostoma lanceolatum. The sequence goes on along the minus strand of CM068868.1, from coordinate 10,925,408 downwards.
GACAGCCCTTCTATGAGCCCATCAAGACTGCTTGACATAGGTAAGAATGGCTTGATTTGGAAAAAATAATTTGCACTATGTGGACACTACGTGGCCAATACCTTTGTGAAATATACTGGAATTTATGTAGCTACAAAATATGAGAACTTCAACATGTTAAAATATTATAAGTTGCTAAAATCATTGCACAGTACATTGTATGTGAATACACCTGTCAGGAAAATTAGTGGGCATACATAACAACTGACAATTTGATTTAGAATACCCTTGATTTTTTCATGAATTCTGTAGACATAGATACAGCCATTGAGATTGTGGTGGCCAGCATCATCAGTGATGAGTGGAGAACCCTCCTGCATCACCTGGGTCTGTCTGAACAGGAGCTGGAAACTTTGCAGAACAAGGAGACCCCAGAGGCCGCCTGCGAGGCTGGGCTGAAACTGTGGAGGGAGACCCGAGGTCAGGAGGTCACCACAGAGAGACTGGTCAGGGCTGTCAAGGACACTAAGGTCAAACTACGGACAGGCACAGGTGAGAAAGTAACTTGAATAATTTATACATTGGTTGATTAAATATTTTTTCACTTGAATACATTGAGTATTGTCAGTGGCCATTACTAATCTCCAAGTCTTTAGAGGATATAAGGATTCAGCTCAGTGTTATGTGCATATTTTTGCAACATTTTGTCTTTCTAGTCATTTTAACTCTTTCAGGAGGAGGCAAAGTGTTAAAAAGAGCAATACTAGAAAGGCATACTAATTGTATTAATAATCATAACATGTAAATGACACTTGTATTTGTGAAGCATTACAAGCATACAAACCTGAACAGTGTATTGTGCATTTCTCATTTGTACAATTGTACCATGGTGAGCAGCTTTTGCAGTAAGTCTTAGAGTTTGATTATTCAATGACATTTAGTACCTGCATACAGCATACTATAGTAGAAACCCTAAAATCATTTTACTTTGGTGAGTATGCAAAAAAGATATTTGATTTAGTTGATGGCTTTAGAATGTCCTTTAAGTGTTTCTATGTGTAGTCTGTCCTGTCACACTATTTGTAATATCTATGATAGATAACTGTCTTGGTTTTCATTTGCTCTTTACAGATCAAAAAATAAAGCTGAAAATAAGAGAAAGAGAGAACACATGCATGGAAGAAAAAGCAATTCTTCTTGATAAATTGAAAGAAATGATCACAAAAGATGTACTAATTGATGCAGTATTTGACCAAACAATGGAAAGGTACCAACAGCTGAAATCTGAAGTTATGGATAACACCATAAATGAAAAAGGAAAGAGTACCCTCCTACATATCATCAATGAGCTCTTCACAGAAACAGTCTTGCAAGATGAGAAAAGATTCAAAGAGACGATGAGAAAGTTTCACAAAGTAAAGGCTGAAATAAGGGAGTTGTGTAAAGGAAGTGTTCTCTGTAAGCTGAGGTTCTACCGTAGGAAGAGTCAGGTTGAGTTTGTGTCAGCTTGCAAAGATGGGACCTTGTCAGCCATCCTGACAGAGGAATACATCACCCAGGAGTTAGTGGAGATATGTGGAGGAATGCCTCTCTACATTCATATTGAAGTTGATGAGGAAGACTTTCAGAGGGCAGCACACTTTTTCCATGGAGGTCAGTGACATTGAAAAATTAATCAGCAAAAATCAACTCAGTTTTGAATGTCCTGGCAATACTCAGTCTAATTGCACTTTTATGTATATTTTTGCAGACTGGTAGTACTTTCTTAGACCATGAATTGGAGAGAAAAATCATGTCATGATTACCCCTTCTTTCCCTCAGAAGACCCCCCAAGCCATGGTGGTCAGTCCCCACCCTTGTGTCCTGTGGGCCAGGGAGCTGCACACACTACTGACACCCCTCAGGTGGAGCCGATGGACACCCAGGATTCTCCAACTGTCAGCCTCATTCCACGACTGATAGGCTCAAGTAAGTTGGTTTCCCAAGTTTTGTTTTCCTTGATGGAGATAAAGTGGAACATTTTGCTTTAGGCATTTGTCTTCATTCTCTTCTATAATTCTACAACAGTCACTGTAAATCATTGGAGGTTGCATCTTATTACATGATTGCTATTCTTTAGACTCTATGGAAGAGTCCATCCATCCTGCAGTTGTACCAGAAAGTCAATGGTCTGAACCAATGGAGGTCAAAGTGGAACCAATGAGTGCAGGTTAGTTACAGTTAAGATTCACACTGAATCATCTTCAATTGAAGTAATGTATGAACTAATGTTTACCAATAAGCTTGTTTGCACAAAATGCTGTTAAGACAACTATTAAATAGCACTTGTCTAGTAGTATAAGGTAATGGTACCATATTATTCAAGTTGTAAACAATTGGGTAAAACCATGTGTCACCCTTTTCTTCAGATCTTGATGCAGCCTTTGAGGTAGTGTCTAAAGACCTGTGGTCTGACTGGGAGCGGCTAGCCCACACCATGGGCTTCTCACCGTCTGAAGTGGAGGACATCAAAGCAGGGTCACCTGACCAGCCATACGAGCAGTGCTGGAAGCTGTTGTACAGGTGGAGGGACAGAGAGGGGCGGAAGGCAACTCTACAGGCATTCATGCAGCAGCTAAGGGTGGCGGGATTCCATGAGACAGCAGGTAGTCTTTTCTGATTGCCGCACAGCACCAAAATTGTATCAATTACATTGAAAGTTAAGTCTGACTGAATAATTGTTGATTGTATTTTGAACCTACTACATGTACACATAGTTTTCCTGGAGTTCTGACCCAATGCAGTGAATATGATATTGTGTTTTTCTATTTGACTGAGTACATTATTGACTCTATATTATAAAGATTCTTTTTTTTTAATTTCTAGAGAAGCTAGCTATTGGAGACATGTCTGACCAAGATGAACATGGAGCAAGCAAGAAGTCCTGGGATGACAGTGAATCTTCCTCAGACAGTGACAGTGATTCTGATGGAGGTGAGCTCAAGAGAGTATGATGAGGCTGACCTAATTCTGCACCCCACACCCTTTCATCACAGAACAGTCATTTCTATAATGTTCCACATGGCTGACTTCTAAAAAGCAAAAAGTTTACTCGGACAGTTAAGAAATAGATATGAAGTCTATAATATACAATGTACATGATGAAATGATAAACAGGTTTGATTGGGTTCCATCCTTTTCTATGTAGACATCATGTATGCTGTCATTTCACTTTGGTTGACAATGTTTGTTTTCACCCATGGTTGTGCAATCACAGATGATGATTCTATGAAGGGTACAGCACCTCCCTCAAAGATGAAGCCACTGAAGATGGGGAAGCGGAGAGTTCCTGACCCTCAGTGGACCACAGGGAAGGGAGTGAAGAAGAAGAAGATGGGGGAAGATGATGATGTGGAGATGGTGGAACAAACAGCTGCAGGTATCTACACTGTAAAGATTTTGTCCCTTTTTAGAAGAAAAATACAATGGGTGGCATATGTTGTAGTTGATATATCATATTTTGATTCTTACTGTCAAAGTGATTGAAGTAAAGTCATTAAATGTACATAATAGGATCTGCAATGTTTACTATATTTTGAATGGTTTCATAAGTCATTCATATCTCAGGTCAGCATTAGGTGTGTCTCCATAATTATGTCTCCCTGTTCATCGTACTACTATATTTCTTCTCTCAATATTACAGCGTAGATACTAGACACCATTCTATATTTCCACCTTGCGCTTCATCAACATGATAGACCTCTGTGTGTGTACCTCAAGTTTCTACAAGTCTTAAGAGTCTCTCTTCTGACCTTAGGTGTATCAACAAGTGACATCACAGTACAGGCTGAGGTGGCCTCTGATGACCTGTCCTTCATGTTGACCCCTGCTGACATCAAACATTGGCAGGAAGCCATGAAGACCCACATTGTGCCTGACAGAAGAGCTTCACTGGAGGAGCAGTTCCGCTTCAATATGTTGGTGATGCACCTCATCAAAGATGAGTTCTACCATGAACATTTGTGTTATCACTGGAATGATAAGGGTTCTCTTCCAGTTAGGCTTACACAGTTTGTGTCTTATGTTGTCACAAAACTTGGCCATCAACACTGTATCAAAGGAAATCTGGATAGAGAAGGCTACAACAGCATGGAGCAAGACATACAATATCAGTTTGGGAAATTGCTCTTCAAACAACATGCTGGAGGTGTATGTAAGTTGCTGTCACACGACAGTCTTCAGTCTTGCTTTACTGGTGATCAGTTTAAGTATGTGCAGGCCTGGCTAGAGCCAACCTCTGACTCAGGGTCCTCTTCTCTTGCTCCATACTACAGTTTTAGGCATGAGTGCATACGGCAGTACATGATGGCTATATGGGTGGCGGGGACAATTCATGAAGTGGGCGAGACTGATAGAGCGAATGATTTTTTGAGACAATGTTTTGATATTTCCTCAAAACTGGACACTATGGCATACTTTGTTGCAGGCCGTATGGCACAAAAGGACCATCTAGACCTGTTCTCCTATCAGTTGTCTAGAATATTGTTTTCTATGGATACCACAGATTTCTATGTCATCCAGAAAGTTGCCATATGTATGGCAGAGACAGGGCAGGTCGATAGATTTGAAAGTCACACATCACAAATTTTTCCAGGTAATGTAATTGATCTAACATCATTGCCAATCATGAGTTACCTGGGAAGGCTGGCACTGGCACATCTGAAGGAAACATTTTCTTTGAGATGTGAAATTTCCAATGAAGCTGAGATGTACAAGTTCCTGTTCAAGTCCAAAAAGACCAAAGCAGAGGTAAAGCCTTTGTTGTCCCTTATTCAGACCAGACATAGGTCTGTCTACTTGTACCCACACTACAAATCATTGTTAGATGGCAGCTCAGATCTGGTTTCCCAGACACCGTGTGGCATTGATAAGCTTTACCTGAACAATCTTGCACTTGCAGACTCTGACCTTAGTAACATCCTCTCACTGCTACAGTTTTTACCTGCATTGAAGCATTTGAGTCTTCAAAAGACCACTTCATCTACCTCTGGCATGTCAAAAATATGTGACTTCTTCTCTTTCATCCCAGATATAGAACAACTTGTGTTGTCTAAATGTAGAATTTCCAACGATTCTTTTGTTACGCTTGGTGAGCATTTCCAATGTCTTCAAAAGTTAAGACATCTAAACCTGTCACAGACAGGTATGACTTGTGAGGGAGCAAACCTTTTTACAGATCACCTGTCAAGCCTGAAAGCTATAGAAGTTGTAGATCTAAGAAAAAACAAGGTTGGAAAGGATGAGCTGAAAAATTTGTGTGAGGCTATTACTGATACAGCCAACATACCACAATTAATTTTTGGGTCCCGAACATCTCCCTACAAATTCCTACTAGGTATCAGCAACAGCAGGGGTAGCAGGCTCATTGTCAAGACTAGTGACTCTGATGTCATTACACTATTAACTAAGCTTTCCTTTCAGGTTTACAGGGTGGAGATAAGCCACCAGGGCAAGGTGCTGTATTCAGTACAGACAGAGGAAGGGGAGAATAGACACAGAATGACATTAGATCTGACATGTGTTGGTGACATGACTAAGAACATCAAGGCTCTTGCTGCAGTCCTGCCTGTAGGCCATCGTGTTCAGCAGGCAGATGTGGAGGAACTCAAGCTGGGAGGGTCTTACATTGGGGATGAGGTGGTGAGACTACTGGCTGAGATGTTCTGCTACTTACCAAGTATCAAACATCTAGATTTGTCTTATAACATGATTACATACACAGGTGCCACAGCTGTTCACATTTCACACCTAGAGCAGCTTGAATGGTTGGATTTGAGTGGTAATGACATTGAAGAGGATAGTGTCATAGCTATGAATGAAATGTTACGCCAACTTGCAAATCTGAAATATCTAAATTTCCCCATGATTGGTGTTCCTGCTGACATGAGAAAATCTCTGCTTCTCACACTTTCTAACATGGAGCACCTTTCTGAGGCAAATCTCAGCACTGAGACATCTACTTATGTGAATCTTCTGGGTATCTACAACAACAAGGGCAACAGGCTGACCATCAAGACTAGTGATGCTGGTGTTGTCTCATTAGTTGATCAGGTGTTTTTTCAAGTGTACAGAGTGGAGCTCAGCTTCCAGGGCAAAGTTTTGTATTCAGTACAGACAGGGGAAGATGAGAATTCACACAGGATGACATTAGATCTGACATGTGGTAGTAACATTACTGAGAACATCCAGGCTCTTGCTGCAGTCCTGCCTGTAGGGCATCGTGTGCAGCAGGCAGATGTGGAGGAACTCAAGCTGGGAGGGTCTTGCATTGGGGATGAGGGAGTGAGACTACTGGCTGAGATGTTCTGTTACTCTTCAATGCTCAAACATCTAGATTTGTCTAATAATATGATCACATTCACAGGTGCCACAGCTTTGGCTGCTCGCCTGTCACACCTTCAGCAGCTGCAGTGGTTAGATTTGAGTGGTAATGACATTGCTGAGAGTGGTGTCACAGCTATAAATGAAAAGTTGGCCCAACTTGAAAAGCTGAAATATCTAAACTTCCCTTTCAACGGTTATGTCTCTATTGACATAACAAAATCCTCACTTCTCACACTCTCTAACATGAAGCACCTTTCAGAGGTAAATTTTGGCATTGAGACATCTTCTTACAGGTATTTCCTGGGTGTGTACAACAACAAGGGCAACAGGCTGACCATCAGGACTGGTGATTATTATGTTGCTTCATTAGTTGATCAGGTGTTCTCTGAGGTTTGCAGAGTGGAGCTCAGCTTCCAGGCCAAGGTGTTGTATTCAGTACAGGCAGAGGAAGGGGAGAATCCACACAGGATGACATTAGATCTGACATGTGTTGGTGACATTACTGAGAACATCAAGGCTCTTGCTGCAGTCCTGCCTGTAGGACAACGTGTGCAGCAGGCAGATGTGGAGGAACTGAAGCTGGGAAGACATTACATCGGGGATAAAGGGGAGAGACTACTGGCTGAGATGTTTTGTTACTTACCAAGTCTCAAACATCTAGATTTGTCTGAAAATGAGATCACATCCACAGGTGCCACAGCTTTGGCCACACACATGTCACATCTACAGCAGCTGGAGTGGTTAGATTTGAGTGGTAATTTCATTGGGGAGGTTGGTGTCACAGCTATGAATGAAAAGTTGGCCCAACTTGAAAAGCTGAAATATCTAAACTTGACGTTGAATGGTTATGTCTCTGTTGACATAAAGAAATCCTTACTTCTCACACTCTCTAACATGGAGCACCTTTCAGAGGTAAATTTTAGCACTGAGATGTCTTCTTATCTGTATATTCTGGGTGTGTACAACAACAAGAGCAACAGGGTGACAATCAGGACTGGTGGTGCCAGTGTTGTCTCATTGGTTGATGAGCTGTTCTATAAGGTGTACAGAATGGAGCTGAGCTGCTGGGGCAAGGTGCTGTATTCAGTACAGGCAGAGGAAGGGGAGAATCCACACAGGATGACATTAGATCTGACATGTTCTGGTTGCATTACTGAGAACATCAAGGCTCTTGCTGCAGTCCTGCCTGTAGGACACTGTGTGCAGCAGGCAGATGTGGAGGGACTCAAGCTGGGAAGGTCTTACATCGGGGATGAAGGGGTTAGACTAATGGCTGACGTGTTCTGTTACTTACCAAGTCTCAAACATCTAGACTTATCTGATAACTTGATCACACCCACAGGTGCCACAGCTTTGGCTGCTCGCCTGTCACACTTTCAGCAGCTGGAGTGGTTAGATTTGAGTGGTAATGACATTGGTGATGATAGTGTCACAGCTATAAATGAAATGTTGGCCCATCTTAAAAAGCTGAAATATCTAAACTTCCCTGTGTTTGGTGTTTCTGCTGACATTAGAAAATTTCTGCTTCTCACACTCTCTAACATGGAGCACCTTTCAGAGGTAAATCTCAGCATTAGGCTTTCTTACCTGTACCTTTTGGGTGTGTACAACAACATGGGCAACAGGCTCACCATCAGGACTGGTGCTGCTGGCGTTGTCTCATTAGTTGATCAGGTGTTCTCTGAGGTGTGCAGAGTGGAGCTCAGCTTCCAGGGCAAGGTGTTGTATTCAGTACAGGCAGAGGAAGGAGAGAATCCACACAGGATGACATTAGATCTGACATGTGTTGGTGACATTACTGAGAACATCCAGGCTCTTTATACAGTCCTGCCTGTAGGGCACCGTGTGCAGCAGGCAGATGTGGAGGGACTCAAGCTGGGAAGGTCTTACATTGGGGATGAAGGGGTGAAACTAATGGCTGAGATGTTCTGTTACTTACCAAGCATCAAACACCTTGACTTATCCTGTGCCTTGATCACATCCACAGGTGCTAGAGCTGTGGCTGTTCACATGTCACACCTACAGCAGCTGGAATGGTTGGATTTGAGTGGTTATTACATTGATGAGGATGGTGCCACAGCTATGAATAAAAAGTTGGCCCAACTTAAAAAGCTGAAATATCTATACTTCACTTTCAATGGTTTTACTGATGTAACAAAATCCGTACTTCTCACGCTCTCTAACATGGAACACCTTTCAGAGGTAAATCTCAGCACTGAGACAGCGTCTTACAGGTATTTTCTAGGTGTGTACAACAAGGGCAACAGGCTGGCCATCAGGACTAGTGATGCTGGCGTTGTCTCATTAGTTGATCATGTGTCCTCTGAGGTGTACAGAGTGGAGCTGAGCTGCGGGGGCAAAGTTTTGTATTCAGTACAGACAGGGGAAGATGAGAATTCACACAGGATGACGTTAGATCTGACATGTACATGTGTTGGTGACATTACTGAGAACATCCAGGCTCTTTCTGCAGTCCTGCCTATAGGACACCGTGTGCAGCAGGCAGATGTGGAGGAACTCAAGCTGGGAGGGTCTTGCATTGGGGATGAGGGAGTGAGACTACTGGCTGAGATGTTCTGTTACTTGCCAAGGATCAAACATCTTGATTTGTCTTGTGACATGATCACATCCACAGGTGCTACAGCTGTAGCTGCCCATATGTCACAAGACTCACAACTACAGCAGCTGGAGTGGTTAAGCTTTTGTGGTAATAACATTGGAGATGATGGTATCATAGCACTGGCTGACAACTTCTGTGTTATCCAACAACTTAAACATCTAGACTTGTCTGATAATACACAATGTACATGTAGGTTCACTTCCCCCATTGGCGATAAAGGCATCATTGCTATGAATGAGAAATTACTCCACCTTCAGCAACTGAAATATCTAAAAATGGATACAAAAAAACTCTCCTATCACATTAAGAAATCACTGCTCATCACATTCTCAAACATGCAGCACCTATCTGAAGCGCATCTCAGGATTGTTTTTTATCAGGTTGAACAGGGTTTGTGTGTTTATAAGAACAATGGCAGTAGATTTACTATCAGAACCGATGACACTGATGTTATTTCACTAGTTTCTCAGTTGTTTACTCAGGTACAGTTGTGATGGAGACCTGTGTTCATTTCGGACAATAACTGGTGTCAGAATTTAAACATGTTGATTAATTACACTGTTGAAAACTCATAAAAGTCTTAGCAGTTTTATCCTTATGCCACCCTGGGAGGATGTGAGGCTACACGATCAAATGTTTCATATGTTGGATCACCAGTGCCTTTCTTTGTTCCATTGTGGGTCTGATGTGACATGATGGTGGTAACATCAATAGTAAAGTTTGTCAAAGACAGCATTGTTTTTGTTTTTTATGAATCATGATGCTTTAGTTGCACTTAGATGCACATCTGTACCCTGTCAAGTGCCTCATGCTTTGTCCTGTGGGTATTCCTCCCTGTTATTTGTTACTCCCCCCAAATTCTCATGCCTTAGGTTTATACTTCTTCTGGTTACGAAATCATGTTAAATGTACATTTTGTACTCCAGTAACATGTATTACCTCATGCTTTTGGGTAAAACATTACAATGATGTAATTATCTTAAAATGTTGTGTGGGTCAGCTGAGCTAAACAAATCAAAATCTCACACTATGAGTTGTCAAATGGTAGCTCTTTGATATTTTGTGAAGCTACTTTCAGTGCATAATTGAACAAACAAAATCCACAGTGCCAGTATTGCCATGTTCTCTTGTTCTGTATCCTGCTGCCCAGATGCTCAGAGGATCAACAAAGATTAAGATAACACTAAGTCAATCAGGTGATGATCTGATTTTGTACATTGTACATCATACAGTTTTATTCTAAATTGTAAATACAAGAACTCAAACAGACTACATTTTTGTATTTTTGTACAAACGAAGTTTGTATAAAGTTAGATCTAACTAAGAGCTATTATTGTGTATACATGTAGTAAGTAACTTGGTCTACTTTGGTCTAGACATTTGTCAACAATGCTGTCACAGTGTTGTATGTAAATGAGCATGCTAAGTAACTCTGTTGATTCAGAATTAAAATCTGATACGTTATCACTGTGTTGTATGATCCATGATTCTTTCAGGCCCATCCCTTACTGGAGCTCATATAATATGTTTAGAAAACTAAATACATATATACCTGGTCCATTAACTCCTGATTTCTATAACAGCATCATGCAAATCCAGACTTAAGCTATAACTTTAAAAACAGTTCGATTTGGAGAGAAGCTGTTATGTACAGCTGGAATATTGCAATAATGACAGCTGTATCAATACATGATGGTTCTCGACAGATTTAAAGTACATTATATCAAGCATAAGACTTCCCTAAGCTGAAAAGTTTGAATCTCTCTGCCTCATTACACAACCTTGGCCATGAGGGGCTGCACCCAGCTGACCACCAGCCCTGTCACCACCAGGGTCACCTGTAACATAACCCCTGACAGGCTTCCCAGCATGCCTCGCAACCACTCCAGCATCCAGCCCAGCATGCCCCTGGGCTTTTTCAAAGAGGCTTTTCCAATTCCCTCCTGGAAAATAAATTATACAATAAATTGTACACATGTATTATCTACTAATTGATCAAGATAACATCATGTGTTTTGTAAATCCTGCAATGGAAGACAGGAATGCACTTTGTATCCAATTAATATCCTGTGAATCAATGTAATATGAAGAAATGGAATGAATTTCTGATCATTGGCCTGAGAGTTTACTGACCATCAGAAGGTTGTGGTGTGTGAGAAACTTCAGCAGCGAAGGGTCGTCCTTCTGTAGTGGGGGGAGGTACTCAGATTGCCGCTCTCGCCTCCACCAAGCAGAACTGGACAAAAAAGGGTTCAAATGGATTTCCTTCATCTGTATGTCTGACACAATACATGTACAACTGTGCAGTGTTAGTACAGTGACTTTAAAACACAAGCACAATTCTGCAGTGGTACAACTGGATCCCGGGCTTCATGCTGATTGGCTTTATATAAAAGTTCCATCTAAATTCTAAGGGCTTTTAAATCCTTATTTGCTTCAATTTACAAAGCATATAAAGCCATAGTATCTTTTTCCAAGGAAAACATAGTCACCTATTTTTGCCCCACTCGGTGAAGTGATAATGGTACAGGGTCGCCCGGATGTACTTGGGAGGTTTTCCGTTGAAGGGATCGGAGTCCATGAGTGCGAGAACACGCTTGTCTCCGTGCAGCAGCCTGTAGACCATGTTGACAAACCAGGGGTTGTGTCCGTAGCTGCCCAGGGCGGCGAACCACAGCTGCCAGTCCAGTCTGGGCTGGTGGGGGGCTGAGGTCAACACAGACATACAGTTTGTACAGGTACAGAGGACTCGTACATTGAAATGTGGACTGTCAGCTATTTTACTGCATACCACCATAGGTCAGCTTAAGCCTACTGGATGCTAACATAAAACGATTTTGCAAATTCATGAAGGTAAAGGACAATGCAGTGGGGGAAAGTTGGCCAAAAAATACTATCACAATGTAGCTACTGCATGAATGATTTAGCATTATGTAAGTGAGCTGCATTACAAATCCTTCATGTCTTCCATCTATTTCTTTTACAATTTAAAGATCACCTTACCCACAACAGGTGGGGCCACCTTCACATTTCCAGGCTTGTATAAAAAGTCATATTCCTGGGGAAAATGGAAACATAGTATTCAGATTAATCTATCACACAGGAATATTTACAAGAAATTCTTCATTATAGAAAGACAACACATCTTTCCTTTTCTTGAAAGTCAGTTGCATTCCTTAACAATTTACATACAAGAAAAGCTACTGACTGAGAAGCTTCTTTCCTGTTAATAAGGATAATAAGCTAACATCACAATAATACTGTACAGAAGTGATGTGTCCCTGTCTCACCTTCCACCCCAGCTGTAAGGAGTTACTGCCTTCCACAATAACCTCAGGTCGCCCTCCCACCCCTGTCATTCTGTAGGGCAAACAACAGGCTCATGAGCTAATATAACAATGTCAATACAGGCTTTAAAGTAAAAAAAAAATCAATCAGTTGTTCCCAGATATACTTAGCAAAAATACAAAAGGTCTATATCAAACAGTTGTTAATTGTGATAACTAACAAGTTAGCATTGTAAAGTTTCTAAAGAATAATCATATAATCGATAAAACATCATAGAACTACACGTATGCACTGTTATACATTTTGTAGTGATCTCATCTCACCGTCTGAAAAGCCCATAAGAGTTGACCACTTGGAACTTGTCCACTCTCTGGTTCCATTGCTTGACTATAGGCCACAGGTTGTTGTTGGACTGCCAGTCTATCACTGTGTGGGGAACCTTAAATGGTGCAAGGATGGATTTTAAACATAAAGGTTTTCTGACCAGTCAGCACATTTATCATTCTTTCTGGCTAGAGCCATTTCATTTCAGGCTGACAGCTATTCATAGGATCACAATCAAAATCATAATCACCGAACAAGAAAGTGTTATAATCTGTAAATCTACTACAGTATGCAAATTTAAAAAAATGAATCAAGATTGTCAAGAGCAATGGCATGGAAATAAGGTTGAATGTTATGACAGGCTCTGACATTCCTGTCTTTATTGTCACTGCAAATTTTGCAGAAACAAAATTATGTGTGCAAATATGTGCATGGCAACCTTAGATTTTGTGAGAGAAATAAGTGCTTCATTACGTAAATATAAAACAACAGATGCTTTGAATTATTGCAGCAGTTTGAAACAGAATATTCTCACCAATATATGCAGAACAAATGGACAAATCTCATTTTATAGCTGGTTTATGGTAGGTCCATCAGTGTTGTTACTCACCAGACTGATAGTGAACATGAACACAGCTGCAGCTGAGAACAGAAGGCACCTGATACAGGTGAGCACTTTTCTTCTTATACTGTCTTCACTGGCAAAGGACCTTAATTAGAACAAATGAAGAAAAAAAACTGTCAAAGGAATATTCTGGATACTTATTTGGATAGTTTGTAAATAACGACTGTCAAATAACTTCTGTATTTCATAGGTCTGAGAAGTACAAAATTTAAGGCAATAGAACGATCCAATAGCCCTGCCCACGTACGTCAAAACATAGTAATACAAAAAACAACAACTAAAAATGCAAAATTTTGATGGACATGCAACCACTCTCTCATTGGTCGAACCACTAATTGCCATTCTCTCATTGGTCAAACTGATTGGCAAGATTGGTCTATTACTATTAGACTTGGATGTTCTGACTTTATTTCTGGTAATATTCTTGGAAAAGTAAAGTTGACATTAAGGTGAAGGGTGGTAAATTTCCCTAATCAACAAAGAACAAACACTAACCTCATCAAGGCTGATCCAATGTGATAAGACAATGATCCAACTCCAATCCAAATAGTGACAGGCATGACCCTGGTCAGGGTACTGTGGAATTGGTCCGATGTGAAACCTAGACAGACATGGACACAAGTACAAATACTAATATTAGCGATACAATTCTGAATGCTGTGTTAGATGGCATGTCTCTAGTTTACCAGTATACAGCAATCTAGAATGAATTTCCATGGAAAGATGACAGATAAACTCACTTATAACTTAACCTGCCTAATGTGCATTTTCTTACAAGTTTAAAAGGTCTTACCAACTTTTGACTGTACAGTGAAGCCAGTCAGTCTGAGTTTGAAGAGCACACATGTCCAGTAGAACAGCCCTGTGTACACCAGTATCTCTGTAACACGGGTCAGAACAGTCCTGCCCCTCTGCCAGGGGGTCCTCTCTGTACCCACAGACATGGTCTTTTCTGGAATCAGGAAAGAAATGGTTATCTAAGGTAGAGTATTCTCAGACAAACCCCATAACGCTGGTGAGATGCTAGGCTGCGCTTTTAAAATCATGATGAGTGATCACTGATGACCAATTTACATGAACTCAAGTCTGTTCAAAGACAAAAGAATGTGAAAGACTGCCAAGTTGAACAAATCATAATCTTTTGATTTACATGTGTATTTACAAAATATAGCGTTCTTGCATAGCACTGGCAACTTGACTTCCAACAATGAATGATTGTACCAACAATTCAAGCATAAAGATATTTTTCTCTTCTGTTTTTGTTGTAGTAATATTTTCCCACCATGGTTGTGGTTCGCCCATAACCATGGGAACAGGTAGGTCAGGTGTTTGTCGTCCAGCAGGGGCAGACACAAGGTCAAGGTCAGCAGGTTGAAGAAGTTGTAGTTCCCCGACAGGATGATCAGGACCTGGAGCAAAACCTGCAATGACAAATTAAAGCACTTATTATCATCAAGACTGTCATGTCCACACCATGACAAATAAAAATGGTAATTTTGATCATAAAGGGATATTATTGAGTTTTTTTTCATTAAGTGCTAGTACCAAGGGTGGGAGAAATAAGATTAACTGTATGATATAACTTTTATAAGAGATTCATGTACTTGCAACATCCCTGCTGAAGTTGGGATTGGAATCTATACTCAATTGGAAACTAGCTATGAAAGGCATTTCTATGACTCCATTGATCTATGAAAGGAATGTAACTAGTCAATTGCATGTAAAGATAATTATCATCAAGCTAATCATTAAAGCCAGTAATGGACATCAATCAGTAATTCCCTTACCTGGGCATAGAAGGAGAAAATGCGGAGAGACCGGACCGGTGCAAAGAACAGCAGCGGGATGGGGATCTCGATAATGTAGGTCGCCACAACGGACAGCTTCTGGAACCACTCTGGCAGCTGGTGGGCAAACCAGGCCAGCGGGGTGGGGATGCACTGCGTCTCATAGTGGTAGTTCAGCGCTGGGGACCGAGTGTTTATATTATTAGATCAAGGTACTGTCACAGGGGAAACATTTGTCAGGACTGTACCAATCCTAGCTCATACAACACATGGCCTTTATATCGCCACCACCTGAAATGCAAATGCTGCTGAGTTTGACACACACACTGGAGAGATGAACACACCTGAGACACATCTATCCTTACCTGTAAGCCCCCACCAGGTGGGACACATGCTGGTGAGTTTCACGATTCCCGATGCGAACATGAGCCTGAAGAGCAGCCAGCGCACCAGCCACAGCGCCACGTTGTCGTGAGGCAGGGGGGAGGGGGGCAGCCACTTCATGGGGTTGAGCGGTGCAGCCAGCACAGCGAGAAACCCTGCCTCTAACAGCAGGATGTCCCACTGGAACCACAGGAATGTCTGCCCAACCTGCAGGGGTCAGCAAGAAATGTTCATGCATCGATCTTTTAAAAATGTTTCATGTACCTAGCTGAAAGCATATCATTTTAGCTAAGGAGTGTAGAGTACTACATGTAAGCTACAGACAATATATTTGCTTTACAAACAGAACATTAAAGACAGGCCAGGCTTTGACTTCCATTGACTATAAAGGTTTCTGATAAAGTGCCATGAAACATGTTGGTACAAGATAAATAAAATCATCAGATTGTAACTGCAGAAATGAATTAACTGTCAGGAAAAGTAGCAGAAGAAACTGAAATTGTTATATCTAGCTGTAACTTTAGCTCTTTAGTTTAAATACATGACTTGTATTCTTGCCTTCCCCTACCTGATATAGTGAAAAGTACAGAATCCACAGCATTAGGAAGGCAGGAACATCTCGCATGACCTCAGTTACCATGGCAACCAGAGCGATCATCATGCCGGCCAGACACAGCAGGTCCATGCCGTGTTCCGTGGTCAGTCCGAGGGCCGGCGTGAGCCACAGCAGGGTGGGGCGCTCCGTGAAGCGATCGTGGGGAGTCTTACCGTCTGGGTGTGTGGAACACATGTCATGACATTACCCACGTGCACAATATGTCATGTCAAAAATGTTATCTTTTTAAAACAAATATTGTAAGATCTATTGATATGTAATATATTGAATAATATAAACAGTTCCAATATGCTTTATGGGTAATGTGGCAGCACTCCATTTCTTAATTATAATGGAGAGTAGAACTGTTCAAGATGAAGTCAAAAGTGAAGAAAATATGACGAAACTGTCAATTTTAACACTTGCATACCCAGTTTCAGTAGTCTGTTAGCTGGTAGAATCCCTGTACTGCCATATAAGCCTGAAATAAGAGGAAAACAATGATGGCATATTCCAAATATTTTCAACTTGTGAACAAATGTCTTTAAGTTAAAGCATTGAATATATACTTAAAGTCTAGCATAAGCAAATTTTATCATGAACATCCTAGTCAATAGTGATGTCATAAACATCCTTTCATTTATGAAGATTCTGTCAATAGCCTCAGCCTGAAATATCAATAAACCAGGTACAAATGTATCTTGATATATTCACAGTCATCTGGTAGACGAGTGGAATAGTAGCCTAAGTGCGATTACTGTAAAGTAACACACGTGAGTACAGAACATCATCATCAACACACCTGGAATCTGCACATACAGCGAAGAGAAGGCCAGCAGGTAGACAACAGACATGCACCACAGGAAGGCACTCCTTACTGCAGCTGTTGACGCCACCATCGTCTCTGGGGTTGGGCTTGAACTCTAGCTCGATCTACAGGTTCCAAATTTGTGCCTGATTCATGATTACGGGAAGGCAATTCAATTTGCTAAGCAATATCAGAGACAGCTCCAGATAAAACGAACCTTCAGCAGTGAAACACAGTCATCACTTTGGTACGACTGAAACGTTGATTAACTCAATGAATATTCTATTAGGCATCACAGGGCATGGAATTTGCCCAATTCTGCATGGACGTTACGATGTGTTTTGATAGATATAATTAGCCTAATGCCTACCAGTTCAAGAAAAATGTATACTAGTAACATTGGAAATAAAAGATAAAATAAGTAACGTATAAAATCTGCAAGCAACGGATGAAAGATAAAATAGTCTCCTGGAAGTAACAAAACTCAGCTGTCATTTCAAATCCCCCCTCCCCCTTCTGGTCTGCTGCAAAATTGTTTCAGTTCCCAGCCGAATGCCCATACATTTAAATGAGTTTGAAATACTTATGATATTCCTTTGGACGTACCTGTATATGTTGTCCAATATCAAAACATCGAAAAGTTGCCTAAAGGCGCTATATTTGTATAATACCGCACACAGATCTATCACGGTTCCGTGAGTACAAACACGTCGTACACGTGTGACTCTGCAGTGCACTACGAATAATTCTCGCTAGGAGGCGCTATTGAGCAATCAGCTTTTGCGTGCGATCAAGTACTCAGTTACCAAATGTACATGTACCTATCAGCTTCACCAACAGAAGGTTGACCCTATCCTTGGTAGAACAAGAGATTGATCAAGAAGATATAAGATCCATGGTATGTATCATCTACTTTTCTCCCTTTTTTGTGCTTTATTGCCCAACTCCTGATCATTTCGGAATCTTACTTGACTAGTTGACCTGTCCTTTTCATTATTTTCATAGCCATATTGTGGAGCAGTGCATAAAATCACTCATTGAACAACAACAACAACAATAATCTATGAATAGCACGATTTAATCGTCTGACAAGCTCATCAACATGTCATATATGGAAAGTACAATTATTACCACAAATTTTACAAAAATATTTCCATCTTTCACAACTGATTATCAACAACTGGTTATCTCTTGACAAATTCTTTCATTAAACAACATGACACTTTTAAAGCAATCTGACATACTAAGCAACTACACTTTAATTTCTAATTCATGCAAATCGGAATAACCCTGGAAGGTTTTTCCTGAACTAGAAAACCTTCCTTAATGGAACAACATGAATATATTACTATCTCACTAAAAGTATTATAAGTAAAGCTATATCACTAGTAAAAGCAGCAAAGCATTCTAGCTAGCATACTCATACAACACACATCACTTTGGTCCACTGGTAGCATATTATGCTAATAAAAGCACCACATTGTGCCTTTATGACTAGTTGGGAGGCACTGTGGAATAGACAACTTGTTTTAATACATTAGCGGTGCACAAACTATAAATATATGTGAGGTCAGGCAAAACATGGGTATGACAACAGACATAACTGGAAAACATCTGTATGATACCATCCTACTATGACTATAAACATCTAATTACTGTTGTAATAGTCAGTTGGCATTCAGATATCAAGCAGAAATGTGTTACTTGGCATGCATACAGTCAGGTATCTACTGTAAAAGTAATTTGAAGATATGGCGATAGTACATGTATGTCTTTTTTTTCACTGCTCCCTTTAAAATTCAACTGATATAGATTTTGAAACAATTCTTTATAACAGAAATAACATATATCTTTAAACAATTCTTTTGTCATACATATAATCTAGAAGTATACACTTTTTTTCTTGAAAATTTACAAATATCAAATTAAATACACTGTAGCAGGAATGAAAAGAATCATGTTAACGTTACAAGCTGAAAATACGAGTCTCATAAATCAAAACACATATGGTATACATAGAGATGTATCTGTAATTAGATTCTCTACTCATTGTTGATCTGCTAACAACATCACAGCTATCGTATGATGAGCACAAAAAGTAACGAACCATTTAAACTTTCTTGAAACAAACCACAAACAGTGGTCACTTATACAATCTGTGGAATGAAACATTTTACATCCTTCAAGTCTGTACAAAATACAAGAATATAGTTATCATTACATATTACAATCATGTATTTCACTTTTACAAAACTTGTCATCATTGCAGCCAGAACTAAACACTTCTTTATAAATGTAACTTGTGAGTTACAAAGTTGTTACAGGTGTTTTCCCAGAAAGTCTTTTTAGTTCCTCCTTGATGGCCTGTATGAGCGGCTGTGCAGAATCCCCTGTACGGATTCCACTCATGATGTCAACCTCATCTGCATCCGGATACTGTCCTGGTCTCAACCTGCTATCATCTAATTGGCTGGGAGGGTTGGAGCCTGCTCCTGATTGGTCTGAACCTGGTGAACTTCTCACCGGGGTGAATGCTGATTGGCCAAGAGTTCTCATTCCTGGATGGCTGCCAGGGCTGGTTCCTGGTTGGCCGATGAAGGGACTGCCATATCCCGATTGGCCAATGGGAGAGGGCGCAGGGAAGGTGGTTGTCTGTGAGGGGGTGAGGTGGGGAGGGGTCACACTGGGGAGGGAGGATGTACGGGTCATGGGGGTGGACTGGAGACGGGACAGAAGGGGGGAGGCATCCAGACCACCAGGTAGACTCGCCTGTTGGAAGAAAGAAACAATCAGAGATCTCGTATTTGTACAAAAATATTCAAATACCCTTGATATTCAAGTCAGTGAAGCTGATTTTAGGTGTCCATTCTGATGTTTCTTAGCTGAAGTGGGAAAAATGGTTTTAGTTAAAGAGTTGGGATTGATATCATTGTATGACACTGTATATGACTCCACCGGTGTAATACAGTAACATTGGAGACAGTGATTCAATACCTTTCATGCACCACCTGTAAATCATGTGTGTGTTAATGTTGTTATGGAAATTGATTTAGTGGAATATTGATATTTCTGTGAGAAAAAAAGGTATAACCTTGATAACCCATACTATAAATCAATCATAATGAGACACTGAAATTTTTGTGTTATTTTTGTGTGCATCTGTCACCAGTTGTACAACGAGGAACCATCCACTGCCTACCGTATTCCGTAACCTGAACTCTAATGGACCAATATCATCTGGGGAGAGGGGCGTCTGCGACAAGAGAGTGAAAATCAACAATTCTGGTCAGAAAATACTCTTGGACACATATCACTGTCATGGATGAATGACCTCCAACTACAGTAAACCATGTTACTCTTTTGGGAAGTACCAGTAATTGTGAGTAGCCATGCATGCATGCATGATACACAATTATCAAAATATTTGTGGAAAACTGAACAGCAGCACTTTTAGTGCAGTAAACCCAAATACAGGTCACAATGACATCATGTCAATCTGCACAGTCTTCTTTAGTCCGGTTATATTCACAGATGTCACAGTGACTGTTTTTGCAAACTTTAATGCTCATATTTTTGTAACATAATAGTGCAGTAGTAGCTTTCAAAGAAGTACCAAGAAAAAAAATCAGAATTTAAACATGCAATTTGCAGTTGTTGAATCTAGATCTGTACTATAGACTGACAAATACCTACTACAACTTGTTTTTTGATATCCTTATGAATAAAAGTCACCGGTTTTCAATCAGCCTGCATTTTCAACTCTACATATTATAATGTACAGTAACACATGACAGAAGACATACCGGTTCTCGGGATTGTGACATTCTAGACACCTCGTCCTCAGCGTTGTACAGGCTCCACAGGACACTGCCCGACCCGTCCGTCTTCTGCTGCACGGGGGTCACAAACAGGGGCTGCTGCGGGGTGCCCATGTTTACACTTGCAGGGGTAGCCTGGGATGTTCGTGCTAAGGGAAGGACAATAAACGGTGATTCAAGTTAGTGCATGGTTCAACTTATTTGCATGCTTAACTAGTGCTTAACAAGAAAACAAAACAAAAATTTAATATACAATGCATTAGTATAATTTCATCTATGCTATTTCTTACTAGATCTCTTAGCTACGATAAGGTTATCAGATTTCCTACATTAAGATAACCAAACATGTCTTACTACATGTATATAGCTAGCATTTTCTATAAATTTGAATATTACATAGTACAACCAGCAAAGTTTGATTATTTTTGTATTGCAGTTACTGTACAGTTTGATTGAATGGAGCAACTGGTACCCATGCAGCACAAAATACCAATACTAGACTTGGTAACCTACTCTTTAAACAGAGGTTTCAGTCAGCGGTTGTTTGCTGCTTTTGGTGACTTTTTTTATGATTCTATGTTCCTCTAGTACTGACGGCGACTTCTTTCAAATTGCAGTCACTAAAATTGAAACACAGAAACAAGAAAACAGCCCCAGAACGAAACCTCTACTTGATTAGTACATTTAGGCTAGAGTACAGGTAACCCCAGTCCTGTAGCTGACAGAATGACAGTTTCTCACCCCGTGGGTCGGGTGCAGCTGCTCTCCCTGCCGCTGCCTGCTGGTACTGCTCAGGGCTGAACACCACCGTGGGCTGTCTAGTGAACAGGGGCTGGTCAGCTGTGGGCTCCCTGGAAAGGAATTAACAAGTCAGGTATGACACTTCCAGGAACATTGACGTACTGCGTAATAGGTTACATTTGTATGTTAAACATATGTTTATGTCTGCCAAAAATAGTTACTCCAGCAACTGGATAACATCGGCTGTCTTTCGGCAGTGACTAAGGAAAGGACTGGGAAACCAGTTTTTTTTTACAAAAACTCTGAACATATATGTTAATGAGGTTAAGACAATTTAGCATGTCTTGACATACATGTATGTCTTTGTCTTTTTGTACTTTGTGTTTTGCTACCGTCCCT
The DNA here is from genome assembly GCA_035149815.1 of Branchiostoma lanceolatum. Taxonomy (NCBI): domain Eukaryota; kingdom Metazoa; phylum Chordata; class Leptocardii; order Amphioxiformes; family Branchiostomatidae; genus Branchiostoma; species Branchiostoma lanceolatum. Next base: position 10,903,677 of record CM068868.1, on the reverse strand, counting down.
AGGGTTAGCGGCTTAGCCCTTTGTTACAGCCATTGGCTAGTTGGGCACACCTGGCTGTATGTCTTTCATAGCCGAACTGGTAAATAAAGAAACAAAGGGCCTTGTATGGGAATCTGATATAATGTCAGTGTTATGCTTGCATACAGTTAAACAAAACATTGGCAAATGACCCACCCATCAGTTTCTTGAGTCCTGAATCACCTTCCTACAATACTACATTTAAGATTGTAATTATAAGTCACCCCACCTGTCGGAGCTGGAGGCTGACTGCCCGTTGAATCTCCTCCGTGCCCGTGGGCCGGCGGTGGACGCCCGACCGTGAGCGGGGGGTGGGACAGGACCCTGGGGAGTGCGCAGATCCTGGGGGTAGGCTGCCTGGGGCTGGACAGAATATTACGTAACTCATGAGTTCAGTGTATGTCTGTCTTTCAATTTGAAATATGCAATATCAAACGAAAAGTATTAAGTGTAATTCTGGCTTTTAGTTACCGTCATGTAAGTAGCACCCATCCCATTGGGAACCTGCCCATTCCCAGCTGGCTGTGCATACTGAGGTGTACTCTGGACAGGCTGCACTGTCGTGACGTTTGGAGCAGGAGCCACGGTGTTGCGCGGCGGGACGCTGGGCGAGATGAGCGAGAAGGCCTCGTCCAGTAGCTGGTGGATTCGCTCGCGTGCCTGGCTGATCGGCATGGTCTCGGGGTCACTTTCAGTGTAGGACTCGTCCTCAAATGACCGTCCTTCTGAATCAACCTGGAAGTACATTGCATACAAACATTTAATGTTTGAGGACTAGGTGAACTCACAGTGGATAGTTGTCATATGCCTTTACTAAGGTTCAAATGGTCCATGTACATTAGCAGATCTAAAAAAAAAAGTGGAATAGAAAAAAACTTTTACTTTGCTGCCAGTCTTCAAGTCTATGGTGGGGAGAAATGCCACTGGGCTTAAAATACACATGCAAAAAAACTTACAGGCATTGGTGGCTGAGGCCCCAGCGGCGGCACACCGTTAATGGGCCGGTAGACCCCTTGTGGCTGCTGCCCAAACTGCATGGCGAGCTCAGGGTCATGGGGCGAGGTCACCCCCTGGATGTCATGGCTGCCGTGCCTCTTGTGGGGCCGCTTCATCCTCCTCCTAATAAACACAAATTTCAAATGTTCTGTTGGTGTCCAAAACACTTGGAGGAGAGCTACTGTTAAAGTAGACAAAGAACAACCAACTACAACTGGTCCGATTCACATACTTTACCAAACAGTAACAGTAATCAGAAATCAATTTTCGGTGAATAATGAACAAGTCAGCATATATTACAATGCTAAACTATATGTATTTCAACTTGTTGTCAGCCCCACCTTCTGGATGGCTCTATTACTGCAGGTATCTGGCTGCCTGGCTCCAGGACTGAATCTATCTGCTGCTGTGCTCTCTTGTACGCACGGCGCTGGTCCTTGGTGTCTCCCACTGCCGTGTGTTCATACCCTCCCCTCGGCGAGGATGGCTTCCTGCGTAGGGACCGCTCCCTCTGGAGCTGCTTGTTGCGCCAGTGTTCGATGTCTGCCTTCTGTCGCATGGACTGGGACAACTGGAGTGGTGTGTGGGATGATGATATACATTAGAATACACATACAGTATATACGTGAAACATACATGTACTACATGCTCAACTTACCCAGTTTTCATAAAACCATGATGTCTCGTAGCACATTAAGAAGAAATAAAGATTCAGTTTCAGGTTTAGAATATGATTTCCTTTGAAGGATTCAACAGACAAGATACCACTGAATCCCTGCGGAGTCCACTACTGTTAAAGAAGTAAAAAAATCAGGCAGACCTGTTGGTTCTCCTTGATGGACTCCCTGAGCCTGTCTGTGACCAGGGGCGTGCGGAGGGGCGGGAACTTGATGGGGTGGACCGAGGAGTGGAAGGCACGGGACGCAGGCTTCTGGGGCGTCGGCTCGATAACTGCGGACAGCTTGGCCACGTGTTCAAACAGCCCTGCCTTGGAGCCTGCATCTGACGCGAAGGAATCTGTACGAAGGGAGAGAGAGTCATCAAAGGCATTTATCAGCCATATTCAACAAAATTGTTGTATACATAAGTCAATGTATTTTGATCAGAAAACAATTCCATGCAAAGATCAGTCATAGATCTGAAGTCGAACCAACTTCCACAGTACCTGTACTTTCAATGTACTTGCAGTGTTTCCCTTTTTTGACATTAAACGTTTGCACTCTATAGGTGCCATACAGTATGGAAAGTTAGAGGGATGCAGGTTAAGAAGCCCAAGGTGTTGACTTACCCCCAGTGTCAGATTCCAACATATACTCGGGAGATTTCTTGGATCTGGGCTTGCTGCTCCGATCTGTCACACTTGTGAAGGAACTGTCCTCTGATTCTTCTGTTGATCTTCTACAGAAAGAAGACATTTTAGACAGTGAGATTACGATCGTGTACATCGAGGAAACTTTCTAGCACTTATGATTAAGAAAATCAAAACACACCACACTGGTACATGTAGTTTGTTAACATTTTCCACAATTTACAAGAAAGAAATTGGAACTCTATTTAATGTTGCCCCCACACTAATCAGCTTCAAAATCGCCCTAGTGGCGACAAGTTTGTCCCTGGATAAAATTAATGAATAAATGAAATGAAAAAAAAAAATTGGTAACCTTACTATGATGTTGCTGGCACAAACTTCAAAACAGGAATACTGTTAAATGCATTCCACTGCACAATTACCTTTTCGAGTGTCTGTGCTTGGATGACTTCTGTCGCCTGTCCTTAGTCTTGGCCGACCGTCTGGGTTGAGACTGCCCCCGTCGTGCGGGGAGGGGCGGGGCATCACGTGACTCTGCTGGTACCTTCACCACGTAGGAGCCAGGAGGGATGAGGGTGTCTGTCATCACCTTCTTCTGCATCTCTGCTGGAGCAATGCCCTGGTGTGGAAACACTTGGGTTACTTATTGATACTTGCAAAGTCTTTTTGTATTTCTAAGTCTTTTTGATACTTGCTATGTACTATGGAGGAAATCTCTGATACAGAATATCAAATCATGACTTATCTTGTTGATGAAAAAAACTCTAGCCTTTATAAGCACTGAACTGGAGTGAGAGCTGTTTCACAATATTTTCTTCACCACTTCTTTTCCATTCTTGATTTGAGATTTGAGTCACCTATGTCATAGCTATTAAAGATGTTGCTCACCCGTGGCGTTCCTTTCTTTTGCAGCTCGCCGACCGTGTCCGGCGCCATCTCCGTGCTCTTGGTGCGTTTACAGCAGCACACCAGCCAGATGACGATGATGATGATAATGAAGAGAGGCCCGAGCACAGCTGCTATGATCCAGTACATGGGGTCGGATGGGGCAGTAACAGGCACGTATTCTGTAGACGAGATTTAAAAGTCTTGTCATCATCTCTGATAAACAATACAATCAATAAAGCTGAGGTCTTGTTTTTCCACATAGAAGCAAAGATGTCTCAACTAGACAAAATAAAAGCACTGACATGAAACATTTTTGGCTGAAATAAACTGTTATTCATGTTCTGATCTGACCACTCATGGATTACCGTTGCACGACACTCCTGGTTCAATTGGAAACAGTTTAGCAAGCTGACCCGTTGGCCAGTGTTGACCATTGTTGGCCAGCTGTAACCGCAAAAAGATTAGAATAGACTGATCCAAATCAACCAATAGCTCACCCACCTTTGCCACGCCAAAGCATTGAAATGTATAATAAAAACATAAAGATGCAAATATGAAGTCACTCTTTCATTGGTGGAACAACTAATTGCCATTCTCTTACTGGTTGAACTGCTAATTGTGATTGACAGTCAGGATTGGTCTATTTACCTTCAGTTTGAGCGACAAAATACCCCAGCTGTAGCGCCACCTCCTGCTCGTCCAGCAGCGCCAGGTCTGCCACGGCCTGCGACGCGGGGACGGCCTGTCCCTCGTACATCACATAGTAGGTCAACGTCACATGGTCATTTCTACCTGTGGAGTTGTCTCGTGTGGCATTTATTACCTACAAGCACAGGAAGACAATGATGAATTGAATCAGTCATGAAGCATTCAGTCATGGTATTCAGTCAGCATCTAATCATAAAATAATATTGATGTAGTGAAGCAAAAGAAGAATGCTAGTGTCATTCTAACTGACCTGACAAGTGACGTTTTCAAAAGTTGCTGCTCGTTTTCTCCTGAGGATAGGGTTACGTGCTACGTCCATCCCAGCCTTTCGCTGCCTCGCCTTAGCAAAGGCCCGTGCCAGCCTGGCCTCCATGGTGAAGTAAAACTGTGCTATGGTGATGTCAACTGTGTCTGGGATAACCAGCACTGTGAAGAGAGATGAAGAAATCATTTATCACAAAGAAGATCTGATTATTCTTTACAAAAATACCCATCAACTTCAAATTGTTTGTTGAGGAGCCGGCCCTCTAGAGAAACCAGGTTTCTGTTGCCGGCTACTCACAGATTGTTTTGATCTGTGAAGCCAAATAAATAAATGTATAAGTGAGTCTTAAGAGTGAATGAAATGTTCAAGCCATACTGGAAGTAAAAGATCAAAATGAACAAAATCAATCCTAGGTAGTACATAGTCTCTAGTCTATTCTATGTCATAATGATGAAAGTAATCTATAGCAATTCAACTCGTATTACAGTTGCTAAATGAAATATGAGGAGATAATGATGAGGCCTTACCTGTATTGACCCAGGTGAGCACCAGTTCCACAGAAAGATTTGCTGTGACATAGCTGAATGTTGTAGTTGCAGGGCCTGGAGTTGTTGGAGCTGCTGTCGATGGTGTCTGTGTTGTAGGAGCCTGTGTTGTAGGAGCCTGTGTTGTAGGAGCCTGTGTTGTAGGAGCCTGTGTTGTAGGAGCCTGTGTTGTAGGTACCTGACTTGTTGCAGCCTGTGTTGTTGGTACCTGACTTGTTGGAGCCTGTGTTGTAGGTGCCTGCGTGGTTGGACCTTGTGTTGTAACAACTGCTGAAGAGCTGACCACAGCTGCTGATGAGCTGACCACAACTGCTGTGGAAGATGGTGCTATGATCATACTTGGGATCTGTGTCAAAGATGGCTCGACTGCAGCAGACGACAACAATGACGAAGACGCCACAATCGCTGATGTTGGCACAACAAAACTGGCGACAGCACTTTCTGATGACACCAAGGGTGAAGCTGAGATAAGTGCAGTTGTTGGTAGAGCTGGGGTGGGGGTGGCTAACTGGGATGAAGATGCTGCGATTGACGACGTAGGTTGAACTGCACTGGACGAGATTCCTACCATGCTCGGCTGTGATGCTACACTAGCAGCAGATGACATCACACTTGTAGTGGAGCTGACGAGAACAGACCCCGCCGAGCTGCTGGCTGCTTCAGTACTCATGGAGGGCAGCAGATCAACAGTAAAACTGGGTAGAAGTACCAGGGATGTGGACTCCAGGAACATACTGGACACCATCGTGAAGGGAGGTAAGGACACGTCTTCCAAAGATGAAGATGGTGTGACTGTCTCTTGATCAACGCTAGAACTAGGTACAAGTACCAGGGATGTGGACTCCAGGAACATACTGGACATCATTGTGAAGGGGGGTAAGGAAATGTCTTCCAAAGACGGTGTGACTGTCTCTTGCAGTGAAGGGGACAGAGCTGGTGTGGCAGTTCCTGCTTGGGAGCTCACCATTGCTTGTATTGTTTGTGTTGAAGACAGGGAATCGAAACTTGCAACTAGTGTAAATGAAACGGTTTCTGAGAAGGCTTCAGAAATAGACATCCCAGAACCCTCAAACTGCTGTGTTGATTCAAAAAAGGCGGTTGAAGCAGGGAAGTCCATACTGAAGCTTGGAGTTGGAACAATCTCTGATATACTGCTAAATGCTGTCACTGGTATGCTGAAGCCAAAGGAGGCTGTTGAAATTGATGTTGGGACGGAGCTGAGGGAAATGCTGGGGGTCGATTCCAGCTGGAGGAACTGTGACGTCTCCATGTCCCCTGACCCTTCTGGTGTTAGTGTTGCCTCAATGGAAGAAAACATGGATACAGTCAGTGGGGTCAGAGGTGCAACACTGCTTGTAGCCTCCAGTGTGAAACTGGTCATGACTGATGTATCATTTGGTGCTGAGATACTTGCTGTAGGCTGGATAGTTGTACCCAGTGCTGTAGATGGAGTGACAAAATCCAAGCTGATTGAAGGTGTCTGGCTCGATGTTGATAGACTGGGTGAAGAACTGAAGAACAAGTCTGTCGCTGGTCCATCCCCTGATCCATCAAAACCTGGAGACGACTCCAGAACTGGTAAGGACACTGTTGATAGTAGTGGCAATGAAAATGAAGCAAGATCAGGTGTGAATGATGGAGTCAGACTGGGTCGTAGGGATGATGAAGACGCAGAAGAGCTGAATGAGTCGATGATGTACGACTGACTAGGGCTAGGCTGCAATGATGGTGTGATGACAACAGTTTGGGTTGTAGTTGCAGAAGGAACTGATGATCCCAAGGTGTCTGCAGCCGTTGGTGCGAGGGAAAATGATGCCAGATCTTGACTGAATGATGCCATCGGAGTGAGCTGCAGTGAAGATCTAGACATAACAGATGATGGTCCAACTGAACTGGAAGAGTCAACACTGTATGATGGGCTTGGGCTCAGTTGTAATGATGTTGCTGGTACTGATGTTGCTGATACCGATGTTCCTGATGCAGTTTGGGTCAACACTGGAATTGTTTCTGAGAGGAAGGGGAGGTCAGACCCTGACCCCTCAAAGTCATCACTGGTCATGAGAATGAAGCTTGAACTGCTGGATGGGAGACTTGGTGACAGCAGAACTGATGTTCCTGCAGATCCACTCGGTCCCAGGGTCACTGATGGTGAACCGATGAGCTGGGATGTTGGTGTCATGTCAGCAGCCAGAGTCGATTCAGAAAACACATACGACATGCTGACATCCAACGTTTGCAACACCTGCAAAGATTTAAAAGTTGACAAATTTAATTATCTGTGAAACAAAAGAGCATCAACTCTGATCCAGAACACTTAAGTGCAGTTATGTGTGCCATGTTCGTGTCTTGTGTGAAATATGACATGCAATGGATGCAAGGTGACAGAGACACTTACTTGCAGGGACAAAGATGGCAGGAGGTCCAGCTGGGACAAGCTCAAGGCAGACGACACTAGCAGATCTAGAGATGGTCCAGTTGGGAAAGGAGCGGCAGTTTCTGCTGAGAGAGGAGCTACGGACAACACAGGCTGCGGTACAGAGCTAGCAGACAGCTTTACAGACAACAAGGATGCAAGCGGAGAGGACGGCACATGGACAGACATGAACAAAAGCTGGGATGAGGACAGATGGACTGGCAATGCAGATATTGAAGATGGAATATGTTGACGTGTGTTTGTGTGACTCGTTTTGTATTTTAGAATCAATGTAGAGTTTACCATTGCTTCTGGCAAGACAGTGGCTGGTATTTCAATGTCTGATGATGGCACTTGTAGGAAAGCAGATGAAATGGCACTTGGAGTTCCTGTGAGGACAGGAGAATGTGTTCTTTGTTCTTCCAAGGTCGACAGTAATGTCTCTGACAGTTCAAGTGTTTTGGGTAAATCTGACACCAGTTGAAACGATACAGTATCAAAAGGTTGTCTGAGCGCGGTGCCTGTCAGAGTCTTTGTGAGGTGCATTGGAGATGTTTCCAGAGTGTCTGGCAGTGAAATTATTTCTGGTGAAAGTAGCAACAGCTGTGTGGTTAGAGATAGAAGTGATTCTGTAGGTTGGACTTTTAGCTGCTGTAGTACGGATGGTACAGATGAAAACTCACTCATAGAAGGTGCCAAAGGCTGATTTTGCATGGAAGTGAAAATATTGGTTTGTTCTGTGACCTGCAATGTTTGAGGATGATCAGCAGAAGTAGGAGACTCAAAATGAAACATTTCTGACATAAAAAATGATGGATCTGTCAAAGTGTTCTCTAGAGTTGTTGGCAAGGAAAGCAGACCTGACAATGTTTCTGAAGAAAACAAAGGCCTGCGGGAAGGTTTTATCAGGTGTTCAGACAAATATGCTTCGGTAAACTGCATTTTGAAATAGGAGGATGTTTTTGGCAGCATTTGAGAAGTATAAAATGTATGAATGCTGGTAGTTTCAGTTGACTTAGTAGGCAGAAGTTTTGTCTCGGATAGATGTAGGTTGAATTCAATACTAGATGACACCACTTTGAGTCCAGTTTCTGATGGTATGACATTTTCTAAAGATGAAAAATAGTCCAAATCTAGAGTGATTGTAGCTTCTGTGGGTTGTAAATCTTCCAGTGTCTCCACCACTTGCTGAGTTGACTCAAGATCATACGTCGGGGAACTAGTGGCAACTGGTGTGGTATGAGTGGGTGATTGCATGTTGAAAGACTTGGATGTGGTAAGGACAGGTCTTGAGTGTGTAACTGTAAGGTGTTGAGTTGATGAAGACAATTTCCTGGACAGATGCGACGGTGAAAGTGGTGTTGTAGATGATGATGTCATTGTCTGCAATAGATCTTGAGTAGATATTGAGGTGTCTGATGTTGTTTGGAAACAATGTTTCGGGAGATGCTGATAGTAACTGTAGGGGCATAAAAGTTGCTTCCATGTACACAGATGTTGTTGTAGTGTGTGATATGTCAAGACTTGCTGATAGCAGTGTCTGTGTAGTTGTGGGTGAAGGTAATGTTGAAACAATATTGGAAACAGATAATTCCAATGATGTTGGCAAATATGGCAAGAAAGTTAGCAGTTGTTGTAGTGTGAATGAGGATGAAAAGTCTTCTGATGGGTATTGTGTATTCATTGTCTCAGGTCTTGTTGCCATTCTTGTTGGCTCTACTATTGGTAATTTGGCAGTCAAAAATGGCAAGACAGTGGAGGTACTGAAAACTGGAGATGGATTGTAGGCTGAGTATGACTCAAGTGTAGGAAGGCTTGATGATTTTGTGGTAGTGAAACTGTCTTGTAATGTACCCTTCCCTGCAATCTCTGTAGCTGATCGATGTGGCTGTAGCTCGAATGAAGATACCTCGGTCTGGGTTATAACTGAGGTTGCCAATGGCACTGTTTGTGGTTGGAACTCAGTGAAGACCTGAATGTCTTTAGTTCTTTGCAACATAGAAGTAAGCGCATGCAACGACACGTTCACATTCACAGATGGCAAGACAGACGGCACAAGCACAGATCCAGAGGCATTCTGGTTCAATCTGTCAGTCATTAATGATGGCAGCCCATTGATGGATGGCAATAATGAAGGCATGTTGGGATGAGCAGTGTTGGATGAGAGGGAAGAGAGCAGGCCGCTTGGCCGATGGACAATTGATTGGGAGGATGTCACCATGAGCATGTTCAAGGTCTCTGGAAATGATGGGGAAAGCGATGACGGACTTCCTTGTCCTGGGGGTAACATGAGTGGAGTGGTTTCGGTCACATGCATGGATGACAGAGAAAAAAACAAATCATCGAATACCTGTGCTGATGTAGTCTCATATTGCAACATAGTCCCAAGTGAAGACATTTCAGCTGTCACTGCAGACGTAGCAGACGTAGCAGCTGGAGTCCCAACAGCTTGAGATGTTCCTCTCGGCAGTGATGGTCCCAAAGTTGCTGATGTCCCTGACACCACCGTAACTCCAGAGGAAGGCAGCAGCAAAGCTTCTGATTGCGGTGCGCTAGAAATCATCTGAGTTTTCATTGGCTGTGTGGTGGCAATCACTGATAGCTGTGTGCTTGGTTGCGGCAGTTCAGAGAGGGAGGGCAAACCCATGCTAAACGATGCACTTTCAGTGCCCATGTCAGAAGTCAAGTTTCTTGAAACAGCCAATGTTTCTGAGGCTGCTAAAGTGGGGGTGTATGATAGGACACTTTCAGAGAAAGTTACAGGGCTGGGACTAGCTAGAGGGCTACTGCTAATAGTTTGGCTTGGCAGAATTAGGACTGACCCATTTGTACTCATGCTTGGAGTTTTTGACAATTCCACTGATGGGGATGAAGGGGTTATCAAGTCAACAAGACTGTCAGATGGAAGTAGAAACTCGGTGAAATTTATGCTGACTATTTCTGACATTAAGCTACTTTGGTCATACAGAGACAATAGGGTTAAGTCTGGAGTACTTGGTGCTAGTGTCACACTACTCATGTTGAGAAGTAGACTGGGGGTTTCAGTAACAGTTTGAGTCGTAGAAAGGTCCAGGGCTGAGGTGGTAAAAGTTTGCATGTCTAGCAGGCTCAGAAAACTAGCAGTGTCTAGCACTGATTCTGTTACATTCAGAGTCTCCAGAATGTCAAAACTTGGGGTTGGCATGCCCACATCTGACACTGACAGAGTAGGCAAGACAGAAAAGGTTTCTGAAATGGCTGGTTGAATTGTTTGACTTTGAAGGATAACTGATGCATTGAAAGCAGTGGTCATCTGCAGGGGTGAACTGGTCATTTGTAAAGTTTCAGAAAACTGCACATCAGCCAATGACATTGTCTCCAGACCAGACAGCAATGTGAAGTCTTGGAGACTGGGCATAGAAGTCATTTGTACAGATTTGGTGGGTTGCACACTGACAAATGACAAAGTCCCTGGACTTGGAAATACTGTGACATTTTGAACACTGAGTGAAGAGATTGCCCTCACAGTTTCTGAGGGGCTTGTACCACTTGACAATGTTTCAGAACTTGGGAAGGCACTTAAATCTTGAACTCTAGGCGTAGAGGCCATCTGTAAGCTCTCTGACGGAAGCAGGTCTACAAGCGATAGACTAAGTGTCTCTAGATTTTGGAGGCTTTCTGACACAGTTTCTGTCTGGAGATTTACAGGCTTGGACATTTCCAGGCTTGCTGTGACAGCGGGGACTACGTAAGAGCTCTGTAAGCTGGATGATGGGATTGCCAAGGATTGCAAAGCAGTTGAAGCTGGCAGGCTCTCCGGTAGCTGAAACAGTGGGGAAGAAATGTCCGGCATCGTTAACAAAGTTGAAGTAGCCAAAATAGCTGTGGATACAGGGACTATGGAAAAGGAATCTACCTGGTTCAAACTAACATCTGGCATGGTTATCATAGATAAGGACTCATCTTGACTTACTTTTGGGGTGGACTGTAATGTAGGTGATGAAATGGTGTCAGAAGGAAGCATTTCAATGGAAGGTAAGCTCAGTGTCTGAAGGAATGCTGGATAGCTTTCTGCTTCTGAGATGAAGGTGTCCAAAGTAGAGAGGCTGACAGACTGAAGTAACGGTGTCCTTGCAGACATTGTACTTGTCGGTAACAATGTTTTTAACACAGGAAGTGCTGCTGTCTCTGACTGCAAGGTTACAGCTGGGGAGGATAGTTCAGGTGGAGATGGTGAATCCACGGACACAGACGATGACACAGTCTGTACCAGTGGGATGGATAGTGAATCTGTCATGAGAAAACTTGGAAGGGATAATGTTTCTAAGTCCACAAAGTCTGGAGTCTGGGTAAGTTCATTCACAGACCGCTTAGCAGATGAGGGATACAAATTAGATGATTCCAATGTGGCCAAGGTGTCTGTCTTGGACTGGTAAAGGAATGAGGTTGAAATTTGATCAGTCAAACTGGGTTGGGCCAAAGACGGAATTTCAGTTTTTGTGGCCAGAATCGGTACTGACAAAGGCTCAGACAATGCTGAGACATCAGAAAATTGCGGAAAGTCAGTCAGTTGTAAGATTGGAAGAGAAATCAAAGAAAAATCAATTTCCGCTGACGACACATTGTGCAGTTTTGCTTCTGTTGACAGACTAATCAAAGATGTGTTTTTTGAAACAAGGTGACTAGACAGAGAAGTTGTTTCCATGCCCTGTAAAGTACTGAGCTGCAGTGTCTCTAAGGGCAGAGAGGTTGGCAGAACAACTTCTGAAGGTAGCAATGTTGCCACTGCAGTTTGAGATGTTGGAAAAGTAGTGAATTGGTCTGATGGCTGGCTACTTGCAGACTGCATTGTGGAAATATTTTCAGACTGTTGTACAAATGGCAATGAGAACGTCTCCAAGGGTGTGGGAGTGGCTGGGAGGATCTCTAACGGCGACAGAGATGGCATAGACAACAAAGCAGGCTCTAAGGATGGCAGAAGTGTCACAGTGTCTATTGCTTCAATGTCCGTTGCAGTAAATATGCCTGATTGCAAATGACTAGTGGGGCTGGGTTCTTGCACTAGGAGGGATTGGGTTAGAGAGTCGACAGTCTGCGATATTGTCTGTATGTCTTCTAGAGGTGGGAGGGACAGTGTTTCAAAGGAATCAACTTCATTTGAAGAAGACCTGGACATGGTCTCTGTAGATGATAACAGGACAGTTTCTGATATCATTGGAGCTTCTGGTGAGGTTTTTACACCACTGGGCATAGAGGAAACACTTGATGCTGTTCCTGAAAGCTCTGTCAGAGGATACAGACTGAGCAGGTTAAGAGTTTGGACTGAAGAAGGCTGTAGTAGCTGGTGAATTGTTGGTGAAGATGGGGAAGGTTGCAGAGACACATCAAATGGGCTCAATGATGATTCCAATGAGAAAATATCTGACAGATGAATGGAGTCAAAGATTTCAGTATCAGTAGCTGATTTGGAAATCAAACTAGGTGTGGGTTTCAAAGGCAGTGAAATACTCTCAGTTTTTGATGTAGCCATCTCTGATTTTGATGTGACCATGTAGATTTCGCTGTCAGACATTGAAAAGGTTGGAATAGATATGGTTTCCAGTATTTCTACATCAAAACCGTCAGAAATGGGTTGACTTGGCTGCACAGTGACAGCTGCTTCAAAATAGGAGCTGGACAGCTGAGTTGTTGAAACAGGAGAGGCTGCTAAAGTAGAGCTGGCAGATCCAGACATTGGTAGCAGTGAGGGTGAAATGGATTGTTTTTCTATCATTCCAGTCACTGACATGGATGGGAACTCTAAGTCTAAATCCATCAGTGGTAAGATAGATGGCTGTAGAGAAGGAACAGCAAGGGATGAAGCTGGCAGTTGGGTTCCAGCAGTCGTAGACAATAGGAACAGTTCTGACAGGCTCATGACAGAAAATGGTTCAAAAGTATCCAGTGCTGTTGGTACAACTGAAGAGGACAGCATCTCTTCAGACAGGGAAGGGGATGAGGACATGGAGGACAGTGGAGCAGTTGGAATGCCTTGGGTCTCTGTTGTGAACAAGGAGTTGACAGCTTCTGTATTAGGCAGGGACAGGCCGACAGACTCTGTTAGTGGCACACTTGGTAGCATACTCACTGTGGTAATGGCAGGGGACGGGGCTGCTGTTTGATATAAGCTCTCGGTCTCTAGCACTGACAGTTCTGGGAGGCTCATAAAACTTTCTGTAAAGCTGAAGTATGATGGAATCACTACACTCGTTTCGCTTGGGGCTAGTTCACTCATAGCAAATGAGGTTGAGAAAAGGCCTGCTATTTCTGTTGTGGATTCACTGCTTGGACTGTTGTACGATGGGCTTGGAACAGGTGTAAATGATGCTGATTGATTTGTTGCTGGAGCTGGACTTGTTTCACTTGCAGTTACAGCAGGAGATGAGTTCAAGGCAAAGGATGATGTCGCCACCATGTCAGGTATTTCTGTTGTGTTGATGGGTAAGCTCAATGTAAGAGTTGAAAGAGATGCTGATGCAGTTGGGCTTGGATCTGAAGTTGGTGCCACAGTGGTTCCATTTGATATCAATCCAGATGTTGAAATTACTGCGAAGGAGCTTGAGGGTGTTGAGGAGATGTTTAGTACTTCTGCTGCTGGTGTGCTGGTTAAGTTGTACACATTTGAAAAGGATGGAGATGCAGCCGCACTCACTGAAACTGGGGTAGTCACTTCTGTTGAGCTTGCTGTCATGTCCATGGATGGACTTGTCATGATTGTTGTAGGCATAGCAAAGTAACTCAAATCTGACCTTGTTAAACTTGGTGTCATCTCAGATGGCAAAGCTGTTGAGAGCATCTCAGTAGGTTGTACTGTCATACTGCTTGGTTCCAACGAGGGCAAACCACCAGAAGAAACAGTATTCAGCAAGCCCACTGTTGTTGTCGACTGGACTGATGTTGCACTTGGCAAGGAACTGGTTATGTTAGTGTGAGTTACTGAAGATGATGGAACTCTAGTTGCTGGCACTGCTGTCTCATTCAGTGATAAAGTAGGCACAGTGTTCACAACAGATATTGGGGTTGATGTGATCTGTGACTGCAATGGTGTCTCACTAGAAGAGAAAGTCACTGCAAAACTTTTAAAGCTTGAGAAGGTAGCGCTGTCCGGCATTGTTACTGCTGTTGCCGCAGGCGTACTTACAGAGTTAGACACAAAACTGCCTGAAGGTTGCACACTCTTAAACACAGAAAACGGCACACTTGAACTTGAGTTAGGAGGAGCTGCTGATAACACAACTGACGGTGCAAAACTCAACACACTGCTTGAACTTGCAAACGTCTCTGTTGGCTCCAAACTAGAGCTCAACTGAACACCACTGAACGGCACTGCAGCATTCAACTCCACACTTGATGAAACCAACGCCACACTCGGGCTTACCGTATCCTGCGGGCTCACGGTTGTGTTCGTGGTCATGGCTGAAGTCAGTGGCGATTGTGTGGACATTTCTGATGGAGAGGATGGCACAGTGGTTAGAGTTCTGGATGATGAAATACTGCCACTCGAAATAGAACTTGGCAACACACTTGTGGCTGTTTGTGTCAAATCAAACTGTGATGACAAAGCTGGTGTCGCAGTTAGTGGTGATATTTCTAAATCTGTAATAGTTGGTGACGGGGTCAACATCTCTGTCATGCCTGACATACTGGATATAATACCAGCTGTTGCCGTGGTACTTGCAAGGTCTAAACTGCCTAACGAAATGGCTGAGGAGTCTACATTGCTTTCAGTTGATATAAATGTAGGTGACAAAGCACTCTGAAAACTTGTAGGGACAGTTCTGCTGGGTGATATTGAGGCAGATTGGCTGCTTGCAGCAGGCTGTACAACTGTAGCCACACTGGAACTAAAAGAAGAGCCACCTAGATTACTTGGCGAGGGCTGCAGGGTTGAACTCGCCCCGGGAGTGAATCTTGATGGACCAGCCACCAAGGTTGAGCTCACACCAGCATCTGCGGAAAGAAAGAGAGGATGCCTTGTTAGCTATTCAATAATGTTGACAAAATCATAATACATGTAATTATATATATCACAGTGTCATAAAATAAAGTTCATTCAATCTAGTATAGGTGGGTTTTGCCCATCTTTTGAAATTTACAGGTTCCAAAGAATCTAATCATCCAAGAGTCCCTCTTTACCCACTGGGCAGGCAGGCAGTGTATGAAATGAATCTAATATCTTAAACTTTAGGACAATCTTTGAATGTACTGAACTCATCTAGATCTGAAAATTTTCTAATCTAAATAGTCCAGGGAAAATGGTGATAGACATCAAAATTAAGAGGAAATAGATTAATTTCATTAAACTGTGTTATACACATGGTACTTGAAAGTCTTAATGTTTAAATCGTTCCCTTCCCATTGAGGAAGAGTCTAGTACCAAGTCATGGAAAGTATTTCATCTTGCAAAAGCTAGCAATATTGACATGTTGTGCAAAGTGTGTATCCATTGACTCAGACTGCCTGTCGAGATAGACTCTACAACGTGTAACACATGGCATGTGGAGGTTGACAATAAACTTTTTGTGCTAAAGGATATTCATCATCTTTATGTTTGACTGAATATGACAAGCACACAATCACTGTGTAACACATGGTACACAGACTCAGAATGTCAGAGTTCCTGTGCATGAGACTGACTCATTGTTGTTGCTTGACACTTACAACAGCTTGCATGATAAAGAAAGAGGAACCTGTTTGTAAAAATTTGCATGTATTCAACTGGACAGCAGCGAGCCATGGACAATTTTGCTAAAATTTTAATTGAATCCATTATTATGCAAAGACAAATATATGATATTGCATTATTCATATGACATGTTTGCTCCTCCATAATGTACTAATGCATAACCTGTGTCTGTTGTTGAGATTACACATGGATTTATCAAAAAGACAGAAAGGTCTCCAGAATGGCTAATTTAAATACTGTACATGTACCGGTATATCTGAAAAGCAAGGTTACCAAAGCTACGAAATGAAAACAAATTATTGCTTGTTATTGATTATTTTGGAATGGACCATGGACATGATATAGAAAAGTAGTAATAACTTAACATTATCTACTGTCCTAAGACCAATTATAACTTATGAGTTATTGCAAAAAAACATTTTTTATAAACAGTTTGACCTGAAGACTAAGGTTAGGACTCGATTGAAGCCTTTTGTGTTTCATACTCAGTAATAGCAGGTGCAGGACAAAAACTGGTCGGAACAATAGACTTAAGGTGTAGGCTTCTAACAATAGTATCATAAAAAATACAACAGCGGCCCCTATTGGTAAACAATGGGGAGCAAAATTGATGGGTGAATTCCGTGGCAGGCATAAGCTGCTGTGAGAATATGTGTGACTGCGCCAAAAAAATAGACATACATGTAGTTTGCTTTCAGCTATAGTGGACATGAATATCATAACTGTCAACTGTAAATGTCAAAACCTTTTCATTTGTATCTATCAATAGAGCTGGGGTTTAAAATACGGTCTCCTTTATCCAATGACTGAGTTGCCAAAATAAGACTCACCTTTCTAATGAAAAGGCATTATGCGTGCACACAAACCAGTATTTATAGTACAGTGCCCTACATGTACATTGTAAGTCGACTCAGTATGATAATGGCCAGCCTAAAGCCCACTCAGTGTGGGTGCTCTGGGACCCAGTTTTATTCAACACCTGAGCTAGTCAGCTTTCATCCCCGGTGCTAACAACAACCCTTTGAAACGTAGCATAAGCCTAATCTCCTTTTCTTCACTTCAATGACATTTACAACTGAAATATCAATTATACTCTGTGTGTATAGACTTAAACTTACACAGGTCTGCACATAACAACGGTGTATTTCATTCTCTTCAATATTCTATGTCTTTATGATTCCCACTTAACTTAACAATTCCATTTTACTGCTTTACAGAAGTACTCAGGTGCCATAATTTGTGAAGTTCAGATTTGCCACATAATAAAATAATTTTTTCAGTTAAACTTTAGGGTGAAAAGGGTACATTATCATTACAATTGACATAATTTCAAATTGCTAAATAACAATGAGTGTCTCCTGGTAAAAAAAAAGCTTAATTTTTCTGCATCATCATACATTTACATACATAGAATACATATTGATAATACAATACATGTATTGATAATTGTGATCATTACCAGGATTTTTTTTACAGTTGAGAGAGATGATAAGTTTTTTTTAAATCAAACACAAGTAACACAAAAAGCACCACAAAACATATGATTTGCATGTTCT
Source organism: Branchiostoma lanceolatum (assembly GCA_035149815.1). NCBI lineage: Eukaryota > Metazoa > Chordata > Leptocardii > Amphioxiformes > Branchiostomatidae > Branchiostoma > Branchiostoma lanceolatum. The sequence continues at coordinate 10,886,275 of CM068868.1, read as the reverse complement.
CATAACCTTGGTTTAGAGACACCTTAAGACTATAGATTTAAGCACAAAGGCGTTTGCACATGTCAAGCCTTAAGTATTGACACCAGGTGACTGGTACAATGTGTGCCCTGTACTATGTATAGATCTGAGGTCACGTATTACTTACTCCCACGAATGACTCACAAACCTTTGTTCAACAGAGACATATCCGTATTTAAGGACTCGGATAACGATGGAAATTTTGAACAAGTCATAGCTTGGCCTAAATATGGAATAATTGTGTGTTGTGGTCCAGAATAAACTTCCACAAAACATCTACCTTTTCTATACTTTAGAAAAACAAACAATTTGTGCTTGAAATATTTATTAAATCAAAGATGGCTTACTAGTGTCAGATATTCTACCATACGGAAATATCTGCTATGATGGACAAACACAGTTGTTTTCACAGACTCTGGCAACACGTTATTATGCAGGTCTTTAAATCTCCATGAGTGTGAAGTTCCTTAGCAACGAGGGTTTTAAAGAACGCCGTTCTGGTTGACTGGGTGCTTCACAGCCAGCTGACAGTACAAACTAACCTGCTTGTCTTTGGTACAAAAGGGACTGCAGACCACTCGTGCTGCATACAGGCTCTTTCGGAGGATTTTCGGGGTAACTTAGAAAAACATAACCAGGAAAATAATGACTGGTAAGATGGTGATAAGCTAGATTTTCAATAAAAATCCCTCATGTATCAATGAAAATGCCCCTAAGAAACAACATAAAAGATTTAGTTGATGAGCATGTCACTCAAAATTATATTCAGCACACAACTTGCAGAAAGGCCGAAGCTCTACATACATTTTTCACACTGTATCCTAATCTTTCAAATATCAATTTTCATTTGAAACCTCATCAGCATCAATGCACCAGAATAAAGGGCAAGTCACCTGATGTGTGAATAATGTCAAATGACTGAAACGTTTCAACCTCAAATATCTATTGACATCAGTATGAGACTGAGAGGACTGTAGACAATATACATCAGAGTATGAATAATTTATGGTGAAAGTTGGTAATGTCTGAAGGTAGTATAGGGGCTGTACAGACTGATTTGACTCTAGCATGCAACAACTACTTATCCCACACCTTTCTGTTCCCTGGGGATTTAGTATATACAGCTTGCTGTCTTGGATGATATGCTCTACCGTCTGTAAGAGACTGAAATATGAAAGTTTCATTCTGGAAATTGGAATTTGTCATAATTTAAGATGTAAAACTGCTTTTCCCATATTACTAATAGCTATAAAATCGTGTCATTTCTTGAAGATTGGTTCAGGTAGAAAAAATAAGATCTATCCTATGTTATTTTTCAATTTCCAGAATATCAGAAAATTACTCAAGAAAAATGAGTCATTTCACTTTCTTTTTGCTTTTTGATACAAGTGGTCTACGTGTACATGAGTTGATGAATATGGGCTTGTGCCGATACAGACTGAGAATTTCATTACAGGCACAGTCAAAACCACAATACATGTACATGTAACCCTCTACGAGTACTACTCTCTCTCTCTCTTCTCAAAAAGACTACTCAGCCAGGGTTGGGGTTTTGTTCGCGTGAAGAATTTTCGCGTTCGCGTGGAAAATTTTCGCGTGGAAAATTGGAAATGGAGAATTTATCTATAGGTTCAAAATATCAAAGTAATTTTATCATCAAAATTTTTCTCCCTTGGCAATAGACTTGAGTCCCTTGGGAATAGCACACACCAAACCACACCACACCCTGCCCACACCCATGCAGGGGAAAAGTTTGCCTGTAATTTTGATCATTTGCTCGTTAAAATATGTTAATTAGTTGATCAAAAGGGAATTGAAGGTTTACAAGTCTGAGGTTTCACACCCAAAAAATAGCAAAAGATTTTTGAAATTTAAAAAAAAATACAAAAAAACAAGTTGATTCCCAAGGGACTCAAGTCTATTCCCAAGGGAGAAAAATTTTGATGATAAAATTACTTTGATATTTTGAACCTATAAATAAATTCTCCATTTCAAATTTTCCACGCGAAAATTTTTCACGCGTACGCGAACATTCTTCATGCGAAAAAAACCCATTCCCCTCAGCCAGGCCTGGAAAACAACTGGACAGGTGGTCACTATAGACAGGATTCTTAATGCTTGTGTCAATGGGAAAAATCATCTAAGGGAGCACCTATAAGAGGTCACTCTGGGCAGGTTTGATACCGGAGTCCAGAAAGCCTACAATGCATTGCTGCTTACACCTGCCCCTCTAACGTTTTGTGAAGACATAAGAACTCATTTTCCCCTTGTTAAGTTTGAACAAAAGCTAAAATCCTGGCTATTAAGTTTCCTCACATAAGTGAATTACCTGCTGGTACAAACATCATTAGCATGGAAAAGTCTTTGTAGGTTTTAGCAAGGAGTTAACTAATGGTGGGAACTTTTGCGACTGTCCATTTGATAGGCTGCTGGCTACACAATCATTAATTTTTTTCCACAGAAACATAGTTTGCAACTAAACTTTGAATTCAGTGTAAGCCAACAGTATTTGGGGATACGCCTTTACCTGACACACTGGCTACTGCATGACTTTGTCTCCATAGCAGAACTACTGTACATGTAATATGATGTACAGGTACATACATAATTACAGGTTTTTCTACATTTTTTGTATACTGTAACTTTCCCTTGAAATCATGTTCAAAGTTGAATAGAATCAATGAATAAGTCAATGGATAAATGTTGTTGACTGAGATTGTAGACAATTCTGACAACTAGTGACAAGTTCCAATAATCAATAAAGGCTGCAGCTACCAGACATAACTGGAGGCCACATCTGTAACATCATTGATTCTCAGAGTTCAGTCAAGGTCATTCCTTTGCTCAACCAATTAAGCTGAAATTTGGTCAAATTTGTGCGTGCACTTGGGGCATTATCTTGTAATTTGCGCACCGCATAAAGGGTGTTTTAAATTATGTCATGGCAACAGAACACTGCTGAAGAAATGCCCAACTTAACCTACTGTAGACTGCGGGTCTGTTTAACGGTTAAATAAATCAATAAAAATCCAACGTACGCACACTACTTTGTCAAACTTATCGATGCCGATCTATGACACACAAAGCAACGGCTCTAACAGCTAGCAACAATCACAGCAACTGTTAGCTGTGCTGCCATTACAGAACTCATGTGAACTTGCATTTAAATCTTGCGTTTTCAATGATGTTGGTTGCTACCATATTGTGACTCCAATTGCATGATTAAGCTTGTTACTCTGTCATTCACCTTTAGAAAAAATCCCAAAAAAGAATGATGAGTGGAATTTGTGGAGTGATTATCCTGCAATAACCTGTGCATTTTTAAAACATTTTTCTACATTCCTGTTTGAATATGCTTTTAGCTGTTGAGAGTTACTTTTATTGGCAATATTGTTAAGCTTGAATTCAAATGTCTGCTGGGTTGATAATTGGTCTGGCATTTCAGAAGGGCATATTCTAATTCGAATCTGTCTGCAAAGTAAATGTGGTACAATCAAGAATAGAGTATCCCATGTAACATACGCAGTAGCTTAATCATGGAGTCAGAGTCTCAGACACTGGAATGTTAGACTGATAAAAATGGTGACAAAAGATGATAAAAAGGGACGAGGTTTGTCACTGGAAACGAACAAGAGAAATAACATGTTCACACTACTACACCACAAGAGAGACAAGACCCTGTTTCCATCGAGATTGTAATTCCATTGAATCCTCCAGAAATCTGTAATTATGTAATTATCAGGCTTGAACTGTGTTAACAGGTGGTCTGTATTAAAGGGTGATAAAAACGAACTTATTACCCTCACTTTCCATCTCAGGTACAATGATGACATTTTACTCACTTAACTAATTTGCTGAAAGCAAACAAATCGTTTTATCGCATTTTCCCCATGTTTACATCAGATAAGTGCGTGTTTCGATAGATCACAATCATAACGGTCTACAAAATCATGTTATGTCCTCAACCACAACCAACCAACCTGGTCTTCCCTTTCTTTTTACACAGCTTTTGAGTTTGAATGAGATCATCATAATATCCTCAGGGGCTTGTTTGAAAGCCCAAGACGCCTGTCTTGTAAAGGTTATGGTTTATCCATGACAGAAAGCCCGTCCCTGGGGGATTTAAGTGCACGAACACCCGAGCTGTGAGCACGCTAATAAACCACAGACGCCACGACAGGCTGGTCGCCCCCCACCCCCTTCAGGAATCATACATTTCCTGCCTTACCTGAGGAAATCGTGCTCTGTCCACCGGCCCAGCCGAATATCCACAAGATGAGGAAGACGTAAGGCAGTCCACGTAGATAGGGAACCATTTTTAACTTCTCAGATGGCAAAAACGTTCAGGAAATCTTCCAAAGGCTGACCGGCGTCTCTCAGATAGCGGTCGTTTTCTTCAACATGACGCCGATTTCTCAACACCTTTTTTGACGTTAACGTTACGTCTCTACGTGCTTGACTCACACCGTGGCGCCATCTTGAGCCGTGTACTTGTACGTTGGTGGTTGTGAGTCGGTAGAGGCGTGGTTGTTTAGCGTGGTTCACTGGGAGACAGGGGCAAACACAGCCGTCAGCATTCCTCCCGTGTCGCGTAACGCCGCCATTCACAAGCATACAGGCAGGTGGTGGGCTGAGGTTTCAAAATAGGCTCCGCCTACTTTACCTTATATGGTAATAGCTCCACCTATATAACCTTATTTGATTTAAAATCCAATGATTGGCATTCTAAGTCCGCCTATATTACCTTATTTGGCATCAGCTCCGCCTACTGACCCGAGTGGGCCAAACGCGCGTTTCAAACTAAGGACCCCGTATGTTTTTGTTCAAAGTACCAAACCACAGCATTTTGAAGCGTTTTTCTTCATTAAACTGGAAGCAGGAAAAAGAACTATCTAAAGCGATATCTATAATGCGAATTTAACTTGCCGGTGTTAAAAGTTTCATCGCAGCGAAAAAGACCGAAAAAACGATCATGGTATGTCAAAAGTACCACCTTGCGTCTGAGATGAAAATAGCAGCATACAACAACTACTTGACACTCATATCAGGGTAGTTTTAGAATGATAAAAAGTTCGAACATGCATTTTACTACATACGTGTGCAGTGTTCTCTTTAGAATTGCCGCTGACAGAGGAAGATATATAAAATGTGATGGCTGTTTCTTCTCGTAACCCTATGATATTGGCTTTGGGCTCCTTGTTTGAATGTGTATCAAATGGGACCAATACTCCACTAGTACATGTATCTACCTGTCTGTCTTTTTACATTATCATATCATGGCTGCTTTTGATGTGGCAGATTGTGATCTTTCATTCACTAACTTCATAATCCTTGGCTAATAAAAAGTTTGGTAAATTTAGACCTCCTTGGTATCAGGTGTGGGCAAAGCAGGTCCAATATTGAAACAAGGAAACCATGTTCACTTCTTGTTATTGTCTTTGCTTGAAAATGAAGGGCACTGTTGATAAAATAATTGAATTCCTGTCCTAACAATGAAGAATAATAATCCATCTGACAGCTATCAAACACACTCACAGTCTCACACACACCCTCCGGTTTATCGTTTATCTATATAATACATAGTAATAACCGCAAAAATTCCACTGCAACAAAAGCTGTCATGCAATGTGAATTGCTTTATTAATAATCTTCCCGTATCACCAAACTGTACACTATTTCTACAGCACTTCCTTCAAAAACGTATTAATCCGCCAGAGTAAAATAGTTCACGTCATTTCGCACAAAGTCTCTTCTACGGTAAAATACTCGTATTGCACACGATTAGATAATTGTACAGAGTTAGACACAGTCGCATGTACAAATGGTAGGCTATTCACCGCATTGTTACAGGGATAATTCACAACCAATGTCTCAGTTAGACAGTGTGATCCACCACGACACCCCATATGTCCACAATGGGATGATCCACAATGTGGTTGTACTATTTGTGGTTGGCTATTTGGTCATTGGAATAGCGCACTTGAAGAACATGGGGGTGCCTCAGAAAACATGGACATAGCTTTGTCTATGCCTTGTTCCTGGCCAACCAGTGAGGTTATTTTTGTGAGTTGGAGTCAAGTAGGGGTGTTCAGAATGGATCATACTGCTGACAGAAGACAATGTTCACAAGGCATTGAGGGCTGGGTATAAAGATATACCACAAGTGCATAATTGTTAATAGCAAAATGCAGCAAGTCCTTCACTACTAACCTATTCCCGGCTGGTTACCGGGTTCTTTACAGACCTCTATTGCTAGTTGTTGTCACATGGATGCAACATTGTTCAGTTGTCACTTCAGATACACTGAGAAACACCAAGATTAAAGGACTACATTTAAACTCAATCCATAGTCTATCTTCATACATATACGTAGTCTAGGTCATCTTTATTTCTTAGCCTATACGCTATTATTAATAGCAACAATGCTCTGCAGTATCTTTGCTATTCTGGTACGACTAGCAATGACGTCTTGCTAATAAATCACAGTAAGTAAACAACAAACACCTAACAAGTAAACAATGGAATCCTTCCCAATTGGACACACACAAAACAGCACACGTTTTGGAGGAATTAACATGTCCAAGCATCACAAGCTGCCATGTATAGGAACACCACAACAATATCAATTGTACATTAGGAACACTGTCAATACCAAAGTCTACCACAATCAACACTTCCATGTCTTTGGCCAAAAACGCACTAACAGCACAACAGTTAATACTACATACATCAGTAACATGTAACAATGTGTCCATGGTCACCCCCACCAGCCTTGATTGACAGCTCAACCAAATGTTAGTTAGCGTGCATACAGTTCACATCTCTTATATAGCAGCTGCTTGTGTGGTCTGACACAAGCACAAGCACCACAGGAAAACCTGTGTTCATTACAAGTCAGCAAGCAGCAGAGTGGGAGGGGGGCTACATCAGGTACACATAGATCTTCAAACATGTGACTTCACATCTACGAGGTAGAATCTAGCCAAGATAATCTCCTTTAAAACCTACAGAAAACACTGAAATTACACGTTGACATTGGGAAGTTTGGCAGCTGTCGAGGGTATGTTATTCAATTGAGAAGGTTAGAGCCAGTTACATGTGACATATTGGTTGTTTACTATCAACCAGAGCTGGAAATGAAGTCAATCCATGGAGCTGATACTTGTGATGCTTAAAATGCTATATCAGGTAAATAAACCCGGGTAACTTTTAATCCATACACTAATTTCTAGGCAACATTAAGTTTGATTACAGATCTCAATCCATCTAAACAGTCATTGGTTAAGTTGGCAAGCACAGACGTACAACATGTCTCTCCTACACAAGTAGAAAGCTATAAACGTCACTCCCTGAAAACTTCTGTTGCTAAAGATACGTGTATATTGCTTAGAAGGATCGGCCAACTGCCCTCACTACAACTTTCTTACACCAACTGGGAATGGCTCTGTTAAAAGGATAGAGGAACTGCAAACATTCCTCAAGTAGGTTTGGCACAATTTCAAATGATTCCGTTATGCACATGGTTCTGCAGAGGCATTTGAACAGTTGAGAATCAGTTTTAACATTTTGGGATGTCATTGAAATGTAGGACAAAGTCTTTTGATCCAATTGTTATGCTCTGGCATAAATTTTCAGATTAAGTTACCAAAACATTATGGTTTTGTCATTCGTGTATAGCTTGATAATGGAGCTCTTGGAAATCGGTCAATTTACTATACATTTTGGCAAGTTGCCTTAAAAAATGTCACCAAAAGAAAAGTATATTTCATTCATATCACTCTATTCATATCTTAAGGCATTGCAGTCCTTGATTCAAAACACAATTGTCAATCCCAGTTGACTTTTACTTTTGACCTTTACCCTTGGCCTGACCCTAATGATTACACATGTAGAGATATAAGGCAGTGTGCACATTGTACAATACCCCTGAAGTCACGAGCATTAAATGCTTAGGTACAATGAGCAGTGCATATGTTCATTTTGACATCAATAAAACCTGAATACAGTAAATTGTGCTCCTGTGGCAAGCTGACTCCCCTTGAACTATTCTTGGTTTGGCCCTCTACGCTTATGGTTAAAGCACCATAGACCAAACCATTCCTATTTTAAGGGAGTGCAGTTCAAAACTCAAGTGCAGAAGTGCAAATACATGTAAGAGATTAAAACATGTGTTCCACTCGACTAACACAAATGCTTAGTAGTGGTAAGAGGTAAATATTGTTACCACCATAAAATAGAGCACACCTAACTATAGTTAACATCTAATATATGCACTTCAAATAGTTGGAAACACAAAACATCTATTTGGTGAAACAATCAAACTTATCCTACCATCTACGTGCCACACAGCAGTGTGGTATGGTCCATTATGTGCCTACATACCTGTATTGCAGAATACCTGGAACATACCACCCGTGACGTGGGACAATTCTACATATCTAGTTTGCTATAGCAGCACCGATATATGAGCCTATTACTATGTTACATCTCTGTATACTAACATTTCACAAGACCACCAGATTCCACATTGTATAGATAAATATCTGTACCATACGATAGAATAAAAGCCAGATTAAACGAAGCCTAGTGTTTGATATACCATGCAATACTCACTGGCCCCTCAGAAGTCAGTAAAAATCCATAAAATTTCCAGAAAACACTCACAACATCCTAGTATATACGCTACACTATAGCCAGCCAAGATTAGTGTATTAAAACTCTAACATAACACTGATCTTTCTCACCCTGTCATGTCATGTTGGTACATCCCAGCAGACAGATACTAGGCATTATATAGGTTCTACCATCATTGAGCAGGGAGGGGTGGGTTTCATGGAATGTAGCCACTTCCCACCCCTTCTACACACCTAAAAATACAACATGGTCCACTCCAAAATGCTGTGGGTGTGGGAACGGAGGGATCGTGAATTATGAACACTCCCCATCCATCCCCCCCAAAATGAGAATGGTCCAATCCCAATGCACTTGCAAAGTGAAGAGTGGCACTTACAGATGTGCTGAGCTTGGTAACGTTATAGTAATTTGAAGTGTACACAAGGTAAATACAGATCCAGTACATTTTTAAAATTTCATCAATACCATTCCATAAAATTCACACACTTAAAACTCCAATTGACATTCAAATCTTGCTCTCTTTGCATAAAAGCCTGCATACTTGGTTACAGTTTCTCTGTTAAACATCTACAGTCCTATAATACTGTGGTTTGGCAATCAAGCACAATTATCCAATTTTTCTCTGTGCTATTATACATATAAAAGTTAATGGCTTCTGGTCTTCAAGTTAGTCCCGTATCTACTTCAAACAACACTTACACATTCTTTATACAACTTGATCATGCCTCAGCAGTCTAGTCTTCAAAGCAAACACCTCTGTACAAGGAAACTTTGGAGGCAATCATGAAAAAATTTCTTTTTCCATCCAATACATACAACTTTTGCATAAAATTCATATCCAACTGTCACGGGTAGGTACTGGTTGCTAGCATTGTTACACAATATATTGTAACTTTCTTTCGCATTGTAATTCACCTTGCTATGTTCCAAATTATCATTATCATATCCTTCCTTCCTCCTACCCTCATGACCTCTGCAGAATAACCTTTGCCCTCTGAACCCTTACCCTTCACCTTTACAGTAGTGACCATCTCGCATATATCATCACTTGATACCGTTCCTTGAAAGGTTAAAACAGGACATATACAAATGAACGTACAACGAACAAGCCAAGGCATGCACATGCACACCAACCAGGCAGGCCATCCGGCACCATAACCAACAAAACGTCCCTTGCCATGAGCAGATGCCGCTCTGGCTGTCATGGCTGGTAGATGTACTGGTACTGCCGCGAGCGGGTAGGGCTGAGGTTGTAGGCGGTGGAGAGCATGGGCCCCGCCGTCGTCACGGCGATGTAGGTTGGACGATTTATTGCTTGGAACTGGCTCTGTCCCACGAGGTGCTGCCCGGTGGAGGCCAGTAGGGTGGGGTTGACGGGAAGGTGAGCGGCGAGAGAGTGCCGCGGACTCTGATGGGCCAGCGGGGGAAGCGCCGCCCCGGGGGAGCGTACCCCCAGGGGCTGGGGGAAGATAGGAATGTGTGCTTGTGAGGGCTGCAGCTGGGACGTGAGGATCTGCCGGTGGGTCGGGCTGCCCTGCGCTGCAAACGGCACCTGCTGGGGCAGGTAGGGCTGTTGTCGGGCGTTCTGGGTGGCCAGGAGAACAGGCTGTCCCTGGGTCTGCATGGGAGACACCTGAGGGAAAAAAACATACAACAGGGTTAATAATATACCGTGAAATCAGTCTGTGACAGCAGAGAGAACAAAAGAGACGTGTGGGTGTAAGTTATTCATACAACTGCACAGGTGTGAAAACACAGCGGTTGTAAAGGGAAAATCCTATAATTTATAACAAATAAGACAGTAAAATAAATGACAAGAGAAGAAACACAAAGAGTATCCTACCTGTGTGAGGTTGAGCGGCTGCTGCTGCGGCAACACGTTGACGACATTTGGGCGTCCGCGGAACTGAGGCTGCGCTGCCAGGTTTCCCATCAGGTTTTTCTTGGGGGAACGGTGCACTGTGGGTAGACACAATCATAATCACTTTAACATCCATGAGGGAATACAGTACACAATCATATTAACTTTAATTTGTTACTTCACAGCATGCATAAGCAGTTATTTCATGTGATGGAGAAGAACATGTAATTTTCCAGTGCACTTCTTCTGCATCCACTATCATACTGTTCCTGTCACCAGTTGCTGAGATGAAATTTTGTTGGAACACTGAGGCTCAACTTAAACATAACAAATGCATCTGTTTCAAGCAAATTCTGAACATTCAAGAGTTCATGGCTTACCTTGTGGTTGGGGATGCACCATTGCGTTCTTCACAGCTCTCCCCGGCCTGTTGTTTCCCATGGTTTCTGCCCTTCCCACCACCTTCACCTCTCTCAACATCTCCTTGGAATCCATCTCTTCCTGCATCCCGTACTCTGCTGCATGGGCCGACGCCTCGGTCTTCGGCTTCACGCCCTGCATGCCGTTATGTTTGCCCATCACGCCTTGGCTGAGAAGTGGTTCCAGATTTTTCCTTGCAGAAGAGTTAACTCTGATCGGGGGCTCCACCTCGAGCGGCGATGCCATATTTGGAGAGTGAGACTTTGGGGCGGCGTCCTCTGCGAGTCGGTTTCTGTTCAAGTCTTCCAGACTTCCGAAGCCCAGGTTCTGGCTGACTGGCCTGCTGTTGTTGGGGGTTACGACGATCGTGTGCGTGCTGCTGTGCCGGCGCAGGTTGGCTGACAAGTCCACGCTCATCTGGCTGATGTGGCTCGTCCCAAGGTTCTCCGGGCTCATGTTCCGACTCGAATCTGAGTCTGGGGAATCCGGGACTGTCACACAGCTGATGACTTGGTCCCTCCGCCTGTAAAGAAATGTATTATAAGAAATCATAAGACCAAAATAACATGGTGCCAGTCACAATAGGATCTAAAGGAGTCACAATTACGTTGGCTGTTTTGTGTTAATGGAAAACCAGTCAACATATTATCCTTTACCAACACATGATAGTTATACAATATCAGCGAGCAGCCATCTTCATACCTAATTTCAAGAAGTGTGACTCTCAAGTAAAGGTTTACCACTGTCAGGTGTGGTATGTGGTCAAATCTTCCCTGAGAGGAAACCTGATGGTCCAACAAACACTGTTGAAACAATACAAAAATTTCAAAAGAGACATTCAATAACGACCAAACGACGAGTTCCATGTCTGGGAGAGCCTGAAGTACAGCACATGCGTATCCTTCGTGACAGGGATTACCACAGGCGGAGCCTATTCATCCCTAAGATGATACGGTATAAAGATATGTCCCTGACCTGTCAGCGGCATGGTCGTCCTTGACAGGGCTGACACTGAGGCTGCTGGAGCTGGAGCCGTCAGGACTGGCACTCAGCACACTGGAGCCGCTCAGCGAGCAGGACTGGGTCATGCTGTTACACCCGCTGTTACTGCACGCCTCGCACTTTCTGTCCTTACACCTGGGTACACATGGGGGAAGGCAGGGCTTTAAAAACAAATCAATACAAGACGACTTCCACCACAAACTTGAAATTCATTTTTCCATGGGACCCTACAGTAATGTGCATGTCTGTATACTGTCTTGTACAATGAATTCTAGTTTTGTAAACAGAGATCTATTGCAAGAGACAGCTTTTACATTTATGTCATTCAAAAGAGAAGACGTAAAATAAAACTTTTCACATGCTCATTCTAAAAGACGAGACTGTGCTCACCCCTGGGGGCTGTTCCTCTCATCCTCGCTATCGCTACTGATGGTGATCACGCTGATTGGTCGATCCGGCGCAGGACTAGGACTGTCAGGGATCACGATTGGCTGCCGCTGCTTGTTGTATGGCGACGAGGAAGCCTCCATTTTCGTGTGCGTGGTTTCACGGAATCGGATGGGTGATGTCGCCCGCAGTAGGGTGGGGGCATTGGAGGTTGCCGTGGTGACAGTGGCGCTCAGCCCCTGCGTGACCGGCGGGCTGTGCTTGCCGTGTTTCGTGGCAGGTGGGGACGACCGTTGACTCTGTGTCGTAGCTTGTCTGTGTATGACAACAGAAGGAGTTTATTTTTAGAACTTACAATAGATATCAACAGTTGGTCAATGTTACTGTTTTACAATTTTTACATTGAAAAAAATTAGAGGTAAAGCGATTTTAAACAGCATACACAATAACCAGCTAGCAGTGTCAAGCCAAGACAGAAAGCTGTAAAAAAAAACACCAGAAAACTTGACCAATTGCCAGTTTTGCCGGGCACTTAAACAATCCCATACCTCATCCAACTATTGATAAATATTTTCATAGTCGGTCCTCCCTTCTATATATACATGTACATATAATAACTATTTTCATGTTATTTTAGTGTTTTTCTGCCCATGACTGTAAGCTGACAACACGTTTTAAATATTGTATTGTATTGTACTGTAATTCACTTTCTCTCTCTCTCTCTATCCAATTTAACGTCTTTAACGTCGTTCACGGTAGCAAAATTTCACGGTGTAAGAAAAATGGACATTTTCACTGAACTTTAACTTCACGGTGGTAGCAAGTGACTTGCAGAAAGGATGTGTGAAGGAATCATAAATAGGTTTTTCACTGTGATGATAAGTTCACGGTCCAGCGGTGACAGTGATAACAGTGAACTTAAAGTTACAGTGAAAGAAACAAGAACTACAGTATGTTCTTGTGAAATGAATTAACGATTATCAAGAAAACAAGAAGGCCAGATCGTACCGATACCTTCTGTTCTGCCCACTCCTCCCATGCCTCTTTTGGTGGTTCATCACCTGATTGGTCGGTATCATGCCGAGGTTCCAGACATTACTGGTCTGCGGCATGGGGACGTTGGTCAGGAAAGACTGTGTCACCACTGGGTTGAACTGGCTGGCAGGGTTTCTATGCGCCGACAACTGACGTTGCTGTAATAGATATGAAGGAGAAGAGTTAAAAGAGGACAGTGAAGCTACAGTTCCGGATATGCACAATCTTAAGTTTAAGCAAAATCTTCACAAAAATAGTTTGTATAACAAAAATGAAGAGATGCTCACATCCACCAGATGGTCATACAGTCTCCCGTCTCCAATCAGCATGCTCGGTTCTGCTGGGATCAGCCCACCGTCTTGTACTGGAGCCGCCACAAGGGAGTGTCTGGAAAGAGACGATCAAGACTGTAAAGAGAAGCCTGGCTGGGGAAAGACAGGCTTTAGGGACTTTTATAACACAAGATGTGCATGTGAAAAAGAACAATCTGAACTCTTTCACTTCTTTGAAAAAGGCACTCACAAGTCACAACATTGGTAAGAGACAAGATGGTCAAAAAAGACCAACCTAGATAGCCCCTAGGTGGGTTATCTACTTGGCTACTATTTGACCTTTCATCTTTTTTTCCTTCATAATTGACTTCAGCACAGAAACTTTGTGATCAGCTGATTAAGCTATCTCCATCAATTTTTTTTTGATTGGCTACCATCTTTGGAATCATCTGTTGTGATTGGTAGACAGGGAACTGAGACTTACCTCCAGTTGTCTGTGATTGGCTGGTTGGTTGCTATGGCTTCCTGTATGACCGTCTGCTGAGGCTGCATGGCAGGGGGTGCCTGAGTGGCGACACTCTGCAGCTGTTGCCATGGCGCTATCAGCACCTGCCTGTTGGCCGGCCATGTCTGTGAGGGAGCGGGAGCAGGCTGATGACAACAGAGCAAGAAAAAACCTTGACAGGTACTGTTGCAACAAGGCTGACACTTCCAGATAAAATTCAACAATAAGGTAGAAACAACTGAATTCTATCGAAATCACTATCCTACAAATATTTGTAACATTACACCAGAAGTTTGCACCCAGTTACTTTGAGCTATCAAATGTCTATAGGAGGTACCTTATCTTAAGATTAAAAGACCAGGAAAACATATCCCTCAGATACCCTTCTTTTTGAAAATCATAAGGAGAATTTGCCCCCTAAGGTGGTACTGACATCTCATCTGGCCCATGGACTATATCTCAACTCAAGTCTCAAGACCAAAAGACAAGGAAATAGATAGTAAGAATGGATGTTTGAAGAAACGTAGTGTCTTAGTACTTACTCTCAACAACAGGGTTCCGTTCTGGGCCCGCGCGGCAGTCTGGGACCAGCCCGTGCCCGCCGTGCCAGCTGCTAAGGTTACAGGCACAAACTGCTGCTGATTGGCCACCTGTGGACCTGGCTGCAGCTGCGCCATCACCGGGGTGTGGCGTGCCTGCAGTGTGGAATTCTGGGAAAACAAGAAGTTTTTTTTTTACAAAAGACATCTATGCACTTCAAGTTTTATGTGCAGCCATAAATAGAATGCATATAATGTGTGGCCAAGTAGATCTTGTTGAGATGTGAGGAAAGATACTTTGAACATTGGACTCAATCATGCTAATGTCTATAACTACTATCTTTTTAAATGACTTTATCATCATTATCACAATGTTACGCTCACCTGTGTCAGTAATTGTGGCTGCAGCTGTAGTTGGGTGGGTGGGGCTTGTGTTACCATGGCAACAGGGTTATCCACCCGCATGTTGTACCCAACATGCTTTGAGGGTGACGACTGCAGACCTGCAATAATTCAGAGTAACACAAGGCGATTAGGTTTTTGTTTATTGTTCTAAGTCTACACTCATTGTATTTTCATGATCACTTAAGTGCCACATTCTATATCATTATCCCTGTTTATGGAAAAGGGACGCTCCAATCAAACCTAGCCTAGTTAAAGAAAGGATGATATGTCCAAATAGATAGTATGACAAGGTAAAGGAAGACTTGTCAACACATGTATAGTAAGAAAGCTGGCTCACCTTGATACCCGGGCACTCCAATGAAGGAGTTGACACAGAGTGACTGCTGGAATGGGTCGGTCCTTGTCGCTGCGAACTGCCCGTTGGTGCGCGCCGCCTGCTGTGCCAGTCGCTGTTGGACCTGTGGCGGCTGGTACGGGAAACACGGCCCAGGCTGCAGCTGGTAGTTCAGCAGCGACAAGTCGGGTGCAGCCTGGGTCACCTGAGGCGCGTGCGGTGCTAGAGCTCCATGGGCCTGGGTGGGATCAAACATGTTAGTGGATGAAACATTCTGAACTCAAATCTTTCATAAACATGCTATTATTGTTAAATATCTAGACAACAGTCATGCAAAGCTTTAAACTTAACAAAGATGGGGCTGAGGCATCATTTGTTGTTCCATCAGAAGAGTCTATGTCAGATAAGGTCAGGAACTGTTTATGAAAATAGTCACAAGTCTGGACAATCTGTCAGACCAAATTGAAAAGTTTTATCCTGGGCAAAGCTTTAAGTTTTCAAAGGAATGTTGCCAAATATATGGAGTCAAGTACATCAAATATGTTCAAGGTCATGGTCCTACCTGACTCATTGCATTGAGTTGGTTGTTGAAGGTCACGGTGAGGTTGTTGGTTGGTGTGGGATCCAGGGCGGTGGAGAACAGAGCAGGTGTCTGGTTCAAGTTGAACGGACGTCGACATACTTCCAAGTTTCTTACAGCCTCCTTCACACTAGGGAGAAAGGATAAACTCATCAGTGAACAGCATGATGCCTTGTCATTCACATTTAAGTCCTTACACAATCTACAGTCAAGACATTTTAAAAATAACTTTTTTCCCAAATCAAACAGACTCAACCAAAATATCATCAACATAAGAAACAGAACTGACATTGATTTTGTCAATGTATGAAATAATGGATGCGTTCATTATACAGTACCACAGTTCGGAATATTATCAACTCAGTCTGGATAGCGTCAAAATGTGATGCCACATTTGGTAACTACCATTGCAAAGTGGGGGTGAATAGGGTGCTGGAGAGCCAGCCCTACTTACACATTACAATGCGCATAATCCACGAGATGACCCAGGGTCACAAATGGGTGATTGAGGGCCTCCCCTGGCGTGATGCGCTTGTCTTGGTCAATCTGTAGCATTCTCTTCAATAAATCCACAAACTCTCGTCTGAGGGAGAAATGTTTAAAAAGACATGGTTAACAGAGATCTAACATACTGTGATGCAGGCTTGACAACTGGGCCTTGACATGCTCTATGTATGTTTATTGTATCTTTAAGTTTCAGCTCATCACCTTATATATGCATAGGTTAGAAAATCTGGTATTAACCTACTACATGTACTTCCAATTGGCAATATTATTCAACTGATCATAGGATTTTTTCAATATTATTCAACTGATCATAGGATCTTATGCATTTTGCATTTCATCAGTTCATTTGGAGATATGCAGTTCTTTCAACACATGCTAGGTGGACCTTTTGCACATGAAATGACATCCTTACCTATCTGCCTTCTCAGCTAGCAGCTCACTTCCTTCTAATTCACTTGGAACATTCACCTGCAAGCAAATTAACAAATTCAAGGACACAACATAGTTGAGCATCAAAAGAATTCAAGTATTTGTGACGCGCATGGGTGTAACATTTTCAACAAGTTCAAATTTGCATAAATTCACATTTTGATGCGAATTTAAACTTTCATACAGCACAGATATAAATGTTGTATTTGATCATCACAAACAGTTCATGGCATCTTGCTGTCATTGGAAATTCAAACATCTAAGCTTATCTGATATATAGTTCACGTAGCACAAAGCCATACTTTCAGGTTTATTTCAGATAATATATCATTGCGGCCATGCTTGATATTTATGTGTCCGAGTATTTTTACATTCCTATTTTGTATTCCTCACTTGGCAATGGCAGAAACAACAAGTAGAAATTGATATGTGCATGCTGAGATATTATGTTTCATTTGAAGCTTATCATTTTTTCTAAAGCTTAAAAATATGACTGTCTGACTAGTCTACAAGCATTTTTGACAAAATGGTGTATTTTCAGATAAATTTCCCTAAACATAGCTCCAAATTTCAACTAGAAATTGATATTTTGAGTGCATGTAGCGCCCCGTATCATTCCAGAATTTATTTCCAGACTGCATTAACTTGTGCAGGACATCTTAATCAGAATCTGACAATGCAAGAGTGGACTTCATGGATGAAACATGATTGACACGCACTGACTCATGGTCTTACATTCAGATCACTGACTGCAGAGAACAACTTTCCAGGATTTACAGCTCTAAGACTATACAAAACATCTATTTTGAGAAATCTTTTGACCAAATATGCAGATTGCGTGTGTACTACGTGTGCAACATTCTTGTCCAAAATGTGTAACATTTTTACATCATAGCATCTCTGGCATGCATTTGCTGCCAAAAATTCTTAAAAAGAAACACAAAAATCACACGGCTTTACTAATATCTGTGACATAACCGTGAGGGTAAAATATTGATATCTCAATAACAGCAAGCCAGCAGTAATGCCGCAGTACGGAGCCCATATCCTCCTTCCAATTTACCTGCCAAGTTCTGGAACGTCTAGAAGAGTCATTCTTTTGGATTCCATAGCCCACCTGTGCCATGTCATCCAGGCAGTTGAAGATGTACTTCCTCGCTTCCTTCGACTTGATGCTGTACTCTGACTCGTGCTCCTCTGGGGTCTGCAGGCAGAAAAGGAAATATCAGGTCAACCTTATGTTGTGTACGGCACTTTAGAGGGGGCATAAGTCAGCCATCACTTTTCTTCTTGCACTGGGCTTGTCATATTGCTGCTGGTGGTGGCAAGTTGGGACATAAATCGTACATGTGCATTTCTTACATTGTGTTAGTAAAAAAAGTGCTAATGTCAGTGTCATTTGGTTTTGTTAGCTGCACTTTTGAAAAATATGTTCGTCTACACATAAAATATCAACGCCTCTTATGTGCACAGCTCTTTCCACATTTGTATTCCGTAACATTTGTCTGTAAAGGAAAGTAATGCCGGTGCTTTGGTAATAACGGTAGATGCTAACTCCCTATTACATGAGTATAATCTTATTGGGTTTCACTCATAGCCTTTGTAATAAGCAATTTAGCTGCTGCTCTGCACAACATACCACATGATTAGCTACATTTGTATAGTCGATGAGAAAGAGTAATAAAATTATCTGTGCATGTTTCATGAAGATGGATAACAATCTCTGTGTCATCTCAATTCTGAGGTAAAGGGACACGTACAAAAAACAAATGCACTTGATCAGGGGGATCCTTAATGCAAGTTTGGCTGAAGAAGCTTAAATCAGGATTGCATACTACACTAGAATACTTCCAGCTGCGTGTCACAGTAGAACAATGACCTGAGCTATCTAATACTGTGATCTGCAATTTTTGGCTTTGAACTGTGCTTTGTACATGTATATTAAAATCTCTGGTATCAAACTTTCCCTTTCACTTTAGTCTGGAACCCATCAAACCCTTTTCAACTCTCAAAAACAGGCTCCATTAAAGGTGAGGACACCCGTGACGTACACGCGCCCACGGGAGAGTAGAAAGCACAGGATTTCTGCCCAAATATAGCGGTGATTTGTAAAAGGGCCCTTTCGAAATCCATTAAAGCACAACATGTTCGCTCTTTCTACTGCGGCAGAATCCTCCTGAGAGACGCACGAGGAACGGCAGGCGTCTCTCCCGCAGATGTTGGAGTGGCATTACAGCCTGGTCACCGCACGCAGGCAGGATGATCCAGGGTCTCTCAGAGCATCTTCACAGGTGGCTAATAGACTCTCAGTGACGTCAATCACTTTTTCAGAATCAAAATAGAGCCACCGCGGGACTTCTGACAATCTCTGTGTAGGTAGTGCACTAATATATTTGCAGAAACAAAACTGCTGTATGCTCTGCTCTCTAATCTGAAAACAAAGCTACACGTTTAATCTGACCTTTGAAACAAAACCTCTGCCTACTTCAGCGCATTCTGGCACAAATAGCTACTGATGTTGATGGTTTCTGTGCATTAGAGCATGATAGGTCATGTCTGTACAACTCTACAATGTCGCGGCAATAAAAAGGCTTGTAAGTCTAAGTGACCCGAACATTCAACACTAGATTGCTTCTTCTTGGAAATCCCTGCTGCTGGAAAATTGTGGCTTCTGGCCACAGCAAAAGTCATCATGGCATCAACGGTACATGCATCAGTCACTGCTAGTACTTGATAATGTACCAAGTCAGTACAGGGTTCAGCATTCAGTTCAACATTCTCTACAAACTTCAATTTAGAAAACAACAAAATTTCCTCTTGTTCTCAAAGTCAAAGGTCTGTACGAATTTAACACTGGGCAAACTTTGCATATTTGTATGCACCCAGCATAATGTAAAACAATAAGTCTGAAACACCTTAGTAACCATGTAGGATGACTAATTTTTGACAGTAGACTGAAGGATTTAATGTAAGGTTTGATAATTATCAGCTATATTGCCATCATATTTCATGCCTGAATGTAACACATGTATGTGCAAAGCATCTATAGAATCTATCAACAGTCAGACTTTACCTGGCATCAGTGACTTTCACAATTTGCTGTTGGAATTACATGGCTAACTGATCTGTGACTTTGTCAATTACCTCAATAGGAAACACAAAGAAGTTGTGATAAGCATTCCTGACAGCAGTATTACTGTATAAATGGATGACTTTGATGCTGAGTCAATGCCCCCCTCCCCATTAATCATCCTCCCACCCTGTAAACATATATGTCGCCTTGTTCTCTCATGCTGCTGTATCATATCGTTACAAGGTAGACCCACAAAGCTCACGTTTCCACCACACCAGTTTGCAGAGAATCTGTACTCTATTTTACTGTAAATTGCAACTAAGCCAGGAAAGATGGTGGCTGTGAGCTGCATAAATCATTGCTCATTTTCAAAAGATTAAAGTGCAGCAAAGCAAGCTAACCAACACATCACTGGTGCTATACACATGTGTGCTCTCTGAATAGACACCCTGCATAAATCAAACTCCCTGAGGAAAGCACTTTGTTAACTAGAAAGGTTAAATGCAACAAAGATCACTTCACATGGGTCTTTCAGTAATCTACAAAAGAGGCTCTTGATAGTTCTGTTCTTCAGACATTGTGTGGTGATAGTTTGATGTCAACCTGTTTTTTATCTTTTCTTTGGTCACCTTGAAAATAAGAGAAACTTTGTAGTTGCTGTTTTTGCCATCAAGTAGAGCCTGTTGCCAATGTTCTCATCGGAAAACAATATAAAAGGGACAAACCTTTAGTCTCCACAATGGATAGTTGACTTCTGTGTCCTGGCGCATGAAAAAACGGGACGTCTTCGTTGCAGCATTCAACATGTGCTCTGGTGGGAGGCCTTGTGTCTGGGAGATGTACCGAATCTGAATGGGAAAACAAGGATAAAACTTACTGTTCTGTCCATATCATATTGTTATGTGTTAAGCTTAAAATATGGGACAAGTCTTAAAGATTATACTATGGAAAGTTTGAAGACTCTTTGGCCTCCACAACTGTTGTGTCAGAAAAATAAAACAGAACATTTGTACATGTTACATCTTGTTAGGATTGACATTTGCACAAGACTCGGACATTTTAAATAGAAACTGTGAAGGTACCTGATCATATTCACATGACCCAGGGTAGAGCGGCCAGCCCAGGAACAGCTCTGCTATCACACAGCCGAGTGACCACATGTCGATGGCCTCACAGAACGGCAGTCCCAGGATGATCTCAGGGGCTCTGCAGAAAATAAGAGCAGCATACGGTCACACATGTACTAAAATAAATTCTGGATAAATCCTCCAATACCATGCACACTTTTAAAACTTTTCAAGTCACAAGAAGGTGTTCCAGGTGGATGTCAAAGTCGGGCGCATACGTTATAAGGAGTTCTGCCGGGGTTGATCACAAATCCGCATGAAAGTTTTATCTCACTAATCTCCAAGCAGATCTATCAGTGGCAAGGCAGTATCAAAAGGGCCAACCAGTATCAAAAGCCACATGCAGTTTGGAATACTGCCACACAATCAATGGTTAACATACATGTAGTGCTATGCCGAATATGGGATGTGTATGTTAATGTGATACCTCCCTTGAACATTTCAACAGTTTGATGATCATGCAACAATCTTTATAATGTCTGTTTAGTCCCCTCCCCCATTTATACAATTTGTCTATTTGAAAGTTTTGAAGTCGCGCCTGAATATTGTTAGTTAATGTTACAGCCATCTGCTGTGCATCGGCTGCAGTATGGTGACCTCCACTGGGCATCATACAAAAGTGGCTTTTAAAAGAGAAGGAGCCGATGAATCTTAGCTCATTTTCACATTGTATATTGTAGATTGCACCCTGAAGTCAAACATATTCAAATGTTGTATGTTGCTTGTGCATACTACTATAAATTTTGAAGCGTCGAAGGTTCTCACTTTGGGGTCCTTCAACTACGTAAATCCCTATGGGCGAAATACTGAATTCTGCGACCTCGACATGAATTTTCATTTATACATTCACACCTCGATGAACATGAATCAAATTTTCACTGAGAGGATGGGAAGTGCACAGCATGCACAGCTAGTTGGTAATCCGCAGAGCTAACAATGCTGCAGACTTGCTGACTCCAGCTATTCTAGTAGCTGCAGCGGAAATCACACACCACAGTAAACACTGGTGCGGGGGATATATTTACTCAGGCCAGTTCAAGTCTCTTAATATCCTGAAAGCCTTTGACTCTGAAGCACTTTCAAAACATATCTGTATTACTCTCAAAATGAACTATTTTGGGCAACTGCAAATATATGATAAATCCATTCTGCTGATAAAAATAACAACACTCAGTCTAACGAATCAAAAAAGCTAATTAGCCTTTGACCTTGATAATCTGTATGCAAATGTTGTAATCAAGTTGTGCGTATCTTTCATAGTAAGGCCGCAATTTAGAATATGAAAAAGATATATTTCATGTAAGAGCAGAAGGGAGTCAATCAGATAATCTTTGTCTCGTCCTATCATTTTCCTCCGAAAATATTTGAGAGCCATGGAGCCAAATTGGTCTAAATTGATAAAGATTACAGCCTCGCTTTGCAGTGCTTGTGCCAATTTTGCACTTTAAAGTATTACCACCAGTAATTCTTGAGCAACAGCAGTCTTTTATAGAAAGCTGCCATTTTACAGAAGTGTGTGCGCTTTTGATTCAACATGTCTGAACAGTGCCACTGGAGGTAATGAAGTGCCTGTGTTGAAAGGGGCTCTCTCTCGGCTTGGCACATGTTGAATAGAGGACCAGGTTTGCACCTGCCTGTAAGCCCCTCCCATGTCCCACTTCAACAATGTGTATTCAGACACCATCTGGCACAGTCCGGCCCTGCAACAATTAAACCCGATTTGATCACCGTGGTTATGAATGCCACGGAAGCTAATTGGGGATGCCGACAAGTTTTAATTTAACACCATGAGCATTATCTTCTTTTGGATTAGCATAACACAGATAATTTTTTCCCCATTTTCCCCCCAGATTTTATCAATTTCTGGCAAAACTAGGGTGCAGCGTTGGATGAATGTTTTGACCAAGACCAGGTTCTCTTGCATACATAATTTTAAGGGCCTTCTCTGATGGTTTGCAAGTGAATGCAAGAAAGCGTATTCTTGGTCCCGTAAGTGCAAAATTAAATGCACACCGAGAAACCAGTTAGAGAAAACTGGGAGTAAACAAACCCACAGGGTCTCAATCAAAGGGGTGAAAAGGGCCTCAATTCCCAAGATGAGCCTGTACTAATGACAGGGGAAGAACTAATCACCATGGCCTGATTATCTACAAGAGAGAGGACCTTGGGATTACTGTACTATTACAGCCAGGAGAACACATAATTCCTCCCATGTAAGCTATTGACCTATTTAAGTCTGATGTATTGCAGGTTTTATCTTCCTTGTGGGAAGTCCTGCAACAAACTAGTTCCTAAATCTTGCCTGGTCCAAAAGTCCAACAGGAATGTTTACAAACTAGTTTGTGACATGAATCTGTCATAAGATAGAGCTTGTTTGAAATATGAATGGACTGTGGATCCTAGAAACAACACAAGTTTTTTTTCCACAATGCCATTGATAGTGGCTACTTATTTTACACCTTGTATTCACGTTGAACATCATTTATTAGCAATGACCTCCTTGCTCAAATAATTTTCCATGTCTCAAGGAAATATGAAAAAAAGTGCCTTTCTTTGCCTTTGTCATATTACTAATGTTTTCAGTTGAATGTACATGTACATGTATTTTACAGAATCATGATTTGACCAGGCCGTCTTCCTACTTAAGTTTAGTGGCACAAAAAAGAAGAAGACCCTTTCTCTGCTCATGTAAATTTGATACAGCCAAGACAGAAGTCCCTACAATAGCTGAATGTGGTGGTTGAGACAAAACAAATGTTCCCTGCTCCAGAGCAGTGGCTGGTGAGCTGGTTTCTAGGAATAGGTGGAAGTACAATGATCCAAAAACAAACAGCTTGTATGAAGCCTGGGTCCCAAACTGTGATGCAATGGCTTCACTGTACATGAATCATTGTATGTGCAGACTTTGCACCTGAAATAATACATGTAACGGTTAGTTACCAAATTTTTCCAAAGGGAACGACAGCATACAGCATAAGCCAACATGCTTGTTCTTTTGGGACTTCTAATATAAGTTCTATTAACTTTTCATTTTCTTTGGCATTCAAATAAGCACTTTTGTATGGCACAAAGCTAAAAAAAATCTTTTATCACTACTAAGGTTTAGTAAAGTTTTATGACTGAAGGCTGAGGGATTAGAAGGAGGTATAATAAAGCTCCATTCTTGTGTCGTTTTTCATATCAAACAATCACCTTCTAGATCAGGAATCTATATCATTGCACAACAACAAAGTACAACAAAGTTTTAATAACTGCACACTGGAATAGACATCAACATGATTATAGAAATGTGCCTTCAAAACTGTTGTAGAAAAACAGACTGTTTACTGTGAGCACAAGCAAACAATGTTTAAAAAAGGATATCGCCATGAACTTGCTACAAAGGAGTCGACCTTTTCCTAGAACCACTGTTTAAAAATAAACAGCAGGCATACCAGGGACTATATAAAGCAAGGTCACATAGTAACCTAGCCGAGCGCCTGTGTATCACATCAGTCTAGTTCCAGGATATTCACCCTGCCACACTCTGTAACCCATTCAGGCAGGAGGGTGGGAGGTAGAATACAGGTTTACAAGTTCATCGCACCCTGCTCACACTTGGAAGAACAAACAGTTTGCTGCTTTGCATCTTTGGTTTCCAGTATTTCAGTCTGTAACACCATAACCCGCATTTCATTTTGATATCTGCCAAACCTTAAGTATTGTAACTTCCATTAACATTAATCCGCTGGGTTATATAAATCCGCCAATTTAAACCAGTGGGTTTGAGATATCTCTAGTGCAGCACCCCCCAGGTATGCACAGTTTAGATAGACAGGAGTGCATTGGTCTAAAAGTGCATTATACTGGGGGATGTAGGGTTGGAGATCTGTTTGGAACTTTGGATATATCTTTTGTACCCTGGTGGAATTATGTTAGTAGGCGTTACACCTTGGAAAATTTGTTTTTCGGAATACACATGTATTTTTTGACACCTTGAAATACACTGTACATACCCATACATAATGTATCTAATAAATGTTGCAAAAGAAGAACCCACATAAAGAATGTGGCAGGCAAGTCAGATGGGGTGATGTTGTTGGCCTACAGGCATCTCGAAACTACTGTAGATTCCAATTATTTGTATACCTTTTTTCTGTATATTTCGTCTTTCTGTATAGAATTCCAAAACACCAAACCATTTACCATCCACTCAATGGTAAAAGCAATGTATAACTGTATCGCCCATAATCGTAAAGTTTGGTGTATTGTATAGAATCTTGTCCGATTTTATCGTAAAATGACCCGAAACTATAGGCTAAATTTTGGGTTTGTATTGTAGTTTCGGGAGCGGGGACGCCGTCTACCGGTCGACAACCGCACTCTTTTGTTTCTTGCTATTGTTCTGCTATCGAACAGTCGATATCGGTACCTTTGACATACGTTGATCTCATCAAAAACCTGTTTTTCAAGGCTCAAACGACGCGACGAAAGTCAGCGAAACGTTAAGAAAAACAAGATTTTTGCCCGAGCATTTGATCCTTTACGCTGTGATTTGCCGCGATTTACCGTTATTTGTGGCTGTATTCGGCGGAGAATGTACTCTTTAAATTCTTTTCCCGTGAAAATTTTGCTTATGTAGCGTAGATGAATCATATTTTACAGCACAATTTCACGTAAAATGTAGCGGCGAAGGCTGGGTGACGCCGCCGGGCAGCCATCTTTGTTTACTCATGTTTACGCATGTTCTAAGCGCTGATTGGTTTGCGTCATGAAAACATGTGCTCTGGCTGTGCTCTGATTGGTTGGCTGCAAGATTTCACGTGATCATCATATGGCGGGAGTTTTTTTCCAGGAGTATCCCACGCAGTTCGGGCTTATCTGAACCAACCTCCTTGTCTGAACAAAATAGATTGCGTATTTATTCCAATATGGTGACGTTAAAATCGCGGGAAAGGTAGGATTGTACTTTGATTAAAATTTTGCAAAATAAAGTTGCGATATCGTGAGTGTGTTTGTGTGTCTTGCTCAAAATCCTATTCGCCCCCCCCCCTCCTTCGGGACGTCAATATCGCTAGTTCGGGGAGTCGTATAGTTCGGAGAGTCGTATAATTTACGCTGACAAATGGGCTATACAGATATGCGGAATCTACTGTATTGCCCCTGAGCTACATACCACCCAGCACACAAAGCACACCTCCTTGAACTTTACAAAGAATGTTTTTACACATCACGTTCGCAGCACAGGCAAAAAGTTAAAGAGGTATGATGTATCACCATCAAACGTCAACAGTCTTCATATCAAAGCCAGTCTATGGCGCTTAATGGTACTTCCTTGGCTTTGGAAATTATTCTTTCCTAACTCAAAAAGAAAGTATTTAAGAAAGTCAGGAACATGTATTAACACCTTGTGGTAGAATTGAGCTTGATAAATGATGGGCTTTGGTAAGTAGATTGGGACTTAGTTTGCTCATATCACCCACCCCCACACTCCTCTCAGGAGGATGATGTATGCCTGAGAGAGTGTGATGATGCAGATAGATAGAAGCAAACAGTTCCCTGCATCAAACCTGCATCCGATCACCATGGCACATTAGAGGCTGCACTGAGGACATTTTTACCTTCAAACAAAGTTATCAGATTGCTTTCCACATCATATCTTTTACCTCTTTTGTGAAAGTGAAATAAAACGTCTCACCTGTAATATCTGGACTGCAGGTACGTGGAACACACCGCCTTGGAAACATGACTGGCCGAGCCAAAGTCGATGACCTTGACTCTGTACGGCTGCCGAACAGGGTCCACCAACATGATGTTCTCTGGCTTCAGGTCCGCATGGATGAGACCCAGGCTCTTCAGTTTGAGCAGGGCGGTGAGAACCTGCTGCAGAACAGGACGGATGTACTTGAGCGGCATGGGGCTGAACTTGCTCTGTTTGAGGAAGTCGTACAGGTTCTGCTCCAGCATCTCGAAGACCAGACATGTGTGGTTCTTGTGCTGGAAGCACTCGTACGCCCGCACGAAGTTGAACTCGTCGGCATTCTCCGCACTCAGCCTCGCCAGGATGCTAACCTCGATCTGCCCCTGCCGCGCATACGACGGGTGATTCTTCAGGATCTTGATCGCAACAATCTCGTTTGTTCCCCGCTTCCAACATTTTACCACCTGCCCGAACGTCCCGCGTCCTAGGAACTCCAGCACTTCGTACCGATTGGTCAGGGAACAAATCACTTCATGTTGCACCAAGTTGTAGTCACCCTCATTGTTCGAGGAGCTATTCTTTGAGGAATTCGTGGTGGTCGTGGTTACGGTATTGCCACTGGCCTTGTGATGTGAGGTGTCGAGGTGAGTTACGTTGTCCAGCTCTTCGCTCTTCCGCTTGAGGCCGCACTTCTGGTAGGTGTCCAGAAGTTTGATGGTGGAGGCTCGCACAAAGTTCTGGTTGGCGTGGAGCGTGCTGGCATTGTTAGCGCTGACGGCCGCCACATTTGCGTTCCGCAAATTGGCATTGAGGGTCTGGAGGGGGGCTATCGACGCCGTGATGGTAGCCGTGCTGATGGGGATCCCATGGTCATGACGATCGACTCGTAGTTTCTTACAACTGCTGAAGGCACTGGAGTGATGAGAACCAAGATGGTACACTCCTTGTGAGGACATTCCTATGAGAGAAAAGAACAACAGTTACTCAACCGTCGTATTCCTCATGAAGCAGACAAGTGCATGGGATTTTAGATACCTTCCTTTGATGGCCTCACGTAACTGTAATGGGATCTGCTTGCTGGTTTATTGCGTTGCACCAGGAATTTGTCCTATGACAAAATGCTGGATCGTGGGACAGAGAATGGGTGGGGGCAATGTCCTACTGATTGAGCCGTTTGATAGATCAGCTCACCAAGCAGATTATTGCATCTAGTCCTGCCTTTCAACATGCCTCTCACAGCCTCTAGTCCCTGCTTTCCACATACCACACAAGGAGGAAAATAAATTCCTTCTACCTCTACCCATCAGAGAACAAGTTATATAACACATTAACATCAAACTGCTCGGCCTATTAGTCTAGATACTGGGACATGTGAGTGAGGTCAGTAACCTTCCAACAATCTGATGAACTAAGACTAACAGTAACAGGCCTTTTAGCTCATGGCCAAACCAGCGGAAATTAGGTACTGCACTGCCGCTGTCAACAAGGCTACAGAGCTTTTAGAGTCTACACCCCAAAGAACATAGTATCCTAATAATCTAGGACACAGCTTTATTTGGGCTTGGTGATATTGGAAATCTATATGTACATCCAAACAATGTGATAACCCCATTCCATGGTAGTTTACAAAAGCCTTCCCTACGACTCAAATATTTTCTTTCCCGAACAGATCAATTGTGATGGGCATATGGCTGCAGCCACCATTTATTCTATCTTCATAATTCATGTTCCAACAAATATACAATAAATTAAAGGCAATCATCTGTGACATGATGTGCATAACATGACTTTGGCCATTGTCTAGAATAATTTCCATATTCATTGTGTCCTTCATCTGGGTTCCCCTTTTCTATAAAAAAACAACCAGTCCCTATGGCTGTTTCATGGTAATGCATTTTACAATACAATATCAAAAAAACACTTTTTAAAGAAGCCATTTCAACCTTACGCCGAGCACCCACAAACTGACCATGTTATTGATACTAGTATTCTTTTCAGGCTTGTCTAGGTACTAGGTGTCTATGTCAGTATGTGGGTAATTCTTTTTGACAAAAATACTGCAAAATCAGTAAATTTGACAAGGTTTTATTTCTTAGCAGTGATTATTATCAGGAAAATTGATGTCATTGCTATCATTTTTTTTCAAACCATCTGCGAAATGTCATTAAGAACTAACTGCCTATTCTTAATTTTCATCAACCCGAAAAAAATTGACAAATTTTGAGAAATCAAAGTTGATACACTTACCAAACAATCGCATTTACCAGTGCTTCATACAGTACACCAGTAGGCATGGTAACAAAATATTGTCATATTTCTCAGAGATATGGGATGAAACACAATGCCTTTGGGAGTATCTGGACATGAAAGCTACATGCGGTATGGGAAATATCACATCACAGGCTACGTGCAGACCAGCATATGCAGCTGACATATAAAAAGGCTTCATGCATTTAGGACTATTCCATTCACAACGGTCAATAGGGGTTGGTACAATTGACCCAATGAAAGTGTGGGAAATTTATCAGCTGAGTAAAAGTTCAATTGCTGACAGATCGAAGTAAAAAGAATAAAAAATGTTCCTTACTGTCCCATCTTAAGTCTTATCAGTTAAGTACAAACATCTAGAGAAACTGGTACAAAAGAAGTTTTGTTTTAACTGGCGATAACATATGCCCCTTTTTATGAGCGATAACATGTGCCCTTTTTCCTAAAAAATTGTTGACTGACGGGAACAAAATTATAAATAAAATACGACACAATGTTCAACATTGAAAAATACATTCAATATTTCACAATGATGCATCAATTTGAAATCAATTCAATGCACTTCATTAAATACATGGGTAGACCAATCCTATCCATTGAAGATTCCACCTCCAGCTTGTTTCAATGTCTCTTCCAAGGACACCCTGGATATGCAAAAATTTTTGCAGAAAGTGTAAAGGGCACTTCTTGAATGAATCAGTGCATTTTTACATTCATAGCAGTACCCCTAGCATGTAACATTGGATGGTATGGTCCAAAGCATTATCATGTTGTTGTTGCCAATGTATTCCCAACAATTTCATGATGTGACAATGACCAAAGAGCTATTCTAATCTTAATCGTTAAATTCAAAATTAAAGTTAGAAATCCTGTTAAACTATACAACACCATGAATTATCTTCCTTCTCTAGGAGGTTGTTTTTTAGAATATATCTTCTTTAATAACAGCTGTCAAAGACAAAGGGTTATACATGAATAATGGCAGAGAAATTGTAATTTCTGTCACAATAATTCAAACAATCATCCACAAATAGAGCTAATTTTTTCACCCATTTAACAAAGTGGCAAATTATGTTCCCATCTGCCAGCTAAAAAGCACCACAAGGCTTTGGTAGTTGACATTCGTCTTTCTATTTCGGCTGGGCAAATTTTCTGTAATCTCCCTTATTATACACACACAATGAATGCAATAATGACAAAATTGTCAATTCGTTCTGGGACTCAATGCATATCCATTCAATCACTACTTGATGTGTTTTTGAGAGGAAATGGATTTCAGGAAGCTTTTCCAAGAACAGCCTGAAGCCGTGAAGGCTACGCCAGAAATTCACAATCTTCCTTCAGTAAATACATTTATGTCTAACATATATATAGAAGTACATGTATGTGGAGATGTCCATAATATCTCAATATGTACATACAAAAGATATGAATTGGCTTTCTTGAAATCATTGTCCGGACACAAACTAACCCTCTTTACCTACCTATTTACTGATAAGATTCAAGATTAGCAACAAAAAACCTTGTGCATTTTCACGAAAACAGCCTACCAAACAATGTTGTTAAATTTTTGCTGGTTGGCTTCTTGAACTCTTCTCATATAGATGTGTACTTGCTCGGACTTGCTGTGGTCAACACCTAATAGCCAATATTTCCCTGCCATGCCTTACCTGTCAATCACTGTGGGGTATAAACAACTTTCAATGATTCCAATGGCTGTAAGTGTAACTATGGAGAAACTACTGAGGCTGTAATCAGTACCATTCAAGATGGCTGTTGTGATCTGGTGCTCTAAGACCATAAACTTTTCATGTGAGTCACAAATATCATGTTTACAATCATTCGCAGTTCCTATATGTAACAACAGTTTACAAAAACAATGTCACAAGTTTTCGCCTGACTTTTGCACCCTACCAGACAGTTGGTAAACACAACAGAATGGAACAGCAGATGAAAAACTTTTAGCAACAGACAAATACAGCAAAGTTATTCTATAACTGTTAGTGTAAAACATTAACAACTTAATAACAAAAATTTGAAAATGCAGAAAAAACTAGTCATCAGAACGAAAGCATAATTGTATGAAATTCAGCTGTATGAAATAAGCTGCTTTAGCTCTAGCAGTCATGTGGTAATGACATTGATATAGAATGAGCAAATGGCTTAGTTCTAGCTGACTTATGTAATCAAATCTTACTGTATGTATGTCATTTAACCAGCAAAAATAAATCTCTATTTCAGAGTGTAGTCTTTTCAGTAAGAAGATACTCCCATAGGGGAGGTAATACTGCCTGAAGACAATATAGGAAAGGTTAGGTTGTTTGTCACTGTTCTTCCAGTCTAATTTGTCACACATTAACAACTAGAGGGGCACCTCCCTGGAAGGGGGTCATATTCTTATGTTGTCTGCTCCCTGTTCTGCCGAACAGCGACTTTTCATGCAGAAACGAAAATCACTATTTCAAAACTACACATTGCGGGGTCGGTGAAGTTGGCAGAATGCTCATCCAAAAGGTACAAGGCACATGTACCAAAAAGGATTACATTACAACCTTCCAAAATAGGTGAGCTAGGTTCAATCACATGGACATTGCAATACCCAATTTGTCGTGGTGATCTTTTGGAACTGAATGCACCCCTGTTGTCTCACAATGTCTGTATTTGGGGCTCCCTCCTGCACTACTCCATGGAGACAACAGGCTGAGTGGCAGCCCATTTACACCAGAAGCTTCCCTGGAACAGCTGCAAAGGAACCCCACTAACCTGCCATACATTTTCACACAGAAATTTTCAAAATAATACCTGCATCAATTTGCACTAAAAACGGGATATGGCCTTCTTTTTGACATTTATCTATAATAAAAAGTCATATTGTATAAAACGAAAGCAAATAACAATGGCACATAATTCTTTCTGTTCTGAAATATGAACACAGCATTTTGCTTCAGCTAAATGCATCCTCAGGTAACCCAAATCATGGCAAATGTTGCAATCAGAAAATACCCAACAAATTTACTGTTTGCTTTGGTGCCTGATTTTCAATTGGTTCACATGATCACAACTGAAGTAAGCTGAGATGATATTACGCCCCCTCTCCCAGTCCCAACCTCCTTTAAAGTTTGATATGAGACCGAGAGTGCAAATGAGTAACACAGCAGCACGAAGACATTGTTATTAGAGTACTCCATGGGTCGAAGATGAGGTCTTCTATCATAGTGTCAGCAGCAAAAGCTTGAACTAGTCCTTCCCATCACATGTACTAATCACAGCAGACATGCTTCTGATCGCCCCAAATTGCCTAACAGCTATTCAGTCCATGTCTTGTCTCCAGAAGGCTGACCGTCATGCAGTCTTTATAATCAAGCCAGTGTTCAACTTACAGTGTGACGGGGGTTCATCTAAATCAGGAAAGAGGGGCGCTGCACCCTCTTGTTTCAGCCCAGCGCCCCCTTGTCGAATTCAGATTTTAGCTTAATATCCAGCATACAGCCTTCACTCAGCAATCGATTCTTCCATAAATACATATAACTTACTCCATGGTCTGTGTGTGCTCCCTCTTGTTCAATTTTTCTAGAAAAAAACCTGTGTGACATTGCTGGCAACAACTAGTCTCTACCAGACTAACTATACAGGCTATAGTGAAGAGAATATTTGCCAGGGAAGTTTGGACACCATACAGGCATAGGGTTTCAATTGTAGGCACAGCTATGGGAGGGGGGAGGCGTTAACCTTACGGTGGACTGACTATCCTTTCTAATCACTCCTTTTTGCCTAAATAATTTTACAATCCCTTACCCCCCCCCCCCAGGAAAACCTGGTGGATGCTTGACCACAACTACCAAGAACTGCCTCACAATTACCTGTACAATCAGACTGTAATGGTAATACCGAATATCAGTCTGATCTTTGAAAATCCTATTTTCAAACAATAGCTGATCGGCCTGATCCATTAACAAATCGTGGCTTCCAAGACATAATAAATCCAATGATTTTTCTTCCACATCTTAGCATAATTCAATGAAAATATAGTCTTAAGTCAGAGTAATATTGGTCTGAAATAATTCTACAAATATCCATGGTTATGATATATGAAAATTATCTCTACTCCACAAATTTCTACCTTCTTCTAGATAAAATTAAAGGGGTGGAATGTTGGTGTGTTGTTTTTCTGTAAGGCTGATAATTTGCATAGTTAACAAATGTAAGCGGTTATATCTTCTAACTCCTTTGAGCAGCTCCCTATGTCAGTATGTGTACTAATGGTTGGTACCAATGTCCATTGTGCATTTTTGTTGTTTCCATATTTCCTCTCCAAATTCGTCCGAAAACTGGCTTCCCCTAGGACATTTTCGTCCCTTCAGAATTCAAAACTGATTCAATAGACATCCAAGATGATGTCACTCTCTGGCTTTGGCTCTAGTCTGGTGTGATCGTAAAAGATAGGAAATAATTATAGAACTGGGAGGTCCAAAAATAGGGGTGGCATAATCCAACTTATGCGTGACTACACTCACATCTGGAACTCCATACATACAGACTGTACATATAAATCATATTCTGACGAAATCCCTGTTATGGATATTATTCAAGTCAAATCTATTTGCGATTATTTTTGTTGATTTCCAAACGCCAGGAACTGATCGTGGTGGGCCACAAATGCTGGCCAAATTCCTCTCCTCCAGCAAGCTGTCTGGCCCTGTGACTGTCAGGTCGTGATGACTTCACCAATTTGCTAATCGCGAGGACCATGACAACTTGTCAGTTCCATAGACAAACGGACACTAGCCGATATCATACACTAGGTGGAGTGATAATCTGTATGTAGGTAGGCAGACAACAAGGCGGAATATGGACGAGGAAAAAAGTAGGCCATCTGCAAAATGTGTGCGTCATTCCTGCCCCCCTCCCACAGCGAGTAGCGCATATTTTCTCCCTATGATTTGGAACCCCCAGATTCTACAATATGCCATAACAGACTGCACATAATGTGGCGACATCCTGTCAGTGGAGTCTCTATCATGCGACAGATAAAGTTATGTGGATCAGTTGAGTATTGGATCGGTATTCTTGCGCAATACTGCCGTTCTGTGGCTACCATGCAAAACAACACGCTATGGGAAGCCTCACAAACAACTTCTGTCATCAGCCCAAGTTTTCCCGATTTTTCTGAAGCTCGGATTCGACCTTCAACAAATTCAACAGACGATCTATGATGGCCAAATGGAACATAATGCACAGATCTTACCTTCCAGAGGCGGTCCAGAGCTGGGGCATTATTTGTGTGCCCAGGAAAGCTGATATTTGTAGGACTGTTGAGTGTGAGGACAATAGCCCCTCGACGGTCCGACCCAGCAAGATGGTGGTTTCCGCGCGAGAAAAGTCACTCCTTTTTCCGCCCGTTCCGTTCTTAATATCCCGTTCCGAGGTTTCCTGTTCTCTTCCTGTGTTTCCCCCTTCCTTTGGTAGTACGATTTTGGAATAACATACAAGTGTACCCCCTAAAAACGGCTCACAGAGCCCGAATTCCTCAGTCCAGCCTTCTTTGCAACATGTCTGCTTGCAATGGACACACTTCCCCCAACCTACTTAGCATACCTGACGTCACCATCTCGATGGTATTTTCTCGATTAGTCAACCAATCAGCGAACTCGACCTACATGATGCTGCTAGGTGATTGGTTGAAAGGACTAGGTCTACTAATCTAATTATAATATTGACCAATCACAGTCCTGGTTCCCTGGCCTTGTCTTCCGTTTGTTTGCAACATCAGACCATAGGACAAAGTTGCTAAGTTGGGATCTAATTTCTATTCAAATGTCGCTGAAAGGCGGGAGTTTTGGCGACGGCGCTTGAGTCATAACAAGAATGGATGAATCAGCCAACGATTTTGCTCCAACGGGAGAATTACATCATTTGCTCTCCTATTACATAATAATTCTTTTAGTACTTTATGAGGTAGTGGTTGTCCACAATTATTCTCCAAGCAGAGGCTTCGATCGAGAGGGGTAGTTTTGTCCGGGATTTAACGGAGAGGAACGTTAAAATCCCGGACAAAACTACCCCTCTCGATCGAAGCCTCTGCTTGGAGAATAGTCCACAATGTACTAGACGATTTACTGAACAGTTACATGAAAAATTCAATGTTTTAACTTAATAGGACCCAGGCCTAGGTATTACTAGTAGGTATTCCTCTAAGCACACAGGTAGTGGTACACTTTATAAACTCTATGATCTGCCTCCTTCCTACTCTCCACGGGTTTCCTTGCTTTCTTTGATAGTTTCTGACAAGTCAGAAGATTGTAATGGTAACGTTAACAATCTCCCCATCCAACCTCTGCTTGGAGAGTACCACTTTGGCCTGCCTCTATGATCTAGCCTCCACCAGGCCTTCCTGTTCCTACAGGGTATAGATCTGGTAGAGACTTATAACTATCCATCTTCCAAGCCTAATCACAAAGGAGACGGTATGATGATACAAAATCTTTGTATTTGACACACTTTTTTATTATTTTGAAACGCTTTGGTCCAACAGCCAGTTACGTCTGTAACGTTACAGAAAGTACAAAGCTGTCATGAACAATACAATGTATAGAGAGACAATGTATAAAACTTAATATTAGATGTTAATTAGCTTTTGGTCATACAAAACTCAATCTTACAATTCATTTGTCTGCAACAGCCATAATGGTGACAATGTGCTGATCAGTCTTTGCATCCCCAAACAATGTTGGTGGAAAGATCAGTCTGGTAACAGTATGTTCTCTTCCACTATAAATCTCAAAACTGTACCTTAGCTTAGGTACATCAATGTACTGGCCAGCTTTTATAAAACAGTCTGAAGTAAAGATATGTACAATTTTCACATACGCATCAAATGGACCCATTCTAAATTAGATGATCCTCAGCGTTGCATTAATTTTTGTTTTTTTTCCCGCTCTGAAAGTGAACTTCCTTCCCAAAATTGTAAGGCTGGGTGTCCTACGACAGCACAAAAGATCTTATGTCATGCTCTATAGCTTGAAGTTGTATTCGAACAATCAACCATCACAAAGTACAAGAGTGTGAGGCTATATCTAAGTGGAGCTTCCAACATGATGAGCTACATGTACATACATGTTGACCACTCATGAATGTACATTCATGTCCTGCTCACAAGTAATGGTAAGTGGAAACCACATGGAACTGACTGGAGCCTGTTTATGGTTTGACTTTTAACTACATGTACTTCTTTCTTGGATCTCATTATATCTGATACAATATGTCTATTGACTTTAGTATGTTGCTAGATTGGCATCTACAGAAATTAGCATGAAGGTTCATCTTATTTGGTGAATTACAGAAATGTTTACAAGGTTCTACCAAAAGTTACAAGTTATCAAGTTAAAAGCAACAAGGAACTAAAAAGCCAGTGAGGCTCCAGATTCAGATGTGAGATGCTACACAGGGACTTTAACAATCTATTCATTTAGCAGCTCCAAGAATGATGCAACAAATCTAAATCTTAAATGATGATATGAAATACAATACAAGTACTTGTACAAGTAAAAACATTCACATCTAGTTTCGGTTCATCATCATCGTTAGTTTAAGTTTAATAGATATAAAAATAATATTAACGGAAGAAGTAAAGGTCAATGTGCTTTGTTTACAATTGTTTGGAACTTCTCCTTTTCTTTGAAAACACTACACAGTTAGGTTGAAAGTAAATATTTTGAAACTATTCTATGGACCCTGAATGAATTTTTGGACCCAGAACTGGTTCAAACATACATAAGTGGGATAAAGCATCTACCCTGGACCCTGTGGCATATGCAGTAATGACTTTTTCAGCTGCTTGAACTTTGCTTACTCAATAGTGTGCTCAAAGCTCTTCTCAAGTGATGAAAACAAAAAAAGCGGCTTCCTCCCAAAACAATATCAATGGGCACAGACATGTGAACTTCACGGGTTATAACTGAACTCTTATCACAGCAGCCTGCCTCGACATTCCTCCGACCCACAGTAGCAGTACAGCACCTTGCCTGCTACACTGCCTACTTGATAGTTGTAGTCCCAGGTCAGCTCTGTACCTCCACGAATGCGCCTGGGAAAACAAACAAGAACGTTCTTAACTACCCCTGAACTTCTGGGTTGTATTCAACAATATTTCTATCCAGCAACTAATTATCACTTTGAATCAGTGCATATAAATTTTGCTTACGTGCTTGCTACACAAAACACATGCCGGAAGGATTGATAAAAAAAGTGTCACAACCCGTTACTTAATTAACTGAAGGGACCACCCTTAAGATTCATAAATAAATAAGTACTGATGAAAATATTCTCAGGCAGAAGTTTTCCCCGATAAAAGTGACTTACTTGCTAGAGAAAAAGGCGACCCAAGGAAAGCGAAGGTCATGTGTGTCCACGAACACATTCTGTACGAACAGGTTTGGTGAACAGCTATGCTGTAAAGAAGACATCAATCAAGACAATTCATCATGTTACAGAGTATACAGTAGAAGCTCCATACAGGCAATTTACTTTGTCTACAAAAATATGCAGGTAGAAAGCAGTTAACAAAAACACAGCACACACAGCACTATGCAAGAGCAATGATAGTCCAGTACAATCTCCGTTCATGATTTCATTCCAATTGTGATGAAATGTGTACTTACATTGAGGTACCTGCCACAGTTGCCTATGACCTTGGCATCCATGACATAACAATGTTCCTCCCCAAAATACTTCCTGGTGCTTTTGTCAGGTGAGGGCTGCAGTACTGCCACTGGCTGCTGGGTGTCATCTGGGACTAGGACTGAGACTGGGGCTGGGACTGTGTCAGACGACATAAACAATAAATTAAAACTAACAATAAACAAATTAAAAGATATCCATTCTATCACATCAGAGTCTATAGATAATATGATAAACACTAAAACTGAATTGTGGACCACAGTCAATCACAGCCACTTTGAGCTTCAGTGAATGAAGTGATTTTCATATTTTGGCAATCTACTGCAAGCACATCTAAGAAGCAAATAACAAAATTGATACCGGTCTTTGAATTGTTTTGGAGATCTTAAAGTGGCAAAGTCTTTCCTTACTTTCTCCCTGCTGCCTAACTCTGTAAGTAATAGATAATTGGGTGCCAAACAGCAATTTCAGTATGCTGAAAGTTAATTGGTCATGAAATGACATCACAAATCTATCCAATCTTTCTTCTTACCCCTCGACATAAATCCAACACATTTCCTTTTGACTAAACAACTTACCTTCAAGTTGATCCTTCTCCTTTTTCTTCTTCCCCTTGTCTGAGCACTTCTCGCTGTCTGATGTCTCGTCTCCACTGTCGACAGCGAGCGATGTTGCGCCGACGATCATCAATTCAAACTCCCCGTCGGCTGGTTTAGGTTTGGACTCTTCAGACTCACTGGAAGAAGATGCTGAAAAAAAGTATACAGAATACAATGGTTTTACAATATGTAGATATGACACAAATACATTGTACATAACAAGGGGACATCCCTGGTTGGTAATTTCAGTGGTTGGGGGGAAAGGGAGTAGTTCACAGCATTTAATTTCAAGTATAGAAACAAACATCACTGTCTCAAATGTTTGTGATCAAATACTTGCGATGACAAAATTCTAGCGGTTGACTAGTGGCCGTTAAAGTAGCTAAAATTAAGTTACCATTAACAAATGAAGAATTACGGTATAGAATTCAGAGACCAATGTGATCAAGACTTACCCTTTACAACAACTTTCTTCCTGTGTTTCCTCTTTAGTCCTGCGATACGGTCTCCGTCAACACGGTACCCATAATGCCTCAATGGGGAACTGCTGTCTTTGCCTGGTGGACATTTTATGGTTGAGGAACAGTTTTTAGTACATAGTACATAGGACACAAGTCAATGTATATAAGGCAGTTCTCGAAATCAAGCTTGCAGTAGTCTTCTGACAAGTGACAATGTAATCTTAAATGTACCTTCCTATGCCCTTTTGCTCACATTTTCAGCTGGTAATTTTTGGAGGGTTCTGTACCAATCCTTACTAAGCTTGTAACTGTTTAAACTGAAATCTAGTCAACCAAATATTTGGCTTTTTACGGGAATTATTTTTCATATTTAATCTGTGTAAAAGCTTTACAATACCTTTCTTATCCTTCTCTTCCCCTTCTGTCTTTCCTGTCTTGTCTTGGATGTCACCCTCTCTTCTTTCTACTTTCTCCTCAACAGAGTCCTTCTCTGCTGCCACTGGACATGCCGTCCCATCATCCTTCTCAGACTCTTTACTTGCTCCCACGGAACCCTGCTGCGCTGGTGTTTTCTTGGGCGAAACTTCCATTGAGACATTCATATCTTTCAAGGCATCTTGGAAGGAGCGATTGGTGTCTCCTTTCTTTTGTCCTTCACCGCTTTGGTCTGGAGTCTTAATGGATTCATCTTTTGATTCAGAAAATTCCATGATATCAAAAATATTGTGCCTTTCCTGTTCTTGCCCAGACGATTCCTTCTTGGTTGGATTTGTGTCCACTGATTGGCCGAGGTCTTCCTTGCTTGACTGTGATTGGCCAGGTTGGCTACCTGTGTCACCTGATTTGTTCTCAGAGAGGTTCTTCTCCATCCAGGACTCCACTTTCTTGTCCGTGTCACATTTCTGAGGCTTCACAGACCTACAGTTGGTGGAAAACAAGAACAATTACAAGATCCTAACCAACCAACCAACCAACCAACCAAGCAGCCAGTTAATAAACTGTGAAAAGGTGTTCAGTTTTTATCTTATGTTAGTGTCTGAAGAAGAATTATAAACACATACTCCAAGACTTGCACAGACAGGAAAATGCAGGGGCAGTGTATCATGCGATAGAGGCAGGACGAGAATCGCATAGTTAGAAATAGACACTCTTATATAGTTGCCACTGAATCCCTCACCACTGCTCTGTAGTTTTCCCTGACCTGCCGGATGTTGACCCGCGCGACTCTCTGCGCAGGATGAGTTTGACACCCCCGCCGTTGTCTCCCGGCTTGTCCGTGATGTCAGGTTTGTAGTCGGAGTCGCTGCTGTTGTCCAGGTCCGGCTCAGGGGAGGTGGAGGAGGTGATGGAGGGTTCCTCTCCAGAGCTGCTGCGGCAGGAGAAGTAGACTTCATGTTAATCTGTAGTCCAGGCAAAGACTTCTTCTTCGATATTACATGGTTCATCATCATCATCATGATCATGGTTGACCTCACTAAGTTAGCCTGGGTGCCATCCTATTTGTACCGGGGCTCCTACATAGGGTAGCGAATGTAGGAGCCCCGGTACACCCAGGCTACATTAAGTTGAGTAAGACGTACATGAGACCATCGCACACCGGGGCATGCCCCTACTCTTTTTTGAAAGGTGTGGTGGGTTCTTTAACATGCGTGGGGTGTGGCTCTCCCCAAATACGGGACCTCTATTTAACGTCCTATCCAAGGGATTCCTAACCTAGGCTATAGCTAGGTACTCATTTTCACCTGAATGAAGTGAGGAAATTTGTGTGAAATGCCTTTCCCAAGGGCACAATGTCTGGGGGCAGCCCGGGATTGAACCCAGGTCCCTTTGTTTGGCAGTCAAATGTTTTCACCATTACGCCACACAACGCCACTAAAATTAGACTGGTTACTTAATGAGAAAATAAATTGTTCTCCAACACAAAGAAATTGACTTACCAGAATTTGGAGAATAGTTTATTTTCTCATCATGCAATTTACCAAATCAAATTAACTTTCATGCACTATATTAGACTGTTACCGTGCACATAAACCACTTCCAAAACATGATTTTCCTGATCAACCAATTGATTTGCAATAGTTAAGAGTCTATATGAACTGTTCAAAGCTTCATGTACTTCTTCAATGCTGGCATGGTTGACAATGAAAACATTCTGGTATCACTGTTTGAAGACAATGTCCCTGTATGTACATTGTAAGTTACATTCTCTGAGTTTAGCTTACCTCAACCTTCAGGCAATTCACTAATCTCTTTCCTCACCTGTTGTCTGAATCGCTGTCAGAGTTGTTCATGTCGCTCCCACTGCTGTCTGGAACATCGCTCTCGTAGCCTTCCTTAAACTTTTCAGCAATCTCTGTGGGAGTTACAGAACAGAAACATTACAGGGACAGCAGCAAGTCCAAATGACAACAGTGCAAGTATGTAGAGTTTCATTCACATTGCTCTATCCCTTAGACTTAGTCTAACTATTTGAGCATTGGGGCACCACAGAAGTT
This sequence comes from Branchiostoma lanceolatum, assembly GCA_035149815.1. NCBI lineage: Eukaryota > Metazoa > Chordata > Leptocardii > Amphioxiformes > Branchiostomatidae > Branchiostoma > Branchiostoma lanceolatum. Next base: position 10,844,968 of record CM068868.1, on the reverse strand, counting down.
TGGCAACCAGTTTTCTCCACAGGCACCTTCTTGATATTCTGGTCTTTTCAATTTTTCACTTAGTGTCATGCCTGTCCATTCTCTGATGTTATCCTCCCATCTTTTTTGTTGCCTTCCCCTCTTCCTTCCTCCCTGTATGGTTCCTTGCATGATAGTTTTAGCTAGTCCTGATGACCGTGACACGTGGCCGTACCACTTCAGTTTTCTTTTTTTTACTATGGTTAGGACTTAGGTGGTCCTCATACAGACCAATGTTTTGCTTGACTCCAGCATTTGAGACGCGGTCTTTGTAGGTGATCCCTAAAAGCTCTCAGAAGCATTGCATGTTACAGTCCACAGTTTTACTGCTGTCAAAAGAATTTATTGTACATGTGTGGTTCAAATAAAACAGATGTGACAGTGACTATAATTATCTTCGCCGTGTACTTTAGTACTCGGGGAAGATTATGTTTTTGGTTGAGCCAGCTGTTTGGTGGGTCTGTATGTATGTCAAGAGCATAACTCAAGAAACCTTTGATGAATCTTTATGATTTTTGGTAGGTGTGTAGTGGTTGTGCAAAGGAAGGTCAAGTTCAAAAATCGTTCACCTGGCGTTTTCCAACAGTACTGCAGTGGACTTTTAATTTTTCTGTGTTTGTATGTAGGCAAAAAAAGTGACGGAAACGTTGATGGATCTCAATGATTTTTGGTAGGTAGGAAGAGATTGTGGAAACGGAGGTCAAGTTTAAAAATGATTTATCTGGCGCTTTCCTACAGTACTGCAGCAGGCTTTGTGTGTGTGAGAGTTTGTATGTCGCCAGCATAACTCGAGGAGCTGTTGACGGTTGTGCATGATATTTAGTGGATAGTTAGGGGTGTCAAAGGGGAAGGTCAAGTTCGATAATGGGCCTCCTAGCGGGTATATGAGGTACTGCAGTAGAGCTTCAACGTTTGAGGCCAAATTTTCTGGAGGCGTCAGGTTCATGATTTTTAGGTAGTATATAGCGTCTGGGACGGCAAGTGAGTGGTGTGAATTATGGCCCCCTAGCTGCTCGTTTGGAACTGCAGTTGGCGTTTTTGTTAATACCCTTGGAGACGAATAACTTCAGCAGGGATTGACGGATTATCATAATTTATGGCATGTGGATAGTTTCGGTGATGCTTTACATAATTGAATACTTGTCATGCAAATAAGACGGTAATTTGCATAATAAATGAGTAAAGTTTATTAATCCGCCAAAAGCTTGTAGTCGAATTTCATGCAAGTGCTATGGTAATGATCTTTAAGTGGTGTATAGCTCTTGGGGAAGGGAGTAACTGATGTAAATTTAGACCCCCTAGTGGCTTGCTTAGAACTGCAGTGGGCCTTTTTGATGTTACCTTTGGAGGCGAATAACTCGGATAGGGTTTGTTGAATTTGCATTGTTTTAGACAGGTAGGTTATTGAGGTAATGATTAACAAATAACGACGTAAGAAATTGTAATCAGGGGCTAATTAAGTGGTGAAATAGGCTTGTTCATAATTGTTACCTCTTGTCGACCTATATCTAAGGACAACACCTGTTTGTCAACAGAGCTGTGTAAAGAGATTGATGCTCTCTGGGGTGACCTCACTGCAACCGGCCAAATTACACTCCCGCTGTGAATGTAGCTAAAATAAACAAACACAGGACTGTGCGGGGGCAAGTCAAAACAAAGTTTGGACACGGCTTTTCTGGATTCACCATCATGTTTCAACTGCTCAAGTGTGTAAATACAGGGCATGTTGCAAGAATTCTTTACGCAACACTTATGAGAAAACAATGAAAATGTTGGCAATCGATGTATTTAAAGAATTTGTGCAAGCAGCTGGCACTACAGAATGCATTTTACTAAGCTTTATGTGGTTTGTAAAATGCCGGTGTATATTTACCCTGGATGTGGACCACAGTCCTTCGTAGATGAGAGTAAGAAAAGGTTCTTGCACAGATAGCGAACATCCTCAATACCAGGATAATCTTCAAAACAGACCCGTGCTACCCATCAGGAGCGCTAGTTACCTATGTGATCCAGCTCAGCCAGGTACTCGTCCCCAAACATGTTCCCCCCCTTGTTGGCCGTGTCCTCTGTCAGCAGCTGCCCCGCGTAGATACAGATGAATGCCCCTTGGGGAATGTCGTCCAAACAGCGGATACCCCATCCTCTAGTTGGTTAAGAACAATTTTGTTAGCACGTTGTAAAACATCTTGCTTTCTGTTCTTTTCCTTTCTGACAATAGCATTCATCATTGTTGAATACCATGTAATGTATTATGTTGGTACATAACATTCCCGAAAAGATGTAACTTTTCTCCAACACACAACTTGTGACTCATTCAATTTTCCATAATATCATGTAATACAGCTTGGATGCTAAATGTGCCTTACCGTTTGGATGTGCGGAACACCTGTAGCCTGAGGCCTATGCCATTCTGAGCCACCCTATTGTAGCACTGTTTGCTACATTTGCACCTGGAGTTGCACTCATAGATCCTGTAAGTAACAACGGAGCACACAAGTCAAATAACACGCTAAGAGGGAAAATTAATCTTTCAATCAGCTTTGAAGAAAAAAGGTTTACATTTTGGTAACGTATATCTATTGGGTTCAGAAACATAAATTCCTAGTAGTAAAGTTCACATCGCAACTTACTGTAAAATCGTCTGTATACAATGTGCATGTTGCTCAAAAAGAGATCTTGTCCTAAAGTTTAATATTTCTTTGAAAATTTTCTTGATTATAGAAAATTCCATTATAAAGATTCTAATATGTACACAAGCTGATGGCATGGGGAAGGCTATGCAGGACAGGAACTTCTGGGCGGTCATGGTGGTTCGGGCGACAGATGGAGAATGGCAGCCGACATAAGTCAAGTAAGTCATGTATTATCGGGACCAACTAGGATCACGATGATCAGACTACCCTATCTAGTAGAAGTACAAATGTAAGTCCCTACCCAGTAGGTAGCTGCTCGGTGAGCCTGCGGTTCTCGTACCCTGCATCAGGGTCCTCCTGGCCGCCAGGGCGCGACCGGTACGCCTGAATGGTCAGCTGGTGACACGCACAGGTCTTCTTATTCTGAGGTCAAACAAAGCAATAACGTAGATAAGATGAGAACAGCCCTGCATTTTACATCCTAGCCCAGAGTCTGTCTGATTACGGGAGCGTATTAAATACATGCTTTGTCTCCATGTTGAACAGGCACGGTACATCACAGTAAAGTCCGCTTTTAACTATAGGTTCATTATAAGACATTACTGTTACAGGGAAGTTCCGATGTACATTGATTCTTAGGTAACTCGAGGGCCAAATAAAGATGACACATTTGCAACAGAGTGCATCCATGGCCATCCCTCGTGAAGGGACTGGTAATCCGTAGTATTATTATCTATTCCTTTTTTTGTATTCCATGTTGGGCTCCCTTGGAAATCAGCACACGGCTGAAGGGACAACCCAACTGTTTCCAAGATGAATAAATAAATACATATAATTATAAGTTTCCTATCAGTAGGCTAATATGTAAGGACACTCACCTGACAGTTGTCGGTGCAGTCACATGACACCAGGTAGTCAGGGTCCAGGTTCAGCTCCACCCCTGGTGTGGGGAGGCGCTGTTTGGTGTAACCTACATTGTCTGGATGTTCGTTGTTGATCTCATTAACACACTGAAAAACAAAATAAACTGTCATTTCTTACACACATTGTGTTAATCAAGAAAACAGAAGTTTGAAGGAAAAGTGTATCAATATGAAAGGTAGTTGACCTTTTCATCAATTTATAATTTTTCAAATGTTCTGATCTATTTTCGATGATCCTTGATTACCTAATTTTGATTGATCTTGAATCTGTCACTTTTCCTGAGTAAAGATTTAAAATTTGAACTTAAACAGTTACAACAAATCTCCTTGGAATGCTCACAGACAAGGAATTGTGACAATTCTTCATTTCTACAGTCCATGTTTTCTTCTTGTACCAATTTTTCATCCAATTTCACTCCTGCCACCTAGCCCTACAAACATATCTAGATATTTTTATATCTAATTTTGTGACAGTGAATTACCTGTACCAAACTCAATATAAGTTAACTAGAGGACACAAGTTCTAAAGTCTACTGACAGAAATGGGCACATCTTCATTGCCGTTGGAGATGTCGGGAATCTTGACATAGTTCTTCCCCAGCATCTTGTTGTCCAACATCACGTAAGGGTCGAAGCAGAACTGGTCGATAGACAGGAAGTCCGTCTTGGTCTGCGTCAGATACCGCGAGATATCCCGTACGTTCCGCACCATGCGGGCACACGGGGTCCGGTAGGAGACGTCTCGAGTGCCACCAGGGCGCTTCTTACCAATGTACCTAGAAGTAGATGTGACAGTGAAGTACTGTAAATCACTCTAATATAGCAGTAGGAAAATATAGTGGTTGGGGGAAAATGGAGTAGGTCATGGCACTTAATCTTAATGGTGGGGACAAACATTACTGTCTCAGATATTAGTGATCAAATGTTAGCGATGATGAAATTTTAGCTGTTGACTAGTGACCGTTAAATCAGCTAAAATTAAGTTACAGTTAACAAATCAAGAATTACAGTAGATGTGACAGTGTCCATTAAAAGGTAAAGGTAGTCCCATAGCCTTTTTGAGGCTGTAGGGGCAGTGGGATGTTACTCTCTGTGTCTAGGGCACGGTATTGGAAGGCAGAGCTCAACTCTCTCTCCTAGGTTATTGGGTTAGAATCCCCTGACATGGCACCAATGCTGAAAGGCACAACATCTGTGGCATGTCAGAGGATTAGAACCCAGGACCTCTGGGTTCTGGGCCAAATGCCCTAACAGTTATGCCAACAAATGTACATCTACAAAAAAGATTTAAGACAGGTGCATCATTTTCCAGTCTAAAAAGTATGCGTAATCTGCCTCCTGTGTTTCATGTTTATCAGGCCAATAGGCTATCAAATCAAATTTCATTAATTTATGACTTAAGTTTTGCAAGAAAAGGCATTAATTCAATACTACAAGATGTTTCCCTTGCTACACAGAGAAAAGAGACTAGCATAAGGCGTGGTCATGACTGAATGATGTCCAAAGCTTGTCCTACCTCTCCCATTGGTACAAGATGGGCACTTTGAGTGGGTTGATGTGTGGCCATGCTCCCCGTCCCCTGTACTGGTCAGGATTGGCAGGACGGACGTGACTGACACATGTCGGAGTGCACTGATGTGGACAAAACTTCAACATTTTGGGAGTGGGAACCTCCGTAGGGTCCGTGTCTACTGTGATGTCTACGACGCTGTCCTCGCTGGAACGGCTGTTAGAATCTGCAAATCACCAAACCAAGTAATGGCTATGATATTATACACAGACTTCTTGTTGCATTTGTTTCTTCAACACAATAATGGATTTGTTGACCATTAAAGTGGTTTTCACGAGAAATAGTGGTACCTACATGTACATAGCAGAAGCATGCAAGGAAACGCTGTTTAACTTCCTCCCTGCTACCAAACCCCATAACAAATACAAATTTGGTGCCAAGAGGGTACCTCAGCAGTGAGATGGTTAAGAAAAGAGAATGGACAAAATCCTGCTAAGTACTCACCTCCCTCCTCCATCAGCCTTTTCTGGAGGATGCTGGCAATGTCCTTTCTGCCCACAGATGTACTACTACTGGTATAATGGTCAGGAAATGGTCTCCTTGACCTTGGGCCTGTACTTTTTCTTGCCACCTGCTTCTTCAGGGGCCTGCTTTGTCTCTGGGGAAAGGTTGTGACTGGGGGCTGGGCGGTGGGAACTGTTTGTTTGGCTGCAGCGTTTGACTGCTGACTGGTCACTGTTTGTTTCACAGATGTGTTTGACTGCTGGTTGGTTACTGTTTGTTTCAGAGTGGTGTTTGACTGCTGGCTAGTCACTGTATTTTTTTGCGAGGCACCAGTGATCTGTAACCAGGCCTCCCTGTTGGTAACAGGCCTCCCCATCCCCCCTCCACTATTCTGCAACTCGCCGCTGCTCGAAGGAACCAGTTTGGAACCAGCTTGCAGTTTCTCGATGTCCTCTGTCAGGAGTTTCTCGAAGGAGAGGCTGTTGGAGTCTACGGTGCTGGAGGAGCGCGGTGTGCTGCTGCGGGAGGGGGGTTTGGACTGACTGCCGCTGGGGGCCGATGCGGAGGCTGGCTTCTTCTGTGTAGACTCTGATCCACCGGCTGCCTTGCTTTTGGCTTCTGCAAATCAGCAGAAATACAGTTTTTATTCAATCAATCAATCAATCAAGCAATTAATCTATCAATCTATCAATCAAGCAATCAATATCCTATAATTAGACTAGAATACAATATTGGCCTTGGCAGTCTTCCCGTCCAGTTTGGAGGGGGGTGTCACAGGAACACAGATAATTAGGGCAATAATTTAGGACAAAATCTAGAGACTGGTTTTATAGATATGAAAGGTGAATAATCATTACGATACAAATTATGCTTGTCCTACAATAATAACTGTCCAAAACAAAGTGTAACCACCTTCATCCTCAGCACGTGTGTACTCGATGTGTGGGCCGCGTGTTTTCCCCATGGTGTGGCTTCGGATAGACTTTGATCCCCCAGTCTGTGCCTGTTCCTGATGGGCCTGTGGATGTACCGTATTGATAAGGCCTTGTCAGCATGGAACATATACTATAAAGTGTACATCCCATAGAACATTTCATTGTTCAGAAACCTGCACTTAATCATTACAACTTATATACCACTAAGGTAAGCTTTACAGTAATGAGAAGATTAAATACTATTTTCATGAAGCTGAACTGTAACTGTCATTTCAATTTGGTTATGTGCCTTGGTGCAAGGAAGCAAAAGCAAGACAGGAAAAGAAATATAGACCTAGGTCAATATAATCATAGAGGTGCTTGGGCAGAAGCTGTAACAGAGGGGGAAATGTCCAAAATGTACCTGAAGGGTAGACATGACAAATGATGATACATGTACACGTAACAGCTTCAAGTCTATGGAAATGTTTTGCTTCTGGTAAAGTTGGATGCAAATATGTGGACAGAAAATCAAAGTGGTTTGGTGTTGACAGACAGAATTGACTTACAAAAGCTTCATAAAGCGGCCAAAGCCTTGTGGATCCCCGATAGATCCACTCCGAGCGCTTGTCTGTCGGGTAATACATCTTCACCAGGCTGCCATCCACCGAGTCCACCCGCGCGTCCCACCACTGGCCGTTCCACTCCGTACGGATCTTCTGCCCAACCTTCACCTTAACCATGGCTCGCTACAGAAAACATGCACACTGTCAGGATTTGTAGCTGTATTGATCGATTCAAGGAGTCAACATCATCATCATGGATGATCGTTATTGGTCAACTGGTATGCAGGTATGCAGAAAAGCAGCTAGCAACATTCCATGAAAGGACATAAAAGGTAAACCGTATTGACCTGTAGGGCAATATCATGTCCTATTCTATAACTTAGTATAAACTTTAAGTTTAAGTGTATCTTTTATCAGTTAAGATTTTTAGATATCTGAAAGCATAGAAAACTGAAGCATATTAGAATTATCTTGCAACTTATTTCAAGTGTTATTCTGAGGGTCAGGAATTAAGGGTACAAGGTTTGGCAGGACTATCATCAATCGTATTTGAGTCTCAGCATTTCTTATAAAAAAAACTACTAAACTGACCTCAGGATACCCCTGCAAGTATTCTCTGATGAACTCCCTAGAGTTGGGGTGGACGTCCTCCCAAGCGTTTGCACTAGGCTTGCACACCTACAGCACAACAGATGTGTAGAATATAAACTTTCTGTTACAATTTCTTGCGACACTCTCGCATCAAGTTCCAAGAGAAATTATCAATTTGGTTATAAATTACATGGGTGTAATTGAAACAGGCTGCTCCCAACCTGGTGTATTTGGTTCCTTCTGAGGTAGGTTGCAAAGCCGTCATCGAAGAAGATGAGATAGCGGGATTTGTTTGCTTTGGATGGCAGCTCTGCCACAATCCCGGCGTACAGGTACTGCACAGAGTCCCCCTCCTCGTCAACATACTGACCTGTAAAGTAAGGGAAGTCAAATACTTACAAAATACATCAGGAAACCAATCACAGTGAGATCAAATTATAGCTGAAGTGACTTTACTCACTGCTCTGCATGGACCCTTTTTAAAACTCATTGAAAAAATTAAGTATCTTTTACTCTGATAAAGAAAATAAACTTCAAATGGCCCTTTGTAGCTTATACAGAAGACAATACTTTTTTTCCAGTAGTGGGTGTCTTCTTGTTCTGAAGATTACATTTCAAGCTAAATCTCTATAACATACAATATACAAATGCAGTTGTACATGTACCTACAAGAAGGGTAGTCTCTACCAGACTAACTACGCCGGCTATAGGGAGAATATTTGCAAGGGTTTCACTTGCAGGCTCCTAGGATTGCAGATTGGACCCTCTCTCTGTAGCCGACTCCCTTCATACAATTCACTCTGTTTGGCCAATTTCTACTATTTTCCAAGCAATCCACGGGGCCTGGTAGAGGATACAAGAAGGGAGGACCCATAGACTCCTTACCATTGGCATTGCCATTGATGTTGTTATACTTAGCAACCTACCCACAATCCTGCTGCCAGCATGGAGTACTCCCTGTCCCACTGTCTCGCAGAACGCAATGTGGTTTCCTGACAACAGGCTCTTCCCTTTTACATCGTACTTCACCTTGTACCTGATCTGTATGGAAGGAGAGTGACGGATTACTCTGGAACATATCTATGGAAGAATGGACTTCAGTGAAAAATATGCCAGTGAGGCTAACTTTCTTCAAAGTCATATGATATTCAGAACATAGCACATTCCAAAACTACGTCTATTTCCATGCATTTCATCACAATTTATGACTTGATCCCCATCTTTACAATTTACAATGTATCTTAAATCCAGATTGAATTACAGAGTTATAAATGTTTGCTTTTCTGCTAAATTACAAAAGGGTTTAAAATGTCAGTATCCTTTCAAACCTTTGCATGGTAGTATGAACTTATATCATCTTTGATATAGATTCAATTGCTTCTAGATCTGACTGGGAATTAAGAAGACTTCCTAATTATAGAAGTCACCAAAATGACTGATAAACTTTTCTCACCACTCCCTTCTCATCGGTGACGATCTTTATGAGGGTACCCTGGTACCAGATGTCGTCTTTTTTCTTCCCCATGAGTCTCATGCCCACAGCCAGCTCTGCAGACACAGGGTCTGACGTACCCGGAGCCACCTGCAAATGTAGACAAAAATCATTTCAACACAAACTTTGAACTTTGCACTCTCTTGTCATTCCTATCTTTAGCAACATCATAGTATTTCTCAGCTCTGATATCACTGTTTCAAGCTTTTCTTTTTTATCATATTTTACATTATATTACGGCAGCTATTTTGTTTGTAAATTTGATTCAGCTCAGTGAAGCTCAATTGCAAGCTGTATTAGAAACAATCAACCATCTAAACACTCTTAACACAGGAGATGGTGGCTAAGCTAATTCAAGATAAAAGCAAACCTGTGAAGATGGTCCAGCCTCAGCAGTTGACACTTTCACAGCCTCTCTCTGAACCTGCTCCTCATGCTGGACTGCTATTGGCTGCTCAGAGGATGCTCCTGTCTCCTGATTGGTTGTTGGTACAGAACTCTCAGGCTGGGATTGTTGAGGCACGGCAGGGGGGGTCTCCACCTCAGCAACTGCCTGTGGAGCGGACGACAGCTCAGGCTGTTCTTGTCTCTGTTGTGCTCGTTGTTGTTGTGCTCGTTGTTGTTGTGGTTGTTGTTGTTGTATGGCTGGCCTGTCTGACACCACCATGATCTCATCATCCTCCACTGTGAGATCCACCATCTCTTCCGGGACCCCAGTCCTGCTTGAACATAGACAACACATGTCATTCTTACAATGTAGATATAGGGCTAGAAATACCGAGTGCATATGCACTTTTGCGCACCCAAATTTGAAGTTGTGAGCCTTGTTTTTGACTGTGAGTGCACATGTGCACCTAGATATTTGTGTTGAGTTCTCTATGTAAACTAAATGTGCTATAGACAATGAAGTGTCAGAAAAAATGAAACCTTTGTTGTTTTACTTATTCAACATTTTGAAGTTAGATATAGAATCTAAGATTCAATCTCTGAGGAGAGTCAAGAAGGTTTTTAATTAGATTTAATTGCTGACATTTTACTTTGTAATTTTATTTCTGTGCATCTACATTTTTTTCATTAGGCGCACCAGTGCACCTACTCACAAAAATGAATTTCGAGCCCTGTTAGTGTTAAATCATCCAACGTTGGGTACTCTGGATTTGAAAGGACACTGAAAACGTGGCAAATCTTATCTTTTACCTTGTTTTAGACGGTGCTGTGGAGTTTTACATACTCCCAGGCATTGTCATTTCTGTCAGGACAGATAAAGTGACCTTGACCGACCTGTTGTGGTCCTTCCAGTCGTTGAACCAGGTCTGCTGCCATGCCAGGTTATCCCCGGCCACGCCCAGCAGCTGTTCCGACTCCTGGAACACATCCTGGATACGCGCCTGCTGGTCTGGAGAAGGACACAAGTTTTGAGCTATAAGTATGAGCCAGTCGCATATATAATGTACTATTGGGCCGTCTTGTTACAGTTTTAGGCACAGAAAAAAATTGCATACGATAGCTACATTTTTACAGACAAATGGGTTCTGACATGTGACGGATTATAGAAATGTAGCAAGCTCAAGAGCAAAAAGCATGACATACTCCCAGTGAGTGACATCAAAGAAAAGTGGCCTCTTTTCTGAGGCGATGCCAAAAACAAAAAAGTACAATGTATTTCTCACCTTCCAGACTGCCCAGTTCCCTCTCTATGTCTGCCATCCCGGGGGGCAGCCCCTCCACCCACCCACTGCCCTCCAGCTTCTCATTCACCAGCCCGGAGATGATGTCATCCAGGTTATCATAAAAGTTCTCCTCTGACATCTCCTGCCTCTCTGCATCTCCAACTGTTGCCATGGTGACCAACAGGTGTGTGGATGTACAGCAGGACTGTAGATCTATGGATAGAGGGCATATTCAACACATTGAAACTGGTTTGCTTTTCCAACATGGACGGAGTAAAATTATATAATTTGAGTGTGAAAAAGTAAAATTATAGACGATGAAGAGGTCAATTAATAAAGTCAGCTACATAATTCCAAGACAATTTTCCTTGACAGAAAGCTGGGTGTTATGTGATCTTATGATTTCGGAAAACTATTTTCTTTTGCGGAATGTGTTTTAAACCCACAGGGACTAACATGTAAACATGTCCACACCACTGAACAAAGACGAGGGTGGGAGGGGGGCGAAAATGCTAGCTGTTATCAACAATACCTGTTGCACACCGTAGTTTACGGAATGCAATCCAGTTGCTTTGTCTTCCGGTACTCAAATCACACCCTGCAGACTACATTACTTTAATATCCGTGCCTAATGACTACTTTAATATCGGACAAAAGTAGTCGGCGCGCCACGATATGTCTTGGCCTTTATTTCGACGATGGCATCAAAACGTATAGCAGAAAGCACAGAAAGACAACAGGTCCATGTTCCCTAGAAAAAATAAGATGAAATAAGAAACACATTCAAAACTATAGTTTAATTTTTAAAAGGTATAACAACATGTTGTATTGATGAATAAGACTGATTCTGAATCGCTTTAAAGTTTTTTTAACGTTTATCGGCACTCGGATAGAGAGACACAGGTCCGAAGCGCCATTAGGCGATTGATAAAGATATTGCAGCATCATGATCACTTGTCGTTTCACTGCGACCTAGATTGGATGTGCGGACTTCATATAATTGGAGTATCGTGCAAAATATAAAAGTATTACAGATACCAATTCAGACAAAACGTAGCGTCTACCAGGCTCCACAGGTCACTGGAAAGAGTTAAATTGGCTCCTTAGCTATAGGTCGCAACTCCCCGGCCAGCTATTCCTCCGCAATGTCATCTGCCTACAAATTTCTAGTCTTTCCAGCGACGCGTGGAACCTGGTAGAAGCTACAAAAAACGTTTAAAGAATCGTTTTTCACAGAGTCAATGAGATTCGTTGGGCGATCTGTTAAATTTCAGGTCGCAGCGAAGTCGCCACCCTAGGCCTATTTCAACGCCGACTGAATATGGGATGACAAGATCATTGTGGACAAAGTAAAACTGTGCTTCGTACGATGACTGCAAGGCATGGCGTGTGGTGTACGGAGCACACAAGTGTACGTTTATTATTAAATCTCTCTGGCGGTCTTCAGGAGAAAAGTGAAAGCAACTATATGGTGCAAAGAAAATGGTAGTTGAGTTCGCTAATAGCTGATGCTGACAATGTAGTATTTAATGGCCCGCCCAACATGCGGTGCCGGCCCGGAGAGGGGCCATTATAGCCTCGGACAGCAGAGTATACGTTACACAGACTACAATGCCGATGTGCGTTATTCAGAAAAATGTCCGTGCAACACCAATAGCTTGTAGATTCAAATTCGTGAAAAGTGCGCCATAAGTGGGGATGTTCTGTTCTGTTCTTGTGCCTTGAGAAATTATATGTTCCCGTAGTACAGAATTAATGGAATCTTGCTATGTTGTCCTGTCTTGCAATTGCCTCGAAACAAGGACTATTCCCTTGTCAGAAAGACCAAAATATAAACAAATATATTTTCCTAGTATCCGTCACTACAGCCCCGTGATCTGAGTTGTTCAACTTAAGTCAACATAAGGCTTTCCAATCTTCACTCCATAACCTCTGGTATTGCGTGCACGTTCTTCTGAATAACTCCCAAAACGCAATGAGCCCAAGATTTTAAGTTGTCAGCCACATACAGCCAGTAAATTTTCTCTTTCTCAAAAGAACCCGGCCATCCCCAGCCGTCGGAGCCTGGCAGTATCCCCACCACACCCATGCAGTCACCTGTGTTGACATCGCCCTGTCTGTGCCGGACACATGTGTTGATGGTTCCGCCACGGTCCATCCACAAATATCCTACCTGAAAGTCTGTTTGTGTATACAGTACCTGTACCCCCAACACCAGCTGATGGCAGAGGTGTCTGATGGATCGCCCCTTCTTTCTTTCATGTATCCGGATCCGGATCCACAGAGCGATTGCTCAACTGCATCGTCCCTTTTTTCCTGCGACCCTCCCTTCATCTTGTTGTTCTGTATACAGTATCTCTTCTACTATACTCTCGTTCGTGATTTCTCTCTTTTCCCGCTATCTCACCTCTCAATCTCTCTCCCTTCACGAATATTAGTTACATGTACCTAGCTCTTTTCTCTGTTAACGTTGTCCTGATGATTTGCAAATGATATTGTCATGTCAGAACATATATATTGACTGGAAATACGTATCAAGGCATACGCGTTACTACCTATAAGATCCTATAATGGATCATGAGTGACAAAAATGACCGATATGCAATTGCAATCCAAACATGTATAATATCAAGTGATAACACGCAAACAGTTATTGACGCCGCGTTACTAGCGTCAGCCTTCCGACTAGATAATATGAGTTCTAATGATTTATTTCGATAGTTGGTAGGTCTTGGTCTGCTTGGGCTGGAAAAGTAGCAGACTTGTAAGACGGATCTTAAGTATAGGGAATACATGGGATGATTTAATGCGGCAAAGATTACACCATGATCAGGAGACAGCTTGTTCGCGTCTTTGCGAGTGAATCATAAGCAACCAGCTGCAGGATACAAGATAAACATCGTCTATAAGGTAAACACTAACAGTAGACGGGTCGTATAGGTTTCCAGTCACGCAAAGCGGGGTCCGCGCCCGGATCAAAATATTCGTGAAAAGGGAGGGATATAGAATATGTGAAACATCGTCGTCCCAGTTTTTATTGTCTACAAACCATAAATTCAAATGTGGAGATAGACCGGGCTTGTGGGCCATGGTATACAGTAACAGTTTCGCAATATGAAAATAGAAAACCATGCGCATTATAAGATATTTACGAAATTTATGGGTTTCCGTACTGACCGCATATCTTGATTGCAAATGTGATACCTTCGTTCTTTCTATTGAAAAGTTCATACATATCGAAATGAGTCTCAGAACATTGCGTTCTTATTGTCGTTGCTCTTGACACCATACTGGGTCTAATGCCTCTGAGAGATGACACCACTGAATATACCCCCTGTTACTCTTCCGCCTCCAGCCCTCTGTTGTTATTTCACTATTATCATCAATAGCTGCTGACTAGGAAATGCTGATACACAACTCAGACGATCGTAAGAAAGAGCTGGGTTTTTTAACACCATCAATTCTTAAGATCTATTCCAAACAGCTCTGTATTGGGCACAACAGTGCCGACAGTGCCCTCTGCCTCGCCCAGCATGCCGTGATCACGCAGGCGTGGTGACATCCGCCTGCCCGACATTCTCTCACGACAGAGCATGCGCAGAAGGACGCCCCAGCGGCGTTTTATGGCGCCGACGGTGGGAAAACGCGACAGCAGACTATCGTCTGAAGCGTGGTGAGTTTACCTGCAAACTTGTTCCTTAAGAAGCCGACTTATATCTTCAAGAATATATGGTTTAAGTGTACACTTCTCTGTTGTTTTCAACCCGAGTTGCAAGCTACATGTAGAGGCAAACTTTAACTGACAGGTGCTCGATCCGATCATGCGGAAAGGTTTCACAGGGAGGAGGGGGCACTGTACTAAAGAAGCGCAGAAAGCGTTCTTATTCCATTGCAATCCTTAAATATTTTAAACGAACGTATAGGGCAACAACACACCCGACGTCAATAGGAATGGATGGGCGTACATATGTTTGAATCCTCATAAAGCAACCATTTTCTCCAAGTTGAACTGCCCTGCACGTCGGAACACAATATAAAGTTAGATCCACTGTGCGTTAGATCTATTTTTGTGATAAATGTACCTCTAACGGTTATATCAATTCTAATGAGTGATTTAAGATGTCGACCTTTTTCCTAGAACAGGCGCGAAGTTCGTGCGACCAGACAGTCCAAACGTTCTCATTATACCTCAGCCTGAGGGGCATTCCTGTGCCCCACCTGTAGTACGGGTAAAGTCATGCTTCACCATCATCCCATGCAGGCTTCTTGTTTTGACAACAGAAGACGTGGACATTCTTGTACGGAGCCTTGTCATCCTACTTCTGGTTGAAAAGGTGGTGATTGATACATATCGTAAACATCTTTAAAGTTAACGTTAAACTTCTTAAAGGGTATGTAGCGCCCGTTGATGGGAAGGGGGTAATAAGAACATCACAGATGTGATCTATAGTTGCGTTCAATAGTTGAATAGGCTCCATTCATTTTCAAATTATTATTCCCAAAGTAGGAATTTTCTTTTCGTCCGCAGAGAATTTTGCCATCTATTCATCTGGGTCGTAATTCTGATCCACTTTCACGAAAAGCGGCCTCATTCTAAGATTCAAAGTTTGTTTTTGCAAATATAATTCGTAAAAAGAATCTCCAAATACGTATGCATGGAAAGTTATGAACTGGCTACCCAACTAATAGCAGCACTAGTGGTTGAAGTACAATCGTAGACTTCAAACCCCTCTTTCAAACCATCCCAAACATATACAAACCATGCATGAACATACCCTCGGTCTGTATTCAACTGTTCCTTGTTTTCCCAAAACAACATTATTTGCAAGCATGGGGGAGCATCCCTAAACGAGACAAAGGGCACTGGATGTCTGACTGGAGGTAGCTTTGTTCTTTGATCGATACATCTACCATGTCTACGTTTCAGTTATCCAAAAATGACAAAAACGTATTGACTATAGAAAAATTGCACTCAAAATCATCTCACTCTACCACTGACAAAGGTCCACCAGCAACTGCATACCAGAGGTAAACCTACCATGATTGCCACTGACTACTAGTACTAGATATCTATTGGCAAAATTTCCAGCCTTGCCATGGAGCAAGCGAAAAGTTAGACCTCTCATAACCCTAATGTCAGAACTTGTGTCTATTCTCCAGGTCATAATCTGTCTGCAAAGATCAACTTACATCTGCTACATTAAGTGTATTTCAAGTAGAAAATAGAACTTCGAAATTGTTTGTGTTTATAAGTTCTGCGTGTGAATAAACTTTTGAAAGGGATCTTCTTTTGTCCTTTCATCAGATTTATTGCAGGATATGGAGATCAGGTAGATCCGTCCACGTGTGGATCATATGATGCAGGTGTCCCTACAAGGCGGATGCTACAGAGGATGACATCACCCGGATCTGGAGGACTATATGTAGGAGGTGCCACGCGGCAATCGTCAGACAGCGGCGGAGACCTGACGTTCGGTTGGCGTCGTGCGGACAGTACGTGACGCGCCCGGGGACGTGTTCTGTGAAACGCGCGTCGGGAGCGGTCGCGTTCGGAGACATCCGTTGCCTGCTACCCGGGTGAAACCTGCCCGCCCGCCCTCCTCTACATCAGGAAGCGTCTGAATCGGCAAAGGACGACGCAGCGACGGCAGGGAGCGCCGCGGTGCCCATGCGGGAGGACAGGGACGAGCAGCGACGACGAGGCCCCGTCACTATCAACCACTTGATCAATCGATACGAACTTTTGAGACTTCCCAACGATTCCAAACACGATAAACATCTTCAAAACTCACCATTCTAGTGTAATGGGTGACAGAAAATGGACAGAGACAACCTCGAAGCAGAATCTCACCGCCGTCGTCTTCCCCATTGACTGAGTACCGGTATCGGGGCGGGAGTGCAAACATCGGCGAAGCAGAACACGGCAAACTACCGACCATCAACGGCACGTGGCCTGACCGCCTACAAGACGACGCAGCCCCGTGTACCAGTCATCACAAACCCGCGCAAAGACCGGTCTTCCCGCAATACCAAACCGCATGCAACGTCGAGGGAAGCGCAGCGACAACCGTCAACAATAAATTGATCCGACCGCGGCCGCCTGACAAGACCTATTTGGTAAGTTATGTTTTGTGTATTTGTTCACCATTTATTTTGATAAACATTACAGTACCAAATAATTCTTTTACTTCTGTTTTTCAATGCTTACTTATTACTGTACTCATTGTAAGTATTTCCTTTTTCATTCCAGGTCGGAGACCGAGGAAAGCAGTCGCGCCCACCTTCGTGGCCCCCCAGAGCGGCATCCCGAGTGCCAGTCACCCGGCAACAGGTGCCCGCAGGAACACCTGTCCGCACCTGGACACCGCCGCGCACCCACCGCTGGACCAAAGGACACCGGATCGTCACAGCTACCAGGGAAGTTGTCAAGTTAATACAACTGATCATTTCACTAACAACCACCGCACTGCAAAATATAGTGACCAAAGTAGTAGAAACATGTTTAAGAGTGAACAAATATGCCTGTCTGCCTGATAGTACGTGCCTAGGCCGAGTGAGAAACCTAACAAACATAAGTGCCTAGGCCAGATCTAGTTTTGGTAACATTGACAACTTTTAAATTATAACACCACATGCGATTTTGTGCAATAAGAAAAATTATTTTATGCATGCTGTGACTACGTACTGTCTACCCGCTAACGAGGTTTCATAATATACCAAGCTTTGGCAGTAAATAATATCAGTTTAGCTCAAATAAGATAATCATGAGAAACCTTCAGTAAAAAGTTTTGACATTAAAAGAAGTAATCACAGCAAAACAGAGGAGGATTATGCATGCTAACATATCACTAGCTATTTGACGCTAGTTAACTAGTCACTAGCTAGTTAATGTTTTATTGACAGCCACAGTGACTTTCATGAATCTTTTTCTTTCAGTAACTTGTTTCTTGAGTACCAAATAAGAAATCGTTATTATTCAACCAGAATGTACTGAAAGTTTTGTATCATTCCAGGGTTGGCGCAAAGGTAGCACAACAACTCCGTCCCGTTCCGGCTCCGTTATCCGCAGGTTGAATATGCGGTGCGGTGGTAGCAACCGTCCCGACGTAAAGTCGATTGTTACACCGCGCCGCAAAAGTTGACCTGACGGCCTCAAACAACTTACAGCGTCGAAGCGACGCCTAGCGGGAACCACAGAAGTGCAATTCGGGAAATTCTTCGTAGTTTGCTACCGGGTAAATCTACATTGTACGTCGTCATGTCATAGTCCAGTTATTGTCAGTATCCATTTCGCATCTTTTCTGTTAATAAAGAATATCACATGTAATTGTATTTCATTCCACTAGAAATCGGACTTTTGATCAATGTCGAGAATGGGAGCAAAATCATTTGAAATGTGTCCAAGTCTTGAGTAAAAATAATGTTACAGATCACAGATGCAGTTTCGAATTCATTGAATAAATTCCAAGATTTTGTTTTGAAGGCCAATTTTGACTCAGTGCTGTTTTATTGTCCTTTGATAAATTTACTTTCTCATACTGTAATTAATGTATGCAGTACCATTGGAAAAGAAGCTGTGTTTGTGCACGCATGTTCATGAATATATGGTGTGTGTGTGTGTGTGTGTATGTGTGTGCGTGTGTGTGTGCAACTCATAAAAAAAGACACAGATGCTACTTACTAGGGAACCTTGGCCCTTTATTTTGTATGCAAAAGCAGCTGCAGTTTAAGATTCACATCCTCGTTTTTCACTTTCCATCTCCTTCATGCATTAAACTGACTCTTTCGGACAGTATTTTTTTTACATCATCCCCATGTAATGATTGTCATATATATTGATTAAAATTTACAGAATGGAAAATGAATGTCATTGACAAAGAGAGCAAAACCAATCAGTAATTTTACACCTGATATAGAATATCATGAATTCCTTTTGCCCATGAGTTATTCTGCAGAAAAATTACAGCCAGCAGAATGTCTTTTTAAGTGCTGGTCCTCAGACCCTGACAACAGAAAATCTACAAACAAGTGTGAAAAACATAAAAGCATAACTGTTCTGCTAACAGAGTGCACAAAAATCTGCCTTGTTCTGAATCATATGACTGAACAATAGAAAACCCATTTTAAACAGATCTATTAAGAAAATGGAAAAGATATGCCTGCTTTTAGTACTGACAAGCTCTGAGACACAGTGGAACACACCACTCTGAGACACAGTGGAACACACCACTCTGAGACGCAGTGGAACACACCACTCTGAGACGCAGTGGAACACACCACTCTGAGACGCAGTGGAACACACCACTCTGAGACGCAGTGGAGCCTTTACTGGCTTTAGGACATGAGGGGGATTGGGTCAGCAGCCACAGCGATGCTCTCGATGGCACACTCGTCCGTGCCCCTGCGGATGCGGAAGAACCCCTCCTCCCCCCACGCGTCCCCCCAGCTGTTCTTCACGGTCCAGAACTTGGCGCCGGTTTTGGGGTCGGTCCCATACCCCACCAGCAGCACGGCGTGGTTGGTGATTTCGAACGGGTTGAAGGGGTCGCTGAGTTCGGTGTGCTCGTAGATGCCTCCCTTGTAGTGCATGAAGTCGTTGTAGACCTCGAAGGCCACGGCCATCGGGCCGTTCTTCACCAGCTCCAGCTGCATCAGCTCCTCATTACAGCCGCCGTAGAACCCGCCTACGTACCTGGGTGGGAAAGGGTCAGAATCATCGTAAAGAAGACGTAGTCCATACAATACTGTTATGGTCAGAAAGAAAACTACAAAAAGAAAGAAAAGTGTCCAGGCCACTACAGCACCAGAATACAGTGGACTAGTAGTCCATACAACGTACATATCCCATACAAAAAATAAATTAAACAATGAGCTCCCTGCAGCCTTTATCAGAAGCACAGTCTTCTACTGTCTATGGATCAACAATCTGGCTAATAAAGTACAGTAACACAAAAATCAACAGCACAGTGGAAAACTTATTTTCAACTGTTTATTTCCGGATAGTGAGTGAGTGAGTGTATTTCAAATGGTCTTGCTGAGTCAAAAGTGTTAAAATTCTTTGTAACAGTGAATCAGTGATCATTGCAACACTGCAACTTGGCAACCAGTTCCCAAATATTGCAACAAAAATTTACATTCCATTCATTGATCGAGTGCATTCTTTGGTTGTGAACGGCTGTAATAAAGATAGAGCTGTCTATCAACTATCACTTAAATTTACGATCAGTAGAAGTAATGTTCACAATTTCTTCTAGTCATCGCCCTTGCAGACAAGTAAAAGAGCTATACGGAAGCTATATCTCAAAAGTGGTCCTCCACCAAATATGTTTCTAAAACATTTTTGGCACTCCGCATTATCAGTAGTGTAATAAAAAAAAAATGTAGACGTACAGCCAGTAGCGATTTACAATGGTAGGGAAGGCACACATGGCAACTCTCTTTGCAAAGTACCATACAGATCTAGGACATTAGGGGAATGGGGTCTACAGCCACTGCAATACTCTCCAACCCACACTCATCTGCACCCCTCAGGATCCTGAAAAACCCCTCCTCCCCCCATTTGGGCCCCCAGCTGTTTTTCACAATCCAGAATTTTTCTCCGGTCGACTCTTCGGTGCCATACCCTACAACCACGACAACGTGATTGGTGATTTGGAATGGGTTGAATGGGTCGCTCAGTCCAGTGTAGCGGTAAATGCCACCTTTGTAATGTTGGAAGTCGCTATAGACTTCAAACGAAACTGCGATTGGCCCTCCTGTCACTAGCTCTAGTTTCATAAGCTCTTCATTGCAGCCTCCATAGAAACCCCCAATGTATCTGGAAGAAAGAAAATTTTGCGGGAATTAACGTTTTTGTTTTGTTTTTTGCAGCCTGAAAATTTAGTTGCTGTAATATCTTTTCTGCACTTTTCATAGCTATAAAATTCAATGATGTTCAAAGTTTGATTCCCACAAAATGATCCTTCATTCCACACGTGGTAATATTGTAAGAGACGTCATGATAACATCCACGTAGCATAGTAGATTATCATGTATTCTTAGTTTAGTATAGAAAACCCACAGATTGTGTCTGAGAAAACAGAGGAAGAAAAGTTCAAAATAGGGTTTGACTTTCAGGAAAGTTTTTAGAATTTCTTCATGCTTCTTGTGAGAAGAATGAAGTGTATATGTGAGCTGTTCTCACCTGTAGTTTGTAGCGTAGCCACGCCTACACTTGGAGGTGTCCTTACAAGAGGAGTCCTTCCCCTCATATGGATAGCATTCCTCCAGCACCACCCCAAAGTCTTCAGCGTACTTCCCAGCAATCAGGTACGGGAACCCTCCCTCACAGCCTGAAACATGGCCAAGGTCATGTCTGAGAAACTTCAGACATATTCTAAATTTGCTGTCCTGGTCTCAACTAGCAAAACATGTTCCCATATCATGACTAAGCAGTACGATATTAAAGGTCTGAGCACTGTTGGATAAAAAATAAAGCTGTACATGTAACACTAAAAGATCAACAATGGCAGATGTTATGCTTTTAATAGTAAGTCCCTTAAAGCTACTTTGTGAGTACTTGCCACAGTTGAAAATCTGATATGGTGACAGCACAACGTGCTGTGCATTACTGAACAGCACACATAGCCATCTCTCCATGCACTCACCTTGTGAGTATTTGCCACAGCTGACAATCTCCTGTGGGGACAGTACAACCTGCTGGGTGTTGTTGGTCAGCACACGCAGCCTGGCCTCCAGCATCCCCATAGAACCAAAGGCATAACAGCTGCCACATTGCCCTATGGACAGATACCATTATAACACACAGATTACTTTTCATAAGTTCTTATGGTATGTTTTACATGTTTAAGATGTTTTATGCAGTTACAAAATAATCATTTAGCATTGGTACCCTTATGATACCAACTTTTTACCTTACATTTTCAAAATCTCCTTGCTGTGAAAGGACCAGGTCCACCTATCACATGTACACCATCCCCCAGATTGGTTGCTTCGCTACCTCGCAATTACCATTATGCTATGATAAAATCCAGGCTAGAACCTTGAGGCTATAACATTGAACCATCCCCACGTCCAAAATGCACCCTTCTACAGCTGCTCAGATACCAACAGAGAGGATTTACCTTGGTTCCTGACAGGTGACACAAAGTTCAGTCCCCTCACTTTCCTCCAATCAAAAGACCCTGGCAGCTGGGAAGCAGCAAGACGAGTTTCCTCGGAAACAGGTGCAGGCCTGGGGCGGCTGTCGGAGCCAGAAAAGACGTAAACAAAATGGACAAACAACAGTCAATTACACACAGGCCACATTAAGATCTGTAAGTTGAAGATGAGCAATAGCTAGCTTCAGAATATCTGACATTATCAACGACATACATTGTGTATAACACAACTTTAAGAACTTAGCCTAGTCTGTAAGTCTCTCCCCTTGATTCACTCATCCTTTACCCCTCCCTTCTACTTACTGGGGCAACACAGACTTCCTGCCACCAGCCCTCCTGATGAGGTCCGCATGAGTGAACTTCTCGTACTCAGGGTACACGCCCGCTCGCCACGAGGACTGCGCACCGTTGATCTGCTCAATGAAGTCCAGGTTGGTCTTGTAGTTCTGCTGTAGACGCCTGAAGGGATAGTTTGTTCTAATCATTGTTGTCCTTTTAGACATGAAACAATACCTCCAGGACATTTCTTTTGCATTATGACCCTTTGTACAGGAGTGTAGAATGTAAGTTTATGTACTTAAGTCTTTGCAGTTCCATAGGTTACACAATATTCCTTCTACCATATGATTTCCAAAAATATAAAAATGTTTGTTCCCAGCATGTTTAATCTCATCAGTGGATAACCTACCAAGGTGTTGTGATAACTTAATAAGATGAAGGTGTTGTGCCCTCACCTTTCCTTGGCCTCTGACTGGTATACAGCGGGTGTGGGTTGCCGTGGTTTCTGTTCCGGCTTGATCCGCATCCCCTGGAAACAAGCCCAGTCATGCCCCAGTACATCATGTGACCAACCTGGAAATTGAGGTATAGAGAGTGGGCCGGTAAACTGGCATCTTTTGCACTGCAGTCTTCCCAGTGTTTCATTTCACAGTGGCTATCTGGTTCATGCTTTAGCAAACAATGTTGCTACCCTATAGCTACAATTGTACCCTAAGCAGTTCATTCTATTTTTATTCATATTTACAGAAGAAAAGGTAGCAGTAGCAAGACGGTACAGAATCTTTCAAGAAAATATACCTCATGCATTTCTTTATTTAATACATTGTAATATCTTTTTTATCTTACAGGAAAATGACACCAAATAAAACCTCATTGATCTCACTCAATTGTAATCATCTCTGCTGCCTTGCATACATGTATTTATTACTTCTATCCAGATCTATTCCCAAACACTTGCACCTACATAAGAGGTTGTAGAAACAGACAGGACACACACAAATAAACATCACAGGATCCTGAGTTGTGCCGTACCTGGCATGATCTCGCCACACATGCTGGTGACGTTCTTTCCCTCACCCTTCCACTTAAAGAAGGCAAAGAACTTCCTGTTCATCACCCTGGGTTAGGACAAGAAATCAACAAGTTGTCATATGATCATAATCTGGGAAATAAATAAATACGAAACGGTCTGTCTAATTTCTAAAAGGAACTTTTGGAACTAAATCAATTTCAAAGTCAATGTCTATATTGTTTGACATATATACTGCTACAGTCAACTCATAAAATCTACATGCAAATCAAACAATGATATGTAACTGAATACAGCAAGTCAGCTGATCGATCACATGCCTTGCATAGGATGTTCCTGTCAATAGCCATACTGTATTCAGTTACATATAATTTAATGATTTGCTGTATTCAGTTACATATACAGTAATTTCATTGGCTTATTGAATATGTACCTGTGGATAATTTGCAGATTCAACTTATATCCACATAATTGTGAAACTGAAGTACCTGAACTCAAAGCCTTGGTTGTAGATGAGGGTCCAGTATCCGTTCACGTCGAAGTTGTAGCCATCAGATGACATGACAGTTGCCGTGGAGAAGTGAGAGAACTGCACAGTGATGGTGTTGGTAGCTGGGCCTGGGTGGGAATTGATGGGTATTACAGACTGTTGGATGCATTTTATTACCTGATGTTCTAGTCTTACGTTTAAGGTGTGTAACCGTTGTAAACTGCTTAACATTCAAAGCACACATTTAGTTGGGTGCCTTGTGCATAAGCCTTTTTCTGTCATTGTGGCGTTACGGTGTAATGCCACAGACAGAAAAATAAAAAGATTTACAGCATATATAATCTTTCAGTGCAACATTGGAAGTTGTTTAATATTTTGAATTTCTTTTGCAATTTTAAAACCGCTTTAGAAATTGCAGGCGGCAGCAGGTGGCTTATACACAAGGTACCCAACTAAATGCGTGCTTTGAATGTTAAGCAGTTAAGAAATGGTTTGTTTCTGTTTTCTGTAATATGTGATCCGTAATACCTGTGTGAACTCACTGAACTGTGATGCCTAGCCTGAGTACCAGTACTAAATTCACATAGCCCGGTGCAAGTCATGTATTTGCGAAAATAAAACAACCGCAAAAGTTGCAAGAATTAAAGTGACGTTAATTATATAACAATCTTTAAGTACCAAATTGGAAGTTGTTCATATTTTGAATTTCTTTTGCAATGTCAAAACCGTTTTAGAACTTGCAGGTTGCAACAGGTGAGTAAATTCGAGCCCTGCAAACGTTCAAACGAGGAAGAGGAAAGTCTCACCAGGATCTGTACAGTCCAGGGTCTTGTCGTTTCCTCCTTTGCTCACACTGAACTTCCAGGTCCCCAGCATGTCTGCATACGTGCAGTTAGCGGGCGTGTCGGCCACAACCAGCGGCACCAGCAGCACAGCAAGCCCGCACAAGGTCCACAGTGTCCCCCGTGCCATGATTACACAGGTAGTCGAGCTGTAAGTAAAGTGGAAAGACAAGTTCACGGATCTGGAACTCAGGTACCGTGCAAGGCATGTGATCGATCAGCTGACCTGCAGGTCACGGGAGGTCAACAGTGTGAACAATACCATTTCACCTAAGTGGGGTACTGAATATTTTTGAACCAGGTGATCGTAAATAATGCTACTTTGATATTTCTATTGATATCTACGGAGTTTGTTTATTCTAAATATATGAAATACATTATACAAAAAGGAGCACTGGGGTAGGATCTAACTTTATGTAAGAAATTGTTACTCCTACACTCGAGTGGACTCGTCGAACTTGTTACAAAACATGGCGGTCACACTGCGAAGGTTGTACGGTGTTTCTCGGCTTGTATTGACGAATACCCAGGTAAATCGGATAGAATTTACTGTGTATCTATTGTCAATGGTAACTGCTTAACTAAGATATCGAGTGATTGGTCGCTTAGTCTTAAAAGTTGTAGTATTCGTCGTAAATCGACCAAATGATTTCGGACGAAGGGTCCGCTGTGATACCTGAATTTCTGTGAATTTCACAATTATTTCAAGGACGTTTAAAAGCTTCCTTGCACCCGACATAGCTAACATGAAAAGAAAATACTAAGGATGATGCGTAAAAGAAGAACATAGAATTGGTAAAGCACATGCTGTACACATCGCTAGCTAGCTTAGTCCGCATGTTGTGGTTGTGAGAGGGCCGGGGGGGGGGGGGTCCATATCAAGTCGAGAGATAGGATAGTCCAGATAAGAACAGATGTAAGATATAGATTTATGTTTTTTATTACTCAGTTGTCAGTCATCCCCTCTTAGGCTTAGTGAATGAATTGTCATTTAAGTTGTAAGTAATTTTAGTTGACAAAGTGCAGACAACTGACTTTTATTAATGTCACCGTATTTTGATATTTTCCAGTCATGGTTACATGCCATAAGAGTACCACCAGCAGCCTCCATGGTCCGACCGTACACCTCAGGGAAAGACTCCTCACAACCTCCCCCGGACCCCCCTATGGACAGAATGGACATAGTCATGTCCATGGAACCTGCCATACCAACATATACACCCAAGCAGAACGAAGCATTTGAAACTAGGAGGGCCAGGTTGTTGTATCAGAGCAGGAAGAGGGGCATGTTGGAAAACGGGCTCTTATTTAGGTAGGTTAGCCTGGATGTGTTTTCAAAAGACTGAGTATTTTTTTTCAATGAATATCGATAATACATTGTACCAGCTCTCAGACCACGGTGACATGCTGTAGCAGCTGAGCTAAGCTGTCATTATCTGCATATATTAAGTCCATTTATATATGCCACTTTGATGGTGATTGATATAAGTCTTTCATGTCTTTTTTTACATGATATTTTGAATGTAGGTATCAATATGATAATCGGACTATTATAATTAGAGTAAAGTGAACTTTATGTCTCCTTTGTTTTCCTTAGTACGTTTGCAGACCGCCACCTCAACAAACTCGATGAACAACAGCTGAAGCTTTACGATCGCCTGATAAATGAGCCAAGCAACGACTGGGAGATCTACTACTGGGTCACAGGTAGGGATATTCATATTAATAGTAAGGGCCTGGTTACGTTCACCATACAGTCATCATACAGTCACAAACTGAGGGAATTTTGGGGATTGTCATGCACATGGCATACAAAATTCTGCTGTGCCAACAGTTGGTTCTGTCACATACAGCTTGAAAGTTCTATGACATAGATTAAAATTGTATGACGACCTGCAACAAATGTGACACATGATGTGACATGACCTGGCTTTAGTAATGGGTCACAGGTCAGTCACCTTACATGACCTACAGTAAGGAATCATAGATCAGTAACATAACATGACATGACCTGTAATGGTTCACAGGTCAGTCACCTTACATTACCTACAGTATGGAGTCATAGATCAGTAACATAACATTACATTACCTATAGTAAGGAGTCATAGATCAGTAACATAACATATCATTGTTACCTTTGTGCAGGAGCAAAGCCCACCCCTGAGGAGTACAACAATGAGGTGATGGACATGTTGAAACAACACGCCCAGAACAAGAACATGGAGCAGAGATTCAGGCAGCCTGACCTCACGGAATAATGACTGACTCAGACTAGTTCTCTATAAGTCATTTCTCACCACCCTCCAACCCCAGGAGGGCAACCTGTTATAGTATTAAGTTATTTTTGAGTTTTCAGGAGAGCATGCAGTATAACCAGGGAAAAGAGTCACAGTCTTCAAAAACTATCTACCACATCAAACAAACCCTAGTACTTACCAATAACTACACATGCATTTCTGTCATCTCTGTAATGTGAATTTTAGTAAGACATTTTATCAAACAATTGTTTCAGCCTGGGAGTATGGATGACAAGAAATCATATTCTGATGATGAATCCTGTTTGTATTGTACCAAACTGTTTACTGGTGCAAAATGCATATAATACAGAGCTACACATTAAGCCTTTTTCTTACAATTCAATTGTCAGGTATCAAAACTGGGTAATACTAATGTCTAGCAATGGTAAGTGGAACTGGAACTTGAATTTATTTGTTTTCTTTGGTTCTTTTATTTGAGTATCTCTGACAGCCTGAACTAATTCATGTGAAGTCATCTTAGTGTGAAATTTCAAACAAGATAGTCCTCACTCTGATAAGACCTATGGGAATCAGCAGGTAATGAATTGAATAAAGAGGGTAACATAGAAAACATTACTCTAATTGTTTTGAATTCATTAATGATTTGAGCGTGAATGACCTGTAATCTGATATTCTAAGTAATACAACAGTAACCAAATGATGCTTTGGATGCTCCCACCTGTATTGTTGCCTGTAACAAGACGCCATACATCAGACTGAGTGCAGAGGAGACCTCTATCAGTTTTGTTTTCCTCTGCACTTAGATTTTATAGAAGTAGTCAACAACACACATGCATGTCATAGGAGAGGAGCTATTGCAACTGGCATGTTGTATGTTTCAGCTTTTGCTACAATTACGTCACATATCGTTATGCTTAGAAAGGAGTATTGTGCACCGAGAGAGATGAAACATTAGTATTAGAGTGAAACCATATTTCAGAAAAAATTATACAAAGTAAGAGCAAAACGTAGCCATGTAGATCGTCAGTTGCAGACTGGTGGAAAAAAAAACAGTTGCTTGATGTTTTATTAGATTCATCACATGAGGAGAGGTTGCAAAACGCGCGCAGATGTCAAAACCTCACATCCTTACATTGACATTCGTGCATACTACAGCAAAATTAGTTCACAAAAAAAAAAGGGTAAATATGTTCTAAACACGTGCCTCAGGGGTGATATCTGGCCTTGACTACGCCTGTGAAACTAGCAGGTGTCTAGTGGTGGTAACTATCTGTGTAGGAAATCACGTGATTGTACACGTACTAGAATAGCCAGTTTATCAGCTGTGATGACGGAAGACCTGTGGCACCAGTGAACTGTTCAACCATGTATTGTTTTGTGTCAAAAATCGATCTAGTAGTTTGGTAATTTTCTTGCTCTAAAACATCACACATATGTAACAATATATTTGTATATTATAGACTATTCCTTTGATATTTTCTCATAATTTAGTATCGACATGAAAAATAAATCTTAAATCTATATTTGATAAGAAACAAGGTGTGCATACATACACCATATGTAGATACACTATACCATAGATCGTGTGTGAAGGCCACGCCACAGAGGCCAGCATCGTTTCAGCTGGACGAGACTCGTATCGGTACCGGGCACTGCACCATGCACTTCCCTCTGCTTATCGCTGTGGTTTTCTGCATCTGCAATGATGTTGTAACAAGCTTACCCTGTAAGTAGACCTTTTGTTCATATTGTGCCATTGTTAACGTTTTGAATGAAAAAAATATGGTCTGACATCCATCCGTTGGTCGCAGTTTTATTCATAATGAGAAATAAACTGTTCTCCATCTAAAAAGACTCACCGGATTTTTCAACTGAATCACTCGGTCTTCATCGCCTATTTGACCCAAGTTCGGTAGACACGTGATTACGCACGTGTGACGTCAGCACTGGGTCAAAGGTTGTCGGAAGTCCGTACCGCCCCCCGTCCCGGTTGAGAGAAGGTTAATGGGCCCTGATGTAGATGGCCTCCTTAATTCCTCTCACGAAGTAATCAGTTTCAGTATCCAAAATGTTAACCCCTTCCAGCGACACGGTGTGGCCCGGAGACTCGATATGTATGTGTTGTGAAGCCGCAGAAGATACAGAGCAGGATCGTTTGTGTTTTTGGAACCTGGTTTTTAGAGAGCGCTCGGTTTCACCTATATATGATTCTCTACAAGGGCCTCTGATGTTGGTCCCTTGACACTAAATGTGGTAGATCACACGTGTCTTCCCTCTGGGTTTTGTCTTTTGGGGCGACAACGATGTGGCGTAGTGTGCGTGTCGGTTTCACTCGATCACTGAGTTGAAAATCCTCCGAAGGGGCTCATAAGGGAGAACTGCCAAGGTTTTCTGCTGTGAACATTTTGGATACTGAAACTGATTACTTCGTGAGAGCAATAAAGGAGGCCATCTACAGCAGGGCCCATCAACCTTCTCTCAACCGGGACGGGGGGCGGTACGGACTTCCAACAACCTTTGACCCAGTGCTGACGTCACACGTGCGTAATCACGTGTCTACATCACTTGGGTCAAATATCTGATGAAGACCGAGTGATTCAGTGGAAAATTCCGGTGAGTGAAATTTTTCGAGATGGAGAACGGTTTATTTCTCATTATGTACTTTACCATCTTTCATGCTAATTGGGCTAGTCGTGTAATATTATCATGTCCCTTTGGCTCTTGTCGTCTCTGGAAACGGTCAGCAGCTTCAGCTTTAATCATGTAGAAATGTGACAAAAAGATAAACTATATAAGACGGACGGGTCTCCACATGTTAATGAAATCATGTATAACGTTAGAATCATTTCAAAAATCATAAGAGAATATGTTCAAAGCAGTTAGTGTTGAATTAGAAGGCATGACGGTATGTGCTAGGCCCCGCTTGCAGACATGCACTAATGGCCGCCTGTTTTTTCTGTTGTGTCGTTAAAAACATTTCTCGGTGCTGTGCGAGGAAGGTAAAGGCACTTAAATAAGTCTGAGATATGATTTCACCGCAAATTTGCATCATATCATTTCTGCCCACCACCATATGTTCTCAGCTCCGGCTGAGAGAAGCCCGCCGCAAGGGGCGGGGCCGGAGATGGGCATGGAAGTCATCTTACGTCACAACCAAGGTAAGAGGGCCTAGAGTAGGGACAAATCTGTGGCACGAGTATTGCTTTCTGTCGTACTTGAAGATGTCGTTATTACCTTCGCCATAGGCGTAAGGTTATTTTTTCTTTAATACTAAGCTTTATGCAACATTAATATGCAACATTCTACTTCAATAACATTATAGCCGATTTGTCAATGGGTTCAATAATACATCTGTACTTTTTCCAGCGGATACTGATTTCTACTGTTGGTTGAGATGACATGGCTCTGATATTAGGAGAAATGAAGTAATCAAAGCTTAGCATAGTTCGTATTTCATATTCGTATCGTCACTGAATGTGCCAGAGTAGAGACTGTGATCTGGCAGAATCGGTGATTCTTAGTACCGGTAGAGATCCTGGTATCGGAGTAACGTTACCACACACGCAAATAGTAATAGGTGTTAAGTAGGTTTAGATTTTTCGTGCATCCTTTCTAATCAGATATGAGCATGGATTAAAGCTGTGCCGGCCATATCATGACAATAAAAAGGTGAAAACCGCTAGTACAAAAATATTATTAAGACATCTTTGGCCGCTCTGTTTTTCAGGACTACACCTGTTCCAGGGCGACATCGCTGGCGTGGACCCCGTGAGTATTTCAACAGCTGTAGCTAACAGTCTCTAGGTTAGACTTAAGATAACTTGAGGTTGTTGGGTGATTACAAGCACATTTTAAACATAAAAATGAGGGGGACAAACAAACCTATGCTTGATAAAGATAAACTGTCAAACGGTCTACGCTCAGAAAAATAAAGAAAGACACAGGGCTAGGCGTGTGAGGCCTCAAAATATTACAGATATGGGTAGATGGTATGTGAGTGTCACGTTTTAAGGCGATATTGGATGAGTGACCGTTGAAACTGATGGTGTACTTTTCACGCTGAGGTTGGTGACGAAAGAATAAGCCGTTGTACTTCATCCTCAGAACTCTCGTAATGCGATTTTGAACTCTGACATCTGGCCAGGAGGAGTCATTCCTTACGTCATCAGTAGCGAGTACAGTAAGTGTGTTTTGTACTTTCTATAGCTTCAATGATTATAATTAGATACACGAACTCTATAACTCCGTTTATCTGATTCCGATACAATAGTAAGTTTATTTGGGATTAAAAGAAAACGAGGATGTCGGAAGGCATAATAATCCTAGTTACCTTCACCAACAAGGTTATGTTTCGGGTACATGTGTCTGTTTGTTTTGTGTGTTTGTCTGTGGTGAGCATAAAAAGCCATAACTCGAGAAGTCGTGGGTGGACCTTTATGATATTTGGTATGTTAGTAGGCGATGACACAATGACATAGTCCGGGACATGACGTATGTACATCATAATCGTTTATTCATACTGAAGATGAATACATGATCAACTCAATAATGGATGTGATTACATGACCAGACATGACATAGATCCTGTTCCGCTACAATCAACTTCATATTCAAGAAAAGTACAACAGTCATGCCAAACTCATAGTTATTGCGTCAGATTGCGCCCCACGTATCGTAATCCACGTGACACCTGCCACCGACCGCTTACACAGCCAACCTCTACAGGGTTACTTTTGAAACATCAAAATACATGTATACACTTAACCAACAGCTATGATATTAGTGTGTTTGCATATGGAACAGTCAAATTGATAGCTTACTCAGCAACCATGGGTAGATCCACAACAGCAATCTGTGATGTGTTTCTATATTGCACTGGTATAAATGTACTATAAACAGGGTGCACCGGTGGCGAGTTGCACTAAATGTTTCTGTTTCCGCGATACTAGATAGATACCGACTTGCTTTCGAATGGATAGGAATTATTTGAACTCCGGGATCTACATGGCTACTTGCAGCAGTATTCATGGTTGGGACCGAAAAGACACCAGGGGCAGAGTTAGAGTTACTTACTATAGAGACACCAGGGGCAGAGTTAGAGTTACTCACCACAGCTATCTGTGGTGGGGCTGCGGCGTCCACACTCGGAGCTACATGTACTTGTGGGCGAACACAGCACCGTTTCACGCTGTTCCAACAATTCCCTAACTGCCGCCTGACTTCATTCCTCATCGCCGGTAGACGAAATGCGTAAATGACCGGGTTAGCCAGAGCAAAGATATAGCAAAACCCGATCGCCACACCCCAGCCTTCAAGGCTACCAGCTGCTAAGCGCTCTTCAATTGTAGTTAGATAGAATATGTTTAAAAAACGGATAATCTGGATGAGGAAAGGCAGCCAGCTTACAAAGAAAATAACCACTACAATCCACAGGACGGTCGCCTTTTTCTTGGCCGATGATATGTGTTGAGCGTCCGCGTTAGCACCTAACTGTCCGTCTACAAGTGCCTGTATGTAGCCTACGTTTGATGACCAAGTAGATACTAACATTGGTCTGGATCACAATCAACATGACAATGAATATGACAGCTGTTAATAGTATGATGTAGTTACCATCTAACTGTCCAACACATCGTTCTGCTCTGATTCCGAGGTTCTGACAGTTCCAACCCAGCATGACGGAGTAACAGAGAAGCGCGCTGCCCAGCCATGTTATGATGACCGCCGCGGCTGCGTGCAGGCCCGTGATGGTGGTACTGTAGAAGAGTCCGTAATGGATGGACACGTAGCGGTCGATGGACAGAAGGGCGATGCCGAGCAGGGACAGGTACAGCGTGAAAAACAGCGTGGTGTACAGGGCCTGGATGGGGGACTGGGCGCCGTCAGAGCGGAGCAGGAGCGGGAGGGAGATGCAGACCGCCCCGGCCAGAGTGTCCACGACAGCCATGTTTCCGATGAAGTAGTACATAGGTTTGTGCAGGACATGTCCTTTGACGATACCGAACAGGATCAGCATATTTGGGACGATGATAACCAGTCCGAAAAGAACCGTGACAATGCTGAGTGCCGGGCTGCCGACTGCCTGGGATCCGGTATCCTTACTTATAGCAAGGGATTTCGCCAGCGCGCCATCACCAGTGAGGTTGTAGCTGAGGAGGATCAAGCACTGGAGCAGGGTGATGGGGGACTCGGTTGAGTTTTCCATCATTTCTCGGGTTTCTGGCAACGTTAGATGAGCGACAGATTCGCACGCGCCTTTTACGTAAAGAGGACTATGCTGTAGTGTATGCAGCCTCTTGTGATGCTCTTCAGTACACGCCTACGGTAGTAACTTATTGTCTTCTCAGACGCCGGACATTGTCAAACCGATGACGTATCATATTCTATAACCCACATGTTCCAGAAGGCCGGTACCGTTTTGATTGGGTTATTGTTACTGCATCACCTTCTTGGCGATTGTTGTTACGATTCGAGAAAGAACTAGAGTTCCACGACCCCATACCTTCGCCGAATGATGTATTATTAGACTTTCAAAGACTTAAAAGTTCTCAAGAAAGCACGATATACGAAAACGTTTTTCCGATCGAATGTTCTGATCAAAAGACATTTCAAATGAGCCCAAGTTTGACCTATTTGAAGACACTTGTGACGGGTTACGGCTATTTTGAATTGAAGTTAGGGTTAGCTCTTAAGACCTTTAAAGACTTATAACTTCCAAAGAAAGCACAATATACGAAAACGGTTTTCACATTACAAGTCATTACAATAGAAGTTACAAATAAGCCCAAGTTCGGCCTATTTGAAGACACTTGTGAAATATTCAGGGTTACGGCTATTTTTAAGTTAGGGTTAGCTGCTTTTTTGTAGCAAACACATGTTCAGACTAGATTTTGAATTGAAGTGGCTAGCCTAAAAATATCTGTAACCAGCAACTCGCAAAGTACCACTACACAGTAAAGTCAACTTTGACGACAGCTAAGCTTCCGATAAGCTCTTACGCATGTTAGTAAATATTGACGGAAATATATTAAATTTCTTTTCATCTCTACGGCAATGGGTCACGATTATTGAACTCATTTTTACCTTCTTAAACCCTGTATCACGCGTGGGACCTACGAATAATTTCATATCGTGCTCATTTTAAGATCTTTCTTCCTGATCGCTGAATGAGAGATCAAAGACATAGAGAACAAAGGTACATTAAGACAAAGCTAACCAATTATCAAACAACCTTTATAACCTTTTTAAACCTCTGTAGATGTAGACTGTGCTGACGAACATGAGAACTGCGCCTACTGGGCCGGTATCGGGGAATGTGTGACCACACCCATCTATATGAACACCAAATGTCGTCTGAGCTGTGGGGTGTGTCAGCCAGGTACTGCATCAATCTTCATTGTATCACAGATAGTTTGTATTCAACTAGTAGTTGTTAATCCATTTTGCCATACATTGTACATGATTCAATAGTTGTGGAAACTTTGACTTGCCTTTATTTCTTGGTCACTCTATCAACCGACAAATTGTGCCTTCCTATCGATACAAAAGGCGAACTATAATATCGAAGTTGCAGATGGACAGTAAAACGTAACACGCAAAACTTTCATTAAGCTCAATGCTTGTCCAATGATTATCATATCAAGATCGATGTAGTCAATGCGTACCGATAAAAGGCAAGAAAAGATTATGGTAATGTACAAATGTAGTATGAGTGTCAATGCCCTTTGTATATACTGTACATTTCCGTGCTGAAGCCAAGGATAAAGTAAATATGTCTCTTTCTACTCAAGAAGCTAGAACATTTCCGTGCTGAAGCCAAGGATAAAGTATATGTCTCTTTCTACTCAAGAAGCTAGAATTCGTAACCGATAGACTGGTGCACGGTACATTTCTACCCACACAGATCCTGCGTACGAGACCTGTAACGACACGGACGTGAACTGCGCGTACTGGGCGGGGGAGGGGGAGTGCACCAACCCGCAGTACCAGGAGTTCATGGCCGACTCCTGTCCCTGGAGCTGTGGGGTCTGTCACGTTCCCATTGGTGAGCGTCAAACCGTCTCTTGGTGGAGATATCTGTTTTTCAGTTGGGATTTTTTGGCGGTGACCCAGAGAAAAGTCGACGTACAAAGTGTACCTACCTTCTTTGTAATGGCGGCATACACTAAATAAACGTAACAGCATGTGTATCGCAGAAACATTTCTTCACAAATATACAGCTTCTAAAGTCCCGTATAAAAATGGACCATTCATTTCTTCCTTGCAATGAATAAATGAATGAAATAGATTTATTGCACGTTTATGCTCTAAAAAACGAACAATTATAGTAATACAAGAATGTGGTATCTTACTAAATTTGCGATGACTAGTTCTACTAGTACGTATATATTCAACTTCTCAGTGCTGTAAATGGTAGTCTGATCTTTCCTGTGTTCAACTGTTTGCTGTTCCTCAGCGCGTGGTTCAGAGGCCGGGCTGATCATGGACGGCATTAAAGAGTTCAACACCCGGACCTGTGTTCAGTTCATTCCGAGGACATCAAACGACCAGGACTACGTTCTCATCAGGAAACTGGACGGGTATGTGTTCTACCATTCCAACATGATCCTTGATTTTTTGTGTCTTACTCTTTGTTTGCAGTTCATGTTCTTTTCCTCCGTGTGAAAACACCACATGAAGATCACGCTACAATATTGCATGACCAGAGCTGTAGAGTGTGATAATAATGGGAATCTTTCTTTCTCGATTATCAAAGCTCACTCGTCCCTGTTTTCCCATCCCCTGCTTAGCTGCCATTCCCAGGTCGGCCGCATGGGCGGGCTGCAGGACCTGTCTCTTCGCACCGACTGTCTGAGGAGCGGAACGATCGTGCACGAGCTGATGCACGCGGTGGGCTTCTGGCACGAACAGTCCCGCCCGGACAGGGACCAGTGGGTCACCATCCACCTCCACAACGCACAGCCGGGTGAGAAGAGAGTGATATGGAGCTCTCAAATTACATGTACATGCAAGACGTGACTGAGTTTATTCATTGCACTACTGCATACATTACAAGCCATTAGCTAGCACATTTGAGTGTGTGTCTAACATGAGCACCAAACAGGCACACCGGGTGCTCAGCAACCCAGTACTCAAGTGGTGATGACATCACCATGTTTGCACACACACATACATAGGTAACACACACGCACACACACACACACACAGTGACACACACACAGTGACACACACACACACACACACACACACACACACACACACACAGTGACACACACACACACACACAGTCACACACACACACACACACGCGCGCGCGCACACACAGACAGACAGACACACGCACGCACATGTACACACAGACAGACACACAGACGCACGCACACACACACACATGCACACACACACACACACATGCACACACACACACACACACACACACACACACACACACACACACACACACACATCGTCATCTAGAGCAAAATCAATAAATTGCCTCGAATGTTCAAAAGACAAAGCCTTCCTATATTGAATGATTTCAGACCAGTGGCACGCCTTCGACAAGCATAGCGAGTCCCGTACGCTGGGCCTGCCCTATGACTACAGTTCCGTCATGCACTACGACAGCCACGCCTTCAGTATGAACGGCAGAGAGACCATCACTGCCAAGGTCAGTTGAACCATTTCCTGAACTTGAGGCAAAGCTATATGCATATGGCAGAACCCATGGCCATTTCAATGATTGTAAGAAATCCGCAAAAGAAATCTAGTCATTATCATTAGATGGATAAAGTACGGTGAAATTTAATCATTATCATATGGATAAAGAACGGTTGAATCTCATGTTGCGTGCGGTTGGTAAGAACTTTTCTGTGAAAATTTATAAGAGTTCCATGCTTCACGTAGTTGGAATGGCTCTTTCATAATGATTGCGACATCCTTCAGATAGTATACGCCACGCTTAAGAGTGTATTCCTCACGTGCATGCATGTTTACTGCTCTAAAAACGTTCTAGTTCATTCGTATAAAATGGGAGATGATGCTCGAGTAAACTGTCATTCTCTGAAAGGCTGTCACCTGTAGGTACTAATAGGTAGCATAAAAAACAGTGCTTCTACGTGTATTTTCACAATATTATGATATCTCCACAGCGTGCCCTGAACGGCGTGGTGCTGGGCTGGTGGACCGACGCGGGTCTGAACGACCTTGATGTGGAGAAGGTCAACACGTTGTACGGCTGCTCAACCACACGTCAATAAAGATGGATGCTGCTTAAATCACCTGTTCTGTCGTCATTATGTTTTACATCAGAGATTAAACAATTCCCTCACACTCTTCATACGACAAAGGACAACAATAAAATCAACCAATGAAATCAACCAACAGATCTGAACGCGATCTGAACAGCCCTAGCTTTATATTATGGGCCTGTCATGACTGATATATGAGCATATGTTTGTGTCGGGATGCGGAACGTGTTCTGTTCCTGGCGTGAACGTGACTTGAAGTCATCATGGGGTTATGAGTGGCTCGCTCGCGATGTATGTTTACACAGTCAACTGAGCGAGACCCTCGACCAGGCAACTTTTTCTTACATGACCCTTCCAATAATAAATTTGTAAATTAATCGTTAACAAGGCTATTTGGGGTATAACATGTCTAGTTTCCACACATGCAGACAGGAAATAGAGAAACAAGATTGGCACGAGATTTGAAAGGCGAAAGTTCCCCTGCAGTACCATTGAAAGTCGCTAGGGGGCCAAAAATCCAATCATTTCAAGGTCTCACACAGACCTACCCACCGACAAAAATATGAAGACAATACATCCAGGCATTCTTGAGTTATCGTCCCGTGAACTTTCACATTCCTGTGCAATTACTAGAATTCTTGCAAACTTCACACAATATATACCAATTTGGCTCGCCCCTGAGACGTCGTCAAAAATAGACATCATCGCTTACACGTTCACGGCTATGGGAATCAACAGATGCTGTTTTTCATTAGCAGATCAATATTCATAACCCAAGTCTTTTTTGTATTAAGCAGTTTTTTTCTTCAAATTTTTGTAAAAATTTTAATGAATGAATGAATGAATGAATGAAGACCTTTATTGCACATTTCTGCCACACTTGGCTAAGTACAGGTCACAACAAAAGATAATACAAGTACAGTTAGCG
Source organism: Branchiostoma lanceolatum (assembly GCA_035149815.1). NCBI lineage: Eukaryota > Metazoa > Chordata > Leptocardii > Amphioxiformes > Branchiostomatidae > Branchiostoma > Branchiostoma lanceolatum. The sequence goes on along the minus strand of CM068868.1, from coordinate 10,806,911 downwards.
GATACAAAAGAACATGACTATCATTAAATAAATTCTACTTCTCCTCGCTTTTCGGTTATAGTAGATATAAAAGAACAGACGTGTTTTTCAATGGGAGGTTTGTCTAGTCGCATTAGAAATATGAATTTTTGAACAGTACTTAAATGTGTGAAGTAAGGAAATAGGTTTAATAAGAAAAGGTCAACGACAGATTCTGATTTTCATATTAAGAAAACGTTCTGTCCCTTGTCAATTGATTTGTTCATATTTCCTGTGAATATCCTTGAGAAGTGACTCAGAAAGTGTTTCATAATCGCTATTTGATTAGCGTCGCAACTCAAGTAGAAATGCATGTGCTGTGACGCTAAGCATAAGATAGCGATCACCGTGTACCAGCTATTTATACTCTCTTTGGTTGACTTTTCGGTAGACGTCCTTAAGGACAAACTAGAAGATATGTATAAATACAAAGCGTATTTTGTGATCAATGAGACCCAAACCTGCTCACTAACCGTCGCACGATGTACGCCCTGCCCGTCTCTGCGGTACTTCTGGTGTTTGGGGCCGGACTGGCGGCCAGCGTGCCAGGTTGGTATATTTGCTTGGCATAGGGGCGGAGGACTAGAACAGCTTGCTGTGAAAATGGTGCAATCATTTTTATACTCTACAAGTATGGATAAAGATTTTCTAAACGTAGGGCGTCAGAATATTGTATTGCTCCCACATGTTCCAAAGTTTCTCAATATTGCAATGGCAATTAATTTGAGGAAAAAAGATGATAAATGTTTTAACAACCTTGAAGTAATGAATATGTACTAAGGCTTTGAATAGTGGTAATATCTTATCGCTTTAAACTTTTCTGATACACACATTTTATAATAGTACGAGTATAAAAATGATTGCACCATTTTCACCGCAAGCTGCTCTAGTCCCCCGCCCCTATCCCCTATTCAAAGCCTTGGTACACATTCATTACTTTAAGTTTGTTAAGTCATTTATCAGTTTGTTCCTCAAATTAATTGTCATTGCAATACTGAGAAACTTTGGAACATATTGTAAATGTTGGGGCAATGTTTTATTCTGACGCCGTACGTTTAGAAAACCTTTAAGCCTAGGTTACACATAGCCGAACATGGCCTCCCGACTCTCCCCCGACCATGGTTGAAGTGATTCGGGAGTGATTCGGGAGCTAGCTCGGTTGGCGTTCGGCCGAGTCGGCTGGCATTCGGCTGAGTCGGCTGGTGTTCGGCTGCGCAAGCCGAATGTTTTGAAAATTTCAAAACATTCGGCTCTGGACGGAGGGTCTGAAATGGGTCGGCTGGTGTTCGGCTGGTGTTCGGCGCGGTCGGCTAGTGCTCGGCTGGTATTCGGGATTGAGTCAGTAGTAAACTTAGAACCTTAACCACGCCAGAAACACTACTGACTTACTCCCAACTAGTTTCCAACCTACCCATAACTCACCCCAAGGCCGTAGACAAAACTCTGCTAACTCATTCTCAACCAAGTGACTACTATCGGAACGTGGGCGAATCACCCCCGACCTTCACACGACCAAAAACAAAGAACACTAAAAGCAGTATTAAAGCTAGCCATGATCCGAATTCGATCTGTCGGTGATGTTAACAACATAATAGAATGGATTATTTTAATTAAAACCGAAAATGACCCCTCTTTTGAAAGTCTCTGAATATGTCCATTTCAATTCGTGAGAGGGTCTGCAATCGGTCGGGGTTTAGTCAGGAGAGATTCGGCAGTCTGCGGCTAGAGGTCGGGATGGTTGGGAGTAAGCTAGAAAGCATTCGGGGCCCATTCGGGAGTAATTCGTGTACTGGTTAGGAGATGATCGGCGCATCTTCGGCGCATGTTCGGCACCAAAGATAGGCGTGGCCCAAAAACTGGTCAGAATGCTCCCGAACTACCGCCGACCTGAGTCGGCTAGCGTTCGGGAGCCATGTTCGGCTATGTGTAATCTAGGCTTTATCCATGTTTGTAGCTAACGGTAGAGATTTTAGTAGTTCTGTAAAAGATTCCAATTTGCAAAAGTAAATTTTCCCAAGTTACAAACACCGCAGCAGGCTGCAGACATAAATTCTTAGGTTTATACGTTGATGATATGGTGATATCCATATAACATAGTAAAAACCTTGTAATGCCGTGTACGTACAATGTATATCCTTGAAACATCTTATAAATGAAGCCTGAGTACAGATTTGCGGTATGTTCTTCTATTTTCACACAGCCGACAGCCTCCGGAGCCCGCCGGAACCGACTGTCACGGATGCCATCTTAAACGCAAACAAGGGTAAGCGTTGCAAGTGACTTATGTTTAGTTAGGTACATCTGCCATATTTTTCTTTCAAGTTCTGAAGACGTCCAAAAAGTTTGGGAAGCCAATGCGATTTAAAAGACATTGCTTGATTGTCATATACTCAACACCAACAGAACTCTGTTACTTTTCCAATCTCTGTATAGTTTTAGTTACTTATTTCAGTTCTGATAATCTTGATCAATACACAGACCTGTTCCTGTACCAAGGCGACATTGATGGTCTGGATCCTGTGAGTAACAAATGCATTGTACAGGTCTAGATGTAGTGTGCTTTCTTATGCTTCAGAATTATTCCACGTCATTTGTAATATTGAGGCTTACATAGGCGGAATAGAAACACCCTAGTGAGTATCCTTGCTTTTCGTAGACATTAATTTATTAGCTTTGCTGGTTTATTTTTACATCGATTTTCAGATCACATTGCCATGAGCGATCTACACATTTTGTTACTAAATAAAAAAGACGCAATGCATATGTATATGATACATAATGTTTTTCATGTCAATACATTGAATTTCTTTTGATCATGGCAATCTTTAAATATTGTACTATTGCAGAACTCCCGTAATGCCATCCAAGAGGCAACGAAATGGCCAAATGGAGTGATCCCTTACGTCATCGGTAGTGAATACAGTAAGTCCCTCATGATCACGTCATGTCCTGTTGAGATGTTATATTATATCGTGTTATAACTCACTTCATGTAATCTCCAAGAAGGTGGATCTACACGGGGCAAAATCGTAATGTCAGGGCCTGACTTAAGCTTCTCTGGCTGACATTACGATTTTGCCCCGCGTAGATCTGCTTGGAGATTACACTTCATGAGCCTCTGACTTAAAGGTCTTTACTGTAATATTGGGACAAAGAGTTGATTATCTGTGGTTATTCGATATTGATTTTTATCAAAGGTTTCTCCCTCTCACCAGGCAATTCCTGTTTTGACACCGATGGTAACTGCGGGTACTGGGCCTCCGTGGGAGAATGCACCAACAACGCAAATTTCATGGGCGGCAGCTGTCCGCAGAGCTGCGGCTGGTGTGGCCGCTCTGGTACGCGACAACTCATTTGTCTTATATTCCATGTACCTCATATATAAGTATCAATAATCTCCAAGCAGATGAAATGATCATTCTCAGAGTTTTACGACTGTTTTTCAACATTTATTACTCGTTTCTAGTATGACATTTTTCGACGGTTTGTAACGAAGAAGGTAAGAAAGCCGTTAAAAATCATGGTAGAAAAGAGTACAAAAAAGGTTTAGAAAAAATGAATGACCCATATACTTACATTTGCTTGGAGATTAGGTATGGTCACGTCATCTAGACGATAACATTTTCTAGTATACTTGCTTACACGGCCACTCACACTACATTAGACTTATTTTAGAAATACCAATACGTCTTACGATCTGCTTGTTACTAAATCCAATACAAAAAAATGTTTTATACTAGTGACAATGATACACTACACAGACGTCTAGCTGCTGTTCATATAATGAATCAATGAATGTTTATGTTGAATCATAGCGAGAAGCTGTACAGACGATAACGAGTGGTGCTCCTACTGGGCCGGTGTTGGGGAGTGTACCAACAGCGCAGACTACATGAATGCCAACTGCCAGCTGAGCTGTGGAGTGTGCTCCACAGGCGGTGGGGGTGGAGGTGAACTGGACGTTCTTTTAATATCATCCACATCATATAGAATAGATACGATTACTTGGACTGAATGTATGGAACTATGAATACCAAGAAAGTTATGTGCAACATTGCAAGTATAAATTCGAAAGTGCCAATAGCAGTCTAAATTTGATTGCACGTATACTAATAGTTATAGGATCTATTGTAAAGGTCAAGAATTTGTTTACTGTCGTAATAGTTACACTTAGGTTAGTGTCATATTGTTCAGTTAAGAATGGACTTACATTTAAGACAACGAAAACATTTGAAAAAAAAGAGCGTCAAACACATGACTCATTGGACTTGATTGATTTGATCTTACTCACAGCTTGTACGGACAACCACGAACATTGCGGGTACTGGGCCAGTGTTGGTGAGTGTACAAACAGCGCCGACTACATGAACCAGAACTGTCTGCTGAGCTGCAATCTGTGTGGAGGTAGTGGAGGGAACAACAACAACAACGGAGGTAACGATCTGTCCAGACATGTATTCATGTAGTGTCAATATGCAATTAGTATACAGAATAACAATTCAAATTTGTAACATTTCCTAAAGAACGCTCTACTAAAAACAGTTGATTCCAACTATAAGTAAGTGCATCGTGAGTTTCAGGCGATGCAACAACAGCCTTTTTGATCTCCAGGCTCAGTTCTAACTGCTTCTGCCGGGTCGGAGGTTGGTCGGATTCAAGCAGCCATGGAAGAGTTCCACAGGCGAACCTGCATCCGCTTTGTACCCCGAACTAACGAACAAAACTACATCCACATCAGGAAGAGTACAGGGTATTTTATCATGTCAATTCCTTATCGATATACTGACGGCAAACGTGTTACGACAAGGCAATACTCGTAACAGGGTCATATCGATGCAATTTGATCAGACAATCGAGCTATTCTAATCTTAAAAACCTATCTAAACCATATAATATCACATCATCCTCATCGGTTGCTGCAGCGCAGGCGACTGTAAGTTTCTTCCGGTTCCGTTTGTTGCCGACTAGGTGAGTTATTTCTTTGGTATTAAGTTGGTCGTTGTAGCCTCTCAGAAGCTGTTGAATGTTTTGCAGATAGATGATACGTTGACGTGCTCGCCTGCGTCTGCCATGGGACGGGACGTCGACGTGATATCATATAACATGCATGATAGCTTTGATACATATCATATTGTATCACATCCAATCTATTTCCCGTAGTTGCCATGCGTATGTGGGTGTTCAGGGCGGGGCGCAGGAGGTGTCTCTCGGTGACGGATGTCTCGGGAAGGCGACCATCATGCACGAGCTGATGCACGCCGTGGGCTTCTGGCACGAGCAATCGCGCCCGGATAGGGACGACTGGGTCTGGATCTACCTGGAAAACGTGCCCCAGGGTATGCAATTATTTTTTGTATAGAGCAGAGTATTATCTGTGTTCACTGTGTCTTCTGTAGATTTGCATTGCAGAAAGTGTGGATAGCATGTCCTTAGCCTGTATTTACACAAGCTCTCGGCCGGAGGTTACTGACCCCCACCCCAATGGCGGTCACAGGACCGGCTGACTAGGAGCGCGATTTGTCAGGCTAGCATGTCCTTATCGCAGATAAATTATAGGCAGACTGAATGCTGGTTAACTTTTTTTTTACATTGATGCCATCCTCCAGCACTTGCTTAACTTACACGAAGACAGAATCTGAATCTAAATTTATATACCTATTCAGTGGGTCCACTTATAATCAACATACCTGCCGATTGTGCTTATATGTTGATAAATGATCTTGCAAAATGATACAGACGTCTTCATTTACACTGCAGATTCATGCTTGCTAACTACTTGCGTATGTTTATGCCAGTTTGCAGATCCATGGCACACCAATACTTTGCCTTGAATGTTCAAAATACAAACCTTTCTGATTGGTTGATTGCAGACCGGTGGCACGCCTTCGACAAACACTCGGAGACGCGCACCCTGGGCCTGTCGTACGACTATGGTTCCCTCATGCACTACGAGAGTCACGCCTTCAGTATGAACGGGAGGCAGGTGATCGTGCCCAGGGTAGGCTTCACTTTCATTACTACGCATGATATACCACACCGCCCAAGGCACGTTCTATCAACACTACGCACTACTAAATTCTTTATACTTGCCAAGGCAAAGTGTACGTCTAAGTATTTGGTTTGCAAAGCGGAAGGACTCCCTGTAATTCATAACAACTACTTTAAGAGGGGTAAAGACATACCTGTACTAAGTATTTGGTTTGCAAAGCGGAAGGCCTCCCTGTTATTCATAACAACTACTTTAAGAGGGGTAAAGACATACCTATACTAAGTATTTGGTTTGCAAAGCGGAATGACTCCCTGTAATTCATAACCACTACTTTAAGAGGGGTAAAGACGTACCTAAAATGCTAGTCTGATTTATATAAGATTTATATAATCTTATTAACCTTTTGTGTGAAAGGTTCTTCACTGCATTATGTCCTTGTGTTTTGTTGCCTGACTCCGCGCTGTCACAATGTCGTTTAGAAAATCTCCAGATAATGACACACGCGTTTGATGTTAAGTTCTTTACAGCCTTTTTTTTTACACCCCGCCCCCTTTCCGCAGCATGACACAAATGGCATCGTGTTGGGAGCTGCCCCAGACTTCAGTTCTCTGGATCTACAGAAGCTCAACGCGCTGTACAACTGCTATGCTGGAAAATAAATGAATCAACAGGTGTTTTACAGCAGTTATATGCTAATAAATGGAACAGAAATCATTGTCATGACATTTCGTGTTCTGTGTTTTTTACAAGTAGGTTTATATAACTTTATAAGAAACAACATGCACATTATCATCACCCAGGAGGAGATACGATCCCAGCATTCCTCAATACACATCCTGCAATACACACCCACAGATGGCTGACTGTGGGCAAGAATGATATAGACTTGTCATGTTGCTTTTGATATTGCAGCAACTGGTACAATTTGATCATTAGATTTTCGTCTTATGAATCATCAAAAGACTTAAGTAGTCCATGAGACAGTCTGACCTTTATAATTTGTGTACAACTTTCTAGATTGTGTCATAAACACTTGCGGATCATTGTACAAATATTTACCACAAATTCTGTGTCCAAACTTGTGGATGTGCATTACCTGATGTGTATTACCTGATGTGTATTGAGAAATGCTGGGATGGTAACAATACCACCACTGATCATCACCGTTGTCATTACTCTTATACTAAAGCTGAGGAGTTGAAACATTTACAGCCTCCTTAGTCTCCAATGCATACCCACTGAATACTTAGTATCTAATTTACTTTATAGGTTTTACTTGCAAATGTTAACCTACCAGATAGTACAACGTCACATCACGCCTAAGTGTGTCTGTTAAGTTATCTAAATGCAAGTTTTCTGCAGTTCTAAAATAAAGTTTTAGTTCCAGCCATGAAAGGGGAGATGAGTCTCGAGTATTCAATGTTTAATGATCTTTCTGTAAAAGGCTGTCACCTCTAGATATTTTAAATACAAAACTACTAAGGTGTATATTCTGCTCAACCACACGTTAATAACGTGTCGTAATCTGTCGTAATCATGTTTTGCCTCAGAGATTATTATAAACTATTCCTACACACGACAAAAGGCAACAATAGTATTAACCAATAAGATCAACCAACATATGATCTTTACGCGATCTAAACAGCGATAGGCATGTCATGACCGATATATGTTTGCGTCGAGATGCGGGACGTGAGGGGGTTCGGAGTGGCTCGTACCCTCTGTTTACACAGTCAACTGTGCAGGACCGCAAGATATGATTACATGCCCCCCCCCCCCCCACCAACTTTCTACAAGTCAAGTCAAGTCAAAGTTTATTGCACAACAATTGCATCAGGTACAATGTATGGCAATTAACATGGAATATAACAACTACGAATTATCTTAACTAGTGTACTAATCTACTATCATTACTCGTTACATGATATAATGGAATGGCACGTTTCAAATGCAGGCACGGTTTCTTTTTGCATAGCATTATATAACGTTACATATTGGCCTAGGTAGACAGATACAGAGTCAGGCCATGATAGAGGTACGTTGAATATTTCTCTACATGTTCCAGGTAATGTAATTTTTTTGTTACATGTACACGACCCTTCCGTTACGAAATGAATCGTTCTCGAGGATATATTGGGTACAAAATTGTCTAGTTTCCACACACGTAACGTTGGGTAACATAAATTCGGGATTTTTCCGATAATGGTTGGCTGAAATCAATCTAGCAGAACGATAAACCATCCTTTTTTTCTATTATTCTGTCAGTATCATGTACTATCTTTGCACTAATCATATATATGGTAGATTTTGTCTCTGGTCGTGCTGACACCATAATATTTCAACTTGAAACTACCGTCCGCCGCACGCATAATGACGGTGCTGTCGGACATGGGTGAACATTAATTCGGGAGAGAAGATTCGTCTTGAATATCTTACCGCTAATTACATTTTATACAGCAGCTATTCGTTCCATCCTTGGCTTGAGGAAAGTGCTATGGATATAGACGTGTCCAAGTAAAAAAATACACGAACAAACGGCCGTACCGCACACATCAGGCCTACGGGAACAACCCGTGTGTTGAGTCGGTAGCTATAGAACGTCAAAGTCGACATCCACCGTCATGGCAACGTGTACATTATTCATGGAAAGTTAGCCGGATGCCGTAGCATTGATAATACTACTATGTCCATGTATTCCTTGTTGTGTTAGGAGCAAACTTTGAGGAAAATATCATCCTCAGTCCACAATCACACGCAACATTTAGACAAAAAAGTGTTCCTCACAAACCTTTGTCGTCTGCTTGACAACAGGATTCTGGGTAATGATATGGCGGCGGGAAAATACACGTGCCATAGGTTGTAGCAACAAAGAGGGGTTTTGATGATTGATCACACTTAGAGTCCAATTGCAGGTCAGCAATTTTAAGAAAATAAGTTGTCTTGTAAATGATTGTGTTTAGCAGGAAGCGGATGTGACATTTGTCTTATAAACCAGCCGACAACGATGAAGTGTGATTCTCCCACGAAGCCCTCAGACTGTTCCAATAAGGGACGGAGAGTTTTTGTCCTCGTCGCCTTCTAATGCATGCTTATCGAAGCTTTTCAGACAGTGTTCTGAAGACGTTAGTCTGTCAAGTTTGCATTTCTAGCGGTATTACTGATGTTGTATCTAGCACATATCCCTAAATACCCCGTTTTCGAAAAATCCCGAATTTAAGTACCCCACGAATTTATGTTACCCAACGTTACATAAAGAAATAATCGCGTAAACTTTCACGGTTATGGGAATCACCAGATGCTGTTATTCATACAAGGGAGTCACGTGGCCTCATAAGCAGATCAAATTTCGTAACCCTGGTGTTTTTTGTGTTTGAAAAGTTGAAAAAAGGTCAACGACAGATTCTGATTTTCACATTAAGAAAACATTCTGTCATTTTGTCTATTAAAATGTTCATATTTCATGTTAATATCATAGAGAACGACTCTAGAAGTGTTTCATCACTATCTGATGCTTAACTAGTGTCACAAGTCAAGGATAAATGCTTGGGTTGTGACACTAAACAGAAGATAGCGGTCACTGTGTACCAACGGACTATTTTGCACTAGTTTTGCACTTGTTGACGTCTTTAGTAATACGTCCTAAAGGACGAATAAGAAGATGAAGATTATTGATTTGTTCATACATCATGTGAATATCCTATAGAGAATGACCCCATAAATGTTTCATCGCTATCTGATGCTTGATTAGTGTCACAACTCAAGGATAAATGCTTGTGCTGTGACACTAAGTAGAAGATAGCGATCACCGTGTACCACCGTGTATTTACACTAGTCTTGCACTTGTTGACGTCTTTGGTAGTACGTCCTGAAGGACGAATAGGAAGATTGTACGTCCTAAAGGACGAATTAGAAGATGTGTATAAATACAAAGACGTACTTTGTGATAATTGAGACCCAGCCCTGACTGCTGACCGTCGCACGATGTACGCCCTACCCGTCTCTGCGGTACTCCTGGTGTTCGGGGCCGGACTGGCGGCCAGTGTGCCAGGTTGGTACACTTACTCGGCCGAGGGGTGGGAGGACTAGAGCAGTGCTAGCTTGCTGTCAAAATAATGTAATCAATTTAACGATAAAATTGTATTGAAGTCTCAGATTTTTTAAGATCCAGAGACTCGAGTGATTGAATATCATCTGCCTGTACAGAGCCTCTCCACAGCAGGTCCTTTGCAGTATCTCCTTATAATGGCTACAGGGGGAAATTGGGCACCACAACTGCAGGGAGATGGGAGGACATCTTACCTATTGTATATCAATGTTGTTATGCTTTATACGTATAATATGTATCATTGAAACATATATGTATTATAAATGAAGGAGGAATATAAATTTGCGGTATGTTCTGCTCCTTGTACACAGCCGACGGCCTCCGGAGCCCGCCGGAACCGGAGACTGCAACGAAGGCCATCTTAAACGCAAACAAAGGTAAGCCTAACAAGTGACCAGTGCTAAGTTTGAAAGATATCTGCCATATGTTTTTTTCAAGTTTCAAGTCCAAAAAGTGGGGCAAATCAATGTTAAACACAACAAGATTTAAAAGAGATTGCTGGATTGCCATTCTCCACAATAACAGAACACTGTAATTACTTTTCCAATCTCTCTATAGTTTAAGTTACTTATTTCAACTGCATCAGATATTGACACCACCTTTATCAATACACAGGTCTGAACCTGTACCAAGGCGACATTGATGGTCCGGATCCGGTGAGTAACAAATCTAATACATTGCTGTACGTACATATCTGGAGGTTGAGCGCAGTGACTTACGCTTGAAAAATAATTCCACGTCACCTGCAACACTGATACTTGAACATAGTTGGGACAGACATCTTAGTGAGCAGCGTTGTTTTTCGTAGACGTTATTTTTTATTTATTACTTCAGACCATATAGCATCGGCGACTGCAAGCTTCAGGTGTTGGACACAATGAATCTGTACATACTGTTTTTCATATGTCCATAAACTGAATTTCCTTTGATCATGACAATCCTGTAACGTTGCATTTTTAATTTCAGAACTCCCGTAACGCCATCCACGATGCAACGCGTTGGCCAAATGGAGTGATCCCTTACGTCATCGGAAGTGAATTCAGTAAGTCCCACATGATCACGTCATGCATTAATTGTCACAACAAGAGTCATCAAGCTGAATGGTCTGTATTTCAATGTGTTGAGTTGATGATCTGAGATTATCCGAAGCTATCAATATTAAATAAATGTTTATTTCTCCAGGCCAATCCTGTTTTGATACTGATGGTAGCTGTGGGGGCTGGGCCTCGGCGGGAGAATGCACCAACAACCCAGGCTTCATGCAGTCCTACTGTCCGCAGAGTTGTGGTCTGTGTGGCCGCGCAGGTTCGTAACAGCTTATTTTGTTCATTACGTGTTCCTCGTTTATTTGCTTATTAAAATTCACAGCACATGTGGATGGGGTGAGAGAACAGGTATAGCCTTTTCCAGCTCTCACCCCAGAGCTCGTGAGTAGCGTGTGGCCACGACATCTAGACATGTACAATACAATATTCTAGTTGGTTACAAGATCATTGGCACTTCTCTGAAGATCTATCTAAAAATGCTGTGCTGATACTACTGCACTTCTTACAAATTCTATAATAAGCTCGTTGCTGATAGTATAAGATTTATATGTTTACTCTCAGACTAGTGACGATAATGCATCACACTTATCCACGTCTAGAATTTTATTACCCAGAAATGTTATCCGTGTATTAAATCAATGCGTGTATATATTGAATCGTAGCAAGAAGCTGCACAGACAACAACGAGTACTGCCCTTCCTGGGCCAGTTCTGGGGAGTGTTCCAACAACCCCGCCTTCATGAATGCCAACTGCCAGCTGAGCTGTGGAGTGTGTTCCACAGGTGGTGGGGGTGGAGGTGAAAGCTTACACTCTTCGGGCTAGGCGGTTTTTCAAGAGTTCAAGAGATCAGCCACATTGGAATTTTTCTGTCATATCGCAGATACGATCCCGTTGACTGAACTGAGCGGATACTAAGAGCGTTATATACAATAAAGAGGCAACATGCCCAGAGCAGCTTGAATATAATGCATTAAACGTATATTTATGATATAGCATTACGTGGAGTAAAGAATTTGTCTCACCATCATAGATACACTCAGGTCAGTGTCGTGGTAATCATGGGCTTATTTTTAAACCAATGAAAGTGCTTGAATCAGAAGCAAACCCTTACCTCAGTTCATTTTATTCACAGCCTGCGCGGACAGCCATGAGAGTTGCGGGTACTGGGCCAGTGTTGGCGAGTGTACAAACAGCCCTGACTACATGAACCAGAACTGCATGCTGAGCTGCAACCTGTGTGGAAACACTGGTGGGAACAACAACAACAACAACAACGGAGGTAATAACGATATATTCCTACATGTATCACAACTACAAGTAAGGGCATCGTGAGTTTCAAGCCAGGGGTGACGGGAGCCTTTTTGATCTTCAGGCACAACTCAGACATCTTCTGCCGGGTCAGAGGTCGGTCGGATTCAAGCAGCAATGGAGGAGTTCAACCGGCGAACCTGCATCCGCTTTGTACCCCGAACTAACGAACAGAACTACATCAACATCAGGAAGAGTACTGGGTATTTTATCATGTCAATCTCTTCTCGATATACCGACGGTAAAAGTGTTGCGGCAAGGTAATACAAGACTGTATATCGATGCGATCTGACAATGAAATCGGAAAAGCTATTGTAGTACTAGTTTAGTAGCCAGAAGCTGTAGAATGTACTGCAGACAGGTGATAGGTTGCCATTATCGCCTGCGTCTGCCATGAGTCGGGACGTAATATCATATCAATCATATATATCTATGATACATATCATGTATCCAATCTGTTTCCCGTAGTTGCCATGCGTATGTGGGTGTTCAGGGCGGGGCCCAGGACTGAGGTGTCTCTCGGTGACGGATGTCTCGGGAAGGCGACCATCATGCACGAGTTGATGCACGCCGCGGGATTCTGGCACGAGCACTCCCGTCCGGACAGGGACGACTGGGTCTCCATCCACCTGGAAAACGTACCCCAAGGTGAGCACTTCTTTTTTTATCCAATGGAGGATTATACGGATCGGACTCATTGTGCCGTCTGTTGTAGAATTAACATTTTTTGGCCATCAGCTAGCGCTTCAGTCAGAGAGTAAGGCTCGGACAGAGTAGGTCTGTAATGTCGAGCAATTGTAGGAAATGTTAACGTAATGTTTGTAACTTCATTCACCCATGGCCACACGAAGACAAAATCTGGATCTAAATGTTATGTATCGATCCAGTGGATCCGCTTATAATCAGCTTACTAGTATCTGTCATCATTAGATGGTGTTTATGTTGATAAATGATCCTGCAAAATGATACAGACTACTGGCACACCAATAGATTGCCTTGAATGTTTAAAGTACAAACCCTTCCGATTGGTTGATTCCAGCCCAATGGCACGCCTTCGACAAACACTCAGAGTCTCGTACCCTGGGCCTGCCGTACGACTATGGTTCCATTGTGCACTACGAGAGTCACGCCTTCAGTATGAACGGCATGCAGGTCATTGTGCCCAGGGTAGGCTTCACTTTCATTACAATTTTATTTGTGTATTTCAACATTGTGCTTTTAATAGTAAGCAGTGTGTCTACTCTTTTAACGTTGCCAGCTTAATTGGAAGAATTTGAAAATTGATATCATCTTATTAACCTTTTGTGTAAGAAGACTTTCACTGTATCATACCAGTATGTATGTACGCGGTTTTGTCGCCTAACTCCGCGCTATCAAGAAGTGGTTTTGAAAATATACAGATAATGACACACACATTCTTTACAGACTTTTTTTACACCCCGCTTCTTTCCTGCAGCATTCAACAAATGGCATCGTGTTGGGAGCTGCTCAGGACTTCAGTTCTCTGGATCTACAGAAGCTCAACGCGTTGTACAACTGCTATGCTGGCAAATAAACGAATCAGCACGTTTTACAGCAGTTTCTATGCTGTCAAATAAATGGAACAGAGATCACTGTCATGTCATTTGATATTTTGTGCTTTTAACAACACACCCATTCATCAGCACCGTCGTCATTACAACTAGAAGCTTCCTCTTATACTAAAGCTGAAGAGTTGAAACATTTCTATCTCCTCAGTCTCCAATGCATATCCCGGCACTGAATTTTCAATATACTTTATTGGTTTACTTGCTCAAAATGTTAAAAGTCGAAATACATGAAATCGATACCTTGCATATGGCTAGACTCAATTATAGTATTCCATATGTACCACAGTGTGTTACCATCAAATCACATGGTTCCATCGGTGTCTCATAGTCGGCAGCATCTCTCTGCTCTCTCTTGGATATGATCGACATTTGAAACAGTCAATTTTTGTCTAATTCACTTTTTCCACTGTAATATTGAACACGGTACAAACCCCTGCCTCGCTATCATCAGATGAACGTCACGTGGCTAATCATGTATGAAAAAGGGAACGCCAGCAATGAAGGACAGGAGGTGGTGATATGCCACCGTCACTCAATCTGATCCGAGGATTAGATCGTTAGCGTATTAGGAAATACACTAGGTATGTATCATACATCTTTACCCCACCATTCCCACCGGTCCTTATAAAGGAAAACTTTTTTCCTTTTTTCTTCAGGTTTTTTGTTTTTTTGTTGGTAACGTCATCACCATGTATACAGCAACCCTCTCTGCGAATTCGAACGCGTTGAAGCAAAGAACAAAATTAATGTAAATATTTTTACATACTCACAAGGATGGTGATTAACAGGGAAATATTACTCAGGCAAATAAACTATTTATATTGACATGACAGAATATTGATGGTTAATAAAATATCTTATTGGTAACGTCAACACCGATACCATGCATACAGCAAACCTCCTTACCAATTCGAACTACTCTCCAAGCAGAGGGGGGGTTTCGGCTGGTTTTTGACGTGTTTCTATGCGTTTTTGTCGGGCTTTCTACTTTTTTGTTTGTTTTTTGTATAGGTTGGGTATACAAAAGAACATGACAAAGTAAAGTAGAAAGCCCGACAAAAACGCCTAGAAACACGTCAAAAACCAGCCGAAACCCCTCCTCTGCTTGGAGAGTAAATTCGAACGCTTGAAGCGAAGAACGAATGCAAATGTTTATAAATACTCGCAGGGACGGTGATCAACAGGAAGAGATTACTCAGGCAAATTGACTATCTATATTGATATGACAGGATATCTTCCTATTGGAAGTGCCAGGACAATCTTACTGTCGACTAGTTGATAGGCAACACTATGGCTGAAAATAATGTTTTTAACATTAACGGTAGAATTGGAAATCAGCTGATTAGGTGTCTGATATATCATAATTAGAGGTTATTAGAAAAACTTTAGTGGAAGAACTTTTTTGCACGACAATCACACACGGTACAAAGTATGGCAACAACTACCAAAATAGTACAAAGTACACGTATAGAATAAAACTTACCATCCTAATTTCTAAAACAAGACAAGCCCTTCCAACTACATTTAAGTGGTCCCAATATTAGTTTAACGACAGATACATGTAGCATTGTGCATGTGGGTGGAGTTTTACTGTCTAATCTGTTGTATTCCGTTGTCATGGGGCATATGGAATCTATGGACAAAGATAATTGGAAGTACAGTTTTCTATGTTTGAGGTGTGACGCTGACAAACAGATTACACAGGCAAACGAGTTATTGACTTTTGATGAAGGCCTATCAGAACAAAGTTACGTAACACTATAATCATGTGTATAAATGTACAGGGTACTTAAAGAGACTTGACTCAGTTTTCTGATCGTTTCAACATGTATGCATCGACAGTGTCTGCGGTACTTCTGGTGTTCGGGGTCGGACTGGCAGCGAGTGCGCCAGGTAAGTATATGCCTTTTGAGCATTCGTGTTAGGTTCCCGAGGTATGTATGACAGTGACTATAGTTCAAACTTTAACATATGGCTTGTCGGCCACGTCTGAGGTTGCGCCCCCCCCCCCCCGTTCCAAAAATCCTGGATCCGCCGATGCTTGAGGTGGTAGATTATTCAATTGTCGTATGTTAAATATGACAACGCTTTCCGTGGAAAAGGTGTGCATAACGACAAGCCATTATTCTTCAAGCTACATTATACACATCTCTAAATAGATAAAAAGCATATGCCTTCAGATGGTAACTTACCATATGGCACATAAAAGCAAAAAATAGCCATTATGTATTGCTGGCAGTAATGTGAACCTTTGCAACCAATAGCAAATCTGCTGTTAATTTTGTTAATTTGAATACAGCCGACAGCCTCCGGAGGTCGCCGGAACAAGAGTCTGTCACCAAGGCCATCTTGGAAGCAAACAAGGGTATGTAAGTCTTGCGGAAGGTCAAGTCCTATTTTTGGTGGTTCTGACGGGTGTCTCCATGTTTGCACACATGTAGCTTCTGGTAATCTCGCGTTTTGTGCCTTTAATTAATAGCGCATGTTTTAAGGAATATCTCATGATTGTCAAACGACTGAAGGGACAATCCAACTGTCCCCAATATGATTAGATAAATGAATAAATGGTTTCATAGACTTTGTGATAAAAGTAAAAGTTTCCAAGGCAGTCGTATAGATCTTTAGAGGAGCACGCTTTATCCGCATTCTGTTGCTTTCATTCTGCCAATGGCTAGTGTCCTATATTAACTGCGGTGAATTATAGGTCTGACTATCTTGCTCAACCCACAGGATTGAACCTGTACTCGGGCGACATTGCCGGTGTTGATCCTGTGAGTAATACACCAGTACCACAATATGTGAGGCTAGGACTTACATGATGTAATGGTTGTATCCAAAGCGTAGTTCACCATCACTATTACCACCTACATATAGTAAGACGAGAATCGGATGTAGCACAGGTTCAGTCATATTAGTCGTGATGTTCTGGCCATGGAGAGAGGGAATGACATAGGCTGCATGCCGTGTATTTGTACATGCTCACATTTGTCAATGTTATAGTGTTCAGTTAGGGTAGATGCTGAAAATGTGTATACAACAAGCTATCCTGCCATGTTACCGGAGAAATGTAGCTGATCTGTAGCATTAACTCATCCATTTCAGGACTCTCGCAATGCCATCACCGATGGAAAACGTTGGCCGAACGGAGTGATTCCCTACGTCATTGGCAGCGAATTTAGTAAGTCCACGTTTCTCAGGTAATGTCTTACTGAGACGCCGTATAAAGCTATGATTATAATATCTGCATTGCATGGTGGAGATGGAAATTTGATGACGAGAGATTATTTCCAGTATCCAAATCTTCATGAACGGGTTCTCCCTCCAGCGAGTTCCTGCTCTGATACCAACGGGAACTGCGCCGGCTGGGCGTCCGCGGGTGAATGTAACGCCAACCCCGGCTACATGCAGTCCGAATGTGCGCAGAGCTGTGGCCTCTGCAGCCGCTCCGGTATGCCACAACGTATTCTCACGCAACTCTCTCTATCCTAATGAACCTCTTACAAAATATAATCATGTTTAGCTCGTGCAATGTGGGTGATTTATCTAGACATTGTTACAAGTAATACAACGGTCTTTATCAAGAGCATAAAATTTCGTTGTTGATATAGAAATGAGCTTGTATAAATTCTACAGTTTTACCCTTTTCTGTGCGATTATTAGGAACAAAAATACAGGATGTCATCTTTATGCCACATATATACATTGAACACAATAATCTTCATCAAGCATAAGGGCTTTTCATATATCTTACATTACAGCAAGAAGCTGTCAAGACAACCACGACTCCTGTGCCTTCTGGGCCAGTATCGGCGAGTGCCAGGCCAACCCTAACTACATGCTGAACTACTGCCAGCTGAGCTGCAGCGTGTGCCAGACAGGTGCTGGTGTTTTTTGTTTTGTTTTTTTTGTTTTATCAAGATCTTTATTAGCGTTCAATTCTAACAAATTTCACACTATTCTTCATGGAGTCTGCAGTTGTCAGGTGGAGTTCCGAATTAAAGAAAACATTCGCCTTTAACTGTCATATCAGCTCGTGAAGATTGAGTAAAACGAACACCCTGTATGCTTTCCATATTCAAAACAACAACAACCCACGATCTTGTAATTATAAGCTATGTTATAGACCCCCCCCCCCCCATCTCTGTGAAAAAGAAGGAAGATCTAGACAGTAAATGTAGATCTGTACAGGATGTGTTTTGACTAATTTGATTTTATCTCCATGCAGGGTGTTCGGATAACAACGAGAATTGTGGATATTGGGCCAGCGCTGGTGAGTGCAACGCCAACCCCGCCTACATGCTGACGAACTGCCAGGCGAGCTGTAACTCCTGTGACGGGGGCACCGATGGAGGGAACAATAACAACGGAGGAGGTAACGACTCACATTATGAATATCATACCAGGAAATTAAAAGGACCCGAGTAACATTCTTTTTTAGAACGCAGATCGCAATATAGCCATCCAATATTCAAATAGCGACAAAATACAATTCTTTCAGCTTAAAACAGAATCAAACCTAACGTATATCTGGAATCGTTGATGAGTGTTTTACAAACGTTGGGATACAAATATGTGTAGACAAAATATACAGGAAGAAAGACGACTCATATATATTCAGAGAGCAAATTGCTTTGTATATCTACGGTTGCTAAGATTAACATTGAAACTCAGCTGCAAAAACGCAGTACCTAACTAGATCTTAAATGCACCGTAGTGCGAAAATGTTTACGTTCCAAGCTAACGGTTATGTCTTGTTGGGTCTGCAGGCGTAACGGTTCTAACTGCACCCCCCGGATCGGAGGCTGGTCGGATCCAGACCGCCATTATGGAGTACAACCAGCGGACCTGCCTCCGCTTTGTGCCGAGAACTAACGAACGGGACTACGTCCATATCAAAAGGCTCACCGGGTAAGAATTATATCTGATTAGCCGGCGCGATTGTTTTGTCTATTCTGAAAGCTAAAGATCCATTGATCATATGATACTAATAATTGATATCCATTGATTGTCTTTTGATTATTGATATATCCATTCACGAGTTACCTTCACTTAAAGTGACTCGTGAATTCGCTGTCGTCACGCAAGCCAGAAATCTCTGTCTAGTTTTAAACCTACAAGATGTTTTGTTCAAAAGAGGAGCATTGGTCTTGATTTCATCACGATCGCCCTGTCCATAAGTCTAAGAAATCGTCTCTCCCAGTTGCAACTCGCAGGTCGGTGTTTCCGGCGGCATGCAGGAGCTGTCCCTCGGTACCGGATGTCTGGGGAAAGGCACGATCCTGCACGAGCTGATGCACGCCGTGGGCTTCTGGCACGAACATCAGCGGCCGGACAGGGATTCCTACGTCACCATTTACCGGGAAAACGCAGAATCACGTACGTGCATTTTTAAACCCCAGATATGGTCTTTTCTCGATTGAAGAAGCTCCAGGTCTATATTTAAGAATCCTACATTAATGTAGGATTGCAGGAATTCGTTTAGATCTATATCTAATAGTTTTTGCTCACTAGAAATTGCCTTGAATCGAAATCCACCTACAAACAAAATCATTGGAAAACCCACAAGTAGTCATCCTTTAGATAAATTCAATTACATTCTAGAAGGAGACAACTCCAACTGTGTAAAAATAGGTGAATATGTCAAAGAATGTTTAGACCTTAGAACTAGTAGTGTAAGTGATACGTTGAACTTGAACTCGACATGTTGAAATATCCATATACTTGTACCTAGGACTAGGTTGATTCTTTTGTATCCAATTGTTTGTTTGCATGTATGGCTGTAGAAGGCCTTACGAAAGTCGCTGTAATATTTTTTGTGTCAATATGTCAATTGTCTGTTTTTAGAGCATCGTCACGCCTTCGACAAGCTGTCCAGCTCCCGTACCCTGGGCCTGTCGTACGACTACGGATCCATCATGCACTACGAGAGTCACGCCTTCAGCACCAACGGAAGGGCGACCATCGTCCCCAAGGTAGGTTGATAACATTCACGTTATTTCATATTAGACCATCTTAAGGATTAAATGTAATATAAGAATTTACGCACTTGCGTCTTTTTGTGTCAAGTATGTCTCACGATGATGCATGTTCATTGATTAGTGTGGAGTAGTTCATAACATTATCATCCGATTCTATTATTACCTTCGCCAAGAAGGTTATGCAGAGGGTAGCGTTTGTTTGTGTGTGTGTGTGTAACGTACAGCATAACTCGAGAAGGCTTGGATGGATTGTCTTGATATTTGGTAGGTGGGTAGGTCTTGATGAGACATGGAAATGATTAGATTTTGGGTCCCCTAGCGGCTTGTTACAGTACTGCAGCGGAACTTCCCTGTTTTGATATCTCGTGTTCTGGACATGCTATGGTTCTGGTTTTTGAGTGGTAGATAGCTCTTTGGACAGGGAGTAAGTGGTCTAGGTTTGGGCCCCCTAGCAGCTTTTTTGGAACTGCAGGAGCAGGTTTTGCTTCAGACTTTGAAATGGAATAACTCAAGAAGGGCCTGATGGATGGTCATGATTTTTGGTAAGTAGATAGCTTGAGTGATGATGTACATGATTAGATACTTATTATGCAAATCAGTATCTAATTTGCATAATTAATGAGGGAAGTTTATACATTCGCCAAATTCCATGATAGGACTCTCAAACTTGTGACATATGTAACTGAGGAGGAGAAAAATAGTAATAGATATCACTATGCAAATGATGACCTCATTTGCATAATTAATGAGAAAATACTATAAATCAAGATGGGCTTGATGGATGGTCTTAATTTTTGGTAAGTAGATAGCTTACGTGATGCTTTGTATGATTGGATATAATTATGCAAATCAGATTTTGATGATAAATGTTAGCATAACCTTCTTTGATAAGCTCATATTTTGGACAACTTCTGTTATTTGGCTGAAGACGATCAACTGGTATGATTTATGATTGATGAGAAACACTCCTAAATACGTCAAGTCATAAAGGTTAAAATCATTTGGTGAAGGTATGAGGTCGTGGAACTCTAGTTGTTACTTTTAAACATATCATTCAACATGGATATTAGATCTTTTTAAGCTATTCCACACGACTCATATGCATTTGAAGATCATGACAAAAACAAACCCAGGCAATCTTCCATAATATGCACCCCCCTCCCCACCTGTAGCTTTCGTTGAACGGCGTCGTGCTGGGAGCAGCGCAGGACTTCAGTTCCCTGGATCTGCAGAAGATCAACAAGTTGTACGAATGCTCCAAATAAACAAGTCACTTGTGCGCATGTGCAGCTGGCCTGCTATGATACTCTGTGGTTTGTGCTTCTTTAAACGTACAGTTATAATTACCAATACCGCTTTTATGTAGCATGGAACATAGTTGAATTATATAACATTTCAGAGAAGGTGTCCAAATGTTACCTTCCATTGCTTCCAAAGTATAGTGATCGTTAGCCACACACACATACTAATGACACACACACACTGGCACTGGCACTAACACTAACAACACCGACTCTAGTACACCAACACACTCTCTACACGCAAGCATACTAACATAAATACACGCACACTTTTAAAAGCATGGCTATTCTATTCTACAGCTCAATTTGTCAATGACCTTACGACCGAGAACCTCTTACACGGAAGGTGATAGGTCTACCCGCGCATTACGCGGGTCTTCACAACGACAGATCCTTCAGTGTGAACCTTAATCAATATGAATGAAAATAAATGAAGGTCGATGTATCAGTCCCAATACATAACTGGCTTGAAACCATTCTCACACCTTTAGCACCCTTCGGGTGGGCGTCAAACACATTTTCCACCAATGACGTCAGCACAGATCACAATCATGGGAAACACCAGATGCCTGGTAGTCACGTGGGTCTTTTACCATCGGAAGAAAAGATACCACCGGTAAGGACAGGAGGTGGTGCCATACCGCTGTCACCTAATCTGACCTAAATGTTAGATTGATAACGTAGTCAGAAATGTCCCAGTGTCATGGGTCACATTTCCTTCGAAAAACTCATTCATTTGAATTCTTTATTTGTTATAGTTGATACCTCTCAAACGACGAGATAAATATTTTGTATCTAAAAAAAGAATCGTGGGTTTTCTTATTAATGATACATGTATTTGGAATGATCTATGCAAGGGAACGGAACTACGTATAGCTGATATGAAGTTATTCCTTTCCAAAGCTAAGAACTGCCGTTCCAAACAAGCTGCTAGGGGGCCTAAACTTGCACCACTCACTCCCGACCTTAAGAGCTATCCACTACTAAAAAATCATGAACCTGGCACCTCCAGTAAATTTGAGCTCAAACTTTTAAGCTCCGCTGCAGTACCTTAGTACCCGATAGGAGGCCAATTATCGAAATTGACCTTCCCCTTTGAGACCCCTAACTATCCATTGAACAACCATCAACAACCTCTCGAGGTATGCTGTCCACATACAAACACACATGCATACACAGCCCGCTGCATTACTGTAAGAAAACGCCAGGTGAACCATCTTTGAACTTGACCTTCGGTCCCACAACTGCTACTCGCCTACCAAAAATCACGAAGATCCGTTCACAGTTTCTCGAGTTATGCTCTTGACATACATACCGACGTCGACCTGCAGTACTGTAGGAAAACGCCAGGTGAACCATTCTCGAACTTGACCTTCGTTCCTACAACTGCGACGCACCTACCAAAAATCACGAAGATCCGTTCACAGTTTCTCGAGTTATGCTCTTGACATACATACCGACCCACCCCACAGCTGGCGTAACTGAAAACATAACCTTCTCGGCGAAGGTAAATATAACCTTCTCGGCGAAGGTAATCATGGGAAACGGCAGATGTAGTCAGCCATGCCTGGAAGTCACGTGGTTCTTTAAGCATCGGAAGAGGAGATACCACCAGTAAGGACAGGAGGCGGTGCCATACCGCTGTCACCTAATCTGACCGGAATATTAGATTGGTAACGTATTCAGAAATGTCCCAATGTCTGTCATTGGTCACCTCCCCCCCCCAAAAAAAACTCATTCATTTCAAAGTCTTTTGTGTTTAGAAAAGAAATATTGGCTGCACAAAAAATTATCTCATCGTATGAAGGGGCACCTGACGATGCATGGTTTTTCTTATTTTGAATTCATGCAAGGGGACCGAATTACAAATAGCTTATATCAACGGGAATCTACTTGCTTAATTATCTGATACCATTTCGAAGTATTATTGTATTAGCTTCTCTTAGAACTCTAGAACCTTCTGTGCACTTGTTTCCACAATGTTCCTTCAATTAACGACCCATTGATGAGACGTATTTCAGCAAAGGTTGAAGTATGTCATTGTAATAATTCAGTACTTCTTCCATGGAGAATGTGGAATTAATCTTGATAAAGTTTTCAGTGTGTGTTCAAGTTTCTCCTTGCTTGAATAGTGACGCTAAGTAACAGGAAGAGCTTATCCAGACAAATGAACTATTTACTTTAATAACTTTTCAGTGAACGCCCAAAAGAAAAACTTACGCGTGGAAATGTCTATAAATGTGTCTGGGAATTGAGGTTTGATTCAGCTTGCTAATTGTCTCAGCATGCGTGCGTCGACTGTGTCTGCGGTACTTCTGGTATTCGGGGTCGGACTGGCAGCGAGTGTGCCAGGTTAGTACACCTTAAAGGTTTGTCTGAATCAAAGTTGAACTGTAATTGCTAAAACAAAAAATTGGACTTACCTAGATTTTCGACTGTTCAACCCCTGGACTGGTCTTTGTCAAGGAATGAGCAATCCAATAGTACACGTGACTCGGTGAGCAGTGGATCATATGCTGCAGAATGTCTATGGCGCCCCCCGTCTCTGCTCACTGAGTCACGTGTCCTATCTGCATAACGTGACGTCACAGAAGCAGTTGACCACGGCAAACATTCGGATGTAGACTTTCACAGAGCTTTCATTGCGAATTCTATTGGCAGTGTTTGGATTATATGGCCTAAGGATATCAATATCTCTTTGTAAAAATACAAAATAGAAGTTATCATCGAGACGCTTTTTTTTCTTTTAATGTCAGCCGTGTAGTTGTTGAAGATTATAAAATAATGTGTTTTTTGTGCAAAACTGTTTGTGAGTTGTACCTTCGAAACATAGTGGATCTTTTCTTAGATTAATTAACGACAATTTATCAGCATGTAGGACGTAAGTGGTGATGAACCACAAAGTATCTCTTACATAATCTTCATGTTAACAGGTAACTTACCACTTGTTACATACTACGTAGATGTGAAATATCCATGCAGTACGGGATGCAATAAAAAATCTTTACCTCATCGATCTTCGTTCCTGCATATCTACAGAAAACTGATTAACAGTTCACTCTGACATTTGCACACAGCCGACAGCCTCCGGAGGTCGCCGAAAAGGAAGTCTGTCACGAAGACTATCTTGGAAGCAAACAAGGGTGAGTTTTATACAGGAGGCCATTCTTTACTTTGGTGTTTCCGTTCATTGGATGTTTGTAGACGTGTTTGCATTCTCAAATAATCCTCACAATTTGTGTGGTTAATGATATATTTGTAGAATGATATGTTTTATATTGAGATACAAGATAACAGCAACAGTGTCATAAACTTCTTGAAGAAAGTTTTGCAGAGAACCACAGTCATTAGATTGAATTTTAGTGAAATGCTGATTGTTCAAAGTCTTCGTATTTTGCCCAACCCACAGGACTGCACCTGTACTCGGGCGACATTACCAATGTACACCGTGTAAGTACTTCACCTACATGATTCGGGGTGATACAGTATTATGTACGACTTACGACTTGGACATAACAGTCGGGCAAATCTCAGCAGTACTACACTACATATGCATGTTGCTCTCCTTTGTCGTTGAAACCGCTTTTTTATCCGGATTATTCTGATATTGAAACTTTAACCATTTCGATATTCAGAACTCCCGAAATGCTATCGACGACGGGTGGCGCTGGCCAAATGGAGTGATTCCCTACGTCATCGGCAGCGAGTTTAGTAAGTCCGTAATCGTCATGTCATTAAACAATTTATTTAGAAAATATCCACTGTACTCTGAGGACGGATTCTCTATAATCTGAATTGGTTGCAAGTTTATGCTTCTTTGATTTGTTCATATATAGCCATGATAGCGGCTTCACAGTTGATCTTTCTCGCTCCAATTAGTTGGTAACTGGGAGATCCTTGTTCGAATTTGAGCCTCGGAAGGGTTTTCCTGGTAGGAGTTGCGCTGTCTTTCGGCAGAGACGTAAAATGGGGCCTCGTGTTCGAGGAGGTGCTTCGTGCACGTTACAACAGCCGCATTACTCAGATGAGTACCTACTAGCTGTAACAATACAAGTGAATATAAGTTTCTTCCCACAGGCACCTCCTGCTATGACACTGACAACGACTGTGGCCGCTGGGCCTCCCAGGGTGAATGTGACAAAGACCCGTACTGGATGTTGGACAATTGTCCCCACAGCTGTAACTACTGTAGTCGCTCCGGTACGGAGAATATTATACGTCTTATTCTCTAGCTATAGTCCATGTGTGATACTATAATTTCTAGAAGAGAACATTTCCCATTGTAACATTTTACCAAATACACAACCACAATGCGAAGAATTGATCTTGATAACGCAACCACCATTCCCAAGTACCGTACGTCGCAAATGTTGCTGATAGAAAACATCTGTATACCAAGAATTTCTGTCATAATTAATAACTTTATTGCAAGTTCATACCCAAAGGCTAATTGCTGACAAACAGGTACATGGAGATACATCGAAATCGAAATAGTTATCAAGTCTAGTCTACTGTGAAAGTTCTATGTTAACTATGGTTGACTATGGTTAGGTTTCACTTCTTTTTTGAAGGCATGGCTGTGCGATATCAAACTACACTAGATGCAATATATCTAAAAGCAAAATTTCATCTACGCATTGTACCACACATGCTTTTCCCTGAACCTTTCTTCATTGTTCATCGTCTGTTGTACGTTATCTTTTATACTCTTTGCTGAGGGTTTATTTCTGGGGCATCCAGCATACGTCTAAGTGCCTTTCATATCTCTCCTTTACAGGATCATCGAGCAGAGCACAGAAGCCTGCACCAAGAGCTTGTAAGATTTTCTCCAACTTTCTCGCACTTTGGCTTTACTTTGTTTCAGAAATCTCCTTCCTTGAACATGTTTGATACCCGAAAGCACCAATTGAATTTTGTTACAAAGTGGCATGTCTTTTATAGATTCGGCGAACTGCTATACGGACTCCACCCAAATGAACGGCGACAGCTTTACGTAAGACCCATTTATAATGTCATAGATAATCACCTAAGATATACGAAGACACGTAATCTCGAATGAGAATTTATGTTCCTCCTTGCTGTAACATTTCTCCCAAATCAGTTGTGAACTTTGTTTGACATTTTACAGCGTCAACTGTCCTTCTGGGTGCGCGTCTAACGGTGCAGATGCCTGGGGAACTGACGTTTACACGGACGTGAGTACAGATGAAAGTGCAAAATTGATGTCAATGATATATACACCCGAAAATAATTTCATCAGGTTGGTAGAACATAGGGTATTTGGAGTTTCTTTTAACACAGCAGTCAGAAGCTCTGAAGAAGGTGTCTGACACCGAAACGTCAGCAGGTGAGATTACCTGGTTGTGTTAAAAGAAACTCCAAATATCCAATGATATATATATCTATCACTATGGGGACTGTGGAAAGACCACTTAACAGACGCTATTGTTTGCCAGGACTCGGGTATATGCACCGCCGCCATCCATGCCGGCAAACTCACCAACTCGGGAGGAAGTGTGACTGTGTACAGGTGGCCCGGACAGAGCTCCTACCATGGCTCCACTCAGAACGGTATTCAGACTCAGGAGTAAGTGTGCCCGCAAATATATACCTTCGTCATGGTTTATGATATAGTTGATGTATGTACCTTGTACCTAGTTGATGTTGTCTTGTCTAAACCTGAAACATACCGTCTTTTACCCTTTTTTCCAGTTACGATGCTTGGGGCAGTTCCTTCGCCTTCGAAGCAGGTAACTTGATTATATCACTGCTTTGGGGAAAAGATACGTCCAAACAGATCTCCGACCCAACTTCCCCCAGTATAATGCACTCCTGTATATCTAAACTGTACATACCCGGGTGGTGTGAGTGTGTGTGTAGGCGGTGGGGTGTGGTGTGGTGCTGCATTAGAGATCTCTCAAACTCATTGTTTTTCCAAGTGGCGCAGATTTAAAGGATTTTAGATACTAATATGTTTGCGGTGGTCTATTCTTGTGGTTTTCGTCAGTGACCTTTCTATCGCAAATTCATTACACTGCACATATCCGATTTCAATGCATCACTACTCTGGATGAAAAATGTCCCCACGTACTCAAACATTTATATGATTTTCATTACGCCATGTTATTTCATTATACATGTGAAAACTATTTCTCAAATCTCTATTACAGAACCTGTCTGTGAAGACGAACA
The DNA here is from genome assembly GCA_035149815.1 of Branchiostoma lanceolatum. Lineage (NCBI taxonomy): Eukaryota > Metazoa > Chordata > Leptocardii > Amphioxiformes > Branchiostomatidae > Branchiostoma > Branchiostoma lanceolatum. Next base: position 10,779,384 of record CM068868.1, on the reverse strand, counting down.
CGCGTCCTGTTCCCACTGGGCCGATATCGGAGAGTGCCAGGCCAACCCCAACTACATGCTGAACCACTGCCAACTGAGCTGTGGCGTGTGCCAGGGCGGAGGTGATATCGACGGAGGTGACTATTTGTGTCTGTATCTGTGTCTGAAAAGCCGCGGTATCAACCGTCCTTTGTCGTAACACACCAGCTTCGCACTGAAAACCTAACCTTTGCACATCTAACTGCAAGCGTTGTTTAAAGCTAACGTTATATCATGAATACGCATTGCATTCGGTAGCAACGAGTTCCACTCTACAATGTACATAAAGATACCTATTTATATTGCGCAGTGTTAACAGGGAAAGCTCTTTGACGTAGCTTTAGGAATACAGACTATCCTTTTGCAAGCTCTCTGTTAAAACAAAAAAAAATCGCCAAAAATCGTCATTTCAAAATATACTCGTTGACACGCATAATTCTTTAAGTATTACTATCATGTACATTCCTGCAAAGTTATGTTGATAAATATCGAAGTACAAGCCAAGGAGAGCCTTTTTTTCTACAAATGGGCGTGGCCTTATAAATCTTGATGACGTAATCATGACGTCATACTGATTTGCCTAAATTATCACCTTGCTATAAGGTACTACCTGAAAAAAATTAAGGTTGATGAAGGTTTGCAGAGATGTATAAAGGGTTTTTTCAAGAACATCCCAAAACTCCTCAGCCACCCTTCAACGGTACCTTAAACAAACTCGAGCTCATTTAACGTTAAGCATTTCTATTGGAAGGAATGTAGAAATCACGAGAGCATTGTGAGGTTCAAGACATCTTTATCTACATCATGTTTATTTTTCAGCCGTACTTTTGACCGCCCCTGCCGGGTCAGAGGTCGGGAGAATTGAAGCCGCCATTCAAGAGTTCAACCAGCAGACCTGTATCCGGTTTGTGCCCCGAACTAACCAGCGTGACTACGTCCACATCAAAAGGCTTTCAGGGTACCCCTTCTATCTTTATTCTGAAAGCTAAAGGTTTGGCTATCGGTCAATGGCTAACATTCAACACTCATCAATGTGAGGAAATTGTTGAATTTCGGCGTGTCGATCGCGTATATCAATGATTCAGTTTTGGGGAATATTTCAAATGAACAGTTTTCAGGGTAACCTCTGTGTCTAGAGAGAAATCAATTTTTCAACCGTCAAACAACATCAAAATCAAAAGTAACGCTTGCACTTCCATAGGTTCTACATAGTTTATCTCCCAGTATCTAAAAGCAACATTCTAATACTAAAGCCCGGACAAGATTCTACATTAGTGGAGTGGAATTGACTTTGGTTACTCTGTCTTCAAGGAAGTGTATAGCCGTACAGCGTTTAGAAATATCGTCTCCCAGTTACCATTAGCAATCATCTATTTCTTTCTCCCAGTTGCTGGTCGGATATCGGCGTGAGCGGAGGGGTGCAGGAGCTGTCCCTCGGCAGCGGGTGTCTCTGGAAGGGAACCATCATCCACGAGCTGATGCACGCCGTGGGCTTCTGGCACGAACATCAGCGGCCGGACAGGGACGACTACGTGACCATCAGGCTGCAAAACGTTGAACAAGGTGTTTTTTTTTTACATCTATAGATATCCCTCTCTTTTCCAATCACGAGTTTGAGAGCCAAATCGGATATGTTTAATCTCCTTCATTGATTATGTAAATTCGCTCCTGATTTGCATAATTATCATCTTCTCACGTCGCCGATGTGTTTTTAAGAACCACTCTTGTTCTACCTTTTGCTGAATGGTTTAGTCCAGATGACATTGTAAGGTCCACTGTAACAAAAACAGACTCCAGGAATGACATGACACAGAATGCAATGCTATAGAATTGCCCTTGAAATTCTGACATTCAGAAGTATGTTACATGTTAGTAGTTGCGGCAGATGTGTCTATTTGATGAATGGTAGACTAACATAGCCTTGAGTCCAGCCTTGTTAGCTATGGCCCGCTCCCCAAGATCCGCTAGCCCGGCAGGCCAGTGCGGATCTTGGTGAGCGAGCCATAGCTAACAAGTCTGGACTCCAGGCTAAGACTAACAGTGAAGACTAACAATGACTCTATTGGTTGTGACGCAGATGAACAGTACAACTTCGACAAGCAGACCGATACCCGCACTCAAGGGCTGTCGTACGACTACGGGTCCGTCATGCACTACGAGAGCGACGCGTTCAGCGCCAACGGGAGGGACACAATCATCCCAAAGGTACGAAGTGGTCCGAAAGTAGTCCGAAACTTTCTCTTCGCAAAACCCCCATGATGCTTAGGTCACATTTCCAATCCGGGGCCCGGTCGGGCAGCTTGCGGGAACGAAAAATATGATATAAAAGACAACAAAAGATAAAAAACGTTAAAAATTACTCCTAACTACAAATTGTGTATTTTCTTGATATGCATATTTTCATTTTTCGTTTTCGCCGACACCCCGGCCGGGCCCCGGCTTGGGAATGTGACCTAAGCATTACAGTGGACGGCGATCGCGCTTCTACCTCGCTAAGACCTAAATTTGAATTATGTAACCCTTCACTTCATAATTGAAATATCGTGCAATATGTAAAAGTATGACTGCAAAGACAAGAAAACACACAAAGTGTAAAAAGGTTTCGTTTTTCTATCTATGAAATTCGTTGAGCGCTGTACTTCCAGCAACGTCACCGCCCTGGTGGAACTGTTTTTTTTTCATCATAGGTATGCGTGCATAATTTTTCTCGCCTACAGCAGTAATGTTTGGTTATGAAACGTGCAGATAATGGCACGAACGTTTTATGTCCAGTCTTTCATCACTATGCCCCCTCTCTCTGCAGCTTCCGTTGAACGGCATCGTGCTGGGAGATGCAAATGAGCTCAGTTCTCTGGATATCCAGAAGATCAACAAGTTGTACGATTGCAATAAATAAATGGAGCACCGATCACTGGCGCAGCTCCTGCAGCTGCTATGATATCCAGTGTTTTGTCTTTCTTTTCACATACATGTCTACATACAGTAACAAGCGTCACAGGACCCCATACTTTCGCTGACTATTATATCATTAATTGACTTTATTTACATAACATATATAATAATCATAACCGACAAATCTTGTATGTCACCAATATGAAATCCACATTACGTTACATAACGTTATGGCAATGTAACCTTTGTGCATTAATTATACAAACTATGATCCACCGACGTGACTTCTTCTTACGGCTGGTTCGCAGTTCATTTCAGATGCCACTTTTCTTTAAGTTACCTTCGCCAAGAAGGTTATGTTTTCGGGTGCGTGTATTTGTCCGCACTGAATGGAGGAAGCTTGCTGCCCGATATGCCACTAGGCACGGGAGGATCTAAGTCTAAGTCTAAGTGTTTGTCCGAGAACAGAACAGCTTGAGAAGTCGTGGATCTATCTTTATGGTATTTAGCATGTTGTGAGGTGTTGGCTTCATAGCACAGGGCTCGAAAGACATCCCTGCAACGGTTTGTAAGGAGAAAATTGGGGATTACAGGAAAAAATCAGCCAATTTCAAAGGCTGGAAAAAACAGCAATCGGGATCAGTATCATGAATTATATGCTAGCTGAATAATAGCGTAGAATAAAGGATTGGATTTCAAGCCCGATAGCAGTTAAGGCGTCATCGCAAACAACTCAATTCACACGGCTAGCATATGTAAGTACCACAGGTATCCCCTGTGGGCATGTAAGACAATAGGTAGCGTCGGCCGAACCAAGGACTACTGCTATACAATGTCCTTGGCTGAACCCAACATTTATTTAACCTCTAATAATCTCAGGTAGTCCAACCACCTCATAAGCTCTTCTGTGCAGAGTTAAAATACACACTTAAAACTCCCTGAGACTCATTGAGAAGTTAGTTGACTGAAGACAACTTCCTTCCACACTGAGGTGAGTCAATTAACTTCTTCTCCGTGACCCTACAAAATAACAAATTCATTTTTGTCTATGAGAGCTAGATTTGTTATTGTCCGATCAAATGTTTGCTTCAAACGTCAAAACAAAATGGCGACAAGGACACAGTCAGATGGCACTTAGTTTCCGTATTTCCATTTCTAACTTTAAGATACTGATACGTGGATAGCAAGAAGATTTCAAGATCTTGAATTTACTTGTGCAAACATTGACAAAAAAGAAAGCATTACCACATTAGTACATGTACAGTTCGAGGTATTGTTACAATTGATCTTGGGATGTTCCTCAGTTTTCTCCAAAACTTTTCAACGTGCTTACAGTGTACATACTCCGTGATACCAGCAAAGCTTAGATTTACGTTCCAATGAAGTAATCTTCAGGGATCTTAACCACTACTGTTTATCTTATAATTATACGGTATTTCACTATGGGTGGTGAAGTAATCGTCTTCACGAATTTCATTCATTTTCTCTATCGCTAAATGTAAGATTTCCAAAGTTATGGAATGATGCAATAACAAAGATGAACTTCTTTACATCCAGGAACGTCAACGTTAGCGTCGTCTGATTTTCTGCCAACCATGATGAAATCCACCCTGATGTTGCTTCTTGTTATTCTGGTCATCTCTTCCGAGATGATGGCAACGGAGAGCTGCGGCGGTGGTTCCAGTGATGGCGGTGGTGAACGTCAGCATGGCTGTTCTTACTGCTTTGATAATTAATGTTTCTGTATGTATGTATGTATGTATGTATGTATGTATGTATGCATGTATGTATGTATACATGTATACATGTGTATATGTGTTTGTGTGTGTTTGTATGAATGTGTGTGTGTGTGTGTGTGTGTGTGTGTGTGTGTGTGTGTATGTGTGTGTGTGTGTGTGTGTGTGTGTGTGTGTGTGTGTGTGTGTGTGTGGTATGGTATACCGAGTAGTAGCCGGACGAAAATTGATGAGAGCACGGATGCCATATATAGAACTGATTCAACAGGGCCTAAGTGACAGTAAAAAAATTGTTTTATCGGTGACATTTTGATTCAACCCATGCAGGCCGTAGGAGCATGAGGGAGTGGCTGGCCAACCGCCAGGCCGAGGATGGAGGCCGCCAAGAGGCCAAACGGATTGTGGACAATAACCTGGGACCAGCAGACAAATGATTAACAGAAAGGTGAAAAAAGTACACAATTTCCTATAACGTGGTAGTTGTGTGTACGTGTGTTCCTGTGTGTTGTCTACACAAGGTGCATCTGTCTTGGCTATATCATTCTTGTCTGAACAATCATCTCCAAATAAACATGGAGACATTGACAAAATATTATTCATGCCATATAAAGGATTTCCCGACTTATGAAGCCAAATGTGTTCTTTTCCAATGATCAAGTGTCTGGTATACACAGATGTACTTGGTGTGTGCACCTGATACATTTTACCAGTCTTTATTGCTGCATCTATTTCAGTGATTGTTACGTTGCACGTGCGTTCAGAAGATAAAATTACCTAAATTTCTAAAAGATTTGAAAGTTTGAGCAGTGGAGTACACTGCAGCTGCTGACGGTATTTTTGTCGTACTTGTGTATTTCTGCAGGGAAGTCGGGGTGACTATCACGTGTTCTCCACGTGATCACGGACAGCCGCCGAGAACGTCCCTGGCATAGGCCTAAGTTTGTCAACTACAGCGTTGCCAGCAGTAACGTTATATAAGTGTAGCATTGCAGATCTGAAATGAAATGCGCAATAAGTTTGTGCTCGCTTGAGGTGCATAGTGTCTCAACAATTATCAGAAAGAAGGCGAAACATGAGACTCAACACTTTGTTTGTAGAACTATGAAACATATTCTTTATATGATTTTTTGATGTGTTCTTTGATATCGCATGATTTAGACATAACCGTTATTAACACTGTAACCGATTTTTTGGATTCATTTAGTTCCGCTGAAATCTTTCTACTGAAAGTTTCACATATGCTTTAACTCGCGGATATGTCCGGTCACCCTATGCTGAAAGAGGCAAATAAAGACTTGAATGTAACTGCATTACGTTTGTGTTGTATATGCGTATTTTCTTGTATACGTAGCTGCAGTACTTATCGTTCTTATTTTAGGCAAAACCTGCTTTTCTTGCAAATCCTTTGACCATTTCAAAGGGGTCGAAGTAGAAAACAACGTTTCCTGGCAAATTGTAACTAAACAAACAAGAGTTCGGAGACCTCATATCTCCATGAATTATTCTGTTTATGCAAACGATACTTACATAATATATGCTTGATCATGAACACCTTTAACTAACTTACACATGTCGTAATATTGACAGTCCAGTCATTTACCACTTAGATGAATTATGGTGCTTTTGCATTAATTATACAAATTAGGAATTGATCTGCATAATTTGTATATGTTGATGTTCCACTTGCCATAAACTACATATGTTACATGCATTTGAGCAGAGACACACACACACAACCTGTGACAGACAGACAGACAGACAGACAGACAGACAGACAGACAAACCCAAAACTATATATATATATATCCATTTTTCGTGGAAATAAAGATGCTAATACGCAGCTCATACGGTCTTGAATATACGAACAAGTGTGACTACAAGATAACTATCATCAAATTCCGGACACAGAGCGCCCCGGGCGTCAAGTATCTTTAAATGTGTTGTATAAACTTTCATGTTAAATTGGTACTTTGGTTAGGCACACTGCCAAAAGAAAATTCAGGTGAATGTCAACATCCCTCTTCATGAAGTACCCTTTTTTCTTTTTCTTTTTCTTCTTCTTATTACGTCCTTGTGTACTTTGTGCTCTTTTGTCCTTGATATGAACTGTGGTGATCTGGCTACGGTTCTGTAGTCAGTGTTTGGTGTCTGCTGACTGACCGAACCACCACCTTACAACATCAGACGTGCTTAAAGTGTGTTTTCTAAGTTGATAAGGCACGTCGTCGTCGATTAAAAGCAAGATTATGTTAAATATCATGACGAAACCCATAATTCCCACAGGTTTAATCTTACCAGGAGTGCAACTTGCGAGCCTGGCTATAACTTTATCATTCATTTTTTTTACCTTCGCCAAGAAGGTTATCTTTTCGATGTCGTTATGTGTGTGCGTGTGTGTGTTTATCTTATTTGTTTGCAGAAAGAATAGGCCGAGAGAAAAAATGGGGACTGAAGGCATCCGAATGAGTATACTAGTAATGATGACTGTATTTCACCACACTGGAGGTGAATGATTTTTAATACGTTTCTATATGGCTATCTCTACAGTTATCAAAGAGGATCGGAACATATGCCACTTTCCCAGTGGTAGAAAGCATAGTTAGGAACACGTACTGTTGTCAGCCTGGGTCACATCCGTTAATCTGTCCGGGATGCCAACAGAGCCAGAACGTTTCTCCGCACAACCCAAAATTGGACAAACCTTTAAAAACATTCATTGCAGAAATAAAATAAAATAAAAGTTTAGATCGCGCCGTTTTCCGTCGGTTAATTTGTCACCTGCACAGGATTCTTAAGCATGTTAGCTAGGTATTACGTTATACGGTAAAAGCCACGGCGCAGATAGATCAGTTCAATGCATGTACATTTTTCTGTGTTTTTCTTTCAATCGACACGCCCACAAATATTGTGTGCATAACTAGGGGCATCAGGAGGTTGACAGTCCAGGCACCAGACTGCTCGTCCAGAGAAGAGCTACACGTTTTGAAAAATAGAGGCAGTCTTCTCTCAAAATGTCTCGCACAGCCATATTTGGAATGATCTCTTGTCTGTTGGTTGGGTTGGTGACAAGCACACCGCGTGAGTAACAGTTATAACCGGTTCCACCGTGGTATCGCTTTAATATGGCAACACGCATCCTTTCTTTTTATCTTCGGAAAAGTCCCCACCCATTGTAGAATCCACAAATATAGTGCTCAAACCAAATGCTTTAATGACCTCAATAACAACCTTTTCCCCAGGCCTTCAGCTGAATAAGGGTGACTTTGCTCGAGCAGATCTCGTGAGTACCACAGGCACTGAACCTAAATGCTCTTTTGTTACAACGGAAAATAATAGATATGAAAACCCCAAGTCCCTTTCGATGGGCATATGGACATAATTCGCCGTTTTGTAACAATTCACAGGGAGCTTTATCATGCCTAATTCCATCATATACTGAATACGATACGAGTAATTTTCTAAGAATTAAAAATCTGTGATAAAGTAAAGTAATTGAATTAAATGTGGAATTCCCTGAAAGCTTCGTCTTGATCAATCTTCTAAAACTCCACGATTAGCGCTTTCAATTCTCTTGTGTGTGAACCTCGAGCTCCGTGATTATGGACTTCATTTGGCGTATTATATTGTGTCAGTCTATGTATGGTCAATACATTTTTCAAAACTTTCAAGGACAAATTGACGATTACAGTAAGTATGCCATTGTTAAATTAGCCACTATAAAATCTTTACTGTGCATCACAGGATTCCAACAAATGCACTAACAGTGTTGCTCGCGAGTTTGCAAACAAAATTGATATCAATGCAGGCAAATGATGCAGGTTTTCATTTCAGGACAAGAGAAATGCAGTCGAGGATGCCAAGCTCTGGCCGTCTGGAGTTATCCCTTACGTGTTCAATTCTGAATTCGGTAAGCAGACAACGAGACTTACTGCTGGGAATTTTAATACTATTTCTATGGGCCTTTTATACTACCGCCTTTCCAGCCTGCTTCGGTCTGCTATCCTATGTTCTATTTTGTTATGTGGAGTTCATGATCAGTCGCATCTCCTACATTCCCCCGTGTAGCAAATGTTTTGTACCCTTCTTTCCTTCACGATTCGCTGTGTCTTTCTATCTTACGTCATTCCGCTAGTAACAAACCTGCAGCTGTAGGACGATGAATAAATATATATCACTATGTAGAATGTACGGATAGTTTGACCTTGTCCAGTAGATTTTTGTCATGCTAAATGTGTTTTGAATTGTTTTTATATTTCTAGCAAGCGCCTGTAAGGACGATCACGCGGGCTGCCCACACTGGGCCAGTATCGGGGAATGTGACGTGAATCCGAACTACATGTTGGTCAACTGTCGACTGAGCTGCGGTGTTTGTGAACAAAGTACCCGCGATTAAATTTGTTTTGCAGCTAAAGTAAATTCAGACTTAAGATAGACCTGGCCGGGTATGGCCGGACATTATACAACTGGGTATACATCTCCAGTTACTCATAACTACGTAGTGTATATATGTTTCCGTCAATAATGGTCTCTTTAATTATTGACTATTGTTTTGTGCTGTTATAATAGTGTGTAGTCAGTAGGTTTTTGTAAGTCTGCATGAATACTTTCACTGATGATGGAAAATTAATCCCTAATACAATTGAGACGTGTACAATCAATTACGTTCATATGCTGTACTCTAAAATACACAATCAATAGCGCACTAATTAATAGTAATGCACAAATCCTACATTGGTAAAATTGTTAAGACACGAGCTATATCTTTTTGTGCGCAGTGTCTGAGAGAAGCACCTGTCAGGACAACCACGCCAGCTGTAGTTACTGGGCCAGCACTGGCGAGTGTCAGATCAACCCCAACTACATGCTCACCAACTGTCAAGCAAGCTGCGGCATCTGCCAACCAAGTATAGTTTTCTCTCTCCTGCATCTTCAATAAACTTAACCCACGTACAGCAAGATTGTTCCATTTGCCTACCTTTGCTAGAGGGATGGAAACGAATTTGTTTGCTTTATGTTCATATTACCTAATGCCTCTTGTATAGTGTTTTGTAATCTAACGTTTTATTTCAGATATATTTACCAGTGGGAACACAACAAGGACTAACGTTATATATGAATGTGCTATCAAAACACGTAACGATTCATAAACATTTCTCAAACAAGCGTTCCTGTAGTAGCAGTACGATTTCAACAGGCATTCTATGACTGTTATGTGTGTTGAATATTCTGGTAAAAAATTTCTACGCCTAGCGTCAGACGTATCTGCACAAAGTACACACTGACTGTGTAACAAGCTGTACACGTTGCCTTCCATGCAGCATCCACCTGCCAGGATAACCATGCCTCATGTTATCACTGGGCCAGTATCGGGGAGTGTGAAGTCAACCCACCCTACATGTTAGTGAACTGTATGCAGAGTTGTAACGTCTGTACAATAGGTAATCATATTTCCCTCGTACTATTCCCCAGTGAAATGCCCTGCTTGTAACGGTTGTGACGGCTCCCGGCTGAGTCGTTCCGTGCCGTTCCGAGGCCTCCCCGCCCTAGTCTGGGACCTCAACCCCCCCTACTTTATTTGCCCCTGATGAGATTATTTTGGGGTATTGATGATGATGATTTAGTGTATTTTTCAAATACTTAGCTTGAGATATCCCAACTGTTCTTTCTTCGTAGAAATATGACGCATTTAAACATTATATTTCATTGATCTGAAATCTACTAGAACACCTCAATAAGTTTTCATCAAGTCTCTATCTTGATAGCTTAATTTCATCACCCCCACAGCCGAGCCTCTTTCGGACCAGAAGCCGGAGGAAGGGTCCGAGGCGGCGATAATACTGGCTGGCATGGCGGACTTCCACAGCGAGACCTGCATCCAGTTTGTACCCCGTACCACTGAACAGGACTATGTCCACATCCGCAAACTGGGAGGGTAGGAACAACGTTATGGTTCTAACCCAGACACATACAGTGTAACTGTGATCTTTGCTAAGTGAAGTCTTACTTCAGAAAAGAGAATCTATGCATGATACTAAGTAATCTGTCCTTATTCGGAGCATCTGTTTTGTAACAAACAGTATACTTATCAGTCAAAGGTTTTTGTAAAAAGACAAGTAAAAGCATAACCTATTGGCTGCATGGAATAAAATATATTTTCCTCATTGTATACATTCTGTGTACTCTTCAGTGTAATTACCAGTAACGACGGATATTGAAACTATCCTGCAAATCCAGGTGCCACTCCGAGGTTGGTCGCCAGGGGGGGCGACAGGAGCTGTCTCTCGCTAATGACTGTCTCCAGAAGGGCACCATCACCCACCACCTCATGCAGGCCGTAGGGTTTCACTACGAACACAACCGTCCGGACAGGGACCAGTGGATCGTGATAAACTTGGAAAACGTACAAGACGGTCAGACATTCAAAATTATTCTTTTAAGTGGCGAAGACTGGTTGCCATTTTATATATTACACTGTCCCTGTTTTGCTACAAAATGAACCGATTCTACGCTACACAGGCCACTTAGGTCACCGTTCCAACTAATTGAATGAGTTATTATCAATTCTTGCAGACCATGTCCATGATTTTGACAAGAACACCGAGGGCCGTACCCTGAACCTGCCATACGACTACGGTTCCATCATGCACCTTGGCAGCCATGTCTACAGCAAGAACGGCATGGAGACCATTACGGCCAAGGTTCATTTCATTTCGTGTCCAATATTTTACAATAGATCAGAAGACATTGGTTAATTTATCAGACACTACTTGGCTTGTTGATACTTATTGGCGACAACTCAGGGGCGAGCCTAATGGTATAGTATTGTGGGCATGTATGTGCATGTGTGTATTTGTCCAACAGAATAGGTTTCTCTTTTTGTTGGAAATCCCGCACAAACAGCACCACCAAACAAAATAACCAATGTCGCCACGACGATGTCTTTTTCATTCCAATCTTGTTTGTGCTGTATCTATTCTATCAGCGTCCTCTGAACGGTGCAGTGATGGGCGGCTGGAGGAACACTGGCCTCAGTGATCTGGACATCCAGAAGATCAACACCCTGTACCAGTGCTGAGGGAACAGCGTGTGCTGTTGGTGAATCAGGGCGGGTGACATTGGCGCTTTGCTTTGGGGCCTATTTTCACAATACTGCTATTGGCAAACGCAGAATAAAGTGAATCGTGGCATCTTCATAACATGTGCTTCTTAGTGTTTGTGTGTGTGTGTGTGTGTGTGTGTGCGATGTCACCGTTTGTTATTGACATAATTATCCACATTGTCACAAGACCTCACAATCAGAAACTTCCTTTTATTTGGCACTGTTAAGTTGAATCTTGGCCTTGTTTAGACGTTGTACAGCTGACCGTTCTATGCAGTACCTGGAAGCAGAGTAGAGATTTAACAAAGGTCATTCTTAAACATGAAATGCATAAACATAATCAGGAGATGCGTGCCATAGTTTAAACCACGACTGAAGTGAACGTTTTATCTTAAGAAGCTTAACTTCGCTTCTAAAATCTTATCAGATGCATTGCTTCGTCGTACTGTCGTAATGAACATAACTGTTAATGAATAGTACCCAAAAAAAAAGACATCGAAGATCAAATAACTCGAGTTTCTGTACATTCCTTGACAAAATAAAGCACAACCATGTCCATTTCACACACAACATTATTGCTCCAATTTCGCATGTCATCCTCGGGTTCCTGACTTCGTCAACAGCATTTAATTTTCTGCATGTCTGCAGGCCAACTCAGCCTACGGTAACAAATTTGGACCAGGCCCAACGACGGACACACACCGACACAAACAAACGAATAAACAAAAACAAACAAAAACAGGCAAAAACACAGACAGACAGACCGAATTCAACACCTCCATTTTGACGGAGGTTTAACTGTTCGCAAGATAAAATGTACACACCGATACAGGTTGCATGAACCGACGGGACGACCTGCCACTGGCTCCCGTCCCACAGTTCCCACTGCGACCTGATCTGGTCAGGTGTCATGGCGCAGTCGTTGACGTAAGCGTAGCCGAAGTTTTGCCCGATCGTACGACCGACCCACCACTGATTGTAGTCGTCGAAGAAGAATAGAAAGTCCCGGCTGTCCCTGTCGCTGACGTAGACAGGCCTGCCGCCGCTGGTCTGACCTGTCCTGGTGTAGGTCGTCATGCGGGAAGGTTGGTGGGTGACGTCACCGTGCAGACTAACCCTCGTACAGTCTGTAGCGCCCCCTACCGATTGTGGGACTACAACGCCAGCTGGGACGTCATCTGAATAAAACGAACGAGGAATAACTGTTGGCATGATGAAATTAACTGATACGTCAGGTTGTAAAATAGGCCAAACATCAGGGCAACCAGGATTGGAAAAGAAAAGTGAAATATTGCAATTAGATGTAATTGCAAATGATGAACATTGGAATAACACCGCCATTGCATCGTTCCATATCTATCTCTCTATCTTATGAGAAATCCGTAAATGTAGGGAATTCAATGTTCTATGTGATCCCCAAATATGGTGGTAGGTCCTACGAACCGGAGCAGGCGATCTTCACATCCGGGTTCTCTACCCACTGGTCGTCCCACAGAAGGAACGTCCCGATGATCTCATCAGCGTAGAGGTGGGAATCCCTGACGTGCACGCTCCCGAAGTTGTTCCCAACCTGCGGCCCCACCCACCATTCCAGGTTCCGGTCACCCTTGTAGTAATACAGGAAGTCGCAGGTGGCGCTGCTGAAGTACACGGGGTGGCCCTCGTGGGTGTCTCCCGTCATGGTGTATGACGTCATCTTAGAGACCTGGATGTTGGTGGAGCCGTACAACACAACCGTTGGGCATCCTGGCATAGATAAATAGGGATTACAAATTGAAGATTGAAGCAAAATGGATGCAGTCACAGGTCAATTGATTGTCATAAACTGGGCAAGAGCTTCAGAGCTCATAATGTCCACTACGCAGTGTGTTCTAATAAATGAAGTCTAAACAAAGTCTAAACACAGGCTTACCAAGTTTCCCTGTGAAGTCCTCACAGCCCGCGCAGTCGCAAAAGTCTGTGCCGGATCCGCAGTAACCATTCGCCGAGCAGCACGGGAACTGGCCGTGCGGGTTACACTCGCCAGGTGTCGCCCCTGGAGCTGGGAAACGAGAGCCACAGCGACCATCGGTCCTCCACTTCTGGGTGCCTGTAAACGTGGGCAAATAAAAGGTGATTTATTGGTTTGTTTTCACATAGATGCCGACACTTCAAAATGTGCAACTTGGTAGAGACAAAATTGCAGGGGGTCTTTGTTTCGTCGATACCTCCATAATTCAATATCAGTAAGTATTCCTCCTCAGTCACGGCACTGCATGTTCTGTATAATGCAGAACTATTTGCAATACTCACCGCAGCTGTAGAGGGTGTTGATCTTATCGATGTCCCTGGAACTCAGGCCGTCGTTCTGTCCCATCAGGCCGTTCGTTGGGAAGAGCGCTTCGATTGTGGGCTGCCCGTTAACGCTGTGAGACCGGCTGCTGTAGTGCATGATGGAACCGTAGTCGTACGGCAGGCCAAGCGTGCTCACACCGCTCTCAGCGTGCTTCTCAAAGTCTCCTTTTTTGTCTGTCAGAAAAGAAATAAGAAAGTGACTTATCCTACCAAAGGATTACAGTCAAACCTGCACAAGTGATCAGCTCTACATAAGGACGACCTGGCAAATGTGACCACTTTTTGTTTTTCCCCCATTGACACAAGCGTATAATCTTGATAAATCCTGTCTATAGCGACCACCAGTCCACATAGACCAGATTTTATCGGTCCCAAGAGTGGTCTAAACTGGACCTCTGGGAAAAACGACAGGACATTGCAGTCTAAATAAAGGATATTGATTGATTGATTGATCATTCCGCTTTTCTTGGTCATTTTTTACTGTAATTTTTGACTGCCTTACCTGTGACCTTCGACGATGCAGAATCAATGACTAGTTCCTTCAGTTTCTACAAGTGTCTATAATTTTCTGAAAGCAAGGGACGCTCTTAGACTGCAATGATTGTTTTTGCCTCAAGGCAAATTTGTGACAAGGAGCACCTTCTTGGATGTTATCCCACAGAATGTTGACCCAGTCGTCCCTGTCCGGCCGCTGATGTTCGTGCCAGAAGCCCACGGCGTGCATCAGCTCGTGGATGATGCTGCCCTTCTCCAGGCAGTAGCCGTCACCGAGAATCACGTTCTGTGCACCTTCATGCTTCTGTCCAATCCATGCCCAGCATCTGAAGTATGTATAGGCCATGACAGAGAAATAAACATTCTATACATATTCCATTTTTTATATTATGGTAGCATATTGATACCTAACAAATATCTAATACCACAAATGTATTAGCGCCAAGCGTTATCAACTGGACATGTACCTTTGATTAACAATAAAATGCTGTGTTTAAGCGTGTTTGACGTCAGTAGACAGTACCTCTACACCCGTTTCACCCGTAGAAAGTTTTTTGCCCGACACCAGTAATAGTGCTTGTAGCAGGAGACATGTAGTTGAAGCTCACCCATCCAGGCGTTGGATGTGTAGGTAGTCCTCCTGGCCGCTCCTCTGTACAAATCGGACGCACGTGTGTTGGTGGAACTCTTCCATGGCACTTTGTATACGTGATACCTCAGATGCAGCTATACAATAAAAACTGCACTTTTCATATTATCATGGAAGCTAATCTGTGTTGGTAGTTATCATAGTACAATGCTAAACTTTCTTCCAACACAAAGGTATACACGGATTTTTCAACGACCACTGGTGCCTTCTTCAGGATCAATAATGACCAATCATTTCCGAAAGTGATCCTGGTCGTTACAAATTTGTATGCCTTTGTGTTGGAAGGAAGTTTAGCATTGTACCATACATTCTCATACTTTTACAAACGACTACAGCACTTATACAAAGGATATAACTGTTATCCCTTTTTTTGTCTAGTGTAATATTCTCCACCCCTTACGAAAAAGAAGTCCCAAGCCACACGGCCATCCCCACCCCAGAGGCCCATCATTCCAAACCCAAGCGAGAGACCTTCCGCAGATCGGTAGCCTACCGCGGACCAAATGTCTGGAACAGCCTACCGCCAGACACACGTACGGCTCCGAATCTGACTTCCTATAATTAAGAGACTCTTGAAGTAACGGAAATGAGCAAAACGAACGGACACGGACCATGAACCAGCTTTCGTCCAACTATATGTTGTATGTTGTAGCAATTGTATATTGTTGTACCATAAATATGTAATGATATATGTTTATAGAGTTATTTGGACTCAAATGAATGTGTATCTCTGTTATATTGTATCTGACCCTTACCTCTTCCCTCGTGACCTCATACCTCTTCCCTCATGACCTCAATTGAGCTTATCATGAATAAACAAAGGTTCAAACAAACAAACAGACAGACAAACAAAGAAACAAAGTGACAAGTAAACAACATGGACTTACAGTAATCACCCTGCCTGATGACGAAGGGGATCTCCTTATAGTCCCACAAGAGCGCTGATTCTATGATGGCGTTTCGAGAGTTCTGAAATGAGAAGATATGTATGGACAGATTGTACCAAAGTGTCTTTAACAATATACAAAAATACAAGTGACTAGAATGTCCAACAATATATTGTACATTACCCCAGAGGAGTGTTTGAAGAATGCATCTTTAAGTATTTTGTATCATTAATTAGCCATATAGCAACCTCTCCGTTGGGTTAGAAAATTGGATATTTCCACAAAACCGCCAAACTTGTTTCAATATATCGTACTTGTATACTTCGACTGATTCCCAGTAGACAATACTTATGGCATGTGTCACATACGCCATGTGTCTTCTATGGCCTCAGTGGCTTTTCGTGAGCCATAACACTGCAGTATGGAACATTACCGATGGTCCGTAGTACTCAATATCCGTCTCAAACAGATGGAGATCTGTGGAAAATAAGAACTGATTACTAGTATCCTCAGTCTGTATTCGTAACAGACCACAAAAGAGATGTACATGCGTGGACCAAAAAAAAAAAAAAAAACATACAAAGAGATGAATGAATTTGTCATTTTTAATAGTCGTCATTTGCGTCTTTGATGACAAAAGTAGACATGAAGAAATTCTCACCCTTGTTCGCCTCGATGATATAATCCATCGCCACCCGCCCGGATCCATGCCCAGAATCTCCCTCACCTGTACAAAGCAAACACATGGATGTTCATGTCGTCTGACTCCCCTTTACAACATGTGTACTGGTCGAGAACATTGTCACGTAGTATATAAGGCAACATCTTCCAGTAATGCCAATACTAGTTGTTGATTAAAAAGGAAATGCTTGACTAGCTCTAGCAATGTTCTCAGAAAATAAGGTTACAAACAAATCGATGTGGAATGTTGTATCCAATGGTGTAGGAAGAATGCCACTGTATCGTATCGTATCGTATAGTTGCCATACATTGTTCTTGTTGCAATCATCGTGCAATAAAGTAATTTTTCTTCTTCATGGTATAGTGGACTATGCCCATCCACTATGGGCATCTCATGTATACGGAACAGCAATACACGTACTAATCAACCGTATTTTAGATAAATCACGTGATTATAGTGTGCATGTATGTTTACCCTGGAGGTTGTTGTACCCCATCGACTGTACCGAAGCTGCATCCTGGATACAATAGCAAAATTTGAAACAGTTTGAAAATATTGTCCTTAACCTACTAGTGCTTTGATATACAGGATATAACAGAAATGAATGCTTTAGATTGGGAAGGTTAAGGTCATTCGTCCACCGATTCGATCAATATGAAGGTTGAAATCAGTCCAACTTCCATGAAGGAATAGAAAATATTTGAGATCTAGACTAGGACCAATGGTCTCTCAGCGAGCAATGGTCTTCAACTTCAACTTATTGGACCCCCAGATAACCCCGCAAGGGGCAAAGTAGGGGGGGGGGAGGAGGTCCCGGGCTAAGGCGGGCAGGCCTTAATAATGACTTGATGATTTTAGTAATTGAAAGAAGATTATGACTTAATTGGACATTCTACATGTATACAAACCTATGTCATATCAATAGATATTAGAACTGCACATGCAGACAATGAATATGTGACGAATTATTCTGTATAATACAAAATTATAAACAGTGAAGAAATGTATACGACAAAAAGACTCTTTACGACTCACCAAAGATGGAAAGAAGGCACAGGCAAAGGCTACCGTGAAAACGCTTAGAGTGACCATATTGTACATTGCCGCCATTTTAGCAGGGCTTTGTCCCTATTAAAGGCAAACAACAAACACTGCGACCCTTCGCCACTTAGTCCTATTCTATTTATACATATCATGGACATTTCAATATAAGACCGTGTGGACTCTATTCATAGATTTAATTGACAACGTGGAATAATCAGGTGAAATGTATAGAATTCTATCAAAGCTATTGTACATTCAATGTAGCTTTTCTATGGTAGGGTGACTTGTATTGCGTATGTATAGAGTTCATCATTTTCAGAGATAGCGATACACTTTATAAAAACCGAGGCTATCTTTACAGGTACTCAGCAGTATGCCTACAGGTTATCAATAGGTAAACGGACGTCGTCATGATGAACAGCTGTCACTGTTCTCACCGGTGAAGATATCCCCTGCACTAAATGAGTCCCGACGTTTCCGTTTCTTGGTAGATATTTGGTAAATTATGGGTTTATCAAACTTTTGAGCCTCTATTTCAAAAGAGAGGTACATATATCCCCATTCCTTAGTTGATCAGTGAAGTTTTGCCGCCCTGTATCAGCTTTTGATATCTAGTGTTTAAATACAACATACTTCTTCTTCGAGAGATCATTATGGTATTTGGGTGTTCCCTGTCATATCATATGCATACAGATAAACACAGCGGTGCACAAAGATCAGTTAGAATGACATGAAATGTATATGTACAGTATATACATTCTTCGCGTTATCTAATCTACAAGAAACATTGATGACTACATTTTATACATAAATGATCTTTATTTGCAGCGTATTTGTATCAAGCTGACAGCGTTATCGACGATATCAACATATTGCTAATCTAGGTAATTATTACACTATTGACTTGAAATATCATTTGCAGTTAAACGTAGGTTTTTAAACGCAGGGGAAATGCATTTAACTACGAAGCAGCTATCTACCTAACAAAACATTCCGACGAGGAAGATAAAATATATCATAGCCCACATTGCAGCAGCAAGTGCGTTTGTACTTTTTCTGTTATTCAATATTTTTGACTCATATTTCGCAACAAATGAATAACAAATAAGTAGGAATGTTATTCTTGATATGAGAATGATGTACGTCTCAGTCGTTAACTTGAAACATAGGTTAGCAGCTTACCAGTACCTTGACAAATAAATAATCTATTGCCCACATGCAATTGAGCATTCCATGTCTTGAACATTATAGTCAAATATATCGACAAAGTAGGATCAATATGATATAACCAACCTATACAATTGATTTTTGAATCCTTCCACCATCCTTTCAATGAAAATTACATTTAGTTTCCGTTATCTGTGTGCGACTGATATTTAAATGTTTCCATACACATATTGCTTCATCATGTGGGACGGACCAAAAGTGACAGTAAATATAGTGGATAGAGGTTGTGAAACAGAACTGTCGAACGCCTCATTGATGAAAACGTCGTCCACTTTCAAAATGTGGTCCTACATTTTTGTCAACTTCTGGAGGTACTAGGTGTCTCTTTTGTTACTGCTGTCATTCGCTCTACTTACCCCCTCCAAATTACACTCTAAACACATACACGCATGACTGTTCTCCATTAGTCCCTGATAACAGCTGAAATGATGGCCCTAGCTATAGTCTTCATTTTGATCAGGAAATCGATGTTTGCAGAGGCTGGAAATGCCCGTCACATCACGACTAACGTTTCACGTCCGACAGTGAAATAAAAATTGGTCTTCGTTTGAATGCATTATGTTGTATTCTGTTTACATAACATATTTAATCGTACACTGCTGACTAGTGTATCGTCATTTCTGACCCTGTAGGTTCCAGCTGTAAGTGTAAACAGTTCTTCAATCGAAGAGAACTTTTACATGTACAAATTCCCATCACAGCTCTACGGTCTAAGCCATACGCTGACAACTGCGTATCACAAGTAAGTCTTACAAAAGCGCAGGACTAAACGTGATCTCTATACGGCATAGACAATCCAGTATATGGCATTAAACACGGCAAATGTAGATGGGAACAGCACGCGGGAAAACTTGTCGATGTCGTTCACGTCTTCTATTATCTTCCGTCCACCTCTGAAGCTGGTCAGAACCTTTGGGCTGGGAAAGCGCCTTCTAGCGGTTCCATTTCTTGCTGCAGGTGGCGAAGTCCCGTCATTCTCTGGGACAGCAAGGGGAGCCTTCTTCTCCTCGAGCTGTGAAGGGAATAGAAATTTCCGTAGATTTTTGGGAACAAAGCTGAAGGGGTTATATTGTACTTAACAATTGCAAGCTGAGGTTTTCTAACAAATTTTTTTCCTGCGCGTGAAGCAAGATCCCGTTAGAGTGATAGATACATGTATATAGTTGGTTTAACACCTATCAAATTTTCAGCATCTATTAATTGAAAAAAGAAAACAAACCTGAAATTCCTCAATCTCGGCTTTTTTGGATTTTCTTGACTTTCTCGGTGTCTTGTAGTATCTGGACTGGTAGTTGACGGCTGCGTACTCCAGTAGAGCGGCGAACACGAACACAAAACACACCACCAGGTACACGTCAATGGCCTTGATGTACGAGATTTTCGGCAGTTGAGCTCTCGTTCCCGAAACCAGCGTTGTCATAGTGAGGACGGTGGTGACACCTAGATAGAATGATGTAAATGATATTCTATAAATGTACAGTTTTTCTTTCTCCACCATGCTCCCTTGTTGAGACAAGTTTTTCACTGCCTACAAGTTGACCAATCATTGATTTAATCAAACAAATTGGAACTAAGAGCAACATTTTCGCAATTATATGTTCAAAGTTCTTGGTGGTTGATACAAAAATCAGAAAGGATGACGTTGTAGCTGAAATATTAACCATTAAAGAAAGTCTACTGTACACAGATTCAAAGATTCTCAATTGCTCCTATTGGCATGAGCGTTTAGCCATGCAACATCCCCGTACGTGTATGGAACAGACAAAGTAAAAGCTGTCGACGACAATAAGATGGAAGATGGCGCTTTCACAAACAGCAACATTTAAGTGAACTTTTGTTAATTGGTAAACCGATAACTACCTGAGATCTACATTGTAGTTAGCCTGGATCGTTAAGGACAACAGATGGATTGCTACTGCGTTAACTCTTTAGAGTGGCCATGCTATTCCCAATCGGAACAGAGGAACGTTAGTCAAGTCATACCGACGGCACACCATGCTTTAAATTGAGTGCCAAACATACACGTCTACCCGATTAAAGCCATGCTAGTTGTTATAATTACCTAGAGCGACTCTAGCCGGCGTCGAGTCCTTATCAATGAAGAAGGACACCCAAGACAGAATGACTATCAGTATGCACGGCAGGTAGGTTTGTAGCATGAAGAACACCACATTGCGTCGCATATGGATGTGCAGGGCAAGCTGTGGATAGCGGCCTTAGGAAGGAATACCGACAGGACAGAGCGTGTAAATGTATGTTAGTGCGCAGACAGAGAGAAAGAAAGAGGTTCTATCCATACGTACTGGGCAGTCTGGAAAGCTGACGTTTGCAGTTCATTTAGGCATACCTGACTATCAATCTATTGGTAGACGTCTTGGTAACCCTTTAAAGACACAATGTAAAAATGCTTCCTTTAAACTAAGGAGTAGGACGTGATGAAAAGACTTATGACAGTCCGAAGAGGAAATTTTGAGTATGAGGTCTTTCCGACAGATCTAGAGTTGGCTCAGTCCAGTCCTAGCTCCGTCCTAGTCCAGTACGCATAGATGGAGAACCCTTGCAGAAAGACAGTTTTCTTACTCAGAGAAACCCTTGCAGGAGCTGAATTTGTATCGATGTAAAAGGAAACCCAGGACAGAACGACGAGGAGCATAGAAGGCAGGTATGATTGGAGAAGAAAGAACAACACGCTGCGGCGGAGGGTGAACTTCACAATTAGCTGGGGGTATCTGCCTGTCGTATGAAGAAGGTGGAGGAAGGATATAGAAGGTAAGAAAGGGCGGCGTAAGGATATGCGGATAATGAAAAGTTTGATTTGACAACAGGGGTGAGCAAGACCTGTGGAGAACCAGAGGCAAACGGTGCTTCAAAATGAAAGAACGATGAGAGGAAGATAAGCCTCGGAAGTATTAATATCATTCTTGAGTGACTTAGGTTACAGATACATTCATCCACTCCTTTGTGTCGTATGCTCATAGTGACTTCCATTGGCAACTTCTCAGCTATTCCAATCTGTAGATCAAGAAATTTGAAAAAAAAATCAGGCGGTAAGAAATCCTTTGACCATCAACGGGCTGTGTTGGTGAATCTCATCTACAAGGACATTGAGAAAGGGAACGGGTCAGAATCTGTCAAATGCCGCCGTCGAAAATCGAGAGGAAGGGCTGGTTAGTGAGACAGCAGGCCGGCACTATCTACGCAGAAATAAAAGCTGAGTGTGAACATGTGGTGTTCACTCGTGTGTTTATAAAGAGGGGTGACAAGATAAGCATGACGTTGAAGCTTCGAGCACTTCTACAAGATCTTCGTTAGCGAACACATATACACAGTTTCGCTGAAATCTTTTAGCAGGAGACCATATTTTGGTTATGTATATTGAAATATTTTCATGCGTATATGATATTCATGTTGTCCCCTACTACATGTAAATGAATCAGCAGTAACCTCTTACTGAGGGACACTCTGGCAGGTTCGGAGTCCGGATTGATAAAGAACGACACCCATGACACAACAACCAGCAGACAGGCAGGGATGTACGTCTGGAGGAAGAAGAAGAACACCTGGCGCCGGAACAGGAGCAACATTTGCAACTGAGGATACCGGCCTATGGAAAATAAAAGTATAATAATTATCTAAAAAGGTCTTCAAAGATGGCACGTCAGCGGTCTCCCTTTTGATTGCTTTGTCGTTTTGTTCTCAGTAAGCAAAAGAACATTAATTTTTGCAACAAAACAGAGAATGATCAGGAATAAAGATATCAGTGTCAATCTTCAACTTTCAATGTTCACCGCAATCAAACAACATCTCTGCACTCAGGGCATTATGAGCTAACAACCTTGACATCATCATAGACATCATTATATTATACAAACATGACAAAAAGCTGTCATCACGACAGCCAACAAAATCACAGACAATTTTTCGAACATCGAAATATAGGAAGAAGGTACACGTTTTTAGGATCGAAAATTCATTGTTTGATAGTATCTAACTTTAAAAGGGTATGTAGTGTCACCATGCAACGTACCGGTTTCGTAGTCCCCATATCCCTGCAAGGCTTTGTAGTCGTAGATAGTGAACTGAGACAGGCGGATGTCCTTTAACCCGGAAATAGATTTCTCTCCTTCGCGCCATTCATACGTCATATCCTCCGTGGTGTAGCCATCTGGGATTCAAATGAGCCTCAAATTTAACTTATATGCATTTTGATCCATTGTTAATGCTTTTAGCGTCTTAGAAATATATCAATACCTGAAACTAGCCGAATATCTGCACAACAGAGTACGGCCTCTGACAGTCAGTTAACTGTATGTTGTATATTTCTTCTGGTAACGTTACATGTGCTATATGACATCGCAATGTATCAACAGTCCCTGATGTCAAACACACACGTATGCTTTCCAGCATATATACATGAACGACGCATTTAATGGCTTTCAAAACATTTGGATAGAGGTATTATGAGACATATCTGTTCTTATCATACTTACAGCTCTCCAAGATGAAGGGACAGCTTTGTTCGTCCATTGGATACTTTCTCAGGTCCATCTCACACTCCATTTTGGCCGTTATCCTAAATTTCAACGATTAACAAACAAACAAACAAACAAACAAACAAATTAAAGGTCTTCATTCATTCATCAAAAACAACGAAAATGCTCCAGAAATACAAGATCATACAATGAACCCTCATCCCTGCCAGTGACAGCATTTTGAACATGATCTGTGTAAAAGAAAAAAAAATCGTAACGGGTAAAACTGATTTCATTGGTTACCCACATGAGCTGAAATGATACCGTTTCATTTTTGTTCCGTGTCATTGAATTTGCTGCTGTGTGTTTCTGTCGTCACATCCACTCCTTCATTGTCAAGGTAAAAAAGTGTCCACAAACGGCACTGATTTGACCGAATAAAGGTTGCGTAAAAGATACACGTAACGTTACCTCATCCCGTACAGGATGGACCCGTCCGGGAAGAGGCGGATGAGCGCGTTGTCCACAGTGACGGTGTGCAGGTAGGAGGACTTGGAGTTCTCCAGGAACGTGTCGGGCACCCACAGCTTCTTCACCAGCCTGGGATCGAGACTCATGCTCCTGTTACCTGGGAACGTGAGGCGTGGGTCGTTCCAATACTGGCGCATCAATACAGTCACCGTGTAATCCTGTAAATACAAGGTGTGGACGGGTCAGGAAATCCAGACATGCATAGATTAATATCAATAGCGCTCAGGCTAAAGTAATGCTCCATCATGTTGTTGACACTGCTTTTATCCTTGATACAGTCAAACTTTGTTTCAGCAAGGAGTCAGCAACCCTTCAAGGGACTGAGGAAAATGGCTGCTGAGGACAGGGTGCCCGTGAGGTCAACTTTGGTAAAAATGGACGGAACTGTTTTAACTGTACGTGGCTTGTGACTGGAGGCGTTTGCCTGTGCCAGGAGGTTGCCCGACTAGGTTTGACTGTATTCGATTGTCTTTGATATAAGCTATTTACTACTTTCTGGCCACATTGCCGTGAATCAGATGCAAGAGGTAAGACACGTATTTGTCAGATGATATGTCGATTCAACCCTATTAGTTTACATCACAATGGCATTTCTCATTAATCATGGTACAGCTCAAAGGAAATAAAAGTTTTCAGTTTTGTGGACGAAAGTGCAGGAAAGAGGCAGCTACCATTATGCAATTTCCACTAGAATTTAAAAAAAGCAATCTCATCACAAAAAAATTGAAATTGATTTTAAAATGAGTTTATGAGGAGGTACTCAAGTTTCGCACTCGAAACGGAGGGGGAGGGGCACTATGAGATCTATACTTTTCTACAACGCTAACATTATTTTGACCTTGGGACCCTTTGACCCTTGGGTGTGAGAAAACATTCCTGTGATATTTACGGCCACTGACCAGGGTACCTTTCAGCGCCAAATCCTCCTGGCCGGATGTAAGACTTTACCTTATCGGAAGGAGAGTTGGAAATTCTAACATTCTCGTTTCCTAATCTTGATCATTATCAACGCCTTCTTTGACGGTTTCTTATTTTCGGTTCGGATGGAAATAATACCACTTAACAGACTTTAGGGGATGAGTTGATTTGATGCTGGGATTCTCTCCACATTACGTGTCCTAAAGGGTTTCTCTGGGGACACCCGTACAAGGCATTGGTATGTATGACATGTTCCGCCCTTATAACCCAGGGGAGCACCAAATTAGACAGAACTGTTGACAGGATGATTAGCAAGACGTACGAGGCAAGGTCACGTAAGGTAGCATGGACATTTGGCATAAGTACAGCCCTCGCGTGGGGGATGGGACTAACCACACTAGGTACGAGGTATTAAATGCGTTGGGGGCTTTAACTAAAAAATAACATGCATAGCTCCCTTCTGGTCCTTGCGACCTAAAAAGTTAGGCCAAGGACATGTACACCTCAATATATCCTAGCCTCTACCAGGCTCCACAGGTCGCAAGCTGTAACCCCTTTAGCGGACTAACTCCCCTGGCATGTTATCTGTCTATTTGACCGATTTATACTATTTTTCCAGCGACCTGTGGAGCCTGGTAGAGGCTAAAAATATTCATAGGAAAGCTTTGTTGACTGGGTAACAGACTCACCATGTCTACCTCCGACACTTGATCAATACTGGCGACCGTCATGCTCATCTGCACGGCGACGGGTTTGCCTGGGGGAAAACAACGAGTTCACTAACAGTGTTTCTGTATCCCAATAGAGAAGACACTACAAGTTTCAAACAAGGGGGTTTTCACGAACGAAAAGTTTAAATCATAGCTTTGATAACTAACCGTGGAGGAACAGATAGAGTAAAAAATATGTTTAATACATACGTAGTGGTTACAGGCCAAACCGCACACTGTATACATGTAACTTTTGTGGTCTGATAGTTTAAATGCCTGACAAATGTTTTACCAGGACATCAACATTCAATTTGATAGTCATCTTATTGAGAGCAAGGATGAAGCAACTGGTTTCTATACACAGTTTCTCCCTTATTCCCAACTCGGTCATTTGATAATCATCTCGGCGTCCAATATGCAGACTGTGTTCTATTTCCAACAGTCTGTCCGATGTTTTGCCCGTCAGGATCAAACGGTCACGTGAGTGTCACATGATAGGCGGCTGACAGAAATGGGCACCAGATGGATGACTTGGCGGATGTTGGAGAAATTTGATGATTACGGATGAATAATTAACACTCATCAAATTACCGATGAAAGTTAAAGTGAACGCTTTGATATTTAAAAAAATGTATATTTCGGTCGACTTTGAAAGGACGTGAAACAAATCGATGATAGTTAAGGACAGTCTCTGACAGAAGGTTCAACATGTAAAAATGTATGTGCAAGTTATCACAAGTAAACAGTTCTTGCCGATATTAAACGTTACACATCCCCAACCACTTAATCAGTCTTTTTTTCTTATTTCCATAACGTTTGTAAGAGCAGGGTAGAATATGTACCGATCACACTGCCCTACATTGAGACGGCGTTTTGTAACCGACCAACACAGTAACTGTTGCATTTTCAAGAATCTCATCTAATCAACAAGTTTTCGACTGGCCTATGGTTGCCGTATTCCTTACCTTGACCCCTCCAGGACTTAGGGTCAACGGTATCTATCAAAGTCACTGCCAGTTTGCATTGCCCATAGTTTTTGCAGGTTTCTCGGACCGGTTTCCAAAGAGTCAAAGATTAGTCCGGAAGAGAATGCGTCATTTGCACTCTTAGACCGCTGCACAGAATGCAGAATTAGTTTCTCACACTGGATACCGCTGGTGGGCGAACCGGCAAAACAACAGGACCAATGTTCCGTCTGTTTGAGAAGTTAGGGGGGCAGGTCTACTGATAAAGCTGCCAGGGGTATGGGCATGGACGCATATGGCAATTTTTAAGGTGAGACATCGAAAGGACAATGTATTCGTATATGTCCTCCCTTGAAGCAAAATGGAATGACCCTCAGCTCAGCGCTGGACAAGGAGTGACGTTTGTAACCTTTTCAGTGATTTCATTGTCAAATACTAATACTAGGCGACAGCAGTGGGAATCTGAAAGGTATCATTCGTATCTCCCTCTATTGAATGTAAAGGGAAAATTAGTATGTATGTTTCATAATGTATGCCACACACAGATAACATGCATTTTAAGTGTATGTGCACGTACGCGTGTTGTAGCTAAGGTACAGATAGATCGTTCGTTCGTTCGTTCGGTGTAATGTTAAGCAGCTGCTGCCTGCAAAGTTGGTTTGCTACATCGAAAGGCGGTTATACCGGCTATATAGATATAGATACAGATCACTGTGTAAAGTCTGTATTTAGTGTATGTGTATTTACTATTGCTAATGAGATTCAATAAAAAAAATAATAAAAAAATGCTGCACGCCCGCCTTCTCACCATGGAAGTTCGGACGAATGAGCGGATCATAGTCCTCGAACAAAGCGGTGAGTTTGACGGGCTGGGTTGCTGTCGGGTCCTCTTCTCTGCCGTTTGCAGCGTCTTCGTTTCCCTGCGCTCGAACACTGTGTGTGAGAAATGAAAATGAGGAGACATATATCATGGGTTCAAAGATATGGGGTATCTTGGCCAACAGGACGGAGCAACTTTGGTATCAATGTTCACCATCATCGATATCATTGTCATCGGACGTGTTTGATATTCTGACTTGGGCCAGTCAAATTGATTACAACCACGATAACTATTGGTCCAAACCTTTTTTCACCGTACAGCAACTGCTAGCACTTCATTATAACTACATTACTGTAGCGTAGCGACTACGAACTTCTTTGTAAAAGTATCTTTGACACCTTTCATATGCATTTTCCAACCTGATTTGAAAAAGTACAGTCCGATGGACAGGACAATGTCGCACAGATGACGGACCGTTTAATTTCACATCCCGAGCCAGAACGTGATTAACGGGTGACCGTAATTGTCCGAGTGGGTAATAGGTGTAAGTCGACGCTGTAAATCGCCCTTATCGGTGTCTGATGCGGCGATTACAGTACTCCATCTCCACTATTATGCCATTGACCCAGAAAAACCTCACAAATTTATCACTCTGTTTCAAAGGCTCGCTCATCAGGCGTTCCGAAGGCGGGTACAATCAGAATACCTGTTCAGTATACGTAGCATTGTTGGTTTGGGCTAGAGCAGCGACAATATGGATTTAGATTATGGGTTCTTTATAAAGATTAATATCCCTATTTGTGCTTTACATTATAGATACTGTTTTGTGGAATTGGCGTCTCTGACGTCGTGACGTCGCTTCTATTACCGATGTATGTTCCAGAAAAAAATCCTGGGGTATTTGAATTCATATTAAAGTCCTTTCATCGATCAATATTTTCTTACCGCCTTTAAAAGGGGGGCTGTCCCAGTTTGTATGGTACCATGGTGATCACAGATGGCACAATGGATATCTGTTTATCACTTTAGGTCACCGCCATATATACAGGATACTAGTACACAATGGCCCCGCTGGACGTTCTCCGTGTACATGTTGGGAGAAATTCCTAGAATTATAATGTTTATGAAATCAAATTGTCATTTTCTAGAACTATCTGACATATCTGTTCGAGTTATCTCGAAGCCAGTCTTTTGATCCAATCTCGAAACGATAAATTTGCTTTGCTAATTACTATAACCTTTTGCTACTACTACCACGCCCTCTTCTCGAATCGCTTGATTATCGTTTCACCTTGACTGATGCATGGCGCCCCTTTCACCTTCGCTCTTCTTCCCAGAACGCACTTACATGTAACAGCAGGAAGGACTGAGCCATAGTCGTATGACAAACTGGGTGTGGGGACACATACTGACTTGGAATGCACTGGTATCTAAATACCCTCTCCCCATTCCGCTCTTAATATCATCTCAGAGAATTTAAGTACAAGAGCCCTAAGGCTCTGTCCCGGCATTCCGGACTACGGTCAGTGATATCACATTGAATAAAACATGAATAAAACATTCGAAAAGCTCAGGAAAAAGAACGCACGTCGAAGAAGATATTTGCGACATGCCGGGCTGCTATTAGCAAAGCACTAGTCATTCGTCTGATCCCAACTTTATCTAAACGAAAGGAGTATTTTCTGTAAATACACTGTAAGTCAAGATGACCCTTTAAAGAAATATTTGCACGAAAATAATCAGAAGTGAATGTTTTCTTTTCTGTGAGCCAGAAACAACATGATCGAAATTCTGCTGCCAAGCATCGTCCAAAAAGCCCCACGGGGAAAAAAATGGATTATGTTAGTCTATTTTTCCTGAGATATTTCCTGCTTTTCAATACTAAACATGCAACCAATAGTCGACATGGCAATAGCGATATCAATGTATGCGCAAAAACAACTTTGTTTATTTTCAAATACCATTCCTATAATTTGCTCTTAAGTCTCTCCTTGTAGTATTGATAACCACGACAAACCTAATATTCTATGTGATTTTATGCTTTTGGAATCCAACAATCTTCCAGCTATATCACTGTTATCATAAGTTTATCCTCATGTTTGCAAGTTCAATCTTGGCGCGCAACATGGCTTTCCAAGTTCGTGTTTATACGAGTAACATTATCTTTTCCTAACCAGTGTAACCTTCGCCTAAACGAGAGTCAAGTCTATTTGGCTTCATCCTGCAAAGGTATAAAAACGTTGTCTGGCTTTACTAAAAGGAAAGCATGCCTGACCTCCCTGTTGAACGTACACGTCACGTCACTTACATCATCCTCTATGTGCAGCAGCACTGTCATCGCGCTCTTCGCACTGACCGAAATTTGTGGCACTTACCTATCTGAAATCTCGCCGAAAACCGCAAAGACTACAAGTAAGAGAGTCGCTCGCTGCCCGGACATTTCTGGACGCAAATGACAGCTGTTTTCACAGGGATGACGATGAAAAAAAGCCTCTTGAGCTCAACGGCGGTCGTGGCAGCATGAGATATTTCCCATGGAGTATAGGGTCTGCATATGGAAAGTCGGGACTTTTGCGGCGGGACCTACATTGAGACCGCCCTTAAAATGCTTCCGGAGGGGATCGTGTCAACAGTTATTCACAAAATGGCCTGACGAAATCATATCTACGCGGTAGAGTAAGCAGCCGGCGTTAACATGATTCTCCATAAAACACAAGGTCAGGATTTTTCTTCAATAAAGGGCGTCATTGTTACAAATCTTTTAGGAGAAAACCAACTGCGTGAAACATTGGACAATTGTTTGCAGAGGATAGAATGTAGAAACTCTTTCACGTCCCGTATTTTGGACTCTGCCTCATTAGGTATGGCATGCTCGTACGTATTCGGCAATGATACGAGAATTACCGACGTGGACGGAAAAGTCACCCAAAGTTTCACACAGCGTATCACCAGACATACAGTTCCACTGGGATATGCCAGGAGTCGCATTTCTGCTGTGCCAGCAAAGAGCGTGCTTAATTTGTATTTCAAAACAAGGTTTATTTTGTCACATTTGTATACAAATTTGAAACAAAACAAATTTGCCTCGGTAGCGACCATTGGAAGTCAAATAAAACTGGATTTCAGACCATGCTTTTATCTCATTACATTTTCGTTTCCCCAACATTTCATGAGAAGAAAATCGCGGGATATGTCCGTTCACAAGTAACGTCTATCTAATAGTATACAATCTGACATTGTATATCATATGGAAATGTCGACCTCCTCCTGCATATGAAGTTTTTCAAAGTGAACCCACTTACTTACTTACTAGACACATATACAGGGGTGGCGAATCGGTAGGGCCTTTGAAAACAGACTACGTGGACGCTATTTCTCGCGACCATAAGTTTAGGCATAACCAGTTCAGGGTCAGATTCTTGCTTATGGGGATGTGGCCACTGACCAGCTGTCAGTCAAACAAAGAATCGTCGTTATGTTGTATTTAGATGAAGCTGATTGGCTTGTGCCAAATAAGGTAAACTCATTATTATTCACACGACGTTCGATAGTCCTTTCTGCGTCCGAACTTTTTTATCAGGTACCAGATTTAAGATCTGTCGGATCTGTGGGTAGAGGGCAACTACGGCATTGCCGAATACCGACCGAATCTGTCACGAAAGATAAACAGGTTTTCTGTGCACTACGCGGACGACGTTGCATGTCTACCATTTTGGGAATTTGAAATTGGGGCGCTGATTTGCTTGTGCCAAATATTAGAGACAAACTCCTTAACATTCCTAACCAAGACACTCGCTCGCTTAAGCAAGAATCTGACCCTGCACTAGCAGGGCCGATTCCGCATATCTGCATAGAAGTCGAGGAGAATGTACGGTGACAAAGTCCTACATAATAGATCATCTGCACAATTCCACCAAGTCCTATGTGTTAAGTAAATGATGTTGGTTTGTACATGACCAAATTATATTCATTTATTTACAGTCAAACCTGTACTTGGCCAAATGAGTATGGCTCTTACTAGAACACGCCTATCTAATTATTTCACATAGTGCGTGATCAAAGGTTCAACCACTTTATGGTATCGTAGGACAGGAACAGTTACCTTTCTTGCTACGTTGCAAACACCGAGAGTATCTTGATGTAGATGCAGCATATCTCAACGGGTCAACGCTCTGGGGACCTTTTATTATGATGGATTATGTCAACACTTCAAGGCTAATTGGCATGTTTACCAAAAAGCCATTATACAATCCCAGCATTAGTGCTAAATGGTGATTAAAAGGCCGTTTGGCTCTGTTATCGCAGTTACCTTGGTTTTACGGAATTAGCACAACGGAGAAATAAAAATGGAACAATGGACATGCAACAATTTAACAACGTTATTATAAACGTCATTGAGACGCCGATAAGATAAAGCTGTGGTCTGAACTATTAATAAAGAGACTAGATGGGTTAAAACCTCTGACTTGACATTATTTGTATGATTCATCATTTCTATATGTTCGATGATTACTACTTTATGATGTGTTGTTTTTAATGTATGTTTTGTTGATTTTATGGTAAGTACTTTTTTGTATCTCGATTTGTTTTGATTTTGTACCTTTCTTTTGTATCCCAGTTTGT
Organism: Branchiostoma lanceolatum; assembly: GCA_035149815.1. NCBI lineage: Eukaryota > Metazoa > Chordata > Leptocardii > Amphioxiformes > Branchiostomatidae > Branchiostoma > Branchiostoma lanceolatum. Next base: position 10,747,282 of record CM068868.1, on the reverse strand, counting down.
TATTGTTTTGTAAAGGGTTCCGTTGGAATCCGTTACTAAGCTTACTGAAGGGAATACCATTAAGATTCAAGAATAAACTGATAAATTTATATTCTACTCTCTATGTTTACTTAGTTTGCTTAGCATATATAGCGTTAATACAAAAATGCTGGAATATGCAGAGTACATTATTGACACAGCAAAAATACAGGGTCTTTCGTACGTAAGGTCGTCTAAAGCTAAAGGAAATGATCACTATGAAAACGAGGTACATAGTTGCATGTCTGTTACTACCTGATGAAATCATGTAATTTGCATTTGTTGAAACCGTTTTGACTCAATCCGATTTAACCAGCATTTGAATAAGAATTTGAATAGTAATGAGAGATCATTTGATCAAGTACACGTGCAACAAAAGACATTCATCACGTACTTATCAGGTAAGATTAGAAGGCTACGCCCTTGTAAGATACACAGAGACTCGGTATGATGGTTGCGTACATGGCCCTGAACACGTAGAGTATCCAGCATTGGCTGATAACACACTTACTGTGCTTTAGGGTAAAGGGTGTTATATGGGTGGAAAACCTGTAGGGCGGGTTTGGCAGTTCAGGAGAGCAATACAGAATGACGTAATACTTACGGGACGTCACGGGGATGCTGAGGAAATAAATGGTATTGTAACCATGGAAACACGTTGCTGGTATCATTCTGTGAGGGAAAATATGTATTTGAGACGATCAGTTTTTGTAAACAAAGAAACGCCTCCAGCTATTCACCAATATATTGTTATGTTCTTTATCGTACTTGAAAAAAAATCAGACAAGTCAACGATCACGTGACCATGATGTCAGCCAGTTATTAATAAGCAAGTTTCAGACTAGCCTAGGAACAGGCATCACAATGTTGCTGAAGTGTAGCGTAAATAACTAGATGTATTATCTTGGGTTCTATGTAGGACTCCTCTCTTTTGTGAATATCGGTTTCTTTAATATTTTGTTATAAAAGTTGCCAATGGAGAAATCATCAAAGGAGATGAGAAGTCACTTCTTCCAACACACCTCAGATGTCAATTTTGAGGCTAGATTTTCGGCCCTATAAAAGAACCTTGGCACACTGCGGCCCGGCACATTGCTGCAAGGCGAATAGAAGAAAGCGTTCTTAAACCTTTATGCCGACAAAGAACGAACAAGGTAGGAAAGTTTTAAGTGTCGGTGTTTTTTTATAATATGATATCGATGTATTTGTTGATAATTACTACTGATGTACGTTGATGAAGGTTAGACATCCAAGTAATGAGAAACGCCAAAAATAATTACTCAAGCAACTGGATAAGATTTTGAAATACTGGTGTATTCATCGTAAGTTTTTTCATTGTCATAAAGATATATGGAACATATCATTTCCAAATTTTGTCAATAGCACCATGACCATTTCTTTCTTTCTCCAGCTGAAAATTACATGTACTATGGGTCTTACGTCCGAAGACAAGAGTGCAGTGTTGGATTCCTGGGCCAAGATGTCTGGTCCCACGTTCCAAGACGCGGGCGAAAAGGTTTTCTTACTGTAAGTGCACAACCATGCACTTGTCGACTGTCTAGCGCATGCAGTTATAAATCGTTTGACTGGATTGTGAACTTAACTGGCCTAAGTGAACTGTGAGTTGCTGTTGTCTTTAGAAATCATTGCAATGGATGTTAGAAGGCAAGCAAATTTGTACAGTAATCCCTTTAATCAAGAGACCACCTAAGTTAAAAAAATGTAAATCAGATTTTAGCAGGTTTTAGATTGTGCGGAACATTCATAGTGTCTTTCCGTTCATTCTACGGATGGGCCATTGGTGCACACTGAACAACAGAGACAATTTCTACAGCGCATTCTTCCAGGCACTGTTTCGTAGCTCCAAAGAAATATAAAGAGCTCGAGACTCACTGACACACCAATATGCTTCTCTCCTTCATTTGTCAATGTTTAGTCTCTTGAAGACCGACTCCACTAAGGCGCTGTTCCCGAAGTTCCGTGACATTCCGCACGACAAGCTGGCCGGCCATCCCGACGTCCGTGACCACGGCGGCAAGGTCTGTTGTCCTTATAAGGCCATGTTGCTTCGATTGTATGGATGACATCCGCGCGCGCATCAATTTTCGTCCGTTAGAAGAAAAAAAGGTCTTCGACCATGCTGTAAATCGTACAAAGCAGCTGCAAAATGAGCAAATATATGCCTTAAATTGCAGCAAAGATATTGGAAAACGGATACTAATGTCGTTGAATGTCAAACTAATTCCAAAGCCAAAGAAGAAGATGTGAAAGAAAAGAAATGAAGAATCAATTGCTCGGTATATCATACTCTGTGGTTTATTTGTTCAACCTTCCTGACCACTTAAATTTTATATCGAGGGCAACATTTTTTTTCGCCAATTTCTTTTTCGCACGCTCGCATCAGTTTTTTTGGGGTCCCAGAGGATGTTATCTATATAATCGAATCAATATGGCCTAAAATATTCTTACTGTGATGTTTCTTACTCGATTCCCAGCGCGCTTAACTTGAAAATCTGTGTCATGACAAGTACATTAATGAACACCTGCCTCACACCGCATTAATTGATAGAATAGCCATAAAAGCCCAATATCAATAGCCTTTCAATCAGGGCGTCTTTTAACGCAAAATCAATGAGCTTGGCGAAGAGTGCGATAAGCTGAGATCAAAGTACAACTGTAAACGGTTGGGTCGCCACATCTGTATCTGGGTCTGAATCAGTAGGAAAGTAGTAATTAAATGTACGTCAATCACCGGTGGATGTTTCATGTTTCATTTCTTTTCGTTAAAGATTTGTAGCAAATTATGTTGTCATGGATAGAAGGCCATTCCAATGAATGAAAATTCTTCCCATCGTAGTGATGTTAAATCACTCCACTTTGGTTTATGATTAAAACTAGCAATAATTTGCACTATTGTATGGCACCTTTGATGCAGCACGGAATATCAATGTTGTCATACTGTTAGCTGTAAATAGGATAGCATGTTTCTTTTGTTAGACACCAACATGACGTATAACGTATATCTGGTACGTAACAGGTGATACAGGTACTTGATGACTTCATCAAAGGCCTGGACACTGCAGGTGACGCCGCCATCCAGAAGGTGGGACTCCTGCACAAGGGCGTGGGCGTGTCTCACGAGAACATCGACGTGAGTAGACAGTGTGTTTGGGTTCTCCTATCTCTTGCAATTTGATTGTGTACCTATCTAACTGAACCCATTCCATTGTTGTTGCTTGCCATCTGGAATTAGTCATTTTAATATGTTCGTAATATTTAAATGTATAAGTAGTGAGTCAGGTGTTGTTTTCTTCACCTCACACCAGCTGATGAAGCCTGTCCTGATGACCCTACTCGGAGAGGTGGGGTGCAGCGATGCCGCGGGAGCCTGGGAGAACCTGTGGGCCCGCTTCATGGACGTGCACCGCACCTGTTACTGAACACCGCCGAGCCGAAAGGCATCGCACATCTGATAGCATTTGACGCTGTTACATGTAACTGAAACTTATTCTCACTATTCTCAATCTAATGTTTGGTTTGTTCCCTCTACCATATTAGCCTAGCTCTAGTTTGGCTCTCTGCGGATGTGATCGTAGCTAGATTTAAAGGTTATTGAATAGCACAGTGGTTAGTATAAATAAAAGTGCAAGGATGATATGTCAGTTATGAATCGCTACCATTGATTAATGCGTTCAGAGCCAGATCGCCAAGCCATCCATATTTTGATTGTCAAATATGTTTTGTTCAGATCAGATCGGAATACTTCAGTTGTCTTTTGTAATACGTCCTGACATGTCACGTTGGCCAACGACACTTTGAAATAAGACCACCATAAGGAGATGTATGGTTCTAAGAAGTGACAACAACCTCTGTGGTTTTTCAGAAAGTCGCTAGGAGGATTCTAGCAGGGTGACAAGGAGATGATGCCACACGTGTTAACGTTTAGATACGTATACACGATCCGACCTCTGCATGTCTGAATCGCCAAATTGTACTTCAAAGCGAATGAATAAACTTGACTTGAGTAACCATGATAGCGTAAATTCAAATTAGCAGTGTGTTGGCCCATTGGTTGGCCATGACATGTTATGAAAGGAACAAGCAAAGTGAACATAATCTGTTGAGTGAAAGCACCACAGAACTAGTCTCTATATAGATATGGATATTGACTAAACACAGGTATTCTTAATTATGGGTAAGAAGCTGTAAAGTCGTAATTTTGTGCAAGTAAACACAACCTTCATTGGTATTCAGGTCATCGTAGCTGGATTGGACGTTGTAAGTGGAGATAAAGTAAAATAATGCAACGTCGTACCTGAAAGCAGTGAAAATGTCCAGAGAAAGCCTGTCATGCTCATCCCTGTCATTTTACAATGTGGCAGCGACCGTCTCGATCCAGAATCATAACCCATCTACATGGTATTAGCGAGTATCGACTTTATCATGTCTTATGCGTTCGGCCGGATAGAAACATGTCTTGTTGCGTTTACATAGGGAGTTGATAAACCGGTTAGACAGTGACACAGTTTCGGGCACATACCGCCATACAACTTTAACGGTACATCCCACTTTGAAGTAGAATATATTCTTTTTTTGCCGAAGTGTGGCGAAGATGGAGAGACAGTTTTCGGACATTTCTCTTACCCAGAACTACGTTTTGAAGATTAATCTCCTGTGGCTACTTCTATTCACCACAAGTAGATCTAGAGCAACTACGACACCTATCCATGCAAACAGGCGGTACCCCTGAAACTGCGGCGCCAAGACTGAGTGATAGCAATACGCCTGAGGCATCTTGACCTGCGCAAAATGCATTCACATCTTCATGTTGTTACGAAACGACTATTTCTTACACCTGTTCATTTTCAGAGAATTTCTACCCTCCGCTTGAACGTAAAAGTGACAATGACATTACTTAGCAAAGGTGTTTTTTTACCGGTGTGCATCGACCTACTAGGTTTAACGTGCAGATGTACGAATAACGCTTATATCTAACAGATTGCCCACAGGAGCTAGGTGGAGCTAGGTGCTACACAACATCGATCAGTCGTACAATTGGCGGCTGTGTAATCATAACGTTACGTGTACGGGAGATATCGAGTTACCTACTTTACCTACCCGGATGTTAATTAGAGTGAAGTGTACTTCACATGGCAAAGCGACTGTTAGTGGGCGCGAACGAAATTGGGGCGCCACAGGTTGTTACTAATTTCATACATTGATATAGCTTACAAGCGTCATCCTGCATTTTGGGTAAAACTATAATCGGGTAGTAACTACAAACCATCATCCTATTACTAAATATTTTGAATTTTGATCTGATATCTAACTTACTATTGATAAAAACACTGACCCCATGGCTCGTATTGGCGTATTCTAAATACATATAAGAAGGAGATTTTTTGCAATCTAGACTCGTCCACCCCGACAGCGTTTTGACGAATTGATCCAAAATGAAGATAAATAGACAACGTCACGTTTGGTCTTTGGAGTCACTAAAATTTTTGTTTATAGTTCGCCACAAGTATTGACTTCAAAAGCTTAATGTTGTGAGTAAAAGTTGGTGAGCAATCAGTTTGGCCGAGTCCACACGTCAGCAACACAAGAAAGAGGACGTACCATCCGCAGTGCACAGGACAACATGAGGCGGCGTCTGTCCCAGGTACGCCGGGAGAGTGTCGGCTTGGCCAAACGTGTGGACGCCTTCCCCAAGATTCCCGACGACTGCAGAGAGAAGAGCACTACGGGAGCCACTGGTGAGGATTCCATTTCAGGGATTTCATCACATACTTTATCATTTATATTCTAGGTCATCGGTACATGTAACCCTCTAACAAGTTTGAAAACGGGGGAACTGCCGCTGAATGTTTAAGAAAAAAGTAGCATTTTATCAAATACGCCAAAAATAATTACTCAAGCAACTTGACAAAATTTTCAAAATTTTATCCAGTTGCTTGAGTAATTATTTTTGGCGTATCTTACTACCTGGATGTCTGACTTTCATCAACGTATTTTATCAAATAGTCCAGCTCGAGTACACGTTAGGCTACAGGTTAGATTGTCATGATGTGTGAAAGTAGTCAACGTGTTTTCTCAGGCGTTGTGCTGACTAAAGCGGGTATCTCACTGAAGCTGCGGCACGTCGGTGACCTCGCTGCGGCCGGCGATTTGACAGAGCGCTCAACGAATTCCATCAACAAAAAGCGAATCTCAGTTTACGCTTTGTGTGTTTTGTGGTCTTTTCAGTCATACATGTACTTTCTGCAAGGTATTAACACAAGGTTAAACACAAATCTGATGAAGGACGCCAACGTTAACGTGCCGAAGTCCAATGAGATACCCGCTTTATATCAACACGAAGCATGCGAAGGAGGCATAATAGAGCATCCATATGATCAAATACTACTGATAATCCACGTATAAATACCATACATACATGTAGTGCTCTATTGAATGATCAGTGTCGTCTCTCTCCAGTATCTCTTTTGAGCTTCTCCGTCATCGCAATTCTTGTGACGTCAGAAGTACAGCGCTATGGGAGAAGCGAAATTCGCTACCAGTATGAAGTGGACAAAGAAATATCGGAGTAAGTTGCCACTGATGGTTAAGGCCATATATATGGCTCAACACGATGGAAGCGTAGTTGGAACTTGTGAAAATGCCTGAGTTTTATATCCTGTCAATCATTTGAAGCAATATCAATAGCCGCTACCAAAAAGTGGAAATGCGGACTTCATTTTGAAATTATGTTTGATGGAAAATAATGATTTCGCTACATTTGCTGTTTATTATATCGGAGTAAGTTGTCACTGATGGCTAAGGCCATATATATGGCTCAACACGATGGAAGCGTAGCTGGAACTTGTGAAAATGCCTGAGTTTCATATCCTGTCAATCATTTGAAGCAATATCAATAGCCGCTATCAAAAAGTGGAAGTGCGGACTTCATTTTGAAATTATGTTTGAAGAAAAATAACGATTTCGCTACATTTGCTGTTTATTATATATTGACGTCGATGATTGCTTTTTTTTAAGTATAAACGTAAATATTCTTCCCCTGTATCAACGAGCTTTCATGATACCTGGTTACTATGATGGTGACAAACTGAAAATCACCATCAGTGCAACTTCACATTCTAGAGTATGATCCAACTCGATCCTTACAGAACTCAAATACAGTATTAAATCATCAATATGTATTTGAAGGTGCCATTTACAGGATGTGGCACGACCTCTTCTTTGTTACGTTCATATGCTGATTGTTTTGTTTGTATTGCAGGAAGCTGAACATCACTGTGGACATCACTGTGGCGATGCCGTGCGAATGTACAAGCTGTAGATACTTTGATCCTCTACTTTGATCTTCAAGTGTTGCTTGCAGACCATATACAGCAATGAAAAGTTCAAACTCCATCATATTATTGTTAAATTTTGCAATTTCCACAACAATTTCCCCTTCCAGAAGACTTAATTTTATTTTCATTTTTGTCCTTGTTTACTTAGACGTGGGTGCTGACGTCACCAATTCCCTCGGTCACTATTGGTCCTTACGAGATCAGATGACGTACTTCGAGTTGACAGAGAAACAGAAAAGGGAACAAAGGTGATTTTCTATAATACTTATAACGGCTATTTCTAATACAATCATCCATTTTGTGCCATATTGCTGCCAATAACACCATATATGTCTTAAGAAAACTACAGTCAGTACGAGGAGCAATCAACGCAAAGAGGTCTTTGAGGGACGTCATCCTCCAATCAGGACTTGACACGTCACGGACGATAATTAGGTACGTCTCCATGTGAATCCGTCATAGTTCGATGTCAAGTGAGTAGATAATATCAGAGGCTGGTTATTTAGCTGTCCTTGAGGGGAAATAATGCAACTATTTATACGTTTCTTCAACAGATTTACTCTTCTGAATAGACAATGAAATAACTTACTGGTATAAATGTATAGGGTAAGATCGAAGAGACCTTCGAGAAGAGATCAGTTCTTGTACGTAGTCTTGTACCGTACGTAGTGCAAGATGTTTTGAAACTGGACTTAAAAGTAACTGACAAGTTTACTAAATGTGACAGTCCCACATTACACACCTTGTAAGTAATGCTGTAAGCTATACATTGAACGCGCTCCACTGAGAGACACCAACATTTTTGTCCAAGGCACGACCACAAAACATTGTACAAGAAACAAGTGGACGCATGTCGTTTTCATGGGCAGCTAGAAATTGACAAGGTGAGGATTTGTTTAAAAATTTTCAAACTTCGTCTTCAATGTCTTGTCACACTTCCTGATGCATCATATTACTTTACAAAGCATGGGCAAATAGCAAATCTCCTCTTAAGATCTTCTACATCCAAATATTATTTGGTACTGGATATTTAATGGTGTACATGTATTGTCATTTCTAATGTGCAGGTTTCTGGAACACTCCATATCATGGCTGGAAGGTAGTTTTTTATAGTAATTTTGTAGTCATTAAAAGGTATGAAGATGATGATGATTAGAAAACCATTTTCCTCAACGTTATATGAAGTGCAATGTTGGGAAGCATTTACATATTTGATAATACATTCACAACAGTTTAGAAAACTTTCAATTCATCATAACCATAGGGCAACGCTATATGCCTATTTCATTACTACCATGTTGAAGAATTAAGAATACTACAATTGTACAAAAACTTTGATCAAAAGCCATGTTGCAAAGCAATATTGAACAGTCAGCTGTAAATCATAGAAATAATGAGTATGGCTGAATTGAATTGCAGGTCTGTCCAGCATGGTTCAGGACACAACCACTACCTAGCGCCAGACTTGCTACAGAGCGACAAGCGTACGTACAGAGCAATGATAAATAAAATATACACATTGACTCAATGTGAATGCGTCAATAACCACAGTAGATACCATAGTTGACAAGTTCAAATACTGTCCATCTGACTGTGAGCTGCAATTAATCTCTTCGAAAACGACATGTAATTGACCAAAAGCTAGCTCATATACATGTAGATTCATAATCTTAATGTCAGGGCTTGAATATCAAAGAACTAACCTACTAACAATTCAAACACTGTTAAGTTACAATTCAGAAAATGTCGCTATTATAACAGCCTGAGTTTGGAACATGTTTCAAAACATGTTTGGCAATGACATTTGGTGAGTGCTACCGTACAGTATTCCAATTTTATTAATCATCATACAGCTGTTACATACAACTTCTCCCATCGCATCGACCTGTTGTCTTTTGGTGCCCTCACACCTGGCATTCTCAACCCTCTGGACGGCGAAGAGAAGAATACAGATACTGGTGAGTGGGATTTTGCTCATGTCCAGAAGCTATGGAATATCATAAACATTCTTATCAGAAACTCCGGCATGTAGGAACTTCTTCACTGGATATGCCACTTCATGATCAAAGACAAGTTTTCTGTTTCGGGACTCTAGTGGAAAGTGCTGTAAGATATCTATGAATCCCACAGTTTTCTCTGTTTCACCAGGGAACATGGTGTACCAGTATGTACACAGTTTTCTCTGTTCCATCAGGGAACATGATGTACCAGTATGTACACAGTTTTCTCTGTTTCACCAGGGAACATGATGTACCAGTATGTACACAGTTTTCTCTGTTTCACCAGGGAACATGATGTACCAGTATGTACACAGTTTTCTCTGTTTCACCAGGGAACATGATGTACCAGTATGTACACAGTTTTCTCTGTTTCACCAGGGAACATGATGTACCAGTATGTACACAGTTTTCTCTGTTTCACCAGGGAACATGATGTACCAGTATGTACACAGTTTTCTCTGTTCCACCAGGGAACATGATGTACCAGTATGTACACAGTTTTTTCTGTTCCACCAGGGAACATGATGTACCAGTATGTGGTGCAGGTCGTCCCCACCACAGTGCGCACCAGCCGGATCTCTGCCCAAACACACCAGTTCGCTGTCACTGAAAGGGTCAGACACTGACATCCTATAGCAACTATGGCACATCTGCTTTCTTATCTTGACTCTGTCTTGAATGAAGTACAAAATGTATATCATGCACTCAGTATTTTATAGGTCCTAATCATGATAGAACTTTTACATTGTTAAGATTATCTCCATGAAAACGAAAGGTACTGTATTGTTTTTTGTACATTGTAAATATTGTATATGATGTTCGTTTGCTTCTATATGATAAGTTCATCTTTGTAGTTCTGTGTATTTACTCCTAGAAAAGTATCAGCCAAAGACAGCGAAAAGAGAGATTGTGGGGGGGGACCACGAATAGAACATCAGATAACAGCACGTCTTCCACATTTCTAGGAAAAGGCTGTAGAAGCTGCTTATGGCAGGGTGACATCAGGAGCAGCAGGTACTGGTCAAACTTGCACTTGAACTGGGAGTATGACAAACTCTGACAAACACCTTCCATATTCACTGTTATAAGAGTTTCCGAAATCTTTATGCTAGGGCATGTGGCCTTTTGCTGTAGTTCATGCAGGAAGGAAATGAGTAATAATTGCCATGACTTTACAAAAAACAAAGTATTTCTTATTCCAGGTATTTACATAGCATTTGAGCTGTCCAGTATCCGTGTACACATCACTGAGGAGGAGAGGTCCCTGGGCCATCTTGCCGTGCGTCTGTGTGGGATCATAGGGGGCGTCTATACAACCTCAGGTAATGGACTGTCCTGGCTTATGGTTGGGACATAAATCTGTTACGAGGAGTTATCCAAAAATGTGCCCAGTGGCAAGGTTGTGCACTGCACAAACAATGGATGCGTTTCATTTAAACTTTTTTCATCTGTCTTTTGGAAATCCATTCAGCTTAAAAATGTGTCTAAAAAAATTAGTGAGCTTCAGGCTTCATGTTTGACATTCAATGATCATGAGATATATTTTTGATGTTCCATCTTGGTTCATATCTTCCAACATGGGTCTATTCCAATTGTTTATGTTGAGCATTTCTTTAATGCATTGAATATGTAATAAACCATTAAACCTGTTGTTCCCTACCACACAGGGGTTCTGTACTCCTTAATGGCCACCTTGACAGCTCAACTATTTGGGAAGGATGAAACTGTTCAAGTGAGTATCCCATAAACTTGCCCCCCTCCCTCTTGATAAAAGGCTGACATAGACAATAGTATATAATTGTGAATTTGTGCTGGGACAACTTGCTTACAAATGGGGTGATGAAAACGTTTCACACATTTCAAAATGTAAACATTTTTGTCTTGGATATGAAATTTTTTTTGTCTCGGAAATAAACATTGCACCAATATACTGTATTTCATGAGAGCATTTGACTCTACAGGTACTACAGGAGACCATCACGACAGATGGTTCAGTACAGGAGCAGGAAGAAACTGTGACAGTAGAACTGCACTAAAGCAGCACAAAGTGAAAGTGATCTCAATCCAGTTTAGCTCACTTTAAAGCTATTCTTCCACTGGTCATGACAGAGGAGACGGACGATATGTACAGCATTCACAGGTTCATTGTACCAGGAAAATTCCCCTAGCTCTTTTCAACAAGCACAATGAACATTGGACCATGACTTTACGCCCGTTCTAGGGACTGCAACCCTTTCCGGTAGCGTGCATGTTAGGTGGGCGACACAGCTGGAATCAAACTCACGACTTCTACTGCCAGAGGCACAACACAGTACAAAGTACAGGAGACAAACTGGTGAAGTGTTTCCTGTAAACATTAGACTCCATCAGGTGGTTTAAGTAAATTGTGCAAAGTGCAAAAATTTGCAAAGTGAGTAAACGGAGCAGGTTTGCACACTGTTGGGGGGTCTTTGTTTGTGGAGTGTACATCAAAAACTGTTAGATGACGTTGAACAAGAACAACAATACGTTTCACAAAGCAGCAACCATAATTTATTCATTTTAAGATATGTATACCAGTAGTGACAACCTTTTTCTCTACAAGAATATGCTACAACTTAAATCATTTACAGTGAATTTAATACATATGATACAACATACCTGTATATGTACTATATCATGTATGATGCTCCAACCTGGTCTCTAAATAAAGTTTAATGGTCATGTATTATACAGTGAAAAATACGACTTTTTTGGGAGTCACAAAGTGAGACTACTATGGCAGAATGGTTGCTCCCTTGGTATGTACGTATGTATGTATGTATGTACAGATAAAGACAAGTAAAAGTTATAAACAATGATTCCTTAAGACAGCATTTATGAATCAAAGTGACTGCCATGCATCAAAATGAGTGGAACTAAAGTGACAAAAGTTCTTTCGCATATTTAGCTGTATCATGAAATGTGACTGTCATTCTATTGTCTCAAAACTTTTCTTTAGTATGCAACAGCGGAGAGTATAGCTGCTGAAGATGGTCATTTGACTGAGCCGTAGTTTGTTTTAATATAAGGAATTCAATAACTTGCAAGATTGAGACCTGCATAACTCTTCAAACGTGACATGGAAACTGTGGAAGTTTTGTTATGTGAATGCATAGTTCACAGAGATGTTGTTGACTGCAATAAAAGAATAAAACATATCCAACCCGACCACTGGTACAAATGAGGAAAATAATCTTCCAGCACATTACCTAGGCTGTATGTGCCTGTCATCTGTCTGCACTTATCAGGTTAACTGCAAGGGGGCTCTCCTGTTCTGGAAACTCCCTGTCCAGCTGTTGTAAGGGCATGTCCTGGGGTGGAAGGTGGGTCGGTGTGGGCTGGAAAAAATGCATACATGACAGGTAAATGTGTAGTTTAAGCTGCTGTTATCTGTATCTGTATTGCCAGTATAGTTGCCTTCATCATGTCACTCCATGAAATGATATCACCACACCAGTCAATGGCCATATGGAATATGATAAACAAACATGTCTGCAGGAAAGGTTCTGCAATGCTGCCAAATTCTGAACTGAGTAGGATTTTCAGTTTGGCACTAGATTTTTAAAATTTAAGAAAAAATGACAATAACATGATGTCTTGAGGGATTATGGGACAACCAGTATACTAAGGGCGACAAATCATCAGTAGATCTTAGTGGTAAAAATGAAGGATTTAATTTTCTGCTGCCTGTACTCACCATGTGGTTTGAGAACTGTTCTTCCCTTCCCCTGACCCTCGTCATCCACGTATCCACCAGGAAACCAACCAAACCATGGAGCATGCCTGCAATAGGACAAGATGTTGTGTTGTGTTAGGATCATGATACCAGCGTCTATAAGCCAAACACAATGGGGTCTATATAACAGGTTGGACTATAGTATAGTCCTTCATTCTTGGTCAGATTTCACAGGTCTACAGCATCACATTATTGTGGGGTTCAGGAAATTATACTCATCACTATTCATCTTATACAAGCATGCAATGATAGAAATATATTGAACATGATCATGCTCAAATATCATACTAGTACTTCTTTCCTTCTGTTATCATAATGTAAACACTACTGGCTGATTTATATGACATTGCTTGACTGAGTTTTAGAACAGTACACAACACATGAAGTACCATGGTCTATAGCTGTGTTCACTGTTGTGACTGTTTTACCCCATTACCTGACGTGGCGAAGATGCCTCCCACGATGCCACAGAGCCTGATGAGCAGCTGACTGATGGGTTGTCTCTCCTCCGTGACCTTCACCATGATGGAGGTCAGGTCGTACTTAAAGAAGATTCCTGCGACACCATGGCTGCCGGAGTCATGGTTGATCACCCTTTCCTGAGAAGAGGACGGAGCAAATATTTAAAACACAGTAACATGAAGCCATTGTGAGCGAGAGAATCCTTTGCTGCATTTTTGACAACAGGTTGATAAATCTAGGTGAACAATTATAATGCACGTCGCACAGCAAGAAAAATGATCGGCTGAGGAGGCTGTGAACTCTAAATGACAAGTAATAATACACTGTTGATCATGCAATTTCTAGAGGTCGACCAATGTTTGCAGGTCCCCAAGCCATGTCCAATGTGATGGGGTAGATTTTCAGGTGAAAAATAATTATGCTCTAGTCATTGGCAAATTTTGAATTCAGCAACAATTCGGTGATCAACAAATATGGCCAAAGCTTGTTGACAGTGTGACAGGGGCTTAAAGCAGAAACTAATAGAAATACATTTGGACCTACCCTCTCGGTGACAGCAAACTGGCCTGTGTCAGCCTGCGCCTGTCTGGTGTTCACTCTGGTGGGAACAATCTGGATGAAGTACTGGAACATCTGCATGGCTGGACATACAAACAAACATGTCTTCAATGCAGGTGTCTGAGAATACCTTTACATAAGCATTAAGGGATATCTACTCATCACCGATTACAATGGCATAGTAACTTAAAACAGTTTGGGTAGGAAAGACATGTGTATTTATCTGAATTGGTCAGCCAGTATAACTGCCCTCTTGTATAACACACTAGCTTAACAGGCAAGCAGATAAAGAAAATTTACAACTGCTACAGCATTTGTGTTTGACTCTAACAAGCCATAACTATATAGAACTATGTGTTATCAAAATGCTGTTAAAATTTAAAAACGTATGATTTTGTGATCGAAACATAAAAAACCTAAGCCCTCATGATATTAGTATGAAGCATCCTTTTATCAATCATCATCAATTGACTTAAGTGAAACAATAATGATACAATTGCTGGGAAACATGGACTTGGGTTATACCGGTACCATCAGGCTGAAAGGGGTGTCACACTTACTGCTCTGAGTGAGCTTTTCCTCCCCGTCTAAAGGATTGATGATTCCACGGACGGGGTCGCCAAACGATAGGTGGTCAATACGATGGGAAAAGTTGTAGTCTAGAGGGAAAAAAGTCAAGAATGTCAAGTTAGAGCAGTCAATGAAACACTATCCATATTTTCTTGTGATTCATATGAAGTACTACAGAATGTGCATGATGATCTATCAATAGAAATTAATAAGTGCAAATTCTGGCCAGCAAATTAGAGGAAGACATTACTGGAGCTTATCATACTACAGGGCTGTCTCCAGCTTTATATATTTTCCGTCCCACTCATTCTTTGAATGCCCATGGCCATGTATTCATTTTTGTTATTAAATCTTGCATTTTAAGCTTATGAAAATACATTGTCTTCAATGTTAGGTCATGAAGTTGAGGTTTTTTGGATGGATGCGGTGAAATTTTTGACAGTCCCAACAAGCAACTTTCCATCCTGGAATGGAGGGACAGGTCCTGGAGACAGCCTTGTCATAATGTATAAGAAGGAAGAAGTAGAACTTTGTGTTAATCCTAACAAACCAAAGAAGCAATACCGAAAGATGATTCATACAGTAAAAACATTGTCAAGAGAAGATCAAGAGAAGAAAATGTTCAGTCAATCATGGAGTGTTACTGAAAGTTAGATCATTCATTTGTGCAGTGAGTAATATTCCACCACAGCAAGTAGTCACTTCAGCCATGCCTGCATGCAGTAATATTACAGTGAGTTTATGTATGGAACAAGCAACAGTGAGTGAGATATCAAACCGTGACAGCTGTTGTTAATGAAAGCTCACTTCAACATGCTGTTTTACATTAAGTCAGACTAGCAAAGCCGACTGCAGTGAAGTAAGAAACAGTGGTACAGGTGTACTGATTCCATCCCTAAGAGTAAGACTAAGATGATCTCTACAATTCTACTAAGGCTTTATCTAATGGTGGACTAATATGGGCCATGGGGAAAGGGGGTGTTGAACATTACCTTCTTTTTCATTTTTCTCAAACAATACCGGTATTCTAAACCATAGAAAATATTAGCATAATTGCAAAAATCCATCTATTTTTTTCTCAAATCATCCTACTAAACAAAAGATATATTTTGACCTAAATATTTATTGCTAATACCACACGCTCCAAAGCTGTAAAAGTGTAAGTTTGGAAATAACACATTACCCTAAACAATGCACCTGACTCAAGTCAGCCCTTTTTAATTTGTTGATGGGTAGAAACACTTAAGTTGTGAAATAACACAAAATATTGTGAGAAAATTTTCAAAATGACTGTCGCCATATATGTTCAAGTTCCTCACAACAACAAAAAGTTTTGGGCCACCAGACATATCTTGTATCTACTTAAAGCCTGGCTTTGCTAATGAAAATAGGGATGTGGCTACAGGTAAGAATTATGCATGAAATTTTGTTGTATGGCTAACTGTAAAATTCTGTGTTTAGTGCATGATCATTTTGATAACAGAGAGCCTGTACTTTGAGAAAAAAGGAGTTCCTACAACCAAAGCATGAAAAACAGTGAATGTTGAAAACTCAAACCCAACAAATGATCATCCTTTAAGTTTTAGTAATCCACCATAAAACAAGAAACATAAATCCAACACCCCCAGATTAGAATGACTCTGTCCTGAACACCAAAGAACTGCATAGTGATGGGCTCTACCACTGTGTGCAGAGAGGGGTGGACAGCTGACTTACGTTGCTCCTCTGATGTAATGACTACCAGCATATTTCCAGACGGAGACTTGTAGACTACATGTACATGTAGTAACGTTTTGGAGGGTTGGTGGGTGGACCATGCATAGAGAGAAAAACACAGTTGTCCTATATTCATATCATAACTATATGTACATCACTGTCATCACATTACAATTAACACTCAATAGCTAGTAGCCCTATACCCCACTGGTAGCACAAATACAGAATGACAAAGCAAACCAGTATATTTTACAAATTTTTAGAAACAGCCTCCCCAGAAAACTGTGTCAGCTTCATTGCATATTGAAATTCTGCCAAGCATTGGTGATCTAATCAACATGCATCATCTCAAGCCGCAGAGACACTCTTTGTTTTTAATAAGAGTGCTGTGTATGGACCATGCATCTGTCAATGATACATCATGAGACAATACAATGTATTACACTTACAGTACTGTGATTGGTCTCAATAAATGAGATGAAAACACACTTTACCCCCAAATGTGACAGGACACAAAGGGATATTCTTAACATTCATTATGCTACTTAACACCAAAAAATTGGCAAATTTAAAAGTTAAGGTCTCATTTGACTGATTAGTTTCATTCAATTCTTTCAAAACTTTTCAAAGGAGAGAAGAAATAAGACTCCACTTAATAATATTTCTATTTCTGATAATCTTAAACGGTGCAACACATAAATACTAGTACTATCAATACAGCTAATGTTTTCCAGATGACAAGTTCCCATGCCATGTACGTACTGTAATGTTTCTCCCATCATGCAAGCATCCCACAATGCACGTGTTAGTGCTTTTTTTTCATCATGCAATGCCCTGGACAAATCCTGTATGAAATTTCAGCACATATCCTTCAATTCAGTCATTGTCAACAAGTGGAACCAAAATATAGGTAGTTTCTATTTCTGCCACATGGAAAAACACCGTCTTTTGTTGTGATGGGGGAAAATAAATTTCAGATCCAGTGATTGGATGAGTTTAATGTCATCATGTACAGACCTTTAGTGTTGATGCCGGCAGACAGGTGAGCGTGCCCCCGTGGATGTGGAATGGACCGACCCGCCGTGATGTGGAAGTTACCAGCCACCTGAGCAGGAGGAGGGGGGGGTGAAACTGGTGAGCAACCTTACTGACATTACTGACAGTGTAACATAGTGATGACTGTGTAGTTCTCAACTTATGGGTATCAATTGATAAATGTATCTTTCTAGAGGGGGGGGGGCATTGCATATGTCCTACAGCATTGGGTGACAACTGGATACTGGTAACTATGAAATTATTACTGTTACTGATTTATTATCAACAACTTATGCGATAACAATGTAGTTTTATTTCCGATGAACAGCTGGATGTAGTATTTTTAAAGATTAATAGAATCAATTGAAACCATTAGTTGGAGATATCGAGAGATGGTGGTAGAAAACACAAATATTGGAGCTGACCTTGTTGACCTCTATTGTTCCATGAAACCTACAGGCGTTAGCAGCTGGTGTGTTTTTCTGGTGTCCTGAACTGGAAAACAACAACAACATTGTTAACAATGACATTTGGGCGTGCGGGATTCAAAATAGTGAAATGCATTTCATATAGTTTTATCCTTTGTATCATATCTTTATTTGTGTAGCCAGTATATCTGCCCTTCATTAATTGTAACACACCGGCTTCTCAGCCAGCAGCTGGTTATATTACACTTAACAACCTGTCACACCTAATCTAGCTGCAAGAATTGTCTAAACCTATCTACTAGAGTAGTAAGGATGCCTCCACTGATGGCAACAAATTTCACACTAAAATAGTTTTAGGAAAACACAATTTTTGTTTTTCTCTTGTGTGTTTGACCTCTGTTTGCAGACATAATATGACAGGAGGCAAGATTGGAAGTTTGTAATGGTGACACAAAAAGTGTGCTGTAGGTGTAAGAATTCTGTACAAGGTATTCCTGTCAACATGTACTACCATCTCACCTGACAGGCGCAGCTGTAGGTTTACTGCTGAAACCTGTCTTAAACAGCAGGTGCTGAAGAGCCTTCTCTTTGTCCAGACTGCTCTTCACTGTTTTCACCATCCTGAAACAACAAAGCAAGAAAAGTGAGCCAGCTCTTCACCCCTAAACACCCACAGTGGTCCAGTCCATCAGTAGGAGTTTCTGCAGTTTTCAGGAGAGACAATCATGCTTACATAGTTTGGGTGAAGGGAAATTTTAGACTTCATTGAAATTGATAAAAATATGACCTCACCTTTGCCATCGCCTCTGTTGTGGTGTCATGTCAAAGAACACCTGTGGGTGGAAAAAGGATTTAAATCAGTCTGGAACGTCCTCACAAAAACAGTGTGCAAACCATGCAACTGCGTCCTAAATCGTATTAAGCAGTTTAAGACAACTGTGCCTCTATAAATGCCACTCACTTGAAAAAAGGGCACTTTAACATTGGTCCAGGGCTCTAGCCAGCGCCAGTTTTGCCGTAAATTTACGGAACTTTGCTGCGTGTTACGGAAAAAATTCAAGACCAATCCGTAAACCTTGACGGAAAAAAATCGGGAGAAAAGATATAGACAGGGCTTGAACTTTTGCAAAGATCTCCAGAAAAGAAGCGGAAGTTTGAAGCGAGGTCGATTCAGGCCATTTCTATCTTCCGCCGGCGGCAGGTGACAACCCCAAGGTGGCTTTATAGGTAGGTGACAAACAGCGGCGCGGAGGTTGCCAGTGGTTCGTGGGCCGAGAGAAAATCAGCATCGTGTGCCCCCCTCCCCACTACTAGTGCCCCACTACAATTCTGGCCGGTCGCATCGGGCTGACGTTTTTTCGGCTGTTTTCCCCGGTTCACCGCTAATTATAGCCACCCAAAAAATACTCCGGTAGTTACCAGGCTTTCCATATTTTTTTGGTAAACATTGTTAAAGTTTTACGCCAAGTTACACGCACTCTTCCCGCGAAAACTGGTGTTGATAGTTTTGGACCTCAGAATCAGATATCATCTACCAATAACAGCGTTCGTTCACGCCGCGTCACGGAAAATGGACCAATGACATACAAGTCTCGCGGTTCACGAGAGGCGCGAATCCGCGAGGTTTTATCAGAAATTGATATTTGGTGCGAAGATCGGGCTTGAATCGACGAATTTTGATCAAATCAAGTGGAAGTTACCGGAGAAATCGACCATGGAAAACACGGAAGGAAAATATTGAACGTCTTTAAGGCGTTCTGTCCAAAGTAGGGTGTCTCATTTCCTACTATATTTAGTACAGGGCGCAAACGGGACCGGTACGACGCGTCGACCGGTGTTGAAAATGTTTTATTTCTGCCGACTTGAATTCACGTGTATATTTGTCAAATAAATAAGAAAGTTTTGTGGTGCTAAATTTCATTTATTTGCCGATTGTATACAACGAAGGCCCAATTAATTTTTCACCCAAACTTGCCCCTCAAAATGCTGGAGATAGCGTTTCAGAGGGTCTAGATTTGAAAATTTCCCGAGGAGAATACCCCCGGACCCCCCTAGAATTTTCGCGCCTATGGCGCGACGTCTCGCGCCTTCGGCGCTCGATATGTTAGGTTTCTACAAAATTTTAGGGCTTACGGGATAAAATTTCAGGCTGGCTAGAGCCCTGCATTGGTCTCTAAAACAGAATCTCGCAGTCAGTGAATGTGAAGAAACTTAAAGAACACAACAATAGAATTTGTTACATTTAGGTAACATTTCTTCTTGGAAATTTTTAATGGATGATATGCAATATCTAACATCTTAGATGCAAGCCTGTAGGCGAGTGTACTGTATACAGCTCCTAAATTTTCTCTCTAAGTCATGAATGCTAGTCCAGTGAGATATTTGAGGGTTGCACAGTACTTCACACATGTAGATTGTACTCACACTGTCCTCCTTAATGGATCCCTGGGTGCTGATACTGTTTCCTGTCAGGTCCAGAACATCAGCTCCTAAAGCTGGAAGGGACATTCAACAACATTGTACTTGTTTACTAGTAGACTATTCTATGATGTTTTATCTACTCAAGCTATTGTGTTGAAATGAAGCTACATGTTGTACACTCTTTGGTCAACTCCTGAGAGATTTCGGGAGATTTCACACTGCTTGAATATTAACCTTATTCTATATCATATTCAGCGACAGAATGATACTTAGGTAGTCGACGTGGTAGTCGTCGGGGTGATACCGCCCCTTGCGGGGTGACATACAATACCCTTTCGTTGGTAGCCTGGTCCCAGTCTCTAGGGTCTGCTTAGTGGTGTTTTACCGGGCCAGTCAGTTTCTGATGGCCTTTCTACCTCTGGCTGCCATCCTACTTCCGCTACACCCCACTTCCGCTGCCTTCCTACTTTTCCGCCGAACTAATTAATCCAAGGCCGTAAACAACACCCCGAGCGGGCTAAGCTGTCTGGGCGGGTGAGGGTCACTCACAGTGCCGTAGAGATATCGGGGAGGCACCGAGGGTATGGATTCCAGGCTATTTCGTTGGCTGATACAAGACATACTTAATTATGCAGTATGTACATTTATTAATGTGACCAATACTTACATTCACATTTCATGGCTACTGTGACATCTATGTTGATTTTCAGCTTGCTGCAGAGGGCAGAGAGAAACAACAACAAAACGTCATGATTTATAAACAATTTATTCTACCTAGAAATCAATGATAGGCTGGTGTTCTTTTTTCATTCATTTGTATCTCAATGCTCTTATAATCATCATGTTTCTATCTGATCAACACTATTATCATTTTATGTGAATAATGTAAACAAAAAAAAGAATTAACCATCAACTCAAGATGAAGAATTACAACGTAAAGCAGTAACAGTTAGGAGATAGCTTGTTGAATTGATGGAATATTAGTCTCTATGAGGCTCTGCAGATCGCTGGAAAAATTGTAGAAATTAGCTAAGTAGAGTGACCTATGGAGAGAGGGACAATAGGCAACCCTCCATGGATCACCCGCTGTACTGTCCCTCTCTCCATAGCCAACTCCCTAATACTAGTTGCTCTATTTGGCCTTTTCTACCTTTCTTTCTGCGCATGACTGCCATGGCATGAGCATGGTAGAGGCTACTAGTAGTGGATTATGTTCTAGTTGTTCCTGACCTTTCCAGCTCTGTGTCCACGTTGTACTCATACTTCATGTTCGTCTCGCTGTAGTAGATCAGTTCAGACAGCACCAGGATCCCGATTAACACGAAACTCAGGATGGACACTGGGGGGGAGGGATTCAACGTACATGACAACAAAGCATGACTGTAACGTTATCTATATATGTAGCATGCCATATATTTGTTTTATAAATATATGTAACATAAATCCACCGGTTTACATCTAGTAAATCCGCCACTTTGAAAAACAGTGGGTTTGACTTTGAGAGATCTCTAGTGCAGCACCAGATTAGAAGTTGGGTGCCATCCGATTACTACCAGGGCTCCTACACTCGCTATCCATTTTCGCGAGTGTAGGAGACCCGGTATATGTAGTTATCAGATGGCACACAGGCTAGTACCAGGCCTAGGTATGCACATGTTAGGCATACAGGAGTGCATTATACTGGGTGACGTTGGGTTGGAGATGTTTGGACGAAGCTTTCCAGGGTGGCGAAATTATGTACCCTGGTGGAATTATTCTATTAGATGTTAACAGCCGTTAACGTTACATTCAATAATCATTAGTTCATAAACTAAAACCCAAAATTTTAGGTGGTAATCAACATAATTTTCATCTTGCCCCTGCCCCAACCCCCACATGAATTTCCCCCGGGAACATCAATCTCCCTGAAGACATTGACGAATGACTTAAATACAAAGGCAGCAATACAAAGTCGAGTCAACGGGGTTTTTAGTTCACAAACAGTAACACAACAACAAGTTGTTCTACACGAGTGGTTTTACAAGTTTTCCCTCCTTCTTTCCTGCCCCCCTCCCCCTTCGAATTCCCGACAACTAACCTGTGGCCCCGCTAGTGCTGGTCTGCACGTAGCTCTCCGGAACCTTGGGGAAGGCGTCCATCTCCTTCACCACCTTCAGCGTCTGTTTCCTGTTCAGTCGCCTCATCTTGGAGCTGTGCGTTCAGCAGGTAAACTCTGTAAACAGAGCCGGGATCCTGGCGGCTGTTTGTGTGCAACGTGGCTTACAACTATCGACTACAACCAGCTGGTAGATGTGCGATCACTTCCGGGTACACAGGCGAGTTATTTCTCAATTTTGGTGACTTAAAATCTGTCTGACAAGGCCTGACCATGGGAAGGAGTGTGATATGTTAACTTCAGGTGATGGCGGCTCTACCTGAAGTACCTACTTAGGGTCCAAAACTATTTGGCCTCTGACTCTTTCACGCTTGATGGCACCCAAGATGGCAGTGTTTGCCCCACTGCATTGTGGTACTTTTGCTGCACTACTTCAAAAAGTCGCTAGAATGCACTTTTGTATTGTCAAAGTTTGAAGAACCCAACAGACAGGTGACAGGTCAAAATATGAAGGCGACGTTATATGAAGGAACCGTATTGGTTATATGTAGCGACGTCCCTTCCCAAAAATGGTTTAAGAACTAATCCATTACCCCTCTCCTGGTTGTGTTTTCATTGTGTTATTTCATACTGAACCAACTGAGATTTATCAATTATCCGCGTTTTGATTTTGCATCATTTTTGGCTTAATGCTTCAAATGATCGTTGAATAAACTACTGAATACGATTATATACAAACATGAACTTCTTTCAGTTTTCACTCAGAAAGATTTTGAAAGGGGTGCACAAGCTTCCCACTCGCTTTTTTTCGAGACACAGTCCGTGGTGGTACTGAAACGCACTCCCTGTATATTACATGTCTTCCCTGATTTGGCCAAACGCATACTCTGCAAACAATTAATGTGTCAAATATTTTGCTCAAACATTAATATCTGTAAATACCATAATTGAACAGTATTGCAATGCGTCCCTCGTCAGTAACATCAGTCCACCGGCTCCCAAACTGCCGAGACATAGAAACTGGAGAGATGTAGTTGACATTTGCCTGGGTGAAAAATGACCAAGCTTTTGTGTGATCGACCATATCACGTCTAGCTTAAAGCAAACGGGAAGTCTATACACAAATGCAATGCATTATGAGTTGAAAGTTTATTTGGAATTCACAGATTAACAAGGGATTCAACTGGGGAATTGTATTGCCATGGAAACACTAAATAAAGCGCTAAAGGAATTACGTAAAAGAAGTGTCTGGAGTCCGAATACATAAAATTTATACATTCACTAGGTCTTTGATGTTTTAAGTTTATGAAAAGCGAGTGACAGCACGTAGTGTGGTTTTAACCAATTATATCGTGCGGCAAAATCAGCTTCTCATTCACTAGTAGCTTCCTTTTTACACCAAGATATATCTAAAGTAACAATGCACAAACATTATCATCTTGTTGAACATGTTACTCGATGAATATGATAAATATGATAAATATGCTTAAAGTAAATTGCACATTAGAAGGCCTTTTGAATTTGTAACATTGTTTTCCTGATTTTATTCGAACCCTTCTTCAACTCTTGTAGATAACGTTACATTTCTTTCCTACTACTACTTCAAGTTGAAATCAGCATGTTGCTCTTATGGTATTAAATCAGTTATTGGCTATTAGATTTTTACGTCCTCAGCTATCACTTTCTGCCTAAAATGCCTGACGTTTTTGGAAATACAAATCATGACGTTGCCCTCTCGTGACAGTTCCCGACTATGCCGTAACATTGCTTGATGGCTTCTTGGCAGCTGTCGTAATACCCATAAGGCCTTGCCACGATCTTCTCCATCCGCTCCAGACATCGCTCCAGAACCGGAAGTGTGGACTCCACCTCTCCCGTCACGACCACGCCCACCTACAGGGATAACAGGATTCGTTACCCTAGCTGTCTGACAAAAAAGTAGCCTCTATCAGGTTCCAGAGGTACCAGTGGCTGGTAATCGGAAACTTTGAGTAGAAATTGGCCAAATAGACTGGTAACATGCCAGAGGAGTTAGCTGGCCAGGCAGTACAGTTTGCCACTAGCTGTACTCCCCGGCCGGCTAACTCATCTGGCATTTCACCAGTCTATTTGGCTAATTTATACTCTTTCCAGCCACCTCTGGGGCCTGGTAGAGGCTAACAAATAGGACGCATATCAAAGGCCTGGAAAAAGATCGACACCAAAACTCAACTTGAC
This sequence comes from Branchiostoma lanceolatum, assembly GCA_035149815.1. Classification (NCBI taxonomy): domain Eukaryota; kingdom Metazoa; phylum Chordata; class Leptocardii; order Amphioxiformes; family Branchiostomatidae; genus Branchiostoma; species Branchiostoma lanceolatum. The sequence goes on along the minus strand of CM068868.1, from coordinate 10,722,650 downwards.
CAATTCATATGTGGAGGTTCCTTGTCTTTGACGGCCGGTTATATACTTATGTCATGTCCTGACGCAATTTCCTTGTACATAGGCCAATACATATCTGCCTGTTTTCTCAAAAGAAAACGATTAATCTCTGACGCAAGCAATTGATCATGATGTTTCCTTTGTATCATGTAATATACTTCATATATGTATTCTGTATTACTCTTATTGGATACCGTAGTGTGTAGACTTAACTTTTGTAGAATTCATTAGCATTGTTAAAAAGCAAAGACTTATATGTCCTGATATTTTGTACTACCTACGAACTTGCCATACATTGTACCCGTTACAGTTGTTGTGCAATAAACTTTGATTTGATTTGATATTTTGTCAACTTTAAGCTTGGCACAAGGATTTTGATGTCACACCAGCCTTAAATGCGTTATCTTGAGAGAATAGAAAAAAAAGGGTAAACTGCTTGCTTACCTTGTTAAACACTTCTTCAACGATGTTGTCAAGCTGCGTCCTTAGCGCCTCCAGTTCCTGGTCCTCTCCACAGGCCGCGCACTTTACTTTGTCACTGCCTTTGTCGTCAGATCCTGGTAGCACAGAGAAGCACTGTCCGCACCTGTAACAGAGGGAACAGCACATGCCATATATGAGCTCATGTGCGTAATGTGCCGTACTTATTTCTAATAGTACATACAATGTATTCTATATTGTCTCTGATAGTACAAATGTATTCAGCTTGCAAAATTGATACGATTGGTAAATGTAGCAAACAGAGGGAAACCCTTGCAAAGTTGTTTGCATCTAAAATCAACGTAGCTATATGTATGGTTTTCCCAAAATCGACTTATGGGATGCCAAAGATCATCTTTAAGTCTCTAAGAGCGGCGCACGCGTACTTTAGTTTTGGCAGCTTGTTCCTCTGCTGTAGATCCTGCACCATGTCGTAAAACAACGGCCAGTTCTCCACACACGGCTGGCAACTGTGGAACAAAGACATGTTTTCTTAGTGTGTTGTAGTTGAGACAGAATGAAAGATACTGTAACTAAGCATAGAAGTTTAACTCATAGCTTCTTGTTGATGCTGTGGAACGTAGACATGTGTTATTTTAAGTGTAGTGTTTTGTAGCTGGAATAATGATAGATACTGCAACCCATAGCTTCTTGTTGATGCTATGTAATCTTCATCATGGACCTTGATACCTTACACATTCATCTGAAAGGTTATTCAGCACAACGGACAGCACTGATACAGGTACCATAGGCTAGTTCTTTGATCTTCGATCGCGAAAACACAGTCGCCTATGGCATCAGTGCATTTGATAACGGTTTAGTATGAAAACTGTTAGGATAAAACTCTGGTGGTGCAAGAAGCTTGCGAAATAAGAGTACGGTGGGTATATACTATACTAATCACCTGCATTTGAAGAAATACTGTCCTGCCAGCTTGTACTGCCTCTCCATGCGGGGCTGGGTGGTGTACAGCACGCTATAGTTCAGGGTTATCTACAGAAAAACAAATTACAATGCCGCTACAGTCATTTTGAAGTATATTGAGCACTGGTAGCGTTTACCGAATCATGATGTGGTCATGTCCAGATTCATCTACCCAATCATAATACACAATAAAACTACATACGTATTCCAAATCTAAGATTCCCTACGTTAACACTGTGTCCATACCATACAGCTTTCTTGTGCCCCACTAAATAAGCCACAATCCATGAAAAATTAAAGTTCTGACGAAAAGTAACAATTTTCCCATTTCATAGCAACTCCTTCTTCTTTTCACAGACACCGTATTTCCGACAAGACATTTCTCCCTCGTGTACTGCGGTCTCTGCAAGATCTTCCGGTCAAATTGATAAAAGCATCGGCCAAAGTAATTATGCGCCCTTGCCCGATTCCGACAACTTTGTCAACTCGACCCGAGGAGCTCTTGTAAAGACTACCGGGAACCCACCTCCTCCCCTTTCGCGACAGGTCTGATGGCCCGTGCTACCAGCACGTCCCCGTAGAAGTTCCTGTTGATGACAGGGTCGCAGGAGTGGTTGAACATCCCCAGCATGGTGCAGTGAAGGGCGGACGCCACCTCCAGGTACCGGCACCGGTCAGGGTCTCCTCGGTAGAACTCGAACTCGGAAACCTGCAGCAGTCATGGGACGAGATTGATTAGTAGCCGTATGGCTGTCCTCGGAAACAATGAAGGCGTCCACGCGCGCACAGCCACACTCATATTACACACGCACGCACGTACGTACGCACACACACACACACACACACACACACACACACACACACACACACACACACACACACACACATACACACACACACACACACACACACACACACACATACATACACACACACTTTATACATACACATTACATACATACACACACACACATGCGCGCGCAGAGAGAGAGGCAGACAGACAGACAGACAGAGAAAGAGACAGATAGAGAGGGGGACGTTCATAAAGATTCGCAATTTCTGAAGTCAAAGATTGTAAATAAATCATTTTCCCCCAGGAAAGTTTCTTACCTCATGAGCGTTACAAGGTATCATCTGCAGGTGTCTCAACAGATGAGAAGCTACAAGTAGCTGGTCCTCTTCAGACACTTCCTCCCCGGGAACCTGGAAGAACCCGCCATTCTGTAATATTCTCAACAGAAAGATCGCCATGACCGTCCTCCGGAATAAGTCACTCGGCTTACGTTCTGAAGAATGATTCTCCAAGTTGTAAACACAGTTATAGTCGTTTGTATACACTCCCTCGGCATTCAAACCTGGAAAATCTTCGTACTGTAAGTCTGTATATCCAGGTTTTCTCTCGTGGGCATCTTTTTCTGGCTCCTTTACTTTTCTCGCAGTTTTCTCTTCCAACGTCTGGTCGAATTCTTGTAGAAATCGGAATCCCGTCCTATTGGCAAGTCTCAAGGCCAAGTGGCCCATCCCCCCTACGCCGGAGGAATGGATGAGTCCCAGGTACTGGCACTCCACGCGGTGGTACTGTGTCCAGGCCAGGTCGGCGCACTCATGGCCGCAGTACCTGGCCGTGCTGCACTGGTGACAGGGCAGCGGGGCTGACACCCTCCTGTTCATGATAGTCGTAAGAAGATAATACAGGATTACATTAACGTTTAAAATTGAATCACTGATATTAGTTCATCAAAAAAGTTCTTTTTTGGATGACGACTCGAAGACAGATCGAACATGTTTCCTGCTATGATTTGCATGTCATGCAACCCATTTTTACTCCGGGAAGGAGGGTGACCTCCTGAAGGAGTTTTGGAAATGGAGTTGTGCGCACGTTCGCAGCTAGAACTCAAGATCCCGTTGTCGCATTGGTATGTAACTTGGCATATCGTCTGCTACAATGTAGATTGCACGTTGTCTTTTTTTACACCGTAACTACTTTCATCGTTAATGTAATAAGCGATATGCAATGGGGATTTCTGATTGGTCGACGTCGTCTGGCTATATGATGATAACAGGTCTTGCCCTCAGATACAAGTATAGCTCTATAACATAGATAAGTGGCTATAGACTAGAGTTGATTATCTGATAAGAGATAGTCTAGTCGCCAAACAGATGTTAGGATGGAAAATTATAAGCTTTTTCGACCTTTTTTTTCGGGGGAAACTGTCAAATTTTAAACCCTAACATCTGCTTGGATATTAAAATACTCCACCTGCAGCAGTAGTCACAATGCGTGTCGCACTGCTCCGGTAGAACGACCGAACCGCACGGCTTCTCCACGATCAACACGTCACCAACACGGACGTCCTGAGCGGCCACGGCGTGACGGCCCCGCTGTCCACTCTGCCTGTAGGTAGGACGACACGTTACTTTATTGTAGAATTGGGGCCACTTATAAGAACGATATTGATGGAGAAATATATAGGTTTACACGAGTACATATCACACCATATCATAGCATTTATAAGCCGCCGTCGTGTTTATGATAATGAAAGGAAACAACGAGACATACATATTCATATATCTTGTATCGAGTATCTTCATTCATATTTCTTGTATCTTGGGTTTACACTAATACAAATCATCATACCTTTTGAAGGACACATTGGTGTCTACCGTTCATGAACAAAATGATGATGAAAGGAAGCAACGAAACATATCTTCACATCTCTTGGATACGTGTGTGTAAATGGAACATAAGATATTCTCCTCACCTTATTTCCACAGCAGTAGAGAGGGAGGGGAACGTGATGTTTGTCCCGTAACTCACAGAAGGGATATCAGTGGCTGACGATGAAGCAGATGATGTCTCTACAGACGACGGTGTTCTCTGTATTGCTGCTATTTGTTTATCAACCGTCGCTTTCCACGATTTCCGCTTCTTGCTGTTCAGCTGAGACTTCGTCACGTGTTCCTTAGCTATCACAAAACTCCGCATGGCTTCGTCGTCTCGCCCAAGATTCCAAAGACATCGTCCTTTCCTTTCGTGCAACTTGTATTTCAACTCCTCTGGGTAGCCATGGTGTAGCGCAAGTTCAATGTCCTTCAAGCTGAGGTCGTATTTGCCAAGATTGAAGAGCACAGCTGACCTGTTGGCTAACGCAAGGGAAAATTCATTTTCATCATCCGTCGTGACGTCACGCTCCTGACTATTCCCGTTCATGTCACCATGGAGATACGAATGATGGACATCTGGATCAAACGGTGCCCTGAGAACGCTTTCACTGTACATCTGTAAAGCCGACTCATAGTCCTTTTGACCGAACATTTTGTTCCCGAATTCTCGAAGCTTTGTCGCCTCCACCGCAGACTTGCCCTTGAACATGGGCTTGACCTTGATGTAGTCGTGCACGCTGGGGATGCTCAGGGCGTACGAGACTCGTTGTTGATTGCTAGAAAGCTGCAGAAAGTCTGACGACATTTCCTGTGTGGACCGTTGGAGATCTCCACATATCCGATCGAAGAGAGCTTGAAAGTACGCCATTTTCTTCATCGAGGAAATAAAAAGGAAATGTTTGTTGAGGAATATTGCGTAGCTGTGAGGATCTATTTTGTATACTGACCCTCCCCCTTCACTTTGCAACTGACATGCTGTAAATGGCAATATTTTCTTGCTAATGATATAAATGTGTTAGGGTTGCCACAGAATGCATGTGCACCCTGAAGTGTGCCTCTAACGCCATCGCCGGTGTCTTTTTTTCGTACATATTAAGGTTAACACTTTATAAAGTACTGAGATTGAACATTAACACACAATATTCCACATGTCCTTCATTAGATGCCGCCCATAGATCAGATCTAGAACTCAGGTAGGAGGGCGTGGCTCGATCGTCCGGTTCCACCTGACAGCGTGCGTAAACCCAGGAGCCATCTCACATGACAGCCACTCACTGACCCGTCAAACAACAGTCAATAAATACGAGCTCTTCGGTCAACTAACCAACACCCATTAAAAACTAGGGCAAGCAGTGTAACCACGATGAGTTAAAAAGAAAGATTGTCATTTCATTCTCATCTCTACTATGATATTTTATACTAGAGCGATTATATTGTAGTTACAATTTAAAGGGGCGATCCATATCATGAACAAACATGGCCCGGCACTCAAAACACCAAACATGAACAAATTTGGACTGTCCCCTGCGCAGGCCGTCCGGACATGATATCTGATATATGACCCTTTAATATCGTGCATTCTGTACATTTGGTATCTACTACGACGTTAACGTTATTGGCTACAACCAGTTATCAAGCACTGTTAATGTCAAAGAAGCTATTATAATATTTCCTATAATTTGGATCATTTACAATATTTTCTCTCAAGGCAACGTGACTACTGTCACGTGACAGCGAGGTCAGAGATTACGGACGGAATTCCACAGATACCCTGGGAGTGTGATAACTAAACCAAGCTAGAAACCACTCTGCGAAATAATGTCTCACGGCAAATGCATGGACGTCTTGCAACAACAGAAACAACACCCACCTTGGTTTCTAGCACTCTGGAATATGGCTAGAGTACGCTGTTTCATCCGCAGACAGTTATGCGGGGCTTCTGTTCTGACGCAGTCTCTTTTTACACCATACGTCCTCAATCAAAGCTGGGCGGCAACTGTCGTCTGTCACGAGGGCGTATATGGGGCTTTCTGTAGTACGATTTCAACAAATCGGTGTTCCTCTTTGGGAGCAAATTAAAAGCTGAAAATGTGCAGCATAATTCTTATTTAACACATTAAAGGATTGACTCGTATTCAGGGACGCTGTGGCATATTTTAGCCATACAATATTATATTTTGATGCGAGTCTTTGCCCTAAAATACTCCGTCTTGCCCTCGTGGGTTATTCTCGCCCTACCATTTTTGGCCTCCAGGGCCGAAGACTGAAAACAAACCTCCGTGCCTGACATGCCTGCACGCAAGTGGACAAAACAACAACTGGCGACTGTTGGTTCAGACGTGACAGAAGCCACCCTCGCTTCGGGCAAGGAAAAGAGAATATCTTAGTTCACGTCAAAGGATCATTTACAGACCTGTCTTTTTGGATATCTTTGCCGCCGGTGCACCGACCAAAAAGAAAGAAAGTTAAGCGAACTAAAGGCAGTAATAAAAGAGTAGTATCATACCTGTGCATAAAAGAAAATCAACAACGTGCCAGGCAAAGAGTGCATTGATAGCTTTTCTTAATATTGCTAAATTTTATAGAATGACCTCACACAAAATAGATTATCTACTAGTATTTGATTATTGGTTAGGTTTTCTGATTCTAACCATTCATTTTAATATTCATCTTGAATATTCACCTTGAAGTTCAGCCAGTAGGTACCCTTTCGAGTACTGAGGCTGTGCCTAGTTTGGTGCTAGCAGTGGGCATGGCAGTTATGAAACCTAATATAAAATTTACTAGAGTCGTGTGAAAAACAAACTTTACTTGGTTTGATTACTCTTCAGATTTGCTTACGTGAGAAATTTTGAGCGGGTGGTGTTTGCCTTGCATTTAGTTTCGGGAAATATGATCCTCCGTCTGGGAACGACGATTGCGCAACTACTGATAACGGACGCAACCATTCACCACATGGGTTTGTCTCAATGACGTAGTGATTAATAGCCAGTATGACCATATACCGGTACAAAATATACAATCGTCAACTGTTATACAAACAAATTACTCAGACATCATAATTATTACTGTATATGCTACGATTCGATCGTCACTTTGAAAGAAGAATATAAACCCTCCCCTTATGGGTAGTCGTGCCGTCCAACATGGTGGTCCTTGTGGGTAGTGTTTGCGGTGGAACGTAAAGAAACCGCTTTTGTAACCCTTTCACCTGTCTATCCTCTATATAATGGGGACGGGTTTTACAGAACAGGTCCCTGACCTATACTCTCTTCTACAAGTACAACAGTGTGCTTCATATGACGAGCTGAAGCAGAGTTACCAACGGCTCGTTCTGAAGGTACGTGCCCCCCTCCCACCCCAGAACACACCAAACAACACCAAAACCTCCGTTCTCCTCAGCAATAGCTGTGGTTATCCAGCACGTGCTACGTGTTTTATTGTACTTAACCTGTCATCACAGACATAAGATGTATAATTTGCTGTCTTATCTCTGAGCAGATCTATCAGTGGCAAGGCAGTATCAAACGCCACCTTAATTGGATACTTGATGGCCCTTTTGATACAGCTTTGCCACCAATAGATCTGCTTGGAGATTATTTCTGTCTGCATGCTGCATTCACTAGTGGTTTCACGTACCATCATGACCATTTACATGTACTCAAATTGCCTAGCAAACATTTATATACGTTTATACTGTCGTTGTGGACAGGGTACAGTAATGTTGCAATGTTGCCCGTAGTATCATCCAGACAAGATAGACCGGCACCAGTCTCCTGAGGACCAGGCAGCAGCACAGGACATGTTTGTGGCCGTGGACAAAGCCTGGAAGACGTTAGGCGATCCTACTCTGAGGAAGGAGTATGATGCCAGACTGAATGGTACAGTTATTGGATGTCTTTCTACTTTGACGCAAAAAAACCCCAACTTTTTCTATAAATTGAAGTTGCATAATGCTGATAATGATATATGGCAGGTATGAATATCAATATCTCTCCCCAGAACTAGCACTTTGTAATAGCCATTGGCTAATTGGCCAAACCTAACTGTATGTCCCCTTCAGCCAAACCAGTAAATAAATAGACTATTTTGTATGACATTTACTTGATAGATACGATTAAGGATGTTTAGAGGGGTTCGGAACACAACCTGAGTCATTAAGCGCTGCGCTCTCGAAACATCATAATATATGCTATAATAGTCAGCAAATTTGACTGTGAGCATCAAGAAGAAGAAGAAGAAGAATAGATAAAAATAGAAATTGGTACTAGAAATAATCTAATTGTAAAGTGGGATGGTGGGAAAACTTCATCATAATTAGTGAAAAGAGGCCTTCTAAAATTGTGCTCATCAAATGGAAAGGTTAGGGAAGATTTGGCATCCCCTCTTGACACAAGCCAACTGGCCCAGTCTGTTTAGTTGACTAAGAATTAGTTAGAAGCCATTATCTAGAGGCATGCTTTTATAACAGCCATGAATGTTTGTCCACAGAGAAAACTGTGAGTCAAGAGTTTCCAGTCAATGAAGAGATCACTCTAGCAGACATGGATTTTGATGAAGGTAGAGTAACATTGTAAGCTAGATTACTCTCAGATTGATATTATAATATTGTCACTGTGGTGTGCAATGTATATTCTGTTACTGTTCCTGGCAGAACTACAGTTTTTTACTGGTCCCACTAAATTTCATGTCACAGTTTCTTGCATCTGAATATGCCATTCAGTATTAGATTTATGAGGGAAAACTACTCCCCACTCATGTTTGATAGCCCCATTTCAACAGAACTGATTACAAGGCTAGGATGCTTGGGTGCCATCCTCGTCACTTTGGACTTGCTACTCTCCAAGCAGAGGAGTGGGTCCGGCAGGTTTTTGGCGTGTTTTTAGGCGTTTTTGTCGGGCTATCTACTTTGTCATGGTTTCTTTGTCTCTAACGTATAGAGACAAAGAAACCATGACAAAGTAGATAGCCCGACAAAAACGCCTAAAAACACGCCAAAAACCTGCCGGACCCACTCCTCTGCTTGGAGAGTAGGACTTGCTTCCCTTGTAGGCTCTCACCAACTCAGTTTGACTTTAACGGATACAATTTCATGAAAATGCATTTAAGTTTGCAGTGATTTTATTCTGCAGTAGTAAGAAAACAAAACGTTCGCTGTTGAAACAATAGGGTAGGCAGGCAAAAGACAGGACAAGATTTTTTGCATGAATTTCCAGTTCGCGGTGAAAAGGTTACTGCAAAAACCAGCGCAAACTTAGATGCATTAAGTGTAACTCGTCAAGGAAGGAGAGTTGTCACATCAAAAGTTGAGACAGATAGCTTGCCCACTTGCCCTAATGCTGAGACATTTTGGTTCACATAACCTGTGTATGCAACAGATTTCAATGTGCTAAAAGTGTAACCTACATAATCTCTGTCTGTGTCTGTTCCAGATCAAGATGTGTTCTCGTACCCTTGTCGTTGTGGTGATGACTACTCAGTTTGTGAGGATGAAGTTGAAGATAGGAGAGACATGGTGATCTGTTGCAGTACCTGTAGTCTCACTGTGAGAGTACTGTGTGTCAGTAGTGCAAATGAGCAGGATGGTACACATCACCAGGAGGAGAACAGATGACAGCAGATGACATAGACTTTATATTAGGGTTATAATATATATAATAGGAAGAAAAGTACTGCATGTAATATGTAAATTGTAACATCCTATGCTGTTATGTTCTTGATACAAGCTCAAAAAAGAAGGTGCAGCAAAACACACAGAGGATTCAATCTTGTATTTTATTAGAAGCTTTTTTAAAAGGCTTAATAGATTCGTGCAACCAGTGCAATGCTACTCCATGTAAAGGAACAAGGAAAGGTTTCAGACACATTGCCTTTAGCAGTCTGACATTGTTCAACAAGAAGTCACTACATACTAAAATTTGGCACAATGTCATAGTCTTCTGTTTAATAAATATAGCTAGAGCTTATATTGGCAGTTGACATATATCTTATTCGTCTTTGTATCTTAGTCTCTACTCTCTATCCCTACGTTGTCATTACTGTTTTCAACAACTACTCTTTCTCAAACCAGCAGCATTTCGCGGCATAAAATCCTTTCTGAAGAATACATTACATCCGCGGCGATGCGCCCGATAAATAATATTGATACATGGTCGATGTTTGCAAAATACATATTTTGTGTGTGTTGCGTGTCACAAGTAAAACTTAAAGGTTGAAATATACTCTGAAACATCATTTGGAATCAACAAAGTCGTCTCTTATACTAAACACAAGAACATGGGCTAACAGGCACTATTTACCGATCTCATCTGTAAGCTCACGCCTTCCACTTGGTCAGATCTATCTGGGGCAGGGCCGAGCACGCCACCATCTCGTTCCCAGGGCGGGGGAGTGTGAAGACGTCCGGCTGCATGTGCGTGGTGCCGTCCGTGTTGTCGCACAGAATACGCGCCAGCGTAGTGTTCTTTATCTCCGCAAGTTGATCTGATAACAAGTACACAGAACGAAGAAATAGCTTTAGATGTATTCAATCATAAATGGAGTTATTTGAACGTGGAAAACCCAAAACAAAACAGTATACAGCTACAGGTACGGGATGGCCCGGAAAGATGTTATAATCTTTAGGCTACTTGTCATGGTTTAAAAATAGTGACAGCTTCATCGAACAATGGATTAGCTGAGTAGCAGATTTTGTTTAGCCTCTATCAGGTTCCAGAGGTGAGTAGAAACTGGCCAAATAGACGGATAACATGCCAGCTGAGTTAGCAGACCGGGAGTACAGTTTGTCACCTGAGGTCTGCCACACCTCTGGAGCCTGGAAGAGGCTAGACATTTGTCTCAAATTAGACCAGAATGTCAATTACCTGGAGTGAACTGTCCGCTGTTCTCGAACCAGAAGCGGTCGCCCATCCTCAGCTCCCTGAACTGCATCCCGATGAGACAGGCGAAGGTGGGACCGACGACACCACCCGGCACGGACTTCTCGGCAAGACCACCGGCAAACAGGTCGATGTCGTCTACGTCACTGTACGGAATGAAGGACATACAACCTGACGTTAGAACATTAACAGGAGATGATGTTAAAAGGTAACGGAAATATGTTTATGATTAACTCGGTAGAGTGTCAAAAACACGCACAGAAATGATATTTTCACTACTCACGTGTACACACTAGACAGCCGATGCCTGGTCACCCAGTCGGGGATTTCTGCCTCCAGGTCGTCGAAGCCGTGTGCCCTGTGCAGCCCACACCTCTCCCTCCAGGCGTTGTACCCAGGCAGGCCGTGGTCCCGCCCTCGCTGGATGTTCAGGGCGGCCAGGTCCAGTCCCACCGACCCTGGAGGATCCGCGAACAGGTGCTTGGTCAGACCGCTCACCATGAAACGGTCGAACAACTCAGAAGACTGGCTTATCAGACCACGTATGATAGAATCGGGACCGCCTTGGTCATTGTCGAAGATGTGGGACGGGTTGAAGAAGCTCAGGGCTAGCTGGATGGGACATTTCGTGCCCGGGGTGTAGTCTGGGGTCGCTCTGGTGAACTTGTCATCAACGAGACTGTGTCCGAAACGGTAGGCTGCTGTGGAGAACGCGTTAGAGATGGTCGGGTTCGCGTTCTCGTCATACCCCTGGTGAAAGCCGTCCTCGGTTAGAGACAGGTTAAACCGGACCATGGCATCGGGACCGAGAACATGGGGAAGGTCCTCTCCGTACACGATCTTCTGCATCAGCGCGCCGACGATCTTCCGGGTTTCTAAGAAGACGCGGTCGCCGTTCCAGAGCGGGTTGATGGTGGAGAGCTGCCTGGCGATCCGGTTGTGCTCGCGGAGGAAGACGGTGTGCATGGACGTCAGCCCTGGCTGTTCGTTCACGCGGACATCCCCTGCCTGGGAACACGTCTCCTCTCCGTCCGACTCATGATCAGTACACCCCATCTCAAACTCCTCCGCCATGGCGCCGGGCAGAAGCTCTTTCTTTTCCGGGTCTGCGGGGTTGGGCCGGGACTTCAGCAGACCGCGGGCTGCCGAGAGAAACAAGGGGTCATTCTGATGACTATTTCGTCTGATGCAGACACTTCAAGTCACAGAACATAGCAAAAATAGGCTATCAGTTGTGACGATATGAGTGGTTTGCACAGTCTTATTGCAATTCTGTTTGGATACAGAGTCTTAGGCAGATTTTTTTTGGAAGTAAAGCATAAGAATATTAGCAAGACCACTAGCCCTTATTATTCCTTTTCTCAAACGTTTTTATACCAAGGAAATATATATATGGGTATGTAAGCACTAACGCTTGTACGGTACTCGATAGAGTATGACTATGTCTATGTATGTAATGTATGTGTAAGCACCAACTTTAGAACAGAAAACGTTGATGTTTATGTGTTTTCAAGGATCTGTCGTGACTTACGAGAGGTTGAAATCAAGTCGACTTGGCAGATGTATCCTCGGCGTCTTCGGCAGGGCACGTCGTTCCACTTGGAGCCGGCCCCGGCCAGGAAGTTGACACAGTCCTCCCTCCCGGATATCTCAGGTTCTCCCGGGAGCCAGTCCGTGAAGTCACCTGTAGATTACAAATGTTCAAACTTAGCAGGTAGGTTATAGTATCAAAAAAGTCAAAGTTCCTTCCCGCTCCAATGGTGCATAGGGCGGCATACCGATGGTGCATACTCTCTCCCAAATGCTGAGTGCTAAGCAGAGAAAGCAGTTTGTACCATTTTTAAAGTCTTTGGTATGACCCGTCTGGGGATCGAACTCACGACCTACTGTATGCAAGGCGAACACTTTACCTGGTTCCAATGCAGAGGAATAGTTAAATGTGTACTGATCCTGTTCCCTCGTTTCTAACATTTAACTGTCTGCGCTTTTCTGCGCTGGAAAGTTTGTGCATACAGTGAAAATGATAAGGAAAATGCATTCTAAACTAGATCTAATAATAATCCAATCAAAATAGTCCGTACCATCCCGAAGAATTGTCCCGTCTTCCCACCGCCATTCTCCCTCGACGTGTCTGTCGCTCAGACCGAACCAGAAGGGGGCTTCTGTGGAGACGTGGTTCTTCAGATGGACCAGAAACGTGTTCGTGGCGTTGTCTTTGGGCGTGGCGAGGATTCCGCCATCTTCCGCACAGCTGGCCGCGGCGGAGGTGAAGTCTTTTGCCGTTTGGGTGACCTTGAAACAGCTGCGTCTGTATCTGGTGTATCCTGGAGGACAAATCCCTTGTGCTGAGTGGAGGAAAAAAGAAACATATGAAGAACACATGTACAGTTTTTAACTGGTCTTAACATTTTTCTACTCTATCTTTTAACAAGGATATTTTGCAAATTTATCACAATAAAGATACACCTAAAAGTGGGATCATTCGTCCTCCACTGTCTCGGAAAAAGAAGCCGAGCCCAATAAGTTAGAATATAGTGTCAGTAGTTAGACTAGAGTAGTCACACGTTACATTGTTCATTATTGTCTGTCCGTCCTTTTCATGTTAAATGTAACGTTGGGTAACCTAAATTCGCGGGGTACTTAAATTCGGGATTTTTCGAAAATGGGGTATTTAGGGATATGTGCTAGATGCAACATAAGTAATACCGCCAGAAATGCAAACCTGCCAGACTTACGTATTCAGAACACTGTCTGAAAAGCTTCGATAAGCATGGATCATAAGGCGACGAGGTCAAAAACTCTCCGTCCCTTATTGGAACAGTCTGAGGACTTCGTGGGAGAATTAAACAACATGGTTGTCGGCTGGTTTATAAGAAAAATGTCACATCCGCTTCCTGCTCAACACAATTATTTACAAGACAACTTATTACAATCTCTTTTGCTAACCTGCAACTGGATTCTAAGTGTGATCAATCATCAAAACTCCTCTCTGTTGCTACAACCTACGGCACGTGTATTTTCCCGCCGCCGCCATTGTTAACCAGAATCCTGTTGTCAAGCAGACGACAAAGGTTTGTGAGGAACACTTTTTTGTCTAAATGCTGCGTGTGATAGTGGACTGAGGAAGATATTTTCCTCAAAGTTTGCTCCTAACACAACAAGGAACACATGGACATAGTAGTATTACCATTGCTACGGCATCCAGCTAACTTGCCATGAATAATGTAACGTTACACGTTGCCCGATGATGACGATGGGCCGACTTTGAGTGAAGTTCTACCGACTCAACACACGGGTTGTACCCGAACTGGCCTGATGTGTGCGGTACGGCCGTTTTTTCGTGTATTTTTTTTACTTGGACACGTCTATATCCATAGCACTCTCCTCAAGCCAAGGATGGAACGAATAGCTGCTGTATAAAATGTGATTAGCGGTAAGATATTCAAGACGAATCTTCTCTCCCGAATTAATGTGCCCCCCTGTTCGACAGCACCGTAATTGTGCGTGCGGCGGACGGTAGTTTCAAGTTGAAATATTATGGTGTCAGCATGACTAGAGACAAAATCTACCATATATATGATTAGTGCAAAGATAGTACATGATACTGACAGAATTATAGAAAAAAAGGATGGTTTATTGTTCTGCTAGATTGATTTCAGTCAACCATTATCGGAAAAATCCCGAATTTAGGTTACCCAACGTTACTTGCAATCAGCCTACGGGTAAGAAGTTGTAATAAACTTTTAATTGTTTATATATGAAATGTTACAAAGAAGAAGACGAGGTTGCAGTGGTCTAATGAGCCACATGCTCTATACGATTCAAAATCTGTTGTGCTTTGTGAGATTGATGTTACGTTTACGATTAAGTCATGGGAATGCAGTGAGTCAGATGCGTTACCTTCATATACTTGTACCTCACAAAGTGTGAGGGGCTGTCTGGTCGGCAGGAGGACGCCGACGTAGCGGCCCTGGTGACCGCCACAGTCCACGGAGATAGTTTCCTGTCCACTGGTCACCACGTGGTCACCGCCACACAACGGGTTGGACGCCACGTCCGGGGAGTCTCCCACGTGGAGCCGGAAGGAGTTCAGCCGTTCCGAGCAGCAGTCCTGCCGGTTGAAGATGACGACCTCGTCGATATGGTGTGAGCTCCCCAGATCGACGTACCACCAGGAGTTGACAACAGTGCGTGTGTGGGTGCAGGACTTGCCGGAGTTGTACACGCCGTTGGTGTTGCCGTCCACCGCCCGTCCCGGGACGCCACTGAACGCCACGCTAGACTGTCCCGTGGGACGCCCCAAGGCAAGATTAGGACCACGCATTTCTGGAAAGAAAGGGAACACGGTAATGAAACACAGGTTACAAAATAGAAAATGATCAACATAAATGTGTTATTTTCTGACCGTTCTATTGCCTTGTAATACACTAGCAGTGCTTCTCATTGGACCTGCTCTGCAGGGTGACAGGAAAGTTTCCTTTATGATATAGGCTCTAGCTACAATTAGACCTTTGATGTTTTCAATTCTGACTTGGGTACTTATCGGTTCTTACGAAATCTTTAAAGGCCAAACCGTGATATCTATTTGAGATTCTAAGCCTTGATACAATGGATCAATACAAAAATGGTTGCCTCACCCTCAGGCTCCTCCGTGTCTCTAAGAGCTTCCATCTCCTCTTCCGACGAGCCGTAGACGTTGGAGGCGTCTATGAAGGCGGTGATCTGGTTGATCTGCTGCCGCGGACCCATGCGGCACCCTTCGTTCGGACTGGATCGCGAGCGGGCAAACGTTATGCACGGCGTACTGCTGAAGTCCTCGTCATCGGTGGAGACGGGAATGTTGAAGCAACGGTCGTCCTGGGAGTCGCATTCACAAACCAGACCTAGAAAAAGAAGAAGAACGTTGCAATTATTACAACTGTATTTCAGAGTTAGACGGATAAGATTTCAATGACATTGCTCTTATCTTGCAGCCACTTAGTGTATAGCGTGGGATTCATAGCTATTGCGGCCATGGTAATGCCGTTCTTCAAGCAAAGGAACAAAAGGTGGTCAGGCTCACTTACAGTCATAAGTCTGCCTGACGACGAGGGATGCAGAGACAACTACACCTGTCCTGCACAAGTTTGTACAATTTGTAGTTCTAAAGCATTCTAGATGTTGTGAATGTTTAACCGATAGCTTGTCTTTTGCAAACCGAGGATGGCTCACCTTCTTCCTGAAAGTTTGGAGTTAGCGTGATGTCATGGTCCAGGAACTGGCCGAACTGCATGACCATGTACGTGTTGACGGAGCTGGACTTCCTGAAGTCTTCGTGCAGGGTGGAACTGACAAGCCTTGCACTGGGGAGGGGGGCGCCATTCCGGGCAGTCACACGGGGAACCTTGAACCCTAAGAACACATGGTGATCAGGTGTTAGGGAACTTTCTTACTCAAGGCATGTATAATTCGCACACATCTGCAGAATGTATAACTATCGCGTTTTCCATTACTTTTAACCACCGGCATCCGGATACATACAGGCATCTATACACACATCTTCTCCACACATCTATACACGCACGCCGCGTTTTTAGATCCATGTATAGTCATAGCTAGTGAGAGGTCAGAGATGGAAAGACAAGGTATCCAGTCACTGATGATAATATTGATACTGATGATAGTTGCAGTGTTGAATGATTGCAGAAATTTCCATTTCTGTCTCTCTTTGTTGCCATACATTATACCGTGTACAATTGTGTAATAAAGTTCTTCTACATATCATACAATGCCACATACCATCGCTATACTCTGACGGGAGCAGTCTCTTCTGGGGTTGTTCTGCACTTCCCCAGAGGGGGTGAGCTCTGTTGTTGCAACGGCCGTCGGCCGAGCGGAACTCTGGGATAGCAGGTGGGTCGCAGATGACTGGTTTCATCGACGTGACGTCACACATACTCGTCAAGTTCGTAGAGGCGACCCTTGTCAGTTCCTCAAAACTGACATTGTATTGACTGAAACAACAGGAACAACTTTTGTCACATTTCTGTCTCATGAAATTAACAATAGAATTTTACATTTACCCAAACATGCATTGTAGACACCAAACATTTTAAAATTGACTGAATTACCTACAACTAGTTATACCCTTAAAGTTACAACTCGAAATTTGACCCTATTATTCCGTCTTGGCCCTATCCAATCCAAATGCTGTGATATACTTGTTATGTTTACCGTGTTTGTCTTTTTCAGCTGTAACTATTATTTTCAGACTAAGAGGTAATATTTGATACATGTATTAGCTATTTACCGGAGTGCATCACCTCTGTGTCCTGTATATTCGTTTAATGATTTCAAGATTCAAAAATTATTTACAAAAACTTTTGTCAGATGTTGTAAACATTAAAGATGCATGCAAACATTTTACAAATATAGCTGATATGTTGGAAATGTGAAGAAAATTCAAAGACACGATCAATCATAACTACCTGCTCATGAAATGTTCTGCCACATTCTCCAGGACCCAGGCACACTGGCTGAGCTCCACGGACATGGGCGTGGAGCTGTGGACAGCGCCGAGTTTGTGCTGCGCCCCAGTCTCCGTAGGGATGATGTCACCTTAAAGGGTGAAAAAAAACACATTTAGCACTCAATCACAACTAATCATATGCATTTTCTGGAAATCGAACGAAAGATTTACTGGAAATCGTGACGAAAAGTCAAGAATATGATACGCACATGCACAAAATACCTAATGCTACATAATCAGTTTCAACATTTCCATGCAAATTCGTGCTCATGCTCACCATAAAGAAGCCCTACCCTCCCGGCTCCCGGTGTGTGAGTGTGCTGGAAATAATGATAACAGTTTTGTTCTTACCTGCAGAGAAGACTTTCGTCCTCTGCGCCAACTCTGCCTTGGCTAACTCTATCGCCTGCCGCAGTTCTGCGTCGGTAGGACTCCGGCCGACAGCCGTCCACGGCGTCATGGCAACTATAAGCAGCATAATCTGGAGCAAACTGGAGAGGAACGACATGTTGCCAGACATCAGTTGTTGATTTTTTTTATAAGAAAGGATTCCTTGCTGCGCGCACGTCCACGCGGCTACTTTGTCAGTACAGTGTCAGCTTAAATAGGATTTAAACCTGCTTGGTCACTATAGTCTGAAGTTTGAAGCAAACAGAATAAGAAGCTGGCAGATTCGCTTGGCTGAAGTTCCGAGTAAATAACACTGAGCACTGGATCCAGAACAATAGCTCACGTCACTAGACATGGAACACATCGTATTGACCTAATTAATTTCACCCGCGTTCACCCAGCCCAACAATAATCGAGTTAACGTTCATCTGGCCCCCGATTGGTTCGTTCTTGTCCCATGTCGCTACCTGATAGCAAAATGTACAGCGAAGCTGACTAAGCCATATTTCTAGTCTTAGGCTATAATTCCCGGGTTAAAATGTCTGTCTATTCTAATTTCACGTGCTAAACCAGGATATAACATGTATATTTTCAAAAGAGTGCAATCCCCCGCCTCATTCGTGAATGCAACGCAAAGTTTGTAACACAAAAAAGGTTAGCGTATCTCATGGATTGTAACTAGATTTCAATTAGCCTCTTATTTCTCGGGCGAGAAACGCACACGACGTCAAATTCCAACCTTTCTACCGTGACTGTCATTAACCACCATCTTTTTTCTAACCTGTTAAAGGCGCGGATCGCGGAAACTTAGCCTCTACCAGGCTCCAGACGTGGCTGGAAAGAGTAGAAATCGACCAAATAGAGGAATTGGCCAGCCGATAGATACAGTTTGCCACGAAATTGTATCTACTCTACCGGCTGGCCGATTTTTACTCTTTCCATCCACGTCTGGAGCCTGGTAAAGGCTTGCGGAAACTGTCTTCCCGGGCAGTTGAGGACCAGGCCCAGGTTGAAAATCAGCGCTTCCAAAAAAAAAAATATCAACGCCGGCTCTCCTAGAAGGCATGCGAAGGGGATCACTTTTTTCACGGACTCCGAGAAAAAGTTTGTGGATAAACCATGCTGTTTACATGCATGCGTACCGGGCGTCGACTCCGGGAGGTGAATAACATATTTGCCAAACATGGGAAAAGAAAACTTACCTTGCTTTCATGATGTCCAACGAATAGCAGATCCGATGGTGGAAGATGTCGTCTTGGTGGTCTCTTGTCCGATACACCTGTCTTTCTGAAGCTCTCCTGCACCGTGCACCCATTTTATAAGCCCAGCACCCATTGTCCGATATCATCAACACGAATCATGACGTAGGGACGGTCACGAAGACTACTTCCCATCGACTCTGACGTCATCAACATGTCACGTAGCCAGAAATACATGCCCAAAACATCCCTTCGGGGAAAGCCCGTATTTTCCGGAGAGTTGCAAGCATTGTTTCAACCTATTCAGATGCACTGATAGGTCCCTAGGCCCCCCATGACCACGCCCAAATTATCGGTTTGTGACGAAATTGGAAAGTCACATCGTCCAGCTGATAAGATAGCGCTATTGTTTTGAATTGAATCCATAATTACAAGCTAATTGGTCTTCTTTTGGCGCATAACGACGCATTCACATTCAGTGCTAGTCTCCGCCCAAGAAATTAGAGATGTGTTTTGGGACGATCGGTGACAACCAGTAGCTCTGTGACCTACTTCTGCTACATCTAGTGTTACATAGCAGCGGATTGCAAAACTTCTCCAGTGAAGACGGGTCCATTGAAGAATACCCAGTCACGACTACTACGGCATTAGATAACTGCATCGAAGGCTCCTTCTTAGAAGTTACCGTTTATTGTTCACTAAAATTTACAAAGCAAAGTGGAAGGGTGAGCCAATCAGGTGTAGATCCTGGAACCGACGCTATGACGTAGGGTGACGTCACATGGTCCCTCTCCGATTGTCACGAAGCTTTGTATTTGGTAGTCGAAGGGCCAACGCTCTAGAACACGCTTATTTTATTAAACAGCGAAAACGATGTAACGCGCCTCTCCCGTGAAAATACCCTCAAGTAGGCTCTTCTTTAACACTTCTAGCAGAAAGTTGGTTTACTGCAGGTCCATAAAATTTGGTATACTTAAAGAACAAGGTGGCCAACTTATTGGTGTTAAATGAGTCACACTATAAGAAATTATCCACTGAACATTGCGTATTTTAGACTCATTTTACGCCATTTGTGTTGGCTTGCAGCAGGTATGTAGCGTTCATGAATATTCTTGAAAATCTCTGTGCTAATTTACAGAAACCTTACCTTTTATTTGATATATAGTTTATTGTTTATTTGAAAACAGGGGAGCGCAGCACCCGTATAGGAAATGTTCACTTTGTTGAAAAACAGGACGCGGCGCCTCCCGCGTTCCGAACACAATTGGAACGCGTCGGAGGGGCAGAAACCACGGGGACTTGAGGTTCATTTTTGTCACGGCGTCGTAAACACCAAGAATTCACTAACCCTCTTATGGTTCGTATGTTGATTCTCTCAAACTTTAGCTTTCCATTGGTAGGTAGTTTGATGTCGATTTAGATAGTTGAGTACACGACGTAGAATACTGAAAATGTCCACTCCGTTATGAAGACGCCGCAACTAGCGTGTTCTACCTCCGCGCGCGGTCGCTCTCCGTGCAATCATGGAACTTCGCGGTCAAAAGTGTAACGGCGTTGTAAGCATGTAGAGTTCATGAATCGTCGTGAAAATTCGTGACCTGATTTTTAGAAACCATGGCTTTTATTTCATATATAGCTTATTGTCGACTTGAATATAAGGGAGCGCAGCACCCATATAGAAAATGTTCACTCCGTTAGCTCCTCGCGCGTTCTACCCCGTGAGCATGAAGCCAATGAACCTGTCCGTCTTGTTTTTATCGTTATCATAAGCATGTAGAGTTCCTGAAACCTTTCGCAAACGTGTGCCATGATTTCCAGGAACATTACTCATTATCGTCAATTCGATCATATAGCTTATTGTAGATTTGAATGGTTGATAGCGCAGTGATGTCGGTTCCTTGTGCGTTGTACATTGGAACGCGGTCGCTCAGGTAATTTCGATAAGCCTGTTCTGTATTATACGTTTGTCTTCCCGGTTATTACATACAATGAAACAGCCCCGTTCTCCTCTTGTTAGCGTTGTTCACACTCAAAGATATAAACAGGTGTAGGTCAACATGAACATTTTGTTTAAATATGTGAAGAACAGTCAGTTTGTGATCAACATCATACAAGTTTGTAATGTCCTTTACGCTTACATATATAGATCAACTGTGGTTTTACTGATTGTGAAGATACTGAGCTGTCACAAAGTGCATAAAGTATTCAATCATGTACATGTTTCCCTGTTAACCACAGACTTTATTTAGTTTGTGTAACACCAAATCCATTGTTCGAGAAAGTGACGGGCTCATCCCTGACCGATGCCAGTTGGGCGCGGGCCTTTATAACACCCCCACAAAACTCCTTTCTGCTGTACCTAGTAATTAGTGCCGTATCCGCTACAAATTTGTGCTGTACCCGGTGATTTTTGCCGTACCCACTGAAATTTCCTGCCGTACGCGGAAATTTGTATCGTGCCCAGGCCTTTTGCGCGCGCTGTGTCCAATTGCGGGCATCGCACGGGCATAGTGTTTAGTCACTAGAAAGTTGTGTATAAAAACCATGTACGGCAACAATGCACTGTCTCATATACCTATGCTGACCCAACTTCAAGTTTTTCCCACACAATACTAATCTGGTACCTCCTATTTTTGGACTGACACAAAATATTAGATACTTTCTGTACAACAGTTGTCTTTTCTATAAATAGGAGCGTCTGGAGTATGGTTGCTAGCATATCACTAGAATAAGCAGCTGTTAACAAATCCCTAACGTCAGACCCAAATGTTCACCAAATCATCGGGAGAAATACATGTATAATTGAGAGTTGAACCACTAAAAGGGCTCAACCTGGTCCTTATCTTCTTGGTCCCACCGCCATCGCCGGCCCCGGTGTTTATTTTGCGGGTGAACTGTTAAAAAGTCAGAGGCTACCCTGATTTCTCGTGCCCGCTACTCGTGCCAAGGGTGTTCGATCTTGTGCCGTTTTAGAAAAACCCGGAAGTAGAATCGAATATTCGATGCTTGGCCCTTCGACTATTTGGTAGGTTAAGATTTTAGCGTTTAGTTTCAAAGTTCAGAAAGAATCGGACACCATTCTTAGAAACCACTGGACGGAATGAAATGCAGTATATATACACTACGTTTTTCGTTTTCACACTTCTCCCTGCACTGAGCGTTGAAACTGTAGATTGAATCAAGGAGGTTATACAGGTTCTATATAACCTCCTTGATTGAACATAACACGTATATGACTAGTGCATGTACCGTTATCTTTATTTTTCATGTGGATGCTCATTTCGTATTTCTCAAATGGTATACATGCATATCAGAAGATCAGACTCGTCGATGCACCAGCTATCAAGCTCTTTTGAAAGCTACGGTGTGGACAAACTCTCGTACCAGGGTGTCTTCACTCCTGAGAAGGAACCCCTCCCTTTTCATGACTGATTCCAGTTTTCCCATGCTCTTGAGTGCTGGCCATGCGGGGCCCAGGTGTTTCATCCCTCCATCTTATACACGGTCGCCCTATTTGTCTCCTGCATGCACTCTCGCGGTGTTCACCCAGTAGCTCTGAAGTCCTGTTATATCCTGTAGCCTCGATGCAGTCCCAGTGGACAGTACCTCAAGTTGCCGACTGGACGGAACGTCCCCGATCCCATGCAATGCAAGCACCTGATCTGAGCAAGGACCAGGGGTAACAAACACCTGTCCCGGTGGGCGACCGAGCGATTTGAACAAGCTTGACGAAGTTCATAGACGAAAAAAACAACAATTTTTTTACGCTTTGTGTGTTTTGCTGTCTTTTTAGTCATACTTGCACGTTTTGCAGGATAATCCCATTATAAATCAAAAGGTATAAAGTATAAACACAAATCCAATCTATGACGTAGCGAGGCCGGCGCCAACTTGCCGCCAACATGCCGCGGGTCCAGTGAGATATGGGGCTTATGCTACATGGTTTTCGTTTCTCCGATTCTTCCCAGCGATGGAAATGTACAATGAATACAATGCGTCTATTCCTATTTTGCACGAATTCGTAGTCTTATTTGTCAAATCTTTATATCAGAAGCCTTAGAAGCTACAAAGCACTTTACCGAAGCCTACCACTTCCCAGTTATTTCGCCCTATCGGACACTTCGGAGACTGGTACGAGGGTAAGGCGTACGCCACCAAATCATGCGTGAAAGAGACGTCATGTATATTGTGTATCGGTGTTTGTGGTAGAAACAGCAGCGTACGTCACTGGATACTGCCCGCATCTCCACATCGTGACCAGTCATGCTGCGCGTGACTAGGTAAGGACAGTCCATTTGCTTCCTCGTCACTGACCCGAGGCATGCCCGCGGTGTTTTCGTCGGCGGCGCTCTTTATTGTAGGTTTTGCGTGAAAGGCATGATGGAGGAGATACGTCCGCAATATCTACGAAAACAGTGTCCGATTGGCCCTTTGGATACCGTATTTCCATCGGTAGATTTGATTGGGGATTACATCCCAGTTACAATAAGAATATGACATCTTTTAGCCGTGAAAATCAATAAAGAGAAACTGTCATACAGCAAAAGTGGAAAATTTATTCAGTGCAATAATGTTGACATATTGCAGTTCATTATACCAGTAGACAAAGCAGCTAGCATTCTCAGGCATTTCTGTGATATACCCTATATTCCCAAAGCACAAGCGATTTATATAACTCTGTCAAGAGTGCATTAGTCATCATATAAAAACCCTACCTATTTTCATATTAGAAGTTTGAAGGGTGGTTTTGATGGCACAGATTTGAGCTACAAGTGGAGCTGCAAACAGGTTGAAAAGTGTTTGGAATGAAGATGGCTTGGAATGAAAAACTGATAAATGAGGTGCAAGGGATGAATTTATAACTGGATGGGAAAATGTAGGATGTGCCCAGCACCATGTTCCAGCTGACTAATCAGACATCATTGTAGTTATAACATGAAAGACATTAAAAAACTGGCAAAGGAAAGTTAGACGAGAGATCCCATGATGCCAATACAATATATTCCACAGTGAACAAGTTCTTGGGCTTAACCGAGTGGATCTATCGGTGGCAATGACAGTATCGAAAGGACAAAAGTAGCTTCGCTGGCTGGGTGGCCAATAATGCTGCTTTTACCCTTTGGATACTGTCATTGGCACCGATAGATCTGCTTGGAAATTACTTGGTTTACTACACTGAATAAATGACATTAAGTTGAATTCGAATTACCAGTGTATCATGGGACTATACTAGCCGACTGCTGCCCACCCCTGCGTCAGGGAGCCCCGCAGCAGTATAATCAACTACTGGATACTACTCGAGTGTGAAGTAATTGTGTGTTGTCAGAAACCATCCCTCCATAATATGTACAATACATGGCTTCCTATCTATATCCTACTGCTCTACAATGTAGGTTTCTGTGTGGTGAGTTGCATAGAGATCGACTGCACACTGGCCTTATTTAGTCTATATTGTTGTGAGATATAAAATTCGTTAGAAAAGCACAATTCAAACAAAAATCTTGCACCAGCTCTTATGCTACATTAGGGTGTTATCAAAGCAATCCAACACTCCACGTCTCCTAGTGAACTGGTTCATACATGCATCATGTAGTCTTGTGCTTGTAGGTCTTTACACAGATAAGAGTACATTTTCTCAAGGCTACATGCTGGGGTTGGATGCCACATAAATGTGAAGATAAGTGGTCATCAACTACCATTCGGCATAACACACCAGAGTCTTTGTGCATTTCTATATCTTGTAGATTGTCATTCTGTGTTTCATATATTCTTTGGCAACCTGACATTGTATGGCTGCCTCTGTAGATTGTCATCTCTATTTACTAGTATAATGTACTATCCCCTTTTTTAAAAATTTCAACTTATTCCCATAACTCAATCCTACAACCACTATGTCACCAATTTAAAAAAACAAAAGTATATCTACGGCAACTTGCGAAAAATGTATCAAAATTAATCTCATTTTTTTCTTCAACATACACTTTGTTCAAACAACACAAAGAGCTGGAAAACAACAAAGACATACTATTCAATTTGCTTTTAGCTATCTGAGAACATAATGCTAAATACACTACTGGGGAGTACCCTAATACTACTAATCATGATTGAACATCTGACGATCATGATATTGTGCAAGTTTTTGGTTAGTGGTTACAAGGGCAAAGTTTTAACATCTTTGACCTATTTGATAGTACTCTCCTATATCTTGAAAGCTACAATAAAGAGAAGATGTCCCTTAATGTGACATCATGTTTATATTCTAAATACAACAATGTAAGGCAGTTGTAGTTGGCATTGGTGCACCCTAATCTGTGACCTTTAACCTTCCTAGGGCCCCTGTGTGCTGGAGATGCGTAAGTACTGGAGGAACTTGAAGCAGAGGCTGACGACCAGGTGCCAAATGTTGCGGGCGATCTTCGTCCGCGCAATTAGCACACGCCAGAACAGCACGATCAGAATGGTGTTGAAGCCCCAACGGATGTTACGGAGCCTGGAGAGTTTAGAAAATTATGGTTTGAAAAAGTGCCTTACTCATGGATATGTATAGAATAAAAATCCCGTTTAACCTCCACAAAACTATACACACATAACGCTTTCATTGAATCTATTATTTTTTCAACAGAAGGCCTCTCTTTGTCTACCAGAGTACTTAACAAATATCAACATGTTCCCATTTTACCAGTTATGTGAAGGGAGGGGCCTGGGGAGACTACATTGCACCTTTCAGTAGAATGCAATATCAGGTCTACAGATGAGATGCAAGGCTTCTACATTTCTTGCAGAATACAATCAAACAAACAGAATGTGATGGTGAAGAGAGGATATACAAGTAGGGTTTGAAAGTTGCGTAAAAGAGCTGTGTGAAGAAACACCTGGCTCCAGCCAAAAAAGCTTGAAGTTGAAAGAAAATGGCCTGAAGTTGATGAATGTATTAGTTGTAGAGCTTACTTGTTGAGATGTGCCTTTGCGAGAGGGAGCTGGTCCATATCCTCCTTCAGTACATACTTCTTGGTGCCCAGCACATAGTTCTCCATATAGGTAGGCCAGTGGAGGCCACGGCAGTCAAACTTGAAGATCTGCAAAGTGGTAGAAATACCATCAGTACAAACTATTTGGTAGAAGTTCATTCCTTCCTTTGTTCAGACCCCTGTAGTGTCTAGTGCCACATAGGCCAGCAAGTTTCGGACCTGTACCTGTACCTGTTTATAGTAGTGTCGCAGTACATCATATTTTGGAGAGCGAGACACACGTAAAAGTCTCCAAACGTCATGTCTGGAGCGATATAATTTCTAAGGTTTGCACTTTGTCTCAAAATTATAACTACACTCTCCTCGCCATCTGTTTACTCATCCTTTAAGTGTTTCTAGATATGATTCACAGCTAACTTCTTCGAAAACGACTCATTAAATCTGCTGTTTTGTATTTTCTTAGACCAGTTATGTGGCCGCCTGCTAGTAGCCTGGTACAAGGAATTCTCTAATCGGTCCATAGGCCGGTCCACTGATTTTTATGGACCTTTTTTTTTTACTGGTCCATTAAGAAATACCGGTTTTGTATCGGAACACGGTACCGGTACCCACCCCTAGTCTATAATAATCTTGGCATGCTCCCCCTCAAAAACAACTTCCTTTTAGCATGTAGCTAGCTAGGAAACAATACAAGGTACAATGCTGTCCCTTGTTTGGGGTGACATAATTTGGGATTGTGAATCCTTGTTTCTGACTGATTACAACGTAACAATGCCGAGGTGAGGTACCTTCTTGTCTTCCTCCCCCATCTTGGCTGTAAGTGCATCTGCGTTGTCATGGCTCCACTCCCAGTGGTGAGATGTGAAGAAGTCCATGCTCTGTAGGGCCCTCTCTAACTTGTTATACATCTTCACAACCCTGCAACAAAGGGAAACAAGTTGTCTACTTAAACATGCATGTAAGTGCTCTGACCTCTCTGATAGCAATACAAATGTGGACTGCACTGGTGGTATGTGGCACCTGGACACACTTATATTAATGGTCACGAACATTCAAATGACTGCCTTTGAGCTTGTAGCTTCAACACAGTGGAAAGACACATGATACTGACCTGGGTTTCTGTCCGATCATCCTGAGCCAGATATCATACAGGTAAGCCGGTCCCTTGTGGCTGACGATCTGCCAGTACTGGTACATGAAACTGGAGAAAACATGGCACAGGTTATCGAAAACAATCCTACAACAGAGAAAAAATAGCACTTCTGAGGAAAGACGGTACTGCGGACAGGTAAGGATGGTAATGGTAGCAGAGGAAGAAGGAAGTGTGAACTTTTCCTGCAAAACTTTAGATTAACTTTAGATCATCGCAATAAGATGATTTCTTTTTCAAAAATCACATGTTTTGTACAATCTTTTCCACATTTGTGTAAGAAGACAAGAAATAAAGGCTACAGCAACTTCAATTTTCTACAACAACTCCAATCCAACTGACCTGTTACTGACAAATGCACAGTTGGGTCTCCTGAAAGGCTTGTCAAGAGGGTATTTCTTGAAGTAAGTTACCAGCATGCCCTCTGTGTGGATAATAACAGTTTCAATACATAAAATGTACAGAACATATGAGACTAAAAAAGTCATGAAGAAAATAGCATTACAGCTACAGCATGATGATGCATTTATTTTACATTACACAATCATCACACTGTACAAGCACCTGTACATGAAGAATCTAATAACAATGCCATGGAATAACAGAAGGGTTATAGGTTATGAATACATTTTTAGTGTAATAAATTTTACTCTACATGTATGTTTAACACATTTATAAACTTCAATCCTCTCCGTGCTAATTCATATCTGAAGTGATAACACTTATCTAGTAGTAATCACATGTAGGGTACAGTAGAAACCGTTTATTTGCAACGCCTATTTGTCAGCGCAATTTTCCCGATTACCCGGCTTTGCCGATTATGAGGTGTTAGCTCAAACTGACCCGATTGAATCCACGGGGGTGGGGCATGGGCAGTAAAACGAACGCAATGACACAAAAAATACAAACACGGCCATATTTAACCAATAATAACGGTGGAATTTATTTAGATCAGTAGATTTACTTGTAAAATTAGCTTGTAACATTTATTGTAACAATAGAGTACGATTTTTCAACATAGACAGTTGTTTTCTACCGACTCGATGAATGATGCGGTAAATATTTGAGCTATCGACTCACTCTACTCGAACGGAACAAAGAAATAACCACTTCTATCTGGGCACAACACACTACACTGTAGAATATTCTTAGATTTTCAAAAGTAAAACAAAAATAAAGTTGGGTACAGTACACAAAATGTAAACATGAAAATCGTTGACAACACATAGACAAAGGATCACCTTGTTGTTGTCTTTATTTTCAGAAAATTTAGCTATCGCATGGAAATGATCGTAACTCATGCAACCGTAAGCTTCTGATTGTCATTTTTACGAGTTTTTAGCTTACGATGTCCATAGATAACATGGAAATTTTGCAACAGTCGACGAGCATAATTTCACAAATTTGTTCTCGGTAAAAAAAAGATGGCGGACGGCGTGGGTAGCAATATCCCATCATTCAACGCGGTAGGTCAGTAGCGGCACATTCACTTCCGGGTTTAGACGCATGGCGATAACAAACGTGTCGCATGGTCGAAACGCAACAATAATGAGCGAGAACACAGGTAGAGACGTGTTTTTATTGAGTAAAAAATTGTTTTCTGAGAAATGAAACGTTCTTTAAAGAAACATGACAAAAGAACACGAAGGCATATTGATAAAGCTGCCGCCTTTGATGGCTGTGAACCTACATGCGCCTCTCTGTATGCAGTGCCGACGTGCACCCGATCTGCCAGGCCGCTCTATCAACGTAAACTTTACAAGAAGCCGCCGTCCTTCGCGACTCAAAACAGACAAGTTCGTTCCTTTTAGCGATCTTAGATCTTTATTCGAGAACTTGTCGACTCATTCCTGCCGTTTTTGGTGATTTGTTTGGCATATTTTCGGTTCAATATGTGCTGCAACTTGACAATTTTTTGCCGATTAGCCGATTTTTTCGATCATAGGCTTTGCGTATACGGGGTCCGATAAACAATGGTGTTAATGGGAAGCGGTTTGGGATTTCACAATCCTTTGCAATTGGCCGGTTTTTGCTAAAAAGCGTATTGCAATTAACTGGTTTCTACTGTACCAGCATTTTTGCTTTATAACACTTCACCAAGATGTGATAGTACTTACCGATCTCTCCCCATCTAAAGGGGTTGACACCCCCTGATGTGGAGTTGTACACAGGGATGTTCTCTGGCCTAAAAACAGGTACAATACATCATGAGACTTCAACTTCAGAGTCCACAATTACAGAGTTTACTTTAGAGCTAAACAAACAGAGGTCAAGTAACTTTTTTCTGTTCACATTCGCTACAATTTTAAGTCAGGTGACTCCAATACACGTAGACCCCTGAGACCTTTGGGACATTTTATCCTGACAAGGTGTTAAAAATGTCTGCATTTGGCTTTACATGGTGTTTTTCCTTTCAGCAAACTCCTTCTAAGATTCTTTTTTGAAACAGAATGTTTGATAGATTTGTGTTGTTGTTGACAAATGGTCAGAAACACACCTGGAGACGGCCATGTCCCAGGCAACAGCAATCATCAGGTTAGCAGGCAAATCTACTGGTATGATGTCAGCATAGGCATTGTACTCTCCCCGCATGGTCCGCAGCAAGCCCTTTCCAGCCTACAGTATTGAAAATATAGAAGATATTTCAGAGCAAATCAATGCAATATTCCTAAAAGACTTTTGATACAATAGGTTGGGTGTTGCAAAACTTATCAAACTGATCATATTTATGAAATCCTGTTTTTCTGATGTTGAACATGAACTTACGACGTAGGAAGTTTAAAAAAAGATAGTTACTTACCGCAACAAAAAGCCCACTAGGTCCATTGAAGTTGTCACACCAGCCCTATGCAGGAATCCCAAAATATGATTATTGACTGACACTTCAACTTATCAATGACAGGAAAGAATTCTAACAGTTGAAATACTCCAAAATAGGTATAAACCATTTGACATCTATCAACTTCGATCACTCTGTAGTATAATGAATGAAGTAGTGGTTGTACGTATTGCCAGCTTTCTCCTGAATCTTAATCAAGTTTAGAATCTACTTTACGCTTTATATATCGAACATTAGCTATTCAAGAAACAAATTTTTAACTTACCTCAGATAGCATAATATTACATACAATCATGTACACATACTAAGAACTGATCACACCCTTAAATTGTTATACATACCACCAGAGGTTCTCTCCACGAGGCACCAATGATAGAAGGCCTGACGATGGCCAGAGGCAGGTCAGCCGCCTCCTGTGTCAGCATGTACTCCGCACATGCCTTGGTGAAGGTGTAGGTGTTGGGTCTCTTGCCTATCAAGTCTGGAGTCAACTTTGTCACCATGGTGTCATCCATCCATCTACAGAAACATAGCACCACATTGGTGAGCAACATACACTTTTTCAAGGAACCTTCAAAAGATAAGTTCACATTAGCTGAGTAGCATACTGTAAATGCAGAAATGTTTGTGGGGATTTAATTTCGTCGTAGGGAGAAAATGGAGTGTTCGCGGTGGTTTTGAGTTCGCGTTTGAAACAGTAGTAGTGCTACAGTCACACAATGGAATGGCTTTTCACGGTGGTTTAAGTTTGCGGTAAAGAGTTCATCGCAAAAACCACGAACAAAAAACCACCGCGAACGTTTCTACATTTACAGTAGCTGCATACAGATCCAGACATGATTTGAAAGTTGAAGGAAACTAGCTCCACTATGCTGGTCGTATACAGTCTCTACTGCACTTACTCCAGAGCATCAATCAGCTTCTGAGGCTGCACAGGGGGAGGGTAGATAACCTCCTCGATGTAACTCCTGTCACAGTTGGCGTAGGCAGTTGACACATGCACAAAAGCCTGTAGGAATACACTTACTTCAGTTCTGGGCAATAACATTAACGACATTAGATACTACAAACTCTATAAGGTAGACTCAAAGCCTTAAATAAAGGAACGAGAATTAAGATTTCTAGTCTGTTTTTTATTCACATTAGGAGATTAATCAGTTTCCAGTATTGATAAGAAAAGTTTCAGAATAGCGCATACAACTAAAACCAAACTATGAACTGGATGAACTTTATGTCAGCTAGAATGTCCCAGTCAGTAATTAATGAAGGATGTCTAACCTGAAGGTGTTTGAGTTTGTGGCACAAGGCGATGACATGCTGCGTCCCTACAACGTTCAGCAGCATGGAGGGTCTGAAAGGGTGATCAATAGGGGTGGATATCGGTTCGACTGGACCGGTTTGGACCGGAAAAACATGCGGTAACCGGTTCAAAAAAACCGAATGTCGTGAACCGGTTTTTTGGACCCGGAAGTCAAAACAAAGTAACATGTAATGCAACAAATATTTTTTTCCGAGTCTGAGAGTGCCGCCGCCCGCCCGGCAGCGCTCGTGAGTGCGACTGTGTGAGTCGCACATGGGACCAGTTTTTTTTTAGAATGCAACTAGATTTAAAATCACGGTCGCACGGTGCGACAATCAAAAATTACGATCTGCGCCAGGATAATGGCTGCAGAACTTAGCAGTAAGCTGAAAATATTTAGGTATTCCAACGCTAACGTTACCGTAGGTGAATTTTCTATCATGTTCCCACACCCGCGGTACAAAAACTATCCGTTCCTAGTGGCAAAGTTACCCATAGAAATAAAGGATATAAGTTTCTCTCTTTTGTGATGTATTTGTTTGATTTGTTAAATGTTTCAAACGCCAGAAATTTGCCGATGAAAGTAAAGCGCTAGGCGTGCGCTCTGCGTTCAGGACCGCCGCCATGATGATTGTAGACCGCAGCAGAATGCAAGGCCTGTTTCCTGCGGTCATTTTTCACCTGTTCAAGTGATAATTTTTACGATCAAAAATCGATGAATCAATTCAAGTGGAGTTTTATCCCCAAAAAATATTAAATTTTCCCTTTGTCACCGATATCATTTCAAAACTCATGATCTGCCCGTCATTATGGTGCTACTATCATTCTGCTGCGGTCTAGAATCTACAGCCTTGAATTACAAAGCTTTCTCCATGCCGTCGGCCTGTCATTGGATGGCGGCGCCGCGGTCCTGACGCGCGAAATTTGAACTGTGCGTTTCAAAGGAACCGAACAAACAGATAATTTTTGATCCTATTGAGCAAGAATTTCAAGGATATTAAAGTATTTTGGATTATTTGTAGACAGAGGGTGGGGGTGAAAAAAATGCCTGTAAAAATGTTGAACTTGATGGCAGCAGAAAAGTTTCAAATTATGGAATGTGACTTTATTTGTTTTGGTCATGAAACCAATCGATACATTTTAGAGTTATCTATTTATTTATCATTCAAGGTTATGTGAATCATTACTTGCCTTGTTCCAAGTAAAAATGCCATTGTGTATTTTTCAACTTGTTGAACTTGAGGCACCGTGGCCCCCGGATTGGGGCCAGCCGGGGAACCTATGCCCAATTTTTCTAAAAATCCCTCATACTAGTATCATTTAGTGGAAGGTATTGAATAACTTGAATTGCCAATTGTTCTGCAGCATCAATGTAGGCTTTTATCTTTTATGATCTATTCAAATATTTTATTCCCGGTTGTTAATAGGAGTATTATTTGGTATGGCCAAGACTTTTGCTTGTTCTTCCAACTTTTTGTAGTGGCGCTCCTAGATTTTTGCTGGTGCTCCTGACTTTTTTGAGTTAGGAGCACAGTGCTCCTAGGTCTAAAAGTTAGTCTGGAGTGATTTTTTGTTTAGTTGACTTTTTGACATCTCTGATCAAAGATGTTTGTTGAAAATGAAAGTGTCTTGTATCTTCTATCTGCCTGTTAGTGCTCTGTGTCTCCTCTCTGTATTGACAAAGAAGGCATCAAAAATAAGGTTAACATTGAAATTGGGTTGATAAAATGTAAGATTATTAAGAGTAAGATATCATCTAGACAGGATCAGGTTTAGGTTCAGGTCCGGACCTGAACCTAAACCCCTGGACCTGAACCTGAACTCGAACCTGATCGAGCCGAACCGGTATCCACCCCTAGTGATCAACGATCATCATTCATTTGTAAATTGTAGCATATAGTGTTTATAGCTTCTATAAACACCACTTTTGATCCCAGCCTCATATTGATTTACACAAGATAATAACGGTGTACCGGTACTGTAGAAAAGGAAATATGATATATATGCGTTTGTGATTTTTTCAAGGAGGCATATTTTGGTTGTTTGGACAATAATGAGAACACATGTGAAGTTTGTAATCACAGTTGGGTTAGAAGAACATGCATGTCTATTGCAGTGTTGGAGTGAGTATGGGATTGGACATGTATTCAGCTTACTTCAGGGGATCGTCAAATCTAACTGTGGCTGCAGAGTGGAACAGGATGTGGATCTTTGACACCAGCATGTCTACATCTGATTGGCTGATGCCTAAGGCGGGTTCGCACATGTCTCCGGAGACGGCGTGCAGCTTGCGGTGGAAGGATGGCTGTTCATGGCGAACTTTGTCAAAGAGCTGTAAACAAACATCAAACATATAAATCAGCTGTGTGCTACAAAACTACAACAATTACTACCATTCCAGCTTTTTCTTTTAATTCAGAGTACAGTAGTATAACATCACTACATAACTGTAAATTCATTTACTAGTACTTTCATGGTGACGTAATTTCGGGGTATGAGCAAAAAGGAGGTTGAATTTGCAGTTTAAACAATTCTGTATTACAGTAGTCAAACATTCCAAATGCATTTCCGTGGTGTTAATTCACGATGGAGTGGTCAACCCGAAAATTAAAACATTGCAAAAGTATAGTACAGTATCTCATCAACATAATTTTTTTAAAAACAAATTTCCTACAAATAAACTATAACCTTTTTGACATAATCCTGTTCACACCAGACATACCTTACTCTTTACAATCTGGTCCAACCTCTCTTGGGCAGTCTGGTCTCCTCTTGGCCTGATCAACAGATAAATTCCCTCCACCTCTGGGCAGGAACGTAGCAGCTTTTCAACAAGGACCTTCCCGAGGAACCCCGTTGCCCCGGTAACGAAAACATTCTTCTCCTTGTAAAAGTCGGCAATAGCAGATGCCATTTTGATTGTCTTATTTGATTATACTATTTCCTTCACTTGTCAGTGAAATTATCATTAATTCTATAGACTCTTTCTTAGATATTTATATATCTATCAATAGATGTTTATAAAAATATTCCTTTGAAGGTTATGTTTACTGCACACGATTGTCGGCAAGTTCAAGTTTCCTTTTGTCGACAGGTGTCCTGACAGGTGTAGTAACAGGTGTTGTAACAGGTGTTGTAACAGGTGTCCTTACAGGTGGCTCTGGTGTGACGAATGATTTATGATGGTGGGAAGGACACTGATGTCATCTTGTCATGGCCAGCCTCTCTACAGAACAAAAACAGACACATGGGAATAAATTGATTTAAAGGTACCCAGAGCGTTTTATGAGGCTTGAAAACTAGAAATATTCTAGTGGCTGTAATCTTTATGAAATTGACAATTAATGCCACTGTTTTCCACATTTGCGTTCGGATTTCTTTTCAACAGTGCGCAAAAAGGCACAAAAATAATCTACATGGTAATCTTTTAGTTTAACGCGCCTACTGTAAATACTGTAGATACCATAGCCCCGTCCACCTCTGTCAAAACGTAGAAATGCAAATTTAAAACATAAAAAAGCAAATATTTGACGGACATGCAGTCACTCTCTCATTGGTCAAACCGCTAATTATGATGGACAGTCAGGATCAGTCTATTAGGGCTTGGATTTTCTATCAGTACTCACCACACAATGACATCGTATCTTTGCTCATTCAATTTTGATATGTAATGGTATAGTGTTATTGCAACTTACTATGTGTAGGAATGACAAGAAAGTTGAGTTTTTCATTCAAGTTTCAAGCCTCATAAAATGCTCTGGATGCCTTTAAAGCAGGAATGCCTTACCCACGTTGAATACAATGTTTCTATCTCAAGTTGATGAACACATCATAGTGTAAAATGCTACATTGCTGAAAATCTAGTCTGACATAAATGGCTATCCTATTTTTTGACAAACATATGGAACAGGTGCTATGATATATGTTTTGTCAAAGCAACACACTCCTCGGGGAATGCTTTTAGTTTTAGTAGGATCAAACATCCATAAGCAACATATTGTCTATAGCATATACAAATATGTACTTAAAAGCCAACACATTTATCGAGAAGAGTAGGGGTCGGTGACCTAGTGTGCTTGGCTAATTATGCGAGTCGTGGCAGAGCCATGTATTGCACTTCTAGTTAACAAAAAAAGCACTATGCTTTGTCCTCTGAGGTTGGCCACTTACCCTTACCCTACTTACAAGCTGCCTGACAACTTGTGACTGTAGATTTATGCTGTTACTGATTGTCTCGCTCAGCAGCTAACCAGCATATTACTTCTGATTCATAGTCACAAGCTTCTGTCCTGTATGATTTTATAGACAACATGCTGTATTGAAAGACATAAAGGAACAGCTACAACTGGTGCCTAAATATCTGACATGCTTCTGCTTTTTCTGGGTCACCTTCTGTCTATATGGGGCCGTGGCGGTAGCCCATGCATTATTACTTACCACACAGACATCAGTTCACGTGTATACTGAGCTAGAAAACAACCAGACTACAAACAACATTTAACCACAACATCACTTTGAAATTACCAGGCATATGCATACATTTCTTCAGACATATATATTATCAGACAAAACCTAGTAACCCAACCTGTTTGAACTGCTTAAAGGCAAATTCCGTCTGGTGGCCCTGTCGTGAACCTTGGGCTCACACAATGTGTCTAATGATGCAATGCCCAATGCAATAGAATATTCTAGAATTTGACTACAAAAGGGAGGGTAGACATATGAAATATCCTAAAGGTTAGGGACTTGTGCGGTGAATGTACCAATTTCAATCATGAGTGACCTTATCATAACTATACAAATATTCAGACATGCTAACTCAGATTCAGTATTTAGAATTAGATAATGGTATTTCTTGACTTCCAAGATGTACGTAGTGCTATAAATTATATATAGAATGGTGATTATGCAGGTTGATAGCAACTGACACCGATAAACTATAACTAAAACTCTTCATCAGGCTCTTGTACTGGATTATAGGTAGATATTCAAGTCATTTGTCTAAATACTGCTGTCAGTCAGTAGCATGAATTAGTTGGCATATATGGTAAATCCTAAAGTCTTCTATCAAAATTCAATGTCCCATATAAAACCACTGTGACTGAGGTAGTTTCAAAACAAGCACAAATTGTGAGTTCAACAAGGGATGTAGGTGTGGTATTACAGTAGCCACTCCTTCCCAGCTCCACCTATTGTATGACATACAGTGTACGTGACATAGTTTCATGCTAAGCCAACCAGAGAACTGGTAGAGAAATCTGATCATGTTTGTTTACTGGTTTCCTGGCGACAGTGTACACATTGCCGCATTTGTATCACCCTTCATTCTGTGTGACCTTTATCCTTGGTGACCTACGATGACTAACTTGACATGACATATGTATACTTTGCTGTGACCTATATAACTTTTATAAGCACAGTCTTTGCCAATCCAAGTACCCAAGGACCATTTGATCTTCATAGTTCCCGGCTACTGTTGCACATTGTGTTTTATTATGAAAGTATGGTTGTACTTTGCCCGGTCTGACATTTTTACATTTATGTAATCTTACGGTCAGTTTAGTGTGACTCTTGTATTGTATGAGGCTGTGAGCCTGCAGATAGCTCTTCTCATATATAGTCGACACGAAAATTGTGTAGAAAGTAACAATAACACTTGTGCCATGAAATCTTATGTAGACGGAGCTCGATCCTGTACACATTCTGGACCACCTTTTTTAGCGATGTATAATTCCTTCCCAGTCTGGACATCACAGTGTGTCGTGAGTGGCCGTCTATTGCTTAGGGACTGAGCTGATCCCAAAGTGATCTAGTTTTTCGTGTACTAGCTGTCCTCATGCCTGGACTGGCTTCAGGTTTGGTGCACATGTGCCAGAACTGACTTCAGGTAACCTTTCCATGTGGCGTGTCTTTCTACATATCACAAAGCCTTCCTCACTTGAAAGTGTTTTGGTTTTCATAAATTCAAGAAAGCGACTATGCACTGCTTGCGACGCGCTGAAATGAGGCAAAAACTGAAAAAAATACTATTAGATAGGACACCAAAGAAATCATTTCCTACAGTCATTATCGGTCAGATCAGGCTGTCATTAATCAAAGGTATCATCGTGATCCTGACAAGTTGACAAATCTCAATTGGCGCTCTATGGGAATCAGAGTTTACTTAAAAACTAAATCTATCTCGTCAAAATCTACCCAAAAGTTTCATCTTGTGATGGCACGCACACATTTCAGGTAATCTCCAGACCGAAAAGGATTTGTACAACACCACTTGGCAGAAAGGTGGTAAAATGTGTACCAGAGCTCTGGCTACTTAAGACTTCATAGCACAACCATTATTGTAAATAAATGAATCAATAAATTGTTACCATCTTCAAATATGAGCAGCGCTGGGTAACGGGGGCCATTGGGTACTCTCCAAGCAGAGCATGGGTTTCGGCTGGTTTTTGACGTGTTTTTAGGCTTTTATGTCGGGCTTTCTACTTTGTCATCTTTTTTTTGTCTCTTGGGTTGGAGAGACAAAAAAAAGATGACAAAGTAGAAAGCCCGACAAAAACGCCTAAAAACACGTCAAAAACCAGCCGAAACCCATGCTCTGCTTGGAGAGTAGCCATTGGGGGCAAAGCAGAAGGTCAGGGGATAAGGGGAACGGGTTTTCTGCGCGTGAAAAATTTGCGCGTGAAGAATTTGCGCGTGAAGAATTTGCGCGTGAAAAAATCAATTTCTTTAAAATGTGTCAGAAAATGTGCAGTACAATTTTCTTAGACAGGAAAATGTGATCCCATGATACAATTTTTCACCTGACAACTGAATTTATGGTTTGAAAACTTTTGATATCTAGTCCCTTGGGAATAGGTCCCGTGGGAATAGTTAAACTTTTGGGGGCTTGAAACCTAAACATTTGAAAATCACTTAAATCTTTAAGAAATACATAGTCAACTTACTTATATAAGGTTTTGTATTGTAAGATGTAACTATTTGAAGCTTTTCTCCATTCTATTGGCCTAATTTCATCTTTTCTCAAGCAGATGCTTTCACGCGCAAATTTCAAACTTTTTTGCGCGTGAAAACTTAACATTTGAAAGTTACTTAAAAATCACTTGTAGATTGAAATAACAACATTTTGAACTGTAGAATGCAACAATAAGCTACTTAATTCCATTGCTGGTCATCTTTTATCAAGTCTTAAGCTTAAAACCTCCAAAAAGGTTTTAAATCCCTTGGGAGTCAGCTTAGATATTCCCAAGGGACCTAAAATTCAAACCCCAAATTCAGGAAACAGATGCAAAATCATATCTTGGGGTAACATATTTCTGACTAAGAATTTTGTAGTGCACATTTTCTGACACATTTCTTGAACTTTATTTTTTCACGCGCAAATTTTTCACGCGCAAGTTTTTCACGCGCAAATTTTTCACGCGCACAAAACCCCAACCCGGGATAAGCAGATTTGCAGTGGGGATGAAGAGAACCAACAGCAGTAAAGCAGAACTTGATAGCAAAGGGGATTTGAACATCGAACGGCCGATCCCGTTCTTTGAGTATATATTCTCATTTTCAAACTAGAGTTCCACGACCTCATACCTTCGCCAAATGATTTTAACCTTTATGACTGACGTATTAGGAGTGTTTCTCATCAATCATAAATCATACCAGTTGATTGTCTTAAATCATACCAGTTGATTGTCTTAAAACAAATTTATCATCAATTATGCAAAGGAGGCCCTTATTAGCATAATTTGATTCAACGATGTTGAATCCTGTGCCACTACAAACAAACAAACAGACAAACGCTACCCTCTGCATAACCTTCTCGGCGAAGGTAATCAAGTGTATTGATTACAAGCATTCAATGGGTGCAGATGTATTTTGCACATTCTCATCTCTTACAGTTAATATTAGGAAGGTAACGTTAAGTTATGCTATGTTTAATTTAGTCTTTACCGTCAGGATTTTATTACATGCACCACAAAAAATAATTCATTTCTGCTGTAACCTTTTTAGAAGCTTTCTGGTTTTAATAGTAAAAGTGTACAACGCCACAGTACAAGTCGAATAGAAGTGACCTATGCAATGATGAAAGCCACTATTAAAGACATTAAAGGAAAACGAGAACACCAAAAATAATTTATGGCAAACATAAAATTATATGGCCACGCCCTGCACAACAGGCCATGTGGGTTACGTGGGAGGGGGGCGTGCCTTATCTACACGTATGCCGGTTCCCATCTACAGTACTGCTGCCTCAACACTAAAATAACACAGAAAGCCGCAAAATAAACGCTGTTTAGATCTTAGGAAGATACTTTGTGGTCAAGGGTCGTAGTCCGGCCTGTCTATATAACCGAATACTGACCACCGCGCGGTAAAAGCCACCGACCGGTCTGTCAACTTCTGCCACAGGAACGAATGTGCCAAAAATTCGTCCCCGTAAAAACTTGATTTTCACAACTTTACACAACATGACATCCCGCTTACCTTATTGTGTCTCTGTACTTGACTGACTTGCTGTAGAACTTTTGAAATGATACAAAATGTAGGAGAAATGCTGACCAGTTGCATGTTACAGTAGTCTCCTGTCTCTCGATTGTGAAGAGGAGACAGATGGGTCACGTGATCTCATCGCCTGTTATGATTGGTCCGCTCAAACGTTCGACGGGTGAGAGTTGATAGGCGATAAGGCGTCACCTGGCGGAATGTTTTTAACTGCACCTAAACTTGACATTTTCGTATCTATACGGCACGGTTGTGACGGCTCCCACCGTTGAGTCTTACCGTGCCAGGCTGGAGGTCTGCCCGCCTTAGCCTGGGACCCCCCCCCCCCCACTTTGCCCCTCGCGGGGTCATCTGGGGGTAACTAAGTGATGATGATGATGATGATGATGATGATGATGATGATGATGATGATGATGATGAAGAGAACGTATGATGTGTAAAACAAGCTCTATCGTGCAATCAGACTTGCAATTTTGAAATAGGGATCACACTAATGAAGAACAAAGAGAGTAGAAGAAGAATTGTGATTAATGTGTTTTTTCTGATTGATGGTCTTGAAGAGGGCCTGCATTTATAATAGCCTCCATAGCAGGCTCTAACCGGCCTATTTGAGGGGCTAAATAATACACTTTTTGTAGCCAGCCCGTAACCATCAGCCACCCTGTAACCATTTTGCCGGCAAGATTCTTACAGGGTGGCTGATGGTTACGGGTTGGCTGCAAAAAGTATATTAATACAATAGCCCCCCAAAAAGGCCGGTTAGAGACTGCTATGGAGGCTCCTTGAAGACTGAAAACAGCTGCAGGACGTTTGAACGACTGCATGCGCAGATGCAGAAACCAGTAGATGATGCATATGGTGATATCAGTTCTATTGTCACGTTCTTTTTAGGCCAGAATCGGTCCCGATATCCCATCAGAAAAAAGAACGTTACAAGCCACAAGAAGCCCGCCTTGTAGAGCCTGTCAAAGAGGCTATTTTCTGGGTGCCAAAGGAAGTTGAGGTTGAACGTTTTGTCTGATAAGTCAGAAGATTGGGTGTTTTGATACAGCCATTCGCTAGTTGGGCAACCCTGGCTGTTAATCTAACGACATGTTCGTTCCGAAACAATAAACAAATAGATAAAAAGTGATGATTAAACCAATGTTAT
This sequence comes from Branchiostoma lanceolatum, assembly GCA_035149815.1. NCBI lineage: Eukaryota > Metazoa > Chordata > Leptocardii > Amphioxiformes > Branchiostomatidae > Branchiostoma > Branchiostoma lanceolatum. The sequence goes on along the minus strand of CM068868.1, from coordinate 10,681,686 downwards.
TTTGTTCGTATTATTTTCGGATGCGCCATTTGATCTTTTTTATGATTTGAAGTGAATGAATCCAAAAAATGTTCATAATACGGGCACTAACATTTCTTTATTGCATTTTAGACAAAAACACTGACAATGTGGCGCTGTACTCAGGCCACATACAAAGAACGAAATAAAGAGTAGAGTTAGTATAACGTTACACAATGGTAATAACAACAACGATATCATCGGAATGATACCGCCGAGTGCGCTCCCTCCTAACTTGATAATTATGAAATCACCATAACGGCCATAACTCAGAATGGAGTGTTCTGACTTCTATATCTGCTTCATGGACATTTTCATCAGTCAAAAGGAGCTATTAAAAAACGCTTTCTGTCTTCAATATACGCTTGAATGAGTAGTAATGTTTGAAGATCAGGCCATCCCCAAAATACAAGGTGCGGTTAAAGAAAATCTTCGCGCTCATAGTTTTTGGGTCTATCACAGGACACTTGTTTCTTTTCGTTTCCATTTCTCCCATCAAAACCTGGCGTGTTACGCCATCGAGGCGTTCGCCTACAAGCTTCTAGGGGGCCCGAATTCGAACCTACACCACTTCTTTATTACATCACAAGCTATCTGCCACCAAAAAAGTAAGACCATGCATAGCACGTCCAGGTCAAAAGATACAAAAACGGAAGTTTTGTTTAAGTACTAAGGTCAGATATCAGGTGAGGGGGCCCAAAATCGACCTTGAATTTCGGCTTCACAACACCCGACCACATACCAAATATCATTGTAATCCATCAAGAGGTTCTTGAGTTATGCTGACTACAGAAGCCCGGAAACACAAACACACAGATACACAGACAGACAGACTCACACACACAGACACACCCAAAATCATATCTCCAGTTTTTATGGAGATTACAACCGACTCAATATTTCAGTCAGACTCAGAGAACGATGTGGTCGTTTCATTCGTGCTGCACTTTGCATAACTTCCGCACGAGGTCCTGCTCACTGTAACCGAAAAGCAGGGTGGGAAATTCTGGCCACGTGACGTCCTCTCTCTCTACCAGCCGCCATCATGGGTCGTATGCACGCGCCCGGGTAAGCCAGAAATGTTGCCCTTTTCTAGTCAATAAATCCCAAACAGGGAGCTGAGTATACGTTCCTGTGTGTCTTGAATACTTCAAGCAGCCATTAAGGCATAGTTAAATGGTAAGACGTAGAGAATATGGCTGTTTTGGGCGGTTTTGTTATCGTCATGCTGATGACAAATTTCGCCATGTGCCATCTTGCGGCAGGCCATGTATTTTTGCGCAAACCTGGTTGGTGCAGATACACGTTGTGGTGCTACTCTAGACTGTTACAGTGGAGTAAAATTAAGGACAGTCATTTAATTGAACCACATTATCACCAAAAAAGGCACACAAAAGTCACCTGTTTAACGAATTTGTTTAGTCTGTACAGATTGTTTGCATCTTTATATTTTATCCACAAAAATTTAAAAAAATATAATTTATTGGTTTCTTAATATAAAAATTATGGGTTCTACTGTCAAGAGTTAAATGATGACTGATAAGTGAACCTGATACAAGCACGCCCCCCCCCCTCAACACACCACAAAACATTAGATTAGTGAAACCCTACATGTAGCTAGACCCCTATTTTATAGTGTGCATGACTGAATACTGTCCAATTTTGGTGAGTTACTGCAGGAGAAAGTACAGTTCCTAAGGCTATGTTCTTGTTTTTCCACAGAAAGGGTATTTCCTCCTCAGCCCTCCCGTACCGCCGCAGTGTGCCCACGGTAAGTCTCGCTTGAACATCACCAAGTCACAGTTTCATACAAAAATATTTGCAACATACCGCAAAAATGTCCGTTGTCAATGATACCACCTCTGCTTGTAAAACTTTTCATATCCAAGATAGAAAAGTGATTCCCTTTGGATAACACTGCATTCAGAAAGTTGACTTTAGAAGAAACATGACTAACTACATATGTAAGCAATTTTGAAAAGCAAGTTTGGTCTCCAGGACAGTATGAGAGATCCTGGTGACCCTAGAACATCCACATTCAATATATGTTACTTGTATGCAAAATGATCAGAAGAGATAACCCAAGAAACTATGTCACTCCCTGAAGTCATGTGTTCCTGTCATGTTTCCCCCAGTGGCTGAAGCTGTCTGCAGATGATGTGAAAGACCAGATCTTCAAGCTGGCCAAGAAGGGCCTTACACCCTCACAGATTGGTAACAACACTTGCCTCTTGTTTCACCCTGTTGACTTTTTATCAGGCTTGTCGCCAGCTTTACAATTTTTTTTCATCCCGCTCATTGTTTGAGGACTCATGTTGTTAATTTTCGTTGCTAAATCTGTCATTTAAAGCTTGTAAAGATATATTATCATCAATTGCATGTCATGAAGTTCATATTTTTTGGATGGATGGGGGGTATTTTTTTGGTATTCAGGAATGGAGGGATGGTTGATACACGTTGTTCACAATCACAAATCTTGTACACCCATTGGGAGTAAGAACTTAGATTTGGGGTGGATGTACATGTAAGGTGTGTAGACATTAGATTCCAAGACCAAATTTAACACCTTTTTTTGAGAATGAACTGAGACTAGAATCACATCAGATCAATCTCCACACAGCCTGAGTGTGGGAGTAAATTCTGATTTCTTTTATGGGTACTTTTCGAATATGTTACACAGTTCAGTCTTAATGTACTTGCCATGATTCGATTGCTGGTGCTCATGTTAATTCTGTAGCAGTCATGTGAAATGTACATGTACAATATGTCGCCACATCTTGTATCTAAGACGAATTGTTGTCCCCTTCCCAGGTGTGATCCTCCGTGACTCCCACGGAGTGGCTCAGGTCAGGTTCGTGACTGGAAACAAGATCCTGCGTATCCTAAAGTCCAAGGGCCTGGCACCTGACCTCCCCGAGGACCTGTACTTCCTCATCAAGAAGGCTGTGTCCATCCGCAAACATCTGGAGAGGAACAGGAAGGTGGGCTGAAGAATGATAAAGATTTTATGCAATCTGTACCACTGGATTACAATGTAATGAATTAAAGTGGACTGTGTGTTACTTCAAGTTCAATGGCAACATACAAAGTTGTCTTTTTTAGGATTCTCAGTGAAATGCATTTTGGCACTATGGCAAAGTGATCTTATCAAAGTTGGGACATTAAAAGTTTATGGTGTATCCATGTTTGTAAAAGCGTACTCACCATGTCTGTCAGCATGGCACATTGGCACTTGTTCGTAATGCATGTAGCTTTTAAGCTTCATGTGTTTGGCATTAAGTGCTATATAGCTGGTCCATGGGCAGGGCTCAAAATAGTGGGTGCATGTGCACCTGTGTGCACCCAGAATTGGAGCTGTGCACCTAATTTTTGACTGTGGGTGCACCAGTGCACCTAGATATTTTTGTAGGCTATAGGATAAGGGTACTATTGTACACTAAGTATACAGAATATTCTACCGGAAAAAGTCTTATAACCTTTTGTTGTACTTAACTGGTGTATTACTTGTTTGAAATTTTAAGGTTTGCTATAGAATTACAGATTGAAGTTCTTAAGAGCGTTAAACATTATAATTATGTTTTGCTGACATTCAACTTTATTCTATGTGGTGCAACCAAAATTATTTCTGTGCACCTAATTTTTTGGGTTGGGTGCACCAGTGCACCCAGGGGTTAATCTAAATCAGGAAAGAGGGGCGCTGCGCCCTCTTGTTTCAGCCCAGCGCCCCTTGTCGAATTCAGATTTTAGTTAATATCCAGCATACAGCCTTCCCTCAGTGATCGATTCTTCCATAAATACATAGAATTCGCTCCCTCGCCTGTGTGTGCTCCCTCTTGTTCAATTTTTCTCGAAAAACCCCTGGCACCTATTTCCAAAAAGGAATTTTGAGCCCTGATGGGTAACAGAAAAAAAGGACCTCGGGATGGTGAGATGTATACACTCTGTTGCAATGTGCTAGGATTATCCATACCCACATATTTATCGCAATACCCACTGAAAACAATGATAACTGAGGCAGGAATACCTGCATGTATCCCTCCTTTCTTGGCATGCTACCACCCTTCAATGTGATAGTGTGAATGTATGGAGGAAAAGGAATGGTTGAGGTGGTATTTGGTTGGGCCTTGGTTGTTGTAGTACCTCCGGCCTTTTTTCAATATCACTACATCATTTGCCCTACTAGGAAAGAGGCAGAGCTGTGTGTTCTGACACAACATCTGATCTTTTCCAAGCAGCACTGATAAAATATACTTGTAGTTTGGATTGTAACAGGCATATGATGTTGTACAGGATGCTGAATGATACAGAAAGTATGCATACTGCATAGCGTTAATTTAACTAATGCACTGGTCTCTCAATGCATAGCATACTTGTCATTGTGTATTGTCAGGATTATGTTTCAATGCTTGTGGAAAGTAGATCATTAACATTGAGTAACTGCAAGTACATGTATGCCTTTATTTATCTATTTCAGGACAAAGACGCCAAGTTTCGCCTTATCCTTGTGGAGAGCCGTATCCACCGGTTGGCACGTTACTACAAGACCAAGCTGGTGCTGCCGCCCAACTGGAAGTAGTAAGTCATGCACATTTTTCCTGCTGTTCTGTTGGAAAGCTTCCTGTGAATGAATAACTGGTCAGGCATTTGGGACTTGCGAAGGCTTAGCCCATCTCCACTTCAGCAGTTTATTAATTGTCATGGTATACGTAGTAAGAATTTGGAGAGATAGGGGCTTTTCATGTAATAAACACTAAGTGTGTGTGTGTGGTCAACTTTTTGTCTGAAATGCCTTTGTCTAAATGCTAATTTTGTTGATAAAGCTTTGTAATCCTGCTCATAACTGACAGATTTTTACTTCTGTTTTTCAGCGAGTCATCCACTGCCTCAGCCCTGGTAGCATAAACACCCATTCCTAGAAATGTCCTGAAATAAATGGGGAAAAGACCCTTCTACTTCTGTTTGAAGTTGATTTATTGTGTGTTTGAAAAGTGTTACATGTATGTGAGTGTGACTGTGTGTGTTATAACTTCTATCAGAATGGTTAACCTGGAAAATAATATTGACACAACCTAAGGCCACAGCAAGTAATTGTTATGGATGACATCAGCGCGCTCATTAATTTTCGCCTGATTTCGAAATAAAAAACAAGAAATTTCATTGGTGGTCAACATGCCAAAAATTGGCAAATATGTCGTAAAGGTTGAAAGCCTAAGGTGTTTCATTGCATATGAATACCCAATGTAGTTCCTGCCCATGATGGTATAATAAAAGCTGTTTTCTGCATTTGTTCTAGCAAGGACATTATATAGATAATGGGGGGGGGGGGGGGGTCTAGTTAATTGAGCTGTATACACAAGGTGTTTCATCGTATATGAATACCCAGTGTAGTTGCTTCAGATGATGGTACAACAAGCTCTTTTCTGCATTTGTTGTAATTAGTCTATTGAAATGTATACACATCTACAAGAACATGTTAACTATTGAATCAAGGAGGTTTTATATTATATATGAATGAATACAGGACTAATACATTGGTTGAGTACAGGACTAAAAGACCTGTTGGTCATGATATCATATTTCGTCGCCTCAATTCTTGTTTAACAAGACTTATGATCTCAACATTTGGAAACACAGGAATCTTGTTTTTTTTTGGCTCGCCTTGTTTTTTTTTCGCCCTATCTCATTAATTTTGGAGGCTGTGGAGGATGTCATCCATAAAATTTACTTGCTGTGGCCTAAATGAAATTACCTGGCTGATATTTTGGTAGTGTCACAAGAACATTGTTTTGCTCTGATCTACCAAACTGATAAGACCTTTTTGGCTGAGTCATCTGTTGATTGCAGAGCTCAGATGTCATTTTTTCCCACGAGATTATGATTGTTAGACTGCTGTTGACAAGTAGTCATTATGACAGCATATCATAAAAGCATACGACAACCAAGATGTCCTGGGTGCAATCACCTGACATGCCCGGGTGTTGTGCCCTTTGGAAAGGCGCTTTACACGATTTTTCCCCACTTTGGTTACGCGAAATCGAGTACAAGCCTCAAATGGGCCGTTAAATGGGGTCCCATGTTTCAGCAAGTTGCACTTACCAAAAAGAGTAGGGGTCCTTTCAAGTGTAATTGGATCAAAAAGCCATTTCCCGAGCGCCCGTCATAGCCCCAGCTTCTGCTATTGGGTCGGTTGCTCCTTACGCTTAGCACCTTGAGTTTGTCTTGATCATGATGTTTCTGACTTAGGGAGAAGAGCTGCTGTTCCTGTGAGTGTTAGTTCACTTTTGTCATCAGTGCCTCAAAAGAGGTCCCTTGACCTTGCACTGAGCAAAGTCTTTGGAAAAAAAACACTTCCCTTTCTAATACTACTATCTTCAAATGTTATCAAGATGATTAAGCAGAGCTAGGAAGAGCAAAGAACAAAGTCCCTAAGATCTAGAAAGGAAATTACATGAAAGTTTTATCCAAACGTTTTTCTTTATTCCTGAATAATAAATCAATGTGCCATCAGTAGATGCCGATAGAAGCACAACTAAAGCCAGTGAAATTATAATAATAACCCTATTGCAAGTTCATGCCCGCAGGCTAATTGCAGACAAACAAGTACATGGCAATACATGGGAATCAATATAGTCATCTAGTCTACAATGAAAGTTCTATGTTAATTAAAGTTGACTATGGTTGGGCTTGACTTCTCTTTTGAAGGCAGTGGAAAATGAAGAGACCCACGTTTTGTATCGTAAGTGGGTTGGTTGATTTTAGTAGTAAGATTGATTTTTGTAAGTTAGTCAAATGGTGAAAGCTAGGGGAATTAACGGAAGCTGTTTTATATAATTCGTTTCTTTCGGTGTCATATAGAGGACATTGGAAAATAAGATGTATTTCATTTTCCACTGCGTTCATTGTACAAAATTTACACATTCTCTCGTGAGCAGGCAGCTTTTTATATCTACCCTTTTCTATTTCTAGTGGATGTGCGCTGATTCGTATCTTACACACAGCTGACCGTTGATCAAAATCTTTGTTGGAAAGATATTTTTCCATTGACTATTCTGTTTTGACATTCCTATAAAATCTTAACTTACTGTCATCTATGGATAATTTATAAAGAAAACTTTGAATGTATATGTCGGTCAGCCTTAACAATGTACATATATGCTGTATGTCTAGATCGAGATTGTTGGCGTTCCAGATAAAGGAGTATCCGCTATTGTCAAGTACAGACGAAGCCACTTAATTGCACCTTGGATAAACGCATACTCCATTTAATTGCACTGAATCCCCAAATCCCAAACCGGTTCCCATTCACTGCATTGTTGGTGATTCCGCATATCTGCACCGCGCATTGTTACCAATGCTGGATGACTGCACCAATTTTTAAAAAAATCATTGACAAGTTAACTAAAAAGGTGCTCTAAAAATTGGCAAACGTCGTACAAATGAGCCGATACCTGCCGGTGTAAAGGCGCAATACCGCCAATATGTTTAAAACTGTTTTAGTAACAAAAGAAGGCGGTCTCCATTGACAGTTATGTTGATAGGAATCATATGGGAGGTCCCGGGCAGGCGGGTCGGCATTAAGACACGCACGCCTACCAAAGGCAGCATGCTGTACTCAATAAAGATTGGTCTCTACCTGTGCACTGTCTAATTACTGTGAATGCATTCAAGTTCGTGGGAATTTGATTTTGCGTCGCGGCATCGCTATTGTCACATACTGCTGCAATAATAAAAGACCGGCATCTTAACGTTACATTCAGTCGGAAACCTAACAGCGACTCGGCAATGGCTATAGATGCGAAGGTGGACATAGCAGTCGCTTTTGGCGGTGCGGTGCTGACGTGATGGCAGAGCTGAATCCGCGTCGTAGAAACTTCCTGCATTCACCGGAACTAGGTGTACGCGGGTTCGGCTCTGCTATAAGGAAAATGATCTGTCACTGATCAAACTGGAACTGTGAACTCAATATTTTGCTGGTTCTATGAGGTATAGTAGCGCAAGAACTGTTACGTTAGCTACTAAGGTTAAGTAAGTCTCGATTCTGGGGCGTTATCCAGCCTGTGAAGAGAAAAAACATGGTGGTGCGGTCCAGCTGGGAATTTCGCATAATTGCACCAGCCGGATAAATGGGTGGTGCAGTTAAGCGGATTCTACTGTACATCTTCACATGTTGTAACCAGTTTTTTTTTGTTGCTATTCACTTGGAAAGATTGTTGATACAATAGAGCAAAGGGTGTGTCAAAGGATTGAGTTGTCTGAGGTGCAACCAGTACTTAACTATGCGGACTGACACATCTAAATCTACCGGGAACACTCCAAGCTCTGCTTTACTTGCTATGTTACTGGAATTTCTGTGCACTCCAAGAATATTTTTGCAGAAACGGTTCTGTATAGTTTCAATTGGACACCTGTCATTCAAATGGTCCTTGCTCCAAACTTCACTGCCATATAACATGATAGATTTAACGCACACATCAAATATCCTTAACAGAGCCTTTGGGGAGAAAGGTGAGCGAAAGAGAGGTTTAAGGCTGAAAAGTGCTTTACGTGCTTTTAAGGACAATTGTTTTTTTGCTAAGGAAAAAGTACCTGATGAGGACAACAATAGTCCCAGATAACAATAAGAATTTGTTAATTCGATACCATCTTAGCCAAGGAAAAATTTTACATTTTTTACTGATCGTCCAGATTTGTTAAAAATTACAACTTTAGTTTTCTTCATGTTTACTTGTAGTTTCCATTATGTGCAGAACATGTCCAGTCTGTCCAACGCACGTTGTAATCCTTTTTCCGACTCTGAAAATATCACGATATCATCTGCATATAAGAAACAAGGAAATTGTGTAGAGTGGGTGGTTCACAGTCGGGATTATCCAATTCTTTGACTAAGTCATTTATGAGTAGGTTGAAAAGTGTGGGAGAGAGATTACATCCCTGTCTTACGCCTCTATCGGTCATGAATAATGTTGTAAGGCCCACAGAGGTTTTGATGCAGGTCTTTGGACTAGAATACATTGATGTAAGCAAACTATAGAATTTTACCGTAAATAAATACAACAGTCCGCTGGTGACTACTGCACTTGCAGGTAGCATCACACACTTATCAGCACAAAACTACACACTAAGTCACTAAGTGATAGTATCCTATGCTATGATATATATATAGTATCCTATGCTATGTGAAATTTCCCATGTTTCTTCACCAAACAATGAAATCTGGAGGACCACACAATTTAACCACAGCCCGTCTCAATCTACTGCAGAACCCAACCAACATTACGGAAGTTTAAGATCATAACTTCAGTTTTCTTTAGGTTCGCCTAAAGTTTCCATTTCCAACAAAAAAGTTAAGCTTCCCCAGTATATAAGGAAACTGATTGAAAACAGAGTACTTGATGGAGCGTTTAAAGGTCCAAAGGCTTATTTACTGGAGATGCTTACTAATTTCTGGACGGACTTAAAGCAGAGGCTGCTGAAAAGGTGCCAGATGAATCCCAGAAGTTGATGCGGGAAGTTCTTCGTCCGAGCGATCAACACACGCCAGAACAGCACGACCAGAAGGGTGTTGAAGCCCCATTGGATATTGCGGTGTCTGCACATGTTGGACAAAGTACAAATCAGAAGTGATCAGCCGTGATGAATGTTTAGCATATTAGGGTCGACAATGAATTCGAGACAGAATTGCATGGTTAGGTGCTTGTGCTTTGATCTAGTGTTGCAAATGCAGAAACAGACATGAAACCCATTCTGTAACTGGTCATAAGTGCACATGAAAACTGATAAGATGAAAACAGCTCGAAAATCAAGGCAGTTGTTTGATATTAGGAGAAAAATCATGAATGTGTGTGAACTGTGAAAGGAGGATGAGAGACAAGCGACTTGAAGACTGAAAAGAGCAAATATTATCCACAAAACTTGAAGTGATTGACGCCACTACATAATGTCCATTAATGATTACAAATGTGACTCACTTGTTTAACTGTGCCCTGGCCAGAGCTAGTTGATCCATATCATCCTTCAGCAAGTACTTCTTGATGCCCAGCATCCAGTTCTCCATGTACATTGGCCAGTGGAGCCCACGGCTGTTGATGACAAAGATCTGCATAGGAAACACAGGAGGAATAGTTACTTCCGAAAATAGTTTCATCAAGTTGGTAGAACATAGGATGTTTGGAGTTTCTTTTTTCACAACCAGGTAAACGTCAGCAGGTGAGTTTACCTGGTTGGGACAAAAAACTCCAAACATCCTAGGAATAGTTACTGTATTCTATGAATGTCAGCTCATGCAGCCAGACTTCAATACCAAACCCCAGAAATAGGTGGCACCCCTGTATTGGGGGCCACTCTGTAGGTGTGTATGATAGAATTAGTCTCTACCAGAACTCTGGGGTTGATGAAAAAAGTAGTACTCTCCAAACAGAGGAATGGGACCGGTGCTTTTGTTGGGCTTTGTATTTTCAATGGGATTGATGACATAAAGATGAGACAAAATAGAAAGCCGGACAAAAGCACCTAAAGATATGTCAAAAAACCAGCCGGACCCATTCCTCTGCTTGGATAGTACATTGTCCCTGTTTGGCCAAGAGACTATGATAGGCCAGTGCCTTCCAATGAATCAACAAATATATGGAATGACAAACCTTCTTGTCTTCCACTCCCATTTTTGCCCAAAGCATGTCGGTGTTCCCATGGCTCCATTCCCAATGGTGTGAGGTAAAATAGACATATGACTCCACTGCTGCCTCTAGCTTGTTATACAGCTTCACAGCCCTAAAACGGCAATTCAGATTGTAGATATTTTTTCAAGTCATCAGAGATTTTTTGGCAGCGGTTCAGGAACACGCCCAACAGTATATTATGTGTCTAGCTAACAAATATTCCAGGAACTCCACCAAATCATCTGTGGAAACTAACCTTGGCTTCTGTCCAATGATCCTCAGAAACATATCATTCAAGTAGGCTGGTGTAAGGTGGCTTACAATCCGCCAGTATTGGTGCATGAAGCTACATGAAACAGAGAGCACAGAGGTATGTCATAAATCATCACACACAAAAAACAAGAGACTCAGTAATTACATGTACATGTATATTAAATAACAGTGTACCAATGTATTGTGTCAGTGGCCATTTCATGTATCAGAAAATGGGTTATGGTCTCATTCCTGTATTACTCCTAAAAGAGTCCGTTGCCCAAAAAATGAACGGCTGCATGAACGTGTGTCTATATCGGTGGGAAATTTCCTTTTAGCTAGCCCAGCTGATATCAAGCGTCAAACTGAAGAAAACTTGTTTGTAACTGAAGAAATTAGCAGGCAAAGTTTGGCAGCCGCGCGCGAGGTCGGAAGTACACAGCCTGGGCATTGTGTGTGAATCGGTCCGGCGCTTACAGCTGGAAAGTGGCTTTTTGGGGGTGTAGCCAAGTGCAGATTGTAATTGCTATCAAAAGAGATTGTGTGTAGTGAAAATGTTGTCAGTTTTTTTACATAATCTAGGGTACATGTTCTCAACATGGAATGAAAAACATTGGCATATTTCCTATAGCTTCATTACGAACGCGCCCATGTAAAACACGTTTTATGACATGTGAGCCTATGGGGCGAAAAAACTCATGAATGAGACCTTATCGTGCCATGGTTGTCACTTTGTAAGTGTACTGTCAGGACCTAGTTAGCAGGCCATGTCTAAATTCAATGTTAAAGATCTACAGAAAAAGGAGCACAATGGAGGTATCATGTTTGGGAAGTAAACATTAATTAGTCCCTTGTAGCCTTTTCTGAAACCAACCTAGGTTCAGGGACATTTAGAGTCTGAGTAATCTTGTCAGAATGTTAGTTGGCCAAAGTATAACGGTTTATATAGTGGGATTTTTTTTGCTATGTCTCTCGAGCATTGTTTGAAAATAGACATAGGTTGAAATGTAGTGCAGCATATATTTGACCTTGATATCACATTAAAACCAAATGTAGAAACCCACTTATTGCTGGTGAAGGTGAAGTTTGGCAGCCTGAAAATCTCATCAAAGGGGTGCTTCCGAGCGAACTTAACCAGAGAAGTGTCTGTGGTAGAAAAAAATAAAATTGATAAGTGCTAAATGAATACATAATATCAGTCCAAGCTGGTTTGATGATAATAATCATTGACTTATTTGCAAGATTGATAGTCTATCAAAATTTACCAACGAGTGGGAGTAACCAAACAAATGAAATTACCAGGTAATGTTTCTGAGAAGTGGCTTCAGCAAAAATGTAACAACAATGTGTGGTTTGAAAATGTGAACATTGTTTTCCAATTGCTCAAGTATGTTCAGCTGGTAAATCTGTGCTCAAAGCAATCTCATCATAGCTAATTACGAAGGGTTATACCATAACTTATGGGTTATGAATAATGCTAAATATATGATCATGGAAATTTAGTGAATTGGAGCTTACCCTATGTGTATTGACTTTACAATCCTTCAGTCCTCTCCCTGCTAATTTACACCTAAAGTGATACCAGTTGTCAAGCAGTCTGAATGAATCATCAGGTACAGGTATCAGCATTATTGCTTCACCAACATGCCCCTAACAGTACTTACTGATCTCTCTCCATCTAAAGGGGTTGACACCCCCTGATGTGGAGTTGTACACAGGGATGTTCTCTGACCTGAGAAACAGACACAACAAGTTGTCACAAAGTTTCATCTTTGGGTCCATTATCATAAAGGCTGCTTCCGATTAAATAAGGGCTGCCCAGGCTAGGCTGCCCCCAGACATATCTGGACATGCGCCCTGACGTTGTGCCCTTGGGAAAGGCACTTAACACGGCTTTCTTCACTTCACTCAGGTGTAAATGAGTACCAGTAGCTCATCTAGGGTTAGGGACGTCTCTCGGATAGGACGTTGAATGGAGGTCCCGTGTTTGGGGAGAGCCACACCCCACGCACGTAAAAGAATCCACCACACCTTTCGAAAAAGAGTAGGGGCATGCCCCGATGTGAGATGGTCCAAAACCTACAGTCCTATAACTGCACATGGGTTCGCCCTTAGTGATAGCCTTCGGCTAGTTGGGCAACCCTGGCATGTACATGCTGAACCAATAAATAATAAAATGAAGGCTGCTTCAGAACAAGACAAAAAAATTCAAGGAAGTTTTTTTCTATTCACATCCGCTTCAATTTCAAGACAATTTACTCCAGGGACATCTTAGGAGTAAGAAATATCTTCAAGGTACAAATGAACCAAGATGCCTGTGTGTTTTCTTTTTGTTTTACTGTAAAAGCAGAAATGTTCCCGGTGGTTTTATGTTTGCAGTTTTCACGGTGAACTCTTCAGCGCGTACTTAAAACCACCGCGAAACTTTTTGCCCACCTATAACTGTAGCGCTGCTAATGTTTCAAACGCAAACTTAAAACCACCGCGAACACTTGTGCAGACAGCCAGAAACACACCTGGAAACGGCCGTGTCCCAGGCAACAGCAATCATCAGGTTAGCAGTTAGATCTACCGGTATGATATCGGCACAGGCATTGTTGTCTCCTCGCATGGTCCGCAACAAGCCCTTTCCAATCTACGGATCAGAGTAAAAAAAAAAGATTAGCACAAATCAATGCAAAATTCCCTAAACACTTTTGACACAATAGGCTAGAAACTTAGATACTGCAAAACAGGCATGTATAACCAAGGACATTATAATGTCCTTGGTATAACTTATGCGTAACTGAAATGTCTGCGTTTTCAAATTTCATCCAGTTGCTTGAGTAACAGTTACTTGGCTTTGATTAGATTTATTATATACTTCTGTGTTTCTGATATTCAACATGAACCTAGAATGTAGGAAGGTACTCACTGAAGCAAAAATCCCACTAGGTCCATTCAAGCTGTCACACCATCCCTAGACAGAAATCCCAAAATATCATTTAATAGTGACTGACATGTACAGTCTACACTTTAATTTATCAATGATAGGTATATAAAGTTTTTGACATGTATCAACCTCGATCAATCTTTGGTGACAAAGAATGTAGTTAGTGGTGTTAACATTTTGTCATCAATTTTAATCAAATTTACTTGATATAGTAGTATTATTTTATATATCCAACATTAGCTATTCAAGATACCTTCACTAATTTTCACCTTGGTTCAATAGCATATATATATATATACCCACAAGCAAAGAACCAACCCCTCCCCTGATTTGGTGTACTTACCACCAGAGGTTCTCTCCACGAGGCACCAATGATAGAAGGCCTGACGATGGCCAGAGGCAGGTCAGCCGCCTCCTGTGTCAGCATGTACTCCGCACATGCCTTAGTGAAGGTGTAGGTGTTGGGTCTTTTGCCTATCAAGTCTGGAGTCAACTTTGTCACCATAGTGTCATCCATCCATCTAGAGTGAAATAAACAGCACGAAGTTACAGTGCATAGTAATTTATACGACATTAAAATGTAAGTTGTTGGTGGAAGTATAAGAACAGAATTCAAAACAACTGTCACAAACTGTTATCCAGTAAAATTGCATGGTCACCCATTATAGCCCGGGTACCATCCTCCGTAGTAACCGCTGGCTCAATCTTTTTGCTTGCTAAACCACGGAGTCTGTGGTTAACAACCGAAAAGATTGAGCCAGCGGTAATACTACAGAGGATGGTACCCGGGCTACACTCATTAATGCACAATTGTTTCCTTTCTGTCATAAAAGAGCTGTCACACTGTCAAAGACCTTCAGTCAAATTGGTTAATCACCAGAAATCCCCAAAATCACACAACGATCACTGGACTATCCTCCCGGCCAAGGTGAGTATTTTAGAGATTGTCGGGTGAGCTATTTTCCTGCTATATGAACAATTATGTAGACGTTTACAGACATTAGAGCATATGATGAAAAAGTGAGATATCTATCTGTTTGTCGGTTACGGTCCTTGTATATGATATGTCAAATCGGTTTTGTCTAGCTGTCCTTACTCAAAAGCAACAATCAGCTTCTGAGGCTGCACAGGGGGAGGGTAGATAACCTCCTCGATGTAACTCCTGTCACAGTTGGCGTAGGCAGTTGACACATGCACGAAAGCCTGCAAAAGAACAACGTCTAAATTGTGAAGTACACTGTGGCAGACACAAAGTCTTAAATCTTCAATGACTTATCACTGTTTCAGTTTTCAAATGACATGCTTGAGCATTGTTGAATGATGTTTCATGCACTGATGTTATTGATATTATTACAGTTATCTATAACTGGGTTGAAATTATTTTTTTACAACCACGCACTAACTGAACAAAAATTAGGATCTGGCCATACAAAGGCAAATGACAGATAGATAACATTTGGTACCAACCTCAAGGTGTTTGAGATTGTAGCAGAAGTGAGCCATATTCCGCGTCCCTACGACGTTAAGTTGCATGGCAGTTCTAATGGTAGGGAACATTTTCAAAGCAACATAATTTTGCCACAAAATCCATCGTCATCCACCTGTACTCGAAAACTTCTTTCTAAGGTAGGCAAAGGGAGCTTGATGCCAAAACCTTGCCACCACAATCTGCACTTATGTGGCCAAATATTTTCAACAAAAGATATCAAATCTCAACCAAGCTTACAGCTTAGCCAATCGTATCATGGTATTGGCAACAACTATATCAGCTAATATTTTTTTATTGTCACAATGAAGAAGAACAATCTATACAGTACGTCAAATCTGAACAAGTGATCACCTATACATAAGGGCAGCCTCACTGCCAGGCCAATGTGACCACTTTTTGGTGGTCCCAAGATAATTCTTTCTATTAACACATAGACCAGATGTCATTGATCCTGAGTCACGACTTCTTGGGTAGTCTGACTCTGTGCGACTGTACTCTGCAGCATGTGGGTTAAAAATCTAACAGGAGTGCAGCTTATTTATAACATGTAATAATAATCTATAGAAAACAGGAAATAATCTTAAGCTTGTTCGATTCCCTTTGAAATATTCCTCCATCCCACAGACGAAGGAGTACCAGATCATGGCTGGCAGGTAACTTTTTTCCAGCTGTCACATGACTTGAAACCATTCATTGCAACATTTCTAAGATCCCACTTAGTGTATAATATTTAGACTTTCTGATATCTCTTGTTTAATTGCATTTATTATGCAAATAAGATTTTTTTATTAACATAACATGTGTCCATTGATTGCTTCCTGTCACTCTGTGGTGCTTGTGACTAGAATACTACAAAAACTCAAACAGACTAAAGACAACATTATATGAACACAGTCACACGAACCAAAACAAACACACACACCAGTCAAAAATAGCCTGGATGCCAGACCCCCAATCTCTTACATATATATTGTGGGGGGAGTCAAAAATGGCTAATCTCAACTTACTTGAGAGGCGCATTGAATCTGATTGTTGCTGCGCAGTGAAACACAACGTTGATCTTTGACGACAACATGGCTGCATCTGATTGGCTGATGCCAAGTGCAGGCTCAGATATGTCTCCTTTGACGGCATGGAGCTTGTTGCGAAAGTCGGGGAGTTCTTGACGAACTCTCTCGTAAAGCTGTTGGAAAGTTTCAAATTCATTAAGGGTAACTGTTTACCTTGAATGTTAAAAAGGCCACATACAAATTGTTAGTATCATTTTTTCTTGGGTTAATCTTCCTGCAGTACAACAAAACAAATGTCTATCATCAGGCAGGGTATTTTGTAGACTTGGCAAGTCTATCATTTTTGCTTATCGATAAGTTTATTGCTGAACAATAAAGATTTTGTAGATAATGTTACTGTGTGCATATGTATACAATGGCTATTTTGCCCTTCTCTTAACACCTGATCTCAATTGGTAGGGTGGGGGTGCTGTTTGCTTAAGACAGACTCTTAAAGAAAATGTTTGACACTTTGTTACATTTTCCGTATTACAATATATGCAATCAATAGTAGGTACGAGTAATCACTCAATTTGTCACAAGGTGATAATTCATAGAAATGATGGGTAGAACTTTCCACGTTGACCCAGTTTTGCTGATGATGATACAAATACATAGTCTCATCGCTTTCTTATGAATTATGTTAAATGATACTTGTGCATCTTTCATAGACATTATTTCCTCTCGGTTGTCATTTTTCAACTTTTGATTTGCAATTCAGAAGACTTGGACCTACCTTACAGTCTGCAATCTTGTCCAACCGGTCCTGGGGAGCTTCGTTCTTCAGCGGCCTGATCAACATGTAGATTCCTTCCATCTCACTGCAAGAGCGCAGCAGCTTCTCAATGAGAACTTTCCCGAGAAACCCTGTTGCTCCAGTAACAAGAACATTCTTATCCTTGTAGAAATCAGATATAAACGATTCCATCTTACAGCTTACTAGTTTTCTAGACTAGACAATTAATTAGACGTGTGTCACACAGTCGCGGGTCTCGAATCTGTGAGTGCGTTTGTGGCTTTAATCCGATACAGGATTAAACAGCTCACACAATGTGCAGGTCCCCCAAGGATATAGTTTCCGGAGTGGGAGGATTTCATTCCCACCTGTATTACAACTAGAGTTCCACGAACACATTATCTTCGCCAAATAATCAAGGCTTATTGTGGAGAGTGATTAATATTTACATGCTTATCACCCCCTGCAAACTTGATCATACACTATACTGTTTGAAAGTTATGATGGGGGGGGGGGGAGAATGAGTCCAGTCTAGATAGGGATAAAACTCATTTGGTGGTACAGGACTAGTATATGTGTATAGTGTACTGATATATGTTATAACTGGTCATCAAAAAAATTGATAGTTATAATTAGATGGTACAGTCAATATATATGAATAGAATAAATCTTTATTCCATATCATACACATTTTGCAAGACATAGTACATGTTACTTTTCCATACGGTGCTAGGTAATACCTAGCAGTGTACTCTCTGAGCAGAGGAGTTGGTCCGGCTGGTTATTCACATGTTTTTAGGTGTTTTGTAAGGCTTTCTATTTTGTTCCCTTTCCGTTATGTCTCCAACCGTGTGTTTGACAAAAATGCAGAAACTGAACACTTAAAAAAAAACCGGAACCACACATCTGTTTGAATTGTAGTGAGACTGCCCCATTTGTTTATTTATATACACCATCTTTTTATTTACACTTCTAGGCAAGGCCTTCTGCTGGCCTGTTTCGGGAACACTGTCACACGCCCCATTATGGAATGTAGTGGATTTACAATTATCCTTACTAATTATGCAGATTAGCTCCTGTTTTCTATAATTAGACATCGATTGTGTAAAGCACCATCTGAGCTCTCTACATACAAAACTTCACAACAATCTCTTCACCCCTTCTCAAGTAATACGTGTCCGAATGTCAAAACAAAAACACCCACTGCAGTTCTAAACAAGCCGCTAGGGGGCCTAAACTTACAGAACTTACTTCTAGTGGCATGAGCTATCTACCACACAAATATCATGACCATAGCACTTTCAGAAAATATGCCACTGAATTTTGAAGCTCCGGTGCAGTACCTTAGGTATTATCGAACTTGACCTTCCTTTCCGTAAACCCTACCCATCCACTAAATATCATACAGATCCATCAACAGCTTCTTGAGTTATGTTGTCCACAAGAATTACACATCCACACAAAGCCCGCTGCAGTACCGACGGAAAATGCCAGAACCATTTTTGAACTTGATCTCTGTTTTCACAACATCTACACACCTGCAAAATATCATGAAGATCCATCAACGTTTCCGTCACTTTTTTCGCCTACATACAAACGCACAAAAATTAAAAGTCCGCTGCAGTACTGTTGAAAAAGGCAAGGTAAACCATTTTTGAACTTGACCTTCCTTTGCACAACCACTACACACCTACCAAAAATCATAAAGATTCATCAAAGGTTTCTTGAGTTATGCTCTCGACATACATACAGACCCACCAAACAGCTGGCTCAACCGAAAACATAATCTACCCCGAATACTATAGTACTCGGCGAAGATAACGAGTACTATAGTACTCGGCGAAGATAATAAAGCCAGGCCTCTTAAAGGATTAAGTGCTCAAAAATGGAGGTCGTCGTGAAGATTTACATCTGAACAGAAACACTTCTTCCTCTGACCCCTATAGCCTGCCTGCACTTAGCTCAAGCCTCAAACATTTTCAGCTACACATCATCATATGTTCCGAAGTACTTTGAATTTATATAAAATTTACTTTGCATGTGGCCATTAAGATTTAATCAGTGTGTTTTGTTTTGTCAAAGTTGAAAATAAAGGGGGACAAATATTGATGTGGTCTTCTGGTCAAATTGGTGACTGCACTTCCATTCAAAATACAATGCATTATATAATTTTCCGTTAGTTTAACATTTGTAATCTGAAAAAGCATCCAAAAGTTTGAGTTTTGTATTTCCAGTTGCTTCCATAAAGGTTGGCAACTACTACAGTGGAGTGAATATAAAGTTCCTGAATCTGATTCTGAGTCTACTCTATTTTACTTGTATGTCTGTCCAACGTTTTCATAAGCAAGATAAAGAAATTTTAAGGCTTTCAAGTTGTCCAAGACAAGCGTTCTTTTAGAACAACATAGTTTGTGCATGCAATTGTATCCAATTATGTGGAATTGCACAATTGCTATACAATTAAAATTCCAGGATCTGACATGCAAACTAAAGATTAGCTGGTACAATAGCACTATGGTTTAACATTATAATAATATCTTCTCAAGATGTAATCTTTGCAAAATATATGTCATGTATAATGATTAGCTGATTCCTCCATGAGGTTTTTTAATAAAACATTCCCGCTTTTAACATTGTAAATACAAAGGATTGTGAATACTTAAATATCGATGTTGTTGTGCCCATCGTAATCTTATAGTTTACCGCTTGCTCCGTTCGGTTTGAACTCAATTTTCAAAACGATCACGTGCATGGCGTCAAAAAGTCAGATTTCACAGAAATTACTATCCATTTCTTGTATTTTCAACTAAAAAGTGTCTCTGTCTTACTAAATTCCGCCGGAAAATGACTCCGCGGTTGAGGGCAAAACGTTGGCCCAGAGATGACATGTTGTTCCTTGGTCTGCGACACCATCTTTGTTTCAGCTCGGCATAACGCTGACTTTTCTAAAACACAACGCTTCTGTGTATGAATATTTAGAATACTCTCATTATTGATGAGACTTGGGCTGCCATCTCGACTCGTGACTGGAAGGTCTCGACATAAGCAAGTAAGCAAGCATTATTGATGAAAATTGATATTGATATTTCCATGACTCTCACAAACCTTTATTGGGTGCTGCTTGCTTGTATTCGCCGACGCTGTGCGTTCTGCTCCACTGTTACCTTTCGATGCGGTCGCGTGCTCGGCGGCGGTATTATAACTTTCCGTTTTCATCCTTCAGTTGTCAGATAGAAAACTTTTTGCCGCTTTAATCCAGCAGTCGGCGCCCGAAAGAAGGCTGGGGTCGGCAGGTGTTTTCTAGGATTTGTCTTAGGCCTTAAAACCTAGATTTTATATGTGTGTGTGTACTCTTACTTTAACGTAACGTGTGAATGCAAGAGGGCGCTGCGAGATCATCGAGGCAGACATTGTTTTTAGTCAAAATTATGACGAACATTTGTTCACGATGTAACGGTATACAAATATTACAACGATAACAGAAAATGTAATTTCTGTAGGATCTCTCTGTCTATGAGAATTGAACCTGGTGGGGGTCATGCTGTCTAAAATCACAATTTTCCATCCATCTACGAAGTACACTGTATTTGAACACCTCAACCTGGAAACATGTTATGATTGTAATCCTCTTCATGGCGACCACCTGTCCATCGCGACCGTATTTACTCGGTCCCCCGGGTGGTCGCCTTGGGCAGGTTTGACTGTAAATAAAACTACCTGGCTAACTTTTCGGTAACCTGATTGTGGATAATGTTTACTCTTGATTGTGTTACAAGAACATTGTTTTGCTCTGATCTACCAAACTGATAGACCTTTTTGGCTGAGTCATCTGTTGATTGCAGAGCTCAGATGTCAATTTTTCCCGCGAGATTATGATTGTTAGACTGCTGTTGACAAGTAGTCATTCTGACAGCATATCATAAAAGCATACGACAACCAAGATGTCCTGGGTGCAATCACCTGACATGCCCGGGTGTTGTGCCCTTTGGAAAGGCGCCTTACACGATTTTCCCCACTTCGGTCAGGCAAAATCGAGTACAAGCCTCAAATGGGCCGTTAAATGGGGTCCCATGTTTCAGTAGGCTGCACTTACCAAAAAGAGTAGGGGTCCTTTCAAGTGTAATTGGATCAAAAAGCCATTTCCCGAGCGCCCGTCATAGCCCCAGCTTCTGCTATTGGGTCGGTTGGTCCTTACGCTTAGTACCTTGAGTTTGTCTCGATCATGATGTTTCTGACTTAGGGAGAAGAGCTGCTGTTCCTGTGAGTGTTAGTTCACTTTTGTCATCAGTGCCTCAAAAGAGGTCCCTTGACCTTGCACTGAGCAAACTCTTTGAAAAAAAAAGCACTTCCCTTTCTAAAACTACTATCTTCAAATGTTATCAAGATGATTAAGCAGAGCTAGGAAGAGCAAAGAACAAAGTCTCTAAGATCTAGAAAGAAAATTACATGAAAGTTTCATCCAAAAGTTTTTCTTTATTCATGAATAATAAACCAATGTGCAATCAGTAGATGCCGATAGAAGCACATACTAAAGCCAGTGAAATTATACCGTAAATGAATACAACAGTCTGCTGGTGACCACTGCACTTGCAGCTTGCATCACACACTTATCAGCACAAAACTACACACAAAGTCACTAAGTGATAGTATCCTATGCTATGTGAAATTTCCCATGTTTCTTCACTAAACAATGAAATCTGGAGGACCACATAAGTTAACCACAGCCCGTCTCAATCTACTGCAGAACCCAACCAACATTACGGAAGTTTGAAATCATAATTTCAGTTTTCTTTAGGTTCGCCTAAAGTTTCCATTTCCAACAAAAAAGTTAAGCTTACTCAGTATTTAAGGAAACTGATTGAAAACAGAGTACTTGAATGAGCGTTTAAAGGTCCAAAGGCTTATGTACTGGAGATGCTTACTAATTTCTGGACGGACTTATAGCAGAGGCTGCTGAAAAGGTGCCAGATGAATCCCAAAAGTTGGTGCGGGAAGTTCTTCGTCCGAGCGATCAACACACGCCAGAACAGCACGACCAGAAGGGTGTTGAAGCCCCATTGGATATTGCGGTGTCTGCACATGTTGGACAAAGTACAAATCAGAAGTGATCAGCCGTGATGAATGTTTAGCATATTAGGGTCGACAATGAATTCGGGACAGAATTGTATGGTTAGGTGCTTGTGCTTTGATCTAGTGTTGCAAATGCAGAAACAGACATGAAACCCATTCTATAACTTGTCATAAGTGCACATGAAAACTGATAAGATGAAAACAGCTCGAAAACCAAGGCAGTTGTTTGATATTAGGAAAAAAATCATGAATGTGTGTGAACTGTGAAAGGAAGATGAGAGACAAGCGACTTGAAGACTGAAAAGAGCAAATATCCACAAAACTTGAAATGATTGACGCCACTACATAATGACCATTAATGATTACTGATGTGACTCACTTGTTTAACTGTGCCCTGGCCAGAGCTAGTTGATCCATATCATCCTTCAGCAAGTACTTCTTGATGCCCAGCATCCAGTTCTCCATGTACATTGGCCAATGGAGCCCACGGCTGTTGATGACAAAGATCTACATACGAAACAAAGGAGGAATAGTTACTTCCGAAAATAGTTTCATCAGGTTGGTAGAACATAGGATGTTTGGAGTTTCTTTTTTCACAACCAGGCAAACGTCAGCAGGTGAGTTTACCTGGTTGTGAAAAAAGAAACTCCAAACATCCTAGTCACTGTATTCTATGAACGTCAGCTCATGCAGCCAGACTTCAATACCAAACCCCAGAAATAGGTGGCACCCCTGTATTGGGTGCCACTCTGTAGGTGTGTATGATAGAATTAGTCTCTACCAGAATTCTGGGGCTGATGAAAAAAGTAGTTCTCTCCAAACAGAGGAATGGGACCGGCGCTTTTGTTGGGCTTTGTATTTTCAATGGGATTGATGACATAAAGATGAGACAAAATAGAAAGCCAGACAAAAGCATCTAAAACAATGTCAAAAACCAGCTGAACCCATTCCTCTGCTTGGATAGTACATTGTCCCTGTTTGGCCAGTTTTCACTTATTCTGTATCCGAAGGAGTCTGGTAGAGACTGATAGGCCAGTGCCTTCCAATGAGTCAACAAATATATGGAATGACAAACCTTTTTGTCCTCCACTCCCATTTTTGCCCAAAGCATGTCGGTGTTCCCATGGCTCCATTCCCAATGGTGTGAGGTAAAATGGATATATGACTCCACTGCTGCCTCTAGCTTGTTATACAGCTTCACAGCCCTAAAACAGCAATTCAGATTGTAGATATTTTTTCAAGTCATCAAAGATTTTTTGGGTGGCATTTCAGGAACACGCCCAACAGTATATTTTGTGTTTAGTTAACAAATATTCAAGGAACTCCACCAAATCATCTGTGGAAACTAACCTTGGCTTCTGTCCATTGATCCTCAGAAACATATCATACAAGTAGGCTGGTGTAAGGTGGCTTACAATCCGCCAGTATTGGTGCATAAAGCTACATGAAACAGAGCACAGAAATATGTCATAAATCATCACACAAAAAGCAAGAGACTCAGTAATTACATGTATATTTAATAACAGTGTACAAATGTATTGTGTCAGTGGCCATTTCATGTACATGTATCAGAAAATGGGTTCTCATGCCATGGTCGTCACTTTGTAAGTGTACTGTCATGACCTAGTTAGCAGGCCATGTCTAAATTCAATGACATATGTTGAAATGTAGTGCAGCATATATTTGACCTTGATACCACATTTCAACCAAATGTAGAAACCCACTTATTGCTGGCGAGGTTGAAGTTTGGCAGCCTGAAAATCTCATCAAAGGGGTGCTTCCGAGCGAACTGAACCACAGAAGTGCCTGTGATAAAAAATGAAATTAGTAAGTGCTAAATAAATATATAATATCTGTCCAAGCTGGTTTGATGATAATAATCATTGACTTATTTGCAAGATTGATAGAAGTCTTTCAAAATTTACCAACGAGTGCGAGTAACCAAACAAAATGAAATTACTGGGTAATGTTTCGGAGAAGTGGCTTCAGCAAAAAATCAACAACAATGTGTGGTTTAAAAAGGTGAACATTGTTTTCCAGTTGCTCAAGTATGTTCAGCTGGTAAATCTATGCTCAAAGCAATCTCATTATAGCTAATGAACGAAAGCTGTTTGAAGAGCAGGAACTGCATAAATGCATTTATACATGTACAATATTTGAAATCAAATCTCACATCGAAGGGTTATGCCATAACTTATGGGTTATGAATAATGCTAAATATATATATCGTGCAGATTTAGTGAATTGGAGCTTACCCTATGTGTATTGAATTTACAATCCTTCAGTCCTTACAATCTCCCTGCTAATTTACACCTAAAGTGATACCAGTGGTCAAGCAGTCTGAATGAATCATCAGGCACAGGTATCAGCATTATTGCTTCACCAACATGCCCCTAACAGTACTTACTGATTTCTCCCCATCTAAATGGGCTGACACCCCCTGATGTGGAGTTGTACACAGGGATATTCTCTGGCCTGAGAAACAGACACAACAAGTTATCACAAAGTTTCATCTTTCGGTCCGTTCTCATAAAAGCTGCTTCAGGGCTGCCCAGGCTGCCCCCAGACATGTCTGGACATGCGCCCTGACGTTGTGCCCTTGGGAAAGGCACTTGACACGACTTTCTTCACTTCACTCAGGTGTACCTAGCTCATCTAGGGTTAGGGACGACCCTCTGATAGGACGTTAAATGGGGCCATCGGGGTCCCGTGTTTGGGGAGAGCCACACCCCGTGCACGTAAAAGAACCCACCTGACACCTTTCGAAAAAGAGTAGGGGCATGCCCCGATGTGAGATGGTTCAAACCTTCAGTCCTATAACCGCACAAGGGTTCGCTCTAAGTGATAGCCCCCGGCTAGTTGGGCAACCCTGGCATGTACATGCTGAACCAATGAATAAATAAATGAAGGCTGCTTCAGAACAAGACAAAAAAATTTAAAGCAAGTTTTTATCGGTTCACATCCGCTTCAATTTCAAGACAATTTACTCCAGAGACATCTTAGGAGTATAAGAAATATCTTCAAGGTACAAATGAACCAAGATACCTGTGTGTTTTCTTTTTGTTTAACTGTAAAAGCAGAAATTTTCCCGGTGGTTTTATGTTTGCAATTTTCACGGTGAACTCTTCGGCGCGTACTTAAAACCACCGCGAAACTTTTTGCCCACCTATGGGCCACCTATGACTGTAGCACTGCTAATGTTTCAAACGCAAACTTAAAACCACCGCGAACACTCAATTGTCTCGGAGTCCATACCGCGAAGTAAAACCACGCGAACTTAAATGCCTTTACAGTGATATATGCAGACAGCCAGAAACACACCTGGAGACGGCCGTGTCCCAGGCAACAGCAATCATCAGATTAGCAGTTAGATCTACCGGTATGATGTCGGCACAGGCATTGTTGTCTCCCCGCATGGTCCGCAGCAAGCCCTTTCCAGTCTACGGATCAGAGTAAAAAAAAAAAAGATTAGCACAAATGAATGCAAAATTCCCTAAACACTTTTGATACAATAGGCTAGAAACTTAGACACTGCAAAACAGGCATGTATAACTTATGCGTAACTGAAATGTCTGCGTTTTCAAATTTCATCCAGTTGCTTGAGTAACAGTTACTTGGCTTTGATCAGATTTATTATATACTTCTGTGTTTCTGATATTCAACATTAACCTAGAATGTAGGAAGGTACTCACTGAAGCAAAGATCCCACTAGGTCCATTCAAGCTGTCACACCATCCCTAGACAGAAATCCGCAAAATATCATTAGTGACTGACATGTACAGTCTACACTTTAACTTACACTATCAATGATAGGTATATAAATCATTTTGACATGTATCAACCTCGATCAATCTTTGGTGACAAAGAATGTAGTTAGTGGTGTCATCAATCTTAATCAAGTTTAATCAAGTACATGTATTATTTTATACATCCAACATTAGCTATTCAAGATATCTTCACTAATTTTCAACTTGGTTCAATAGCATATATACATACACACAAGCAAAGAACCAACCCCTCCCCTGATTTGGTGTACTAACCACCAGAGGTTCTCTCCACGAGGCACCAATGATAGAAGGCCTGACGATGGCCAGAGGCAGGTCAGCCGCCTCCTGTGTCAGCATGTACTCTGCACATGCCTTGGTGAAGGTGTAGGTGTTGGGTCTTTTGCCTATCAAGTCTAGAGTCAACTTTGTCACCATGGTGTCATCCATCCAACTAGAGTGAAATAAACAGCATGAAGTTACGGTGCATAGTAATTACGACATTAAAATGTAAGTTGTTGGTGGAACTTTAAGAACAGAAAACAACTGTCACAAACTGTTATCCAGTAAATATGGATTGTCAAACATTATAGCCCGGGCCTCATCCACTGGCTCAATCTTTTTGCTAGCTAAACCACGGAGTCTGTGGTTAACACCCGAAAAGATTGAGCCAGCGGTTACTACAGAGGATGGTACCCGGGCTACACTCATTAATGCACAATTGTTTCCTTTCTGTCATAAAAGAGCTGTCACACTGTTAGGACCTTCAGTCAAATTTGTTGATCACCAGAAATCCCCAAAATCACACAACGATCACTGGACTATCCTCCCGGCCAAGGTGAGTATTTAGAGATTGTCAGGTGAGCTATTTTCCTGCTATATGAACAATTATGTAGACGTTAACAGACATTAGAGCATATGATGAAAAAGTGAGATATCTATCTGTTTGTCGGTTACGGTCCTTGTATATGATATGTCAAATCGGTTTTGTCTAGCTGTCCTTACTCAAAAGCAACAATCAGCTTCTGAGGCTGCACAGGGGGAGGGTAGATAACCTCCTCGATGTAACTCCTGTCACAGTTGGCGTAGGCAGTTGACACATGCACGAAAGCCTGCAAAAGAACAACGTCTAGATTGTGAAGTACACTGTGGCAGACACAAAGTCTTAAATCTTCAAAGACTTATCACTGTTTTAGTTTTCAAATGACATGCTTGAGCATTTTGCATGATGTTTCATGGCACTGATGTTATTGATATTATTACAGTTATCTATTACTGGGTTGAAATTATTTTTTTACAACCACGCACTAACTGAACAAAAATTAGGATCTGGCCATACAAAGGCAAATGACAGATAGATAACATTTGGTACCAACCTCAAGGTGTTTGAGATTGTAGCAGAAGTGAGCCATATTCCGCGTCCCTACGACGTTAAGTTGCATGGCAGTTCTAATGGTAGGGAACATTTTCAAAGCAACATAATTTTGCCACAAAATCCATCGTCATCCACCTGTACTCGAAAACTTCTTTCTAAGGTAGGCAAAGGGAGCTTGATGCCAAAACCTTGCCACCACAATCTGCACTTATGTGGCCAAATATTTTCAACAAAAGATATCAAATCTCAACCAAGCTTACAGCTTAGCCAATCGTATCATGGTATTGGCAACAACTATATCAGTTAATATTTTTTTTATTGTCACAATGAAGAGGAACAATCTATACAGTACGTCAAATCTAAACAAGTGACCACCTATACATAAGGGCACTTTTTGGTGGTCCCTAGATAATTCTTTCTATTAACACATAGACCAGATGTCATTGATCCTGAGTCACGACTTCTTGGACAGTCTGACTTTGTGCGACTGTACTCTGCAGCATGTGGGTGAAAAATCTACAGGAGTGCAGCTTATTTATAACATGTTATCTATAGAAAACAGGAAATAATCTTAAGCTTGTTCGATTCCCTTTGAAATATTCCTCCATCCCACAGACGAAGGAGTACCAGATCATGGCTGGCATGTGACTTTTTTCCAGCTGTCACATGACTTGAAACCATTCATTGCAACATTTCTAAGATCCCACTTAGTGTATAATATTTAGACTTTCTGATATCTCTTGTTTAATTGCATTTATTATGCAAATAAGATTTTTTTATTAACATAACATGTGTCCATTGATTGCTTCCTGTCACTCTGTGGTGCTTGTGACTAGAATACTACAAAAACTCAAACAGACTAAAGACAACATTATATGAACACAGTCACACGAACCAAAACAAACACACACACCAGTCAAAAATAGCCTGGATGCCAGACCCCCAATCTCTTACATATATATCGTGGGGGGAGTCAAAAATGGCTAATCTCAACTTACTTGAGAGGCGCATTGAATCTGATTGTTGCTGCGCAGTGAAACACAACGTTGATCTTTGACGACAACATGGCTGCATCTGATTGGCTGATGCCAAGTGCAGGCTCAGATATGTCTCCTTTGACGGCATGGAGCTTGTTGCGAAAGTCGGGGAGTTCTTGACGAACTCTCTCGTAAAGCTGTTGGAAAGTTTCAAATTCATTAAGGGTAACTGTTTACCTTGAATGTTAAAAAGGCCACATACAAATTGTTAGTATCATTTATTCTTGGGTTAATCTTCCTGCAGTACAACAAAACAAATGTCTATCATCAGGCAGGGTATTTTGTAGACTTGGCAAGTCTATCATTTTTGCTTATCGATAAGTTTATTGCTGAACAATAAAGATTTTGTAGATAATGTTACTGTGTGCTTATGTATACAATGGCTATTTTGCCCTTCTCTTAACACCTGATCTCCATTGGTAGGGTGGGGGTGCTGTTTGCTTAAGACAGACTCTTAAAGAAAATGTTTGACACTTTGTTACATTTTCCGTATTACAATATATGCAATCAATAGTAGGTACGAGTAATCACTTAATTTGCCACGAGGCAATAATTCATAGAAATGATGGGTAGAACTTTCCACGTTGACCCAGTTTTGCTGATGATGATACAAATACATAGTCTCATCGCTTTCTTATGAATTATTTCAATTCATACTCGACGTGCATCTTTCATAGAAATTATTTCCTCTCGGTTATCATTTTTCAACTTTTAATTTGCAATTCAGAAGACAGATTCTGAAGCATCTTGGACCCACCTCACAGTCTGCAATCTTGCTCAACCGGTCCTGGGGAGCTTCGTTCTTCAGCGGCCTGATCAACATGTAGATTCCTTCCATCTCACTGCAAGAGCGCAGTAGCTTCTCAATGAGAACTTTCCCGAGAAACCCTGTTGCTCCAGTAATAAGAACATTCTTATCCTTGTAGAAATCAGATATAAACGATTCCATCTTACAGCTTACTAGTTTTCTAGACTAGACAATTAGACGTGTGTCACACAGTCGCGGGTGTTGAATCTGTGTGTGCGTTTGTGGCTTTATTCCGATACAGGATTAAACAGCTCACACAAGAGGTCACTGGAGATAGTTTCCTGGGAGTATTTCATTCCCACCTGTATCACAATAAAGCCAGGCCTCTTAAAGTGCTCAAAAATGGAGGTCATCGTGAAGATTTACATCTGAACAGAAAGATTATTTCTTCCTCTGACCCCTAGCCTGCCTGCACTTAGCTCAAGCCACAAACATTTTCAGCTACACATCATCATGCATTCCAAAGCTTTGATTTATATAAGATTTACTTTGCATGTGGCCATTAAGATATAGTCAGTGTGCTTTTTTTTGTCAAAGTTAAAAATAAAGGGGGACAAATATTGATGTGGTCTTCTGGTCAAATTGGTGTGCTCTTCTATTCAAAATTTAATTCATTAGATAATTTTCCCCTTTAGTTTAACATTTGTAATCTGAAAATGCATCCAAAAGTGTGAGTTTTGTATTTCCAGTTGCTTCCATAAAGGTTTGCAACTTCTTCTGTAACAATGGAGTGAATATAAAGTTCCTGAATCTGAGTCTACTCTATTTTACTTGTATGTCTGACCAACGTTTTCATAAGTAAGTTAAAGAAATTTGCTACACACTCCTGTTCTTTTAAGGCTTTTAAGTTGTCTGATAAACACTATCAGTCATACTGGTAATGACTGTTTCAATCTTTCTGACAAATTGAAAACATATTACTTATTATAAGACACACATTTGTATTATCTTCAAATAGATATATATGATCATATGAAATATGCAAGAACACTTAGAATGGTATCTGGAGGCACGCTGAAAGTGCTCTGGGTGCCATGAGGAAATTCTATAGTTTGCTGTATATAATACACATGTACTAATGGTAAAGAAAAACTATGAGACCCTGTGAGACTCAGTGGAGTCCAAGACAAGATGTCTACAAAAGTGTTCTTTTAGAACAACATAATTTGTGCATGCAATTGTATCCAATTACGCAGGATTGCACAATTGCTATACAATTAAAATTCCTGGATCTGACAAGCAAACTAAAGATTACCTGGTACAATAGCACTATGGTTTAACATTCTAATAATATCTTCTCAAGATATGATCTTTGCAAAATATATGTCATGTATAATGAAGTTTTAAGTTAAACATGAAGGATAGTACATACGTGTATAATGTCCTGTAGATATTAGCTAAAAGATCTGGAATTTTACAACTAATATACAGCTTTCACAAAATTACAAAGTCTCTTCAAGCTTTGAAACTTTTGATATGTATGATAATAAACTATGATTATATCTGACAGACACAGGATCTTGCTATGTTGAGTCAGGTTCCTTGGTGTTGTTCTCTGGAGGTGGGCTGTTGTCCATCAGAGTCCTGATCTGCTGCATGGCGCCCGACAGGAACAGTTCCACCCCCGCCAGCGAGCGTTGTCGCACAGCCTGGTCAGCCTGCAGGGATGAGACAACTTTAGCCTCAGCTACATGTTTCATGTTTTTTGTTTTTTCATAACTGGTACATGTAAATTGCCTTTAGGCATAACCCACCAGTTTTGTACAGAAGTTACAAGCTGCGCAAGAAATCCTAGTCACTTCTGGATGGACCCCTACTGTTGTTAATAAATGTGCTGGGATCTTTAATGTGCTCAAGGTGTGACTCTCTTCAAACACGGGATCGCCAGCTTGACATTCCACCAAGAGGACATCCCTAACCAAAGCCAGGTACTCCATTCTTCACCTAAGCCAAGCATCGAGCCCCGCGCATAAAAGCCCCGGACAGTGGAGATTGTGTTACACAGACTATGACAGAGAGAGGGTTGGTACCTTTCTCTGCTCTGTGATGTACTGTCTCATCTCCTGCTGGGCCTGTTCTACAGCCCGGCTCACTGCCTCGCGGCCTCGCTGTCTCTCCTCCTCCACAGCAGCTGCTGCAACATCCTGCGGAAACAAACACAGCCTCAGTTAAGGTCCAGTAGAACTGAAACAATAAATGTACAACGTATCTACTATATGAGCAAAGCCTTCTGACATACAGACTAACAACTAGAGAAACTCGAGTGAATGTTTTGTGTTAAGCTTGATGATCCAACTGCAGTAATTCTTCTATCCCTCACCACTATCTTTGGTAACTGTGATACCAACAGTGTTTTAGGTTGCATAAGGGTGCACTGGAGCTGAGAATGTCCTTTTTTTAATGTCTTAAATGATGTTGCCCTGTAGTCTGTGCTACAGTGTCAAACACTAAACAGTTGATCTCTAGTATCAGTGACCCGTCACAGCTATCTTGTTCTCCAGTAATGTACCTTTGACCTTTTCCTCTCCTCCCTGACCGCCTCCTCCACCGCCTGCCTGCCTCTGTCCCTCTCCTGCTGAAGCAGTCCCTGTAGTTCCACCTGGGAAGGATTCAACTGTGAGCTTAGAAAGGAGCTAGTAATCTTTATTAACAGTTGTCTATTATATGATTGCTCTTTCGTTTCTAAAGTAGTATTGTTTTTTTCAAACTTCATTCTCAAAAAACAGCCACAGACCCCCCGTTGAACGTCGTGCGACTGGGTCCGAGGTGGTCGTGATGACGATTCCAGGATTCCCGTTTATTGCCGTCGCACGATTGTTTTGATCGTCTTTAGACGGCCAAAAAATATGATCACCGGCGACGTCGTGACGACAGCCAGTCGCACGACTGTATATAATCGTATAAATGCTCAATCAATCAAATCTTGATAAAGTTGGAGGTTTCTCACCCTCTGTTCTTCCAGAAGGTCCCTACTTTTTCCCCTCTCCTCCTGCAGAGCTGCCTGGAGGGTGTCTCTCCCAGCTTCCTGCTCAACCTGTAGAAACACATCCAGTCAAATTAAAACCCTTCAAGTTCCTCGTGTTACAGAGCCTGACCAACTGTCACAGAATTCTAATACCATAACACTAGCAGGAATGGTGAACAGCAGGATTCTACAATAAAAATGAATATCAACCTTTATCACCATACTTAGTATAAATAGTTAAATACACAGCACAATACCTTCACTGCATCCTGTATGGCCTGTTCACTCTTTCCTCTTTCTTGAGTCAACACCTTTTCAAATTCCTCCTGAAAGGATGACAATGAAAATGTAGTCAAGCTTGTTACTATCTTATATTGAAATAAATCTGTCAACTACATGTATTTTCTGTAATGCCCAATAAGTCTGCTTATAGTCGTAGCAGAAGAAAATTACATGTTCTGCATGATGAAATAGTAGACAATATTGAGGAAAAAGCCTTGTGAAAGCTTAGGTTCGTAAATTTTGTTTTTGTTGTGCAGTATTAGAATATGTAGGAGGCTAATTCTATGTAGGATCAGTAAAACGTTGAAGAAACTTACAAGTTTGTGTTGGCATGCGTGGTAATGATACTGTGTTTTTGCATCAGTTTTCTAACTACTAGTACATGTATAAGCAAAAAAAAACAATGATCAAATGATAACACCTCCATCATTTCTGAAAAGTCCTTAGAGTGTGTACTCAGTTCAAGTATCACAAATGTTGCGTATCAAAGTTGATAGAATTAGCCCTTACCTGGTCCTTCTGTTGCTGCTGTTTGATGGCTGTCTGAACTCTCTCCTCGGACTGGCCTCTGTCTTCTTCTAACTGCTGTAACAGGCGATCATGCTGGGGGGGAGGGGCAGTTACTGTCAGTTACAGTTCACTCTTACAAATGATAAGAAGTTTTTCATATACTTTGTACTTTCTAGTCTTAACCAGACTCAATAGATAAATGCTAAAAAAATAATATTAGTAAAAATCGGCCAAAAGGACTGGATAATATGCCAGGGGAGTAAAAGTTGCAATATGTACTATTAGCAACTCAACTCTTCTGGCAATATACATCAGTGAGTGTTTGGCCAGTTTCTACGAATTTTCCAGCTACTTGTGGAGTCTGATAGAGACTGAAAGTACTTTTTAAATGCTAGAGGACAAAAGAGTCTATGTTGCTTGCTGTATTTCCCATTCTTAATCTTTCTTGTGTCTAGATCATCTCTCTCTCAGATTTCTTTTCTCTCTCTCTCCTCAACCATAGATTTTAGATCAAAGTATGTATTTTCAAATCGTAACAAGTGTCCATTTGAGAACAATACATGTTTGATAACTTACATACCGGTTCCCCACAAGTACACTCATGATGTCTAAACAAAAAATCTTCAACATTGGTTGGGCTTGTTCAGTACTGTTCAGAAGCTAGTTTGTGCCCACCTGTTTCTGTAGGAGCTCCTCACATCTCTCTGTCTCCTTAGTGAGCGATGCCTGCAGCTGTTTCTCACACAGTTCCTGCTGCTGCAGCACTGCAGTCTTACACAACTCCTGCAGACAGATGGTCAACAGGTCACTGTACAGCTGTATCAAACTTTGCATGTGTAATCTTGTTTCTCAAAATTAAGTGTTTCACAACAATAGAAACAGAAAATTCTATACATTTATCCAAACTTGCTATTGATCTGCGATTACATACATTACGTACGTGTGTGTGTGTGTGTGTGTGTGTGTATAGTTAACATGCACGTAAAGAAAAGCACCAAAAAAAAAAGCAATTGCCTCCTAGATGAACATCATAGTTACTAAATACAATACAAGTAGTTATCTTTTGGTGGTGCCCATGCTTTATATTAAACAAAACTTGAAACAGCATCTACTAGATACATGGAGGTAGTTTGGTGACTGCTGTGAGTCTAGAATTTAGTAAATACAATGTATTCACAAAGATGAAGGAAAGCCTGTTCTACATGTATCTTGCCAATTAGATTAATAGCATTTGGTGTGTTTTAGCCTATAAGATTGCCGGACTAAGGTTCCTGCATCTGAGAAATCAAAGCCCATAAGACCCCAGTGCAATGAATACTGTATGACATTAAGCAAACCTTGTACTCCTCAACAATGACAGCCAAAGCCTCATGTCCAGCCTTCCTGATATCTGCCAGATCTTCCAAATGTTTTTCCTGGAAAATAAGGACAAGAAATCTTTAAGATGTATAGAATAATGACAGAATAACAGTCAAGCAGTAGACTTGTTAACAAAACCAGTGAATACACTACATCTCTTGGTGAACAAACAACACTCCACAAGGAAAGCAAAACTTAAACTGTACTGGTAAGTAACTCAGTATACAAGAAAATAAATGCAAGTATTCTGTACTGTATAGCACAAAACAGCCTAACTTTCCAAAAGTTAATAGAACAAATCTAGGTTATGCCACACCAATTTAATCTATTGGTTCCCAGATTTTTGCAGGAAAAAACACAGAGCGACATTCAAACTGGCATAGCTTTATCATATTAAAAACAAAATAATTAGCCAGGTGAATCACAACATGCTACATTTCCAAACATACAACTTTTGCACAAGAATATCTGAAATACACAATCATGTACATGTGTGCACCTGAAGTTGTTGGTACTTTTCTTTCTGCTGTTCAGACAGCAACGTCTGGTCAGCAAGCTGCTGTTCAACGGCCTGTTGTTTCTGTAACAGATCTTGAAGGTCCTATAAACAAACAATATAAATAATCCATCTGTCAGTACAAAAAACTCAGAATGTTGTTTGCAGCCTTCAAGCAATTCACGTAGGCATCAGGTGCTAAATTTATATGTGGTTATTGTTGAAAGAATAATCTATGACAAACTTTGATCATTCTAAGACATCGCTTATCTTTTGGAATATTGCCCCCATCTTCATACGAATAATGTAGTAATGTCATTGTAAAATAGCCATAGTCTGAGGAAGAGACTTCCAAGGTCCATAGCAAATTTCTAGTTGCTTTACTTTCCATTGTATTGGATGCCTGATATCAAATTTTATGTGCAATAGGCAGCCACCACTGGAAATACTTGCCTGTTGTATCGCAACTTTCTCTCTCTCTGCTATGGACAGATTGTCGTGTAGCTTTTGCACTTGATCTTTTAATTCCTTGTTTTCTTCCAGCATTTCCGTGGAAACAGGCTCTGGGGTGACAGCATCTACCTGTTGGCTTTGGTCAGATGTTGCTGAGCTCTCATTAGTTGAAGAAGTAGGAATACTTTCATTTGATTGGTTAGCCCCAGACTCTACTGACTCTTGGTTGGGTTGTGAGATTGCTGGCTCAGTGCCTGATTGACTAGCAGCAGATTGTGGTGCAGCCTCATTGGTTGGCAGAACTTCAGCGGGTGCATCTAATTGGCTGAAGTCAGTGGGGAAAGGGATCTGATTGGCTGTTGCACTGGGCTCTGCCTCTGATGAAGCTTGAGAGGTGCCTGATATAGTCCTTGACCTCTGAATGAAAAAAGAAAGGAACACAATTTTATGACACTAGTTTCAAGTGCTTAGGCCAAGTGATGGCCTCTTGCTCCAATGTACAGCATGCCATACATACACAAAATAGGTTATTATAGTAATGACACTGCAGAAATGTGAGGAATAACGATATAGATATATTACTTCATCCAAAGATCTCAATGTGCAAGGCAAAGTGAAAATTAGCGTTAGTAATGCTACATAACATCAATAAGCCAGGTGCTAACATTATCATATATAGGAAATATTCATCATATATAAGATTTATTCTGTATTTCTATTTTGTAGTTTGCAGATGACAGAACAAATCTAACTGTACTTTTTTCTTGTATCATTAAACCTTCTTCTTATATAGCATACTTTGCTACATCACAAAAGGAAAGTGTTAGTGTTTGCAAAGTGTTTCAAATTGACAATAAAAAGAAAGAACATTTCAATTTTCATCATTTTCATGATTGTTGGTCTGTCCGTCTCTTGTTTATAGTGTTGTCATTATTGTTTTTGAAGGGAAGGAAACTGTCCCTACATTCATTGGAATCATGGATCATGTACAAGTAAAGCTCAAGAAACATATGATACCTGACTTTCAGGTGTTTGACTTCCCCCATCATGGAATGGCACACTCTGAGCCGAATCAGTGTTTATCCCACCAGGGGATTGATTAGCAGTGCTCCCAGGGGACACCGGTGGAACTGCACCTGGAAGGGGAAAAAATGATTGTCAGTTTATGGATTTGCCTACTAGCACCACTATATTTCTGAGGGCCAGATGTGCTTTACATGCATGAATTTGAAACAAGCTATATGCATGTGTACATGTCCTACTAGACTAGGGAGGCAATACATTAATTTTACTTCGTCATTTCTCTTAATCTTAAATGACAAGTGGTAGATACAAAATGTATAATTTATATGATGTGCTTTCCTGCAGTACCTGTGCTGAGCTGTGCCCAGATAGAGGGCGTTGCTGTGATGCCCTGCTGTACTGGTTGCGCCATGGCTGGCTGGATTGGTTCAGCGGCTTCGAACCCCCCGAAGTCATCCCCCCAGTCATCATCACCAGCAGCAGATGCAGTTGCCTGGAATAAAACAGCAGTTTTCATTGACCATGAGGCCACTATTCTGGGGGAATCTGAGGACATGAAGGAACAGGATCTTCACACGCAACAATTACCAGCTGTACATTTCCACCCTGCAGTACAACAACACAAAAAACTCTCGAAGAATTTCTTGTCTTACACGGGTGAAAAAGTCTAGCGCTATCCTGTTTTAAGACCATGGCTTTGATTTAAAATCAATTTCCAGATAAGAGTGTTCTGATAGATCATGAGATAGGAGGGGGTTCTTGATTGAGCTCCAAAACTTGATACATTTGTACATGTTCTTTGATTTTTTTTAAAGCGGGTTTCTCACTGGACTGCGGCAAATTGCGAAAGGCAAACAAGCGCAAACACAGGTGCCACTTTGTCACCTGAAATTGCGAATGATTTTCTAAAATTTGCAATCGGTAAACTGGTGCAAATGGGCACAAAATTGCGTAATCACTGCAAATCTCTTTTTGTACATTGGTTTTATTAGTAGTCAGTTGCAACACACTGCAATTTCCAATAAAGTTACCTTGCATCTGATTTGGAGCCGAAACTGAGAATGTGCCATTCCTGGCGCGGCTACTTTGTTTGTGTCAGAGGTCGCTTATTTTAGCCCTGCGGAAAATTGGCGAATTAAAATCTGTTAACTTGGCACAATTTTTTTGCGCAATTTGGCATAGTCCAATGAGAAACCAAATCACTTCAAGTTAACCAAAGAAACTTGAAGGCAGAAAAGACTCTGAGGCATTTATTACCTACATTCATTGTTTATATTATCAGGGCACATATTTAGAGCTGAAGTTGCAAAACATTCTCTCATATTGGTAGACTACTGATAAGGGCGGACAAAAGTAAGTCTACAAAGTCGTTTTCTGTCAAAAGCTCTTTCTTCAAGCAAAGTACGCCAAGCCTTTAAGTACTCCACCATATGGTCATGATCGTCATGATAAACAATGGAAAGTGATAAGGACATAGTTCTGCCACACGCGGCGCGGAGGTGGGGAGGGGGGTTCGTGGACACGCCCCTTCTTCGGGTGAACATCACCTCCTTACTCTGCTTCTTAGTTACTTATAGCAAAATAGACGCACTAGTCTCGTACCTGAGGATCTTGGCTAGGCCAGTCCGCCATGACACACCTAGTCCGGCTCGCACGTGTGAGTATTTCAGCGTCCTGCCCGTCAGGTGTAGCCAAGTAGCCAACTCCTGGCAACTTCCGTGTTAGCTTGGGCGTCTTTTCGACGGGCCATGGTGCACTTTCTCTCTGAATCGCTAGATGTCGCCCATTCCAGGGCAAGATTTCGACTTCATTTATTTGCCTCTCTTCCGTATCGAGATGATGAAGCGGGTCATGTTTCATTTCTATAACGTACTCATTCTTAGAAATTGAATTTTTAGTCAGTTTGTGGCATTCTAAAGGAATCATTAAAAAATCATTTTACACCTATAAAAGGAATCGTCCATGCCAGATTTGAGCTTTAACCCCTCATCACATGATACTCAGCTGTAGGCGTGACTCATCAGGGACATCACTTCGTCGTCCTGACCTGTTCAGAACAACACGTCCTGTTCTCGCCCTGTTCCCGGTCACTGCAGTACCTGAGCACAGAGTCCCCGGCACGATGAAGGTCCTAGCTGTCCTGTTGGCTTTTGTGGCGTTCGCCAGCGCCCTGCACAGGTGAGAAAATAACATTTTAATCATGCGTCACTACGACCTGATCTTTTGTTAATCACAGACACAGATCAGTGTTTGCATACAGACGCTTCGTAAAAAAAAAAGATGTTCATCGTTCATTCGG
The DNA here is from genome assembly GCA_035149815.1 of Branchiostoma lanceolatum. Lineage (NCBI taxonomy): Eukaryota > Metazoa > Chordata > Leptocardii > Amphioxiformes > Branchiostomatidae > Branchiostoma > Branchiostoma lanceolatum. The sequence continues at coordinate 10,643,114 of CM068868.1, read as the reverse complement.
GAGCCACCTTGTATTTTTTTGCATTTCCTCGAGCTAATGAGAGACTATATCATTCTGTTTCTCGACGTTAAGAGGGCGTGAAATAAATGTGCCTGCGGCCCCAGAAACCCCTTTGTTCAGGACAGTTATTTTTTTCAAACTTTGAATTGAAGACGCTGAGCCATACCTAGAATCATATGCACTCAAATGCAAACTCCTCAGAAGTCCTGTATTAATATCGTTCATTTGTTAAAGGACATCTGTTATTTCACGACATATAGAAATTGTTTTTTTTTAACGAGGTACAAATGTAGAATGGCACGTTTTGCTACTTAAAACTTAAATATGCTGCAAATGATCAGACTCCATAGGATTGTCTTGAATCGTATCACCATGTATTGTATGTTCTAAGTCTGCATGCCCAGTCAGTCCCATGCACCGTATCATCTTTGCTATCTGCCCAGCCCTGGTGAGACCACATGTTCCACCCCATGACCATGTGACCTGGGTAGGGAATGGTAAACTTTGTTTCCCCCCAGGGTATAGATGACTCACTGTCATCTGCCACTGCCAGAAACCATGAGGTCATGGGTTCTATTCCCACTTCCTCAATTAAAACTGGGGACTTTTTCTTGTGTAAGTTGTGTTGAGAACTTGTGTGTCCAACTCCTATGATTGCCTGGTGAAAATAAAATGAGCAAACAGAAAGGTAGTCTGTATAACGCAAACTCCAGCTGTCCGGGGGTTTCTCTCCCCTCCCCGCGGCGGCCAGGCGGTTACAGGACGGCGAGCCGACACGGGGCTTTATTGAATTCAGGCTAACAGAAAGGGCATAAGAGGAAGTCCTTCCTCAAGTCATGTTCCTGTTACTAAAGGTTGCTGGTTCTATTCTCGGTGAAGCATCGACAGCTGATGCCAAACGGTGCCATCCAGGTACTACCACCCCTTCGACTTGCCAAGCAAATGAAATCTGACCTCACCCGGTCATATGACTCTTCTTTTCTGCTGACATTGCTGATGAGTATAGGGGTGGGACACCTGGTGTTAGTTGCAAATGTGCAGAATCAGCAACTTTCAAAGCTGTTATTACTATCTTCATGTTCCCACAGAAGTTAGCACATAAACTGATAAAGGAATTTCAGTTCCCTGTTGCTGTAGCTTGTATATTCTTAAGGCAGTGCTTGGAATATTATAACACACCAGTTTTGCATTGACCACACACATTGTCATAGTAACCAACATTTGCATCAAAGGCAATGAACACATTATGAGAAGTGATTAGATTACAATTGTATCAAGATACAGGGGAAGAGGAGGTAGGTTTCAGGACTGGTGTTAACAGTGCCACACCTCCCTCGTGGGAACCACGTGAGATATTTGCAGGGTCAAATTGTTAAATATAGTGTTGAACATGAACAAACATGGGGGCGGGGCTGTTCCAAGGTTACCAAGTATCACGAGGAAAGCACCTTTGTTGAAAGAGGTCATTCCATTTTATTTGGTTTGTAAAGCAGCTTAACAAGCAGATAACAATTTGTAAAAATGCAGGGACTGTATCAAAGTCCAGTACTAGTATGTCTTCTGACTTATGGACAATGTCTTGTGATCTTTGGAGTCTGTTGAGTCGACAAATAATGTGAGAATACTGTGCTATCAGGTGTTTGAATTTGTTTATGCATTTAAGATATGGATGGTACCAAAGTTCAGCAGGAGCAATGATTAACTGGCACAGAATGCCCCTTAAATACATTAAGTGGTCTGATTCCCCATGCTAATCTACCCAGCAGGGATCTCCCCAGAAGTTCAGAGTACTGTAGATGCAGAAATGTTTGCGGTGGTTTTATGTTCACGGTTTTCACTCTGAACTCTTCAAACTTGAAACTTTTTGCCCACCTATGACTGTAAAGTTACTATTGTTTCAAAAATGAACTTAACACCAATGCGAATGCTCCATTTTCTACCTACTGCGAATTAAAAACCATGCAAACTTACTAGTAAATGCATTTACAGTGTCTTGGTGCCAGGGGCAATATAACCCAAGTTGGCATGCAAGGTGGTCCTTGAGGGGGTGAAAGCTCTTAGCGCTTTTCCTTATCACCTTTTAAGAATAAATGTGTAGCCTAAGCAAGCTCCCTTTTTTTCATCTACAGAATCCCGCTGACTAAGATGAAAACCGTTCGTCGTCAGCTGGCAGATGTTGGCATCACGTTTGACCAAATCCTCGACAAGGACCACAATGGGAAGTACTACAACATCAAGGATGCCCCTGAGCCACTCACCAACTACTTGGATGTAAGTTTGGGGATAGGATTTTACTTTTTGATTCCTGATGTCCCCTGAAAGTCAAGCAGAAAGTAGCATGTTAAATCAGAAAAAAGTAATCAGATTATCTGCAACGTTTAAGTGCTAGACTTTATCTTTGGATGCTAGCAGTATACACCATTGTATCTGTTGAATGCACGTACATATACAGAAATGATAACACGACTACCCCCCTCCCCACACAGGCTCAGTACTACGGCCCCATCTCTATCGGCACCCCTCCGCAGAGTTTCCAGGTCGTGTTTGACACCGGCTCCTCCAACCTGTGGGTGCCGTCTAAGAAGTGTCACCTGTCTGACATCGCCTGCTGTAAGTGTGAACTCATCCTTTTGAACATGCACCTTTCATATTGAGTGGATTGTACCTCCATTGATATGAATTTCGACATCCAATTTACCGCTGGTATCTGAGGTGTAGAAACGGTATGTTGTATTTAGACTACTGCCGTGGTGATTTTCATTATATCTTGAAGATGACCAACTCTACAGTAGAGCATGTCAATAATTGCTGTCTACACTATGCAAGTCTACATTTACATGTATAGTGAGTAAAATTCTTATAAAAGATGGAATGTAAATACAAGAGTTACAACTGTAGTAACTGTTGTTTTGGCCTAATTTGGGGTACAGGTTTTTTGTCATCTGTGATGATAACTATGGATACTCAATGTACAAAAGAAAAGCATGTAATAAATTTGTACAGTAGAATCCGCTTAACTGCACCACCCATTTGTCAGCGTTTTTGGTGCAATTATCCGGCTGGTGCAATTATGCGAAATGCCCAGCTGGACCGCACCACCATGGGCGAGGGGGTGTATTGTTAGTCAGAAACACTAGCACAAAGAAAACAGACAAAATTATTCAGTTATTAACTTTATTTATTGACCCTTTGCTGAAAATAAAGAAATGACTACGAACCTGTTTTGATTTTGCATTCTTTCATTTTTCCATGCGATCTACCGCATTACAACACACGCAATGTTACAGGGGAGGCATTCTGAAACATCGTCATGCCACTCATGGGATAACAGTTTCTGTGTTACATTACGTAGAGTGCAGTTGTTGATTTACGTAAATCATGTACCGCCAGTGGAAACTAGGAATTGAAACTAAAATTTGGTTACTGATTACGGGTGACCCGCCCGGGACCTCCCATACGATTCCTATCAACGTAACTGTCAATGGAGACCGCCTTCTTTTGTTACTCAAAACAGTTTTAAACATATTGGCGGTATTGCGCCTTTACACCGGCAGGTATCGGTTCATTTGTACCGCGTTTGCCGATTTTAGCGCACCTTTTCAGTTAACTTGTCGAGGATTTTTGAAAAAAAATTGGTGCAGTTATCCGGCATTGGTGACCATGCACGGTGCAGATATGCGGAGTCACTAATAATGCAGTGAATGGGAAGCGGTTTGGGATTCGGTGCAATTAAATGGAAGGTGCGTTTATCCGAGGTGCAATTAAGTGGCTTCGTCTGTACATGTTATTTGGTATTCTAGTTTTCTCACAGTTGGTCATCAAGATCTTTCCATTTTCCCCACAGTGTTGCACAACAAGTATGACAGCACCCAGTCCAGCACCTACATGAAGAATGACACTAAATTTGCCATCCAATATGGGTCTGGCAGCCTGACCGGCTTTCTGAGTGAGGACACAGTCACTGTGAGTAAAATATGTGTCCATTAATTGTTTTCCCTCTGATTATCCTTCTTCGGTTCATTTTGATTTCAAGGTGGATAATGCTATTTCATTATTTTCATACATCTTGTACTAGTACATTTTTGTACAATGTACAATGTAATTTAAATACATGCATGAAAAACACTGAAATGAAGAATTTTAGAAGTAAAAGTTTTCCAATAGTAATGCTCTGCAGCTCTCAAAACCGATCTCACAAGGATTTGTAGCCTTAGATATGCCTTAAATGAATGTTCATAGACTATTGACAAATTTCTGTTCCTTGGCTATTATTCTTGAGCTAAGATTGTTGATGAAATTCCTCCTCCCCCCTCCCACACAAATGATGTACCTACCACAGATCGGAGGTCTGAAGGTTCAGAACCAGACATTTGCGGAAGCGGTGACCCAGCCTGGTATAACGTTCGTGGCGGCCAAGTTCGACGGTATCCTTGGGATGGGATACGACACCATCTCCGTGGACGGCGTGGTGCCGCCCTTCTACAACATGGTCCAGCAGAAACTGGTCGACAAACCGGTCTTCTCTTTCTACCTGAACAGGTGGGGCTGACGAGCATGGCTTGATGCTGTGTCACTTGTCTAGCAAAATGATGATGCTATTATTGTTTGACAATCAGAAATATCAGTATCATAAAATGTAAAATCATATAACACCAATGCACATCAAAAAATGATCAAGTACTTTTACAGTGCTCAACTACTGTATATAAATTTTCTGGTCATGGACCATTTTAGAAAATTTTTTTTGTCTAAAGGGAAGGCCTACAAAATTTGTATTACTGAAACTACTCTGAACGCGACAGACATGGGCTGTAAAAATGTGACTCTTTGGATGGGAATAAAGTGTTACTCCACTGTGAACCTGCATGTAAATCAAACATTTGTGCTTTTCATTAATACAATCAACCACCCAGTAGAGTTATAAGTGCTGAATCTCCCACCATGCCTTGCAGGGATGCCTCGGGCACCACTGGCGGTGAGCTGTTGTTGGGCGGGACTGACCCCAAGTACTACACCGGAGACTTCACCTTCATCGATGTCACCAAGCCTGGCTATTGGCAGTTCAAGATGGACGGGTAGGTTTGAGCAGAGCTCTGTGGAGGAGATTGCCTAGTGTTTAAATTTTCAAATTGATACATCATACATACATTTTTTCTTGGATATTACTGATACTGTATAGAAAATTCAAACTATCATCATGATCAAGCATTATTTTTTATTATTTTTTATTCTTAAAACCCTTGTCCTGCGAAACCCCTATATACATGTACAATGTATATGGGCTGCACATTTCAGAGCCTTTATGTTGGTCTTGTATATGTACGGGTTGGGGGTATTTTTCAGCTGAACGCATCACACCGCAGCGAAACGCACCGAATTCGGAAGTTACTAGTCACAGCAGTGCAGAAAAAGTCAAGGGAAAATAATGTAATAAATTGTGTAAAAATGCCAGCAGTACAAGGGTTATTAAACCTACAGGTATAGATTCAAAAGTGATCCTCTAAATGTAACCATCTTTATCCCCTCACTTGCTTTATTTTGAGCATGTGTTGTTGTTGTTTTTTTAAAATGGCAGTCATAGCCATGGCAACAGGAACCTACAAACAGAGAGATCTGTAAGAATGGGAGAATATCAGGGTAGATTTTTCCCAGGTGAATTGTTTTTATTTCATCATTTTGTCCTTTGCAAGCTTTTTAAAAATGTTTTTAGGAATTTTTTACTGTCATACTTTTTTTTATCATACTACTATTATAATAGAAACAGAGATTGACACTACCCTATACACCAAAAGGTGTGGGAAAGAATGGCTTCACCTTTAAATGCATTCAAATACACAAAACAGATTTTTGAACTATATCTTCCAACACTAAAAAGATTCCGTACAGGACATGTGGTCCACCTGGAAATCTCTATTTGACACAGTGTGTAACAAGCATGCCCCCATCAAGAAGTTCAAGGTAAAGGGAACTGACCTGCCACCATGGCTCTCAGAAGACATTCGGGAGATCATGTCCTTACGTGACCAAGCGAGACATACGGCCGAAAGAACGGGGAGCGAGAAGGATTGGGAGACCTATAGGCATCTGCGAAATCACACCAAAAGACTGGTTGCCTCCAGGAAGCGAAACCATTACACCGAAGAAATCAACCAGGGCTCGACTAAGACTATGTGGAAATCCCTCCAGTCTCTGTTGGGTAAATCCAATTCTAGCAGCATCCTGAGTATGAAGGACGAGACAGGAGAGACAAGCTCCTCACCTGAAATCGCAAAAAAACTGAACAATTTTTTTGGGACGGTGGCTGAGAAGTTAGCGCGATCCATCAACACAGCCATGGTATCTATAAGCCCCTTGGAATATGTGAAGAGATCGCTCGCTCGTTTTTCATTTAAAACCATTTCCGTAGAATTTGTCAAACAGGAGCTCCAAATGCTGAACACAAGTAAAGCGACCGGCCTAGACAATCTAAACAGCAGGCTGTTAAAGGCTGCGGCCGAGATCATCGCAACCCCTCTAACAGCCATCCTGAACAAATCGCTCTCAACACACGAGTTTCCAGAGGACTGGAAGAATGCGAGGGTAACACCTATTCACAAGGCTGGCGATAGATCACTACCAAACAACTACAGACCAGTTAGCATTTTACCAACTGTTTCAAAAATCCTCGAGAGAGCTGTACATAGTCAAATGTACGAGTATCTCACAGAAAACAACATTCTCTCTGAGGTTCAATCCGGTTTTAGACCGAAACACTCGACACAGTCTGCATCACATCTACTAGTTGAGAAATGGCTGGGAGCCATGAACGATGGAGAGCTTACAGGTGCTGTATTCATCGATCTATCAAAGGCGTTTGATACGCTTGACCATGCTACCCTTCTGCAAAAACTGTTCAAGTACGGGGTTCAGGATGGACCCCTTGACTGGTTCACTTCCTACCTCTCCGGTAGAAAGCATTGCACCGCAGTTAATGGAGCCATGTCTGACTTTCATACAGTGAAGTATGGCGTACCCCAAGGTTCAATTTTAGGACCACTGTTATTCATTATTTATGTAAATGACATGCAAAACTGTATCCAAAGTTGTGAAATTTCAATGTATGCCGACGATACGGTCATTCACTTCAGCAGCAAGGATGTTGGGAACATTGAGACCGCCCTTCAAACCGATCTCGAAAGGTTGTCTCAATGGTTCGCCGTGAATTCTCTTTCCATGAATGAAGGGAAATGCAAGTGCATGCTACTGGGTACGGACAAAAGGCTAAGAAACTGCAACAACCCTAGGGTGACTATTAATGGTCAACTCATAGCTTTCTGCAACATGTATAAGTACTTAGGCATTTACATTGACAACCATCTGAACTGGAAAGGTCATGTCAAAGATGTACTTGGTAAATTAAGACGATCGATAAGTATTATGAAGCATGTTAGTCAATTTGTACCTACGTCAGCACTTCGTACTTTATACAACACTATATGTCTACCATACATAACATATGCGAGTACTGTCTGGGATACGGCACCTGAGCAAGACTTACAAAAACTTCAACGAATGCAGAACAGGGCCGGGAAGCTGCTACTGAGAGCTCCGTACAGAACACCATCAGCTGAAGTACTGACACGACTGGGCTGGAAGAACATCAAATCTATACACAGGCACCAGAAGGCTTTGCTGACATATAAGGCTCTTAATAACCTGGTACCAGCCTACATGAGACACATGTTCACATACTGTAGAGATAGGGCAACTAGAACAACACGGCAAAGCGAGTCTAACCTACTGTATGTACCAATGGTCCGTAGAGAAGTATATAGAAGGTCTATCTCCTACTCAGGTAGTACTCTATGGAATAGTCTGACACCAAACTTGAGAACGGCGCCTTCAGTTGCAACATTTAAGAATATGTTGCGTCGAGTAACTACGAACTGACTATGATTACCGAGTAGGGAAATGATGTTATATCGTCGACTTATATTTATTTGCTAAATGTGATTATGAAATGCTTGTTTGTAACGTTATCTTTGTATAACAATTTATGTTCCATTTTCCGATGGTACGTTGAAAGGACCCCTGACCTCCTCCCTTGAACTCTTGAAAAACGGCCTCGGCCGAAGAGTGTATGTTTGTGCATACTGTCAAGGTTAAATAAAGGTTGAAAAAAAAAAAAATAAAAAAATTCAGGAGTTACCCCAATTTTCGACTAAAGAGCACCAGTTTTCACTCCGCTACTTCTGATATGCAGACTCTTGACTCGAGACGAGTAGAGTATCAGACCCAACAGACAGCTAACATGCATACATGTTGTTAAATGAATTGGCCAAAATGGCTATCTTTAGCTATGCAATGTTCTTGTTCATGAGTATTTTATATGTACGTGTCCAGGGACACCTGAAAAACAGGCTGCAGGTCTGAGTTGTGATTTCTCTCTGATAGAATAAATATAGAATAAAATAAAATGTCTTGCTCAGGATCATGATCAACGGGAAGGCGTCTGACTACTGTAAGGGCGGCTGTGCTGCCATCGCCGACACAGGGACCTCTCTCATCGCCGGCCCCACTTCTGAGGTCCAGGCTCTGAACAAACAGATCGGAGCCACCCCCATTCCTGGTGGAGAGGTACGTCAAAGAACAGGGAAAGAGAAGTCTTCTTGTTGGGGTGGTTGTATTCATTTTGGTCTGACAGTATTTAAATGCAAAAGAAGGGTTAAAAAGTCAGGATGATTGGGGAAATAAGATATCAGAAGTGACCATTGATTTTAAACATTGTTGATTGTCAACCATACCATTATTTTCCTGATAGGCTGTGAAAAGAAATTTGATCAAACAAGCCTGTTATTGTGTATTTGTGTGGGTAAGTGTGCCAATCAGATACTCATTTAGTAGTATTGTACATAAGTATAGTACTAGTACTACTAGTATCCAGTATTTGATTATGCTAATACTGGTTACATTTGGGTAAAACTTCTGCCCACCCTCCAATTCACACAAACACTTACTCCTGAATACTGTTTTGGAGCATCCTTTTATATTTATACTGATTTCATAAAGTGTGTTTTCTCCCTGCCTTCATCACAGTACATGATAGACTGCAGTCAGATCAAGTCTCTGCCTCCCATCTCCTTTACGCTGGGGGGGAAGGCCTTTGAGCTGGAGGGGAAGGACTACGTCCTACAGGTATGTCAGCATTTCTTTCATGGAGTTCTTCAAAAGGTGTAGAATGTAGTGCACTGTGCTTTGTTATCTTTGGGCCATCGGTTTGGTGAATATTTACGCCCCCTCCATTCAAACAAACCTATTGTGGCAAAGTACTGAAGGTTAGATACATTTATCCCTCACTATAGTTTCAAGTCAAAATGGCTAACAAAATATTTCAGTCCCCATTCAAAACCCATTACAGTTGGAGCCCCTATACTAGCCCTTCTGTGAAAGTCTCTGCCCGTTCCTCTTACATCTACTTTCAATACGTTGCAAAGTTGGCTAATTGAAAGCCTTGTTTCTCTGGTCCAAGTGGACAATATCACCACTGCCCATTGCAGTATGAGGGTTTGATTTAGTATCATTGATTGCTATGTGATTTTGATGACTTTGCTTTTGACAATTTAAATTTCATGATAGCTATGTTGAATTGTATATTGATTTTATGCTGACTATAGTCTGATGTGATATCTTTGTGCATTTTTGTAAAGATGCAGGGCTGATAAAAACAGATACCTCCTTTTTACAATCACACATTGATTTTTCATCTAGCAAATAAAATGAGTTGATTTAAAAACTGTGAAAAAAGTACTGGACCTTTTCATAGCATAGTTTACATTTAAGTCCTCTTTATTTATAACAATCATCTTCAGACCAAATTTTATCAGAATAGCAAACACAAAGGTATCAGATCATGGTAGGATAAGTCTTTGCAATGACCCTTTTGATGTGAACCAATCAGAGCCAATTGATATGAACCAATCAGAACCAATCACAATCATGCTACCCTCAGGTGACAGAGATGGGGCAGACCGTGTGTGTCAGCGGTTTCCTCGGCATCGATGTGCCGGCCGGGCCCCTGTGGATTCTGGGAGACGTGTTCATAGGGCCGTACTACACGATGTTTGATATGGGCAACAACAGAGTCGGCTTTGCCCACACCGCTCACAGTAACACCACAGGGGTGTAGCAACGGATAGTTGTTGTACCTCCTCCACAATCCCTCCGTGTAGCAACGGATAGCTGATGTATCTACACAATCCCTCCGTGCGATCCTAGATAATGTCTTTGTATTTTACTTGTCTATACTTTTGCCCCAAATTCATTATTGTCTTCTTAGATAAGATCCGTTTCAGAATTTTAACACACAGGTGGACATATATGTTTAGTCACCTTTTAGCAGTTGTTTTTGTATACTGAACTGTGCTGGTACATTTGAGGGAGGGGAGGCTCAAGGAGTAGAAATATCTTGATGGCATAAGAAAGTTTGGGATGTATACAAACCACCTGATTGGCCAAAAGATTCAATCCATAGTACAGAAAAATACTGAAGTTAAGTTTTCCTTTCACTCTACATGAACTATTTTCTCAAGGTGAGAAATGCAGAACATGTGGTAGTAGTACATGGTACTTAAATAATGTTTTTCAGCTATTTAGAACAGCAGATCTAGAGGAGCTGTAGAATACCAAAGGAGCTGTTGTCTGTGTTACTAGTATTTGAATGTTTGTTGACTTGTCTGTGTGTCTTTTTATGAATGAATAAACAATTTTTGATTGATTGATTGATTGACTGCTATAGGTGACTCAGGGTGGCCAGACGGTGTGCCTAAGTGGTTTTCTGGGGATCAATGTTCCAAGTGGCCCCCTGTGGATCCTGGGCGACGTGTTCATCGGGAAGTATTACACTCAGTTTGACATGGGGGGGAACAAGGTCGGCTTTGCCACAGCCATGTAAATGTGCTGTGGTCCTGTTTTGTCAGTTCAATACTACTGGCAGAAATTTTCTGCCTTGAAAGTGTAGCGTATGAAGAGGTTGGGCTTAAAATTAGACTTTCTGTGACTAAAAGAAATGTTAAAAAATTTTGTCCGCATTTCATTTTGAGATTTTAAGGGTATGAAATAGATTTGAATTCTCAGTGTCTGTATTTCTGCACTTTTAACAAATGTAATGCTGCTGAATGGGAAGTTTATGGGTTTTATACATACTGTAATGATTGTACCAGCTCAATGTTAGTCTTTGTAGTAATTGTACATGAAAAGTAGCCTTTTCATATTCCACAAATATTCAGAAGTATCGTTTTGCAATGTTCACTCACTGTTTTATATAGAGATCTAGTCCTTTTTTACCAGTAAACGTTTTTGCAATGCCATCAATGCAAGCATGGGAACATTTCACTGTTCTCAACAGTAGGCACTCATAGCTTTTTAGTCTAGTGTCTTATGGCAAAATTCGTTCTGACTGTCCTTGGTACTGATTTTTCAATCACAGGTCTTTGGACACTTTTGTTACAGTAGTTACTCTTAGTTGAAGAGGAAAAGATCTAGACAAAGTGTACATGTGTAGTATTGCTGGCACTTGAATCTTTCCACAGGATATAAATATGCACAGAGATGCTCACCTTAAAGAAGTGTACGAATGAATGTGATTCTGGGAAAAGGGTAAAAATGTTTTAGAAAATTTGTGTGAGGTGATAAGAAATTCCATTGAAACAATATAATGAGATATAAGATAACAGGAATATTTGTCATTTCAGCATAGGTACATGTTTAAGATTAATGATTAGAAAGACTTGATGTTGTTACTGTCAGGTATGTTAGAAAAGCGGTTTTTAATCATGTACTTTTATCTATGCATGAATACCACTCTGAACTTGTAAGATCACTGTACTATCGATTTACATGTAACTTCTTACAGCCTACATGTAAGATGTACCCTTTTTTAGAGCTTCAATAAATCTGATGTTTGGGGAAATCTGTTCTGTGTTGTATTATTGAGTACGAGGGTAAGTCAGAAAGAATCATTGATAGCAGTATTGTTTTTGTATGAAATGAGTTGAAATTTGGCACAAATGTAAAAGAACATATCTTCTTGAGACTGACATATCTCAATTTGTTGTTCTGACTGTTCAGTGTGACTCTGGCCGGGTGGCTACATTGAAAAACCTTGGATAGAGGGAAGATCCAATACGGGCCCCTGACTTTACAGTATACACAGTAATAGTGGTTCAAGTGCTTTAAAAAAATCGAAAGTTGACCTTGAACATATGATAAAGCAAAGAGGTTAACCTCCTTGGATAAAGTTATGTTTGTACGAAGTCATTTAATTGATTTTATTAGAATTGCAACACATGGAACACAGCTATTATTGGTGTTGTGACCCTCGCACATAATATACCCGTTTTTACACTTGGGTGGAGTAAGGAAAGTCGCGTAAAGTGCCCTTTTCCCAAGGGCACAAGATCGGTGGCGTCAGGGGATTTAAAAAAGGCCACCTTGCGGTGATTTTACGAAACACAAGGGAAGCTAGCATGCTTCACTGTGTTGAAATCATGTTTTCTGATTGGCTGACAGCTGGTTAGTGGCTATGCCTCCAATAGTGATTTTGAGCAGGTGGTTTGGTGGTGGAGCCAATACCGGCCTACTAGTAATGTATATTATCATATAGCCTGATTGACCAATCAGAAGTCTCCATTTCATATCCCACAGGCTTCTTCTTATACTTGCATCACACGGGCTTCCATTGTTATTACGGATCATGGGCAAGGCGGGGGGGGGGGGGGGGTGCAAGCGGCACATTGCCTTTGCAACGCGTATGGGTTACTAGTACTGTACTAGTATTCTTTTGAATGAAGAAGAACGCCAATGTCATGATTGTAATGATTTGAATCGTAAATTTTCCATATCATTATCTGTGTTCAGGCTAGTATGATTACAGCAATGTGGAATTTGTCAAGAGTTACAGAGGCAATGCAGGATGTCTGCCTATTTGTTCTTCTTGCCTGCAAGCCAATTTTTCCTTGCCAGAGGTAATGTTTACGGATGGCAGGGTGTAAAAGTAGGAAGAGGACAACAATTAAATTACAACACCGAAGACTAACTAGTACTCATTGTTTCTAAAAAAAGACATCATCAAAGATTTATCACTTTGAATCTAGTGGGATACTGTGAATGTTAGAAATCCCATCTAAATATATCTGTAATCATAAAACTCAACGGCAGAAATGTACCATGATATTCAGTTTAATAGTTAAGTTTAAGTATCCCAGAGGGGTGGCGCCCATCTACATTTTTGTAGCCCTTGAGCCACACATTTGTGAAAGTCACCACAGCAGGGGGCTGGTCCGCTGGTAGTGATGTGTGTTTAAATACTCTTTCACAAATGCTGAGTGCTAATCAGAGAAAGCAGGATTTACCATTTTTAGAGTCTTTGGTTTTACCCGGCCGGGGATCGAACTCACGACCTACCGTGAACACTCTACCCACTAGGCCATTGCACCGGTGAAATCTTACAATAATTTTTTTGTTTTTTTCACGGCGCGCGACGTTTCAGTGTACAACCACTATATCAAGGTTATGTACAAGGTTTCCAAACTGTTCCGTTTAAATGTGTAAAAAGAAACTGTCGTCAGGAGTGCTCTATGAGGCCAGCACGTGGCCTGGTAGGTACTAAGGTACTAGGTAGGCTGGCAATTGGACTAGACTTATCATCAATAATAAACTTCACATCACAGCCTACTTTCGGTACAGGGTTCAGCATAGTTGTAGAACCTGCTCTTTATCGTAAACAGAATTAAGAAGTCACATAATATCTCTAGGTATGATGTTAACGTTTATGATATAACGAGTAATATTACATAGTCCTGACTCCTGATTACGACACAGATCAGATCCTGGTAATCTTATTCTTAAACACTCAGTGGTTTAGGGGTTGCATCCATTCTTTGGTCTATCTATGCTACCAGACGTGGTAAAAGTACCGATTTTACATGTTTCTCATGCAGGTGATGTTGGAAAGTTTTACTTTCCAGCTGGGCCCTTGTATTTTCCTTTTTAAGTACTACGAGCAAAATTCGTTAGAAATTGAAACTTTTTAGCTAAGTTTAGCAAAGAGGCGTTTAGTTTCTTCATAACTGTCTCCAGCTTTGGCTGACTTTTAAATATTACATACACTCACTCACTCACTCACTCACTCTGCAAGAAAACATTGCAGTAAACAACTTGGGCCAAATTGACTGACACCTGCACGTGCTCATACCCCCAATTGGTCTGTCAGCAGCCAAGCTATCATCTTCTATCTGCGGATTCCATGCTCGGGGTAATTGCATTACTAAAAAGATGACCCAGGAATTAAATTGTCTCCAGCGATATGATTCTTCATACCACAGATGAGACAGAAGATCATCTGACAGCAGGTGTTGTATCTTTTTTTTTTACAGATATTCATACTTTCCAATCCAACTTAGATTTCTTACCAAACATCTTATTTAAGAATTTGTTACTTGCTACGAAAGCACATGTACAGCCAGAACAAGGTAAGAGAATGTAATGTTAGTTGTGACAGTATATTTTTTGTTGTTGTTATGATGCCTCAGAATACCGTTGATTTGCTCGGGACATATTTATGTGGCTAGAAGCAGACAAAGATCAACAGTTTTATAGTTAACATGATCGCTCTGGTTTGGAAAAGCACCACGGACGATTATTGTGGAAAAGTTGAGTGCGACATCTCTTATAACTAAGAGTTTGGTCCGAAATGCAAGAAAACGTATTTATTTCATTATAATTTTTTTTAATATCATAATGTTCACAGTTGTATCAGAGCGCATGTCGTTTTGTTTGGTACTTCTTACTTTCCTTCCTTCCTTCCGTCCTTCATTCTTCCTTTCTTGCAATTGAATATCATTGAAATGTTGAGAGGCAAAAATTCTGAAAAAAATTCTGATCCAAAGGCTAATGTTTTAAGTTATTTGCCAAATGCTGGCATTTTGCATGTTCCTATTCGGCGGTCCTCATCTTAAGAATTAACATGCTGACGCTTGCATCGCTCTGTTTTCGTCTGCCAGTGTTGGAAGGTTTCATGTCTCTAAAAGTCCCTTTTTATCTGTGCGTTGGCAGTTACTTGATCATGGGATCATGGTTCTGTTTTAACTGTTTCACACGGGAACTGTGTGGATGATGTTGTGTTTTTTATCGTCTTTGATTTACTGTTTGCACTTTGCAGATATGCTATAGGACAAAATGTAGTTTTCGAGTTTTCACGGCTATGACATAAAATGAAGCCAAGTTGCACTAGCGCGCATACCCTGTCGATTTTCTGTCGTTTTGTCGGATATAGTGATTGTGATTTCGATGAAGTCGACATTTCTTGAAACATGAAACACAAATACATTTCTTTAAACACCAACTGGAATGTGAGGGTGCAAACATGTGAAGCCGGTAGTTACATTTAGGGATGATATCACATCGGCGTCACTTCAATCTTCCCTTTCTAATCCTCAGGGTACTGGTACCCGTTTCAGCTATGCAACCCTAGCTACGTAGATATACAGCCAAAAACACCCTTGCGTCCATTGAAAGTGTCGTAGCGTCAAAATTGTCCGTTTGTTGTTGTTGTTGTTGTTGTTTTATCGCCATCACTTCATAGAGACAAATCTGAGACATAAATCCACTTCGCAGATGATCAAAGAACTGTCCTGATCCCTACATGATCGTCTCATCCAGGCGACTAGATTGTAAGCAAGATTAACATATTTTTTTTTGATTTAGTGGATCGATATCTTCATAGATCCGTGAATAGTTTCATCAGGTTGGTAAGTCACTGAATAAAAAGACTCTTTTTACACAACCAAGAGATTTATGCCACAGACGTTTCGGTGACCATCTGTCACCTTCTTCAAGGCAAGGCGATATCTTCATAGATTTACCCTTACCTTTGCACGAAAATATAGTTTTGTTTTTAAAAAGATAGCGATTTTTTTATATGGTTACGATGGAGACGATCTGAAAATACGTAGCCAATGTGCGTTTTAAAATTCTCTTTTTGTCATCAGAGAATGAGGAAAACGAACACCTTGAGTTTTCTTATAGATCGTTTTATAAGAAAAAATCCTTTTCACATCAACTTCAATCCAAAGTCGAATTTTGTAACATCCTTACATCCTTTATATAGTCCTCTACTTGTCTTGCCCCAAGTCACTGTCTGACAATGCTTTACCCCCCTCCCTCTGCACTATTCCATCTAACAACTTCAAATGTCAAAATAACGCGGAATCTATTCTCTGTTGTTTTTGTTTACAAAGGAGACTAAAAGTAGTTTGGTTACCAGACAATCACGTGTAGTTTGTGACATTTTTTGCGGATTTGGTAAGGAAATTAAATTCTGCAGAGCGGACGTACTTCTGATATTGCCCAACTCCCGGACGTAACCCCGCTGGATTATGATCGGGGCGGCGGTTTTTGTGCCCGAAGCGCAGGTCCCAGACGTATCAAATCGTAATCACCAGTTGGTTAATTTTCCTGCTTTTCATTTGCTGGGCTGGGGAAAGCGGATAATCCACATATTAGCGTTGTGCAAACAACCACCACACTTTGAAACCGATGCCGAGGCGTCACCTGTATAGCACATCACGGTGTTAACGTTGGCAGAATCGTTAACCTAAAGCAAATGTATTTTTCGCCTCGTCCATTCTTGTTTTTCAGTGACTTGGACTACGTACTGAGTCAGTTTTGTTATAATAGCAGACGTTCGTCTGATCAAGCACACAACCGAAAATTGGCAAGTTTCACGCTTTGTAAAAGGCAACAGTGTAAGATTTGGCCGCACACCGCCGTTTACACATCCCATGAATCCCAATTATTTTTAATTTTCATGTGTCACAAATGTCGGGATAACGTGTATCTGCACGGCACAAGAAGAAGAAACGAATGTTTTCCAGTTTTCCAAACAAAACAATTAAAACACCTGCCCATTGAAAAGTGCCTTAGATTCCATTCCGGTCGGTACAAAGTAGATATGACGTCTTATTATCCCTTACATATCATGAATAATCATGGAGTACCCTATATGTAGATTTAATAAAAGAAAGCCAGTAGATCTGTTTATTTCATTTCATTCCTAACAAAAGCTTCGTTTACTCGACTTCACTGTGTGAGGTAAAGTGTCGAATTATTGCTTCGTTTTCCACGTCACTGCGCGGGAGAACGGATCCTCTCTCATTTCTTAATTTGCCAAAGAAAGCAGCTTAGTTCGATTATTTACGCATTCGTATTTACGGCATTCGGCAACTTTTGAAATTCCTCCCCCTTCCGAAGGTTAAGCCGTAGTGCTAGCAACCTTCACAAATCGAATTGTCGTCCAGTTTCTCCGTAATTTGTAGCCAATTCTTGCGGGCTTATCGCTTGTTGTTCTACCCACCTATTAGCCACACACAAGCATCAGTATGTCAGAGGTGACCGGCAGCCCGTGCGACCCTGAGACCGCCGGACGCGACAGCGGAGAGGGCGACGAAGTCCCTCGGGAGCAGGACTCAACCATCGCCGAAGAGATGCCAGAGGACTGCGGTGACGGCAACGCGGAGACTACTGCCGACGAGGACGCACTGGCAAATTTTCGGCATAAGTTCTCCATCCGAAGTCTTCTGGGGATAGAAGCTCAGTCGTCGGCGGACATGACGAGAGACGGGGCCGGGAGTCAGCGGGAAGACACGCGGAAGGACACAGGTATGAGAGGTGGCAACAAAACTTTCTTGCACCAATGTACGCGCTTTTCGTAGTTTTTGTTTTCATCCCTTCCCTCTCCTTTACTAAAACCGTGTCGCCATCAGACTCTTTCGGTGACTGAAAAGTAGGAGAAATGGACAAAATAGCCTGAACTATTTGCCATCGGAGTTCGCCTGATAAAGGGAGATATTCGTGCCCCACTGAAGGACCAAGCCCCTCATAGGCGTACTCTCCGACTTCGTTTTGACGTCTTCTTAGGTTTTTTTCGGGCTTTCTATTTTGTCAAGTTTTCTCTTTGTCCGTTTAGCTGGCGGACAAAAAGAAAACATTATAATTAGAAAGTCCGATAGAAACGCCTAAAACGACGTGCCGAACAAGCCGGGGCACCTCTGCTTGGAGAGTACTAAAGGAGCTCCCCTGACAATTTCTGCTATTTTTTTCAGCCCCCAGCGCAGCGGAGATGAGACTGCTCTAGACTTACTGTAACCCCATTTTGTTGAATTATGATGAAGATCTGTAATATATATTTTAAAACAAATGCTTTATTTGTGTGGATATCAACCAGTGGATGTTGTCTGAGATGTTATATCCTTCCATGGATTAGTACATTTGCAATTATGATAGAAATTCAAAAAAACAACATATTGTATTTTAGTATTTTATATCATGTGTCATTTCATCCACGAAAAAGCGACATAATGGGTGATGACATATGCCGTACCTGGCAACAAACTGAATATCTCTGTCGCCATAATTCTCACTATCATATTCAATTGATAACCCTACATGTAGGTTAGTGACTCCACATCGAGTCTATACTAGCAGAGTGCGCGGTCGGTTTTTCTCGACGTTACGCGTTGTTATCTTTTTCAATATGGGATATTTGGAGCATTTTGATCGCATAAAGTCTTAAATGGGAATGGTTAATGGAAAAATTAGTGGCCATGGATGCGTTGCGTTCCTTTGCGGTTCTCCAAGTGCATCGCTCGCCGAATCTTGGCTATTCAACTTAATGCGAAACTAACAGCGGGAACAGATTCTGACTGGTTCTGGAAAGGCACGACACAGAACATTGTACGTAACCTAATGTGCTTGTTTCGCGAAGCAGAGGCCATATGAGACTCAATTTATTAATTTAATGACCAATTTTCTGATGCTATAGGGCTGAGATACTATAATATCTGCTAACAGGGCAGCGTAGGGCCTTCCTCATGAGTCATAATGTTTTCCATTCTAAAATCTCAACAGAATGGGTGATCATGACATGGGGTGTTTCATACATTCATATAGAGCTTATATATGAGAAAAAACCTGTTCATTAATTGTTCTTTTTGTACAACACTTGCCGCTGCTTGTATGTATATATAGCAAATGTTATGCGTTGTTTGTACGTGGACGTGGTAGGGAGAATATTATGTATAGGTTGCTAAATTTGATCCAAATTTCAGTCTTTATAATTCGGAGTTATGTGCGAGAACGAAAATGTTGGTTATTTTCACGCGCGGCCGAGAGTATATTTCTCTCCGTCTGAATCGAAGTAAAAAGCTAGTAGGAATATCAGGAGACCTTTATTTCTTTACTACTTTGCAACTTATG
Organism: Branchiostoma lanceolatum; assembly: GCA_035149815.1. Lineage (NCBI taxonomy): Eukaryota > Metazoa > Chordata > Leptocardii > Amphioxiformes > Branchiostomatidae > Branchiostoma > Branchiostoma lanceolatum. The sequence goes on along the minus strand of CM068868.1, from coordinate 10,623,824 downwards.
AAAAATGTTACATATTGTAGCTCAAGCACTTGTGTGGATATAGAACCGCACAGATATCACCGCGTATATGCATATTCTAATAATCAACCCTTCTGTTATCATAATTTCTTTCAAATTTTGCACATTCATGACTTCTTATTCATCATACCGTATATTAATATATAACACTAAAATTTGGATCCCTGATGAAATACTGATTTGTACTATGAAATATCGCAAACACAAACGTGGGAAGTAGACCTGATTGGAGAATGTCAAACGCTGAAGGCTATTCACACACGGACCCTCCCCCGCACATTTCTCCCTGTCTGACAACTTAGGAATTTCGTACGAACCACAGTAAAACCTAACATGTGCTATGCTGGTTGTGGATGTAGCGTTATCTTTCTTGTTGTCTCCCGTTTGGATATTCCTGTATCATTTTTTATCTTCGCCGTGTACTATAGTACTCGGGGAAGATTATGTTTTCGGTTGAGTCAGCTGTTTGGTGGGTCTGTATGTATGTCAGGAGCATAACTCAAGAGACCTTTGATGAATCTTTATGATTTTTGGTAGGTGTGTAGTGGTTGTGCAAAGGAAGGTCAAGTTCAAAAATGGTTCACCTTGCGTTTTTCAACAGTACTGCAGCGGACTTTTAATTTTTGTGCGTTTGTATGTAGGCAAAAAAAGTGACGGAAACGTTGATGGATCTTCATGATTTTTTGCAGGTGTATAGATGTTGTGAAAACGGAGGTCAAGTTCAAAAATGGTTCTCTTGGCATTTTCCGTCGGTACTGCAGCGGGCTTTGTGTGGATGTGTATTTCGTTGTGGACAACATAACTCAAAAAGCTGTTGATGGATCTGTATGATATTTAGTGCATGGGTAGAGTTTACAAAAAGAAAGGTCAAGTTCGATCATGGGCCTTCTAGCGGGTACCTAAGGTACTGCAGCGGAGCTTCAAAATTTTAGAGCATATTTTCTGAAAGTGCTATGGTCATGATTTTTGTGTGGTAGATAGCTCACGCCACAGGAATTAAGTTGTGTAAGTTTGGGCTCCCTAGCTTCTTGTTTGGAACTGCAGTGAGTGTTTTTGTTTTGACCTTCGGACATGAATAACTTGAGAAGGGGTCGACAGATCGTCGTGAAGTTTGGTATGTAGAGAGCTCAGATGGTGTTTTACACAGTCAATGACTTATTATGCAAATCAGGAGCTAATCTGCATAATTAGTAAGGATAGTTTGTAAATCCAAGTACATTTCACAATGGGCCATGTGACAGTGTTCCCGAAACAGGTCAACAGAGGGCCTTGCCTAAAAGTATAAATAAACGAATTGGGCACATAAATAAACAGTTGGGACAGCCTCACTACACTCCAAGCAGATGTGTGGGTCCGGTTGGTTTTTAACGTGTTCAGTTTAGCCATTTGTGTCCAACACATGGTTGGAGACATAACGGAAAGGGGACAAAATAGAAAGCCTGAAAAAAGCACCTAAAAACATGTCAAAAACCAGCACTCCTCTGCTCAGAGAGTACACTGCACCAAAACTGCACCACTGCTAGGTATTACCTAGTACCGTATGAACAAGTCACATGTATGTCTTACAAAATGTGTATGATATGGAGTAAAGATTTATTTTATTCATATATATTGACTGTACCATTTAATCATAACTTTCAATATTTTTGATGACCAGTTATAACATATATCAGCACACTATACACATATACTAGTCCTGTACCACCAAATGATTTTTATCCCTATCTAGACTGGCTTCATTCTCCCCAAATCGTAACTTTCAAATGGTATGGTGTATGATCAAATTTGCTGGGGGTGATAAGCATGTAAATATTAATCACTCTCCTTAATAAGCCTTTATTATTCGGCGAAGATAATGTGTTCGTGGAACTCTAGTTTTAGCATTGTTTGCTGCACGTGTGTTCGAAGCGTTCTCGTAATGCTTATCTTTCTTCGCAAGCATCATGCAGATTTGAGTAGCATAAATCGAATCATTTAGTACAAGGAGTACCGATATTAGTGCGGAGAATATTTTGCATCTCAGCGTGGTAAAACCGTGATATGATGTAATTGTTTGCTTTCGTAGCATTGCATGGTGTACACAGATTTATAGAACATAGACCCTCTGTTAAGCTTAAAAAAGAATGATCTTAATTCTATTTGTCATTTGGGCTCACTTTGGCATTGATATCATTTTGCGTACACAACAAACTTCACGGCCAAACCCTTAACATGAAATTATCTAAGGATGATACACAGCTGATAATCTTTTAATATTTTGTTCGTTCATCCTGAGCACCTGCCACCCGGAGACTTCATGTTTATTTACTAGTATTACTACAAATATGTTTCCTTTGTTTCTAGGAAAAGAAATGAGTGAAGACGATAAGAAATCAAGCAAACCTGCGACCAGCGAGAAGCCGAAAAGGAACCGGACTACTTTCTCCACCAGACAACTGCAAGAGTTGGAGAGAGCCTTTCGCCAGACGCACTACCCTGACATATTCATGCGCGAAGAACTGGCCATGAGGGTGAACCTGCCCGAGTCACGTGTGCAGGTTAGGCTAAATGTTGTTATCTATTTGTTACCTTCGCCAAGAAGGTTATGTTTTCGGTACCGCTTGTCAGCTGTGTGTCCCTTCTGCCTACATAAGAAGCTGTGGATTGGTCCCTACTATATTCGGTAGATGGGTAGGGGCCGGGAAAACGAAGATCAAGTTCGATAATGGGCCGCCATGTTTATTTATAAATCTTTAGGGTAGTCCCTCAACAACTCACCAGAAAATTAATGACACCCTTGAGCCACTAGACAGGTATGGCTTCATTCTGCTCCCTGCCTTGCATCAGATTGTTGTTATTGTTGTTGTTTTTAAAGATAATTATCTTTCCTTACAATAAACAGAAAATCCTGCATGTCTAGGCGTCTCTTGTGAAAATACTTCCATGCTCCACTAAAGTTCTAAACACATGTTCGATGTCTCTGAAAATGGGGGCCCCGTGATCAAGTAGGTTCCTGGAGCAGTACAACAGCCTCATTATCTCCATGAAGAATGGAGATATTGTTTTTGGCGTGTCTGTCTGTGTCTCTGTGTGTCCGTCTGTGTTTTCGGATTTTGTGGTCAGCATAACTCAAGAACCTCTGGATGGATCATGATGATATTAAGTATGTGGGTTGGCGTTGTGAAGACGAAGGCCTCCGAGTATGTGGCCTTGGTGCTGCAGCAGAACTCCCTTATTAAAAAATCATTTGGCCTGGACGTGTTATGGTCTTGATTTTCACTCAGAGTCGTACCTAATGACTGTACTCTAGATGAACAATGTCCGATGATATGTTTCCCGTCATGCCACAGGTCTGGTTCCAGAACCGCCGAGCAAAATGGCGGAAGCGTGAGAAGCACCTGCACGACATGGGCGACGTGGAGTTTCCCGACGGCTCCCGAGAGCGTCTCCACTACGGACCCTTCTCACGGTTCGACCCCCTTGGGCATTTGCCCCCCTACCCTCTGCTCGGTCTGTACCCACACCTCTTCCCAACCCAAGGCAATCCACTGCTCCTAAACATCCCCAAAGCAGTGGGCTACGGGGCACCATTCATGGCCTTCCCCAAAAAACCTGCAGTTGCCGAGAACGTTACTAGTACATGCCCAGCACATGCACAAGAAACATCACCGGCTGAGTCAGAAAAGGAAGAAAAAGAGGACTGAAAGTAATAAATAGCAACAAAAAAAAGAGCCGACATTTCTGCATGTATATTTTGCTGTGATTCAGTGATAGGTTTTGTAACTTCTACAACTTTTGGCTTTCTTTTGTCTTCAAGATATTTGGCACCCGCCATCATTTCTTTCACATAAAAATAAACTTGAAATAAAACGAGCATGCAAGTGAGGCAGGGCATATTTTCTCCGTGTTCGTCGAGCTTGCGATAAGAACAGTTCTCTCAATTTCCCCGATTGCCTGATATCAACATTCGAATTGAGCCTGGAAACTTGGTCATGACTTATATCATCATGCATTTTCCACTAGGGAAAATCAGTAAACGCAAGGACATTTTGTTGTTAACTGTACGTTTCAAACATAATTTTTTCATTATGTTTACATGAAGAAAACTTGCAATTGGTCATGGACGGATCGAGAGTATTATTTTCTTAATTATCTGTTGTTTATTGTTGATATATAGACCTCCTAACCTTTTGATTAAAACATTGGCAACATTACATTTATTTAAACGTACATCTCAAGGAATCGAAAGTGACTATTTGCTCAACATTTTGGAGGGGGTAGTTTTACCAAAACGTACATATGATACCACTTGATAAGAGGAAAAAGAGGACACTGTTATCGCTGTTACAATAATTAACGAGTGATAAGTAGTAATTTTCAGATATCCAGTTGCCATTTATCACTGCCGTTGTATATATCACTGTCTAAAAAATTACCCCTTTTTTCGCACCTGTAGAAAATAGGAAGGAATATTGATTGTATCATTTAAACTTGTAACTTTGAAAATTATACGTATACTAAATGTATATCATCAGTCAGTATGTGTACGGTTGACTGTGGATGAATGCGTGTCTTATGACGCCTCCTTATTGTGTCGATAAACAATCACGAACGTATATTCTATCTTATGACCTTGATCTTATGAAGAATCAATAAATGTTCGATGTGAGAAATATGCATGCTTTTAATTAACGCCCTGACCAATTCTATCATTGAAACGCAAGCCGTAGAAAATATCAATGAATCATCTTTGAGGATATGGCATCAAGATTTGGGCTGTTTTAAGATGGGAAGGGACAGATCGTTCACGTGCAGAACTTGCAAATTTGTTCAAACATAACTTTTATCCATGTGCCTGTGGGCGTTTGTACTGGGGTGTGTTCAATAACATCATCACTTCTCAACGTAGCTGGACATGAATTTCCTCGGCAGTGGGTAAACCCTGCCCCGAAGAAATCGTTCGCCCTCTCCAGTGGTGTAAGCAGACACCAACGGGCCAAACGAGGCGATACTAGCCGCTGACATCGTTATGTTCGTGTGTGGCTAATACGCGCGTAGAACAAAACATGGTATGACCGCAAGAATTGGCCCCAATTATGTTGAAACTAGACGACAATTTGATTTGTAAAAATCCATCGGAGTTGCTAGCTTGCTGGCTTAACCCTCGGTAGGAAAAATGTCAGAAGTTGCCGACCGTTTCAATCCACAAAGAAAACCTTCTCTACAGTTGCTTTCTTTTAGAAAAGAAAACTTAATAAAAGCAACAAAGACTGGCTTTAATTATGGCAGAAAACATACAATATTGACTATTTAGCAAGGAATTTTAAGTGTAATCATAATACGTTATGTCTACCTTTTATCAAAGAGAAGTACATTTCAGGTATCCCTGAGAACTGGGTGGTGTAATTGGTTTGCGGGAAGACTGAAAGAAGTAGTTTATTGAAATCTCCGACTTATTTCTGTCTAAATGAAGAAAAAAAGATTACTGGATAGAAACTAATTTTCTGCAACCAGATGTATCAAATCAGTTGCTATATTAAAGAAGTTGGTTGTAGACATCTAATACCATCTTACACGAACAGGTACATGTACACCTGGGACTCACGTTGTAAACTACATTGCATCAGAAAACTGAGACAGTCCTTTTTAAGATATGCTGAGAAATGTAGAGGGAAAATTGTGTTGGACAATATCAGCTACTTCCTACTGCTTAGAGTAAGAGTGGAATCGCGTAAAAGACACAGTTTTTCCCTCAATATGGGAAAATATGTTCAAAACAAGACAGGTACAGTCAGTGTAGGAAGGAAAGGGTGAGAATGGTGTTTGGTTGGTATCAAAAGTAAACAAACATATCAAGCGCCTTTCCTTGATTAAATTTACATATGGATCAAAATTTGAGAGGGATGGCGTGAATAATACATGCTCATCTTACATGGAGTAAAGTGGAGTTTAGAGCCCTGTACGAGGTATGGTATGTTCTGCCGTGTATAACTTGACGTTTGGGAAAGATATCATTTGTATCAAAAGAATTTTATCCAAACATGGCACATGTAACTATAGTCACTCAACTTTTCATACATACCTAACACACACACACGCACACACACAGAGAGAGAGAGAGAGAGAGAGAGAGAGAGGGAGAGAGAGAGAGAGAGAGAGAGAGAGAGAGTGAGAGAGAGAGAGACACTCACTCACACACACACACACACACACACACACACACACACACACAAACTAAGTCACACACACATACACAGTGTGATGTATACTAAACTGCACTGAACGTACCCACCTCGTCGATATCAGTTTCAATGTGTGGCGGTTGTTTACACAACACCAATATGAGTATAATCGGCTTCCCCAGCCCAGCAAATGAAAAGCAGGAAAATTAACCAAATGGTGATTACGATTTGATACGTCTGGGACCTGCGCTTCAGGCACAAAACCGCCGCCCGATCATAATCCAGCGGGGTTACGTCCGGGAGTTGGGCAATATCAGAAGTACGTCCGCTCTGCAGAATTTAATTTCCTTGCTAAATCCGCAGCAAATGTCACAAACTACACGTGATTGTCTACTAACAACTGTTTCATCTCCTTAAAAAGACGGTACAGAATTCGAAGAGAGTCACAATTGTGAGATTTTTAAAAAACGCAAGAAACGTCACAGAAGAAGCAAAATCTGGTGTATCATTCATGAAAAAAAGAGAGTTTTACCTGGTTAATTATTGAACACTAAAGGGAACTGCATCAAAGTCGAGCACCATTTTCTGTTCTTGTACTGACATTTTTACTAGCTGCAGCTTTTCTATACACCAGGCATTTGAATAGGATGGAAAGCGTGATATTAAGACGAGGGAGCAAGAAAAAAAAAATTCAACAAAGGAGTCGACGTCGCCAGCAATGGGACTGATCCAGAAATCTAGAACATGTTTTGGAAAGGTGTAACTATCAGCTGTCTCCATTTTCAATCAACGGCAGCAATAGAACATATAATCGCACTGCCATACGACATGTTCTTACTTGCCTCAGAACATCAATGGGTGTCTACAACACCAGAACTCGGCTTGAGTAAATCTGGTTATGTCGACACAAACGCGGTTGTAAACAGGACAAAACTGTAAGCCATATGCCGAAGTTACATTTCTAAATCAGATTAATGTTATCGTTATTTACGTATACTGTTACTGGCATGAAACCGAAAAGTCTAGACTGGAGACGCTTCAAATCACAATATGTTGGTGAATTCGAAACGCAAACAGAATGTTACTTTGAAGACGTATATATATTGAAGTTTCATTCTTTACGATATCCTTGGGTGTCTAGCTTGAAACCCTGGGAGGACATGTAAACATTGGAAGCTCTCTTTTTCTTTTACTTCTACCAACAGTACAAGCTATGTAGAAATTGATGCGAATCAGTACGCTGCTTCTTTCACTTAGTAGCAAGGCCAGGAGAGTTACGTCCAAACTGCTTTTCCAGAGCTTACAACTTGCTCAGATAAACCTCCTTGTAGACTTGGTAACTGCGAACGATCCCTGTCAACATTATTGCCTCAGAAATGTATCAGGATTGAAAAAAAGTGGATCGGCCACCTACTTGCTTTATGCAAGTCAACCGTAGTCAGTATATACACGTGGTATATATCAGTTGAGACTATAGGATGTTTGCGTGTGACGTCATATACACCATGCTGATTGTTTGAACCTGCAAAAGTCGGACCTAAAAACGTACACGTATATACTGTGCAATTATATCATAATTACTTATAACTGTACAATATTCTAGCTTGAAAATACCCCAAGGTGCCATCCACACCAGTCAAACACCTCAGCTAAGATATAACGTTAGGTGAAGACGAAAATATGGAAAAGACTCTTCTCTCTCATCCGGGACATTAACGTATAGTGACGTATCATGCGTGGGAGACAATTTACTCCGAGTGTCATCTTTACAGTAATGCAATTATAGAGAGTATTGGATGTTTAGATACAAAAGGACAGCTACTAGCAATCTCCTTCACTAGTGATAGACCAATTGAGTGGCGGGCCACGTGGAAGCATCTGTCGATTAACATCTGAGCTGTTTATTTCTTTATTCTTTTTCTTATCTGAACGCGAATAAGCAAAGAAAAGGCATCCTCGTCCACCAGGACCTTTCCGCTCTACGTTACATCGCTCGCGGAAAAGGCCCTGGTAACACGGGGTGGCATCCATGGTTATTGCAGGTCGACGAGACTTGCTCATGAATAATTAATGAGCTAACCCTTATTTGGCACAAACGGCAGTTGTACCTCATGAATAGTTAATGAGCTAGCCCTTATTTGGCACAAACGGCAGTTGTAGCTCATGAATAATTAATGAGCTAGCCGTAACACGTAACCTGATTGGTTGATAGCTTCCCAGCGTTCTTTGCGCGTTTGCTTCCGATGAGTGGAAGCAAATGGGTTTTAACCCCTCTGATTGGCTGAAGCTGTTTAAGAGGCTCGACCTGCAATAACCATGGATGCCACCCCGTGTTACCAGGGCCTTTTCTGCGAGCGATGTAACGTAGAGCGGAAAGGTCCTGGTGGACGAGGATGAGAAAAGGAAGTATGATAACAATAAGAAGGGAATGACGGGTGTATGAAACATGCACTGTATAGAAAATAATAAAAACAGTTTACAGGATCGAAGAAATACGGAAGGACGGAGGGACATATCGTGATAAAATTGCAACATTTCAACACACATTCGACATAAGAGTGACTGTTAGGGTCCATTTCTTACATGGTGGGGTGCACTATGTCCAAATTGTTGAAATAACAAAATAATGTACTGCTCTTTCTAGAAGATAATTAATAAATCCTGTACATATCACGAGTACTAGCAAAATTCGAAGTGAGTAATTTCAGTGCGCTGAAAGGGTGAAAGTAAATGACAGAATAATTTGTAAGAATGTGCATGAAATGAACCTTCATATAAAATCAACAATAGATTAGCAAAATATATCATAATCCCCTATGATGCCAAAAAAAGATGGAGGGATATACGTACGTGTATCTTCATTTTATGTTTCAATGGATGAAAAGATTTCTTTTCCGTTGATGAAGGGCTATAGAACACCAATGGGGGCTTACATGCATGCAGAAGTGAGATGTCAAGTCACGTGCACATTCAATGCTTTCAGCACACGCATCCTCCATGAATGACCATGATATAAGCTAGTGTATTCTTTCCCTTACGTATGTAGGGTCATGTAGTATGTAACACCAGACAGAACACTGCAGTACCTGACCAGTTCGCAAGTAGTTGCTGTACTGTCCAAACGCTCGGTGTGAAAATGTTTGACAGCAAAGTGGTTCATTATTGAATATTGAACTAATCGACATGTCTGACGGCTTATTGGTGAGAATTAAATCAATCATGATCATGAGTTATTGCTTTAATTCATACAGAAGACCCCCTGCTGCCTCCTCCTCTGGTGAAGACCCCCTGAAGCATATATATATATATATATATATATCTTGTCGAGAAATCTATGGTGGGCGAACTGCTGGGTGGCGGCTTAAGCTTATTAATAGGCAACCCGTTCAAAACGTTAAAGCCAAATAACCGAAGATTACTATGTACGATAAGAATTCAATTCAATCGCAATTCGGCAGAACAAAAACTAAAATCTAATTGACTTATTTTCAATAGAAAATCAGCCAAAGAAACGTTGCAGACCAATCAAACTTACAATAACTGTATCAAATGGTATCAATCAGAAAATAATTCCATACTACCTTACTCTCTGTTAAATTGATTTATTTTGCAGTAAGAAGTTAGCTTGTATGAATGCTTCAGATGTTGATTGAGGTTATTGATCATTATATATGGGATTATTAATCCAATGTTGTCTGCTGTAGTCTCACATCTCCTCACTCAATTTGCGCCAATCAGCTAGCAATAAGGACTTAACGACAGGCGGTATTTCATAGAGCTAGAATGCATGTAATGAGAAAATAGATGAAGGGGCATGTTCATCTTTGAAAATGCTCCAGTACAAATACACACAGAGCAATTTCTATTTCATACATGGCGGCATAAATCTGTTTTCTCTAGAAAATGTGGTGTACTTCGTGTTTTCGATATGATTGTTTTGTTACATTAACTGCAACACTACAACAGAACATGCTATGGTCATTCTCGGATCAGTATTAGGATGATGTGTCTAATGCCACTACCTACAATGTGTGTGTTCATTGAATTTGAACTTTCTTTGAAAGCAGTGGAAAATAAAAATTCCACGTTTTCGATGATTAGTGGGTTGGATGATTTCAGATAGCCTGGAATCCACACCTATTATAGCTCCCGAGTCTCTCTCCGCAAATAAACCACGCACAAAAAGTTTGGAAACTTTACTTTGATTGATCATATTTCCATTGTTTTTTTTATCAATTTCAATGTATTATATATCGTTGGAAAGCTTGTGTAATTTCCTTTCCTATGATACCCTACTCATTATAATTGCAATCTAATGGAGCGAGCACCAGGCCTGCTTACGCGAGTGGGTTGTAGAAAAAAAGTGCCCAAATTTCCATAATAGTGTCAAACACCTATAGCGCAGCGCCAAACCCATTAGTGGTGGTGTCGTCCAAATCGTGAATGGAACAGTGTGTGGTGGAATGTTATGTTCACAGCTAGAGATAAGAGAAGGTTTATTTCGACTGTTGGATGGGTAAATTAAAGTGTTGGGGCGGCTAGGAGAACCCTATGCTGACTGTTACACAGATAGACTGACTGTTTGTTGGGGTCAGTGTTATAGTGTGAGGCAGTACAACGCTAACTGCCAGCGGAAAAAAAACAGGCCAATCATCCTAAGCAACTTCGATGTGTCGATATAGAGACACCTTTCTCCATCCAGTCACATTTCCAAGATCCTTATCTCTGCAATATGATTATGAGACTGGGTGCCATTCTGCAAGATGATAGTGCACGTCCATACAGAATGAGTCTGTGAGAGTCATTTCAGACCACCTCCAGTACCTATGCAGGAATACAGAGGATAGAATGGCCCTCCTGCAGCCCAGATCTCAGCAACAATTGAACACAGTCTCAGACTCTGTGATCACTGATCAGCTTGGGCAAGCTGTGCATGCAGTTGTGATCAACAGAACAACACTGGTCGACCTGCGACGACTCCTTGTGAAAGAATAGCCAGGGGCCGCGTACCAAAACTGGTGACAAGCATGAGGAGGATGTGCCGGGCTGTGTAGTCAGTATTAAGCCACCCTCATCATAACTGAGGCTCCTTTACGCATTTTGTTTTGGATGAAGACTACCCTTGGCTTTCATATTAATGTGTTTTGTTGGTTCAAGTTTCACATCACCCTCGTACAAAAGCCACGTGCTACCAGCAGAAGACAAAATACTGAATTGAGCGTTTTACATTAGTAGGGTAATTTGGGCACTTTTTTTATGAGACTCGCTCGCATAAGCAGGTCTGGTGCTCGTTGTATTAATTTACAACAATAATAAGTTAAGTATCATGGGAAAGAAAATCACAAAAGCTTTTCAATGATATATAAATCATTGAAATTGATCAAGAAACAACGTAGATATGATCGACCAAAGTTAAGTTTCCGAACTTTTTGTGCGTAGTTTATTTGCGGAGAGAGACTGGGGAGCTATAATAGGTCTGGATTCCAGGCTAGATTTCAGAAGGAATACGAGTTTCGTCAATTCTGTGGATTTCTCAATCTAGAAAAGCTGCAGTGAGATTTCGGATACTTTCAGAAATAATCTGTTTAATTTCTTTCGGCTTCAAATTTGGAACTTTAAACATTCGCAGATAAAATGTATTTCATGTTTTACTGATAAAATGTTTTTCATTCTTTACTGCTTTCGTTGCACTCTGTTAACACGATCAGTCATCATTAGTATCTACTTCTTTTTTTATTTATTGTTTTATTTATTTATTTATTTATTTATTCATTTATTCATTATTGGTTCGGCATGAACAGTCAGGGGTGCTTTACTTGGGAATGGCTATTTCAAAGTATCATAAAGCATTTTATAAGGATTAATGCAGTATTCAACGTGTTGGTATTTGAAACCTACGGTTCTGACGCACTGCAAAGTTTTATAGGGAAGAAAAATAAATTTCGCCCAACGTGGGGCTCGAACCCACGACCCTGGGATTAAGAGTCCCATGCTCTACCGACTGAGCTAACCGGGCTTGGTTACCTGTACAGGTAGCTTGCTGATAATATTGTTTAAAAATCACAACCCAACACTGGTTCATACTGCACTCAAGGCCAAATGCAGTTTAATCTGAGTACAATTTGAACAGTATTACAACATACCTTCGAGCCCCCCATTGCTACAAGTAGGGCTACCAGCCTCCTTTCTTTGGACGGCAGATCGGGTTCAATCCAAACAAACGAAGCGGAAGGTAAACGTTATTAAACCTAGCGTTGAAAAGGCTACTAAAAGACGAGCAGGAAAATAACGTTTTTAGTCACGTCTGTGAACATCAGATCATCCTATTCTTACAGAGACGATAGAGACCTATTTTCAGTTTCGTCTTGAAGCTACAAGTCTCCCATAGATCGACCAATACTTCTCAAATACTAACAAATACTAGTACATGTATATGTACAAACAAAGAAAACTGCCCCCCTCCCCAGGCATTTTTCCCGCGTCGAAATTCCCGCCAAAAAAGATCACGTGATTGCTACACGTAGGCGGGGCTACTGGAGGGCAAAGTTTCTGCTGCGGCTCATATGGGATGTCGGAAACTTCTATACTCCCGTAAACCTCGTGTGCAGCACTTTTTGTTCGAAAACGTATGACTTATCTTAGTGACTAATGCATTGCTCATCGGGTTATGTACAGATCGTCAGCTTTTGGCAATTTAGATCGAGAACACGATTGATCTCATTGCTAGACATGAGCTTCACTTCAAATATTGTTAGAATGGAATATCATAGTAATGATTAAGAGAGTGCAATCATATAAAAATAGGATGTAAATCGTTTCGCTTTGAAATGAGATAAGGATTGAGAACTTTTAGTTTGGAAAGGTACAAGAACAGAACACTTTTAGTGTTGCTGCTTAAACTACAAAAAATCACCTGTCACGTTGGGCGACTCGCCCGATGTGGGGCTCGAACCCACGACCCTGGGATTAAGAGTCCCATGCTCTACCGACTGAGCTAACCGGGCGTGACTTCGGCAAAAAGTCTAAAGTTTAGCTTTGTTGCCTTAATAAAATTCCGATGCGTAACCATTTCCTCCCTGAGCAACATGCCGTATTGATACCATTGCACGCACAGGACTTTCGTCAGGGGGCGCTTTTGCAATGGGCGCGAGCGTGCTCCTCATTTGTCACTGCTCGATTTGGCGCGGACTGATCAATTCTTCTTCGTCCAGTGCCTTATGTATCCTTTTCTGACTATTAATCCAGCCCTGAATGACGTTTCGCTTGTATAATTAAGTTCATCATGATTCATGTTTCTTCATTATAGTTTATAAAGATTTTATGAGAGGAGAATGTTTTATACAGGCTTCTCTAATCTTTTGGAGAAAAAAACCCTACCAAGCTTAACAGATCCGCGATGTTTCATGACCGCACTATCTCTCTTACATCGATACTGAATAGTCACTTTACCGGTAAATACTTAACTTTTCCAAAGACAGTCGTCGGTTTATTTTGTTATCTCTCTCTGTGTGGGGGTTACCATTTTAATAAACGTGGGGCCTCCATTTGAATAAAAGGCCTAAGTTTCGGCGAACACATTGCTTTACAAGTAAATGCCTCCATTTCAAGGCAACATTAAATGGCGTAAGAATTGACCAGAGGCTAGTTTGAGAAAATACCCCAGGCCATTTCCAATTATTTGAGGGGAAAACCTTCGCGCGTTTAAACGAGTTGTGGTGTTTGCTTATAATCATACAAAATAGTATCAAGTTTACTATCAACTATTGTGTGCCTCCAAATCGAATGCGTGACTGACGAGCATACTAGTAGTTTATTTAGGCAACTTCTGATTGGACACCATGATTTAGGTATGGAAGTCGAAGCGTCCAGTCACATGCCATGACGTCAGAGGTCTGTGACGTACTAATCGGTTGACCGATTAGCCTCGTTCTGATGCGCAGGTTGAACTTGATCTGACGCGCCACACAATTTACCCATAATTCTCAGATCGGGACGTGCATGACGTGCTGAACGTGTGCCGTTTCAGGCGCGAGGCCCGTTGGGTCACCACCACGACCCCCTTTGTCTCTCCGAGAAGCTTGTAAAACCACGAGGAGAGCGGCCCAGGACGGGTAGGTACCGAGAGTTTGGCGGGAATCGCGTGGAACCGCCTTCGACAGGTCCGTGAACTAGATTCAGGGACGCCTCGGGTCGTGCGAGGATAGCGTGCCCCAGTTCTGGTGACAGTGGTGGAAGGTTTTTTTTTCCGTCTGCTGGCTTCGCGATTTTCGACAGAATTTCTCCACTACGGTTGATCCTGCATTTGTTAGGGGACGTCTAATTAATACTGCAGTCTATTCTGACGTGTGAAAGGGAAGTGTGGCGATTTTCCCCCTACAAGAGTAAGGAACATATCATACGCGAGAGGGAGTCAATCGGGGTTATCGTGGCCTAGTTTCGAGACACTGGGACACAAAATGGCGCAGCTATACGGAAGGGAAGGAGTGTCTTTACTAAGGTAAAAACTCGAGCGAAAAGCTGCAATTTTCGGCGTAGAATTCCGGGGCAGAGGTCCCACGTGGTGGGGTCAAGGCTAAAGTCATCCATCTTGGTAATCCGACACCTGACAGAAACGGCGGCTTCTTGCGTCTTGGGCCAACAGAGGGGCACTTGGCGGGTAAATTTTTCACTCTTTTTCTTCGCTTTGTAGCTAGAACTCTAGCTAATATTCGGGCGTAAAGTGGTGATTTTTTGTCTGGGTGTTCATAATTGTGTAATGAAGCAAATGTGAGCGCAGTTAAGCCCACGTGGTTGGGGCATGTGCCATCGGCAAAAGGAGCGCCATACTGTACACAGAATTTGACGGGGAATATCAGAGAACCTTTGTCTATTTTTGTAAGATTTACGTGCATTGCTTATGTTGAGTCCGTATCAAGGCGTTTTTGCTCATCAAATTCCACATTTTTGTGAACAAGTAAGCCACAAGAGCTAATTCTATGTAACTACAGACGAAACTACTATATGTCTGGTAGAAATCTTGATCATTATCAGACTTTAATGGTTCTAAAGCGGATGTAGTCCCGCCATTTTCTCTAAGGGAACATGTTGCTTAAGAAACGAAATAAAACGAAATATCAGTCCAACACTAACCCGAAAAAATTCACTGTACCCATTGTATTCTTAATGTATATCTCCGAGAGAGAAATGCAAGAAAAAGTAATGAAAGAAGCCTACTAATCGAGTGAAGCAGGTAAGTGACTGGCATATTCAGTACACCTTTTTGCATAGCTTGCGATGTATGCCCTGTCAGGTGAAAGAGTTCTAACTGATTGCTTTTGTCATAGTAGAAACGTTCTATATGTATTGTCTAGAAGTCGGCAATTAACAGACGACGTAAATGCGAATTGAACTCGGAACGTCTGGCTTCTATGCAAACGAGGACGAACAAATGGTTGGTTATTCCACCACCTGTCATGAGAAATGGGCGCCATCTTGGATTTTTGTCCCCTTGCACTACTTGGCCTTATTTTTTATAGTCATATGATTCCTTTCCCCCAAAAAAGAAGCCGGGATTGAATCCTACGTTAACTAACAGTGTTTCTTAATTCATGGCCTTATTGCAGCTGGTTATTTGCTGCGTGGTCTACGAGATTTAAGAATTCTTGTAAGTTAAGCCGTAAGGAAGGCCAGTGAGGAAGACACAAAACAGGGTTTTACAATAAGATAATAAGATTTCGGCAGGCTAGGATAGTAACATAAAAGAAATTTATGAAGAATGTGTCTACAGCGACATATGTTTTTAATATGCACCGAATTTGAAGACTATAGGGGCTGTTCCAAAGGGGTTGATGAAAAGTCGTGGCCTTGGACAATTCGTGTGCATATTTTTAGTTGAACATGAAATACATTTGTTTCGGCTATATTCTCGTCTAGTGATATATGAGCGTGGTAGCTACTGCACTCAATAAGAAGAAAGCAAAAGCTTTGTTTGAAAGAATTGTATCTTGTGCTAGAAATCTAGTCAAAGGATAAATTCAGTAACATAATTGTGAGCTCGAGCACACTGGTGATTTTGTTCTATCCCTCTGGGTGTGGTATCCAAACTCGATCCCGATTGCTGCTAGCGAGCACTACTATCTTACAAGCTTCTATGTCTCTAAATCATGACGGACTAATAGTGACACAGTCCAGTAATTATGGATGCAACAGACATCACATTTTGTTACGAAAATTTGAAACGATTCTGTCAGAATGTTTGGAAAGGCGTAGACTCTAATCTCGCAAAGTTTTACCATCTTCTTTAAATTCTAACATTTTGTGGACGAATGATCCATGATTTTGGTTCTAATCTGTTAACATTACATGTTGATACATGTGTCCCCCATAAAAAGGTAATATTTTTACCGCAAAATGCTGATATTGACTAAGCATGATGTGAACTTGTAATGTAAAAAATTGTAATGAACAACATGGAAGACTGATCGAGTGAAGACGCTTTTTATGTAAAATTTGCCGTTACAAACTTTTTACTGAACAAGCTTTGTCGATCTTATGAACGTGTTGATCTAGGTGAAACAATTTCAATGACTGAAAATCAGTAACATTTTGCAAAAAAATGAAAGCCACACAGTATAGCTGATTCACGATCTAACCACCTTCAATGGCGCCATGCATGACCATTCATGCACACGTGTACATTAAACGAAATACTGTATCAAAAAAGTTTCGTCATCAAGACGTAGTGATCATTTCCCTCTCGTGCCAAAACTTGACAAGAAGTAGAAAAAAGAAACCTAGCTAGAAATCTTCACTGTTATGTAAAGTTGGGCAGAATATATCCGAAGGACCTATTAGAATGTTCGCCCGGACCACCCCCTCCCCCCGCCATTGTGCCGCTGGCTTCCGGCCGACGTGCTACGGATTCCACTGGCGCGCCATGTCGAGCTGGGGTGGTGCCGGTACACATGCGCAGTTGGTCGGTGGCATTCGCCTCTGTTTCGCGCGCAAGATGTGATTTCAGTCCTTCTCCTGTGCGTGTGACAGCGGCTGATGCACCGGCCAAAACGTCGTCGATGGATATACCCCCTCCCCCCCTCCTCGCACTACTTGTCTTGCTCTACAACCATTTTTTTGAAAGTTAGCTACGGGACAGAAAATGAATTGAAATACACGTATCTACCTACCCATAGGAGTAGACGTTTCCGTGAAAACAGACAAAAACGCAAACTTGCCAAAATAAGCCCAAAATAGAAGGGATTCAGGCAGAATAAGGACTGGGAAAGAATTTCCATCTTAGCAGAAGACAGACATGCGTATATCAGTTGCTGTTTTAACTTTTTAGAAGTTCAACAATCATATCAAGCTCCTGATAGGAAATTTGCACTTATGTTTACTTGTTTACAACGTCTGCATATATTTCAAAGGCTACCAGATAAATTGCGACACGAGTCGAAAGAAGTGATATAGACAGTAAACAATGTCAAACATTTGGATATTGGTACATAGGTCTTTAATATGGAATGTCAGGACTCAGAAGACACTGTCAGATACCCGTGAACATTGGATTAAGCCATGAGTTTTTCTCTTTTCTTTGGTTCAAAATGTTTTTAGCATATGTGTTTCCGTTAATGTCAAATCATGCGCATAAACAGTGAATAAACCACTTTTAGACTGTTTAGATTTTAAAATATTACCTGAAGATCTATCTGCCCTCAGGAAATACGGTATGCCTTGTTTGGTCGAAGTTGTTATTCTCATGTATTTAACGGGAACCATTTCACTCTACACCTGTTATGCCTTGTCGTATACACACAACATGTCCGCCTTTCGAAAAGAAATACCATATAATGTACAAGCAAGGACATGGTACAAGTAAATTGAAAGAATTTGTCCCCCCCCCCAAAAAAAAACCCCGCACACACTAAGAATACTTTGTTGAGTTTTAAACGTCTTGTGCAAATGGCGCTTCATCTGGTAGGTATTTCGAAGCATTTCCTTGCTGTGCACTATGGGTATGTTAGCTTCGTTTACGACCCCGACTAACCCACCGACATGTACACCACTATATTTTGCACGTACGGGTCAAGGTACAGATTTCAGGTGAAGGCCAAAAGATCAACAGCAAACAACAATTTAATGACTTTCGAGAGGTCTGGTTGCATACAGATGTGTTACATTTTGGTCATTTAGTCACCGACACAACAACATTTCGGTTGAATTTCAGATAGAGTAAAAGCAATTTCATCCGGTGATTGTTTGAAATAATCAAGGAGGCAATGGGACAACCTCCTTGAAATAAGGGAGTTTCTTACCAGTTTTCAAATTCACTCGATCAAAAACAATCCTGCTGAAGCAATTTTCAATGGATGTCCTTGTGCTTATTTACCATACGCAATGCCCAACAACCGAATAAACTGTTAGGCCCGGCTGGCTCTATCGTTAGTTGACAAAAGTAATTAAGTTTGATAGTATATATAACATTCCCTAAGATCTATATTACTACTGGACTAGAATGGAGGCTAGCAGCATTATGCAAATACCTGTAACTGTGTAACTGGCTACACAATCACTGGGAAAGCAGCCCTGAAAACTGCAAAATATGCTAATGGCATTTTAGTGTCAACATTGCTATCTGTTGGCTCATACAGTAGACCTGTTGATCTATTCCAACATTGCATTCGTAGGCTACATTAAAATGGAATACCATGAGTCGACGAGTCAGGGTTATCATGGGGCAGCCAATAAGATATATTCATACAGGAATATCACTACATAGAGCTAGAGTTCAAGTCTCATCCAATGGCACTGTGACCAATCAAATTAGACAGCATATACGTTTTGATTTTTGCAAAATAATTCTCTTGAAAGGAATTTGTCACCGGCATTTGTATATTTCTGATATTTGATATTTTCTAAAGTGGGAACTTCAATGTCTTGATCTACAGCTGTCAGAAATCGTGCCATTTTTTCATGTAGTCTTACCAGCTTTTAACCAGCTTAATGGGGCGGTAAACAAAATCAATTACCGTTGCGAGATTTTCAGTCAGCTAAAGTTATCCTTATATTCTCATCCCTTTAGTTGTTTTCCTATTAGTGATACTAGATTTCAGTACGTTAAAGCAAAGCAAGTTTTCTGGAAAGAAAGCAAACATGAAAGAACACTTCCAGAGCTGAAAATCCTATTCATTTGGACAAATAATGGCAGTTTGATACAGCGTTGCGTATCACTACAGCCTGGTCTAGTGAAGTTTGACCCCGCCATATTGCCGCGGTGCAGCGAGTTGTAAACAAGTCGAGGTCACCGAGACAATCAGCCATGAATAGATTTGGCATAATTTCCAAGCAGATGTTTGGTGAGGCTAAATCGTTACGTTTTCCGAGCTGCCCCTTTCTTTTGGTTAAGGTTAAGTTTAAGCTCGGCTTTCAGGGAAAATTGCAATACCTCTGGTAAACGAGACAACATGAAGCATGCATTTGCAATTGGTGGCTTAGTAAATGAAAGGATTCCTTCAGTCAAGTCTATATGTATATATATATAGAGAGTTTTAGAGACCTCTGCAGTCGTCACTGAATACCTCGAGAGCCGCATTCTTAAAGTGGAACGCACCGGCCCGCTGCCATGGGAACATGGAAGAGTTGATACAGGTAAGGCGTGTCAGGTAGGTGCCTCTCGTTACGTATACGTGTGATCATACCTTCGGGCAATGTCGGTGTTGATGTGTTTGCTCAACCGGTGTCGTTGTTGACTGTCTTGACACAACATGTATATGGGCCTCAAATAAGAGTTTTTTGTCTGTACTCATAAACGGGCAGGGAATGAAGTTCACATAATTTTAAGCATTTCAAGCTGGCTCGTAAATTGAGCGTAAACTGGTGGTGTCTGCACTTGAATATCCTTTGACAGAAATCGATTATAACAGTTTTTAAACGGCGACTGGAACAATAAATGGTTGCCATTTTAACAGGCGCATTGCGCATTGATTGACATTCCTATGCAAGCGTATCATACGGAGAAAATTCCGCGACAAAAAGGTATTCGACAGATGTTGAGATGTTAGTCTCCAGGATTAACTAAATTTATCAGGTTTCACAATAATTTCCGCTTATTAGTAAATATCTCTCTTCCGAAGTTAAAAGCCTACGTCGTTACAAGAATCTGGAGTAGAGGAGAAGACATAGTTGAAACAGCTTCCAGCTGCTCAGTCTTCATATGGTGGTTTCATGGACGGATCGTGTCCTTGGTTCCCGCGAGGGCCTTCTCAAGGCCGAACGCATTGGCATTGACATAATCTTCGACAGCATAAAACCCGGAATGACACTGCATAGAGCGCACTGCAGCATGCACACGAGATCTGCCTGGGGCTGTAGTTATTTCTAGCTGGTAGCTACACATGATTTTGATAACCACCTATTGGGTTGAAGCGAAGATATGACATGATGTTTCAACGTACTGTGACCCTTCTGATACCTTGTTAGTGTTATTCTACACGTGGCAACACCCACGGGCTAGGTCAGAATGCACCCACATGTGTAATGCAATACATTACAGCGCAATGCACTACAATACGGGACAGTGTAGTACAGTACGTACACACGTTCAATACACGATACAATAAAACACGCCAGCGCCTTTATTCGTCCATGACCCCACGGTATGCTTGGGTGAACTCGGATATCCTTTTCCAGATGAAGTGAATGCAGGAATTCCCGAGGGAGGACTTGCGTGATGACACTTTCGCCGACGTGACAACAATAACAAAAAAAGCAATACTAGTTGTTAATTTCAAGGTTCTTAATTTTAGAGACACACACCTGCTTCCATGTCGTGCCATACACCTGCCAATCATCATAATCAACGCCATCCAATGGCGAACACACATGCAGATCGGACACCGAAAAAAGCAGAACTAAAACATTTTCCTAACAATAGTCTCTACAGCCGGTAGTAATCTTTCCTGACCTATACATTTACACTTACACAATAAGAGAACAGGTGCAATACTTTTATAACAATAACAAACAAAAAAATACACAATTTGACAGCTGGGGAAAGTTGAAAAAAATTAATGTACACAAATATGATTTTTTGCACTGTTATAATCTTTAATCCATGCATCTTACAGTAATTCAGTTACCGTTTACTGTACTAGAAATTTAATAACAACAGTGATGATGATCTTGATTAGAAATTTTGGACGTCAATAAGTGTGTCCTACCACGAGCAGCGTGGCGCAGTGGAAGCGTGCTGGGCCCATAACCCAGAGGTCGGTGGATCGAAACCACCCGCTGCTACACAGGACATGCTTCTGTTTCCCTAAATGTTTTTGTCACATTTCAAAACAGGCTAAACAACAAAGTTAACTGTACATGTATTAGATTTAACTTCATTTGAATTGAATTGCAAAAATACAATACCAGGCATGCCGACAGCCATTGCTGGTGTCGCGCACCACACATCACATATTACAAAACATGTTCTATCCAACACTCCATACAAAATACAATTGTAATGTTATTATCATAATATCGATAAATATGCATCATGCCTCTCTGGGGCAGGTAAATGTGGGATATGAAGAAATAGAACAGAAAGTATCAGAGTTATTAGATATGAAGAGAAGTTATCACACAACACACTTGTGATACGATTCATAATCTGTATTTACAGAAGCAAGAGAATCACTGTTATGAAACAAAATCATGGATGGGCCAGAAAATATTGGTATCAATCAACGCTGAAAACATGATAATGACGCCAACTTGCTCAGGCCTAGCTACTCCAACAGTACTCCTGTGCACTGCATTCTGTAATGAAATTAGGGCCATGTTGATTTCATCATATGAATGACATCCTCTGGGTACCCCAAAACTGATGCGAGCGTGCGAATAAAAAAAAAAGGTTTGGCAAAAACAAAACAAAAGTTACATTCACTATGAAATCTACATGGTCTGTAAGGATGAAGAAAACCAAGAGAAAACTAAGCACACAGAGTATGGTATATCGAAATATAGATTCTTGTTTTTTGTTCTTTCAAAACGTCTTTTTGACTTTGGAATTGACTTTGGCATTCTTTGATATTAGTATCCATTTCCGGAAATATTTTTCACAGTTTACAAATCATGTATTTTCTCATTCTGCAGCTGCTTTTTACGATTTACAATATGGTCGAAAACTTTTGATGTTGTTGGAAATGTACGAAAATTGATGTGCGCGCGGATGTCATTCATATGATCAAGTCAACATGGCCTAGCTTGCAAGGAGTAACTTCGCGATCAAGAACGCTGACAGGATGAGGACATCCATACCGACCCCCCCCCCCCCCCAGTGTGGCCCGTATACTAGTATCCGCTTCACACTTGTGATGTTGGTGTGCTCTTGTCCTTTATCTATGTCAGAACATTACGTGACCGTCAATTTCAGCTCTCTGACGCAAATAACGACGCTATGACACCTCTGGTGACGTCATTGGCTAACCGGTAACACTAAATATAACCCACGTTGAACACGTTTTTGAAATTTCCCTGTCCATTGTAGTCAATAATATGGAATCAGTATAATTCGCCACGTCATAAACTGAGTGTAGTCCGGATAGTGTACGTACTAACGTACGTTGTGAAAAAGGTATATACTCGTTATTTTGCCTGATTAGGAAACATATCTTAGTAAGTCTAACCTAATATGCAATATTTAGGTAAACCTGAATATCAGACCCAAATATATTAATTTGTCATATGTAGTCATATACATATGTTAATTATTGGCTGCTCTCGTTGAACAATAATACATAGCTATTGGGTGCTACCAAAATAATTTTTTTCCTTCATAATATTGCAATCTTTCAAATTGTACTTCGAGTTGGTCTTCTGTTTTACCTTTGGAATTTGTCATTTCAGGTAAATTTTACGCCAAAAGTTTTCCGTGGAAAGAAACCGCGTGAATAGCGACAGAACCAGTTTAATGCACAACGATTTCTTGTTACTGAAATGTTATTTTGTTTATTCATACAGGGAAAATACACTTGGTAATACAAGTCAGTTTTTCAGGTATCCCTGATATCAAAATATAAAAGCACAACTAACAGTCTACCACTAATTACATAATAACATAATAGCCAACAGTATCATCACGTTGCATACAGATATCAATTGCCGCTGATAATGTGATTCGAAATAAGCACCAACCGGATGTGCCAATGCCGTAAACAGAGGTCAACGTCACGACTGTAATACGTAAGCGCGACGCTAGGTGCGCAGCATATTTGGCCTACTTTCGGGGACAGTGCAGTGGCTGAGAGAACGCGAGCCGTGCTCCCAAGGACGCAGGTTACGCAAGAATTGATCGTTCTATCAATAGCCTGCACATAGATGCCGGTGAAGGAGCGGACCGGCGGTAGGCATGTATATGTAAAGACAGCACCTAGAGAAGTATCTACACGAAAAGATGCGCTGCTAACGCATCCGAGCAACAACAAACGATTATGTGTTCTTAAAAGTCTTTCCCCCGAGGCCTCAGGTTCGCCGAGAATGATCGATAAAGCCTCTTTGATGTATTAAGACGTCTCAAATGCAGGCCTACAGAGATATTTGTACGATATTTTCACGTTCCCGGTTTCCCCCCTCTTCTTGTAATTTTCTTGGGGGTGCACATGGTGGCTGTCATTCCTTGAAAGATTAGATGTACACGTAGAAAGACATGTAAACGTGATTACTCAACCACAAGCTCGCAATCTTTTTTACAACTACAAAAGTCATTTCAGAAAAATCAGGGTCAAGACCGTCTTCCCATCTTGGTACCATGGATAGACTGATGTACCACAGCTGTCTACAACTACTCATCATTTTACAAAATGTATGACTGGCAATCCACGGTTTATGTTAAATCTGTGTCGCAGTTCATATAAATTAAACTTGATGATGTTTTAAAACGAACACCGAAACATCACTTTGTTTTGGTGCTCATGCAATTTGAAAACTCACGTAAATTCATGCCCAAATCACCGGCTTCCGCCCAAATAGTGGAGCGGACTGCCGTAGCCCCTCTATATTTTGATGTCTCCGTTTTATGACTATGAGCGAGTGGCAATGACTTTACATGCATTCAGTGAACCCTGGACTGGGAACCCAACAGCATGTACAATTTGCAAACCCCGCTGGAGTTATCTTTATGCATCTTGGACCACTGCCAAGGACACTGCGTCACATTTATAAACAGCGCCTCAACTTGAAGATTTCCCAATACTTATTTGTAGTATTGACCTTTTCAGTGTCACTGGGAAGTGTCCCTGAATCCAGGTGAATGTGCGATGTGAACACAATGTAAGAACAGCCCCCCACACACTGCAAAATATCCACATTATATACCACCTAGCGTCAGAGTAACGAACAGCACGCTTCAGTAAGTGCGACAAGACTTTGAAATAAACACACACACACACACTTACTGAGGTTTTCATTTTGCATTTCTGAGTGCGTAACCATGGTTCAAAAACTACCTTGTTTACATAATGTACTGTACTTTTGAAGACCTTTTGTACATCTCCTTTTATTTCCTGACATGAACTTTTTTGCAGTCATGAACCACAAATATTCACCCCAAAGTGGCATGTTATTTAAACTAGTGTTTCTCTATGGATTAACATTATCGTCGAAAATGATATTTGAAAGTTCTGGTAAGTCTAGCAATACAACACCTATAGATACCCATGGAGACTAGAGACAAATACATGATATCCAATGGAATCCCCATGAAGAGTATTTCAAGTTTTTATTGCAAGACAGCATGGTGGTGATGTGATATGTACGACTGGGCTACATATTTGGCACGTTAAGAATCTTAAGTACATTTTCCACCTATCTTCAGTTTGAAACATGTTATCTGGTAGAATCTAATTGTTACACGTCATGTTTCAAATGAGCAATGTCTGATTCAAAATACAGCAAATATCTGAGCAATATCTGATTGTTAAGCACAGGAAATATGTGTTTGTGTTCATGTAGCTATATGGTTTACATTCTACATGAGAATTACAAGTCCATGTCAGTATTTCAGCTTTGAACTCTATAACACAAAGGAGGTTCTGTGCCTGTCACTAAATAATGCTTACAAGTGTGAAAGTTCTGGTTGAAGGAGGATATGAATCCTTACCTGTACATCATATACATCACTATCCAGTCTTCAAATATTATAAGCTCATTCGACTGCACCTTGAAAATGTGATGAACATGTACATGTATATCTGCAGCACAGGTGTCAAAAAGGAGACTACTTACACATGAAAAAGCCTTTCCTACTAAAAGTTGAAAGTCAGCATTTGGTATCTTGACTGCACCATGTATATGCAGACTGTATATAGTATTGGAAGTCCACACACTGACACAAGTTGAAGTAGGTGAAGTTAAATATATGTGATTTTGCATATGCATGTATGTATCTTTGTTAAGCATACCCAAAGCTAGACAATAAATACATAAAACAGATTAAATATTACAATCCTTGATATCAGTCAATACATGGAGAAAGGGAAGAAAACCTTTTTGTCAGTCTTAGACCATGTTGATTTGATTATATGGATGACATCCGCTGGGAACCCCAAAACTGATGCGAGCGTGCGAATAAAAGAAAAGTTTTCCAACAAAAAAGTTGCCTTCATTATGAAATCTACATGGTCAGGAAGGTTGAAGAAATGACTAAACAGAGAATCGTATACCAAAGAACGAATTCTTCATTTTTGGCCTTTCACATCTTCTTCTTCAAGTTTGGCATTCTAGACATTAGTATCGGTTTTCCGAAATATGTTTTTGCAATTTACAGCATATATTTGCTCATTTTATAGCTCCTTTCCACGATTTACAGTAGAAAAGGTAGAAAACTTTTTTGGGGGGATGGAAATGGACGAAAATTGATGCGCGCGCGGATGTCATCCATATAATCAAATCAACATGGCCTTATATATTTGTGTGATAGAATAATAGTATGCCAGGTAGTAATAGTTTTTTTTTAGTTAAACTGAACCCATCCAGATGAGACGATGAACCTGGTTTAGTGAATTCTGTATCTATGGCTCTGATATTATATATATATTATGTGCTATACAGGGGGCCCATGTCATATTTCATACAAAATTTATCCACATTTTGCTAACAGAAGAATCCAAAACTTTCTTCAGTCTGTCATGGCAAGTGGTCAATAAGAAAACTAGTAAATAAGGTTCTTCTATATATGGGTAACAGTGACATTACTCCTTTATCTGCATAGCTAAAGACACCTACATCTATATCATAGGTAGGATGTTATTTCCACATGACTGTGAATATGATACTACTGGTACTCCAAACAAGGGAGCAAGTCAAAAGATGAGCTGGTCAGAGTCAAAACTACATGCTTGATATTGAAATACTGTAAATCTTGAAACTTTTGCAGAGGTTTTATTTTCGCAGTGATTTTTCCAGCACAATTTCATGACACCGCAAATATGTCTCCTTTGTATGACTACGGTACTACAGAATTGTTTCAACCATGAACTAAGAACACCACGAAAAGCTTCTTCCTACTATCGTGAAATAAAACCACTGCGAAAGTAAATAAATTTACAGTACAGTCCCTCTAGCTATCATGGTTTGGGCAAAAGGTTTATTACATCATTCATAGTACATGTCTGCATTCATGTCACTCTCCTGTTGTGACTATTATGTATAACAGTAGCAGTAACACTGTAGTTAGATGATGAATATGTACCAGTCAGAGTTATCAGTCTATTATGTATCTTGCACTCTTTAGACTTACTAGACATGCAATTTAACTAGCTGTTGGCCTCCTATGTCATTTATGGTACAACAGCCACCCAACAAAAACTGTACAAATTTTCTGTACAAAAATTACAGGCATATAACACAGCATATTGAGCATGACATGATTACAAATGTACAAGGTTACAAAGTATTTGATACATAAATTATGATAATGAATATGCAGTATCAGCAATTGTGCTTGATACAGCGACTTATCAAAGTACAAAACATACAAAATTGATTGGATTTTACTTAATTACAAGGACATAATTCTAACATTAACCTAGAAGTGCATACAAGATATTGTAATATTTCCAATGTGACCTTGTTACGACTTTGTTATACAAAATGTCTTGCAGATGTTCTTGTTGTGATTATTTCCCTGTGGTTGTAACCTCAGATGATCTATTCGAAAGACAACATTGGTAGGAAATCAAACATATGAAATGAATCAAGCTGAACTAGCTGTCGAGAGAGACACTGACTGAAGTTACTTTTCCCTGGAAGAAAAAGAATGAAACAAAAGATGTGTATGAAAGTTGAACTGGAAATATTTTTCCAATTACTGGGTGTACCCACAATAAAAAGCCAAGGTCTGAGACTAAGGATGGGTGTGATATGAACTGTAAGAAAGAGGGAGTGACAAAATGTTACCTTTGATAAACACTTCCTGCACAAAAAGCTTCTCTTGGTCTTATCTTACCCTAACTCCCCTCCCAAAAATGCACAAATCGACAAGTACTTGGATTTTGACAAATTTGTAGACACACTAGATGAACAGTTGTATTCTATCAATTGACCACAGTTGACAATCAGGATCTGTACTTGGCTTGACATTTAAGGCTAAAGCAGGCCCTGGACAAGGAGAGTCACAGACACACTGACAAATTGGGCATGTAGCTGTAGTTCACATGCACATCACTAGAGGGTAGTACATTGCAGTACAGTCAGGGCTCAGTAACAGCCACTATATGTATTATTTGTACACTAATTGCAGCACATCACTGCTGTACAACAGCAATCATAATTTTTTATAGCAGACTTTGATGATAGGGTGCTTTAACCTAAGATATAATGTGTGTGTGTACTTGGACCCTGTTTCTGTTCTGGTGGATTACACAGTGCATGTGTGAATGTCGTAACTTCTACGATGACCCCTCCTCCTACACCCATATCCCCTCTGGGTTTCTTGTGGTGGGTACAGCAGACTGGAGTTCTCGTGGGTTTAGGATCTTCCTCGCGCTGTTGGGCCGCGATGTCACCAGAACTGTCTTCGTGTCTGAGGAAAACAGAAAGGTAGGATTAGACTTGATTAGATGGGACCATATACAAACTGCAATCACCATTTTGAAGAATGATGGATATAATCAGTGGACCTGAAGATGCCTTTCTAAGATGTAGTCCAGGGCGACAGTATAAACTCAAGTCCTCTGATTTCAATGAAGACAGGTCTGTTTTTAGACAGTGGAAAATCAAGATGATGGCCCACCTGACAGTGCACTCTCAAATGCAGCAATGATGCTTTTTAGTGCTAGTTTCACATTCACAATCTGAACAGTGGCTGCTAGATAATAGAGGACTGTCAATAAATCATGACAAATGCCATGCTAACAGGAATTACAGTGTTGTCACGCAATGAGACAAACGTTTGATAACACAAAATTGATTTCTTTCGCCACTTGCAAGCTGTTCGTAACAGGCAAATTTTGTTTAAAAACATGGTAGGGGGTTCAATGAGGATGTATTGGAAAACACGGACAGGGAAGTCCAACCAAAAGGCAAAATTCAAACTTTGGAAGGATAAGAGAATGTAGTATTTTTTAAAGTCTTTTAGTTGGGTACAATAAGAAAAATTTTAATCACACATCAGCAAGAGGCAACATTAATAGAAGCAGCGGGTGGAGGAATACAACTACACAGTCACTGGAAAGATACCCCATTGTTGAATCCAAAATGTCAAAAGACAAATAACTTTTGAAAGTTTCACAATAACGTACATTACAACAAGAGCATGGTTGTGAAATAATATCAATCCTTCCTCAGCCATAGCCACTTAGCAACATCTGAAGGGTGTGGCCAAGGACTGAATGATCAACATGAAGTTCCAAATGACCCATTAAATCTTTTATGACTTTGGCAGTTGCAACAACACCACAGTTACTCAAATGTTAGAAGAGGACACAAGGGCAGCAGTGTTAATTTTCCATAACCAAGAAAAACATAGTTAGAATCCAGACAGTATACAAAGTTATGCCACACCCTGTGTCTTGGGATCTTGTGTCGGTGTAGTTTTGTTTGGCACATCTACATCTGCTACTGCAACAAAGAGCAGAGAGTCAAAGTCTACTGCTGGATTAACTCTACCACACAGAAATACGGCCAAACATTGTACATGTACAGTAGACAAATATACAGAGTAAGTGTATAAGATAACAGTATGTTACTTCAATGATGTCACCTATAAGTTAATCTAATGTTAACACTTTGAATTAAACATATAGTTTGAGACTCAGAATGTAGTTTAGTTATTGAAGTGCTGGTTAAACCTTCATTATGCAAAGAACATTAAAAGCTGCTTTCCTTGTCAGGTGATCAGGTTGTTCATTGTTTTTCGTAGATAATACAACTCTGTATGAACATGTGAAAGACAAAAGAAGAGTCCAACTTACTTGGTGGTGAATCTCCATTAGTTGCTGTTGGGGGCACCTCCACTATGTACCCTGTAGTCTTCACAAAGTCCTGGAAGTTCACGTCCTTCAGTTCCTTCCCCAAGACGTCCAGGTCCTTGTTCTTTTGGTTTATCTCATTTTCCACATCTTTGATTTGCTCCTCCACCTCGGAGAGTTCCTTGGTGTAGCGGCTGTGCTCCCCCAGCTGCTGTGCGATCTCCTTCTTCAAGTCCTGGATCTCTGCAGTCAGCTGCTGCTCCTGCTCTTTGGCACTTTCATCACTGATTTTTTGCTTCTCCTTTTCCCGGTCAAACTCCTGCATCAGCTTGTCCACCTTTGCTAAGAACTGCTGCAGCTGTTTCTCCGTGTCTGCGATCTGCGCCTGAACTCTGGTGATGTCTGTCTGCAGTCTGTCCCGTTCCGCTAGCTCTCTGGCCAGTTCCATCTCCACTATCTCCAGGGACTGTAGCTGTCTCTCGTACTCTTTACCGAGAGATTCGAGTCTGCCGAGTTCCTGGCTTTGGTCGCCGGACACTGTCTCCTCAATCAGCTCTAAGTCTCGAATCTCAGAGTCCAGCTTTGTCAGCTGACACTTCTGAAAGTTCAACTTGTCCTGTTGGAAGCGCACGATCTTCATCAGATCGTCGTACGACCTGTCCGGATGATGTGTCACTTTTTCTTGAAACTCCTTTGCCTCAAAGTCAGTTTTGGCACTTACCTGTGAGTTCAATGATTTTCTCAAAGGCTCCTTTCGTTGGATGGCAAACCCCTCCTTAGATACAGCCTTTGGAGGAAGGCTCTGTCGTAAGAACGTTCTTTCTGGCGGGGCGGGTTTTGCCGACGAGGGACGCTTCTTTGTGCTTCCTGACTTACGCAGGAAGTAAGTGACGTCATTTGCATACTGGCCCCACTTTGCAACATTTTTGAACGGCGCCTCCGTAGGCGGGACAAGGCGCTCCATGTCGCGCCATTTCTCCACCAGCGTGAAGCGTCCAGTCTTCCCCGTGGCCTGGGCGAGTGCGATGACGATTTCCTGGCATGTGGTTTTCTCGGTCACGCCGCACACCACGCGCTGGATGCCCTCGACCCACACCTTCATCTCCATCTTGCTTGTTTTCTACTTACAAAAAGTTGCACAGAATTCAAGGTACAGTTCCACAGAATTCACTCAACAGTTCATACTGCTCCATCTAGAATTCTTTAGAGAGGAAACTCTTCTGGGAAGTCACATGCTGGCTAGAGTGTTCCTGTAGATGTGTGCTGAACAGTTGATGGGGTAAAAGTGTTGTCCACAGGAACAGGACTCCTCATCAGGTCATCTGCAAATAATGGCAAAACTATTAGATTTTGAGTCTGATACAATTTATCCTGCAATAAGAAAAAATATGAGCATTGACACCGGAAACCATGCTTGATTTGTAAATTGTATGACATGGAACTTATTTTTTGCAGTACCACATTCATCTGAAAGGGGGCTCTACTGTCTCAGCTTCACAACAGTCTAAAAATACAGCATTCAGGTCATACCACCTTTTACACTCTCTCTACTGGAAAAAAACCATTCCTAGCCAATCAGGTGCTATATGGTCTAGTATGTAGAGTGTTCGCCTTGCATGCGGTAGGTCGTGCGTTCGATCCCCGGTCGAGTCATACCAAAGACTTTAAAGATGATACATACTGCTTTCTCTGCTTAGTACTCAGCATTTGGGAAAGAGTACATGTATGGTAGTTGAACACACGCCACTACCAGTGGACTAGAGTCCTGCTGTAGTGAATGCACACAGGTGTGTGGCCCAAGGGCTTCTGAAACCGAGATGGGTGCCACCCTATGCACCATCTGGTGCGGGAAGGACCTTAACTTTCTTATATTATAACCAGCCCTCCAGGTTCTTGTACAAGCAGCTGGAAGGTCAAAGCCTATTGGAATTTCTTCTATCTTTCCTAATGGTCAACATTCCCATATTTAAACAAGGCCACATTTTCTGTCAACCAGTAAAGAGTCCATGGATATCCAGTGGGGATTCTGGAATTCTGAACCTGTCAACGCCTAATGGTCACACAGGGGGGACAGGGGGATGTCTGGTATGGTACAGTCATTCCTGATGAACCCCCTAGCCACAGTCACACATGGTAATGAACTTCAGTACATGTACATAGGACAATGTAGTAGCAGAGGAGAAAATAACTATTGTTGTTAGATGTATCACAAAATTACCGGAAGTCTACTATCTTTCAATTAATTGATTCAGACTAATGATGGTTTGATAAGATGATGAAAAGATGATAAGTAGGTCTAACATAATGCACCCACATGTGTACATCACTCAAATGTTATACGATCATGAACATTGTAATCTTAACTCTGAATCCTGGCGTGACCCTGGATTGATAGAACCTAAACCTCATCTGCGGTTGAAGTTATAATCTTCCAAAAGTCCCTCTTGAAAGGAAGCTCTGTTACAACATCTGTCAACACCATTCCTCTAGCTTGTGGGTTTGCCCTAGATCTTTTGGAGTTGGTATAGATGTTTATCCATATGTTATCTATACATGTGGACACTGGGGAAATAGCAACCTATTAGTGAAAGAGATATGGACTGAGACAGCTGAAGGTAAAGGGAGTGACTACCATAAAAAGGGTTTCAGTCAGACAATTTCTATCCAAAAATTATAACTATATGGAATACAATACATGTAACTGGATAATGAATTTGCAGAGAGAGGTGTTCAGGTATTTGCAGAATGATAAGAAGATTCCTGCTTAAGAAAACTTTTTTTTCTCTTTTAATTTATCAACAGCTACTTGAAACAACAAACTGATAGATCATGACTATCACCCCATATGAGATTCTACAGCAATTTTAAGCCAAACATTTTACAAAGAAAATAATTGGTTATCAGTTGACCTACAGAAAGCATATTGGTACGTTTTGGGCTGTCCCTAGTGCAAAGCATAAACAAACATACAAGCAGACAGAAAGATAATATCTTAATCAGATAAAACAGTAGATCTGTAAGAAAGTGAAAAATATTCTGCATATCATAAAGAAAATATGACCATCCCGTCTCCAGCAAATACACAAGAGACAATGATGTCTGCTGCACGATCCAAGCTTTCCCATAGGCACAACAAGTTAATACCTGAAAGTTCAGCAAACAAATCTAACCCCCGAAGTTGAAGGTAAAACCACCCAGCACAGCTAATCTGAAGAGTAGCAAAAGGTCTGGGATCTTTCTTGTTTTTGCCTTGCTCTGAACAGTTATGGATATAAAAATGATTGAGAATTCTACTGTCAGTGGGGAGGGCTCTAAGCCCCTGTGTAAACATGTGAAACCTGCCATCTCCCTTTCACTACTACCTAATTATAGAACAAATAAACAGGAACACCACATGTTTGTCTACTGCCCATCAATTAATGTCCAGCCACCTCTAGAACTGGTAAAATTAATGACTTACTTCTGTAAGGATTATATGTACATTATGCTGTGACTAGTGTGCAGGGGGAATAGAACTTTTTTTGTGAGGGTTTTAACTCTCATTGTCACAGATATTTTACATGTAGGATATACAAATTTCCAATTGAAAGAGACAAACTTCATTCTTGTCAGCAATCACAGTTTCACATACTGCTACCAGTACCACAGTCAATAAAATATCTGTATGAATTAATGGTCGAAAAATCAAGCTCTGAAGACGTGTAGTCATATGATTTGTCCCTATTGAAATTTAGTTGCCTGCCAGACACCTGAGTACTTTGTCTTTAATCATCCTCTTAATGAATGTTGATTCTGCTTTATGTTGAAATTCTTCATCTAAGTTGGAGATAGATTTACCATAACTATGTATCTCTTACACTACATAAACAGTGCCTTAATCTATATCCATCTTTATGTTACTAGTACAAACAGCTTTCTTGTATCATGGTCTATAGGAGGTTCAGAAAAATAGCTGTGGTACATTGTACATGGAAGATTTTCAACCTGTGATGATCTCAGTGACTGTTACAACAAAATAGGGTCAGCCAAAAAGCAAATGTATGCGTTTGAAAATTTGAAGAGATCTAGTTATCATCATGCACTGTTGAACTCCATTATAGAACATCAATTAGAACTTTGTATACATGGAAATATGACATACAGTAATTCAAGTACACTGTATACATATAGTTACATGTACATACACTTACACTTAGCTACTATATGTCAGTGTGGATATGTAAATTGAAAGTGAGATATTGCTTGAATTCTATTTTCTGGATTTCCCTTAAGTGACTGACTGCACATCTTCAAGTTCAACTACACCACCACGGTTATCATTGCAACAGCTATCATTACACCAATGCCCCAAACTGCAGTGTGACCAGCAGAAGTCGTCATCTCCCCCTGAAGGCTGTGGCTGACCTGGAGATTAACGAGCCGACCTGTTTACAACACAGTCTTCTGCACATGAATCCCTGTTTATAATTCTGGGACAGATGACAGCTGAATTCCGCACTCATGGGCCCTGGGAACTGAAGGCATTTTTGGGAGCGCTGCCCTAGAAATTAGGGGGGGGGGGGGGGTGACCAGGTTGGATTTCAACAAGTACTCATCACTGCAAACAATAAAATTGTGTATAACACATTGCCAACCTGAAAAGCACATTTATACACATATGTAGCACTGACTGATACACTCAATAAAGGGTGCATGCACATAGCTGTAACGTTACATGTACATATCTAGAAAAGAAGGCAAGAGTACTTGCCAATGGGTGATCTAGAAACATTTGTCTTGGTGAAAACTGTGGTCACTATGAATATTGGGCAGGGGTCATACCAGAGGTCATGAGAGGTCCATCTCTTCCAGATGGAAGGGAAGGATGATGGTGTCTGACATCTAATAATAAACATGTGGGGTGTCTACATTTGGGATGTTACATATCTGGGGTAACTGGGGAGGACAGGTTGCTTCCCTCCCCCTCACACTGATCTGATGGGTATGATTGCCATACCAGATAAATGACTACCCACACTGCTACTGTACAACTGTAACCACATGGGGTGCCCTGACATAGGTTACTGGACCCAGCGACATGTACACAAACCTGGGAAACTCTACCCATCCTAGTGTCCAAGCGGATTAAATCAAGGCATATGAATTAGTCATTGACATTTGTAGGATTGAATACAGCAATCCTTTGGTGCCAAAAGGTTAGGAATGAAGACAAAGTCCTCATCTGTAAATGACTAAAAAGTTGTAAGGATGACAACCCCCTCCAGGAAAATAACATCAATACAGCCTCCAATGCCTATAGCGTATCTAGAATCACTTAGTCTAAGTGATTAGCTTTTTAACATACCAGGCTCATCATACATGTACATCACTTCATGTACACAGAGTCTTAGTAGCACAACTTCATGACACAGAAACATTTAAACTTTGGGATTTGACATTGTTTTGAATGTCAAAAATTTGATACAGATATTTCACCTGCTACAGAAGACTATAAATTAAATTTAAAAAAAAAAGAACTTGCAGAAATGACCAATTTCTTCTTGCACAAGTCTGTGTACCTCCATTTTTTGTGAAGATAACTAGGAACCTTCTAGGAAGCTAATTGTGGTTTTCTTGGCTGACATCCACCTTCCATGAAATACCGCTTGTTAGCCGTTATCTACTGATCCTTGAGTGTCGGCGCAAGAATTACAATGCCTTCATATCTGCTGTGATAATGAACTTCCTTCCACTTTGGAAGTTCTGGCACTAAACAGCTTCTTATAACCTGTCCCATTGCCAGAAAACCTGTCGCATTGCCAGAAAACCTATTCTCCTACACAGAAGACCACCACAAATCATGAATGCTGATGTTGGACCAACCACTGCTTGGAACTAAAATGTAAAAAGTAGCTCCATTGGCATTGCCTGGAGTTCGGCCTTCGTAGCTTTAGCTGCTACTCAAGCTCCGCTCGGCTACCATTGGCAGGCCTCAACATTACTTACATCTTAGTTGGCCTTGTCCATTGTTAACTTGAATAACAAGCTACACAAACAACTCAGGACCTTGATTCTATAGAAGACAGCAAGCCAAATTTTTGTGATTGATACCGCGTGAGGTCAAGTCCAAGTGAGCCCTGGTTAATGCCACAGCTCAGCTCATTTCACTTCTAACCAGTCCTGTGATAACATGGGACAGCATATCTTGGCAGCATATTTGCCAAGGAAGATATGATACCATTACTTTGGGGAAGTGGATTTCAAATTTCTCAGAAACAGCCAGGATGGTGCAGATAGACACGGAATTATTTTCAAGTGTGCAAATAAGTCCCAGCGGCACATCAGATTGGTAATGTACTGACTGTGAGTGATTACAAGGCTACAGTATCAGGAGCCAGCAATATTCGACCCTAACAGCAGTGTTTCTTGTACTGTAAATGCAGAAATGTTCGCGGTGGTTTTATGTGTGTGGTTTTCGCAGTAAGCTTTTCGCCGCAAACTTAAAACCACCGCGAACACTCAGTTTTCTCCCTACCACGAAATTAAAACCACATGAACTTAGATACATTTACAATGTACAGTATATGGTAATGGTAGTCTAGAATTACCGTAGAAATGCACTACCTGTTACTGTTAGGTTTTACATCACAAGACCATGTCACATCCCCTATAAGTTACACTTCAGCCTGTACCTGCCCAGTATAATATCTCAATGTTCACCATTCATCCTTCCCATTACAAGTAAACATTTCCTGGCTTCATCTCTCATGCAGGTACTCACCTACACATATACATGTACATGTATGTTGTATGGTTGATGCACCAACCCAGGCTACATAATAGCTGATGAGAGGCAGATCGGAACTGACAACATACAAACTGCAAGGCAAGCATCTCTTCAAAACATTCCCACAGACCACAGGCTCCCCATACCATTATTGGCACGGGAACTGGATTCTATCAATGTTGAATGTCTTACCATACACACAGTGTAGTGAGCCCAGCTTCCCCCTCCTGTTCTTTCCCATGGACACAGACTAATTCTGAAAAATTAATCATCGCTACCGTGGCAACCGGGCCTGTTCCCTTCCCACAAGGCTTGAGGCATTACATTCCTGGTAAGATTCTGTGATGAAAAATTAATCTTTCAGGAGAATCAATGATTAAAAGATGGATTCAGCCTGGATTTGCCCATGTAATATGATACTGAAAATTTTATGCACCTTATGTCTAACTATAGGTTTGCTATCAACAAGAGCAGCCCAGATCTACAGTAAACAATTTCACTATGAAGAAATTATTCATTTTCCTACCGGTTGTTGTTGTTAAAAATTTGTCTCACCTTTCTGCAGTTTCCATCTCTGTTTTGAACTCTGTCTGCCAAAGTATTCAATATTTTTCCAGCTTAGTTGCTATTCACTCTTTTTTCTGTAGACTTCTGGTTATTTTGTGGAGGATGTAGCTATAGCACATACACCCTTTTATAGTATCAGTCTATGGTAGACCAAGTAGACCACAGAAAAGGAAAACCATGCTGGTGATAGTGTGATAGTAAAACACTTTAGAATGCCTCATTAGCATCTGCTAACAAATTAGCAGATAGCACCTAGGTGCTATAAGTTAACGATGTGTTAATTGGAGAGGAGGGACTCACAAATAGCTGTGAAATAAACATTTAGGAATGAGGTGGCAGTAAGGTACATTTACCATACACCAGACACAGCTTTGTAAACCATTGGCAGGTGTTGTTGTTGTTAATATTGTTTTTGGATGGCTTATAAAACTGAATGATGCACTTCACTTCTTTTGAAGGGCAGCTATGGTCATATCAATAGAAAATGACAACTTCATGTCGCTAAATTCAGACTAAACTGGAGTTACTTCTAAAGTGAAGAAGAAATTAACACATTTTGGTTTGTTATACACCACCTCCCCCCCTCCAAGAGAGATTAAATGAAAAGACCCTACCCTAGTATACAAAACAAAGCAGTGCCCAGGTACATGTACTTTTCCAGCCAGCAGCCTGGGGCCATTCCTGTAAACAGAACACCTGACTGCACAGACATGACTAAGATATCAAGGATAAAACAAACTGCATACACCTTATTGTTGCCTCTGTTGACATGTCCACAAACAGACTTGAACTTGTGTTCCATTGACTTTACTCCTGTGCAAGTGTAACTAACGGGCAGGGAGGTCTACAGCATGGGGGAGAAGTCAAAGACACAGATGTTTGTGGAGCGTACAGAGTCACCACTTGAGGAGCTCACATGCACCATTGAACACATTCCATGCATTCACTTCAGCCACAGGAGAGGCTTGAACATTGGCGGACAGTGTCATCGAAGAAAGCTTCAACATTATTCAAGCAATTTTGCAATTTTCCGAAAAACCAAAAAAGCCTTCAAAGCAACTTACGCAAAAACAATGTTCACAGTATTTTCGTAATTTCAAATAAATGGTTTTCCCCATTCTAACTGAAGGATGAATGTGACATCAGGCAAATATCATGCACTGCAATGTTCTCACACTGTTTAACATGTCATTGCATTTCCGACATATTTCTGAAAATTTAAAGGTAATGAATAACTTCTAAAATATATCAAGCCTACTAGTAGTACTACCGGTACTCTTATTCCTCCTTTGAACCTGCTGAAGACCTCGGCAGTGGAAAAGGATAGAAGAAAGCAAACTTAGCTTGTTGCAAATGCCAATGTTGGTTAGTTGTCCAATCAGCAAGAAATGAAAAATTGCAGTAGAATACTTACCTTAACAAGGATGGGTAAGATACACCTGTGCTAGACACACCTGGCTACAGGTTTGGTTGCAGGTTTTCTAACCAGGAAGACTGAATACAAGCTCTGAGGTCTTCTTGTCCAGTCTGTTCCCCTACCGTCTCCATGCAGAGACGAGAGGTGCTATCTGAGAGGTGCTATCTGAATACGTTGGCTGTTTCCAGCTGGAGTTTGAATGAGATGCTCAGTTTGACCATGAGCCAAGTCCTTGGAAATACAGATGTTTCGTGTGAGACTGACACCAAACAAACCCAAACCACTCATGCCTTGTGGTCTGGGATTTGTAGCTGACCCCTGACCTTGAAACACAGAACAGAAACTTGTCATCTTGGCTTACATATATTTCATGCTTGTTGGACACAGGGAGTCATACATGTTTGTGCCAACTGAGGTCCAGTCAACCCGATCTTTTTTAAACCAACAATCATTCACTGTATAGAAAAGGTAACCCGTCTATCATGAATAAGTAAAGTTGTCCTTTAACCACATATTGAGGGAAAGCATAATGATTTTTGACAGCTGATAGTGTAATACCACTTACTACCAGACTGCTTGTGCTTTTGGGCAGGGCAGTCTAGGGGGAACCTGTACTCTTGTGGACAGGTGTGATATATACTGGTTCTCTCTTGTGCTTGAGGCAAAGCCCAAACACGGGACTGAAGGACAGAGTATACAATGTACGCAAAGGAAAATCATTCATTCTGCTATAATCTATAAAGAAACTTGATTATTGTATTACACTTGAAATAATTCTTGCTGACTGTTATATAGCTGCTATCCATGTTGTTTCCCACAATGTTTATCTTTGGATAAAGTGGGCCACAGGCAGTACAAACATCGTTAATTAAAGGTAAATGTGTAAGCCGTGGCTATTCATAAACAGGTCAGTAGCAGGTCTTGTAAACAAAACAGCAAACACCTTCAGAGCCAGTTTAGCTCCTGACCAGGAT
The DNA here is from genome assembly GCA_035149815.1 of Branchiostoma lanceolatum. NCBI lineage: Eukaryota > Metazoa > Chordata > Leptocardii > Amphioxiformes > Branchiostomatidae > Branchiostoma > Branchiostoma lanceolatum. The sequence continues at coordinate 10,584,489 of CM068868.1, read as the reverse complement.
GGCATGTTGGGGACGGATTCCAGCAAACCAGTTTCTGGGTCAGGTCCGGTGGTGCATATAGACTTCAGCTTCCAAAAGTTACTCCCTGTTTTTCAGAGAAAAGTCTGATTCTCAACAAAAGACCATATGTTACAAAACGGAGGAGGAGGCACCAAAGATGAAAAATCTGTAAAGAATTTTAGACTTACCGGTTTTCCAAATGGTGTGGACAGATGAGTACATACACATCATTGAGGGAGATTTTCTGGTGGACTTTTCTGAAATGCCTTGCTAATTTGGCAGTTACTTACAAGCCTGCGAGCTTAATTTCACAGCAAGTTCTTCTGCTAATGTAAGCTCTCTTGCCGATTGATTAGAGCTCTGGACTTGAAATACCTGGGCTCTGATCCATTAAATGGGAGGCATGGCTCCTGCCATATGGCTACCATATCACCAGGGATCATGCATTATACATGTACAAACAGAAGTATATATAGGAACAGAAACCAAATCTTGGCATTTGGTACCAGCTGGCTGCAGCTTTCTGTGTCAACAAATTGGAGTTCGAATCTGCAGCCATCATCCCTGATTACAGCCATAGTAGTTGTAATTGCAGGATTAATCATATTGACACAGTAAAAAGAGTACACTGGAGGGGATGAATGGGGATACCCAATGGATTGGTCAGGCTAAAGTAGACTGTGACATAAAAGCACTCCAAATACTCAACTGCAACTTGCCCCATTAAAAAAGTATTGAGCAAAAAGATAAACAACCTGATACTTCATAAGATAAAAGAATACAAGCTCAAAATTGTGAATCACATGTTGAAGAAAGCAAAAATAAAGCATACTGATGCCCTGTATGGGGAACAAAGGCTAGATATAAAATATTCACATTTTAGCCAAACAGCGTATTGACTATTCATATTTCATATATATCAAGTCTGGTAATTGCAGACCAACATGCTAGCTGTTCATCCAAACATTTCATCTGGGCTACTTTTCATGTCAATATTTGGAATATCCTTTCATCACACCTGTCCCCTCTCTTCATAGACAAAACACTGCGGTGCTGAAGTTTTAAAAATGCTGAACAGTACATGTAGCTCTTGAGGCAGGAGACATCTTGAAGTGCAAGCTCAAACCTGCTGAGACACAGAACCCAGCAGGCCCTGAAAACAATACTGATGTTAGTTTAAAAGTACAGCAATGAGGAAAGACATGTGACATCTTCATTGCTTTTGCCAATATTCTTGCAAACTTTTCGAAGAAATTTTCCAAGGTGAAAATTACCTTCATTCCCTGGTTGCAGAAAAATGCTCCAAATTTGTTGAAGAATCCACTGAACATACCGTAAGAGAAGGGGTCAGCTACCTCAGTATTCTGGCCAAATTCTCAGGGATCTTACAAGTTATAGCAATGTTCTTTCTATCCCGTTACTTGGTATGATACAGTATTCACTAACTAGTGTACGTACCTCATGTACCGGTATATTGGGTTAATCCATGAAATTCTGATAATGAAAGTGGTAAAAAAAGAATGAAGGTCAACCATCTGGAGCATTTCCTACTTCTCCAAGTGGAGAAAATTCATTTGTCACTGTTGAAGGCATCAGAAGGACTGCTGGATACCCTGTGAGAGTTGTGTTGACTGACACAAGACATGCCTTCCCTTCTATCAAATCATTGCTGAGTCAAATTTCCAACAAACTTTGATGTAAAGCTAAATTAATGCCATAAGGAAAGAAGGAATGGTAAATTGTTAACTACACGTACCTTAACTGTTATTTAGGTGAAACAGCTTGGAAACATACATCCTGACAAAAATGCTGGAGGGGCAATGCTTTACCACCTGTTTCACCAGCTAGATGCAAATGAGGAACTTCAACTTTAGTCACAGGCCACACCTGATATATAAAAGACAGGCAATATTTCTTAAAGTCACTCTATCTGCTAGGACACTGAGAGCCAAATTGGTTGTTCACTTTTTGTAATATGACTTTTAAGGTACGCCTAAACCCCGGCTGAGGAATTCTTACTGATGCACAGAGCTATGAAATAACTTTTTGATGTTGTTCAGATGTCCAGAAGCAATTTCTATATCAAATTACGTAGTCCCCCCCCCCCAGAAAGTTGCATATGACAATTTAATGAAAAGGAATTGACAGTTCACACCAGTATAGAACATACTGTAAGTCTTGAAATGTTTGCGTTGGTTTTGTTGTCACATTTTCGTGGTGACCTCTTAACTGCAAAACCATGTCACTGTGAATATCTCTATTACATTGATACCAATTACTACAGAATTGTTTCAACTGCAGACTTAAAACACCACGAAACCACCATTCCTCTCCTATCATGAAATTAAGCCCCAGCATGATTAATAGAATATATAGTAACTCTGTATACTGGTATCACAGATGTCTGACCACTATGGAATATGGAATTTCTGCTCAAATTGTCAACTTGGCCCCCTCCTCCCTCTTGCATACTTTCACTGACCCAAACCATTCTGGTCACAGGACATGTGCTTGTTCTTGGGAACCTGGGAACCCTGCTGATTGTGCCTTCAATGCTGAGGTGAAAAATCACAGTGGAAAAGTTGTTACCCATGCAGGTAGAACATAATCTGACATTTTAATTCTTTGTACATGTAATTCGTAGCCTGACTGCCTTGATTCATCGTAGAGTGTGATTGGTCCTTTCTACTTAAAGCATAACTGGCGCCCAAATTTAGGGTAAAGCGAAGCCAGTCTGCTCGCATTTAGCGTAATACGTAAGCCTCCTAGTGTATTTAGCATTGACAGACCCTAGTGCAGGTGCATATACAGAATGTATGTACCTACATGTACATGTTAGATATAGATGCACAGATACAAATAGTTCCAAGAGGTGATATAGCATGTAATCGCAGTACCGTAACAACTTTTTGCAACAACAAGGAGCATAAAGACTGCTTGAGGGGCCAAAAAGTTACTCTTTCAATTTTGGTGTGAAATGCCACTGGCTTAAAAGAATTTAGGCTGCCTAGACCTCCTGGCCAAAAATAACAACATCGGACTAAGGGTGGATATTCCACCGTTTCTTTCCAAACAAACTTAGTTTCCAAAAGAAACATTGTCAGCCCTGCCATGTCTGTTCTAGCTGATCTAATGGACCTCTGTAGAAATAAACTAAATCCACTGTCAGTACATATCAGACATTCTACAGCAGTTTTCCCTATAGAGTATTGAAATTATTACTTGAATGGACCCTTAAGCTAGGAAAACACTACTGGAGATTATCTAATTTAGCCTCTACAGGTAGATCTGTTTCACTCCATTAATTTCTTCCAGATATGGTGACCAAACTGACAAGCAACAAGTGCCTTTAAACTAAGAATCATGTTTCTAAAACAGCAGGCCACCCACATCCATGATTTGAATTGTATCCTGTATAACTGAGTGCAATGATTTTATCCAAGCCATGAATATTGAACCTGGTAAGACTATATTATGCTGTTTCATACTGAATGTCATCCAGGTACACATGAGATTAAAACTTGTACCAAACTCTCCTCAAGCCAAGTTTGGATGAATCTTATTGCGAATTTGTGTTATACAATTACAATTAACATATAGACTTTTCAAGATCACCCTCGCTCCTCCTAACCTACCTCCAACAACCATATGCCCTTCAGCTCATTTCACTTCCTCCCGATATGGCTTCCATCTCAGGACTGCCAGGTTAACATTTTAATTTGTAACAAGAAACATCACGCAACTCCCAACAACAAAGGAAGTCAACCATATTAAATATTTACATGTGCCAGTCTTAAAGGTTAAAGAACATGTGAAAACTAAAGAATCTACCAGCATGAATTATTCAAATATAAGTTCATACAGCATTCCGGAGGATCAATAAAAGACACTTTTGAATATTGCCATACAACTATTTGTCTCTTGTACCAACAAGGATGGCTAAGCACAAAGTAATTAGTGTAAGTCAAAAAGTTGACTTTCTATTTGACCGGTGTTCTGTACAATGCAGTAGACCAGATGTATGCTATAGGTCCATAACTGGTTTTAAGATGGTTATTGAATACTGTTTTGAAAGAAATGAAATACATGCATACAGGTACTTTGAAAAGTCTGATAAAAGTTCTGAATGACAGTCTCATGAAGCACAATGTACCTCTAGTTTGACACTGAACTTGAGTAACCCCGGTGATACTGGCAGTTGGAAACTCATGTGGTATGTTTGCCAGATCAGTGATTCATACCAGATGAAAATCATGGTCACAAGTTCTGCAAAAATAGCCAAACACAGGTGTAGATTTATAACAGGGAGCTAAGAGGCCTTGGAACTGAACCAATAAATGAAACCATAACTTAATGTGGACGCATCTAGCAAATTTGGTAGCTTCGATCTCTACACTTCCAATAAAACAGACAGGTGTCAGCTTGGATTTTTACAAATATACTTGTCGAAAACAAGTCAGCTCTGCCAAGTCCCCTACCTCTCTAAAATCCATAACATTCTGCCCTACTCAGTTTCAAGCATTACATTTATAGACCATACAGTCGTTATTACAAAGATTTAGATTTACATGGGTTATAGGGCTTTCAATTTCAAATGATCTATGATGACCCAAACCTTTGATACTGTTGACCCCTCATGATTGATGGAACATGATTTGGCAAACCCCTGTTATGATCCCCAAGAGCCCCTGTGGGGGGCATGATGGACTGTGGTCCAGACCTCAAGATGTGGGGTTTATCTAGCAGAACTCATGAGATCATTAGAGTGAAAGCTGTTTCACTTACAATTGAAAACATATGAAACGTGTTGTATGTCACATTTGTGGCCAAGTAGGTTACATCTGGGGAAGTGCCTATTAGTAAGTATTAGAGTTGATGGATTATTCTTGTCAAAAACACAGACGTTCGTGTAAATTTACAAAGTCTATCAGAGAGTGAAAATTAAGAATGGACAGAATTTTTACATTCGAATCTATAAACCTTTGACTTCAGTTCTCCACAAAGCTTGACTGAAGTTTCAAAGTCTTCCTTTCTGATCATTCAAAATAATGACTGTCAAGAAATTCCAATATTAGAGTTGTGTAGGTATAGCCAAGGAGCAAGGGCTAAATAATGCCTAAATTCATATTCAAAAATAAAAAATAAACAGTCTGGTAGATGTCCTTGTAATTTCTTTCTAAATGTAGGGTATACATAAGCGCTTGTGAAGGCAGGACTTCTTTTCTAGATTGGATCAACGAAAAAAGTCATCAGGGCCAAAATAAACACACCAATACTAGAAAGACACATAATTACAGTTGACTGTTTGAATGATGAATTTCACGCTGGACAAAACAAAAGGCTGATTTTGAAAGCCTCCAGATGTTACTGAGACAACACAATCAAGTGTATTGGAGTTGGACCAGAAAACTTGAACATTCCAAGGTGGAGACACAGTCATACCACATGTCCTTGCTATACAGGGTGACACCACCCCCACTGAACCAAGGTTGGGGGTACCACCTGAGAGAGCAAACACTTTGTTTCCATGGCAACTACATATAACATTTGGCTTTGTTTATGTTTTAAAACTAGATGTATAAGTTAAACATCAAGTTTATTCAATGGATCTTTTTCTGCAGTGTCTTCAGACTTTGCCCTCTTGTAATAGTTGTGCAGGTTCTATGCTAGCTCTGGCAATTTAGTACAAGTTACCACAACTGTAGAGACTACCCAATTATTAGACAAGAAGAAACAGAACATGCTTTTGTAAGATATTCCTTTCTTGTGTCACAAAGAATTAGATCCCTTCTGAAGCAGGCCTGCTTTTTGTCCCACCATAGCTTGTTACTGATAAACTTGACCACTGCGTGTGGCCTTCCCATAAACTTCAGGAGTTCTGGGGAAGTCAGAAAGGTGTAGCAATATATATTCAATGTTGGAACAAGTGAAGAGTTCAAGTCTGTATGGTCTTTAAGACCTTACTTTACAATATGACTGCTGTTCATCATTTGCAGTAATACGAATGAAAAATCTCTGTATCCATGCACTTAGTCATCATAGTATACTGTTATATTCAGAATGTGTTTTTTCACCCCTTTTCTAATCTTGACAAAAAATCTTTCTTTGGCAGATTTATCCTCTTACTTGGTTCATAACCTACCCTAAAGAGTAAATCAAGGACCTTGTGTGTATATACACTTAAGATGGTATTTCCACTGATTTGAAAGCAGACCTGTCCCTCCATTATGGGATGGAAAGTTGCTTATCAGTAGTTCGGTACAGAAAAAGAATATACACCCGCCTTTCCAAAAAGTCTGCACTTCATGACATGAAACTAATAAAAGTTTTTTTTTAAAGACATGACAGATTCAACAACAAAAATTTACAATATGGGCTCCCAAACCATGATCAACAATCTTCGTACACATCAAATACATTTTGATACCAACTGGCCTTGAACTATTTCCATTCCCCAAATGGGATCAGTAACATGTGGATGGCATGAATTATTGAGAGGGAGAGGACAAGACCATACCGTTAAGTCACTCACACAATGGCACCTTAACAAAACCAAGATAATGCCTGTCTTTACGATTTACCGAGTTATTCCTACTGGGACTCGAGGGACTACAGCTGGAGTAGACAGACATATTAAAGGCAACAAGAAGGGGAAATAAAAGGGAAGATATACTGAGATCCAATCATACTTACTGCTTCATACTCGTTACCCTTTCTTCCTTGATAATAGTTGATTAACTTTCTGTTGCTGACTACTAGTACCTTTTTCTAGCCTGGATGCCAGACCCCGAATCTCAAAATCATCTATCACGTGATAGAAATTTTAGAGATTCGGGGTCTGGCATGCAGGCTAAACTATCTCAAACCATCGCTAATGTAGGTGAGGCCCAACAAGAGTTGGTCAAGATTCTTGGTCAAGATTTCCTGAATCATTTGGTTCCCTGTATGACTGTAATTGGTACCAGATCTTCAGTAGGGGAAGAATTCAGGACTGAGGAGGTGGTGGGGGGTCCTGTGTGGACAAGAATGTACAGGTGCCTGCCACACACCTCCAACCATGGTACAGCCTCATTACCCTACATGGGTATCTACTGGCTGCGCTTCAAGTGGAACATCATGATGTTCACTCCCAAGTGTGGTACGAATCCACAATTCAGCCAATGGGCTGCGAGTGAGTTATATTTTTTATAAAACATTCATCATCATCATCATCATGTCTGCATCTATGGCTGCTGAGCATCTTCTCTTGCAACGGCACAGTTCTAGGATTTCTATAAAATCAACACTCGTTTCTTGCACGAACTATGGTTCATGTATGTGGAGCATGCAGGTGGTACACAGTTTATCAACAGGTCTGATGTGAGACAGGATCTTGCAAATGTAACAGTGTAAGTGTGAGGGCAGAAACACAAAGTGACAGTGGATACATTACATCAATGACATTATATGTCCTTGTTTAGGGAAACTATCAATGATTTGAAACCTTTGAATAGAAGTCAGTTATCTTACACTATTGTTTATTACCTCACAAATACAAGAGGTTTGAGAATTACTTACATTAGTTAAATTTGGACATCAGAAGATATAGCATTTTAAAAAAACCTTGTCACAATGCCGCAGTGCAGCATATACCGTACATGTAAAAACTGACTCACCTCAATATCTAAACCCCTGTGATGATGTTGTTGTTTCCTTTTAGTTTAAGTCCAGCCATGAACCTCAGACCTGCATTACAGGAAAAACCAAAACATCATATCAACGTACAGGGCAGCTGATATTGACAGGCATGAATAAACTAATCTGACACATGTTGACACAGGGAACTAGCAATGACTGGCATGTGACTGTGCAACAATGGTTGAATCAAACAAATACAAATACAAATACAAACACAATTGTCATTTGCATAAGAATTAAGATAGGCCATGACCTATATGTAAAGAGTATGTATTGCTCTGATGTTTTATTTACATCAAAAGTATTTATAAAATCTATTTTTCTGATGTTTTATTTGCATCAAAAGTATTCATAAAACAGTAAAGAAAAATACACATGTCAAGTCCTACCAAATATTCTCAACTTCAATTACATGATATTCAATGAAAGATGTGAGCAAAACATTCATTCACAAAGTCAGTTGCAGTACAGTGGTTGAGTTACATGTAGTACCAGCACAATTCTAAAATCATTGCAATCCAAATCTGCTGATCCTGTTCCAACTCTATCTTGTTTCAAAGTTCTGGTATTACTGCATGTAGTACGTAGCTACATCATGTGTATTGATTGATTGGTATCCTTCTACCACACATGTTCATAAAAGATTCTTGCATAAACTAAATCCTGTTTCAGTCTCTCTCAGTGTGGGACAACTGTAGATAAGGCAGTATCTCTGACTTCACGACATGACGTCTGTTCACAACAATGTCCGGGGGTCACCCTGATAATGAAGGCACCACATAACTGTAACTCCACCGGGAAGCTGAACTGTTTGGCAATCAGCAAAGGAACACAAGGCTAAAGAATGGATGGGCCAAGTTACATGTCACATCAACAATCTTACAGAATGACTCAGCCCTCCTACCCCTGTATTCAATGTCCTGGTATTATTTATCTAGTAAGCTAGAACTTAGTAGAAGGGTTTTTGTGGGCAATGTGAAGGCCCTTGAAGGGGTTGTATTCTCATTCCTGCTTTCATCACATTAAAAATAGAACAAGCAAAATTGAGATTGTCCATGGAAAAAATTAAACAGGAATACAATAGGATAGAAACCTTACTTTTCAAATGTACATACAGTCAAACCTGTATTAGCGGTCACCTTTGCATAGCGGCCACCTGCCCATAGTGGTCACTTTTTGTCGGTCCCTTGGATTTTTCCCATTGACATAAGCATTAAGAATTAGGCTATAGCGGCCACCTGTCCAACGCGGTCGCGGCCAGACGATTTTCAGTCCCGCGAGTACAGTAACACTGTCGGTAACGGTCACGGCGCGCCGGTAGAAGCCGCATCGCCACCGCACGCCGGGTTCAAAATCTTCATTTTTTCACGCAGTTATCAAATTTATGTGGACTCAACAGGATAGGATGATAATAAAGAAATCCAGAATGTTTTATCTTTGTTAGAAAATCCATGGTTTGACGCGAAGTCAGTATAATTTTCTTCACATGGCTTGCGTTTGTACATCGTAGCAAAATTGACCATTTCTGTGCATTTCCAGTCGACAAATATTACGGCAGCTTTTTGGAAAATACAACTCGCACATGTAGCTGATGAGGTAAGTTCGGGAAATGTTTGAATGCCGGCCCAATATCCGTTTCGCGCAATTTTCAAAATGGCGCTGATAGTCAGCAGCAAAAAGGTCAACGGAAGACACCACTGTTTCGTAGGTATAATGCGCTAAATTTATTTTGCTGCAAAGTATCACTGAGGATAATTACTTTACCAAAAGCTTCAAAAGAAATACGAATAACATTAATATGATGTCAAATTTGGGCTATTGCAATTTTCTGAAAAGAAAAAAATCATCAAAAGAGCGACCTTCTTCTGAGTGCCCTATTAGCATAATGGTAGAAGCTGATAATGACATGCGGGAAGCGAAACAACAACAGACTAAGGAAAACTATCGCCACGATTTTATGTTTCAAAACGGTCGAAAAGGAACAGTAAGTGGCAACTGAGCAACATGTATTTTGTTCTTAACTAACTAGGTGGCATTTTGCTGCGAAGGACTTTGTTTCATATGATTAAAACTCGTTGGTGACGCGTGTGCCTGCAGCGAAGCTGTCGCGAAGGATCAAGAGTAGAGTATGGCGATGCTGGTCTGTACAGACATGAAGCCCGAGCAAGCCATGGATTTTGGAGTTGGCAGATACAATAATCCTTTTTTCAAGCCCATAATAGAAGTAAAAGAAGAACAATCGACTTTCTAAAATGTGACTTACCTTTGCAATGTTTACATGTGCACTGTACGGTGAATAAATGTATCTCAGTGGGTACTGAAAATATGTGTCACTCGTGGTCAATTAATCGACATTTTCTCCATAGCGGCCACCTGTCCTTAGCGGCCAGTTTTGGCCAGTCCCTTGAGTGACCGCTATAGACAGGTTTGACTGTACCACGTGGTTTGTACAACATACCTTTTGGAAGTTACCAGCACAGAAAGATTCCTTGATGACATGCATACTTCTGTGTGTCCCTCTCTATGTGCTTTGAACAAATTACTAGAACTGTATTTCAACATATTGATAACAATAACAACCAATACCCCTCAAACCTTGTCATGCATTATACACCAGCTACAAGATAACTTGCACATTTTTATTTATAGTATATAATAATAATAATACATTCTTCTTGTCTTTGTGCAAAACCTTTTACTTACAAACAAAAAGCAAAGGTGCCACTGTCAAAGGTTGGTGCATGAAGAAGATACACATTACAGTGATTACTTGGAGTCGTTGTGACCACTTGTTTGGCCCAAACTTTAGCCAGTAGGTTGGCACCCTTGTGTGAAGTGTGTATGCAGGACTCCTGTAAACAAGTGGGCAGTGCTGCCAGACAGGTGTGAATAACCCAGTGTTCTGACTTTATGTGCTCTTTTCACTCTAGTGAACTTGGAGCTCTTTACATTTTTCTACTCAAGAAATAACTTTAAGATGCATGCAAGTGGTACCTAGTGACTAAAATAACGGCCTTTTTAGAGCAGTGGAAAAGAAAATGTATTTATACAGACTGTATTCACAATGTGTGATTAGATTACCCAGTATTAACAAATAGTCCATTGTGGACCTATTTTCTGGTTTGTTAGGTTGGGTACTCTAGGGATTTAGACTGCACATGTGGGGGGCAAGAAGGAAGTTTTGTATAAACTGACCTCTAACCCGACTTGGGGGATAAGTATATAACAAGAAACCCTAATGGCTGTAACCTTTTGTCAACAATTCTTACTTTTCTCTGGAGTTCTTTAGAGATCTTAACATTACTAGTACTAAAATAAACAAACTTTGAATACATTTACTTTGATGTAGATCTTGTAGTACGTTTGTACTACTGCTTGACAAGAAATGATATATTGTAAGTAATTAAGGGGTCTTGCCCTTGAACCTGCCTCTATTATCTGGGGTAATTTCCTAACAGACAAAGCTGCCATCCGGAATCACTTCCTTACACATGACCAAACACCAATGGTTCTGTCACTGTGGGACATTCCATCATTAGTGTGACAGTCATTGGGTCCACTAAATCATAAACATAACTTTAATGTTCTGAAAAAAAAAGAACAGTGCTAGTTCTGAATCTGAGAGCCTTACTGTTATGACAAATGACAACCATGTTAACAAGGTTATTACTTATTTTCAGGACAGACCAGGCAGCAACTTTATTTCTCAAGAACAGATACACACGCTAACCATTCTAAAGCCCTGTTGCAGTCAACTACTGTACCTGCAGAAGGAGCCCAAAGCCAATATAATCTACATGCCAAGGCTGTACCTCCCAGTTCCAAAGCATTACCAAGACACCACACAAGCAGCACTACAATGCAAATGACCCATCTCCATAGTAACTTGGGCTATACTTTTATTTGTATAACTTCTGGAAACTGTGAGTCCCGATGTTGCTACAGAAAATAGGGGCTGCTGACCACAATCAGGTCTCGATACAATACCGTTGACGTCTGCAGAACAGGACAAACAAACTCACAACAGCACAATGGTGTTGAGTCATGGTACACATGGCTACATGTAAACGGAAGCATGCAATTGTATACGTCTAAACTTAGGAAGGGCCATAAAGATGAATGCACCATTACTGGGCATTAAGGCTTAACAGATGAGTACTAGTCACTGTTACATGTACATCCACTTGTTCCTGTGACCTCTTTAGTGAAAATGGTGGTATTCGAGAAAGCACAATTTTGTAAATCATTCTTGTGGCACAGACAAATGTATACAATGTACTAAATAGAGTAATATCACTGTGCCTGTAACTTTTGAACTAATCAAAACACAAAATAAAAACATGGGTTAACATGTACGCATATCTGTACAAGTATTTTTCTTCAGCAAGGACATTATATACATTTTATAATGTCCTTGACTTCAGTTAGCACAATGATAGATATATTTTGCTCCTTCTTGATGAAAAATAACAGTTAAGTTAAACTCTTTACTGTAAATTGGGAAGATTGGCATATAAACATGTATGTCTCATTACAAAAGCAAAGTTGTTTGGCTCAGATATTTTAAAAAGGTCTAGATTCTATCCCAGGGTCTTTCCTGTTACATATACATTGTACATTTGCATGTAGCTTCATTATAGCCTTTATCATATAATCAACTGCAGTCATGTATTGTGCGCATCATGGTCTCTAATTTCAGACTGACATAAAATAAATGCAGTTGCACAGTCACCTGATTATTGTTGCCCTGGGGAAATGACTAACAAGATAGAAAGAGACAATCCCACAATAATCCCCCACCTGGAACGACCACATAATGAGCACATGGGATCAAAACACAATACTACAGGTGATTAGCAAGGGACTTACAGACCACAGATCATGCCACATTTAACCTACCAACACAAAGAATCTATATCTAGACATCTTTAGGTAATCTGGAAATCCTGAATGGAAAAATCCACTCATACCATGCAGCATTAGATGATATGCTAGTGGCGCGGATTTTGATCTGTTTTTGAGATATCAATAGGCACATGATCATGTGTATTCAGTAAGGAAATAATGGAAAGTCTTCATCAGGCATGCCTGCTGGCATGAAAAATCAAGAAAAAAAGAAGAATCTGGACTGCTTTTCTTTATCAAAGAAACAAATGTATTACGGTATAAAGCAAATACAAGAATTGAAAACAACATTTTTGCAAATACATGACATAACATAAGTTATAATGTAAAGCATCTATGTTTCCAGTCACCAGTTGTCACAGTTTAGCAACAAGTATTCCTTCTAGTTCAAGACATCTCGCTGATCAATACACATCAAACGTAACAAATGCTATCATGAGACATTGATATACCAAACAGAGTACAAAAGCTAAAACTAACACAGCTGACCCATAACAGATGACTCCTGTCGTTCTGGCAATGAATATGGTTCTACAGCAAAACTCATCTGCATTATTCCCATGACCTCCGAACCTTGCTTCCATGGCAAGCAAAAGACTAAAACCAAAAATGTACCGACCGTGTGCTCTCAGTTGGAGTGCGTTCTTTGTTGGGATGAGACGGAATGAAAGGGGGCCAGTCCTTGTCTGTGTCAAAGATGTACAGAACCTACAGAGCTTCTGTTTACCAAAAGAAATAGGGCTGAACCATGAAATAGGACAAGGCCTCCCTCTGCTGACTAGAAGTACAGAAATACAGGTGGCACACTGCTACCAGTCCCACATTGAGGTACAGTATGAAAATGGGAGCTTCAAGCATACTATACTGTAAATTGTAAAAGTTAAACCATTCATTTTAGCCCTTTGCCTCTATACATTTGTGACATTCTAACTGAGCTAAATGAACATGTGACTGTCCTAAAACAAAAGCAAGGCAATTCAACCATCTAGTCAGCTCAGATTCAGATGCTTAACACACAAATTAGATGTGCTAAAATAGGCAATTAAGATTATACTTAAACTTTCACATTCAAGCTGTAAACTGATACAGGTTACTGCATACGTCTGGAGTGATCGAAAAATGGCAATAACTACATGAACTATGTAAATTCAGATTGCATGTAAAGTGATTTCTGCAGGAAAGTACTTTTACTTTCAAACTGTATGCATTATGTTTTATTATGAAACCTCCTTGGGCTAACTGACTGAATGCACCTTACTGTAAGGGATTCTTCTTGGCACAATAAGCTATAAGCTTGTTTGAAAGTACATCATTAGCCTACAATACATGCAACTATGACCATTTGAAGATGCAATGCAGGGTATGCTTGTGGTAAACAGTAAACAAGTCAGCCCAACTTTGGCCATTCTTGTGCCTAGTGCCATGTAAGCACAGGGCAGCCTAGCATGTCCCAGGTGACATTAGGAAGGAATAAAACATGAGGAATCCTCAGTATTGAGTGTCTCTGGGGCATGCAGATGTCCCCTTTCACCTGGCCCACTATGTTTGGAACCAAACCAGGTGTCAAAAGAGCAATTATGAACAGCCAGCTGGACCTGATAAGGCCACTGACACATCTGAAAAGGCGAAGAACCGTATTTAGCTTTTTGATTCACAGTCTTGCGACAGTAGACCTAAATGAAGGGTGGCAGGGCTGCAAACGAACATTCCAGAGTTGTGTTAAATGCAGATGCCAAAATATTTAGCAAATACATGTAAGGAGACACCTGATGCAGACAAAGGTATTTACCTTCAAGCCTTGGAGTAAAGGCATCCATGTTAGTGTGATGCATGCACACTTGCACATTTATTTCCTAAATCTTGTAGACAAGCCCCAAATTTTACATTTATGTAAGTAATTAAGTGACAAGGGTGATTGGACTTTTCCAGCGCAGGCAACAACAAAATGGCATTTTCTAGCCCATCCTAAAAAAACAGCTCATGACCCAAATACCTGGCTACATGATATGGTGTTTCAGCCTCCTTGGACCACATCCCAACATTAACTCCATGGTTTACCTAACAGCTTTTAAAGTCTTAGCCACAGCTTATCCAATACCATGTTTTTACTTCACAGTACAACATAAGGTATGACAGACTGCATAAAGGCTATACACATGACTTTTAAAGTTAAAGGAAACTTGGGGATGTTGATGATTCATAGTTGACTCAGCGATCATTATGTGTGTGCCGAAAAGATTTACACTTTGCCTGTAAGCTGTTAATGCTGAAAATTGTGCAAAACACTTACCGGTAATAGTTTCATAGTACATGTACTGTATTTTGATGCGTGCAACAGTAATAGTGTTCATCTTTGCCTGTAATACTCAAAATCATATCAAAGAAAAAGCAACCAAGACCAAGATTTAAAAATGATTATTACAGTTTGCAACCTTATCTAATCAAATGGCTAATTACTTTCTCCAATATGGTTTCTGCCCAATTAGGGCACCCCACACACACTATCAGTCACACTGATCACTGGTAAAAATAGCAATCTCTAAAAGATTACCCCTCCTCTGATCTCAAACAACATACACTTCTACTTCTTGAGTATGTATCATTCAGAAGCCACTGAACCTAATGTACTAGTAGCTCCAATTTTCTCTCCAAATCCAGTGAAAAGTCATAATTATTCCGACTAATTAACAGTTTTGTGGTAATCCGTGTAGAGGGGAGGTGGGTTTCCGCAGAGGTCATGACCTGATGTACCTTCCTTGGTCGCCCGCGTACTTACACCAACAGTAAAATAACAGAGGAAAACACTAACTAAACAACACTATCATAGAAACAACACAGATGACATGTTATTCCATAGGTAGTTGTGCTCTGTCAGAGGAAAGCCCAACCATGTATTTAACAGATAGTTAACTAGCGGTTAGCACTGACACGTTACGTGTTGAACGACAAGTCAGCACTTAGGCGCAAATTACCAGCAATTTCTTTGCAATTTTTCTTTGTACACGTCAGATCCAACGTTGGCAGGACAACGCTGTATGGCTTCCTATTCAAATATTGAGGCTTTTCTCAAGTTTTCGTGAATTTTGAACAGATTTTTAAGCTGGACCCGGAAGATTTCGTCACTCAAGTGACCGTGACCGCGGGAGTGGAGGGTGTTTCATGTCGTTTGACCCAGTAAATATTTCCTGAGAGGAGTCTGGCAAACGCCGTGTAATGTTCGTTTGAAAACCTGACAAAAACATAACTCAAGGAGACTTACCTATTGGAGGAAATATGGGATGAAGCTCAGTCTTCGGGGATATCAGCAAAGACAATTGGACTCTTTCCAAGGGCACGATTTTGCACGACAAACGTGAACACGGTTTTCCGTACGTACAGCAACCTCTCTCTGTCTACCGTTATACAATACGCTTCAGCGGGTGATTCACCGCCCCACGCCCTATTTTCTGCGAGTTCCGAATTCCCTCGTATCACGGCACGCTTCCGGGAGATTCAGAGCCGGAGATCAGCGTAAATGTGAGGAGTAAACCGCGGGGAAAGCTGAGCTTCCCGGCCGAGGAATCACCTCCGTTTTGCCCGCTCGACACTTCCGATAACACTGCGCGCACGGCACCATGGGATGGCCACAGGCTGAGAGATGGCAGGACGAGACCACTTTTAAAACAGGGGATAGTTTACAATTTTTCAGAAATAAAGCAAGCAAGGAAAGATTCAGGCCCGGAATTTTTTTTTAAAGTATTAGTGCTCAATGTGCTTGACATAGAGTCCAGCCGATAGTGTTGAATTACCATATTCGAGCTATAAGGGCAACCTGCACTCATGCAAGGAAAATGAATTTACTCTCCAAGCAGAGGTTTGTGGGGAAGATAGTTATCATATACCTGTCATGACCTGTCATATGCCCCGTTTTTTGTCCGCTCTCGCCACCGTAAATGTGTTGCACAATCTCCAGCTGTCAGGTGCTATAACGGCTTCTACCGCCAAACGTCGCTTCAAAACGTCTCAGACATGATGCAGTACCATTAGTGGTCTGCTGAGGGCGCTTCACTCCCGCCACCTGTCAAACTCATCATCCAAACGTAGTGAACAACTTGAATGTGCTATGCTTTGTCAACACGTTGAAAATATTACCAAAGCCATTGAAAAAATTGTGTATATTTGCTTCGTGACTTTGTATTTACTACTGTGCTATCAGTACCGTTGATATAGTTCAAATATTTGTTTTTTGCCAAAATAGTTTCACATTTGGCAGCGGTAATGGTCCCGCCCCCTGCTGTCCCGCTATCCCGGGCCAAAGTTCACCGTCCCCTTCGCACCTGGCAACCGACAACAAAAGCACCAAGCTATAGTTTCCCGCAGCAAACACTCCCACTTGGCTGCCCACAAGAGCACAGCGACCCAACATCAAGTGGAATAAGGGTTTGGAGAAGCCCTTTAGACTGTGAAGAAGCACAGACATAAAGCCACAACGGTGAGCATGCGATTTTCTTGTCTGTTTAGAAAATTATGTCGACAAAGTTTGGGTCGTTTTTACTAACCAGTTTGCTTACTTTACCAATCCCAGCAACAAGTGGCCATGATTGTCGTGTAACAGACCATTATCTACACGCCTGTGGAGTCCCAGTGATTTGTTCGTGGTTATAGTTCCATGAAATACTAATTTCATACCTCTAATTTGCATGAATTTTTAATGTCAGGCTTTCAACTCCCCAAGGAGGGCATGTAGGTGTAACAGGTACCGGGTAGGATAATGTATCAGGTGGTTTTAGGGAGAGATCACATTTCTCTCGAGATGATACTTAAACCAGACCCTCGAACGAATAGTACTGTTTCAAAAGCCAATTCAGAGCAGGAAATAAAAAGTAAGCCCTCCACTTGACATTGTTTAAGCCAAGTCCTGGTCAAGTTTTGTCAGTTTTGGAACAAACAGGTGTGTTTCTAAGCTCTTACCTGGTCATACATGTAGGTAACAATACACCTTTATCTACCTGTTGTGAAACACGATTGTTCATGTCTTTTCACTTTCTTTTGTGTTGTAGTTGTTATTAGGTTAGCCATCTGAAAGCTTTTGCTAAATGCGATTTCACTGCCATGGTGCATTCCTCAAAACAAACAGAGGACAATCCTGGGGACCTAAACATGTTGCGTTACTACGTTGATCACTGAATAAATCTCCGAATATTTATCCAGTTGTAGAGTTTGAATTTCTCCATATATATGTTGATCACTGGTTTAATCCTTTAGCAATTTGTTCAAATTTCCAATGTCTTAGATTGTTAATCGTGTGGAAGAGTAACACAGAAATCGTTATGATTGCAATGAAATTGAATCAATAACTTTTTTTATTCAAGTAACTATGTCAACCATTTAAAGGAATGTTTAGCTAATTAATCAAGTGATGTTGTTTGAAGTACCATGCTGAGATCTGTATTGAAATGACCTTTCAATTTGTCACAATTAAAGTCTCCTTCTTTACTTCGGGTGTTGAACTTTGTACAACTCATTTAGTTTTCCTTTCTTTACTCATTCAAGGGAAGCCAACTATGAATCAAAGTGGTATTTACCTTAGACTAATCAATACCCATTGCTCGTTTCACCTTTTTACATGTAAAGATTTTATTGATTTCAAAAATGTTTTGGCTAATTCTTTTCATAGAAAAAGTCATTTTTCAAAACTTGGTCCATGCACTGTGAAAAAAAGGAAATTTTTATGTCCTGGATTCATCTTACAGTACCTTTGTAGATTTGTGTTGAAATGATGTTTCCCCTAAGTAAAGCCTAACTATTATGGTGACAGGTATGTATGGACTGTGTATGCCTCATTGAATGTAATGGGGTATTTACCAACCACTCCCAGTCTCTGACACAATGTTTTCTTTGTGTTTCTGCCTCGCCAGGAGTCGTCATGAGTACGTCGCTGTCGCCACGATACCATGAGAAGGTGGGTCCGCAGCCCAGCAGCATGTTTGCATCCTACATTAACTGCCATCGTTTCACCACTGACCAAGTGGACGAAAAAACTGAATGCATGAAGGGATTATCAATCATTGTGTTTTGAGATAAAACAAATTGTAGTCAAGATTTTTGAAAACATTGTATTCCAGTGATATGTGTCTGTGCCATGCACTATTATAAAAAAATAATTTATTTTATAATATAATCTTTTTATCCAAAAGTTCCCTGTCCTAAAATGTTGACTTCAAAAGATTGCACTGTGTAAATTCATTACCGGTACTAATTGGATCTTCTGAATATCTAAGGACAAGTATATTCCAACTGGAAATTATCTAGTTTGTAGACCAGATTGGTAATACTTATAAGTATTCTAACTTTTTGAATATTACATTCCAATGATATCAATAGAGTCCATTCCGAGTCACCGCGAGGGTTTTATAATAATATTTGTAATCATTTTGAAAAATTTCTAATAAAAGAATATCTGACTGACAATAGTTCTAAATTTTTCTAAAAGATCAAATACAAAAATATGAATTTATTTGAATTTGATTAGATGATTTAGAAATATTTTGAAAGTAACTGCACAAAAACCTCTTTATTTGTAATAATTTCTAAACATATATGTGATTATTTAACTTTTAGAAATATTAACAAAAAATGGTAGAAAATGGTTAACAATGGTAGAATGGTGATTGCTCCCATAAAGGTAGGTGCTAATCTGGCCCTTCTGTCTGCCTTTGTACATCTTTAGACTTCACTGCAGGACACCGCTCAGTCCTTTGTGGAAAGCATTCTTCCCTAAACTTCGCAAGGATGTGTGAATTACTTTCTTCCCAGCCCTCTGACCTATTTATAGAGATGTTACAAATAATGGTAGAAAATGGTAAGAAATTGTAAAAAATTGTAAATAATGGTACAATGCTGTTACCATTATTTAGAAACCATTGTAAATATCATATTCTACATCATGAATATTTCTAAAGTTTTAGAAAACTTAAGAAATATTTAGAAAGTTGAAATCACATTCAAAATATTTCAAAAGTATCAAATCTCTTACACAAATAATAACAATAACTTGAAAATAGTTCTAAATTATGACAATAACAACCCTCGCGGTGACTTGGAATGGACTCTATGTAAAGTTGTTGCAATGTTGCAAAATTATCATCAAAAATAACTGTTTAATCAAAAAGTCATAAATCTCTATGAAGATTTTATCAATCCTAAAATGTTGACATTCCAGACAAAATAGCAGTGAGCCTCTGAAAAGTTGGTGACTTCATATGTATTTCTCCCACAATCCCTCAGAATGACACGGCCAGCATCTTGGCGCAGACCAAGATCTTCGAGGAGGAGATGGTGACGCTGCGGACCCTGTACGAGCACGAGGTCGAGGAGTTGCGTGGGAAGCTGCAGGAGGTCAGCCTGGACAGGTCGCGCCTCGAGATCGAGAACAGCAAGAACTCACGACTTGCCAACGACCTTCAGGATAGGTCAGATGTGCCACCATTTATTCATGGCCATCAATCATGATGGATCTATATGTTATGTGTGTGGACGACCTTTGCTTTGCCAAACTCTGCACACAATGTATCAGATTCAAAGCTACAAGGATGTCCACAATTAAACATATATTCAAGTTACATTCAGAAAGTGAGTGGAAAAGACAATTTAAAATGAAACAGATTCACTTCTCAGCTGTCGAGTAATCAGTTATCATAGTCAAAGTGTTCCACAGTTCTTTTTTGAAAGAGGCAGCTCTCTGACAGTAGACTCCCACAATGCCGTCATTGGCAATATATTATGAGTTTTGGTATTTTCATTTTGAAACTGTTTTGTTTTGATATCCTAACTGTTCTGTGTGCCCCTTTCTCATCAGGGTGAACATCGGTAACCAGCAGATCTCCCGCCAACAGCAGGAGTTGAACGACTGTGGGCATCTGCTGGCACAGAAGGATGCTGAGATACAGGTCAGAACTTACAGGAGGTGATGTTATTAGATGTGCAAAACATAAATGGAAGGCTAGTTACAAATTCTGTGCTCTACAAAGTATCACATCTGCTAGCTGAAATCCTGTTTATAGTGTCCGACATGTATTTCCAGAACGAATGCATATATAATTTTAGTGGCGCTTAAAAAATTGGGACAAGAGGCTTTGCCATTACAACCCCTAATGTTTCAAAAGATAGAACTTATTATTTTCATGCAAAGATTGTACCCTACAAGTCCATTATTTCTTGTCTTTAGGGTGCCCGGACTGCTGCCATGCAGCCCACCATTGCACTGGAGTCCCAACAGAGGGAGTTGGACCATGTTCGCAGGAACTACGAGGAAATGAACAGGAAGTAAGTGACAGTTCAACTTGTAGGCAAAGAATCTAACTAAGGTCTGGCTGAAATATTAACGGTAGCTCTACAGTATATCTTAATTCACCAGGATCTGGATACAATATGAGGTTTATTCATGAGATTTTCTTATGAATTAGTAATCTGATTAGTGACTTAAACAAAGCTTTTCACAACATTTTCTTTTTGATGATATCAGTTTTCCCAAGAAGGTCTTTTAAATTATTTTACCTCATCATATAACAGGTACATAGACAAGTAACTCATATTATTTTCTTATGATGACTTTTACTGTTGATCTACATTTGCAATGATATCATACAGAAATAAAACCGTTACTGTCAGTAACAGTATTGTTCACTTATTCCTTGCTGACAGACTGTCGGATCCAGAGAGGTGGGATGATCTGTTTTAGGTCACTTTTCCAGTTCCAAAATCACATCACACAATAGAGTGCTAAATAGTAGCATAACGGAAACAAAATTTGTTGCAGAAGTTAGATTGGTAAAACTTCAGATGCACTCATGTTTGTTACAGGCTTGCATACCAGACAAACTTAACGCAGGTTTTCTGAGCACAGGTGGTCATGGGTGTGATTCTCAGGCTCACACACAAAATCACTTGTTACTATATATTAACATTATAGTACATTCAACGATAACCCCTGATAACAAGTATGCTTCTTTTGATTGACAGACTGGAGGCAGAACAACTACGAAGGATGGAAGCCCAAGAGGAAATCAACAGGATGCAGCAGCAGCTGTCATTCAGGGACCAGATCCATGGAGCAGTAAGTCATTAATTTTTTGTTGTTGCTTTAGTTGCTTTCGTTCAACACACCTTTCTCAGCAATGTCATAAAAGTTAAATCATTGCAATGGTACAAGCACCCTGAAAAAGTATTAACCTTAGGTCTTGCTGGTCTGAGCAGCTACTGCAAATTAGCAAACGGGTTTTTGCAGTGTTAGCTCTACCACAAATTCATGGCACTATGGCAGTATATATGTATATATATGTATGACTCCCTTATATCAGACTACTGTACTATTGAAGTATTGTTTAAACCATGAATATATGACACAGCAAAAACCTACTCTGAGGTAAAACCACTGCAAAAGTACATGAATTTACTGTATAACCAACAACAATCATTGTTTTGCAGGACACCCATGACCTGAAGGCCCGTCTGGAGGGGTCGGAGGCCATGGTTCTGGCAATGGAAGCAAAGGTACGCGAGATGAGCGGAGGGGACCGGAATGCTGCCGAGATCATCCAGAAGGTGAAGGACGCGTGCGACGCTGACATCAGGAAGTATCAGGACGAGGTGGAGTCCAAGTACAACGCTGGGGTGAGTACAGAGGGCAGTTGTTCTTGTGTTGTGAATGATTATTCAAAGAAAATTGCAATAATCTATAGTGAATCAAAGCTTCCATCTGTGGAATCGCAGGTGAAATACTGGTTTTGATGTACAGATCAAAATCTAAAATCGAGATCCAAATGACATACCCCAAAGATTGGAGGGCGTGACTTCAATGTATACTTCTTCATTTCAAATTTCAGTGAGCAACAATTTTTGCCAGACTGCACAGCTGATGACAAAAATGGCTTATTACTCATTGGTCAAGTCCCACGTTCAAATTACAACATATTTTACCACAAAATGTTCCTTATCGCTGTGCTTATGGTTTGATTTAGTATGGTATAATGATTGTGTGATTTATAACATACTAGCTTCCAAGTCGGCTAGAAATTCCTTTACTGATAATGATATATCAGCTACATGTACAATACTGCAGCTGCATCTTCTTTGATGTTCCTAAACGGTCTATTTGGCAAAACACAGCACACTGCCTTTAATGCTGACCAGTGTTTTTGTGTCTGTCCAGTTCCGTGAGTTCCATCAGCAGCTGGAAGTGTCCAACAGCACCATCACCTCCCTGACCAATGAGAACCAAGAACTGCTCATCACGGTCAACGACCTCAGGTCCCAGATCAGGAGCTTGGAGGTCAAGGTGGGTTAGACTTCCTTTCTCTAAAGATAGTTTTTCTGTAGCCAGGTATAATCATCTTTGCTAATTGCATTCCAGTCACTAAGCAGTATACTGTTATCTACCTACTGTTCTGGAGTATTAGCATGCAAAGCTAAAGTGTCTCCACTGTCATTCATAAAGTAGATGAGGTCTTTAATTGTCAGATATTAGAAATAGTTCAACTTTCATGTATGTACAAGTTGCCATACAGATGTACCTTTCGCAATTGTTGTGCAATAAAGTTCTTCTTCTTCTTCTTCTTTACTAGAGACGTTGTAATGAATGGTTCGTGTGTTTGACAGAAAAATGAATTGGCGATGAGTTCACTTAGAATAAAAGAATGAATAATCCATTCAAAGACAGGAATTAACCAAGAAGTTTTAAAGATATAGTGCATGATGTGCCACCCATATCCCTCACAGCTGTCCCACGCTGAGGAGCTGAGCAGGTCGCTTCAGGAGTCGCTGGACCAGGAGCGGTTCCGTTCACGGTCCCACCTGCGGAACATGGAGGACAAACTGCGCCAGATGCAGGACCTTCTCATCGCCAAGGTCAGGGAGGTCAACCCCGTCTCCGCCCAGGGAACACCGATGAGAACCGAGATGGAGGCTCTACGAGGGATGCTGCAAGACGAGGACAAGAGGTGGGAGAAAAAGGAAATGATGATCAAGCAGTTCCTGCAAGTTTCAATTCGTTGGGTTTTACACTCCTGAAAACTAATGTGTCAAATTATTACTTAAGGTTAAAGAGGTTTAGTGTGTAACAGTGTCATTTTGTTCATGGAAGTGATGATTACAGAAAAAGGGCTCTAGGACAAACAAATCACAATGTCATCATTGGCTTGGCTTCGCTGACAAAGATTTCAGGGGTTGAGTCCATGCCCTAAAATCACAATGTAGTACTCACAGAAACAACTGCAGAACAAGATTCAAGGAGGAAAGTTTATGACATTCCATTTGGGTCATGGAGGAAAATGTAACTTAACTAATCATCAAGTTAATGTAACAACATTATTTATCTCCCTCTAGGATCGAGGTGGCCCAAAGAAGCCAGCCTGAGATATCAGTTCCCATTCCACCAATCGGCTCTGCTTCCCCGTTAGCGCCGATCGTCAGATCTCCCGCCCACCCCAGCGAGCTGCCGGCTGGTTTCGGACAGCTGGCACCTTACATGGGGAGTAAGCCCGTCGGACCAATCACAGCATCTCCTAGAGGGGTAAGTCTTAGGTTCAGGCTGTACATGTGATATGCATTTATTGAAAGAGAAGAGTTGATGTGCATCATGGTGAAATAATTTGAAGAAAATGCTCCATTGATTCTGTATTGGTCTTGTAATTTTGAACTCTCTCAATGACCTCTACTGTAACCAGTTCTAAATTTTGTGAATGGATTGGCCCATTGGTAGGACATCAAAGGTGCATGGGTGAATATATCCGGACAATAAATCTGATAGTGTCCAGATGTGCAACTTGTACTCTTAAGTACAATTACCTCGTGTATTGCGCCATGAGATGGTTGCCGGGTCTGCAATACAAACAAATAAACAAACACAATTTGTTCCCTTGTGTTGCATTTGCAAAACCAAATAGTAATTTCATCTTTTAAGATGTTTTACTTTCATATGTGCATATTGGTATTGGAAGGAGGTAATAAAAACATTTTTTGTTCAATCTAACTTGCTTCTACATGAAAACTTAAATTTGCTAAGAAAGGGCTAACTTTCTTATGAAACTCAGGCATCCATGGAGTTTATGTCATCACGTTAAATGTAATTTATGTCATTTCAGTTTGACGACAGTGACATCGGCCACCGCAGGAGTCCAGACATCTCCCGACTCCCTCCGCGACCTCAGTCGACCCCCGTGGCACCTCTGGGACAGGGTCGGGACTATTTTGACTCCATGTTCAACGACCTGAAGAGGGACACAGTGTTCACCAAGGTCCACCCCAAGTCCAGCCCCCCTGGTGGGCGCCCACAGTGGTCGTCCACTTCTCATGACTATCACATCGCAACAACAAGGTTTGTGTGCATGTTTTTAGTTCATTCTTATGTGCTTATGATCTGCTGTAAGATGCATGACTCTACAAGCATTTACAATGGTGTTATTTTAGATTCTTTGAGGTTAGAAAAAGATTGTCCAAGATTGCTGTCTCAGAGCTCCACTTAGTCAAACCTTTCTTGGCCTGGCCATTTGTAATCTTCAAAGTAGTCTTTTCTCCTGCCTAAGATAAGGTATTAGGTGTATAAACTGTTTGACAGTCAGAATTATGGTGTCTTATACAGGTGGCTAGAATTGAGTGGTTCCATCTTGCGAAATGTCTGACATGAATTGTGTACCTTATCCTCACAGTGCCACTGGGAACCTGAAGATCCTAGAAGTGAACCAAGACGGCCACTTCGTGCGAATCTTCAACCAAGCCACAAACATTGATGAGGAGATTGGTGGATACATGATCCAGCAGAACGTGGGCGGACATCCAGTTGCGGTGTACCGTTACCCGCCGCGTACACGACTCAAGGCAGCACAGACCGCTACGGTGAGTTGAAATAAAGGATATTTCTTTCAAACCTAAGAACGACTGTCAAAATTTGATTATCTCCACATCGCTATTTAGTATTTAGCAACCATTATCTGAGTTTGTGGTACTGGGTTCCTGCAAGTTTATTCAATTGGTATTGTGACCTTTCCTGTCCTTGGTGCTGATTGGCTGGTTAGCTGGAAGGTTACAGTCTGTGACTTTCCTCTCCTTGGTGCTGATTGGCTGGTTAGCTGCAGGGTTCTTCAGGCTGTGGCCCTCCCTGTCCTTGGTGCTGATTGGCTATACGTCTGGCTAACGGCTCACTAGCTGTTATGAATCAAAACTCCTTATATATTAGTTCTCCTAATGCTAATCAGATGATATTTTATATATTTTACATATTTACTCTAGTTTAGGGTTAATATTTCATTACTCAGATGCATCTGTTTTATCAATAGTCACCATTAACAAACATCAAGACATATGGCTTGTGATCTAAATGCATAACTGCTCTTTGTATGGCTAGTGCTTTTTATCTGTTCTATTCCTGGCTTCACTGGTCCCTATTGTTTGTTGACATTGTTTTGCCATGTTTCTCCAGGTCTGGGCAGCGGTCTCTGCGAGCACAGCACGGCACAACCCCCCGACAGACTTCCTGTGGAAGGAACAACACAAGTGGGGAACAGGGCCGGAGTGCACCACTATTCTGTGTAAAGCCAACGGACAGGTACTCCCAATATTTAAAAGAAAATAACACACCTTCTTTAATGGGACTGAACAGAGGATTAAGGAGTGATTTTCACATAAACAATTTTTTTTTTGCATTTGCATCTGCTTTTATTGTTGGGCTGACCTATGTAAGTCGATATAGATATACTAATACTATAAAACAATATGTATAATTGCTTTCCCCAGGCCATTGCGTGGACCACAGCAGCCCACAGGTTTGCCAAGAGTGTGCCAAGTTACGACAGCTCAGACGACGAGGGAGAGCAAAACAGCACAGATCAGGTAATTTACACCTGCTGCAAGTCTTATCTAAAAGGTGTTGAATAATAGCTAAAAGCAAACGTCTGACTGTTTCAAAAATTTTATCCAGTTGCTTGAGTAACTATTTTTGGCGTAGCTAAAAGCAATATTCATGACTGTTCATATCATCTGTTGACAGCCTAGGGGTTTAAAGTTGCATTGCATTTGAGAAATATTTCTGTGAGTCATAGATGCATGTGGAGATGTCCTTCATTGGTATGGAAATTCTAATGGAAAAGGTTGAAAGAAAAGCCTTGTATGAATGGACATGACATTGGTAAAGTGTTGTTAAGCTCAATTGCAAGAGCACACTCCAACCTTTAAAAGCCCAGTTACTAAAACTAAAATT
This sequence comes from Branchiostoma lanceolatum, assembly GCA_035149815.1. Taxonomy (NCBI): domain Eukaryota; kingdom Metazoa; phylum Chordata; class Leptocardii; order Amphioxiformes; family Branchiostomatidae; genus Branchiostoma; species Branchiostoma lanceolatum. The sequence goes on along the minus strand of CM068868.1, from coordinate 10,557,677 downwards.
AATTCACCCTACCCTTTTTGTCTTAGGAGAAAGAAACTCATAGGTTTAGCAGTCCTTTCGGTGATGACACAGACCGGCAGAATTCCCGCGGTCACAGCGGCGTGATGTCACGAGAGCAGCCACAGGTCCCTTTCCTCAGAAGGTACGGTAATACAACTGATACTTTTTAGTTTTATTGAAGAGTACACATAAGTACACTATATTAGATAGTATTCAATTGTTCAGTCCTATTATCTAGGGATGACAGATGGGTAAGAATAACTGTTGCCACCAAAGTCTAGTTAGGGCTTGTTCCAACAATCTGTTTGAAGAAGTAAAGATGCATGGAACTTTAAAACTTTTGAAGGATGGAAAAACTTAGTTTTCCATGGTACAGAGTCTACCAATTTCACGTCCCCCATTCATCCCCATCATTCTTATTACATATCAAAACATCCCTAATAATTCTATTTTCTGATAACATGAATGAAAATTGAGAATGTTAGTTTACAGAAGGCATTTCACAACTTTAAGCTTCATTATCTTTCACATCCCTGCAGAGAGAAGGAAAGTCCACCCAGTCTGTCCCCCGACAAACATCCCCACGGGGGTCATCCCGGCATGGCGACCCACCCGCAGTACGGAGACGAGCGGGCGCTGATCATGGGGAACGACAACAGCAGCGCCCTCAGACAGTCCCGCACTCAGAACGGCAGGCCTGATCCTGTTCCAGGTACGTACGCCATCATGAGCTGGTGTGTCAGAATACCATTAACCAATGTAAAACAAGGAAAAAAAGCCTTTCCCTAATGGTCTGCAGCATTTTTAACCAGTAGACAATGTGCTCAAATTGTATGATAATTTTGTAATAACTCTTTCTATTTTGAAGGCATTAAAAGTCATCATTTGTAAGAGATACTACCTCTTTTTTATTTGTCAAAGACAACTTTGAAATCTGCATGACCTTAACATGAGTTTAAGTATTGTTTTCCCCAGTGTACTATGTTGTATATAACATGTTGTTTCCTTCCTCTGTTCCCAGGTACCCTGTATGCAGGAGGTGCCCGTGCCGGCTCCGCCCCTCTCAGGAAATATGTCCCTGCTAACGCTGGAACAAACCGACTAACTAAATCTGTAAGTTTGACATCTTATCAATCTCCACATCTGCCATTGTTTATAGCCACAAATTCATTTGGTGTCGTTGAATAACTGTCTGCAGATTGTAGAAAGGTAGGCACTGGCATTGTGTTGTGAATATCATCACATGCACCTGCACACTTCTTCACACTGTGCACTTTAAGACACCATCACTGCAAGGAGCGAAAGTTTTTATTTTGTTGTTCTTCATGTTTTGCTTGTACAGCCTCACAAAAGGTCATGTCATGTCATTTTATTTCTGGAAACTGGTAGTCTAAGCTTTCTTTAACCTATCAAGCTTCTTCTGAGCGAGAAACACTGTCCTCCCTTCCATAGCTGTCACAAACCTAACCAAGCCCTCATAGTTTATTCCCTGGCCCTTTTATTGCACCTCAGATTGATGCCGTGTCTTCTATCTTTTTTGAAATGTCACTCCTATAAAGTGTCCGATGGAAGTTCCTCGGTCTGACTATGTTTTCTGTCCCCCGTAGTCCCAGGGTGGGATCCGAGTCCACCTCCCCGGCACCTTCCTCCCCCCGTCCAAGCAGCATGAAACTGGCATGCAGGTCATTAACAGTCAACATAACTCGGGCTTTCAACCCCCCATGCCCCGCCCCCCTGTAATCTCAAGCTGGTAGACAACAAAAGGTCAGCAAATATTCAATATCAACACATTCAGATCCAGTGTGTCAGATTGTGCAATGTTTTGTTACTTTTGGTAAAGAAATGTTTTATTCTACTTTGGCACAAAAACATAATTTTACATGCTTACCATCTTCAGTAAATGTCAGTGATTAACATCCACTCTTTTAGCGTGTGACATAAAATACTATGTTGGTGACCATTTTTAATAATGGACTGAACATTTTGTGTATGGATGAATTGAAAAACATTCATATTCAAAAGTAACAATTAGATGTCGCTCCTTGGTCTTGTCTTACTTGCTCTGATGTTCTGTGCATACCATATTTTTCTCGGGCTAATAACTCGGCTTGTCTGTGCATCTGTGTGTGTGTGTAATTTCTGGATGCTCTGACAGAGGACACTCACTGTCTAAGGGGATGAAGTCTGTCATCTCTGATTGCTTGTTTGTGATGAATCTTTTTACATGCAGTCAAATATGTGTCAGTAACACTATCAGCTGTCAGTTACGTCTGTCATCACACACAAAACTGTCACACCCATGACAACATCTATCACTAGTGTTGGGCAGAGAATGTGCTTTACCAAAAGGTAATATGAACTGTATTGATATCAAAGAATTTGAGTTGTTTTCCCTGGGCATACTGTTCCAAGTTTCCAGTTTATTATTACGTTTCTAGACTAGAAAACCTGTATGGCTTCATTGTGCAATAATGTTGATAATGTTTATTCCATATATCTTAAATGACAGGCTGATATAAAACCTTTCTTCCGTTTTCAGGCAGACCCTGTGCACTATGGTCCACCAAGCCCCTTCACGTCCCCACTGCAACAGCGCTACGCTAAAAGTCAGTATCAGGGGATGGACTTCATGACTTACCCCCCTAAAGTGGTGTCTCCTTGGCATTCTGGCTTTGGACCATGAAAAAAAAATCCATCAATTTTCATAAGCTGCAATCCCAATCCATCAGCGATCAAGCAGAGAGCATCTTTTCTTGTAGACAATTACATAAGTAAGCAATTGATTTCATATCGTTATATGTGAAGTCCATTTGAAAGTAATCCTGATGCCAATTGCCATGATAGGAGAAAGGTAAATGTATTATTGTTAATAAATATCTTCCAGTGGATTTGTTTGTTTAGAGGAACTGTATGTAGATTGTAGAAATCTACATACTAGATTAGATTATGATAATCTAAAAAGGTATTATCTTTACATATACTTTTGATATGATGCAAAAGATGGATTCTGATCATTATGAGGACAATTTATATTTTACATACATCTTCTACAACATATCTATTTTTCATATCTAGTTTGGAAACCAATCTGCTTCTTAAAAATTTTGAATATAAAGTTTACGACATGTTGGTATGGCATGTATGGGCGATGATAGAAAGCAGTGAGAACGGTGAACAATTATTTGATACATGCATGTGAATGTAATTAACTTGGAGAAAAATGTTTTAATTATTGTCATTGAAATTAGTCTAAGTTGATCTGAATCTTTTTTTTGAAAGCTACTGTTTGTTATCAAATTTTGTACAAAGGGTTGAGATACATGTAAGAGGTTTGAATGACTGTATTGTAGATGGACAAAGGACCGGGATTTACCAAGATGTAAATATGATCAAATATGAGAGGGAGCCTGGACAACTATTGCCCCCTGCCTTTAATGCAATTGACAGACCATTGTTGACTGAAAGTTTAATGAACAGAAATCAGAGCTAGTTTGTCATTTTATATGTTTAGCAGATGTTTCTTGGTCACTGTTGAACTGTATAGTACATTTCTTTGCTATACCTGTTTTTAGCATAGAGGTGTTGAAATAGAAATTGTTTCACATTACTCTCTGTTACGTTCTGTGCTGCTTCATACTTCAAGTTAAAATGATATTAATTTGACATATTCTATTGTGTCATATTACATAAGTCCATCCATTTTCTTTGTCAGTTGGATTCCTGTTAATTTGTATAAATTTTGCATGGATTTATCAGCCCCCTGGGCCCTTTAATAACCAGCCTGGTGGTGATATGTGAACCCTGGTTAAATAATAAATGAATTCATTCAGAAGCATTGAAGCCTGCCCATGAATTTATTAGCAAACACCAAAGAAATATTATTGCAAATTTATCTTAAATGATACATTCAAATCGTAGTCACTACCCACTGAAACATAAAGTAAGACAAAACATAATGAATAGATGCGGTAAATTGTAAGAATAATACGTCTACATCGTTTTGATTATAGATTAATATTTTGAGACTAAATCATTAGATGACTTTTGGGTGATAGCTGATTGTTACAACTAACGTTACAGCTACTTGAATAATCCTATAATGTAAGTAATTCATATATATGTAGAAGGTAGAAATAAAAATGTAGAAGTAATCTAACGTTATATATATGTAGAAGTAATTTACATATGATATATTCTGTATATAGAAGTAATTTAAAACTAATCATTCCATTATCAATCCCATACACAACAAGTGACATTCATAAGATAGTCTTGCACGAACTTTTCCATCTAGTCGCTCTGATATCTAATAATGAGTATATTCACCATCTTTTTTTTTATCTTATCATTCAAATAATATAACATAAGTATTAAGTAATTTATATGTATAACCTACTCATTCCATTATCAATCCCGAACTCAACTCGTGACATTCATAAGATAATCTTTCCTGTACTTTTCCACCAAGTCGCTCTGATATCTAGTAATGAATATATTCACCATCATTTTATCTTATCATTCAAATAATATAACATAACTATGAAGCATGTCATCATTCCTTAATGCTGTCCAAAGCAGGAAGCAAAAATGCGGAATTGACTCGTAAAGATTATGGCACTAGATCTATTGTGAAAGGCAAATCTTGATATTTGCAAATTTTGAAATTTGCACTAACTAATATATGGCAAATATGCCGCAGCCTCGCTGCCACTTCGGTACCGCACCAGTCTGGTACAGCACATCGGTAACGTTACGTCATGTCCATGAAGACTGGGTGAATTCTGCACATAAAACGAGAAAGTGGAAATGTGCTTAATACTACATTGATTCAACACATAAAAACAGGATCGCAGCAAATCACTTGCTAAAAAATGATTGATCATAGAAAGTGTCTTAATTTGCTAACTCAGCTGCTCAATTTACAGGAATGTCCTAAAGGATAGTCTACAAGTTAGAAAGGCAATAGACTAAAGCTAATGAGGATGGCACCAAGGCTAATACAGTGATAGAACCCTAAGTCTTCCTGATAGCTTGCCCGAGCTATCAGCTGATATCTAGATCAATATTACTTGATTGTACAGACACTACATCTTAAACCTAATAACAACGCCTAAGTAATGGCCATCATAATGTATCTGTTTCATATTCACAACATATGAAGATATCCGGAAACAGGAAACAAAGGCATAGGAAAGAACTCAATGATATTTTCTTTATGTAAAATGAAAGCAGAAATATTTACCTGCACCGCTGCCCAATCAAATGGGAGGTACTGTAAGATAAAACATACAACAACGAATGAGTGTACAAATGTAAGTGCCAATGAAATGTATTAGTAACAATGTGTAGTCCATTTCTGTTTTATTGATAAGCATTTTCCTTGTTCAGAAACAGGGCATCATACACCAGATCAATGGTTTGACAATTTTTCGTTTACATAAAAAGGTAAAACTAACCTTCTTCAATCGAAGGACCATGCTAAGTCAAAGGACGAGATCATAGATATATATGTACATCTTTACAAACGCAATAGAATTTGAATAATACTTTAAGATCATCGACTACTCGAAAAATGGAAAAGAAAGGCTATGCAATCACTAATGTACTAACGTTACGTGTCACCTGTACTGCTTTTAACACTTACCATAGCACACCAGATCCGCTCCACTCCATATCCCTCCTACTTGGCATGTCCGCTGGGTGTCACCAGTCGAGATGAAATACCCTCCCAGGTTATCACAGGAGTGGGCGCAGACTGTGCCGATTGGGTATGGCGGGCCTGGTTTGTCACAGAAGATGGCGCCCCTTTCGTCCTCCGGTGGATCAGTCCTAGCAGCACAGTCCGCTATACAGTTGGGCGAAAATGATCAGTTGCTGAATAGAATAGCGCGTTAGGGCCCTGTCACACTTGTGCGTATATGCAAGTTCTGTATTAACAAGTTTTTGTTTTAGGTTAAGTTAAGCCGAAGAAGGTATTTTTTTGGTTCGATAACTAGGGTTCGATAACAACGGTGGCTTAAATTAAGTAGAAAATAATTTCTTCCCTCCAAACTTTACATAAACTTTACATAAACCAAAAAAATGTTCATGCGCAACTCATACGCACTTGAATAGACGTATACGTACAAGTGTGACAGGGGCTTTATAATTCTGTATCGGCGTAATAAATGCATTAAATTTTATGATGCTCTTAAAGTAGGTTATACAAATACTTGTACTACAATAAAGTGTTATCCGTTCTCTTCTCCACGCTTACCAGCGCACACTAGAGGGGCTCCACCCCATGCCCCTCCTTGGCACGTCCTCATCTCGTCCCCAGAGTTGAGGAAATAACCTTGCGCCTCATCACACGAGCGGGTGCAGACTGTGCCGATTGGGTACGGCGGGCCTGATTGATCACAGAACATGACGGTGCCCCTTTCGGCTTCCGGTGGGTCAGTCCTGTCAAAGCAGGCCACTGTGCAGTAGGATGAAATTAATCAGTTGCTGAATAAAACAGCGTGAAAACAGATCGGACTATCGATCCTTCATTCTGTGTCCTACGACTCCTGGTCTTGAAACAAATGTAATGCAAGACGACTGACCGTTGAAAAGCTAGGGTACATACATTAGTTCTAAGATAGGAAAGACCTACTAAATAAGAATCTTTCTATACGAAACGGCTTTTGGTTGATTAAGATAATCTAGGAAATGAACAAACTTACCAGTTGAGTTTGGCCCATGCGCTGTAAAAAGAAGTTGAAGAAAACAAGTGTGAGTGTCGATGTAATATATTGCAATTTGTAGAAGTGCTATTTGCAGTTCATCTCTGCATCCTTTTCCCAGCATTTTCCCGGTTCAGGAAATCATTGACAATATTGTCATCACCTTCTTTTTCAATGTTTACCTTCGCCAAGAAGATGAGCAGGCACCATTGAAAAATGTAATATCTAATATATACATGTACTTAACACATTTGGAAAAAGAGACTCCGAAAGATAATTCAAGTTCCAAGTTTTAAGTGTACAAAGGATGACTGTCCATAAATCATGCCTTTAAAGAAATGTAATATCATGACATGCCGTCCAGACTGAAAGGAAATACTGTACATAGATTTCAAAGTCGAATAAGACGTTACTATAGACAACTCAAAATAGAAATAAAAGAAAGGCAATGCAAGTCATTGTACTACAATGACGTGCACGTGTCATCTGTACTAGCTATTCTAACACTTACCAGCACACACTAGATCATCTCCATCCCATGACCCTCCTAGACACGTCCTGAGTTCGTCCCCAGACTCGGGGAAAAGACCTTCCCCGCTATCGCACGAGTGGATGCAGATTGTGTCGATCGGGTATGGCGGACCTGAATTAGTACAGAACATACTCCCCCTTTCCTCTTCTGGTGGGTCAGTCCTTGCAGCGCAGGCCACTGTAAACATGAATGAAATGAGTTGGTTGATAAAACAGTGTAATTCTGTATCGGCTTATTACAGAATGAATGAGGGTCACCAGAAAGGCATGTCAATAGAATGAATGGTTGACAACAGAAGGGCATGTCAACAGAATAAATGGTTGACAACAGAAGGGCATGTCAACAGAGCAGACTAACATTTTCAATCATCATTTGAACCGGCCCACAACAATGAATAATTGCACTTTATCTTGCACTTTATCTTGCTGCATTATGGATATTGAAAGCAGAATATAGCAAGACGGTGAAATAGATAGTTACTATTTTGTGTTTCATTTATTTATTATATCATTTTTTCAAGCATGTACATAACACCAATCTGTAAGTCTGGGTTTAGTTTCTTAAGTAGTGTGGCCGCTACTGTAACAATGTTATACTCAAGACAGCATGTTTTTATCTTCGTGTAAAAGGAATTTTATCCAGGTTACGTTCTCTTTCTCACAGTTATCAAATCAATTCAAGAGAATTATTATCCCCGCGGCAGCTTTTGATAAAGTATTTTGTATAAACATGTATTACAACAGCATAAATCTCAATAAGAATCTATCAGGAATGGCTTTTGCTTTTAGATGATCTAGGGAAATGGGCAAACTTACCTGTTGGGTCCGTCGCAGCATCTGTAAGAAGAAGTTAGAGAAAACAAGGGTGACTGACAATGTAATGTATTGATCGAAGTGCAACTATATGATGTGCATCTCTGTATTCTTTTCTCGTCATTTTCCTGTGCGTAAAATCAAGATATAATCAGCCTATAACATTTGGGGTGTCCCTGTGGTGTGTTGGTCTGCGCCATCTTCCTCTCACCACATCCTGTTCAAATTACTTGGACCAGAAGGACTGGGGTTCAAGCCCCAGGTAGGACACCTCTGGACAAGAGGCGCGTTGAGTCATACCAAAGACTTTATAAAAATGGTACATACTTCTGAAACAGTATGGAAGTTAAACACACTTCACTGCCAGTGGACTAGCCCCCCTGCTACAGTGATTGCACCACAGTGTGGCCCAGGGCTATGACACAGAGATGGGCACCGCCCTATAGATTAACTTTTATAACAATATTTTCATCATGCTTTAACTTATGCCTTGAAAAAACCTTCATGCATATCAAAAATGCAGAAATGTTGACGTAATTCGTCCGAACAACACTAGCAGGAAAATTTCCGAAACATTGAAATCATATCTAACGTGTGGTCCATCAGGACTTCTTTTAAAGAAGAGAATCCGAAAGATAGTTAAAGTTCCCGGCTTAAAATGTACAAAGGATGATTGCCCACATATAAAACAGGTCAAATGCTTGGGAAAAGACGGACTTAGCTACAACGTATGTCATAGCACTGTTTACGCTCTTAAATGAATGTTATATCATGAAATAGAGTTCAAATTCATTCAGAGAAGATGTTACTGTCGACAAATCAAAATTAAGGAAAAGAGAGACCGCAAACCCCTTAACATCAATGACGTGTCATCTGTCCTGTTTTCGACACTTACCAGCGCACACTAGATCATCTCCACCCCATGTCCCGTTGTGGCACGTCCTGGACTCGTCCCCAGACTTTTGGAAAAAACCTTCCGTCTCATTGCACGAGTGGATGCAGGCTGTGCCGATTTTGTACAGCGGACCTGGATTATCACAGAACACGCTCCCCCTTTCGTTTTCTGGTGGGTCAGTCCTGGCAAGGCAGGCCACTGTACAGTTGGATGAAATGAATCAGTTGCTGAATAAAACAACGTGTTCTAATTTTGTATTCGCGTGACGAATGTATGACAAGTAAACAGTGAAGATCAAATCCAAATGATCTTTCTGACAGACCAGGCCTTTTCACTGACATGTGCTAACGTAATTTATTGCTCGGTTGGCGTTAAGGAATGTACGTTGATTCACGTCGATAGGGTTTCTTCTCTGTGTAAAGGAATCTTTATTTAGGTTCTTCTGTCTTCTCATTGCCTTCGACTTAACTTTAGGTAATGTATGAAGTTGTAATAAGACAGATAAGAAAACAATCCTTGGAAAATCATTGTATGAGAAATTACTTTTACTTTGAGTATTCTAGGAAAATGAAACTCACCTGTTGTGTCTTCATAATGATCTGTAAGAAGAAGGTATAAAAACAGGCGTGAGCACAAATCTAATTCATAGGTAGGTAGGTAAGATAGAAACTGTGTGTTGTACATTTCTGTTATACCGACGAAACATATACCATAATCATTTAATACACAATAGCAGGTAACATTTCCTAAATATTTCAATATCTACAAGATAATCATTTGAAGAAATAGAAATGACTAAAGGTAGTTCAAGTTTCCAACATCAAGAGGGCAAAGAATGATTTCCCAAGTATAAAACAAGTCGAATCAATAGATAGATAGGTAGGTATGTTTGTCTCATTCAAATAACACGTTACTATCGACAACCTCAAGGAAAAAAGAAAGACCATGCAAGCTCTTCTCCTACAATTAAGTGTCATCTGTATAGTTACCGCTTTAACACTTACCAACGCACACTAGATCATCTCCACTCCAAATCCCTTCTTCTTGGCACGTCCTGGACTCGTCCCCAGACTGGCGAAAAAAGCCGTCCGCATTTTTGCACCAGTGGATGCAAAGTGTGCCGAGAAGGTACGGCGGGCCTGAATTAGAACAGAAGATGACCATCCTTCTGTCTTCTGGTGGGTCAGTTCTGCCAGCACAGGCCGCTGCACAGTTGAATGAAATAGATCAGTTAATGTGTTGAATAATACAACGTGTTCTAATTCTGTATCCGCGTTATGAATAAATGGTTGTCAACAGAGCAAATTAAAATTCTCAATGATCTTTCGAACAGACTAGCAACTATAAATAAATGCACCTTATTTGATATTGCCTTATGGGTACCACGAGACAAATATATATTTGCAAGAATGTTAAATACATGGACGTTACTATTAGGTGACTGTTTTTCCTGCCATTTCTTTCAAAAGTTGCAAAAATGTTTTAAAATTTCTTTTTGGGGGGAAATATTCAAACATTGTTAGCTATAGAATAAATAAATCGACTCGAAATAGCTATCATAAGGAATTGATAAAACAAGCAAGCAAGCCCGGTCAAAAACGCTTGCGATGATATTCAACGTTTTCAAAGTCAAATCTTCCCAAAACCTCTTGTGATTTTGTAAGCAGCTTTCTGCTAGTTTCTGCTAAGCAACTACAACTTCTGCTGATAAAAAACTACTTAAAAGACAGAACTTGTTAAGTACTTGCTCTGTTTTCTTAAAAATGTCGTATAACAGGTATATAGGTACTAGTATAAAACTGCAAAAGTCGCAAACAAAAGTTATCTGCTCCTACTGTTAGAAATTGCAATACTTACCAACTGCATCATTTATTGTGCACTGAAATAGCAACGTGGTTAAAACCCATTTTCAGCATTAAAAAAAAAGTCGATCTAAAATCTCATTGTGCGTTGATATAGATAAAATAAGAAAACTTACCCGTTTCACAATGATCTCCAAAATAACCAGCAGCACAAATGCAGTTGTAGCCGTTGACCTCATCATCGCAAGTTGCACCGTTTTCACAGGGATTAGAGGCACATTCGTCTGTGTCTGAAACGACATACAAAAAGGTCTGTCAAAATCTTCGCTTCCAATAAGATTTTGAAAGTCAACTAATTCGAAAAGTCTCATGATTTCATTTCAGCAGCTTACGTCACTAGCGAAATTTTCCGGTACCAAAGAGTACTTTACTTGCCCAAAAAAATGGCCGGATACTTGTTGCGTTTTCTGAATATTGCCGTTAAAAATCCAACGTCAAAATTAAATGCAAAGGATTATTCAAGTCTAATGGTCCCAAAGGATGGTCATTTTCTCCTGTTGCAGGAACTTGGATTTCTAAAATACTAAGATAATTTTGGTTGAAAACATGCTTTAAACTAACGACTACCGTAAAAAAAACTTAAGGTTACTTAAGGTGTGCGATACGACAGCTTTAAAGATGGAGAAAACTTGCCCGTATCACAGTGAACTCCTTCATAGCCATCAGCACAAGTACATGTGTAGCCGTTGACCTCATCATCGCAAGTTGCGCCGTTTTGACAGGGATTAGAGGCACATTCGTCTGTGTCTGAAACGACATACAAAAAGGTCTGTCTAAATCTTCGCTTCCTACGAGATTTTAAAATTCAACGACTTTGAAAAGTCTGATGATTTCATTTCAGCATCTTACGTCACTAGCGAAATCTTCCTGTACCAAAGAGTACTTTACTTGCCAAAAAGAAATAATCGGAAACTTGTTACGTTTTCTGAGTATTGCCATCAAAATCCAACGTCAAAATTAGTTGCAAAGTATTATTTAAGTCTAATAGTTCCAAAGGAAGGTTATTTTTCCCTGTTGCTGGAACTTGCATTACTAAAATACTAAGATACTTTTGGTCGAAAACATGCTTTAAACTAACGACTACCGTAAAAAAAACTTAAGATTACTTAAGGTGTACGATAGGACAGCTTTAAAGATCGAGAAAACTTGCCCGTTTCACAGTGGACTCCTTCATAGCCATCAGCACAAGTACATGTGTAGCCGTTGACCTCATCATCGCAAGTTGCGCCGTTTTGACAGGGATTAGAGGCACATTCGTCTGTGTCTGAAACGACATACAAAAAGTTCTGTCTAAATCTTCGCTTCCAATAAGATTTTGAAAGTCAACTACTTCGAAAAGTCTGATGATTTCATTTCCGCAGCTTACGTCACTAGCGAAATCTTCCGGTACCAAAGAGTACTTTACTTGCTAAAAAAATGGCCGGAAACTTGTTGCGTTTTCTGAATATTGCCGTTAAAAATCCAACTTCAAAATTAATTGCAAAGGATTATTTAAGTCTAATGGTCCCAAAGGATGGTGATTTTTCCCTGTTGCTTGAACTTGCATTTCTAAAATACTTAGATACTTTTGGTTGAAAACATGCTTTCAACTAACGACTACCGTAAAAAAACTTAAGGTTACTTAAGGTGTACGAAAGGAGAGCTTTAAAGATCGAGAAAACTTGCCCGTTTCACAGTGAACTCCTTCATAGCCATCAGCACAAGTACAGGTGTAGCCGTTGACCTCATCATCGCAAGTTGCGCCGTTTTGACAGGGATAAGAGGCACATTCGTCTGTGTCTGAAACGACATACAAAAAGGTCTGTCAAAATCTTGGCTTCCTACGAGATTTTAAAATTCAACGACTTTGGAAAGTCTGATGATTTCTTTTCAGCAGCTTAGTACGTCACTAGCGAAATCTTCCTGTACCAACGAGTACTTTACTTGCCAAAGAGAAATGGCCGGAAACTTGTTGTGTTTTCTGAATATTGCCGTTAAAAATCCAACGTCAAAATTAAGTGCAAAGGACTATTTAAGTCTAATGGTCCCAAAGGATGGTGATTTTCTCCTATTGCTGGAACTTGCATTTCTAAAATACTTAGATACTTTTGGTTGAAAACATGCTTTAAACTAACGACTACCGTAAAAAACGTAAGGTTACTTAAGGTGTACGATAGGACAGCTTTAAAGATCGAGAAAACTTGCCCGTTTCACAGTGGACTCCTTCATAGCCATCAGCACAAGTACATGTGTAGCCGTTGACCTCATCATCGCAAGTTGCGCCGTTTTGACAGGGATTAGAGGCACATTCGTCTGTGTCTGAAACGACATACAAAAAGGTCTGTCTAAATCTTCGCTTCCAATAAGATTTTAAAAGTCAACTACTTCGAAAAGTCTGATGATTTCCTTTCAGCATCTTACGTCACTAGCGAAATCTTCCTGTACCAAAGAGTACTTTACTTGCCAAAAAGAAATAATCGGAAACTTGTTGCGTTTTCTGAATATTGCCATTAAAATCCAACTTCAAAATTAATTGCAAAGGATTATTCAAGTCTAATAGTTCCAAAGGAAGGTTATTTTTCCCTGTTGCTGGAACTTGCATTACTAAAATACTTAGATACTTTTGGTCGAAAACATGCTTTAAACTAACGACTACCGTAAAAAAAAACTTAAGGTTACTTAAGGTGTACGATAGGACAGCTTTAAAGATCGAGAAAACTTGCCCGTTTCACAGTGGACTCCTTCATAGCCATCAGCACAAGTACATGTGTAGCCGTTGACCTCATCATCGCAAGTTGCGCCGTTTTGACAGGGATTAGAGGCACATTCGTCTGTGTCTGAAACGACATACAAAAAGTTCTGTCAAAATCTTCGCTTCCAATAAGATTTTGAAAGTCAACTAATTCGAAAAGTCTCATGATTTCATTTCAGCATCTTACGTCACTAGCGAAATTTTCCGGTACCAAAGAGTACTTTACTTGCCCAAAAAAATGGCCGGATACTTGTTGCGTTTTCTGAATATTGCCGTTAAAAATCCAACGTCAAAATTAAATGCAAAGGATTATTCAAGTCTAATGGTCCCAAAGGATGGTCATTTTCTCCTGTTGCAGGAACTTGGATTTCTAAAATACTAAGATAATTTTGGTTGAAAACATGCTTTAAACTAACGACTACCGAAAAAAAAACTTAAGGTTACTTAAGGTGTGCGATACGACAGCTTTAAAGATGGAGAAAACTTGCCCGTATCACAGTGAACTCCTTCATAGCCATCAGCACAAGTACATGTGTAGCCGTTGACCTCATCATCGCAAGTTGCGCCGTTTTGACAGGGATTAGAGGCACATTCGTCTGTGTCTGAAACGACATACAAAAAGGTCTGTCAAAATCTTGGCTTCCTACGAGATTTTAAAATTCAACGACTTTGAAAAGTCTGATGATTTCATTTCAGCATCTTACGTCACTAGCGAAATCTTCCTGTACCAAAGAGTACTTTACTTGCCAAAAAGAAATAATCGGAAACTTGTTACGTTTTCTGAGTATTGCGATCAAAATCCAACGTCAAAATTAGTTGCAAAGTATTATTTAAGTCTAATAGTTCCAAAGGAAGGTTATTTTTCCCTGTTGCTGGAACTTGCATTACTAAAATACTAAGATACTTTTGGTCGAAAACATGCTTTAAACTAACGACTACCGTAAAAAAAACTTAAGATTACTTAAGGTGTACGATAGGACAGCTTTAAAGATCGAGAAAACTTGCCCGTTTCACAGTGGACTCCTTCATAGCCATCAGCACAAGTACATGTGTAGCCGTTGACCTCATCATCGCAAGTTGCGCCGTTTTGACAGGGATTAGAGGCACATTCGTCTGTGTCTGAAACGACATACAAAAAGTTCTGTCTAAATCTTCGCTTCCAATAAGATTTTGAAAGTCAACTACTTCGAAAAGTCTGATGATTTCATTTCCGCAGCTTACGTCACTAGCGAAATCTTCCGGTACCAAAGAGTACTTTACTTGCTAAAAAAATGGCCGGAAACTTGTTGCGTTTTCTGAATATTGCCGTTAAAAATCCAACTTCAAAATTAATTGCAAAGGATTATTTAAGTCTAATGGTCCCAAAGGATGGTGATTTTTCCCTGTTGCTTGAACTTGCATTTCTAAAATACTTAGATACTTTTGGTTGAAAACATGCTTTAAACTAACGACTACCGTAAAAAAACTTAAGGTTACTTAAGGTGTACGAAAGGAGAGCTTTAAAGATCGAGAAAACTTGCCCGTTTCACAGTGAACTCCTTCATAGCCATCAGCACAAGTACAGGTGTAGCCGTTGACCTCATCATCGCAAGTTGCGCCGTTTTGACAGGGATAAGAGGCACATTCGTCTGTGTCTGAAACGACATACAAAAAGGTCTGTCAAAATCTTGGCTTCCTACGAGATTTTAAAATTCAACGACTTTGAAAAGTCTGATGATTTCTTTTCAGCAGCTTAGTACGTCACTAGCGAAATCTTCCTGTACCAACGAGTACTTTACTTGCCAAAGAGAAATGGCCGGAAACTTGTTGTGTTTTCTGAATATTGCCGTTAAAAATCCAACGTCAAAATTAAGTGCAAAGGACTATTTAAGTCTAATGGTCCCAAAGGATGGTGATTTTCTCCTATTGCTGGAACTTGCATTTCTAAAATACTTAGATACTTTTGGTTGAAAACATGCTTTAAACTAACGACTACCGTAAAAAACGTAAGGTTACTTAAGGTGTACGATAGGACAGCTTTGAAGATCGAGAAAACTTGCCCGTTTCACAGTGGACTCCTTCATAGCCATCAGCACAAGTACATGTGTAGCCGTTGACCTCATCATCGCAAGTTGCGCCGTTTTGACAGGGATTAGAGGCACATTCGTCTGTGTCTGAAACGACATACAAAAAGGTCTGTCTAAATCTTCGCTTCCAATAAGATTTTAAAAGTCAACTACTTCGAAAAGTCTGATGATTTCCTTTCAGCATCTTACGTCACTAGCGAAATCTTCCTGTACCAAAGAGTCATTTACTTGCCAAAAAGAAATAATCGGAAACTTGTTGCGTTTTCTGAATATTGCCATTAAAATCCAACTTCAAAATTAATTGCAAAGGATTATTTAAGTCTAATAGTTCCAAAGGAAGGTTATTTTTCCCTGTTGCTGGAACTTGCATTACTAAAATACTTAGATACTTTTGGTCGAAAACATGCTTTAAACTAACGACTACCGTAAAAAAAAACTTAAGGTTACTTAAGGTGTACGATAGGACAGCTTTAAAGATCGAGAAAACTTGCCCGTTTCACAGTGGACTCCTTCATAGCCATCAGCACAAGTACATGTGTAGCCGTTGACCTCATCATCGCAAGTTGCGCCGTTTTGACAGGGATTAGAGGCACATTCGTCTGTGTCTGAAACGACATACAAAAAGTTCTGTCAAAATCTTCGCTTCCAATAAGATTTTGAAAGTCAACTAATTCGAAAAGTCTGATGATTTCATTTCAGCATCTTACGTCACTAGCGAAATCTTTCGGTACCAAAGATTACTTTACTTGCCAAAAAAAATGGCCGGAAACTTGTTGCGTTTTCTGAATATTGCCAATAAAAATCCAACGTCAAACTTAATTGCAAAGGACTATTTAAGTCTAATGGTCCCAAAGGATGGTGATTTTCTCCTGTTGCTGGAACTTGCATTTCTAAAATACTTAGATACTTTTGGTTGAAAACATGCTTTAAATTAACGACTACCGTAAAAAAACTTAAGGTTACTTAAGGTGTGCGATTGGACAGCTTTAAAGATCGAGAAAACTTGCCCGTTTCACAGTGAACTCCTTCATAGCCATCAGCACAAGTACAGGTGTAGCCGTTGACCTCATCATCGCAAGTTGCGCCGTTTTGACAGGGATTAGAGGCACATTCGTCTATGTCTGAAACGACATACAAAAAGTTCTGTCAAAATTTTGGCTTCCTGCGAGATTTTAAAATTCAACGACTTTGAAAAGTCTGATGATTTCATTTCAGCATCTTACGTCACTAGCGAAATCTTCCTGTACCAAAGAGTACTTTATAAATTTACTTGCCAAAGAGAAAAGGCCGGAAACTTGTTGCGTTTTCTGAATATTGCCGTTAAAAATCCAATCTCAAAATTAAGTGCAAAGGACTATTTAAGTCTAATGGTCCCAAAGGATGGTGATTTTCTCCTGTTGCTGGAACTTGCATTTCTAAAATACTAAGATACTTTTGGTTGAAAACATGCTTTAAACTAACGACTACCGTAAAAAAAACTTAAGATTACTTAAGGTGTACGATAGGACAGCTTTAAAGATCGAGAAAACTTGCCCGTTTCACAGTGGACTCCTTCATAGCCATCAGCACAAGTACATGTGTAGCCGTTGACCTCATCATCGCAAGTTGCGCCGTTTTGACAGGGATTAGAGGCACATTCGTCTGTGTCTGAAACGACATACAAAAAGGTCTGTCTAAATCTTCGCTTCCAATAAGATTTTGAAAGTCAACTAATTCGAAAAGTCTGATGATTTCATTTCAGCATCTTACGTCACTAGCGAAATCTTCCTGTACCAAAGAGTACTTTACTTGCAAAAAAGAAATAATCGGAAACTTGTTGCGTTTTCTGAATATTGCCATTAAAAATCCAACATCAAAATTAATTGCAAAGGATTATTTAAGTCTAATAGTTCCAAAGGAAGGTTATTTTCCCTGTTGCTGGAACTTGCAGTACTAAAATACTTAGATACTTTTGGTCGAAAGCATGCTTTAAACTAACGACTACCGAAAAAAAAACTTAAGGTTACTTAAGGTGTACGATAGGACAGCTTTAAAGATGGAGAAAACTTGCCCGTTTCACAGTGGACTCCTTCATAGCCATCAGCACAAGTACATGTGTAGCCGTTGACGTCATCATCGCAAGTTGCGCCGTTTTGACAGGGATTAGAGGCACATTCGTCCGTGTCTGAAACGACATACAAAAAGGTCTGTCAAAATCTTCGCTTCCAATAAGATTTTGAAAGTCAACTACTTCGAAAAGTCTGATGATTTCATTTCAGCATCTTACGTCACTAGCGAAATCTTCCTGTACCAAAGATTACTTTACTTGCCAAAAAAATGGACGGAAACTTGTTGCGTTTTCTGAATATTGCCATTAAAAATCCAGCTTCAAAATTAAATGCAAAGGATTATTCAAGTCTAATGGTCCCAAAGGATGGTGATTTTTTCCTATTGCTGGAACTTGCATTTCTAAAATACTTAGATACTTTTGGTTGAAAACATGCTTTAAACTAACGACTACCGTAAAAAAACTTAAGGTTACTTAAGGTGTACGATAGGACAGCTTTAAAGATCGAGAAAACTTGCCCGTTTCACAGTGGACACCTTCATAGCCATCAGCACAAATACATGTGTAGCCGTTGACCTCATCATCGCAAGTTGCGCCGTTTTGACAGGGATTAGAGGCACATTCGTCTGTGTCTGAAACGACATACAAAAAGTTCTGTCTAAATCTTCGCTTCCAATAAGATTTTGAAAGTCAACTAATTCGAAAAGTCTGATGATTTCATTTCAGCATCTTACGTCACTAGCGAAATCTTCCTGTACCAAAGAGTACTTTACTTGCCCCCCAAAAAAGGCTGGAAACTTGTTGCGTTTTCTGAATATTGCCGTCAAAAATCAAATGTCAACAGTAAAAGAATGATTCAAGTCCTATGGTCACAAAGGATGGTGTCCTTCTCCTGTTGCAGGTACTTGCATTTCCAAAAGACTTTGATACTTTTGTTGAAAACATTCTTAAACTAGAGTTCCTCGAACACATTATCTTCGCCAAATAATCAAGGCTTATTAAGGAGAGTGATTTATATTTACATGCTTATCACCCCCAGCAAACTTGATCATATACCATACCGTTTGAAAGTTACGATTTGGGGAGAATGAGGCCAGTCTAGATAGGGATAAAAATCATTTGGTGGTACAGGACTAGTATATGTGTAAAGTGTGCTGATATATGTTATAACTGGTCATCAAAAATATTGAAAGTTATGATTAGATGGTACAGTCAGCATATATGAATAAAATAAATCTTTACTCCATATCATACACATTTTGCAAGATATACATGTTACTTGTTCATACGGTGCTAGGTAATACCTAGCAGTGGTGCAGTTTTGGTGCAGTGTACCCTCTTAGCAGAGGAGTGCTGGTTTTTGACATGTTTTTAGGTGCTTTTGTCAGGCTTTCTATTTTGTCCCCTTTCCGTTATGTCTCCAACCATGTGTTGGACACAAATGGCTAAACTGAACACGTTAAAAACCAACCGGACCCACACATCTGCTTGGAGTGTAGTGAGACTGTCCCGACTGTTTATTTATGTGCCCAATTCGTTTATACTTCTAGGCAAGGCCCTCTGTTGACCTGTTAGCGGCAAAACACTGTCACACGGCCCATTGTGAAATGTACTTGGATTTACAAACTATCCTTACTAATTATGCAGATTAGCTCCTGTTTTCTATAATTAGACATCGATTGTGTAAAGCACCATCTGAGCTCTCTACATACCAAACTTCACGACGATCTGTCGACCCCTTCTAAAGTTATTCATGTCCGAAGGTCAAAACAAAAACACCCACTGCAGTTCTAAACAAGCCGCTAGGGGGCCCAAACTTACAGAACTTACTTCTTGTGGCGTGAACTATCTACCACACAAATATCATGACCATAGCACTTTCAGAAAATATGCCACTAAATTTTGAAGCTCCGCTGCAGTACCTTAGTTACTCGCTAGATGGCCCATTATCAAACTTGACCTTCCTTTCCGTAAACCCTACCCATCCACTCATTATCATACAGATCCATCAACATCTTCTTGAGTTATGTTGTCCACAAGAATTACACATCCACACAAATCCCACTGCAGTACCGACGGAAAATGCCAGGAGAACCATTTTTGGATTTGATCTCTGTTTCCACAACATCTACACACCTGCAAAAAATCATAAAGATCCATCAACGTTTCCGTCACTTTTGTCGCCTACATACAAACGCACAAAAATTAAAAGTCCGCTGCAGTACTGTTGAAAAACGCAAGGTAAACCATTTTTGAACTTGACCTTCCTTTGCACAACCACTACACACCTACCAAAAATCATAAAGATTCATCAAAGGTTTCTTGAGTTATGCTCTTGACATACATACTGACCCACCAAACAGCTGGCTCAACCGAAAACATAATCTACCCCGAGTACTATAGTACTCGGCGAAGATAACTAACGACCGCCGCAAAAAATTGCAGGTGCACGATAGGACAGCTTTAAAGATCGAGAAAACTTGCCCGTTTCACAGTGAACTCCTTCATAGCCATCAGCACAAGTACAGGTGTAGCCGTTGACCTCATCATCGCAAGTTGCGCCGTTTTGACAGGGATTAGAGGCACATTCGTCTGTGTCTGAAACGACAAACAAAAAGGTCTGTCAAAATCTTCGCTTCCAAGAAGATATTGAAAATCAACTAATTCGAAAAGTCTGATGAATTCATTTCAGCAGCTTACGTCACTAGTGAAATCTTCCTGTACCAAAGAGTACTTTACTTGCCAAAGAGAAATGGCCGGAAACTTGTTGCTTTTTCCGAATATTGCCGTTTAAAATCCAACGTCAAAATTAAATGCAAAGGATTATTTAAGTCTAATGGTCCCAAAGGATGGTGATTTTCTCCTGTTGCTGGAACTTGCATTTCTAAAATACTAAGATACTTTTGGTTGAAAACATGCTTTAAACTAACGACTACCGTAAAAAACGTAAGGTTATAATTACGTACTTAAGGTGTACGATAGGACAGCTTTAAAGATCGAGAAAACTTGCCCGTTTCACAGTGGACACCTTCATAGCCATCAGCACAAGTACATGTGTAGCCGTTGACGTCATCATCGCAAGTTGCGCCGTTTTGACAGGGATTAGAGGCACATTCGTCTGTGTCTAAAACGACATACAAAAAGTTCTGTCAAAATCTTCGCTTCCAATAAGATGTTGAAAGTCAACTACTTCGAAAAGTCTGATGATTTCATTTCAGCAGCTTACGTCACTAGCGAAATCTTCCTGTACCAAAGAGTACTTTACTTGCCCCCCCAAAAAGGCCGGAAACTTGTTGCGTTTTCTGAATATTGTCGTTAAAAATCAAATGTCAAAATTAATTGCAAAGGATTATTCAAGTCTAATGGTCCCAAAGGATGGTGATTTTCTCCTGTTGCTGGAACTTGCATTTCTAAAATACTTAGATACTTTTGGTTGAAAACATGCTTTAAACTAACGACTACCGTAAAAAAACGTAAGGTTACTTAAGGTGTACGATAGGACAGCTTTAAAGATCGAGAAAACTTGCCCGTTTCACAGTGGACTCCTTCATAGCCATCAGCACAAGTACATGTGTAGCCGTTGACCTCATCATCGCAAGTTGCGCCGTTTTGACAGGGATTAGAGGCACATTCGTCTGTGTCTGAAACGACATACAAAAAGGTCTGTCAAAATATTCGCTTCCAATAAGATTTTGAAAGTCAACTACTTCGAAAAGTCTGATGATTTCATTTCAGCAGCTTACGTCACTAGCGAAATCTTCCTGTACCAAAGAGTCATTTACTTGCCAAAAAGAAATAATCGGAAACTTGTTGCGTTTTCTGAATATTGCCATTAAAAATCCAACGTCAAAATTAATTGCAAAGGACTATTTTAGTCTAATGGTTCCAAAGGAAGGTTATTTTTCCCTGTTGCTTGAACTTGCATTTCTAAAATACTAAGATAATTTTGGTTGAAAACATGCTTTAAATTAACGACTACTGTAAAAAAACTTAAGGTTACTTAAGGTGTACGATAGGACAGCTTTAAAGATCGAGAAAACTTGCCCGTTTCACAGTGGACTCCTTCATAGCCATCAGCACAAGTACAGGTGTAGCCGTTGACGTCATCATCGCAAGTTGCGCCGTTTTGACAGGGATTAGAGGCACATTCGTCTGTGTCTGAAACGACATACAAAAAGGTCTGTCTAAATCTTCGCTTCCAATAAGATTTTGAAAGTCAACTACTTCGAAAAGTCTGATGATTTCATTTCAGCAGCTTACGTCACTAGCGAAATCTTCCTGTACCAAAGAGTCATTTACTTGCCAAAAAGAAATAATCGGAAACTTGTTGAGTTTTCTGAATATTGCCATTAAAAATCCAATGGCAAAATTAATTGCAAAGGACTATTTAAGTCTAATGGTCCCAAAGGAAGGTTATTTTTCCCTGTTGCTTGAACTTGCATTTCTAAAATACTAAGATAATTTTGGTTGAAAACATGCTTTAAATTAACGACTACCGTAAAAAATCTTAAGGTTACTTAAGGTGTACGATAGGACAGCTTTAAAAATTGAGGAAACTTGCCCGTTTCACAGTGGACTCCTTCATAGCCATCAGCACAAGCACAAGTGTAGCCGTTGACCTCATCATCGCAAGTTGCGCCGTTTTGACAGGGATTAGAGGCACATTCGTCTGTGTCTGAAACGACATACAAAAAGTTCTGTCTAAATCTTCGCTTCCAATAAGATGTTGAAAGTCAACTAATTCGAAAAGTCTGATGATTTCATTTCAGCAGCTTACCTCACTAGCGAAATCTTCCTGTACCAAAGAGTACTTTACTTGCCCCCCAAAAAAGGCCGGAAACTTGTTGCGTTTTCTGAATATTGCCGTTAAAAATCAAATGTCAAAAGTAAAAGAATGATTCAAGTCATATGGTCCCAAAGGATGGTGTCTTTCTCCTGTTGCAGGATCATGCATTTCCAAAGGACTTTGATACTTTTGTTGAAAACATTCTTAAACTAGAGTTCCACGAACACATTATCTTCGCCAAATAATCAAGGCTTATTGTGGAGAGTGATTAATATTTACATGCTTATCACCCCCTGCAAACTTGATCATACACCATGCCGTTTGAAACTTATGATGGGGGGGGGGGGATGAGTCCAGTCTAGATAGGGATAAAACTCATTTGGTGGTACAGGACTAGCATATGTGTATAGTGTGCTGATATATGTTATAACTGGTCATCAAAAAAATTGAAAGTTAGAATTAGATGGTACAGTCAATATATATGAATAGAATGAATCATTATTCCATATCATACACATTTTGCAAGACATAGTACATGTTACTTTTCCATATGGTGCTAGGTAATACCTAGCAGTGTACTCTCTGAGCAGAGGAGCTGGTCCGGCTGGTTATTCACATGTTTTTAGGTGTTTTGTAAGGCTTTCTATTTTGTTCCCTTTCCGTTATGTCTCCAACCGTGGGTTTGACAAAAATGCAGAAACTGAACACTTTAAAAAAAAACGGACCCACACATCTGTTTGAATTGTAGTGAGACTGCCCCATTTGTTTATTTATGTACACCATCTGTTTATTTACACTTCTAGGCAAGGCCTTCTGCTGGCCTGTTTCGGGAACACTGTCACACGCCCGCTTATGGAATGTAATGGATTTACAATTATCCTTACTAATTATGCAGATTAGCTCCTGTTTTCTATAATAAGACATCCATTTTGTAAAGCACCATCTGAGCTCTCTACATACAAAACTTCACGACAATCTCTTCACCCCTTCTCAAGTAATACGTGTCCGAATGTCAAAACAAAAACACCCACTGCAGTTCTAAACAAGCCGCTAGGGGGCCCAAACTTACAGAACTTACTTCTTGTGGCATGAACTATCTACCACACAAATATCATGACCATAGCACTTTCAGAAAATATGCCACTAAATTTTGAAGCTCCACTGCGGTACTTTAGGTACCCGCTAGAAGGCCCATTATCGAACTTGACCTTCCTTTCCGTAAACCCTACCCATCCACTAAATATCATACAGATCCATCAACAGCTTCTTGAGTTATATTGTCCACAAGAATTACACATCCACACAAATCCCGCTGCAGTACCGACGGAAAATGCCAGGAGAACCATTTTTGAACTTGATCTCTGTTTCCACAACATTTACACACCTGCAAAAAATCATGAAGATCCATCAACGTTTCCGTCACTTTTTTCGCCTACATACAAACGCACAAAAATTAAAAGTCCGCTGCAGTACTGTTGAAAAACACAAGGTAAACCATTTTTGAACTTGACCTTCCTTTGCACAACCACTACACACCTACCAAAAATCATAAAGATTCATCAAAGGTTTCTTGAGTTATGCTCTTGACATACATACAGACCCACCAAACAGCTGGCTCAACCGAAAACATAATCTACCCCGAGTACTATAGTACTCGGCGAAGATAACTAACGACCGCCGCAAAAAATTGCAGGTGCACGATAGGACAGCTTTAAAGATCGAGAAAACTTGCCCGTTTCACAGTGAACTCCTTCATAGCCATCAGCACAAGTACAGGTGTAGCCGTTGAGGTCATCATCGCAAGTTGCGCCGTTTTGACAGGGATAAGAGGCACATTCGTCTGTGTCTGAAACGACAAACAAAAAGGTGTGTCAAAATATTCGCTTCCAAGAAGATATTGAAAATCAACTAATTCGAAAAGTCTGATGAATTCGTTTCAGCAGCTTACGTCACTAGTGAAATCTTCCTGTACCAAAGAGTACTTTACTTGCCATAGAGAAATGGCTGGACACTTGTTGCGTTTTCTGAATATTGCCGTTTAAAATCCAACGTCAAAATTAAATGCAAAGGATTATTTAAGTCTAATGGTCCCAAAGGATTGTGATTTTCTCCTGTTGCTAGAACTTGCATTTCTAAAATACTAAGATACTTTTGGTTGAAAACATGCTTTAAACTAACGACTAACTTAAAAAAACTGAAGGTTACTTAAGATGTACGATAGGACAGCTTTAAAGATCGAGAAAACTTGCCCGTTTCACAGTGGACACCTTCATAGCCATCAGCACAAGTACAGGTGTAGCCGTTGACGTCATCATCGCAAGTTGCGCCGTTTTGACAGGGATTAGAGGCACATTCGTCTGTGTCTGAAACGACATACAAAAAGTTCTGTCTAAATCTTCGCTTCCAATAAGATGTTGAAAGTCAACTAATTCGAAAAGTCTGATGATTTCATTTCAGCAGCTTACGTCACTAGCGAAATCTTCCTGTACCAAAGATTACTTTACTTGCCAAAGAGAAAAGGCCGGAAATTTATTGCGTTTTCTGAATATTGCCATTAAAAATCCAACGTCAAAATTAATTGCAAAGGATTATTTAAGTCTAATGGTCCCAAAGGATGGTGATTTTCTCCTGTTGCTGGAACTTGCATTTCTAAAAAACTAATATACTTTTGGTTGAAAACATGCTTTAAACTAACGACTACCGTAAAAAAACTGAAGGTTACTTAAGATGTACGATAGGACAGCTTTAAAGATTGAGAAAACTTGCCCGTTTCACAGTGAACTCCTTCATAGCCATCAGCACAAGTACAGGTGTAGCCGTTGACCTCATCATCGCAAGTTGCGCCGTTTTGACAGGGATTAGAGGCACATTCGTCTGTGTCTGAAACGACATACAAAAAGGTTTGTCAAAATCTTCGCTTCCAATAAGATTTTGAAAGTCAACTACTTCGAAAAGTCTGATGATTTCATTTAAGCAGCTTACGTCACTAGCGAAATCTTCCTGTACCAAAGAGTACTTTACGTGCCAAAAAGAAATAATCGGAAACTTGTTGCGTTTTCTGAATATTGCCAATAAAAATCCAACGTCAAACTAAATTGCAAAGGACTATTCAAGTCTAATGGTCCCAAAGGAAGGTTATTTTTCCCTGTTGCTTGAACTTGCATTTCTAAAATACTAAGATAATTTTGGTCGAAAACATGCTTTAAATTAACGACTACCGTAAAAAAACTTAAGGTTACTTAAGGTGTACGATAGGACAGCTTAAAAAATCGTGAAAACTTGCCAGTATCACAGTGGACTCCTTCATAGCCATCAGCACAAGTACATGTGTAGCCGTTGACCTCATCATCGCAAGTTGCGCCGTTTTGACAGAGATTAGAGGCACATTCGTCTGTGTCTGAAACGACATACAAAAAGTTCTGTCAAAATCTTCGCTTCCAATAAGATGTTGAAAGTCAACTAATTCGAAAAGTCTGATGATTTCATTTCAGCAGCTTACCTCACTAGCGAAATCTTCCTGTGCCAAAGAGTACTTTACTTGCCACAGAGAAAATCCCGGAAACTTGTTGCGTTTTCTGAATATTGCCGTTAAAAATCAAATGTCAAAAGTAAAATAATGATTCAAGTCATATGGTCACAAAGGATGGTGTCTTTCTCCTGTTGCAGGAACTTGCATTTCCAAAGGACTTTGATACTTTTGTTGAAAACATTCTTAAACTAACGACCGCCGCAAAAAAATGCAGGTGCACGATAGGACAGCTTTAAAGATCGAAAAACTTGCCCGTTTCACAGTGAACTCCTTCATAGCCATCAGCACAAGTACATGTGTAGCCGTTGACCTCATCATCGCAAGTTGCGCCGTTTTGACAGGGATTAGAGGCACATTCGTCTGTGTCTGAAACGACATACAAAAAGTTCTGTCAAAATCTTCGCTTTCAAGAAGATATTGAAAATCAACTAATTCGAAAAGTCTGATGAATTCGTTTCAGCAGCTTACGTCACTAGTGAAATCTTCCTGTACCAAAGATTACTTTACTTGCCAAAGAGAAAAGGCCGGAAACTTGTTGCGTTTTCTGAATATTGCCGTTAAAAATCCAACCTCAAAATTAATTGCAAAGGACTATTCAAGTCTAATGGTCCCAAAGGATGGTGATTTTCTTCTGTTGCTGGAACTTGCATTTCTAAAATACTAAGATACTTTTGGTTGAAAACATGCTTTAAACTAACGACTACCGTAAAAAAAACTTAAGGTTACTTAAAGTGTACGATAGGACAGCTTTAAAGATCGAGAAAACTTGCCCGTTTCACAGTGGACACCTTCATAGCCATCAGCACAAATACATGTGTAGCCGTTGACCTCATCATCGCAAGTTGCGCCGTTTTGACAGGGATTAGAGGCACATTCGTCTGTGTCTGAAACGACATACAAAAAGTTCTGTCAAAATCTTCGCTCCCAATAAGATTTTAAAAGTCAACTACTTCGAAAAGTCTGGTGATTTCCGTTCAGCAGCTTATGTCACTAGCGAAATCTTCCTGTACCAAAGATTACTTTACTTGCCCCCCAAAAAAGGCCGGAAACTTGTTGCGTTTTCTGAATATTGCCGTCAAAAATCAAATGTCAAAAGTAAAAATCAAATGTCAAAAGTAAAAGAATGATTTAAGTCATATTGTCACAAAGAATGGTGTCCTTCTCCTGTTGCAGGAACTTGCATTTCCAAAGGACTTTGATACTTTTGTTGAAAACATTCTTAAACTAACGACCGCCGCATAAAATTGCAGGTGCAAGATAGGACCGCTTTAAAGATCGAAAAACTTGCCCGTTTCACAATGAACTCCTTCATAGCCATCAGCACAAGTACAGGTGTAGCCGTTGACGTCATCATCGCAAGTTGCGCCGTTTTGACAGGGATTAGAGGCACATTCGTCTGTGTCTGAAACGACATACAAAAAGTTCTGTCAAAATCTTCGCTCCAAATAAGATTTTGAAAGTCAACTACTTCGAAAAGTCTGATGATTTCATTTCAGCAGCTTACGTCACTAGCGAAATCTTCCTGTACCAAAGAGTCATTTACTTGCCAAAAAGAAATAATCGGAAACTTGTTGCGTTTTCTGAAAATTGCCGTTAAAAATCCAACGTCAAAATTAAATGAAAAGGATTATTTAAGTCTAATGGTCCCAAAGGATGGTGATTTTCTCCTATTGCTGGAACTTGCATTTTAAAAAAAATACTAAAATACTTTTGGTTGAAAACATGCTTTAAACTAACGACTACCGTAAAAAACTTAAGGTTACTTAAGGTGTACGATAGGACAGCTTTAAAAATTGAGAAAACTTGCCCGTTTCACAGTGGACACCTTCATAGCCATCAGCACAAGTACAGGTGTAGCCGTTGACCTCATCATCACAAGTTGCGCCGTTTTGACAGGGATAAGAGGCACATTCGTCTGTGTCTGAAACGACATACAAAAAGGTCTGTCAAAATCTTCGCTTCCAATAAGATTTTGAAAGTCAACTAATTCGAAAAGTCTGATGATTTCATTTCAGCAGCTTACGTCACTAGCGAAATCTTCCTGTACCAAAGAGTACTTTACTTGCCAAAGAGAAATGGCCGGAAACTTGTTGCGTTTTCTGAATATTGCCAATAAAAATCCAACGTCAAAATTAAATGCAAAGGATTATTCAAGTTTAATGGTCCCAAAGGATGGTGATTTTCTCCTGTTGCTGGAACTTGCATTTCTAAAATACTAAGATACTTTTGGTTGAAAACATGCTTTAAACTAACGACTACCGTAAAAAAACTTAAGGTTACTTAAGGTGTACGATAGGACAGCTTTAAAGATCGAGAAAACTTGCCCGTTTCACAGTGGACACCGTCATAGCCATCAGCACAAGTACATGTGTAGCCGTTGACGTCATCATCGCAAGTTGCGCCGTTTTGACAGGGATTAGAGGCACATTCGTCTGTGTCTGAAACGACATACAAAAAGGTCTGTCTAAATCTTCGCTTCCAATAAGATGTTGAAAGTCAACTACTTCGAAAAGTCTGATGATTTCATTTCAGCAGCTTACGTCACTAGCGAAATCTTCCTGTACCAAAGATTACTTTACTTGCCAAAGAGAAAAGACCGGAAACTTGTTGCGTTTTCTGAATATTGCCGTTATAAATCCAACGTCAAAATTAATTGCAAAGGACCATCTAAGTCTAATGGTCCCAAAGGATGGTGATTTTCTCCTGTTGCTTGAACTTGCTTTTCTAAAATACTTAGATACTTTTGGTTGAAAACATGCTTTAAACTAACGACTACCGTAAAAAATCTTAAGGTTACTTTAGGTGTACGATAGGACAGCTTTAAAGATCGAGAAAACTTGCCCGTTTCACAGTGGACTCCTTCATAGCCATCAGCACAAGTACAGGTGTAGCCGTTGACCTCATCATCGCAAGTTGCGCCGTTTTGACAGGGATTAGAGGCACATTCGTCTGTGTCTGAAACGACATACAAAAAGGTTTGTCAAAACCTTCGCTCACCACGAGATTTTAAAAGTTAACGACTTCGAAAAGTCTGATGATTTCATTTCAGCATCTTACGTCACTAGCGAAATCTTCCTGTAACAAAGAGAACTTTACTTGCCAAAGAGAAATGGCCGGACACTTGTTGCGTTTTCTGAATATTGCCGTTAAAAATCCAACGTCAAAATTAATTGCAAAGGACTATTTAAGTCTATTGGAGATGATTATATTGATATATATCATGCAAACGTTAACTAGGTTATCAATATAATGATAGGTGAATGTTTGAGTCGTACGTATTACAACTTCATGCTTTAAGTAGTACGTTACACACTTATATATTTAGATTCGACTTCATCACAGTTGGCCTTTTTCAAAATCACATTCATCAGACATTATCAAACATTCAGTGGTGAAAATACAAGTTTGATGAGGTACCTTCACACACTATGTCGTCTCCCCTCCATATTCCGTTCTTGCAGAGTTTCGTCCCACCAGATGTCTTGTTATATCCGGCCAAGCAGTTGAAGATACACTCAGAGCCGGCTGGGTAGGGTGGGTCGGCTGGATCACAAACTCTTGTGGAGCCCTCGGGAAGGTTGGGTGCACTTTCACATGGGTTGCCTGAGTATATAAAAAATGGTTGATAAGCTCCCCTCTAACACTTTTTTCCACTCAAACTGACTATACTGTAACTTGGAGGGACATTCTATAAAAGGACGTATCTTACTAATGTGATAAGCGGGCATTTGTGTTGAGAGGAGCATGCTTGAGTTACTAGCGGTTGAGAGGAATACTTGAGTTAGCAGCCCGTGCGCGAGTACGGTGTGGGTAGATTTCTTCGTTTTACTTCTAGAAAAGTGTTTTTCTACGTGTGAACTGAGTTACGCTGGCTAATGTTAAATCTTGTTGACAAGGTTGCAAAGAACACTGTAAATGGTGGATCAGGGTGGAGGTAGAATGTATTGAAAGAAGGTAATTTGAAAGGTCACTACGCCACGGATAACTAAATGATAAACCTACAGTACTCGCACGACACCGTACACAACAGGGAAACGTATTGGTCTCCGTCACGTCCCAGAGGATGGTTACATTGCCTAAAGCAGTTGGCCCATTTCCACGACTAGTATGAACATGGCTCGACTTATACAATGGTGATGTATCTTTACGGCAACATAATAATCTAAGGATCTTGTGGCCCAAAACACACCGAGCATGAAAGCCATGAAATACGCATTCGTCGCTTTGAAACGCATTCGCAGGACAACGCAGCAGCAATATACGCTGTCAGAGGGTCTGATAAGGCAAGTGGAAAACATCCAATAATCAAGTCCTACATGCTAACTGCCTTTTCATGGTGATACTGATGGAATATCATAACAGAGTCCTCATACTTTCATGACAACGTACGTTGCGTTATTCCAATCCAACACGTTCTTATATACATGTAATTGACAGGGAACATATTCAGGAAAAGGGTGTTTTCACAATGTTCTCTGCTGAAATAGCAGTATTATCTGGGACATGTGTTTCACATTGATATCATGTTTTGCTGTGTGACCGAGCTGTTGACAACGTCGTCAGTAATAGACAAATCCGGGAGCACTTTGGACATCACTAATTGGCAAGTCGACATGTGAAAAAAACATTGTTAGGAGTGCAGAAAAAAATAATTTGATTCAACGATGTTGACATTCACATAACTTCCAAATGCCACAAGTATGAAATTGTCGTCATTTACCATTATTGAGATAGTTGTGTCTCATTAATTATGCAAATTAGGTCTTCATTTGCATATTTTCTATCTATCAAGATTCCTCTATTTCTCAGTTACAAATGTCACATATCTTAATAGTCATATCATGGATTACAGCGAGTGTTTAGAATCTCCTCATTAATTATGCAAATTAGAATCTGATTTGCATAATTGTCGTCTAATCACACAAAGCATCACGTAAGCTTTATGCATACCAAAAATCATGACCATCCATCAAGCCCATCTTGAGTTATAGTATTTTCTCATTAATTATGCAGATGAGGTCTTCATTTGCATATTTGATATCTAATAATATTTCTCTCTTCCCCAGTGACATGTGTCACATGTTTGAGAGTCCTATGCCGGAATTTGGCGGATGTACAAACTTTCCTCATGAATTATGCAAATTAGATACAGATTTGCATAATAAGTATCTAATCATGTACATCATCACTCAAGTTATCTACTAACCAATGATCATGGCCATTCATCATGCCCTTCTTCAGTTATTCCCTTTCAAAGTCTGAAGCAAATCCTGCTCCTGCAGTTCCAAAAAAGCCACCAGGGGGCCGAAACATATATCACTTACTCTCTGTCCAAAGAGCTATCTACCACTCAAAAATCATGAACATAGCATGTCCAGAACACGAGATATCCAAACAGAAAGTTCCACTGCAGTACCGTGACAAGCCGCTAGGGTACCCAAAATCTAATCCTTTCCAGGTCTCAAGATCTACCCACCTACTAAATATCAAGACAATCCATCCAGGCCTTCTCCAGTTATTCTGCTTCTTTACACACCCACACATACAGACGCTACCCTCTGCATAACCTTCTCGGCGAAGGTAATTAACATGATGTGATGTTTTGCAGAGATGCCGTCAATGCAGAGTCAAAACTTGCGAACCGTTTTGCACGGGTGGCTGTTCGTGTTTGTAAATGTACCGATCATAAATATAAAAGCATACAAACGTTTTTTGTGTAATAATGATAAATCACTGGAATGTGAATTACATGTCGTGCGCTCATACCACTTTAGAGATATGTATTTGAAAGAGCCTCGGACCACTCACATTCACACTCCAGTCCGCGCCCTCCAGTCCACCATTTCGTCCGGCCCCTGACCTTGCATACCCTCTGTCTAACTCCTTGTAGCCTTATACATCCCTCATTGCAGTCAAACGTGCAGACGGTTCCTTTGGGGTACCGCCCGTCTGCCTTTGCAGCCTTGTTGCATGTACTTGTCGTGTCCGGAAAGTCACGCAAAGGCTTACACGTTCCTGTAAGGTGGACACATACGTATCACTCAGTGTAGTACTAAAGCTTCGTATAAAACATAAAGATACATGAAAGTAGCACATGGCATATTTACATAAAATCATAATTCTTTTTTACATGAGGGTGCATGGAGCAAACCTCCATAATGCCCCCATTACATCAGCTGATACCCAAATAGATTACACAAGTAGGTGGCATAATCTGCAAGACTTACTTCTAATTTTCCTTCCGCCGACAGGAGCTACATGCATCACAATAGTGAGACAAACCACGAGGCCGATGATGACCCTTA
Organism: Branchiostoma lanceolatum; assembly: GCA_035149815.1. Classification (NCBI taxonomy): domain Eukaryota; kingdom Metazoa; phylum Chordata; class Leptocardii; order Amphioxiformes; family Branchiostomatidae; genus Branchiostoma; species Branchiostoma lanceolatum. The sequence continues at coordinate 10,525,408 of CM068868.1, read as the reverse complement.
AACAGAAAGAAATATGGTCATTTAGATTGAAGGTAGTCACCGCAACTATGGCTACTGTTCTCCTGAATTCCTCTTATCCCCTCCCCTCACCGTATGGCTGATACAAGATGGAGATTCGCCAAGCCTCCATCCAGGTGATTTGTAGTGAATCACCAACTGCAGACAGAAGGATTTGGACCATCGCATGGGGCATGCTCCTACTCTTTTTCGAAAGGTGTGGTGGGTTCGTTTACGTGCGCGGGGTGTGTCTCTCCCCAAACACGGGACCTCCATTTCTTGAACGTCCTATCCGAGGGACGTCCCTAACCCTAGATGGGCTAGGTACTCATTTTACACCTGAGTGAAGTGAGGAAAGGCGTGTAAAGTGCCTTTCCCAACATCGGGGCGCAAGTTCGGACATGTCTCTGGCCACAGCCCGGGATTAGCTCCCGGGTCCAATTGTTTGACAGCTGCGCGCTCTACCACTTGCGCCACACGACGCCACAGTTTACAGTACCAGGGGCCAACACTTTGGAATAGACTCTCTGCTGATCAAAGACGATTCACAGGGTTGACGGCCTGCAGAAATGGACTGTAGCTAAATATTTCTACTGTTACTTGAACGAAATTTATGTTCTAAGCTTTATGATGTAATATGTGTAATGATGAATGTAATACTATGTTCTTGCTTACGTGTAGTGTATATGGACGTGTCCAGGGACACCTGAAAAACAGGCCACAGGCCTGAGTTGTGATTTTCCCTGGTAAAATAAATGAAATGAAATAAAGCAAAAGCTTTCTAGGAATTGCGTCTCTGACTTCCGAGTCTCTTTCCAAGATCGGCTTGAAGAGTACTGTCTACAAAAAGTGATAACATGATAATTATTAAGATGGGGGGCTGGTCAGCGAAGCTGCAGCGGATGCACAATTCAGATATTTGGCCAGGAAGGTTGAGGTGGTCGTGCGGTTCGAAAATAAACAGCTTACGTGACTCTCGAACTAGCTGGAAGAATTATTGTTGCATGGATGCCCATCCATTGCAGCGAGGCTAGAAAAAACTGTGTCAAACATTTCGCCATCTTTTTCAGAAATACTGAAATGATAAAGAGCTCCACGACCTCACACCTTTGTCAAATGATGCTAACCAATACGACCGACGTGTCATAAATGTTTGTCATGGATTTTGCAACTTAGGTCCTCCTTCGTATGTATCAATTGATCATCTTATCCACCGAAATAACAAAAAGTTGCCCAAAGTATGAACGTCTTTTCTAAAGAATCTAGCACTCTCTCATGTACTCTAAGACGTTCTTTCACAGTTTTCAAAGCGTTTTGGCTGCACATTAAACGGCCTGCACGCGATTATGCGTATAACTAATCGCGTTATCGTGCATATGCAAAGTGTTATATTTGGGAATTGCAAAACCCATTTTAGGTAGTAAAATACTTGTGCAATTTACTTATCATAAGTACCAAAGAGTACAAACACCCCTCGTTACTGATTACTGATGGGTCTGTAGGTAGCTGATAATAGCAGACCGGTCGGACAAGATTTTTAAGCAAGCAGTTAGCGAAAGCGCTGGTGAAACGGTTCAGATGCTCCCTCTGGTATTTTATTCGATATCTGCAGCCGTCCTAGCCTCCGTTGCAGTCCTTTTCCCCGCGGCTTTTTTTTTTCAATTTTTTTTTGGGGGGGGGGGGCTCCCCAGCGGCAGACACAGGGTCTATAGCGGACACAGGGGCACGGCGGATACGAGATCCCAAGCAGATACGCGGCGCCCCCCCCCAAAAAAAATTGGAAAAAAAAAAAAAAGCCGCGGGGAAAAGGACTGCAACGGAGGCTAAGCCGTCCAGTGACTAAAGATTTGACATCTGCAAACGTGCCATTTGTCACGTCGTAGCAATTATTCTGTCATTATGGAGGCGTGGCCAAAAAGGTGAGTCATTTCTTTACATTGTGGCTAACGAAAACATGCGTGCCTTTCATGGTCATCACTGGACAGATCATTAGAATAGATGCCAGGCTGTGGTGGCACACTAGTAGCCTGGAGTCCAGCCTATTTAGCTTCTGTCCGCTACCCTAGCTCCGCTGTGCTACCCAAGCTCCGACAGCGGAGCTTGGGTAGCGCAGCGGAGCTAGGGTGGCGGACGGAAGCTAAATAGGCTGGACTCCAGGCTAGCACACTAGCTCTGAATTTGTAGTGAAGGAGAAATTGTCTTACAAGTGCAAAATTAGTTTGATTGGTTTTGATTAATTTTTGTCAACATTAACAGGTTGCTTGGGTACTTCTACCTAGTGATTATGCTAACTGTTATCACAGTCAGGTGAATGTTCAACACGTCGGCAAGAATAGTTTTAGCTTAGTCCGGCGGCCACAACACTCAGGACTGTGCACATTCTGGAGCGGGTCAATTCCTGGCATAGGGAACCTTAGCCCATGTTTGTTTACGTTTACTTATATCAGTTGTAATTTAAAATAGGAATTTCTCACAGCTATAAACACACGTTCGTGCGGCGGTCTACTTTTTAGAGCGGACTTTTACGTTGTGTGCCTAAGTTGAAAACCTAATGCCACGCAAACACGCAAACATACAAGAAAGAATTTGCAGCATACCCGTGCCCGAATCGTAAAACGTTCATGGTCCGAGAAATGCAACTACAGAACCAGAAGTTGGAACAGAATACTGTTCGTTCATATGAACTCATAGGAATGAGCTCTGCCGCGATGGCAAAGTGCCAATAACATGACGCACATTCTGCGCCCGCTTTGTTATTCACATTCCTTTTGACGAACGTCAAATGCCAACCGCTACTGGTGTGTGCCCAATGCACTAGATATGACAAAATGTAGCGCTATGGCAGCATTCCTGTGGGGATTGCGCTTTTCTAAGGTCCAAATAGTGGATGTGGCAGACAGTTTGACCCGGCCAAAGGGATACTGCTGTTGTTTTTTGTCCGCATTATATTGATATCATACTATACATTTTGAATTTTGAGATATTCACAAAGGTTCACTCCTCTGGGTCCACTGCGACAATTGTTGTAACCGACAGGATATAACAGCTTTATACCGACCAAAATCCATTTCTGATGAAAGTGATGGCTACCAAATAACCACGACGCCAATCCACTGGCATACTCTAGTATATACAAAGTATAAAATTATATTGAAACAAGAGCTCTACGACCTCATACCTTCGCGAAATGATTTTGACCTTTATGACTGACGTATTAGGAGTGTTTTTCATCAATCAAAAATCATACCAGTTGATCCTCCTCACCCAAATAACATAAGTTGTCCAAACCTCCTTGTTATGATTATGAGCTTAACAAAGAAGGTTATGCTAACATTTTTCATCAATAATGCAAATAAGCTCCTTATTAGCATAATTTGATTCAATGGTGTTCACATTCACACAACTTCTAAATGCTACAAGTATGAAATTGCCGTTATTTACTAGTATGGAATGATAGTAGTTTCTCATGAATTATGCAAATTAGGCCTACATTTGCATAATTTCTATCTATTGACATTCCTCTCTTCCTCAGTTACAAATGTCACATATTTGAATAGTCATATCATGGAACACAGCAGGTTTTTAAAATTGCCTCATTAATTATAATCTGATTTGCATAATTATCATCCAATCATACAAAGCATCACATAAGCTATCTACATACCAAAAATCATGACCATCCATCAAGCCCATCTCGAGTTATATTATTTTCTCATTAATTATGTAAATGAGGTTCTCATTTGCATAGCTGATATCTATTAATATTTCTCTCTTCCTCAGTTACATATGTCACATGTTTGCGAGTCCTATCATGGAAATTGATGAATGTATAAACTTTCCTCATTAATTATGCAAATTAGTTACTGATTTGCATAATAAGTATCCAATCATGTACATCATCGCTCAAGCTATGTACATGCAAAAAATCATGACCTTCCATCAAGCCCTTCTTGAGTTATTCCCTTTCAAAGTCTGAAGCAAAACCTACCCCTGCAGTTCCAAAAAAGTTGCTAGGGGGCCCAAACCTATACCACTTACTCTCTGCCCAACGAGCTATCTACCACTCAAAAATCAGTTCCATAGCATGTCCACAACACGAGATATCATAACATGAAGTTCCGCTGCAGTACCGTAACAAGCCGATAGGGGGCCCAAAATCTAATCATTTTCAGGTTTCATCGAGACCTACCAACATACCAAATACCAAGACAATCCTTCCAAGAATTCTCGACTTATCGTGTTCACTAACAGACACACAGACATGCTCGGTATTCCCATGCTGTCTCCAACAATACTATTCCTTTATTGGCTTTACGGCCATACAAGTTGCGTAATATAACATGTAAACCAACACATTGCGCTCAGAGGGGACTTATGTCACGAACCCTACTTTGCCACAGAAGGGACTTAGAGACTGTCAACGGCTTCTTTATATAAACGTTTTCTTTTCAAATGTCAGTGTAGCGTCTTATTTTCCCGTTCACTTCGTAAAGTCATAGCGATATTCATCGATTTCTTACCAGTGACGCCAGGATAATTCTCACAATGCCGTTAAAGCCTTTAGGGCATGCCCCAGCGCAACCTTGGTCTTCCTGTCAATCGCCTCTTCCTTCTTAGATATAACATGGTTAACTCACCTACCCTGAACAACGTCCTTTTCCCATACTGTGACACACGAGTACTGCTGGTTCTCCCCGAGGTAAGGCAGTGTATATCCAATTTTGGTCTCCCCCCGCCCAATTCCACACCACTTTCTCCTAATACCTTTTCCCTACCCCTTCCGACATCTGACTTTTGCCTCGTCCACCACATTCCACACCAATGAATACAGCTGGCTGATAGCCAATTTTTCCCAATAACTGACGTCTCCCGCCTGACCCCTCATGACCAACTTTGCCCCCCATCTGTGACCCCATCAATATCCCCTGAAACAATACACCCCACACGTCCCAACCAGAACGCATAGTAAAGCATACAATTGAACACATTTTTACACTTTTCTCGTTAATTATGCAAAACACTTTGCCCAAAATCTAATCATCTTGAGATTTGACACATACACACGGACACACCAACTACGACAACAAACCATCCAGGCGTTCTCGACTTATTCTGTTCACTAACAGACACACAGACAAGCACCGTCGCATAACCTTCTCGACGAAACCATTCGTCGCGAAGGTAATAACAAGGACCCGAGAAAAACACACGGAACGCACGTAGACCTTTGATTGTCGGTTGTATTTTAGGTTAATCTGTAAAGGGTTTACTTTGGAATCGGAAAGCAGTGGCCAAGAGACATACTGTCAACAGTATAGGAAGAAAGTTCTTTATCGACAGGTCTAGACCGCGTGCGTGTACGCTTGCGGCTTGGGGGGTGAGTAGCACCAGAATGGCGGTCTCAAATGAACACATATTTCGTACTAGATCGTACTATGTTAACTTGAGATACTAGTACCCTGCACTGCACATAAAACAACTTAACGGTTCAAAGGAGTCAATGCTTGGATAGTAAATTAGTACGGTAAATATTCAGAATACTCGAACATGTAATGTTAAGTAATAAGGCAATAACTAAGACAAGTATCGTGTCTTTGCCTTAGTAAGAAGCAAAAAAACACACAAAAAACGGCATGACTTCTAATTATCTTCAAAACATATGTTAAGAAACAACCTAAGTTCTCGAAGATGCTACTTTACAGTCTCACTCCGAGGCAGTGCGTGCGACTCAGCTCAACGCCCACTTTTCCCCGCCACCAACCATGGGTCTAGCTGACCAAGTGTCCCGCAAAAAACTTATTCACAATCGACTGTGATAATGTTGTGAAAGAAATGTAGAACTAACGTATGTTACGATATTCCGATGAATATTATATTGTTTCGTACTCACCGCATGGTGGCAATTCTTTTACGAGCTACCAGTGACGAGCTACCGAGTTTCCCACCCGACTCAAGCGGGGTGTTGGGCGGAACTAGTAGATCGACTGCCGATAGCACTAGTTATCTACGCACTTCGCTCTGTCATGACACAAGTTGATTGACACAGCTCGAGTGCAATCCTATACTTATCAGGGATAACCTCCAAAACAGGCTTCTGTCTGATAAGGAGCTATTTTCTGATCAACGCCGTGTTCCGATGGCTGTGTATAATTACAATGGGTACAATAGCAGGCTAATGTAAAGTTGGCGGTCTAACAAGTCCTTTTTTCGGTTCGATAACAAGGCTGCACGGCGATGGGTCAAAACTAGAGTCGATGTCATTGCCATGACGGCGTTTGGATTTCGACCGCGATTTAGCTGTCGTTAACGACAACACTTACCTTACATCGCAACCGATCATAACACTGCAACCGACATCGCTATCTTTACATATCGCAGCAATCGAGTCTTTACATCGCAATCGAGTCCTTACATCACATTCGAGTCGCTACATCGCAACCGAGGCCTTGACACCGCAATCGAGTTCTTAAATCGCAATCGAGTTTTAAAACAGCAGTCGAGTATTTAAAACAACAGTCGAGTTTTTAAAACAGCAACCGAACCTTAAAAAAGCGGTCGAGGATTAACTCCACGGGAGCCTAATTACATGTAGCACCTCGTTCACTTCACACCTTCTTAACACCTAATGGTTATAGGCCACCGGAGGGCGCAAATAATCGACTATAGTTAGGCACATCTCCGTTAATTGGACACATTAGCCTTTTTTAATGTTATAATTTATGAACGCAAAGTAGAGTCAAACCTGGATTCCGCAACCACTCAAAGGACTTAAGTTAGGAGGGGACAGGATGGGGTTAACTATATAAACATGAATGAACTCTTAAAATACGTACGTCGGAACTTAACCTGCGTCGGAACTGAAACTTCGTTGGGGCTTTACACTGCGTCGGGCTTTTAACCTGCGAGGATTAACTCCTTATCTTAAACTGCGTAGAGGATTAACTCAACGGGGACCTCTTTCACACCTACATACAGAGATGTGTATTGATACCAATGATACACTGGACGTGTCGTGTCTACTAGACTTCACAGGGTGACCTGACTTAGGTCACCTTGAATATCAACCTATCGGGCCGAGAGGGGGAAGGGCATTTGTATTTATACAACTTAAAACGACTAACCGTTGTCTATCCCAAGCTTTGATGTATGTTTGCCCGTATCTAGTTACTAAAGTGAGAATCAAGGAAATGCAGCAAGAGACTCATTCAATCAGAAATAGACCCTTCAATAAATACAAAGCACGTCAGATGACATACAAATCTTTGAAGCACATACATACACATACATACTGTATATTTCATAACCTCTGTAGGGATAAACAACGCATCACTTGTTTCCACGCATTAACCATAACTATACAAAACTGATTACAGTCGTACTGATTTAATTTCTTTGTTCTTAGACTATTTAGGAAAACAAAGTTAAACGGACATACAACTGGGAGAAACTGGTAAGACAAAATAAGAAAACAGTTTATTTATTTATTTATTTATTTCATGTTGAGACTCCTGGGTAGCCCAAACAGCTAGGATACCTGATCCATTGGGGCCCAGTATAATATATGCACAGGCAATAATCACAATACGTGTTACAGTTTGGCAGTAGAACGGAAGCGGACAACATACAATGGGTACAAATAAAATCTGGTGCGTCAAAATCAAAAATCCATAAATCAAAGTTTGATAGACCCATTTACGACCACATCAAATATATCATTTCTATGGACAACACATTTTGGGAAACTGTAGAAACTAGGAAGACAAGGACAATATGCAATTGAAAAGCAATGGAGTGAGCAAATTTTTGAAGGAAAAAACAACAAATTGTTGTGTCCTAATATACAAACACTTTGATGATAGAGTACGTAAGAGTTGTGCCAGAGATTGCTTTATGAGGTACTTTCGAGCCTTTTCTATATTTCTGTAGTACATGTCTTTGTGTTTGTGCACCAATGTTCAGCAGTGATTGATTTATAATTTTTCTGAATGTTTGGCAAATCCTGTCATAAAGCTTCTGAACCCATTCATTTTAAAGCCTTGATGGGCACAGATTAGAGGAATTGGTGTGTCATATGAACATCAGACACTGGAAAATGATCTTGTGATTGGATTAATAAACAAAACTATCAGCTTGTAGTGAATTATGTGTTCCATTAGAATCTTCCACATAAAATACAGATCTGTCGCTTAATCTTATCTCATTAAATTTAGACTTCAAGCTTCACATTTGTGTCATGCTAAAAGTGTAACTACATTACTGGCAGCACTCTTCTCAACTCCTTCAAAGGTCTGGATTAGATTGGTAGTTGATAGACTTTCAATCTGCAGTTGGTCTCCTTTGGTTTTCAACTAAAGGCCTGATTATACCTTCTTGTGATTGGAACCTGTAAACAGGAGAATATAGCATTTCCCCCCCTCCAACCTCTACTTGGAGAGTAGTCTTGAGTTAAGTCATGATCTCCCTTACAACCTCTGCTTGAAGAGTAGTCTTCTCAGGCTCACATCCCAACAGGAAATCCCTCAGCTTAGGTCCTTCATACCACTGACACTGCAAACACAAGCGTAAAATACATAAATGAATGTGCTTTAAAAAAGGATTAATTTCTTATGAATCTAGAATCAGAAATCTTAATTTGCATGTTGATCAAGATACTACTCAGTTCCGTATCTGTATCTGTACAGTCAGTATAACCACTCGTAAGCGTAACACACCAGCTTCGCAGGTACATGCTGGGCATCAGCTATAGATACAGTACAGACAGATGCATGTATACATGCATATAGGCAACCCCAGAAAAAAACAGAAGCAGGTGTGATTTGTAATAGACCACATCTTTATAAATACAAAATCAACCAAGTTGGTAAAAATTATTTACAGATGAACATATAAATGAACCATTTATAATCCAGGAATTGAGTAGTGCCCCTTCATGCAGACCCATGGGGTGTGATGTATGATGGGAATCATCCCTTAAGTACTGGTTCTTATGGGATAATTGCTGAAGTTCCAGGTCAATTTTTGGGCCAACGCAATAGAAGACTTAAGTTGTTAAAGGGTGGAAATTGATGAATAAATATTCACACAAACACTATAAACATTATTTTCAACATCAGACTAGATATCCTAAGAGCGCATTTTTGGAAGGGCCTTTTTTTCAAGTCTTTAAAAGTATGGGTATCAATGGGATGTTTGACTAAGATGAAAGTCTAATTTTGACCCAAAGCAAGTGGAAAAAACATTTACTAAGGCTATAATTTGACAAACAAGTATCCAGAAACACATTGAAAATGTAATTTTTAATTCAAGTCAAGTCGCCAAGTTGAAGTTTGTCCAAGGTTGTTCACGATATAACATGTAACACCTGGTTAGAGCTGTGTACCTAAACAAATTCTAGGTACAGGTACACAGGTTTAGGTCTGGCCCTGAACTACTAATGTTCAAGTAATGGTTGATTAAAGGACAAAAACAACCGATAACAACATAATGTTTAATTCTGCTAGACACAGGCCTATTACATGGCATCTATAATGACCATCACCCTCACCAATAGTCAGCTATGACTCCAATATTGAAATAAAGATGTTAACTCAGGCACATTTAAAGCTCAATCTGTGCTACAGTACAGTACACTTCAGTACACTGCCACGGTAATTCATGGTGATTCTATCTGTCAAAGTTGCCTTCCACTGATCTGTAATCCTCAGGCTTGACCTGATTTAGTACCGGTACAGCACAGGTACACCAGGATGGCTACCAGGCAAAACTATAAATATACAATTCATTTCATTTTTGAGGGGATTTGAGGGTAAAGGAGCTTTCCGTAGTGCTCGTAGTTCGTGGCTCAAACAATTTTTCAGTTTATTTGTTAGTTTGAACCTTTATTTATTCATGAAAAGCTCAAATAGGTCTGCAGACTGCAATTACAAAACACAATTATTCGCAGGGTCATGATTTTGCCAACTGCAGGAATTTGAAGATTTACTGTTAGTAAGTTACCTACACTGGACAGACTGCTGACATCTGAGCTGCTGTCTCTGCCATGGCTCCTCTTCTTCTTCACATGTCCTACACACAAGAAATTCAACAATAATACAGAATTATACACATGTATTCTTCATTCAGTTGTCAATCTATCAAGTTCACATTCAATACTGTACTGTACTCCCAAACAATTGTGGAACATGCTTTACGAAAGGTGCATTAACCCATTGATCTGAACAAACTGGTAAGTCTTGCGTGGATGGTGTGCTTCTAAATACAAACCATGCCTTCGGCAGTATTACCTGATGCTGTCAATATCCTCTCCAAGCCTGACAACGATGAACGCTTTCCTTGTTGGTGGTTCACCCTGTTCAAAGACACATGAACACATTATCAAGGTCTCATTCATGAGTTTTTTCGCCCCATAGCTATAAAACATGTTTTACATATGGGCGCGTTCGTAATGAAGCTATAGGAAATGCACCAAGGTCATTCATTCTATGTTGAGCACATGTACCCTACATCATGTAATAAAATTGGCAACAGTTTCACTACATACAATCTCTTTTTATAGCAATTACACACTGCACTTAGCTACTAGTACACCCCCCAAAAGGCACTTTCCAGCTGAAAGCGCACCACCGCATCCCCGACAATGCCTGGCTGTGGACGTCCGACATCGCGCATGGCTGCCAAACTTTACCTGCTAATTTCTTCAGTTACAAACAAGCTTTTATCAGTTTGATGCTTGAGATCAGTTGGGGTGGCTAAAAGGGAATTTTCCCACCAATCTAAACACACGTTCATGCAGTCATTAATATTTTGGGGTACATATTCTTTTAGGGTACCCACTCGGAGTAATACAGGAATGAGACCTTTATGTCCGATGAGAAAGGGTGTACACCAACCATCTATCCTTGTGTCACTGTCCCCTTATGTTGTTTGGCTGGCAAAAAAAATGTTCATTAGCAAAAGAACCAGAGAATCTGCACAGTTGACAGAAAGTTATTCATTAGAATGTGCAATTCGCTTGTACCTGCTGAGATGGGAAAAACCATTCATCAAAACAATAGAAGCCAAATACCCGTGTATTCTTGGAGGGGGGGGGGAAATCATTAATTAGGACAATATAAACCAAAAACCGGTTACTGCTCAGAGGAAAAAAAACATTCAAAAGAATAAAAGAAGCCAAACACATGTGTCTGCTATAGGAAAAAAAATCCTTTATCAGCACATGCAGCCAAACACGTGTGTGAGGGTGTGTCTGCTCAGAGGAAAAAAATCATTCATCAGTTGAACAGAAATAAAATACCCATGTCTGCTAAGAGGGAAAGAATCATTCATCAGAATAATAGAAGCCAAACACCTGTATCTGCTAAGAGGAAAAAAATCATTTTATCAGAATAATAGAAGCCAAATACATGTATCTGCTGAGAGGGAAAAAAATCATTCATCAGAATAATAGAAGCCAAACACCTGTGTCTGCTGAGAGGGAAAAAGTCATTCATCAGAATAATAGAAGCCAAACACCTGTATCTGCTGAGAGGAAAAAAAATGATTCATCAGAATAGTAGAAGCCAAACACCTGTGTCTGCTAAGAGGAAAAAATCATTCATCACAATAATAGAAGCCAAACACATGTATCTGCTGAGAGGAAAAAAATCATTCATCAGAATAATAGAAGGCAAACACCTGTGTCTGCTAAGAGGAAAAAAAAAAACATTCATCAGAATAATAGAAGCCAAACACCTGTGTCTGCTGAGAGGGAAAAATATCATCATCAAGATAATAGAAGCCAAATACCTGTATCTGGTGAGAGGAAAAAAAATGATTCATCAGAATAATAGAAGCCAAACACCTGTGTCTGCTAAGAGGAAAAAATCATTCATCAGAATAATAGAAGCCAAACACCTTTGTCTGATGAGAGGGAAAAAATGAGTCATCAGAATAATAGAAGCCAAACACCTGTGTCTGCTAAGAGGAAAAAATGATTCATCAGAATAATAGAAGCCAAACACCTGTGTCTGCTAAGAGGAAAAAATGATTCATCAGAAAAATAGAAGCCAAACACCTGTGTCTGCTAAGAGGAAAAAATGATTCATCAGAAAAATAGAAGCCAAACACCTGTGTCTGATGAGAGGGAAAAAGTCATCATCAGAATAATAGAAGCCAAATACCTGTGTCTGCTAAGAAAAAAATAATAATTTATGAGTCTAAGAACAATAGATTAGACAAATACCTGTATCTGCATGGAGGGAAAAAATCATCATTATATGCAGCCAAACATCTGTGTCTGCTCAGAGGAAAAAATTATTCATCAGAATAATAGAAGCCTGTACTAGTATTTGCTTGGAGGAATGAAATCATTCATCAGTAGAACAGAAAGCAAATACCTGTGTCCGTTCAAATAAAAAAATCATTCTTCAGAATAATAGAAGCCAAATACCTGTATCTACTTGGAGGAATAAAATAATGTATCATTACATGCAGCCAAACATGTGTCTGCTCAGAGAAAAAAATCATTCATCAATAGAACAGAAAGCAAATACCTGTGTGTGCTCAAAGAAATAAAATCATTCATCAGATTAATAGAAGCCAAATACCTGTATCTGCTTGGAGGAATAAAATGATTTATCATTACATGCAGCCAAATACCCAGGTCTGCTCAGAGGAAAATAAAATAAAAATAGATTAGCCAAATACCAGTATCTGCTTGAAGGATAAAAAAAATCGATATTATTATTACATGCAGCCAAACATACATGTATGTTTCCTTGGAGGAAAAAAATCATTCATCAGAACATAAAAAACTAAATACCTGTATGTGTCTGCTAAGACAGGAAAAAATCATTAATTACAACATTAGAAACAAAAAAACATGTACCTGCTCAGAGTAAAAATCATTCATCAGAATAATAGAAGCCAAATACCTGTGTCTGCTCAGAGGAAATATTATTCGTCAGAAAATGCAGTCAAACACCTACGTCTGCTCAGGGGGTAACAAATCATTTATTCAATCATGCATCCAAACACCCAAGTAATCAGAACAGCCAGAGTGTAGTGAGTTTGAATAGTTAAAAGTGATTAGAATTGCCAGACTACATAGGATGATACAAGTGAGTAAGAGGTGCTAAGATTGGCCAGGGTGCAGTCAGAGGTGCTTAGAATGGCTGAGCACATTGAGGTACAAGTGCTTGGAATGGCTAGAGTGACTTACAGGTGCTTAGAGTGGCTGGAATGACTTACAGGTGCTTAGAATGACTTGAGTGACAGGTGCTTAGAGTGACTGGTGTGGCTTACAGGTGCTTAGAGTGGCTAGTGCAGTGACTTACATGTTCTAAGAATGGCTGGAGTGACAGGTGCTTAGAGTGGCTGGAGTGGAGTGACTTACAGGTGCTTAGAGTGGCTGGAGTGGAGTGCCTTACAGGTGCTTAGAGTGGCTGGAGTGGAGTGCCTTACAGGTGCTTAGAGTGGCTGGAGTGGAGTGACTTACAGGTGCTTAGAGTGGCTGGAGTGGAGTGCCTTACAGGTGCTTAGAGTGGCTGGAGTGGCTTACAGCTGCAGGTGCTTTGAAAGGCTGGAGTGAAGTGACTTATAGATGCTTAGAGTTGCTGGAGTGGCGTTGTAAAGAAAATGGACATTTTCACTGAACTTTAACTTCACAGAACGGATGTGTGAAGAAATTATCAATAATCACAACAGATTTTCCATGATGATGATAAGTTCACAATACAGAGATGACAGTGATAACAGGGAACATAGAGTTACGGTGAAAGAAACAAGAATTACAGTAGTTTGAAGTAAATCACAAATGATAAACAGTTTTCAGTAAATCCTGAGAAAGGGGTTCATTGAGGGAAAAGTGTCACTTAACTTAAGGAATGCCAAGTTCTTGGGCCCAGTCTTGTGTCAGGAAAATGCTGAGTTGCTGCATTTGAGAATTTCCCATGTTGGTATCCCTTCTGTTGATAGGGAAGCTAGCAGTCTCTTCTCTTGGAGTGGCTCCACTGCTTTTCCTCTAGAATTCAATGTAAATGCTAGATAAATGTAAGGAAAAGGACAAATCTAAACTTCTAGACCAGATTGTAAAAGACACAGGATTAAGCTTACCCGCTGCAGACGCTATGGCTTACTATTATGAACCATGTAACTTGTAGAAACCAGACAGAGAGAAGCAAGGGGTCAGCCTCTGGTCTAGTTACGTAGGAAGCATGGTAGGAAGGTAGACAATTTTGTTTATTTCGTTAGTTTCTATTCCTATCATGTTCCACTAAGGAATAATAGCATGTTATCATGCAGACAAGCTCTTCATTTCCAAAATGTATACATTTGTTAGTAATCTCCTTTCATTACATTTGTTGTACTTTAAGTATGACAACGAAAATCCCATCTTCTCATGGCCAGTCTCAGTTCTGCCCAGGTCTGAAAAATATTCTGTCATTTTTCCTCACATCTGGCACTGATATGATAGACTCCTTTCCAAACTATGGCACCATTTTGAATCTGCTCTTGCGAGAGCACAATTTGGCGCAAGTGCACATGATTTCACACGGGAGCAGAAAGCAAATACTTGTGTCTGCTCAAAGAAAAAAATGATTCATTAGAATAATAGAGGCCAAATGCCTGTATCTGCTTGGAGGAATAAAATTATTTATCATTACATGCTGCCAAACACCTGTGTCTGCTAAGAGAAAAAAAACTCATTCATCAGAATAATACCTGTGTCTGCTGAGAGGGAAAATATCATTCATCAGAATAATAGATTAGCCAACGTATCTGCTTGGAGGATAAAAAAATCAATATCATCATTACATGTAGCCAAACATATGTTTCTGCTTGGAGGAAAAAAAATATTGTTCATCAGAAGAACAATAGAAACTAAATACCTGTGTCTGGTAAGATGGGAAAAATTATCTAATAGAACATTAGAAACCAAAAACCCGTAACTCCTCAGAGTAAAAACATCATTCATCAGAATAATAGAAGCCAAACACCTGTGTTTGCTTGGAGGAAAGATCATTTGTCATAACATGCATACAAACACCTACGTCTGCTCAGGGGCTAACAAATCATTTATTCGATCATGCATCCAAACACCCAAGTAATCAGAACAGCCAGAGTGTAGTGAGTTTGAATAGCTAAAGTGATTAGAATGGCCAGACTACATAGGATGATACAAGTGAGTAAGAGGTGCTAAGATTGGCCTGGGTGCAGTCAGAGGTGCTTAGAATGGCTGAGCACATTGAGGTACAAGTGCTTGGAATGGCTAGAGTGACTTACAGGTGCTTAGAGTGACTGGTGTGGCTTACAGGTGCTTAGAGTGATTGGAGCGACTTACAGGTGCTTAGAATGGCTAGAGTGACTTACAGGTGCTTAGAGTGACTGGTGTGGCTTACAGGTGCTTAGAGTGATTGGAGCGACTTACAGGTGCTTAGAATGGCTGGAGTGACTTACAGGTGCTTAGAATGGCTGGAGTGACTTACAGGTGCTTAGAGTGGCTGGAGTGCAGTGACAGGTGTAAAACGAGTAGGGGCATGCCCTGGTGTGCGATGGTCCAAATCCTTCTGTCTGGAGTTGGTGATTCACTACAAATCACCCAGATGGAGGCCTGGCGAAACCCCGTCTCGTATCAGCCATACGTTTATTAACACCATTCACCCGGACGGGCTCCCTTGGAAATCAGTTACATAGTAACTGAAGGGACCACCCTAAAGATTAATGATACTGGTGCTTAAACTGACTGGATTGCAGTGACGTACAAGTGCTTAGAGTGGCTGAGGGACTTACATGTGCTTAGAGTGGCTGTATCGACTTACAGGTGCTTACAATGGTTGGACTGACTTACAGGTGCTTACAATGGCTGGAGTGACTTACAGGTGCTTAGAGTGGCTGATGTGATTTACATGTGCTTAGACTGCTGGAGTGTAGGGACTTACAGGTGCTAGAATGGCTTGAGTGCAGTGAATTGGAAGTGCTCAGTATGGTAAAAGTGCAGTTACTGTAATTCACTTTATCTTCACGGTAGCAAAATTTCAGGGTGTAAGGAAAATGGACATTTTCACTGAACTTTAACTTCACAGAACGGACGTGTGAAGGAATAATAAATAATCACAACAGGTTTTCCATAATGATTATAAGTTCACAATACAGAGGTGACAATAATAACAGTGAACATAAAGTAACAGTGAAAGAAACAAAAATTACAGTAGTTTTATGTTAATCACAAATGATAAAAAGTCCTGAGAAAGGGGTTCATTGAGGGAAAAGTGTCACTTAACTTAAGGAATGCCAAGTTCTTTGGCCCAGTCTTGTGTCAGGAAAATGCTGAGTTGCTGCATTTGAGAATTTCCCATGTTGGTATCCCTTCTGTTGATAGGGAAGCTAGCAGTCTCTTCTCTTGGAGTGGCTCCACTGCTTTTCCTCTAGAATGCAATGTAAATGCTAGATAAATGTAAGGAAAAGGACAAATCTAAACTTCTAGACCAGATTGTAAAAGACACAGGATTAAGCTTACCCGCTGCAGACGCTATGGCTTACTATTATGAACCATGTAACTTGTAGAAACCAGACAGAGAGAAGCAAGGGGCCAGCCTCTGGTCTAGTAACGTAGGAAGGTAGACAATTTTGTTTATTTCTTTAGCTTCTATTCCTATCATGTTCCACTAAGGAATAATAGCATGTTATCATGCAGAAAAGCTCCTCATTTCCAAAATGTATACATTTGTATATGTTAGTTATCTCCTTCACCCAAATTTCATTACATACTGTTGCAGCTGCTACCACAGGTGTGTCAAGTCGTCCATCCCCATCACCGGAGATGATGTCCGCCTGGTGGATTTGGACAATAACTGCAGGGCCGCGCTGCAGGCTGCCTCTCCTCTCTGTATCTATAGTAAAACAAGATGGGTTGGCAAATATTGAATCTTTGAGACATCTGGAAAATATGAGGAAAACATTCCATACATGTGATATCACCGTCATATGTGCCGTTAGTTTAAGCATCAGCGCCAATGCTTGCCTGTGTTAGCACCCGAGTACCCCAAGCACAGGGACAGAGGGACCCCTCCACCCACAAATGCTTGCCTGTGTTAGTACCTTAACCCCAAGCCCAGGGACTGAGGGACCCCTCCACCAATGCTTGCCTGTGTTAGTTGGAATTATTTCTTCTGCTAAGTAGAATATTCCTTTACTTATGCTACCGGCAAATATGCGGGAACACTAACCGTGTTCGAGACAGACTGACCAAACATTTAAACACCCCCGTCCCAGCTGGAGCCTCTCCTCTCCTTGGAGAGTACTGACTACAGTACTAGTAGTTTGTAGTCGTTCCATGGTTTGATCGAAATTTACATTGTCCCAATGTCAACTGAGATAGACTCTTTGAGTAGGGGACAATTCAATTCACAAATCTGTGACAATTTTGAGACAATTGGAAAATTTTGTCTGTCCCGTCATTGTAGAACTTCATCCAGCATGTTTTCTAAGACAAACTTCAGCCTACAAAGTGCCGTTGAGCCGTACAAAGAGGCATGAACAGTCCTTCTTCCCCAGAACTCTAAATTTGATGCAACAATAAGCCAAAAGGTTACATTGATTGCCATCATCGCTATATCTGTTAATGTTTTAGCTTAGTATTTGCACGATGATCGCCAACAAGATTTTATATATCTAATGTGACTATGGTAAGCGTGCTTCAAAGAGATTTTACTTATCTATTGTGACCGTGTCAATTGTGATTTGCCTCTGTGTAGTTTTGATGGTTCATTTTCTTATCTAATGGTGACTTGTTGTTTGTGTAAATTTGCAACGCAATTCAGGTTTACAAAAAACCTGCGAAGTTGTAAATACTGAATAAAGTTTCAACTTTGAACTAGCTCAAGATAGCCATATATATTTGATACTCAAGTAGCCTTTTTTTCTCGGGAAACTTATGGGCCTGGCATGGGGGCTACAAAGTCATAAAATCCAGTGGGGTGATGTTGGAATACTTACTAGTAGTAGTTGGCTGTCTCTTTGTGGGTAGAAGTAACATTTCAGGATGTTTCATTTCTAGTAAACATTGATATAAAAGTAAAACAGTCCCTTTATAGCAACATAGGAAGGGTGATGGATTGAAGTTATTATATTTGCTGTCAAATGTGGTTTTTCTAGTTTGTCTGCTGAACAGAAACACAACACAATGGGTGGTCATGTCAGTGGGTGTGAAAACTCCCTAACTGCAGATGCCAGGTTTCCTTTTGTTTTGGTAAGGTTTATGACTCTGACACTTGACACAAGCGTTGACTTGTTTGGCTGTTTTCTGTATTTTCCCTACAAAATTTCTCATCAACAACAGGGCATTAACCTTACATTAACCAACGGTTCACATCAGAGATAACAAACAAAAAACAAGTCGCTGTGAACAAAATTACTCAGAATATACAACAACAACAGAATAGAGAGATGCTCATTTCTCTGTTGTCTTGTCAAGATCCCCCACAGCCTCTACTAGTTTAGAACAAGGAGGATGATTACTTTACCCGCTTTTTTTTCAACATGGCCAGGAGGTTTCAGAGAATAGTATCTGAAGAGCCATGACATACATTTCTTTATTGATTCTCATTTTCTTCAGATATCTTTTCAAAGCAGGGTATTTACAAGCTGAGCCATCGACTTGTTAGATAAAAACTAATAGCATTAGTATATATGTAACTGATATAGTAGATGGGACCATTATTTTGGCGCAACACAACAACCTCAAAATATAGGGTTTTATCATACAACTGAATGCGGTTTTGATGTATTTTTGAAATATCAGTTTTGTACATACCTGTAAACAGCTGTCACAGATGCCTGGCTGTGAGTCTAGAACATTCCAACCTTTCCGTTTCACCCCCACAAATTATCTGGAGATAAGGCACACATGGCGCTTGTGACCTGTACAAGACAGAAGATGTAAAGTTACACATTCAGGTTCTCACTAAACAAAAACTTCAAGGTTTGGAACAGGTTTTATATCCGATAATGCATGCTGTCTGTGTGATGTGAGGTCTAACGGACAAAATACATATATCTCTTTGTTTGTCTGTTTTATGACCTACTAGTATGCAAGGCAGCAGTTGTATCATCAGTACTATCTATTCAAAAATCCTTGCTCAAGTTGGTCTAATTTTCGTCTCATATATATGATGCGTCATGGCGCCGAGGCGACTTTACCAGGCTCCGCGGATCGCTGGGAAAATAGTAGAAATCGGCCAAATAGAGTGAAAAGTATGCCAAGGGTACTCGGTACGGGTGGTACTCCGCTATACTGGGAAGCTCCGTGGGTCGCCTATTGAGCTTCCCTTGGCATACTTTTCACTCTATTTGCCGATTTCTACTATTTTCCTAGCGATCCGCGGAGCCTGGTAGAGGCTAGCGGCGACTGTTGGAGGGCTTTTTTAGTCTTGCAGTCTTATACATTAGCAGTAAAAAAAGCCCTCCAATAGTCGCCGCGGCTATCATGGCGCCGGGCCATGTTTCTTTGACTTGAATAACAGTTCACAGTTACAGTTAGTTCAGTTAGGGAGGCAGTTAGTTACCCCTCAGCGATACCCCTCCTGGGGTTGTTAGAGGGTATCACAAAGAAAGAAAGAAAGTTACGAGCAAAACATAAACATAAACTTACCGTCAGATAGGAGCTGTGGCGATACAACGTGCATTCCCTGTCGCGTCGGTTCCTAACATGCCACGACATGTGCTCGTGTGCATGTTTGTGTGACGAACGGTTTTCACACCTCGCGCCAGTGGACATGAAAGGTCGGGGGTCACCCTCGTTCCCAGGACTCCACGTAACCAGGGAGCTGGAGTAACCTCAGTTTAGCTTCAGATATTAGACATATGGTCTGAATAGAGTATATTGAGTCTTCATGTGGGATCTTGACGACGCTTTAAAGGTAAATTCACCATGATGGAAACATCTAACTGTGGTAATAAAAATCTGTGAGAGTTTCGAGAACGAGTTCATCGGATTGTTCCATTGTATTCATGGGGAGTCTATCAAAACTAATCAGCAAAGAACCTGATCCGGACGCTAAAGTTGTTGTCTTGTAACATTTTGGCACTTTCCAAACAGAAGTTAATGGCGGAAGATTGTTACCTTCTTGTCATGTACCCCAAGAGGGGCTGCGGACGCAAAATGGGGCATATGAAAAAAGGTATATAATCTTCCCCACCAACATCTGCTTGGAAAGTAAGTTTTTGGCTATTTGCCCTGCTTTCGAGACCTAACGTAGCGCAAGGTACCACTCCAGTTATGGTGCGCTACCAATTGTGGTCCACTTTGGGTCTTGCGATGTGTATTTTGCTAAAGGTAGTTTTCATGAGCAATAAAGAACGTCATAAATATGATCCTTAGTCATGCCTCTCCTTATACAAAGCAATGAATTAGGTTTACGTCCAGCGACAAAACAGAATAAACTCCTGAACCTGTAACAGCAAGTTACCAAGAAACGTCGCGGTGGCGCAGTCCTGGGTTCAAATCCGGGGTCCCCTGATTTGTCTCGTTGACGTTGTGCCCTTGGGAAAGGCACTTTACACGATTTTCCCCACTTTACACGACTTTCCCCACTCAGGTGAAAATTAGTACCCTAAGTTAAGCCCCGGTTACACATAGCCGAACATGGCCTCCCGACTCTCTCTCGACCATGGTTAGAGTGATTCGGGGGCTAGGTGGGCTGGTGTTCGGCTGAGTCGGCTGGCATTCGGCTGAGTCGGCTGGTGTTCGGCTGTACCAGCCGAATGTTTTGAAAATTTCAAAACATTCGGCTCTGCAGATGGACGGAGGGTCTGGAATGGGTTGGCTGGTGTTCGGCACGGTCGGCTAGTGTTCGGCTGGTCACGGTTCGGGAGTAATTCAGCAGTAAAATTGGAATCTTAACCACGCTTTAACCACTGCTGAATAACTCTCAACAAGGTTGTAGATAAATTTCTGCTAACTCATTCCCAACCAAACTGACTACTACCAGAACATGGGCGAATCACCCCCTTCACACGACCATAAATAGAGAAGAAAGCTAAAAGCCTTTGAACGCGATCCGAATTTGATCTCTTTAATAGTGATGTTAACAACATAGAAGAATGGATTATTTTGATTAAAAAGGAAAATCACCCCTCTTTTAAAAGTCGCTGAATATGTCCATTTCAATTCGTGAGAGGGTTAGCAACCGGTCGGGAGGTAGTCAGGAAAGATTCGGCTAGAGGTCGGGTTGGTTGGTAGTAGGTTAGAAAGCCATCGGGGTTCAGTCAGTTACTGGTTAGGAGATGGTTGGGACATGCTCGGCGCATGTTCGGCTCAAGTTCGGCGCCAAAAATAGGCGTGGCCTAAAAACTGGTCACACAACTTCCGAACTACCGCCGACCTGGGTCTGCTAGCGTTCGGGAGCCATGTATGTTCGGCTATGTGTAACCGGGGCTTCAAGCTTTTAAGGACGTCCCTCGGATAGGACGTTAAATGGAGGTCCCGTGTTTGAGGATTTCTTTGAGGAGAGCTGACAAAGTAGCTGACATTAAACCTTTCTTTCACATTCAAGCTACTACTTAAGCTATGGCGATGCGAGATTTGAAAGTCTTAAGTCCCCCTCTCACTGAGCTGCGGCACTGTGGCGGTAGCGTGTGAATGGCTGCCGCCGCACTGCCGTGCACAAACCTAGCTTGGCGTACCGTCCTAGTGACGTCCCAGTGTCGTTCCAGTGCCGGTCCACTGCCGCCAGCGTGCCAGTTAAAATAGCGAATTTTTTTTTGAATTTAAAAAAAAAAACGCAAGTGGCAAAGTGCTGCGCGCACGACGAGGGCTTGCCGGGAGCTTACCGGGAGCTCACCGCGGCCAAAAGACCAAGGGTGTAAAAATTGATATGTCAGTTTCAAGGTTATACGTATATTCTATAACATGTTACCTATGTTGCACCAAGTGTCATTAGTGAAAGTCCAGTTATCCTTTGACATCCATTTGTAATGCACTTGTATGATTTTACATTGTAGTATTTTGATTCATTGACAGCACTGCGATTTCTGATTAATTGACTACCATCAAACTACAATCGGTCCATCTCCCTAGCTATTGATCTGTTTAAGAGTTTGGTTCAACCCATTTTACTGCATTGTAGTGAGGTTGAGGATTGTAGCTGTAAATGTTCTGATCTATTCATTGGAATATTGCTTAATCCCACTGAAAATTAGATCTATGCATTGTACATTTATTCCAGTACGGAAGTTGATAGAATGCGAGTTAGTCGCTTTGGAAAGAAATCAGACCCCTCGTGTACCTGTACTCGACATGATCTTGTGCCATTCAAGAAATACAGTGATAAACTGAACTTGATATACCAGTCAGACACAGCTGTATCGCAAATTGTACTCAATGTTTCGCCGTAAGGGATGAATTAAGAGAATTCCTATTGATCGTTGACAGTCAAACACAGTTGATTAGATACTCTCGCTAAGCTTAAGATTGAATTAGTTACCTTCTGACAAGATTACTTAAAAAAACACACGACACTTCAGTCGAAGAAGAACATTACTGGGTTATTCACGTTCAGGATATACTATGTTGACATGTTTGACTTAACCCCGCAGTTAATGCCAACCGTTTTGGAAATACATTTAAAGAACGTCTGGAAGACACGATTCTCCCTGGCTGGAGGGAACCACTTAGAAATATCAGTGGGCTCTCACTGGGTTGCGGCACCGCGGTGGCACTGCGGCGGCACTGCGGCGGCACTGCGGCGGCAGCTCATGACGGCACCGTCGCTAAAGTTTTTCACCAATTTTCATTTGCACTTTCACTGACGTGCGGCGCATGTGAAGCCCAGATGAGCAAGTTATTGAATTTATTGAATGAACTTTATTGCTAGACAAACGTACATGGTGCAATGTAGGGCAGTAAACCATCATTACATCATCATCTCACAGCAATAATCACATCGACTTTAAGAAAGCCTTTGATACTGTACATAGAGGGAAAATGTTGAAGATTAAGGTATTCCTGACCAACTGGTGGAAGCCATAGCCAGCATGTACCAGGACACAAAGGCAAAAGTCATCTCCCCTGATGGTGAAACTGAACTCTTTGAGTTGTATGCAGGGGTAAACAAACAAACAAACAAACAAACAAACAAACAGGGGTGCTACAGGGACACACTAGCTCCATATCAGGCTGTTTGTGATTGTTGTTGATCTGCAATGGATGTCCCTTGAATACAGAAGAACAACGTCCAGACTTTGCATGATGTATAAAATGACTAATAAACCTGTAGACGTACAGACTGATAAGTATCTAATGCCAGCTCAGAAGAGGACTAGAAATCGCCATGCTTTTAAGTACCAGAGTTATCAGCCAAGGATTGATGTGTTCAAAAATTCGCATTTTCCGAGAACCATAGTAGAATGGAACTCGTTGTCATCAAGTACTGTAGGAGCATCTTCACTAAGTAGCTTTAAGGAACGGTTGCAGTCATGATCAGATATGCAAAGACTAGGTGTAACAGACCGTTCGGTATAACATAACCAGCTGCTGTCGCGCCGCGTGCCTGCGAAGCTGGTGTGTTGCGCCTAATGGCGGTACCGGCTATATAGATACAGATTCAGATACAGACTATGCACTGAGGACGGATATTGACGGTAGAGAGGAGGTCTACAGATAGAGAGGAGGAGGAGGAGCAGAAGAGTTGGCCCGAAGACAGTGACTGATTTGGATTTCGCTGATGACATTGCGTTAATATCAGAGGCAATTCAACAAGCTCAGCAACTGCTTGGGTGTGTGGAGAGCTCAGTGGGCAAGGTTGGTCTCTGCATGAACGCTGGCAAAACAAAGTTTATGCCCTTTAACATTCCAACCCAATTACTGCCTCAAGACAAGCGATGGTACTGCCTTGGAGGAGGTAAAAGTCCAGAATGGAAAGTACAGCAAGGGACAAGGCAGCAAGAAAAGCAGCAGCCTGGCAGGCTTGTAACAAGATGAAGAAGGTTTGGAGATCAACTCTCTCACACAAGTTGAAAGTGAGGCTCTTCCTGAGGGAGCTTCGGGAGTAAGCCTCAAGCGTCAAACCTCTGCACGTAAAAGAACCCAATACACTTATCGAGAAGAGTAGGGGTGACCCGGTGTGCTTGGCCAAAAAACGCGAGCCGCAGCGAAGCCGCATTGCACTACCACTAGCTGCTTGAAAAAGCATTGCACTTCACCTCAATTGAGGATGACTGATTTACTTTTACATGGACAGTTACCTCCAAGTTAGAAAAGCAGTTGGATGGGTGTTAAACGAGGCTTCTGAGAACAACGCTCAACATCCACTGGACACAACACATTACCAACAAAGACTTGTATGCTGGCCTACCAAAGCTGACCGATAAGATCAGGACAAGGAGGTTGAAGTTCGACGGACACTGCCTCAGGAGCAAGGAAGAAGTAGCTGACCTGGTAGTGAGGGCTCTAGCCAGCGCCAGTTTTGCCGTAAATTTACGGAACTTTGCTGCGTGTTACGGAAAAAATTCAAGACCAATCCGTAAACCTTGACGGAAAAAAAATGGGGAGAAAAGATATAGACAGGGCTTGAACTTTTGCAAAGATCTCCAGAAAAGAAGCGGAAGTTTGAAGCGAGGTCGATTCAGGCCATTTCTATCTTCCGCCGGCGGCAGGTGACAACCCCAAGGTGGCTTTATAGTCAAGTCAAGTCAAGTCAAGTTTATTGCACAACAATTGCATCAGGTACAATGTACGGCAAATAACATGGAATATTAACAACTACAGACTATCTATACTAGTGCACTAACCTAACATCATTACTCGATACATAAGATAATGGTGTGATATATTTCACGTTATGGCACGGCTTCTCTTTTGCATAGCATTATAGGTAGGTGACAAACGGAGGCGCGGAGGTTGCCAGTGGTTCGTGGGCCGAAAGAAAATCAGCATCGTGTGCCCCCCTCCCCACTACTAGTGCCCCACTACAATTCTGGCCGGTCGCATCGGGCTGACGTTTTTTCGGCTGTTTTCCCCGGTTCACCGCTAGTTATAGCCACACAAAAAATACTCCGGTAGTTACCAGGCTTTCCGTATTTTTTTTGGGTAAACATTGTTAAAGTTTTACGCCGAGTTACACGCACTCTTCCCGCGAAAACTGGTGTTGATAGTTTTAGACCTCAGAATCAGATACCATCAACCAATAACAGCGTTCGTTCACGCCGCGTCACGGAAAATCGACCAATGACATACAAGTCTCGCGGTTCACGAGAGGCGCGAATCCGCGAGGTTTTATCAGAAATTGATATTTGGTGCGAAGATGGGGCTTGAATCGACGAATTTTGATCAAATCAAGTGGAAGTTACCGGAGAAATCGACCATGGAAAACACGGAAGGAAAATATTGAACGTCTTTAGGGCGTTCTGTCCAAAGTAGGGTGTCTCATTTCCTACTATATTTAGTACAGGGCGTAAACGGGACCGGTACGACGCGTCGACCGGTGTTGAAAATGTTTTATTTCTGCCGACTTGAATTCACGTGTATATTTGTCAAATAAATAAGAAAGTTTTGTGGTGCTAAATTTCATTTATTTGCCGATTGTATACAACGAAGGCCCAATTAATTTTTCACCCAAACTTGCCCCTCAAAATGCTGGAGATAGCGTTTCAGAGGGTCTAGATTTAAAAATTTCCCGGGGGGGGATACCCCCGGACCCCCCTAGAATTGTCGCGCCTACGACATGTTAGGTTTGTACAAAATTTTAGGGCTTACGGGATAAAATTTCAGGCTGGCTAGAGCCCTGCCTGGTACTCTGGATTCCCAAGCATGAGAAAAGGAGGCCAGGAAGACCCGCAGCAACCTTTATAGACACTCTCAAGAAAGACACCGGCATTGAAGTGGATAGTTTGCTCCAGGCGATAAAGGACCAAAACACTTGGGCTGCCATCTCGACTCGTGACTGGAAGGTCTCGACATAAGTAAGTAAGCAAGTAAGCACATCATCATTATCATTACATCATCGTCATTACATTATCATCATTACATCATTTAGAGCAAGGCTAATCAATTCTACAACTAGAGTTCAGCGATCCCATAGCTTCGCCGAATGGTGTTAACTTGTATGAAAGATGTGTGTTTGGGGGGGGGGGGGGTGCTCTCCAACCTGCATTGCTTTGGTTTTGTTGCCGCTAATTCTCAGACCTACTTTGGCTGAATTTGTCATTGTGTTGATGGTCATATCTTGGAGAATTTGATGGGACTCGGCTGTTAAGGTAATGTCGTCTGCAAAGTCAAGATCGGTCAGACGACTACTTCCTTTCCAGACTAGGCCAAAGTTTGGGTTGTCCATGGCTTTACACATAACATAATCTATGGTGATAATGAACAACAGAGGGGATAGAACACACCCGTCTTACTGCAGTGACTATATCAAAGCTGTCAGTATAGCTGAGTCGACCTTCACACAACAACTTGATCCCTCGTAAGATGTCTGTGAACCTTTCATGTGTACCATATGTTCTGAGTACTGATTCTGAGTACTGATTCTCAGTATTGATTCTCTGTGTATACTATCGAATGCTTTTTTAAAGTCAATAAAGTTTAAGGATATTGGTTTTTGGAACTTAAGACTCTGTTCAATAATGTTTCGTAATGTGAATATTTGATCACTGCAGGACCTGTTGGGTCGGAAAACAGCCTGTTCCTCCCTGAGTTTTCTGTCTGTTGCACTTCTCAGCCTGTTTAGCGGGACAGTACAGAACACTTTGCCTAGTATCGATATCAAAATAACTAATACGCAAATACAACTGTAATGACAAAACCATATGACACAGAAAAACTGAACAACATGGAGACTTGTCAAAAGTACATGATTGAAGTACAAAACTTATTAAACAAATCATGTCCGTATTTACATAATCGATTTATCAATCGGTTTTCCTCTCTATGTCACAGTTCCCAGTTCATATGCCTTAAAGCGCCATTGACATTGTGAAAAGCACTGCCCACATGTTGACCCAAAGCCTGTCACTGTCCATATGTGTCCTCGTATATTGGTCGTCATCCCAAAAATAGCACATTGAAAGGGAATTTCAACTTTTCCTCATTAATCATGTAAAAGACGGACCTGATTTCGTATATAATGATTAAAAAGATAAATAACGTCTATAATGGTGTCTACATCGGGAGGTCAGGATCTCCTCAAACATGGGACCTCCATTTAACGTCCTATCAGAGTGACGTCCCTAACCGAAGCTAGGTACTCGTTTTCACCTGATGAGTGAAGTGAGAAAAATGTCCAGTAATGTGCCTCTCCCAGGGGCACAACGTCAACGAGACAAATCCGGGAACCGCGAAGCCACAGCACAATGTGCGCTGATTCTCAATTTTGTTATTCTATATAGATATATTATTTTAAAAAATTAATGAAAAAAATAGATAGATAGATAGACAGATAGATAGATAGATAGATAGATAGATACATAGATGGATAGATATATATATAGATAGATAGATAGATAGATAGATAGATAGATAGATAGATAGATAGATAGTGCCGTAACTATGGAGTTCATCAACATTTAGATATCAAGTTGGGGATTGTAGCTGTAGATCTAGATGTTCTGATGTGTTCATTGGGACATTGCGTCATCCCACTGAAAGTTAGATCTCTGCATCTATTCCAGTAAGTTCACTACAATACACTAAGATAGGTTTAACCAAACTGGCAAACAGATCAATAGCTAGGGGGATGAACCGAATGTAGTTTGATGATGATAGTGATTTCAATTCATTGGAAATCGCAGTGTTGTCAATTTATCAAAATACAATGTACAATTAGTGAAATGCATCAAAAATTGATTTGAGGCGATAATTAAGGATGTTCACTTATGACACTAGGTACAATAAAGGTAACATATTATAGAATATACGAATATATGTATAAATTTGAAACTAACATATCACTTTTTACACAACAAACAGCGTGGTGAGCTCCCGGCAAGCTCGCGGTGAGCTCGCGGCATTTTGCCACTTGCGTTTTTTTTTTAAAGTCTAAAACAAAAATCGCCATTTCAACCGGCACACTGACGCACAAGCCCGAATGATTCACAACTTCTGCAAGCAGATCTGAACGCCCTCGGGGAATGGCAAAGCAAATGGCTCATGTAGTTTGATCCCGAAAAAATGTTACATTATGCACATAGCAAACAAACGAACTCCAAATGTAACCACCTACCAGTTGAAATGCGTTTTTTTCAGCGAAGGTGACGTACTCGCAACGTACCCTCCCAATTGTCATAATATAGAAATCGCGCCGGAAATATGAGGCATGGCCGGCCAGTGCTCCGTGGTTCCAAAGTCGGACGCTATCAAATTGGTAAGAGTAATTCCCGCGGCCGTATATCTCATTACGATTCCTGCGACCGTGGGGTTCATAATTTTGAGTTCATCTCTAAATTGTCTCTGCATGGCCGTGGAGTTCATCACTAAATCGATGAATTATGAATCGCCTCGGCATAGTCGTTGAGTTCCTCACTAAATCGATGAATTCCACGTTTTTCTTATTCCAACATCAAAAAAGACAATACATAGTCATAGTGATACCACACTCAAGCGAATCGCCGCTATTAGTGACGGCATTGCCGTTGAGTTCATCACTAAATCGTCTCGGAATGACCGTGGAGTTCATCACTAAATAGATGAATTCCACGGCGAATCGCCGCTATTAGTGACGGCATTGCCGTTGAGTTCCTCACTAAATCGTCTCGGAATGACCGTGGAGTTTATCACTAAATAGATGAATTCCACGGCGAATCGCCGCTATTAGTGACGGCATTGCCGTTGAGTTCATCACTAAATCGTCTCGGAATGTCCGTGGAGTTCATCACTGAATAGATGAATTCCACGGCGAATCGCCGCTATTAGTGACGGCATTGCCGTTGAGTTCCTCACTAAATCGTCTCGGAATGACCGTGGAGTTTATCATTAAATAGATGAATTCCACGGCGAATCGCCGCTATTAGTGACGGCATTGCCGTTGAGTTCATCACTAAATCGTCTCGGAATGTCCGTGGAGTTCATCACTGAATAGATGAATTCCACGGCGAATCGCCGCTATTAGTGACGGTATTGCCGTTGAGTTCATCACTAAATCGTCTCGGAATGGCCGTGAAGTTCATTGCTTAATCGATGAATTCCACGGCGAATCGCCGCTATTAGTGACGGCATTGCCATTGAGTTCATCACTAAATCGTCTCGGAATGTCCGTGGAGTTCATCACTAAATAGATGACTTCCACGGCGAATCGCCGCTATTAGTGACGGTATTGCCGTTGAGTGGGTCATCTCTAAATCGTCCCGGAATGGCCGTGGAGTTTATCGCTTTATTGATGAATTGCAATCCACGGTCTTCGGACATACCTGGGGTTGCCTTCTTTCCCCATACTTGTTTGTTTTAGGAGAAGAAATTTCAACTTTTGAAATAAGAAACATTTTAGAATAAAAGACCATTATTTTTGACAGCTTTTGATACGGGAGGAGTTTGATTTCTGAATGATATTTTGGATTCAGAAAATGGATTTCTTACTTATGCGAACTTCACCTCAAAATTTGTATATGTCCGTCCAGAACTTCAATATAGCCAGTTAATTTCTACGAATTCAGTCTATTGGAAATCGTTTTTAAGGCAGGCATCCCCAGATTTATGGGTTTGTACGCCGACTTAGGGACAGGACTTGGAATTCAGAAAAAAAAGTATAGAAATATTTGTAAATCTTTTTATGAAAAAAGCAAAGCTGTGTGAATCCTAACAAAATACAACATTCTTGGGAAGAACGCTTCAATACACCTATACTTTGGAAACAACATTACAGCTTACCTTATGAACTTACTAGAATTTTTCAATATGAGCTGCTTTTCACATTTGGAACAGTTACTACTAAAGCACTATCCACATGGGGCCTATAAAACTCTAGCGGAAGAAGAGACAGCCATCCACCTGTTTTGGAATTGTGGAATAGTTTCATGTTTCTGGGCTATGGAGGATGACTGGCTCTTTCAACTTACAAATACTCAGTTGCATATATTAATGAATAAAAAGACTATTCTTACACAACCAAGCGATTTATTCCACCGGTCTTTTTATTCTTTAATATGTGAAAATGAGTATTATTCTCGTGGAATTAGATATAAGTGGATAGAAGCCATATGAAAACATATCGTTAACATGGTCGGTGGTATGTTGGTTTGTGTTGCTGAGTGGATTAATATCAAAATCACCGGTAATGTAACGAGGTGCTATTGATAGTGCTCATGGATTCCTTCATACATTTATTGAGTTCTCTGCTGATGTCAGTATTTGGTGGGCGGTAAATACCAATACAAATATACGATCTTGGATTCAGAAAAATGTCATCAGCCGAACCAGAACACTCTCCTCTGGTCTTATGTATGACTTTAATGCCCCCATTCTACTTGTCGGCGCTATCGTCGCGCTCAAGCTGAGGCCTAAATCCCTGTCACACTTGTGCGTATAAGCAATTCCGCGTGAGCTCCGTATGAAATTTTGACGATACGCAGTTGTACGCTCAAAATATCAATTTTCTTGAGTTATGCGCGGCGCTCATATAGCGCATGAGAAACGAATTCAGCATATGAGACACGTATGATTTGCATATGAAGTGCGCAATACTGTTATCCTTGCAGCGAATAGCTGCGTATCAGGTGTGTATGTTGAGCGTATTCCGGACGTACACAACGTCTGCCGACCGCATGCCTGACGCACTTCCCACTGATGCTAATCGAATTATGAACGTATTTGGTTGCATTGATATTAGTGTTTACTTAAACTGTTATGGGAAGACGCCTCCACAACTGATGACAAGTAGGACCGTTTGTATATGTGTAACAGGGAAACCAATTTTACTTTTGGAACACTCCATGACATTTAGAGCCATTATTTACCCTGTGAATTTGGTTGCGTCGATATCAGTAGTTACGAAAACTGTTATTAGAAGACGCCTCCACAAGTAACGACAAGTAGAACTTTTATGTGTATGTAACAGGGATGCATGTGCGCGGGGCATTTCAATAATTATCTAAATCAAAAGTTATGTACACTTTGCTGGTTGTGTTTGTTTTCTCTCTGCCCTTAAACTAAATTGAATACCCGACCAATAATTTACCCAATCTGGAATGTACCCCGGATGTTCGTCGAGTACTATATGTACGCTATCCGTTCGTTATCTGTGCGTTTGTCATACGTCACTGATAAGTACAATGCGCTGCCCGATCGCAGGACGAACGGCACTAATTCGTGACGTATATTATTATTCGCTATACGTTCGATCATCATGCGTTGTATCTGCGCTGCAAGTACGCTATGTGTACGCTGCGCAGAGATCGTGCCGCAAGAGAGCGTACTACCGCGTATAAAGCGCGAACACAAAGCGCGCTCGTACCGCACTCGACCGATGTCGGACGTATGCACTGCGTATTTATAACGTCTGAGCTGCGTAACAGCGTTCGCACGAAAGTTTTCGGTAGTTTCAAAAATATCAGGCGTACTGGGCCGTACCTTGCGTGTGCCTGCGTACGTAAAACTTTCACAAAACGATTGAGATACGCATTAGGTGCGTATTGTGCGCACGCCTGCGTATGAAAAAAATGTTGATACGCAACTGACACGGCCATGATATACGCACAAATGTGACAGGGCCCTTAAAGCCCCTGTCACACTTCTGCGTACATACAAGTCCGCAGGAATTGCGTATTAACATATTTTTGGTTTAGGTTTTTTTAGTTTGCAGCCGATGACGTCATGTCTTTGGTTCGATAAGCAGGCTGCACAACGGTAGGTCAAAGTGAAAAACAACTTCTTTCCCTCAAACTTTACTTAAACCAAAGAAATGTTGATGCGCAACTCATACGCACTTGAATATACGCACAAGTGTGACAGGGCCCTAACGGTGCTCACTGCGCTCGCTGCGCGCTCTCACGTCGCTCTCTTTGTGCTGATTGCTATAGTATGTTTGGTATAGTATGTTTGTTCTTCCTTCTTCCTTTCCTTCCGGATGTTTGTTGTCAGCATTAGTCAAGATGGATTGTAATGATATTTGATATGTGGGTCGGTGTTGGGAATACGAAGGTCAATGTTGATTTTTGGTCCCCCTGGTATGTGAGCTTGGTACTACATCACAACTTTCTTTTTTTTAAATCATTTGACTTGAACGTGCTGTGGTCTTTATTTTTTGGTGGCAGATTGTGATGTAAGGAAGAAGTGCTGTACTTTTGGACCCCCTAGCGGCTTGCTCTGGAACTGCAGTCAGAATCTTCCAAGGAGGATAACTGAACAAAGGATTAACCGATTTCCATGATATTTAGTATGCAGGTAGCTTAGACAGAAATGTACATAATGAAGTAAATTATGCAAATATGACTTAATTTGCATAACTATTGCGGAAAATCTATATTTGCAGTGTTATCCATTATTGGATTTTATGTTTACTCCTTAAGAACATGCAGGTGAGATGTGGATGTGTGTTGTTTCTGATGACGCCCCACAAATTATTCCAATCATCCATGGGCGTGCCAGATGCAGATGATTATAACAATTTCAGTGTTAATCTGTGAAAGTTTAGGAAATTTAGTACAGTCAAACCTTGTCGGGCAACCACCTGGCACAGGGAACCACCTCCAGTCACAAGACATAACAAACAGTTCATCCATTTTTACATAGCCCGTCCTCTCCTTGGTCCTCTGCAATCTCCTGTCCTCAGCAATCATTTCCCTCAGTCCCTTGAGTGGTTTGACTCAAGTTTGCGTTCATGAGATTAGATCTCATGAGAAAAATATATAAACAAATCAGCATAATGTTTCCAATCAACCAAGGAGGATTAAACCTCCTTGAACCAACGGAGACCAATGTCATATGCCTAACTAGTCGATTATTTGCGCCCTCCGGTGGCCTATAACCATTAGGTGTTAAGAAGGTGTGAAGTGAACGAGGTGCTACATGTAATTAGGCTCCCGTGGAGTTAATCCTCGACCGCTTTTTTAAGGTTCGGTTGCTGTTTTAAAAACTCGACTGTTGTTTTAAATACTCGATTGCTGTTTTAAAACTCGGTTGCGATTTAAGAACTCGATTGCGGTGTCAAGGCCTCGGTTGCGATGTAGCGACTCGAATGTGATGTAAAGACTCGATTGCTGCGATATGTAAAGATAGCGATGTCGGTTGCAGTGTAATGATCGGTTGCGATGTAAGGTAAGTGTTGTCGTTAACGACAGCTAAATCGCGGTCGAAATCCAAACGCCGTCATGGCAATGACATCGACTCTAGTTTTGACCCATCGCCGTGCAGCCTTGTTATCGAACCGAAAAAAGGACTTGTTAGACCGCCAACTTTACATTAGCCCAATAGCAATCAGAATTTCAAAATTGCGTATTCAGCTAATCATATTCAAAGATAGCAGTAAAACTAGTCTCTACCAGACATACTACGCCGGCTATATAGGGAGAATATTTGCCGGAGTTTCATTTGCAGGTTCCAACGCGGGCGAAATGTGATCTTCACCGTGGACTGACTTTTACTGCCGGATTCTACGATCCATACGCCCGTAGGAGGGCCTGGTGGAGGCTAAAAAAGGCCATTCGAAGCCTGCCGTGTTGACGTCGACGGGATTAGCCCTCAGACTAGTCGACGTCAGGAACTGCGTCACACGCCTCAGGCGAGCCAGAGACTGCGTCACCACACTTACAGATTTTTTGACAGTTTTCAGAGCTGCCTCATCTTTTGATGGGACAGAAAGTCTCACATAGAGTAGCAATCCACTTTAAAATGTTAGAAAGTACCGTGCGTTTCTTTTTTGTCAAGGGTAAGCAAGGAATATAATGTTTCGCGTAGCTTAGGGGGACGCTCAAACACAACACAATTATCAACAAAATATCTTTTGAAATCAAGCGTAGGTAACTTCAAATGTTATTTGTTGTTTCGCACGCTTGACTTAACGAAGGTGTGGTCACAAAGATATCGATCTAAGTGAGCTTACTCACAGTAACCAAGGAGGTTTGAAAATGATCCTATTTAAACCTCGAGCTCCTTGCAGTAACATTGTGCACAGAAGTGCAAAGCCAAATTCAGAACATGTTGACAGTGCTAAGGGCCCTGTCGCACTTTTGCGTATATCAAGTCCTCACAGGTTCGTCATAAAAGAAATTGAAAACGCAACCATATGCTGAAATATTCACTTTTTTTTATTACATTGACTTATGTGTGAAGCACATCAAGTGTAACGAATTCAGCGCATCCATTTTCTTGCTGGGAAGAGCTGCTCATGCAGTGCGCATGCCAGTCGTAATCCGGAAGCACCCAGCTTATGCTGACTACATATGCTTGGCGCACTTCCGACGAATACCAAGCGTATTCCGAGCGTATTCGATTTATTGACAAAACGGCGGCTGCTTGCCGCTATTTCCATTACCAGTGAAGGTTCCATAGGGTGAACAGTAACCTTAAAGGTTTGTCATCATGGGCCGTTTGAGACAGGGCCCTAAAAACTTGCTGCATAGATACTTGCTGCATAGGCGTGGCCATGGCCTAAATCAGTTTTGATCATTTCAAATGCTAATGCTACTACAGAGTCATGGTTTGGAAAGGGATAATTCAGGGCCTATGAACGAACGGAACCCCCACCCCACCAGGACGGCGGTCTCGCCGAGCTCTCGAGCTCTCTGTGACGTCAAATTGGCCAGAGCACGTCGAGAGAGCGCCAAGGTCGCCCTGGGAGCGCGGAAGGAGCGCACAGATCGATCGAGAGCGCCATGGCAGCCAAGGTCGCCGTCACCTCGGCGACTGTTTTGAACCGGCTCAAAAGAATCGCCGTGAGAGCGCCGAGTGCTGTTCCACATTCCGAATGTCATATCCCAGCCGCCACCGGTGTATCACAAATGCACAAATATGATAAAGTTTATTTAGCACATTCCTGTGGGGGTTGAGCTTTTTCATGGTCTAAATAGTTGATGTAGCAGAGAATTTGACCTGGCCAAAGGGATACTGCTGGCGTTTTTGGTCCTCATCATACTGCACATTTTGAATTTTGAGATTGTTCACTCCGAAATACCGTAACGTTTGTTATAGACGTCAGGATATAACAATTTTTCAGAAATTAAGAGAGAGACTCTCAACAATATTGGGAGAAAGTACAACCTATATATCGACAGACCTAGACAGGCCCGTGTAACTCCAGAAATTAAGCAGAAATTGCTGAGACGGTTTCAGATGAACACACATTTCCTACTACTATGATTTTAACGTAATCCAAACATCCTGTTCTACAAACAAGGTACGTTCATTGGAACAAATGCTTGGGTCTATCTAGTACGATAAAGTTTCAGAATTAGAGAACATTCCAACATGTAATGTCAATGAAAAATATGTAATAAGGCAATGACTAATGCAAATATTGTGTCTTTGCACCCTTAGTAAGAAGGCAAAGGAAATAGTAAAACCTCTTAAGACAACTGCTTCTTGATATGTGCGAAAGAAAACAACCTAAGTTCTTTATCTTGAAGCAGCTATTTCGCAATTTCACTCCGAGGCGGCGCGTGCTACTCTACAAACAGAGGGCATATGATGAAAAGGTCACAATCTTCCCCATCATTCGCATCAACCTCTGCTTGGAGAGTAGCGCGTGCCAGCGGCCTGTGCGAGCTCACCGCCCACTTCTTTTGCTCGGAAATCACAGCAAAGCGCCGAGGGGTACCAGAGCACTGGGTATCTGTGTGGCATTGTCATGTAGGGTAATTTGGACACAGTTTTCTTGTCAAACACGCGTTCGTTAGCGCTCAACATTCGCTTTAGGCGCTGCGCCACCACGTGTAGTCCACGCGATAACCGTCGCGACAATGCTGTACAGTGCTCTGGTACACACTCTTGTCCAACTCTCTACCAAATGGCGTTGTTTAATGCTCGCCAGTATTGATAACAAATCGGCACTGTGCTGTCACTGCTGTGATGTCCGTGTGAAAGGCTCTGGTTTGATATGGGTGTTCTATAACTGACCACATACACTGCATAACCTATTCGCAACCGACTGTTTTGCGATAGTGTGTTTAGCGTACACATACGTCTATAATAAATGATATTACAAAAATAATCTTTCGTACTTTCTACATGTTGGAATTTCATACCCGTCCCAGACCTGTGGTACGGTTTGAAATCTCAAATGTCATTTTCAATACGTTTCTCTTTTTTCAATGGTTACAGCGTGTGAAGAATGTTACACGTAGGTTAGGGGCTTGTAAAGACAATGGTGCCATTGACAGATGATCTGAGCTGAACTGGGGTTATATGTCAATCACAGCACAATACCAAATTATATCAAGTCAGTGAAACTTCAAAGGTTGTCTACTGTTTTACACGCTTGAACTTATCGGATAATTTGTTATTGTAGGAGGGTTGATCAACAACTTGTCTGAACTCCCACCCATTTCCGACATTCCCCAATTATCAACTCTTGATAATTTTTCTAAACCCGAAATTACAAATGTCCTGAAGATGAAAGCCCTATCCTGGTAATAGGCTGGTATAGAGGTAAGGGAGGTTCTATTTCGCAAAAAAATGCAGTTTCGGGTGAAATATGCCCCTAGAAATATGGAGACAGTCTATGTTAAATGTGAATATGTTAAAAGTTTGCCAGGTTTAAAATGATAATCCCCCTTAAATACCCCCTAAAGTTGGTACTATAACAATGTACTAAACTTTATGAAATCAAAGAGGACACAAGTCAAATTTTAGTCGCTGTCGAGCGAGCGCCGTCTAGTGGAAAGGGTGCCTCGTTTAGTAGAAACTTCATGTTTTTTAGACAAGCTCAGCTATCTGACTTAACAGGAGAAGCAGGACAAATTAATCTAGAAATTCACCAGACCACACGATACCACACATGTACACGGGAAAGATTCTCACCAGTTTTCTATCTAATTTAAACTGGATAGGTTGCCTCAGGCAGCAGTACAGTGGTTTCCTGATGATGTATGTGACTTAACATACCAATGAAGGGCACATAATGCACAAGGCAAATGCAAAAAAAAACAATAGATTCAACAATGTATTGTTTACATGTTGCCTAATGTACCTTGTGAAGTCTATGGAAATTTCACAGCTATTCTTGTGAAGCCGAATCCTTTTGTGCTTTTCTGTTATCTATAACTTATAAGCAGTGGAAAATGACTATAAAAAAAAACTTGTTGTCGGAGGTCGAGTTTTTTCTGAGTGAAATATATCTATGATAGACCTCATTGTCACCAGATAAGTACCAAAGAGGATGACCCAACAAATAAGTATTAAAGGGGGTGACCTAACTTGAATTGAGACAACAGCGTCAGCATCGCTCCCGTCTGCATTTTAGCGGCAAATTTCATTGAATAAAACCTAACCATTTTCTGACACCTAGCGATGCATCCAGAGCGCCTGAAAAAGCCACTGAAGTTAGGCCATTCCCTAGTACGTAAATCTCCTACCACACAGGCAAATAAGTTAAAATTTCACTCAGTGCGCTTTTGTTTCACTCGTCCATCATTATAATATTCTTCCGAGATTTCGACCTAAATGGCAGTGGCACATTGTAGGAAACAGCTGTATCCGAATACATTGTACATATCTATACCACGAAGTATACGCCTCGAAGAACAAAGCTCCCACAAAAAACCGTGGAGACCAAACTGTGCGTCATGTACATGTATGTCACATTCTTGATGACAAATATATGTTCGGATATCAAGGACAAAACTCACTCTTTGCTTTTTGTTTGTTTGTTTCAGGGCCGTCCGTCCGTCCCGGGGCAAAAATTTACTTGTTGGGACAAACAAAATTTCCGGTAAACTGCCTCATGGCGCAAGGAACATATTTATTTGATCCAATCACACCGCGGCATGATCCCCTAATATTTTCGATAAGTGTGGTGGGTTCTTATCTACATGCTCAAGGTGTGGCTCAAACACGGAGCCCCCATATAACGTCCCATCCGAGGGACGTCCCTAACTAACCGAAGCTAGGAATTCGAACGCATTTCGACCTGAGTGAAGTTTCCTACGGCACAACGTCAATATCAGGGATCCAAACACTCTTCCATTACGCCACCGGACGCCACGACATGGAATGAAATCGTTTATATATATAAAACCAAACGTAAAAAAAAATCTTGAAATGATAAGGACCCCAAAAAAGCACAAGGGGAAGCATCTTAAGGCTTAACTACACGGTTTGAAAAAGTAGCGGGTAGCCCTTTGATTGTTGGTTGAATTTTAAGGTGGTGCATTGGTTTGTAGGTTCTTAACGTGGGAATCGGTGGCCGACAGACTGTCAACAGTATACATGGAAAGTTTTACACCGCGCGAGCGCCCACATGACGGTTTCAAATGAGAAAATATTTCACACTACTATATGTTCTAAACCCTGATCTATCTACATTTATCATGAGGGACAATATTCTGCTTGGATCTTAAATCTAGCACGGTAAAATTTTGGTATATTCCAATATGTAATGCTAAGTAATGATTCCATACCTGACACAGGTATCGCGTCTTTGCAACATTTGTATGAACGGAAGGCAAAAGAAATGGTGTAACCTCTCAAGGTACCCGCTTCATGGCATGTACGAAAAAACGATGGACCACCTGACTCTCGAAGACGCTATTTCGCTGTCTCACTAAAATGAACCAAACCAAACTCCGATGCGGTGCATACTAGTCGCCTGTGCGAGCTCACCGCCCATTTTCTCGACACCAACCATGGTTCGAACAGACCAAATATCCCACAAAACGCATTCACAACCGACTGTCTTGTGAAAGCCGTGTGAACCTGACGTCTGTAACGAAAATTTCCGATAAAAACTCATTCGTACTCACCGCATGGTGGCGATTCTTGAAGGCGCCACCGAATTTCCCTCCCGACTCAAATAGGGTGTTGGGCGGAACTAGATCGACTACAGACACTACTAGTTATCGACGCACTCCGCTTCATCAGAGGTCAATATAGCCTCCAAAACAGGCTTCTGGTGTCGTGTTGGTATTGTGGCCTTCCGTCTGATAACGACTTATTTCTAATCAACGCCGTGTTCTGATGGCTGCAAGTTTGATAGCTATGAGTACTATCAGAATTTCAGAAAGTACTGTGTATTCAGCGAACAATAGCAGTTTAAAAAGACCCTTCGAAGCCTGCTTTATTGACCTCGACAAGACTATAACCATGAACCCTCAGGGGTACGTAACCAGGTCAACCAGGAACAATGTCATCATCACGTACGATTTGTTTAATAGATTTTCGGACAGTTTTTAAAGATAACTCACATTTTGTGAGATAGATAGAGATTTGAAATAGCTGTGCGGTTTGAAATATCGAAAAGTATTGCGAGTGCGTTTCTCTTTTGTCAGTGGTAAGCGAGGAATGTACTAGTAACCCGTAGTTTGTGTTGACGTAGTTCAATCACAACACAATGGCAAATCATCTCATGAAATCAAGCGTGCGTAACTTCAAAAGGTGTGTGCTGTTTCAAATGCTTGGCATTATCCGATAATAGATTCTGACTGTGGGTTGATCGACGACTACATGTCTGGACTAGTTCAAACTTTTCAGACACCCTCGTTCAATTTACTCTCCAAGCAGAGGAGAGGTTTCGGCTGGTTTTTGACATGTTTTCAGGCGTTTTTGTCGGGATTTCTACTTTGTCATCTTTTTGTTGTATAGCCAACCCACCTATTATAACGATAACAGGTGTTTCAAACGCACCCCGGCGACATTGTGGGTATCTCTCTGGGCGACTGTTTGGGAAAGACTTTCACAAACTAGTTGCAAACAGGCGCCAATTTGTCGCCTGAAATGGTGACTATTATTCTAAATATAGAAAAAATCGCAATAAGCAAATTGTCGCGAATGGGCGCGAACTGGGCGCGGCCTGGGCGCCAACAGGCGCAATCATTGCAAATCTCATTGCTTATCCGGGCGCATTTTGTTTGTCAAGGTCACGTATCACACCAGAGCGTCGCACGTCAGGCAAATTGGCGAAAAAGTCACAAACTCTTTTCAAATTCGCAAACTATGCAAAGGAAGGCCCAATTTGCACGATAGATGAGAAAATACTACAATTACATATGCATTGTTGTAAATGACGGGAATTCATACTTTCGGCATTTGACAGTAGCGAAAAAAACGCATTGCTTCTCAAAACAGCTATTTCGCAGTCTCCCTCCGAGCTCATCGACACCAACCAGAATTCTAGAACTGACCAAAATGCTGTGAATTCCTTCACTTTCACGGGGACTCAATTTCGCGGTAGGGGTGAAATAAGGTACGTTGTTTCAATGTCTTTAAGTTCGCAGTGGGCATAAAGAAACCAACTGTTACAAGCCACGCGCGAAACAAATCACTGCTCGGGCCCGAAAATAAACACCACGCGCAAGACGCTGTTTGAGTTACACTAGTTGCTGTGACTAGTATCAAATCCAACAAAGCTTACTTGGCTGTACCTTGTGCATACCATGTCTATGTCTAGTGGGTACACGAGTGTTTACACTAGAAGTCGAAGGGGGCGTGGTTTTAACTGTTCTCTAGTGCGATGCCTAAGGCTGTGCATTGGAAGCGCAATGTATGAGACAGGTCGCTTGAACTCTGTCATATTGGGAGGCACCTATATCAAAGATAAAGACGAGAGACTATGGAAACACGGAAAATCCCATTAGTACTTGAACAGAGATTGCATCTGGTAATAGAGTTTGTTGACAGAGTGAGATCGTCAACTATATGTTGGTTTGCCAACGTATTCATCTAGCATCACACGATCTCCTCATCCCAACCCCAACATCCCCCCCCCCCACCCTCGGGACCCCTGTTCCGTCGCACAAGACAACCCCGAATGATAGATTTCAGGGCATTTTCTATAGTAGTGCTACACTTCTTCACGTCAAAGGATCGCCAGTCAATGCACAACTTTGTCTTTGTGTATGTTCGTTTGTCTGTCTGTCTGACTGTATGCTTGTGTGTGCGAGTTTCGATTGCAATATAATGCGTCGGTAGAATCATGATGTAGAGTGAAGAATGCTGCGATTTCGCGCTGGGATGATCTCAAGGTGGAGAGGTCATGTATGCCAGCGCGGAAACCGCAAACATGAAACAAACGCGAACATGTCAAGGTTTATGGGTATTGTGCGTTTCTTTTTTGTCAAGGGTATAACGTTTCGTAAGCGAAGGATATTTCAGTCCGTATGTGAATCACAGTACAATAACAAATTATCTCATGAAATCAGGCGAACGTAGCTTCAATTGTTGCTTGTTGCTTCACACGCTTGACTTGACGTACGTACTCGTATTAGTTATGTGATTTGGTGAGAGCGCGGCGAAATATGGCGCGAAATTCAAACTCATCATCAAAGTATTGTATCAATTGATAAGTTGATAAATGAAGACATTACTGCATCTTGAATCTACTCTTCGAACAACTCTTCGAAGATCATCAGATCGGTGGTGTCTATCTGTATCCAAGGTGATGTCACTAGTACTGTGTATTGTGTCTTTCTTTGGCCTTCGTTTCCTTGTTTTCGCCATAATTAAGACCAGTAGTCATATCCCTCATCTCCACTGAAAATAATGATCTTCAGGTGAACGTATATCAGAAACATTTTGTTTGTGGCGGACGATTGTCAGGGATGGGCCGGGTAGACATGAAAATGTATTTGTAGGGAGCGGGGCCGGGATGTTCGTGCATTGTTGTTGCCTTTGTCCACGGTGCAGTTTGACACGCTTGACTATATCAGATAATTTGCTTTTGATTGTGGGTTGATGGACAACTTGTCTGGACTAGTTCAAACAGTTCAGATACCCTCTCATTCAATTACGCTCACCCATCTATTACATGTATAACAATTGAACAAACAAGAAAACTGTTTAAAACAAATCAAACTTTAGCTAACAGATGTATGATGATATAACCTCAACCTAGGTGACATATGTCACAAATGTGAAATCCCACCAATTCCTGCTTTATATGATAGTGGTGAGAAATGTGCCCCCCACCCCCTATCGGTTCACCTTTGACTTTTACCACCAAACCTTCGTATTAAATGTTGTCACTCATCACATCTGTGTACAGGGAATTTCTTTGGTCTTCGCTGTATGAGCAAGACCACTGATCGCTGAAGCTCCCCAATCGTTCCGATCAGTCATTACTCATGTTCTAGCTATATGTCAAAACAAAACTCAAGTTATGTACACAAAGTGCGTTGACACTTTGAACTTTACAGGGAGTTACAATGTTTAAGTAGGAGGTTAATGAGTTGGAAATAATCCACGCCAATCTCGGTTGACTTCATGATAACACACGATAACGCCATAATAATGATGCGTGATGACTCGACAAGGAAGAGCCGGAGGCGTCGGTACCAGTTTGCGCCAGGTGTCCCGGACAACCTCTAGTTACCTTATCACATGATGATCTACTTTAT
The DNA here is from genome assembly GCA_035149815.1 of Branchiostoma lanceolatum. Lineage (NCBI taxonomy): Eukaryota > Metazoa > Chordata > Leptocardii > Amphioxiformes > Branchiostomatidae > Branchiostoma > Branchiostoma lanceolatum. The sequence goes on along the minus strand of CM068868.1, from coordinate 10,482,967 downwards.
AATTATGTATGTCAATTACATATTGGTTACACAAGATACAGTGACTGCTAAGTTGTCATAGCGAGATTGCTCAATCGGTACAAGGCCAAGCTTTCCATTGCGTTTGAGGTATCGGGAAAATTACAAACTTTTTGAGCATTCTATACCAATGTATTTAATTCGGAGTTTTTTGGGCAATCTCCATGTTTTCCATTTCCTTCACCGGCGGAAATAGACTGTTGACGTGTCTAGTGTAGACTGTTTCCGGGTAGATGTGTGCTTCTTCTATTAAAGCTAATGATAATATGAGGTGTACAGAAAGTATAGAACTTCATCAGAGAACTTACAAAGTAACTCCTTGGTTTGCGTGTGAGCAGTCAGTTAGTCACTTGTATGCAACAGCCAGCGAATTATCTCTAATGCCAAGGCAAGAATATATTCTTTGTTGGTCGGCACGGAAGGGCGGAGTTCGTCCTCGTCATTACGTACGACTAATTCCATCGCCTTAGGATATCCGGATAATTTGATGCTTGGTCATCTGGATCAAATTCCGAGGACCCATTGGCCTGAGTTAGATCCTAGGGTCGACCCCAGCTCGGACAAGTAGTAGGGGATTAATTGCATTCGTCATTTCGGATGGTGACTGTGACCCTGTGTATATATGAGGAAGCTTCAGGAGTAAGCTTCAAGCGTCAAACCTCTGCACTTAAAAGCACCCAACACACGCTGCATACTAGTATATCGAAGAGTAGGGGTGACCCGGTGTGCTTTGCAAGCCGTAGCGAAGCCTCATTGCACTAGTAGCTACTTGAAAAAGCAATAGGGAGGGCGGTTTTACCCGCTATCTAAATACAGATACAGAATATGCTTGAGGATGACATTTCTTTATCTCTTTATCCTCCCAGCTTACGACGTCCATGTACTAGTAAGCTACCTGTACTTCTGTAAATAATCGCTAGGTGCGCCTTTGACCCTGTGAGGTCAGGCCTGTCAACATCATGTGACTGTCAGAGGTCGGCCGCGGTGTTGTCCAAATTTTTTGTGTACACATTATAGTTGTATATCCTATATATATCTGAAGGAGGGAGTTGTGCTGTTGATTATTAGCGCTGGCAAGCAAGTAGGCGCATGATATTGTTTATGGAATTATATTTTTCTTGTTTATTAACTTAAACAATACATCGTCGGTAACGTTACATGTAGAAGGGGATGCGCAAAGGTGGGGGGGGGGCACTTTGAGATGTCTTGGAAATTTTATTAACGTCACAGTGCTGATATGCGCAACGATATTGCCCTATACTTATTATACTAGGTAGTAAAGCGTTGTGTGACGAACGAGTGAAACAACTGGTCTAGTCATCAGCCAATTATTTGTATAACGTTATTTGCTGCTAAGTTTTATCTTTGATGCTAGATAAATATCAAACATGTGGGATGGTCTCACATCTCTGTTTGTATAATTTGGTATCATACTGCATGATTTGACTTCAAGATGGTTATAATCCTGTACCTAATTTTCATCAATGTCAGGTACTACGTACCTGGAGAAAGGCCAAGGCTATTGACACGTAGGGTGTCCCTGTCAATAAGAATTGATTTGCCACTATTGACAGGATAATAATATTTTTTTGGCACAATTGACAGGAAATCCCTGGCCCGGAATTGAACCCCTGACCTCCTAAGCCTGGATTGCACTGATGATGTCATTGGCCGTTTACTGATTCAAAGCTATTCCTGTGTTTCCTGTCAATAACACTTTTTGGGGCAAAATTGCCAGGATGTTGAAGCTGTCAATAATCATACAGGAGGAGAAATTCAATCATGATCAAGTTTTTGTAGTATTATTCATTTTCTTCATGAACACTTACTAAGTGCAACTGGTTTGAGCAAAGAGCTTTTAAATGCCACTTAAAGAGAAAACATATTTTGAATATTTAAGTTCATGAAGGATAAGGTAGTAGTGTATTAAAGATGAGTCAGCAATTGCAAGGAACGTGACTTGACCCTACAACATTTTATTTCACTTTGCAATAAAGAACAAACCAGAGGAATATATGAAGCACAAATCAAATAGGTTGCATAGGCATTTGTGACTTTTCCAATTTTAACTGCGTGCGACATGTATGGTTTTTAACATGACTTCTTTCACTAATCAATGTTCCAAAATGTTTTTATTGTCAGAGATGGGATGTTGTGGCTGGTTATGGAACAGCTGGCTGTGCCTGGGACTGGGCATCCTCCCCATCTCTGTGGGGATCCTGACTGCCGCAACATTTGCCATATCGTAGGTTTTTATTAGACTCTACCAGTCTCCCCCGGTCGCTGGGAAAATAGTAGAAATTGGCCAAATAGAGTCAAATGTTTGAAGGGAGTCGGCTACGGAGAGAGGGTCAAATTCGCAACCGAGGAGGCTGTCTGAACTCGGCGAGTTCTTTGATCGGCACTAATCACTTATAATCTAATAGGTGCCAAGTAGCTAAATGATCCTTTTATTGCTTTGCGGGCAGACCGTGACGGAACTGTCGCGAGCGACGGCCGTGGACCATGTGACAGGAAGTGTCAAGGGTCACGAGGGAAATTTCAAATAACGGTCCAGTCTGTTTACCAGCATTTTGATGTCTGCCTGTGTTTATTTTGACGAGTGACAATTGCGTGTGTTTATGTCTGTGCGAGCCAGTACGATGGAGCGCGTTCGCCGAATTAGCAAAGATGTTTTTGGCTACGTATACGACGAACTGCGACAGGGCCAGGCAGACGCTGTTTTGGGTATTTTAAATGGCAAGGACGTGTTTGTCGGGCTTCCGACCGGCGCTGGTAAGACATTCTGTTTCCAGGCCATTCCGTCGTGCCTGAACTCAGTGGAGCCGTTTGTCGTCGTCATCAGTCCCCTATCAGCCCTCATCGATGACCTGGGTTGCCAATTTGACCCTCTCTCCGTAGCCGACTCCCTCCAAACATTTGACTCTATTTGGCCAATTTCTACTATTTTCCCAGCGACCGGGGGAGACTGGTAGAGTCTAGGTTTTTATGGAAAAAAATGAATTATGATTTCTTGAGAGGCATTTTTAAAATTTGACTTCTTAAAAAAGGAGGATTGATGATGATGATGAATTTGTTCAGAAAAAAAGTATTTTTTTGTGCTGCGCAGATACAGCATAGCTGTGGTCCTGAAGCATGTATCAGCTGGCTTCCCTTACATCAGGTGAGTGTACCATCACACACACATGCTTATTACATATACCATATAACACTATATATATAGTGCATTGAGGCAGTTAGGAGTCAATAAAATACAGAATTACAGTATCGTGTTTAAATCTCAGCATTGTTAACCTAATTCATATTTAAGCATTAGTACGTTATACATATTATATATGTATGATGCCTGTAAAGCACTTGAAAGAACATAGAGATCCTTCATAGCTTCTTGCTTGTCATAATTTAAAGCATTAGATGGAGGGGAGGGGAATGTTCCACGGGATGGAGAAGTACATCATACTTACTCATACCTAAGCATTTTTGCTATTTCTATTGCACAATAGTATACCAGCATCCTGTGTAACATGTGTGTCATTAGAGTAGTTATTGTTGTGTTGCCATAGTGATACAGGTACAGAACCACCAGAAAGCTGCATATTTGGACAGCTGCTGAACATCACAGCTATGCTAGGTGAGTTAAACACTCTGTATCTCTGTTGTAACTCTTTTCTTTCTCTATTACCTTTTAAAATGTTGCTTTTGTTTTTGTGTATACTGTAAATGATTTTAAGTTTGTGTGGTTTTAATTTCGCGGTAGGGAGAAAATGGAGTGTTCGCCGTGGTTTTAAATTCGTGTTTGAAACATTAAATAGACAAGGGGGTAGGAGGGCAAAAAAATTAGCAGTGGTTTTAAGTTCGCTGCAAAGAGCTTCCTGCGAAAACCGCAAACATAAAACCATCGCGAACATTTCCGTATTTACAGTACATGTCAATACACCAGGAGGTCATCTGGCTTTACCAAGAACTGTTTGTTGAAGGCTTTATTCACAAGTTTTCTATGTTTCTTGTCTAACAAGTGTTATTTCATTGTTGCCTCCTAGTTGCTGCGACAGTTTATGTCCGCTACAAACAGGTCCTGGAGTACAACCACAGGCCAGAGGACAGCGGTCTCCTACTGCTTAACAAGTTCTCAGCCTGGTTGGGAATGTTTATAGCACTGGGCATGAGCCTGGTGGCAAACTTCCAGGTGAGACCTGAGGCATTGAAAAAATCTCAATGCATATGTATGTTCTGTAGAATTTTACCACATCTGATAAAAAGTTTAACCTTCTCCCTGCTGCCTATCTCTGTAACCAATAGAGAATTGGGTGCCAAACGGCTACTGTTGTGTGCTAAAGGTTCAAAACATATGCTTGAAGGATTTGCTTTTACTCTTATCTGTTTTATTGTTGTCTATGAAGAATAAAAATGCATAAACTGTGAAGAACTTGCTCAGAGATGTGTGTATCATCCATGCATGATATTTATACTTGAGAACATACGTATCTGTGTATCAGTGATATAGTTGCATGTATTAGGTCATAACCCCATTCAATTCCATCTTATTTCCATCAGGAAAGTAGTGTCATCATAGTCCACGTTGTCGGGGCCTTCATGTGTTTTGGATGTGGAATCGTCTACGGTTTCCTCCAGACCGCTATGTCATACAAGATGTACCCACACCAGAACAGCCTGGCGGTGTGCAGAGTCAGACTCGGCGTTCTTGTCCTCGCTACTCTGTGCTTCATCACTAGTATCCTTCACAAGACAACTGTGAAAATGTCCTGCAAAGCAGTTGTCTTTGCAGAAATTGGTAGCCTCCTTCGCAGACTTCTTGGAGGGGCGGCGTTTATTTTTTTTGGGGGGAGCCTTAATACGCAATTTTTCACTTGGGCCAAGGTTCTCTAATGCAGGCTTAGGGAGTTATGTCGCCGAGGGAGGATCGCCTCTCCAACATGTAAAGTCGTGTATCAGTGCTCCCGGCCCCCCAAAAACAAAATGCCGCTGATCCAAGATGTCTGCGAAGGAGGCTAAGAAATTGGTATCATGTTATTGTTTTTTGTTTTTTTTTAGAAAAGATTTTCCAAGAAAGACAAAGTTTGCCTGGAAATGCATAAATGTATTCCAACACTCTGTAGCAAATGTGATAAACAGATGCAACACCTTTCTCGTGTGACATGATTTCGTGGTTCTCGCAGTGGGTTATCATTGAGCTTGGGTAGAATGTCTATTTGACAGAATATACTCAGTGCAAAACCCAGGAAACCATAGCTAAAATGCCCGAGAAATTTCCAGTTGGTGAATAATGCTTTATATGTGTTTTTATTTTGGGTTTGTTCCTTAAGCTTCTCCCACAGCAACAGTTGCAGGTGGTCTGGCGGCCAGGGACTACCATGGGACGGACATCGAAAAGTGGCTGCCTGAGGATGGGGTAAATCAGTATTGTCTTATCAAATTTGTGTCATCCTCAGATAAAGGTTTTAGAGAAATTTTAATGGATTTAGACTGTCTCTGTATAATTGTGTACAATATGAAAATATAGAAGCAGAGTGAAAGAGTGTGTGATAGTCATGATCATGCCCTGCTCTGTAGTACTGGTTGTAAACATACATTCCATTATATATTTTGTACTTGTTTGCATAGCAGTGTTCTAGCCAGTGCCCGTCATTCTGTCATTTGATGGAATTTTGTTGCCCCTTGAAATTCAGGGAATAGCGTTTCAGAGGGTTGAAATTTCCCTAGGGGAATCCCGGACCACGGCACCCTAAGACTGTCGCACCATCAGCGCTCGACAGGATGTTCGTCAAACAAAATTGACATGACGGGTAAAAATTTCAGGCTGGCTAGAACACTGGGGCATAGTGATGCATTTTTTTGGGAAAGAAAGTGAGGGTCCATGTTTCTAGATATGGTGACACGTATCTGGTCTTTCTACAGGGTTTTGTCCCCCATGTGGTGAGCACGGCTGCAGAGTGGGGCATGTCGATCTGCTTCATCCTCTTCTTCTTCACGTACATCCGAGAGTTCCAGAAGATCACCATGGAGGCCCAGGTCCGCCTGTTCACGGACGTCATGGCGCTGCCCTGCGACCTGGAGAGGAGCGTGGGCAGCGAGGAGATCATCCCCACGTGATCGATGTGTGTGCGTTCGCTACTGTAAATCCATTTACTTTCGCAGTGTTTTTCTTTCTCGTTAGGAAGAAAAAGGAGATTTTCACCATGCTTTAGATTCATGGTTGAAACGATTCTGTAGTACAGTAGGGATACATTTGAAACATATTTGTAGTGTCATTTGAATTAGCCGCCAAAACAGCAAAAATAAAACCACTGTGAAAGTGTCAAGATTTACAGTGGTCTTTGTTTTTTCTACTGATTAATGACTACATTTTTGTATTTCAACAGAGGCCATGGAGTGCATATGACAGTAACTGAAATTGTTCAACATCTTGAAATACTTTCAATGAAATTATGTAATCCTGTTTGACATTCCTGATGATACGGGTGAAAAGAAGGTAACTTGCAAGTTTCACTTCATCCTATGAAATTTCTATCAATGGTAGAAGATATAGAGCCAAAGTAATGAAACCTCTACATGTAGAATTTGTACATGAAAAGATTTAAGGCCACTACTTGTGTTTAGAGAACAAAGTTGGAACTTATTAGATTTGATCCTTTTGTAATGATTCCTTTCAGAAGGAAAGGCTCACATTGTTTGAGCTTTGATGAATGCCAGACATGTGGTTGTTCATTTTACTAGCCATGTATTTAAAACCTATCATACCGGCCATTAAGTTTCTTTCCTCCTGACTTCACTACATTTTATTTGTGGAGAAGACAAAAGAGACTTGGCAGATACATGATGGCCAACGTTTTACAGACTGGGTTTCAAATAAGTAAACTTGAACACTGTTGGTTTGTGACAGAAAATGTGTCTGTCGACCACTAAGAAGTCTTTATCTCTACCCTGTATGGCAGAAATAATGATATGTCTTCCAGTAACAATGAACAGCCCATGTTTAAACTACAGATTGACTACAACTGACTACAATATTTGTAACAATACCTCTGACTATTTTAAGCCATTTTGCTAAGAACCACTAACACATTTTATATAACATTACAGTTATCAAGCTAACATAATGTGTACTGAAAAGGCAACATCCATGATAGATAATTAAGATATTAGTTCAAGTAGATTGAAGGTTTCTCCTGAGTCATTGCATAGGTGTGGGATTTCTTTAATAGTATTGTGCCGATAGTGAGACCACTTTTTTGTTCCTTTAGATAGTTTATCTAAACTACACAAAGGTTTATGCTATATTTCTACTATATTTTATTTTACTTAAGCACGTTGTTAAACATTAACGTTATATGTGTTGTCAACAACAATGTGGCATCCGAATCCCCATATTGAGAATACCAATATGCATCTGCATTTGCCATGGAGCTGTTAGAATTATTGTCCTAATGTTATGAACAATCTAATGTATAGAGTGACCAGTTTGCTGTCAGTGAAACTGATTGATCTTTTCTGCTCATTTGTATGTTCATAACAGCAAAGCTGTGTGGATTCATATATGTCAATGACTTTATAGCCTTTAGGTATGCAAAAGCATGATGCACATGTGTATTTCTATTGTTTATAAAGATAAATCTGTCTGACACTGGGCTTTTTTCACTCTCATTTTCTCCCTTTATTGAATATAAAAAATACTATACTAGCACATGTAAATTTAGGCCATGTTGATTTGATTGTATGGATGGCATCCTCTGGGGACCACAAAACTGATGCAAGCATGCGAATAGAAACAAGTTTGGCAAAACCAAAAAAGTGGCCTTTATTGTGAGATATGCACACAGAATTTTGGTATGGCAAATGTTAGATTCTTCACTTTTTTTTTCACGTCTTCTTCTTTGACAGTTTGAAATTGACTTTGGCATTCTACAACATAAGTATCGTAAGTATGCAATTTACGGCATATATTTGATCATTTTGCAGTTGCTTTGTATGACTTTCTGTGTCTGTGTGTCTCTGTGTGTGGAAATGGACAAAAATTCATCCATACAATCGAATCAAAATGCCTTACTGTGAAGAAGAATGATAAAGGATTGTTAAAAGTTAGTGTGGTAAACACTCAAGTCAAGCTGTCCACATGTCCTCGTTCTTGCAATGTGTCTGCATTCTAATTGGTTTGTGATACATAACGGTTTAATCTTAATCACAATTTGAATATTATTTTAGATCCGTGATTAAGTCCAACAGTAAAAGAGAACTTGTAGACAGGTGTCATGGAAAGATGCGATTCCCCTCCCAACATCTGCTTGAAAAGTAACGCTTTTGGGCAGGTCCTGGCTTTTGGGTGAGAGCTAAATCATGGTCTAGTTGCAGTAATACAGATGGCCTACAGAGGTCGCTTTCTTCGGCAACTCATGTCCAAGACTGCATCACAACAAAGGCTATGGAATTATCTAAAATCATTGTGAAATGTGTACGTGTTTGAAATAAGTCTGAACAAGTCTTAATCACGGTATTTTGTTGCGTTTAAGTCAAGAATAAAATTCAACTATTTTGATTTTTTGTAATTTAAGAACATACTATCGCCAATTTGTCATAACATACTTCTACGCGTTTGCATGACCTGCACTGGTGCATGCTGGGATAACTCTGACGTCACGATCAGCTGTTAGTGCTGCCTGGCAACTAGTGTAAACGAAGGGACAAAAGGTGCAGCCACGCCACCAGAGACTAAACAAACCTGCCCGTCCCAGCGAGAAGTCGAGCTCTCAGCCCGCCAAGATGTTGCAGGACAGACGGCAAGACTTACATCTGACCAGTACCGGCAAGGGGCACGAGTTCCGCGGGAGTTACTACTTCCCTGACTCCACATTTAGGGTAGGTCGGATAATCTTGATAAGTGTTTTATCGGGAAAACGGATTCATTCATTCTGCGTACCTTTCTTTGGTTAACGTTAACGAGTGGCATATCTAAGCCAGGTACGCCCCGAAGCCATTAGAATATAGGGTTACGTGTACATAGTTACTGCATTGTTTACATGAAGCTATGAAGTAGACCTAGTACTGCATACAAACTAGAAGATTTTGGATGTAAATCGCCATATATTCCCTTCCTGACATACCAAAATGGTACTCCGAGTGGATGGCTAAATTATACATTTCTAGGTCAAACAAAAATTCTCGAGTTAGCAGTCCCCTTGAAATGACTGGCACAAGATTTTGACTAGATTATTCGATTTCCGAAATAATGGGGAAACGACATTACAAGAAACAAGCAAACCTTGAAAGCCATCATTACCTAGACACAACATAACGTTATACTTTATCCATTCATAACTCCGTTTAACAGTTAATCGTTAACCAGCAAGTAGAATAATACTGCTAGGCTACGAGAAGATCCCTGCGTAACTTTATCCACGTTGACCGAGTCAAAGTCGTACAAGGTGAACATGTAGGGTTAAGGTAACTGTGTACTTCCCAAGCAAACCATCTGTGGACTAATCAAACACAGGGTACATATAATCTATTTATGGTGTTGATATTCTAACATTCATGGCTTTTTGTTGTTTGAAGATAAACACACTCAGAGGTTAAATGGTTCTGCGTTCTTCGTCATGTAGTGACAGACTGGTAGCTTAGTGACTGCAGAGTAGAAACAAAAAACACTCTTATGTTTCAATGTTGGTTTCAAGGTGTTCAATGTTAATAATGTAGTAATGTTTACTTGCAATGTTTACTTGCAGTACGGTTGTTCCTTAAGCTGAAGCTATCTGCCATAGTGCATCAGCTGCCAGTTGCTGTCAACTGATTAAATGGTCTTTACTGTGGGCATCATACGTACAGTGTGAGCACATAACAACCATGATAGCATTATATTTTCATACAATGTGAACAACATAAATGTCTTGGTAGATGTATAGATGTTACAAATAAAAGTGAAATTTTACTTCAGTGCACTACAAGTAATCAAGGCTCATAGCTGTTAATTAAGCATAGAGGATACATAAACAATTTCAAGTTAAAAATGATGTTTGTTACAGACGACAGTCCTCGACCCTCTGCCTCCCCCATTGTCCAAGCAAGATGAGGTGCACCCGTACGACAGCCTTATCAATAACTATGAAACCACCACCGGGAAAGTCCATGACTACAAGTACATGGGGGGTGTACTCTCCAACCCCCTGCACAAAAAGGGTCCTGGACATTGGAAAGTACACTATGTAAAGGACCTTCATGAAAAGGTAAGACAGTTTTTTGTATTGTTTAAAATGCTAATGTGGTCAACAGGAGATAAAAGTACATAAAAAGGACTGTGACATTTGTACTTTAGTTGTTGAGCTTCAGCATAAACTTTGTAGGCAAAATAATCCTGCTGCTTAATAAACAGTATCAAATGATTTCACCATATGAAATTCTAAAATACTGTAAATTAATTGTTTTCATTATATCAATTGTAGCTCCAGGCCCGTGAGGCCTTGCGCCCTGCCCTCACTATGGGCAACCAGAAGACTGAAGTTCAGGACAACTTTAACGCAAAACGGGGTCTGAGTCTGGACTCCGCATTTAATGCCGGTCCACAAAACCCCACCCTGAGAGACCATCACGTGGACGGTCCCACCAAGGTACAGTCTGCTTCTACAAACCTTCCTTCTGATGTTGAGTATTTGAGTCTCATGTTGTTAGTGCGTTATTGGGCGAAAACATGGAAACTATATATTTTACATGAAAAGTACCATATTTTCTACATGTAACTAATGTGAGTACAAATATTTCAAAAATCATTCCTGTTGATGAGACGAAGGAAAACAAGCACACATAACTCAAAATGCAAGTCTTTGATATCAATCTTCAATAAAGGAAACATAGATATTAAACAGTAGTTTGAAACTTTGATGATTAAACGGTTTTTCCCCTACCTGACAGGCTGTGATAGCGAGTACAAAGAACGAGGCTCTGTCTGGGCAGCCGTTCTATGCGCGTGACCAGGGTGTGCTGAGACTGAACGACATGTACATCACCACGACACACAAGGACCACAGGCCCTTCAGCAGGTGGGCTGTTATTATAACTAATGGACTTTTCCTTTTCTTTCTTCCCCATCTTTGATAGAGTTGAAAACTTTTCCTTGAAGCATTTTGCCCTTCTCTTCAAGGTTCAAAGGGTAAAATGTATTAATTCCTGTTTATGATATTGTCTTTCAATGACTCAGGAGACTATTTTGCCAATGCAATAGCAGTGATGAAAATTGTTCTGGTTATAAGTTGATAAGTGCACGATTTCTACTGTATGGCATCCATGATTCAGCCATAAGGTTTTTGATGTTAAAAAGCATTTGTATATAAATCATATGTTTTTGAAAAGCGTCTTCCTCGCTGAGGGTCACCTGGTTACCTTCTACAGGTGCGCATCACAACAAACACCTGACACTACTGCAAACAAAACAATTATTTACTGTAAACAGCTTCGACCAATCAGGGGCTAGAATACTTTGAGACCTACTCAGAACCATAGCTGCCGACGCTCTTTTTTTGTTTCCCTTAACCATATCAACAGCATGGGTTCATTTTCAAACACCTTTTCAGCTTTGTTGAAAACACTACAATGATGATGTAAATAGTCTGATGGTTTGGGTCTGAAAATTGTTGACTTAAAGCAAAGTCTATAAGCCTATACTGTTTGTATACTTTCTTGAAATAGGTGTAGACAATACTAAGTAGTGGTCCAAGCTGCTAGGAAATGCCTGTAGAAAGCATAACTCCATTGTGTATTAAGCAAAGTATGAACTGGTATGCTTGCATGTGTATGAACTGGTGTTAACTTAACCTTTTTTCCCCAATGTAGGCATGAGATGGAGGGGTATCCAAGAAAGGACATCCCGACTTATTGGCAGTGTGAGGATTACCCAAAAGCTTGGGGACATGGACTAAAACACAAGTAAGTATAGAAGTTCATCAAATTCTACCATCTAAGTACAAGTGTATGCATCTGTAATGTTATATTCTATGATATCTTATGCCAAGATATTTGAACTATACAAGTGTGACACATTCTGTGACCTTGACTGTCTAACTAACATTCATACTGCATCTCCCCATGCACAGCCCTCTTCCAAAAAATGCCTCTAGGATCGCCACAGAAACCCCTATGAGAGACATCACCTGGTTTCCCACGGCAACCAGGATTCCCAGACTCCCCAAGAAGCTGTCACCCGTACCACATAGGTGAGGGTATTTACAAGTACAATTATCATACGATAACAGTCTTATAACTAATATTGAAAAAACTGTTTCTGAGATGGACACATATTCTCCATTGCCATTTCATCATGATACACATGTTGTATAGTATTGCCAGGCCAGGCCATAGTAACTGTTAAACTGTTAGTAGCAGTGTCCTTTCCTTTTCTTGAAAGTCGTGAGATATGGAAAAGGGGAAAGAGACCAGGCCTAGAAGCAAAGTTGTTGAAATGAAGGGCTAAGTAATCAACTCACCACATTGAATACATGAATTTTGAACCTTTTTGTAATCTGTTCACCCTAACAGGTCATGGAAATATGTAATTATCCCTCTGTTTAGAAACAGTATTTTGAACAATGACTGAAATAGTCAATACAAAAGGTGTAAGAAAATGTAGGTTTATTTTTGTTGACTCATACTTAAGTTTCCCTGTCTTTCCCTCCCTCCAGTGGACTGAAGACCCTGTACAGCCAGTCTTACATTGAACCATCAGATGTGAAGAGCAAGGATATCTTCTCCTGTCCTGTGGACACACCATGGGTCATACCAGGTCAGTACAAACTCCAGTCATACCATTCTATCACCCATGATACTATCTTGACATCTGCTTACCCACAGCACCCCTCAAACCTACTTTTCTTAAAATACTCCAAGGCTTTCCTTACGGCTTGGTTACATAGGTCAAAGTACTGCCCGGTACCCTGACTTTTATATGATATAATCATGTTTATTCTTATTTTGTAACAGTTCTTTTTCATAGTATGAGTGTAAGTAAATGAGCACATGTTAGCATTAATTTTGGCTTTTATTTTCTTACTCTGATCTAGAAAAGTCTTCTAAGGACAGTTTCACATTATGTGATAGCTCAGATTAGTAGTGCTGACAAAAGCATTTGACACATGATAGTCTCAGACAGTTGTAGCAATTGACTCATTTTATTGCACATTTCTTTCAGATCCAGGTCCACTAGAAGCATTTGCAGTACCGAGCATGTACACGACAGAATACATGACATATGCCAGCGGCAAGCCTATCACTGTTTAGATCAGAAAATATTTTCCTTTGTATAATTCTACTGTGTCATAAGCTGATTGTTTAGCATCATATGTTTAGCACCACATACTTGATATCTCTTTTTATATTTATGTTACTGACAGAGAGTCAGAGCTTGTACATAGCATCACTGTAACAATTTTAATGAGGTGTTGTAAAGCCACGTTTTACTAAAATAGAATTGCCTGAATACAATGTCATTAAAAAACATTGCAGTCCACAGTTCCAAAACCATGATTGATATGCATCAAATGGATGAACATGTGGTGATATAATGATACGATATGTTTTAACAATTGTTTATAGAACCACATAGAGAAAAGGTACAAACTACCAGCATTTTTGATGACATAAGCTGCACAATGCTGCATAATATCAATGGGAGATTGTATCACATAACACAGTGATGACATCAAAAGAACATTAAAAGAAAAGCAACTTTGTTGGACAATTTACTAAGTGTCCTCTCTAACAGAGAGAGAGAGAGTGACAGAATGTCCTCAGCCAGTCTGTATGCTGTAGTCTAGGAACTGTGCAATAATGGAAGAAGATTATTTCTTTGACAAAACCTGAGTGCTTAAGATGTGTTTTATACTCCCACAACATGTAACTCAAAGTTTTACATGATAGATTGAATAAATGGATTTGACCAAACAATGTCTGAATGTTTATTTTGGCAGACCTTGGGTTGTTAGACTGAGATCCATATTTCTTATCCAGCTTGTGTCTGCTGCAGCTATCCATAGCTGACAGTGCTAAGCAAGGGTGGGTCTATCAAAGGCTTTTTGGTTCTGGCCTTGCTCAGTTCTTCTGTTCGTAGAAAACAACTCTTCTTTACACCTGTTGACACATATTGTTGTGAATATTGATTTTTTTTGTCACCATGTACCCACGGTATTGACTCCTGTAGAACCCTTCATCACAAAACTGTGATCCTATCATAGACCTCAGTCTTCTGGAATTTGTCAGGCAGGATCTTTTCAGAGCTCTCTGAATTCTTCTCTCTCACGCTGTACATAAGAAAGAGTACCATCATTAGAAAGCCATCAACATACTGATAAGAGCTGAAAAAGAGTGTTAATTTTATGATGAGATCTGAGGTACAAATACTTTATCATTGCTTTTTAGAATCCTAACAATGCATACAAATGGCATGTTCAGCACCAAGGAGAGATGATGATTGTACACTGTAAACCTTGAAATCTTAGCGGTGGTTGTTTTTGCTTCGTAGCGTCTGAACGTGGATCAAATGGCATATTCAGCACCAAGGAGAGATTCTTCTAATATCTTTAAAAATAACGTTACAGTGCAACTATCGTAGCATTGCCTTTTAGCATCCCAACAGTACATAAAATGGCATGTTCAGTACCAAGGACAGATACTGACTGTAGAGTTAACACCTATTTGACCTTTGTCTATGCTCAAATACACGTGTTTAGGCGATTCATTAATTCCAACACCAACAAATGCCAAAGAAAGTATATAGGAATCAATCTTTGGAGAAGAAAATAAACTAGTACTGCTGACTAAACAGTACGTTGTAACGTTAAACGTTAAATGTCATGGTAAAAGAAGAAGTAATAGGACTGAGAAATACCCGATCAAGTTCTCAGCATCCTCCAGTGTGTTAGGTAGTGGGACGCCCAGTGTCTCCGGCAGAGCCAAGATGGCGACTCCGTCCAGGAAGCTCAGGATGCCGAAGGTGAGGAGGGGGAGGGGGGCCCAGTACTCCCCAAACAGAGCCACGAACGGGGCGAGGATCCCGCCAGCTCGGCCTATCATAGCGACCATCCCGATTCCCATATTTCTAGAAAGGAAAAAGGACTAGGAATGTACCTTTCTTAAAGGTAAAGCAAATACTCTTTTCTCAAGCTCCAAGCAGGGCAACGTTATACTTTGCAAAATTGTTCGAGGACTATTCGATGGAGTATAGTACTCCAAGTAAAACACGTAATTCTCATCAATTTGTTTGCGAGATATTCTAATCTCCGAATGCAACTAATGGAAATCATCGAGTGCGTGAGTATTTTTTAGCCTGGCTCCATCCTAGATTACTACCGGGGCTCCTGCGTTCGCCACCCTAAGTGAACGCAGGAGCCCCGGTACGTAGTAATCTAGGATGGCACCCAGGCTAGACATTTCTAGCTACACCGTCTAAAGTTATTTATAAAGCCCTATCAAGTCTTCGGTAGGAATGTGCTCCAACCTGACAACTGTTGGGAAGACTTCTGCTGAGTACACCGGGAAAACCGCGTACGCAACACTAACGCCAAGTTTGCCTACCATGTTCAAACAGGTGGACACTTGCCATAGATCTAAGGAAGAAAACATGAAGATGACAAATTATGTCGCACTTTAATTCCATACAGCACCCTCATCATCATACACACAAAACCAAGGCTATTCAGCCATTCAGAATGTAAGACGCTAATCTATTTAAAAGTGTAACTTGTTAGCTGTTTCTGTTCTGCATGGTATTTTCATAAATGGGGTCTTTCTTTGTTTATTTATCTCTTGCTATTGCTTCTTGGTTTGGATAATGCTTGGCAATTATTTGAAGAAACATTTGCCTAGACTCTCAGTACCTTTTGGCACGGCAGCTGTTGCTCCACAGCTTATTCCTGTGACAAGCAAGGCCGCTATAGCAGGAGGCTTCCTCCCCCATCTGTCCATAGTGGACCAGGCCACCACAACAGCCACGATCTCCATACAGGAACCGACGATGAAGTTCACGTACGGGTCGCCAGGGAGCTCTGGTGCGCCGAGTGAAAGGCCAAGGTATACAGCTATCATAACAAACCTGGAAAAACATGGAACCTACTACATTCAGGCTACAGATTCATTTGCGACTCCAAGATGTCAGTAAAGATCACATTTTCATTCAAAAGAATAAGAACTACAGTTCCACGACCTCATACTTTTGCCAAAATATGTTAAACTTTACAACCCCTTGTTGAGTTATTGGGGCAACATCGACGTAACGTTAAATATGTATGGTTTGCTTTGGTTTATAAACAACATTTTAATAGTCTGAAGCGGGATGGACAGAAACATGCTTTTTGAAGAAACTGATGATATTAAGTATAACAAAGAAATGTACAATAGTCATACTTTCTAAGCAGATGTTGGTGCGGGAGGTTGTAACTTTCTTATTAGATACCCCGTTTTCCGTCCGCAGGCCCGACCAAGAAGGTCACACTCTTCTCCTTCATCAACCGCTGCTTGGAGAGTACCATAGCCATAGGGAAAAAAGCCGTTTTCAAAGAACGCGGACCTTGACACTCACCACGTGAACCCAACTATAAGCGTAATTTTCCTGATGTTGGGCGTGCGCACCAGATCCAGCACGCTGTGCTGTCTTCTTTCCTTGTCGTCGTCTCCATTGTGCTGTTCAGAATTGGAATACATTCATTGCGTGATCTAAGCAGTGACACACTGAGCATTAGCCTGGAGTTGACATTAACCCCCCAACAGGTCTTAGGCTGAGATGATGCTGATTATCATCATGGAAACTTACCAATGACTTTAACTCGGACTCCTACAGTGATGATATAATCATATATACATGAGTTGAGAATATATCAAATACGGTTGGTAGTTCTCGGGATGACGATCAATTAAAATATCAACATTCTGTTCAAATGCAAATGCAGCAGCTGCTTTCGACACGAGATCCATAAGACCAAATTGATTCGATTATATGGATGACTATCCTCTAGGAACCCCAAAACTGATGCGAGCGGGCGAATAAAAATAAGTTAAAGAAAAAAATTGAAAACAAAAGGTGGCTTCATAATGAAATCTACTAATCTCCAAGCAGATCCACGCCGGGCGCGAAAATCGTAGTATGCTAGCCAGAGAAGGTCCAGTCAGCCAGAGAGGGTTCATCAGCCTCTCTGGCTGACTGGACCTTCTCTGGCTAGCATACTACGATTTTCGCGCCCGGCGTGGATCTGCTTGGAGATTAGAAATCTACGTGGTCAGGAAGGTTGAACAAATGACTAAACACACTGAGAAAGGTATACCAAATTATGGGTTCTTCATTTTTGGTCTTTCACATCTTCCTCTTTGAGTTTGGCATTCTACACATTAGTATCTGTTTTTTAAATTATCATTTTGTAAGTTACAGCATACATTTGCTCATTTTGTAGCTGCTTAGCACGATTTACAGTACTAGTATGGTAAGAACTTTTGTTTTCTTTGGAAACGGATGAAAATTGATGCGCGCGCGGATGTCATCCATAAAATCAAATCGACATGGCCTAATATAATCTTTGCCATGATGAAAGGGGATATTGTTTTATATCTAGGGTAAAGGTTCTCTCTGTAACTTCTATGAGTGTGTTCATGCTCACCCGGATAAGGTTGGAGTCCATTTCGCGGAACAGTTTGTCCGGGAAGTCAGCTCCGTTCATTCTTGCGGCGCGTTTGATGACTCTCTTGGCGTCTTCCATCCGTCCGGTAACAATCAACCACCGTGGAGACTCCGGCAACAACCTGACGGCAAAGTCGGCATAAGATATTATCCAAGCAGAGGTTAAATTTCAATCGGGGAGCTTGTAGTGGCCTGGATTTTTAACGCTAAAGTGAGGCCTAGAGCAGCGTTAAAAATCCCGGCCACTACTAGCCCCCCATCGAAACCTCTGCTTGGAGAATAGGTATAAGAATCAAATTTACCACAAGTAAATTACATAGACTGTCCTCTGCGAGTTAAAATATCATGCCCTTGCGACATGCGACTTATATGTACAATTCTTCATAACCATTCCCATTTCTCTGGCATTGCATGATCTGTTTCTTTGTAGTTGTCTTGGAAATTCATGGCAGACTGCAAACTGCAAGTGAACAGAAAGAATTCTGTGGTGAGTGTCTAGTCTGCCATAACAATCTACGTTTAGTATTCTTTGGTTTGACTAAGCCTTTAATGCAATACTTGCAAGTGTCCCATCCCCACGTACCTTTTGCAATGCTTTGTTATAGATGTTTATACTGCTTCCGTAACTTACCACCAGTAACTCAGACAGAGTAGGAAAGGAGCTGTAATCGCCAGCTGTAGTTTCCACCAGTCCCTGATGATGAAAGCCAAGGCGCCCAGTCCTAAAAACCCCAGGACCACAAACAGGTACATGAACATTCCGAACATCGTGTGCTTGGAGTGGTCCAAAACCTCCATACCTGCGCAAGGAAACAAAAATAATGTAAAGTTGCTTAGAAGCTTAAAATGCAGTGTCAGTGGGGGTAGAAATATAAAAACTGAGAGGTGAATTCATGAAATAACTGCAATGTCAATGATTATTGGCCTCTTACAAAATATTCTCAGATTATAAATAAAACTGTCGATGATGTATATATGCAAAAAGACGATTGAACTTCTCTTCTAAACCAAGTCAGTAGATACTGCTTTGTTCGCAGAGAAATTTGAAAATGACGGTTTTGTCCGTGTCAGTACGTACATACAGGAGGGTAGAATTAAGAAACTAACGCGAAATGAAGATCTATTCTAAGCACTTTCTTAAGAAGCAAATCAGTGGCAAAATATTCAACTTCAAGAAGCAAGGCACATTAATTTAGGAATCTTACAGCAAATCTTACAAAGCAACAAGTTCTATAACGTTATATAACGCTACCCGGACCTAAGAAACTGGGTTGCATAACTGTACTGACGACGTATCCTAAAACGATTAATCCCCTGGGTACAGATTTATTCAATGTAAGATTTCCTGTAAGATTCTAAAATGTGCCTTAACCTTGTTCTTCCATGTCCAATTTCTTGACATGTATATCCTACCCAGGACAAAGGCTGTGTAGTAGATGGACACGTTGACTGCTCCGAGTAGAAACTTCAGGATGACGAAGACGATGTAGTTGGGCGAGAAAGCTGACGTCACACTGAACGCAAGCAAGAGTGAGATGCACCATAGAAGGGTCGGGCGCCTGCCGTACCTATTAGTAAGTAATGTAAGTTGATCGTATTGTCATCCATAGGTCTCCGTATGAACGTTTAGGTTATTGTGTTTCTTGAATGTGGAAGTTTTACATTTATAGTTTTATATGCATAGTTTGTTATTATATGATACACATTCTTGGTTCCCATCGGATGGATGTTCATGGTCCGTTGGTTTATGGGAATATGAACTTTCATAGTCATTAGGAAAATTAAGTATAGCATTCATACACGTCTTCTTCTATTGATTTGCAAACTGTACCTAAAACAACGTTATCACTGAATGGATAACTAGATTTACATGTAGTTCGGCGACCGTATACCTCCATTCTATATTAAGAGCTTTCGCAACTGTTATGCAAATGACTTGCATCTAATTGTGTATATCTCTGTCTAAGTTTCCTACATACCCCGAATCATGAAAATCCGTTGTTTCTTTCTTCAGTTACCATCCTTGCAAGATTTTAACAAAAACGCCCCTGCAATTTAAAGCTTGGCGGCCCAAAAGTAGGTCACATTTTTGCCGAGCACAAGAGCTATCCCCCACCTAACGATCGCAACCATAGCTTTCCAGAATATGAGATATCAAACTGCAGTACCGAGTAAAGGCGTCAAGGGGGCCCAAAATCTATACTTTCAAGGTTTTGCACAACCTACAAACACACAAAAATGAAACCAATCCATCCAGCCGCTCTTGAGTTATCTTGTTGACCAACAGACACACAAACATTGCCTAAGTTACATGGGTATCCTGACTAACTATCGCTCCTGGATACCGCCCTCTAGAAGGTGGGTCATTAACCTCCGCTAGCGAGACATTGTGTAAACACAGGCTAGTGTACAATATACCATCAACTTGTCATGAAGATATAAACTACAAGACCACAGCCCTACCTGTCCGAAAGGGTTCCTGATGTGATGGCACCAAAGCTGAAGCCCAGCATGTGGACCGACTGAGCAAATCCTCTCAACCAAGCTCGGTCACACACCAGGTCAAACTGTAAAGGGTAGAAATCTGACTGTAACATGGGGCACTGGTGATAACACACATCACTCTGTAGATTCATGTTGGACAATCGCATTCTTTTTGATGTTATATCCTGTAGATGTGTGTTTTATTTGCAGACATTCACATTAAGAGCTACAATTGCAATTTATTTTGTAACTTGGGTTCAAATGTACACACACTTCAATCATCCCTTGTTGTCCCTAGAGATGCATTGTCAGCTGCTTAACCCATGCGGCATGCCGGGCTGTGACGACTCATTATCTCCATGAAAAATGGAGATATTGTTGTGTGTGTGTGTGTGTGTGTATGTGTGTGTGTGTGTGTGTGTGTGTGTGTTTGTGTTTCCGCACCACTCCAGTCAGCATAACTCAAGAACCTCTTGATGGATTACAATGATATTTGGTATGTAGGCGGGTATTGTGAAGCCGAAATTCAAGGTCGATTTTGGGCCCCCTGGTATGTGACCTTGGTACTACTGCAGAACTTCAATTTTTGTATCTTTTGACCTGGACGTGCTGTGGTCTTGATTTTCGGGTGGCAGAGAGCTTGTGATGTAATAAAGAAGTGGTGTAGGTTTGGGCCCCCTAGCAGCTTCCTCTGGAACTGCAGGGGCTTTTTTGTGAAAATCTTCTCAGGAGAATAAGTGAACAAAGGAACAACGGATTTCCATGATATTTGGTATGCAGGTAACTTAAATAGAGGTATACACTATGAAGTGCGAATTGTGCTTATTGGGACTTAGTTTGCATAGCTAATGAGGAAAATCTATATTTGCAGTGTTTTCCATTATCAGACTCAAATACAGGTAACAAATGTAGTTTATGGAAAATGGATCATCAACAGATACCAATTATGCGAATAAATTCCTAATTTGCATAATTAATGCAAAACACCATATCTCATCTAATTGTAAAATTATAGGACTGTCAATATGATACTTAGTATGCAGGTAGCTTAGACAGAGATATACATTATGAAGTGCAAATTATGCTAATTGTAACTGAATTTGCATAACTAATGAGGAAAATCTATATTTGCAGTGTTTTCATTATCAGACTCAAATACAGGTTATTAGGGGCCAAAGTTAGCCTGGATGCCAGACCCCCAAACTCTATATCTATCTATGTAAATGTTTAAGTCATTTGCATAAGCAGAATAGTTCACGGAGATATGAGGTCGCGGAACTCTTGTTTAAGAAAACAAGAAAACGGACGAAAATTGATGCGCGCGCCGCGGATGTCACCCATACGAATAAGTCAGCGTGGCCTTGCATAACAAACTAGAGTTCCACGACCTCATACCTTCGCCAAATGATTTTAACCATTGTGACTGACGTATTAGGAGTGTTTCTCATCAATTATAAATCATACCAGTTGATTGTCTTAAAATATGACATGTCCAAAGTATGAGCTTAACAAAGTATGAGCTTAACAAAGAAGGTGATGCTAATATTGATCATCAATTATGCAAATGAGGCCCTTATCAGCATAATTTGATTCAACGATGTTCACATTCACATAAATTCCCGATGCCACAAAAAAGTATTAAATGCATGAAATTTCCGTCATTTACCAGTATGGAATTATAGTAGTTTCTCATTCAAGTATGCAAATTAGGCCCACATTTGCATATTTTCTATCTTCAACATTCCTCTCTTCCTCAGTTACAATTTGAATAGTAATATCATGGCACAAAGCAGATTTTTTAAGTTGCTTCATTAATTATGCAAATTAGAATCTGATTTGCATAATTATCGGCCAATCATTCTAAGCATCACACAAGCTATCGACATACCAAAAATCATGACCATCCATCAAGGCCATCTTGAGTTATAGTATTTTCTCATTAATTATGCAAATGAGGTCTTCATTTACATAGTTCATATCAATTAATATTTCTCTCTTCCTCACTTACATATGTCACATGTTTCAGAGTCCTATCATGGAATTTGGCGGATGTATAAACTTTCCTCATTAATTATGCAAATTAGATACTGATTTGCATAAAAAGTATCTAATCATGTTCATCATCACTCAAGCTATCTACTTACCAAAAATCATTGCCATCCATCAAGCCCTTCTTGAGTTATTCCCTTTCAAAGTCAGATGCAAAACCTGCTCCTGCAGTTCCAAAAATGCCGCTAGGGGGCCCAAACCCATACCACTTACTCTCTGTCCAAAGAGCTATCTACCACTCAAAAATCAGTTCCATAGCATGTCCAGAACACGAGATATCAAAACAGGAAGTTCTGCTGCAGTACCATAACAAGCCGCTAGGGGACCCAAAATCTAATCATTTCCTAGTCTCATCAAGACCTACCCACCCACCAAATATCAAGACAATCCATCCAAGCCTTCTCGAGTTATGCTGTACATTACATACATACACACATACAAACGCTACCCTCTGCATAACCTTCTCGGCGAAGGTAATAAGGTTCCTGCTGACACGGCAATCAGCTGACCGGGGGTCAGGCTAAACATATTTGCTCTTCAGCCACTGAGCACATGGCTATTGCAGATCCTGTTGTTATCCATATTTCCATTATAAGACTCAAATACATGTAAGATATGTAGTTTATGGGAAGTGAAACATCAACAGATATCAATTATGCAAATACATGTTCATTCCTAATTTGCATTATTAATGCAAAACGTGATGATTCATCTAAGTGGTAAATGACAGGTCTGTCAATATTGCGACATTCGTAGGCTGGTTAAAGGTGTTCATGTTTAAGTCATTTGCATAAACAGAATAGTTCACAGATATATGAGGTCGCGGAACTCTTGTTTAATAGTGCACCGTTTTGTTTCCAGCTGCTATTTACGCATTAGGCCATATTGATTATATAGATGACATCCACTGGGCAAAATGGATAGAAACAACTATTAACTGCACAAAGTTAGCCTGGATGCCAGACCCCCAAACTCTATATCTGTCTATCGAGTTCGGGGGTCTGACGTCCAGGGTAGCACAACGTTACGTTGCCTTCATTATGACGCAAACAATTGATATAAACTTAGTTTCCTGTGTATCATGTAATACATGTTCCATATACGTATATTGTATTATATTACTCTTATTGGATACCTAGTGTTTGGTCTTAAGTTTTGTAGAATTCATGAGCATTATTAACAAGCAAAGACATAATTATATGTCTTTATATTTCATGCTACCTACGAACTTGCCATACAATGTACCTGTTACATTTTTTGTGTAATAAAGTTTTGATTGATTGATTGATTGATTGATTGATTGATTATGGAATCTATGTGGTCAGGAAAGATGACTAAACACAGAACATGGTATACCAAATAATACGTTCTTTATGTTTGTTCTTTCACGTTTTGTTCTTTAACTTCGGAAGGCCTTGTTCATATTTCTCATTCATGTTGTGCAAGGACAACAAAACCAGTACCATATGTATCCGTCCTCCGATATGTTTTGCAATCTACGGCATTCCTTTGGCCTCGTTTGCAGCTTCTGTGTATGGTTTACGGTACTAGTATGGTCGCGATTTTTTGGAAACGGACGAAAATTGATGCGCGCGCCGCGGATGTCACCCATACGAATAAGTCAGCGTGGCCTTGCATAACAAATAAGGTTCCTGCTGACACGGCAATCAGCTGACCGGGGGTCAGGCTGAACATATTTGCTCTTCAGCCACTGAGCACATGGCTATTGCAGATCCTGTTGTTATTCTCTTAGTGATATCCCAGTAAGGACATTTTTGCTTTGAGCTATGTTTATACTGGTGGTCGAATACTTGCCTTCTGGTTATTAGAGGTCAACTGACCACTTGCCTTCAGGTTATTAGGGGCTCAACTGAAGAGGACAAATTTTGATAACAGTAGTTATGATATATACTATCTTAATGATAGTAATGATATAGTGACCGCACTGGTTTCACTTGGTAGGTAGTTGGTGGTTGCGGTTAAAAGATTTACCAAAGCTAACTTACTGCCATCCTATCTGCAAAGGCGGCTATTAGAAATACTCCCCGGGCCGGCTTTCAGTGCAATCTTTTTAACCGTTAATAAGGCCACTTGAAACCAAACCCTTTTTTGTAGCATGGAAGCCAGAGATTATCTGCGGGGCCGCTTCCGGGGCTATTAAACGTCGGCCAGATCTAGATTGCTAGCCGCCCGCAGATATCTCTGGCTTCGGGTATTTTTTTTACTAAGGATGATCACGTTCAATGGAAGACGACTGATAATTGGCGGTTATGTGATATAGAGCGTGTTTCTTCTGAAATGAGGGTTTGGTATGCTCACATGCAGTTTTCTTCCTATTTGAGTCAGGCATAGATGAAGACTTGACATGTGTTTTACTGTTAATTTTCACAACATCTTAACTTACTTCTGTAACGATGCTTGTTCCGTAATGACTGCGGTCGTACACCCAGCCGTCTGTACAGTGTTGGAGGGTTCTGTTCTCCGAAGTCCCGTTCAAACCATCAGTTAAGTTGAACTGTTGGCATCTACTGTACCTCCATTCAACACCAGCGTCCAGTTCCAGTGGAATGCTACCGTTTAAGCTCTCCAGTTGGTTCCGCCATGATGAGGGGAAATCGCCGGGGGTGGAAACAGCAGGCAGTCGGCAATGGTGCTCAGGTAGGGCGCCGAGAAAAGCCATAGAGAGAACATGCATTGCGTGAGGGACAGCTAGAACAGCTAAACAGAATGCAACAGTTTTCTGAAAACGGCCGAATTCACCAATTTCGCGTATGATTCTCCGGCACCGGTACTCCATGGCGACAAGTACTCGTCTTCTGGCTAATTATTTGGCAGATGACGGGGACTTATCTAGGTCATGCGTACACCCCGCAAGATGGAGAAAATAGTGCGCATTTTAATATGCTCAGCCGAAACTGTTAGCAGAACGGGGGGTGGGGTACAAGTTACTAGTAATGTTCGTCTAGGTCCCGAATACTATTCTTCTACTAGTTTTTGAAAATATGTGAAGTATGCCCAATCTGGACGTAGAGTGAGTTAGATGAGTGCGATGCCCACGCGGAGTGATCCATGTCATTCAAAGATGAATAGTGATGAGGTTGCCTTCATATTTATTCTCCAAGCAGAGGTTTTGGTTGGGTGGGGTAGTACTAGCCGTTTTTTTTTCGTTTGCCCCCCGTAAAGAATAAGCTAGTAGTAGCCGGGCCCGCCTACAAGTTCATGCACAAGTTGTCAACATCTGCATCAAAGGTCTGGCTCTTGGTACACTGAGAATATGATTGTCACACCTCTTACACAAACTGTATAAAAGAGTGTTTAAAAGTGTTTCAGATGTGTTTCATACTCCCGTAACCGTAGTTGCACATGATATCGATAGATGGAATACTGGTTTTGAAAAAAATTGTTTATTTTGTCAGGACCTATGGTTGTTAAACTTAGATACATTCTTATTTACCCAGCTTGTTGTTCTGGCCTTCTTTCCTTTTGTTCTGTTCCCTTCTTCAGTTCTTGATACCTAGACATATTGTGGTGAATCTTAATTCTTTTTAATACCATTTACCCACAGTATTGACTCCTGCAGAATCTTTTTTCTATCACAAAACTGTGATCCTATCATAGATCTCAGTCTCCTCAGTCTTCTGGAACTCGTCTGGCAAGATCTTCTCCGAGTTCTCTGAACTCTTGCCTCTAACGCTGAAAAACAAACAGCACTATTGTTAGCCATAGATATGCTGAAATACTGTTGCATAGATTTTTAGCATATTAACAGTGCAAACAAATGTCAGCACCAAGAACAGATACTGGTTGTATAAAGTAGACACCTACTTGAGCTTTTCTCCATATGATGATGCCGAAATTAAATAACTATACTGACTTTTGTAAGTATTTCTGATATTGACATTTAACGAGATTCATCTGAATAGTAATTAACTATAAAGCTGCAAGAATGCCGTACTTAGCCATGTTTAGGCTCAGTTTTATTGATGATTCCACCGCCAGCACACGCAATGAAAGGTCTCTAGAAACAAATACATGCTACCAGTCTATGGAAAAAATGTGTCCTGTAAACATTCACATCAAGAGATACAGAATCTGATGCAATTTTGTAACTTGTGCACTTTGATTCTGTCGGGCTGTCCCTAGAGATGCATAAGTATTGTATGCTAATCAGCGCCCCAGCTATCACGTGTACTGTCACGTTGTGTCCAGTTGCTATTTACATATTACCTACAAGATAACGTAGGTTACTGCTGACACGGCGATCTGCTCAGTGACAGGGGCTGGACACAAACGTATTTGCTGTTCAGCTATTGAGCAAATGGCACATTGGAGCCTGATGTTGTCTTAGCGATGTGCTTGTAAGGATATATTTGCTTTGAGCTAGGTTACTTGAGGTCAAAACAGGTTTGTGACTTCAGTTTATTGGCTCGGGGCCGGAGGCAGATGGAGTAAATGAATTACTAGATTATACTAAAGTGAACAACGGCTGTGCTTGGTAGGTGGTTAGTTAGCATAGGGTAATAACTTAAAAATTGAAACATTTATGCAAATTAGGACCATATTTGCATATATTGTATCTATTGATGTTCCACC
This sequence comes from Branchiostoma lanceolatum, assembly GCA_035149815.1. Classification (NCBI taxonomy): domain Eukaryota; kingdom Metazoa; phylum Chordata; class Leptocardii; order Amphioxiformes; family Branchiostomatidae; genus Branchiostoma; species Branchiostoma lanceolatum. Next base: position 10,456,164 of record CM068868.1, on the reverse strand, counting down.
TACCTTAAATTACATATGCTTCATGTATCAATGTCCCATTATGGAAACACTAGAATTACAGAATTTCCTCATTCATTATCATTTGCCTCTCGCACTGTGAAAATACTGTCAGAACCATTCACTGAAATATTGTTCCATTGCTTTTTAGCATCCTAACAGTGCATACAGATGTCATATTTAGCACCAAGGACAGATACTGTGTATATCTAGCGTTGCAGTGCACATACAGCAGCGTTGCTTTTCAGCATATCAACAGTGCATACAAATGGCATACCCAGTACCAAGGATAGATACTGACTATATATAGTTTGCACCTAATGGACCTTTGCTCTCTGGTAAAACACCCATGCTGACTTATGTAAGTATTTCCAACACTGGCATTTAACTTAAAAATGCTACCAGATCCATCTGTACTGTATAATATCTAACTAAAAACCTGCAACGTCGTATACGTACTTAGCCATGTTTGGCAACAGTCCATCGATTCCACCACCAACACAACAAAGAAATGTCTCTAGACATTATATTTAATGCAGGCTACTACTCTTTGGTAAAAAAATGCAAGTGGCTAGACGATAAGTCTGTATTCTGATAGAACAATGAGGCGAAACTGAATTTCATGTAAAATAGTACAGGAGTGAGCAATACCTATTCAAGTTCTCAGAATCCTCCAGGGTGTTAGGTAGCGGGACGCCCAGTGTTTCGGGCAGAGCCAAGATGGCGACTCCGTCTAAGAGGCTCAGGATGCCGAAGGTGAGGAGGGGGAGGGGGGCCCAGTACTCCCCCAACAGAGCCACGAACGGGGCGAGGATCCCGCCAGCTCGGCCTATCATAGAGACCACTCCGATTCCCATATTTCTACGAAAGAAAACATATAAGAAATAAGTTTTTTCATACATACACACATACATACATACATACGTACATACATACATACATACATATAATATATATATATATATATATAACGTTAGATATTCCAGTACGTTTGTTTGTAAATGGTTACAATTGACAGACATCATAGCATTTTGAGGGATAGCAATGCTCATTTTCTGGAATCCCCAAGCAGGGTATACATTGCATACTAATTTGAGAATCAAAGGAGTGTAGTGCTATGACGTATGCGTAATTCTCTGAGATATTAGAATCTCTGAATTGAATGAAACGCGTCATTTTTAGCCCATGGCCAGTCTAGTTAGACTGGCTAATGTACCAATGCCACACAACCGAAATTTAAAACCCTATCGTGTTTCCGTTAGAATAGTTCACGAACCTGACAACTGTTGGGAAGACTTCTGCTGAGTACACCGGGAAAACCGCGTACGTAACGCTGACACCAAGCTTCCCCACCATGGATAAGCCGGTGGACACTTGCCACAGTTCTGAGGAAGAATAGTTGACAAATTATGTACACATGGCACCGTTACCATAGATACACACAACCAAAGCTGTTAAGCTATCTAAAATCATATAAAGTTGCGTTTAAAGGGTATCGCTGTTTCTGTTTTCGATGTATTTTTCGCAGATAGGATCTTTCACCCTGTGCTTGTGTCTTCTCTAACTATCGTTCTTGGCTTGAATACGGTTTGGTATCATTTGAAGAATTCTAGAAACGTAGACTCTCAATACCTTTTGGCACAACAGCAGTGGCTCCACAGCTTATTCCTGCGACAACGAAGGCCGCTATAATAGGAGGCTTCCTCCCCCATCTGTCCATGGTGGACCAGGCCACCACAACAGCCACAATCTCCATGCAGGAACCCACGATGAAGTTCACGTACGGGTCGCCAGGGAGCTCTGGTGCGCCGAGTGAAAGCCCGAAGTATACAGCTATCATAACAAACCTGGAAAGAACATTAAAGCTTTTATTTCTTTTTACGTTGCTAATTCCCGACTCTGAGAAGGCAGTACGCATCATACTCCATCTATTCAATAGGAAATATTGTCAAAGAAATGACAGCGTCCACAGAAACTGGCGATTTCTACATCCATATTTCCTAAAATAAAGGGGTCATTTACGAAATATACATATAGTTAGTTTATTTACAACGATCTAATAGCATGACGAGGGATGTCAGGAAAAAGGCTTTTAAAATAAGGAAACTTAATTTCAAAGGAACATGGCGCACGACTTTTAACAGAATTGTACAACAGACACAGGGAGACGATCAGAGCTCGAAGAACGTGTACTTCTTTACTCACCACGTAAATCCAACTATGAGCGTGTTTTTCCTGATGTTGGGTGTGCGCACCAGATCCAGAAGATTGTGGTCTCTTCTTCCTTTTTCGTCGTTTCCATCGTTCTATTGGGAAATACATCTATCATGTGATCTAGGCAGTGACTGAGCAGGCTGTAGTCTAGCGTTGACAATGATCTCCTAGTAGATACTTTTAGCTGAGATGGATTCTAATAATCATAAAATATAAAAAAATGACTTTTCTTCATTATTAACTCAGATCTCACAATAGCTAGACGTCACTCACAATAAGTTTAGAACATATGATTATCAAAAACGACAATGAGTTATCGTTACTTGGAACGAAGAGATTAAATTCAAATGTTCTTCATTTCATGATCAGTTCGCATTCCTGTCCAAAAACAATTCTATCAATTCTAATGGAAGGGGATGGTGTTTGATATTAAGGGTAAAGGTTCTCTCTATAACTTCTATGAGTGTGTTCATGCTCACCCGGATAAGGTTGGAGTCTATTTCGCGGTACAGTTTGTCCGGGAAGTCAGCTCCGTTCATTCTGGCGGCGCGTTTGATGACTCTTTTGGCGTCTTCCATCCGTCCGGTAACAATCAACCACCGCGGAGACTCCGGTAACAACCTAACGGCAAAGTCGGTATAAGTGCCAAACAGCCACAATAAACTTCCCCTGTCTTTTGGGGTTTGAAAAAATACCATACCCTTCGCTTCCTAACATGCTACCGATATATTCATCCATAATAAATTTTTCAGGCATTTCACCTTTCCGTTAAAATGTGTTCATCAGTCAATCTCTTCTGATCCTCTATTACGTTACATGGATACCTGGCTGTTTCATTTCTTCTGACAAAGACATATAAGTTCTTTAGAATTGTTAGACATCAGAAATTATTATAGTTCAATTGTTATGTTGCCATACATTGTACCTGTTGCAATTGTCGCGCAACAAAGTTCTTCTACCTTACCCATAGGGCATACTGTATCAATGTTTTACTTAAACGTGATCAGGTGACTTGAATGTTCTTCAATGTGGAATGTTTTAATGGAAAGCCGCGGCCATCGTCAACCACGAATGCATCGTGGTCATGTTCTTTTGTCTATAATCGCAGAGCAAGCCACTCTCTCCATGCTTTGTAAAAAGTTAATATTAAAGAGATAGCAACCTAATTTTCTTTGCTACGGATCGGTATGATTCAAATTATAGTTTGACTTTATTTGAAAGTTCATGATCGACGGCTATAACTACAGGTGAGCAATAAAAAGTGTGTTCAAAGTGCCGATAAAGATAACAAAAATGACTAGTGTCGGCCCCGTGGAAGGTGACAGGCGGTCATCAAAACGTTGATTAAGACATCCTCTCACTGGACCAGCGGCACGCTGGCGGCGTCGCAGCGTCCTAAGGTGGATTTGTGTTACCCTTGACGTTGTAATGGGAATATCATTCAATACGCACAAGTATGACCAAAAAGACAACAAGACACACAAAGCTTCAAAAGATTCGTTTTTTGTCGATGAAATTCGTTGAGTGCTTTGTCAATTCGATTGGCCGCAGCGACGCCGCCAGCGTGCCGCGGGTCCAGTGGGAGAGAGGCTTCAGGTATTAGCTCTCTGGTTGTGTTCTCCGGTGATTTGCAAATGTGGTGAAACTATTTACCGTGTGTCTAGACTACTATAGCAACCCACGTTTATCGATCACAGTTATTTGGTCATTATTGGTATTGGCTTTAATGAAATGTCCCACGGCCCACGTTGTGTGTATCAAGTGGGTTGTTTGACTTTGTTATAAACTTTAAAAAAAGTAGTATCTTGAGGGGTTTTCAACCTGTAAGATCGTATATGTTATCGATGCATTTGCAGCTTCCGTTTTATAACAATAAAGAGCCTGTTTACCACCAGTAACACGTTTTGTGTAATGTATTACATGTGGTATCTTGAGGGTTTTTTTTAACTTGTAAAACCTGACATGTAATTGATGCATTTGCAGCTTCCGTTTTATAACTGTCACAATAAATAACCTGTTTACCACCAGTAGCTCAGGCAGAGTAGGAAAGGAGCTGAAATCGCCAGCTGTAGTTTCCACCAGTCCCTGATGACGTAAGCCAAGGCACCAAGTACGATGTACCCCATGACCAGGAACAGGTACATGGACATCCCAAACATCGTGTGTTTGGAGTGGTCCAAAACCTCCATACCTGTTCAAGGAAACAAAAATAACTATCAGATATTGTCTGTAGACTAGTTGCTAAGGAGATAAAAATGCAGTATCAGTAGGGATAGAAATGTGAAAATCATATTGAGAGAGGGACTAACCAAATTGCCATGGATGATTTGATAGGCATATTGTATAAAGTTGGTACTGTTGTACTAAATCCAAATCAGCAGATGTATGTTGCTTTCTCCACAATGCAAATGTCCTATCTATCCAACCTTATAAGAAGTTTAATGTCAAAACATTATATCTTCCAAGTACATTCTTGGACAACTTGGCCGTTTAAAAAGATCTAACGTAACATGACCTATTTACGTGCAGAACCTATTTACGTCCGGTTTGGCTCATGTCCACATGTCGCGGTGTATTATGCCAAAGCCTGTTGTCATGAGCAATAAAGAACATCATAAGTATGATCCTTAGCCATCTCTTTAATTTTTGCACAGCAAAACATAATGGCCATGCGTTTACCACGTGAACGCCACGTGCCGCGCATGTGGGGGAAAATTACAGATAAACATTGTTTTTTTCCTTCGCGTTAAGCAAGTGGCCGGACAGACATAGTGATTTTAATATCATTTGTCTGTAGACTACTTTGGACAGTTACTGTGCATTTTTTTCTGGTCTATGTTCTTCAAGCATAGCGCTAGAAGGGAAAAGATTCAGAAGTGGACGATAATGGGTTACTCTAGCACAATTCTTCATCATATACCTCAGTATAAATACATGCTCGCACGGCGTTAAACAGGCGGAGAAAAACTTACAGACCATGCATTTTCTTTTTAGAAGAGCTGATATTTCTGCCCATGGGTTTGAAATTTGACTCTGTCCGCGCGGTTTTAAGATAAATACGTTTTGAATAAATCGGACGTTAATTGGTTATGTTACGTTACATGTACCTAGCACAAAGGCTGTGTAGTAGATGGACACGTTGACTGCTCCGAGTAGAAACTTCAGGATGACGAAGACGATGTAGTTGGGGGAGAAAGCTGACGTCACACTGAACGCCACCAGGAGGAAGATGCACCATAGAAGAGTTGGACGCCTGCCGTACCTAAGTAATGAAAGTTGATCCTCGCGTCATCAATATTAAATCCTTATGATGGGTTCGGTCAGACTCAGTGCGTTTCTTCATATTTTCATCTTGGCAAATATGGATGTCTATGGTCGATTCGCTCATTGAATGATCTCATAAGGAAAATCTGAAAATCCAAATTTTATGCTCACCAATATGGTATTTATTTATCTTATTATTGTTTTTTTTAAGCATGGTAGGCGCACTCAGTGCTTAACACACGTGCCCTGTGTTCAAACATGTACATGTCTTCATCTATTGCTAAACGGAACAGATCTCCGTATCAACAGCCTCAACACGACAGCCCTACCTGTCCGAAAGGGTCCCTGACGTGATGGCACCGAAGCTGAAGCCCAGCATGTGGACAGACTGAGCAAATTCTCTCAACCAAGCTCGGTCACACACCAGGTCAAACTGCAAAGGGTAGAAATCTGACTGAGACCGCAGACACTTATGATAACATATATCATTCTGTAGAATTGGGTTAACATTATGTAGTATGTATACTTTTAGCTATAAGGTTCTTGTTCTCTGTTGTGTGTGTGTGTGTGTGTGTGTGTGTTTGTGTGTGTGTTTGTGTGTGTGTGTGTGTTTGTGTGTGTGTGTGTTTGTGTGTGTGTGTGTTTGCGTGTGTGTGTGCGTGTGCGCGTATGTGCGTGCTCGGTGCGTGTGTTTGTGTTTGTGTGTGTGTTTGCGTGTGTGTTTGTGTGTGTGTGTGCGTGCGTGCGTAGTGCGTGAGTGTCTGTTTGTGTTTGTGTGTGTGTGTGTGTGTGTGTGTGTGTGTGTGTGCGTGCGTGTGTGTGTGCTTTCCCATTATAAGTTACAGTTGCATGTTTTTGTAACTTCAACTGCAAAGAACGGTTAACACTTCAATCTTCCCTGGTTGTCCCCAGATATGTATGCCCAGCTGCGCCCCATGTCGCACTGTGCATGTGACGATTCACTTTTGCAGTGCACAGTTGCTATTTACGCATCACCTACCAACTAAGGAAGGGTTGTGCTGACACGGCAACCAGCTGACCAGGGCTGAGGCTAAGCATATTTGCTCTTCAGGTATTGAGCAAACGGCAAATAAGAGCCTATCCTTGAAATGAGAATATTTGCCTTCAGGTTATTGGGGTTGACTGGTGTGAACAAAACATTACAATACAATAAAAAGGCCTATTGGCAAGCAAGTGGCTGGTTGGTATAGAGCTATAACTATTCGCTTTTTTAAAAATTGGATGTGATCTTTTGACCGCGGCTGTTGACAGGGGAAGGTTGGCTGGTGTGTGTGTTTGAGTGTGTGTGTGTGTGTTCTTCATCGAAAAAGGCAGCTTTCAGTTAAGGTCCCGGGGTTTTCAGTGCAATTTTCATCTGTAATGAACCCCTAATAATGCCACTTGACATGTTATCCTTTATCACGGTAAACTAGGACGCCATGATAATTATAACGTCCATACATGTATAACGTGATCATTCGTAATAAGCTTTCTGGTGCCCACAATTTCCGATGTTGGTCGGTGCAAAGATCAAGACTGTTGACATGCCTTTAACTGTTTTTGTTTGTTTTATTATTCTATTTGAATTTGTCACAAACAATGCGAAAGGGAGGGCAAAACAGGTGCTTAACCCTTACGTAGTCCAATGTGTTCTGCTGCTGCAGTGGTCTGACCACTCTGCAGCTGCAACCGGTCTTTCTTCAAATCTCTCCACTTTGTCCTGTGTTTCATAGTATTTCAATCAGATACTCACTTGGGTAACGATGCTCGTTCCGTAATGGCTGCGATCGTACACCCAGCCGTCTGTACAGTGTTGGAGGGTTCTGTTCTCCGAAGTCCCGTTCAAACCATCAGTTAAGTTGAACTGTTGGCATCTACTGTACCTCCCGGACTCCCCACTAGCGTCTAGTTCCAGTGGTATGCTACCGTTCAAACTGCCCAGTTGGTCCTGCCATGATGGGGGGAAATCGCCGGGGGTGGACACAGCAGGCAGTCGGCAATGGTGCTCAGGTAGGGCGCCGAGAAAAGCCATAGAGAGAACATGCATTGCGTGAGGGACAGCTAGAACAGCTAAACAGAATGCAACAGTTTTCTGAAAACGGCCGAATTCTCCAATTTCGTGTATGATTCTCCGGTACCGGTACTCCATGGCGACTTCTGGGTTTCTGGCCGATTATTGAGCAGACGACGCAACATCTGAGGTCATGAGTTCACCGGACCGCGAAAACAGCAGGTGCGCCTACTGTATATACCTGAGGGCTACCTGAGGGCCTGCATGGGGGTGGGAGTGGTAGTGATTACGAATTACGCAACATTTTCTCCGCCGATTGAGGATTATGTTAAATTCTCTGAGCGGATTACCAATTACGTTAAATCATGAGGCTTCCCAACTAACCTTGATAACACTCGTTTCTGAAAATATGCCAAGTTTAACCAATTTTAGACGTGAAGTGAGATAGATGAGTGCAAGGTCCAAGTGGAGCATTTTATATCGCTCAACGGTGAATATTGAGGAGGAGGTGTTTACATTCGACAAACCGTGCCAGGAAAACTAAATATTTATTTGATTTCTCTCCATTATGTAAAGCCCAGATCTCACCGGACGGCGGCACGTTGGCGGCAGCTTGCCAATGGCTACCGCCAACGTGCCGTGCACAAACGCCAGCTTGTCGCCCTATCGCCGCCAATGTGTCGCTTGAAATTGCGATAAAAACAACGTTAAAGAGGTAAAATGCCGCGATCTAGCTGCGAACTTAAGACCCTAATATTGGCTCCATGATTGGTGCCATTAGACGCAAATATGCCCCCAACTGGCCGTAATGTTAAAGAAATATGTCAGTTTCAAGGTTTGTTTTTTGTAACAAATCTATAAAAATATATCATTGCACACACATGGTACAAAATACATAATAGAGTAAAATCTGGTATATCGTTCTTTTTGGTCATTTCAAGAGTCTTTTAAGATTAACATAATTCACCCCGGGTACATAATCCCGCCACCCTGAAAAGAGACGTCCAAACAGATCTCAACCCCGAAATCCCCCAGTATGATGCACTCCTGTATATCTAAACTTTGCATACCTGGGAGGTGCTGCACTAGAGATCTCTCAAACCTACTATTTTTCAAAGCTGTGTGCATCTGTCCGTGTGGTTCGTCAATTCATGACACAGTTTTCTACGATATGCTGTCAAATGGTGGTCGGTTTGTATAGAATGTAGAAAGAGCAAAGCAAACATCTCCTAACTGACGCATGTGTTACAGTTTATTCACGTTGTATCATTCACTAATATTTCACACATTTGGTCCTTTTATCGTACTTTCAATCGTATATATTTGCATAATAATATGATCATATCATGATCATGCTTTACCGTGTATTTCAATTGACCATAGTAATCAGTCTAAGAAAATAAACACAGTAAATTGCATCCAAAGGCCCGAAAAAGGCTTAAGCCAAATATGTATGTTCCTGATTTTCACCGGAGTGTACCTGATACACGTTGCATTAATGGGAGTTTGACTGTATGTTCATATGCAGTGATGTCATACGGATGAAAAGGTTTAATAACACGCTGCGTCCGTCCTCTAAAGTGTAGTAACTCTCTCAACAATCTTAGCCAGTGATAGTGTTGGTTTTTCTTCCGATTTTCCCGTCAGCAGCGTCTCGGTCCGTTTGTCCTTCGTGCTGAAGGGTAGGAACAGAACAGTGTTCATGATGAAGCATCATCAATATTTCGTAGCAAAGTTTGTGTTCGTATATTCAAAGGAAAAAGTATCGCAGTCAGCACTCTGTATCTGTGTCTGTATATCGTGCCTACAATCGGCAAGGCGAAGAAAATAGCGCACCTTTGAATATACATTGTCAGCAGAATGGCGGTGTAGTCTTCTCTTTCCTGATTTTGAAAACATGCCAAGTTTGACTAATTTTACACGTGGAGTGACGTATATTAGTGCAAGGTCCAGGCGGAGTGATGAATGCTCAATCTAGTTATAGCCGGGGGGCACAAGCGGTCATGTACACTCTGGATGGTTTTACAAAACATACAAAGATCTAGTACGTACAGGCAGTCGATTACTAAAAACTTTGGATATAACGGCACCTTTTGAAGTTCTCAGCATCCTCCAGTGTGTTAGGTAACGGGACGCCCAGTGTCTCGGGCAGAGCCAAGATGGCGACTCCGTCCAGGAAGCTCAGGATGCCGAAGGTGAGGAGGGGGAGGGGGGCCCAGTACTCCCCCAACAGAGCCACGAACGGGGCGAGGATCCCGCCAGCTCGGGCCAGCATGGAGACTGTGCCGATTCCCATGTTCCTGGTGGAGTAGATGTGTATGTTAATTCTCCGTTATCATCTTCGCCGAAAAGGTTATGTTTTTGATAGCGTTTGTAGGTACGTAAGTTTGTATGCATGCACGGGGTTTAGCAGCATCACTCAAGAAGCTAAGGATGAATTGTCATGAAACTTGGTATGTGGTTAGGTCAAGTCATATCGAATGAATTATTAGGCTTTGCGCTCCCTGGCGGCTTTCCTTGGCACAGCAGCAGAACGTCCGACTTTGACATCTCGTGTTCTCGGCAAGCAATTGTCACAAGTTTGGGCCCTCAAGCAGCTTTTTTGGAACTGCAGGGGCGTTTCAGTTGCAGACTTTGAAACAGGATAAGTCGGGAAGAATGTAATTCTATGACTTTTGGCCTGCCAGAAACTTTGATGAAGTTCATCGTAATAGTATGTTAGTCATGCAAATTAGGACGTTATTGGCATGATTGATGAGGAAAAATTATCTATCAATTGTGCTGAATGACAGGACCTTCATACTCGTTACATACATGTAGCTTGGTTAGAAAGGAACATCAATTGATTCAAATAATTCATATCATGAAAATCAAATTGTATGATTCCTTAGCGGTAAATATTGGCATATCCATACTAGTGAAACATGTAGGTTGGATAAAGGTAAATATCATCAGACATTATGTTAGTTTTGACATAATTTGCATAATTAATGAAGAAATGGTGCAATAGCTTCCTGCAGAAGGATATTTTGCAACAAGCCATCCGATACAAGCCCCATAAACACCAAACACACACAATCTGATGTGCCTGGACCACAGACTCAGTCTACTTATAACTAAACAGTTAATGTATATATAGCTTGTCAGTACACATATCCCTACTTCTTAGGATAAGGCCTTGACTGGTGAGAGAAATATTTGTTCTAGTGGTTTTAAGATTTGTTTCACAACCTTTCTGGGGAATCACAGTCGCTTACCTCACAACGGTGGGGAAGACTTCTGCGGAGTACACCGGAAGGATAGCGTACGTTACGCTCACCCCAAACCTACCTACAATGGCAAGGCCGGTGGAGACTTTCCACAAATCTGGGATAGACAAAAAAAACGTTATTAGTAAGGGAAAAACATTGTAATTTAACTTCACCTCCATTCCATAAGACGTCGCTGCGACCTAATATTTAAGAGATCGCTCAACGAATGTCATAGATAAAATTAAAAACATTCATTTTACACTTTTCGTGTTTCAGCCATACTTTTAAATTTTCTATGAAATTCTAATTGTGAAATTAAGGGTTACACAAATCCAGTCACGGTCACATAGAACGGGGGCCTTAGTGACAGTTTTGTCCTCAATTTTGTCACATTCGAAATCTTTACTATTCAGATTAGTTATACGAACTGTTTGATGTGATAGACGACCAGTGAGTGACTTCGGATTACATGATATTCTTTGATATTCTTTAGAAAACTGATAAAGATCAATCGCTCTTTAGAGCACTCGGCATATAGTAAAACAAAGCTTTAACCTTTCGGTACAGCCGCTGTTGCTCCACAGCTTACACCTGCTAGAATGAGGGATGCTATAATAGGTGGTTTCCTCCCCCACCTGTCCATAGTGGACCAGGCCAGCAGGATGGCGAGTATTTCCGTGCACGAGCCTAGGATGAAGTTCAAGTAGGGGTCACCAGGAAGCTCAGGTGCGCCGAGGGACAGGCCGAAGTATATGGCATTGATAGCGAACCTAGGAAGGACGGTACGTACAGCACGTTATCAGAACGCGAAGGTATGAGGCATTAACATCTTTACGTGATTTTTTTTACTCCATTTATTTTAGATTATGTATACAAGTTGTACGTTCGTCTGAATTTTGTCCGCCGTTGCCAGATAGAGCTGCCTAGGCTGACCCGGTGTAATGAATTGTTTTCATTGTCAATAAATACAAATACAGATTTCTGTAATCAAATCATAAGTAAATTTCGTCTACAATGTCACGACTAGGCACACAGTGGACAACTCACCAGGTAAACGCCGTTATGATGGTGTTTTTCCTCATGGTAGGCGTGCGCACAAGGTCCAGAATGCTGTAGAACCGTCGTTCGATCATCTCGGCGGATTCGGTATCCTGTGAATGTTCATGGTGTTCCAATGAGCTTTTCCTATTACAAACTTAGTCCAGCATGCGCGCAAGTGCATCATCAAGATTTCCCGAGCATCATAATGATTTCCTGAGCATCATACCTGGCTATAATGATGTGTGAAAAGTTATTGACACTGAGAGCTAGCTATCAGAAAGAAACACTTGCTCAAACCCGAGAAAAATAGAATTTTCTATGTACTTCCTAACTTATGCTACAAGGATGGTGATACTACAAAGCTGTTTTGCGAGGTGATGGCAATGTAATCAACCGTAACCTTAAGCTTGTCAGAGGTGATGTTTCCCTTGATGAGGTCATACACTTTGTCGGGGATGACAACTCCGTTCATTCTGGCAGCACGTTTGATTGTCTTCCTCGTTTCTTCAACCTTCCCGCTCGCCATCAGCCACCGGGGCGACTCTGGAGCTAACCTGGGGGTTCAAAAATTCACGTCCTTTGTTCTTTCTTATTATAAGTAATGAATATCATTACACATAAATCAAGTAAATGAGGCCCTCGTTTGCATTTTAATGAGAAATTTCTTCAACAACCTTCTTTGCTAAGACTTTCATATCAAAGGGGGAACTTTTAGAATAAGTAATTTGAATGGCAACAAATCATTTGGCGAAGGTATGAGATACGAATGTTATGAAGACCACTCATTTCAAAGCTCTTTTTTAGAACGGTATTTCCTACTTCTTGATATCAAGGACACTATATATGTCCTTGTTGACATATACTAATTGTTCGTAAGAAAGCAAGCTAACAACCACAGATGATGGCCTCACCACCAGTAACTTAGGAAAACTGCAAAGGGAGCAGAAATCGCCAGCTGCAGCTTCCACCACTCCCTGATGAGGTAGGCCGCGACGCCCAGGCCGATGTACCCCAGTACCAGGAAAAGCGCCATGGACAGGCCGAACATCGTGCGCCTTGATTGGTCCAGAATCTCTGTACCTGTTGGAAGAGACCGTAAGGCCATGTTGATATATGGATGACAAACGCGCGCGCATCAATTTTCGTCCGTTCCCCCAAGTTTTCGTCCAAAATGTAGATGTTAAAAAGCAGCTGCTAAATGATAAAAATACACGCTGTGAATTGCAAAAAAAAAAATTTGGTAATCGGATACTGAAAAGCGTTTAAAATCTTTACAATGTTAACTTTTGCACAGGTAAGCTTTCTATCGAAATCAAGTGAGATTTCTCTAAAAGCCATCTGCTCGAGTTTGTCAAGGTATTACGAGACAGTGTTTTCTTTAGAAATATATTAGCCATAACGTAACTGTCCTTATAATTGGCAAGTGCTAACTGAAGAAAGTTTATATGTTTGAACACACTTAAAACAAAAATAATAGAACATCAAAACAAACCCGTTCAATTTGACATATGCTATAGCTACAGAAGGGAGTACCTAACACAAAGGCAGAAAAGTAGATCCCGACGTTCAAGACTCCCAGGAAGAATCTCATGAAGACGAAGGCGACGTAGTTGTGAGAGAAAGCTGAGGCCACTCCAAAGATGAGCTGGAGAAGAATGCACCACAGGAGGGTCGGACGGCGCCCGAACCTGGTAAAACGGAAACTCTTTTAACGTACAAAAATTGCACGTTGGAGTTCTTCATGGTAGAAGACCCTCCTCGATGTATATGACATCGTTACTGCATGCCGTGACGTTAGGTACAATACGACAGCCATGTCAAAAGTATATACCGTATATAAGACGAACTGTGGGTCTGCGCAATTAAATCTCTCTGAGAGACTGACTGCCAAGCTGATGTGTTAATAAAGTTCAAAACCAATGAGCTTTAAAATCTAAATACCCAAACTCACCAAACTTTGGCATGGCGTGCAAATCTATCATATCTGCCGAGCCTCTTTTGTCCTCTATTTGCGCTGAGAGGACGAAAGAGACTCGGTAGCTATGATAGGTTTGGATACCAGCGTGCAACTCTTGCTGGGTACATGCTTTCTGATTGAATTTTATTCACTGTCATCTTCACATTACCACAGTCAGAAAATTAACGGCGATAAATTGTACACGACTGAGTAGACGATTAAAAACGAACGTACCTGTCTGAGAGAACACCTGAGACCATCCCGCCAAAACTGAAGCCCAGCATGAAGATGGCATGAGCAGTCTCCCTCAGCCATGCCCGGTCACAGACTAGATCAAACTGGAGCCAAGGATAGAGGTACATGTACTAGTGAGTCAACGCAAGCCTTAGTAAAAACAAACTACGTTGTCACAAGATAGTTTGCAATTTGTAGTCTTTTGTGAAAGTATTACTTTTTTTAGGTAGGACAGATATTGCAAATACTACACTTTTAATGCTAGCTTTAAAACGCATTGGTCACAGGCCTGTTTATTGTGACAATTATCTTGAACTAGAGGCCTGAAATTCAAAAGCAGAAAAAACATTGTTTAGCCTTTTAGGGGTTAATAAGTTTGAAATCGTCTATGTAACATTCCATCAATGAGGGGTAAGCTCCATTCCTTCTACGTTGTGTAATGTCTTCCTTGTCTTTCCAGAAGGCTGTAGTTGGAGTTTCCACCAGACTTACTTAGTTACTTGAATACAATAGAATAACCGGCAGAATGGTTGCAGATCTGTAACACCATTACCGGCTTATCCCTTTAATTAATTAGTCACCCAATACCTTTGGCAAAAAAATAAAGTTCCACCGTTTTTTCGGCGACCAAAGGAATGGAGGGGGGGGGGGGGGCTAGGATACACGTCGATACCTAGCCTGTATTTATGTATTTACACAAGCTCTCAGCCGGAGGTTACTAGGGTTAAAGGCGGTTACGGACACCGGCTGGACACTAGGAGCGCGATTCGTCAGGCTAGTCGATACCCAGTGATACCGGCATGCTCAATGAAGGGGTGCGAAGGGAGGTCTAGATCTCTCCAGGAGATCTCTCCAAAAAGTAGTACTAGCAGTCCCTCCTAAGCTCCGAGCAGACGTAGCGCCCGGTTCAGTGTGTTTACGGAATTTTGTACGTCTTCCATGTATTCCACGTTTCAATCTCTTTTCCTAAAACTTGGACTACTAGGAAGACCAAGGAGGTTATGCTAAAAACACGCGTATAACACTGAGTTGCATCTTACATCTGCTCGGAGATTACGAACACGAGCTTTATCCGCCAGTAAGGTGTTAATTGCTTATTTGGAATGCACGTCACGCTGTTAATTCTTTGACAGGGCCTGACGGACGATAAACATTGTTTGTTTGGGCAAGGAGGTTAAACACAGAATGTATTCAACCTCCTTGGTTTGGGCAAGGACTTGGTTTGGGTTTACACTAATAATGGACACAGGTTTTTAAAAAGCATTATTGCTTCAAAAGGGTTTGATAGCTCAGCTTTCTGCGCAATCCACTCGTTAGAACCAAGGACTTACGCGCGAATCCAGAATGGAACGATTCTTTCTATTTGAGGGCAGGTGAACATACGTTGATCTTGCTTGATAAGAAAAAAATTACAAAGCTTTAATTTGAAGAAAAAAGCAAACAAACCCAAGAGGAAGCCATTTGCCGACAAAACAAGATCGACCTTCTGATATTTGAAAAATTCAATTGTCATTGATTACATGATTAGGTTTGTAGAGATGAACGTGGGATCAGGAGCCCAGACCCGGCGTTGTATATGAATATTTCAACACAGGATAGCTCTTTGTGCGCCCCGCCTCACCTTTAATAAAGAATAGCATATTACTAATCTCCAGGCAGATCTACACGGGGCGCGAAAATCGTATATGCTAGCCAGAGAAGCTCCAGAGAAGCCCCATTAGCATATTACCACCTTTCGCCTGTTATTAGATAAAAATGCTGTGTGATTGCACTATTTCAGTTGTCGGCGTGAGCTCGAGTGTCTTTTGCTGCTGTCGATGCAAAACATGTTGATGACAAGTACATGACTGTGTATTTACCTTATGCGGGGAGCCTTATGCAAATGTTTGGCGACAAAAATTCATGTCGCCTGTAGACAAAGAACAAAGCTTGACGAGCTTCTTGCATCTGATTACGACAGATAAAGTCCTTGGGGAAGACGGAGACAAAGCGGCGAGAGGGAGAGTGGAGGTAATGTGTTTTGTCAGAACAATAATGTCCTTGGTCAGAATAATGATTTTAGAAAACCATGATAATAATGATTTGAAAAAGGTATAAAGTCTTCGAAATAAAGACGAATAGCCCAGACGCATGCTGTAGTGTGGTGTAAAGCAACTCAATTATTCAACAACTCATCGAGGTGACATGTAAACCTAGCATGAGGCAAATGCCGTCTACTACAGCCGTCCGCTATCCTGATGTAACCGGAACAACGATAGCCTGGATGCCAGACCCCTAAACTCTAACATATCTATCGTAGATATTTCAGAGTTTGGGGTCTGACATCCAGGCTAGAACAACGACGGCCCGCTACAGTTATGCCTTGTGAAATGCAGTTATTACATAGCTGAGTGGATGTATTTACGGAGTGGCTAGCTAGCTTAATCTCTTAGCAATTTATCAAAATGGGCAGTCATTGGCTATTGACTTTTGAACTTTGGACCCTCACCGTAGGCCCTTTCAGAAAATATATGTAGAGGCGTAAGAATTCAAGATAATTTTCTTACTTCTGTGACGATGCTTGTTCCGTAATGACTGTGATCGTACACCCAGCCGTCTGTACAGTGTTGGAGGGTTCTGTTCTCCGTAGTCACGTTCAAACCATCGGTTAAGTTGAACTGTTGGCATCTACTGTACTCCCATTCTCCACTAGTGTCAAGTTCCAAGGGAACGCTGCCGTTCATACCGCTCAGATGCGCCGCCCAGGCAGATGGATGTTCATCGGGAAGGGTAACGCCGGGTAGCCGACAGTGGTGTTCGGGCACGGCTGCGAGGAACGCCATCGCCAGCGAGTGGAACCCCATAGGAGCCGCAATCACTGCCATACAGAAGGCCGTTATTTTCTGGAAATGGCCAAATTCACCCAAATAGTCTTTAAGAATTGTTTCGTAATCCATCGCGTTGCCTACTGCTAGTAGTTCCAGCCTATTCGAGGCCAGAAGCCTCTGTTTTCTAAATAAATTGCCCTTGCCTTTGTTTGGCAAACATGTAGGGCGCAGGGTTCGACTAGGAAAATTAGAGACGGGAAAGCGTGTTACGCAGTCGCGAATGGGGCCTGAATGTTCAAATATTTTCCCGCTTCAAATGGTTACAAACCACAAATAGGGCCATCTCCGAAGACCGATAAACGCCAGACGTGTAGCAAGGGCTAGCCGATCTCAGACTGGGTAACACCACGCTCTAGGGGTATTACTGAAAAGCTGGTCATAAACACAGCTCTAGCTGCCTTTTACACCTCTTGGTCACTTTTCACCCAACGACGTCACGTGGTCACATCACCTAGCCAAACACGACAAAATGGTGACGCAATGGCCGATGCGCCATGTTCGAACGAAGCGACATCTGGCGGAGACTTGATATTTTACAGCCACCGGCCACGGTTCCTTCAGCAAGTGTTACGTAGAAAGTCTACTTCCAATCTTACGCATTTTGAAGTCACTGGTCGTGCCAAACATGAACTGATGTACATATGAGCGTGTTACTTGCGATGAACATGTTATGTTTAAAATAGCTATTTTCAATGATATAGTGTATTTTTCTAACGTGACGGTGCCGTTAAAAAAAACACAACCCCAACCCTGTCTATAGTAGTCATTCACTCTTGGGACTCAAAAGAAGATGTTCGCTGTAGACAAGTGGCCACTATAGATAGAACGCTTAATGCTTGGGTCAATGGGACCACAAAAAGTGGCCACAATTCCCAGGTGATACTTATGCAGCTGATGGTGCAGGTTTAACTAGTAGTTGCTGAAAGAATAAGTAGAGATTAGCCAAATGGGGCGAACAGTACTAGTTCGCCAACCAGAAGTTATCCAGCCATAGAAGGACAAAGTAGCGAGCACGGAGTTGTAAATTATACTCCCTACATACTTTTGCCAATATCTACTATAGTTATTCTTGCAATCAAAGTAGTCAGATGGGAGTACAGACATCGTATTGACACACGGATGGTGGTAAACACTTCACTATTTTCCTTCAAGGTCAAAAAGGGTCATGGCCACATTCACAATCCGTCGCTTGGCTTTTGATGTGCAGCAACGTGTGACTCAAACCAAATGGCAATGTTGTTTTATACTGATGACTGTTATAAATAAAGTTGTTAAAAAAAGAAAGGACCACATTTGGAAAACAAATAGTCTAGGAATAACTTTGCTCTCTTTCAAAACTATCAGATTTAAACCTATGGGTATGTCCCCGCGGCGCAAGCGGTAACATACTCCCGCTGCTTCACCATCTAGATTAAATTCTGTGGATCCTGGGCCCCGGGTTCGACCCTGAGCTCGGACATGTTGAAAGGGATTGCATTCGTCATTTCGGATGGTGATGTATAGCCGGCGGCCCCGTGTATGAGAGAACTTTAGGTATAAGCCTCAAGCGTCAAACCTCAGCACGTAAAAGAACCCAACACACTTATCGAGAAGAGTAGGGGTGACCCGGCGGTGTGCTTGGCCCAAAACTCTACCACTATAGCTAGCTACTTGAAAAAGCATCATGCTTCACTTCAATCGAGGATGCCTGCTTTACCTTACATATGATATGGGGTAAGGTGCACGTAGTCTCTTGATTTTTTTCTGATGCGAAAGTTCATCTTTATTATTAGAAAGTACTCTGCTATAGAACTGTCCGTCGTGAGAACGCCAAGAATCGGATAAACACAGGCAAAATGTGACCAATGTGAACATACACCTGTTAAAAACACGCGTCATACCACCGGTCACCGGGTCTGAAAAAAATAATGGTAACTATTCAAGCCGACAGTCCTCAGCGCCAGCTCGCAGTTTTAACTACTGTGATACGTTGAGTTGTACATATCAGATAAAAGTAACCAGCATGCGGTGTTTCTCTCTTCTCTCGGTACTTCTGCAAGGTAAGGATATATCTGGTGTTTTCTGAATGAAAGCCGGGCGTGAACTCAAGCTAGTTCACGAAGTTTAAAAAGGAAAGATCGATGTGTTTATAAATGTTTTGAAATTGGACGTGTACTTAAATGAACATCTTTTCTTCAAGAGAATCAGATTTAAGATTGAATTCTTCCTGCAGAACGACATAGATGGATAACAATATACAAACAGCTGTTCTGCGCAATGGTACAGCATGGGCATTTAAAATGCGTTGGAATATGGGCATCTGCTTAAGTTAACAGGTCATCTTCATCAAGAAGCATTGGTCAGAAGACTCAGAACAGGTAAACTTAACCAGGAGCAAACCGTTGTAGGCTGTATGTATGGGGTCAAGTCACGTGTCCACTACACCGTGAGTTCACACTGTACTCGGGCAACCGTACGTACATGTAGCATACTTTGGATGCAAAACAGGTCTTAACACCCGTACTCTCCGCCATTGTCTTTCTCAGGTGCGTTTGCCCTTCTCGGGACCGGTTCCATCGACCCGCTGATAGGGCCGGACTGTTACACGGTATGCACGCAGAGTATCCCGGGAACCTGCTATAACCCCTGCATTGGGTACGTACATGACATTGTATTTTTTCGTTGGAAATTCACTCCTGTTTATAACATGATCTACATCAGGAGTCATTTTCACGTACGTAAAAGAGAAAACAAAATAATTTCGGTTTTGCTAGCTATGGATCTATTTAGCCTGACTAAATTATGCTTCCAGCAGTTCGCTTAAGAACCTTGAAGGCACCTTATTGGGCTGGTTTGTGTTTCAATCTGTCGTTACTATTCCATTCTTAGGAGAGATCCTGATCGTAACCTCTTTCTTTATAATAATAAGGCCATGCTGATTTGATTATATGGATAACATTCTCTGGGAAGCCCAAAACTGATGCGAGCGTGCGAATAAGTTGCCTTCATCATGAAATCTACGCGGTCAGGAAGGTTGAACAAATTATTAAATAAAAAGAGTATGGTATAGCGAATGGTAGATTCTTTATTTTCATTTCTTTACATCTTCTTTGGTCTTGGAATTGATTTTGTCATTCTACGATGTTAGTATCGTTTTCCGTTTTTTTATCATTTACAGCATATATTTTCTCATTTTGCAGCTGCTTTGTACGATTTACAGTATGGTCGAAATCTAAATTTTTAATCGGACGAAGATTGATGCGCGCGTGGATGTCATTCATTTAATCCAAAGCAGCACAGCCTAAACATGAATGAAATTGTATTCCGCATGATGGTCGTAAGCTTCGTTGTGCAATACATCATATTGATATTCCGTAGGACTTGGACAACTGGATCTGATCTTCTCCCTGACCTCCTGCACCCTATCACCAAGGACGGCAACACTGTGGAGTGCGGCATCATATGTGCCTTTCCAGGGATCTGCTGGGATTCGTGCGACCACCTCCTCCCGTGAGTAAGGCATGCAAAAAAGTGTTGGTCCGGTCTAGCATAATGTAGGTGATAAAATACTGCATATTTTCGGTCTTTTAGCAAGTTCCCGTCAAGTCTGAAAATGCCCATCGATAGCAGAAATTACGAACAAATTGTCCCATCAAGTGTGTGGCGTTTTGCACGTACGTCTTTCTATTGGTGCTGGTCCGTTTTATCTGTTAGGCCATGTTGATTTGATTAATATGTGGATGACATCCCCTGGGAGCCCCAAAACGGATGCGAGCATGCGAATAGATTTTTTAAAAATGCCTTCATTATGAAACCTACGTGGTCAGGAAGGTTAAACAAATGATTAAACACACAGATAATGGTAAACCAAATAATGGATACTCTCTAGTGCATTTTTGGCCTTTCACATCTTCTTCCTTGAGATTGGCATTCTAGACATTAGTATGCGTTTTCCGAAATATCTTTTTGCAATTTACGGCATATATTTGCTCATTTTGTGGCTCCTTTGCACGATTTACAGTATGGTAGAAAACTCTTTTTTTGGACGAAAATTGATGCGCCATCCATATGATCAAACCAACATGGCCTTAGCTTCGAAGAGCAAATATCAGAAACTCTAACTTTTGTCACAGAACAAATGACCCATTCCATGCTGACGGATCGCGATCCAACAGTCAGTTCCGTCGGACGACCGTCAGCGCGGAGAAGATGGTGGCAGCTGCCAGGGCTCTCTTTCCCAACGTCAACCCCGACCTGGGCTGTGCTGGCCAAGTGGTCTGCACCATGAGTATTCCTGGGACCTGCTACGATCCTTGCACTGGGCAGTAAGAAAATTTAGTATGGATTTTTATCCATATATTTTTAATCAAAGCCAGAAGCTAGTCCACAACTATCTAGTGTTACTGCACAACAAGAAGCATTCCTCATTGAAATGGAGAATAACTATTGATTAATTGCTCACAGAAAAATTTCGAAAAGTGGAAAAGTATAATGTTTTGACGATACATTTACGTTGTTTGTCTGACCTGATGTGATTCATCATTTGACTGTTTAATGGTTATCATTCAGGCATGGCAAAAAAAAATGGAGAAATTGATGCTAGTTTTTTACTTCTCCAGAACCTGGACCACAGGACTGTCCCTGGAAGACCTGATTGGCCAAATGAATCCTGTTGCCCCATAAGCAGGACTTCTGTATTCTATTGTAGATGTGGTTTAGATTCAACATGAATGAAAGATGGAGTTTGAAAGAAATAGTTTTTATTTTCAACACAACCACTCTTGAATAATACGGTGAATTCTACATATCAAAACATTACATTACATTTTGTTTATATTCTAAGTGTACATTAAAGCAAGCGCATTGACAAAAACACGATTACGCATTCGCGTGACCATCGGGCAAGCTCATCTTTCCTTTGCTTGGTACAGCTTGTTGATGAACATGTGATGCTTGAAATAGCTATTTTCTAACGTGACGACCACCGTTTGAAATCTAGGGAATCGAAAGAAATAAAACGTTTGCAGTGGACAGGTACTAGCATAAGCTGGGGCCGAGCTTCCGAGCTTAACCCGAATTGAAGTTTCCGAGCGTAACCCGAAGTGATGCCGAAAGCACGAACGGATGCCGTACAACGATCGCGAATCCCGTAGGGACGAGCGATAGGTAGGAAACGGCCATTCAAATATATCGCAATTTCCGTGACTATTGCCCGTGGTACTAGGTGGCTACTGTAGACAGGACGCTTTATACTTGGATCAATGGGACCACAAAAAGTGACCACAATTTCCAGGTGATACGTATGTTGCTAGTAATAGTGCAGGTTCAAGTTAATATCCTGAAAAAATAAGAAGAGATTAGCCAAATGAGGTGAACAGTACTAGTTCGCCAACCAGAAGTTAGCCAATCAGAGAAGGACAGAGTACCTACCATGGAGTGGTAAATTACTCTCCCTAGATATAGTAAACTTTTACCAATGTCTACTTTAATTTTCTAGCAACAAAAGTAGTCAGCTGGGAGTACAAACACCGTGTTGACATGCATATGGCGGCGAACACTTCGCTATTTTCCGTTAAGGTCACAAATGGTTGACTTCACCATCCGTCGCTCGGCCTTTGATGTACAGAGTAACGTGTGACCCAAAGCAAATGGCGATGTTTGTTTGTTAAAAGTAAATTTGCTATAAAAAGTCAGGGAACACTTCGAAGATACATCACGAAATATCATTTTTCTGTGAATACGTTTTCTATTTGAACTATTCAGTCGTAAGCAGATTTAAACTTCTTTTAATGATTTAATCATTTAAAGATTTACCTTTTTGTATGACCAAGGCTCATTTTTAGAAAACATACATAAATGTGTCCACTGTGATAACGTTATTAGTCGGATATAGAGATGACGTAGCCAATGCGAACATACACCTGTCAAAAACACGCGTCATACAACCGGTCACAGGATCTACAAAAGATAACGGTAACTATTTGAGCCGAAAGTCCTCAGCGCCAGTCTGTTATACATTGAGTTGTGGATGCCAGGAAAAGTAACCAAGATGTGGCGTTTCTTTCTTCTCTCGGTACTTCTGCAAGGTAAGGATGCATCTGGTGTTTTCTAAATGAAAGGTGTGTACTAAAGCTAGCTCACAAAGTTGTTTCGAATTCAGAAAGATACTCTGCGTATTTATAAATGCTTCGAAATGGTACGTGTATTTCAACGAACATCTTTTCTTCTAGTTAAGCCGGCGTCACAATTCATGCGAGCGTCGGCCGACTTTGTAGATCGCCCGAAGCTCGCCGAATTTCAAAATCGCCCGAGCGCCGACCGTAATTTCCAATGAAAGTCTCGGGCGACGTCCGTCGAACACTAAAAACTAAAAATCCTCCATGAGATTGTACCATCTCTTGGACATGGACGAAGTCAGTATCAACTAACCTGGAAAAAAGGCTAATATTTGGATCAACTTTTGTTTCTAAAAATCGCCCGAAGCCCGCGTAATCGACAGGACGTCGGCCGTACTTCGGCCGAAAATGCACATTTGAAGCTCGCCAAGACGTCGGCCGAGCTGAATTTCTTATTTGTGACGGGGGCTTAAGGGAATCAGAACTAAGATTGATTCTTTCCCGCAAAACGACACAGTTGGATGATAATATAATGAAAACAGTTCTGCGCAACGGATAGTCATTTAACAATGTGTTGGAAGAGGGGCATCGTCTCAAGTTAACAGGCAATTTCATTAAGGGAAGCATTGGTCAGAACAGCCAAACTGGGAGCGAACGTGTTGGTTGTATGTATGGAGTCAATTCACCAATTTTCTGTCCTGTCCGTCCTTTCATGTTACATGTACCTGCAATTAAACTTGTCATAAACTTTCGCTAACCCTTCACGCGTTCACTGCAACTTGCGTACACACTCGGTATATATATATATATTAACTTAGTAACATACCTTGGATTCAAAACACGTGTTTACACTCGTACACTCCGCCGCCGTCCCAGGTACTCTTGCCCTTCTCGGGACCGGTTCCATCGACCCGCTGATAGGGCCGGACTGTTACACGGTATGCACGCAGAGTATCCCGGGAACCTGCTACAACCCCTGCATTGGGTATGTACATGTATGCTTCGTTGGAAATCTACTCATATTTATAACATCATCTGCATAAGGCACCCACTCGAATTCCTTTTCATGTGGTACTGCATAAAAGAGAAATAAAATCAATTTTGATTTTGCTTGCTTACCATCAAGCCTAACTGAATTACGCTGGCTGTGCTGGCCAAGTGGTCTGCACAATGAGTATTCCTGGGACCTGCTACGATCCTTGCACTGGGCAGTAAGAAAGAGTAGTATGGATTTTTACCCATATTCTTTAACCAAATCCAGAAGAGCTACAGCACACCTATCTAGCGTTTCTGCACAGCAAGAAGTTCTCCTCATTTAAACGGAGTATCACTGTTGATTAATTGCTCAGAGAAAAATGTCGAAAAGTGGAAAATTGCGAATATGCTTTTGTCGATATGTTAACGTTGTTTGTCTGACCTGATGTGATTTGCCATTTGACTGTTTAATAATGGTTATCATTCAGTCATGGCAAAAAATGTAGAAAATGATAATCATCTTTTACATCTTCAGAACATGGACCACAGGTCAGTCCCTGCTGGAAGACCTGATTGGCCAGCTTAACCCTGTCGCCCCATAAGCATGTAGCGATGCGCAGTGAGTGCCGTTTTTTTTTTTACTGGGTATCTAATATCTATGCAGTTTGATTCTTTCTTGTTGACTTGCTAAAGCTTAGAATTAGCATAAAGCTTAGTATTACAAGAAATGTACCATCAGATCATGTGCATGAGTCATGATGATTCTATCGATAGATTAGTAATTGAGATCAAAACATTTCTGGCATCTTGTACTGTCTTTGTTACGTGTACGCTTATTCATTCAGTTCGCACAATGTTTAGCCTTAAAATCCGTCTTAGATCATTAAGGACTATATGATGTTATCATCAAATAGTAGACAAGATCGATTTGTTGCGCACATTAAGTTGTATATTCAACCACATTATTCATGCTCTAACAATAGCTTTGAAAATACTACAAATGACAAAAATGTTTCAAAGTGCTGTTTGTAATAAGACTGCTGCTATACGAGTACTTTATGATTGAATTCAACATTATTCATGTTTCATTTTCACTACCAGGTAGAACTGTGGCCATCGCTCCAGTCGAGGGAAATGAATTTTGTCCTTTTCCTGCACGAATAAAGATAAAATCCAACATGAAATTCAGACGAACCACTTTACAGTCTGCCTTCTGTTGCTTGCACACGTTTATTGTCTATTGCCAGTTCCTGAATTTTCCATTGTAGGTGTGGTTTAGATTCAACAGGGATGAAAGATGGGGTTTGAAAGAAATAGTCTTTATTTTCAACGCAACCACTCTTGAATAATACGGTGAATTCTACATATCAAAATATTAGGTTACATTTTGTTTATATTCCAAGTGTAACGTTACCTAAATGCAGGTGCCCTGACAAAAAGACGGGTACGCCACGTGACCGTCGGGCTAACTCATCCTTTGGAGTTTGGTACAGCTCGTCGCACTGCCCTCTGTTTATCAACTACAAGACCCCTACAATATACATGCAAGTACCTTATGGTAGCCTCTATCAGGCATATCGGGAAAATAGTAGAAATTGGCCAAATAGACAGATAGAACATGCCAGGTTGCAAACTGTACTCCCGGCAAGCCAGCTAGCTCCTCTCCACTTGAACAATTTCTACCCTTTTGCCAGCGGCCTATGGGGCCTGGGAAAAGGTTAACTTAATTGATCTCTATGGGTGATAACATTAATTGTTTAACGCCTCTAATGCCTGATCATTCAATTTGGTAATTGTATCCCTCCCCTCTAATGAAGTTTAGCCTTAATTCATATCGAAACGGAAACATGATAATGGAAATAATGGAAAAGGTGTGAAATATGGAATGTTTTGTTTAATAGGGTTTCGTAAAACCTGAACGATCACACGATAGCAAAACATCTCCGTCGAAGATCCTGCTTGCTATTGTATTGGTAGATATTGTGTTTTCTCCTCAGAGCAGTATATTCTGCTAGCTACTGGTCCATGTTGTGTTTTCCCCTAGATCCTCAGAGCTTGACGACAGCCTTGCCAATGTTCTCTCCAACAAGCATCCCGATGAAAGCTTTGGGCATGTTTTCAAAACCTTCGCTCACGTGTTCCCTGTACTTGATCTTTCCCTGGGGTATAACAAAGGGGGTGAAGTAAATGGCAATGTGCCCACCTCTTAGAAAGGAACTTGTCTTGCGTTGCGTTGATGTTATACTTCATACTATGGAGATTCGTCCAAAATAAGGAAATTGTGTTGATCATATATAAGTAGTATTTATCAGGTGATTTCAAACTCCTATCCAACTTAAAGGTACTTACCAAATGGCAGTAGATATTGTCCAAATAATGCTCAGCATTTGAAATACTGTGATAAAATCGCCCAAGTGCACAACTACTAGTATTCAGTGAAGAGATTTGTGATGTAATGTAATGGTGAGACATGATCACATACCTCTTTGATCCATTGCATCATTTGTGCCTTCCCCTGCGGCCATTGGTCCAGCCAGCGACTAACGACAAATCCAATCAAAGTCAGCTGCTTACCTTGGATTGCCTTATATGGAAAGGCTCCTAGAAACAGACGATCTTTGTCAGGCAATTGTCACTCCGGATGTTTCGAGTTTTCATTTTACACTGCAACTTTGATTAACTATATTGTATTAATCTTTTCTTGTGATTTGTAGTTTATCTTCATGAATAATAAGAAACCGAATATGTTAAATCCACTAAACCCACTTTTGGTTCATTTGCCCTATATTCAATATTGCCTACGTCTGATCTGAAACCCAAGGTACAACATCCTAATAATCTTTCAGATTGTATAAGGCTCACTCTCAGTGTTTGACGCCTGTTTTTACTGCAACATTTGGTACATCTTTATAGAATTACACTTCCAAGGAAGTAGAACAAAACCCATTGCAGAGGACCAAGAAAGGGTCGTTACGATCATCCTATAATGAAAGTCGGTCTATCACGTAGTCCCCGCTTATACTACGGTCCCATTTCCAATCCGGGGTCTGCGAAAACGAAAAAAAAGCATATAAATAAAATACACAGTATATGGCTAGGAGTTTTTTACGACTTTGTTGTCTTTTATATCATATTTATCTTTCCCACAAGCTGCCCGACCGGGCCCCCGATTAGAAATGGGACTGTATCATAATGCCATGGTCCCATTTACCAATCCGGGGCCGGGCAGCTTGTGGAAACGAAACATATCATATAAAAGACAACAAAAGCGTAAAAAATACTCCTAACCATATCTTGTGTAATCATTGATATGCATCTTTCATTTTTCGTTTTCGCAAACAGCCCGGCGGGGCCCCGGATTGGAAATGGGACCGTAGCATTACCCTTGCTGGAGGGGTCCTTATCATTGTAAGTTGAGATGCCGCCAACGATGGCCACACGTCCGAACAGGTTCATGTGGCTCAGCACGGTTGTGGTAAAATCTCCTCCCACCTGCCAAAACGACGGTCACAGTAATGAATAAGGTTCATGAGAGTGGTTTTCTGTAACCTACAAAAGCATTTTTGAATTTTTTTTAAAAATTTCAAATCTGTATTGTGTGACTTTCTACGAACTTTTTGCGATCTATAGAAATGTGATTATTATGGAAATGTATATAGCTTGGTATGCAACAGTGACCGCTGGGGGGGGGGGGAGGTAGCAAAGCTATGCAAGGCTGGATATAAGGCTGAAGAATTCAATACAAAAATGTGATTACAATATGGATATTGTATTTTGTCACAATAAAGATGTCAGATCTCTTAAATTGCATCTATTTTACATTTGTTAAATATGGCGCAGAACTTATACTATAATTTCATCATGTTAGGCGTTGCACCTTTTGGTAGTGTTTTTACAATGAAACCGTTCTTATTCGTACAAACTATTAACGATCGATCACATTCAGACTTACATTGTCAAAGTAACAGTCAATCCCATTGGGTGCCGCCTCCTTCAGAGCTGCGTCCAATGAAGACACAGTTTTGTAGTTGAAGGCGGCATCAAAGCCGAGTTCCTTCAGCCAGGCCACCTTGGCGTCACTTCCGGCAGAGCCAACTGCCCTGCAGCCCTGGGTAAGTTTATCATTATCTATTACACTTTATACCAGCCAAAAACCCTGTTATCACCTCTTACCAATAAAGTAGATCTGCAGCAACTCAATGACAGTATGATGTTCTTCATTGTTACGAGGGTCTGTGCTTTTTGCCTGATACTCGTAAGACATATGTGAATAAAATAAGATAGATCTATTATACTAGTTTGCGATTAAAATGATTTTTGAACCATTGCGCCTTTTGAAACGTCTGCCTTTTTTCATTATTTTGCAATAAAAATACATCGTAGCATAATGTAAATTTCACACGGCGGAAAAATTACCTTGATCTTAGCTATTTGTCCCACAATGCTCCCTGTAGCGCCTGCGGCTGCGTTGACAAAGACCGTTTCCCCTTCCTTGGCTTCCAAACACTTCAGCAGGCCAAAGTAGGCAGTCAAGCTGAAAGAAAAACGCAAAATAAAGCTTTGCAACAGCGCTTACAACGAGATTTTGACGCTACAAAGTTCCAGGTACGTGTAGTCTTACCCGGGTATCCCGACGGCTCCCAGCAGGAGAGACAGCGGCAGGTCCTTCGGGTAGTCTGCCGGGGCCTTCCGCGGGGGGTCCTGATTCTCGGTATCCAGCACAGCGTGGGTGCGCCAGCCATACTGGTGAACAATGACGGTGCCCACTGGGAAGTCTGAACTCTTCGACTCGGCCACGCTAACAACGGGTAAATAAATAAATGGACGTATGTTCATGAGACAATATTTGTGCTTTCAATGTCATTCAAGTGAAATGTATATCTTGAGGTCAGTACGGTACACGTTAAATGATTTATTACATAATTGATACTGATAACAGTAAAGAATAGATGAATTTGTAAATGACCTCTCCCATGACATTTGAAATTGAACCTGGCTGGGTATGTTGAAATGTTACTGGCAAGACGAATTGCACCCAATGCAAAGATATTTGCAAGTGATAACGAGCATATAAAGTGACATTGTTTTAAGAAATGTAAAAATTAATCAATGCCGACATACAAAATGATTTTCTTCACTCACCGTGCACAGCACTCCCCAACCATGGTCACGCCTTCAGACAAGCGTCGACTGAGTGTCCTAAAAGTTGATTTGATAAGTTGATATCTAGCCATGATAAAGATATCAATCACAGGCGTTTATTGTGTGGAAAACACACCTCTCTTTCGGGTGCAGCCAGATTTTGTCTGCTTAAGGCTCTTTGGAAACTATAAGGACATGATTGCTGATAAATTCAAGTATTTGTTTTTACAATGCATGACTTGCAATTGTGGATATATTTTCATTATTTGATAGATGTTACGTATCTATCATATTTCAACAGCTAGTAGTAGAAGCCCATAGAATCTATCATTTTGTACCATCTTAGCGGATGAGGTATGCATAATTTCTATACTTACCGCATGTACGGATCGACGCTGCTAAAGATTGACGCCACGAGGATTTCTGGTCAACATATCAAGAAAACGAAAGGCGTGTTATATTTATCATGTGCACAGTCTAATCATTTTCAAGCTTGTGTGCTGGTAAAAGGATCCATGGTTACATTATGTGTGCAACAATTCTCAGCTCATATCCGGACGATGAACACGCTTTCGCCGTTACTGTAGACGGTGCGGGGCGCGTTTGGTACAGCAGTACTCACGAGACTCTGTTCGGTGTAACGTTAAGTTTGTTTATTTAGGTTGTACTATTGCCTTAAGGTAGACGAGCATACTGGCTTTTAGGTCAGCCTTGTCGGGTATCTAGGTCAACCGTCAGACAAACGTTTATAGTTCACGTAAACGTAGAAACGGTATACGGTCAGTTACCGCAGCAGATTGCCTGACCTAAATATCCAACAGTTTGTGGTGACTTATCATCTGATGATTTAGAAACAGACTTGCAAGGAGAACAGTACAGCTCGAATAACAGAGAATTGATCGAATGCAGTCCTTCTCACGGTTCTGCACCCCTCACGCCCTCTCTTCTTCACCCTGTCTCCCCTCTCCGTCTTACCACCATCCTTCAGCTCTGGCGTCTCCTCTTCAACCAGTTGAAAGTCCGACTCCTTCGGCAGCCCGTCAAAGTGGCGCGCGAACACAAATCTTTTGGACTTCACCATATTTACCACAGATTTGAAAAGCCTTGACACACATTCAGGACCTTCCTTTGACCTTTGCCCCCTACTACTAGCCATTCAGTACACGGTTTGCACTTAGGAGCATGGCGTTCTAACTTGCAAGTTAGGAGCATGGCGTTCTAACTTGCATAACCCATATAAAATATACACCGATGTTCACATTCACCTAACTTTAATGTTGATTTGATTATATGGATGACATGCGCGCGCGAATCAATTTTCGTCCGTTTCCAAAATAAAGCGTTTTCGGCCATACTGTAAATGAAGAATCTATATTTTGGTATATCATAATCTGTGTGTTTAGTTTCGTTTATCCTTCCTGACCATGTAGACTTCATAATGAAGCTGCCTTTTTTTGACAAACTTTTTATTTTCATTCGCACGCTCGCATCAGCTTTGATATCCCAAGACGATGTCATCCATATGATCATATCAACATATGTCATATCTGTGCACATAGTAGAAGCACGACTGTCTCCTTTGCGTAACTACATTTCATCTCGCCTGCCTTGAAGAACCGGTTTTCTGATTCCCAACCTGCTTACGTCTGAACTCTGACCCCGCCATTACTTAAAGCAAAAAGAACACAAAAGCGCTTGTTTCTGTGTTTATGACTCGACGGAATCGGAATCTGTGGTTTGCTACGCCTGGGCCTACCATCATGCTTAAGTACTACGTGTCTTAAACAATGACTACAGCTATTACACTGTGCAATGTTTGTAGTGTGAGTCCTCTGGAATTAAAGCATGGTAAGAGTATAAGATTTGTTGTCAACTGTCGTGTCGGTACGTATGGTATATTTGTTGCGTCTCCATGATGATTTTGACCGAGCGCTATTAATATATATACTAATACAATAACACGATGTATGTTATATTGTTTTAGGTTGACCTTCAAATACCATGTCAACGTCTAATCTGCATGACCCCCCTGACGGTGGTTGGGGCTGGATGGTGGTGGTTGGTGGGTTCATTGTGAACGGCTGCGCGGCGGGGACGTTCCGATCTCTGGGAGTGTTGTTCCTGGCTTTCCGCCAGCAGTTTGGCGCCAGCTCCGCGGAGACGGCGTGGGTAACCTCTATCATGATGTGCGTCATGTTCCTATTAGGTAAGTTTGAGATTATTACCTCCGCCAAGAAGGTTATGTTTCTGGTAGTGTCTGTATGTGTGTATGCTTGTGTGTACGTTTGTATGTGGATGGGCAGCATAACTCGAGAATGTCTGGATGGATTTTTTTTTGGTATGTGAGTAGGTCTTGATGAGACCTCAAAATTATTAGGTTTTGGCCCCCTAGTATTCTTCATGTAATATGTTATTCTATGGTGTTATGCATTCATAAAATCAAGCCTTGGCCAATACTAAATAAGCGGCAACTTAAACAGACAGTGGATGAATAGTAGATAAATGATAGTTTCAACAACAGCTATTTTTGGCGTTTCAACAACGTGTTGAAAGTGCAAAATACACCATATGTGATATAGAGATTAAAACACAATAAATTTGTCGAGTATTCGTAGTATTCGTATAAATCAGTACCACGAGCTTATGTTACAGTTATGGAACACTGATATTATCCCACACCCATTATAGCACCGTTTGCCACTGCCCTGGCCAGCACAGTTGGGTCTCGTCCCATCATCATGCTGGGCGGGGTGCTCAGTGCAGCAGGCTGCATCATCGGTGCATTTGCAAGTCGAGTGTACCACCTATACTTGGCCTTAGGGTGTCTGACAGGTACGGTTACGACATTACAGTAATACTTATTACACTTGTTAATCTTCGCTCTAAACAGGAGTGTGTGAACTGTGAAGAAATATTGGCTCACGTCACTGAATCCGTTTGAATGACGTCGGAGTCCAAGAGCGCATACTCGACTCTAAGTTATGCTCTTGTTTACTGTCATTTTCCTGCAGGCTAAAGCTCTTATGACTTAAAGATGTTCCATTTACCCGCTCAACTACTCTTCTTCATTCTTGGTGTTAAATGTGTAAGCATCATCAAATGTAAATAACAGTAAAAATACCTAGAATACTGAAACTCGTATGAAGCAATTGATATGGTTTCATATGACACCGTATGGGTCAAGATTAGTGACAACTTGTTTATTCCATCTATCCACACAGGTTTGGGATGCGCTCTCACGGTCAGTCCTATGATGGCGATACTTGGGCAGTATTTCTCCAGACGACGGGCAGTGGCCAATAGCCTTGCCCTGCTCGGCGCCAGCATCACGTCCATGACGCTTCCATTGTTGTTTCAGTACCTGCTGGACGAATATGGTCTGAAAGGTGCCTTGCTCATTCTAGGAGGCGTTATGCTGCAGGTGATCGTTGCTGGAGCGTTAGTTAGGCCACTGGAACTTCACAGGAATGAAACTGAAGCGAGCTCGGGGAAGTTTCAAATCAACACCGATGACGCCATAATGGAAACGAGATCTGCAGCTGTTGTCCGATTTTTCAGGAAACTATGGGCAGACATGGACTTCAAACTGGTGAAGATTAGATCTGTGGCCTTTTACTTGACGTCGCTGTTTCTACTGGCCTTTAGCCTTATCGTCCCGTCCATGTACATTGTTCCACGTGCAAGATATCTCCAGATTGAGGACTACAAGGCAGCCTCTCTGCTCACGATGTGCTCTATTGCAGACGTGGTAGGTCGACTGTCAGTAGGAGCCATCCCAGATACTCCATATTTTACCCGACTGGACCAGTTTGGACTAAGCCTATGCTTGCTGGGACTAACCAATCTTGTCTGTCCGCTGGCCATAACGTACCCTGGACTGATAGCCTACGCCGTAGCACACGGACTCTTCTATGGTGCTTTCATCCCCACTTCATTTACCTGTCTGGCTGAACTGGTCGGGCCCAAACGTCTGCCGGGCGCCGTCGGTCTCTACATGTTGGTGCAAGGTTTCGCCTCGTTAACCGGACCACCTTTCGCAGGTAGATATATTTGTTCTTCAATCAATGCCTCTCAATCAATTCCTATATCAAAAATTATACTTTGTTTAATTCTTTATAGAAAGAGTAGCTTCTATGGTGTTTGAAAGAATCGTTTGCTTTCTAAGCCCTGAATTTTTCGCCTGACTTCACTGGATTTCATCGATCATGACCTATAATTCCTTTCGCAGGTTGGCTGTACGACCGAACAGGCAGTTATGACGCCACGTTCCTACAAGCAGGTGTCTGTTTCCTGCTAGCTGGACTCATGCCCTTTATTCTGCGCTTCACGAAAAGGAAAACGGAAGAAGCTGGCGACAAGTTGGAAGACGATGCGCACTCTGTGACATTTGAGAGAGAAACCGCCACCTTATTGTTCGTTATACGTGAAACTACTCTATGAGTATGAGCATGTAAATTTCTATCTCACAGTAATCCACAGCTATATATCAATGACAGTGTACATAATGGATAATGTAAAGAAAAATCATATTGATAGGACGGCATCCCGTTAATAGCCTCCTTATGAAGGCTTATCGCATCTTCACCTTCATTGCTTTACTACAAAAAGGTTTACCAACCTCAATTGCCTTAACACAATCAGGCCGAAATGCCAGCTTTTTTCCCAAAAGCACTTGTTTCGTCTCCTTCCTTGTACTTATTACCATGGGCAGGGCCCTTGTTTGCTGAAGACGGCTAAACAATGGATTAACCACCTTGATTTCCCCACTATCTTAACCCTATCCAGACTGGGGGGGGGGGGGGGGGCTAAAAGTGCCCGCGGCAACTTTGACATCGTATTACTGCCAAACGATGAATGCTACGACTACCAAACTTGGTGACTTTTCCTAAAATTTTGTTGGGAACAATTTTATACTAATAGTTAAAGTTTATCATTTTTCATGTTGCCATAGCAACGGGTTTCTGACAGGCATTTTATGCAAAAATCAGAAATTTTTTGAAAACAATGATATTTCTCAGGTTTTCTTGCACAACTACACTAGTTTTCCTACATGTATAACATTATATGTAATTAGATGTAACTTTCCTGATTTAATATTCATAATTTATGCTAATTTGATGACGTAATCAGTCAAAATCCAAGATGGCGGACTATATCACTATTTCAGGTATCAGCAGGCTTTTTTGCCTTTAAAATCGTCAATACCTGACATTTTCTTTATCAGAAACATTTGGATTAACGTTTCTAGTCTATTTTCAGTATCCTTTGGGGTCATAAGTGGAAAAAAAGGATTTTTAAAAATTTCAAAATGGCCGATCCAAGATGGCGGATCCCAAGGGATCGCTAACAACACATGACGTCACTCTATGGCGTCATTTTGACGTCAACGTACTTACCATTGACGTTGTATGCCTTGCATACCTTAAAATGAATAATACAAACCGTTTTGTTTAATACCTTTAGATATTACGGGAATTCCCTATTTAGCCAATAAAATCACATCGATGACGTCATAATTACGTCATATTACGTCATAACGTCACTAAAATTACAGGAATTATAAAATTTGACGTGAATATCACTCCCTGCAAATTTTGTGATGATACATCATACCGTTCGGAAATTATGAGGGGGGGGCCGAAACAGCCCCCCCCCCCCCCCCGTCCCAGATATACCAAAAAAGCCCAGTCTGGATAGGGTTAAAGGCATCCAGGGCATTTTCTGAGGCTTGAAACTTGAATTGAAAAACTCCAATTTCTAGACTTTCCTACACATTATAAGTTTCAATAACACTATACCATCACATATCGATATTAAAGGAGCAAAGATACGATGTCGTTGTGTGGTACGAGCTGATAGAAAATCCAAGCCCTAATAGACTGATCCTGACTGTCAGCGGTTCGACCAATGAGAGGGTGACTGCATGTCCGTCAAATATTTGCATTTTTATGTTTTAATTTTGCACTTCTACGTTCTGACGGAGGTGGGCGGGACTATGGTGTCTATGGTATTTACAGTAGGCGCGTGAAACTAAAAGGTCACCATGTAGATTGTTTTTGTGCCGCTTTTGGACATTTTTGATATGAAATCATCACGCAAATGTGGTAAACAGTGGCATTAAATGTCGATTTCACAAAGATTACAGCAAGTAGAATATTTCTAGTTTTTAAGCCTCATAAAATGCTCTGGGTGCCTTTAACAGGTTTACTTATCGGCAGGATAGTAAGTCAGGTGAACCTAAACAGACGTGACGTCAACAATCACAGTTCCCCAGAGAAAAGAGACGCCAGAGTTGAAGGATGGCGATATTACACTGGGGTGACTAGCCGGCGCGGGGTGGGGGGGGGGGATGGTCGTTCAACTGATAAGGTCTTCACTCATATGCTAATCCGCAGGCTGCTCATCCGCTTTTGCTAGATATATGCGATGTTATAGGCTATAGCCTCACTGCATGTAGTAAAAGCAGATGATCAATCTCCAGGGTATTGCCTATAAACACCTTGCTACATGGTGGAGTTCTACACACAGTTTGAAATTGGTGCCCGCGAGTAAGCCACTCCAGTGACTGGTAATAATCCCAAAGGTCATGGTTTTAATTTTTACGACGTTTGCTACTGGCCAAGAAACAATGGATTCAGCGTATATCTTTCCATGACTACATAAGATTTTAGCTTGAAATCTGCGTGTCATTGCATGATTCCGCAAAGGTGCCTGGTTTGAATGTGCCGCGCAACCAGGCCGCGCAGGTACCCCAGATGATCATGCATATAAGGCTTTGTTCTCTTTTTTGGTCATGATCAGTCAGTCTTTAACTTATTACCATATACAGGGCCTCTGTTTGCCTACTGGTTCAATCATTAACACGGTAGTAAGTCAGGTGGGCTTAAACTGACGTCGCGATAATAGTTTATGCAGGCGTCAGTCAGAAGTGCCAGTCACAGCTTGTACGTTTGGAACACTCACACACACGCTTGTAACCTGCGGCATCAAGAGCGAAAATGGTGAAGTCCAAAAGATTTATCTTTGCGCGCCAATTTGACGGGGCGCCGAAGGAGTCTGACTTTCAGCTGGTGGAAGAGGAGACGCCAGAGCTGAAGGATGGCGGTAAGATGGGGGTCAGTGACCGGGTGGGGAGGGGGGCAACTGAGGAGGGCTGCATTGAAGTAATGTGATAGTCTGCTTTACTACATGGTGTAATCAAGGTAACCTCCTTGGTGTAATAGAGTCAGGCCACGCCACAGTCTGCATATAGCTAGTAGCATAGCTAGCTAGTAGCATAGACATTTCTCAAAGAAACCACCGCAAGTCAATCAGAGGGAAACTTTCAGGTATCGAATTAATGTAACTGGGTCAGCAGTCACATTCGCTACATGCCGTGCCAAGGAGGTTGAACATTTCCCTTGCCTGTATCCTATATAGAAATCGCTGTGTCATAGCCACATCGGCAGAAATCACTTTGTCGCAACTAGGGGCCGAAGGGCGTGACTACATTCTGTAATGGGGTGTGTGGCAATGAAATTCAAGCTTAAGTTGCTTTAAATTGGCTTCATGCAGACTGTTCGCGGGGTCATATAGGGGTCACCTGAATATTGCCATGTCATAGCCAAGAGGTCACACAAAGTCCATCGGCAGAATTACGATTTGTCATGACCAAGGGTCGCGGGCGTGCCCATTAAACTGCTGTAAATCTGTTACAGCGTGTGATTGTATCAACAGCCATCAACGTCACGTATGAGCTCACTCTACTGTGCCAAATCAAAGGGTCCTTACAGGGGGTGGGGGGTCGGCATTGCAAACGTACATGAATGGGTGTGTCACGATTGGGGCAGCTGCAGGGGAGCTGCTGCGTAGTTACTTAGTACACGGGGTAACTTTGTAATCTCCCATAATTCTAAACCGTTACTAATTGATTAAATGAAGTTGACTGTGGCTATACTCCACACTTCAATGTCTTCATGATCGGGTCAGTCATTGCTGAGATAGATCCTTCTGCAATGTATAAAAAAATGTTCATTACCCTTTTCTCCAGAAATTCTTGTTGAGTCACTCTTCAACAGCGTCGACCCGTACATGAGGTAGGTATCAACCATAGATCATTGTGTTTGTGGAGTTCGATGTTAAAACAAGTGAGAAAATACAATACTTCGATGCGTAATCGCAAAAAAAATCAAAGGACTGAATACGAAGAGTTATATTTTGTTAAGAAGAATTAAATCCCCAAGCATAAGAAATTAAAATTTCCAAGCAGATGTAAGGGTCCGATTGGTTTTACAGATTAGATTTTCAGAAAATGTTACGACTATCTGAAATTAGTACTGAGGGCGGAACCTTACATCTACTACAGAGATCAGAAAACGCTTACTATGTCTTACAGCCAACTCAGCACGTAACGTTTAATCATTTATTCCTATCAATCTGCTGCTGGTATGTTACGCCGAAAGGCGGTTATACCGGCTAATATATAGATACAGAATCTGGATCTTAGTAATAGCGCACCTGCATCGAAAAATTAGGGTTATGATAATTAGGGTTATAATAATATGTGGGAGAGATGCTAGTTCGTAGCTTTCCTTTTTCCATTTTTATCATTTTTGTATTTTCAGGGCTTATACTAGGCAGCTGCCCACGGGTATAACCATGATCGGGGAAGGATGCGGTCGGTAAGTGGAGCAAATATTTCGTACTCCGTCTATATGACATCAAAGACTTAATACATTTCTTAACATAATTAATTTAAACTAAACAAATTACCCAGTTATATCTGTATGGTGAGCTTGATGGCGGGTTGTCGCCTTGGGCAGGCCGCTTAATGTTTGTGAATATGGGAAAAAATTTTGGGACCGAGAAAAATCGGTCGCCATGGCCAGGTGGTGGGGTTGAAGAGGTGGTCGTCTAGGCAGGTTTGACTGTACTGAAATATAAACTGCAGACACACACCAGACCTAATCTGGCTGGCTGATAGGAATTTTGCACCGTGGAGATCTGCTTGGAGACCAAGACCAACAAACACATATAGGCCGACAACAATACCTCCGTTTCCAAAGGTATAAAAATTGTATAATTACATTTACAATACCGGGCTCACGCCATCTCTCCCGTTACCAGAGTGATTGAATCCAAGAGCTCCGATTTCCCAGTGGGCACTGTCATCATGGGCCGTTATGGCTGGTGCACCCACACCGTGCTGGACACCAAGAGTAAGGACCCAATGAATGTGATCCGGAAGGCCCCGGCAGACTACCCGAAGGACCTGCCGCAGTCTCTCCTACTGGGAGCCGTCGGGATGCCTGGGTGAGAGTAGCTACTATTTTTTAGGGATGGGGATTGGAGTAGCTTGGCGTAGCCTGTGTTTACACAATCTCTCGCTGGCTGAGGCCAATGGGGCGGTAACAGTCGGGCCGACCGCTAGGAGCGCGATTTAGTCGGGCCATGGACTCGAGTAGGTTCGTTGATTTGTCTATACTGTTTTCTTGTTGTTCTTCCAGGATGACTGCCTTGTTGGGTTTGACGAAGTTGTGTGAACCCAAGGAGGGGGAGACGGTCTTTGTCAACGGGGCCGCGGGTGCTGTCGGGAGCATTGTAGGCCAAATAGCTAAGATCAAGGTAACTTGTCTACACCGTTAAATACACATTAATAGTGCTGTGTGTTTTATGAATTAACGAAACGCCCGGTTAAAAATTTTGCTATCAGCCAAGAAAAAAAAAAGAGATCAACATGAGTGATTTTACCCAGGGCTGCAGGGCGGTTGGCTCTGCCGGAAGTGACGCCAAGGTGGCCTGGCTGAAGGAACTCGGCTTTGATGCCGCCTTCAACTACAAAACTGTGTCTTCATTGGACGCGGCTCTGAAGGAGGCGGCACCCAATGGGATTGACTGTTACTTTGACAATGTAAGTCACAACGAACTAGACTTTTGTGACTTACATAAGGACGACATTGATATCGTCATAACTAACATTCTGCAACAAGTAATACATTGTTCAGATCAAGGAGGTTCAGATCGATGGTGCATGTATCTGAGCTCGAAAAGGCTCTCCCTCAAATGTATAATCATGTGTCTAATTGTGTCATTTGCACAGCAACGTTAAGAAATGACCTGTCTGTTTTGTAGCACCTTTGTAAAGCAGAATGATACATGGTTGATTGCCAACAGTTACATCAATCTTTACCCGCGTTTGTCACAACATGTCCGCAGGTGGGAGCAGACTTCAGCAGCACCGTGCTGAACCACATGAACCTGTTCGGACGCATGGCCATCTGTGGCAGCATCTCAACTTACAACGACAAAGAGCCGGCCAAGGGTAAGCCAAGCGTGGACTTGTGATAGACAGTTCTACATCATTTTTATTGCTTGAAGAATTCCGTGAACGTGAATTTCACTTCTTGAAACCGGCGACACAGTGTCAACGGCCATCAGACGAATTTGTTGATCGCTAGAGGGTCACAGAATTTAAAATCGCCAGGCGAGTCGAGCGCGAGCATACTTTTCCCCAGAAAAAGCACCATATTACATTGGACTGGGCTTAATGACCTGCTAACATCAGCTAATCACAAATATTGTGGGGGAGGATCGAGATGACACCGGCCGTATTGCTCCGAAAATATTCTTGTGAGCTCGCAGACTGGTTTGTCGGGGTAAGATACTTTCCTGCTGGGTGACGTAGACGTAAGGAAGCACGATATAACATTCCCCGAGTAGAGTGTTTACATGCACACATACGTACAGCTTAATGTAAAACATATTCTATTTCCAGGTCCCTACCCGTTCGTGACGATCCTGTTCAAGCAGTTGACCGTCACTGGGTTCATCGTCACTCGCTGGCTGAACGAATGGCCGAAGGGAATGGATCAAATGGTGCAGTGGATCAAAGAGGTAGGTACCTCATGACGTCAGCAGACCACAATTTCTATTTTTCATTTAACTATTTACTGCACATTTACATGGCGGTGCTTTATAAGACTTAGTGCTTTACGTAACTCAAAGTGTCCCCAATAGAGAAAAAAAAACAGTCATGTAAATCATGCTTCAAACTGATACACATTCAGTGCATTATACAAAAGGTATGTCAAATATCAGTATTGAAGTGTCCGCTGATTTGATGTCGACATTGCTTCCCAATCACCCAAATGTCAGCGTGCCTCGGTCTGTATACGTATTTGTGTTACTCGATCAAACAATCGTTTTGTCGAACGATGGTAATCATACTACATCAGACAAGTAACGGTTAGAACTAAGTAAATCTTGCTCCATTGCGGTGAATTTCCATAAGCCCATCTCTTTTGTTATACCCCAGGGAAAGATAAAGTATCGGGAACACGTGACCGAAGGTTTCGAAAACATGCCCAAGGCTTTCATCGGGATGCTTGCGGGAGAGAACACCGGCAAGGCCGTCGTCAAGCTCTGAGGATCTAGGGGAAAACACAACATGGACCAGTAGCCAGCAG
The DNA here is from genome assembly GCA_035149815.1 of Branchiostoma lanceolatum. Taxonomy (NCBI): domain Eukaryota; kingdom Metazoa; phylum Chordata; class Leptocardii; order Amphioxiformes; family Branchiostomatidae; genus Branchiostoma; species Branchiostoma lanceolatum. The sequence goes on along the minus strand of CM068868.1, from coordinate 10,415,672 downwards.
AATATACAAAATAGATATTTAGCTATTAAATGATGTATAAAGCTGCCGAGAAAGACATCTAGTCTTGAAATTAAATCATAGGAAAAAGTATTTCGATCGATTTTATTGACTTTTTCCCTGTTCCTTCCTTTTCTTAGTTAACTTTGCAGAAAGTGACAACAGAGATAGAAACATGAACAACCATAACGTGTAATCACCTCGATTATGATTTATCTCTGATGATTAATTCATTCTTCCCCCGCACCATCCCCGAGTGGAACGCCCTGCCTGGCGCTGTTGTTACGGCTCCCACATTTGAGTCATTCCGCGCCAGGCTGGAGGCCTGCCCGCCTTAGCCTGGGACCTCTTCCCCCCCCCCCTACTTTCCCCCTCGCGGGGTTATCTGGGGGTAATTGATGTTGATTGATTAATCAGAAAAGTAGATGAATAACGAGTCATCTTTAAACATTTGCTACATCTCACACCTTTGTCTACCTACTAGTCTAAATGGTTTACTAATTAACACCACGATAGTAAATCAGGTGGACTTTGCGATCATAGTTCATTCAAGCATTCGGAAGTGGAGCACTAGCAAGTAGTGCGTCTGAAAAGCGTCAAATTTGTACTCTCTGGCACCAAGAGCGAATATGGTGAAGTCCAAAAGATTTATCTTTGCGCGCCACTTTGACGGGCTGCCGAAGGAGTCTGACTTTCAGCTGGTAGAAGAAGAGACCCCAGAGCTGAAGGATGGCGGTAAGGCGGCTGCATGGCCGGGGTGGGGAGTGGGAGTGGGTGAACTGAGAAGCACTGTATGCAATTCATAGTCTGCGTTTCTACAGGGTGTAATACGGTAGCTATAAATCATTGAAATACAGACTCTATGGTGGAATCACCTATAAAAATCATAAAACGAGGCATTGTAGCCAAGTAAACACACAAAGTTCATCGATCACAGAAATGGGTTTCTGATGACCACACCAATTTTAATCAAATCCGCTCACATTACAGTAGGTCCTGAGACTCCTGACAATAGGTGATCGGGGGTTGCAGATGATATTTGCCAAAGTATGGGTAGGGAGGCAACTAAGGGGGCTGCAGTATAGTACTACGTACCTGGGGGTAACTGATGATTCTAAACCGGTACATTAAATCAAGCGGACGGGGACTGTATTGTCGATCCCTTCACTCTCCCAAATTCCTACAGAAACGTACACCATAGGGTCCTCCGGGGCGCATTCCATACGTTGTGAATTATCTCCAGGTAGGGAAATGAAACGTACGCAAACATCACGAGATATACAGTCACCGTTACTAGACAACATGTCCTGGTGAGCTCAGGGAAGCGAAATTAAGACTGGGTGTTATGTGTTATGATGGGTTATGACCAGAGGAAAAGCCTATGATACAGAAAGTTCAATGCACTCCTGAATGAGTCCCCTAACCCTAACCTTACCCCGCCAGTAACCAGCCCACCAAACGCCCTCTCATCCACACTTCGATGATTAATGATCGGGTCAATCATTGCTGAATATGCTAACAAAATATTTCTGTGGTGCAATCAGTGGTGCTGTCACTTTCCAATCACTCTCCTGCTGATATGTCCTCCTACAATGTATAAACAATTTTCCATTACTTTTTCGCCAGAAATTTTTGTTGAGTCACTCTTCAACAGCGTCGACCCTTACATGCGGTATGTATTTGTAGCCCTGTATTTGTAGATGTTGATATCAAAACAAGAGAGAAGAAATCACTAGTTTAACACATATTAATCGGCGTAAAACAATATCAAACAACTGAACTACGTAGAGTCATCTTTGAAAAAAGATTAAATCCCTAAGCAGATGTAAGGGTCAGATTGTTTTTTTACAGCCATTTTTTTCGATAGTAGATTTCTAAAAATAGTAGACTGGAACCATACATCTGCTTGGAGATAAAACGTCAAAACTTTCGGAGTCAGCAGAGAAGGGGCAGAGAAGCCAAATGAACCTTAGGAATAGCGTGTCTGTTGTATTCTATTGCAAAATAGCTTATAGAATCCCACGTGACTAGTTTGATTCTATAAATATGACAGATACATGTCGTAGCTTTACTATGTTTATCATTTGAGTCTTCAGACCATATACGAGACAGTTGCCAACGGGTATAACCATGATCGGGGAAGGATGCGGACGGTAAGTGGAGCAGAGATTTTGTACTTCGTATATGTGACATCAAAAGCTCGGTGTAATTCATTTAAACTAAACAAACAGCATTTTACTCAGTTCCAATATATATTTTACACGGTCAGCTTGATACAGACTGTATAGTTTTTATCATCAGCAGAATATGATAATCGGATGTGACTTACCCGAGCAGAAATCTAGATTACTGTACAACACATCTAGAAATTTAAAGCCTTGGGGATAAAACAAAGAAGTAGAAAAAGCAATTTGTCGAAATACTGTGGAATAAAAGAAAACTCCGCAAGCATATGTGCTTCACTTTGTTAGCAAAAATATAATACAAATCAGAACAAAATATATTTTGGCGTGTGCTATGCCATCACATCTAAAATTGTATAATGATATTTACACTATCGGGCGCACTACACACATCTCTCCCGTCATTAGAGTGATCGAGTCCAAAAGTACAGACTTCCCAGTGGGCACTGTCATCATGAACCAGTATGGCTGGTGTAGCTACGCCGTGATAGACGTCAACAAGCGGGACCCCCAGAATCCCCTCCGGAAGGCCCCGGCAGACTACCCGAAGGACCTGCCGCTGTCTCTCCTGCTGGGAGCCGTCGGGATGACTGGGTGAGAGTAGCAATGTTTTTTATTTGTAGGTTCCAAGATACATTGATCAGTGCCATTTAAGTCGGATAACGATAGCCAAAGGACTTGCGAAGAATATTGTATATTCATACATCACCTTCCCATGACTTTGCTGCATGGGTTGTGAGTAGCATAGAATCAATTCTATTCTAGATCCAAAAATCCTGTGTGTTTTGTATACACATATGTGTGTATATCAATAAGAAAAAATAACTTTTTGTTCCTTTTTTCAGCATGACTGCCTACTTTGGCTTGACGAAGTTGTGTGAACCCAAGGAGGGGGAGACGGTCTTTGTCAACGGGGCCGCGGGTGCTGTCGGGAGTATTGTAGGCCAAATAGCTAAGATCAAGGTAACTTGTCTACAAAGTCAAATACATTGATATGTATTGTTAAAAAAAAACTCCCGACTATAAGACAAATGGAAAGAAATCTGAAAAAGAAATCAACAGGTGTGACATTTTGATTTTTACTAGGGCTGCAGGGCGGTTGGCTCTGCCGGAAGTGACGCCAAGGTGGCCTGGCTGAAGGAACTCGGCTTTGATGCCGCCTTCAACTACAAAACTGTGTCTTTTGCGTTATACAGACTACCTGGTTTGAATGTGCCGCGCAACCAGGCGCAGGTACCCATCATGCCTTCCGCACTCATGATATAATGCTTTGTTCTTTTTTTGTCATGATCAGTCAGTCTTTAACTTATTATCATATACAGGGCCTCTGTTTGCCTACTGGTTAGATTATTACCACGGTAGTATAGCTGGTTAGTCAGGTGGGCTTAAACTGACGTCACGATAATAGTTTATGCAGGCATCAGTCAGAAGTGCCAGTACTCACGGCTCACGGTACGTTTGGAACACTCACACGCTTGTAACCTGCGGCATCAAGGGCGAATATGGTGAAGTCCAAAAGATTTATCTTTGCGTGCCAATTTGACGGGCTGCCGAAGGAGTCGGACTTTCAGCTGGTGGAAGAGGAGACGGCAGAGCTGAAGGATGGCGGTAAGATGGGAGTCAGTGACCGGGTGGGGAGGGGGGCAACTGGGGAGGGATGCAAGTGATCTGATAGTCTGCTTTACTACATGGTCATCGTTGAGAAATGTTTGTGCTACTATGTGCAGACTGTGGCGTGGCCTGACTCTATTACACCAGGAGGTCTGCACATAGTAGCATAGACATTTCTCAAAGAAACCACCGCAAGTCAATCAGAGGGAAACGTTCAGGGATCTAATTAATGTAACTGGGTCAGCAGTCACATTCGCTACATGCCGTGCGAGTAACGCCTTGAACTGGACAAATTCTGATTTGTTTACAGACATGACTGGGGGTATAAAGTTAGCTGCCATAATAGCTTTTACACATGGTATAGTGGAATGTTCTTGACGTTATCAATTTCAAGCTAATTTGGCTTCTTACAGACTATGTTTGATCAAATAGGGGTCACCTGTACCAAGGAGGTTGAAAATTTCCCTTGCCTGTATAGAAATCGCTGTGTCATAGCCAAGAGCCCACAAAAGCTCATCGGCAGAAAACGCTTTGTCGCAACTAGTTGCCGAGCGGCGTGACTACAGTCTGTAATGGGGTGTGTGGCAATGAAATTCAAACTTAAGTTGCTTTACTGATTGGCTTCATGCAGACTGTACGCTGGGTCATATAGGGGTCACCTGAATATATTGCCATGTCATAGCCAAGAGGTCACACAAATAGACTCTACCAGTCTCCCCCGGTCGCTGGGAAAATAGTAGAAATTGGCCAAATAGAGTCAAATGTTTGAAGGGAGTTGGCTACGGAGAGAGGGTCAAATTCGCAACCGAGGAATTTGACCCTCTCTCCGTAGCCAACTCCCTTCAAACATTTGACTCTATTTGGCCAATTTCTACTATTTTCCCAGCGACCGGGGGAGACTGGTAGAGTCTATCACACAAAGTCCATCGGCAGAATTACGATTTGTCATGACCAAGGATCGTGGGCGTGCCCATTAAACAGCTGTAAAAGTGATTGTATCAACAGCCATCAACGTCACGTATGAGCTCACTCTACGGTGCCAAATCGAAGGGTCCTTACAGGGGGTAGGGGTGTGTGTGTCGGTATTGCAAATCATTTAAATAGTCAACGTATATGAATGGGTGTGTATTGGGGCAACTGCAGGGGAGCTGCTGCGTAGTTACTTAGTACTCGGGGTAACTTTGCAGCTCGCAGCTCAGCTCAGCTCGCAGCTCTCTCCCATAGCTTAGTCAGCCGTCGGGGCAGCATAGGTTTCTGTAAAGGCTCTCCACTGCTGGCGGTCTTCCGCCAGTCTGGTTGACTGAATGACCGGTCCACTCCTTTGCAGTCTCTCTTAATTCTAAACCGTTACTAATTGATTAAATGAAGTTGACTGTGGCTATATTGCGGATCCCTTCACTCTCTCAAATCGCTTAAAACACGCCACTATAGCACATACAGTACATCCAGCTAGGAAGATAACACGTACGCAAACGTTACCAGTCACTGCTACTAGGCATAGTGTCTTTGCGAAGTGAAACGAAGAGAAGGAGAAGGACTTGGGAGGGCGATAAATGTTAGGCCAGAAGAGGCGAAAAGAGTTACAAGCGCTCCTAAATGAGTCCTCTGGTCCTACCGCGTTCGCTATCCTCCACACTTCAATGCCTTCAATGATCGGGTCAACTATTGCTGAGATAGATCCTCCTGCAATGTATAAAAAAATGTTCATTACCCTTTTCTCCAGAAATTCTTGTTGAGTCACTCTTCAACAGCGTCGACCCGTACATGAGGTAGGTATCAACCACAGATCATTGTGTTTGTGGAGTTCGATGTTAAAACAATTGAGAAAATACAATACTTCGATACATAATCGCAAAAAAAATCAAAGGACTGAAGACGAAGAGTTATATTTTGTTAAGAAGAATTAAATCCCCAAGCATAAGAAATTAAAATTTCCAAGCAGATGTAAGGGTCCGATTGGTTTTACAGATTAGATTTTCAGAAAATGTTACGACTATCTGAAATTAGTAGGGCGGAACCTTACATCTACTACAGAGATCGGAAAACGCTTACTATGTCTTACAGCCAACTCAGCACGTAACGTTTAATCATTTATTCCTATCAATCTGCTGCTGGTATGTTACGCCGAAAGGCGGTTATACCGGCTAATATATAGATACAGAATCTGGATCTTAGTAATAGCGCACCTGCATGAAAAATTAGGGTTATGATAATTAGGGTTATAATAATATGTGGGAGAGATGCTAGTTCGTAGCTTTCCTTTTTTTCATTTTTATCATTTTTGTATTTTCAGGGCTTATACTAGGCAGCTGCCCACGGGTATAACCATGATCGGGGAAGGATGCGGTCGGTAAGTGGAGCAAATATTTCGTACTCCGTCTATATGACATCAAAGACTTTATACATTTCTTAACATAATTAATTTAAACTAAACAAATTACCCAGTTATATCTGTATGGTGAGCTTGATGGCGGGTGGTCGCCTTGGGCAGGCCGCTTAATGTTTGTGAATATGGGAAAAAATTTTGGGACCGAGAAAAATCGGTCGCCATGGCCAGGTGGTGGGGTTGAAGAGGTGGTCGTCTAGGCAGGTTTGACTGTACTGAAATATAAACTGCAGACACACACCAGACCTAATCTGGCTGGCTGATAGGAATTTTGCACCGTGGAGATCTGCTTGGAGACCAAGACCAACAAACACATATAGGCCAACAACAATACCTCCGTTTCCAAAGGTATAAAAATTGTATAATTACATTTACAATACCGGGCTCACGCCATCTCTCCCGTTACCAGAGTGATTGAATCCAAGAGCTCCGATTTCCCAGTGGGCACTGTCATCATGGGCCGTTATGGCTGGTGCACCCACACCGTGCTGGACACCAAGAGTAAGGACCCAATGAATGTGATCCGGAAGGCCCCGGCAGACTACCCGAAGGACCTGCCGCAGTCTCTCCTACTGGGAGCCGTCGGGATGCCTGGGTGAGAGTAGCTACTATTTTTAGGGATGGGGATTGGAGCAGCTTGGGCGTAGCCTGTGTTTACACAATTTCTCGCTGGCTGAGGTCAATGGGGCGGTAACAGTCGGGCCGGCTGCTAGGAGCGCGATTTAGTCGGGCCATGGACTCGAGTAGGTTCTTTGATGCATTTGTCTATACTGTTTTCTTGTTGTTCTTCCAGGATGACTGCCTTGTTGGGTTTGACGAAGTTGTGTGAACCCAAGGAGGGGGAGACGGTCTTTGTCAACGGGGCCGCGGGTGCTGTCGGGAGCATTGTAGGCCAAATAGCTAAGATCAAGGTAACTTGTCTTCACCGTTAAATACACATTAATAGTGCTGTGTGTTTTATGAATTAACGAAACGCCCGGTTGAAAATTTTGCTATCAGCCAAGAAAAAAAAAGAGATCAACATGAGTGATTTTACCCAGGGCTGCAGGGCGGTTGGCTCTGCCGGAAGTGACGCCAAGGTGGCCTGGCTGAAGGAACTCGGCTTTGATGCCGCCTTCAACTACAAAACTGTGTCTTCATTGGACGCAGCTCTGAAGGAGGCGGCACCCAATGGGATTGACTGTTACTTTGACAATGTAAGTCACAACGAACTAGACTTTTGCGACTTATATAAGGACGACATATATATCGTCATAACGAACATTCTGCAACAAGTAATACATTGTTCAGATCAAGGAGGTTCAGATCGATGGTGCATGTATCTGAGCTCGAAAAGGCTCTCCCTCAAATGTATAATCATGTGTCTAATTGTGTCATTTGCACAGCAACGTTAAGAAATGACCTGTCTGTTTTGTAGCACCTTTGTAAAGCAGAATGATACAGGCTTGATTGCCAACAGTTACATCAATCTTTACCCGCGTTGGTCACAATGTCCGCAGGTTGGAGCAGACTTCAGCAGCACCGTGCTGAACCACATGAACCTGTTCGGACGCATGGCCATCTGTGGCAGCATCTCAACTTACAACGACAAAGAGCCGGCTAAGGGTAAGCCAAGCGTGGACTTGTGATAGACAGTTCTACATCATTTTTATTGCTTGAAGAATTCCGTGAACGTGAATTTCACTTCTTGAAACCGGCGACACAGTGTCGACGGCCATCAGTCGAATTTGTTGATCGCTAGAAGGTCACAGAATTTCAAATCGCCAGGCGAGTCGAGCGCGAGCATACTTTTCCCCGGAAAAAGCACCATATCACATTGAACTGGGCTTGATGACCTGCTAACATCAGCTTATCTCTAAATACTAAATATTGTTTGGGGATCGAGATGACACCGGCCGTATTGCTCCGAAAATGTTCTCGTGAGCTCGCAGACTGGTTTGTCGGGGTAAGATACTTTCCTGCTGTGTGACGTAGGCGAAAGGAAGTACGATATAAAATACCCCGAGTAAAGTGTTTACATGCACACATACGTACAGCTTACTGTAGAACATATTCTATTTCCAGGTCCCTACCCATTCATGACGATCCTGTCCAAGCAGATGACCGTCACTGGGTTCATCGTCACTCGCTGGATGAACGAATGGCCGAAGGGGATGACTCAAATAGTGCAGTGGATCAAAGCGGTAAGTCTCTCATGACGTCAGCAGACCACCATTTCTATTTTTCATTTAACTATTTATTGATAACTGCACATTTACATGGCAGTACTTTATAAGACTTAGTTCTTTACGTAACTCAAAGTGTCCCCAATAGAGCAAAAAAACAGTCATGTAAATCATGCTTCAAACTGATACACATTCAGTGCATTATACAAAAGGTATGTCAAATATCAGTATTGAAGTGTCCGCTGATTTGATGTCGACATTGCTTCCCAATCACCCAAATGTCAGCGTGCCTCGGTCTGTATACGTATTTGTGATACTCGATCAAACAATCGTTTTGTCGAACGATGGTAATCATAGTAACGGTCAGAACTAAGTTTTCTTGCTTCATTGCGATGTATTTCCATCAGCCCATCTCGTTTGTCATACCCCAGGGAAAGATCAAGTACCGGGAACACGTGACCGAAGGTTTCGAAAACATGCCCAAAGCTTTCATCGGGATGCTTGTGGGAGAGAACACCGGCAAGGCTGTCGTCAAGCTCTGAGGATCTAGGGGAAAACACAACATGGACCAGTAGCCAGCAGAATATACAAAATAGATATTTAGCTATTAACTGATGTATAAAGCTGCCGAGAAAGACATCTAGTCTTGAAATTAAATCATAGGAAAAAGTGTTTCGATCGATGTTATTGACTTTTTCCCTGTTCCTTCCATTTCTTAGTTAACTTTGCAGAAAGTGACAACAGAGATAGAAACATGAACAACCATAACGTTTAATCACCTCGATTATGATTTATCTCTGATGATTAATTCATTCTTCCCCCGCACCATCCCCGAGTGGAACGCCCTGCCTGGCGCTGTTGTTACGGCTCCCACAATTGAGTCATTCCGCGCCAGGCTGGAGGCCTGCCCGCCTTAGCCTGGGACCTCCTCCCCCCCCTACTTTCCCCCTCGCGGGGTTATTTGGGGGTAATTGATGTTGATTGATTAATCAGAAAAGTAGATGAATAACGAGTCATCTTTAAACATTTGCTGCACCTCACACCTTTGTCTACCTACTAGTCTAAATGGTTTACTAATTAACACCACGATAGTAAATCAGGTGGACTTTGCGATCATAGTTCATTCAAGCATTCGGAAGTGGAGCACTAGCAAGCAGTGCGTCTGAAAAGCGTAAAAATTTGTACTCTCTGGCACGAAGAGCGAATATGGTGAAGTCCAAAAGATTTATCTTTGCGCGCCACTTTGACGGGCTGCCGAAGGAGTCGGACTTTCAGCTGGTAGAAGAAGAGACCCCAGAGCTGAAGGATGGCGGTAAGGCGGCTGCATGGCCGGGGTGGGGAGGGGGAGGGGGTGAACTGAGAAGCACTGTATGCAATTCATAGTCTGCGTTTCTACAGGGTGTAATACGGTAGCTATAAATCATTGAAATACAGACTCTATGATGGAATCACCTATAAAAATCATAAAACGAGGCATTGTAGCCAAGTAAACACACAAAGTTCATCGATCACAGAAATGGGTTTCTGATGACCACACCAATTTTAATCAAATCCGCTCACATTACAGTAGGTCCTGAGACTCCTGACAATAGGTGATCGGGGGTTGCAGATGATATTTGCCAAAGTATGGGTAGGGAGGCAACTAAGGGGGCTGCAGTATAGTACTACGTACCTGGGGGTAACTGATGATTCTAAACCGGTACATTAAATCAAGCGGACGGGGACTGTATTGTCGATCCCTTCACTCTCCCAAATTCCTACAGAAACGTACACCATAGGGTCCTCCGGGCGCATTCCATACGTTGTGAATTATCTCCAGGTAGGGAAATGAAACGTACGCAAACATCACGAGATATACAGTCACCGTTACTAGACAACATGTCCTGGTGAGCTCAGGGAAGTGAAATTAAGACTGGGTGTTATGTGTTATGATGTGTTTTGACAGACCAGAGGAAAAGCCTATGATACAGAAAGTTCAATGCACTCCTGAATGAGTCCCCTAACCCTAACCCTACCCCGCCCCTAACCAGCCGGCCAAACGCCCTCTCATCCACACTTCGATGATTAATGATCGGGTCAATCATTGCCGAATATGCTAACAAAATATTTCTGTGGTGCAGTAATCGGTGCTGTCACATTTCAATCACTCTCCCGCTGATATTTCCTCCTACAATGTATAAACAATTTTCCATTACTTTTTCGCCAGAGATTCTTGTTGAGTCACTCTTCAACAGCGTCGACCCTTACATGCGGTATGTATTTGTAGCCCTGTATTTGTAGATGTTGATATCAAAACAAGAGAGAAGAAATCTCTAGCTTAACACATATTAATCGGTGTAAAACAATATCAAGCAACTGAACTACGCAGAGTCATGTTTGAAAAAAGATTAAATCCCCAAGCTGATGTAAGGGTCAGATTTTTTTTTACAGCCGTTTTTTTTTCGATAGTAGATTTCTAAAAATAGTAGACCGGAACCATACATCTGCTAAGACGTCAAAACTTTCGGAGTCAAGGGCAGACAAGCCAAATGAATCTTAGGAATAGCGTGTCTGTTGTATTCTATTGCAAAATAGCTTATAGAATCGCACGTGACTAGTTTGATTCTATAAATATGACAGATATATGTTCGGACGCATGGCTTTATATCTATGTTTATCATTTGAGTCTAAACAAAGCAGCATTTCATTCAGTTCCAATATATATTTTACACGGTCAGCTTGATACAGACTGTACAGTTTTCATCATCAGTAGAATATGATAATCGGATGCGACTTACCCGAGCAGAAATCTAGATTACTGTACAACACATCTAGAAATTTCAAGCCTTGGGGAGAAAACAATGAAGTAGAAAAAGCAATTTGTCGAAATACTGTGGAATAAAAGAAAACTCCACAAGCATATGTGCTTCACTTTGTTAACAAAAATATCATACAGATCAGAACAAAATATATTTTGGCGTGTGCTATGCCTTCACATCTAAAATTGTATAATGATATTTACACTATCGGGTGCACCACACACATCTCTCCCGTCATTAGAGTGATCGAGTCCAAAAGTTCAGACTTCCCAGTGGGCACTGTCATCATGAACCAGTATGGCTGGTGCAGCCACGCCGTGATAGACGTCAACAAGCGGGACCCCCAGAATCCCCTCCGGAAGGCCCCGGCAGACTACCCGAAGGACCTGCCGCTGTCTCTCCTGCTGGGAGCCGTCGGGATGACTGGGTGAGAGTAGCAATGTTTTTTTATTTGTAGGTTCCAAGATACATTGATCAGTGCCATTAAAGTCAGATAACGATAGTCATAGGACTTGCGAAAAATATTGTATATTCATACATCACCTTCCCATGACTTTGCTGCATGGGTTGTGAGTAGCATAGAATCAATTCTATTCTAGATCCAAAAATCCTGTGTGTTTTGTATACACATATGTGTGTATATCAATATTAAGTAAAAATAACTTTTTGTTCCTTTTTCAGCATGACTGCCTATTTTGGTTTGACGAAGTTGTGTGAACCCAAGGAGGGGGAGACGGTCTTTGTCAACGGGGCCGCGGGTGCTGTCGGGAGTATTGTAGGCCAAATAGCTAAGATCAAGGTAACTTGTCTACAAATTTGAATACATTTGTATATATAGTAGGCGTGCTGTGTTTTTTTTTTCATCAAAGACTCCCGGATATAAGACGGTTATAAATTGTCAAATGGAAAGAAATATGAAGAAAAGATCAACAAGATTGACATTTTGACTAGGGCTGCAGGGCGGTTGGCTCTGCCGGAAGTGACGCCAAGGTGGCCTGGCTGAAGGAACTCGGCTTTGATGCCGCCTTCAACTACAAAACTGTGTCTTCATTGGACGCGGCTCTGAAGGAGGCGGCACCCAATGGGATTGACTGTTACTTTGACAATGTAAGTCACAACGACGTAGACGTTTTTAAAATGACGTCACCGACGACGTCACAGCGAACCTAGGCCTTCCGCAACCAAATATTCATCATCATCAGAGCTAGCTTTCAAATTTGACAAAAGAAGCTTAAGCTTGTGGCACAGTTTTCAGACCGTTGGTCGACGAAACTGAGCCCCACTCTATGTATAATTATGTTTCTAATGGTTTGATTTGAACAGCAACATGTCTGTTTTGTAAGGAAACATATTAATGATATAGTATTGAGTGCGAACAATCTTCACCTGCGCTTGTCACAATGTCCGCAGGTGGGAGCAGACTTCAGCAGCACCGTACTGAACCACATGAACCTGTTCGGACGCATGGCCGTCTGTGGCAGCATCTCAACCTACCACGACAACGAACCGGCCAAGGGTAAGCCAAGCGTGGACTTGTGATAGACAGTTCTACATCATTTCTTTTGCTTTAAGCATGGATTCCGGTCTCCTAGGTATCCAATGTGTTCGAAAGCCACCGCGAAAACCGCGAACAAAAAACCACCGCGAACATTTCTGCATTTTATTTGTTTGTTTATGTCGTTTGTTTATTGTTTCGCACATGTACAAGTATTTTAAAACATAGAAATACAGGGCAAATAAATATGCAAGGGGGGCCAGAAGCCTAGTTGGCTTTTCGTGGGCCTCCCCTCGAAACTTAACAATAGGAATCATACCATGAATTGTACATAACTCAAAACTAAGCAAAATTAACAATAGAAAATAAGTTAGACTTATATCATAAATCCTAATAGATGAACAGATACGAGGCAATACAAAATTAAGTCTATGGTATTAAACATGATGATAAGGTGCACTAATATTATCAATGCTAATCATAATTATAAATAGATATAAGAAATAGATAAAAATTAAAACATATTAATTATCAAACACTAATAATCAAATATCAAAGGAAAAAGGAAAACATTTGCAGTGCTTCCCTGGGTTGTTAAGTGTTTGATATTCTATTTCCAGGTCCGTACCCGTTCGTGACGATCCTGTCCAAGCAGCTGTCCCTCAGGGGGTTTAAGGTCCCTCGCTGGTTCAACGAATGGCCGAAGGGAATGGATCAAATGGTGCAGTGGATCACAGAGGTAGGTGCCTCATGACGTCAGCAGTCCGCCATATTATTTGCTATTTACTGCACAGTTGAATATTATAAATATATCGATTGCAGTACTTCATAAGTGTTTTACGTATCACAAAAAACCAAACATGTAAATTATGATGCCAACTTATACATACATACAATGCATTGTACAAAAGCACGTCAAACGTCTGTGTTAAAATGTCGGCTGATTTTACTTTACTTCTCAACTCAACTCTAGTCTGAACTAAATAAGCCTTGCTTCATTACTATTTTCACTATCCCTACTCTATTTGTTGTACCCCAGGGAAAGATCAAGTACAGGGAACACGTGACCGAAGGTTTTGAAAACATGCCCAAAGCTTTCATCGGCATGTTTGTGGGAGAGAACACCGGCAAGGCTGTGGTCAAGCTCCAAGGAGAAAACGCGTGGCTATAACATGTAGCTATAGCCAGCTTGATCTATAGCTAATATAGAAAAGCTATACCTAATACAAAGGTTACTCAAGCAACTGGACAAGTTTTGAAAACGGCCAGACGTTTCAGACAGCATCTGCTGTCTTTCCTCAGGGACCGAGTTTGTGGATGCTGTCTGGAACGTATGCAAGAGCTGTTTAGCTTCGAAGCCATGGATTAAGCTGAACATGTCGAGAAGAACATAATGTCTTAAGATTAAATGATATTGAAACAAAAATTGAGCTTGTCATTCTTGCACAATATATTTGATTGTCTGTGCCCTATGGCAACGACGCAAAAATGCAACACATTCACGTAATTATTACAGACGCTACGAAAGGCCAACATTTTATTAATCAACAACCAATATATACATGTTACATATGTCTTTAACGATAACACATGTTGGTACTTGTCTTGACAACCCAATTTATCACATCATTATATTTTTTCCACGAAATGATTTAAACATGAAATGTTTATGCATTTAGAAAAAACAACAACTACAAAACACTTAGAACACAACTGCATGGGTAATGTTATCTTTTTCCGAACATACAACGCAAATGCCATGGAAAGCATCCATCATACAAAGGCTCATCAACATTTATGCTGCCGTTTAAACTTTAACTATTGTTTTAAAATGAAGTTTACAAAAGACTTGCCTGCACTATAATTGATAAGCCTTTTACCGCAGTTTGTTAAGACGGGAACAACACCGGGTATCATCCTCCGCATACAGTCACAAACACGAAGGAGTGTTAACATATTTTGAGAGAGTTGACAAACAAACGATCTACTGTCAATGCAAAAATGCTCGCAGTGGTTTTATGTTCGCGGTTTTCTCGCGCGGTAAACCTTTCGCCGCAAACTTACAAAACTAACCGCGAATATTTGTGCCCTCTTACCCCCTGTCTACTATTGTCTCAAACGCGAACTTAAAACCACCGCGAACACTCCATTTTTTCCCGACCGCGAAATTAAAACCACGCGAACTTAAATGCATTTACAGTATTTGCACTTATCTTACAAACAGTGTCTAGTTAGGACGCGAATACAGAGCTACAGGAAGAGTCAGGAACATGCAGCTAAAGTACAGCACAAAACACAGCCTGTCCAGCACGCGCGACAGCAGCATCCACTCGCTTTCCTCCTCACGATCACTGCTGTCCCCCTCCTCACTCTTACCCAGCCACGTGTTCAGCTTGTGCAGGGTGCTCTGGGTGGCCGCCAGGGTGTTCTGGATCCGCCACATCACGGTGTTGATGCTCACCAAGATCTTCATCAGGTTCATGCGCCTGCGCGGTTCCTCCTCTAGGTTGAACCTGTCTACAGTAAAGGACGGCATCCGTTCTGTAGGTGAGGCGATGGTGGGAGCGATGTTGTTGAGTGTAGGAGGTTCCTCCTGCCTCCTGGTTGGCAGAAAGTGACAGCAGATATGTAGAGGAGCATACGTAACATCTTAGTTCTTACTACGTCTCATATCTTTTTTCAAAAATAGATGATGGTTGATTGGGAAAGTGGATGAATAATGAACTTCATTGGAGTATACAACATCGGTAGCAATCTTCCAGAAATCAACGTTCAAGTTAAGAGAACCATTAACGACGTCGTTTGAAATTTCTAAGGAGCCAGCCTTTTTTTCCCAGACTCTTTAACTATTTCTTCCAAGGAGACAGATACAAGGTACAATTAAAGTGAATTAAATCTAAAAGAACGTTTTCGCACTTGGTCATGAAATTAAATGTTTTGAGAGTAGCTGACCTGCACTTCTTGCTGAGATCCCCCAGAAGCAAGGCCATGGCACAGTACTTCAGGAACACCGTCCTGGCCCAGGGCGGCAGCTTCCCCTCCCGACCGGACAGCGAGATGACCACGGCAGTGGCCAACATGAACACTCCCATCAGGATGATGGCCGTGATGGTCAAAATGCCTGGATGGGAAGCCGTGTCAATACCTATATTATCTTTTACTGTCGGTATGTATGTATCCTAGATGTACCCATCCATCTTAATCTCCAAGCAGATGTTGCAACTAAGATGTTTGAGGGGTGGAGAATTGTTCAGTTTTCTGACAGTTCTGTAACCTAATGAAGAGGAATGTCAGAAAAAAATAGAAAGCTGGTCAGAAAACCTTCTGCTTGGAGATAAATCTAGCTAAGTTAATCACGCACACCTATGTAATCATTAAGTTGAGAAAAAAAACAGTTATCAAGTTTGACAAATTACCCAGCAACGGGAAGGTGGCGCTTCTCGGCAGGAAGTCGTTGATGACCACCAGGGACACGAACATGGACAGCAGGATGCTCATGCCGTAGGACAGCCGGTCCCCCTTGTCGATGGGCACGCAGAACATGATTCCCATCAGCACCACCAGGACGATGGACGGGGACACCGTGGTGCACATGTGGTACAGGGAGTTCCTCTGGAGCTGGAGTTCCACGCATGCCTAGAGCAAAAAGCATTGATGTTGATACTGGTTGTAGGTAAACACCTAGCAATCGGTGCCTTGGCTTTGTAGCGATGCATTCCATGATTTATCCACACACGCTTTTGTTTACTGATCTCTTTCAGACAGTGAGTACGGATAAATGTGCTGGCCAAGAATAACTTTTCTTTTCGTCATCTTGATTTATTACATTTCACCTCAGTCCTACTAAAGAGGGGCCCTGGATATATCAATTTTCCTGACTACAGACTTTTCTCTCTTCTGCCGCCTTTTCTGAAGGCGACATCACATCTTTACGGTTTCCTGTACCTCAGCACAGTGCTGTGGTTGGTCCATCTAAGTAAAGTAAGAGGTACTCATACCGAATTGTTGTCGACACGTAAGCTGTAGACGACGTCCCACTCTCCACGTTTGAGGCGTCTATGCTGATGACACGTGATGACGTCATCGCCGATGTCGTCCAGCTCAGCGCAGACGAAGACCTCGTTGGACCGGAAGTCACCCCTGATGCACACGTGACACGTCATGTTGTCGAACGGGAAGAGGAAGTGGTCCAGGATACAGGTCGTGACGAGGATGGTTTCTATGGTGTGTGATAATGATAACGTTTTTCTGCATTACTGTACATATCTGTGGGCGTAAGTCTGCTGTTTTGGTACAAGAAAGATGAGCAGGTAAAGCGGCTAAAGCGGCTTGGCAGTGTAAGAGATCACATTTATGCCAGCTTCCAGTTACAGTATTTACTTTTCAATGGAAGGCATTAGATATAAGGGTTTATCTTATGCTATGGTCCCATTTCCAAAGCGGGGCCCGGCCGGGCAGCTTGTGGGAACGAAAAAATATGATATAAAAGACAACAATAGACACAAAACGTGAAAAAGTACTCCTAACCATATATTGTGTATTTTCTTGATATGCAGTTTTTATTTTTCGTTTTCCCAAACAGCCCGGCCGGCCCTGCTGTGGAAATGGGATCGTAGCATTACTCGTTAACAAGAACATTTAATTATTGTCCTTATCGAGACGAAAATTTGAAACGTTCCAAACTAGCTGACTCAATGTGTGTGTCTATGTTTTTGGTTTGTTGGTTTGCTTGTCTCGGTGTGTACCCGAGTTTGTTCCCACTGGCACTGGCCTGGGTAGCCGGTGGAGACCTGGGTAGAGGTTCGGCTGCTGAGTTGTTACTAGAGACTGGCAAGGTGCGGAAGTGAGTGGGAAGATGACCGCAAAGATAAAACCTGTCGGAGTGCCAGGAAGTATAGGAAGTACAGGCCAGAGGGGGTAAAGCTAGTTAACTCTGTGTTTAATACTTCATACCTATGGTCCAGGTCACCTCGCCGGTGTGAGACATCTCAAGGTCGTCCTCAGGGAACCCAAGAAACTGCTGATCGGCGCTGAAAGGTGTATACATGTATGTGTTACTGGTTAGATACTGTCAACTTGAATCTGCGTTTATCATACATGTGTCCTTAAAAGCTTCGGTTTTTCACGCCATTCATTTTTTAAAGCGTTGTGATTATGTTGTCATATATACTCCAATTGATACATCGCAATTAGAATGATTCATTGTCATTGAGAAAGCTTACTATTAATAACAAAATGTCAACAAAATAACAAGCGCACATGCGTGTCGTAAGTAGAACAAGACAAAGTACGTTACTGAAGGGGTGGCTATGTATTTGATCAGCATGCTAGCATGCAATGATGCCTTCCATTGTGTAAATCTAGTAGGTATGACAGGTTGGATACAAGGTACCTTCCACGAAGCTTAATTTTTGGTGTCCAGATTTTGTCATGTTCCACAAAAACTTTTGTGAGATCGTACAGGGTGTTTACCCATTTCAGTCTGATGTCATACCATTTCTGCTCATAAAACAAATGAATGAAATAATGAAACAAGTAGCAGAAATACTAGTAGTCAATGAAATATATGAAAAGATCAAATATTTTCAGCAATATGGATGGACTACTTGACTAACAATGCCTGACGAAAACAGGTTGATTGAAATTATTTCCTCTGGTATTTTACGATATTAAGTACACATCAAATACGCCAAATTACACTGTAGAAAATCAAAAATATTCTGAATGGAGCTTAAACTGTAAATGCCAACACAATAGAATCCACTGCTCACCGAGTCACGTGTCTCATCTGCATAACGTGACGTCACAGAAGCGGTGAATTGTTCACTCCTTGACAAAGACTGTAGCTGATCAGTCGAAAATTTGGGTAAGTCCAATTTATTGTGTTGGCATTTACAGTTTAAACTCCATTCAGAATGACTTCTACCAACACAGATGAACTTTCAAGTGAAAATCACAAATATGTTGCTGCCTTTTGTTGCATATTAATAGAAATTTTGTCAAACAATGTTCAATGCTCAATGATTGCATACAAGTGGTTACAGCCAATATAGGTGAATGTATGACTGCCCTTACCAGATCTATGCGGGCTGCTGTTGTGATGGACTCGCCTGGCTCATCCTGTAAAGAGATACATGTACATTCTATTAGTTACAGTGCAATAGCATTTTATCCACATCACCTTTATTGTTCATATATTGTTATCTAAGTTAAATTGTTGATGTGTGCAGATATATTGGTGAGAGGGTACAAAACTGAAAACGATCGAAAACACAAAAAATCATCGTAAATGGAAGAGGATCTACGGCAGTATGTATATCAACTTGAGAACTTGTACTCTTTTGATGTATTGCTGGCATCCAGTCCATGCCCGTAGACAGGATTTTGAATGGGGGGTTCTTTTTAATTTTCCAGGGACCAGCGAGCGCCGCAGGCGCGAGCTTCCTAGGGGGGTCCGGGGGTATGCCCCCCCCCCCCCCCCCACCCCGGGAAATTTTACAATTTGAACCTTCTGATATGGCATTTCCTGTGTTTTTGAGAGGATTTCAAAGGAAGAAATGAGAGACAAAGTTAGCAGTTTTTCTAGGATTTCAGCTCCGTTGGTGATACAAATAGATCCACCTTGAAAAAAAACCCTTGGACGTTAAAAAGTGGACCCTTGAGCGTTTCAATTTCTAAGAATTGAAACTTCTGAATGGGCATTTCCTGTGTTTTTGAGAGAATTTCAGAGGAAAAACCAGAGAAAAAGTTTTTTCTAGGATCTTAGCCTCAGTGGCATTGCTGGTGATACAAATAAGTCCACCTTGAAAAAAATCTTGAACATTAAAAAGTGGACCTTCAAGCCTGTGAAAGTGGACCTTCAAGCCACTGGGGGGTTCGTCCGAACCCCCCGAACCCCCCCCCCCCCTGGCTACGGGCATGCAGTCGTGAAAGAAAACTCCCACTGACTGCGGATAAATTAAACTCACCAGATTAATGATGTCGTCAATGCTGGCTGCCACGGTGATGTTCAGACCGTTCCCCCCTGGAGGGGGCAGGTTCGGACTTATGGAACTCTTTTCAAACTTGTCAACCAACAGCTTTGTCCTGGGATCCTCTAAGATGCAAAATTATATAAAAGCATAGATTAATCTCCAATACACCTGTATAGACAATGCAAAAAATGAAGCATATTTTAAACAAGACCACAGCAACACGCTCAAAACATGTCTAAATGGAGACATCAAAGCCACATATAAAACCACCACCCTAGTACCATATACAATGTAACAGACTAATCATTCATTGTTGTTGTGGCTGCCGTCCCTATACTTCCGACAAGACCGTAACAACACGCTCATCACATTCCACGTCAAAATCAATACATCATAACTCAATATAGGTTTTGCTATCGCAAAACGTCAACACTTTCCATTATACACCACTGGCATTATGGGATACAAAATGGCGGCGCCCTTAGACTGAAAATGGCGGCGCCCATACAAAAATCCAACCGAGCCAATATGCTAAATTACAGGAAGTCATCCATTTGGAGCATTTTGACAAAAAAAACTGATATAAAACAAATGTGAGTTTAGCCTTAACCTGTGCAGGTGGGTAATTCCAGTTCCCACTCCGCTTCGTGGTTGCACTCGATCTCCGGAGCCCCGCGAAGGGTGTACCCTCCCTCACAGCTGTACGTCACCTTCTCTCCCGGCCAGTAGAAGGTTCGGACAGGTTCGCGAAGCGTGCGTCGATGGACACCGCGATCCTTGCAGACTTGGTCTACGGATAAAAGATGGTCGATAGAACATGTAAGAAGGATTGCAAAGCTAAGCGTCTGACTGTTAGGAAAGGAACAAAAAGGAAAGGTTGAATTGACTCTGACGACCAAATGTAATTCGATTTAGAAAGTTAGGAAGATTGTGTTGGTTGGCTTCTAACCATACACAACAACTCACAAACACACACATTCACACACACACAAACACACACACACGCGCGCGCGCGCGCGCGCGCACACACACACACATGTACATACACACACGCATACACGCGAGAATGGAGAATACACGCATAGTGTTTTGAAAACAGAAGACGATACATCGAAAAAAAACAGTATGTCCTCCACAATAAGAATGTAACGTTTGCAATGATCTTACTGTCACAAGGAGGGATATCACAGTACTCCCAGTTGCCCGTGGTCTGTACATTACACCAGGGCCTCTCGGCTTCGTCGGGGTTGCGACAGTAGTTCTCCTCCAGGTTGGCCCATTTGTAGGCCTCTACCTCATACGCTCGCGTGTTCCACTGAAGGCAGGGGCGTCCCGTGACAGTTACGCTCACAGTTCCTCTATAGTTCAGTCCTTTTCCTCGGTAGCAGCCTGATGATAATGATACATCAAGATACATCATTCTATGGATTACTGTAAATGCATTTAAATTCGCGTGGTTATTATTTCGCGGTAGTGAGAAAATGGAGTGTTCGCGGTGGTTTTAAGTTCGCGTTTGAAGCAACAGTAGCGCTATCAGTCACAGGTGTGCAAAAATTTCGTGGTGGTTTTAAGTTCGCTCTGAAAGTTCACCTCGAACATAAAACCACCGCGAATATTTCTGCATTTACGGTATTGTAGGGTCAAACATAGACAATCGTCGCCTTGCAATCTTAGCACAATGTCTGCATTCAATATGTACATAGCCTGGGTTAGAATCGAGATTAAACTAAGTCTTACATGTACGTTAGAAACAAGGAAACTAAACAGCTATGCTAAATCAAAGCGCGTTAATATCAGTGTTTAAGAAAAAACTGCTGACCTTGTGATATGGGCCCGGGGTAACAGTGTTGGGAAGCAAACACTGAGCAGTCAGGGAGGACGGCTGTCCACTCAGGCTCATTAGCACAGTTTAGCTTCAGTTCCTCGCACCAAGATTGGCAGGGGGCATACTTGCTTCCCGAACATGGGCTGACAACCATGTAGCATAAGAACTCACTTAGCTGCGAGTAGAAAACAGAAAAGGACATAGATTTAAGCAAAGTCTGTTAAAGATAAGCAGGAAGCACATGTGCATTAAACAAGACGACGGTACAAAGGCTGTATAAAGGATGTATGTAGAGAACGTGATCTACTACTTTGTATCCTCATCGCTAAATACGTTATCTATACCTGTTTTGTACAAGAAATCAAAACCAATTTTCAATACTTAAAAAAACTAAATGAAATATGCCAATATATGACTACGCGACAATTATCCCTTCGAAGTTTTTGCTAGAAGTTTTTGTTACATTTACATTTGTATAACATTTTTTTACCTTTCCTCACATGCAGTATCGTATAGACTCTCTATTTGATTTATGTTTATGTATTTATGTATTTACTGAACAAAGCTTTGAAAAAAAGTATGTATCGCCACTGGATAAGTGATTGTGGATCTTAAGTACCGCCTACCCTGTTATTGATTAAAATGTTGTCGCTCTCTACACTGAAATACCTATCCCCATTATAGTATGGCCGATCCTTTGCTAGGATGAAAAGGTGTTTGCCTTGAACGAGCGACATACTAAAACCGACTAACAGCACCTGCTCATGACATCGTTTCTGTGAAAGTGTCCTGGCCGTGTCGTACTTTTCCCAGTGCAGAATAGCGTCGAAGTTCAGGTGACTGTGGTAGTTTGGGAAGGTGGCGTATGCAGAGGTAGGACACATCTCCTTAATGCTCTCAGGAACTGCCTGACAACCTGAACAAAGACAACAAACATGGCATCCTATCCAAAAACTAAAGACCCTATCTCACTGGACCCTCGACACGTTGGCGACCTCGCTGCGTCCTAACTTGGATTTGTGTTGCCTTTATAATGGAAATATCATGCAAAACGTAAAAGTATTACTAAAAAGACAACCTAGCAAACAAAGCGTAAAAAACTTCGCTTTTTAGCGATGAAATTTGTTGAACTCGCTGTCAAGTCGCTTGGTCGTAGCGAGGTTGCCAACGTGTCGCGGGTCCAGTGAGATAGGGGCTTTGGCATACGTAGCAATACCTTCGCTGTCAATGGAACTATTTGACATATAGAAGATGGACATGATACCTGTACGAAGCAAGCTAACAATATTCTACTTTCTTACCTTTACAATAGCACACAGCACAATAAGAAATGATAGATAAATGAATGATATACGATATGATATGATATATACATGATATGTATATCAGATATAAAAAAAATGATAGGTAGTGTACTGACTGCAAACTTCAGCATCCTTGCCATCCCAGCAATGGACATCTCCATTGCACAGTTGGTCAAATGGAACACAGGTGTGTCCATCATCGCACACAAAATGGGATGCATTGCACTCAGTAGACTCTAGAAATAAAACGTTAAGTTGTTGATGAAATGCATTTTCAGAGTATCAGCATCAACATACTAGAAAGAATGACAAACCTTCAAAGTTCTTAAAATTCTGAATTATTAATGATTTTGCATCTCTATCAGTCTCTAGACAAGATCCTCACTGCTTTCCTTGGAAGTGGAGCTGAGTATTGTACCTGTTTCAGTATAGTACAAGTAACCAAAGGCCATTCCTGCTTTGAGATAAGCTTTACAAACTTTGAAGATTTATTGTGTTAGATAAACGCTAACATTTCTCTCCTTCTATCCCTTGACCTGTTTCCGGGTCGTTGGGGCACCATGACTAAAATCTAGTGTCCTAGTATTGGATTCAACAAAATATTGATACTCGAATTGAACTGATAACGAAGATTGAACGACACCTGTTTTCTCTGCAGTATAAATAGCATCAAATGTGTCGGATGTATTCTGCATCGACCCGTCGAAAACCACGCTCAGCCGCCGGCTCCTGGACATGATGTCGGGCATGTCGTGGCCGCAGTATGTGCCTGAAGTGAGCAAGTATACAACAGTGACATCACAGCAACAATTACCAATATAATCAATAAAGGCATATATCCATATCTTGCCATCATTAACCTCAACTCCCAATTGTAAAATCATACCTTTATCAGTAAGTTTTTTTCACACTATCTATGGGATGAAGGGATGATTGTACAGTTGCACGCAAAATTATCCCCCATTCCATTTTGGCAAAATGAGAAACATTGCAACTGCAGAATATTACTGAACGATATGATAATATTTGAACCAAGCTTTACGCATTCTTAATTTATGCCCATATTTTAGTGCAGTTTCTTACTAGTAAACTAGAATATCCAACATTGTTTTCTGGATACTTACCAATGATGTCAGACTTAACGCCAGGCCAGGAACCATCCATGACGTGTACCCGACCTCCCTGGCAGAACCCGGACTCACCGGGACTCAGTTCAAACGTGTTGAAATGCAAATTTACGTGATAACCTTCAAATACCTTTTAGGGACAGAGGGAATACACCAGTGTACAACGTTATGGTTAATGTGGATGATGTGCATAGAGAGGACGTTGCTAGCAATCATGCTCATGCTCATCAAATCATTAAAACTCCCCAGGAGGTATCATCACTTCAAGAAAAAGTAAGCTTCCTTAATGGTTAGGTTAAGATTTCATTGCCTTATATCCAAAACATACAAAATATACTGTACATTATCATGCTATACTATATCATCTATATGGATAAACATTTAGAACTACCTCAATGTTCCACTGACAGTGGTCCCTACTCATCTCAGATCTTTGCTTGTGGGAAAACGTCCCGTCCTGTCCCGTCATGTTCACTTCACATGTTGGTCCTGCCTGCTTTCCCATCACTGTAAGTTATCAAGTCAGTGGAAAATAGAGTTGTCATTGGGTACACAGAATTCAATCATGTACCTGAGTGTATAGAATCTCTTGTATGGGCAAAAAGATGATTGAAATTCCAAGCAATATGCAAGAATTTCTGAAATGAATTTTCTTGTTTGCTTGAGGATTTGATAGACATATAGCAACCTGAAATTGATATGCATGTCGCTATGGGTTAAAATGATATCTAGCAATAATTAAATTGTCTTATACTGTATATAGATTAAGATAAACCTTTATCTGAGTCTGTAATTCTCTACATGAAAAATTGAGATATTGATGTGGGTGTGTCTGTGGTTGTGTCTGTGTTTGTGTGTTTGTTTGTGTGATTGTGTGTGTGTGTGTGATTGTGTGTGTGTTTCCGGATTTTTGTAGTCAGCATAACTCAAGAACCTCTGGATGGATTACGATGATATTTGATATGTGAATAGGTGTTGGAAAGACAAAGGTCATACTTGATTTTGGCCCCTCTGGTATGTGACCTTGGTATTGCAGCAGAATTTCCGTTTTTTGTATCTTTTGACCTGGACGTACTATGGTCTTGTTTTTTTCGTGGCAGAAAGCTTGTGATATAAGCAAGAACTGGTGTAGGTTTGGGCCCCCTAGCAGCTTGATCTGGAATGCATTTTTAACATAGTGCGGAGCTTACCCTGTAAACTTTATTCTAACACAACAGTTCCAGCTTCTCTACAGTACGTTTTAGCTAATAGTATAAGACTTACCATAACAGTCGACTAGACTGCAGTATTGTGGGTGTAGTTGGTCGATCCTGTTACGTACAAAACATAAAGGTTTGTCTGCCGCTCTGAACACGTTGGCTCGCGGACTTGTCAGATGCCGGCAGTAGTTCTCTTCCAGGTTATACTCGGTCATGGGGTCACCATCCACAACGTCACGGACGGATTCCGATAACAGTGGTACCTGCCACGTGTTCAAACGGTTCAGAAAAAAATAGCTTTCGAAACATACTGTTGTGACATTGGACTTATTTGACTATAAAAGTAATTAACCTTGCATTGCTATGTGCAAAATCTTATTAGTTGTGTTACCATATGTAGAATTCGCAACCGTTGACATAAAAAGACTACAAGAAATACGTTTTCAGCCATACCTCGTCCTTCACAGTTTCCCAGCTCACACATCTCTCTCCCCTCTCTGTAATCTCCCACGTTCCGCTGTAGTTGTGGCCATGTCCGTAAAAGCAATCTGGTTAACAAAGGAAAAAGAGATACATGTATTTTTGTATCTTGGTGTAATTACTATTATCATCGAGGTCTTGTTACGTACAAAAGTTTAGAAGATGTAACACGTTCCTTTGACACGACGATTTGCAACACCTCTTCAATTGGCTGAATTTCGGACAACATTAGATATCCAAAACACCCTCCAGTTTAATTCCGGACTTCCAGTTTTATTCTGGACTGACCTCCCATATCTCAGCAACCTTGGGCTAATATTGTAAACTAACTTAAACATAAAAATGATGTAAGAAATATGTAACCGCCATCAATGACCCCCTGGGGATGAGCCCAAATCTGCAGAAATCTGCAGATTTCTGTGACCTTGAGCCAGAAATCTGCAGAAATCTGGGACTTGAGCCAGAAATCTATGACCTTGAGCCTGACATACAAAATCCCTATGATTTCTGGCTCAAGTCTCCGATTTCTCGCTCAAGTCCCAGATTTCTGGCTCAAGTCCCAGATTTCTGCAGACTTCGTGCTCAAGGTCACAGAAATCTGCAGATTTCTGCAGATTTGGGCTAATCCCCAGGGGGTCATTAATGGCGGTTACGTATTTCTTACATCATACTTAGGTATATGTAGTTTACAATATTAGCCCAAGTAGATGTAAGGTTGCTGAGATATGGGAGGTCAGTCCGGAATTAAATTGGAAGTCCGGAATTAAACTGGAGGATGTTCCAAGCAAGTTACACATCAACTCACCCGTCATTTCTACCTGGCAAATGAATCTGGCCAAAGTATGGCATGGGGACGCAGACCACGTAGCGGACCACCTGGGCTGCACGGCGGTGATGATTTTGGTCGC
This sequence comes from Branchiostoma lanceolatum, assembly GCA_035149815.1. NCBI lineage: Eukaryota > Metazoa > Chordata > Leptocardii > Amphioxiformes > Branchiostomatidae > Branchiostoma > Branchiostoma lanceolatum. The sequence goes on along the minus strand of CM068868.1, from coordinate 10,389,220 downwards.
GTTGACGTAACTGGCGCAGCCCCTGATGCCTGTGTCCGAGACTATCCAGTTGCTGTAGACGCCGAGAAGTTCTCCATCTGCCCACACCCATGGACCGCTCTCATCCGAAGGTTCCGACAGTCCAAACCTAATGCAACAAAAATAACGTTTTTATGACACAACGGTCAGAGGTTTCAAGTAGCATCCACTACTGTTCGTCAGTGACACTGGGCCAGATCAGCATGTTTTAACCACGAGCTATGAATTGATATGCAAACAAGGTTAAGACAACTTTAGATAGTCCAAAAGGAAAAAAAATATTTCCTGGTATATTTCTTTCCATGGGTAATTCGGCATTTTGACAATGGTAAGTCACAATTAATTACAAAACATAATTTTTGAATCACACTAAAAGGTTACATAACTGATGAATGGTTCAAACAAGAAATCAATAAAGGTAGGCAGGATGTATGATCCGGTTTACTCATCTTTGTGATCATCTATATTTAGTTTTGTTTTACCTGTAGGCTTCATCCGGCTCCGATGCAGTGTCTTTGATGAGGTTGATCAAGAACAGGTTGATGGCAGCAGATTTAGGCATGGCCAGTGTGCCCCCGTCTTCTCTGCACATCTGCAGGGAATCTGCGTATGTCTTCCTCTCTCCGAACACCTTGTACCACACTCCTTGGAACTGGCTGTAGCCAAGTGCGACCTCTGGAGCAGGAATAGACGTATATCTGTTAATGAAAGCTCACTTATTCTTATAAGCCTCACGTATACTCATAGGTCCATCAACTAGAAAACACATCCAGTAGCTTGTTATGCTGTCCATGTCAAAATTCCATTGTAATGTCCTTCCTTTGTTAGCAGGGCTAGCCCCTTGTAATAGCACCAAGCTAGGGAAGCCCTGGCCGTGCGTGCTGAACAGTTAACCCAATAGATGAAAATAAAATCCAGTACTTATAATAAGTTATCTACCTTTGCTCGGGGTTCTTTCCGTCTGAAAACAGCCAGTGTTGGGGAGACCATGACAACGCCCATCCAGAAACATGGCCTTTGCTTTTGTATCCATCGTGGGGCAGTTTTGGTTCGTGTCCACAATCTCCTGACACCAAGACCAACACATCTTCCTCGTAGTATGCAGTACAGTTCTGAGGAGAGAGTTAGATGTCTTGAGAGGCATGATATCAAACGTCATGCTCAATGCATAACTTTTCAATTTCAATTATCAGTGTCTGAATAATTCGAAAACGCAAGAATCCTGAACTGGCGTCGTCGTTAAGCGCATAGTATTGCAACTACACTGTTCAAAACTTACCCGACATCAATACACATCGGTGCCAGTAGAAAACACGCAAACGCCAGTCCGCCAGGATGACACGTAGCGTTGCGGTCGTTGTTGAGAGAAAGTGTCGCTTTGTACTCATCTGAAGCCAGCACTTCGTCCATCGTAGTGTGGCCGTAAACGTTTGGCAAAAAGATGCTGGAGTATTGATTGACGGCTTTACAGAACTCCAGTTGGGTAGGGACCTCATGGCAACCTGTATGAAGATAGGTATATGATATAATACTCTCACCGAATAATACATGTGTACTGCTAGCCGACATGTAAAAGACTAAAGATCGTCGACCACACATCAGAATCCAGTGATTGTGTTCCTGTGAGACTTTTAAACTCCTCTGATTGAATGGGTAAGCTTAAGAATGCTTAAATTGGGCAGGCAAGATGTCATAGACTAAGCTGCGTTAATTACATGCAACTATAGCTAGCATACAATGGAAATAACTCCTTACCTTTACAAGCTCCAGCTGACAACGTCACGTCATCAAGGGCGATGTCGCCCAAGTCACTACTCCCTCGGGTACCCTCGAACACAATCTGTGGTGGGGAGTAATCGTAATGATCAGCAGACTGTTCAGTTATTACCTTCACCGAGAAGGTTATGTTTTCGTTCGTGTGTGTGTGTGTGTGTGTGTGTGTGTGTGTGTGTGTGTGTGTGTGTGTGTGTGTGTGTGTCTCACGATAACTCATGAATGCCTGGATGGATTGTCTTGATACTTGGTATGTGGGTAGGTCTTCTTGAGACCTCGAAATGATTAGATTTCCGGTTTGATATCTAGTGTTCTGGACATGCTATGGTCATGATTTTTTAGTGGTAGATACTAGTAGTTCGTTGGAGGTTTGGGCCGCCTAGCGGCTTTTGTGGAACTGCAGGAGCCGATTTTGTTTTAAACAATAACTTAAGAAGGGGTTGACGGATCGCCATGATATTTGGTATGTAGATAGCTTAAGTGATGATTGACAAGATCGTATGCTTATTATGCAAATCAGGATCTAATTTGCATAATCAATGAGCAAAGTTGTTAAATCCGCTGCATTCTATTATAGGACTCTCAAACATGTGACGTATGTAACGGAGAAAGCGAGGAATATTGATAGATTTAAGTTATGCAAATGAATACCATATTTGCATAATTAATGCCAAAATACTATAACTCCATAGTGGCAAATGATGTACATTTTATTCTTGCTGCATTTGGAAGTTAAGTAGATGTGGATATTATCAGACATAAATTATGCAAATGAGGGCCTCATATACATAATCTGAGGAAATGCTACAACATCCTTTCTTGCTAAGATAAGACATTCATACTTTGAACAACTTGTGTTATTTGGATATAGAAGATTATCAACTGACATAATTCATGCAAATGAGGTCTTTATTTGCATAATGAATGGAAAACATTTATGATATGCCACTCGAAAAGGTTAGCATCAGTTGGCGAAGGTATGGGGTCGAGAACTCTAGTTTTGTACATTTTATTGTTACTATGTACCTTACACAGCGCTGTCCTACAACTTGCATCTAACATAGAGGTCAGTGCATTTTAAAACCAAATGGGCTGGAACAAAATGTTTGAATTTGTAATTTTAAAAACTGCAATAAAGGCAACATGTATTTAACCTGCAGCAATCATACTGAGTGGGCAAAACTTGCCTATTATAATTAGTAAGCTAACTTAAGGCTAGTTTACCTTGACCTATATTTACCTGTAAAGGAGCAATGGTACGTAAGGTGGCCACCATGGTGTGCCACTGGTTGCCTTGGTCCCCAGACTGCTGCCACTCTACCCTGTCTGTAGTTCCCTGTTTGACGAGAACTCTCAGTGTGCCTGTGCCAGAGCCGTACATGTGGTAGCGCCAGGAGAGACAGCTCTTCACATGGGCTACATCCGGGATCACCGTTCCTGACTCAAGTCGAGCGACTTCGTTCAATACAGCATCCGATGCCTCAATGTAGAGGTACGATCCTAAAAGATAGGGGAGATTTTGTTAGTTGGGCTGAGAATGACTTAAAACACCACCTTAACACGTCTTGTGTTGTATTTTTTTCACTATCATACTGGACTGCAATTTGGACAAACGTAATGATACAATATATCACAACATACAATATATCACAATGCCTTTCTTATTGAATAATGTTATTCTGAGCTGTAGACCTTAATGCGTTACTTTGACCAGTCTCAAAGTGGGAAGTGGGAAGTAAAAAAGGGAACATTTATATCTTACCGAATCCGGTGGTGCTGTCAGCTGAAGGGCCAGTCGATGCTGACACGGTCGGACCTGAAGTTTGTTGCCAGTCTATGTTGTCAGTCGTGGTAACTTGCGTGTACTGACAGATGTTGATGTCAAAGTCACAGTCAGCGGGGGAGCCACCTTAAAGATACAATTGCATTGTTACCGTTTAGAGGTGTCAACTTGGAGTAAAAATGATGGCAATTGCTGTAATGTAAGTACTGTCATCTTCAATACTATAGAGACCATTGTGAAACACATTGCACTGAACCAAAGAATATTTGTTGCACTAACCTATGTCTTTATAGACTTGCTTCGCTCCCACCCCGCCTTCACCGTCGACTTGACAGACAGTTGACCGTCCATAGGTCTGATACGTCAGGTGTGCGACGTCAGAGGAGCCGCAGAGGCCGCCATCTTGGAGACCGAACACACGGTACGTGTTCCTTTGGGCAGCCTGGTAGCACTTGTCCACTGCGTCGACCCGGAGTTTGTAGTTTCCGTCCAGGCTGACGTCATGTCCCTCCAGGGATGGCATGGCCAGTCCGTCAGGGTCCGCCCAGCACCCAAGAGGTCTGTATGGAGCCGGATCTTAAAAACAAAATATCATCAATGAATACAAATTTAGGCCGCACGACCGTTATAATTTGGTTTCACCCAGAGGGGTACCTCATTTAAAAACCCAAAGTCCTGAGCCTTACGCTCTGTACCGAACAGTCAATCAGCGCCGAGGAAAACCATGGCTTTTAGCCTAGAACATAAATATTGTGCAGTATGGGCTAGATGTTTTTGATCTGAAATATGAAACTGTTTTTTCGTATGTAAGACCCACCTGAATCAATCTGGTTGCCAAATATGTTTCTGACTAATAAACATGTGAGCCGGATGTAGAGGGCTAGGTATAGGAAGAACGGTTCTGTATTGTTCTCATAATATTTCCCTACCTGTTAGACGTTCACACATGTAAATCGTCTTGTCGCCACAGTTCTTCCCCTTCAACCCACCATTACCGAGCGCGATACATTGGCCATGATGGTAGGGTGTTACACTGCTGTCAAAATTAACACAATACATCGGATGAATCTAGTAGATATTCCTTCAGTACACATCGTTATATGACACATCCACAACTCAACGATTCCAGAAGAAGACAACTGCCTATCTGCCGTGAGGTAGTAAGATCAATATATCTAAAGCTATATTCACATCAAAGAAATACTGTTCAGGTTTGTTGACCAAACAAAGTTTTATCAAATTCCATACGTTGTGATACCCCGAAACTATATTCTAAAAAAAATATCTGTATATTGATAAGATATTCGCTGACCTCTCTGTCATGTTTGTGCCGTCGATCCAAACTTGCATGTCGTTGGCGCCAATCCAGAGGTCTAGATCTGTGCTAGTCTGTTTCGTGATCCATTCCTTAGACGGAAAATGTAACATAATCGTACAATCATTTCTCGGACAGCTCGTTGTCTTACACAGTTTATAATTAACTCATGAATTATCAATATCTGCCTTTATAATTTTTCTCTTTCACGGAGACTGGGTACATAGTACTGGTACTGTACGGTATATCTATATTCGTATGGAGGTTCTTCTGTAACGGCAATCGACAAAGTAATAACTTAAGTATCGTACACAAAAGTAAAGCGTTACCCTTGACACATATAGGCTTCGGGTCAAATCATTTTGAGAAGGACCAGAATGCCTGATCGAAAGCTTGTTGGTAGACGCTTTACTTTGTGTAAAGAAACATATTTCTATATACGGTATACAAACATACCTGTTCGGCAGCGGTCGGCGCTATGGCGAGGTCTCCCTGGAGGGCTTGGCACGTGACCCGAGCTTGTTCCCAGGTTATCGACTCGTGCCCTTGGCGGGAGTAAACACCCTGCAGACTTGTTGATGGCAGGTAACACGAGTCTTCATAATACCTCCAGCCACTGGCGCATATTTCTGCATATTGAAACAAAAGTTTGTAAGGGGGTGTAATGACTTGTGCCAACCATACCTACTAAAGCATACTCTGTGTTCCTTGCCATAGATGAGGCAGTTTGCTGAAACTGAAATAACACATAACCATTTTGAGCAAACTGTAGAAACACAAACTCTTCACAATAGGTAGCTAAAAGTGAATATCTCCATGGAAAAATGAAAGAAGATGATGATTTTTCCCTATGCATCAAACATGAATAACAGATTAAGGATTTTTAAATTATTTTTTAAATAACAGATCATGAAAACTGTTCCATCCATATCACATACATGTGCAACAATCAATAAAGACAATATTTGTATTGCTAAAAACAATATTGTAAGGTAACAAACATTGAAGAATATTGAAACACAAATGATGTACCTGAGCAGAATATTCCATTTCCATGGAAACCCAGGTTACAGCTGCAGTTGAAGGACCCGTCCGTGTTGTGGCAGGTGGCGTTGCTATGACAGTTGTGCGTCAGGTCGGCACATTCGTCTGTATCTGTATCAACATTCGATCCAATTTAGTGTGTTATATGCATGTATCACATGTCTACTTGCAACGATTAAGTGTTAGAATTTTTACAATTCAAGTCATTATAATTCATTACCTTGACAGAACGTCCCGTTGCCATGGAAACCGTTCCAACAGCTACAGCGAAACGAACCCTCAGTGTTCAGACACGTGGCTTTCACGTGACAGTCATTCCAGGTGCTGTTCAGGCACTCGTCAATATCTACAAACATGGAATTAAAAAAGAAAATGTCTCCGGTTAGCATTGCGGACTTGGCTTGCAAAAGAAACATTTTCAACTCGAACCGTGACTCGAACAAGAAGGTTGTAACGTTGGGTAACATAAATTCGCGGGGTACTTAAATTCGGGATTTTTCGAAAACGGGGTGTTTAGGGATATGTGCTAGATGCAACATCAGTAATACCGCTAGAAATACAAACTTGACAGACTAACGCATTCAGAACACTGTCTGAAAAGCTTCGATAACCATGCATTAGAAGTTGGCTACGTCAAAAACTCTCCGTCCCTTATTGTCACAGTCTGAGGGCTTCGTGGGAGAATTATATGTACATAGTTGTTCGCTGGTTTATAAGACAAATGTCACATCCGCTTCCTGCTAAACACAATTATTAACAATACAACTTATTAGAATCTCTTTTGCTAACCTACAACTGGACTCTAAGTGTGATTAATCATCAAAACGCCTCTTTGTTGCTACAACCAATGGCTACGGCACTACGGTGAATTTTCCCGCCGCCATATTCGTTACCCAGAATCCTGCTATTCGGCAGACGACAAACGTTTGCGAGGAACACTTTTTTGTCTAAATGTTGTGTGTGATAGTGGACTGATGGCGATATTTTCCTCAAAGTTTGCTCTTAGCACAAGCAGAAACACATGGACATAGTAGTATTACCATTTCTACGGCATCCAGCTAACGCCCCGATGAATAATGTACAGATTTCCATGACGGTGGGGGTGAACTTTGAGTGACGTTCTACCGACTCAACACACGGGTTGTTCCCGAAGGCCTGATGCGTGCGGTACGGCCGTTTTTTCGTGTATTTTTTTTACTTGGACACGTCTATATCCATAGCACTCTCCTCAAGCCAAGGATGGAACGAATAGCTGCTGTATAAAATGTGATTAGCGGTAAGATATTCAAGACGAATCTTCTCTCCCGAATTAATGTGCCCCCCTGTCCGACAGCACCGTCATTGTGCGTGCGGCGGACGGTAGTTTCAAGTTGAAATATTATGGTGTCAGCACGACTAGAGACAAAATCTACCATATATATGATTAGTGCAAAGATAGTACATGATACTGACAGAATAATAGAAAAAAAGGATGGTTTATTGTTCTGCTAGATTGATTTCAGTCAACCATTATCGGAAAAATCCCGAATTTATGTTACCCAACGTTAACAACAATTTGAGTTTTAGCAAACAGTGGCCCTTATTTAAAACAAAGGTTGTGTCGACTAATGAACAGTTCATTACAGAACAAAATGTGTAATACCTTTGAAGGTCATAGCTAAATTGAAGGCATACACATGTACTTTTTGTCACTCGAACGTGTCATCTGTTATTGATAGGCCCCGATAACATTTGTGGAAGATAAACAATATTGTCAGACTATCTTAGATCAAATGGTGCAGAAATAAAGAGATTGAAAAATGTTCTACCTGAACAGTACGTGCCGTTTCCATGGAAACCCAGGTTACAGCTGCAGTTGAAAGACCCGTCCGTGTTGTAGCAGGTGGCGCTGCCGTGACAGTTGTGCGTCAGGTCGGCACATTCGTCTGTATCTGTGCAAAATCAAATATTTCAATATGTTGTGTATGCATGTATCACATGTATACTTGCGACGATTCACAAGTAATAATTTAACAATTCCAGAAATAAAGGGTGTTCATTACCTTGACAGAAAGTCCCGTTGCCACGGTAACCATTCCCACAGATACAACGAAACGACCCCTGAGTGTTCAGGCACGTGGCTTTCACGTGACAGTCATTCCAGGTGCTGTTCAGACATTCATCAATGTCTAAAGATGTGGCATTGAAAAAGAACCAAACAACATGTTGTATGCATTTATATTCCATTGCATGTATAATGGCAATGATTAAGAAATAACAATTATAATTCAAGAAAAATGAGGTTTTATCACCTTGACAGAACGTCCCGTTGCCATGGTAACCGTTCTCACAGCTACAGCGAAACGACCCCTGGGTGTTCAGGCACGTGGCTTTCACGTGGCAGCCATTCCAGGTGCTGTTCAGACATTCGTCGAGATCTACAGATATGGAATTGCAAAATGCAAAATGTTATTGCTACCCTCTTCTTGAGGACTTTACTTACGAAAAGAATATAAAGTTTTGACGGAAAAGAGGGACGCTGTAACAGAAATTTGACCTTTTAGCAAGAGGTGACCCTCAGTTCAAGCAAAGGATGTGTTTACTAATAGATGATTTTATATACATGACAACATTTTCTAATATCGATATCTGTAAAGGTTTTAGCTAAATACGAGGGCGCACCATAGATGTGTTATGTATAATTGATATTAGCAGAAAAGTAACATTTGCAAGTTAAAAAATATTGTTAGACTAAGTTTAAATGGGGCGGAACTAAAAAGAGTAAAGAAAATGTTCTACCTGAACAGTGCGTGCCGTTGCCATGGAAACCCAGGTTACAGCTGCAGTTGAAAGACCCGTCCGTGTTGTGGCAGGTGGCGTTGCTGTGACAGTTGTGTGTCAGGTCGACACATTCGTCTGTATCTGTATCATAATCGAATCATATTTTAATGTGTTATGTTTCACATTTACTGGCACCGATTAACATGTATAGATTTGACATGAATAGATTTCACAATTCAGATAAAAAAGTATTCTTATAACCTTGACAGAACGTCCCGTTGTCATGGTAACCGTTCTCACAGCTACAGCGAAACGACCCCTGGGTGTTCAGGCACGTGGCTTTCACGTGACAGTCATTCCAGGTGCTGTTCAGGCACTCGTCAATGTCTACAGACATTGAATTAAAAAAAAATATTATTGCTACCCTCACACAAAGCGTTTGTGGACTTTACTTACGAAAATGTATAGCTATTGCCAGAAAAAGACGCTTAAAAGTAATTTGCCTTTCTTTTAGCAAAAGGTGACACTTAGTTTAATCAAAGGCTGTGTTTTTACTGATAAATGATTTTATATTCATGACAACATGTCTAATATTTGTAAAGGGCATACATGAATACGGGGGCTATACTTAACTGCACTATAGATGTGTTATCTATCATTTTTATATAAATCAAAGAATATGGTCGGACTAATTGTATTGAAGACAGTTTTGCACCTGAACAGTACGTGCCGTTTCCATGGAAACCCATGTTACAACTGCAGTTAAAGGATCCGTCCGTGTTGTTGCAGGTGGCGTTGCTGTGACAGTTGTGCGTCAAGTCGACACATTCATCTGTATCTGTATCATAATCGAATCATATTTTAATATGTTATGTATCACATTTACTGTCAACGATTAACATGTATAGATTTTACATGAATAGATTTTACAATTCAGAGAAAAGAATATTTTTATAACCTTGACAGAACGTCCCGTTGCCATGGTAACCGTTCTCACAGCTACAGCGAAACGACCCCTGAGTGTTCAGGCACGTGGCTTTCACGTGACAGTCACTCCAGGTGCTGTTCATGCATTCGTCAATGTCTACAGACAGGGAATTTAAAAAAAATGTTATTGCTACCCTCACACAAAGCGTTTGTGGACTTTACTTATGAAAAGGTATAGCTATTGACAGATAAGACGCTTAAAAGTAATTTGCCTTTCTTTTAGCAAAAGATGACACCTTAGCTGTGTTTTACTGACAAATTATTCTATATTCATGACAACATGTCTGTAAAGGTCATACATAAATACGGGGGCTACACTTAACTGCACTATAGATGTGTTATCTATCATCTTTATTTAAGTCAAAGAATATGGTCAGACTAATTATAAGCTAAAGGGATGGAAGACAATTGTTGCACCTGAACAGTACGTGTCGTTTCCATGGAAACCCAGGTTACAACTGCAGTTAAAGGACCCGTCCGTGTTGTGGCAGGTGGCGTTGCTGTGACAGTTGTGTGTCAGGTCGACACATTCATCTGTATCTGTATCATAATCGAATCATATTTTAATATGTTATGTATCACATTTACTGTCAACGATTAACATGTATAGATTTTACATGAATAGATTTTACAATTCAGAGAAAATAATATTTTTGAAACCTTGACAGAACGTCCCGTTGCCATGGTAACCGTTCTCACAGCTACAGCGAAACGACCCCTGAGTGTTCAGGCACGTGGCTTTCACGTGACAGTCATTCCAGGTGCTGTTCAGGCACTCGTCAATGTCTACAGACAGGGAATTAAAAAAAACGTTATTACTACCCTCACACAAAGCGTTTGTGGACTTAACTTACGAAAAGGTATAGCTATTGCCAGAAAAAGACGCTTAAAAGTAATTTGCCTTTCTTTTAGCAAAAGATGACACTTGAGCTGTGTTTTTGCTGATAAATGATTTTATATTCATGACAACATGTCTGTAAAGGTCATACATAAATACAGGGGCTATACTTAACTGCACTATAGATGTGCTATCTATCATCTTTATTCAAATCAAAGAATATGGTCAGACTGATTATAAGCTAAAGGGATGGAAGACAATAGTTTGCACCTGAACAGTACGTGCCGTTTCCATGGAAACCCAGGTTACAACTGCAGTTAAAGGATCCGTCCGTGTTGTTGCAGGTGGCGTTGCTGTGACAGTTGTGCGTCAGGTCGAGACATTCGTCTGTATCTATTAGTAACGACGTGCATGGAAAATAAGAGGGACAGGACTGTAGATATGTTGTTTCCCCCAAAAAGAAAAATGAGTGTAGTTTTTTCCTATTTCTTCGATTAAAGGGGGGATGTTAAGTTGACAAAACAAGCGAACTTTCCTTTTGATAAAGCCCAGCTGTTATGTTGTGTTAGACTTCGAGGTGTGTTTAACGTTATCATTTTTTATTCAGGTAGCCCCTAGTCCGCAAATGGCTAAGTTCCACCCTTCCAAGGTTCATAGATACACACATATATATATATATATATATATATATATATATATATATATATATATATATCATAATCGAATCATATTTTAATATGTTATGTATCACATTTACTGTCAACGATTAACATGTATAGATTTTACATGAATAGATTTTACAATTCAGAGAAAAGAATATTTTTGAAACCTTGACAGAACGTCCCGTTGCCATGGTAACCGTTCTCACAGCTACAGCGAAACGACCCCTGAGTGTTCAGGCACGTGGCTTTCACGTGACAGTCACTCCAGGTGCTGTTCAGGCACTCGTCAATGTCTACAGACAGGGAATTAAAAAAAAGGTTATTGCTACCCTCACAAAAAGCGTTTGTGGACTTAACTTACGAAAAGGTATAGCTATTGACAGAAAAGACGCTTAAAAGTAATTTGCCTTTCTTTTAGCAAAAGATGACACTTGAGCTGTGTTTTTGCTGATAAATGATTTTATATTCATGACAACGTATATATATATATATATATATATATATATTATCATATCATACCTGCCAATAATTTGCCATGTTGCAATATTTATGAAACTATCAAATGGTCTTTAGAATATCCTTCAGTACTTTGATGAATAAATTGACAGATGAAAAAGCGTTACAATTATACTATCAGGCAAAAGCAATTTGGTAATTGTCGGTGATTATTTTTGAGTGACCTCAGAGGGGCTTAAGGGGCGCCACCTAAGTTGATTAATTTTCGTGACAGCTGTCATTTATACGAATACATTCATTGTATTTTGCCTTAACACGGACATATGTACGTACCAGGCCAATGCAGTCTGTAATTCTAATATGACGTGTATCTTATCATTGTGCAGGATTCCAGCCCCTCGCATACCATTTGTCATATGTATTAGAATATTTCCGTTGAATCGGTCTAACCCATACGTACCTAACCATCCAAAACGACTGTATGTGCGTCACTAGCTATCTTTTCGCGATCGGTAAGTATGCTTAATCCTTGTATCTTCCGGCAATGTGACATTGAAAGATGCACTGACTTTCTCAGGAATTGATATCTAATTGGAACCTAGTGGCGACGATAGTAGTTTACAACACACTTAGTGACGTTTGACAAGTAAGAATGTTGTCAAACATATTTTTGTACTTTTGTGAAGCGATGGGCCTTAAATGTATGAAAACATGTACAGAATTTTACTTACCAGTAGCGTTAACAGTCAGCAGTCCGAACATGAAAAGCATTAGCATCTCCATTATAGACAGGCCCATTTTCATGGAACCTGGCTGTAAAAAACATCAAGTGATGGACTTAAGTGATTGTCAATGACAGGCGATGTGGATAGTTTCCTTCCCTTTGACGCTGGTTCCCTCTGACAAGATAGTTTATCATCACCACAAGTATTTGTCAGTAATATGTGTCGATTGGGCATTGCAATAAAATGTTTTACTGAATACATATCGGTTACGATGGTTTCTCATTGTCAGATATTTTTAGTATGATATGACTAGTGTGGCACATTTTACACCGGGTTCTCCAATACAACCATCGCGTGCTTGACGTTTTGTGTGCCATCGCGACCTTATGTGGACTGGTGGACTATAGCTCCTTTGGGACAGGAGAGTGTTTATTAATGGATTAATTGGTGATCATTTGGGTGCACGCAACTTTTAAGCAAATTACCAGGGGTTTGGCCACAATACGTTGTATTGAAAATGCCACCGGAGGAGCACCAGGTCCTGCAATTACTCTACGCTAATACGCGGCAACTCCCTTCGAGCGACAAAGGACCAATGTGATTTTCTATAGAATGTCCTTTGAGTGACTAATCCCCAAGCAATTTGATGTTGGGATGGATCGCGACGTTTTCACTCGGAGGTATGAAATAATCCCTGGGACGCACCCTACTTTTAAGGAAATTACCAGGTGTTTGAAAGAGCACCTGCAATTACTGAATGAATGAACTTTATTGCTTAACGATCGTACATGATGCAATGTACGGCAATAGACCAACAATACTACAAGGCTAATCTATCCTACAATTCTTCAAAACTTCAAAATATTATCGATAACAGTGTATGGATTAATATAGGCATGTGTGGGTAATTCGGTCTCACTTTTCGAATAGTGTATAAAGGAATCTATCTATAAAGAATTCATTTATAAAGAAATTGACCTATGCATGTGATTATAGTAGTTGGACATAACATCAATACATAGAAACTAGAATATTGTGCCCCTGATAGGGTGAAATTTGTCTTAGTCTGTAACAGCGCATCTCTCTCTTCACTATAAAGTCATCACAAAATGAAATTCATCGTCAATATCTTCACTACATGTTGGACACAGTACTCTGCGGAAGTACGCGACAACTCCCTGTGACGCTTTGGAGTAATGTTGTTATGGGAGTTCGCGGAAACACCCATTCACATTATATAGATTCATATGATTAAATAACGTGCACATTTTCCATTGAATTTCCGTATATACTCCAATGATCTCCGCATCTTTAATAGTCCCGGTATCAATGGTCCGTCTCCATTCTTACACGCAATTTCCAGTTCAATGTCGTTCTCTGAGTTAGACGTACCTTTCTCTACGTCAATGATTTGGTCGCAGGTCCCGGTTATCTAATGTCGGGCCGCCATCTAAGTTGATGAATTTTCGTGATAGCTGTCATTTACACGAGTACACTCTATTTCACGTACCAGGTCAATGCTGTCTGCAATTGTAATATGACTTGTATTTCATTTATTTGGTCGCAGGTCCCGGTTATTTCTTTCACAGATGTATATTTTGGACGCCTGTGCTGTACTTGTTCGTCGAAGTTTCCTTGCTGTTTCAGTAGCATGGTATATCTTAACACTACAGGGAGGGGTTGCTAGCCCTTCCCCTTTAACGTGCCTCAGGCACCTCCGCCCATTTTAGGTCCCTTCCGAAAGACGGTACAGCCTCAACCAAGATATCCTAACCCTGTGATAAGAACCGGGGGTCTAAGTTGCCACTAATAGGAACCAGGAGCTCAACTGTGAGGCTGCTACCAAAAGAGCTACAGGGACATCCCTGCCTGTACTTGTAGCATGATAGAATTAAAAGTATTTAGTCTGAAAAGGTGTATCTTGTCCTTTCCATCAATGTACAGAAAAAATTCAGAGTGCTGTATCTTAGTCTGACCACAATCCATACCTTTCTTTTCAATGCACAAGTCCTTTAACTACTAAGCATACACTACAGTCTCACTCACCTGAGATGACGTCTTGTGCCTTGATCTTTGCTAGTATGAAGGTCGTTTTGTGGTAATATGCTCTTATCAACCTGTGAATAAATCATTTTACACCGTGCACCATGGGGTAGTCGACCGACAATACAGCAAAGAATAGAAAGTTTATAAAATTGGACAAAGGCTTTCATACTTCCATACTGTGCTGTAGAAAGATCATTGATATTTTTTCGTACTTTATATATCTATTATGTATAAGGAGACGCACTTGTTACAGCCGCAGTTTTACCTCACTTGTTATCAAGTAATGATATGCATGAAGATTGCTTAGCATCTTCATGTCCCTGTCTATGACACGGTACCACACATGTACTAAACATCGATGTAGAGCAACTGACAGACTCGTCCGTTTACGTTATTGTATCTGAATATACTCGTACATGTATGTGCAGATGGCCATAGCAAAATCCACGCGGTGTTTAAATTTGTTACTTGGTTTGGATAATAAACATTGAAAACACGTGTGGAGGGAATAGCTTTTGATCGGTGTCTGTTTGGTTACTTACTGAGGTCTTGTTAGAGTATCATGTATCAACAGACGCATTACTAGCCTTTCTGTAAATTCTATTGAACTTTTTTCATTGATCATTCTTCTGCGTGCAGCGTTTTCATGTTAAGTTCTATATGTACGTCTTAATTAAATGCCCGGTCACATGCACACATGAAACTGAACGGTCATAAAATAATGTACGAACCTCTTCTGTATCTAACAAAAAAGAGCATTTCTGTAACTTAATCATACAATGATTTGAATACCAAACAAATGTATAAAACCAGAGAATATAACTGTTACGGATCATTTTAAACATTTCAACACACACACAAACACACACCCCAGTCAAACCAATTAAAACATAGGTTTTGGGCAAAATGTCGGATTTGCATTGGAAACAACGTAGAACAGCCTAATAAGCTGTTCTAAGTCAAAAACAAACGATTCGGAACGGTTTGGCGAGAAAAAACGCCAGAATTGATTTTTAACCGCAAAGGCCGTATTAGTCCTCCAAACGTCGAAATAGGCCTTAAATGAATAAATGAAAAAATACCTTAATCGTTCTATGAACGTTTTCCCTCTGAGATGTCGGTCCAGCGATCGAGAGGTACAATCGAGCGTCACATGTGTCATCAGTTGTGAAGTCTTGAATATTCAAATGCCACCAAAGGTGGGGCTGGCTGTCCATAACAACGGCACGTCACACCTCGGACATACCATTTCATCCACGGGGGAGTCAATTGTATTTACTGGTACCTTTATATTGGCTCCCTGAGGCTGCACCAATGACGGGTTTCTCAACATAACGGTTTCTCACGAATCGATAGAGATGAAAGAAAGGAGCCGATAACATCCTCAAATGTACAGGGAAGATCTCCACGGAGTCCCAGACCATGACACATGTGAGGGGTACATGTAGGTGGAGGAACAGGTTAACAGAAATGACATGCTAAGGTTTGCGCCAAAAGCTAAACTTTTCCAGGTCATTGAAAATGTATAAAAAAATAAAATTAAAAAACTTATGTAAGTTGTTATGACCCTGGTGCATCACAGCAATAGTGAGTTGCGTTTGTTTGAGAAGAAGGCCAGTATGTTACATGTAACTGCCTGACTTAAAACTAACTAAAGGGATAAAATACACAAGTCAATGCTTTTACATATCACACAATTTATTGCCGACTTAAAACCATAATCAGCAGGTTCACACGTCTTTCTGTTTCGTACTGTAACAGTCAGGCAACAAGTCATCATTACTAAAAGGAATGCTCAAAAATATGTGCTCCTTCCCCCTTTTTCTTTGTTTTTTTTGGTTTTGTTGTAGGAAATGTTTTGCCTTTTTTTAGTCATACCATTTCATGACTACAGATTGCAACGTCCAAATTCAGTTTTACAAGGTCCTGCAAAAAATAATTTACAAAAAAAGTATTTACATATCCCTCACTAGTGGCACATATTTTTGTGCACCCACGTTTTGTCATAAATGCAATGTTGATTTATGTAATATTTGATAAGCTAGACCCCCCCCCCCATCCTGGGAAACAATGCCGATTATCAACAATTTTCATGAATAAACAAAGGCTCAAACAATTGGAAAACAGCAGTTACATTACAATGTATACACATTAGACTTGTTCTTGAGTGGTATTTGTTCCACACAGAAATGACCCAACCACCAATTACAAACACCCTTTTTATAGGCCAACCCTGTTTAAATGATCTGAGATGGAATGTTCATTTTTGTACGTATGTGCCCAGATATGTTTCCTGACAGAGAGTTGCCAACATGAAAGAAACTCGGGAGTTCAAGCTTCCCCTTCATTCCTGTTCTCTCAAAGTATTACAACGTTATTAGGGAACTCCACAGATGAAGAAGTGTCTATCTGTGACTGTATTGCCTGCCAAGCCATAATAAGGAATCGGTTAGGTTCAGGACAGTAGGCACAACTATTCTCACAAATCCGCAATGCGAAAACTTTCCACAGCGACAAAACTTGTGCTGAAAGATATTAGGACACATACGGACAAAAGTAAATGTTTATCTCAGTCACATCTCAAACAAGTGTGGCGAGTCCTTAAATCACTGGATAGGTGATAGCAGTTCTTACTAAGAACGTCAAGGTAAGTGAGAGACAAAAAAGATATTATCAAATCATTTGGCAACATATTTGCTTTACAACACATGTTCCTCAAGTGTTAATGCCAGCCGAAGCCATGTGAATTTAGTGGCTATAGAGATAATTTGCCACAAGACTTTGCCGTTTGCACTGTAACACCCTGGTACAAGTACAGTGTCACACTATATAGCTACATCCAGTCAAAAAGCTGGACCTGACCAAAAGCTACATATATGTAGTTGACAGTAAGACTCCCCCAAAAAAAGTCAGGAAAGGTTTTTTGAATTTAGGAGATGGTCTGGCTGTCTTGTAGCCAATGACCAAAAGACTATGAAACTAACACTATGAGACCACTCATTGCAACTAACAAGGCAATGCTTGCGTCAGGCATCAATTACGGACTAGCTCATGTAGTTTGAAAGTGGTCTCGCAGCCAAAGTTTTGACAAATGTACATGTACATACAGTTGTACTATCATGTTCCTGAACCAAGATGACATTTTACCATGTCTGTTCGTGTGACAGGACAAAATACACATTGACTTGGAATACATTTACAATATTAGCAATATGCAGCAGATAGATTCAGTTACTGTATCTATCTGCTTAATTGATCAGGGAAGTCATGACCACAAAATACCCGAAGGCCTTTACTACACATTTTCAAGGACATTTGAAAATGATACTGCTTTGCTACTTAATGGCTTCTGCTGTATCTTTAAAAGCTGTAACTGGTAATACTAGTAAATGTGTAAAATAGCGCTTATCATTTTTCCAACCTTCAGAGCGAGGACACATACAAACCCTGGAGGTTGAAGGAGACACTTATCGGCATTAGCATAATTTCCAGAAAAGCATTTAGCCAGAGCACATCCTTCAGATTACCGCTCAAAACAAGCTTGGATACCTGATTCACAGAAGTTGGCTGAACTGCTGTCTTTAAAAGCATGATAAGTAAAGCAGCTTCACTACTCTAACTGGTCAGTGTGTTTTGGCTATATCCCTAGCTGGCATCTTTCGAGATGTTTCAAGCTATATCGACGTCTGATTATAAAGCCATGATCATACAACAGTCCAGTGGAAACCCTCCTCCCCTACAGTTCCATGTGTACAGCCCAGTGTCTAGGAGACAACTGTTATGACTTGGAGCCTCCGGTGAAGGTGACGGGTGTGCCGAAGTTGAAGGCGTTGGGGACGTTCTGCTGGGCGAACTGGTATCCTCCCTGCTGCTCAATCCTCTTGGACTCTGGGGACGGGAAGTGGATTATTGAGTCACAAGCACACACAATAGAAACCAATTATAATAAAATATGACCTCGCAGTCAAAGGCTGAAATCGTGTGTACATATACACTATGACAATGGTAGTAAAATCGCAAAGCTGTAAAACTGTTGATATAAAACACTATGGTTATATAAAACCATATATATAAAACACTAAAATGACAATAAAATAAATATCATATACATGTACACAATACAGGATTTTGGGATGACCGTCATCAAGCAGTCAACCAGGGATAGTTTTGAGAATGAAAAAATCTTAAGGATCGTGTAAAAAATTCTATGGACTTTGATGCAAAAATAGTTTACAAATGTTTCCATAAAACCCCTCAGAAGTCTTTGTCTCTTTGGCATTCATTCACAAAACATGTACACAATGATGCACTATATGATGGATAAATGTATAGATGCACCTTGCAAATTTTAAAGCTCTTTTCGAGGAAATGTATAGATGCACCTTGCAAATTTTCAAGTTCTTTTCGAGGAAATTAAAAAAACTCCCAACTGTCTAGACCAAAAGTTTAATCTTGAACCTTACAAAATCTACTAGCCCATAATCCATTTGGTTACACATTAAAGTGTGATACCCCTTAGTAAATTACTAATCTATAGATAGAACATCTCTTCACTCACCGGCGGCGGCTTGCCTCTGGTCGGCCATGACGATGACCTCCTGCAGTTCCTTCAGCTGCTCCTCGTTCAGATGTGACGTCAGCGCGTTGTACCAGACTGGCTCTCTGCTCTGTAGGGCTGGTGTGGTACACACAAAACAGTATTTACATAGTGCTATCAAGTTATTATGATATCTCACACCAGTACATCATACTTGTCAGTCATATATAAAGGCTTGTCAAGTAATCATTATAAGTCACAACTGTACATCATACTTGTCAGTCATATATAAAGGCTTGTCAAGTTATTATCATAAGTCACAACTGTACATCATACTTGTCAATCATATGTTAAGATTTGTCGCCAAGTGCTTTAATATCAAAAATATTAGCACTTGTCAAAATGGGAAAAGTTGAATTTGATGGCTGCTTTACACTTGTGCATGTATTAGGACAGTATATCATCCATGTAGCACACAATGAACACAGTTCTGTTATAAAACATCACCCATACAGAACCTGACTTTGCCTGGCACATCCTCTGTACAATGTTAGTCAAATTGTCAACAGTTAATACATCCTCTTGTATTGGCACCACTTACTTTGCATAACGCTCTTAAATATGACAAACTCGTCCACCGTACAGTCGTCTTCATCTAGCGGAGTCAGGTAACTCTCCAGCGGAGTTTCCTCTGCATCGTCATCCCAGTCTTCATCATCTAGTTCTCCTGCCTACAGGGACAGCAGCACGTCTATTAGACACTCAGAAAATGGAGATTTATCCAAAGGCTTGTAGGTTTCATTATGTGTTATTGTAGTCCCATAGCCTTTTTGAGGCCATAGAGGCAGTGGGTTGTTTTCCACTGTGTCTGGAGAACAGTATTGGAAGGCGCAGTCCAATCCTCTCCTTCCACCACCTTTTACCTCCCCAACCCAATTCAGGTACCCATTTTTAGACCTGGGTGAAGTTAGGAACGTCGTGTAAAGTGCTTTTCCCAAGGGCACAAGACCGGTGACATGACAGGACAGGACCGCTGGGTTCTGGGCCAAACAACCTGTTGTTACGCCACACGACCCCATAATCATTTAGTATCCTGAACCATTGACACCACAACATGTACATGCAGTGGATGCTTATGCTGACTTGGACAAATTCCTTGGACTTCCTTACAGCAGAAGTAACTGTGAGAAGAGCAGACTTACCCTCTTAGCCAGGGCTTCCAGGTACTCCTGCCCATCCTCATCTATCTCATCCTCATCACTCGCCAGCTCTTCTACATGAACAACAGACAGGGTAAAAGGGGCATTAATTACACACATGAATAAATGGAGTTATATACATTATGTACAAACTGTACGTAGGGAAGATTAATCTTTATATGTATGACAATACTTTTAATATATGGAATTTGGCTCTTAGCACATGCATCTTGTAACTGTTAATGATGCATTCTCTCTTAATTTCTCACAACTTGCAGAATATGCATCTCCTTTTTCTTGAATGTAGTATAGTGCTGTGAGGTTTGCAGGAGTGATTTTACAGGACATTAAAAACAAGTTATAAATAATGGGTAAGACTTTTTACCTCCATCGTAGTCCTCATCCTCCTCTCCGTCATCATCATCATCATTCTCTCCCTCCTCCAGAGAGGCTTTATCTGGTGAACAGGAATGTAGGCTTTAGAACCCATTCACTCAAACAGGGCAAACACTTGTGCATTATGATATACTGACTTGATGTCTGTATAGTACTTAACACCTAGTTGTTTTAAGCAACTTGGTTATTTGAGCTGAGAAAATGCCTTACAAGCATACAAAACATAAATACATGTAGTAAAATGGAACACTTAATATAGCTGTAGAAAGTAATCAGTTGTTTCAACCATACATATAACAATACCCTCCCCATACAATATTGTGTTTCTGTTTACCATTGTTAAATTGAGTGACTTGAAAAACACATTACATTTAAGTAATGGTAATTGTTGTGTTTAAAATGCACGTCACTGAGAAGTTTTGTATAAAACTTTAAAAGGTATATATTTGTATATGAAAAATGCTTGTTGCAGTACTTACGTGCATAAGCTCTCTTCAACCCCTCAAACAGCATGAGTAGTGCCGGTAGGAAGCTCTGTGCAGCGGAACTGATGGGCTCAGGCCTGGTCTGTAGTTCCATCAGGGCACACAGGCCCAGGACACACACCTTTCTGTCATGGAGGCTGTGGGGTTAGATCAACACTGTCAGTATAGTAGAGGAGTTAACAATGTACATCAGGGCACACAGGCCCAGGACACACACTTTCCTGTCATGGAGGCTGTGGGGTTAGATCAACACTGTCAGTATAGTAGAGGAGTTAACAATCTACATCAGGGCACACAGGCCCAGGACACACACTTTCCTGTCATGGAGGCTGTGGGGTTAGATCAACACTGTCAGTATAGTAGAGGAGTTAACAATGTACATCAGGGCACACAGGCCCAGGACACACACTTTCCTGTCATGGAGGCTGTGGGGTAAGGGGGTGGGGGGCAGAGTTACAATCAATTCATGTACAACAGTACTTTAAATAAATAACAAATACCGTATTTTCTCGATTAAAGTGCGCACCCCTGATTTGGGGTTACTTCCAGACAAATTTGCAGAACTGAAACGTGAAGTGAAAAACCCCAAATGAAGTACGCACCCCTTCTCCACTGATCTTGAACAAATTTTGAACAGGATAAATTCAAATAAATGGTGTTCCTCCTATCATCTCCAGGTCATTTTTCTTATATCAAGGACTTCTACATAATGCCATTCCTTAGCTTCATTAAAGATTCTCTTGTTTACTCTGCCAGCATCGTCTCTGCAAACTTGAGGATTGCCTACGACAAGTTACAAACTTTGCAAATTGGCAGGTATTGAGCCATGCATTGTTGCACCGCAGCTGGGTTCCTAGTTTGATTAAGCAAGGGTTTGAGGTCCTTTTCCAATTTGTCCGGGCAATAGCCTCAAATAAAGTACGCATCCTGACTTTAGCAATGACTTGTGGTGCCTTTTGAATTTTGAAATGTTTAAAAAGTGCGTACTTTATTCGAGGCAATACGGTAGATATTTTGAGACATTCCGGGCAAGGAAGACACTTTTTTTCATTCAATAGAAAACCAAGGGTACAGTACTTTCCAGTTTTCTCAGACATTGAACTAACATACAACTTGCACTCTGTTTTGACAAAACAAACATTTGTTGATACATGCAAGTTGCTTCCAGTGCAGTATCTGGAGGAACAGGCATAAAGCTATTACAATTGTTTTCTTCATTTGTATCTGATATTCAGAACAGTATAAAACCTACCCCAGGAAGCAGTCTGTGTCCCTGAACCACTGGCTGATGAACTGTGTGGTGATGGCCTCACTACTGTTGGGGAGTCTCATCTTCTCCAGTGTCTCCACCAGCAGGGGGGTGTTGTAGAACAGGGCTGCAATCACCTGATGGGGGGGGGGGGGTTAAAGGGTTAACGTGTTAGCTCAACTAACTGTGTTAACTTGAAGGTGTTGGCAGGCGGTCTTGTGATTAGGATTGTTGATTAAGAATCTTTAAGCTCTGGGTTCAATATCCTAGCAGGCCTCAATGTTGTACCCTTGTGAACGGCACTTATTTCTTCACCTGACTCGAAATTGTGTACCGTCCGTTAGAGACATCCTCTCGAATGAGTCGTAAAACCGGATGCCCTGTGTTTGAGGAGAGCCACACATTGAGCATGATTAAGAGCCCACCACACTTATCAAAAAGAGTACATGTAGGTGTCCAAGGCAGTGTGAGTTGAGCAAACCTTACACTTTGGTTTTACACAGCTTGTACATACTTTACATAACTGGTATGTTATGCCTATAGGCTGTATACCAGGTTATGCAAAACAAAACAATTAAGATCTCAATCAATCCCATGAAATGTTTGCCTGAGCGATAAAGTTGTTACGTTGTATAAAGTAAAGAAAATTTTATCATAGTGGCTTCTAACTAATGTCCTACTAAGAGCAACATGGCAACACTGACCACTTGCAAGCACATGGTCCTCAGCTCGCTGGTCTTGACCTCTCGGGTTAACCTCTCAAGAGCCAGCTCTACAAACAGGGGGACACACTGTAGGTGGAGGGAGGAACATGGGTCAAGTCTTCTCAGTGAAAACACATCAAGCAATGACTCTGTCCTCATTCCATATTTTGACACAATCTACTACATAATGCAGAAGAGGTTTCTTGAATATCCTCATAACATTTCTTAAGTAATGCAGGCAGCAAAAATGTCCACATATAACTGAGAAATTGCCTTGCTATACTTGTACAAATAAATGAGTCAACTCTGAAAATAGCTGCAAGTTTCTGTTATAATACAGTGAAATAAAATTTACTTAACTCTGCACTGCCCAAGCACAACATGTGAAAGAAATACAAGCCCCGAAGATAACTGGTACAAATTTACTTTTTTTAAAGCCTCATACAATCTTAGAATTTTTACTATTTCGTGTGCGCTACAAAGCATTAATAAGATTTTTGTGATATTTGTAATGTGCATCTTTACCTGGTCTATGTTGCCTACACCCTTACACTGAATGAGTGAGACCTCCAGAAGTTTGGCAGCATGGCACTCTGCATCCTCCCCTGCCTCGCCTGATGTCAGGATCTGGGTAAAAGGCATGTCTTCATTATCTCAGCAGGTGTGAGAAACATAACCTGTCATTCAGATGCTAACAGGTGCGCTGCTTCACAACTGAGAACTATCCTAGAAACAAATTCCAAGTTTTCATTGAAAAAAAATAAAACATTGTTGCTGTTGTTCACCTTGTAGTGCCCAGTGGCACATATGGGTCATCAAGTTTCCTTGCTGTTTCTGTAGCAGGGTATATCTTTAAAGGGAAGGCTTGCAAGTCATTTTCCTTTAACTTGCTTGAGGCACTTCCTCAAACACAGAACCCCCCGTTTTAGTTTGAAAGATGGGTGCGGCCCCGACCAATATGCCCTCTTCCCAGGATTTGAACCAGTTGAGCTACAGGGACATCCCTAACATCAAACATGAAGTGCATCATTACCCATACAATGCTGAAGACATACGAAAAAGGGTGGCAGAGACTCTTCCATGTTACTCACAGACTTAGACATGTTGTAGACAATCTCCAGATGTTTGGGGCTGGACAGGAAGGCTTGGGTGTCCACTGTGATGTAGTTGTGTAGGCATGGCATCATTTCTGTCAGAAAAAATATACAATGACACACACATCAAACCTAGCACAATACATAGGAACACTTTATCACTGTAGCACTTATTTCAACATACATCCATCACCTACCACAATACAAAGCAACTCTTTATCTCTCTACCATTTTCTTAACAACAAAGCCAGTCAACTGTTTTGTTAACTGTATTTGACACAAACAACAAAACATCACAGTCAAGTAGGAACATTCTTGTGCCTTAACCCATCAAAAGTAGTAACATTTTTGTGCCTAACTCAAGCCATCCTCACAGCAGAAAGGGTTACTGTAGATTGACAAGCAGGGACTTTAATTTGCAGAAGGAGGGGCAGTAATGTAATACAAGACAGAGCATAACTTTGCCAAGAAGCTACAGTAAAACCATCCAAAACTTCCTACTTGGTAAAATCATCAAACAAGTAGTATTGACAGTTTAATACTTTACACTGTACTTCCTTTCTTTCTCACCTGTGAAATAGTCGAAGGCCACCTCCTTGAAGTTCTCATACAGCAGGTAGAGCACCTGCCACATATTCTGGGACACACTGGAGCACGTCAGGCTGTAGATCAGGGACAGGATCTCCTCATAGAACTCTGGAGGACAAAACAAGACAGTTTTATAGTATTTCATTAATTGAGAAACAATTAGGTGGAGAAAAGTACATTACAAACATTCTACTCCATGGCTTTTTCTATCGAGCTCAGCAAGGGCACTGAACTTCATTCACTGGGGAGCACATCTTCTAACAAGCATAACATTCTGATCGACCAGAGATACTACTAGGTCACATGTGACCACAGTCTTCAACTGTAACCTGTTTGACAGTAATTTTTCCCCTCAGAAAGCCTTAGAACGCCCCAATTTTAACTTAGTCTTAGAACTCTCTAAAACTCCACACTGTGGAAGGGGATTCACTTGCAATTCTCCCCCTGGCAATTTTTTCCTGGAAGAAAAACACTGGTACTCTAATGTGGTACCTACACAATGCTGTCAGCTTTGTGTTCCATACACTTTCTACACAAACAACCTGAAACATCCTCCCCTTAACACTGAACAGCAAACAGAGAGTATACCCATCATCACATCTATAAAGAATGTATATCTCACCTAAAACCTGCTGCTGCAGCACCAGTCCGACCACTTTCAACACGACTCCCTCCAGATGAATCATAATCTGTACACAGAAAACAGGAAGATCAAAACAAATCATGTGTAAACAATATGCGAATTGTGTTCACAAAAATTGAAGTCACCAACAGAAGTATCTACAGAATTTTGGCCACACCTCAAGGATGAGGTTGTTTAAATTCTGTTATGACACCTTACCTCTTTGTGATCCTCCATGACAGTGAGAATAGTTTCTATGGTGTTGAGGAGACCCATGGCAGTGATAGCCTTATCTTCGTTGCCAGAGTCCTCGCTGTCGATGCACTGGGCAAATGTGTCCGCCTGGATAGAAGGCAACAAAGTCAGGTGTTAGGAAGACTTTTCAACGCATTTCACACAAAGCATAATAATAATGGGTCTTCAAGGTATGGGAATTGACTACAGTAAGAAAAGAACAAATATGTTTTCATGTGTTATTGGGTTCCTACTTTCCAAACCTTAGTGAGCAAACATTTTTGAAAGCTATAATTACAGTTGGGGCTTATAATACCGGTCTATTCCATGTAAACTTTCCTTTAGTTTTTAACCTTCAATTCTTCAAAGTATTCTGTCCATTATCTAATTCCTGCTGCTGAATGCATGTACCCAAAAAAATTAGGACAACCATAATGGTTCCAATGTAAAAAAAAAAAATGCAACTTTAACATGTAGAACTTATTTGAGCACTTTGTGCTTTCTCTTTCCTATGAGATATGGACCAGTGTCCATCATCATAAAACTGCTGTCCTTATAACAATCTGATTATCAACTATCTACAACAAAAGGTTTCTTAAAGGAGCACATCTGACCAGATGTTGAGTCATCTCCACAGCGATGATAGCACACTGTTCTGTGTAGGTGCAGATGAGCTTCTGCATGACGGTGGTCAGGTCATCGTTCTCCGTCTCCCTGATGATCACCAACAGTTCCTGGATCACAGGGCGCACGTGCGGCTCCACAAACTCCTTAGCTACAGACACAGAAAATTACAAAGTGAGACATACAGTAGTTTTTCATCTTACCTTTTGCGATTTTATGAGGGGGTTGTGTCATTTGAAAGCTTATCTGTGTTGGTAGAAGTTATTTCTGTGTTGGCAATTGCAGTTCAACTTTGATTCAGAAAGTCATACAGTAGTTTTGATCTCTTGCCATTTTATGAGGGTTTCTGTCATTTGCAGCAGGAGTTCTTTGCCTGAATTTTTCACTGTCAGATCATGTACTTTTTGTTTACATCCAAAGGGCATAGCTTTTAAAAAAAAAAAAAGATTGCTAATCAGTATAGCTTCCGTTGCAGACTGGCTCCGCCAGCAATAAGAAAATAAGAAAAAATGTAATCTTGAGTCTGCAACGTAAAGTAAGCAATTCATTGATACACCACTTTCCGAAGATATCAAGGGAGCTAAATCGTAAATGTGTATGTACATCTACCAACAACTAAGATTCAATTATGCACTGTCCATTGTTTTTAGCAGTAAAGGGATTATTTGGGGACAGCATGTAATACCAGAAAACTTTTTAAACTGTACAAAATAACACTAAAAGTGTTGACTTTCACATATTAACTACACTATTACTTATTAGACAGGTTGATCCCTGACCTTTAGGCTGGTGGGTGATGAGCATCTGCAGCGCGATGGCAGCCTCCACTTTGACTGGCATCTCCTTCTCCTGGGTCAGACACATGTGCACCAGCTCCAGGGCCGACTTCAGGTTCCCTTCACTCTTCCACTGGACCTCACAGAAATAGTGCAGCACCCAACAAGCCTGGGAGAGACATTAACTTCATTAACTAACTAGTTAACTAACTAAACTAACTAGTAAACTAACTTAACTAGTTTGGAGTCAGACCCATGGATTCTATGTTTAATCTAAAAAAAAAGATCCTATATTAGCTTGACCATAGGTACATGTACTTACTCGAGCCCTCATGTAGCCAAGTTCATTTCTGAAGAGCGGGAACACATAATTCTGCAGCATGGACTCCATCTGGTCCTTGTAGATCTTTTTCTGAAAAAGACAGTGATACAGAATTAAATTTGGGCAAGGGTGCTGTAATCAATTTTGTTATGTGAACAAAAAGACTAGTATGCAAGGTGCATTATATGTATGTACAAGGTACAGACAAAGAAGCTTTCTTTAAATCTGGCATCTAACCCCTATGAGAGACAAGACTCTTATGAGATTTAAGGCAAAGAGACAAGGTTCTTCAACTGCCTTCGAGACTCAAGTTTAAGAGACTCCTTAAGAGGTCTCCTTACCTTCAGCAGTATGTCTGCACAGGTTCCTATCATGTGAAGAGCTCCGTCCTTCTGTCGGGGGTCTGTGGTTGTATCTGTCAGAGCCTAGAAACAGCGAATAAACCACACTTTCTTAACTCAGGTTTGCCACAAGTAAAGGAGATGACAATCATTGAAAAACAGTCTGGTTCTAGCTGCAAATTGTTTCCAAAGCCTCTATGTTAGAAATGTGACTTATCTGATTTGTACCCAGACTAATTAAAAAATACTTATCTGACATAAACTAACGTACCTGCATACAGAATCCCATGGTTTTCTGTAAAACATCTTTTCTCTTAGAGGTGGTGGAGTGAAGGAGGGTCTGGGCAGCCGTCACAGGGGACACAAAGTCTTCAAACACATCTGGAGAAAACAAAATATGTCTCTTTTTCCTCAAATGTTCCAAGTGCAGTGTTTTTGTATTTGATAATCTCGAGGTCTTTAAAGGTTGGAATCTTCTATGCTGTAAAGTCTGGAGTGTTCATTCTTTGTACATGTACTACTAGTAACGAGAAACAGCAATGGTTCTAGTTAACCACTTGACTTCCTTACCAAACTTCATGCGGATATACTCATACGGGTCTTCCTTCCACAGCAGATCATCCTCATCTGTGTAACACATCAGGGGGAACACCACCTCACGGATCACGTCCTGTGGAGAAGGCATGGACCAAACAAATTATCTTACTACCAACAGCTTACCTAAAATTCTTTCTGTGCACCTTAAATTTGAGGCTATTCTCAAAAGTGAGTTTCGAGCCCTGAAGGTGTGATTGTTTCCAAAATCAAATCCAGTTGCTTGAGTAACTGCTATTTGGCGTATAAATCACAAGTTTTTACTTTAAGACAAGGTAGCAGTTACTCAAGCAACTGGGTAGATTTTGGAAACTGTTATCTTGGGAACCTTATTATTACCTGAATGTTTAACATTCATCGACATACAAGGTTTTAGGTTTTCCACTAATAGAACTTTGGACATTTACAAACTAAAATGAGCCCCAACCAATGCAGAAAAAGTGTGTAGCACACAGGGCTGTTTCCACCTTAAACCTTTTAAACAAAAACTCATTTTTGGGAGCCCATGTTGTCAATTTTCCTTGTTAATCTGTCACTTTAAGCTTACAAAAATTTATTTTTATCAATTTCATGTCATGAAGTTTGAAATCTTTTTATGGATAGGGTGAAATTTATGCCCATCCCAGAAAGCAAATTTACGTCCCTCGATGGAGGGATGGTTCGTGGGAACAGGCTTGGTAGCACCTCAGGTACAAGTACGTACCACCATGTGTGGCTTGAGGACCTTCCAGCAGACAGCGTGGCTCACACCGGTGTTCAGGTAGTTCAGCGTCTGCTGGACAACGCGTGGAGTCACGTACTGCTTCCGTCGGTAACCATCCAGAACCTTCAGGAGAACGGTCAGGATACCAGCTGGCAGAGAGACAAGTTCGTGGTCTTTCAGAGTGCTTTGATATATTCTGTTTGCCATAATTTCTCAGATGTTTTTGTTAGATATCAATACATCTTCTGAAAGAGCATTGCTGATACAAACTGCTATCGACAAACCTGATTGGAAATTACAAGTGTATTCGATTTCGATATGTAGATAGTAAGTCAACATACAAGTAAGAGAAAATGTAGAATGCAACTTCAAGATGTACTGTAAAACTCTTCAAGAACTACCTATCCTGAATTGACAACAGTTGCTGTTTTAAGTTCCCTACCTGAGAAGGTTTTGATATACCACTCTGCAAAACTGTTATATTCCTTGGTGACATTACCAGGACTGCCATATCTAGGAAAAACAAACAAAAAATGTTTAATTGCATTAAAATCATCATTGTCCTTTAATAAATATGAAATCCTTGTTCTGGGTCTGTTTTACAAGTATCCACATGAACTGCATTGTAACAAAGTTATAAAATATGACTTTATTATGACTATTGTGCTATCTTGATGATTGTAATATACTCTGTGCATCTGTTTAGAGTCAAAGGTTAGATGTGTCAAACAAGTCCAAAAAAGTTTCAGTAGGTCCAGGTTGATAGAGACAGAACTAAATTTTGCATAGTCAAAACCAATGCCATTGCCAACACACTTCAGGATCTTATTGTGAAGACTGAAGACAGGAATGTTCTTTACAAAAAGGTTACCTTTCAAAAACTCTTGCTAGAATGTGCATGGCCCATTTCTTACACTTCCACCAGGGGAGGTCTGGTCGCTCATCCTCGTCAATCTGCAGGGTTTGCTGTGTGTAATAAGCAACAGCAATCAGTAAATCCATCAATCAATCAATTGAAATAACATCATTTCATGTTCTTGTATGATTCTACTATCATTATCTTATTTACACATTTTATCCCCACAAAAGTGGTGTTGTTTCCTTTTAATCTTATTCCACAAAAATGAAAACATACTGGCATTTTCACTGCTCTGCCATGAATGTTCACATGGAACTGACTCCATGAAAACGTTTTCCTTCCTTAGATTCCATTTTATTACATGTATCTTAGTGTCCATGATGTTACAGCACAAGTTAAGACATAGGAAAACATCTAACTCACATAAGAGTACAGAATTGTCCATACCTCGGGTATAGCACGTTCCATGATCTGTTTGAGTGCCTCCATCCACTGCTGGAAGATAGGCCGTGTGACCAGGTCCTGTTGTAGGAAGTACTGTAAAGGGTGCACAGGGTAAACATTGTATTATTATCAGAATGATCATCACATTATCTGTGCAATATCATTTCTTTCTGGATGGTTTGCTCATTGTATTTGTTATTTTTATTTTAAAAAATAAAAAAATTAAAAGAACAACAACAAAAAACATTGTATCAATAAAAAAATCTAAAAGAACAAACAACAAAAAACATTGTATCATCAGTCTAAGAAAATGTACATACTGTAAATTTATTTATTTTCATGGTGGTTGTATTTTGCAAAAGGGCAAAAAGGAGGTTTTTGCAGCATCTGAAATTCATGGCTGAAACATTTAGTACAGTTGTCACAAATTAGCAATGTCATGAATTTATGTTGGAGAGGTACAATATGCTGCATGTTCTGAAATGTTGCCTGAAAGGTCTAAAGGAAACTTTTGACGAACACCCTACATCCTTTTGACCAATTTCTATACAGAAATACACAAATTTCCATACATTTCTATCAACAAATACATTGTGTTGCCAAAGTTTACCTAACAAATGTTTCTGAACCTTCATGTACTAACCTGGATAAGGGCATAGAATATCTTGAGAATTTGCTTCTGGATGAGAACGGAGGCCTCTGATTGGTCAGGAATGAGCTGCATGAGTCTCTGGTGCAGGACGGGCAGGAAAACTGTCATGGCGGCGTTGAGAGGGGCGCGTTCCTCGGGCTTCTTGTACCTGTCCCATTGTGCACGCGATAAACTAGTTAAACTCAGTAGCATCATTCTACCACTGGTACCAGATACATGATAGCTCAATTGAAAACTAAAAAGTTCTTGAAAAGTCCTTCCACTAACATCAATACAGGGTTCTCCCCAGAAATTTTGAGTATACCGGAGGAGGGTGCGAAGCACCCGAGGCGACGCGCCTTGGCGCGACGCTGGGGGGGTGGCCCGGAGGGAGGTTTCCCCCCCCTCCTGAGGAGGAAGCTTTAGCATTTGGGCTGTTTCAAGTACAATTGGAGGCCATTTCCTGCAACTTCAGGTTAACTTCTTACCTACAATCACAAACAAAAGAGGCAGGAAAAATCTTCAAGCCAACACTATTTTGAAAACACATACACTTTTATTACTTTCTGACATCATCTTGCTGGCTTTTGCATAATCTTCATCATCTACTCTTGGGAAAGAAGATGCAATCAGGTAGGCAAAGGACACTACATTCAATATTCATCCCTGTCACATATACAGAAAAATGCAAATAACCCTCATGTAGGATACAAACTTGAAAAAATTTCTGAATTCAAAAAAAAAAAAAAAGGGCATAGGTTCCCCGCTATGACCCCTTACCGGGGCCCCAACGGTGCCTTCAAACTCAACAAGAGAAATAGTATACACAACTCCAAGTCATGTATTTTCTACTTGGAACTTGAGGCAAATCACAATGGAAAACATTGGCAGAACATTGGGCAAAACCTTCTCATGATTAATAAATAACATTATTTTTTTTCTCAACTTGATAAAATAACACATCAAAAACTATAAAAAAAAAAAAGACAACAGAAACCTGTAGAATGTTATTAATTTTCCAAAGCATTTCACACATCAAAATCCCAACATACACTCCAGCTCCAAGTGCTTGAATTGGCCCCTTTCAGTCTGAGAAAATGGAACGTTCCACTACAGCATATAATTCCAAGCCGCACATTCCAAGCCGCAGATTCAAAGAAAATATTGACCCCAAAAACCACATCTGAATAAAAAGAAAATAAACATGATCCTTAAAACTTTAAAATAAATATTAAATCCTATTATGTAGTTTTCTAAAAGATTGATACTTTTTTTAATGCTCATGACATCAAATTTTAAAGCCCGTAATCTGCAGTGAAATGTGAGGCTAACTTCTGTCTAGCCTCACTGTAAACAAAGAAGAACAAAATGGCGTCGGATCGGAAGAGAGCCTCATGCATAGTAGCAGCGATCCTGAAGAATAGCAGCGATTCGCCGGGTTTAGGACTTAATAACCAACATCAAAAGTGAAATAACAACATGTACTACATTTTTATGGTTAATCTTGCTAAAATGAAGCCGCCATTTTTCGACTGGATTGCGAAAAAAAGGAGAATATTTCATGAACCATGTGCTCGTGAGAGTAGACTAGAATGCTGTCAACAAAGTTCTGCCTTTTTTAATCGGTTTTGGGACTAAAAAATACTCACCGAATGTGAAACAAAACCCCACACGATGTTTTCAAATGTAGTTGTGCTACAATGAACCAGGCATTTTTCTGCTGCTTGTCGATTTTTTAAGAGAATGTTGCAGAGGTCATGCCACGCACTGGAGGTAAGCTGATTTTCACAAACGTGTAGCTCCAAAGCCAAATAAACTTCTTTTTGACCCGTTGGCTGTGATTCATGAAGTAAATACAGACAATTAGCGTTGTTTGCATGAAAATAGGATTTAGGGGAGTCGGATGCTGAACTAATAATGAGATTCTTTTGTCACCGGCGTTGTAGCGAAATGGTCCATTGTTTTTCGAGTATCCGATCCATTCACAAGTTTTTACAGACAATGCCAACGGAAAAAGTGACGCCGCTCGGCCCAGAATTCTGCGTATTTTCATGAATTTTTGCCAAATTATCCAAGAAAATAGGGAAGAAACACCCTAGATTTGAAAATGAGTATACCGGCGCAGAGCTAGGAGTATACCGGCGCAGCGCCGTTGTTCCGTTGTCTGGGGAGAACCCTGTCAATATGTTCACGTACCTACTGATTAACTCACACTCTTCAAGTTCAAGATATTTCTACATAATAAAATGGGGTTGTCTAACATAATGAAAATACATTATACAGTTCACTGACATGTTCGAAAAATTAATGTTGACACTTGTATCTTCTAATTCTATCATTTCAAACTATTCAAACCACAAATGAGTCAATCAAACCATAATGCATTGGATAGAATGATTCCAACATCATAAACTTCTTTTATATACATGACGCTCAACTTGTGACAGGAGAAACATTGTGACATGTGGGAGGAATAGTTTCAAACAGTACAAACGTTTCTTCTTGTCAGTACTTTTGATTAAAAAAAACAAGACAACTTACTCGTAGTTCTTGACCAGCTGATAGATACTGAGAAGTGCGCCCAGCCATGTGTTGGGCTGGTCGGAAGTGATGTAAGAGTTGAGTTTCTGGATGACGTCGTGCCAGCGGCCGGGGTAGTCGTGTTTCAGGATGTGACTCATGCACGTGCCCAGCTGCACCCTGGGAAATATGGGAGAAACCATTTCAAGACACAACCTACTAGTAGTAGTACTAGCAAAAGCAACTTATCTTCTTTTCAAAGAAAATAAAAACATGCAATTTTAAAACATGTAATCTTACAGTAAAGATTTGTTTACTGTATTACTACTACTACATTTATCAGCATTTGGGAAAGAGTATGGTAGTGAAATACACATCCGTACCAGCAGACTAGCCCCCTGCTGTAGTGTTTTGCACAAATGTGTGGCCCAAGGGCTATAGAAATGGAGTTGGGCGCCACCCCTTTGCGTCTTATCAGGACACCTGGGTCACATTAACTTTAAAGATTTAGATTTGCTCAATTGCTATCAAATTCACTATATGAAGAATTCTAACCAATGATAAACCACCACCCTACTATGGCAGCCTTTTTGGCACTACATTTGAGAATATCTGTATCTAGATTGTCTGGAAGAAAATGTAGCAAAGTCTAAGTCTGTAGTCAGGCAAAGAGCCTAGATAGGAACCACTGTGTTTTTGCAAGAAACGGTACAAGTCATTTCAACTCCTTTAAAGGTGAAGCCCCATAGAGCTGTCCTCACCTGACCAGATCAGGTGCCTGAATGATGGCTTCCACCAGGTTATTGCGGATGAGGGTGCGGTCTTGCTCGTGGATGTTGAACACCAGCGGCTCCCCCACGTTAGAGTGGCGCTCGTGCCAGTACTGAGAGATCATGTTCTTCAGGTAGATCACACCTGAAAATAGAAATATGATATTGAATAATAAAACCAGGATATATCAGAATGATAACTAAGTAAATTTGCTCCCCTTTTTTCCTATCTATTGTATATTGTAATTCATGTCATTACATACCTGGGCCGTGATAACGTGTTCTAGACTGGTCTGTATCTTACAGTAGCACACAAGCTTCTACTTGTATTGCGTGTCACGGTGTGCCACAAGCGCCGCTGTCAAAAATTCTAACACCGTTTCTGGACTGTCCCAGCACTCACAAGGGTCAGATCATCCCATGGCTGATTTGACCCGCGGTCTGGCTGGTACATCGGGTGATACGCAATACAATATACTGCAGTCTCTATGAATTAGATGGGTAACTACACTGTAGTCCTTTTTTGCAGCCAGGGGCAGGGTTTGTGAGGAGACTGATGTGAAGTGAAGGGCAAGAATCTTGGACAACTGCCATTTTGCACAAAGGCAGGCCACATCTTTATACAATTATTACTACTGGCACAGCCGTTGGGGTTTGACTCACTCCCACCAGGGCTTACTTCTAGAAGTTCTACTGTTTCTAGGCTGTGCTCTCACCTGCTTGTCGTACCGGCATGGCCACCTGGTCGGTCATCACTACTTGCAGCAGCAAGGGGGCAAAGCCAATTATCTTGTGCATCTGTGGAGAAAGAAAGCAGGATCGAAAAGTGATTAAAAGAATGCTATACATTAAGAGGATTGACATTACATGTAAGAATGTTTGTGGTCACAGTAAAACATTTTCTGTGCATAAAATCTGAAGAACTAGAAGCTTCTTGAACCATACACGGTGGCTTGCATGAAGTTTAGGGTGCAGTATTTACTGCAACCCTCTCCTCCCACCAATGTAATGTAAGCCAGCAGATTGTAAATGCTCAATGATGACTAAATCAAACAAGGCTGGATCTTATGTTAGTCAGACATACAGGCATTACAATATATACAAATGTACATGTAGGTTCTAAATGCATCTGTTTAACTTTGAGTTCGAATCTAAAAATATTTGTTTACACAAGTTTATCCATAATTCACTGATTGTGTCTTAATGTTCAACATACAAAACTAAAAACATCATCCGATATCTTGTTGCAACACTAAAGACCAAACAACAAACACATTAGATCTGCTACAAATACAATCATGGCACCAGTAATTGTACAACAAAAAATGTACATGTGCAAAGTAGTAGTATTCTTCATTTTGAGCCTTCAAGACTGAAACTGACACAGTAATGGAAAGAAATTTGGTGCCTACAGGAAGCTAGATGTGTGTAGTTCATTCAAGGTAGGCAAAGAGCCATCATTTAATTCTACAAAGGAGAGTAGGAGGAGGGCTGTAATATTCCATTACAATTGCATGGAATTCCCATGTACAAGTATATTGACATCAATTTTACAAGTAAAACTAAGGGATTTGACATACAGTGCTCAAACTAGTGAGTGTGAGTGAGCACTTATGAAGCTGCAATCCTCTACATGTGTAATTTCCCATGTGTACAGCCTTATCTTAAAATAATCAGACATCTTATGACTTATCTGTGTGTCATGCTATGAAACTTTGAAAGAGATATTTTTCCTCCAGGAACAAAATTATATGCAAAGGCCAATATCAGAATTCTATGTGTTTTCTGGCACCAAATCACATAGTATGAAGGAGTATTTTATGTGAGATCACGTTTGACACCTTCGGTGGCGTAAGTTAGAAAGTTCCTTTCCTTTTATAAAGACTTTTATTGATAACAACTTCAAGGTATGTGATCCGAAGTACAAAAATTTGGTTTTAATGCTAACCAGCCCCCCAAAATGAAGTTTGAACTGAAAATAGATTCCCTTATTAGACATACTGCCGCGGGGCATGTGATAGCGCACGTGGAAGGCAGTTCAGCTGTCCGTGTGCACCTGACAGGCACATCACATGTCAGTGTAGTACGAGCACGTCCCAGCCGCGCGATTACGACATCAGCAGCGCAAGGAAAAGAAATTGTCCCTCGCGCCTTTCCCCCATGCTCGAGCTCCTCAGAAAGGCGAGCGATCGGCCATCGGGGATGCTAGAGTTCATAGACCGTCTAAACTTTGTGGTGTGGCCGTCGATGTGACGGAATTCGCTGTCTGGACATGTGTGATCCACTCGAGGCCACACGAATTTTTCTCGCCCCCCTCCCCACACTTCTGCATGTTGGTGTGCACATCCCGCAAAAAACCCTTCTCTAACCCGACTAAATATGTTATCATTAAGACAATATAACCCCTTACTATAGAAGTTACGACAGATCTAAGCTTACATTTAGAGAAACAAGTCTATCTTGATTGTTCTTAAGTTACAAGGGGAAAGTTTTGACGCGGATATTTATCGATAAAAATGTTACAAGTGTGCACGCCATGCCGCCGGCGCGACAGGC
The DNA here is from genome assembly GCA_035149815.1 of Branchiostoma lanceolatum. Lineage (NCBI taxonomy): Eukaryota > Metazoa > Chordata > Leptocardii > Amphioxiformes > Branchiostomatidae > Branchiostoma > Branchiostoma lanceolatum. The sequence goes on along the minus strand of CM068868.1, from coordinate 10,352,565 downwards.
GGAGGTTTCCCCCGTACCTCCGAGAGCTTTTCCTCGGCCTGCTGCCGCACGTTGTGGTCTATGGTGGCCTGCAGAATCTCCACGATGTTCTGGAAATCCATGGTTGTGGACCTGTCGAGATTCCGAGGGCTAAAATATCTCCAGTTCCCGGTCGATTCCCGTAAAATAAAATACAATGTCGCACCTTCCGGCCGGCGCGAAATTTCAAAGAAGCTGGTGCGCATGTACAAAACCATATGGCAGTAATGTTGCATATTTGTGTTTATTCCTTTCCAACGTCGAACTCAATACAGAAAATATTATATCATCTACAACAAAATATCTATATCGTTATTACGTGTATGGTTCAGTGCCGTTCAGGTAGAAGTTTGAGCAGCACACAATTGAGTATCTTGATTTTACGACGTGGATTATTTACGACGATCGTAAATCGGCGTAACAAGTGTCTAAGTGGTGTCACGTGACTTGCCTGGATGATCCTGTCAATAGTGCAAATGTTTTTACTATAGACAGGATTATCATGCCAATAGCCATTTCTCTGTGCGCCATAGATCGAAAGTAGGGGCACATTAAATGACCTACCTATCAAACGATATGTAAAGGTGTCTATACTCTTTTCCGTATATAGGCTGGCCTCTTTTTAATTTCGCGTAATTGGTAGGGAACTCGAAGCTATATTATTTCGCGTAATTCATAGTGAGGAGGCAAATATTGTGTACAAAGCTCAGCCAATGCATGTCACGCAAAGTGTAATCGAGCCTCAGAAAAATCATATTTTCTCGTAAAAGTATTCACGAATCCATAGCTGCACCATAGGCTGTCTAGTCGTGATAGGATCGCCAGGGGGCGTAATCTAACATCGGAGAATTTTCTCGCCCGTGGAGATTTGCAGTTTCAGAAAAGACCGTCTGCAAAGTACTTTTGTATCAAACCCTTGGGAATCGCGAGATATGACGTGTCCCTTTTAAGATTTTCTCACTCACTCACTCACTCACTCACTCACTCACTCACTCACTCACTCACTCACTCACTCATCCGTTCGTTCGTTCGTTCGTTCGTTCGTTCGTTCGTTCGTTCGTTCGTTCATTTACCCATTCACATATGGCTGTGCTGAGTGTATTGTCAAAATATGTTACCGGTATAGACTCAACTGTAAGCCGTTGTTACCAAGGGGGTTTAACATCCTTGCTATTGTTACTCAGTCCATTACGAACTGGGCCAATTCAGAAGCGTATTATGGAAAACCGCAGTTTCTGTGGCTCCCCCGCTGTACGGAGTGCTATTAGCACCTTGGCGCTAGCAAATAACCGTGTGGCTTCAGTGAGCCCTGTTGGGGAAAGACTTTCATCGACTGGAGACCACAATTACATGCAGCTGACATGTTGAACATAACAGTAGGACTAGCTCAGGGCTGGCTTGAGTGTGTGCTGTGGGGGCCAGCATAGTAACTGACACCTGGCAGAGAGTCAATAAACTCCACCAGTCTACGTCCAGACCGCTCATTTGCATTATACGCTTCGTAATGCATTGTACTTCGTCTCTTCCTCAGTGCAGTGAAGTGTTGATTTCGCCCACACAAAAGGAATTTGAACTAAAAGTCGTCGTCATTCTCTGGTCAATGATGTAATGGAACAATGAACTATTTATTTACATATAATTGTGAAGCCACTAAGGTGGTAATCAAATAAAAGACACAGATACGGCATAATTGTGTTTTTTTAAAGGATTTTTATTGCAGATACCAGAGACAAAATCTCCGAAAGATTCCAACATTTTGGAAGCTGTGCCAAGCTAGCAGTAAATGTAAGCTTGAAAGGTCATCTGTGTTGGTAGAAATCATTCTTAAACGAGTATTAACTGTAATTTCCAACACAAAAATTGGACTTACCCAAATTTTCGACCGTACGACATCGGTCTTTGTCAAGTCAAGCAGTAAATGTAGTCCAATTCATGCCACCCTATAATTATATATAGGTTATTGCATATGGGCACTATGCACTTACTTGTCACAAAGTTTGCATTTATATGTCTAAACATTATTAGATGTTATCATCATCATTATCATGTCACTAATCACACCGATTATGCGCTTTGTTCACTGTTCACTCCCAAATCTATAACTAGTGATCTCTACAATATGATGCTTCTATCAGATATAACGAGCATACACAGTATACTCTTAGTTATTCTGCAATAACTACAAGTATATAGATTTACTTGTTATTTCCAATCCAGAACTTCTCTCAAATCGATCATGCTTCTAATCTGTCACCTCATGATCTATCAAATATGCCGAGTATGTGCTAAGTTCTTACACAATAATAACATAGCTTTACTTTTTATCTTTAATATAGGATTAATCATCTCTATCAAATATATGATGCTTCAAATCTAACAACAAATACATGTATATACGTTAATGGTCTGCACTAATTCAAACAAGCACACTAGTAGCTTGATAACTTCCATCATCTTCTATATTTGTGCACCAGTAAAACAATATGATGCAGTGAATAAGTCAATATCTGAGTTATCGAAAGGACAGAACAGACCAGCTGACTATTATTGATCTCCAAGCAGAAGAAGGAAAAGGCGAAAAAGGAGAAGACGTAGAAGTTGGAGAAGTTAGGGGAGAAGACGGAGGAGGAGGAGGAGGAGGAGGAGGAAGAGGAAAAATAAGAGGAATAGACAGAGCTGGATCCTACATATCTGCTGCCTAGAGATGAGCTATCATCACCAAATGTCTGGATAATAACGTTAAAAGTCTCTAAGTTAATGCAAATTTCAAATAGGACAAACGTAGAGGTTGTACCTAGATGAGTTGGTAATTTCATAAAGAACAATTGGAAATCAGAAGGGAAAAACTACGTCAGTGTACCATATAGACTAGTTCACCCTATCAGATCGACTTCTTTTAAGCGCTATTAAATCAGGCTACTTCTTTGTGATGTGCAGTAAAAGTCTTCATTACTCATTACAACCTGTTGCCTAACCACCAGAACAAAAAGAAAACTGATGACGTGGACTGAAAAACTGTGTATCTACTAAAGTCATGTAATATACTGACATACGTTTTATTCAACAAGGGATCTGGCTTCCTAAATGCCCTGATTGTATCCGAAGGCTTTCCAACAAAATCGTACAAAAATCCATTGTTCTGAATCTCAATCAAGGTCTTCAAGTTTCGAAAGTTAATCATTTATGCAACAAAAAGCTACGTAAAGCTATAAGAAAACACCCTCATACAGAAAAAGGCAAAAAAGTAAGAACGATCGAACGAATGAATGAATGAATGAATGAAAAGAAGAATGGAATGATTTATCCTGTTTACAGACAAGAAGACTGTAAACACACAAGACAAAACAGATGTTGACAATGTCGACACTCCATTCTTACGGAGCCCGTGGAGAGTGACAGATGAAGGCCCTCCTGTAGCTGCAGGGTACGGCCTTCCAGCGGTACCGGTGGACCTTCCGTGCGACGGCGCAGTCCTTCTTATCCGTGTTGCGCGGTGGGTCGGGAGACCAGTCGGTAAAGTCGCTTCCGCCCAAAGCCATCCCGTTAGCCCACAGCCAGGTTCCTTCGTGGTTCTCATCACTAAGGCCTATCCACACACTTGGGGCGCGATCGCTGAAATCGACATGTAACAATAGAAGTCATACCGAACGTAGTTGTTAACAGTTACAACATGACATGGTGTTGCCATGGCACGTGGAGATGGTACCCTAAGATCTGAATTCCCAGCTCATTTATATTATATGCTATCGATGGTGTTTCTTACCTGACCACAATATAATAGTCAATAATTTGCTATTAGTAAGTTCTACTATTTCTTTCGAAGTAAAGATGCGTGTAACGCTACTTCACCTAAATCCGGGATTTCACATATATCCGGGATTTTTAAAAACGAGGCATTAAGGGATATATGCTGCATGTAACATCAGTTATACCGCCAGCAATGCAAACTTGACAGACTAACGTGTTCAGACCACTCTCTGAAAAAGTTCTAGCCTGGTCACAGTCTCTAGGGGCCGGCTTAGGGGTTTTTACGGGCCCAGTTTGCTTTATTTAACCGTTTCTGATAGCCTTCCTACCGCTACCACTACTTCCGCTTGCCACCATACTTTCCCAGCTGCCCTGGCGACGTAATCTAATCCAAGGCCGTAAACACACCCCGAGCGGAAAGTTCGATAACCCTTCATTCGAAGACGACGACGTTATAATCAATTCCTCCCCAAACAGCAACTTTGAGCACTAATCAGTTTCCTTTACTTAGTATGAAAGAACCTTTTTCCATGATTAGTATTTTTTATTTTTTATTGAAACGCGGCCTTTTACTTTCTGAGCTGCTAGCTGATGAAACAAGAGAGTTTCTTACCGGATCAGTTTCCTCTTGAGCCTAGCTACAGCAGCAGCACTCTTCCACATGTAGATGTCTCCTCCGTTTTCCTGACAGACCTGTCTGGCACCGCTGTAGGTCTTAGCGTTTTTCCCGCCCCAGAAGCGGTAGCAGTCGTCCCTGTTTCCTTTGTATCCATAGGGGCAAGCTGAAGACGACATAAGATTTGTTATTGACAAACAATAAAAAGTATTTTCATTCACAGGTCACCATTTATGATCACCCAGTAGGTATGACATTTGTGCTTTGAATAGAATTTTTAATGATCTGGCCTAATCCCAGTACAAACAAAAACAAACCGTGCACCAGGAAAGCAATCATTGGCCAACCTCAGATTAACAGCTGTCACTATATCTTACAGGTGAAAACAGAATCGTCCCCTCGAAAAAGTGATTAAGTATTTTTCAGTTGATCATTATAGATCAGTACCCCATTGCTTCAAACACACTTAGTGTTACCATTGCTACCTTAGTCCTGGTAGCAGCTAAGCGTTCAAAGGAAATCCATTGGTTTACAGTATAAATGCATCCACGTCTGTGTTGTATCATTTCATTTACCTTGGCAGGACTTGTCATCAGGATTGGGGTAGTAGCCAGCCTCGCATTCACAAATAAATGCCCCCGCTGAATTGTTCACACACGCGGCGTTCTGTCCACAGTCGGCCGTGCTGTTGCACTCGTCGACGTATTCGCAGAACGGACCTGGAACAAATTTGTAAAACGTTTAGTGTTATACACGTATGGAGTACTTAAGAATAATCATCTGCTGTAGAAATTTCTTGGAATTCATACTCATCTTAAAAACCTAAATATAAACAGTGAAAAGTCAGAAACGGGAAGCCCATGTATTCCCAAAACAAATACAAACTTTGCATACCAATTCATAATTCGTGGTTAAAAACCTGCTGATAGACAAATCTTGCTCATAGTCACTGACAAAAAGTAGTGGATCATGCTACTTGAAACGTCTGACCGTTTCCAAAATCATATCCAGTCAATGCTTAAGTAGCTGCATTTTTGGTGTATCTTATTACCTGGATGTCTAACCTTCATAGACTTCAATACAAGTTTGGTCCATTATTACATACTAATGTATATACCTTTGGCTGGGCAAGGTAATAAATGAAATTATACATAATGGCACTCCAATTACCTTTGTATGGAGATGGACACTGGCAGGCGACAAAGCGCAGATCTCCGGCTTCATCCTCCCCGTCAGCCAGAGTGCTGAAGTCACAGACGCCGCCGTTCTGGCATTTACACAGGTTGACTTGTGGGATGTACACTGTGGTCTGGTCGCGGGCATTGGTCGCGGTGAAGCTGGTTGCGATGCAGGGTAGACAGGTAAATGAACAGCAAAGAGAGAAGGAATGGACCGACGCAACAACCAATCAATGCAAAACGGCTGCGTCAACTATGCGGCAGATACGGTGCCCCAAGCAGATACAGTGCCGCAGCCAAAGAACCTGGTCCCGGGTCCTGATGAGTTGAAAATCGCGAATCAGCGCTCCCCCCCAAAAACAGACGCCGGCGCCGGCCGGGAGGCATGCAAAGGAGGCTACACTAGTGCAGTTGTCAAGATAGTATCGGTAGCGACATGAACAAGTAAGGTAATTACAGTTGCAGTGCATTCTTCTATAGCAGAGCTGAATCCGCGATGTAGAAACGACCCGAAGGAGGTTTACGCGGGTTCAGCTCTGCTATAAGGCGAATGTTGCAGTCCAGAGTGCTGATACATTGATCAACTATAAGAGTGCTCTTTCAATACTAAAGAACGTAACCGTTACAAAAGAGGCTTTTCACATGCAATCTAGCTATGATATAGTAGCTAATTAACATCATATTTACTTCATAACCGGGCCGTCGTAATCGACTGCAGTCCAAGTGACAGTTCCCGTATTGCCGACAGACTCAAAGGTGGCTCCAGGCGGAAGGGTTTCCGCTGCTACCGTGACAGAGTCGCCCCTCAGGTCGGTAGCGGTGAAGGAGAAGGTCACAACGTCTCCAACCGTGACATTAAGACTGCCCGGGCCATCGATGATTGGAGCAGAATCCGCTGCAGAGGAGTACGGGTCAATAGATTAGCTCTTTTTCTGGATATCAACCGCACTTTTCTGGATTAGTTTTTCACCACTGACTATTGGATTAAGCCGTGAAGGTTTGATATGAGTTAAGTAATGAGACACAAGCTTAAGATGCTAATCCAATTGAATCAGATGTGCTAAACCAATCGATAGATGACACAGATCTAGAATCCCGACTAAACCAACAGTATTCTAACATTCAATATCGTTGTGTGTATATCATGTGTGTACCAAGAAGAAGCAAAAACTGAAATGGAATATCTTCGGATGCAAACCACATGCCACCAAGTCAAAAAATGAAATATTCTCACAGCACTAGATATTTTGTGACAAAGGTACAGATTCAGATCGAGTGTTATTTTAAGAATAAGATTAAACCATAAAGTGTTTCCTGGTGCACCCACCACACCTGAAACCACCTATATGTAAGTAAGACTCACAAAGACTTTCGCCAATGCTACTGCTCCGCTCCTGTGCCTTCAAGGTCCCCAATCCAACCGAGACATTTTTGGTAACGGATGCGTCAAACAGGCAGATTTTGTTGTCGCCACATGCTTCCCTCGCCTATGTGTGAATTACATCTTTTAAACGTACTAATATCGTTTCTTATTTCTTTATTGATCTCATTACTCTTTTTAGCCAAAAATTGGATCTTTATTTACTTGCAAAATATGTCGAAGTGGCATGCAAGCTTTTGTTTTCACATGTCACATAAGGTAGAGCAGTGTTAGCACGAATTGATGCATTGGCGCAAGGGAGTCTCTGATATTTAGTACTCATTTTTTACGTTTAGGTCAACGTGGACCGGAAATAAAACCGACAGTCACTTTTTAACACAGTCAAGTCACTCTAGAATTCATCCTAGTCCTCTACAGAAACGCTGCATATGTACCTGACGTTAACGTTATGTAATGAATTCCTTTTGAGACACAAAAGTAGTCGTTCCGGTTACCTCTTGTTCAAAAGCCGGATCGTCAAAGACCGGCTCGAAGAGGGGGCGCCACGACGGATCCGGGTTGCGGAAGGCGGCGTACGAGTCGTTTCCGTAGTAGAAGATGCTCTCAGCCTCAGTGATTTCCCCTATGAAAAGTAAAGCAAGTAGAAAAAAAAGTAAATACATAAAAACACGTTTTTGCAACCCAATCAGATAGCTAAACATGATAAAACAAGAGCTATCTACCACTAAGAAATCATGACCACAGCATGTTCAGAACACAAGATACGAAATCGGGAAGCTCCGCTGCAATACTATTGCAAGGTGCTAGGGGGCTCAAAATCTTATCATTTCGAGGTCTTACAACACACAGACACATGAACACAACCTTCTCGGCGAAGGTAATAAGAGCCTACATAATACCTGACAGATATACTTTCAACAAAAGAAACTCACATAGCAGTCCCCATTCGTAGATTTCCTCATCAGTGGCGTTTGTACTGAGGATCGTGCCATCCGGACGGGTGAAGTCATCATCCGGATCTCCATTCCAAACTCCATACAGCCCCTTCGTATGATGCATGTACTCCTCCGGAAGATGCATCGCCAGAGAAAGGATGCCAGTCTCTTCGAACGCCTCTACCCTGGCACCTATGAAACGGGTATTTGACCCATGTTTTAGAAATTCACTCGTCTGACCCAAGAACCGCAAGTAAAGGATCAAAGAACATAACGACTATCACTATCTCGAAAGGTAATTTTTTATAAACATATGATACCCAAGATCATGCAGATTTTAAAAGAGTCAACGAAAGTATCGCTCTGTGGCCGTCAGAAACATATGGATGGGTTGTTCGTTTGGTAGAGCTGAAAAAACATGTTCAGCCTGTGGCTTCCTTGATTAATCAAATAGCAATGACAATGTCATAATGATCCCTCGTGTAACCTGGGTATTGTACTGCATTACAAGAAAAGGGTATTGAACAACGTGTTTTAAATACAAACGCCAACGTGATGTAACATGGCACTACCTGCTGAGAACTCAGCCACAACAGATCCACCCGTCCCCTTGGAGATCAGTACTTCGGTGAAGGAGAGCATTCCCCCCTCTGCCAGGTCATTGAAGTCTGGGACAAGCGTGCTGTCAACGTACAGACGGAGGACTGGGGAGAAAAAGAACCAATGGTATGACTTACAAATAAATTTACTAATTGATTATGCGAATTAAACCCTGACAGGTACCAGCACACACAAAACAAATCCTGCCGTTCTTGAGTTATTTGCGTTACAAACCAAGAGAGCGCGAGAGAGAGAGAGAGAGAGAGAGAGAGCGAGAGAGAGAGAGAGAGAGAGAGAGAGAAAGAGAGAGAGAGAGACGCTGCCTAAAATACAAACTTCTTGACAAAGGTAACAATGTCGTACGTCACATGATACAATGATGAATCAACTATATCATAATCAGAGATTACTCAAATGTAGCAAACAGCCAGAAATGTTGAAAATATCATCATCATATGTAATAAATTGAACTTTTGAGCTTGACGGAGCATGTTTAAGACGAAGACAGGTATATAGTGTTCCTTCTCCAACACACAGCACAGGCTTACCGCCCTCTTCCATGTTAACTTGAACAGAAGACGAAGTAGACGACTTGGCAGCAACAGCACCGAGTACAGTGGCGTCGGTTTCTAATCCGTCAGAGTCGACAGCCCTTATGGTCCTTCCTTGGATGAGGAACTCTCCATCCAGTGCATTCATAAGTGTGAATTCTCCATGGCCGTTAAATGTGTAGTCTTTTATGTCGGTTGTTGAGAAATGTGGGTCACCAAACAGCGCCAAAACAAAGAAGAACCCAAAGATCCCCCAACCTCCAAAGCCTGCAAAAAGGCAATACAATAGTATTTCATCCCAGAGATTCCATCCTAATGTTATGCTTCGGTCCCATTTTCAATCCAGGGCCCGGCCGGGCTGTTTGCGAAAACGAAAAATAAAAAAAAATGCACACCAAGAAAATACACAATATATGGTTAGGAGTAATTTTTTACGTTTTGTGTCTTTTGTTGTCTTTTACATCATATTTTTCGTTCCCACAAGCTGCCCGACCGGGCCCCGGATTGGAAATGGGACCGAAGCATAGCTAACGAACCTGTCTTAATGTATAATGTAATGTTTGATTTAAAAAGGCAGCTCGAGTGGTGATGAAGATAACACTAGTGGAATGGGGGCCTTACTTGGGCATCGTCTGGTTTCTCGTTCGATCCAAGTCGATGCTCCCCAACATGGACTTCCACCGCAGGACGGCAACGGGCTGTTACAGGAACGGGTGTAGGTTACAGTTGTGACGCCACAGTTTGGCCCGCTCCTAGTGGCACTCGTCACCGACCAACCTCCGGACACTGTAAGCGAATCGACGAACAAATCTTTGACTATTTACTTTCGACAGGAAGCATGGGAAGGGTAATGCTTTCGGTACCGTTTGTGTTTGTGTTTGCGGGGTGTTTTTGTGAACAACATAATTCAAGACGTTGTTGATGGATCAGTATGATATTTGCAATGTAGCACTACCAATCGCCGAGTTGTTACAATCAAATTATTCCAAACTTCGAGGACCTTATTTGCATAATTAATGAGAAACCTTTATAATACGTCATAAAATGTAATGTAATTTGGTGAAGGTATGAGATCATGTTTGAAACATTTCTCAAAAAATGCAGTATCCTCATATTAAGCAAGCTTTTAATTTGTTGAAGCAGTTGAGATACAACAAAATAGTGCAAGTGTGCGGGTAAAGGGAGAGGGCAAATTTGTATACTGTTTGTTGCGTACAAATGTGCGTAGTCTTCTTCGACAAACGCAACGTGTACCTGCAAGTACAATAGCCGATGATGGATCTAATAAGAATAGATATTATCTAGTATGAAATTGTTTTCGAACAGAAGAATTTAATTATTTAGTAAAATGATATGATACATGACATGTCTTACCTGGCGAACAATACGGGTCATCTGCATGAGGAAAATTTAAAGAGAATAAGAATTAAATCAAGTCCAACATCATGCGAAAACATAATCCACACAATTACTTTAATTAGAAAAGATTTTCTATCCAAGAATCGTCATAGTTATCCAAAGCTATGATTGAACTATATCAAGTAATAATTGCTAGGGAATACTGCACTGACACTGCTTACTCAATCAAGTCAATTTTGCGTTTCACACTTGGCTTTAGATGCATGGCTGTCTCTATCGACTAGGCGGTCACAGTACGTATAGATGATTACAGTTTTGATTGTTTTTTCTGGATATAGGGAGGTATCTAGTAAACTTTTAAATAGATATGTTCACTTAATTCTATCAACATGCACATGGAAGAAGACGAATTGTGATGAAGTTTTACATTGCCATTAATTGTGAAGGAGTCTCAATGACAACAATTGAAGCACCGAGGATGTATAAGTCAACGCTGTATTGTGTATCTTAGGAATCGCAGAAACACAAACACACATACACACACACACACATACACACACACACATGTACACACACACACACACACACACACAGACAAACACGCAGACAGAGACAGACACGAAGATAGACCAGCTGACAAACACACATACAGGACAAAATCAAGACTTCAATCCCTTGGGATGAAGTAACAAAAAGTCACACACGTCTGCCTAACTAGAAGATAAATGCATTAACCACGTGCATGGCATTTACCACTTTGTTTGTATATGGACTATTTGACATAAACAAGGAACACATGAAAAAGAAACTTTTTTGTGTGTGTGCTCATTTGATATCTTCTTACGACAAGAGCCTGAATAGACGTTTCAGGTAATTACCCCAATTTTAAGAAGGGCCACGCAGGTGTGCAAAATGTCGCTTTGAATAGACAAAACTTGCAACCCGTTTACGCCCCAAAACTTGGATGCATGCAATGTTGCAGGCAGGAATTCTAGGTGACTGCTCAATTACAAAAAGTGCTGTCTCACCACACGTCCGATGTTTCAGGTATATAAACCCACTTTACCAAAGGGTCACATTCTTGACTTTGGATTCGTTCGCGCACCCTTTCGAACAATGGGCACAAAATGACACATAATTACCCGCATCCAACGTTCGTCATCATAAATGAACACAATGATGAATTTTTAAATTTTTGGTGACATATTTGAGCATCTGAAGTTGGTGTTATGGCTGGCGGAGTCATATCATCTAAAACACAAGGCTTTGAAAGTCACACTTTTCTTCTTTGAATGTTGTCATTTCGTGTAAGGAAAGCGGGTGATATTCTAAACTTACGAGTGCCCTTTTGAACAATGGGCGCAAAATGACTCAGGTCATCCGAACATTCGTCTTCATCATATATGTACACATCAATGAACTTCAAATGGTTCTTGGTGACATACATTTGTTTTTCGAAAACGAACTCCAAACATCTGAATTATGTGTTTTGGCTGGTGGTGTCATATCATAGAATACACGAGGGTTTGAAAATCACACATTTCTTCTCTTAATCGATTGCCATAAATTTCACGTCAAAGCTAAAGGAAAGCGGGCGACATTCTTGACTTTCGAGCGCCCTTTTGAACAATGGGCGCAAAATCATCGCACATCACTCACATTCGTCTTCATTATATGTGCATTAACAAACTTCCAAGGGTTCGTTGTGTAAACATGTTTGTTGTCCCAAGGAGGTTATTTTAACCTCCTTGGTTGTCCTAAAACGAACCCTGAGCATCCGAAGTTGGTGTTATGGCTGGGGGAGTCATATTATCAAATACACAATGCTTTGAAAATTACCATTTTCCTCTTCGAATAAAGTCATTTACGTCAAAGGAAAGCGGGTGACATTACGTGCACGTCATCCAACATTCGTCTTCATTATATGTATACAACAACGAACTTCAACTGGTTCACGTTTTGGTTGTCCTAAAACGAACTCTTGACATTCGAGCGCCCTTTTGAACAATGGTCACAAGATGACACATAAGTACTCTCACATCATCCGACATTCGTCTTCATTATATGTGTGCACATCAACAAACTTCAAAGGCTTCAGTGTGTAAGCATGTTTGTTGTCCTAAAACGAACCCTGAGCATCTGTATTAGGTGTTATGGCTGGCAGAGTCATATTATCGAAAACACAAGGCTTTGAAAATTACCATTTTCCTCTTCGAATATTGCCATTACGTCAAAGGAACAAATCAAGATCACTGAGGGGCAAATTACACGGAGCCATTAAAAAAATTTCCACAGCAATTGTCTGACAAAGGCCAGCAAGGATAAGAAACGTTATGTACGTCGTCTGTTGTCAGTCATGGCAAACCTGGCATGATCGTGAGGTGATTGTGGGGAGACGACTGCCCAGGAGTGGGTTCATAATAAACACGTACCCTAAATGTAAACGTAACGCTACTAGAGTTAAGGCCAAATTGCCACACAAGCTGTCTATAAAAAACGTCGCCACTTGTCCAGAACGCTAACCCCCTCCATTAAAACACATGATCCACCGATAATTCCGTGCAACCATGAAAACGACAAACTTAAAAAAACGGCGAACTTAAAAAGATCTACTAATGCAGCATCAGTAATTCCTGACGTACATGTATGCACACTTGATCAGATATTCATGTATTCAAAATACATCAAACATGACGCTACTAGAGTTGATACCAAATTACCGCATGCCTATATATCAATAAAGTCACAACGTGTTTACAACCCCTCCATTACAATACATTCACCCATACATCCCTAGTGTATACAAAGCATGTTGGCCATGGTGGGGTTATTCTCTATTCTGAATCACAATTCATTTACGACAAATCAAAGGGCAGACAGAAAAGCTTCCAGTTCCACTTCTTGATACAAGTATCTGAATGTTATCATCTACTCAAAGAAGCCACCATCTACAGTTTACATGATTGTACATGTGATGTAAACGTCAGGCTGGCATGCATTAAGTGTCTTTATATATGAAATCTCCAGATTTATTCTGGTCATAGGCAAAACTCAAGGGAGGGGCAAAGAATCTTTGGAATGAGACAATGTCACGCATATGGGAAGCCAGATAGTCCCCATTTAACTTAGGTTTTTATTAGCTTCAAGTACATGTACTATAGATTGGCCCAATATCCCCCATATTGACAAAGGTGATAAAGAATAAAGAATGTATATGTTGATACAAATGCCAACTTACAAATGCAACTTCCTCCCACAGCTATGTATCCGGAACAACAGAAAGCCTCGTTACGGTAACAGGTTGCCGATCGGTAAGCCGTTCGGTAGCTGAAACGATATTTTCAAAAAAACGAGTTCCACGATTTCATACCTTCGTCAAATAATGATTTACCTTTTCAAATAAGCTATGGCGTTTTCAAAGCTTCGAACATAGCTTTAAACGTGAGAATCTGCATAAGTGCAGAATATGGCCTACTTTTATCGACATGTGTTCATCAACAAAACAGACAACGAATCTCTACACGTATTAATTTGATAGAAAACACCCTTTACATAAAGTTAGATCAGATCACTGCTTTACTTTCTCATATATTGTATCTTAGATATGGCTCAAAGTCATATCTTTAGTCAAACATGAAATGACCTACTTCTAAGGACAATCTCGTCAAAACCAAAGAAGATACTAAACTTTGGAAACATTTATTTGATAGCAGTTACTATCATGTATACATGTTTCAAATTCAAAGAAAACAAAATCATGAAAATAACCCTTTTTTGAAAAGCCTAAAACACTGTATTATTTTCAGGTTGCCCAAGCACTTGAGGCAGTATTTACACAATTTTATTCAACAGATAGATATACATAAAATGTCATGCTATTCTATTCTACAATCATACGAACTAAATGTGTTATCAATGTTACGTCTGTTTACGAATTACCGTTGGCATGTGCTCCATCCAAGGAAGCCACAACTGGCGCTGAAGCTTTGAGAGTAAGATTCCTGACACGCATAGGAAACCTGACGATGGCAGACATTTGACCTGGCAAAGAAACAGTTAATTGATAAGAGACTGGGATTTCTAGAACAATCCATTTGCCCCGCCTCATTACAGCTTACTTCTCGTACTATGCCATATTTACCTTGAAGTTAACAATCTTTATTCTTTATTCTTTATTCAAAATTGCAACAATACAATACACAGTGGAACGCCAGGCAGACAAGCTGATGTTGCGGACCACTAACATTACAATTACACAGAATACGACAGTAAGGCACTTCGGCTTAAGTTAACAATCAATGTCCACAATCTGAACCAAAATCTAACCACCCCATATTTTTGCCCGCCATGCAATATCATTAGTAACTATGAAAATCACCTAATTTACATGAAATATGACATAACTTTTTACATGTCACAAATATTTTCCAAAGAGTTTATTTGCTCATTATAGCAAAGAAGTCTCTTATTAGCATAGTGTACATGAATTCATTGTTTCCTTTTTTCAAATCATATATGTTGCAAATAGCCTTTTTCATAAAGCTATTGTAGCATTTCATCATTGGTTATGCAAATGATATATTTATATTCAATTCATGTGTCACTGACATGGACATTCCATCATTTACAACTAAGGTATTATACAATTTCACAATTATTTAGGCAAATTAGATCATACATTGCATTATGTATTCAAATTAATGTTCCTCTCAAACCAAGTTACGTATGCAATGAGTATATATATATGAAATTCCTGTTGAAATGTAAATTGTCCTCGTCAATTATGCAAATCAAGTTCTAATTTGCATGCTTTGTATACCATTACATTGGTCTTCCTCAAGCCTACCGTTAAATATAAAGAAATTTATTCATCCCTCTCTGACTTATCCTTTGCAATGTCTGCTACTGAAACACCCCTGTAGTTCGAAAGAAAGCTGCTAGAGGGCTCAAACTTATGTCAATTATTATAAGCACAAGAGCTATATGTATCTACTACCCAAAATGATAACAATAACATATCCAAAACACGAGATATCATAACTGAAGTTGCAGTACCTAGGAAAGCCACCAGAGGGCCAAAAATATAGCTATTTCTTCATTTTGCAAACAGCTATATACCAACATAACAAATGTCACATATATCCATTTCCGATTTCTCCTGTTATGCTATTTACAAATAAGCAGACACCCCCGCCCAAAAGCATAACCTTCTATCCAAAGGGTAATAACAGGACAGGTATCAAAATGGTACTTACCCACTTACAGAGGATTCACTAGACTTGAACAGGAAAGCCGCAAGTAGAAGTAGGTAGGCAAACGCGTACCTCTCCCAGTGCCTCATGTTCGGCAACATTGTCCACGCTGTGGGGAGAAACATCCTTTAGCAAATACAATCCCTTCCTGTGTTTCCTTGTTTAGGCCACAGCAAGTAAATCTTACAGATGACAACAGCGCGCGCATTGATTTTCGCCTGATTTCAAAATAATAACAAGATTTTACCCTTCGGCAATGGTCAACATACCGAGAATGGGACAACATGTCGCAATGTCTGTCATGGTTCTATCGGAAAAAAACGTTCTAGATGCCGGAAAAAGTCATTTGCACATGTAGTAATGGTGAAAATCCGTACAATTATTATCTTCGCCGTGTACTATAGTACTCGGGGAAGATTATGTTTTCGGTTGAGCCAGCTGTTTGGTGGGTCTGTATGTATGTCAAGAGCATAACTCAAGAGACCTTTGATGAATCTTTATGATTTTTGGTAGGTGTGTAGTGGTTATGCAAAGGAAGGTCAAGTTCAAAAATGGTTCACCTTGCGTTTTTCAACAGTACTGCAGCGGACTTTTAATTTTTGTGCGTTTGTATGTTGGCAAAAAAAGGTGACAGAAATGTTGATGGATCTTCATGATTTTTTGCAGGTGTGTAGATGTTGTGAAAACGGAGGTCAAGTTCAAAAATGGTTCTGGCATTTTCCGTCTGTACTGCAGCGGGCTTTGTGTGGATGTGTATTTCTTGTGGACAACATAACTCAAGAAGCTGTTGATGGATCTGTATGATATTTAGTGGATGGGTAGGGTTTATAGAAAGGAAGGTCAAGTTCGATTATGGGCCTTCTAGCGGGTACCTAAGGTACTGCAGCGGAGCTTCAAAATTTAGTGTCATATTTTCTGAAAGTGCCATGGTCATGATAGTTGTGTGGTAGATAGTTCATGCCACAGGAAGTAAGTTCTGTAAGTTTGGGCCCCCTAGCGGCTTGTTTAGAACGGCAGTGGGTGTTTTTGTTTTGACATTCGGTCCAGTATTACTTGAAAAGGGGTAAACAGATTGTCGTGAAGTTTTGTATGTAGAGAGCTCAGATGGTGCTTTACACAATCGATGTCTAATTATAGAAAACAGGAGCTAATCTGCAGAATTAGTAAGGATAATTGTAAATCCATTACATTCCATAATGGGGCATGTGACAGCGTTCCCGAAACAGGCCAGCAGAAGGCCTTGCCAAGAAGTATAAATAAACAGATGGGGTACATAAATAAACCCATGTAGTGGGGCAGTCTCACTACAATTCAAGCAGATGTGTGGGTCCGGTTGGGTTTTAAAATGTTCAGTTTCGGCATTTTTATCCAACACACGGTTGGAGACATAACGGAAAGGGAACAAAATAGAAAGCCTTACAAAACACCTAAAAACATGTGGATAACCAGCCGGACCACTCTTCTGCTCAGAGAGAACCTAGCATCGTATGTAGTAGTAATAGTAGACTGGTTTATTCGTCATCATCTGACAGACAGGCCTCATGGCAGCCGGTATAAGGCTGAATTGCGATGCTAAATACAACATATTGCGAGGCTAAATACAACATAGGGCATTGCGTGTTACAAATTAGGCAACGATTAAAAGTTTCCATGAATATCAGTTAAAACAATTTTTAAGTCTATTTGAAATATTGCACAATCATTCAGTTAGAGTTTGACTCAGATTTGCAGGGGGTGATAGCATGTAAATATTAATCACTCTTCACAATAAGCCTTGATTATTTGGCGAAGATAATGTGTTCGTGGAACTCTAGTTGTTTATGCAAGCTGTAGTAAGATTTCTCCTTAACTCCAACTTACAGGAATACACAGTGCAGCCTCCATACCAAACTTGTTATCGGAATTAGTCTGAAATTGCTGTACCATATCTTATTATCAGTAATTTGTAATTCGATGTGTACATGTTATTCTTAAAAGAAGTAAACTACTAACAAATCCGATAACAGGGAATGATGAAGTAACTTATGTCTAGCTGTCTGTCTGTCTGTTGAAGACAGTAGTTTGAATTCAGTCAGTACTGTACTGTTTATTGAATATCTATATATTTTCTTAAACTTGGCTGTAATACCATGTTTCATCGCTTTGATTCTTCTTACATGCTTTATGGTTTTCAAGTTTGAAAATGTAACATTAGGTACATGTGTTGTCTTTTTTGCCCACCTTTTTTTTATAATTTTTCACCCGCACGCACTAAATTTGGAGTCTGCAGAGCATGTCATCCATAAAATTTACATGCTGTTGCCTTAGTGGCAGGCGTCCCGACAGCGCTCTAGGCTGCATTCTGGGGGACGCTCTGCGCTAAATTCTGAAGCTTTCCAACTACTGTCAGCTGAACTTATGGGTCAATACTGATGAGGCTTGGACGAGACACGTCTCGATTTGAATCTTTGAAATTGAAGGTAAAACAAAAAGATAGTGATCACGGCGTACCACTGACGTGGAAAGCCACACCTAGTTGATTATACACACAATCACTTCTGCATCAAATGATGTCTATAGGCTATCTGTTCACCTGTGCTGAGGCACTATTGAACTATGAACTTTAAAATTTGACAGGGTGGGCCACATTTGAGCGCGGTAATCACCACAGCTTGTTCTAAATGAAGTCGACAGTGTCATGTAATCTTCGATAGTATAGTGCAAAACGTCCTTCCATATAGATTATCAAACGAATGCAGGTTAACACGGCACTTGCATGGCATTAATATACTACAAAATTAGATCATGTGAGTTTTTTGTAATTGCTGTTGCCACGCTTGACATCATTCCATCAGTCACTGGGCTGGTCACCTGGAATTGATATGGTTCACTGCGTACGATGATGATGTGCAAACTTGCTTCGGGTGTTGCATGTCACCTACTTAGTGACCGGTGGAATTCTATGGGTCAGTTTTGAGTGCGATTTTGGTCAATTATCCAACTAGTGAGCAAAAGATTCTAAAAAAAAAATTTCTGACACACTTTTCGTCCTCCGTACATCTCACCCTCCTCACATTTTTATCCCAAAGGATTCGTGCGATCTTAAAAAAATGGATTCTTTAATTGTAAAAGACACGTCAGTGACAACCCCCTCAAATGGTTTACGAGCAAGTGGGACCATGGAAAATGTTCTTAACTAGTTCCTCACTTTTCGTCAGTCACGGGCGAGCTAGGTCAAAAAGCTACAATTAAGGTCTTTATTTAAGTTATTGTACTGGACTTGAACAACCTTGCATCATCGTTTTGCCGCTCAGTCCGATTTTGTCTTATTCTTCTGGGTGGGGCCGCAAATTCACCGCATTCTTCAATCTGGGTTGGGCCAATTTTTCCCAATCGGTGGAGACAATACCGAGAGGGGAGGGTCGGACTTATCGCTTCACGAGAATCAGGGAACTGATCGAGCTGTAACCACAGAAAGAAGCAGCAACTTCAGCAGACAAGCCACTGCCCTATATCCCCTGACAATTCCACGAGACTAATTAAGTAAAAAGAGACAATCGTCATCACCATTCTAAACCCGGGTCTTCTACATGTATATGGCTCCGAGTCTTGGGTCCTAATTACCCAAGAAAGACTTGAGCGAATTGCAATCAAACAACTTAAGCAGCTCTCTAAAGGCTGGGACCGTGTATATAATGTAGAAAGAATAGAGAACAATGGGATTATAAGATGACGCTCACATACAGGCCAAAGGACAAACGCTCTTTAGGCAGGCCCAAGAAAATTGGAAGGACTTCAACTTCAGGACAACATGCAAAACACAGATTGGGCAGAAAAGACAGACACAAAGAGGAGGAAATCTTCCGGAACCGAGAGGAATAAAGGAAACGATGCTGGGGTGATGTAGGCAAGATGGAAGTAAGTAAGTAAGTAAATAAGTAAGTTAGGGTATGACATAAGAAGAAAGCATTTCGCATGGCCATCGCTTTCCCGCACGGTCCCAGCCCTCCGCGGGTCCGACCGCCCCCCGGCCGTCCAGCGATCCGACCCGCGGGAGGGCTGGTATCTTGGTTGACACGGAATAAATACCGTGTTTTAGTGTCTCTTTATATTGATCGATAACCTTTTACGTTGTACATTCATGCCCTATAGGGCTCAGTACAGGCATACAGATATGAAATCGTTCTTAAGTACAGATATTGACACTGACAGGACTTCTTATACTGATCTAAAACTTTGGTTCTAAAACTACTCTAACACATAGGTTCGGCTTCTATATTCTATTACGAAGTCCTTTTAGAAGTAGGACCCTTACCTCTACGGACAGCAAGGGGAATAACCCACGTTCAGACAGATGCCTTCAGAGATGCGACTTGTCTTCACTTTTCACCCCGAAAAACAACGCGCCTGATCAACATGTGCTCGAGGCCACAATTGAATCTCCCTATGATCGGGTGCACGTGCCTGATACAAATGCTCAAAATGTCAGATAAACCGGTTTTATTTCATACTTGTCGATGAAGCCTGTATTAGATAGTCGTTTCATTGCTGTGGCATGTTCCACTGTTGAGGGGGGTGCACACGTTCCACAGCTTCTGTTTTTAAAATTGTTTTAGCACACAGGTTTTATTGTTTTTACGGATTTTGTGATGAGGTTTTATTATGATGTTTAGAACAGGACAATCGGCTACGTTTTGACTGACTTCATTAATTCTAGATGAGAACCCATATTTCACTCCGGGCAAAAAAATTTCAGAGTTAACAGTCTGACAGATTCAGAAGATGGTACTTTCTTAAACATCAGCTTTAGCTCTATTAATTTGGTAAATGTCAGGGAAAACGTAAGAGAAATGACGGAGCATGTAATCGTTCTTTTTTTTTTAAATGTCAAATATAAAGTGGTTGGCACACAATACATCACAGAATTGACGAATTCGATTGACTAAATACAGCTAAGACATGTTTTGATAAAGCATGGAGTTTGATATCAAAACACGCATGCGCATGCAAAATCGGCCCAACCGAGAACAAGATGGCCCAACCCAGGACAAGATCGGCCCTCACCTCACCTCACCTCACCAGTCCTATTCAGCAGTCGTTGGGGCAGCATGACGCCCAACCCAGAGGAATGCGGCACAATTGGCCCAACCCAGAAGATTGCGGCTAACCTAGAGCGATGGGGCAAGGTTGACCGAGCCCTGTGCATTAATAAATAACTTTATCTACCTTAATTGTAGCTTTGTGCCCCAACTTGTCGCGAAACTGAGCTGAAACTAGTTTCAAGAATGTTCCATGGTCCCATTTGCACGTCAAGTTTGGGGTGTTACTGACGTGTCTTTCACAATAAAAAAAAAATTGTAGAGATACGAATCATCTTAGGATTAAAGTGGGAGTAGTTTGAGATAAACGAAGAACAAAGGTCTGTCAGAACAAATGGGTGCTGCTTCGGTATGTACCCCGAAGCAAGTTGTACACTAGCTGGTTAGGAGGTCAAATATGCACTCAATTACATCGTATGCTGTCTCGGTATGTAAATTACAGGTTGGTCCTAAGTATTGCGTAGAAATCAAGCGGTCATCTACCCTTTACGTAAAATATACAGATTAAATATACGACAGAACTTTAGAACTACAAATGATTGATCACACTGATGAGCAATTTGAATTTCGCGCCATTTTAAATCGAGAACGCTCGACGCTAAATTCCGGAGCTACATATGACGCTTAATTCAGTCAGCCTCTCTACGCCCTACTCTAAATTCTGAGTCAAAACTGGAGATGACTTGAAAAGCACCTTAATTCAGTTCTTTGCATTAAACGCATGAGTGATAAAGACCAAGTCTAGACTGGCGTGACGTCACACGCAATGACATCTGTATCAAATGGAGTCTAACCTGTTTGTTAACTTATAATACGTAGCACTATTGAACTACGAACTTTCACGTCACATCTGACATGGGAGGCCACATTCGAGTCCGATAAACAACACCACAACTTGCTTATGAATGTAGACCTTTTATGGTGGAGATGTCTATTTTCGTGTATTTAGAAATAATGATGTGAGTTACATCACATACATTGAAGTTCTCCTAACTCCACTCCAACGTATTTGAAGGAAATACGGTCTAATTGCACAATGGCAATATAGTATCCTGACGTGCGCTATTGTAAAAGACACTAATTTTTTGCGACAACGTTCAACCAAATTGATATCACAAATGCACTGACAGTGACTGATAATCTGGTCACGTCCATTACCTACCTAACCAATTACCCCACCCCATTCCTACCCCACCTCGACACGTATATGTATTTTTCTACCCGAATAGATAACTTTCGGAACACTTTTTTCGTAACTTTTGAGCATAACGTGTAGCAACTGAAAACCAGAAGAAACGTTCAGTGCGAGAAAGCCTGTCAGAAAGCGTGGACAACTGTTCTGGTCTTTTCAAACAGAGTACGCAGCAATGGCAGCACATGTCTTCTTAGGGCCCTGTCACACTTGTAGGTATATTCAAGTGTGCTTGAGTTGCGCATTAACATTTTTTGGCTTTAAGTAAGGTTTGTGGGGAAAACGTTGTTTCTACTTTGACCCACCGTTGTGCTGCCTAGTGATCGAACCCAAGAAATCACTTATTCGGCTGCAAACTTTACTTAAACCAAAGAATTGTTCATGCGCACTTCAATATACGCACAAGTGTGACAGGGCCCTAATATGAAAAAAGTGCAACAGTTACTATAACATATAGACTCAACTCATGATCAACTTAAATACGTCATTACCAAGGGTGTTTAACCTCCTTAATATTACTCAACAATAAGAACCCTGCGATTCTGCCCCACCCTTTATTCACACGAAGTGTTGATTTCGCCAACACAAAAGGAATTTGAACTTCAAGGCGTCATTCTCTGGCGCCATTGATGTCATGGAACAATGGAATATTTCACAAAAGTAACACTCATTTCACCAGAAATGTTCATCAGGAGGCCACGTAGCCAAGTAAAAAGACAAAAAAGACAACAAAATAAAACTGAATATCTCAAAAAGAGAGACAGACACAGCATTCGTAATTTTTTAAGGATTTATTGCAGATACCAGAAATAAAATCTCCAACAGATTTGAGGAAGCAGTGCAAAGCAGTAAATGTACTTCGAGTCTGGAACTAGTTATATCTAAAATGTGATGCTTGTACTAACTGTGCAAGTTTTACCACAAAATGTATGACTAGAACTACTTATTACTGCAATATGATGATACTAATCTTTCACCTAGCAATCTAATATGCAGATTATGTACTAAGCTATTATGGAACAACAACAACTTTACTTTACTTTTAATCTTAGATCTAGGATTATCTCTACGCATAAATATTATGCTTCTGATCTCATACCAAATCTATACAACAACTGAATGCTCACTAGTATCGCAAGATATTTTGCACTATTGCAATATGATTATCTTCTATATTTGTGCACCATTAAAACAATACAATGCAGTGAATAAGTCAATATCTGAGTAATCGAAAGGACAGAACAGACCAGCTGACTACTATTGATCTCGAAGCAGAAGTAGGATCTTTTAAACACACAGTGAGAAGATAAGAGTAAGAGTTAAGAAGAAGGAGGAGGAGAAGATAACAAAGAACTCACGGGGAAAAGGGAGAGGGGAGAAAAGAAAGGAGAAAGAAGAGGAAGGGACAGAACTACATATCTGCTTGGAGATGAGCTATCATCCCCATGTACCTGGGCAACAATGTCTTTGAGATAAAGAAAATTTCAAAGACAAAGGATAATGTAGAGGTTGTACCTAGATGAGATGGTAATTTGATAAAGAACAAAAGGCAGTCTAAGAGTGAAAACTATGCCGGTGTAGAATACAGTGTTCACTTGGCTATCATATTTACTTCTTTGTGGTGTACAGTTACAGTCGTTATTATCCCTTGATGCCTAAACACCAAAACAAAAACCGTCAATGAAATGAAAAAGTGAAAACTATATTAAGGGATCAGGTTTCCTAAATGCCTTAATTGTAGCCGAAGGCAACATCCGATCCGAACACAAGATCGTACAAAAATCCACTGTTCTGAATCTCAATCCAGGTCTGTTTCAAAACTAAATCTTTTATCCAAAAGTATAGCTACAAGGAAACCTATAGAAAAAAAAAGAATAGATATCAATGGAAAACATATTCATTCATGTTTGCATACACGAAGACTGTAAAACATACTACCTCTTTCTCAGAGGTAATGGTATCGACGCGCCATTCTTACGGAGCCCGTGGAGAGTAACAGATGAAGGCCCTCCTGTAGCTGCAGGGCACGGCCTTCCAGCGGTACCGGTGGACCTTCCGTGCGACGGCACAGTCCTTCCTATCCGTGTTGTGCGGCGGGTCGGGAGACCAGTCGATGAAGTCGCTTCCGCCCAAAACCATCCCGTCAGCCCAGATCCAGGTTCCCTCAGGGTTCTCATCACTCAGGCCTATCCACACACTTGGGGCATCATTGCTGAAATGGACATGGAACAAGTTTTACCTTTGTATACTTGTTGACAGCAAGGAGCTCGAGGTGTAATAAAACTTTCCTGTTTACAGTTAAGTTAGAGAGAGCATCACCCGTTCTTACAATAGCGCGTTGAAGGGATCGCATTTTACCACCCAAAGGCCTAAATTACCAGCTAATTCGCTTACATGCTGTCGATTGTGTCTCTACCTAAATCACAATAGTGTATCATAAGTTCAATTCCTTTCCTGTTGCTAAGCCCATCACCTACAAGATCTATGTATATAGATACATGTATATTATTATGTATGATAGATTATTCCTACAAAATCAAAAGCTAATAGCATTAATGAATTTCCTATGGAATTATTTTCTATGATTGGCCATTCTTTCTTTTGAAACATGGAATTCTATTTTTCAAACAGTTGGGTCACTAAACAACAGATAAGTGTTTCTAACCTGACTAGTTTCCTCTTGAGTCTAGCGACAGCAGCAGCACTCTTCCACATGTAGATGTCTCCTCCGTTCTCCTGGCAGACCTGTCTGGCACCGCTGTAGGTCTTCGCGTTTTTCCCGCCCCAGAAGCGGTAGCAGTCATCCCTGTACCTCCTGTACCCACTGGGACAATCTGGAGACAGACATCATAAGATTAAAATTGATTATTGAGTAAAAAAAATGTCACTTGAGTTTCGCTTTTCACTTTTTTTTACTTACTGTAAATTTATCATGAATATGAGCATTTTACCTGAAAAACACACTGGTCTGTTTCAGATCCAGCCTCGATATCATAACACCCGTAGCCATTTTATAGGTTAGAGAAAAAGATATACAAACAAGTCCCAGAAGTTCCACCACAGTACCATAACAAACCACTAGGGGTCCGGGTCGAATCAATTGGAGGCCTCATCAAGATTAACTTACATACCAAAATATTAGCACAATCCACAATACATTTTTTTATCCTTTAGTTATACCGTGTTCACCGACACTAATACCTACGCCAACTCAAAACATAATCTTCTGGTAAAGGTAATAAAAGCAATTAGGATGTTAAGAAATCAAGTTATTACTACTATTCCTTTAGTTGAACATTCTGAATGCCATGGCGAAGCCTCAAACACACTTGATGTCATCGACAACAAAGGACATTTGTCATAGGTAGTTCATAAGCTTTCAGTTAAAAAAAATAATGTTTTATGATATGTTTTACACTGTTTATCTTACCTCGGCAGGACTTGCCATCAGGATTGGGGTAATAGCCAGGCTTGCATTCACAGTGAAATCCTCCAAAATCGTTCACACACACAGTGTTTTGTCCACAATCGTCTGTGCCTGCCGCGCACTCGTCGAAGTCTTCGCAGATCTGACCTGGAAATTTGTAAAACGTGTTGGGTTATAAACGTAATGAGCACTTAGCAATAACAGTCTGCTTTAGAAACTTGTCAAAATTAATGATCACTTGGAAATCTATCATCTAAGCCCGACTCCATTTATCTAGAAACGAAGACATGCTTAGTCAATTACATATAATGAATATACGAATAAATATCAATGACATCGCAGGGTATAATATATATTTATGAATATGATATATAGCGTGTCTTACCTGGTTGACAAGGGGTGGTACCTAAAGGAAAATAAAAGATAGAATAAGAAATTCAAACTGGTTCGGCGGCCTTACACCCGCATGAAATATTCCGAGCTTTGATTTGAAGCTTCTATGAAAATGATTTTCACATTACCTTCATGTATATCAATGGTGCTGTTCATTTTTACCTTGGTTGCACATGTCACAAATATGGACATGATGAATTTGGACATAGTTGATGAAGCAATTCTGAATTTATGTAAATCAATGGGGTACTTCTTTGCATTTCTCAGGAAGCAAAGACTGCACAAACTTGTTGGAAATGGATTTGATATTTGAGACGTATGCAAGTTACATAGAGAAGACAGTTTTAGACAAATTAGGTGCAAATTATATAGTTTCCATTTGACTCCATACCGTAGGTATAGGAGTGAAACATAGGTTTTCCTGATTATTTTTGTCCTTCTTCTTTTACTGTCAAAAATTCATCCATGTAATATTTTTGCCAAATGACCTGAAATGGGCCCGGATTGTTCTCGTTTTATTTCATATGTACCTTTAGAATGATTTTGAAATAGTTATTTGTGTGATTTTGGGTTATTTTTAGACCGAAAATGTGCATTTTGGAAGAGTCCATTCTTGAATTGGGGGTCAAATTGGGAAAAACTTTCTCATCGACTGGGGTGATTTTAGAATATTTCTTGTTTGGGCCGTGGTAATTTTGGACTGGTTAAAATTTACATGGAGGTATCGCTGGGAGATGCCATTATGCATGGGGATCAAATTGGGAAAACTCCATTTTGGACTCGGAGGACTTTGTAATAGTGCACTTTTTGGGCAGAAGAAATTCTTAAACCTTCCATTTTTGTACAGGGCTTATTTTTGACTAGTCAATTTTCGCATTGGAAAAAGTTGGAGTGAAATAGCTTTCAACGTTGCCTTTCTAGTTACCGAAAACAATGAAATGAGACAAAATTACTTGTTTCTATTGTCGTTGGTCGAACGGTGGTGACTCGTGTGGTAAATATTGGTGTAGTTACGCTTCTCGACGTCGGAATGGTGGCGACTTGTGTGGTCAGTTGAGGCTCCGTATGTATTGGTGTAGCTACGCTTCTCGTCGTCGGAATGGTGGTGACTTGCGTGGTTTTTATTGTCGTCGAAATGGTGGTGACTTGTGTGGTCAGTTGAGGCAGCGTCTGTATTGGTGTAGTTACGCTTCTCGTCGTCGGAATGGTGGTGACATGCGTGGTTTTTATTGTCGTCGGAATGGTGGTGACTTGTGTGGTCAGTTGAGGCCCCGTATGTATTGGTGTAGCTACGCTTCTCGTCGTCGGAATGGTGGTGACTTGCGTGGTTTTTATTGTCGTCGGAATGGTGGTGACTTGCGTGGTTTGAATTTCCGCATATATTGGTTGTACTGTAGTTGCTTTTATTGTCGTCGGAAGGGTGGTGACTTGCGTGGTTGGCCTTTTCGGTGTTGTTAATTCAGTGCTGTATTTGCCTGAAACTAATCATTTCAAAGCATTGGTAAGGTTCTGTTCTGTGACATAATTGATGGTCTGAATATGCGTTGGGTGGATTAAAGGTTTCTGTATACTATTCTCCCATAAATCAAGAGAACCGAAACTTAGCAGACATCTTAGTCATTAATGTTTTTAAAACTAACTGTCAAGTTTCGTTTTTTCGTTTTTTTAAATAACTGTCAAGTTTCTTTTTTCGTTTTTTCTAATTAATGGGAAAATAATCGACAAAAACCTTTAATCAACACATCACGTATTCGGCTATGAACTAAATGGCTCTAATGTCACACCTTACTCCATCCTATAAAAGAGGAACTGTTAGGAGTTCAGAAATTGGCATGTTATCTATATAGACATTTATCATCATACAGATGTAATCGCTCGTTCTCAATGAAGTGTGCAAAATAGCGATTTTTAGGTTCGAAAAATTGATCAGCTCGTTTTCCAAGCACACCTACCTCATTTTTTAGGTAAACATCTCTTCTTATGAGCCCCAAAATATGACAGTTAATTTACCACGGGAAGTTACCGAAAATTTCTGAGCTTTGATTAGATGTACATGTCCTTGGAGTTAACCAAGATTTTTGCGACAAAAATCTTGAACATCAGTTAATATCGATTTTGGAGCTTTCATGTCATGACATCGCCTTCAAAACCTATAGTTGAGGAGTCAGTATCTCTGGTAATACTTCTGTCAAATTCAGTGCCGTGTTGACGATTATAACTGTTTCATTTAGCAATAAGAATGTCTGGAATTGTTTTTGCATTTCGACTTGTTAAAGCAATTTACCATCGACGGAATCTGATAGTTCTTGCAAAAAGTTCCATCCTCCGTTGATTCGAATTATATACCTCTTACAACATCTGTAACATATTCAACGATGCAAACTAATACTGCTTCGGAGCAGTAAAGCATTTGGAACGGAGAGGGAATCGTGGAAAAACGGTAACGGAAGTTACATACTGTCGTCAACTGAAGGCGTGTTCACCAGACGTAAGTCGCCAAGTTGTTCTGATTTCTTGGGACATAGGGACTGGCAAATCATACTATACTTGTTTAAAATAAATCAAAGGTAGCTTTCTGCATCATGTGAACTTACTATGTAGATGCCGTCAACAAATTTCACAGCAGGGCATTGGGACAAAATGTCCGCCCATTTTTTTCGTATTTTTCCCTCTTAAGCAGGGTGGTGTCAGATAAATACCGTAAGGAACAAAAGACTGACAGTACCAGCGTACTCCGCATGGCTACTCGCATACTGAAAAAAAACATCTTGACCTTTACACTATGTGGAAGCAATACGTTCTCTGATAACTTAACGACATGCCACAAAGAAGCCTATTGTCTCATTTTCTGGTAAATTTTGGTCGCTACACGGTTGCTCAGTGTGTGTCTTAAGTAATATATGTATGTTCAACTTGTTTTTTCTGTGTTGTCTGTCATGTAAACTGTTTTCAATAGATATATTTTATCATTCTACGTTATAATAGAAAGGTAAATCACAGAAATTTGAAACACATTTTGAACCATTGACAATAAAACTTGGAGGAAATTTAATTTGAATGGAAGCAAGTACTTGTAGTTATTCGTCAATTTGTATTACCCACGAGCAAAACTATGATTTGACCACAAAATTCCCAGAAATTCAAGATACACCACTTCAAGAAAGAAATTTGTTTGAACTACAGATAAGACTATTCAATCATCGTAGAGCGCTCGCTGTGGCCCTTTGATCCTTTGCTGTGGTCCTTTGATCCCATCGCCATCCTCGGCGCGCTCACGGCGACTGTTTTGGACATGTTCAAAACAGTCGCCGAGGTGACGGCGCGCATGGCTCTCTCACCGCGCTCTCGCCGCGCTCCCACGGCGCTCTCCGCTCTCTCACGGCGATCTGGCCAAATTGAGGTCGCCGTGAGAGCGCGGCGAGAGCGCCGTCCAAGTGGAATGGGGGTATAACCTCGGCGATAGTTTTGAACATGCTGAAAACCTTCGCCGTGAGAGCGCCGAGGATGGCGATCAAAAAACGAGCGCCGAGAGAGCGCCGGATCAAAGGGCCGCAGCGAGCGCTCAAGGATCGCAGCGAGCGCTCTATGAGGATCGAATGATCTTAACTGTAGTTCAAACAAATTTCATTCTTGAAGTGGTGTATCTTGAATTTCTGGGAATTTTGTGGTCAAATCATAGTAAGGTAATACAAATTGACGAATAACTATAAGTACTTGCTTCCACTCAAATTAAATTCCCTCCAAGTTTTATTGTCAGTGGTTCAAATTTGATCCTCATAGAGCGCTCGCTGCGATCCTTGAGCGCTCGCTGCGGCCCTTTGATCCCACCTTGGGCGCTCTCACGGCGCTCACCGCGCTCTCCCGGCGCTCACCGCGCTCGCTGCGCGCTCTCTCGGCGCTCTCACGGCGCTATTTTTTTTATCGCCATCCTCGGCGCTCTCACGGCGACTGTTTTGGACATGTTCAAAACCATCGCCGAGGTGACGGCGCGCATGGCGCTCTCGCCGCGCTCCCTCCGCGGTCCCACGGCGCTCTCGCCGCTCTCACGGCGCTCTGGCCAAATTGAGGTCGCCGTGAGAGCGCGGTGAGAGCGCCGTCCGAGTGGAATGGGGGCCTTATTAGACGTAATTGTACCATGTAAGCCAAAATTTGCACGCACATACGTGCAAAGTTAATACGATCAAACATCTACGTAATTCGGAGATGATGAATTATGCTGAGGTTTTAATTTGGGATTACACAAGATGTAAACAGTGTATGCGTATACAATGCCATGTGACAAAGAGCAAGGTAGATGGTATAATAACAATTAAAGATATTCCTTTTACAGCAACTATCTTCCAAACGTTTCCTCATACCAAACAATATTCGATTGGCCTGAAATGAGATTATCAGGAGATATCTTTGCGTTATTTCTTCTTCTCGGGAGATTACAGCTGGAACCTAGTTGATGTCGCCTGCTTCATGCGGATGGTTAATTTTCATAGCCGATTCATCACTTTTTCCCAAATGATCCTTGCAAAATCAAATCTTTAAAAACCACATCCATAGCATGTTATACTTCGGAGCATAATAACTCGCCATTATGGGGTACAGAGATTTCGGTACTTTTGTAAGCAACATTGAACTCTGGTATTGTTGGAAAGGGAATTCAAGAACTTGATCGCTCGCTATAATGTCCACCCTGCGTTCAGGCTTCAACTTATGGTACATTTGACAGATCTGCAGAGCAAACTGGATTCAAGTACAGCATAACATGTACAATTTAGTATCTGATCAATTATGATACCCACTTCTGGAGTGAAATGTTCCTTTAATTAGACATGCGACCCTTGTGACCTGTTAACGCCTAAAACATGTGCAGCCATTCGAAGAGGAACAAAAAGTTTTATCTCACCACACACCGGTTTTACCATCGTCATGTCCGGTCTTCAAACAATAGAGGGAAGATTTGAAAACTCACCAAAGTACGTTCACTATATGCATGGCACCTAAACAGGAATAATACATGAAACAGACCCGTTTTTTTTTGTACATTTGCCAAGAGCCTAAATGGATGGATGAGTGTCTCGGTACCGGTGTTTGCAGGTAATGACTATAATTTTCAAACGGGTCATGTGGGTCATATTCTGAACCTCGGGCTCGTTTGCGCGCTTTGGAACAACGCTTTCTTTTACGTTCTCTCTAAACAAATACATCGAAAGAGAAACCATGCATCACAAACAGCCCTCTCAGTCTCGGCGACAAGGATGACATTCTCTATCAATGAAATTCGTAGAGCGATCTGTCAAATCTCAGCGATCGCAGCGTGGAAAGCCTAGTGGAAAGGAGGTGTAAATCTATCGATATCACACGATGACATATGGCGTATGCGACCACGGCTTTATGTGTTAAAATACTGCGCACACTACGGCACTATTGCAATGATAAAGAATTACATCGTAGATATATCGTACGCTGAATATCACCGGGTCTCAGGATCCATGATGATAGTCAGCGTTGCCATAGAATGTTTTGTTCCGCGATTCACACTATGGCCCTATTGTTGTTGTTTTCTTCATATCATGCACACATAATGAAGATGAATGCCGTACGACGTGCAAATACGCTATCATGCGCAGATGTGCATCTTGCAAAAGGTCGTTTTGAATATCACTTGATTAGACATGCGACCCTTGTAACCTGTTAACGCCTAAAACATGGGTTCATATAATGTTACAGGCGGCCATTCTAAGTAGCTGCCCTTTTTACAAAAAGTATTGTCTCACCGCAGACCGATTTTATCATCGACATATCCGATCCGATAAAACAGTAGGGAGGTGATTTGAAAGTTCATCAAAGTACATTAACTATATGCATGGCACATACTAGTCTCTACCAGGCCCCACGGATGACTGGAAAAATAGCAGAAATTTGCCAAATAGAGTGAATAGTGAATTTACCAGCGGGTCACGTTGATCACATTCTGAACTTTGGGCTCCTACGCTCGCTCTTTTGAACAATGGAAACAAAATGACACATAATTACTAGCACGTCATCTGACATTTGTCATCATAAATGAACACATCAACGAATTTCAAAGGGTTCCTAGTGACATGTCAGTTGTCTTACCACGTACCCTACGCCCTGAAGTATGTTATGGGGGGAGGGGGGTGAAGAATGTGGGAATGGAGAAGTCATGTTATTGAATACACACGGGTTGGAAATTACACTTTTCTACATCAAGTATTGTCACTAAGGCCCCCCATTACACTGGGACGGCGCTCTCGCCGCGCTCTCACGGCGACTTCAATTTGGCGAGAGCGCCGTGAGAGCGCCGAGAGCGCGGCGAGAGCGCCGTGGGAGCGCGGAGGGAGCGCGGCGAGAGCGCCATGCGCGCCATGCGCACCGTCACCTCGGCGATGGTTTTGAACATGTCCAAAACAGTCGCCGTGAGAGCGCCGAGGATGGCGATCAAAAAAAGAGCGCCGTGAGAGCGCGCAGCGAGCGCGGTGAGCGCCGTGAGAGCCCATGAGAGCGCGGTGAGCGCCGTGAGAGCGCCCAAGTTTGGATTTAAGGGCCGCAGCGAGCGCTTTACGAGGATTGAATGGTCTTCGGGCCCTGTCACACTTGTGCGTATATTCAAGTGCGTACGAGTTGCGCATAAACATTTCTTTGGTTTAAGTAAAGTTTGAGGGGAAGAAGTTGTTTTTCAATTTGACCTACCGTTGTGTAGCCTGCTTATCGAACCAAAGAAATGACTACTTCGGCTGCAAACTTAACCTAAACAAAAACAATACGCAACTCATGATCATGCGGACTTGTACATACGTACAAGTGTGACAGGGGCTTTAACTTAAGTGCAAACAAATTTCATTCTTGCAGTGGTGTATCTTGAATTTCTGGGAATTTTGTGGTCAAATCATAGTTTTGCTCATAGGTAATACAAATTGACGAATAGCTACAAATACTTGCTTCCATTCAAATTAAATTCCATCGAATTTTTATTGTCAGTGGTCCAAAAGTGATCTTTGATTTACGTTTCTATCATAACGTAGAATGATAAAAGATACTTATTGCAAACAGTTAACATGACAGACAATACAGAAAAAACAACTTGAACATATATATATATAACTTAAGACACACACTGAGCGACCGTGCAGCAACCAAAATTGAATCTGTTTTCCCTTTGATTTTATCATTCAAATATGATGCAAGAGGTAAAGGTATGACTGAAAAGACAACACAGCACACCAAATGTTTACATGTGATGTAGACGTCAACTTAAATACTCGACGTTCAAACATTTTATTGTGGCTTGGCAAAACTACATGAATCCGGCATGTTAAGACGTTTTTTGTTGCTAGGCAAAAACTTCAATAATGGATGATGAACTTGCATGATGAGATTTTCTGTGGATGGGCAAAACTTAAAAAGTCTGGAGGGCACGAGGTTTGGCAAAAAATCATTGGAGCGATGCACTGCCATGGAAAGCCAAATCGTCCCCATTTGACTACTATATAATGGTTCTTGAATAGGTACTATAAATTGGCCTCATGAGCTGCCTAGCGGGCGTATATGGTGGCATATGGTGGCTCAATTCGATCAGGTGGACGCCTCTAACTCGACGTAGCAGCAAAGCGCTAGTCTTCGCCATACTCCAAGAGTTGCGCGGGTTGCAAATGGTGACTGTGGACGTACGGGTACGTAGATACTCTGGCATTTTACTCTGGTATATTATTTGGGCAATACCTACAATTTTTCCAGCAACCCACGGAGGCTGTTAGATTCTAACAAAGCACAACAATCTTTTCAAGTTGTTAGCGTGTCGCCCGAGTACATCTGGAAGCACAATAAATCTTTGGAACTTAAATTAGTTAATTATATTACTATCACTAGCGCTAGTTTTTTATGCAAACGGCTTGAAGGCAAAGGGTCGAGTGTGATTCGTTTTCGTCAACATAGGGCAGTAAAATGTCCGATGTGCGTCCAAAGTAAATTCACGAACTGGGTTAGCCTAAGCCTTGTGTCAACTTTTGTTAAGCAAAAACACATCTTCGGTAAACGTGGTCTGCTGAACGCTACACTGCTAAAAACAGCTAAACAATCAAAAGTTCGGATCCGTCCGAAAGCACTGTCGTGCTCTACTCACATACACGGATTATTTAACTTCAGCACAACTTCAGCATATCTCCTCCGAGAGACAAACGGTTCCCTACTTGCCCCATATCGGCCAAAAGAAATGTTAGAAACAATTAAGCGGTTTCAAAAAAAACATCTTTGTGCCGCACTGTTGATCTTGGTATATATAGGACTCGATACTGTCTATATTATGTAACGCAAGGTTATCGGTACCAGTTAACGGTCGATTTGTTACATGTTATACCATAATAATACCTGGACAGTGATAACGTTCGATACGACTGTACCCGACCTGCAGCTGCTTGTATTTTACGGTATCTCAACTTCTCATTTCGCATTGAATGTGTTTTTCGATAAAAAAACAAAATATCATATTGTAAGTATGACCTGAAAAGGATACAACGCGGTGCATTTCGCATCGCCCTAGGTCCCAGCCCTCCGCGGGTCCGAGCCGGCCCTCCGGCCTACGAGCTATCCGACCCGCGGGAGGGCTGGTAGGTGATACGGGATATACACCGTGTTGTATTCTCTACTTAAACCATATATACTTTTTGACGTACGGTCCCTACCTCCAAGGGCTGCGAGGAGAACAACCCACGCCCAGACAGACGTCTTCAGCATTATGACTTATCTTCACTTTTTCTCGATCCCGCAAAACGTCTTCACTGTCTCAGAACAACGCGACTTATGAAAATATGTTCAAGGCTACGACTGAATCTCATTATAAACATGTGGCTTTGCATGCTTAAATAGAATCAAAACCAGTTTTGTCTCATACAATTGTCGATGATGACACATAAAGCCCCTAAGGCATTCCATTGGAGCCGTCTGTCTTCTTTTGCAAACTCATTGTTTTAACTCACACATTTGACTGGTTTTACGGTTTTTCTAATCTGATTCAATCTTTGCAAATTCGCTTCTTATGATGTTCAAAACAAAATAGGAAATCCACATATGTTTAGAAGGCTGGGTTTACACACACGTTTCCAAGTACACTAGGGGGACACTCAGCCGAAGTCCGACTCAAGAACGGTCTATTTACACACACGGGGCCGCGAAGTGACTTGGAACGCCCAGCCGGCGGTGTGACGACCGCACCTCGCCTTTAATCATGACCAGCTTACTCCGCAGAGTGCACAAAATCATACTCTCCAAGTAGAGGATGGGTTCCGGCAGGTTTTTGACGTGCTTTTAGGCGTTTTTGTCGGGCTTTTTACTTTGGCATTTTTTTTCTTTTGTCTCGCCAACGTTGTGTTGGCGAGACAAAAAAAAAGAGACAAAGTAGAAAGCCCGACAAAAACGCCTAAAACACGTCGAAACCTGCCGGAACCCATCCTCTACTTGGAGAGTAACAAGATCATAAAACAGATACCGAAAAATTATAGCATAAAGAATAAAGAGTAATAAACAAATTTCCAGATTTGCGTCCTGTGTCTTCACTGATTTTCATATGACCCCTGACCTGAGCATCGCATAAGTCACTGGGACTCGGAGTAGACTCCTTGGATTTACACACAAGTATGCGCAAATTGAGTCCGACTTGAGGTATATCTTTCGATTTGATTAATTCTTGGTAAGAACAAGGTTTCGTCCCGGACAAGAAAATTTTAGAATAAACAAATAACTTCGTCCTTGCACTGAGAATTCTCGTTGAAACAATTTTACAGCCACTATATGCTGTGTAGCCAACACATTATTGACATATACATACATATATATAAATGTAACTCTTTATGTGATGAGGTAACTAGAGGTTGTCTGGGACACCTGGTACAAACCGGTACCGATGCCTCCGGCTCTTCCTTGTGGAGTCACGCAACCATCATTATTATGTTCACGGAGTTATCATGAAATCTTCCGAGACTGACATGGATTATTTCCACAAGAGTAACGTCCCTGTCAAACATTACTACTCACTGCGAGGTTCGAAATCTTTTGTGTTCATGGTTTTGTCTAACATATAATGAGTGATATTGGGGCCATTTGGAGAGCTTGACTGTGCTTGGTAATAGTAATTGATACCCAAGTTTATGAAGATATTTAATCATCTACAGTTGAAGGTCAAAGAAACTCTCTGTAAACAGATTTGATGGATGGCACCGCTTAACACGAAGGTTTAAAGTTGTCTGTAATAATGCAGTCAAGAGTGAACTAAAATGTGTTTGTGTGCACATCTCCAACTTCAAATATCTTCACAACCCCTTCTGTCCCAAACCATTATAGGCACAATAAATAATTCTTTTTCATAATTTTTCAATGTGGACCACTGGTGGATTGAAATCAAGATCAATGTAACACAGTGATGTTGCCATGTTAGGCACCACAGGTCTGATGCCATTACACGGATCGTTCTATCTTGTTTGAAACTTTGCTTTAAAAGTTTCTTTATTCATGAAAAGTTCAAATCGGCCTGCAGGCCGCTTTTCATCACCCTGGGGAGGTGAAGGGCAGACAAAACATTACAAAAATTGCATGATTACAGTCCTGATAAATTGCTCTCCAAGCAGAGGTTGTTGGGGGAGATTGTGACCTTCTACTCATATGCCTTGCTTTCTTTTCTCTTTCTTTCCTCGGGAGCGCGGAAAGAAAATGGGGCATATGAGAAGCCACAGTTTCCCCAATCAACCTCTGCTTAGAGAGTTCTAATACCAATAGAGTGGTATCCATTAAGATCAAATCAGGTGGTATCACAAAAACACACAAAATGTGACAGTTCGTCGATAGATTAATAAAAATTAGGCATTCAGGTAATGATACTCAATACACAAGTTACTTAGTCAAGCAACTGAGTCAAATCGTATGTTACAAATAACATGTGCATGACTTACAATGCCGTTAACAAAACTTTTCCAGTTCCTTGAATTATTTTTGAGGGTGAAAGTTCGTACTGGTTAGTTCTGTTAAAACTCTAAATAATTGATCACACTGATGAGCAATTTGAATTTCGCGCCATTTTTAGCCGCGCTCCCACCAAATCATAATCCTAATAGGTGACGTCAGGGCGTTGGTTTCCTCAAACGTCGCACGGACACCCTGTCTTCCCGTCAAAAATTGTCGCCTCCAGTCGGTAAGAATGACCTCATGTCCCCTGTAACCTTTCACCAAAACATGTATCTCTCGCTACGTAGTGAATCTTACCAGTCGTGACGAGATCTGAGCGAGATTTAAGTAATAGGATGCCTAATTATCTCAATGTTAAACATTTTAGTGTAATTGTCTGACTGGAAGAACACGAATCCCTGCACGATGGGCTGCCTTGTCGTGATCGGGTCACTAGGGGGCGTAATTGACCAAGCTAAGAACACCGGAGATTTTCTTGACCGTATGCTATTCTCCGGAAATTGATAGATTCGCAGTTTTAGGGAAGACTGTCTGCAAATCAGTGGGAATCGTGGAAGATGAAGTGATTCTACGTTTTTTTTAAGGATTTGCATATTACATAAGCTGCACGCATAGGCATTCATAAAATTATTCACGTTACTGTCCTGGGTGTAACTACAACATTTTGTTACTGCTATAAAGATATAAATTCGTCATTATTCTCTGGTCAAGGACATAATGGAACAATGGAATATTCAATTTACAAAAGTAACACTAATTTGACCATGTATTTCCATAGTTGTTCGTCGCGAGTCATCTAAAGAGAGAAATTAAGTTAAAGAAACAGAAAACAAAACAAAAGTAAAGAAACAAACACAGCATTTGTGTTTTTTTAAAGGATTTATTGCAGATACCAGAAACCAAATCTCCGAAGATTCCAACGTCTTTGGAAAGCAGCGCAAAGCAGTAAATGTAGTTCCATTCATGCCACCCTTTAGTTATATTGGGTTATTGGTTATAGACACTATGCACTTATGCACTAACTTGCATATATGCTATACTTTCTATACTTACTTCTACTTGCATATACACCGACTTTATGTTTAGTTCACTACACGATGTCATCCTAAGTCTGAATCCAGTTACATCATAAGTTGTGAAAGTTTATTACGTTTTATCCCAAATCTTTGCTAGAACTAGTGATCTCTACAATATTATGCTTCTAATCGTACATCTATCAGACATACCAAGCGAGTATACATGTACAGACTATGTGCTTAGTCATTCTGTAGTAACTATATCAGTTTACCTTTTATCCTCAATCTAGAATATATGATGCTTATAACCTTTCACCTATCGATCAAATATGCCGAGTATGTGCTAAGTTCATATGCAATAACAACACTTTGTGTCTTAGATCTAGCTATAGGATCATCTCTACATATGTATGATGTTTCTAATCCTACACCAAATCTATACACCAATTTAGGATATGGGAGATTCTTTATACACATCCAGGTATTGATCTCACCTGCTAACGTTTCGATGTCTATCAGACACCTTCTTCAGAGCTTCTGACTGGAGTACTGCTTTTCACCTACACCTACATCGGCTACTTATAGCGGTGAAAAGCAGTACTCCAGTCAGAAGCTCGGAAGAAGGTGTCTGATAGACATCGAAACGTTAGCGGGTGAGATCAATACCTGGTTGTGTATAAAGAATCTCCCATATCCTATTTTCTACCAACCTGATGAAATTATTTTCGGATATACACCAATTTATACTTTCAATTGTTTGAATTAGTATAATGGTCTACACTAATTCAAACAATTGAAAGTATACTAGTACCGCGGAAAGCACCGCTGTGGCAGGGTGACTATCCTGTATTTCTATGGATCAGCAAAACAATACAATATGCGCGGTGAATAGGTCAATATTTGAGTCATCGAAAGGACAGAACAGACCAGCTGACTATCATTGATCTCAAAGCAAAAGTAGGATCTTTTAACACACAGTGAGACTAAGTAAAGAGTAGTTCAGTAAAGACGAAGGAGGAGGTCAAGAAAAAGAAGAACAAGAAAAAGAAAGGAGAAGAAAGTAGAGGAGGGAATAGAAGAAGGAGAACGAGGAGGAGAAGAAGACGGAGTATGAGAAGTAGGGGAGAAGAGAAGGTGGAGAAGGAGGAGGAGGAGGAGGAGGAGGAGGAGGAGGAGGAGAAAGAAGAGGAGGAGGAGGAGGAGAAAGAAGAGGAATAGACGGAGACGGATCCTACATCTGCTTGGAGATGAGCTATCATCACCATATGTCTGGGTAACAATGTTCGAGTCTCTAATATAAAGAAAATATCAAAGAACAAAATCAAATCAAAGTAGAGGTTGTACCTCGATGAGTTGGTAATTTCATAAGGAACAAAAGGCAGTCTAGGTCTAAGAGGTCTAAGAAGACTACATCAGTGTAGCTCACAGTTTTTACTCAGCTGTCAGATTTAATTCTTTGTGGTGTACAGTTAGAGTCTTCATACCACCAAAAAAAAACGAAAACAATGAATTGAAAATGTGTAGCTACTAAAGTCTTACTGATCCAGGCCACGTTTTACTTATTACGGGATATGGTTTCCTAAATGCACTAATTGTATCCGAAAGTTTTCCATACAGAAATCCATTATTCTGAATCCCAATCCAGGTATGTTTCAAAATTTCATCATTTATGCAAACGCATAGCTACAAGAAAAGGCCGACCTACAGAAAAAAAGTATGAATAGAAATCAATTGATGACATTATGATTTCCTCCTGTTCACAGACAAGAAGACTGTAAACAAAACAGATGTTGACAATGTCGACACGCCTTTCTTACGGAGCCCGTGGAGAGTGACAGATGAAGGCCCTCCTGTAGCTGCAGGGTACGGCCTTCCAGCGGTACCGGTGGACCTTCCGTGCGACGGCACAGTCCTTCCTATCCGTGTTGTGCGGCGGGTCGGGAGACCAGTCGGTGAAGTCGCTTCCGCCCAAAACCATCCCGTTAGCCCAGATCCAGGTTCCCTCCAGGTCCTCATCACTCAGGCCTATCCACACACTTGGGGCGCCATCGCTGAAATCGACATGTACAGGTCATCCAGTTGTATAGCGCTTCTTGTTTATGTTTTTTTAAATCACTCGTTTTACAGTTGTAGGTTGAGGGGGCACGTTACCACTCCAAGACCTGAATTCCTTGCTGATTCACTCAAATAATGTTGATGGTGTTTCACCAGTTACGTGGAAATATTTCTTTTCAAGTGTCCCTTAGCTTATCCATGTCAAGATGT
Source organism: Branchiostoma lanceolatum (assembly GCA_035149815.1). Lineage (NCBI taxonomy): Eukaryota > Metazoa > Chordata > Leptocardii > Amphioxiformes > Branchiostomatidae > Branchiostoma > Branchiostoma lanceolatum. Next base: position 10,312,592 of record CM068868.1, on the reverse strand, counting down.
ATATATTTATGTTCTTCTTAAGTCCAATCAATCCCTCCGGAAACCGTAGCTTTCGGTTGCTATCAATTTCCTACGAAAAATTGCTTTCGACGAGTTGTCATATTCTTTCTAAAACACGGAGCCATGCACAGTTTCTAACCTGATGAGTTTCCTCTTGAGTCTAGCGACAGCAGCAGCACTCTTCCACATGTAGATGTCTCCTCCGTTCTCCTGGCAGACCTGTCTGGCACCGCTGTAGGTCTTAGCTTTTTTCCCGCCCCAGAAGCGGTAGCAGTAATCCTTGTGTGCCCTGTATCCATAGGGGCATTCTAGAGACAGACATAACAAGATTCCTTGATCACTGAAAACACAACGTCATTTGACTTTCTCTCTTAATAATCTATTTACGGGTTACCATGACCACCCAATAATTGGCTGGAATAGAATCTGGCCTGTTCCAAATACAAACAGACATACAAAAACAAATTGTGTACCAAGAAAGCAATCATTGACCAGCCTCAGCATAACAGCCGTGAATGGAAAATTGGCATCTTGAATACTTCTTATTCTTTTATTCCTATTTTTCAGTTAATCATCATAGATCTGCAAGCCATGGCTCCAAACACACACGTTTCTGTCATGAGGTCATTGTGCAGGTAAGCGTTATCAGACAGTCACACATGCATGTTGATTGTCAAACGGGCACAGGTGGTTTTTTGGTTTTTAGTATAAATGCAAAAATGTTCGTGGTCCCTTTACGTTTTGTCGCCTTACCTCGGCAGGACTTGCCATCAGGATTGGGGTAATAGCCAGCTGCAGGCTTGCATTCACAGTGGTATCCTCCAAAATCGTTCACACACACGGCGTTTTGTCCACAATCGTCTGTGCCTGCCGCGCACTCATCGAAGTCTTCGCAGAACTGACCTGGAAGAAATTGTAAAACTTTTAGTGTTATATACGTGTCGATAAGTTAATAAGGATAATATCCTTTAGAAACTTGTTGGATGTTGGGATTCATCCTCGAGGTCTAATCGTCTGGAAAAGTTAAATCCGAAAAGCTAAACCCGAAAAGTCAGTCAGTCAAAAGGAATACAAGTATGACTCATTACTACATACCATTTAATATCAACGACTAGTCGACTGGGCAAGGTCAACGTAGAGAACAACCTGGCGATATTGAAACGTAAGACCTTATGCTAAAAAATGATAAGTTGCAGAAAAAGGTCCTACCTGTGTGGTAAGGTGAGCAATGGCAGGCGACGACACGCAGATCCCCGTCTTCATCCTCCCCGTCAGCCAGAGTGCCGAAGTCACAGACGCCAGTGTTTTGGCACTTGCACAAGTTGACTTGTGGGATGTAGAGCGTAGTCTGGCCGCGGGAATTGGTCGCGGTGAAGCTAATGTAAGGTAGACAGGTAAATCAACAGCAAATAGAAAAGGAATAGACACAATAAAGAACGGTGCCAACTACTGCATTGTCAAAGAGTTAAATCCACACAGCTCAGTTACTGTATCAAAAGTTTGCCATGAAATAAATGCAATAACTTTAATTACAATGCAACGAACGTAATATGCGTCTATGCATATTGCCATCAATGTTTGATATTTTGAAATTACAGAATACATTTTACTGTGACAGTAATTAGGCCATCAATACACAATGTAATAGCTCAAGTAGGTTACAAGTTGTTTCGCTATATTGTCAACCCTCTACTGTGCGTTTCGCTACATGGTAAGTCGTTTCGCTAAATGGTACAAGTCGTTTTCGCTACATCTGAATGTTTTTCTCTAGATAGACTAATAGCATTAGAAATCGTATTCCTTAAATCACGCACGTATTTATAGTTGTCAATGAATGAAATCTGACTTAGCTATGTCACAACAGAGCAAATGTTATTTGCGTACCTAACATAAGAGAGAAATAACATTCAAAAGTAGCGAAACGACTTCCAACATGTAGCGAAACAACTTGTACCATGTAGCGAAAGAAATTCGGTCATGTAGCGAAACGACTGTAGCGAACTGACAATGTAGCGAAACAACCGGTTACCGCGCTCAGGTACATTATCCTCTTTACCTCATAGCCGGGCCGGCATAATCGACTACATTCCAGGTGACTGTTGCCGTGTTGCCGGCAGACACAAAGGTGGCTCCAGGTGGAAGGGTTTCCGCAACTATTGTGACAGGGTCGCCCTTCAGGTCAGTAGCACTGAAGGAGAAAGTCTCGATCTCTCCAACAGTAATTTCAAGACTGATGGGGCCTTCGATGATTGGAGGAGAATTCACTGGAGAAAAGAAGGGAACATTAGCTTGCGTGACTTCTATTTTATACCTTTAAACCTGTGGATGTGGGTTCCTGTCAAATATCCGGAAACACACACAGACACACACACACACACAAACACATAGTCTGTATAACGCAAACTCCAGCTGTCCGGGGGTTTCTGTCCCTAGGCGGCGAGCGGTTACAGGGCGGCTAGCGGTTACAGGAGGCTTAATTGAAATCAGGCAAACAAACACACACCAAATACAACACCTCGAGCTCCATTTTCATGGAGGTCACAATGAAGAACGGTGTCAGCTACTACGTACATTGTCAAAGGGTTTAATGCACCTAGCGCAGTTGTTATATTGTAGGCTTAAGGCTTCCATAAAGGTAAACGCAATAACTTCACTTACAATACAAAGTACGGAATATGCGTCTGTGAATATTGCCATGACTGTTTGATATTTCTATTGCAGAATTTGTTTTACTGTGACAGCAATTAGGCCATCGATACACAGTGTTCCTTGGAACTATTTGAATCATCACAAACACTGCTTATAAGAATTACCCGCACAAAGATTTATAATTCACCAAGTTCTTCGCTAATCCTGATGCTTTGCTCTTTGGCCTCCATGGTCGCTTTCCCAATCGTGACATTTCCGGTAACGGATGCATCGAACAAGCACTCTCTATCGTCACCGCATACCCCCAATGCCTGTCCATGGAAACAAAATCAAGATGACGGCATTGTTGGATACATAAATCCTGCTAGCAGATAAATCGTAAACAAATTGGACTCTAACAATGTTCCAATCAAGTGCATTCATATCAACTTTCGTTTACGGACTTCTCCGTATATATACGTAGTTGAAGATTTGATAGCAAAAAGTAACATGTTTCAAAGGAGACTGTTACTTGGAAAAGTTCACATAAAATCCTCAATGCCCTGTGAGCATATCTAAAATCTCCGTTCTAGTGTACATGTTTATCTACAAGTTCAAGTGAAATTTGAACTTGAAGATATCAGAAACATTAGTCACTAAGAAAACGAAGTATATCGTCCTATTTATACCTCTTGTTCAAAGTCAGGATCATCAAACGTCGTCTCGAAGATGGGGCGATAGGACGGATCCTGGTTGTGGAAGTCAGCGTAAGTCTGGTCTCCGTAGTAGAAGATACTCTCAGCTTCAGTGACTTCCCCTGTTGAAAATAGTGCAGGGACTTTGCATCAGCGATTAAACATCTCGTTAGAAGTTGTAACATTGATAGAGGCAAGATACCTGTAACTAAAAGACACATCAATTGACATACTAGTATGACATATCAGAATATATTGCGTGACGATTAATGGTTATCGTTGTTCAACAATTGAAAGAGACCGGATCTACCAATTCATATCTACCATTATGATAAAAGCATTCAGTAAGTGAACGTTCACATGCGCGACGAAAGTTCAAAAACAGCCGAACTGGACATTGTTAATTTGTGGCCAAAAAGTTGTTTTTGCCTTTTTTACCCTCGAAATTGCGAAAAGTTAAAATCATTATTCTACAGAAGTCGCTAAAGCTGCACTATGTAAGATTTGGTCACTACAGAAAATCAATTTTTGTACCATTTCTTTACATAGTATGTTGAATAAACATTGTAGAATGACATACCAGTATTCAGGAAGGAATGTTTCAACAACATCGCACCATATAAACCAGTTTAAAAACTGAACTTTCAAAGCCAGTTGGCAGTTGGGGCAGTGTGGCCACACAGGCTTATCACCCCAAACTGCCCAGTGGGGTGCCTGATTACAGTTAACCACAGTTTCTGCCAAACGTCCTTATCAGAGTTGTAGCAGTTTTGAACAGGGGAAATCCGCTTTATCAGTTCCCAACAAACTTGGCTAACATATTTTATCCTCATTCAAAAAGATATGAGTGTTTTTGAAGAAGATGATCTTCATAACATCAGCTGTTATCTAGATCCACTGAAGTGTCGCTGAGTAATTAGCCTACCCGGGGGTCCTCCCAGTGTGCAGGAAGTCGTTGTTTACAAACATTAGGCTTCAGGTTGAGGTGGTGTCACAGACTTTTGCAGCTTGCTTTTGTACAGTCAAAAACACCAAACATGCCAGAAATAAACGAATTCATGATGGTAATATGCTGAAAAGTGGTTGTCCATGTCATTTGTATTAGGATTTGTTCACAAGAATATTTTCAATTTTTGGCGCCAAAATGTTACATAGTGCAGCTTTAACGGAAGAAACTGGGCTCACATAGCTGTCCCCATGCGTAGATTTCCTCATCAGTGGCGTTGGGACTAAGGATCGTGCCATCCGGGCGGGTGAAGTCATCATTCACGTCTCCATTCCAAACTCCCATTAGCCCTTTTGTCTGGCCCATGTAGTCCTCCGGAAGATGCACCATCGCAGAAGGGACCCCAGACTTCTCAAAAATTTCTAGTCTGGCACCTGTGGAGTTAAGATGTAGCGATTCGTATGTTTTACACGTTTACCTGGTTAAAGCGTCAATCGCAAGTCTTTGGGAATGACTTTATGTACTTGGTATCTCCGACATTTCAAACATTCATAAAAGCTAGGTATAGAGGTAAAGGATGAAAGATTCTACTATCATGGGCTTTTTAAAGTTGCTTTTAACATCTTTGGTGTGTGTCAAGACCTTCGTGGTGTAGGAATAGATTGTCAAACAACTTTTGATGACTCCGAGTATTTTTACACATTGGATGGTGCTTCCATATCAAATCTTCGTGCTTGCTATAACAATCTCATAGGCAATACAAAAAAATTGACACCCGAGCTAGGTGCATTCAATAGCCTTTTGCACTTCGAATTTTCCTCATAGAAGATACCTTTAAACGCAAAGCTAGAAAGGTTCGACAATGTATTCAAACATAAAATACCTGATGTGAACTCAGCCACAACAGATCCGTTCGTTCCTTTGGAGATCATGACGTCAACAAAAACTAAGAATTGATCTGCTGCAAGGTCATTGAACTCCGGGGTGAATGTATCGTCAACATACAGACGAAACTCTGGAGACATGTACATATGACACGAATAAGTATATAAACATAATGTAATATATCACAAAAAATAAAACCTGCCGATCTAGGAGAGGTCATCACCAAATGTGATTTAAAGGAATAAAGCACAATGTCAATGTTAGATACGATTGCCAGAGTGGTTCAAATAGGAAACAAAGGCCAAATTCAAAGCGACTGCAGCATGTACTTTCTCTCCAATACAGCATACATCTGGCATGAAATGTCTTACCGCCCTCTTCTTGGTTGACTTGAACAAAAGACGAAGTAGACGTCTTGGCGGCAACAGCACTCAGAACTGTGGCGTCGGTTTCTAATCCGTCAGAGCCAATCGCCTTTCTTGTCCTGCCTTGGACGAGAAATTCTCCATCCACTGCGTTAACCAGCGTGTACTCTCCAAGGCCGTTAAATGTGTAGTCTTTGCCGTCAATGGTTTTCAGGTGTGGATCTCCATAAATGAAGATGATCACAACAAAATCTGTCGAGAAGAAAAGAAATGATTCCGTTCATGACTTCATGGGTATCTTTCCCTGAGTTTGTCCATTCGAAAAGAGAGGATGCATCCATCGTATCTTGCATCATTCTACTTATAGCTGGGTTGATATTCAGTTGATTGTGATGTACAAGAGAAAACTGAGAATAAATACAACCATTCACAGCGTGGAAATGATCATTGGGCTAATGCTTCAAGAAGAACAGATCTAGAAACAAAAGAATTCGCCGACAAGGATGTCTTGTTATGAAGGAAAAACGCACTAACTTGGACATCTGATGATGAGGAAAAGGAACCAAGTTGGCCTTCCCCAACATGGGGCCCCACCACACTGCGGAGTCGGGTTGTTACAGACACGGCGGAAAAAACATCCCGTGACGCCCCAACGTCCAAAACCGAACCTGAACCAGGCAATGGTTACGGACCAGCCTCCGTCAACTGTAAGAAAGACGACAAATGAATCAAGTTGACAAAAACCAAACAACATGACAAATTCATAGTACATGTATAACATTTGTCGGCTAACGTTATCACTGGTACGCAATCTTCTTCGACAAACGCAATGTGTACCTTGCAAATTTCAAACATTGATAAAACTGCTACTAGCTGCTGATGGATGTAATGTTGGAGACAATGGATACTCTGTAGGATGACATGTTTTCGAACAGAAGTATTTGATGTTTTAGTAGAATAATATTATAGCGCATGGCGTGTCTTACCTGGCATACACATGGTACCTGAAAAATATACAAAGAGAATAAACATAAAGGCAAGTTCCATGACTGTAGTTTTGAAAACAACATCACCCACGAAATTACCGCATTACTTACGAATGATTTTCTATTGAATCAACATCAGAATTACCTGACGCTATGATTGAACTAAATCAAAATACTTCACTAGTACTCCTTACTCAATAAAACAAACTTTGCGTTATGTTAAGAGACTAGGTCTTAGATGCATGTCTGAGAGAAAAAAGGGCGCGATAGATATGAATGATAACAGCCTTGACTTCTATGCTGCATACGGGGAAGTATTTGATAAGCGTTGATATGTTATGATTGCTTTCACTAAAACCGATGAGAGGCGTGATATGTCGGAGGCATTTATCAGTCCGTGTGTATGTTTCAGCTGCTTAATTATTGAATGGCACAATAAAGCTGGGTTTACATACGCATTTCCAGTAACAGTGCTCCGAGTGTACTTGGTAACGCGTGTGTAAACGGGGCCTTAGATCGATAAATATTACAAAGCTGCACATACCCATGGCCGTCGGCATCATAGCAGTTTGCATTCCGGATCCTCCATTTGCATCTACCGTTGGTACAGCTGTATTGAACGAAATGTACGTTATTAGACGTAATTGTTCATGTACCATGTAAGGCACGCACGTGCAAAGTTAATACGATTAAACATCTACGTAATTCGGAGATGATGAATTATGCTGAGGTTTTGATTTGGGATTACACAAGATTCAGTGATGTTTTGTAAATGCATATGGAAATGTAAACAGTGTATGCGTATATAATGCCAAGTAACAAAGGGCAAGGTAGATGGTATAACAACACTAAAAGATATTCCTTTTACAGCAACTATCTTCCAAACGTTTCCTCATACCAAAATAAACAATATTTGATTGGCCTGAAATGAGATTATCACGAGAAATCTTTGCGTTATTTCTTCTTCTCGGGAGATAACTTTACAGCTGGAACCTAGTTGATGTCGCCTGCTTCATGCGGGTGGTTAATTTTCATGGCCGAATCATCACTTTTTCCCAAATGATCCTTGCAAAATCAAATCTTTAAAAACAACATCCATAACATATTATACTTCGGAGTATAACAACTCGCTATTATGGGATACAGAGATTTTGGTACTTTTGTAAGCAACATTGAACTCTGGTATTGTTGGAAAGGGAATTCAAGAACTTGATGGCTCGCTATAATGTTCGCCCTGCGTTCAGGCTTCAACTTATGGTACATAAATGCACGTAAATAGGTCATGTTACGTTACGTATATCGTACGTTGAATATCACCGGGGTCTCAGGATTTATATGATAGTCAGCGTTGCCATGGAATGTTTTGTTCCTCAGTTCACACTATGGCCCTATTGTTGTTGTTTTCTTCATATCATGCACACATAATGAAGATGAATGCCGTATGACGTGCAAATACGCCATCATGGCCAGATGTGTATCTTGCAATAGGTGGTTTGAATATCACTTAATTAGACATGCGACCCTTGTAACCTGTTAACGCCTAAAACATGGTTCATATAATGTTACAGACGGCCATTCTAAGTAGCTGCCCTTTTTACAAAAAGTATTGTCTCACCGCAAACCGATTTTATCATCGACATATCCGATCCGATAAAACAGTAGGGGGGTGATTTGAAAGTTCACCAGAGTACATTTACTATATGCATGGCACATACTAGTCTCTACCAGGCCCCGTGGATAGCTGGAAAAATAGTAGAAATTGGCCAAATAGAGTGAATAGTATGCTAAGGGAGTCGGCTACGGAGGTAGGAACCATTTGCCACGGGATCCTGTGGATGACAAATGTTGTTTGACGCACGTATGTGTTATCATGTCCAGGTGTGCATCTGGTAGAGGTCGTTTTGAATATCACTTAATTTGACATGCGACCCTTGTAACCTGGTAACGCCTAAAAACCTGGGTTCATTCAACATTACAGGCAGTCATTGTATTCTAAGCGGCAGTACGAAACGTATTGTCGCATCACATACCGATTTTATCATCGTCATGTCCGGTCTTGCAACAATACAGAAGTTCAAAGCTTCACCAAAGTACATTTACAATGTGCATGGTACCCGCTGCGTTGTTAGAATGTGCCATATGACCAAACAAGAAACGCATTTAACAGAACCGTTTTATTTGTTCATTACCTTCGCCGGGAATGTATGCATTCGCGGTAAGGTTATGTTATCGGTTACACCAGCTGTAAAGTGGGTCCGTATGTATGTCGAGATCATAAGTCGAGAGAACTTTGACGGATCTTGCTGATTTTTGGTAGGTAAGTGGCGGTTGTGGGAACGAAGGTCAAGTTCGAAAATGGTTAACCTGGCGTTTTCCTAAAGTGCTCCAGTGGACTTTTTTTGTTAGTGTGTTTGTATGTAGACAACATAACTCGACGTATTGATTATGGATCTGCATGATTTTTTGTGGGTACGTAGAAATTATGAAAACGAAGCTCAAGTTCAAAAATGGGTCACCTGGCATTTTCTTGCGGTACTGCAGTGGGCTGTTTATGTATGCGTATTTGTTTGTTGACAGGATAACTCGAGAAGCTGTTGATGGTTGTGCATGATATTTAGTGAATAGGTAGATTTATTAAAAGGGAAGGTCAAGTTCGATGATGGGCCTCCTAGCGGGTACTTTGGGTACTGCAGTGTAGCTTCAAAGTTTGAGGTCGAATTTTCTGCAAGTGCTAAGGTCATGATTTTTGTGTGGTAGATAGTCCATGCCACATGAAGTAAGTTGTGCACGTTTGGGCCCTCTAGCGGCTTGTTTGGAGCTGCAGCGGGTGTTTTTAATTTATTTGTTTTGACCTTTGGACATGAATAACTAGACTTATGGTCAACGGATCGTCTTGATTTATGGTATGTAGATAGCTCGATTAATGATTTACATAATTGAATATTCATTATGCAAATCAGGAGCTAATTTGCATAATTAGCAAGGAAAGTTTATAAATCTGCTGCCTTTCAAAATAGGACTCTCAAACATGTGACATATATAGCTGAAAAAGAGAGAGGTATCGATAGATACCAATAATGCTAATAGCTACCTATTTTGCATAATTAATGAGAAAATACTAATTGAAAATACCACAATAGTAAATGATTGGAATTTCATTCTTGTATCATTAGGAAGCTAAGTAAAGGTGAACAATATCAGACAAAAATCATGCACGACAAGGCCTCATTAACATAATTTATAAGGAAATGTCTACAATTCCCTTTCAATTTGCTATTTTTAAGTCTATTTATTCAGGTTAAATTGCACTGACAGGTGACCTAGTTTACCGGAGCAGGCTCCCTGTGAGACGTCCCTGGAGGACACATGTGATACTTTACTTGCCTGGTGCAGGGCTCTGTTTTGGGGTCAGGGAGGTCACACGGGCATTTGAACACAGCAGCCTTACGATCTAACGCTCTCCCTGTTGGAAGGTACAGGTTTGATAAAAACTGATTGATATGTCGACTATGAAAATAAGGGCATAATTGAAGCAAATACATTGCCAACAAATTGCCTTATTTTCTGTAGTAAAGATAAAAGTTATGATACCAATTAAGTAAAAATATTCTTACAGTGATTATTTCTATAACTCTTGGGAGAACTCGTGTTGGTATAGGTATGGGTTTGTTTTAAACTTTGAAAGAGAATACTAGTAACTCAAGAAGGTGATGACGGATCGTCATGATTTGTAGGGATGTACATAGTTTGAGTGATGATTTACATGATCGTATAAGAATCATGCAAATCAGGATCTGTGATGTGAAAAAGTATACAAACCCTTGCATTCCAATGTAGTCAAACACGTGACATGTAACTGAGAAAGAGAGGAATATTGATAGATATCAATTATGCAAACGAATACCTAATTTGCATTATTTATGACAAAATACTATAATTCCAGAGTGGTAAATGATGGGATTTCATTCTTGTGGCGTTTGGGAGATAATCAAATGTGGACGTTATCAGACATAAATCATGATAGCCTCATTTACATAATATATGAGGAAATGCTACAATGGCCCTCTTTTCTAAGATTTTACTTTAATGCTGTGTTTTGTGTAGAGAAAAGGATCACTTGAAATTCATGCAATCGAGGACATTATTTAAATACTGAGTGATAAGCATTCACTCGAAAAGGCTAACATCAGTCGGCGAAGGTATGAGGTCGTGGAACTCTAGTTTGTTATAGTCTAGGCGATTGGTGCAAAATATAGGTAGAATTGTTCAAATTGTGGTAAAAGCATGAAACTTGGTATGATGAACCCTGAGTATGTACTTAATAGTTTCAAGGGTGGAGCCAATTCGAAATGCATGTTTCTTAGCAACGGTTGCTAGGAAACCAATTTTTCCTAAGAAATAGCTACATTTCTCGCTTCTGTGCCATGATACGTTACTCTAGAAGGCTAAAATTTGGCAAAGATATGCAACTAGTAGCTCTTCATATAATGCTGTGTGAATAGTGGGTCTGAAACAGTACAATTTCTTGTAAACGGGGGTTTTGGGGCAATTTTTTACTAAAAATGTCTATTTTGGGGTTCTTTCTGACTATAAGCACATCAGTAACCTAAAAACTGGCTTCAAAATAAATCTTATGATCCTCTCTTGAATGCACCATATTTTAATTATTGATTATATCATCATTATTTAAATAGAAAAGGCCGTCTTTTTGCTACTTTTGACCCAAAATGTTTATTTTCGGGTATTTCACTATGATATTCATGTCCTATCTTATCAAACAATGTTGGAATTTACTACGAACATACAGTTTAGGATCTTTCACATGTTGTATTATACTTATTCTTAGAATTCCGTAATTAGATTTACGAAACTAGCTGTTTTGTGCAATTTTTGACTAAAATGTCAATTTTGGGATACTTTCTGATATTAGCACATCGGTAACAATATCAAAATGTTCTTTGAAATAAATCTTACGATCCTCTTTTATATGCACTATATTCAAGTTGTTGACTTCATCATCTCTTTTAAAAATCAAAATTGCTGTTTTTTTGCCACTTTTAACCAAAAATGTCTATTAAGGGCACCCTCCTTTAGCAGTGCTGAAACCCACTCGGGAAATGCTCGGCAAACCCTCCCGGTCTGATCCCTGCTCTTTTGAACGGACATTTTTGGTATTGGGGTTCACTGACAGTTGCTCATAAATAATTAATGAACTAACCTTATTAGGCGCAAACAGCCATTATTTTGTTCTGAACCCAAACAAGTCCTTACAAAGCAGAAAAACATAACTACATAGTCTTAGTACCACAAAGGAGTTAATCTAAGTCAATCACTTTTTCATTATTTACAAATACATAGTATAGTGATCTTAATGTAGACACATAGTATGCTTATTTAAACGGTTAGAGATAGTCTCATCCTCATGAATGCTGACCTGCTGCTGCATCTTCAGGTTGTCAAGTATTAAACGTACAGGGGCAGGGTCAGAGGACTTCAGCCATTGTTAACGAGCCATAATTGTTAACTGCAGAGGATCTTGCATTGCTTGAAAGCAGCGTTTTTAAATCAGTGCTTGGTAGTTGGCTCTCTCGATTGGAGGCTGTTGCTTGCTGGAGGCTGTTGCTTGTCAGGGACAGAGCTTAATTGTTCTGGGTTTTCATGCAGAATATCTGCGGTACTTCTCTCCCATCTCAAGTGTGAAAACTATCCCCATTATACTTCATTCCCATTTTTGTCGCCTGAAATTTCAAATTGAATTTACCGTTCACAAAATGGTGCAAATGACCGCAATGTGATATAATTTATATAAATTTTTGTACTTTGTAATATCTTGACAGTGTTGTGTCAAGTATCATAAGTGAACATACATTTATCACACCTCCTTTTGATGTGTTTTAATCACTGTACAGTATTATTATCTTAAAGATAAGAATCTAGAAGGTTGCGTGACTCGACGTTTGCAGGTAATAACACCAATTTACCAGCGGGTCTCGTTGGTCACATTCTGAACTTTGGGCTCCTACGCACGCTCTTTTGAACAATGGGAACAAAATGCCACATAATTACTAGCACGTCATCTGACATTCGTCATTATAAATGAACACATCGACGAATTTCAAAGGGTTCATAGTGACATGTTAGTTGTCTTACCACGTACCCTGCGCTTCTGTATATTTTGGGGGAGGGATGAAGAATGTGGGAATGGAGAAGCCATATTATCGAATACACACGGGTTGGAAATTACACTTTTTTACATCAAGTATTGTCACTCAGTACGTCAAATGAGTTTAGAATGAAGAAATCAAATACACGTGAGTAACTGAGAAAATTCCTTTAGCGCTGGTCTGATGAGAAAGGCCAACAGGCTATACCAAGGATAAGAAACTAGCAACATACAGATAAACGGCCAGTGTATGCACATGGGCGTCGTCTCTCACCAGTCACCAGTCCGGGGGAACCTGGCAAAGGCTGAGATGATTATGATGAGAGGGGTCAGGTTGGGGAGACGATCGCGAGTGAGGTCAAAATAAACAGATAATGCTACGAGAGTAAAGGCTAAATTACCGCACTATCCGTATATTAAGAAAAAGAAAAGAAGTGAAACCACCGCCACTTGTCAACAGCCCGCTCTATTACAACTCATTCAGCACACGAGTTGGTCATGGTTGTTTTTTTTATGATTGTAGATTACAATCTATTTACGATAAACAGAAGAACTTCCACCACTTGGTACTAGTATTTGCAAAGACTGCTGTTCAAACAAGCCACCGTGCACAGTTTACATGTGATGTAGACGTCAACTCAGTAAATACTCGACGTTCAAACATTTTATTGTGGCTAGGCAAAACTACATGAATCCGGCATGTTTAGACTTTTTTGTTGCTAGGCAAAAACATAAATAATGGATATTGAGCTTGCATGATGAGATTTTCTGTGGATGGGCAAAACTTAATAAGTCTGGAGGGCACGAGGATGGCAAGAAATTATTGGAGCAATACACTGCCATGGAAAGCCAAATTGTCCCCATTTGACTACTACATAATGGTTCTTGAATAGATACTATAAATTGGCCCCATGAGCTGCCTAGTGCGAGTACATGGTGACATATATGGTGACTCAAATGGACGCCTCTGAGTCGACGTAGCAGCAAATCGCTAGACTGCGCCACACTCCAAGAGTTGCTGGAAAAATTCTGAAAATTAGGCAAATAAAGTACACCAGAAGTTTAAGCCGGCCATAGATTTACCATTACGCGGGTTGCAAATGGTGACTCTGTGGCCGGGTAGATACTCTGGCATATTACTCAGTCTATTTGGGCAATACCAGTATTTTCAGCGACCCACGGAGGCTGTTAGATTCTAACAAAGCACAACGATCTTTTCAAGTTGTTATCGTGTCGCCCGAGTACATCTGGAAGCACAATAAATCTTTGGAACTTAAATTAGTTAATTATATTACTATCACTAGCGCTAGTTTTTTTATGCAAACGGATTGAAGGCAAAGGGTCGAGTGTGATTCGTTTCCGTCAACATAGGGCAGTAAAATGTCCGATGTGCGTCCAAAGTAAATTCACGAACTGGGTTAGCCTAAGCCTTGTGTCAACTTTTGTTAAGCAAAAACACATCTTCGGTAAACGTGGTCTGCTGAACGCTACACTGCTAAAAACAGCTAAACAATCAAAAGTTCGGATCCGTCCGAAAGCACTGTCGCGCTCTACTCAACTTCAGCATATCTCCTCCGAGAGACAAACTGTTTCCTACTTGCCCCATATCGGCCAAAAGAAATGTTAGAAACAATTAAGCGGTTTCAAAAAAACATCTTTGTGCCGCACTGTTAATCTTGGTATATATAGGACTCGATACTGTCTATATTATGTAACGCAAGGTTATCGGTACCAGTTAACGGTCGATTTGTTACATGTTATACCATAATAATACCTGGACAGTGATAACGTTCGATACGACTGTACCCGACCTGTTTGTATTTTACGGTATCTCAACTTCTCATTTCGCATTGAATGTGTTTTTCGATAAAAAAACAAAATATCATATTGTAAGTATGACCTGAAAAGGATACAACGCGGTGCATTTCACATCGCCCTAGGTCCCAGCCCTCCGCGGGTCCGAGCCGGCCCTCCGGCCTACGAGCTATCCAACCCGCGGGAGGGCTGGTAGGCGATACGGGATATACACCGTGATGTATTCTCTACTTAAACCATATATATTTTTGACGTACGGTTCCTACCTCCAAGGGCTGCGAGGAGAACAACCCACGCCCAGACGACAGACGTCTTCAGCATCACGACTTATCTTAACTTTTTCTCGATCCCGCAAAACGTCTTCACTGTCTCAGAACAACGCGACTTATGAAAATATGTTCAAGGCTACGACTGAATCTCATTATAAACATGTGGCTTTGCATGCTTAAATAGAATCAAAACCAGTTTTGTCTCATACAATTGTCGATGATGACACATAAAGCCCCTAAGGCATTCCATTGGAGTCGTCTGTCTTCTTTTGCAAACTCATTGTTTTAACTCACACATTTGACTGGTTTTACGTTTTTTCTAATCTGATTCAATCTTTGCAAATTCACTTCTTATGATGTTCAAAACAAAATAGGAAATCCACATATGTTTAGAAGACTGGGTTTACACACACGCTTCCAAGTACACTCGGGGAACACTCATTGACTCAGCCGAAGTCCGACTCAAGAACGGTCTGTTTACACACACGGGGCCGCGAAGTGACTTGGAACGCCCAGCCGGCGGTGTGACGACCGCACTTAACCTCGCCTTTAATCGTGACCAGCTTACTCCGCAGAGTGCACAAAATCATACTCTCCAAGTAGAGGATGGGTTCCGGCAGGTTTTGACGTGTTTTTAGGCGTTTTTGTCGGGCTTTCTACGTTGGGTTGGCGAGACAACAAAAAAATGACAAAGTACGAGGAAGCCCGACAAAAACGCCTAAAAACACGTCAAAAACCTGCAGGAACCCATCCTCTGCTTGGAGAGTAACAAAATCATAAAACAGATACCGAAAAATTATAGCATAAAGAATAAAGAGTAATAAACAAATTTCCAGATTTGCGTCATGTGTCTTCACTGACTTTCATATGACCCCTGACCTGAGCATCGCATAAGTCACTGGGACTCGGAGTAGACTCCTTGGATTTACACACAAGTAAACGTAAATTGAGTCCGACTTGAGGTATAGCTTTCGATTTGATCAATTCTGGGTAAGAACAAGGTTTCGTCCCGGACAATAAAATTTTAGAATAAACAAATAACTTCGGCCTTGCACTGAGAATTCTCGCTGAAACAATTTTACAGCCACTATATGCTGTGTAGCCAACACATTATTGACATATATATACATATATATAAATGTAACTCTTTATGTGATAAGGTAACTAGAGGGTGTCTGGGACACCTGGTACAAACCGGTACCGATGCCTCTGGCTGTTCCTTGAGGAGTCACGCAACCATCATTATTATGTTCACGGAGTTATCATGAAATCTACCAAGACTGACATGGATTATTTCCACAAGAGTAACGTCCCTGTCAAACATTGCTAGCTACTCACTGCGAGGTTCAGTCTTTTGCGCTCATGGTTTTGTCTAACATATAATGAGTGATAGGAGCTATTGGGGCTTTTTGGAGAGCTTGACTGTGCTTGGTAATAGTAATTGATACCCAAGTTTATGAAGATATTTAATCATCTACAGTTGAAGGCCAAAGAAACTCCCTGTAAACAGATTTGATGGATGGCACCGCTTAACACGAAGGTTTAAAGTTGTCTGTAATAATGCAGTCAAGAGTGAACTAAAATGTGTTTGTGTGCACATCTCCAACTTCAAATATCTTCACAACCCCTTCTGTCCCATACCATTATTGGCACAATGAATAACTCTTTTTCAAAATTTTTCAATGTGGACCACTGGTGGATTGAAACGAAGATCAAAGTAACACAGTGATGTTGCAACGATATGCACTACAGGTCAGACGACATTACACGGATCGTTCTATCTTGTTTGAAACTTTGTTTTAAAAGTTTCTTTATTCATGAAAAGTTCAAATCGGCCTGCAGGCCGCTTTTCATCGCCCTGGGGAGGTGAAGGGCAGACAAAACATTACAAAAATTGCATGATTACAGTCCTGATAAATTGCTCTCCAAGCAGAGGTTGTTGGGGGAAATAGTGACCTTCTACTCATATGCCTTGTTTTCTTTTCTCTTTCTTTCCTCGGGAGCGCGGAAAGAAAATGGGGCATATGAGAAGCCACAGTTTCCCCAACCAACCTCTGCTTAGAGAGTTCTAACGTTAATACCAATAGAGAGGTGGTATTTATTATTATTATGTGAAAGTTCGTCGATATATGAAAAATTAGGCATTCAGGTAATGATACTAATACACAAGTTGCTCAGGCAACTGAGTAAGTTTCGTAAACGGTCAAATCATATGTTACAGATAACACTGTGTATGACTTATAATGATAATACGTTTATTGCAAATTCATGCCCGTAGGCTAATTACATGTTGACAACAATGTCAACGTACAAATGTTAAGTAAAAACATAAGGCATACATGTGATACAAGATCATACTATATTGCTAGTCTACAATAAGTTTCTAACGTTATATCTATGGTTCTAATGCGGGGTTTGATTTCTTCTTTGAAAGCAGTGGGAAATAAGATAATACCGCTTACAAAACTTTTCCACTTCCTTTAATTATTTTTGAGGGTGGAAGTTCGTACTGGTTAGTTCTGTTAAAACTCTAAATAATTGATCACACTGATGAGCAATTTGAATTTCGCGCCATTTTTAGCCGCGCTCCCACCAAATCACAATCCTAATAGGTGACGTCAGGGCGTTGGTTTCCTCAAACGTCGCACGGACACCCTGTCTTCTCGTCAAAAATTGTCGCCTCCAGTCGGTAAGAATGACCTCATGTCCCCTGTAATCTTTCACCAACACATGTATCTCTCGCTACGTGGTAAATCTTACCTGTCGTGACGAGATCTCAGCTAGATTTTAGCCATAGAATGGCTAATTACCTCAATGTTAGCCATTTTTTCTGTAAGCGAACCGGGAACATGTATATTTTACAATAGGTTACCTTAGTAATTTGAACATATTGTTTACACATGTTTCGTGGCCGGGTGGAGATTTTCCGGCCCATCGTGCTCAGCCCTGGTGCATGGCGGTCCTGGAGCGGACTCAGGTTAGAATCCCAGCGTTCATTGAGGCCATTTTCCTTCCCACACAGCCTCGAGAGCCCCAAAGACTGGTCGGGAAGGCTACTGGGGACCTACCGGGCGAGAAAAACGTAGTGGAGGGCGCTGGGAGGCATTTTGGCGCAGTTTTCACACCAGACAATTTGCTGGTGGTGGAAATGGGTTACAAAATGGCGCTAGGTCGTTGTGGGCGGCTCAGACGGTTTTATGTTGGATGTGTAGTCGCCAAAAGGGACAAAATATCCGCCTCCCCCACCCTCTCCTAACTCGCCTGGTTCCCCCAACCTTCCCCGGCAGCCAGGGCGCCCGGGAAGACTGTGTGAAGATGCCAGTTCTAGTTCACTTTGACCGTTCTCTGTCGTATTTTCTCATTCTTCTCACGTCTGTAGTGAGAAAACTGATGTTCGGAACGTCATTGTCAGATTTCTGGGGAGGGGGGCATATGGAGTTTTGTGTGAAAATCAGAAAAAGTGACGCTAATGTGGGAGGGGGGCAGTCAGCTAGAAGTATTTTTGTGATACTACAGTCCGAACATAATTTTATGAAGAGCCGTCTAAACTGGAACAGTCCTACCTGACCGAAAATTCTACTCTGCTCTACTCTTATGCTCCACAAGAAGTTCATATGTTTGTTTTTGCACGTGAATGATGTAATCACAGCCATGCATCATCAAATTCTCGAGTCTAGAATTAAGGTGCAAATGTACTAAGAAATTATTGTGTGAAGAGTAAAAATAAAGCAAGTACCAACAGCAGAAAGAAAAGTACAAATGTTGATGCAATATAATGTTCCAGTGTTTCACAAGTTTACTGTTAAATGCGTTTTGAGGATTTAGGTACTAACTAAACTAGATGTCTAATTTTAAAACTAGATTTGCTTGTAAAAATGTTCTGAATATGCAACTTGTTTGCACAGTGGAAGTCTCATACTCTATCACCCTGCACCCTGCATCTCCAGAATGATCGTAGCAGCACATGTATTTTTATCGCCTCAAAATCCTTAGAGTTTATTTAGAGTTTGGGGGTCTGGCATCTAGGCAACAAAATCCTTTGTAACAAATTGATTCCTTCCTCGTAAACTGTATACAGTATACCGGTAGTATTTCGGAACACACAATTTCTTGTAAATACATGTATGAGCTTTGTACACACGGTTAATGTTCAATGTAGAAGTAGGGCCAAATGTGTACGCTTGTATGTAAGTTAAGGAGCTTTTGTGTTTACTACTGCAAATATATAATTTTGCATGTAGATGTTTGAAATTGTATAATATTTGCCAACATGAAGTTTTGCATGTAACCAAAAGAAAGTATTTTGAGCACCGAAGTCAAGTAAAATTGTGTTGATCATAGCATGCGCACACAGCCACACACCTATATTTATACTATAGGCCAATTTCAAATTATATTTAGAGCTGAAAAAATACATATACTAGAATGTAATGAAATTCAGATTTTAAAATGCACAGAAGATTACAATGCTCAAATTCAAAACACAACACTTCCATGCTGAACTTTTTGATCATCATCAAAAGGAAGGTGATAAACAGAATTTCGCATAAACAGTTGTCACTGAGAACCATTGAAGAGGTAAAGGATTACAGTGGTATCGTAAACAAGCTAGACTCACATGTGTACAGTAACAGTATGTTGGCTATCGGGTTCAGAGCTGGTTGGTATTAGAAGTACAGTGTAAGATGCGAGCTTTAAGTGGGAAACATCCCAAAGTTACCACCATGCTGGCCTGGGATTGTGAGTGAGGTAGGTACATGTAGGATGGGATACTGTGTATGTGGGAAAGCCTCATCTTTAGACTAAAAATCTCAGAAACATTTCATAATTGTGAGAATGAATATGTATTATTATATAGAGCAGCATTCCCAGGTTAATGGTAAATATTGTAATTCTCTAGTGAAAACTACAATATAAAAGCAAGAATATTCTGAGGTAATCACAAGTTGAGATATGACTGTAGGAAGTGATGTGTAATATTGGTTTTACACAAAAGGTTTCCCTCTGTCACAGCCTCATTTTATAGACAAATATTAACTTTTTATAAAAAGGGCCCCCCCCCCCGAAAAAAAACACCCCAGATAACAGCATGGCAAGGACAGCATGGCACTTCCACTAAAACACACTCAACTTGTAAGTTCTATAAACATAAACATACAATCTGTATTACAAATCAGCACAAAAACCTGAAACTTGGATCTGTGCATGTTTATCACCCCCCCCCCCCCCAACCACCCCAAAAAACGGGGGTTCCACTCGCCTATTCATTTGTCCGTACATGGTCAACGCAGTGTCGTGATAAAATCCAACGGGCTTGGAAAAGTTGAATTTATACTTGCAACTTATATACAAGTTGTAGGATACTGCCACACAGTTCTCCCATGTGCTTACATGCATTCTCGTCAATGAATTCAGAAGTGGCAACAAAACATACATATGTTGAACACTTTTGAAATATCACATTCTGCTGACAATGTCCCAAGTGTCTGACTTTGTGAACAGTGCATTCTGTTCCTCACACATTGACAAAGTGGATGAAAATGTCATCCTTAAAATTTGTTTTCTATTACTAGCTAGTTTTAAGCACTTGTAAGTTGTGAGGTGGAAATTTACATTATGTTCAATCTTATTCAGTCACCCATCAATATCTATATCTGGGCCTTAAGTTAAACTAGTAACATTCTAATCTAAGCCGAAACATTGTTTTCCATGTAGTGATCCACACAGCGTAGCAAGTACACTGTCTTCAACGGCATGGAAGCAGCAACTAGTGACGACAGCCAGCCCAAGGCGCTTGATGCTGCCGCTATGGCAACCAACGAGCAAGAAGTGATCGGGATGTTATTGGCCCAGTCAGGGGACGGCACTATGCAGCTGCACACAGCTGTGAGTAGGACAGCAAGATTCTCCTGAAATTCATCAGAAATTCAAATTGATGCCCTTTGAAAACATTAGCTTTAACGTTTAAGAGCACAAACATGTTATGAAATTTTCTAATTTCACAGCAATTATTTGATAGACGAAACAGAACAACATGGTGTAAATGAAGATACATGTACTTTGTAAGTTGTAGAATCATGTCATCATTGTTTCACTTCTTCAAGTTCTTAGGCTATATATTCGACGGTTTTTCACATTCCAAATGGAAACAAACAACAGGAAACCCAATGGCTAGAACTAAGAGGAAACATTTTGAATTAAGACTAATGTAATATTAAGGTGAGTTGACTTTTTTAATAACATGGCTATATGATTGTATACATTAGAATAGAAGCAGTATGAGTATGTTACTTCGGGGGAGGGGGGTCTGGCGGTAACCTGTTGATCAAGACCACCTGTCCGTAGCGACTGGTTTTGCTCAGTCCCTTCACATGCACACAAGTGGTCACTTATGCCGTGTTGTCCTATGCATTTTTTTCAGAACGGTGGCACAGAAGACCACCAGATAGCTGTCTCCCTGGCAGAGGGTGTGTCCACAGGTATGGAGGGGGTAGGGCGTATGTTGAAATTGTCATGTTGGAACTAAAGTTGCTTTCACAACATGTTGATCTCATCCACACCATGCTTGATTTAAGTTGCTTATCAGTTTTCAGGTTCAATGCTCAGACCTGAAAATCACAAGTCCTTTTATGTTCTTCATGTTTTCACCAACGCTTGGCATGAATTCTACTTTTAGTTATAGAACTATCAAAAGTCAGCTTTCTTTCTTTGTGCATATTTTAGACTACTAGTAATTTTTATGTGACATACAAACTGCATGCATGAAAGATAAGTCAACTACATGTACAATATATTTTATTTAACATTGTAGTTCAAATTAAACCATAAGGCAGAAATTAATAAATTATTAATTTCTGCCTTATGGTTTAATTTGAACTACAATGTTAGCAAATAGTAGTACTATTGTTTTAATCCACTTTGTTGCAGGTTGGTGTAATGCATGTATTATGCAAATAGCTTTATGTGTCAATTAGTAGGCGCAAGCATCCAGGGATAATGCATGTTCTGGGTCAAAGGTCATGTGAAGGTAAGGACGTCACCATGGTTACTGGTCCGCCATATTTAGTAAACGGTCGTCTCGCTGTTGTCCTAACGGTCAGCCCGTGCAGACCTCGGACAAATGTATCTGTCCTCAGATGGCAAGACGCTGCACATGGTGGACGGGCAGTCACTCCAGGCGGTAACGCTGGCTGACGGGACGACCGCGTACATCCAGCACAACCCAACCAAAGGTACGTGTATATTTTAGTAGTTAGAGAACAAAATACAGCATATGATTATGAACAATATAAATTACCTACATTTGTATGATATCTAATGTTTAGTCAGCCATGTTCCGTTTGATAGATTCACACAGACAGAAGAACATACTAGTCTAGTAGTAAAAAAAAACATGTACATGTAGAGCAATGTGATACTTGTAATTGGGGCATATGTTTTCTGATCATTCATTATGGGCAGAGTATATAAGCCTAGGGCTGACTCTTTATCCTCTCGCTACATGGGCATGGATTTGTGTTAGTTTTGGTACATGTAGCTATATTAGAAATGGTCTCTTATAACTTAGAATTTAGAGTTCATATTCCTTTTCCATGTGACTTACCTGTAATGCTGTAACCATCATATTTGAGAATACATTTTCTACTTGTAACATTTTCCATTGTTTGACAGATGGAAAGCTGGTGGAAGGCCAGGCTATCCAGCTGGAGGATGGTACAACAGCATATGTACAGGCCGTGCCAGCAGATACAACTACAATGAAAGGTTAGCTTAAATAGAGTTTAATGTTATCTTTCTATATGCTAATGCATAAAGATTTGTTAATATCTCGGCCAAAGAAATCATAGGAGAAAAGCATTCTTTCTGACAGATTCCTTTTGGGTGAAGTTTGATTCATTTGAATAATTTGTTAGGTATGCAATAGATTCTTACTCTACACCCAAAGCAGGGAAATATTCTTTTGCACATGTTTGTCCCAGTTTTGTGTGCTGTTGTATGTTCTGGCAGAGAGTACTTGTCATCAAGGGGTGAAGTCTGCTATCTCAGATTGCCTTGTTCATTGATGTGTTGGAAAAAATAGAGTTTTCTAAGTGATTATCTGATTAAAGTTATCATGGACAGATGTAGCTATTTCCTCAGAAACAAGGAGTGCAGAAAGACTTACTTTGTAATTGATTAGTTACAGCTTAACTTTGAATTTTGAAGTGGTCACCACGAAAATCGCTAGAATTACAGTATGTAGGCAATGGAGTTCATTAAACATCTTTGTTTACAGAACCTGACCCCACAGGTTTCCAGATGTCAGATGGACAGGCAGTACAGTTAGAGGACGGCACCACAGCATATATTCACCACGCACCCAAAGGTACTCCTTCAACTCATAGTTCTTATGCTAGATGTGAAGGAACATGACTTTGCAAGCATATACATGTATTGTAATAATTACTGAAAGTGGCATTTGCAGTCAACATGTATTTAGAAATTACATGTACGAGCAGCATCCTAGCCAGCCTGACATTTTGTTTGACACAATGCGTTGCGCCAAGGCCTGACAATCCTAGGGGGTCCGGGACATGTTCCCCGGGAAAATTTTGAAATCTTAGCCCTCTGAAATGCTATATGAAATGCTATATCCTGCACTTTGAGGGGCAAATTTTGCTGGTTGGTAGATTAACCTTAGTTTGCTGACAACAATTTTGGTGAAAAGCTCTTTCTACAAATGTACATGTATATCTTTACACACCGATTTTTGCTTGTAAAAATGACGGGTTGGGCAATTTTATTTCACATATTTCTAAGGGGAGTGTAAAAGTCATGGTTCAGCTGGATCATCTTGTGTGCTTTTCCTCAGGTTTTGAAGGCACCACAGTGCAGGCAGTACAGCTGGAAGATGGCACGACAGCCTACATCCACACACCTTCAACTGTGCTGCAACATGGGGAGGGAGGTAACACATCAGCTCACTTATTTTACTGCTTATGAATGGATAGCGCTTTGAAGCCAGAATTTTAGATGTAGGAGCTAAGGTAAGTTGACCTTTGTATAGTACATATGTTGGGCTTATTTTAGCTGTGATGCGTGTCTAAATAACAGACTGAAATTCACTTATGAATGTACCATCTTATCTAAATGTTGTGTTGTTCATTGTTGAATAACTTGAAAACAGAAGACAATTATGTACTATTAAGGTATAGTACAAGGAAGAAGTCTGTCACAAATGTACAATCTTATGTGGAAAAAGTTATGAACAAGGAGATGTAGAAACCAATTTTTTTTATATCTAAATAGGACAATCACAGTCATTGTGTCTTATAATTATGACCAACTGTTACTCATGCATAAAATCCTTTATAATGCAGTGTTGCATGCTGGCGATGCAGGTCTGGACAACCTTCCTGGTAGTTCTGATGAGGGCGTTGACCCCACGTCCATCAGTGCTCTGGAGCAGTACGCATCGCAGGTAGGTTTTTCCCTCTTATAGATGGGCACATTTTGTTAATCATTGCAGTTGAACTTAAAGGGTCAGGGTACTTTTGATTAAGATGATGATCCCACAGCATGAAGGAAGAAGAACAGTCATTACTGGTGTTGTTGTAGCATCTTCTACTTTCTGTGGATGATGCAGCTCAAGAAGAATTTCGCTTAAAAGGAGAAGGTACAAATGTAGAAATAAGATTGAGATTGGAGAAAGAATACAATGCAACACATCAATATTTGTAGTTTTTGAGCAAATCGAATATGTGATCCATACATGTAGGTGAGTGGAGGGGACCAGACAGTCAGCCAATCAGACGGTGCGGTGACGTCCACCACCATCACGACCCTCCCCCACGACGACGGTCCCTCCATGGTGCCCACCCCAACCACTACCTCTGCTGCAGCCCTGGTGCCCGACCAGACACACATCACGTTTGAGAAGGCCAGGGTGAGTTTTAAACTGCATGAAACATGTCATGCATGCTTTGAGTGTGATATACATACAATAGACCCCTTTCCAAACTCCGGTGTGTTGGGCAGAAACAAGAGTAGGGCGGTGAAACATTTTTATTTTTCAACTTTATAACATTGTTATGTACGTTGTTTAACCTCCCGACCCTCCTTTTTGCCCAACGCACCAGAGTTTGGAAACTGGTCTATCAATGAAAAGGTATTATGACTGAGAGCAACTTCTTAGTAGATGTATGAAAAATTGTTGCGTGATCATGAAGGAAAGTTGTCCTGTTGTCATCCTGTTTCTTACATGTACATCCTTTTGGTATTCATGTTCCCAGATCCTACAGATCACCCAGTCTCCAGGCCCCAGAACCAGCATGAAGGCTGCCCAGCTGGGTGAGAAGGCGTTCCGCTGTGAGTTTGAGGGATGTGGGAGACTGTACACCACCGCACACCATCTCAAGGTAGGCAGACCTCAGCATGTTATACATATTAAACATCTTTGTACTGGACATCAGCTAGGTAAAACAGTAAGAGATTTGAACTGAAGATACATGTATAAAATTTATGTCAGGTATCATGCATATTTTGTGCATTCTTATCAGAGAAGAAATCAAACCCCGCATTAGTACCGTAGATATAGAAACTTACTGTAGAATAACAATATAGAATGATTTTGTACTCATGTATACCTTTGTTTTACCTTACATTTGTATTTTGACATTGTTGTCAACATGCAATTAGCCTACGGGCATGAATTTGCAATAAACTATTACTATTATTCTTATCATTTGGTGGAAACATAATACAGGTCAACACTCGTATAGAGCTATGACTATTTCTGTTTTGAAATGTAACATTGTAAAGGACAATTTCTCTTACATTGTATATAAGTCATCATAATGAGTAAGTGTGAAAATAATTTTGTAAAAGAACATCATTTTGTATAAAACCATTGCAGTGTGTACATGAATGTAGAGAGGTAGAACCCTTTTAATTTCACCATCAGATATATGCATTTTGTAATGTCTGTTGTAAAGAAAAAGAACTGCTCATACTTAACATCACTTTGAAATAGTTTCTCAGCACTGTAACAATTGATGCTAGAGTTTGTGCTGGCTTCACTACTCAGGTTCATGAGAGAGCCCATACCGGAGACCGCCCCTACAAGTGTGAACACCAAGGCTGTGATAAGGCCTTTGCTACAGGCTACGGTCTGAAGAGCCACACCAGAACCCACACAGGGGAGAAGCCGTACAAGTGCCCCGAGGAAACATGCACCAAAGCCTTCAAGACATCAGGGGACCTTCAGAAACACGTACGAACACACACAGGTCTGGATACATTTTATGTTGTTGTTTTATTTATACATTAGTGCTTGTGAATGGCCGAGTGGCTTGGCCAGCAGACCCGAGACAGGGAGGTCACAGATTTGATTCCTGGTGTTCCTGGCTAGACGTACATGTAGTGATCTTGCAAAAGGCGCTTTACACGACTTTCCTCACTCCAATCAGGTGTAAAAGTGGGTACCTGATTTCTGTTGGGATATTATGTAAAAGACAATGGAATGTGTGGTACAGTCAAACCTGCCTATAGCGGTCACTCAAGGGACTGGCCAAAACTGGCCGCTAAGGACAGGTGGCCGCTATGGAGAAAATGTTGATTAATTGACCACGAGTGACACATGTTTTCAGTACCCATTGAGATACATTTATTCACCGCACAGTACACATGTAAACATTACATAGGTAAGGCACATTTTAGAAATTCGATTGTTGTTCTTTTACTTCTATTATGGGCTTGAAAAAAGAATTATTGTATCTGCCAACTCCAAAATCCATGGCTTGTTCGAGCTTCATGTCTTAACAGACCAGCATCGCCATACTCTGCTCTTGATCCTTCGCGACTGCTTCGCTGCCAGCACACGTGTCACCAACGAGTTTTAATCATATGAAACAAAGTCCTTCGCAGCAAAATGCCACCTACTTAGTTAAGAACAAAATATGTGTTGCTCAGTTGCCACTTACTGTTCGTTTTCGACCGTTTTCAAACATAAAATCGTGGCGACAATTTTCCTTGTCTGTTGTTGTTTGCTTGTCATGATCGGCTTCTACCATTATGCTAATAGGGTAATGAGAGGAAGGTCGCCCTTTTGAGGGCTTTTCCTTTTCAGAAAATTGCAACAGCCCAAATTTACATCATAGTAATGTTATCCATATTTAGTTTGAAGCTTTTGGTTAAGTAATTATCCTCAGTGATAGTTTGCAGCAAAATAAATTTAACACACTATACCTCCGCATCAGTGGTGTCTTCCGATGACCTTTATGCTGCTCCGCCATTTTGAAAATCGTGTTTGGGCACATTTTCGGATGAATTCCCGGGGAAAACGGAAATATTGGGCCGACATTGAAACAATTCGCGAACTTGGCGCATCAGATACATGTGCGGGTTGTATTTTCCAAAAACTACCGTAATCTTTGCCCAGTCCAAATGCACAGAAATAGTCAAATATGCTACGATGTACAAACGCAAGCCATGTGAAGAAATACTTCAGTTCGCGTCAAACCATGGATAATCTAACAAAGATAAAACATTCTTGTTTTCTTTATTATTATCCTGTCAAGTTGAGTTCACATAAACTTGATAACTGCATAAAAAAATGAAGATTTTGAACCCGGCTACGGTGGCGATGCGGCTTCCACCGCCGCACATTGACCGTTATCGGCAGTGTTACTGTACTCGCGGGACCGAAAATCGTCTGGCCGCGACCGCGTTGGACAGGTGGCCGCTATAGCCTAATTCTTAATGCTTATGTCAATGGGAAAAATCCAAGGGACAGACAAAAAGTGACCACTATGGGCAGGTGGCCGCTATGCAAAGGTGACCGCTAATACAGGTTTGACTGTATATCTAATTTCCAATACCGTGCCCTCGACACAGTGAGTAACAACTCATTGCCGCTATGGCCTCAAAAAGGCTATGAGACTACCTTGTTTACTTGTGGTTGAAACTTTGAATGTAATTTTTTTTAATGCAAATTAAATGCTTTTTACTTTTTCATGATTCCTCAGGTGAAAGGCCATTCAAGTGCCCATTTGAGGGCTGCGACCGTTCCTTCACCACGTCCAACATCCGTAAGGTCCACATTCGGACGCACACCGGGGAACGGCCGTACGTCTGTAACATAGAAGGCTGTGGCAGGTCCTTCGCCTCCGCAACAAACTTCAAGAACCATTCCCGCATTCATACAGGTATGTTCACATTTTGGCATTGCTCATGACTTTGTACTACAAGTTGAAAATGGTCAACATTTATTATTACCAAAGTTGAATATATTGGATTCTCATTAAGCAAAGAATGAGGTGAATGGTTTTTCACAAGAGCTACTGTTTCCGAATCCAACGGTTTAAAAGTTGTACATATGTTGAATGTTCTTGCTTTGTTTTTCTTTGATAATGTAGCTTTTACAAAGTATTACGTTTGTATCAAAATTCAAGCTGTAAACCCAGATTTCACACCTGATTTTACCAACTCGATATTATCAAGCATTTGTGTACATGTATTTCATCATGCCATGTTGTCATTACTGACTTGATCTGGCTTATGCACATGTTGTACAAATGTACGTTAATCCTACACAGGTGAGAAACCTTACGTGTGCACGGTGCAAGGCTGTGGTAAGCGGTTCACAGAGTACTCCAGTCTGTACAAACACCACGTAGTCCACACCCACTCCAAGCCCTACATCTGTAACCACTGTGGGAAGAACTACCGCCAGACCTCCACCCTAGCCATGCACAAACGCACCGCTCACGGAGACAACGAAGCCATGGAGGAGGGGGAGGAGCCGGCAGCACAGTTTTACGCAGCTCCAGGTAACAATAGCGTCTACCTCCTTTTGGTATCGTCAACATTTAATTACATGTATCTCCAAGCAGAGGTTTGGTTCCAGCTGGTTTTTGATGTGGCAGCATTGCAGAGGATTGGTTTACGTCATAAAGAAAACCGGATGAAATAAAAAGCCCCCATCTGTAAAGATGATTTGGTAAGAAATTGTAAAAAGTACTTAGTTCTCTTTTGAATTAAAAAAAATGAATCCTTTGAAATATGATAATTACCTTCCTTTACAACTGTTTGCTTTCTATTTGTTTGGTCATGATGGAAACCAAACTTGTGAAACTAATTTTGTACTTGTTAAAGTGATGTTTGATGTAGTTTAGAAGATGTAGGAAAAGTTGTAGGGAAAGTACCATGATTCTCTACCCTCCCCTTCCCAGCTGCTGAAGCTGATGGTGAGCCTGACCCCAAACGACCCAGAATCCAGTACCAGCTGACCCTCACAGCTGATCAGGCGCAGCAGGTGGGTGGTTGTCACCAAAGCTGGAGAACTGTGGGGTACAAGAGGGAAGGGATGAAAAAGTGTCAGAGATGGAAGCTTTAAGGGGATAGAAATGGAAAACAAAAGAAATTGAAAGCAATGTGGCTTTTGAAACAACGCCCCCAGATGCATGTTATGTGAGTGGTTGTTACAAAGGTTGGAGAACTGTAGTGCCCAAAATGGGAGGGATGGAAGAGAGTCTCAAAGGTCTTAGGACTAGGAGACAGACAGAAGCAAAAGGTTTCTAAGAGCCGAAAGCGAACATGGCTATTGAAGGGTAACCCAACCATATGCATCTCATGAAGTTACATGTAAACCTTATGTTGTATGGTTTACCGCAGAACCAGTAGGACAGGTTAAACGGTAGTGCAAGTTTGTTCATAGTTGTCTTTCTCAAAAAGACAAAATGTTCTTTTACTTTACTGGTAGTCCACAAAATGCCAAAGAATGTCATGTAAACAGGTAGTACCAGAGACTACATCATAGTCCCGGTGAAATTTATAATGAGTAATCCTGTTGCAGAGTGGCTTACCAGAAGGTTTGGCAGTAGTGACGTCAGCAGATGGCACCATGTCCACCCAGGAGGGGCAGACTGTCACCATGGTTACACAAGATGGACAGCAGATCACCATGGTAACCACATCAGAAGGCATGGCAGTGGCTGCAGACCCCTCCACACTGGCAGCTATGCAGGTGGCTGAGAAGTCTTTCTTATTGTTAAGTGGTGTTGTGTTGGTGTAAAAGTGGCATTGTGTTGGTGTAATGTTGGAATGTTTGGCCCAGAACCCAGAGGTCCTGGATTCGAACCCCCTGACATGCCACTGATGTTGTGCCCTTGGGAAAGGCACTTGACAAGACTTTCCTCAATTGAAACAATTGTCCATTGACTGTTCATGTATTGTCATCCTTTGATGAATGCATGTGAAAACTTCTTGAATAAACATTTTTCCCAGGTGGAAGGTGTAACCACCACAACGGGAGATGCTGCCCCTGTTACCATGGTAACACAGGATGGACAGCAGATTGCCATGGTTACGGCCAGCGAGGCAGCTTCTATCACTGCAGAGCCCGGGTCAGCTCTGGCAGCCATGCAGGTCAGTTTCAACTTCCATAATTAAACAATTACGACTTTTGAATAGGGCTGGTCGATAGCATGCTTGCTGTTTAGCTTTTGGTGTTTGCTGTCTGCATTTCATTGTGTTGAATGAAGAACAGTAAATGAAGAATCAGGCCCTAGGAGCCACAATAGCTGGTACTACATGATTCCTACCATGAAAGTAAGATGTTTGAATGCAACTGCTGAATGATATATGACAGTTTTTTATTCGAATTTGTGTAGTGCATGTATATGAATCAAACAGTACTGAAACTTAACAGTAACTGTTGTGCAATATATGTTTTACTCTGCATACACATATCTGTGCCCTGTTTATATCTATAGTATCAAGAGTAAATAATTTATATATCTCTAATTCTATAGTTGGTGTCATGATAAAGCATTGCTGGCAAGTTTCCACAACCTAAAATGAGCATTGTTTACATGTTTCTTAGTGTACAGTGTACTGTAACTACATTCAAGTTTGCTGTGATTTGATTTCACAGTAGGCAGAAAATGCTGAAATGCTCCAGCTGGTTGACAGAACAAGCATTTTGCAGCAGTTTTAAGTTTGTGGTGAAGATTACTGTTAACATTAGATCATCACAAACATTTCAACCTTTCACACTATTGTTGCTACCCTGCAGGCTGCTGCAGAAGAAGCTGCGGCCAATGCTGCGGCAGCCTCCGCAGCCTCGTCCAGCCAGTCCAGCAGCGAGGCCATCAGCAGCAGTGCGGACATCAGCCAGCAGCCGGACTCTCAGGAGGCTGACCAGGGCCTGGCACAGATGGACGACGGGTCCAGGATAGCCGTGGAGAGTGCACAGGCAACCCTGCTGCAGGTATGTACAGCACACATGCATGTGTAAGAAAAAATCATACTTCAGTATTAAGTGAAGTGGACTCATTGCTCAGCTAACCGACATCTATGGCACCGTAGACATTCCTCAGTAAGACATTTGGAGCCGCATAGTTCCCATTTAGAACTTTTATTCAGTCTGTGAACAAAAAAAATCATACTTCACATCACACATGCCAGTAAGGCCATGTTGATTCAATTATATGGATGGCATTCTCTGGGAACCCCAAAACTGTTGCGAGAGTGTGAAAAAATATTTGGCAAAAAAATGTTGTCTTCATCATGAAATATTAAGTGGTCAGGAAGGTTGAACAAATGACTAATCACGCATTATGATACTTGTATACTGAACATTAGATTCTTGAGTTCTGTTTTTCACATCTTCTTTGACTTTGGAATTGGCTTCAGCACTTTGCAGCATTAGTATCCCTTTTCTAATATTTATATTTTTTGATTTACGGCATATGTTTGCGCATTTTGCAGCTGCTCAGTAGGATTTAATGTATTGTAAAAACTTTTTCTCTTAACTGACGTCATCCATACAATCAAATCGACATAATATGGCATAAAGAATAAAAGATAAATATATGCAAGAAATGAACCTGTAGTATATGTCAAACAGCCAGATATGCAGCACCAACAAGATAGAAAGTTCAGGAATGATCCCCTCATTTTTTTACTGTCTCTCCATATATTAAACTCATGGATAACATGTATTCATCTACAGTTAGCTGAGCAGCAAAACTTAACCATCAGTGTAGCAGGGGTACAGCCGGATGATGGAACAGCTAGTGCAGAGGCAGAACCTTCTTCAGCCACAGGGGGTGATGACCAAATACCAGAACAGCCTGATAGTACCGCCTACCCAGACTCCATAGTGGGCTAGCAGTGAACAGGAAACTAGCGAAGTTTGTACGGAAAAATTTTGTAGAAACGTTTTGATGTATGATATTTATAATGTTGTTTCAGTGCAAACAGTTTTCAACTTTGTACCATTTTTTTTGGTATTGTTTTTGGTCTTTCAAGTGTTTCAGGAATCATAAGGAGCTGCAGTCTGTGGTTCTGACTTGTAAAGGAATGAAGAAAACAGGACGATGTACATGTATATGTATACTTAACTGTAACAGCTCGTTTTTGGAATATTTATGTAGCACTGATTCGCATACCCGGAACGGTTGTAGTCAGACTCAGAGGAAAAGTAAAGCATTGCAGATTTAAAGGTGGAAATTGTCTTACGATGTAGACACGCCTATGCAGTTCACACAGGAATAAGTTTACCATAATAAAGCCGCATGTACTTCAGGCATAAATCTTCAAGTTTCAGGTAGTTTTTTTTACAAATGTATCACCAAAAGTACACGCAAATTCCTTTTCTTTTGTTTTTGCAAGGATAGTCGCTGTGGAATTGAACGTGTATACAAATATGTAAACTGAAAACGTCGGAAATGAATCAAATAGCTTGTGCACCTAGTTTTGGTATGGGGAGGGAAATAATATGATGAACTTTGACCCGTAGTCAATTTAGAGACCTGGTATGTGTAAAAGTTTGAAATGAAATGCTGCATTCTTCATGACAATTTGTGTAAATAGACAGTTTGTGTGATCTTTACTTTGGTCCAATGTGTTTTCAAGGTTCTTTTTTTTACAAATCTGTATGTATTGTACTTACGAACTGAGTCCATACATGTAGCTGGTGTTGTATACCTGTAAAGTTGTATGTTCATTTACTTAATTTATTTGTCACACTCTATTCACCATTTCTAATATAACATGTTTGAGCAACAGTCATCAGCTCTCTGTTTTTTCTTTGCTGGTTGTGTTTCTTTCATTATATTGGTTCAGCTGTGAATGACATACAGGCAGTGCTGACCAACTAGTCTGTGGCTATTACAAAGGGCTAATTGTGTCATTTAGGATTTACAGTGTAATGTCTCCCTTTCAGGTATCAGTTGATTGTAGAGTCTGTCAAATTTCACACTGTTAGGACAATACGAACCTGTCTCCATGATATGCAGTAGTTAACAAATGTACCTCCAACTTCCAAGCAAAGGAAGCCTACAAAATAATAAATTGACCAATAGTAGCTAGCTCATTATCGTTACTCAGATGTTCAAATGAAAAGAAGGCCTTTGGTGACTGCAGAGAAAATCTGTTGTGCTGCAGTCTTGGATCTGAATCACATCAGCTACATGTAAGGAAAAATAGACGTATGAATCTTAGAAGTACGTGTACTAGTACTGGAATCGTGTGTCAGATCCCGTCTATATGAGCTACTTGTGTTTATGTGTGTTTGTGTGTGTGTGTGTGTGTGCACGTGTGTGTGTGTGTGTGTGTGTGTGTGTGTGTGTGTGTGCATGTAAACCTTCGGGTAAACATGAAAACATTCACGATTCGTATGTACTTTTGATAGTTTCGGTCAAACAAGATCGTTAGTTCTGTATTATGACAATCAGTAAGGATGAAAACAATTGTGAAACGACAAATGAAAGACACACAGCTTTAATAAAGTTCATCTACACAAATTTAAACAGAATCAACCCCATACCGTTTGCCTTCTATTTTGTAGAATGGTATCTGATGGTACTGTACTTAGAATTTCTCAGGTAAAAAATAAAGATAGTACCGTCCTCCTTATTGTCTTACATGTCAATTTGCCAATTGTGAAGTAGTTGGACAAGCTTAAGCAACATTGTGGTCTCTAGTATCTTTTATTGCGTTTACCCTGTTTTTGTTTTTTTTCAGTTGCTCTTACGATAACTAGTTTGTTGCATGAGGACGTTTTGTATTTACATTACACTCCCACCCTTCACATGTCAACTTCATGAGACTCTAAGTATGGAGACACCTTTAAAAGTGACATTTCACACGAACAACACACAATTGCAAATAAAGGGATATGTAAGTACAAAGTGAACGATGTGTCGCCGTTTTCTTCATGAATGACATGGTCAAAGGCCAAACTGAGTACTGTACGCAGCGCCTTTTCATCTTCGTTAGTTAAGACAGTCTCGTGGCAAATTTCCTATGACTTTGACAATATTTGATGTCCGAGTTGGAAATTCTAGGTTTATACAGTTCACACATAGATCCATGTATAAGATATTTCATTTTTGTATTCTCCAAGCAGAGGTTTCGATAGGGTGGGAATAGTAGTGACCGGGATTTTTTTACTCGAGAGGAGAATGTATAAAAAATCCCGTCCACTACTATCCCCCCCGCTCGAAACCTCTGCTTGGAGAATACCATTTTTGTGTAGCAGAACGTTTGTGTTAATAGACGTATCTGCATGTATATAGCAGCGCTGTTGACGAAGTATGCTGTAATTTTGATTGAGCTGGACAAACACACAATTCGCTTGACATTAGTCCTGTGATATGTTCTGGTTTTGCCTTTAAGACTCTTTCTTCCGTGGTGCTTCAAAGAATACAAATTAGTTATAACTCAACTTTCAATAATGAAAATAAGCAGCTTTTAACATGATAATGACAAAAATATGAAACTGCAATTTTGCTATATTTTAAGCAATCATATTCTGTGATCACCGAGCTACAGTTCTTACTCTAATCTCCATAACATTCTTTCATTTTATTTCCAAAGCCAGTTTTGCCCTATCTATATTACAAATCTATTGTATTATCTCTGTGATTTAACGATATCAAGGAGTCACATAATCCTAGTCTTGTTTTGCAGTGCCGTTGTGCGAACCGCCGCTTTCCCATGGCTTCACAACTCCAACTGGAAAAATATCAAGAACAAAAAATTAAAGAATAATTCACCTAGAGTTTCATAAAAAGCCTTACACATGTTCAATAATTGTTTTATGAGCCAAAGGCCAATTACTAAATATGTTTCTCTAGCAATTATAGGCATAGTTTCCTAACTATCATACAATGAGTAACGTCACGACGAAATAGCCATGACGCTGTGTACTAGACGTAAGGAGGAAAGTTTATACTGCACCAGTACTGGTTTTGTATCTGAAATAATATTTTTGATAGCGCATGTCAAAATTTTGCGTCTACTGACTCTGTACTGAATTCAGCCTTTGGACAACATCGCAAAGAAAAACTAAAGTGCGTTTTCCCCTTAACTTCCGCAATAACTATCATTATTTTTTTCATATTTTATGAAGGCGTTAAAGCTCACCTATAATCCCAGCGATAACGGCAAGTAACAACAGTATTACCCCGGTCAGTATCAACGTCATCTAAGAGAAAACGACATAAGGTAAACGTGGTTTTAAAAGTCTTAATTGGAAAATGAGAAAGTATGGGTATCGTAAAAAAAAGATTAGAAAAAGTAAATGCATTTTTGTTACCTATTCGTCCTATCTAACACATTGTTATGAACTAACCTTGCAATTCTGCCAACAGTATTTCTTTTTCAGTTTTGTCGACACTACTCTGAATCTGTTTGCCTCCGCATTCAAGTCCTCTGTAACGTTAAGGAAGAAAACGGTCTTCAGGCCTGTGATTATCAACATTTTGTACTTGTTCAAAGTGTGAAAAATACATCAGAAAAGAGTCATGTTGCTGTGTGCTGACTATATTGAATCATATTGAAAGTCGGTTGAAGCGACACCTACCGGACCTCTCCTCCAATCGCTCCAGCCTGTCCCCCCTCTGTAAAACTTTGTCAACGTTATCCTTCAGTAAGTTTGTGACCTAGAAACAAATTAAAGAACGGGGTTATTAGTAATTTAAAGTGTACGTTATTATTCATTGGCTTTTCGCTTCAATCACGTTCACAGAATGGGACTAGATTTGCGTTGAAGAACGAAACAAAGTCTCAACATTGATAGGTTGTAATAATCCTCTTTACCGATTCAGCATATCGAATCTCGGCATCTCCCAAAGACTGAGCATGGCGTTACTTCAACAGGCGATCTCCCCTACGTCTTGCAAGCGAGATTAACATAATGTATAGCAGGTGTCTCAAGTGATGTTACACAGATGTCTGTATTGTGAATCAAAATGGGGGTGGACACTATGCACTAGATTTAGAGAAATTAGAGAAGCTATTCCACTAATAATAGTAATCACTTTGTGTTAATCACCTTCCTTTCTTTGGAGTAAATTACATAAATGCTATGGAATAAGTGGCTGTATGATAGCGTCAACAATGCATATAGTGAAATGTTGTAAGTGTACAAGTCGTGAAAATGCCAGATACTAAGAATTCGCCTGAAGAAGAGAAGCTGGACCTGACCTCGTCCACTTCAGACTGCAACTTGTCCATCTTTCTGTTGGAAGCTCGCTCGCTGCTGGACGCCCTGAAATTATGAAAAGGAATAAATGTTAACGTTGTGTCTCCATAAAGCCTAGTTAATGCACTAAAACATCAATTTCAAACGTCAACATCCGTACCTAAGTATTAGTGATATTATATGAACGTATCATGGACTTCTTTTGGTGAACATTCTAAAAAGAATATTAAAGTATTCAAGCCTCCCCGTCACTGTGAACAATTTGAACGATTTCCACTAACATCGGTTTATGATATCTTGCACATACAAAGGTAACATACGTTGGCAACGTTACTTATGTGTTTGAATCAATATTTGTTCCATATACTGTAATTGGTGCATAGTTTGCACAGGTCTTGCCAGCATCGCAAGTTAACAGCCCTGAGGCCACATTGTTTATTCAAGTCCCTGTTGGTGTCCGTTATTGGTGTTAATGCCCTCTAATACCGACCCGTTGAACACTGGTTAAGTATTTATTATTAACAGGTTGGGGGGCGCTTTTAGTTTCAGAGCCCCATCCCAGCTACTACTTTTGCAGTTGATCGTTGGAGTTTGTAATAAGCTAACTCCCGGCTCCTTACCTCCAGGAACTACATATACATGTATACAGGAGATTCTGTTTGTTTTGTACAAAGTGCTTCAGCCCGACTGGTGGGAAATGTTTCTGCTGTGTTGCTGTACATGTAATCCCGACACAAAGCAATGGTTCCACTGGTGCACACACAATATTGGTAACTTATCCGTGTGCAGGCACTGGGGTTACTGTATACATGTACGATACGCGTGTCACCTGAACGTTAACCCTATCTAGACCGGGGGGGGGCTAAAAGGGCCCGCGCCAACTTTGACATCGTATAACTGCCAAACGACGTATGGTAGGACAACCAAACTTGGTGACTTTTCCTAGAATTTAGTTGGCAATAATATTATGATAAAAGTATAAGTTTAGCATTTTTCGTGTTGCCATGGCAACGGGTTTCTGAAGAGGCATTTTATGCAAATTTCACTAATTTCGATAAAAACATAGTTGTTTCCAATGTTTTCTTGCTCAACCAGACTAGTTTCCTACATGTATAACATCACATGTGATTTAATGTAACTGCCATGATTAAATATTCATAAATTATGCTAATTTGATGACGTCATCGCTCAAAATCCAACATGGCAGACAAAATCATTATTTTCGGTTTAAACAGGCTTTTTCGCCTTTAAATTCGTCACAACCTGAAATTTTCTTAACCAGAAACATTCAGATTAATGTTTTTAGTCTATTTTGATTGTTATTTGGGATCATACATGGAAATATGTACTTTTAAAAATTTCAAAATGGCCGATCCAAGATGGCGGATCCCAGGGGGTCGCTAACAACACATGACGTCATTCTCCGACGTCATTTTGACGTCAACTTAGTCACAACTGACGTCAAATGTCTTGACATACCTTTAAATCAATAATACGCACTATTTTGTCTAATATTTTTAGAAATTATGGGAATTCCCTATTTAGCCAATAAAATCACATCGATGACGTCATAATTACGTCATATTACGTCATAACGTCACCAAAATTACAGGAATTATAAAACTTCACGTGAACGTCACTCCCTGCAAATTTGGTGATGATAGAGCTTACCGTTCGGAAGTTATGACGGGGGGGTCGAAAGAGCCCCCCCCGGTCCAAGAAGTCTCAAAAAAGCCCGGTCTAGATAGGGTTAAGGTATTCCAACAACGTAGTTTCAGATAAACACAAAGTGTGTGGTCATTTCCTTGTTAGCCTTCTGATACCTGTACAGAAAACGAACTGGATAGAAATGTGCGTGGCACACGTCTTACAAAGGAAGGTATATAGGCATATACTACATAGCTAGATCTTTAGATCTTGCAGATCTAGAACTGAACTATAGTTGCCTACCATATCGATCTTTAAAACCTGTTTCAACTGACCTCGTTGCCTTCTGACTTAACCAGCCTAGTAATTATCATTAAGCCAAACAGTTTGTCGTACAATGTAGGCCAGTTGCCGACTTCTATACCAAAATACTGACCTGAAATGTTCCACCGGGACTTGTGTTCTTGCTATTACAAAACAACAACGTACAAGTATACGATGAATTCAAAGTTACAAAGGGGTTAACAATTAATCATTGTTTGTTCCAAACTAGGCCATGTTCCCCTACAGTATTGCAAAACAATTCTTAAAGTTTACATTGCCTTAATCATAATCCATGAAATAGGATCAGTAGTTGCGGACTTACATATCTTGTTGTCTTATGACTCCCTGATTTCCGTCGACGCCCTGAGAAAAATGTTTTGACTCTGTTTTTTGGAATGTTGACCTGTTCCTCACGTGATTCCGACCCCAAGATGTTCACTTCCGTGCTGGAAATAGCCCACCCAACCTGCTTGACAAGGTATCAGATCGCTAGAAACTACGGGTTCTGGTTTTCGTCCGATTAATCAGTAACCGTATATTATACCTGCGTTAAGATACCGGATTAATTGTTCGGTGACGTCATGAGTTTAGAACATATGTTTTGTGGCAGACGTAGCAGAGGACGTTGACCCGTGAAAGGCTTATCGTAGAGACACAGTCAATAACAAAGGTCGGACAGTGCAAATACATCATAGTACAGACGGCCTGATTATTATACAACACTGAATGATATCTCGGCTATTTACTTGACAATGTGTCACAATTGCTGTGGTTAAACTTAAACATATACCTGTTATAGTTACAGAAAGACAGAGGAATTCAAATCACAGATACCTGTCAATGGCAATGCATTTCAAGGGAGGGTTTTTAAAGAACTTAGTGAACTGTGTAATCACATTTATATATATTGGTCTCTGATGAATGATTAGTAGGAGTTATCTTGTACTGTATGATAAGTGATAACTAGTAAATGGCCGGGCCCTCCATAACATTTTTTTCTTGGTTTCTGTCTTTTCATTGTGTGGGGATCTTGGAATTACACCTAATAGCCATGTATCTATTTTATTCATTTATTTGTTAATTCATTTCATTCATTCATTTCATTTGTAACGTGTTCGTTTGTCTGATTGTCTTGTAATTTGATTGTTCGTGCTGTACAAGTGGCGGCGTGTATGTAAGTTATTCAACGAGTTTGTCGCCACTTTATCCTGTCCATTTATGTATTTTGCTCGATGTATCATACATAAGATTTCAAAACGGTACACAGGTCCCCGAATAAAGATACCAGTGAACATGAAAGATTCAATTGCAGCACGTATTTATTGATTCAACGAATATGATACCCAACTGAGTACGCATTATCTTTTATGGAATAGAAGGCAACCGTATATCATTTTTCGTAACTTCCAAAATTGGAAAATTACAAGTCTGACACTCCCGGTGATTATATCAAGATTAAAAGACATAAAGCTTCTTTTTCTTTTCTTATCAGATACGCGCAAAAATACGATATCGTTAAAGCACAGAACAGACAGTTCAAATAGTAGTATATGCTATCAAATATCCCCGGGGACAAGACTTAACCACACAATACAATATATAGATAGATAGCAGCAAAGGCATAATATGCATAATATAGGAGCATCTCATTCTATATGTTTATATGACAAACCTGCTGGAATTGAGAGAGTCTAGTCCTGATTTAATTTACGCACTGCACACTGTACATTTCAACACAAGCTTACAGGATGCCCAATAACTGCTTTTACGTGTCTTGGACCGTATACATGCAATTTACGTGTTAATGTATTGTAACACAGAAAGAAAAATATCAATACCACAATAGAAATCTAAAAGTTCCAAATATCTGTACCCTTTAAACCCAATGAATGTTGTAAAGTCTGACTTAAAGCAAACTTGACATGAAAAGATTCACAAGAAAGCTACAGTAGTTTGACGTACCTATAGTTACATGTATAGCATATGCATTACGATGATGGTGGATAGATATTACATTGTACATTGTAATCCTATGACTTATTAGAATAGTGAAGACCTTTATTGCACATTTCTGCCACAGTTGGCCAAGTACAGGTCACAACAAAACAAAATACTTATTATACATTGCTATAGGGAAGCAAGTACAGAGAACGATTTTACAAATACATGTACAGCTGAGCCTAAATGTGGATTACGCAATCACAAGTGCTGAAGACCATCAAGGAGCACTGAACATTGCACTCTCAACCCAGCACAAACTCACAGATAAACAGACGCTCATCAGCACAGTTGCCAAATCGCAGGCGGTATCCATCCCTCCTGCTCATGTAGACGCAGTCCTTATCAGCCGTGTTCTGTCGAATTGCGCCCTTGGCCCAGAAGTTGTTGCGCTTGCTCTTCTTGTACGGGTCGCCGTCACTCCAGATCAGCTTCTTTTCGGTCACCTTGTCACTCAGTCCGATCCACATGTCCGAACCAGCACGCCGAGCTTTGTTCTGTGGAAAGTTAATTAGAGCCCGATTGCACAATATTTTGTACACCAGTTTTAGGCTACGCCTATCTTTTAGCGACAACCAGGTCCTAACTATCAGCCGACCACCAGCCAACCGCGCCGACCACCAGCCGACCACAGCCGACCTTGCTCGCAACCCACTCCCAACCATGGTTGGGGGAAGGTCGGCAGGCCATGGTCGGCTATATATTGTGTAACCGGGACTTAGACGAGCACTTTCATGCTCTGTATTCTGTATCAATGGTGCATGCCCGGTGATGCTACAGATGCTCCTGAGATCCAGCGATGATGACGCGGTTTAAACAGCAACAGAATGCCCGCATAGAACGATGTGAAACAAAGAAGCAAACAAACGAAAGTAGTCGCTTTTCCAATCTCATGAACAACACGAATGGCCCTTGCCTTAAGCCACGCCTTAAGCCACTTGTTAATCTGCTTCGCCTTGAGGGTGACCAGTCGAGCGCCGTCCTGGAGACACTGCTGTTCTGCGTTCTGGTAACTGGTCCCAGTCGTCACCAGCTTGTAGCACCTCCTAACGCTTCTCCTTGGGCGTAAATATCCCTGAGGGCACTCATCTGTGTTAAAGCGAAATGAGAAGGATGATAAGCAGTTTGTAATCGCTAAAGAGGCACTAAAAATTAACCATTTATAAGGTCTTTTCAATGAGTTAAGAACGATGAAAAATGAAGTGAATATCAATTCAGACGCTCCCGCAAAATATGCATTTTGTCCTTGACCGTTATACACGAGCATTCAACAACATAACGTAGTACAATCAGATAATCAACCTTAGGCTTAGCATTTTTCATTATCATTCGTGTGTCAACATTCATTCCTACACATTTTAATTTAAATTTCTGTATTTTAGATGTCCAAAACAATTATGTGCATTGAGTTTGAACGGTCGGAAGAGTGACTATCAGCTACACCGTGCGCATATATGGACTAGAAGGCGATCAGACACAAACCTGTCCTTCCACACTGGTCCTCCAGGATGCAGTTCCCATCCTTCAGCACGTACCCGTCATCACATGTGCAGCTGGGGACGCAGACTTCCGGGCAGAGCACGTTCGTACCGAGATTGTCACACGTTGTCGGGCACGCCGAGCCGCACGGGTCCCAGCTACTGTGCACAGGACATTCTAGGGATGAAATCGGTTAATGATGACCAGTCTCAAAGGGCCAGCAACCTCCAATTTAATGATCAAATAGTAGCACTTCGGGGTAATTGATATGAGTTGCTACCAGATATCTGTATAAGTTGTATCTCTCAATTAGTATGACCACATCTTTCTCGTACGAAACAGTTAGCGGCAGTGGTTTCGAGCGACCTGATGCATGTCTGAGACTATGTGTACTGTTTTAGTTTAATTTGAAATCAGCGACCCTTCTCTACTATATATAAGTACACAAAATAGGCAGTACACACGAGACAATGCGACCTTGGCCTTTTGAGATTTGAGCCATACAAAAAAGTTCTGAGTTTAAACTGTCGGAAGAGTCACTATCAGCTACATAAGGCCACAAGGCGATCGCACAAACCTGTCCCCCCACACTGGTCCCTCAGGATGCAGTTCCCGTCCTTCAGCACGTACCCGTCATCACATGTGCAGCCGGGGACGCAGACCGCCGGGCAGATCACGTTCGTATCGAGATTGTCACACGTTGTCGGGCACGCCGAGCCGCACTGGTTCCAACTACTGTGCGCAGGACATTCTACGGAAAAGATCGATTAATGATAATCAGTATACCATATGGTCGGTGAACGTCCAATCAAATGACTGATGAGCAGTCAAGATTATTTTTATATTTCGCCATTAACCATGCATTGGTGTTTGACAAATGTTCATTAAACAGATGTATTTATTACCTCCTTGAAAAATGGAGGTACTGTTTTGGGTCTGTTTGTGTGCCTGCCATAATTGAGGTATTTCGTGGAGGCATGAGGCCTCCGAACTCTTGTTTGTATTTTGATACAGCCGAAATAGATAACATGGGTACAATTGTAAAGTCCCCTTCACACTTGTGCGTATATTCAAGTCCGCATGAGTCGCGTCTAAACATTTTTGTTTTGTTTTAGGTAAAGTTTACGACAAAAAAATAATAGTTTCTGTTGTTCGATAACCAGGCTACACAACTTCTTCCTTACAAACTTTACCTGAAACATGAAAAATGCTTATACCCAACTCATGCGCCCTTGAATATACGCACAACTTCTGAAGGGGCCCTAAGATTTACCCACCACACGTTCCGCTGGACTGGAAGTCCTCCAAAGGGTCATTTGGGTCCTTTACACAAGTCAGTCCGCGGGAGCAGGTAC
The DNA here is from genome assembly GCA_035149815.1 of Branchiostoma lanceolatum. NCBI lineage: Eukaryota > Metazoa > Chordata > Leptocardii > Amphioxiformes > Branchiostomatidae > Branchiostoma > Branchiostoma lanceolatum. The sequence goes on along the minus strand of CM068868.1, from coordinate 10,269,565 downwards.
CATCGATGCCCCAGGGACCTCCACAGCCCTCGCCTGCAATCTGCGAAACAAAATCATCACTTATGTTTCGGTCCCAATTGCGCCGGCCGGTGCTCGTCGGGGTGTAATCCCGGCCGGTGCCCGTCGGGGGTGTAGTCCCGGCCGGGTCCCGAAGCCAGAAATTTGTCCCGGTGGATGGGTACTCACACGATTAGCTCACGGCGTCCATCTGTTACCGGCTCCCGCGTTCAATTCAAGTCTTAGTTAAATTGATTCGGGATCCCGGAAACCGAAGGGTGTCCGACCGGGCCACGTAGGAGTCACGCCCGAAAGTGACAAAACACGGCGCGTGAACTACCCGGCGGGGCCCCTTTTTCCAATTGGGACCGAATCATAAACCAGGTTTTCGTCAACGGTTGAAGAAAAAAAGAATTCTGAAGGACATTGGTGTTGGTGATGGAACTCATAATTTTGATCAGACATGTATGGACGCGTTAAGTGGAACACGATACACGGCTATTTACATTTGCACTTACTTCAAACGCGTTATGAAAATCAATGAAGATATCCCCCTTATGAAGTACACGCCGGCAGTAGAGAAGTAACAGTCCATGCACAACTTGAATTGAAAGTAGACTGATGTCAACTGCTAAGACGATTGATACACCGTTACCATACAAGCCACAAGATACTTAAACCATGGGAACTCACTTTAGCGCACACGTCACAACAGTTACACACACCCTTGGTGACGTCACCGCGGCAGCGAGGCAATGGCGTACAGGTGTACGTGCCGCACTCCAAACACGACAGAGCTGCTAACCTGAAGTGTAGTAAGATACAACATGTGTCAGTAGTGTCACCGAAATTCCTTAAACTCTGTGTGCTGAGGTGAGCAGGAGTTGAGTATGTGTGTGTGTGTGTGTGTGTGTGTGTGTGTGTGTAGTTTTTGTGTAACTATGTACATGTATGTCAGTATATGTGCGTGTGCGTATGTGTGAACGTGTGCTTCTATGGTTGTGTGTGTGTTTGCGTACGTTTGTATTTGTGTGCATGCGTGTGTGTGTGTTTCTCTCTCTGTCCCTCTCTCCCTCTGTGTTTGTGTTTCTGTAATGTGACTGTGTGTGTGTTTGTGTGTGTATGTGTGTCTGTGTGTGTGTGTAGGTTTGTGTGTGTGTGTGTGTGTGTCTGTGTGTGTGTGTGTGTGTGTGTGTGTGTGTGTGTGTGTGTGTCTGTGTACGTGTCTTTGTGTAAAGTTCTTGAAAATGACGCTGAGAAAGATAGACGGGTCGAGGCAATTCTCCAATGCATGAAAACATGATAGAAAAGATCGGTATGCGATATCGTTATAACCTATTGTGTCGCAAACGTGTCGCTCGGGGGGTTCCGTGTACAACATTTACAAGCTTGTGGGGCACAGAAAGGGTGTTCTGTCTTAGCCTATCCGTACTGAATCAGTGAAAAACAAATCTAAGATGCTCTCATAAAAGTTAGTAAATTCAATCTACGAATGAGTAGTTAGAATTCTGTTGACTCACCCGTTTATCGTCCCCAACAGGACCGCAAATATTGCTAGAATCTTCCCCATGGTTCATGTACAGCACTGTAATGAAGATATACAACAATTTTGAAATACTTATTATGGTGTATTACCTGTAAGTTTACAGTCTATTGGAGCCATCAAAATCAGATAAGCCAAAGTAACAACATAGTCACTATGATATAGTCGACTGACTCACGCAAAAATGGTCCTGTAATGTAACGTTACGTCCAGACGTATAGTAACGTACTGAGGAAAATAAACTTTGTATTGCTAGTGGAGACAATGTCTGATAGCAACGTAACACAAGTGATGTTAGAAAAAAGTATAGCTAAGCCGCATAAAGGTGTGACTTGGCCTATTGTAGGTGTCAACTGTTGACATAATGTACTTGTTTGTTTTTTATAATTTCATACCCGGAAAACCGCCTCAAGGTGTAACACACCAGGTTTGTACTAAAGAGTACAAGCTGCATATCCGGGCAGATGTCTTTGATCCACTCACACCGGGAAGCTTAAGGACCCCTACTCTTTTCGATAAGCGTGGTGGGCTCTTTAACGTGCTCGAGGTGTGGCTCTCCTCAAACACGGGGCCTCCATTTAACATCCTATCCGAGGGATGTCCCTAACCGAAGCTTTATAATCATTTTCACCTGAGCTTACTGTTTAGCGACTATGAAATATGACCTCAAACAATACTTTTTCTGTGGTTTTTAACTGTGTGTCTTTCTTTCACAACATTTCAGAATTACATTGTCGTAGAATAATTGCTATGATTACCCGCAAAATCTAATCTATGTAGAACTAGACTTTTCCACATAGTAATCAATTTCAGTAACCCCACTAAGGCTATATGCATGGTTTCGTGTCATTATCGCCATTTACTTCATGGAATGTTCCTTTCGATTAGAGCAAAGGCGATGCATATTAATCCCGTACTTTGTTTATCTATGGGCTTAAAACTTACCAGATTTCGGAGCAGAGAGCCTGTTCTATGGCTTCGAAGATGGGTATCTGGCATGTAGTTCGCGCTGTAAACTGTTGCCCTGTCTTCTTCTCTGTCTCCTGTCAGAATGACGTGGCAACCTTTACGTGCGTCACAAACCGGTCGCACCACTCGGGCACTAATCTGCACTAGTTGTTTCTCGTCAGCAGTTGCTAACTAAAGCCTACCATCAGGTTTTTAAGGTCATGTTTCCAAGATTATTTTTGCTTAATAGACATAGCTACGTTATCTTATACCATCGATGCTCTGCTCTGATGTTTACCGAATCTCAGACCAGTAAATAAGTCTCCACGCACATCTACAGTAACATTTAGGACTTCTAAAGACATATTAGGTAGTCGTAAGTATGTATCATAACAACTGACGTTTGTAAGTCATGCACTGTTCTTACATGTTGTTACGTGGCATCCCTTAAGCCCCTATCTCACTGGACCCGCGGCACGTTGGCGGCGTAAAAAGATTCGTTTTTAATCACGGAAAATCGTTGAGCGCGCTGTCAAATCGCCCAGTCGCAGCGAGGTCGCCAACGTGCCGCCGGTCCAGTGAGATAGGGGCTTTAGAAGCTCCGCTTGAACACTATCGTTCTTTTATACTTGTTGAGTGACCTAGAGGTCGAGTTTGCAACTAGACAGTGGCCAATATTGAGGGACCAACAGGTTGATGTTAGATTTGTTACCCACGGGCGACGTAATCTCCAAGCAGATCTATCGGCGGCAAGGCAGTATATCCAAAGGGAAAACCAGTATCCAAAGCCACCGTCGATTTGAAACCTTTACAAATGAAACTCAGGTTCATTCATATCGCATGACACATATTTCTGACCCTAGGCCTTAGTGTAAGTTACCACTTACAGGCCGACCCAAGGAGGAGACGGGACGAGGATTCAACGGAACTCTTGTGTATATTTGTAAGGCATCTGGTCCTCAGAACATGTGCTATTTCACCTCTGACCCCCGGGTCATACCATTCGGACCCGGGGTATATTTATGGACTCTACATGCTTCCCCCCTACGAGGAATGAACTTCTCCTGAAGTTATAGCGAACTAAGTACTAAATACTTTGAATAATACTTAAACAAACAAACGGGCTAATGCTTCGTGGGGACGGTACATTAGACGGTACATTAGTATAACAACTGTATAACTGTATGTTACCATTTATAACTATATGTTACTGTATATAACTGTATAAAGCTAAAGGCACTGACGAATAACTAATTGTCCGCATAGTCAGTCCAAGTACCGGGAAGGCAGTCGTATTTGACGACCTCTCCGTGTGGTCACTGATGTCAGCGTCGAAGTGGCCCCCTGGGACTGGAGTTCGGGCCGCGTGGTCACTGCTGTCTGCGTCGAAGTGGCCCCCTGGGACTGCAGTTCAGGCCGCGTGGTCGCTGGTGCCTGCGTCGGAGTGGCGCCCTGGGACTGTAGTTCGGGGGGGTGGGCGCGCCGACCCGGTGGTGCAACACTTGTGTTGGAATGACATTTCTTTAGTCTATTGAAGTGTACTACTTGGTGTTTACCGTTGTCGTCTCGTAACTTGTATGTAACCCCTGGCTCGAGTCGTTTTACAACCGTGTATGGGCCCTTCCACCTGGGTTTTAGTTTTTGTCGCACGGTGGTGGGGTCATGAAGCCAGACCCTGTCTCCCTCCTGATAGGCTCTGTGCGACACCTTGGCGTCATATGCCAACTTTTGTTTCTGGCCCGCCAATCGAGTGTTCTGTCGCACCTCCTTAAAGGCCGTCCGGAGACTGGTCGTTAACTTCCGAGCATAGGACATTGTTGAGGGGGTAGTTGGCGATGCTTGTGGGGTCGGACCGAGTATCACGTCTGCTGGCAGGTTTGCTTCCCTCCCGTGGGTAAGGAAAAAGGGTGTGTAACCTGTTGAGGCATGCACCGCAGTGTTGTAAGCGAGTAAGACGTGCGGGAGGTGGTCATCCCAGTCATCACCGGTGGTAGAGACGTATTTGGACAACATGTCTTTCAATGTTCTGTTGAAACGTTCCACAAGACCGTCTCCTTGTGGATGGTAAGGGGTAGTCCGGCTCTTGTCTATGCCAAGAGCGTCGTATAGCGCTCGCATGGTGGCTGCTTCGAATTGGCGTCCCTGGTCCGAATGGAGACTCCTCGGAACGCCATGCTCACGGATGTATTCTTTGAAAATGGTGTGGGCCACTGTTGAGGCATCCTGGCGCATGAGAGGGTATGCATTAACGAATTTCGTGTAGAAGTCTTGCAGGACAAGGCAATAACGGTTGCCACTTTTAGAGGTGGGCAGCTCCGTGAGGTCCATTGCTACCTTCTCGAAGGGGCGAAGGGCCTGAATTGGTTTTAGGGGTGCCCGTGCTGCTGGCGTTGGTGTTGTCCTTGTAGCGCATTGAACGCACGCCCTACACCACTTTTTTACTTCCTGAGTCATCCCGGGCCAATAGAAGCGAATGTATACCCGTTGAAGGGTCTTGGCTGGTCCCAGGTGGCCAGAGAGAGGTCTGTTGTGTAGCTCTCTTAGGATGGCAGGCACTAATGCCTTGGGTGCAATCCGCTGGTGTAGTAGGCGAGACGCGGGCCTCCATCGGCGGTATAGTATACCACCCTTGACAGTCAAGTTAGGATACTGGTGCCACAGGGACTTTAAGTAGCGTCCTCTGTGCTGGATGGCATTGAAAGAAGGTCGGCCCCGTCGACCGCGTTTCCACTGTAGGACTTCCGATATGTCAGGGTCTGCTTCCTGTGCTTGACGCAGATTATCGGACGACAGGGACTGTCCAACTGAAGTGTTAACTGATGAGTTGGTTGGCGTTGCTGGTTGCTGGTCAACCGCTGCGATTGTGGTTGTCAGTGGCTCAGTTGTGGAAATGTTTCCTGCTGCGGCCGCAAGCGATGTGGGTGGCTCACTTGCAGGCAGGCTGGGATGCTGCTCTGGCTCCATGCCTTGCCGTGCTAGTACCTTTGGATCCGTTTGGTCAGGGTCCTTGTCAGCAAGGGGAATGGTCGCCTGAGAGCTGGTGTCTCTCTCTATTGGAGGGCGGCGAGACATGGCATCCGCATTGCAGTGAGACTTTCCGGGCCGGTAGACGATGCTAAACTGATAGGTGGAAAGCTCAACGGCCCATCTTGTACGTCGGCCAGTGGGGTCGTTGGCAATAAGCTTAGGGCTCAGGCCGCCGACGAGTGGCTTGTGATCAGTGACAACAGTAAACGTATGTCCAGCCAAGTAGGAGCTGTAATGGCGAACACTCCAGACGATGGCCCATAGCTCTCTGTCATATGTAGACCAGTTACGCTCCTGTTTGGTGAGAGTTTTGCTGGCGTAGGAGATCACTCGTTCCCCTGCTGGATCTGGATGAGTCAAGACAGCCCCCACAGCCGCGTTTGAGGCATCTGTGTATAATGTGAGAGGGCGATGGAAGTCCGGGTATGCCAACACTGGCGGGGTAACGAGGGCTTCTCGCAAGGAGTCAAATGCTGCTTGGCAGGCATTGGTCCAGCAGAATGTAACGTTCTTCCTCGTCAATGCAACCAAGGGGTCTGCGATGTGGGCAAAATTCTGGATGAATTTCCTGTAGTAAGATGCCAGGCCCAGAAAAGCCCTGATCTCAGCTGTAGATGTTGGGGTTGGCCAGTTCTTGACTTTCTCCGTGTTGGCCGGGTCGGGTTGGATTCCTCGTTTAGAGACAACATGGCCGAGGAAACGGACTTGCGGTCGTGCGAACTGGCATTTCTTGGGGTTGAGCTTAAGGTTGGCTGTACGACAGCGTTGAAAGATCTCTTCCAAGGTGGCCAAGTGTTCTGGGAAGGTGCGTGAGAACACAATGATGTCGTCCAAGTATGCTAAGCAGGAGCGCCAGTCTAGCCCCGCGAGGAGAAGCTCCATCAGGCGTTGAAAGGTCGATGGCGCATTCGTAAGTCCGAAGGCCATGACCTTGAACTGGAAGAGGCCGCGTCCTGTCGTGAATGCTGACTTTTCACGGTCATCAGGGTCAAGGTCAACTTGCCAGTAACCTGAGGTCATGTCCAGTGTGGTGAAGAATGCGGCACCGGACAATGCGTCGATAACATCATCAGTCCTGGGTAGGGGATGTGCATCTTTGATTGTTGCCTGATTCAATTTGCGGTAATCAACGCAGAAACGAAATGAGCCATCCTTTTTCCGGGCTAACACCACCGGAGAGGCCCATGGGCTGCTGCTTGGCTCGATAACATCGTCTGCGAGCATGGCCTCCACTTGTCGATGGATTTCAGCTTGGCGGTGGATGGGCGTACGGTGAGGTCGTTGTTTGATAGGCGGGCTGTCCCCGGTGAGGATCCGGTGAGAAGTCAGGTTAGTACGGCCCCTATCCCTAGGGCAAGTGCTGAAGACATCAGAGTAAGTGTCTACCAGCTTTTGCAGTTGCTCTGTCTGCATTGGGGAGAGATCTGAGTGCTGGAGATTGAGGGGCGGAGGTGTTGGGGCCGGTGTGGGAGGGGATGGGCCTAAATAGTCTGCGATGTCATCATCCTCCAGGGCCCAGAAGGAGCCCATGGGTGTGTCTGGGTGTAGTGTAATAGGTTTGTCGGTGGTGTTGGTGACCTCGGCATACGACTTGGCATGGTCGGCTGCCGCGACTGTCCGTGCTACGGCCAAACCCCTGTCCTCGTAGCTACGTGGCTCGAGCAAGCCGACGAAGTTGTGGGGCGTGGTGCCAGTGGAGTTCCGAGGTGTTAGGGACAATGGAACAGCCATGACTGCGCGAGGCGGAATAGTGGTGATTCGGCAGACAGATGCATGACAGAGTCGTGGGACGAGTTCAGTTGTCGTTAGCAAGGGCACCGTTGTATCCCCTATGGTAAGTATTCCCTGTCCGGTATCGAGGACAACGTGGTTCTCAGTGCAGAAGTCCCAGCCGAGAATGGCTGGCTGGTCACTTCCCCGGACAACGTGCACAGGATGGGTGGTTTCATAGTTGCCCAGGCGGAGGTGAACCTCTAAAACACCAAGCACATCCAGTGGATGGCCAGTCACAGATTTGGCGGGAGTTACCATGGGAGTAAGGGAGGACTGGCGTAGAGAAGGAATGGTGTCACGAAGGTCTTCCCCGATAAGGGATATGGCTGATCCCGTGTCAATGAGAACTTGTGTAGAATGTCCATCAAGGATGGCTGTGGTATTAGATGTGTGGGCCTTGGAACGTTCTACTGGCGGTCGGCCCGTCGAGCCAGCAGTCTGTCGTTTCCCTGGTTGTGCGGGGATGAGAAGCGGACTGAGCGTGGTGAGCGAGAGCGGCGATCAGGTGATCGAGATGGCGAGCGTGGACGATTGTCGTATGATCCCGTTGGCCTGTACGGAGAACGAGAGCGAGGGGCTGGGGATGAGTACTGAGAACGAGAGCGAGGGGCTGGGGATGAGTATGGAGAACGAGAGCGAGGAGCTGGGGATGAGTACGGAGAACGAGAGCGAGGAGCTGGGGATGACAGCTGCTGGCTCTGCAGTAGGTCTGTGAGCTGGCGCACCTGTTGGGCCAAGTCAGCCACTTCAGCCTCGAGGTGATCCTGGCGGCGCTGTTGGATGGCATTGATGCCACACTCTGGTGAGGAACCGGTACGCTGTTGGACCGCCAGCACTGCTTGCTCATGTAGTGTTGCGACATCCACTGCTTTCTGCAAGGTAGGGGGATTTGCCTCAACTACACGCTGCAGTGTATCCGCATCTAGACCATTGATAAAGTGGGTTAGCGTCATGCCCTTGATGGCAACCGCGTCGCAACCTTTGTAGGCGCGTTGCACCAGCCGTTCCAGTTCTGCCGCAAACACGGTAAAGGTCTCACCAGGTTGACGTTTGCGGGATGCCAGCTGGTGCTGGAATGTGAACAAGAAACGGTCCTGTGAGAAGGCATGAGACAACGCTTCATGAGCTTGGGAGTAGTCTTCTTGGACGGAGCGAGGCAGGCTGATGAAGTATGTGAATGCCGCCCCATCTAGAAAGGTTGGGAACACCTTTGAACATGCGTTGTAGTCATAGCTCTGAGATACCGTGTAGAGATAGAACTTGTGGTGCCAAACTGCATAGTCCTCCTCTCCCTCACCCCTAAAACGGGGGGGTAAATGTGTTTTGCAGTGGGTCTGTGGTTGTGCTGGCATGTATCCAGGGGAAAACTGTGGTGGGAGACCATACGTTTTGGCTGCAGTGACCCCATGCTGGACGGTAGGCCCAGGGCCGAATTCCGTGGGAAACTGCTGTGGAGGGCCCTTGCTGGCTGCCTGGCTGTGGGGAAATGAGGATGGAGCAGTCGGTGCATACATGGATGAGGGTGGTGGCCGCTGCACTGAGGTAGTCTTTGGACGGACTGATGGTGGGAGACCCACGTCTGGGTTGGGGAGGGCAGACATGGATGCTCCCGTACTAACTGCTGGCTGTGGAATTGGTTGGAATGCTACTGTAGGGTGGGAAATCATCGAGGATGGTACAGAATAGGTAACGGGAGGCGCAGCGTACATGTAGGTAGAAGACGTGAACGGGTATGTAGTACCTGACTCCGGGTCTTTGAACGTTGGCTCCATTGTTCAGTCGGTGGTAGGTGGGGTGGGAGGGGGGCGAGGAGAAGTCGGTGTGTAAAAAAAATGTCCTCCGAGTACGTGAAGGGCTGGAACGCCGGTGACGTTGGCTCGAAGTTATCCCACCGCTGCCGCCAATGTAAGTTACCACTTACAGGCCGACCCAAGGAGGAGACGGGACGAGGATTCAACGGAACTCTGTGTATAATTGTAAGGCATCTGGTCCTCAGAACATGTGCTATTTCACCTCTGACCCCCGGGTCATACCATTCGGACCCGGGGTATATTTATGGACTCTACATTAGTATACGTTTTACTGACACCATTTTGGAAAAGGTTAAACTTTTAAACACAATGATTGGGCTGAGTTCTATTGTCGACAAATTTATACACCCATAGTGTTTCTTTACTATTGTGTATTGTATTGTATTATGAATTTTATCATGAGATACATTGATACTGATGTATTGTGTGTGTGTTGGGGAGGGGGCTGGCGGAGTTTTGTATCAGCATGCCGAAGAAGTGCATACAAACGCATTAAGTCTTAAGATATAAACCCGCGGCTTTCATCACCATACCCTGGACGTTAGCTCGGCATGTAAACGATTAATGGGATAAATGTATTTTGATGATTCTGTTTGCAAATGCACTTTCATATATTGTGTGTACAACCTTGGCAAAACATGTTTTGTTCCAATTTTTCTTCTGAAATGTAGATGGTTGAGCGCTATAGTATTGCTGATACTATTTACGACTGGGATTGTGACGGTCATTAGGAAATGTGTGTTAAGTCTTGTGCCATGTCAATTGTTTCCTTCTCTAAATCGTTACACATTATATATTGAAGTTGAAGCAAACGGGTACTGTTATGCACACACATGCATTCAACGCACTTACGGCATAGAAAACGCAATACAATAAGTAACTTCAACAAACAAATTATACGTTGCACCAGCGTTTATTTCCAAAGTATTGAAGGGGGTGAAGGCGGTGAAGTCCTGGCTACTAAAGTTTTATCCTAATTGTCGTTAACGCCCCGTAAGAGATTCAACTATGAACAGTTATCGTCATTGTCCTACATCTGTGCGTCGTTAATGTATTTGGTTTCGTCGGTATGTCACTTGTATTTGTCAATATGTTCGTTGCAAATGATCTAATATACAACCAGTTGTATGTCAATGTCTAATGTTGTTATAAATCAAGCACTGTATGAATAGCTAGGAATAAACACGATATAAAACTATTAGTATATGATATGTTAATGATAATAGTACGAATGATCTAATATTTGCATACATGTAGGAGGAAGAATTCTATTTAGATATTCATTAAATACACCTCTGGGACATTATGTAATACATCTTTCATCACCATACTATACGTACAACTAGTACGTATAGTATGGTGACGAAAGATGTATTACTATACGCACAACTAGTGAACTCGTTTTGCCATCTAATATTTTCACTGTATTGCAGATAAACTATCATCTTTATCATAAGTTGAAAGCCATTCATAGGGAGTTACAACTAATATGCTTCACACTATTAACGCACAGGTAGTACACTAAAATACAGTTGTCACCAGTACAGGCAAAACTACTTCATTAACTTGATATTAAGGGTGTGTAGCGTATGTTATCACTGATTGGGACTTTCAGCCCTTAAATGACATAATAAAGGGAATATACTAAAAGAAAATGTTGATAATATGATATGCTAAATGCTGTTATATCTCACCATTAAAAAGTTGTTAGAGCTACTGAAGTAATAAACTACCAGGGGTTACGGACAGAACAGCTGATTCCTTTTATCATTTTTATTTAATTTCTGTAATATGAAAGTCACGAATTGTTAGGAAAAAGTGCCAATAATATGACCGATAAAATGAATTCTGATAATTTTCATTTTGCAAAATAGATTGGGAGTTGTTTATATTCAATGTTGTATGTATAAGACATTTGGACGAAATGTAAGCATTTCCAACAGGTAAAATTAAGAAAATGTTTGCTCTGATGAATTTATGTTACCAAAATTTGAAAATTCTTACATCGCCAAAAACATAAAATTTCTTTTACCTAATTAGTTCTGCCCTTATCAAAGGGACTATCGTCATTATCATAGTCTTAGTCTTCATTGATGTTGTTTTCATCCGATTGACTTTCATTCTTCAACAGCGCAAGGCCTGAATGCAAAAGTAAAGAAGAATAGCGTGTTGTTAATGAGTAAAAAGACAACCACATACGTATTCATCTTATACATTGCTACCAGATGTAGTAACGTCGCTTGTGCACCGTTGTTATGTCTTACACACAAGGAAAGTATATCTAGAATTCAAGTGGTAACGGCTTTAGAAATACTAGTAAAAGCAGGAAATTGTGGAAAAACACTACCCAATTGAAAGGTTTAGAGTGAAACATGAATTGAAGTCTCTTTCTCAAAATTTGCACTTAGTCTAGATGATTAGACCACAGACTGAAATTAAACATTATATTAATCATATTCTATACTAAAATAGCCTCACCGTTACTACCAACAATTACACCATGCAGTGAATGGCTGAGATCAATAAAAATGAATTACCAAGAAACTTCTGTCTTTGCGTGAGTTGCTCACCTAATTCTGTGGTTTCTGGCAGCATGGAGCCGCAGTCTGGTAACACTTGTCGGAGAACCAGTGGTAGTCATGGGCCTTACGCAGAGTGGTGCAGTCCTTCCTTTCAGTGTTATACCTGAAGACGGAAAATAAACATCCATTATACATATTGCATATTTGGTTTTGTCACAGACTTTGGTACTGTATCGGAGTATGAGTACTTTCGAATGTTCACGAAGGAAATGTCTACTTTCTTTTACAACTTCATTCCTGCGAAGTACGTGGTAAACATACACTCAGCTATATACAAGAAAGAAGAAAGAATCAGTCTAATTTCTTTACGAAAGACCGTCTTACTTGCTCGTATCCGGAGTCCAATAACTATAAGATCCCAAGGGGGTCCCGTCCACGTATTGCCACGAACCCTCGGTGACCAGGTCATCCAGTCCGATGTACGCTGTTTGGTCCACCGTGTCCTGTAGGGAAGATACGTATTGTGATCAACACAGACAGAATCCTCAGAATTAACACTGGCAGACTGAGGAGTGCATCATTTTAACAACGCTGTTTGATTTGGATTGTGCAGGCGTTTATGGACAGTCGTGCCTACTGGAAGATGTATAAACAAGCTAAGAGCGAAAGAAGGTAGGATTGATTTTGCACAAACATAAACATGTTTAATCATTACTGACAGTCTTCAAGAATAATATGGGATCACATTTAGTCCATACTTAATTAAGGTCTAAATTGAGATAGCATTCTAGTGTCACAATCTTTCGCTACAAAATGCATGGATGTGAGGCGGTGATCTTGTTACAGTTCTCAGATGAAGATCTACTCACCCTGACTAAGTCAATCAAGAAGTCTTGGTCGGCTTGGCTCTTGGGGGTACATAGGGTCGCACCCGACTCTGCGCACTTAGCCTTGGCGCCGTCGTAGTCATAACGGCGAGTGTTGAACGTGTAGCAGTTGCCATTGTACAGCCTCCAGTCCTCGTCACATGGTGGTGCTATGAAAATATCAATTTATTCATCAAAATTTAGAATTCAGAAAATGGGAGTGTCTCACCATTACTGGCTTTTACATGGGAATGGCATACATATATATGTATAATTAAAAAACCACAATTGATCTTCTAACATATTGAATACACAGGTAACGCTAACGGCACGATAAAACATATAACGCTACATCGTTAGATAATAATCCGATTAAACATATTGCACTATTCGAGTGATCGCGAAGTACATTTACAAGCTTACATGTATGTCTATGAACAGAGATTCTACCTTTTTAATACTCTTCCTCTAAACTATTGAATCATACTCGATAAGTGGGCTGAATGAATTAACCAATCAATTGAAATAGTTATGTACATGTAAATGATCATCTACAAAATCACATTTAGCAGCATTATCTGCATTAATCACTTCATCAGCAGTGCTTATCACTGTATCATTGGAATATTGATTTTTTGTTGTTGCGTTGATGAAGGTTAGACATCCAGGTAATAAGATACGCTAAAAATAGTTACTCAAGCAACTGGATACTATCAAACTTTTGAAACAGTCTGACGTTTTAGAGATCGGTCACTGGCTTCCGCAGTCACTGAAAGACAGCGGATGTTGTCTGAAACGTTTGGCTGTTTTAAAATTCTATCCAGTTGCTTGAGTAACTATTTCAATTTTGGCGTATTTACTCCTATTTACTGGTTTGGCTGTTCAGCACGCACAGCCAGGGCTGCCCAACTAGCCTGTTGCTTACAAGTGACGATATTAACATAATTTTGACCAAAACAGGACAAACACATTCGAAATAATAGATGGGAGATAAGACAGGAGTTTTCTTGTCATCGTTAAAATGGCATTTAATCAGACGTCGGAAGGAGGGAGAGAGAAAAATGACCAAAGAAACAGGCTCAGATTAGTTATTTAGAATTGTTAGGTATTAGAAATAGTTCAATTGTCATTTTGCAGTACATTGTACCTGTTGCAATTGTTGCGCAATAAAGTTTCTACTTCTTCTTCTACTACGTCACCCCATCCCGGTGTAATAATAGATGGGAGATGACCTAGGAGTTTTCCTGACATCATTATGAAGACATTTAATCAGACATGGGAAGGAGGAACTAACGGAAGGAGGGGAAATGAACGACAAACCAGCCTGAGGCACGATACTTACGGTCGCACGTCACCCCATCACCGGTGTACGGAGGAATGCATTCGCAGCCCGGGATTCCATCTTCCTGGATTCTACACACTCCGCCCACGTCCGCACATTCGTCCCAGTCCTCACAGTTTGGAGCTGAGTTTGGCGAGTCACAGCTACAGCCTTGTGAACAGGCACCGATAACCCACCTCGTACCAACCTTGGGAACGTGCGGGAAGCAAAGACTCATCAGAATAGTTCTTATAGGTTTCCCGTAGGAGCTTGTACTGTACTAAAGACGTTAACGTTTTCTAGCACAGTATCACACATTGAAATGCAATACAATTTACTTTAAGGCATAAAGTGACAGCTACTCTGAAATAAAAATCAAGAAGGTCTCCTAACTTGACGTCATGATCATCTCAGCGGTGGATTGCTCATTCCTTTCCCAAGACTATAGTTATACAGTCGAACATTTGGGTAATCACACATTGTGTTGGACATTACAGTTCAATCAGTAGCTAAAAGAAATCAAACTGACTCACTTGGTGATAGCCGCCCTCATCCGTGCAGCCACATTCACTCAATGGAACGCACAAGTTGTCACTGAAGTAGAAACCGTCGTCACAGACGCAGCCCTCCGCGGTCACGCCGCATTGGTCTGGAGCAGAGGGGTTAGCACAGGTGGCCGGGCAACCCGCGTCACAGCCCGTGTAGTGTGCGTTGCGTGTGCACTGCTTCTCTGCAAATGGAGAAGCGAGAAATAAGTTAGTCTTCTGTAGCCGCAACTTCATTTTTTCCAAGGCATAATTTTTCATGTACAAAGTCGTAATAATGACCAGACAAATACAATTTAAACAACTTTCGGATTAGTCTCAAACTTACCGCAGAAGGAGTCAGTGCGCCAGTTACAGATCGCTACTCCAAAAGCCATGCACTGATCCACGTAGGTTTTGGCAGCGTTACACAGATACTTAGTGTCTCCATCGTAGGCGCACAAGTCGTACACACAGCTGTCAAAGGCGCTCTTGGGATCCACGGTCCCGTGACAGCTCTCGAAGGCCCCGGACGTGTCCGTCAGTACCGAGCACAGATGATTCACGAGGGGGAGGTCACAGTCGTTGCGGGGGTCATCGACAGACGTTGTACAGCTAACACAGGATGGATAGAGAATCGGAAATAAAGAACACATAACATCTAACATCGGGACAACAGGTGTACAATAATAGTCAAAGTGCTGCTGTTGATTTGGGTATTTAGTTGTGGACAGAAAGTGAGGAATGGTACCTATAGTCGTGTAGTGGAAGCCGTGTTAGGAGGAGATTGCGACCCTTTACACCGACAAGGAAGAACACAGGTTTAGGCACACGCCTTAAGGAAGGTTAGTTTCTCTCGTCATTTGAATAATTGACACCATCTTTCAACCGTTAGCACTTAGTGCTTTCCTACCCATGCGATATTGCTTGTTATTGGGAGAGACAGAGAGAGGGAGAAGGTAGGAAGAGAACAATCGATAGATAAAGACGACTCTTACTCCTCAATGCCAACTAGGAAACTGTCTCCTAGCTCATTGTGACTTGTAGCAAGCGTACCGTCCGCCTTTATATTGTCATCATTCTTCCTGAGGTTGAAATTGCCACATAAACCAGCGACCTGAAATAGGGGAACAAAATCAGTGAATCTACGCATCCGTGGGTTCCGTTCATGACTTGCACGATAGCGAAAAAAAGCTACCAATCTGAATACCAAAGAAAATGGTTATTGAATGAACGAATGAAGACCTTTATTGTACATTCATGCCCCACTGGGCTAAGCACAGGTCACATCATATACATATTCATGTACATAAAAACGTCTACTAGACTAGTAAAATTTTGTATAATGTAGGAGGCTGTATGATTAGTTAGAGTTGGTTTATCGAAGGCTGTAAGGAATATAAATTTCTCTTTACCATTCAAGTAACTGAAGTGGGGGAATTTACTTAACATAACCAAAAATAATTATTCTATCGCTATCATACAAAGGACAGTCTACAGTAACATGTACTTTGTCTTCTACTTTACCTAAACTACATAATTGGCAGATTCTTTGCTCTAGGGGTTAATACCTTGTTCATGTAGGGGGCAGGAAGGACAATGAATGCGTTGTCCTTTCCGTCGTATCCAGCTTGCATGCCGAATGGGGTCGTCATCACGCTATGAAGACCTGACTCGAAGATTTCCACCCCTGAGCTGAGTGTCGTCGGGAGACTAACGGGCGGCCCATTCACCTGTATGATAATAATGTTTTTTTTTTATCAAACTTTAACTTTGTATTAAATGAAAAAAGAAGTCACCTCTCAATCACGCAATTTATTCACTTTGTCAAAAGACAAGAAATGATAAAACGTGCAAAAGCTGTAAGGAAAAAAAGACATCTTTACATGTTAAGAAATAGATGTCATTTGGTTTAATTTGAATATCATTTACGCTTTTCCGTTTGTTATTCCCAATGATATATTATATGTTTATTTCCATTGTTTACCAATTCGATATACATGATTTATATTCAGTTTCCTTTCCGCTTATAAATTATATTTCAGCATTGAAGGGATCCGTGGTACTTATGTTCCTTAGAGCATGTATTTTTTGTTCTTATAATATTGTTTATGTTTATATGAAAATGCGATACAAAATTAAAAAAAAGGTTTTCTATTCAGTTCGTGCAGTTGTACAGATTAGAATGGCCATGATATTGGGCCCTGAATTTCTCTGACAATCACAATACTATAAATATATTGCATTACTGGGACAATTAACATCATTCGTCGTTGGTAGTACTGACTGAAAATACGTTAAACGCTTTGAAATAAATAGTCCTCTGTGTAAAGCGGCCATGTGCGTGGTTGAATAGAGCAATCTCGAGTCTGAATAAAGTCACAAACAAACAAATAGACAAACAAACAAGTAACTTACGTAGACTCCACCTCTTCGTTGGAAAATGATCTCATCGCTGTAGACTTGTACGATCAGTGTATCGATGAAGGTAACCTCAGTGTTACCACCCCTCCGGCCGTGTCGGGCTCTGATGTTGAACGGGGTGACACTGTCGTCAATGGTCTTGCTCAGGGTGTATTCACAATTGCCCATGAAGTCTGCCGTCAGGCCGTCAAACGTATGGTAGTGAGGATCACCATTGCCATGGCAACGTCCAAACTCTAATGAATCAGTGAAATCAAATGTATTAGCTTGTTTGTTCATTTATTCATTCGCACAAAAACATAAACAATGAAGTAATGAAATGTAAATGAAAAGGATCAAACTGAAGGAAGAGAGAAGAAAACTGAAAAATGCTTATGCCAAGCACTCCTCCTTTAGACTTAACATATACTAACGAAATGATTCTCAGGTCAATTAATTTCGCTTGTTGATTAGGATGATGCGGTTATGGCACTGTCATCTCCATATATTGTTTATCAAAAATGTAATGTATATTGAACGTACATGTCATGGATGAGCACTATATGTACGTAGTTACAAAAAAAAATTAGAGACAGTGGTGTTGATTAGCTAACGTTACATCTTTCGAACGATCATAGTTCATAGCTATATTTCCTCGCTACTGTGATTTTTGTGATTTTTTCAAACATGCCCAATGCTGTTCTCAGTCCTATGCGGTAACTTCAATGAATACTTCATAGCTATCATCTATTAACATATTGTGCTTCCTATGCCACTCCGAAACATGCCAAAATATAGGGATGTCTAGGCATTCTGTGCAGGTGTCGTTGTGCTATGTACAGAACGATTTCTAAAGGTGAGATATCGTCAGACATATACAACATTCCTATGGACTAAAATTCCTGTGGACACATTCCTGCACAATTCCTAGAATTCTTGCAGACTGTACACAACACTATATCATTAACCTCGCCCCTGAGACGTCACCCAAAAGTTAAGGTCGCGAAGAAAGGCTTTAAGCTTACTTTGACATATCTGGAACGTGTCGTCCCAGGTGAATCCAGCATTGCAGACACATTTGTAGGACCCCGGTGTGTTGATGCAGAAAGCGTTCTCATCACATACCGCCACACCGTTCTCACATTCATCCACATCAAGGTCTGGAGAGTACAACATGAGAAAATAGTATTAGACCTATAACAGGTTACCAGTGTTGGGATTTCGAAAGCGTGAGGAGTACAACATGTTAGATGTTTTCAAAATGACAGCTTATGTTACCCATGTCTAAAATGACAGCTTATGTTACCCATGTCTAAAATGACAGCTTATGTTACCCATGTCTAAAATGACAGCTTATGTTACCCATGTCTAAAATGACAGCTTATGTTGCCCATGCCTAAAATGACAGCTTATGTTACTCATGTCTAAAATGACAGCAGCTTATGTTACTCATGTCTAAAATGACAGCAGCTTATGTTACTCATGTCTAAAATGACAGCTTATGTTACTCATGTCTAAAATGACAGCTTATGTTACTCATGTCTAAAATGACAGCAGCTTATGTTACTCATGTCTAAAATGACAGCTTATGTTACTCATGTCTAAAATGACAGCTTATGTTACTCATGTCTAAAATGACAGCAGCTTATGTTACTCATGTCTAAAATGACAGCTTATGTTACTCATGTCTAAAATGACAGCTTATGTTACTCATGTGTAACATGACAGCTTATGGCACCCATGTCTGCTGTGTAGTACAGATGTTGAAACGTCACACGAAGTACTTGTTGATTTCTTAGAGATGCATTATTTGTGGTGCGATATTCGTAGTTTTCTTTTTACAACGCGAAAGGTATTTCAAATTCTATTTCACATTTGAGCTTTTATTTATTCATTGACAAGCTGCCATAATTGTTGCAATAATGATTGATATGTTGACTGAATGCAAATTCATTCGTTCATAAACTCAGGCCCGCTAAGGTAGCAACAACCTCCGATAGATTCAAGTCAACTATTTTGAACTATAAAATCTTCTGAATGATCTCAAAATATTTGAGACATAAGGTCATGAATTCTTAGACCAGTTTTCTGTGGAAGGAATTGTTTTTTGTATGGTTTTTATATTGCTACTTTGTACCTATGCGAATATGCTGTTCGAATTAAACCAACAAAAATCATATCAAGAAAAGATATTTCAGACATGTATCAATGATTTGAGATATCAAAGTTGATAGGACACAACTGTTAATACTATGCGAAAACGCACGAATAATATAAAAAACCCACGAATCATTATGTGAATACGCACGAACCTTATGTGATACGCAGATCCCAAGCTAAGATCATAGAATATAAAGAAAAAGTATATAAACAATTATATTGGATATTTCCTCACCTCTCTCACAGATGTACTTCTTTTCCTCATAGCAGAAGTCTGTCCTCCATGCCAACTGCCCGTCCTCCGTTCCTGTAGTAAATTGTCAAAGACTAACAATGCATTTCATAATTCCACTAAAGAAACACAGAATATAGTTTCTACAAACCCAAACTATCGTGATTTTGATAAGGCAACAATGCGTATTAAATGTCCTTCACTTAGGAGGGCAGAAATGATGACAAAGTACAATGCCATGTAGCCCGGGACCGTGTGATATCAAAATTCTGTAATGTTGTATTTATCATAAAGTACTAGTATATCGATGCGCAGGGCACTTTTTACCGACAAAGATAATGACAATGACATGAAGTTTATTGCATATTCATGCCCAACAAGGGCTAAATGCATTAAGATATCAAGAAAATACTACGAAAAGTATTGCATGCTTTATCTATGATTTACACGTTTCTTCTTAAACATGTGTAGACGTATAGATAATAAAGAAGGTCATTGCTTACGATTGTCAGGCGTGATAACTCCACAGCGCTGGGTGTTCCCTTCCCCGTCAATCTGTACATACTCCGGTTCGTTCCTGTACCAGTTTTCCCATTGGATCGCTGATCCATCTGCCCACACGAAATCTCCGTCCTGCCAAGAGAAAAAAAATATTTCTGTTATAAAATATATCAATGGCAGGATTTGTCAATTTTGAATGGGCTAGCCAGCTGTCTTAAAATTCAATAGATGAAAATAAATGAAGATAAATGAAAATGAATTCGATATCTAGAATAAATGAAATAAATGATTTAATGATATAACTTCTATTTTATAACTTCACACAGAGGCAATGCAGATATGATTACAGCAGGTTTGATTTGATGTATACATGTATAGTGGAATTTATCAAAGATGAAATTTATTGACACAGCAAAAGTACCGGGAGTCTTTTTAAGGACTACTACAACTCTAGATGCACAATGGTTGATACAGTGATTGTTAAAACATAGTAGATCTAATATCAAATAACATTTTTGTATTTTGTATTGTATTTTTGATATCAATTGTTTGGTATGTGTGTATAGTTGTTATTTGTTCATTTTTAAAGATTGTAAGCAAACTTTGCATTTCGGGGTGATTTTTCCCCTGCTTATGTACGTTTACACTTGGTCATCATAATAAATCTTCACAAGCATATCAGTATGGTATCAGTTGATACTGTACTATAGATAAGCTTAAATTCGCGTCGGATGTTTCTGCCGCATACCTCTCCATCATCGTCCAGATCACTCAATCCAATCCAGTATTTATTCCTCCATCCTCCCCAGTTGACGTTGATGAAAATCGATTCGCCAGGGCGTTTGATCGTCACCAGAGTTGCTCCCCATTCAATACACTTCAACCGGGCGGCATACCAGGTCCTCTCCACGTGGAAGATCTGATAACAGGCGCCCTCAAACTTGATCCATCCCTCGTGACATGGTGGAACTAGAACGACAACGATGCAAGCGCTCAGTCTTACGGTTCTCTAGAAAGTTCATAACTAGACTAAGTGTATATGTTAGGTGTCACAATCACAAGGATGGTAGAGCCCAGGACCTAGGGAGGTAAGGAGCCCATGGGCTGGTGTAATCTACGACTGAGAGAGGCCAGAGGAGTGAGATCAGTAGGATAAATATAGTGTGTAGAGATCTTTGCGAGTTCGTCTGATGCTTTTGAAAGGCGTAATTGTGTAAGTTTACTATTACAGCTCTGCGTAGTCAAATCGGAAAAAAAATGCTACATTGTGAATTATTTGGAATCATTTCATTCATAGTTACTTAATTGTCAACTTTGACATTTTCCTCAGCTTCATTGAAGTCATCTATATGATTGTCAAAATGGTATGCCACAAGTGTGTAAAGCCCCTATCTCCCTGGACCAGCGACACGTTGGCGACCTCGCTGCGACCGAGCGATTTAACAGCGCGCTCAACGAATTTCATCGGTTAAAAACAAATCTTTATGCGCGTTGTGTTTTTTCCTTTGCCTCTGTAGTAATACTTGTACGTTTTGTATGACATTCCCATTATAAAGTCAGGGGTAACAAAAATCCAATTTAGGGCGTAGCAAAGTCGCCAACGTGTCGCGTGTCCGGTGAGATAGGGGCTTTACGCACAAACCTGCCAGTGTCACAACTTTACCTACCTTCACACTCTTGAGTGTCCGTATTGAACACGAATCCCTGTTTGCAGTTGCAGCCTCGTTTATTTTCCACGACGTTACACTCATACATGTGACCTTCACATGTGTAGTCCTCACAGTCCCAGGTGTTGTAGCCTGTACAGGTGCATTTCTTTCTACAGCCAGGTGCGAACCACTCGTATTGTTGCTACAGAAATGAAACAATCAGAAGGTTGTGGAACTTATGCTTCCGTCCCATTTCCAAAGCGTGGCCCAGTCGGGCAGCTTGTGGGAACAGAAATTATGATATAAAAGAAAACAAAAGACAAAACATTATTATGTATTGTGTATTTTCGTGAAATGCATTTTTTTTTATTTTCGCAAACAGCCCGACCGGGCCCCGCTTTGGAAATGGGACCGCAGCATAAAAGTGCTGAGGCTCAGTTGTAAAATCTTACAGATCTATGGCAATTTTAGATAATTAAAGAAAACGTCATCTGTCACCTGTACGTTTGAACTAAAGTATAAAAATATCTATACCTTCGTTGTGGCAAAATACAAACAGCTCATGGAGCCACGTGCTAATCATAAAGACTTGGCAACCCCATTTAAAACGAAAATCATGTTTATCTGGGATCTCTGCTCAGTACCTATAGTGTGCATACGAGCTAAGATGTAGCCATATACATGTATTAGAAGTTACGATAGACATGCGTCACGGTTTTTATACAGGACGAGGTCTGTTCCTACCGGGTACCAGATCCCGTCCACAGTGCAGCCACAGTCGGCCTCCAAGGTGCACTTGTTTCCTCCGAGGACGTAGCCTGCGTCACACGCGCAGCCCTCAATGCGCGGCAGCTCACAGCTGTCGGGGGCGTCCCTATCCCTGCACGTAGCGGGACACGCTGTCATGTAGGATTCATAATGGCTGTTCCGCGGACATGGTAACGCTGTCGGAAAAACACATGGCGATTACTTAAGTGGAGCTCCAATTGCAACATTTAGACCTGGGGCTATAGCCCGAAGAGCTCCATTTAACAACGTGAAGCCAGTACCTCTATGTCTGCCTTCGTGTGGAAATGATTTTGCTTCTTTCTCTTCAACAAAGTAAGTATCAAGATCTTCAAAGACAATCAATTTTAGCTACTGTGACGTTCTACTTGCTCAAATGCACCTAAATATTTCATACCTATGTATCTCTGTTATATTTCATCTGACCCCTACCTCTTCCCTCATGACCTCAATAAAAAGCGGCTTTCAGGCCGATTTGAGCTTCCTGTGAATAAACAAAGGTCCAAACAAACAAATAAGAATTCAACTCACGGCAATCGGTGGGAACGCGCCAGAGCCGGAGTTGAATTCCTTTCGCATTGCAGGCACTTGCATAGGCCGAAGCGACATCACAGAAGAATGTAATGTCCAGGTCATGATTACAGAGATCCTGTACGGCATCAAGGAAGTACGGATCGGGATCTACCACTGAAAAGCAGTCTTCAAATGGGCTGCATGGGAATAGAAAACAACAAGATCAAAAATCAGAGGATACAAACTTGCAGTGGGATTGATGTATCTAAACGTTGTGTCTACGTGGATCAATGATTCTACAAGGCAAGTCAATACCACTTTTAGACATCAGTCATGATAGAGAGAAGAGGAGAAAGACATCCGGAAACATTGACGACACGCATAAAGCAGTATTAACACACCCGCAAGTCGTCGACTTTCTTCCTGCGCCTATGAAATCATGCAATACATGCACTAAAATCATGACGTTTATCTTCTAAGATTAGTCTCCCAATCATCACATTTTCTCAAACAGAAAAAAATAATGACATGTTCACTAGGTTTGTTCTTTCATATTTGCGAGTGATAAACATGACTTACTCAAGAACATTCTATACTTACGTTACCATACATGTATAAAGAACACATACAGTCATATTATTAGATAGTATTATATAGACACGGTACGTTGATCATGCCAAGATGACTACCCACCTCCCGGATAGCGCCCGGTTGAGAGCGAACGCGATTAGCTGGGCGGAGGCGCGCTCCGCTTCACTCTCACAATCCGGATCGGGGTCAGTTGGATCAGTACACCTGCAAAGGTGAATAGATAAAAAATGAAAACACATAGGTTTAAATGTACGTGTAAGCTACGATATGTACACGTGGAAGAAATAATTCCTTTGCCAAAAGGTTCAATGATATTTTGGGTTAGGGCTGTGGGGTGTTTTGGTGTCCGTGAACAGGATAACTCAAGAATGCATCGGTGAATTCTGTTTATATTTGGTGCGTAGTTACTTCTTAATGAGAATTTGAAATGATTAGATCTAGGGCCTCCTAGTGGCTTGGCATGGTATCACATTGGTAAGTAAACAGTATCTGACATAAATCATGCAAATCATGGTCTCATCTACATAATCTATGAGGAAATGGTAGAGAAAATTATCATATACTATGATTTATGCAAATGACGATATATCAATATATATAACATAGTTTGGAGAAGGCATGAGGTCGTAGACCTCTTTTTAAAAGGACGATTACCTACGGGTATACTCCGCTGGTATACAAGATACGCGCGATCGTGTATGCAAAACAGCTGAAAATGAATTCAATTGAGCTTATGACCCAAAGCGATTTGAAAAACATGCGTTCATACGTGAGCGGATCCAAGGCCCAACTCGTATGCAGTTCATTGTCATCTGCAGCAGCTGTTCCGTCTGGTTTGTTGTTGTCGTTTGATACGTCACCGTTCTGGTCTCCGCACATACCCTCTATAAGCCCAGCGTACGCCTCGGACAGTGTGATGTACAGCTGTACCACAGATGGAAGTCGTGTTAGACGTTAAGGAGACTTTCGCATCTCTTAATGTAAATGACGCTAACAAAAAGTTGCAGCAATTTGAAATGAATATGAAATCTGATGAAAGCAGGAAATAAGTTGAATTTCCCACGCTGAGTCACTGCCTGTATTTACTTTTTCTCCATGACACTTATTTTTAAGATGTGCAAGTACACCACACACGTGACATAGCACGCGTTAGATACTTGTGCATCCAAGCAAACTGTGAGATAGCTACCCTTAATACCTTTTAAAAATGGCACTATCAAAACAGAACTGACACTTGACATATCTTGACACAGTAGAACGTGTTTTATACATGATGAAACTACCAAAGAGTATACAAATTGTATGGTTTTCTATCAACAATCCACATTTTCTAACGATTGCGACGTCTAGCTAGCTGACTGCAGTGATGTTTAAGAATGGCACTGACCTTGCTTTTTCCTCTAAGCATAATCCGCATGAAACTGGTACGGATAACAAGGCCAGTAGCAATAGAGTAAATGTACATGTCCTCGTGGAGATCGGAGGGTGTGCAGCCGGGATGAACCTGGATCCCGTCGACCTGCGGAGGATGAAAACGTTTGATAGTATTCGTTACACCTCAACGACAGCAAGAGAAGCCAGCTTTCTAGAGGGAGTGAAGGGAATAGACAAAATGGGGGCCCCTGATTGGCTAGGCTGTTCCAAAAGGTATCGGCACTCAATCAGGACGTTGGAACCTGCAACTTTGCCCTTTAAGTTTGCGGGGAAATGACGACAGATAACCAAAATAGAGCTATACATCTAACAAATCGGATGGTTATTTTTTTTTCTTTGTTGTTGAAATATTGCTGCGGCATGCCTGTCTTCCACCTGAAACCCAAAAAAGTGATTGTTAAACAGCGAAACATAAAACATCAGCTGTAACTATCGTTCTCACCCAGACAGCTCGGTCTTCAAATAATTCAATGGTGATTCCGTAGACGACGATCTTCGCCGAATAGACCTGGAAAGTCCTCGAATTTCCTCCATCAGCTCGTTTCTTTTTCACGATCACCTCAAACGGCTCCAGATCACTGCCTGTGTACCGGCTGGCGAGGATGTCACATCCACCGCGGTAGACTGTTTTCAGACCGTCGTGCGAGATGAAGTACGGTCCAGATCCATAAATCCGACATGTGGAGTAGCCTGCGTAAATATAAAAAATATGTATGTTATCGTAACACCGCAGTATGAGCCTTAATAAAACACAGAAACTCCATGACAGCAATGTACATTAGCATGCAGTAAGGTCATACTGATTTGATTGACATGGATGACAACCTCTACTTGATCTGGACACCCCCAAAAGTCATGCGAGCGTGAAGAAAAAGTTGTTATAATTGAAATAAATAGATGATATAAGTAGCTGTAGCTGATAACAACAATCTACCTACCCAAGCACTCCTCCTTGCCGTCGCCAATGTAATTTGGATTGCACCGACACACGTAGGACCCGTAGGTGTTGTAGCATCGCGCATTCACATGGCAATCATACCAGTCAGCATTGCTACACTCATCAACCTCTGCAATGTAAAAGAAAAAATGTTTTTCCACATGTTACCATGGTTACATATGCTTACAATAATCTAGATTAGTATGTTCGTAGAATGATTGCATATTGGAACGATGACAGCACAAATGAATAGGGGCATTTGGGAATGCTTCACTGTCCATCACTTTGTAACGACAACGTACACAAGGAGATTTACAGTCAAATAAATCAAATCAAATCAAATCACAAGGAGATTAACCCGCCTTGTAAAGTCGAGTATCATCAGAATGAAAGGTAAAATGATCAATGCTCTCTTACGTTGTTGTACAGAATGATTCATAAATAATTCTTAGATTCGGTTTTCAGATTTACAACGGAAATTAAGGAGAACCCTGGTGTAATAAACACTTTCGTGAACAACTCGGTATCAATATTGTTAATTAGCAGACTAAGGGAATTTAGGGAGGAAAACAAAACCTACAGTTTCATTAACAACTCGATGCCATTGGTAA
Source organism: Branchiostoma lanceolatum (assembly GCA_035149815.1). Classification (NCBI taxonomy): domain Eukaryota; kingdom Metazoa; phylum Chordata; class Leptocardii; order Amphioxiformes; family Branchiostomatidae; genus Branchiostoma; species Branchiostoma lanceolatum. The sequence continues at coordinate 10,243,416 of CM068868.1, read as the reverse complement.
ATTTAGTAGACTTTAAAAAAGCCCCCCTCTCACTGTGCCCGTGACGCGCTGGCGACTTAGATTAAGTTAGGGAATGTCACAATGGAAATACCATGCCAAAACGTACAAGAATGACTTAAAACACAACAAATCACATAAATCGTAAAAAGATTCGTTTTTTATCGATGAAATTCGTTTAGCGCGCGCGGTGTCAAATCGCTCGGTGGCAGCGAGGTCGCCAACAAGTGAGGGGGGGGCTTTAGGGATTTTAGGGGGAAACAGAACCTACCCTTTTCACAGATGTAGCCGTGACGAGTCTCGCAGTCCCAGTCAGTCCACAGGTTGGGGAAGGCGTGGTCCCGGTCGGACCTGTACAGGGAACAGCCCGGCCCGTCCGGCGATGGCGCGTTCGGGGCCCATTTACTCCAGCCCATTGGCAGATCGTCCAGTCCGTAAAACGTGCCATCGCCTTCGGCCTTACTGGAAGATGCAACATAGGGGCAACGTTAACGGTGAATAACGGTATCATAATACGATACGTTTCATATCATATATTTCAACAAAACGCCCGTTTTGTTTCAAAGCGTTAAAACATTGTCTCCGCTGCTAATTGAAATTGAATTGGAATGCGGGTCAACATGCTTAATAGATAGTCAATACAAATCAAAGTAGTTTGATATTTGCCTAGATAGGAACGCTAAAGTTTCACCTGCGATCACTTTGAAATTCACTAATGATAATCGTCTGCTAATGGTAATCACTTTGAAATTCACTAATAGTAATGGTCTGCTACATAAAAATACGTCCTACAGATTGCTACCGGACCATGGATGCACTACGTACAACTTTCATTGTCAACGCTATGGCAATAGTCTAGGCCAAACCAAAATGTGTTATTCACATGTTCGCGACTTACAAGTATCCAATCCAAAAGTTGTGATTTCTGCTGATCCTGTTCTTTATTTTGACGGCGAGGCCGTGAAGATGTTCCGAGTTGATCACGGCCAAACGGCCGCCAACAGCTTCACACTCTGCCCGGGCCTCCAGCCACGTCCATCCGCGCTCTACTACCCGGATGCATCGTCCACTCACGAGTTCTTCGTCGGGCCCGCACTGCGGTGGTACAGCTGTTGGGAGAAAAGGGAAGGATAAATCATCACATGAAATGTCGTAATGTTGTCATGAAGCTCTTTTATCGCTTCCAAATCACGCATTATTTTAAGATTACCTATTGTCGCACTGTGCTCTAAGTGTTTGTGAAAAGATGGAACATACGGCAAGCATGTGTGTAATCTATTCTTTTAAGACCCTCCAAGATTTTCAATCACAGTAGTTTTACGTTTTTTTCAAATTCTTACCCAAAGGCCAATTGCAAGTAACGAGATGACCAACAGACATTACTCACTCTAAATTCATACTTGTTGGGTTTGACTTCTTTTTCTGCAACACGACAAAAGATCCTACTTTTTCTGTAATGTGTGGGTTTTGTAATGTTATGAAGGCAGTAGCTTTTTTTTGTCTGTAAACGTGGAAAAATCAGGATGGGATTTGGTGGCTTCTGTTAAATACGATGAACACGTACGTGCGCAGACTTCAACTCCATCTCCAAACAGTCCGTCGTTACAGTGACAGCCTTGCACGCCATCTTTCACACTACAGGTGGCCAAATTGTGGCAGGTTGTTGCCCGGCAACCGATCACCGGGGTACCGTCAGGTCTCTTCCCACATCCGCATCTACGGCAATTGTCTTCGTACCAAGGTACATCAAGCTGTAGGAGAATGGGAATTTGAGGAGGGCATTTGGGAACCATTGACATGGATGGTACATCGTTTCAGCATGTTATCATGTATTTGACATAAAATATTGATATGTAGGTACCTCTAGGTTCAAGAGATATGCTTTAAAAATGTTGCAAAATGTATGACAAAATACAAAACATCGGAGGCAAATGTACATGACCATTGCAAAGATGTTTCATAATCAAATATAAACATCTGTTAGTCAAAATTTGTATTTTACTTTGCATTTTCATGGACGTCTCTGGGGCAATCAGTTCTGTGGAAATGTATTCTCCTTCGTGTATAGCTTAACCGCATTCTAACCAAAATAGCTTTGGACATTTGGAAATGTTGGCATGTCATTTGCTACGGCTGATAGATAAAGTTGAAATGCTGTAAGTAACTTTCAACACATACTTTGTAGTAAAAGCCGCGTGCCACACATCCGCACTGGTCTTCAGGAACGCACTCTAAACCGCTTCGTAGGTAACCTTAGAGTGATAAACAAATAAACAAACATGAACAAATCACCACAATTCCACACAATAAAAGGTTGTGCAGGGCTTAACCAAGAAAGCAAGGCGGTATTGTAGGTCTGGGGTGGGGTGAAGCTTGGTCTCAAACAAAGAGATTTTGAAAAGAAGAAAAAACTAAACATTTGGAAATCTACAAGTGGTGTTGAAATCGTAACAAGGTCATGCAGAAAATACGAATTTTCAACGTAACCGAAATTCCTGGCTGGTTGTATATAGTGGTTCCATATGTTCTTTGCTTAATTCCATGCTGTGATAGAGCGCTAGATAGGAATTTGTGGAGAGTAAAATCAGTTTTTCACCAGGGAAAATATGTATCAAAGCAAATACAAACCTTCATTGCACACACATCTTGGCCGGGTCGGGTATACGCACGGTCCTGGCTCCGGTTCCGCGCACGTTTTTGTACAAGGGGTGGCGTGGGGATCGTAATGTTCATTCTCTCCACACGTTAAGGCTGCAGAATGGGCAAACGTAACATGTCACTTATATATATACACCACAAAACTATACAACTAAATATTGATAGTTGTATGCATGTATGTATGTATGTGTGCGTGTGCTCATAATTTATGTTCATATTATATCATATATATGCAGATATATTCACACAAATTATTATCAAACAGAAACTTAGCGGCAGGTGGAAGACCAGCGTAATGTTACAAATTGTGAGAATGCATCCAGTATCTTGATGCCATTTTATATTTTCTAACAATGCTCACAGCTATCAGTTGCTTGCGAAAAAAAATATATCTACAGATGTAGTGTACATGCACGACAATGTGATACTTAGGTATGAGAGGGAGGAAGAGAGAGAGAGAGAGAGAGAGAGAGAGAGAGAGAGAGAGAGATGTGACAAAGTACTTACGACAAAGATCTTCGCTTCTCCAGGGGGGTAACTTAACTTGCACCTCACTTAATATGGCGGCGTAGGCTGCCATGTTAAAGCAGACGACGGTGTCATCTGGTACTTCCGAGTACACACACAAATCATGGACGCATGCGTCGAAATAGATCTGAATGAAGCCAAACGATAATGAATTATAGAAGACTAACACTAACACATTTTCTAACACATATAAACATATGAAACATGTCATTTGGTGCACGGTAAAATGTTGACTGATATTGAAAAACCTTATGGGAATATCATATTTTACATGTTTTTTTATTGCCGTTGCTTATCTAGATTTAAAAATCCCTCTCTAGAAAACATGGTCCGCAGTATCACTACTCACCCCGTTGTCTATTGTGTCAAAACCATTGGCAAATGGTCCATCTTCATCCAGCAAGATAGCACAGCGGAGTCCTGCTGCTTCTACATCGCAGCCTTCCAGAGGGTCGCCAGCAGGAGGCGCGCAGCTTCGGTGTAAGGGAATTTAACGTGATGTTTCAATTATAAAAAGAATAAGGCTTACTTTTTGTTCGAAACTGTTTCAAGATAAAATACCTCATTGAGTCTATTCGCTGATTTGAGTTTGAGCTGGCACGTCAGATTATCTTTATTTTACCGTTTAGCAGGATGAAGTAATATGCTACAGAAACTCCACTGATACAGCTGCAACACATATAATCATAATCATAAAAGGTACTTGAAGTATCACTGTAGTATCACTGTCATATGATATGTGAAATTTTGGGTTCTGGCCCATGGACTAAATCAAACTAGAGTCCCCCGACCTCATACCTTCGCCAAATGATTTTAACCTTTTTGACTGACGTATCAGGAGTGTTTCTCATCAATTATAAATCATACCAGTTGATCCTCTTCACCCAAAAAAGAAAAGTATGAGCTTAACAAAGAAGGTTATGCTAACAAAGTAACATTTATCATGAATTATGCAAATGAGGTCCTCATTAGCATAATTTGATTCAACGATGTTCACATTCACATAACTTTCAAATGACACAAGTATGAAATTGCCATTAGTTACCTGTATGGAATTATAGTAGTTTCTCATTAATTATGCAAATTAGGCCTACATTTGCATATTTTTTTATCTATCAAAATTCCTCAGTAACAAATGTCACATATTTCAATAGTCATATCATGGAACACAGCGGGATTGTAAAATTGTCTCATTAATTATGCAAATTAGAATCTAATTTGCATAATTATCGTCCAATCATACATTTAGCATCACGTAAGCTATCTACATACCAAACATCATTAACATCCATCAAGCCCATCTTGAGTTATAGTATTTTCTCATTTATTATGCAAATGAGGTCTTCATTTGCATAATTGATATCTATTAATATTTCTCTCTTCTTCAGTTACATATGTCACATGTTTGAGAGTCCTATTGTGGAATTTGGCGGATGTATAAACTTTCCTCATTAATTATGCAAATTAGATACTGATTTGCATAATAAGTATCTAATCATGTACATCATCACTGAAGCTATTTACTTACCAAAAATCATAACCATCCATCAAGCCCTTCTTGAGTTATTCCCTTTCAAAGTCTGAACCAAAACCTGCTCCTGCAGTTCCAAAAAAGCCGCTAGGGGGCCAAAACCTATACCACTCACTCTCTGTCCAAAGAGCTATCTACCACTCAAAAATCAGTTCCATAGCTTGTCCAGAACACGAGATATCGAAACAGGAAGTCCCGCTGCAGTACCGTTACAAGCCGCTAGGGGACCCAAAATCTAATCATTTCCTAGTCTCATCAAGACCTACCCACCTACCAAATATCAAGACAATCCATCCAAGCCTTGTCGAGTTATGCTGTACGTTACAAACACACAAACAAACAAACACACACACAAACGCTACCCTCTGCATAACCTTCTCGGCAAAGGTAAATATTGATATTGTCTCATTTTGTTATCAGTTGTGCAATAAACCATCCTTCCAAAAATACTGACTCGACGTGATCAGGACAGTTATGCCGGTTCTTTTCAAAGGAGTCGCTAAGAGCAAGAGATCACGATGCACACCCGTTTATTCCCACCCGGTCAACGCAACCGCCTCAGGACAATGTAACCCACACCAGCCTTGGGGCTACACCACCCTTCTAGGGCTCTAACCTCCATCCGGGGTCCTTCCACTAATACCTGTATTGGGAAGGGTCACTACATGCAACAGTGACATACGTTTCTGTAGGGTTGTGTCAGTTGTTTCTTATGACGGTAAAGGGAAAGCATTCATTCTCAGTTGAGGTGTAGCATAATGCTTTTCCCAGTAGCCAGTGGCAGTTCAATGCGACTTCGCTACGGCTAGCGGTTTTAACTAAGCACCCCAGGTCATGTTGGGTCCTTTTGCGTGCAGAGATATGACGCGAACGCTTACGGCTTACAATTGCGTCATTACTTGCACCACCATGGGACATGTTGTTATGACATTGCATTGAATATGAAAGATTACTGCTAACCTGGCCGGATCTTCGCCCGACTTCAGCCAACTTTCAGCAAACTCAGCGACTGTTGCGGCCTGTGTGCCGTCTGGCTTCTCAAGGTCATCGTCGGGATCCCCGTTAAAGTTGCCACAGAGACCACCCACTTCGCCCAAAAAGTCATCCGTCGGTAGTTTCACCTGTAGCGTAGAAAAGGAAATGTTTTATAAAACTGAACGATACACTTTTATAGAGGCATGTGTATATGGCGTTGCTGTCGAGAAATGTATAATATCTGTAAATTAGCATTACGGGATGAGTAATTTTGGTGCTAGAGCGGCAGCGTAAAAATGTCTTTGCTCAAGTCATGGCACATGATACTTGTATTGTGTATTGCATTATAAATGAATGAACTTCTTACAATTGTAACTCTCAGCGTTGTTGTCTGACCGAAAAGTGAAATCCGATACACCATGTTTTGTTCCATTTGAGTCCATGTATTCCTTATATAGTTAACAATACCTCTTATCTTAACATTCTATGACTAACCTGTACTAGCTGCCATCCATCGTATATCACCCTGAGACCAACACTTGTTTCCACTATGATATAGTTCCCGAAGAAGTTGACCGTGAGATAACGACTGACTTTTGCCGGTACGTTCCTGACAATGTCGTCAACCTGCAAGGACGAGGACACGGCAAAACACATATGAAGTATTTGTGGGTCTAAGCAATGTCGTTTTACATGACATGGTGTAATATGATAAGTCCCACCCATCTACAACTCCCTCGTCCAGTCACGTGACCTGGGTGACCTTTGACACCTAGGTCACCAACATTTATCGTGTGCATTGGTAGTCTATGACCTCATCTTAATGCACTTTTCACAACGGTGACAGACTTGGTCTGTCATTCTTTTTGTTGGTTGTTGGTAGAAGGCTTGTAAAAAGAAAAGAAAGTGATCTCGAACCAGTTTAGCTCAAATGAACTCAATGAACAGATGAACTAATCTTCCACTGGTCATGACAGAGAGGACAGACGCTATGTACAGTATTTACAGGTTCATTGTACGGGGAAATTCCCCTAGCTCTTTTCGACAAGCACAATGAACAGTGGACCACGGCTTAACGTCCCGTCCTAAGGACTGCGACCCTTTCCTGTAGCGTGCATGTCGGGTGAGCGACACAGCCGGGATCGAACCGGGGGCATCTAGTTCCAGAGGCAAGATTGCTAGCCACTGGACTACGCACGCTACATTGTAACTTGTTGTGAAACGAATAATTTCATAATCTATATTATTCACAAACACTGGGGTTTTGCATTACAAAATACAGCAGGACTTAAGTCCTATCGGGTTTGATTAAGGGAAAAAACTAGCACCCCAGGTATTGAATCAGTTACATGTAGTGTTTGTAGACAGGATACTATCAATCTAAATATAGTATGTGTTCGTTATGTGAAGCTCATGAACACCCTGTTACCTTGAGTATTCGCTCGCGGAGAAGCTCCACCTTATGTCCATTAAACGTCACCGAGACGTAGTGGACGTAGGCCGAGGTGTCGTGCTCACGGTGCTCGGTTCCCACCTCGACCACGAAGCTTCTGCCTCCAGATCCTAGAAATCACGAGATGGTTCCACATTAATGTGACATACTAAACTGGCGAGCTATAAATGGATATTCCTTGCACCCAGACATGTTGCTGTTGTCATGAGTCGCTTCCTGCATGTCTACAAAAATACATATCCAGCTCTTGAAATATCCCATGGCATCATTCACACCATATATCCTGGCTGTCTGTCCTAATGTGGACACGGACAATGAAACAAACAAAAAACAACAACAAAAAAACATACACGCTAACTGATTACAATACCCCCATTGTCACGGCGACAATTAACATATTTCTACTTCTATAACCATTATAGTAACTATAGTATGTACCGTCGTATTTGACCATGGTGTATATACAGGTTCCTTGGAAACTGAAAGACGCTCCGTCGAAGGTTCTGTGATTGGGATCGCCTGATATCTGACACAGACTAGCCCCTGCAACAGAACAAAATAAGTCTGCTGTTGTAGTAAAGAAAGTGGACCTCCACCTAGAATGCTACTAGATACAATTGCAAGAGCCAAGTGTTACATAATGTAAATGTCTTGACGTCAAAGATATCCACGTTTAGATTGTGTGGAAAACCAATGACTTTTGTTTAGCCCCCCTCTCACTGGACCTGCGGCACGCTGGCGGCGTCGCTGCGGCCGATCGAATTGAGAAAACACTCAACGAATTTCATCGAAAGAAAACGAATCTTGTTAAGCTTTGTGTGTTTTGTTGTCTTTTTGGTCGTACGTGTACGTTTTGAATGATATTATCATTATAAAGTCAAGGCTAATACAAATCCAGTTAAGGACGCAGCGACGCCGCCAGCGTGCCGCGGGTCCAGTGAGATGGGCGCTTTACATAGTATGGTGTAACTCTTGACTGATCAGATGACGTTTTTCTCATCCTCGAAACCACAACAAGCTTCACATGCATCACTTTGCCTCCTGCATTCCCTCGGTATGTATATAGAGGATTTCATGCACGTAAAAATTACAAGGCGTCCGCTTCGGTGGTGACTACAATGAGTATCTTTACCAAGCTTTAACAACACTGGCTACTGTTAACTATATAGAATATGTACAATTCAAAACTCACGTTGACAGTGTGTGCCATTCCCGACTCGCCCCGGCATACACTGACAGGTATAACCCCCATCGTTGTTCAGACAGAAAGCTTCAGCGTGGCAATCATGTTCTCCAATCGCGCATTCATCAATATCTGTTGAGAAGCAAGTTTAAAAATGCATTCGGAAATCTCGTCTGTGATCCAAGACCGTAAATTTGTCGTCATATCATGAAACATTTATTTGGGAAATTACAAGAATACACATTGTATATCAAAAATCTTCAATTCCTATTGCAGTTGAACTTGACGCACAACACTGTAAACTCCGTGAAGAATAGAGATACTGTTGTGTGTGCGTGTATGTCTGTGAGTGTGTGTGTGTTTGTTTGTTTTTGTATCCAGATATTTGTAGTAAGCATAACTCAAGAACCTCTGAATGGATTGTGATCATATTTGGTGTGTGTTGAGAGGACGAAGGTGGTTAGACAGGCTATACAGATAAAAATACACATTATGTATCACACACTTCAACTTCTGCAATCAATGTTAGTGATGAAGAGAAGGTTAAAAAGAATATCAATCAAGCAGATAACTTACCAACTTTTGTTTCATTACAATTGCCAGCGTCGGCGCAGCCTACTTTATGGCAGAACCATGGTTCACCATCCACCCGTTCCTGTGCTACATAAAGTGCTGGGCAAACTCGCGCTATATAAAAAAAGAAACACATTTCAACAAATTTATCTATTACATGCCTTTATTCTCACTCCACTTGGCAACATAGGTTTGATCTCCAGTGAATACGTGGATATTGCAGTTACTGCCCTAGTACACAATGTTATAGGCAAATCGTGGGGAAAAGTCGTTCTGTACGTAAATCAGGGTACCATGAACAACTCCCAACGTTCGAAAACATAATGTCAAATTAATATAGCAGACGGGCATTTCTAACACAAATTTGCCATTTCAAGTGCAGACATATAAGAATGTACTCACGGATTTCACACACAAAAAATGATCCGCCTCTACAAGACACAGACTCCAATTTGCCAGCGTTGCCTGACGAAGTAGGTGCATAGCTGACGCAGTTTTTGTTGAAAGGGGCATTATCTGGTTGACCGGCTACGAAAGGTAGGAAATCTCCGAGCGGGGACTGGTCCGACCACTGTGGGTGTGACGAGAAAAAAGTTGCCAGAAAGCTTTCTTTTATAACCGATATGAGTCGCACCCTTGCCGACAAAATTTTTCATGAAGTACTAATTCAAGATCACAGCTGTCTAATTTTGCTTATAATTTCCCTTTTCATGCGCAATGTCAAAACAACAACAAAGGTTTTGATAAAAGTCAGGGAGAGTTCTCAGCACTTCGTAGCAATTAATGTGGGTGACTGACTACTATTCCACGCATCGTAATGGTAGAACATTACCCCATCTGGCATCGCGGTGGCGGAGTGGCAGGGTGTTTGGCCCAGAACCCAGAGGTCCTGGGTTTGAATCCGAGGTCCCCTGATTTGTCCCATTGACGTTGTGCCCTTGGGAAAGGCACTTTAAATTTACACGACTTTCCTCACTTCACTTAGGTGTAAATGAGTACGTAGCTTCAGTTAGGGACGTCCCTCGAACAGGACGTAAAATGGGAGTCACATGTTTTAGGAGAGCCACACCTCGTTCACGTAAAAGAACCCACCACACTTATTGAAAAGAGTAGGGGTCCTCCCCAGTGTGTGTGGATCATACAAAATCTGTCTGGATATGCAGCTCGTACTCTTCAGTACAAACTTGGTGTGTTACGCCTTGAGGTGGTTTACCGGGTATTCAATACAAACAAACAACATAAACAACTGCTACGCTGAATCGCCTACACTTACCCGGTATATGCCTGGTACAACAGTGGCATCGCAGCCCGTGCGGAAAGGGAACCTTGTTCTCCTCGACCGCTGTATTATCTTTATGAGGAAGTCATGTATCTCCTGGTCGAGCACTCTGGCAAGAATGGCTTTTGGATGTAGATTCGCACAGTACTAAGAAAATAAAAAGGCAGACTGTCAATGGAATTGATCGATAAATTCTTGATGGTATGTACAGGCAGGCTGTTTATATTAGGAAGTGGTTCAAGGTTGAGGAATGACGCGTGGTGAACAGTACATTATATTGATGTTTTTAAGATCTAATGTGTAACAAAATGCTACTCCAGCCTACCTGCTTGGCCTTGTAATTGTTTGTGCGTTTTCTGGGTATTTGGTAGCAGGACCTGCCAAAGAACTCCCAGCCTGCATCACAAGCGTCCCCTGAAAATAAGCAGATTGTCTCAAGGTTAACTTATTGAAATTAACTACGTCAGACTTGAAGGACAAAATGAGTGGCAAACCGCACCGACAGGCAAATTTCATTAACCCTCTGTTATTGATAGAGAAGTGAACGATGACCATGATGATGATGATCAAAGTACTGGCCGGTAACAAACTTCACATCTTTAATTCCAGAGAGCTTTTGGTCATCCATTCATTTAAAATCAACATGAAATAAATGAATAAGTACCAATCACACAAAATAAGTTAAAGCTTTCTGGCCAAGGTATACTATTTAGTACTAGCACCTTCAGCTATCGACATTCAATTTGGTATATCTACTTTCAGCGGCGTACTTACAGTCGCACATTGTGCCATCTTGACGTTCACTGTTGTCTACGAAGCCTTCGTGGCATCTACATATTTTTTGGCCTTCTTCGCTCGCACAAAACCCGTTCTCGCCACAATCGTGTACTTCACAGGTATGCACGTTGGGGGCTGAGCAATGACAGCGAATCTCGCATTCCCCCATCACCCGGTATTCGTCGAGCTGAAAATAGATACAGTTTGGGTCAGCGCTATTGCTGTCACTAGCAAGAGTGGGAATCTATCCGAGAACAGACTATAGCTAAGGTCAATGTTGAGGAAACTTCACTAACATTCACGATTCATCTACTACATATATATATATATATATATATATCCCTATACTACTACCTCCTCTAAACATGATGTTACCGATGAATAAAGAAAACGTGAGTACAATACTAAGAAACGTTGAGCCTAATTAGCACGAGAATAATCATAAGATCAAGTGGGTTACGCCACGGGTTCGAAACTCTTTAAGATTGTTCCTTAACTAAGGCCAAATTCTTCGAAAAAGTTGATTAACACTAGTACTTCAACAAATCTCCATAATTATATAGATAGTACATACATTAACATGTACGTTGTGACAGCAAAGGCACGTAACAAATCGAAAAACGTGAGTTAACCATTGCACCTTAAAGTAGGCTCCATCGATAAGACAGCCACATCCGGATGGGTTGGGCACGCACTCGTCCCCTGACCAAATGTAACCTTCATTACACTCACAGCCTTCTGCGTTAGGAAGGCCACAGGCGGCGGGGGCATCGGGCTCAGCACAGGTGGCCCGGCAGGGGCTGGTAGACACTGCGTACTGGCTATTCTCCGGACAGGTGTATGCTGTCGGAGAAACGCGAGGAGAATGAATGCATTTTATTGAATGTCGCCAGGCTCACACTTTCACCACCTGACGTCGGGTTAGCACTGTTTGGGCTCTGAAAAACTTTCAAAGCGGGCCAAAGAAAATTTGACCACTGGTTGACCGACAAAATATATCAATGATACCTAATCGCGCGCTCTAATTGGCCAAAGGGCCAATGGTTCTGGTGTCCGACTGAGACTGTCAAATGCACGTTCCAAAACAACAGATTGTGGTAAAAAAAAAGCAAGTGTTAAAGATGTATCTTTTAGTTAGCTTTTAGTTAGATGCTAGTGGTAGCTTACGGCAGTTTGTGGGAGTCCTCCAGTCCCCAAAGCTTGCTCCAAACGTGACACAGTCTTGGACGTAGGCTTGGTAGACACTACAGACGAAGTCTGCTCCTTCGGCGCACAAGTCATACAGACAGCGCTGATATGCAACCTATATCAAAATGTTTTTAAAAATACGACATCCAGATTACTCTTTTGTTACGAAGTCTGCACATTGCGACTCTTATTCAGCGATTTAAATTAATATTTTCCGACTGTTTTGGTGCATAATGTCGGATATCTTCGTGTCTTTTGTGAACAACTATTTTTTGCTCATTCTAAAGATGGTAAAAAAAACTCGGTGAACCTAGGTTGAAGAAAAAAGTACTCAAAGCTATGGTTAAATGGTCAATTTAAGATGATAAAAAAGAAGTAGTATCAATATCAACATTTAACATCAATATTCTGTAACAACTTTAACATTCATTTTGACAGATGCTGCAGTCCTCCTCTAAGTCAGCGTAGTCGTGTAATCGTTACCTGAGGAAGTACATAGGCATGGCCGCCAGCGAGAGGACCGGCAGGATCAGTCAGCACCGCGCACAAAGTCTCGAACGGAGCAGTTGTGCAACCAGTCAGCGGATCTGTTGTTGGTGTCGAGTCAGTACAACTGGGAATGTACAAAGATGCTAGTTAAATTGGTGCTCTTGATATTTACATATTCAAAAAGGTAAAGCGACCGAACCTCAAACTAAGGACGAAGCATGACGATTTTCCGTTAGCTAGGAGTGCAAATGCACATGCTGCGGCTTGCGTAATTAGCTAAGCACACTGGACCAACTCTACTTTTCTCGATAAGTGTTTTCGCGTCTTTTACGTGCAGAGATTTGACGCTTGAGGCTTACATCCTAAGCTCCCTCAGGCACAAATGGTATATCATCTAAAGTAACTTAACTGAAATGAAAGCTTGTAATGTATATAGTTCATGAAAAACCCTAGTGCGAATTACGTTGGATGTTGAGGCGTTAGTCTGTATAACCCGAACTCCAGCTGTCCTTGGCTGACCGGTTACGGGGCGGCTGCTATAAGCATGATTAAATCAGGCTAGAGACATGTTAAATACGAGATGTAAGAGTGATTGATGAGTAATTTGTCGTACTCTGTTTGGTCTGGGCGGGAATCCCAACTGTCCGCAAATGTCGCCACATCTGATGATGCGGTGCCATCCCTCCCCGTCTGATCATCACCCTGATCTCCGTTGAAGTTTCCACAGAGCCCAGCCACTCCTGCAGCTCTATACGCCTCTGGAATCACAATTTGCAGACGGTGGTCCTTGTTGTATCTGTATGTATAAACAACAAAACTATAGTGAGTATGCTGTCTCCTTAATATCTAGAGAAGAATCGAGACACTTGTAAAAATATACAGAAGAAGAGGAACGTTATTGCACGGCAATTGCAACAGGTATGGCAACATGACAATTGAACTATTGCTAATATCTAACAATTCTAAGTACTAGTGTAATATATGAATAACAGTAGACACAATCTATCTTATAGTGCGCATGCTAATGCTCTAGAACAAGATGTAAGTAACGTTAACAGTAAGCTGCGTCAGGAATGTATTACATTGTCTCGCTTTTGCATAGCGTTGCATATGAATTGGCCTACATAGGTAGATATATGAACAGGGCATGATAATATGCATTCAATTGGTACAATAAATAAGACACAACAACATTATATCTACTAAATCGATTGAAAAGATGCTAGGTTTTTTTACTATAGATATTCAACTCGAAGATCAATCGTTTTTGAAAATTCCCATTGTGTATTCAGTTGCCAGCCATGTATTTGAAGTGGTTGTGATTTTCAAGATTTGTTAACGAAGATTGAATTCTGAAAACGCCTACGCGTAATAACATAGCAAAGAGCTTCCTTGGAAAATGGTATTGGTTTACGAAAAGGATACACAAACGTTAACGCAAAGTCCTATTTGTTTCCCCGTTTCCCTTTTAAACAAGCAAACATCTAACACGGACAAATGATGTAACATGCATATGCAACTTTGAACATCTAATCTCAATGAAATAAGCATTTAAGAAAGACTTACGAGACAACTAGTCCAAATTCTGTTGATAACTGAAAGTCGGACCCCCGTTGGTAAACCTTGAGTCGTTGATCGTAGTTTCCAGCAAAGTAGTTTGGTGTATTGTGGTACATATCGTTTCTCTAGCAGAGACACAGAGACAAAGAGAAAATAGTCAATATACCCCATTATATTGTAGACAACACTGAACTACTTTTGTAGCGATATACTTGGTTTATCTAATAGGTGGTCTCACAAGTATCACAATGATCGCAAGTACATATACATGTAATCAGTTTATCATTACAATTTTTGCCGTGGTTATTCCTTTTCAGTATTCAAAACACCTCACGTCACAGTTGTCATTGTCTACAACTGTATTCTTGAGCTGAAGGTATTCATGTCAAGGTAATCAGCGCTTGATTGGGACCGTCTGTGTAGCAATCACTACCCTAACGCTTGTTTCTTACTAGGCACCTAAAAGTAAAACGGCGTCGCGCTGAAACTAACTGTTTGGCTAATTAACATGTTTCCGCCGACTTAGTCCATTGCTTACCCGAAACGTTGGCATGTTACTGTGTTCTGAATCTTCCCGAGTGAACCTATAGACGTTGTTGGCTATGTAGATGAATAATTCATCGATTGCAGATGAATCGCTGTTGGTGCGGGACTTCAGCTTGACCTCCACCTAGAAAACACCAAAAAATGTATTTCCTTCAGAAACATACAAACAAAACGGTCATTATAAACAACTTTAACAAAACGCACAGTTTGTCCTCCGCGAACCACCCTAATAGCAGATAATCTCAAGAGGGATACCGGGGTCAACAGACTGACTGACTGATACTCGCTTTTGTAATCGAAACATATCATGGATCGCGAAATCTGAGTTCCTAGTTCTAAGAACATATATATATAACGACCTCATGATAATATATCAATAATGACCCATTTGCATAAATCATATCAGTTGATCATTTTCTCTACACAAGTTGTTCAAGGTATGAAAGACCCAAAATCTAATCATTTTGAGGTCTCACCAAGGCCTGCCCACCTATCGAATATCATGAAAATCCGTCCAGGCATTCTCGAGTTATTGAGTTAACAAAGGGATAGACACACACACACACGAACGCTGAGCAGAACATAATCTTCTTGGCAAAGATAACAAAGCTTGGTGGCCAATTGCAATAAACCCAAAACTAACAATAGCTAGAGAAAAGTGAAATACGCAATAAGCAAAAGTCTTGATAGTCTCTTATAAATATAATATAACATCAAAGCTATTCGGGATGTCTACGATTACTGACTGGAATTGAGCTGGGAAACCTATATTGCAATGGCTAAATCATCAAGATATCGATCAAGACATCCATACCCGCCACTTCCTAAGGCCTTCCACATTTAGGCCGAATCCTGCCATGTCGTAATAGCATTTCCCATTGTATGTGTAGCTATGGCCATCAAACGTATTCACGTGCGTATTTCCCCAGATAGTACAGAGACCACGAGCTGCAAATGGAAAAAATAACAGTGTTGATCAGATAATATGGTACGTAACTTGACGTAAAATGCAATGACAATTAATCTATCTTTATTTTCTTTTCAAGCTGGATTCAAACAAATATACGGTCTCAGAACGAGAAAGACTGCAATGTGTTTCACTGTTTGTTGGGAACCTCCGTAGCACGTATAATGCTGACGTGACGTATAATGCCTGAGTATACGTACAGACACATCCTTGGCCCCCTCTGTCCGGGCTGATACCGTCCCCGGTGTATCCTATCTTACAGGCACACGTGTAGCCGCCGGGAGTGTTGCTGCACACAGCGTTGTCGTCACAGTCATTGTCACCACTCGCACACTCGTTCACATCTGCGAAACGATTGAGGGATCGTCAAGACATTGCATCAACTGTTTCATGATAAACGGAATAGAAACAGACGCGGGTTATCAATTCTTGCCATATAAACAGCTGATCATGCGCTTCTGTACCAGGCATTTCCCAGTGTCTGCCAGCTCTCTCTACAACGCACGAGCCAGTTTTATACGTTTAATCATTTTCTTAAGTTTCACATCTCATACTTTCCCTATTATGCGAAAGTGAAGAAAATCATTCATATTCTAGACTACATCTACTTCATTTGTCGCATCCCCAATTCGATGGTTACAGTTTGCACACCTTGCACGTACAAAACTTACATGACAAGATACAAGGCATAAGACTATCAGAAGTAAATTCATTCAATCTTTTTCATTTCTTATTTTACTTTTAGGATATATTGAGACCTACCAAGTTCGCATGTGTAGGGAAGCCACCGTTGGCATGGTTCTCTTCGCCACAGACCTGCGTGAAGAGAGTCACATTTTTTTTTACCTTCACTGCCGCAAAATAGCACAAACTGTTCATTTAGATGTTGTGCCATTGACATACAATGCGTTTACTGATGTGGTAGTTAAACTTGATAATATTTGCAAAAAGAATTCCTATATGGTCGCACAGGGAAAATTGTGTTACAGCACTACAAGGGCACTTGTTCTTGTATCATTACAAATCCACTTTTTCATTTTGTAAGACATATCCACTCTTTAATTCAAACTTGAACTGATAACGGAAGAGACAGTTGCAACTTTCCCCATTAACAGACCACAAAAAAACATTAACACAAAACATACCTGACTTCTTTCTGCAATAGAATTCTACTGTCAAGTACTTGTAGGTTCCGACACACGGGTCACCAAACACGCTGTTGCTGGCTGTGACGGTACACGTCGACTTATCCCGGCAGATATCCCTGACTATGGCTAGACTGTTAACTTCTACACAGTTCTGGTCTGACACAGCCGCGTGTGGGCACGTCTAGAAATCGTGGGGAAAAATAGGATTGATTTTGAAGGTATATATTCATTCCTTCACTTATACTAGATTAGTGGATCATTTATTGTGTAATTCCTGGTTAAGGTGTTTGGTGGACAATGGTCAACTTCGTTGTACATGTACATTGCGTAGTCAGAGTGAAGCAGGGTAGGGATCCAGGCCTAGTTGTTTACACAGCCTTTTGTGCTCAATCAGTATGTTACTATGATTTTGATATCCAATCTTGAAACAACATTGGTGATGATAATGAAAATAAAAGCATCTAGAATTTCAATATGCAACACCATATTGTAGCGATATGCAAAATGTGAAGATCAAGCGAGAACGCAGCTACCAAGTAAATATTTGATCTCTTGTTTGTGTTTGCCAATCTTCTGGCATCCTGTCATAAAAACGTTTCTGTTGCAGAGCAATCTGTAACTCAAGTAGCTCACAATGTATCCCGAGCATATGGTTATTTCCTGTTTCCTCGTTGATTCCTTTATCATTTTTAGGCAAAGAGTAACGTTAGCTGTTCCATTTACATGCGACAGTTAAAGGAGTCAATCAACCAATAAACAATAGTTAAACATGCGGAGTGCTTTCTGTGTACATACATTTCCATCTGCTGTTCGGCCATAGTTGGCAGACTCGATGGCCAGCTCGTAACTCTCGCTGCAGGAGATAGTCAGGTCAGAGTGTTCGCACGCCCTCGCAGTCTGGGCTTGTTGGCCTAGATGAGGATTGGAATATTAATTGTTTACAACACTAGCTGCATTCGGTAAGTTCTTCCAAACTACGAAGGAGCCATGGACATACTGTCACTTTTTAGATATTGTTTAAGACTCGCGAGAAAGGAAAATGAGCCGGATGAATCAGTTTCTTGCGTGTACTCGAATAGATAGAATTAAAATAGGTGAGAGTAGACATCATTATGTTCCGAACGTGATTGAGCAAACAATCAGCAAGGTTTGATGAAAGATAGTCTAGAGTGATGAAATTTCAATGTACAATGTACAACTTACCACCAAAGCTCAGGTATTGGTAAGGACAACCCTCCTCCTCGTCACCATCATCATCCTCTTCGAATCCAGTGAATCCTGCATCTCCTGAGACCCACCCAGGGCCGCCCTTGTTAAACACGTACGCGTTTTCGTCGAAGTCCACGATAGCAGTGATTGTGGAGCCGTAGTTTTCCAGGCATTTCTGTTTAGCGCCGTCGTAGTTCTGACCACCTTTGAAGTACTTGTAGCACCATCCGCGCCGCTCAACCCAGCCAGATGGACAAGGGTTCCCTGAATAAAACAAATCATACGATGTGTTCTGAAATGCTGGCATTTGGATTACGAGATGTATGTAATACTGATAACAATAATCTTTATTGCACATTCATCCAGGGTGATAAATGCATAAGAGACCATACATGGTGAAATGAATGATAATAATGATAATGCTAACATTTAAACCTAACATAATACTATACAAATGTACTACCGTATATCGTTATAAGTTTTACTAGCTTCTTTTCTCTTTTTGAAACAGATGAGATGGCGTCATAATTACATACTTTTTCCATTACATAAACATTTGTGAATGACATCAAGTACTTAAAAGTATCCTACTTTGATATTGTCTTACATCTCTTGTCAAGCTGAATTGATTTGAACAGAGATTGACGCTCGCTTTCATACATTACATTCTAGTAAGAAATGCATTTCATCTTCAATACGTGATTTATTACAAAATTTACATATTTATCTTGTATAGGGGTATGTATGAAGCAGAGAGGGAGGATTAATGCCTTGAGCTGCCCACGATCATAACTTTGGACTTAAAAGTACTCACGTATCTCGAAGATGGCTGCTGCATTATCACCACAGGGCGAGTCCAGCCATGTGTCGGTACCGACAGGGTAGCACATGCAGTCGCCATTATCGCCAGGTGCACCAGGAGTCCACAGGGTAAAACCGCCCAGGTAGGACCCGTCACTCCAGGTGAATAGGGCCTCGACGTTCTGAAAACAGGGAGGAGTAACAACCAAAAGGCAGATTAATTGGATCATATAACTGTTACAGGTTGCAATATATGTAAAGTCTATGTATATCATGAATATACCGGGTTTAATGTGAAAAGCGTATGGAAAGCCGCACAACGGTTCCCTTTACGGCATACAATCACAAAACACTAACAGAAATCAAAGCTCACCCTGTCATCAAGTCCAAACCAGTAAGCAATCGAACTGGATACCAGAGTCCATATGAAGTCATGGGTACCCTGGTCCGGAATGATCGCCAGTCTATGAGTGCACAAAAGAATAAAGATTTGGTTATTGAAAAAAAAGCACGTGTCAGTGCAGTAGACAGTTGTTCTGTCCCAGGTCTGGTCTAAACAAGAAAGTGTTGTGAGTACACCAAAGGGTAAATACGCACTGTCATGTTAGCCTGGATGCGATCCGATTACTACCGGATACACTCGCTTCAGTGTAATTTCAATGTAACGTTACCACTCGCTTCAGGGTAGGGAGTGTAGGAGCCCCGGTAGAAATCAGATGGCACCCAGGCTACTATATATATATATATATATATATATATATATCATGTACGTACCTTCCAGTACCGTTCCCTTCGGCTGCGGCCTCTGCTTCACATTCCATATATGTCCCTGTAGTTGTGGAGGCCTTGAAACAGGAGAACGCATACGGCACGAATCCATCTGGACAGTCTCCAGGATCAACTACAGAAAGAACATAGCAGCCGTTAGATTACGATACAAAGTCTTCTTTGCAATTACTTGGGCCGACCGGCGATGAAATATAAACTGGCAACCTATTTACTATTCAGATTTTCTACCAGACATGGCGTAATATCACACATGACCTCTTCTGATTTGATATCTTATCAAAGCATTTGTGCTATACACAACAACAACAATCTTTATTGACAAAACAAAAGTACAGCGACTTTCGTAAGGTCTACTACATCTATACATACAAACATACATATTACATACATACATACATACATACATACATACATACATACATACATGCATGCAAATAAGTGCATATAAATGAGTTTGTGTACATAAAATCATATGGGATAGGGCAACATATTGAAATTTAACGTGTCGTATACTTATACATTGCTTATTCTAATGTCCCAATATCCTTTGATGTACATACTTATCTGTATAAGGATTATCACCTTCTAACATGTAATTGAATATATCAACAGATATAGATCAGTCAACTCACGGGAACAACTTGTTACTCCATCTCCAATGTAGCCGTCCTCACAGTGGCAGTTATACTCGTTCTCATAGGTGCCACAGTAGGCGTATTCGTGACAAGACAGGTCCGCGTAGGTTATCTCCCCGTTGGTACAGGTCCCGGTACTCAAGCAGTCAGCGACCCTGAAGACTGCGTTGTTCTGAAAAGAAAGGTAACTGTTTGAGTTTGAGTTGAAGAAATCCTACATAACAATACAATATTTCTTAAATACTTTTAAATACCTACCAAATATTAAGTGAGTTCTGCATGCAAGTCCGGTACTATAGAATAAACATTTAGAACTTTGATATCCTTTGATTTACCAATGAGCATAATGAAACTATTCATGGAGGTCAAATCAGTTTTCAGAAAGAATTCTCAGGCGGGGGGAAATATCAAATGAGATCCATGGTGTACGCACACCTGCCAATGTTAGCAAACCGACAATGTGGTCTGATACTTGGTAGATGCTTTCAAAAATGTTGCTTGAGATAAAACATAGACTTACCGGGTAGTAAAAGTTATCGCCATCTGTACAGCCACATTCGCTCTTGGCAACGCAGCTGCCCCCGCTCAGCACAAAGCCTTCGTTGCAGACACACGCTCCGCGACAACGTCCGCATTGTTGTGGTTCCGAGTCGGCACATGTGCTCTGACATATCGGTGCGCATGTCACGAACTGGCTGTTGGCAGGGCAGTCACGAGCTTGGGGAAGTACAATCAAAGCGTGTCAGAAATCAAGTTGGCTCTATTTCAATGGTAATCATTAAAAGTGTCATAAAGAACAAATGTATCTAGGATCTATATCTAGAATCTCCCTTTGAACTCGCGCTATTTACAGCACAAATGTTGTAACGTTAGTCAATGATTTCCCTTATAAACGTATGTCATACTTTTCCATTTCGAAGTCCCAGACATATCTTACTTCAATGTTTTTAATATCGTTACACGTTGCATTGCTGTGGTGTCGTTGTTTGCGCATGGGTAATTACTAAACAGTTACATAGCTTATAGATACTTTCTAAAGAAAAAATGCTTTTGAAAATTAAAGCAGTCCTGGGGGTGTCGCGCAGCTAAAGCAGAGGTGTGTAAACTTGTCCTTGTCGGCCACGGTAGTGACGAACCAAGCTGAAACCTCGATCTCTTTCACTATGCCGCCGCGTGCTTTGCGCTCGGCCGAAATAATTGCAATACTTACGACAATTTGCAGGGGTTGCCCAGTCCACGGCCACCCAGCCCACAGAAGAACACATGGCGGCGAAGGTTTGAACGCTGGAACATCTCTGATCGTCGTCGCCACTCGTGACGCACTGGTCCAACAAGCAAGCTTCATAAACTGTGTTCGCGAAGAGTGCTTGCAGGTACGGACCGAAGGGCCCTGCAGTGTTAGTTATTATGCTGCATGAGCTGGCAAATGGACTGGTGTCACATCCATCCCATGGGTACACATTGGGGGTTCCACTTGGGCATCTGGGCAACAGGAAGGAAAAAACAGGAAACTGAACAAACAGCACCACCTTGATATTTCAAATTTGTTCAATAAAAGAAAGACTCTTTAAGAGAGACGTCTCACATTGGGGATCTTGGTTTGTAATTAGGTTTGCAGTAAGGGTGTCTGTTACCTTCCAGAAACCATGTCTTTACTTCTAAACCAGTGAAAATACTTCGTAAAAGTCGGGGTCTTTCTGCATTTTTATTACTCATGACAATATAATGAAGCATTTTACAAACTTCATTGACATATAGAAGGCTATGTTGTCCATAACTTAGACGTTAAGGATAACTTAGAAGCAAGAAAGCAATTTAAGAATTAGATAATGTCAGCAAATAAGATATTGAAGGAAATGAAACACAGTCGCACCCTGGTGAACGCCAGCTGTCCCCGAAAACCGCCGCATTGCCAGCATCAGTCCCGTCAGGCTTCTCCAGATCGCCGTTATTGTCTCCGCTGAAGTCGCCACACATACCTTCCACAGCGTTACCATAATCTGAACTCAGCTCCACGTGTACAGCGCTATCGGAGCAAACAAACGATGTGATAAAGTATCTAATCGATGGGATTAAGAGTTACATGACACCCCCAGTCAACTAGGCCTCGCTGCGACAGAGGCCTATGCGAATTTCATATAAGGAGACAACCCTTACTGTGTGCAAATAGGTAAATATATCAAAGAATGTTTAGATCTTAAAACTAGTAGTGTAATTGATACGTTTAACTCGACGTGTTGAAGTATTCATATACTTGTACTTAGGTTAATCATTTTAAATTTTTTTTGTATACCATTTTTGTTGTTTGCATGTATAGTTTTAGAAGACCTTACGAAAGGCGCTGTACTTTTGTCGTGTCAATAAACATTTCTGTGTACAGTATATAAAAATATAGCCAATTGTTTGCTCTCTATATGATTTGTTGTCTTTTCAGTAATGATTTTACATTTTGATTGATGTTCCAATTCTGAAGTCAAGGGTTACAGACATCCAATTTACGTCACAATGAGGTCGCAGTGCGATCGCCTTCTAGTGAAATGTCGACTGTCATGTCTATAATGCGATGAACTCCAAACGGAACCTTTGCTTCAGAATTGCCGACTGTACGTCGATCCTGTTACCACTAGACTACTAAGTAAGGACGTGAGCACACATGGACACCTACCGGTCACCGTCATACTCCACAAGCAGACCAAAGTTGGTGGTTATACTGACGAAGTATCCCGACCTTCTCACCGCCATTTGCCTTCCAACATAGAATGGAAGGAACCTTGGTACACCATTCAACTGTATGGTCAATAAGCAAAAAAACAGGGTATCACTGTTCATATCACACATTGTAAGTACTCAAGGTAACTGTTACTAAAAGCAGCTGGATAGATTTTAGGAAACGGTCAGACGTTTCGCATGTAGCATCCATCAAGGGTTACCACCCTTCTCCAGTGCCTGGACGAGATTACTGGTTCACCAGGTTTAAAGCAAAATGATTAATATGATATGATATGATATGAAACTAAAGTGAAAACACATTTTAGATAGTCGTATAAGAAACAAAGATAGATAAGACAAAGTCAACGCAAAGTTGATGTGTATGAGTCAATTAGCTCCTGTAGTTTGCGTACAGGAGCTAATGTTGGCGCGGGAAGGGGGGGATTGCTTCAAGTTTGCCCACGTTCCTCTCGTCCGTCATTCCAAACTCAGCATTTCAGTTCACAATTTGAAAGGGCATAGCCAGTTTATCATTGACCAAGAACTCTTGCGTTCTTTCTCTGCTTACACTACCATATGCATATATGGTGGCTCCTCTCTTACCTCTACAACGCCATTTCTGCGGAGGGTGACGATGTTTTCACCGACGGCCAGGGAAACCCAGCTCAGGTAGGGCACGTCCGTGAACCCGTCCCGGTACTCGTTCCCTGATGTCACCGTGAATTGGGTGAGCCTTCCCGAGTCTCCTCTGTAACGAGCCAGGATGTAGCTACAGGAGCCCAGGAAGTCCACTCTGCTTCCGTCAAACTGGAAGTAGTGGGAGCCGGTCACAACCCAGCAGTTTCCAGATGCTAGGAAGGGCAAGAGTTGAAAACAGTGTTAAACAATAGCAATCTACTCTTAATGTGCTGATTCACACGCTTGATTCCATGACTATAACAATTTCTGCACAGCATTTTGTATTCATTTCCTTTTCATCTTTAGTAAGAACTTTGATTCACGTTGTTGTTTTACCCTATTATTGAGATAAAAAAGAAAAGTGATGTGACGTTGATAAGTATTGTAAGTTTTGCTGCCTCGAAAAAATATCATCAAGGAGGTTAAAATAATCCATTAGTCTTTATATCTAAATCACATTTTTGTTCTGGATGATTGCGAAGTCCTGTTAATGTGAATATAGACAATCAACAATATAAACGTCTTTAAAGAACTGCCAAATACATGTAGTAACTACAATATAAGCATTCTGTAACAATTGCGACTTCATTGAGGAAAGATAGATAACTGCACTAATAGCTATAGAAACAGACTTTTACTGTTGTGCTCTGTTCTGATGACCATGGATGCTTGATTAACACGTCAGATTCAAGTACGATGATAACAGCTCTGAGAGTTGACTCCAAGCTTTATTGTTTACTCTGGAAGCATGCCAGGCGGATTGATCTATGTGGCCTTTCGGTGCTTAGTGTAAAGTAGTCCGGGCAAGAACCCCTACCTGAGAAATATTGCCTGATGGTTATGTAACATGAACATAAAACACTTACCTTTGCAGCCTTCGCCCATACATCCAGGTATGCACTCACACGTGTAGCCGTTAGGATGGTTGATACAGCGGGAGTTCGGACCGCATGGGTTGGAATTACACTCATTTATATCTGTCATCATGAAAAAGATACGTGTGAGAATGTTTGCTCAAATTGCATAAGCACCAACGTACTGTCTCTTACGAAAAGCAGTTCATCATATTTCGACAAAAACGTACATATTCTCTTAATAATCAATGCCATTATGTGTGTCTCTAAAGTTTAGAGACACACATAATGGCATTGATTATTAAGAGAATATGTACGTTTTTGTCGAAATATGATGATTTATTGGAGGCTAAAGACAGACTCCTTGATAAGAGAAAATAATGTTCAGTAAGCGCGAGTTATAAATGCATGATAAACACATTTGTAGATAATCAAAATGCCGTTGTTGATAATAAGTCTTATACCAGAACAAACATGAAACAGCGCTGTCAAGGAAAATACGGAGAAAGAGAAGCATCTGATCGCGCAGTGTGGTTTATCTGGACTATAAAGGAAGAAAGGACCAGTTCTTGACCTTAACGCATCCGCAACAAGCATGTCATGTGTACTTACCCATCTCAGCACAGAACGGTCGCCCACCAGTACAATCATCATCTTCCCAGAAACCTTACAGGGAAACATAACAGACTTCTTGACAAACGTATCAATCAACTGATTGAATCAAAATGATTCAGCACAACATGGATGTTGATGTATAATTAAACAACAAACTAGAAATATCAGCCAATGGCATGTAGTTTCAATTATCAAATCCATAATGCATATGGGGACAGATAGAGTTATTATGTTGATAATACAACCACTGATTTTCTTTTCATACAAGTGTAAACCGGTAAATGCAATGCATGATAAAGATCAATCACCTTGCGGACTAAACACGGCACAGTCTCCACCATTGTTGGGATCTCCAGGCTGCCAGTTGAACCAGTAGATGTAGTACCACCAGTAGTACCGGTACCACCTGTACCACCACCTCCAATACCAGTACCCGTTCTGTAACACAAACAAAAGTACCATGACCTCATCGTACTATCATTGTCTAGTTGCTAATTACTTCACATTGAAGTCATATTTGATTTATATAGACCATGCCTTCAAAACATGGATAAAAGTACTTTACTTACCCGTCTATAAGCTCCGATTCTGTAGCCATTTCCAACCATGTTGTAGACGTAGTCGTTCTCCTCCTGGCTGTTGATCATTACGAGGCTGGAGTACTGGCCCTCAGCAGAGTTCAGGAACGTCCATGTTGCATCCCACGAATACGAGAAGGAGAAGGCATAGTAGCAGCTGCCTCCCCACAAGTGCCAACCTTCTGGGCAGGAGAAGTCTAGAAAAGGAGGGGGAAATGTTGAACTTATAATAGGGGCACAATGTTGAGGTATACATTAGATTTGATAATTGATTTGGACTTTGTCTTGCAAAAACAGACGAAGCTCATGTATTTGATCTATGTGACTTAATACGAGTAGCAGGTTATCTAAGACAGGACAGTGTCTCCAAAAAGTTGTCTGAAATGTATATATTTTTGGTAACTCTGGCACAATATGAATCAAAGTGCATAGTACGTAACATCAAACACATTATAAAAGAAACCTTGACATCACTATAAAAGATACGAAGTATACTTAAAGTACATCTCTACTCACAGCGCTCGACGACGCAGTACATGGACCCTCCTCCTACACGCCACCACCAGGCACCGTTGTCGAAGTAGTAGAAGACACAGTTGTTGTCCCGATCCCAGGCGCCCGGGTAGCCTGACCCCCACGCGTCGTAGTTCCTGAGGTAGCTGCCGTCTGACCAATAGAAGGCTAGCTCCAAAACCCTGTCACTCAAACCGATGTAGTAGGTTGCAGTTGTACTTACGGCGCTCAGCAGACCAGAAACAAAAGTATGCGTTGCCTCGTCCCTAGAACGTACGAGAACAATAATCTTGAGTTTGCAGAAACTTATAACAGTTAAACCCCACCCCTCGCATTTTACCCCACCTGGCGGTAAAAAATGGGATGGTCCTGGACAACATATACATCTGCTTCACCAAACATCATACCTGTGTTAGAGAACAGAAACTCAGCTTATGATTAGTCGTCGATGATGAACTTTGTCTCCTGTCTCTGCTTATGGCCACATAGAATAAAGATGTTTCATTTATTTATTTATTTATTTGACCTTCACCACATACCAGATATATCATCACAATCCATCCAGAGATTCTTAAGTTATGCTAACCACAAAATGCGGAAACAAGCAAACCTGAGACACACACAAAATATCAGCAACACTTAAAACAAACAAACAAACATCTGACAGCTTACCGTATGATGGCCAGTCTGGCATCCATGCCCGCTGCTGACGGCCCGGCCTCATCACAGGTGACTGCGGTCTCCACCACCTTGTAACACGACAGTCCGAACTCCGTCCATCCGGCCTGGCAACGTCCTGGTGCTGTAAAGAGCAATGGGCATGGACTATTCAATTCCACATGCTTGCAAAAGTCGCAAATCAATCAAAACCTGCTATGATGCACGTATATCTAGTACAGATGTCGACAATGTCTCTACGTATGAAAAGTCTTCGTTTCTTTCTATACTTACGTTTAAGGACTTGTCTCTCTTCCCCTTACAAACGTGTGGTAAAGACAGAACAAAAATGCACGGGCTTTCCACATGAACAAGCAACATTGCCACATTCCTTTAACCAGAGATAGATAGCGATTTCGAAGCTGTGTGATAATTTCAACAATCATCTCATCAACTTCACACCAACAACTCCATCTACAACAATGTCATACAACCCCGATTCTGAGAAAGACTATTAACTAAGAGAATGTGAAATACTGCAAATTACTTTCATATGCCCCCAATGGCTACTGCATAATAGTTAAAACTTACGTCTGCATTCGATCCCGTCGCCTACAAAGCCGTCGTTGCAGTGGCAGCCGAAGATTTCTTCCTGCACGCCACAGAAGGCGTCGGCGTGGCAGCTTACCGCCTCGCAGGTTAGACTGTTCTTGGCGTTACAGGTACACTGCTCTGCACAATTTGCCGTGACCCAGGAGGATCCCACCTGCAGAAGTTAAAGGATAAGATAATTTGATTATACCGAGTTGAATTGCACTCATAGTACCAGAATATAGGGATTTTATTTTATAATTGTCGGCAATTACATCACAGTACGATACGTACACAAATGCTCATATATCATAACGCATACGCAAACCATATGTTGGGCAGCACAATATGTTAATAACTATCCACATCGACTATCTTATTCATTGATGGACATAACGTTGCAATCAGTGTGAGAAAAGGCGACATCATCTGTAGTGTCAACATATACATACTTTTGATTTTATTAGTACAGTGTCAGTCCCGTGATATCATTATATACACATTTTACGTTTAACGATACTTACTTGGTAGTAGAAGCCATTGTGGACGCACCCACAGTCAAATATCGAGACGCAGGTATCGCCAGACAGCACGTAGCCTTCGTCACAGAAGCACCCCTCCAAACACGGCTGGGCGCATGCGTCAGGTGCGCCGGTGTCGGTACAGGTAGCCGGGCAGGCCGTCCCGCATTCTTGGTAATGCGAGTTGACGGGGCAGTTGGATGCTGCGAAATAAAATGTAAAGGAGCTTTTTTTTCTGTCAGTTACACGTATTTGTACTTGTCAATGCTTGGTTCTTTAATGTATATTGGGAAAAGGGCGATTCAGAAACTAGTAGACGGTGCCCCTTGTTAAACTATAGGAAGATTGTAACAACAGAGTGCTAATTTATTGTCTCTTCTATAAACTTTCAATTAACGCGTATTAGCGAAAATTCGGACATTTTGTGTTTGAAATTACAGGTCAACACAGAATTATTTCTATCAACACAGAATGACTTTCAAGCTAACACGTAGTAAGATTTGCAGATGTCATAAACTACGTTTAAGTCACACGTCTAACCAACGGCCACCTAAGTCATACAGACGTGGCGATGTTTTACAGCTTAGCATGCGATCGAAGTTGTAACAATATCCGCTACAAGAAAGGCGCACCACAGTCGTTATGATTGTTATCGTATTTGATGATGCAACCAAACAATACTTACGGCAGAACTCAACAGTTCTCCAAGTCGCTATGGTTATTCCTGCCAGTTGGACCTCTAGAGCAAAAAAGGCAGCCGCTTCACAAACCTGAAAAAAAGGGGATTACATTGTTTGTTTGTTATTTGTTTGTTTGTTTGTTAAAGTTAATAAATAAAACCTGTAACACTTCAAATATGGATCCGTTTTTATTGTGGAGGGATGGCAAAAAATAGCCAATCATATTACCGTGAGCAGAATTCAGGGGTATGGCTTTAGAGTTCTATATAACACTTTAGTTTAGTGACTAATCAATGTTTCACAGCTGTCATGTGTTCTTGCATTTTAAGAAGGTAGTGATGGGTACGAGTCTCAAAGCTTGGAGGCCACTTTCATTAATATGTCTCTGTCAGCACCGTCCGGGAGCATGTTCTAATTACTGACTGATGCATGTATGATTTAAGCTAACAGGTTTACTCTATTTGGTATTTTCGGTCTGAAGGCCCCTTACCTCATCTGGGCTTCCATCCGTTGCGCACGTATCGTAAACGCAGTCGTCAAATATGGCAGTTGGTGACAGTGTGCCATGACCTGCAGCAAACGGACCTAAGGCGTCTCTGATGAGCTCGCAGAGAGCTTCCATCGCCGGGAGGTCACAACCATTGGTCGGGTCGACCGGAGTTGTTGTCGTGCCACAGCTGAAAGAATGGTAACTGACATCAATCGAGCTGAATTGTTTATATTCTTTTAAAGTTCCTTGAGGAAATGTACCATGTGGAAATAATGTAAGTAGTGAGGACACAAGACAATTTCGTAAAAGGAACAACTTCAGCTGCAAGAGAGCGGATCTTTACGAAGCGTTAAGTTTTGCTTGGAACCTATCTGAAAGTAGATGGGTCATTAACATATCTATGCAGAGCTTTGGTATAAAACCTTGTTCGAGCGCTCAAGGATCGCAACGAGCGCTATACGAGGATTGAATGATCTCAAATGTAGTTCAAACAAATTTCATTCTTAAACTGGTAAATCTTGAATTTCTCGGAATTTTGTGGTCAACTGATACCTTTGTTCATGGGTAATACAAATGGACAAATAAGTACATGCTTTCATTCAGATAAAATCCCCTCCAAGTTTTATTGTCAGTAGTTCAAAAAGTATGTCGAAATTCTGTGATTTGTGTTCCTATTTTAACGTAGCATGATAAAAGATATTTATTGCAAACAGGTTACATGACAGACAACACAGAAAAAAAACATATTTGAACATAAGTTGAACATTTTTGTCGCGCTGAGAGCGCGCAAGGGTCACCGTAGAGATTCCACTTGAGCATGTTTTCCAGGAGTTCGGCGTTCTCACGGCGCTCTGGCCAACTTAAGGTCGCCGTGAGAGCGCAGCGAGAGCGCCGTCCAAGTGGAATGGGGGATAACGAGCTGAAACGTCTGACTGTTTCAACATCTTATCCAGTTGATCTTGTAACTGTTTTGGGCGTATCTTATTACCTGGATGTCTAACCTTACATCAACGTAATCTGAAAGTACCTTAGCCAATAACCGAATGTTATGTACTCAAAAATACTCCACCTACCTAAGTGGTGAGATCCAGCTATCCCCGTACTCAGGTGTATTAGCTGCCGCAGTGCCATCAGGCTTCAGGTTGTCATCGTTAGCATCGCTGTTCCAGTTTCCACAGATGCCTCTGGTTGTCCCACGGTAGGGGCCAGGGACGTTCAGCTGTCAAATGCATCAACGGCTTTAGCGTGCATAGCATATCTATCTCCATGGAAATGGAGATATAGTTTTGGGTGTATCTGTGTGTGTCTGTTTGTGTTTCCGGATTATTGTAGTCGGCATAACTCAGGAACCTCTGGATGGGTTATGATGATATTTGGTATGTGGGTAGGTGTTGACGAAACTCAAGGTCGATTTGCATTAATTATGTAAATGAATTAGAAATTTGCATAATCAATGCAAAAGCGCCATAATTAATCTAAGTGGTAAATGACTGAACTGCCAATATGGCGATATGTTAATTAGAGGTGTACATGACCAAGCATATATTTTGTTAATGTGGAGTCATTTGCATAACCAGACTACTTCATGGAGATATGAGGTCTCCTAAGTCTTGTTCTAAAAGGTGATGACCTATTCTTTTCATATGGATGCTATACTGTTTGCGTATGTTAAAGAAGAGGGGTACCAAAATCCTATATAATGTATACAAGAGAGACCTGTGACACTTACTCTTACACCGCTTTTTCCAGAGACTGTCACAGTCAGTCCAAAAGAGGTCCTTATCACAACGCCTCGCCCAAACTTCCTCACGCTCAGTCCATGCGGAAGAGTGCAGCCAAGATTAATTCTATGCCCATTCCACTGTGAAAAGAGAATGTTACCGTATTTTTTTTAAATCCAGGACACCCCTGAGAGACAATTGCAGATATCACAAAATGTATGTAGCAATTTTACAGACACATTTCCAAACGGACGAAACGTCATTTGGTTTTGTAAGACTAAAAAACCACTTCCATTTTCCCAAGTATGTGTCGTTTGTTATGCTTAACACGTCTCAAAAGCACTAAGTCTTTATTGTAAAAGAAATTGTAGTTTCTTTTAAGAAGATTCGATATATAACTACATCAATAGTTCGAATGTGGGTATTCAATTATTCAATGTAATTGTAATGTATTACTGACTGTCCTATACATGGCATATTGGATAATGTACACGAAATACAATTGACGTTTTTATTTGCTATTCTTACTCATCCATCTATCAAATCAGATCAATCGGTATTTCCTTGAAAACAAAAGAGAGAGAATGTCAGAATACGTTTTACTGTTCACAACTTAAGGGCACAATAATTCATGTTGATCACAACAACATACACTTACCAGAATGACCTTGTTGGACAGTATGACATCTATCCTTATTCCATAGATGAGAAGGGACACCTTCCATACATACGACACATGGGTTCTACCATATCTAAAGAAGAAAAACATAATCAACAATACTGCCGATTCTCAAGTACACATTGATGTAAGTAGGTACACATTGATGATTATATACATTATGCATTTTGTATCTGAGCCTATTTTTTCATTTCAAGCACATTTTGTTGAATTTCAATATAACTTATTTCTGACCTGTGTTCCAATGAGATGTAGACCGAGAGGGCTGGTAAGTTCCCGGATCCATCCGTCGCGAACAGGATGTACTCGCAGATACCTTGGTAGTCGTGCTTTCGGTCATCGAAGGTGTAACAATGGGTGTCACCGTTGCACTTACATACACCCTCAGCTGTTCAAATAGACAACAGAAAACATCGTTATGTTATCGTATATTTCGTTTGTACGGGTAGTGTAATGAATGTAACCACCAGAAACCCGGTTAGGAACTTTGCTTGGTGCATGATCATGTCAATAATATAAGACGTACGATTCTTTTATCAGGATAACGCTAAGGAACACAACGAAATAAAGAAAGAAAGTTTGGGGTGCCCGTACCGTGTATTTCAGGTAGCCATCACAGAAAAGAAAGAGAGAGTCGGGAGAGAGAGGGGGCAGCGAGAGAGAGAAAGAGAGAAAGGGAAAGAAACAACGAATCATACCTCCTTCGCATGTGCGGCCGTCACCAGTGTATCCTGCTCTACACTCGCAGTTGTAGGACCCATGCGTGTTGATACAGTCTGCGTTTGCGTCACAGTCATCGAGGTTTTCTGCACATTCGTCGACATCTCCCTCTTCTGAGGCCAAGTCTTCGTCGATCAGCCCGTCGCCGTCATCGTCTACCCCATTCCGTAACTCCTCGTCGACCCTCGTGTCACAGTCATTGTCAACTCCGTCTCCGGAGGCAGTTTCCGTAGCTGTACAAGGTCCCTGTACGCAGATATGGTAATATTTTACGCCGTTTAATTTCAAAACACACTAATGTGAAGAATTATTATCAAGCCGTGGTGGATGGGAAACTACAGTGTAGTCATGGTGCCCCGACGATCCAAAAAGAGGTCAAGGGATAGGTGAGGTGAGGTGAGGATGGGATATTGTTGATATAATAAGGGAGTGTGCGAAAGCGAGGTCACATTCTTCGTAGGACGTCGTACGATTTTGATGTCATTCAAAATTGGCTCTGACAGAAACAACCGCCGATAAGGAGCTAAGATATCATTTTTAGTGCACGACACGTCACTGTATGTTAAGAATGCCCTCATTTTGCGATCAAAAGGAACATAAAATGGCATTGTGGGTATGGGAAGGACGCAGTCTTCCAACTTGTTTCTGGCGTCTCGATACTGAGAGGTTTAACTGACAAAAAGCGAGCAAAAAGAACCAACTCTGTAACATACCGCGAGATCGTTAAATCGACTCCCTCCAATAGTTGCAAAAGATTCGTAAGGCGTGTGGCCGTATAGGTACACAGAGAAGACGCTGATCGGGCTGGTGTGTCGGATGTTGTGGGTTCCTTGGCTTATTTGAACTGCTGCTGCAGAGTAGGAGGAGCCTGGAATCTCTACCCAAGTTGCGCTCAGTGCAGCGCCATCCATCCTTATGCCATCACGTTCACTGGTCTTAATCACCACACCTTTAAAAGAAAGAAACACGTCACATGTCGCACGATCGATCAATTGAGCAGACGTGATTGTCTTTATCACAGGAAAATAGATTCGTATTGACTGTTGATATAATCAATACCCGTAGATACACATGGGGACATTGACTCTGAGGAATCTAATTAATTAAAAAGGAGGGAAATATGGAATTGATAGATGGACTGCACTGTTACCTATATAAGAGGTGTAAGTGTTGGTCGGGGAGTCCACTGTGGCCAGGACGTATCGTGAATTGAACTGTTCCACAGGAGAAATCAGCATCATAAACGGGTCAGTTTGTACCCCGTCCGCAGCTTGGCCTGGAAAACAAAAGACCCTTCGGTTAGTTATATCATTCACAAATTATGTCTTTCAGGGAGTGAGATACCGGACAGCAACTATTGTATTGTGCAGTAGAAATCAGTCTAGCTCATGATTATGTATCGCCCATACTATATGTACGCCTTCAAATTGGGAGAGATTCATTTCTGACTGGTTTTCAATTCAATTCTTTATTCAAATACCAACATTGCAGACATACAACAAACTTAAGCCTGGATGGCGTTGATATTTGCAATGGTCATTACATGGTCTTACTTTACTATACGTTATTTTGGAATGCTCCATTTTTGCATTAGAACAGTCGCTTTTTGTATGGGGAGGGAAATTGGCGATACATGCTGTATTTCCTCGTGCAAATGCTGCCTTTCTAGTCTCGTTCGAATTCGTGGACAGGTACACATGTACAGTACATCATTACATGCATCTCTATTGACACAACAAAAGTACAGCAACTTTCGTAAAGTCTTCTACAACTATATAACGGGGGGCGCCCTGACAGCGCACGCGCCCTAACATCCAACAACAGTATGTTGGGCTCAACATAGATATTGTGCATGCCTGAAAGTGCGACGACATTTCAAACCTGTAGACATTGGTAAAAGAAAGTATCGGAACTAACGTTATCATTCAGTGATAACCTTATGATAACTTTAGAAGTGACGGAGATAACGATCGTTAATTTTTAGTCATCTTTAATGAATCCAACGCACCTTTATTGTACTGCACTACCATGATTGGTTCAGAAGCAGAGATGGCCA
Organism: Branchiostoma lanceolatum; assembly: GCA_035149815.1. NCBI lineage: Eukaryota > Metazoa > Chordata > Leptocardii > Amphioxiformes > Branchiostomatidae > Branchiostoma > Branchiostoma lanceolatum. The sequence goes on along the minus strand of CM068868.1, from coordinate 10,209,068 downwards.
GATACTCATTAGAAGATAGGTCGATGTCAAAAAACCGTCCATCGTTCACCGTTCGTGAGTTTTGTCCAACAATGTCGACCTGCAAACGGACAAAGACAGTAAGTGTAAAAGGTACAGTATATACTCGTGATTATCTAGGTATAGTAGGTATAGCTTTTAGATACATTTAGAGTGAAAACGTAGGAAAGTATCTTCAACAATTTGTATGTATAATTTGTTAATATGCCTTCCAGGGCCCCACTGAAAAAAATACAGAAAAAACAGAAAGAGAACAATGAGTTACCCACAGTAAGTACTATCTGGCGCTGAAAGATCCATTTTTTCAAAAAAGAAAACTTCTTTTCTACACTTTTCGAAAGTCTTATGCCCCCCTCTCACTGGGCCCTCGGCACGCTGCGGCCGATCGAATTGACAAAACACTCAACGAATTTCATCGACAAAAAACGAATCTTTTTTAGCTTTGTGTGTTTTGTTGTCTATTTGGTCATGATTTCAATGATATTCCCATTATAAAGTCAAGGGTAACACAAATCCAGTTTAGGACGCAGTGCTCAACGCCACCAGCGTGCCGCGGGTCAATGAGAGGGGGGATTTACTTACTTGAGTTCCGTGTACAGAGCCGACAACCCTGATGATATCGCCCCCAGTTCTTCCTGCGATGGGCGTGACGAAGAATGTCTTCCCCCAAGTGTCCACTGATGGGATCTGCTCCACAATGTGATCGCACCAGCCTATTCCAGTCGGGATGTTGGCGCACCTGTGCCCGCTGAACGCGGCTACAGGCTTGTTGGAGGTGATCTTGGATCCAGTCAAATCTCCGTGGTTACTCAGAAACTGAACTGCGTCAAACCTGTTGTAAACACAAAAAGAAGTTAACTTCTTCATGATTGTGTAATTGGGATTTGAACTTGTTTTTAATGCAGTGGTGAAATTTGTAAAACAAGGCGCCAACTCAGCCTTTGGCTGCAAGATCCTTGTTTTTGTTAACAATAAACACCATTTGATTGATTGATTGACTGTTCATTTCAGTTTTTAGATAGTAGCCAAACTGGAATAATTTTGTGAGCTTGAACAATAAAAGTAGGATTCAAACCGCCTCAAGCCGTCGTGTTCCCAGGTGGTTTGCGACAGATTGGAAATGAGCCGATGTACAAGCTACATGTAGTACGTCATCACAACAACCGTAGCGGTAGAAATAGCATTACCATGCCTTTTTTCAACGAGCTGGATATTATCCGTTGCGATTATTTCATGTAAAACGCAAAGTTTGCATCATGAACACAAAATCATGAAGTCGGATTCAAGTCGACCCGGCTACTAAGTCAAATTAAACCGACTTGATATTTGCATTAAGAACGGGGCCAAAGAGTTGGGTTGTCGCTGCGTGAAATCAACTTGGGAATACTTGCTCCCAATTCAATTGAATTCAGTTTATTAAAATCAACATTCCAGCATGAAGTACGCAGATTTTTACACAATTGTGCTGTACACGAGCAACATCCACAATTAAACAAAACAAAACACATAACAGCGACGACCGTATCCATACAAAGCTAAAGCAAACGTCACAAAAACGTCTTCATAAGTAACAGTATCAGACTGTGTTCCTGGGTTGACTGGCCTGGTGGAGGAACGAGTTTTTAAGTCTTTGTGTACGGACTGCTGGCACTGTGATGGCCGTGCCATTTCTCAAAGTTCGCCCTAGCCGAAGGAACCATTACCACTCACCGTAGCTCATCTTGTAAAGATTCAAGTCATGTTGTTACATTTACACGATATTAAGGCCCGTGATTTATCTCTAAATTGTCTGACGTGGTGATCAGAGACGTATTAGAATGCTTTGACAATACAGACGTCATTTTCGTGGATCTATGACATGCATATTTATGGGATCAAGTATGGACAGAAGGGTTATCAAAAATCCATGCTTTCTAGTAGATATCTTACACTAGTTAGAATCACACAATGAACCATACATAAGCACACCTGTTCAAGGTGACGGTAACGGGACTGGCACCCCTGAATTGGCCCATTGTCCGCATGGGGGCTGTAGGCTCCACAGTCACCTCAGTACCATCCTCGATGGCCACGACGCCGATCTCTGCAGGAATGGTCCTTGTTCCCTGGAATTGATCAATATACGTGTAAGACTTAAGGGTACAGATTAACTAAGAATGGCGTCTTATGCAGACTATAGACTGGAAGCAGGTCACCGGGTGTACCATACCAGAGAAAGATGGTTTACAAGGCTCTCAAACAGATATCTACATGTACATGTAATGCACTGGTAAAGTGATGCTTTGAAATTACTTGACTTATGCTTAATCTGCTGTTGATTGTTTTTCAATTCTTTCGCTTAGTATGAATGCATTCTTGTTCGTTTACCACACTCGACTATATTTTTACCTTAGCTAAGAAGGTTATGTTTTGGGTAGCGTTTGTATGTATGTGTGTATGTATGTATGTATGTATGTATGTACGTATGTAGAAAAGCAGCATAAGTGGAAAAGGCCTTGATGGATTGTCTTGATATTTGGTATGTTATGAAAATCAGTATCTAATTCGCATAGTTAATGAGGAAAGTTTATACATGCACTGCATTTCATGATAGGACTCTCAAGCATGTCACATATGTAACTGAGGACGAGAGAAATATTCACAGATGAAGACCTCATTTGCATAATTATTGAGAAAAAACTATAATTCAAGATGGGGTTCAGGAATCATTATGATATTTGGTATGTAGATAGCTTAAGTGATGCTTTGTATAATCAGATTATAATTATCCAAATCAGATTCTGATTAGCATAATTTATGAGGAAATTTCAAAAACCCACTGTGTCCCATGATTGGACTATTCAAATATGTGACATTTGTAACTGAGGAAGAGAGGAATGTTGATAGATAGAAAATATGCAAATGAATTTGCATAGTGAAGGAGAAACTACTATAATTCCACAGTGGCAAATGACAGCAGTTTCATACTTGTGGCATTGGATGTTATGTGAATGTGAACATCGTTCAATATAAATTATGCTAATGTGACCTCATTTAATTGAGGATAAATGCTAGAATAGCCATACTTTGGACTTCTGTTTTTTGGGTGGAGAAGATGATCACCTGATATGATTTATAATCAAAGAGAAACACTCATAATATGTCAGTCATAAATTTAAGGTTAAGATCATTTAGTGAAGGTATGAGGTCGTGGAACTTTAGTTTCATTTTCAAAGCTTATCTCACGTATTTTGTCAAGGGCAGTTTCATCTTATGACTGCAAGAGGTTGATACAAACTGGCGATATTGTACCAGGTAAAGTTGAGAGTGACCTGTTCGCCACCCTACAACCTCTCACAAAGGCGTAATGTAGCATGTCTAGCGTTACTCTATCGCTATTTCCACGGCAAATGCTCCGCGGAACTTCACTCGCTTGTGCCGCCACTCCGAACTGTCTCAGCAAGGACACGTTTTGCCACTTCCACGGAAGCAAATCACCCTTTCTTCTTCCATACTCCACCTCTTAGAAGGAAATTCCACGCTAAAAGCTTCTTTCCAAGAACTACATAGCTATGGAACAAGCTTCCCCGTGACTGTTTCCCTGACGGGTACAACCTTAAACTTTTCAAGTCAAAGGTAAACAAACATCTGTCATCACAGTTCAATACAGTAACCCAAAACACGTGTCTGAGTGGCTCTTATGAGCCTTGTTTTGTGGTGAAATTGAAATAAATAAAAAAGTACGTACCTCCCACGTCACCACATAGTGCAGCGTACCCAGGACATCTTCAGGAAGACCGAGGAAGCCATCTGTAGTGTAGTCTTCTTTGTTCACCTATATGCAATATATAGTAACTTAATTGCAAGTTCATGCCCGAAGGCTAATTGCGGACAAACAAATACATGGGTATACATGGGAATCGACATAGTTATCTAGTCTACTGTGAAAGTTCTATGTTAACTAAGGTTGACTATGGTTGGGTTTGACTTCTTTTTTGAAGGCAGTGGAAAATGATAAGACCCACGTTTTGTATCGTTAGTGGGTTGGTTGATTTTAGTAGTAAGATTGATTTTTGTAATTTAGTCAAATGGTGAAAGCTAGGGGAATTAACGGAAGCTGTTTTATATAATTCGTTTCTTTCGGCGTCATATATAAACGCCGATCTATCAAATTCAAAGATTTTGCATGATGCATAAGAATACCACCGGGAATATGATTTATTTACAATTCGCAATGCTGTAGGTTATATATCATTTAGGAAGATATCTTTCCTTTCATATTTGCCGTTATTGTATGGTGATTGATGATTTCAAACTACGACATCATGGTTAAGTTGCAATGACGAAAGGTCATACGTAGGATGGAAATTACTTTATTCATTTGATTTTTACATAATCTTTCTCTTTTTCTTTATCATTCTCTCAATTTATTTTATTTTATTGGACTAAATATGTACTAAACAACAAACACGTCAACTTACAACGTAGACTACAATATCGACGTCAGATGTAATCTCGACTCCACGATTACTGATAGGTCCTTCTGTCAACTTCACGGATGCTGGAACCGGAACCAACTGGATGTTGTTGGGTTGAATCGTCACTGTAGAATGGACATTTACCAATAACCACATAAATGAATAAGTTCATACACCAGGGGGTCCAAAACCGACATTGACCATCACATGTCCTACACGACAACACCTACCCACGTATCAAATACCATCACAATCCGTCCGGAGGTTCTAAAGTTATAACTCCTAGGCCTGAAACACACACATACAAACAACCGGACGCAAAGCAGTACCTCCACTACTCATAGAGGATCATAGAGGTGATGATGAATTAAGATCTTTTGGTGCTACGTTAATTTCCTTTACTACATTTCGAGTTTGCAAAATGGGAAGCCGGCTCTAGAAGCTGGTTATATCTCCTTCGTTGATATCTTGTCGAAACTGAAAAGCAAACAAACTTGCTTGCTCCAGTTTCTGATGCTAACTTTTGCTTTATTTCTAATCAGAAAAAAAGGGTCTTGCCGGGTAGTTCACGGGCTGCTTTTTGGTACTTTCGGGCGTACCGCCTACGGCTATCTTTGGGCCCGGTCGGGATCCCGAATCAATTTAACTCAGACTTAAATTGCACCCTGGACCCGTGAGCTAATCGTGCGAGCACCGGGAGGAACCCCGTGGTACCCGGCAGTCCACCCTGAAAAATTCGTGGGCCCGGCCAGAACTACACCCCCGACGGGCACCGGCGCAATTGGGACCGAAGCATTTGCCGTACCTGTTTCTGTGAAGCTCGCGTACGGAGCGTAAACCCTGACGTTGGCGGGGTCGTCGCCGGCCGGAGCGATGAAGAACTCGGCTGGACGATCAGCAACGTAATTTTGTATGACCGCGAGCATGAACTTCTTATAGATGTTATCCGGAGGCCCCGTTTCTGTATAAGATAATATGAGATGTTGTTTATGAGAAAAGGCAGGTTACATAAAAAAAAGAAAAAGAAGACTACAGCGAGACATGGAGAGCAAATGGCTGACACTGTACGCAGTCTCAGATATGCTGTAGACAAGGCAGCATGGCGATCCTTCCTAATGCATTAAGAGCAGATGGTCTGAAACGAGTGAGTGAGTGTGTGTGTGTGTGTGTGTGTGTGTGTGTGCGTTAGTGTGTGTGTGTATGTGTGTGTGTATGTGTGTGTGTGTGTGCCTTAGTGTGTGTGCGTTAGTGTGTGTGTGTGTGTATGTGTGTGTGTGTGTGTCTGTCTGTCTGTCTGTGTTAGTGTGTGTATGTGTGCGTGTGTTAGTGTGTGTGTGTATGTCTGTGTCTGTCTGTGTGTGTGTGAGAGAGAGAGAGAGAGAGTGAGTGAGTGAGTGAGTGAGTGAGTGAGTGAGTGAGTTAACGAGTGAGTGAATGAGGGAGTTGACACCAGAAAGACAACAGAGTTATGGTAGCAACTTCACCCAGGCAACAGCTTCACAGTGTTATGTTCCAAGTCAATACGCTGTCCCTGATCTATAAGCGAGCTGCCCGAAAGAAGGAATCACCTTGTTCTGTATCTAAGTCTGTCTATGTATGTATGTATGTATGTATGTAGGTATGCGGATAGAGAAGTGACCAGATTAAGCTATAGAACAATAGGAAAAAATCGAAAGCACACAATTGATATGAAAATGGTGCCTTTATTTTCACCTGTCACAAACCCCCCCTTGTTGGTTGGTTATTTTCTCTATATGTTACAAACTATCGTGCCTGATTTCTAGATTACAATTTTGATGTGCAAGAAAAAAAGGCTGACAAGCAACAAGGATGACAATGATAAGTAGGTGAAACCAGTTGAAGAATGAAAGGGCTGATCTCATTACTAGCAGAACAATGTCTACCACAACAGTGAAACGTCGGTATATACATTAGATGGAGGTTTCTGTGATGTTACGTACGTTCCAAACAGTTCCATCCAACGTCCAAGTACTTGAAGGTCCCGTAGCAAGGATCTCCAAATACGGCATTGGAAGCCTGCACCGAACAGGAGGTCTGCCCTTCACATTGCTCCTGTCAGATGATTGAAAAAAAGTTCAGCCTCCAATGTTAACAGTCCGATAATCTATTATAATGATTAATGGATAAATGAATGAAGACCTTTATCTAATTACTGTACACATACATGTATAACCCACTGGGTTAAGTACAGGTCACAACAAAAGAATAGTATACAGATATAGATACATCTATATATCGTCAAATTACTACAGGAATTATAAACTACATGGATTCGACTTCTCTTCGCTTCTTCGTAATGGTAAACATGTAAGAAAAGAAATGGCCCATAATGCAATGGTTTGTCTAGATTGATAGGCCAATTAATAAATGTAATAGGCTTAACTGCAAACGTTACTTTAGATAAATGAGTTAGTCTAACAGTGCAGTTTGATGCAGTCTTAGTCTTCTTAGAAATTCTTTGTATTCATTACATAATGTTGCAATTGAGTTAGGTTATATATTTTATTGATGCGCAATTCAACTTCTTCAATGATAGATTGATCGGACAGGTTTCATAGGTTTTAAATCAAAGTGAATGCTCTAGGTATACTAATAAACACACTACTAGAAACGCAACCAAAGCTGTTTTTTCTAAGTCACCCTAAGCTAAGAAAAGCTTCAGATTGAATACAACAAACGATTGAAAACGGTGTACAGACCTGCATGATTTCCAAACTCCGTGGCGCGTCGCAATGTATGGTCCGAACCGGCTGCCCTTCCGAGCACGTGGTCCAGTCGGAGCGGCCGTAACTGGCACTGACGATTTTAATGACGCCGCCAGGACAAGTTATCTCCATCGTTTGGTGCTCGCATGTTTGTTCCGCTAAACACAAGGAAAGAAAAACAAGCAGTGTTTTAACATGTAGACAGCATTGATGCCGTTGACTTAACATAACCATGCTAATCGAAACTTAATTCATGATCGTATTTAAAAAAATGCAAAGTTAAGAGTGGGCACAACGAATGGGAAAGGGAGTGGTAGCCCATGACAAAACTCATTCAACAACTTGCAGTTTGTCTGACCCTCGCAAGGGGGCGAAGCGAGTCAATAGTTGTACAGCAACTAACTCTAGCTGGTTTGTACCTAACTTTTCACTGCAGTTGCCGTATATGTGTCCTATGTGCTTATCACTTTTAGATAATTGCATTGAATTGTATTGTGTTCTTCATATTTTGGCTTCTGGTTACAGAAATGCTTATGTCATCTATAGAACGCCCCGTCCAAATACTACATGTAACTGCCTGCCAGTACATATTACATTACGTGGTCTCAAATCTAATTCAACAAGATCCCCCCTCCCCTAGCCGTGGCCTCAGTTGCAGGGCTTACTTTTACATGCTGTCTTGTATATAGTCCGTATGGGCTATATACCAAACAGCAAGTAAAAAAGTAAGCCCTGCAACAGTCGCCACGGCTACCCCCTCCCCCATCCTTCGTCATGAGAAGTTAGACAATGTGACCCGCTTTTCAATGAACATAACTGATGACTCTTATGATATTGTGAACGCGAATTGTCAAACACAAATGTCATTCTAGAGATGCAGAATGTATTTGGTATACGATTTTTAAACAATAAATATTTTCATGAGACCGGTTTGTATGATAAGTTTTAGTACTTGATGCCTTTATTCAGACTAATACAGTGACAATTCACGTAACCAGTGGATGCCTGCGAAGCAGTGTTCTTTGTTTGTAAATACTGTATACTGCATACTTGAACCATCCATTAACATTTCTATTGTTCCATGGCTGGTTCTTTCACAGTTCAAATTTGGAAAAATTCTCATTCTTTGTTATCTCATAAACGTTGACATAAAGGGTAACGATACCGTTGTCAGATACAACTTCTACTCTGTGGCCGAAGTTTCCATGTCCCATCGCATTTGGGTTGGCTCCGGCTCTCACCAGAACCCCGTACATCCCTGGAGAACAAAGTGGTTTCATTACGTATTTGGAAAGAAATTAAGCTAATCGACATGATCTAAATCTAAAGAATATGCGATAAAAATTATCAAATACAAACAGTTCCATTTTCCGGTTACTGGCCATATACGTGCACGAGAAATATCATTTTCTTACTATGATTTTTCAAGTGATAAGTGATGTAGCACTGTTTGGACGGGTAAATCACAGCATAACTGTGACCCGATAATGAATACTGTTTCCCTTCCTTTGGTACATACTATAGGCACATCACATGATGCTAGCTAACTCACCGAGAAGGACCACGAACAGTGTCGACTTCATCTTTCAGCTGTTCAGCCCCGCTACTGTCCTGTGAAGATTTGCAGACAGACACACGTGTTTTGGAACAGCTATAACCACGCCACACATCATGTCAGGAACAGTTTCTATCTTATCTTTCGTACCTTAGCCATTTGATTTGGTCATATGGATGACATCCTCTGGGGACCCCAAAACAGATGCGAACGTTAGAATTTTAATTCTTTTAAATGCCTTCATCATGAAATCTACGTGGTCAGGGAGGTTGAAGGAATACTTAACAGACAGAATGGTATACCAAAGAATGGATTCTTCATTTTTGGTCTTTCACATCTTCTTCTGTACTGTGAGTGTGGCATTCTAGTGACATTAGTATCCATTTCCGAAATATCTTTTTGCAATTTACGGCAAATATTTTCTCATTTTATAGCTGCTTTCCACGATTTACAGTATGGTAGAAAACTTGGTCTTAATTTTTATTGGTGGAAATGGACGAAAATTGATGCGCGCACGAGTGTCATCCATATAACCAACATGGGCGCATCGAGATCATCGCTGTCTAAGCATAACTTACCTAGAGTTCAATGAACCCATTCCTTCGCCAAGATGTAAATCTTCGTGTTGTTCAATGCTGCTGGTGGTGAGAGGTCTTTCAGACAATACATACCCAATAAAACTTTAAGTGAAACTCCTGTTTCCGCCAAGTTATATACAGGTTCCGGCTTCCCTAATGCTTTTGTGTTTTGTTCACTGTACATGGGGCCCCTGGGGGCAAGCCCTGGTAGCAGGGAAATATCTGCCCCAGTGTTTCAACTGGCCGCCGTCAACTACCACATGCTAGAGAGTCCTATCGTGCAATGCAACGGATTTATATACTTTCCTCATTAACCATGCAAATTAGATTATGAATTGCATTATTAGCATATCACTGTTTTAATCAATACTTAATCTAGCTATCTACACACTAAAAACCAGGACGATTCGTCAACACCTTCTCAGCTTATTCTCTTTCAAACTTTGAAACAAAAGCCGCTAGGGGCCCTAAACCTACTCCAAGAAAACCTACCTACTCCTAAGAAATCATGAACACAGCATGTCCAGAACACGAGATATCAAAACCGTACGTTCCGCTGCAGTACCTTAGAAAGTCTCTTGGGGTCCCAAAATCTAATCATTTCGAGGTCTCATCAAAAATCGTGTTTACACACACACACAGACAGACAGACGCTCCCCAAAACATAACCTTCTTGGCGAGGGTAATTATCTAAAAGAGCATCTTAATCCCTGCCCCTTTTCTTTCCCAACGTAAATGGGGTGACCTTTATACTGACTCGTTATGGAGCCTGTGGTGCCCCCTCTCATGCATAATTGATTTCTCCCGCTCGATAATTACTCCGCACAAACGTACCAGTCACCGTGGACCTCTGAACTCTGATGACCCGTGAAACAATGATGTTTGGAGTTACAATCTTCAGACAGTATCAAAGATGGAAGCAATTTCATAGTTTGGCTGTCAACCGGTCACTATAATTGATTGTTTGATTGTCACCGTGTCTATGACTTGGTAATCATAAGTACATTGTATGGTAATTAAGATAACTCAGCTCGTATTTCTTCCAAAGTATATCAAATTTTGTTGTTGTTGTTTTTCTTTGTTGGGGGGGGGGTCATCTATATTCAACGTACGGATGGCCTAGGGCAGAATATTCAGTCTTGGTCTGAAAACGGCCGCCAGAATTCGAAACTGAGCTCTTTGAAATAGAAAGAATTTTGCTTCTGATGGCCATTGCGATGTCCGATGACCCTAGTGACTTGTTTCCACTACACAGCACGTAAGGAGGGACAACGCCTCTGTGACATTTACTTCAACCATCGAAATGACCTTCATGGCGCCAGGTGATATTTACCTGACGCTCTGAGCTTGCACGTATGGATGTTGGACTAAACCGCTAAAGACAACGGAAAAGATTCGCGAATCATTCAAGGCTTCAACTTCAGGACGTTAAGTGCAGAGATCTTATCTCAAATGTCACTACACTCTCAACAAGATATTTGGTGCGAACTTTTAGATTACATGTTGACATTTGTCACAACGCCAGCCAAGTGTAAATCCTGCGATTAGATTGATCATGAAGGAGAAGTTTAAAGTTCATGAATTCTTTTTCTCCGAAAAGGAGAAGCGATGACTAGATTAGAGGAACACAAACAACTGTTGATTTGTCAATGAAATGAAAATATCACAATCGCAAGATAGAGCTGTAGTTTTTCAACCAAACGATATTATGTGTTTTTTATTGATAGTATCAAAAGCTAGAGCTCCATCGACGACAACCGGTACCTTTATAATAAACAACGTTCTGCTTAAACGTTTATCAGATCTAGACACATCTATACCTTATGATATCAGACATCTTTTTTCTTTTGAGTCTAAACGCAACGTGTAATACATTAAGTCGAGTGCTGGAAACATCGCAAAGACCACACAAGCCATTAGAAAAATAAACTCTCGACGTTCACAACGAGGAAAGGTGACCCTTGGTTCAAGTTGATATTTCTATTGACAATTAAATGCAAATCTATTGACAATTAAATGCAAATCTTCAAAATCAATTCTTCATTTAGAAATGTCAAAAGGTGTTGACTGTGTACGTGCGTTACTATTTTGCCTTGGGGGAGGGCATGTTCTCAAACTGTTCTGTTGGGTGCGTCAAAATGTTAAAGGTCTAAAAAGTACGGGTGCGGTGGTGAGGCGTGTCACAATTGTGTGCTTTTGTTGCACACTGGTTTGTGTGTTTTTGTTGCACACTGGTTTGTGTGTTTGTTGCACATAGGTAATGTTTGTCGTACGCATGGGGTTGTGACACGAACACGAGAAGATGGTTATACATTCCGAACCAGCAGAACAATTTGCATCGGTAAAATGATTTTCCTTTCACGGTGACATTCCTGGCGCTTGAAGGTGTAGCAATTAGGGAGCACTTATCTAGACATTTCATCTGAAGAGATATCAGTCTTCGAACGAACTCGGAAACATAGCTCTTATGATGTGGTCCTTTGGATTGTTGGATTCCAGAGCCTTTCCAGGCTATTTTAAAGTTCTCACAAGTGAGATGCATCGCTCAAATATATGTTCGCAAGATTGTCTGTGCTACAAAGCAAGTCAAGTGTAAATGTCATGATTACTCGGATCATGAACACATTGTTGCCCTAGAATGATGCAAGGGCAATGTTTTAAGACGAACGTAGTTGTTGCAATGCAAATATTTGCTGAGAGAAAATCTTCAAATCTGACTTGTTCTTTTCTGTGGGTAACTTTAATGTTTTGGTGATCGTACGCACTCATTGACGTCATCTTTGAAGGTATAACATATACGTTTATCAAATAATGGCCTCCAAAAGGTTTGGAAGTCAACAATGTCACAATATCATCGCGATTAGATGGTTGACAGAGACAGTTTTGTTCTTTTAAAAATGTTAGAATTTCTAAATTTTACAATTTCTCTATAAGAGAGGGTGGCATTGACAGTCAGTATTTATGCAGCTCAAAGGTCAGCTCTAGTCATGCAAGAAATCTTAACTAGAATGTCCTTCACTGGCTGGTATGACCCTACACCAGGGTCGTTGCGTACATGGAAAAGGTACATTTCATCGAAAAAATGTTTCAATTCGTAGCGTATACGTAGAATCAACAAATACGAGTCAAGGGGTCGCCACGCAAGGTCGGCTGTGTTCAGGTATGCGGTGCCTTTGGCTAAGGGGGGATCAGGTTCATCAACTACGTACGTGTACTGCGTACGTCAAATGTCAAAGGTCTACGAGATGTAGGCAATGTGATTAAACGTGCATGATTTCCTCCGTAGAACGCACTGCTGGCTGTGGTGCAATTGACAATGCAGACCTTACATAATGGATTCGCACTACACATGAGAGGCGGAAATTGCATCACACAAGCCAGCGTCACATTTTCGAATGTGTTGATCGTCAGAAGATCTCTGAATTTCAAAATCGTCAGAGAATCGCGCATTTGTTTCGCCTAAGGATCTACCGTGTGGGCATTGAACAGGGTTTAGTGACCCGCCTGAGAACATCGACCGATGTCTAGAAATTGGTCAGTGGTCTTTTAGTCCCGGGTCAGCCTATCTTTCTAATGAATGACGCCGGCTTTACAAACATACACATTCTGCATACATCCATCCATGTACAAAAAGGAGGAATCAGAAATCATCACGAAATTGACAAACAGACAATGAACGAAAAATGAATGGAATAGAGTTGTCCTTTTATAGTTCATATCATATCCTGAAAATTTGTGACGACAATTGCAGTGAAAGATTTCTATCAAATTTGCCCTATGGACATGCTGGCTATAGTAACAGTTTTACAAATTTTGAAAGTCTCTGGAAATTCTGGAAAAAAAGTACAGATATTCTTCTCACACAATACATGCCACATGTCCATATAAAGAAATTATGGTTCCTGAATTTGAATACGGGTTTGAAATACGTAACGCTGGCGTCTGTGTATCATATGCTGATTGTGCCGATGCACAATTTTGTTAAAACTTTTTTTCCAGCTTTTACGTTGTTGTCTCATTGGCAACAAGAAGTAACGACGCGGTTTAACTGTACTTCAGCGTTGGTTCAAGGACGCGTTCGCCTAACTATCATCAGTCAGTTTTTCATCTTATTACGAGCTATATATGGCAGCTATTTGACACTGGCATGTGGCACAAAAGGATGAATCCTAAGTTAAGGTACAAAAGCTTCCCCAACAATTCTACGTATAAAGTTGATTGGGGGGAGGGGCTGAAAACTACGGATGATATTGCGAATATACAAGTGTGTTTGTTGTCAAATCAGCTCAACAAATAAGCCAGGTGCTATTTGTATCACTTTTGGCTACTCTTCCCACATACTAATTAGCTAATGGTATCTGAAAGTCGAGGTTTTGTGGACGTCAATTTCGTACAGACCATTGTTTGTACGATGGCTAGAACACGTTCGACCCATTGGCAACATAAGAACACTGCATGTACAGCTAGCCGACTGACACTAGGAGAGTTGACGGCTAGAATCTAGAATCCCGCGGCACGTTGGCGACCTCGCTGCGGCCGGGCGATTTGACAAAGCACTCATCACGGGTTCAGTGAGATAGGGGTTTAAAGACGTCTCCAAGTAAGACAAGTATTTTTTTATATCTCTCCATGAATATGATCCTGAGAGATACATTCCAAGGGTCTAGCCGTTGAGAACAAGGCTGTCCGAATGGGAATCAAAGAGACACACGCAAGGAGAAGCCGAATCGGGACCAGGGAAATCTTAATAGGAAAGACCGGTAGGTATCAAATGCGACCCAGGATACCCAATGTCTTTTTCCAACTCTGGCAATGACTTTTGGTTTGTCTACAGGACGACCAGTAGACATCACAATGATATCAGTATAAAGTAGAGTGGGTTCATTCCTCAAGCTAACTATCATCTTTCACACCGCAGTCGTGCCTCCGTTAGACCTCTGCTGGAGCCCCATAGTTCCCGTTTAGAACTTTTATTCAGCCTAGTACTACAAACAGGGGCGCATTAGGTTTGGTTCCCTGAGACTGAGCTGTCGACGACGGAGAATTGGGTAGTACCCGTCGAGGAAACTAAATATGCGTCAGAATTTAACAAAAAGTGCCATCGACCGCCCGTCAATTAAAGTAAAGCGAAGTAAAGTAGAAACATCCCATTCCTCAATGGCAGTTTTACGCACTTAGGTATCAAAGCTTAAGCTGATATCAAGAAAAGTGCATTTCACCGTAGTATGACTGGCTCGAACTTCCTTGATGGAATTTTAACGGTGCTTCAGTTAACTAAGTGACTGATTTAAAAGGGAGCCCTTGCAAAATCATTTTAAAAAATCAGGACACAAAAGGATAACTTAACATAAACTGAATGAATAATACATTCGCAATGTTATAACATTAATTAGCAACATATGGGATTGTTAACCTTGACATACATAGGATCTCACTCTTGACTGTCAACCCAACTTAATTCGATACGTAAAGAACATTTTGATCTGGACTATCTATTGTGCATTTCTGACAAAAACCTGACCAGACTCGCATTATGCGCAGCACATTGCAACGTACTGCCATATGCATGGCAAGGACGACGTAAAGCCCCCACCTCACTGGACCCGCGGCACGTTGGTGACCTCCTGCGACCGGGCGATTTGACACAGCGCTCAACGAACAAAAACGAATTTTTAAAGGGTTTTTTAGTCATACTTATACGTTTTGCATGATGCTCTTATTATAAAGTCAAGGGTAGCGCAAATCCAACTTAGGACGCAACCAACGGGGCCGCCAATGTGACGTGGGTCCAGTGCGACAGGGGCTTTAGACACAAACTGTTTCAAACAAATAACGGTTCCTACTCCTTCAAACAAGACTGGGAAAGTGAGAATCATATTTACTAGCACTTCACTACAAATTCAACCGTATAAATGTGGCGATATCATACCGATCAGCCGTGGAGCAAAAGAAAACCTCACCTCGTAAGAATGCCGAAGACTCGGGCCGACCCGCAGGCTTGTCTGCCCGGCAGTTGAGGTCGCCTTGCCTCACCACTGCTCCAGCAATGACACAAGGCAAGTCTGTGGTCCAAGAGTATATATAACCAACTACACGAAAAACAATTCTACAACCAATCTGCTCCGGACCAGAGCACGCCGTTGGCCCGTCCGCACTAATGCTGTTCGGACCCGGGACTGAGCATACAATTGTGCGTACCAAGATAATGGAATAATTGCACCCGAACAAAGACGTCATTGAAGTAGATAATCCAGGTAAAATTATGATAAGAAGCCTTAGAAGGGACGGTTATGCTTTTAATCAGTGAGAAAATATTCCGTAAAAACTTGACGTTGCATCGACATAGTGACGTCAACTAACTTTTCTTACCTGGTTAATTTGACTGTGCCCGGTATAGACTTTAGAAATAAAACAATATTGTTGTTAATCACCCCTCATTTTAAGACGATGGGTTGGCCCAGAATGTGCGTTGTTCCATTACGCACTAGAATCACCTTGGGGCTAAGGTGGGCCGACATATTGCCAAACCAGTTTGTCTTCGATGCAGGCCTCTAAGGTCAGGGGTTAGTGACGAAACTGTTGCTATGATACATCACTTCCGTTTGACATAGCAGGGACAGTAGATATGGACGAAAAGCCTGAACAAGGCTTTCTTCCTTACGCTCACTAATTACATTTGGCAGAAATGTCGTTTCTCATACATCTTCAAAGATTATTTTTGACTGGAGGGAAACTAGTCTAATTCAATTAGGATCAAGCAAATGAAATTGAACTTTCATGGAAGGATGAACTGAACTGAATAATATTATCAACAGAACATGCATATTAACTAAATATTTACTGTGTATGGCATTCAGTGTTAAATTTTCCCCATTCAGACCAAACACAGATGCAAGTTTAGAACTAGATATTACAACAGCAACAGAGAGGTCGATCAGATCAAGTCGTATGCTGACGTCATGGGAGCGGCGTCACAACAGACGTAGCCTCTCGTCTATGATAGTGCATTATGAGGTTGAAAACATTGGATCCACACCTTGATTCTTGACGGTCTGTGTGTTATACATGGCTAAGTGCTCCACCCCCGGCATCCCATTCCTCCATCACAGTCGCCTCCTGAGTACCGTATGTGACTGTACGTACACACGATGTACGTAACTGATAAGTCTAAATCTTAGAGGCAACCTTTCACACAATTACTTTCAGATAAAGAGAACAGCTTGTACTTTTCTTCTATGTTCACCCCACTCCCATTCCTCCATCACAGTCGCCTTCAGAGTACCGCATGTACACACGATGTACGTAACTAACAGGTCTAAATTTTAGAGGCAACCTTTGACACATAAACAGAGCAGCTAACTTTTCGAATTCCTTTTTTTCGTTCCCTGGTATTATGTGATGTGATGTCGTATTTGGGATAGTTTTTTCTGTCTTACTGACAAATATGGCACAAACAGTCTTTAAAAAATTTCAGTTTATTGCAAATACCTGAGGGCTAATTGCAAGTACAAACAGTACATGTATCAATACATGTCATATAAAGCCATACCCCAGAATTAATATGACTGCATGACTCTGTAAAAATTCAGTGACATGGACGGATAGTCTACAATACTCTACAGGTCTATTTCAGAACAATCAGCCATGTTGGCTGCGACCTTGTACCCGGCCAGACAGTGATCAGACAGGGAAATTGACCAAGCTAAGTCACTGAGTGTAAGTGCAATAACCAGTCACCACTTCAGTACAGTGTAATCAGTGACCACAAACACTGGTAATTATGGGTATTTACTATAGAGGATGCTAGGGACTTATATAAGTGATTGTCCAAGTAGTCAACGTTTACATGATATGTAGTTAAATAGGCCACACACTTTGTGATGACGGTGTAGGGAAAGCAAAGTGTAAAGACTATGCAAAATTCTCTGGAGGGTGGACTGTGCCAAATTCACGTAAACCCGTTCCGTCCATCCTTTAATATTACTCAAAATCACTGTAACCAACGAAAGAGATCAGCATATAGTAGAAACACAGAAGATAACGGAGACAAACATGGCGGAGGGGTCAGCCTCTGACCTTGAGATGACGTGTTCTGAACTAACCCGTGGCGATGTGCGTGTACGTGTTTTGAAAGGCACTCATTCTTTCATGGCTGTGGATTATTTATTACGTACGTGTAGACGGCATATTCTAACGTACACTCTCACATATTCATCATCATCATGATCTGGTAACACGTCTCATCCAGGCCTACCAATCAGCATCCATGTTACTCATAGACTCTGGCTTCGGGTCACCCCCTGAGTCCTCTACCTGTCTCTGTATGACAGATAGCTGGTCTTATGTCCTCCGGTGCACCTCTGTCCTTATGATGGAACGTTCCGACAAACAAATTCATACTTTTAGATAAAAGGACACAAAGA
The DNA here is from genome assembly GCA_035149815.1 of Branchiostoma lanceolatum. Lineage (NCBI taxonomy): Eukaryota > Metazoa > Chordata > Leptocardii > Amphioxiformes > Branchiostomatidae > Branchiostoma > Branchiostoma lanceolatum. The sequence continues at coordinate 10,191,311 of CM068868.1, read as the reverse complement.
ATAATGACCGCTACTTTAAAGTGTTCGATTTTGCGATCTGTATTTTCAAAAGAACCTACCGGACAAATTATCAAGTACACACCGTTCAGATAAACTACGGCGAACAATCGTCCACAGTTGTGTAGAGGACTAGCTGTTTGTTTCTATCAAATTATACATGGATTATTCCCATCAGTCACCTGTAAACCTTACATATGCGTTGTGTAATTTTTCAAAACAGATACCACACTTCCAACAATGGAGGAGAGCAAGCAGGCAAGAGAGAAGAGCCCTGATACAGGAAGAAGTGAGACATCTTGAGGAACAAGGGCGTAGAGCCAAGGCAGTTGAGTAAGCAGCACAGGGGGCTTGGACCAAGTGGAATCTCCCCCAGTAGGAAGATAACATGGTCACAGTTGTGGATGTTAGATCCATTTCGTCTTTCGTTCCTGTTGAGATTTGCTTTCGTTACATTACCCTCCTCAACCAGCTTGTGCAGATGGCCACTAATTATAAGAGAAGATCCAACATGCAACATGTTGGGGAAGAGGCAAAAAGGTCCGCATTCTTTCCGGCTGTAGAGCAGCACTCACACAGGGGATGTATCGGTTCTGATGACGATCCTTGAAGTAGAGGGGAAGAAAAAAAGTCACTTAGAGACGAGACGTGGTCACTAGGGATAGCAGAGAAGGATTGTCTGAACTAATCATGTATAGAAATGACTAAATAAACTGACTTTCAAAATCCAATTTTCGGGCCCTAATATTGCTTTGGTTTCCTTTAAAGTTGCAGAAAGTTAGTTTGACAGTCGAGTTTCAAACTAACAAGATCAATTTTTGTGTTGGAGATTACAGTTCAACTTTGAGTGATTTCTACCAACACAGATGAACTTGCAATCATGGATGGGGAAGGCAGCATGGAGAGCCTCGTGCTGGCTGTGGAGCAGGAGAGAGGAGGTATGCTGGAAGCCTGGAGGAGCGGATGGGCAGTGAGTTGGCCACAACTGCCGGACCCGTCAGCAGAAGAGTGTTACGGATTAGGGCTGAAACACCCAATGATATCGATGACTGGTCCGTCTGACGACATCAGAATTCCTGGATCATCAAGCAACAGCACTGCACTTATCGGTAAAATGACAACTATCCAGGCCCACTGCATCCTGTATGAATTACTCTCTAGCTAGAATCTAAAACGTTTTGTACAAGTCGTAGGCCAACAGCCTTGACATCCATGGTAATGTCAAAAGACTACGTGCGGTCGCCAGTGTACGTTAGGACATTGCCTGCGTGAGTCATTGTATCAAGTTACCGCCCGGGGGTACATGCGCCAACCCGGCCCCAACCAATGCCACATTTCCGTCAGATAAAGATAAAAAGCAAAAAACTGTGGAGCTAATAAGTTTAGGTATCACCTAGCCCACTCTCACAACGGTTCTTTAAACTTCTTTATCTTTGAAACACTGGTTACACAATGGATTTGTGCAACGTGACAATGGGACATCACCGCATTTGTGCTACCATTTATCCGATGATCCCTGATGACACTGTTGCACATCAATCTCACAGTTATGACCTGGTCAACCTGACAGCAGCCCCGTCACAGACGACAAAGACCTGGCCCGGGGACGCGGTCGTTTCGTCATGACGAGGAACGCCTTGTTATCGAAATGTCAGTGCACACTAGATATGGTGCTAACCATAACCACCCAGTTCTTTCTTCTGTCATTATATACTTTTAAAGCAGAGCCTAAGTAACAAGATAATAGCTGAGTCACTCATACATTGTAAAGATGATAAGTCTTAACAGAAGAGACTTGTGAGAACACGGTGCAGCGAAACGAATAATTCTCTCGAATGCCTACTCATGTGATAATGATGTTTTGATTTCGTAGCCTCAAAGCAAAACGTTTCTTTACCAAATTCTCCCGGATATCCACCCTATCAATAAGAAACATATACGGCTATTTAGAATGCTGTAAATACTTCAAGTAGGAGTAGAATACTTCTAGACACGCGCCTATCTCCTTTCGGCTGAACGAACAAAGCGACCTCGGACATTTTGATATATTAGCCGCACAAGGTTGAAAACCGGCTCTCCTCGAGGCACTGTGGCTACAGCTGTGTGCGTTGATGAAGGCTAGACAGCCAGGTAATAAGATACGCCAAGTAGCAGTTACTCAAGCAACTGGATATGATTTTAGAAACTGACGTTTCAGGTAGCATCCACCACCTTTCGTCAGGGACACGGAGTGAAATCTTATTCAACTGTGTGCTTTCACACATACTGAGCGCAAACTTATGTTTACCACAGCAGACATGAATATTCAGGAAGTACATTTTACGTCGAAAACGATCAATAAAATCGGCACATGCAACTTGCGTTTTATTTGGCTATGTCTTTCACTCGTAGTAACTAACAAGACGTAATTTTCAGACGACTCATGTTGACCTTGACTCCCTGCCTACATAACCTGACATCGACAACTATCTCAAACCTGACATCGATAACTATCTCATCATTAATAGGAGTATGACCCATGCAAATCATGCGTTTTAGGACCTTGAAATGGATAAAGAGGCCATCAGAGACACATTTGGTCATATTTGATCATACTGCTGGACATGTATTTAGTATTTAACTTGCGCCATTTCACCTTTCAAACGTGCTAATTGGACACGGCATCCTGTGACAGACATTGTTTGTTTCAATGGAGTCTGTGAAGTGGAAGACATGGAGTAAAGGTTGCACCAGGCGATGAAGTCAAGTGGCAGCTCGCTACTCATCAAAGCAACACCGCAATTTGCCTTCGACGACTCCTGGCCCTTTTTATCTGTCCCTGTCGGGTGAACGTCCCTAAACCAACAATTTGATCTGTATCGTAAAGCAAAGAATATTTGATCTATTACATGTGTTATATGGCTTGTGTTTTGTTTATTGGATGTTAATTGACAACCAAATTGAATATTATATTCACTGATTAGTGCCAGATGACTGAACAAAGACAGTACACGGACGTATATAGTATACTACAGAACTGCAACGCCTCCTGTCGGATTACCGTTGACGTGTAAGTGTACAACATGAATCACTGCCTGACGATGTTGATGTGAGTCAAATGCTAGGGAAGCTAGACCAACAAGTTGGGCAACATCTGTATCGCCATCAGTGATCTCTTAGGCATGGCAGACCCGGCCTTGCTTACATTCTAGTGCAGCTGTGGACATTTTACACTCCAAACGCCGAACAACAAACAACAAACCAACCCAATATGGCTTTATGATAGTGTAATATTCTTCTGAATAGGGATAGCGATAAAATCGAATTGATGCCAGTGCAGTGTACTTTTATGTTAGTATCACATGTGTAAAGGTTAACGACCTCTTCCCTGGTAAAGGCCTGGCACAATCTGGTGATTCATGCACACAGGTCGCACTCGCCTATGGGTATCATTTGAAGGCCACAGAGGCGGCTATAAGAACAAAGGACAGACAAGTAAGACATATGGCCTCAGGATTACAGTTTAACGTCTAACACCAAAGAAGCATGTTACAGTCAGATTGTCACAAAATTACTGTCAATATAAATGTGGATCCAAGTAAAGTCAAGTTAATCTAAGTCAAATACACTACATGAAAATTACAAGCACTTAATCAGTTTTATTGAGTATTTTGTGGTCTACTTTATGGACAGGTGTGAATAGGCAGTGTGGATGATAAGGACCCTGTCCCGTACAGCTCATTACCCAGTAAGGGCAGCACCCTAGCTCTAGGCACTCTACAGTGCAGACAACTCTCGGGCACTTGTAATAGAACTAATTGTTTTTTCTCAAGTACTGAGATCAATTTAATTTATTTCGAGTACGAATTCGTCCAATGCTATTTAGTAGGTCTACGCAGTTTCCTCACCTCATATGCATGGCAGTCGCATCTCCTGTCTATATTAGTTTGAAGAGACTGTAAATCTTTACGTCCAGGTCTTAGTTGTATATTATCTAAATATTATATAACAACTATCTATGTATAGTATAATACTAGCACTCTACTAACACCACACAGATAAACAAATATACAAAGCGTTCTAGCAAGATTTTCAGGCCATTAAGAGAGCTGTGACAGTGACATATGATAGTTTTCAATACGCTATAAAGTTGTTCGTAAGTTGTGTGACTATCATGTGCAAACTGTTTTGTTGCAGCCGAGGCGTATCTCAATAAGGGGTCAACCTCAGACCTCGTCTCTACACGGCAGAAAAGCAAGAGGCCCGGGCTGTGAAACACATTGAATAAGAAGAGAGGTAGGTGTAACAATCACTAACAGTATAGAAACCACTTGCACCTTAACAAAGGGGCTTTTTGAATGGCACATATTACAAAAGATGAGCTGATGCCATACTTAGCAATTACTGTTTTAATGTTTACAGGGCTGTTCTCGCCTGTGGGGACGTGTTATGCTCTGCTTGAGTCAACAGCAAAAGTTCACCTATTGGACTGTTTTACGTTTGTATTGGAGTAGAAGAACACTGGATCATTGCGCATTGTATTGAATATCATCTCTATTTCTATTTAACGAAAAGCCATTTATTATGCATTAACCGATTACAAACATTACTTCATAAATGTTATACTACGATATCGTAAAAACCATGCACTTTTCTCATGTTGTGTTTGCTCTTTTAGACAGAAACATCGATCGTTATCAATTTTCACTGATCTCTTATTTCAGCCCGGCATCGTTTTTCACCCGGAGGATGGGAGCTTGGAGGACAGTTATCCTTTTTATAGGGATAGCAACAAGGTGACCCAAAACTAGTCATAATGTCTTCCTTATTGGTAACGAATACACTAAACATCGTAACAAGCTTGTGAATATGTGTAGTGCATCATTTAACTACTGCTAGACTACCAATTATTATATAGCCAGATGTCATTGACCAATCAGAAGGTTCCATTTACGGGTCGTTATTTCCCCGTATTGACCCTATTTTACGGGTCGTTAATGTTTATATACGACGCACTTTTTCTAGGATGCCCATTGGTCCAATTGGTCCAAATTTTGTAACGTTACCATTGCACGGTGCGATTTTTCTATTCGATTCTAAGAAACTTCCAGATATAGACAGACTTGTAAAAGCTTCGCGGATTCGATCGTTAATTCCGTTGATATAGGAACCGGCAATGAGTTAAGCCACTGTATAGACCTCAGGGTGGGTCAGCATATCATTAACCCTATATTAGAAAGAAGTATCCTTGTGGGGTCAGAACCACTACCAGATATGCATTTCTTAGAACTTATTTTCTAAATCAACCTCATTTTAGCGTGGCTGGTCTGTCATGTTCGCCATGTGAAGATCACGAATGCTCCAATCCACCTCCATGTAAAGGCGACATCGTCAAAGACGCATGTGGATGCTGTGACGTGTGTGCAAAAGTGAGTAAAACATTGACGTATTCACTTTGATGAAAAGTCATAGTATAAATAAAACATGTCCCATTGTATGGATACGAAATAGTAGCCTTCAATTAGTATAATTGCAAAGTCCTTGCCCTAGCCCTATAGAAACGCTATTGGGAGTTTAGAGAAAGAGTTGAATGTTGAACGATCCTTTCAAGGATTAAGCGACAATTTTGAAACCTATTCAATCACATTCTTCCCTAAGGAAAAATAACCAGATAGCCTGTGTCAATATTTGGGCTTACTTGGAGTTTTTGCTGATAGTTATCATCTTACTCTAACACAGGTGGAGGGGGAGAGATGCGGTGGACCATGGAAGATCTCTGGAGTATGTTCCTCTGGGTTATTCTGTGACAAGGACCAGGATGACTTCAATGCAGTTGGAGTATGCAAACGTGAGTACTGCGCGAAGAGTGCCATTTTTCATGCGACTGAATCAATTAATAATGAACCAATGGTTGACGTCATCTGTGCTGAGCATATCCATGGCTTTTCGCAGTTAATCAAACAGGACTGTGATGTCATTACAAATTTCAAATAAGAGTATTAATTTCGCAGAACAGACTTCTTACATTCACTCACTTACTCGATCTTTCGTAAGGTCGTGATTGATTGTTTGTTTGTGTGTGTGTGTGTGTGTGTGTGTGTGTGTGTGTGTGTGTGTGTGTGTGTGTGTGTGTGTGTGTGTGTGTGACGGTGTGTGTGTGTGTGTGTGTTGTCCTCTAATACCGACAACACTAAATATTACTCTTAAGATTTTTACCAGTCTCATTTGATGAGACCAGGCAAAATGTGATTTATGTACGTGTTTAGAGTGGACGCTGTTGGCCGTCTCATCGATAGAAGCTCATTGACAAGTTTGTATGTATTGTTTCCTGGCATGACTCTTACAATGCACATCACAAAATAAAACACTACGTGGCTTCATAGCTAATTCATTTATTTGGTGTCAGAAAAAAATCACAGCTAACGACACTTCATTTTCATCTGGAACATATTTGCAACAGCTAAAGCGTCATTGTGTGGAGCAAACAGCCATTTCTCCGCGTGTGGAGGAATGTGCCGACCCACCTGTGACAACCCAACTCCGATCTGCCCGGCGGTCTGCTTCCCCGGCTGTGCGTGTGACGAGGGCTTCGTCTGGTCCAAAGACAACTGCATCCCACAAAAGATATGTCGTGAGTACTGGCTATTTAAGAAACCTTCAATCAAAAATTTAGTCCTTAATTTAGTTTTGATTAATTATCAATGTTTGGGTATGCCGAACATAGAAGAACAAAAAAGAACATTCCTGTGGACTGAAAATTATTTCCAGGACATATGCCCCCCAGGGGCCTGGGTGACCCACTTTCGACCATTGCACTTCCTGTAGTACTGTACAGTGCGCTTTGTGAACATTCCAAACATCCCTGTGGACTGAAAATTCCTGTACAATTCCTAGAATTCTTGCAAACTGCACGCAATACTATACCATTAGGCGTCGCCAAAAACAAATCGTTGCCATATCTTACAATCTGAAAAATAGATAGATAGGAAATACCTTTTCGGAGAAGACGCTGTTTCTATCATCTTGCTGCTGCTAAGATAATCATTATTGCAATGTTCATGGATCAACAGTGTGCGAGCGAGAGAAGGAGAGAGATCAGAATTATAGAATGGTTTATCTAAATGATTGTGTTGAAGTGTGATATAGATTAATATGATATGATATGATATGATATGATATAGATGCCACCTACATTCATCAACTGTGTCTTGATGCACAATGTACTCTGAAAGACCTGCCCAGTGCAATGGAGGATAGGGAGGGATGGGGGAGAAGGGTCATGAGCACCCGTGAGACCGTCACGACCAGATAATGAGATGATGATACTATGATTAGATGAAGACGCTTGAGTAAAACATTCAAAATTATACATTTTTGTTTTGTTTTGCCGACAGCTAAGAAGTGCCCCGCCGGAAGTCACTGGTCCATGTGCGGAAGTTACTGTCCTCCATCTTGTAAGGAGCCGGTCCGAGCCTGTAATAAGATGTGCGTGCCCAGCTGTGTGTGTGACGTCTGGGATCACGTCTGGCGGGGCGACCGGTGCGTCCCGCTGAAACAGTGTCAGGACGAAGGCTGCGAATACAATGGAAGAAGGTATAAGGTATGCTAGCCGCGTATCCAATGACTCACTAAGTACTATTTAGGCCCCCATTCCACTAGACGACGATCACGCTGCGCTCTCGCTGCGACCCAAACCGGATCTGTCCAATCTGTCCTTGATTTCATAATCGGAATATCATGCAAAATGTAAAAGCATAGATAAAAAGACAACAAAACACACAAAGCATAATTAGATTCATTTTCCAAGTATGAAAGTCTCTGAGCGCTCTGTTAAATTCTAGGTCGCAGAGAGCACGCGGCGAGAGCTTTGTCCTAATGGAATGTACTGCAAGACAAGAAATGAATAGATTCAATGTTGGCGTGATGTTTAAAAAAGTTGAAAGGGTTGAAAGCATAATGTGCCCAATGACATAATGAAATGTTGAGCCCTATATATACACCACCTTCCTTTCTGTTTTGCTCCAGGAAGGAGACTCGTGGGGCGATGAAGATGAGACAGGCAAGAACTGCTTCTGCCGCGAGGGAAGACCTCAGTGTCTGTTTGTGGACTGTTTCCACCCATCAAGCCGCCACGTCAGGACGAAGGATGGCACTTGGGCCTGCCAGAAAACCGGTAAGAAGTACTCAATACTTTCAAAAATATTCAATACGCAAATTCTGGATTAGCTAAGTGACCGGAAAAGAACTGTAAATTCAGAAATGTTTGCGGTGGATTTATGTTCGCGGTTTACGCGGTTAACTGCTTACCGCAAACTTAAAATCACCGCGAAAAGCCGTTTCATTGTGTGACTGCTGCGCTACTATTGTTTCAAACACAAAGTCAAAACCACCGCGAACACTCCTTTTTCTCCCTACCGCGAACATTAGATTTTATGCATTTACAGTATCAGACAAATGTAAAGTAGTAGTTTGTTTACTTACAATTCCTTGATATGACTACAGGCTATACAGCTGCACCTACATGTAGTACATTTCGTTCATCTCATTCACTCAGTTTCATTCATTTTCAGAGACTGGCCAGTGCCCTGAAGGTTACATCAAGCCAAAGTCCTCCAAGGAGATGTTTTTCTGCTACCGTTTTGACAGGAAGCGTCTCTCCTACTATGATGCCGAGAGCAGCTGCCGCGCTGACGGCGGTCGTCTGGTCACCATCCGCGACTATCGGACAGAGCTCTGGATCGCGGTGAGTTCGTGATGAAATCATTTCAGTATATATATTCTTTTGACCCACTCCAGACCCCCCCCCCCCGTCCTCCACAGCCAAAACATTCAGCTAGCACAGCCGAACGCCAGCCAATCAAGCCGAACACAAACCGACGACAGCGGAGGCTAACTCCCGAACCACTCCCAACCATAGTTGGGGAAGGTCGGGAGGCCATGTTCGGCTATGTGTAACCTGGGCTTTAGCTATGGATGATATGGAGTTTTGTTCATAAGTGCTAGTGGTCTTTTGAACATACAATAAAGGTCTTCAATCATCATTTATTGACTGATGACATTTAACAAACAACCCTGTATCTTTAAATTTCCCACAGATCCGCACCGTGCTCCTCATCCGCCAGAGCACGTGGATCGGCTTAGATGACACGGAGACCGACAGGCGTCTCGTGTGGAGTGACGGGGTGCCCTACAACAGGATGAAGGACTACGAACACTGGGACAGACGGGTGCTGAACACGAAGAACAACGACTGTGCCTACATGTGCCGGCCTAGGAAGTACCGCTGGCGTTTGGGCTGGTGCAAGGCGAAGCGGCCTTATATTTGCGAGTACGATCCTTTTGCCGTGACAGCAATCAGAGCCTATCAGGATTTTTAGTTGAAGGGGAATCGCGAATCTCCTGTACGATAAAATAATTGATGCGCTTTGGCAGCAGAATAACATGGCAGACAGCACTACCAATTTACCATCTGAGATAGCAGTTACTGTTCGCACCGCAAAAGAAATCAAAAGATGTTTGTCGGCTCCTTGGCTTTGTATGTCAAAATAGCTTCTAAAACTACTGTGTAGCAATTTCATTCGTACATAGAAAGTCTTAACTGCAACATGTCGTAGTTATGATTAACTATTCACGTTGCCATTTATGTGTGGAAACTGCATTTGGTCATAATGGGTAAGAACGTATTAAATCACATTTTGCCTTACTTCTGTCTTCCTTTCTCCACTAGTCTAGGAATTTCTAGGTATCAGTTGTGTTTGCTTTCTGTCGCTGATAATAAAATTCGTAACGCATTCAATCAAAATGGCATTGCCTATTTTTCACTATTTTTCGCTTTGCACATAAGTCACTATTTTGAGATTTTTATTCGTTATTGCTGATGTGAAAGTGAGAAAAATGATAATGTCCATGTACTATATTTAGAGCTATGCGTAAAGAGATAGCTCCATGGAATTTGTAGCTCTGTAACACCCATGAAAAAGGAGAAAATGGTTTTAATACCTGGTTGTTGGGAGATTTTACTTAGCCAGCTGAGAATGATTACAATATGCTCCTCCCCCACAGGCTCGGTTCATTTTCTTATTATCAGCGACGCTAGTGGTCTTCTAAAAAGTCGAGTTCGAGTAGTTATAGGTGTATACCTAGCTTTTGGACCATTCTTATTCTTTAACATAGGCTGAGTAATGTGCACGTGTTGTTATTGCCAGGGTCATGAGTCATAATATACTGGGTCAACCCTCAACCTTTCAGACAACTGAGGTAACTAACTGCACAAACGTAACACGAGCTAGCATTCCATTTTGTTTGACGCAATGATCTAGACTTGCTAATACAGTACCTGACAATATGATAGATTCATCATCAATAGGTTGAGATTTAATTCAAACACATGGATTCAACAATATTAGCTGTTTGTCTGACAGTGCTGCATCTGCGTGTGTGCGTGCGTGTGTTGTCTGGAATAGGAACGCCCATGCACCCTTTGACACGAACATTTATCACTGGTATGAGTTGTCAGACACATCAACCTATTCTATAGCATATTTTACAAAGTATAAAGAAAGCAACATACTTGACAGCACATTTTCACATAGCGTATGCGCAGTTTTTCTTTAGTTATCATGTGCCATTAAATATAGTTTGCCACTAGCAGAGACATAGATTCCACAAGGCTTCTTGAATGTTATCTGATACAATACAATAGAGTACGATGATGGCCTTCAACATACGTGACGCGCCCGGGGACTTGCACTGTGTTACAGGCCTCTTTTGAAGGGGGCGTTGCCACAGATAATGCCCAAGAAAAAACATACAGAAGATATCGTTGAAAATCCTGTAACTCAAACCACTTTAAGAATACATATTTAAGACGTTCAGCCAATTAAATGATGTAAAGGGATGATGGCAATCACTATATTTTCGTCATGTTGCACTTTGACATAACATTGAAATGATTTGGCAATGCCGACTCAATAGGTGTGGTGCCAGTATAGGGTCATCGTACTGACCTATCCATACTACACACAAACCGTGTGAGTCTGGTCGAGTTGTCTGCACAGCTAATTTGAGCGTAATCGGTGTTAAGGTAAGATTATTTTCCTCTTACATAGCTTACATGTCGTATAATCGTAGATGAAGTATTGGGCTAAGTTTGAAAAATCTAAAATCTGCTGGGTGACGTCGTTCGTTTTGGTTATGGACGTACACAAATGACGGCATAGATAAGGAAGGAATGTCTCATTTCTTTTTTGATTAATTATGTGTTATTTATTATGGCGTTACGCTGATATCGGTTTGATACCAATGTTCGTTTGAATACAGTATTGGGTGAATATCGGTGTCTCAAGAAAAGGAAATGCGACCATAGACAACTACACTTTCACAATGTCCTCATATCTATGTTACATAGAATGAAAGGTATCGTTCCTTTTTGTGTCTACTAGTATATTGACTGTATTGACTCTATGTTCTATTGCTATGTCTAGTCCCCTCACCCCCAGCGGACCATGGGGACTCTACTTCGGACGTTGCTTCTGTTGGTAACAGTCAGAAGGTAATTTCCTTGCTTGTCCAATTTTAATCAAATTGTATAATTACTACGAAGGGCATTGAGAGCTCAAGCAAGCTTTCTGCACAAGCGTCAAAGCTTGTTTGTACAAAAAAATGTCACTATTATCTATTAGGCTGATATCAATAAATTCAAAAATCTGTCATGACACAATTCCAATGTTCTTTAAACGCCTTCATTGCCTTAATCTAAACCCGGCTCAATTCAGGGATAACTCTGCTGCCATGATAGCAAGTGATTGTACTGCCACTGTCGTTACATGCATCTACAAACAAACAAAAAACAATCTTTACTAGGTACGCGGCAGGGGTCATACAGAATGTCACAGCTGAATCCTGCCTAACTATGTAACGTCATGCCTGAGGCTGATATGGGTTAGAGATCTATGTAGTGAGTTGTCTAACTAATCGTTCAGGAAAGACCTGTTTGCGAGTTTTAAAATCTTTTGTTTCTAGGATCAGCTGTTTACAGAGTTTATTCTTTTAGACCAAAACTAGCTATCGACTTCTTTGTCTGTCACTTTTTCATGAGAAACACCTTCCTAGCCTCCGGATACCGTCATTGCACAGCAATGGACCATACAATTACAAGCAAGACCATAGCGCATCCAGATCAAAAAGTTAAAAAAACGGAAGTTCTACTGCAGTACCAAGTTCACATACTAGGGGGCCCAAAATCAACCTTGACCTTCGTCTTTCCAACACCTAACTACATACCAAATATCATTACAATTCCCCCCAGACGTTCATGAGTTGTACTGACTACTAAAATCCGGAAACACGAACATACACTCAGACACACAGACACATATACACACCCAAAACAATATCTCCATTTTTCATGAAGATAACTAGGTTGTGATTCACCTTTATGACGCCGTGTGCTTTCTCAACAATGACAGCGTGGCTGCCCTGTCCTGTCTCCCGTGTGATCGCTCGAAATGCCCGCCTCCTCCGTCCTGTCCGGCCGATGTCATTACAGACGTCTGTGGATGCTGCCCTGCCTGTGCGAAGGTGAGATTATTCGATGATATTGTCTATTACGTCGTTTATTCTGTATTATTGGTTGCAGATAAAGACTACATTTAGCTTGATTGATTTCTCCCATTATAAGAATGAAAGTCCAATGGATACATTCAATCTAACCCGGGAATATTTCAGGTTGAGGGAGAGAGGTGCGGTGGACCCTGGTGGACATCAGGAAAATGTTCTTCTGGACTTGTCTGTAATAAGGACCCGAAAGATTTCAACGCAGATGGCGTCTGTGTGGGTAAGACGTTCATACTGGCAGTGTAAAGATGGTAGTCAGTTTTTTGTGTAATGTGTTTAACATGATCAATCGGTGTGTGTGTGTGTGTGTGTGTGTGTGTGTGTGTGTGTATGTGTGTGTGTGTGTGTGTGTGTGTATGTGTATGTGTGTGTGTGTGTGTGTGTGTGTGTGTGTGTGTGTGTGTGTGTGTGTGTGTGTCTGCTGTATATGAATGCATCTCAAACGTAAATGGAGCATTACGCGAAATTGATAATTGACTAAAGAGAAGAAACCATTTCTATAGGTAAAGGAGGCCAACAGTGTCCTCCTAGAAGCAGTTGGAGTCAGTGCGGTAGTGCCTGTGAGCCAAAATGCGGTGACGAACCAAAGTTCTGCACTCTTCAGTGCGTGGCCCGCTGTGTGTGTGACGACAGGACTCACGTGTGGCACAACGACATGTGCATCCCACGTGACTCATGTCCACGCCAATCGTGCGAGTACAACGGAAAGCGCTATGAGGTAAGCGGGTAATAAATATGGAAAAAAACATCCATATTCATCATATGTCTCCAAAATAGCAGCCCTTCAGCGTGATACGATGAAGAAGCTAGTTCTATTCAATAGAACGACATGTCATAGCTTATCTTGTCATATCTAACTCCAAGCGTTACACGCACTAATCATGGGCTAGCAAACATAACGTACACTACCATTGTGCACGTGACGCAGATGTAAACTCAAAGTAACTGGAAATATCCAAGCAGCCACCTAGGCCAATACATTCATAACGGCGTCCAAAAAAGAAACTGTGCTATTCTTTTGACAAATGTAAAGTCGCAAAGTAGCCTAGACATACGCAATTTACAATAGTAAATTACTGTAGGTTTCATTCGATATAGTAATGTAGTAATTAGAATTGTTGAAAAATAGACCTACATGTAGATTGTAACTTATGTTATCTGTACATTGCCATACATTGTCGTCGTTGCAACTGTTGTACAATAAAATCATTCATTCATTCATTCATTCATTATTGACAGGTGGGAGAGTCCTGGGGTGTGCGGGAGACAGCCGGTAAGAACTGCCTGTGTGACGGCCGGGGAGAGAGGTGTCTGTTCGTCGACTGCTCACGGGGAAGTGAGCACTACCTGACTGAGGAAGGCACCTGGGACTGCAGACCAGTTCGTAAGGAACCTTTACTGAGAATGTTTCATTATGATTAACAATTGACAGTCATCATAATTCATCAGTGGCATTTGACAAAGATGTACATCGCTGTGTACATGACAGCACACTAACGGACCATCATATACATGTAGATCTGATGAATCAGGTTTAGGAAATATCATCAGGCAAGCACTATTTCTACCAGCAACTGATGATTTAAATCTTGAAATTCTTTATATTTGATATTTTTCTCATATCTTATTTGATCAGACTTCATGATCAATCATACATTTTACTTTCTACGTGTGTAATAATTCTGTGTGATCCCTGTGGTGACCACAATTCATATCATTACAGCAAGTACTACTTTTCGCTGACGCCATCGAATGGCAGCTTGTGTACAATTGTGTCGGTGAGCTGCCATTCAGTCTAAAGTGCAGAAATATAGAACGTACAGCGTTTTCAAATATATTCTTTCATACAACTCCTCTCTTTTGTCCAGCGACTCTGTGTCCTCCAGGGGTGGACGTGGTCAACTGTTTTGCCGACCCGTGCCAGGTCACCAGATGCCCGGCCCATCCCGACGCCACCTGCCGGTCTAACTACTGCGGGGGATGTAACGCTGTCTTCTTTGACGCCTACGGCAACAAAGTCAACTGCAAAGGTACGGATAGGCACTACTAGATCAGTCTTACCGAAAATTTGAAACCTGTCAGAATACATGTACAGGAATATGTTTCTGCAGAGATTACAGCGTTAAAGAGTATGATTTTGGGTGCTATTCCTCATTTCGTGATATTGAAATTGTAAAGCAATCATCAATTTAAGATTCGTCATATGCAAATAAATCAATCCATTTGATGCACTACTATGGCTCTGTTATGTATCTTATCCAGTTCGAAAATTCGTTTTGTATGATGCATTATGTCTAACCTTCATCGACGTAATTCAAGTATTATCAATCATCATTCACAAAATGTGTAATGTACGTAGTACATATGAATTCCTAATATATGAAAATAATGATAGTGTCCTTCCTTGTCTAAAATGTCTACATAGGATTCCAATGTGTTTCTCACATGTACAATGTCAATACACGTGCCCACAGAATACGGTAGCTGTCCGCGTGGTTACACAAAGCCCTCTGTAACCAGAGGCCGGTCTCTCTGTTACCGGTTCGAAAGGAAGCCGTCGTCTTACCGTGAGGCTCAGACCAGCTGCCGGGTAGACGGGGGGCGTCTGGTGACCATCCGTAGCTTCATCACCCAATTCAGGGTCACGGTGAGTACGTTCTCATGAACTGCAGCTCTGTCTAGGTGTTCTCACCAATAGATCATTAATATTAAGCTTCATTAAGTGTAAGCAGAAAGCTACATGTAAGTAAAGAGCTGATACGACTGATGGGTGAAGTAAAACCACAAACAAATTGCCAGAGCTACACAGAACTATGCGAAAAGATGTGAAAGTTGTTTTGATGCACTATGTCGGGTTACACTGTTGTTTTACGACTAGTCATGGTACAGTATAGCAAAAGTGTAACTTCAGATGGATATTTGATGATCATTATATGGATTCCAATTGCAGACTGCTCGTGAAATAAAGGTAACGTTATTCTGTACGAAATATGCATGTCTCTAATGTTAAAAATACTAATATTTGCTCTTAACCGATTCTGTTCAGATTTTAACGTTCCTAAAGCTTCACGCGGACGCGTGGATCGGTCTGAGTGCCCGGGGCCGGACGGGGAGGCTGGTGTGGAGTGACGGCGTGAAGTACGATCGGCGCCGCCAGTACAGCCGCTGGTGCCCGCGCACCCGGAACAACCCCGGCAATAACTGTGTCTACATGAGCCGCCCGCTGTACCGCTGGCAGCGGGGCAAGTGTGGCGCAAAGCGCGCCTATGTTTGCGAATACAACCCGTACAAGAACTAATGGTCCGGTCGTGCCATCGTCGCACTATAGCAAACTGCGGGCATCGATATTCTTAGGATGTTGTGCATATGTAGCGGAAAAAATAACCTGTATTGTTACGGAATAGCCTGTCCTAGATCAAGACGTTTAGTTCTGTCACAGCCTGCTTAGGACATTGATATTATACGAGGGCCTACGATGAACATGACCGCGCCGCAGCCTGTGAAGCGGGCGTGCTTCAATTTTTGCTAAATCTTAGAGTCTGATCATCTATGCATATACCTATATGCAGAGACAAAAAGCAAGATAAAGACTGATGAGTAAGGTGATGCTAGATGGGTGTATGGCAGGGAAATTATTAAAGGTGTCAATAGGAATGAGAGGTGCTTTTTTAATGATATTTCATGTATCAGCACATATTTCACGTAATCTTTCACGGTTCATAAAACAATCCTTGGCATTCCTTAAAAGCATACTATTAGATAAAAACGCCGAATTCTTCTCTATTGCAGTTGCATCATTTGTTACAATGCTTAAATTGTTTTAACACATAAACAACTTGAAATGTTTGATCTTTTAAACGAATTGCAAGGAAAATTGCCACATATATGGGTGGAAATATGGAATAAAATATAGGTGCAGATAAATCCTGTGTGTTATATCTTTCTTACATAAAAGCGAAAAGTTTCAAACAAAGCCTTGATGAAATGGCAGTATTTTATCATTAATAGTAATTGAATTGAGCTGTGGGGAAAGGCGTCATCTGAAACGATATGTAATGAGTCCAACTGTATGTAACGTTCACTTGTCAATCATCCACCCTGCCAAGATATGACATTGGATACAAAATAGATTCAACGTTTGATAAGCTACATTGTTCTGTTCAGGTAAGCAGTTAAATGACGCCATGTACCATTGGCGTCACTGGTGCTGTGGTGATAAACCTCGTGAGAAAAAAACTCTTGCACTTTCAAAACCTTTCATCGCCTTCCGCGGAGTAAAGATCGAATCAAGCCAACAACTACGACACAGAAATCGTTCCAAATCAACATTAGACCCGTTGTTAGCAGGTTAAAAAACTGAATGATAACACAATTTGAGCAGAGCATTATCATTTCACTCACTCACTGTCTCCCATAGCTAATCATTATCATTTGCGGTGCAAAAATACCTCATCTATCACAAGATCAAAATTTTTATCTAAAATGGGTGAAACGAAATCAATTTTTCTTCAACCTTGGTTTCGTGAGTTCGATCCCGGCCGGGTCATAGCAAAGACTTTAAAAATGTTACATACTGCTTTCTCTGCTTAGTACTCAGCATTTGGGAAAGAGTATGGAAGTTAAACAGATACACATCACTACCAGCGGACTAGCCCCCTGTTGTAGAGACTTGCATAAAGTTGTGTGGCCCAAGGGCTGCGAATCGGAGATGTGCGCCGTCATAGGCTCCACCAAGGGGCACGGGAAGACTTGAACTAACTTGGTTCCTGTACTAATACCAGTATCCAAGACGGACATTAGGTTTAATGTCGTTAAGCAGCTCATATTTAAAGTGTGTAACTTGTTATGTAAGTGAATCACCAGTGCCATAACAACAAATCCTCGTTACAAAATGTTCCCATCAAATAAATAACCAGGTATTTTTTTATCATATACACAATGTACCTGGTATTTTCTTTGTTGCATTTTAATCATGTAACCTATGCTGAACACTAATCCTCTGAGGGAAGACTGTCCGTGTATGGTTCTGCTATAGGAACCAAGTACAAGCTGCCTTTTGAACTTCAACATTCCCGTGCGAACATTTGTAAAAGGACCAAAAAGCCAATTTGCAGAACTTGAACTTAAACATTAACCGATTTATAATTTCTGGATTTAGGACAAAATGTACTTTGCACGACAGTACAGGTCTTTGAGGCAGTCTTGAAAACATCATTGGGTCTGCTTATTTGATTTTAGGTCTTTTTAATTTGTTTCTGAATGTTTGCGTGGTTGCTGGGCAACACATTAGAGTACCGAAGCCTTATGTTTCCCAGCCTTGAACTTGCACAAAACAAGGATTAAGCGTTGACAGTTGAAGGGTGAATAAAAGCCGCTGAAACCCCCGCCGTCGGCAGATCTGCTGGCTGTGGTGACGGCCGGACGTGCTGTGGACGGGGTTGGCAGTCTTCTCTCTAACATAGTCAAACCTAAACGGTAGGGTGTTTTATCAAACATACTATTCCAAGTTTCTTCAACAGTTGCGGCATGTTAGAATTCCACGTGGTGTACCTAACAAAGACGTGTACATCAATGAAAAACATCTTTATACACCGTACTTTAAGCTAGCATCTTAGACGTTTTCTTCTTCTTTTCGAGTTTTCCTCAAAATGCATAGTATAACGCTTTTGCTAAAAAAAGCACAAATATTTCACGTTCTTCTTTCGCCAAAATCCATGTCACGGAACATGCCTTTGCTGTCCTTCTTGTAGACCGAACGGCATAACTGGGCCCCTCGACATGAAGAGAGCGGCTGTACTCGCAGCTCTGGTACTCGTGTTTGTACTCAGGTTTGTGCAGTTGGTTCATACAGCATTTTTAAAACATCTATGCAGTAGCAGAGTGGATTTTTAGCCCGTGTAATTCTACGGTCATTCTTGCACCGATGTCCGTAGGGGGTGTAGCTCCGGCCGGGCCCCGAAGACCGGGGCCGGGGCCACGCAGAGGCAATGCCCGAAAGTGTCCCAAAACATCTCGTAAACTGCCCGACGGCCCCTTTTTGCAATTGTGACCGGGAAGGCGGGAACTAGTAGGTTTTTTATTGTTCTACCATGTAACGTTATAGTAAGTGTAATATATAGAGTTCCTGGACCGGCTCTATAATGAATAGCATAGTTTTGTTATAACAGCGCATGAAATAAAATAAAAAAAACTAAAAATACAACTATATACCAACAAGATTGCAACATAGAAAAGTGAATCGTGAGGGAAATAATCTACTATGAATGATCGTTTTGTATGGAGATCTCATGGTACTTTTAAAAAATGTCAATCCACTCACGTGTTCGACAGAGCCGCGGCACTTTCTTGCATGGCCTGTGCCAGCCGGCCCTGTCCCCCCACCCCGTCGTGCCCGGGGGATGTCGTCAAGGACGCGTGCGGCTGTTGTGACAAGTGCGCTAAGGTAAGTCGGAGATCAATTCGAGAATCTGTAGGCGTAAGGCGACGGTAGCGCCTCGTCATGTGCGTGTTCAGATTCGGGAGTCACGAATATTACAGATATGTGGAGAAAACGTGGCACTTGAATCCCCCACGCACGTCTGGGTCATGGATAGATCCTGCGCTTAGAACATCCGAAATATTACATTTGAAGGTAAACACAGCGACACATATATGTAAGTCAGTCCATAAGGTCTTGAAAATCCCCAAACACGAATGAATAGTTTTGATACTTTTGAAAAGTCATCCTATAGATTCTGCCTAGTGATGCTGATAAGGTCAATGCCAATCTTGACGGACTGTTCTGTAGAGAACTCGCTTTGACGCACTGACAGAAAAGATATTTTGTTTTTGTTGAATTTAGATGGTGGGAGAAAAATGCGGAGGACCCTGGGGTATCACCGGTACATGTTCGTCCGCACTGTCGTGCGTGAAGGGTCGGACTAAATATACAGGCATAGGACGGGCAGTCAGCATGGGATTCACACGCATGGCTGTGGGAGTCTGTCAACGTAAAGGTAAGGTCATTATCTACATCATCAACAAGTGCGCTAAGGTAAGTTGGAGACCAATTCGAGAATTTGTAGGCGTAAGGCGTAATATAACACGAGAGAAGAAATTTAGTACCAACTCTCTCTTCTTGGATAAACATCTATAAGTCTTCCATTCCACTAGACGGCGATCGCGCTGCGCTCTCGCTGCGACCCAGATAGGATTTGTGTAGCCCTTGATTTCATAATTGGGATATCGAGCAGAATGTTAATGTATGACAGCAAAACACATAAAGTGTAACAAGATTCGTCCTTTATCTATGATATTCGTTGAGCGCTCTGTTAAAGTTTATGTCGTAGAGAGCGCGGGGCGCGAGCGACGTCCTAGCGTAATGGGGGTATAAGTCATCCTCTTATGTTCATAAAAGGTAATGATAAGGAGTGCCCTGCGAACAGCCACATGTCCCGGTGTAAAGGACGATGCCGCCCTACCTGCGCTAACCGGAACCCTGCGTGCCGGCGGCTCTGCGTCCGAGGCTGCAGCTGTGATAAAGGCTACGTCTGGGAAGGAAATAAATGTATCCCGCTGGAGCAGTGTCAATCAACCGGCGGTGAACGTGAGTTTCAAGGTGTTCGTTATGTCATTACGACGGAAATACGTTGTTTACAAATCTTTGCTTTTCCGAATCCTGCACACATGATTGTATGGAAGGACGATACGAGTTTTGTTCTTTTCATAACAATTAGTTAGCTTGCGATGTGGTGACGGATGCATCACGCTTGATGAATAAATGTTAAGTGATAAACCGCCCGGTAATGCTTAGGTCACATTTCCAAACCCGAGCAGCTTGCGGGAACGAAAAGTATGATATAGAATACAATAAAGGACACAAAACGTAAGAAATTTACTCCTAACTAGAAATTGCGTATTTTCTTGATATGCATATTCTATTTTTCGTTTTCGCAAACATCCCGACCGGGCCCCGGCTAGGAAATGTGATCCTAGCATAACCGGTATCTGTTGTTCCCAGTACAGCGGCCAAGTCCCATGTTCAGCAAAACACTTGTAGCTATCACAATGTTTATAGTTGACTTGATTGTTATGAGATAGGCCCATATAAACCCTAGATAGGGAGAGATTGTGTTATGCTTTCCCCCGACCGGGCCCAAAAATACCCCGGCAACCGCAGGGTGTCCGACGGGGCCACGTAGGGGTCACGCCCGAAAGTGACAAAATACAGCCCGTGAACTAGCCGACGGGCTTTGGCGACGCCTCAGGGGCGAGCCAAATTTTTACTATATTGTGTGCAGATTGCAAGAATTGTAGGAATTGTACAGGAATGTGAAAGTCTATGGGACGATAACTCAAGAATGCCTGGATGTATTGTCTTCACATTTTGTAGGTGGGTAGGTCTGTGGGAGACCTTGTTATGATTGGATTTTGGGCCCCCTAGCGACTTTCTATGGTACTGCAGGGGAACTTTTACTTTTCAAATCTCGTCTTCTGAACATGCTATAGTCATGATTTTTAAGTGGTGGATAGCTCTTTGTTAGGAAAATATGTCCTGTAGATTTGGACCCCCTAGCGGCTTTTTTTGGAACTGCAGGAGCTGATTTTGACTCAAACTTTGAAAGAGAATAACGCAAGAAGGGGATGACGGATCATCATAATTTTTGGTGTGTAGATAGCTTAAGTGATGATTTACATAATCATATGCCAATTATGCAAATCAATATCTGATTTGCATAATTAATGAGGACAGTTAAGAAATCAGCTGCATTCTATTATAGGACTCTCAAACACATGACATTCATGTAGTGTATATGTAACTGAGAAAGAGATAAATATCGATAGATATCAATTATGCAAATTGATACTTAATTTGCATAATCAATGACAAAATACTATAAATCCATACGTGGTAAATGATGGGGATTTCATTTTTGCACCATTTGGAAGTTAAGTAAATGTGGCCACTATTAGAAACAAATCTTGCATAGAGGGCCTCATTTACATAATTTATGAGGAAATGGTACGATATCTTTTTTTGTGAAAACAAGATTTTCATACATTGGACAACTTGTGATGTTTTGGTAGAGAAGGTGATCAACTGATACGATTAAATTATGCGAGGTCCTTATTTGCATGTGGGTTAAAAACGAAACGTTAACAGAGACCACCGTCGCCATGGCAACATCTTTTTATGTTGCCAATCTTGTTCATATTGCAACCGAAGTATATATCAAACACAGAAAGATAATGTATCGGTATCTCTTTTGGCTACTGATACAACTAACAATCAAGTGACAACTGACGACATCAGTTATCAGGACAGTGAGACGATCACACATTGTATTACATATTTTGTACTCACGATGCACTTCATGTTACAGTTAACTTTCATTTCTCGCTCACTCTCCAGGGAAGCCGGACGTCAGATCAGCGGACACGTGCGCCGAGCCGAAGAAGGTCGGGCTCTGCCGGGCTGCCCGCAGGCGGTTCTACTTCGATTCTTCCGAAAGGAAGTGCAAGTCGTTCATATATGGAGGCTGTGGGGGGAACAGGAACAACTTCCTCACCATGAGGGACTGTGAGGCAACTTGTGCTGTCAAAGATCTAAAACCTGCCAACAGCGTTGTCCAAGGTAGGTTGTAGAAGGGAAGATTAGAAAAAAATAACACGAGAGAGCAAGGTGCATAGAGAGTGCATGTTTAGACTCATTTTTTCACGGTGAGACATTTCCCCTTGAAAACTGAGGAAGCAAATTTCTACTAAATACTATTATTTCCCATTCTAACCCCCGGCGCAATTGCGAAATGTATTCTCGCGAGAGCTAGAGCACAATGTGCTGGGTACGTGTGCGCGAGTTGGGTGAAAACGAGAGTTGAGTGGTAAAATTTGTCATAGCTGTCTACCTTCTAATTCTATTTGTGGCCCAAATTTCCGCCGGAGTTTTGGAAACGGGTCCGTTCAATTTGTTCGTCCTTTTTTCCTTCCTTATTAGGACAAAACTGCCCCGCCCATAGCCGGTGGTCACAGTGCGGCTCAGCCTGTCGGCCATCTTGTGAGAACCCTTCT
The DNA here is from genome assembly GCA_035149815.1 of Branchiostoma lanceolatum. Classification (NCBI taxonomy): domain Eukaryota; kingdom Metazoa; phylum Chordata; class Leptocardii; order Amphioxiformes; family Branchiostomatidae; genus Branchiostoma; species Branchiostoma lanceolatum. The sequence goes on along the minus strand of CM068868.1, from coordinate 10,168,673 downwards.
CCGGCCTGCACCCGGCAGTGCGTACCCGGATGCACCTGCGAGATCGGACGAGTGTGGGAGGGCGATGAGTGTGTTCTTCTCTCAGACTGCCCGGCTGGGAGCTGTCAACATGACGGCAAGACTCACCGGGTAAAGATATTCACATCGCTACAGTATTCTGCCAACCATAAAGTGTATTTTATCAAAGTAACGTATGCTTTGTGGTATTCGCATGAAAGTTCTTCAGAATCTGCGTATGTAACGTTGGGTAACATAAATTCGTGGGGTACTTAAATTCAGGATTTTTCGAAAACGGGGTATTTAGGGATATGTGCTAGATGCAACATCAGTAATACCGCTAGAAATGCAAACTTGACAGACTAACGTATTCAGAACACTGTCTGAAAAGCTTCGATAAGCATGCATTAGAAGGCGACAAGGACAAAAACTCTCCGTCCCTTATTGGAACAGTCTGAGGGCTTCGTGGGAGAATCACACTACATCGTTGTCGGCTGGTCTATAAGACAAATGTCACATCCGCTTCCTGCTAAACACAATCATTTACAATACAACTTATTTTCTTAAAATTGCTGACCTGCAATTGGACTCTAAGTGTGATCAATCATCAAAACCCCTCTTTGTTGCTACAACCAACGGCACGTGTATTTTCCCGCCGCCATATCATTACCCAGAATCCTGTTGTCAAGCAGACGACAAAGGTTTGTGAGGAACACTTTTTTGTCTAAATGTTGCGTGTGATTGTGGACTGAGGACGATATTTTCCTCAAAGTTTGCTCCTAACAAGGAATACATGGACATAGTAGTATTATCAATGCTACGGCATCCGGCTAACTTGCCATGAATAATGTACACGTTGCCATGACGGTGGATGTCGACTTTGACGTTCTATAGCTACCGACTCAACACACGGGTTGTTCCCGTAGGCCTGCTGTGTGCGGTACGGCCGTTTTTTCGTGTATTTTTTAATTGGACACGTCTATATCCATAGCACTCTCCTCAAGCCAAGGATGGAACGAATAGCTGCTGTATAAAATGTAATTAGCGGTAAGATATTCAAGACGAATCTTCTCTCCCGAATTAATGTTCACCCCTGTCCGACAGCACCGTCATTGTGCGTGCGGCGGACGGTAGTTTCAAGTTGAAATATTATGGTGTCAGCACGACTAGAGACAAAATCTACCATATATATGATTAGTGCAAAGATAGTACATGATACTGACAGAATAATAGAAAAAAGGATGGTTTATTGTTCTGCTAGATTGATTTCAGTCAATCATTATCGGAAAAATCCCGAATTTATGTTACCCAACGTTAACAGAGAAGATGGATTCATTGCAAGTTGCTGTATAGCTCTCAAGTCAAATATGTTGGTACACACTACTATTATGAATGAAGTGTAACAAATCTAGCTAATTTTGAAAAATTGATATGATACACAGATACTGTGTTTTTATTACTCTCCAAGAAGCGGTTAGACTCATACACTTGTTTTGGACGTCAAAAAAGACATCCAAAACAAGTCTACCGCTGGCAGGCGAAAAGAAAAACCTGGCAAAATAGAAAGTCTAAAACAACGTCAAAAATGTTACTCCAACCCTTGCTTGGAGAGTATATTTTTATGACTCATGATCATCTTTGTATAGCTCGGTGAATCCTGGGCGGAGAAGGGAGTTCCCGGCACCGTGTGCTCCTGCTCGCAGAACGGGACAGTCCAGTGTGACCAGAAGCAGTGTCCACGAGGGGAATACCATACAGTTGGGGATGGCGGGATGTGGACATGCAAAAAAACCGGTAAGGATTTAACAAGACGGTCTGTGTCCAGGAAACAATGGACTAGCTTTTACACTATGGTCGGCCACCTATGTTTCGGCCCCATTTCTAATCCGGGGCCCGGCCGGGCAGCTTGTAGGAACGAAAAATATGATAATAAAAGACAACAAACCAGATACCAGATATTGCTTATTTTCTTGATATGGATTTTTGATTTTCGTTTTCGCAAACAGCCCGGCCGGGCAAATGATTGGAAATGGGACCTAAGCATTACCTTTTTTTAAATTATGATTTCGTTGGGACCAAGATGCTGCTTAGTTAAACAGTGAAACGATATGATGGAATTGTACTGTTCAATCATGATGCTTGCTAAAGCCGTAGCATGCATAGGGCATTTCTATTTAGTACAACTTTTGTTATGCCGCACAATTTGCATACATCATTATCTCCATGAAAAGTCAAGATATTTTTGACGTGTTTGTGCGTCTGTGTGTGAGTCTGTCTGTGTGTCTGTCTGTCTGTGTGTTTGTGTTTCCGGATTCTTGTCGTGATAGTAACATATATATGGAATTGTGTCGTGTTGATGCACAGCGGACATGGCGTGTCCAGAAGGCTACACCAAACCTCGCAGGGCCAGCGGTCTGTTCCTCTGTTACCGTTTCGAGCGAACACCCACCACGTACAGACGGGCTGAGGACACCTGTCGGGCGGAGGGGGGACGAATGGCCACCGTCAGGGACAGGAAGAGCCTTTATCCTGTACTGGTGAGTTCAAACAAAAACTGTTGATACACTGCCATTGAGAACAACACTCACACATGGCGCATACATACAAACATACATACACACACACACACACATACACACACACACACACACACACATACATACAAACATACATTTATTCAAGACTGATATAGTTAGTGCTATCATTTCATCTTTAAACGAAATCTGAGAGTATGAAACGCAATACAAACGTTGAGTATTGCTTCACAATTCATCACTAGGTGGGAGTATCTCGGAAGATTCGGAAGAGCACGTGGATCGGCCTGAGTGACAAGGAGACGGAAAAGAAGCTGGTGTGGAGTGATGGGGTGCCGTACACCTCCTTGGACCAGAGGCGCTGGACCATGCAGCTCCCAGGCTCCAACACTCCTGAGAACGACTGCGGCTACATGAGCCGTCCGCACAGCTACAGGTGGCTGCTGGGAGAGTGCAGCTCTCAGCACGCGTTCGTGTGTGAATACGACCCGTTCAAGACCAGTCGTCAGGGCTGATGCCGATTTTTTCTTAGGCCATGTTGATTTCATTATATGGATGAAATGTTCTGGGAACCCCAAACCTGACGCGAACGTGCGAATTTAAAAAAAAAGTTTGGCAACAAAGGTTGCCTTCAACATGAAATCTACTTGGTCAGGAAGGTTGAACATATGGCTAAACACACAGAGTATGGTATACCGAATATCAAATTCTTCATTTTTGTTCTTTCACATCTTCTTCTTTTACTTTGGAATTGATTTTGGAATTCTACGACATTAGCATCGTTTTTTGAATATTTTTTGCAATTCACGGCATATGCATTTTGAAGCTGATTTGTACGATTTACAGTATGGTCGATTTTATTTTTTCGAAACGGACGAAAATTTAAGCGCGCGCGGATGTCATCCATATAATCAAATCAACATGGTCTTACGTGTTATGGAAGAAAATGTGACTACCGTGTGTGAGGTACTTGCTTTCGTAGATACATAAGCGACTCAATGATATACTATCAACCACAGCTTAAGTCAGGAAAGCGTTTGAGAGATGAAGAAAATTGTGCACGAACTCCAGCACAAAATGCAAATGTCAAGAAATCTGTAACTGTTACGAGCTCTGGTGTGCAGGACTAGGTCATTGCACTGTAGGCGATGCTCATTAAAAACTACATAACATTTTGTGGTGTGCATGTCATCATTTCTGATATATAACGTTATACATGTATACAAGTGACTGATGACAACTGATTCCCATGTAAACGTGGTGTTTATACATTCCCACGAGGGACATGTGTTTGCTTTTCCTTTAATTGAATTCATAGAGATTTCCGCGATAGAAACATCTTCAGTTTAGAAAAGATTACAATCTTTACCATGGCATCAGAATGATCATTTACCATTTCATAAATTTCTCATAAAACGTACGTTTAAACCTGACCTGTAGTGTGCTAATTGGGAAATACCACAATGTAAACAAACCGCATGTCAAAGTGCAAACTTAAAGCCTGCTTTGGATTCACGTTTGCAGTTTAGCGAGTCTAAAGATCATGTTGCAACCAGCCGTCCGTAATCAGAGTGCCTCGGGGCAGTAGTGAAGACCGGTTTCACATCTTCTGTCAGCCCGTCTTAACAAAGAACGTTCCAACATGATTGAGTAGAAGAGGTGACCTGAAACTAAGGCTAAGGCTACCGCTACCTGCTTAACATCATCATGAATATCCCATATATATATTTATAGATATATATATATATATATAGAGAGAGAGAGAGAGAGAGACAAATAGAGAGAGAAATAGAGAGAGAGAGAGAGAGAGACAGACAGACAGACAGACAGACAGCACCTATTAATGATTCAAATAGACAGGCATAGGTCTAGATTAGAAAACCCTGATGACTGAATCCACATCCGTAGTCTTGTGATTGCACCGTCTTTAAAGTCAGCCACAAAATGAAGATTGTCTGGTCTTCGCATCTTCGCCATGAACCCCATGTGACTGACAGATATGAGACCCCTAGGAGTCATTTGTGGTACTGCAGTTTCACGATAAACGACTGCCATATTTGGTCAACTTTTGTGTCATCTTCTTGACCCGGAACAAATCCAGTCGCTTCTTCTAATCCATTAGCTTCCGAGACAAACGGATTCCGAAGCTCCATAAATCTCACCTAAACTACAGGTGACACGATACATCAGCCATGCGGGACCCGTACCTGTCGTTTTGGGTTCTTCTTACAGGTATGCTAGAATTTGACTGGCCTTTGTCACATGGAAATGGAACGGAACTGTAAAATAAGCGCTTCAGGCATATAACACTAAGACATTCCAATACTTCAGATTCAGATACTTATCCACTAGGTTTAACGTTCGTTCGCACGTATTGTAAATATATGTAGACGTTGTTAGATGCTTTGTTGGCATCATGTATCATATTGCACCATGTGTATATATCTCAGTCCGATATTCATTTTGTACATAGTCAAAATGGCGGTAGTCTTGTTGTGCCTTGCACCGCCTGATACTCACCTTGATAAGGTAAATGCCACCTGAGGGTGATGCAACAGTTGTCACCTGTTTAGTGTACTCAACAATGGATGGGGCTCGGTGGGAGGGGGGCATTGTGTCTCAGTTACAATTAGGGTACCTTCAGTGACCCAATTAAATTACTCATCCGGCTAAACCTCAGTGAACATTTGCATTTCTACCTACAAAAAATGAGTTTATACTTTCAGTAATTATCGTGAATCGTGTTGGTATGCCCACAAGTAACCTGATAGTTTCGCCTCGCACAGAAAGGAGACAATGTGGCTAATCCACCGTGCACAAAAGGATCTGACCTATGGCGCTATATCTTTTGTCATTTTTGCCTGGCCACCAATGTTTATCAGCTTGAGAAAGACGTTCATGACACAAGCTATAAAACCACACGTTTAAATCGTGCGCGAGGCGAGGAAATAACGCGTTGTTCTTACATAAAGAAATAACTTTTTATCGCTATTGTGATGGCGCGATATTTTCAACTTGAATCAGTGTAAACTTGTGTACTTATTTTAGACCAGTCTGTTTGTCCTTGCCTAGATAGTTATACGCTAAGGGAATCAACAAACTAATCCAGCATAAATAAGATAGAAAGAAAATAGTGAAACCCTAAAGACGAACATCGTTACTTTCTATGCCTATCTGTCCTTTCCGTGTCCACTGTTGGTAGATGAGTTTAATCGTTGCTCTAGAAAAAATTACGAATAAATCACGAATGACGAATAAACCTAAATTAATGTCAAAGCAGCAAGCATATATTCACAAGCAGGGAATGATTTTATTGCTGTGGTATTTTGTTGGGTGACGCATATAGAGATTGATTATGGAAAGCCTACTTCGAATCTTCGACCTGGCCTGCGTTAAAAAGCCCATTCGTAGATTCGAGTACGCATGTGCAGTGTCAAAGGTGAAGGCCCCTGAGACGTTAACAAACCCGTCTGCACATTGTTATACAAATCGAGACAATGTCGAGACGAGAACTATTTACAAGCCAGGGGCCTTCACCTTTGACACTGCACATGCCTACTCGAATCTTCGAATGGGATTTTTTTATTATTATTCCACCAGCTTTGGGCTGTAGCTGTGTACCGCTGGTGACAGCTGCCTCACTTGCAAACGGATCTTCCAATAACAACGTCACTTCCGGATCTCCTGTCCGCACTCAATCAGTGACGTCATCAACAAATCGTGGTCCCGGTCCACAGTATGCACACAGCCCGTACTCAGTATTCATTCAACTCAAATTAGCTCAACAGTCGTTACCAGATAACTCTTCACCAGAATTCCAGGAATTCGTGACAGGTATCACATCAGAGGTGAGCTCGAGATAATGCATGTTTTATGACATCATTTCACATATCCTTGATTATTGGATGATAAAGACTGGCCAATAGGTTATTTGTTGTGTTGTTTTTGTGAGTAAATTATGCAGATGAACCGACATTAAACCATCGCCTCATTGTATACAACTACTACATACTGACTAAAGCCATTCCGCTCTGGTTACTATAAACATCACATTACGGTTACGTTCTGTTACACCATATGAAAATTGCGAGTACATTTTCATCATTATTTTACCCAACAGGTACCAAATAAATCATTGGGAGGACCTCCGTTTATGGTTCTATACATGTATGTGCATAACGAACAACATCTTGTCAGTCCAATAAGCATCAGATCGTTTTTAACTTATACAAATTTCCATTTTCCAGGCATCCAAGGCGTATAAGGAAGACCACAATTTGCTTCGCTTCGACGTTTTTACTGTCAGGTAAGACCTTCATGATGAATATAGAACCCTCTGTGTTGTATTCAATATATTATGTGCAATCTAATGATTTTTTACAAGTTTGTGAAATTTATTTTGTTTTGTACAGAGCATGTTTCAAAAACGTTTACATCTAATAACCAGTACTTGCGCCTGAAAGGATTGTGCAAAACCGATTAAACGTAACAATGAAATAAAATATCAAACAATTGTTGTTTAATTCAGCCCAGACAATGCAACAATCGACCTCAACGTAGTGTTTAGAATCAGTCTCCTGGGAATCATGAAACTTCGGGCAGTAGCCAGACTGAAACAATACATCGACAGCAAAGACGGGAGGTTGGGAGAGTTGGTGATACACAACGTGACTTACATATCAGACACAGGTGAGTTCATGGCATTTATACTCCAGTAGAGTCGGATCGTCATCGATTTGCAAAATGTCGTATATTTGGTAGATTTTGGCAGTATGTATTGTATTTCAACTTTCGTTTTTTGGCGAAGCTTCACGGGCGAGCCTAATAGTGTAGTATACGTCTAGTTCCAAACAACTCCAACTATTCCACAAACACTTCTGTAATGTTTCCGCACACACGCTGTGGACACCATAACTCGAGAAGCTGGCATTCAAGCTATGTCACCAGCGGACCAGTCAGAGCTCGAGCGCGTACACGGAACAAGGAGGTTAACCTCCTTGCCCGGAAGTAGGTCTTTTGAGGCAATGCGTACCAGATTTCGGACAGTGGGTGTAACCGAATGAATTGCACTGAAAACAGTGGGCTCACAGACGAGAAATAGCCTGAAACTGGAGACGCCTTACTGGTTTTAAAGTGCTTTAGATAACCATTGTGGCATAGTTAAAAGTGCTACGTTGGTACATTTATTATATGAAGTAAAGTCAACCCAGGCACCTTCGCCGTGGCAATATTTTTTTCATTGCTGCACTTGTTTTTATCAATCTAGGTATGTTAACAGCAACGACAGAGTTTACAGACGTGATGTGTGTGAGTGTGGGGCACCACTGCTTCTCGTTCTGCGACGCCAACCCCCGCTACTGTACCAACGGTGGAACATGCCAGGAGGACTCCCAGAAATTACTGTGCACGTAGGTTTACAGACTTTAATTAAGGATGTGTTATTCCTAAAGAACAAATAAATTCATATAATTATGTAGCGGACTTGTTAATCATTGCATTCCACAAGACGGGGAAAAATATTGGTAGCCCAAAGGGCTAAATTGTACCGCTTTGTCAGTACATTGATTTTGAATACACTTTGTCATACAGAACTCTTCCAAAACATGAAATACAAATGACATACAACCAACTTTATTTCCGTATCAAAATAGGTCTGAATTCTAATCTCTACGCTAACCAAGTAGAAAAGATTTCCACAGCTTTGTGACCCCATGACATATATCCTTTCCTGTGTAATTTGTATCTTATAGTTTCATACATCATTTGATTGTTACAGACACTTTGTTGTGAAAAATTAAATAGGTATCTTCATGCAATTTTTCTTCATCACTTTAGGTGTATCTACGAGCCCTTCGTTCATTATACAGGTGCCAGATGCGACAGAAGAAGTATGTTTATCACATTGGATAAAATCTTTACTTCTTTCATTGAGGTACCGTCTCGTATACAATCCGACAGACCATACTGTTCGGTCGTACGTTTCACATTGCCAAACCTTTACCTGGAAAATAGTAGCGTTAGTGCAGACGTTTCGTCAGAAGATTTTGGACAAAGCGACATTTCTTTCATTAGAAATTCTGGATCTAATAGAAGTTCCTCTTTTTTTAACTTGATTTTCAGCTATAGGGATTGTGTCCATACTAATCATTGCCCTGGGCCTGTTGGTGACTCTGACCTGCATACTCTACGCTATAAAGCGTTGGAAGAGAACGGGGTCTCCGGTGCCGCGGATAAGGTAATAAACAGTGCTGATAAGGCGATTGATTTATGTCCCCATTTTAACTTGATCTGAAATTAGATAATATGAAGTGGTGTGATGTGGTGTGGTGGTGGGGTCTGGTGTGGTGTGATATTGTCTGGTGTATGGTGGTGTGGTGTGGTGTGGTGCGGTGTGGTTTGTATGGTATAGTATGGTTTGTGTTTTCTGTCGTGGGGTCAAGTTTTTACGGTGTAGGTTTTACGGTCTAAAATATTATGGTATGATGCATGTTACAATGTGAGAGTATGTTAATTTCATTATGATTTTTCTCTCTACCTTTGGTAATAGAATCAAACTATTTGCAATGTGTCTTTACTTTTAAGTATCAGTGAAAATCTTAGAGAAATCATCATTTTGATAGGATGTCTTCTATTCATTCTAACATAGTACGCGTGGGTACAGCACCAGACACCTAGAGGGCACAAAGGACGTGGATGACAACAAGAAATGTACCGTCTGGACATCAGAGTCCTCCGGGGGTAGGTACAAGTGTCCCTCACCCAATCAGCCATGTAAACCTAGTATCCTGTACATCCGGAACAATTATGCATTTACAAACGGGGTTGGTTCTGTAAAAAGTTCCAAGATTACTTAATTGCGCTTTATAATACATTCCAATCCCAGTTATGTAAGACGCATGTTAAATCAATGCTGCACTTTGATATTTACTTAAAAGTGTCATTAATCAGCTCCTTTGTTTATGCCCGACAGGTTCTCAAAACCCTGTATATGAAGGTCCACAAGGACTGGCAACGAATGGCCCCGATCCAATCACAGATAGCAGTGCAAAGAGGAGCAAAAGGGGCATTTAATTCTTATGGCAACAAATCTGTAATGTCACACATTTTACTCAGTCCACTGACAATCAGTATACGTCAACTTAATTTAATCTTGATCCAGTTTAGTGATCACTGTAGTCCAGTTTAAAAGATTGTGTTTTCTATTCTAGATGCATCTTGGTTTTAGCAAATTAACATTGTTCTTTTAACAAGTAAATACAATTGATTTGTACCAATAATGGAGGCGAAGGATTTTAACTTGTAGAATTGTGAAAAGAGACAAATGCCTCGCTATTTTTAAAATCGAGGCTGCAGGGAAAAAATAAAAACTAGAAAGAACGTTCAGTTATTAACTGTCAATGAGTTCTTAAATTTTAATCCGAGATGCGCAAGCTATGGCTATCCTTTCAATTGCGACATATAGCTAATTGTTACATCTGTATAGTTGATTGTATGTGTTTTAATGGAATAAACAAATGAGATCATTATTGAAGAGTTTGTGACCCCTTGAAATGTACGAGCATCAGGATGGTCTCTGGCCATGTTGATCTGATTATACGGATATGACATCCGCGCACGCATCAATCTTAGCCCATTTCCCAAAATAAAATAAAATAAAACGTTTTCTACCATATTGTAAACGTACAAAGCAGGTACAAAATGAGCAAATCTATGCCGTTAGATGCAAAAAGATATTTGGAATACGGATACTAATATCGTAGATTGCACAAGTCAATGAAGAAGATGTGAATTAACAAAAATGAAGAATCTATTGATTGCTATACCCTTCTCTGTACGTGTGTTTAGTCATTTGTTCAACCTTATTGACCCCGTTAATTTCATAATGAAGGCATCTTCTTTTTGCCAAACTTTTTTATTCGCACGCTCGCATTAGTTTTGGGGTTCCCAGAGGATGTCATCCATATAATCATATCAACATGGCCTTAGCTACACTGAAAGTAAGTCGAGCAAGCCGATGCCAAAAGTAGTCCACAGATGAGTCATTGTGGCATCCCGCACCGTGCTCATACCGTGACATGCCTCGGGAGCTTCTGTCCATTGTTATTTGCATGAGGTATTCTAGAATTACCGGGAAATGCTTTGAGTTAGCTATAAAGGGATAGGACTAGCTACATAGCGTATCTGACTGACTAGTACTTTCGTTGTTATTTCAACGGGCACCCTTGATACACCTCACAAATGATAGGATTACGACTCGTCTACATAGTGGTTCAAGGTATGCGTGGCGCGGCGGTTTCCGTAAGCAATTTTGTCCAATGACGCTAAAACCCATCTATTCTTCACGTCTCTTAGCCGTTAAGCACTAGTATCAGTTCTAAGTCTGCTAGTGTAGTTTTTTGCGTAGGTTAACAATAGAGCATGACAAATTGGCATCTAACTATAACTCAATCCCAGATACGACTGGATAGTTTTTAAAAAGCGGTCTAACGTTAACAGAAATTCATTTTGAAAATCACAACACTGGGGTCTAAAAACCCATACAAAAGGGACAAAGCGCAACCTTGGTAGTAATATTTGAAGCTTTACTTTGGGCTTTTCGGGCCCAGCTATCTCGTATGGCTTGTCAATCAGTGAACAACAAGCTTTATCGTTTGTCTGTCACTAGGTAGCACAAACAAATGGGTGTTAGGTAACGCATAAAGGGATTCTCTCGGAATACCTGTATGGAAATGATGCTGTGTATGCCCCAGTTTAGGATGACACCCTGGGACGGGCTGACACAAAATAGATCCACTCTTCCTGTAGCGAATGGTGTTTCAGGGTAGCCAGGCAAGTAACATAGAACACTATCAAAAGAAAACAGAAATCAATGTTGCCATCTTTTATGAAAGTTGGAATCAGCTTCCTCGAGAGAGAGAGAGAGAGAGAGAGAGCGAGAGAGAGAGAGAGCGAGAGAGCGAGAGAGCGAGAGAGAGAAAGCGCAAGTGAGAGAGAGAGAGAGAGAGAGAGAGAGCTATGTTTATTGCTTGTATGCAACGTACGGGCACACCATGTACATTCTGTAACGCTTCATCAAAAATCAGATCAAACATGTAGAGCCTCTCATGAATAATTCACAAGTTTCATCCAAGGACTATTAGTGGTAGAGAAGTTCGACCTGTGTTTTGCACATACATGTTGTATTGTTCATGTCAACAAAGTCAAAATCACGCACCACGAAGATTGTGTCCTTGTTGTAGTATTTGGGCAGATGTTTTGATTAAAACGTATAGCGTGTTGTTTGAAACTGTGACGTGTCCACATATAAAGAACCACTCGAACTGCTCCGTGAATTCCCCAGGGGACGTGCCAACATAGCCACACCTTCACCATTGTTCAGCTCACGTCAGGTGGGTACTGTTCTGAGCCCAAAACACGCCCTCTATTTCGGTCTTCTCGAATGAAGCAGTGAGCATCAGTGCAAACAAGCTACCAGCGCGGTCGCCTTCGTGAGAACAAGGGTAAAGGAAACATTACCGAAAGCCCCCTCGTCTCAACAGGTAAGTGCATGACGTTACGTAGCGACGTTGTTTCACCGTGAGTCTCCATGTTTTTCACTGAAACGTGTAGTCGACATGAATAACTGTCACATACGTTGTTTGACAGGTCTACGACAGCAAACTAAGGACAGTCTTGTGACAGTCGTGGTCGTGTCGTACAAAATTCAGCTGTCTTGCGACGGCAAAACCGTCTTAGATCCTGGTCGATGGCAGGTTCTGGCACAAAAAGTCTTCGAACGTGCGCGACTGTGCCTTGATCTGATCTGATAGTGGTATTAAACTGAGAGCTGGTGACGTGACAGAGGTACAGGAGTACTTTCTTTGTCAGCTTACTGTTTATTGACGTGAACTTGTAAGAATGTCGCCTAGCCAGAATGAAACAGGTATAGCCAGGAGGAAACCCTGAGGGCCAATTGTTGCAAAATTAGATATACATGTATGCAATACATGCATTTCACACATACAACTGGCCGCTTCCAACACACACAAACACGACTCACCTTACACACAAACACACTACCCGCAACTTTAGACACATAAGTCAAAACTCCACACACACATGATAATAATAATGATAATAACTTTATTGCACAACAATTGTACAAGGTACAAAGTATGGCATTCACTGGTACATAGATAACATTCCATCAGACTAATTAGTCCATCTTATAAAATATGGTGTAGTTTTGGATGACAATGGGATTTATATATCCTGAGTCATCCATTCGTGGATCGTGCCACTTGTGGGACACTAAGGTGACAGAGTGCCACTCTCAACTACTGGAGCGTTCGAGTTTATACAAAACAACAAAAGTGCAGCACCAGTCAGTTACACCACAAACAGAGGTTCGGCTCCGGCTGTTTTTTTTTTTTACATATCTTTAGGCGTAAAGAAACCCTGATAAAAGAGAAAGCCAGACAAAAACGCCTAAAATACGTCAAAAGCAGGTCGTTGCCGAACCTCGGCTTGGAGAGTAGTTAGAAGTTACTCCCGGATAACATCGTCAATATGCAAAACAAAGGGGAAAACCTGTTCCACGCTAATTACGGAGTAATTAGAAAAGGGATTTGCGTTCCAAGTAAACCCAATCCCTCCAGCATGGTGTCTGTTCATTCATTGGGAAGTAAATGTACCCTTTTATACACTCGTTATTTTGGTGTTACTAATGGCAACGCCATAATTATAGACTTTACATAGTCGATGACAAATGGCTTGATAGAATGGGCTGACTTCTATGTCATCAGCGTCAATACAACGCCCCTGGTCACAGTATGTGTTAGTTGGGATGTCACTCATTCGCCCTAGTTACTCTAATAAGTGGAGTGCTCGACAAGTGGCTCTTCGAAACTCAATACAGCACAGGTTGCCTCTTCCACTAATCAGGATTATACTGAGCTACAGGTTGGTTTTGAAGGTAAAGACAGCACTATTGGCAGGCAACCAGACCTAGACAATATTGAAGGTACTATTTTGTATAGAAAATGTCGATTCTACAGAAACACATACATGTATCTTCCGCCATTTGTGAGATAAAATAAGTGAACGTGAATGGTCAGTTTTCGTGCGTCTTGGCGACACATGTCGACATGGAGGCTTAAGCTTCCAGCAGACCATAAGAGTACTGTGGGGATATGTAAACACATGTCTGCAATGTGGTGATGTTGTGACAGCATTTAGGTGTGTTCCTGACATTTCCGAACGGAAAGCAGAGGGAACCCATGACTCCCAGATGGCGCACCTCATGACTACAGCTCCACCCACATTTTTACAGTGTTTCATAAACAAGGCTGAACTCTTACAGAGCAGGTATACTTTTCTTACAGAGGGGACCAAACCCAAAACAGGCCAGACGTTCACAAAGGTTCACAGAACAACGACGAAACTATGCAGGTCCTGAGTGTAGCCGCCATTCTGATGTTCCTGACAGGGAGCTTTGGCGCCACCGATCTGTCACAAGAACAGATCAACACCATCTTACAGGCCCACAACAACTACAGGAAAGCCGTCAACCCTACAGCTGCCAACATGGAGTATATGGTGAGGCCTTTTCTTGCTTTTCATCGTTACTTTCTCTACGGTGTACAATTACGCCCATCCTAATCTATACTAAAGCACCTGTGGGGCTAACATGTAAGAGATAGTCCGACAATAGGTGATTAAAAATTCCTGCACACGTTTGAGCACGCGATATTTTGTACACCAGCTTTTGATAATTATAATACGGGATGGGGCTGTACGAAGTACATGATTGTACAGGCATAATAACAGACTCTAGTGTAACTCATACGGACCCACCTCAACGTATTTCTGCAAAGGCCATTCGTATACAGCCTTATCAAATGATTATGTTTTGCCAATCAAGCTTAAAGATCAACTCAGTAGTTTAAAAGTTTGCGTGGAGCTAGCTTGACTAAGTAAAGGTGACCTAACCACTCATGTATGTCCCTGTAACACTCCTGTGATCACAGATCATGGCGTAAGAAAATAAGACAACTGGGAACACGTTCTTACTTAAAACAAGTACATGTGGTACGAGGTCCTGGTAGCACGTAGGTCTTAGAAGAATGGTAATGGAAGCTATCGAGATGTCATCATTTTCGGGAACTGTTTAAGGGAGACTGTCTGTCCAAAAAAAATGCCTTGTCAACATTTTTTTTTTTTACTTCGGTTTTTGATAGACCAGGACGACGTGTCACTGCACTCAAGTTTTTATAAGTTATATTAACAGTGCCACGTACAGATAACAACATACCCATTCTAATTTTCATACACCTGGGCGAAGTGAGGATATTTCCTGTTTAATAGGAAAATGAATGATTCAACTAGATATAGTTTCGTCTTGAGTGTCCATGTTTGAACCAGGGCCATTCTATCAGAGTTGTAACTGGTGTATTAGCATTGCAGACCACACACCGTGTGCCCACTGGGAGTGATCCGATACCAAGAAGTGTTGTTGTAAAACGGGAAGAGCTTGTTTCCTAAACTAACCCGTGAAGAGTGTTTTTCGGAAAATATCACCCACCGCATGTTTCCGAAAGATAACATCTCGTAAAGAAAACGAAGGGCGTTGATAGGGTCGGTCAGTTCAAGATGAGGCCATGTTGATTTGATTATATGGATGACATCCTCTGGGGACCCCAAAACTGGTGCGAGCGTGCGAATAAAAAAAAAGTTTGGTAAAAAAAAAAGTTGCCTTCATTATGAAATCTACGTGGTCAGGAAGGATAAACAAAGTAAACACACCGAGTATGGTAGACCGAAATATAGATTCTTCATTTTTGTTCCTTCAAAACTTCTTCTTGGGCTTTGCAATCGACGTCGGCAATGTACGACATTAGTATCCGTTTTCTGAAATATGTTATTGCAAATCATAGCACATGTATTTTCTCATTTTGCAACTGCTTTTAACGATTTAAAGTATGGCCGATTTTTTTTTTTTTTTGGAAACGGACGAAAATTGACGCCCGCGCGGATGTCATCCATATAATCAAATCAACATGGCCTGGCTTTGAAAAAGAGCCTGGTGCAAAAACACAAACATCACCGTAAATGAGAATGAGATGCACTGCCCAAATCTAAAGTATGTCGACGGTCCAACTAATGTTATTTTTAACTTGTTTTCTGAATATGTAAAATGTGCCACACATTTTTATTCTATAATGATGTTGAGATTTGAAGATTCTACTGTATCATAAAGACAGAATATTACGGAAATTGAATGTTTGAGGTTCGCAGATCGTTTGTGATATATGCTAGTATTTCAGTCATGAGTTGCGTGAATAAAGGCATTGTGTTTAGAGATATACGAGAAGCACGAAAGGTCAATTCAGTGAGCTATTAACATGATTGAAGCTTGTCACGTATGACACGTCAAAATTTGCTGTTTGCACGCACTCTGAAAGTCGCCAGCCGCAACTTAACAATGGTGTACCTGCTACAAAAGAGGGGCTTTCTCTATTGTACGTAGTGTGAACTGGACTGCAAGTAAGATATTCATGATTAAACGAGTTGGTAACTGTTATCATTTTGGCGTCGCAGTGGAAGTTTGGGTGTTTGGCCCAGAACCCAAACAAATCCGAGGTCCCCCGATTTAAATTGTCCCTCGGGGTTTGGCACTTGACACGACTTTCCTCACTTCGCTAAGGTTTATGTCAACCCTTCCACAAATGTGGAAGGGTTGACTAAATCTCAATAAACAAATGGATTATGACTATAATCATTATCATCACAACTAGTATAGGAATCTTTATCATCACTATTATATTAGAAAGTACCATCATGACTTCTATGTGCCGTATGTCTGTACCTCTAAGGAGTGGGACGATAGCCTGGCGACCATAGCGCAGGGCTGGGCGGACCGCTGTGACTTCGCACACAACCCGAACCCGGCGGCGAACTACGCCGGGTCGTCTGTAGGGGAGAACATCTACGCCGGCACTGGAAGGTTTGTCACTCTGTGTGTTAAATTCACGCCAAGTGGCATGGTCCTTCCGACAATAACTTATAAGTTTTACCCGTACAAAATGCAGCTTGATCCTGTACAACAGTTTAGGCTTGAATGACGACATGTACATAGCAAGATATCTCACGATGCTAAGAATTGCACAACTACTTCTCTATTATTACTTGGCCACTCTGGAATAAGTGTTGGTATTACATCAAGCGGGTGCCTAGTAACATCTTAAATAAGATATAATCTTAGAAAACAATTGTTACACACAAGATGTATTTACTAATATTAAGTGTAAATGTAAGTCGTAGAACAACGGGACAAAAGTGGCACTCTTACGTGATAGCATCTTCTATATGAGAAATGTATATCAGACACTGCAGTCTCTTGATATCTGTTAATTCTCACATTTTCACGGGAACACACGACAAATTCACAGCTACACTGCGGGCAAGGAAACCGAGAACTGGAACAATGAGGTGTCTGACTACACGTACAGCAGCAACTCGTGTAGGAGTGGCGCCGTCTGCGGACATTACACACAGGTACGGCCATACGATGTCCTTCATTCGTGCATGTGTGAACGTGCGTGCGTGCGTGCGTGTGTGTACGTATCCCAGTTATGCTTCGGTCCAATGGGAAAAAAGGGTCCACCGGGTAGTTCGTGGGCTTCTTTTTTTGCCCTTTCGGGCGTGACCCCTACTTGGCCCCTGGGACACCCTGTCGGGCTATTTTGGGGCCCGGTCGGGACCCCGAATCATTTTTACCCGGGCTTAAAATCAACGCGGGACCCGGTTATAAACGCCGTGAGCTAATCGTACGAGCACCTGGAGGTACAGCTAGCCAGCCCACACCCGAGAGTCAAAATATGTGGCTTCGGGCCCGGCCGGGACTACGCCCCCGACGGGCACCGACGCAATTGGGACTGTAGCATAAGTCAAGATGTACATATATGATATATAACTGCGTGCTTCCTCCCGTACACACTTTTACACCGTTTCGCCTCCCACCAGGTTGTGTGGGCCACCAGTAACAAGCTTGGGTGTGGCTGGAAGCTCTGTGGTACTCTCGCCACCGTCAACTGGAACAACGCCAACCTAGTGGTCTGTAACTATGCCGCAGCGTAAGTTAGCAGCCTTTTATGGACTTGTGGTTTCTTACCCGTCTTTTAATTATCTATTTATTTATCTATTGGTTTGACTATTCAGCACGCAGAGCCAGGGCTGCCCAACTGGCCTGTTGCAATTACAAAGGGCTAGCCCTGCTAACAGAGACAAGACATTTACAGTGGAATTTTGACATAACGAGCTATAACAATATTCTAAGCACATGTACATACAAATTATTGTATATAGATGATCTAGAATAACGTCTATAATGGTATCTACGTGGAGAGGTCAGGGTCAGTGCGTATATAACTTCATTGTAAGGGTTGCCTAAACAGTCACAGATTTTCCTTTCTTTTAAAAGCGGTTACATTTCTGCAATGCTGTATCAATATTGACAAAGGATAGGGATTTCTTTCATGTAATATATATTAGCGAACCTTGGCTTATTTTGTTTTCCGTATGTTGTCTCCAGTGGTAATTTTATTGGACAGAAGCCCTACGTCAGTGGCACACCCTGCACACAGTGTGCGAACGGCAACGACAACTGCTCCGACAACTTGTGCGGTAAGGAGTCAACCACAAACAAGCAAACAAACAAACCATTTTACAGTAGTTAGTCCAGATGGAAACTGGTCAAGTGTTTGCTGGTAGATTTCGGAAAGACACTACATAACCAACACAAAGGTTAACGGCCAGTATGAGCTATATTTGAATTCATAAACCTGTTACGCATATCAGATCTAGAAGGGGTACCTGTAAAAGCAAATGTAGTATCGTGGCAGGTGATTTGATCATTCTTGCGCATGTGTTGTTCATGTATACATATAAACTTCAAACCTTTGGTTGTAACAAAGCCCTGATTATGAGTCAACCCTTGTTTACCTATCCATCCCCTGTTTTCAGGCAACCCGTCTGGTGGTGCTACCAGTGCCCCCAATGGTAATGGGGCAGGAGGTAAGTGCCAACTGCAAGCCAAGCCTTGTTAGAGTTTCCCTTATGCTTAGGTCCAATTAATAGCGCCGGTGCCCGAAGCCACAAATTTCTCCCGTTGAACTGCCGGGTACTGCGGGGTGGGGTGGGGGTGCGGGTTGCGATGAGATTTACCTACCGCTGATCGCACGATTAGCCCACGGCGTCTATTGTTATCCCGCGTTGTCCCGCGTTGATTTTAACTCCGAGTTAAGATGGTTCAGGGTCCCGACCGGGCCCCAGAATGGCCCGGCAGCTACAGGATGTCCCACGGGACCATGTAGGAGACACGCCCGAAAGTGGAAAAAAAACAGCCCGTCAACTACCCGGCAGACCCCTTTTTTCCAATTGGGACCTAAGCCTTTAACAGCTCATTCGACCGGATAGAAATTAATGTTGATAACTTGAATCTTATCAGGTTGTAGAACCTGTACTTTATTAATACCGACTCAATTCGTGACATGCACAGGTCGCTCACATGGGGGAAATCACTACATCGCAACCTGTTCTAAGATCGGTCACATCCAAGCATGTTTAATTTCTCCGATGTGACACTACTAGTAATTCAATATCAAAGATTGTATACTAGTAGTTGTTGATGTGTTGTTTTGATTAACCTCAGTATTCTATGGTCATAACAATCGTTAATGTGACGCAGAATTGGCCGATGTTGACATCTATCTCATGCTAGAACTGCAGGATGAATATCTTAGTCCTCTCGATTTTGTTTTGATTAATAACTTCCCTTTGGTGTTGTTTAAGGTGGTGCGTCCAATACTACTGACACACCCAATGAGGGTGGAGGTAAGTGGTCAAGGCACAATTCTGCAGGAAAGATTGTAATGCACTTTTAATATTGCTTTAGGCTACAAGTTGTATTTATTTATTCTTTGCATCAGGCCCAGGGCCAATTTTAAAAGCAACAAAGGCAATATACAGACATTTACATACAACACAGACATTGCATATCAAATACTGTAGAAACATGCGGGCGGAAGGACCAGTCGACAATAATAAGGCCAATGCCGGCTCAATGAAAAGACCTCGGAATGGCATAGCAGGTTAATTATGCTGTGTTCAGACGCAAAGAATGTAAGTGGGTAGATCTAGAAGAAACAAAACGGCCCAAGTATGTGACATATCATACCCTTAGTGTTTGATGCTAGTTTCTTTACATTGTATTGACATCCCATTACAGATAACGGCGCTACTGCTACTCGCCACTGGAGCATGCTGCCGCTAGGAGGCGTGATTGTGACGCTACTCATACTCAACATGCCATGATGAAGACTTGCATCGCATGACATGTGGCCATACATTGCTTTTAAAAGAGGGGATTTTCATAACCCCATTGTATTAGAGCATAATCATAATGTTTATATATATCAAAGGTACTATTTGATGATATCTAAATTTAGTATTCTGTATCTATATAGCCGGTATTTCCGCCCTTTGGTGTAATACACTAGCTTCGCACATATTCGGCGCGGTAGCAGCTGGTTATATTACATCAAGCGACCTGTAACACCTTCGAATTCGCATATCTAATGGCATGGATTCTTTAAAGCGATCGAATTAGGATACATCTACAGTACTTGACGATAACGAGTTCCACCCTACGATAGTTCCAGAAAATGCGAATTTAAGTTGAACACATCAATCCTAGGTTGATAAGTCTGGTACTTGAAGGCATGACTATTTCTTGTTCATTTCTTAGCTGGTATAGGCATTTATAACTTAGTAGCGTGAGGTTTGTCTAAGTGTCACATGACTGACAATAATTTAACAGCAAAGTATACAAACAACAGGAATAAGATAAAAACATGGGCAGAGCTGGAACTCGAGAGGCCACGTTTTTTCATCTGCTACTTCTTCTCATCGATCTTTGCATTAATTCATTGGTGTTTGTTAACAGAAGAGATAAAGGTAGAAATGCTATATGTTAGGTCACGCAATAAAGATATTTGACTGTCTTTGAATCGCCCAGAAGGCTTGACTAAGCTAAAATGTCAACAAATTCACTTTCTTATCTATTTCATCGTTCAATGTGATATACTTTAGTTTGACTCAATGTCTAATGATTACGTAAGTGATGTTCTCCTATGAGTGCCAAATCACGTTGTAATCTACCTACATAAGCCAACTTTTCATTTCATTTTTGCCCAGGGTCAACATATCGCTGCTAGGGTGGTTTTCAATGTGCCCTGCAGGCATACTTAAACAAAACAAAATATAGAACAAAGGTGCAAATCAAAGGGTGCACGCTGTGAGTTAGAAGATATACAGCTTTGGAGGACTGGGACAGGTGTCGGGGGGGGGGGGGGGATCAAGGACATCCGAGCTCGGCGATGATGATACATGCTTTTGATTATGAACTGGCCAAGAAAGCATGCTTCATTTTCATCTCAATACCCAATATACTAGAGATACTAAAATGTACGTCAGCTAGCATGGATCGATTGAGAGATGGATAGATGAATGGATGGATGGATAGATGGATGGATGGATGGATGGATGGATGGATGGATGGATGGATAGATGGATGGATGGATGGAGGAATGGATGGATGGATGGATGGATGGATCATCGGGAGATAGGGATGGAGGAAGGGATGATAATAAAACAACAACAAAAAGAGATAGAGCCCAGCTCGTCCATCTCAATTCCACAAAATATAATCATACTAGCAGCATGCTTGTCTTAACCTGAAGAACGATAGTCTGATTTCAGTACAAGCCTATTGTCCACATTCATCATTCAAATTTCGCGCCATCTACTCGTGCATCATGGGATAGCAAAACACGGAAGTGGTTTGGTGACAAGGAAATTGGTTAGACAACTTCGACCGTCCCCAAGTCTTCTTACGCTACCCTGAGCTCGAACTGTGAAGCATGCCTCGTAACGAAGAGACCAAAGAGCCGGAATATGTCTACGAAAAGGTATTGGACAGTTTCCACAGTCTTCGCAAGAAGGGGAAAGACTGGGGGCTCTCAGACGAAGTCATCGAGAAATGCATCCATCAAGCCCTGGAGTCCGGCGGCCGGAGTGGGGAGGGGGGCCGCCCTGTCAGATCGTTGTGTGGCCAGTGTTTGGCCACGTTCCTGAAGGTTATGTTCGTGATCGGGTTCGTTCTCGTGTTGGGAACGGTGTTCGTGACTTATCACGACCCGACAGCCAGGCGGGTGGCCAAGGCAACACAGGACTGGGCCTACCCCATGCTGAGGGCCTCCAGGATGCTGACCCTCCCTCTGACCAAATGGTTCAACCTCGAGGGTGAGTTTTGGGAAGTACTGTAAAATATATTTTAGTTCGCGTGGTTTTTATTTCGCGCTATGGGGAAAATGGAGTGTTGGCGGCGTTTTTAAGTTTGCGGCAGCGCTTTATATAGTCACATACTGCTACAGTATTGGACAGAAATGTTCGCGGTGGATTTAAGTTCACGGTAAAACGGTCGCCACGAACATAAAACCACCACGAACATTTCTGCATTTACAGTAGATTATTTGTTTCACCAAGGAGGTTTTATATAAAACCTCATTGGTTTCACGTACTTAAGTTCTGTGCCAGGCTGGAGGCCTGCCTGACCTAGCCCGAGACCTCACCCACCCCCACCCCTACTTTGCCCCCAGATGGAGCCTTAAAGGCAACCAAAGCACGCTAAGGGGGCATATTTATGATAATGATGATCATCATCATTGCCCTCTTAGATTATTAAAGTTAGAACTAAATCAACTGGCTTCTCTCATGATTCCTCTTTAAACACATTTGGTGTCTCCTTAACCCAACCAGGAGGTGTGTGGGACTTGGCCATACATGAATTCTGATCATTACGTACACGTCGTACATACTGTATTACTCATTTCATATAATGATATAACATTAGGGTAAATCAGTTATTTCTCCATTTCTTTCTGTAGCTTACTATGAATATGAATGCCTGGTGCCCAACTTCCTCCAACCTGCTAAACAGCCAAATTGCTGGATGTACAAGAAAGTGAAAGGAGTGCCCTCTATCAGACGTGCCAAGAACTTCACCGATGCCTACTACGGCACAGCAAAACCTGTCATCATCAAGGTAAGCAAATATGTAGGACAGTTAGATGGCAATGATGATTTTATCGTTGTTAGGGTAGTTAGCTTTAAACTAGCTTTAAACATCGCTTATAGCTAGATGTACTAGTACTTTGTGCCTGGGAAGCTCATGTGTTATGCGGCAGGGTGGTTATAGTCTTATACCGGCTATATACTAGTAGGTACAGATAGGGATAGGAGCTATTGGCTGTACTATAGTCATGCTTTACAAACCAGCATTGTTTTTCCTGACACAATAAAAGGTATTGTAAGTTTTTTTCTATGATCGATCCTACAAAATTTGATAACAATAGTTACCAGAAGGTGGATACAGCAATTGAAAAAATTGCAACAGGCATTTCCTAACTTTCTTGTTTTGTTTTTTTCTACACAGGATGCCCAGGAGAAAGAAGTGGACTTTTCTGTACTCCAGTCAGTCTACAAACAGCACAAGGCCAGTCTGGACAGTGGTGTGAAGGACTTTCACTCCTCAAACCCACACATACAGACTCTGGCAGATGTCTTCAACGTACAGACAGCAGAGGACATGCCTGAACAAACCAGCATTATGTGGTACATAGACAACAATATCAGAAAGTGCACTATTCAGTCAGTTAGAACTGTCAGCATGATTTGTGTCAAGTCATCAGTCACCTAAGTACTAACACGCCACCTTTCCTGAGCTGAATCAGAGGAAAAAAGACGTCCTTCTTAAAGTTTGTGAATCAATGTTTACTTGAAACATATTTAGATTAAACTTACTAATACTTAAAGACACATACATGTACAAATAGGCATAGTTAACAGAGAGGTGATATGAACCATGTTGTGACAGGCTTAGTAACTCTTGCCTTATCCTCAGGATGAGTAGGAAGGTGGTTGCCGGTAGCGTGATCAGGAAACTGTTCCCGCGACCTTACATCATCGAGCCTGAGTCGGAGGTCGGACTGGCCAAGTACATCTTCATCGATACGCCAGGAGCGCCTGCGAGGAATGCTGCCAAAGACATGGTGAGGATTAGTGTACATGTACGTGTGCGCCATGTCGCAGTGGCATAATTGCAGGTTGTTTGTCCAAGGACCCAGAGGTGCCATGACATGCCTTGTAGAAGATATGCCCTTGGGAAAGGCACTTTACACGAATTTCCTCGCTCCATGCAGGTAAAAATGAGTACCAAGCTTTGATTTGGGGCGTCCATCTCGTGAGTGGATCAAATAAATCTGTCCAGATATGCAGCTTGTACTAGTCAGTACAAACCTGGTGTGTTACGCCATTAGGTGGTTTACCGGTGACAGTTTGAGATGGGATTCCACTGCTCCCAACACACTGCTCACTATCTGGTTTATCATCTGTCTTAGAAGGTTATACATGTACTATTACCACCGTACCACAGAATTATGTCATCCGCAAATTCAAAACACTGCCAACACTTCCTTTAATCTTGTTCCTGCCACAAAATGAAACCAGTGGGAAAGTAAATGACAGTAGTATGTTTGGTTGTCTTGTCCCCAGGGCAGTGCCGACTATCCCCACACCTGGCTGACCCAGGGGACCGGCACCAGAGAGGTGTGGCTCAAGCCTGTCGCCGACTGCGCCCAGAAACAAGATGAGATAATCGTTATCCTGTACCCTAGAGACGTCTGTAAGTATGGCACAACCATCAATTTTACAGAATTCATACGAGGTTTATGAAATACGTATACGAATTCTATGGAATTGATACAATCCACTACTGAGGAACATACCAATTGTACGGAATTCATACGAATTTTATGGAATTCATACGAGTTTTATCTATGGTTACAACTTTCAAGGATTGTTTGTATTCCGCAAAACTTGTATGAATTACGTAAAATTCATTTGTTTCTAAGTAGTGGATCACATGGATTCTACAAAATTTGTATGTTTCTTAGTTCTGGATTGTATGTATTTTGTAAAACTTGTATGAATTCTGTAAAATTGGTATTAATACTTATGCACCCCTTATAGCTACGATGTCACCACAGCATGTCCCCTATGTATTGCACAGGAAAGCATGCTACAACATACCTACACATCTAAGCTTTCATATCTTTTGACGCGAAGGGGAAAGGTATATACATAATGTTGCTATGTACCTCTGTTGTCATGGTTCCATTCATCTGCTAAACCAACAAATTAGAAGGGACTTCAGATCGATCAGGAACAAGTCCCATAGGATTAGGTACAGGCAACCAGTCTTCAGGCATTGTAAGCTGTCAAGCATGTGAGGTTGTTGCTTAAGTTACAATGAAATGTTATTCCAAATTTGTGTCAGTTGGTTAATTGCAACTGGACAACAATCAATGATAGTGTACAAGCATAAAGAGAGTCAATATACATTTGAGACAGACAATAACATTCATATACGTGTATATTATATATTTATACATGACTTTTAGTTTTGTAAGATGGAGTCAGTCTTAAGACCCTCAGTCATGTTTCATCAAATTATGACTTTAGCTGCTTTGACTGCCATGTTCCTTAAAGTGTACTGTAGCTCTGGTCCTTGACCCACATCTCCCTTTTCCTTACAGTATACTACAACCACTACTACTGGCAGCCTGAGTTCCATCACCATGGAGACAACATCAGCATCACCTTTAGTGGCTCATTCTACTGAAAATGCTGATGACACCTGTGTGTCTGAACAACAAATGAAATCTATGCAAAACGTGATCAAGCCATCTTTTTTCCTGTGTAGTATGCTTAACAATGCAAAGTGTGCAAAGCTAGCTCGCTTACAACGTCATTCACTTACAATTTGTTATTTGATTAGGACAATTTACAATCATTATGTAACATATGCAGATTTTTACAAAGCTTATCAGTGACACTTTTTGAAAACCTTTCATTGACACTTTCATGGTGAAAATTTTGTCAGCATCATTTTGCAGTATCTTAGGCCATGTTGATTTGATTATATGGATGACATCTGCTCATCAATTTTCCTCTGTTTCCACACAAAAAGGTTTCAGCCATACTATAAATCGTAAAAAGCAGCTGCAAAATGAGAAAATACATGCTGTAAATTGCCAAAAAGATGTTTCGGAAAACTTTTCATAAAAAACTTTTCATAGTCAAAGAAGAAGTTTTGAAAGAACAAAAAATGAAGAATCTATATTTTGGTTTATCATACCCTGTGTGTTTAATTTTGTTTTACCTTCCTGACCACGTAGATTTCAGAATAAAGGCAATTTTTTTTTTGGACAAACGTTTTTTATTCACAAGCTCACATCAGTTTTGGGGTCCCCAGAAGATGTTATCCATATAATCATAACAACATGGCCTTAATGATACTATGCATAATTTGAAATAGTACGGGCATTACCAGGAGGCTTTATGATAAGGAAGAGTTTTCTGGGAGGGAGGGGTGTTGTGGGTGGATAGGGGAGAGGTGACACCTGTCGGATGAATCTTGATATTCCAAATTGTAGACTGTATGTGGGATGGATTGAGAAAACAGTTAAGGCTTATAGTAGCTGAATTGAATTAGATGAAACATTCTTCATACATTATGTATGGTGTTCAGTCTTATTTCAAGGTTGGTTTGCAATAGTCATCTATTTATACATTTCAAGCTTTGTATATTTTGGAGCAATGAATGTAAGGTTTTTCTACATGCACGAAATAAACAGTGGGTAATGGATTTTCAATTTAACACATTTGTTTGCTGCCCAGAAAGCAAGTTAAAGCTTGAAAGTGTAAGTTTTTGCTGGTTTCAATAATCATAAGTTTTGGCATGCAAATGAATGACACCTGATTGTTGAACCATAATAATGCATCTATGGTGCAATTATATAAACTACAGCAAGTCAATATGGCATCATGATAATCGTTATGGTGCATAATCCAATAGCTTTTGTATGTTGTATCCACTCAGTCAACAACAGCTAAAAGAATAAGGATAAAAAGAGTGGAATCTTGATAAATCATCAACATTTAACTATTGAAGGTAATCTGGATTGTACAACCATTCGTGGTGTGATTCATTATTTCCATATCTAATATGTGGATCGCCAGACAATGATCTACTACGCAAAGTCGTTCCGGTATCCAGCTTTGTGCAGCTTTCAGGATCTCCTATTCATCCACGATTATCGAATGCTTAGTTTCCACCTTGGTTTCCAGGAGAAAAGTTCCTGCACTTAGTTTCCTAGTAATTCGTGTCGTCATGTTAATTGTTTCAGTAGTGAAGAAGAAAGCTGCAACAGTGTAAAAACCTGTGGTCAAGACAAGCACTATGCGCGAGCGGGGTTTTATATTCAGTAGACTGCTTTTAAAGCGCAGATTTTTGTCGGGTGGTTGAAAAGGGAGTTAATTGATATCTTCCCATTCAAGAAATGTTCTGCTTAAAAGCACTACGAAACAACATTGGTCCGGCCTTGGCTGTGCTGTTATATCTTGTTTTAAACATCGGGGTCTTCGCGTCTGCTGCTTTGCCATACAGTGACGACAGCTTTGCAGTTGTACTGGCCAGAGGATGCGGTAGGTTCATGCTAAAAGTAGTTTCATTTCAACATGTACTACTTGTACATGTTCTATATGTTCAACATCGACTCAGTAATTAGATAATTACTAGTTCATGATATGCATTTTATTGGAGGTGATTTTTCGAAATTTCACAGATTGTTTATGCCAGATTGTTGTCTTCACCTTTTTAAATTGAGCATAGGAAGATTATGGCTCATCTTAAGAGCACAATAGTTAAAATTAATCGAAACAAAGATAGAAGTCAGTATCCCTACCGAATTTTCAGTAAAATATCTTGGTATTTCATGACAGGCAAATCTACAGTACGGTTTTGGAGCTCTTTTTGAGACCTTCCATGTTGTTTTATTTTCCAGGTGCCTGTCTCAATTTGAACAACAGCCTTATCGTCCTCCTGGTGTTACGTAAACTCTTGTCGTGCATGCGCTCCACAAGACTAGGAGTTTACCTTCCCCTGGACCAAAGTTTGACCTTCCACATTTCTGTGGGTGTCGCCATTTTGGTTCTCAGCGTTGTCCATGCCTCCGCCCACATCACAAACTTTGGTTGGTTGAACTTATTTATTGCTGTTCAATTAAAATACACATATAGAGGCTAAATTCTATGGGGTTGGGGACGAAGCTTCTTTTTCATTCTTGCAAGATACAGGTGTGTATGTCAAGAAGTGAATGTAACGTTGTGTTCCCGGAACTGTGATCAGCTATTTTAATACGTCTGTTCTTTTGGTTTACAAACTAAAGTGCGCATGTGTTCTACATCTGCTACTGTATTAGTTTCTCTCGTTGGCCGTTACACAGCGTTAACGGGCGTCTTTAAGTTATTTAGGTACTTTATCTTCATTACAAAAAGTACTTATAAGTTATGAAACTTGAGGAGTTGTCTTTCATCAATGTTGCTGAATTTTCCATGACCAGTGGTATCCAGAGTGATCTTTGTATAATCTATTTGGGCAGCTAAGTTTTCCAGCCTTACAACAGAAAAAAGGATATCAAACTCCCGTTACTTATTTGAATTGATCTTGATTGCCGTTGAATACAATAAAACACCATGTTCAGTGTAATCATTATATTTATACGTGTGATATAAAGCGCTTCATATCGTCCTATACAGTACACCTGGCGGGAACCACGTCCCCGACACTGCTGGAGTACCTGTTCGGGACGCACCTGGGGATAGGCTGGGTCTCAGGCACCGCCTGTCTCACGGGGTGGATCCTGGTGGGGCTTCTCATCGTCATCGCCACGTCAAGTCTCCATTACGTCATCAATGGCGGACGGATGAAGGTGAAACTTTTTACCCATACGACTCTATAAATATTGATACAGCAATTCACACATGTGCCGTAACTAGAGCCGTGCCCATAAAGCCCCCCTCTCACTGGACCCGCGGCACGCTGGCGGCGTCGCTGCGTCCTAAACTGGATTCGTGTTGCCCTTGACTTTATAATTGGAATATCCCTCAAAACGTACAAGTATGGCCAAAAAAGACAACAAAACACACAAAGCTTAGAAATATTCTTTTTTGTCGATGAAACTCGTTGAGTGCTTTGTTTATTCGATCGGCCACAGCGACGCCGCCAGCGTGCCGAGGGTCCAGTGAGAGGGGGACTAAATCGTCTTGACTTGCCCATAGCAATGACTTCGGGCAGGCTTTAGAAAGTTGACGTTTTTACCACTTGTAGCTCGGTTCATAAGGACTCAGTGATCATATATAAGACCCAGATTGTCTCACGAAGTTGTTTTCTGAGAAGGTACGTGGCAGGCACGTGACTATGTTTTCTTAGGTTGTCCCATAACCAAAGTCAAGCAAAGACGAGGATTCAGTCTCAGTTACAGCCGTCATTAACATAGCGTCATTAACTGTTATATATCTGAACTAAATCTAAAACTGGTGACTTTGTAAATGCATGGGCAAGATCGCAATGATGATATATACTAAACAGAATCACTATTATATTTTTTCGTCTAATAATAGAACTCAGGTATTATCTTTTGTTTCAATTTTCCGCTCAATTTTTCGGTTTCCGACACCTGACTTTGGTGTAACCACACTTCAATCATAGTCAAAGTAGTGGGCAACCTCAAGTCAACCGTACACACTCACGCCATGTATTCAGAAAAGACGCTGTAGCCGCATAGTTGCTGTTTAGAACTTTATTCAAGCCCACACTTCAATCATACTCATCGTGTTGTGTGATGTGCAGGTTTTCTTCTGGACGCACAAGTTGGTGACGTTGTGGTGGATCACTCTGATCCTTCACTCCCCGTCTTCCTGGATGTGGTTATTGGGCCCGTTAGCGTTGTATTTTGCCGGCAGAGTTCTGCGGGCAAAGTTCGCCAGACATCTGCTGTACGGAGACATGTTCATCCGAGAGGCCGTCCTCCTGCCGTATGACGTATGTAATGTTTTATCATGAATCAGCGCTGCTATTGGACTGACTGGCCATCATAATTACCATTTCAACCAATGATAGCATGGCAATTATTAGCTCGACCAATGAGAGAGTGGTTGCATGTCTGTCAAATGTTTGCTTTATTTTGCATTTCTACTTTTTGACCGAAGTAGGTATAATGGTTATTGGCATTTGAAACAGGCGAGGCTGCCAATCAAAACGATCATTAATTAATCTAGATGAAGGTTAGATATTCAGGTCCATAATATACTATACGAAGTAGATCACCCCAAAAAATACTGTCTGGAATACGGAGCCCTAGTCGACACGTGGATAACAACCCACGTGCACTGCCTCTACCGCCTCAAAAAGACTATGAGACTACCTAACATTTTACTTCATCTTATATTTTCCTTAAAGACATTTTGATGATCATAAAATACATTTCACGACGTAACCATGATGTTCTGTCCTCCAGACTACCCACCTTGTGGTGTCTCGACCGGGGAACTTCCAGTTCCGTGCCGGGGATTACGTCTACCTGAACATCCCGGTATTGTCCGGCTTCGAGTGGCATCCTTTCACTATCAGCAGCGCCCCAGAGCAAACAGGTCTCACTCACTTTTTAGTGATGATCAATTTCATTTGTTTTCTTATTAAGTTTTTCATGTAACATATGTTTGAGTTATGTTAGCCGCGGCGACTCTGGTGGGAAGACGTGTCTACTTGACATAATATGAAAGGCAGAATAAAAGTTTGTCAACATTTAGCGTTAACACAAGACACCATCATTAACTGTCATTAGACTACATGACAGGCCATGTTGTTATTAGTAAATAACTAATAGCATATCAATTACAGTGTTACACACACACACCTGCATACAGACTGTAATTTGAAAGTAGAACCCAATTGAAGATTTACTTTAACCTTTAAGATTTCCAGTAGCGCCTTTCCTAGCTGTACATGTTCTGATGTATAAAGAGGCTGGGAGGTAAGAGGTGAACAGTTGACTTTGCAGAAAAACATATGTTGCGATCCTCTGTTTCCAGAGTCACTTTGGTTCCACATCCGTGCAGTTGGACCGTGGACTAAGCGACTACGAGAGTTGTTAAACGGATACCAAGACCAACAGGTCAAGAATAGAAAACAGGAAGGAACATTCCTTGATGATGACGATGAAGTCGGTAAAGATTGGTCTATGGAGGAGGGCAGACGGGTTAAAAGAAGGGAATCGTCCGTGTCCACGGCTCAGGACTTCTCTCACCTTACCGAGCCACCTGTCACTATAGACATCTGCAGAGAGGAATTATTCGGGGTTAACGGCATAAAGGTAACAATTACATCAGCGACTATAGCGATATTTTACTGCACTCTCATTTCAATTTGTTAATCTTTGCTATCGTGCTGTGTTTAGAATGTTTGCAATTATTTTCTGTAATGTGATTTGAATACTTAGTTTAGTAAGCAAAATTGCTTTTAAAACATGAGAAAAAAACAAATGTTTGTTAAAATCATTACTCAAGTTTCAAGAGATAACAAAAGGCTACGCAAATTACTAATTGATACAAATAGATACAAAACCAAAGTAACTGAAACAACATATTTCATTTCACAAAATAAACTCTAACATAATATAACGTAAAACATGATAGAATGATGTAAAGGTGGGATGATGACCGTGTATTGCTTACAGGTTTACGTGGATGGTCCGTACAGCTCGCCGGCCTCGCACGTCATCCAAGCCGAGCACGCCGTGCTGATAGCCGGTGGAATCGGCGTGACTCCGTTTGCGTCACTGCTGCAAAGCATCATTCATCGCAAACGACAGATGTATTCCGGACATCAATGGGCAAAAGGAAGAAACGCACCTTCCACACCGACAGCCCTAAGGAAAGTAAGTGACTAGGTCGTTTTATTGTCTATTTGATGGCCCAACCAAGATATCATCTTAATTTTCAATGCTTCCCATACATTTCAATACTAGTACTTAAATCAAGGTTGAAGCGTAGTCTTCTACTTTTTCCTCAGCCTGAAATCCGACTGTATCAATTAGCGTACTGGTGCTAATCATTAGAAACGGGGATAACTACCACTAATGCACTATATATTTGTTTTTGCTGAATATGAATAGTTAATGCTTTGTATGTAAATGATTTGTAATTTTGTTTTTCTTCTTTTCTTGTTCAAACCATATATGTATAGGTCGATTTTTTCTGGATCAACCGGGACCCCCGGAACTTCCTATGGTTCACCTCTTTACTTGGACAGATAGAGAACAAGCAATCTGGGCTACAGAATAACTTCATCGACATGCATTTGTGAGTCTGTGTTTATTGTGGTCATCAGTGTAAAACGAAGAGTTGATTTTGTACCTAATGGATATGCACCCATGTACTGTAGCAATATCAAACTCGTACATACGTGTGTGTACGTACATATGCCCTATGTACAAGTTGATGAGCGAAGAAACTATATATTACAAATTTGTCTGAAAAAAATTCTATCATGCTCTGTTTGCAAAATGTGGTGCACTATATCGATTTTTTTCAAAGCATTATTGTATTACTATACAGCTAAGTAGCTCAAGCCATCACTTCAGAGAACACAATTGATTCTGTCAAGATAAAACTTTATATTCTTCAATGTGTCCAAATGAATCACCGCCTCCTTACCATCCATCTTTGCATGACGTCATTGCACATTTCTCTTCAGGCACATGACGTCATCCCAAAGGACAGCCAATGGGGAGCCTAAGGCCATGTGGAGGGATATCCTTTCGGAGTACACGGAGAACAGGCGCGACCTCATCACAAGGCTTGAAAAACACATCAGAATTGGACGTCCCGATTGGACAGCGGTAAAGAGACAGGATTATATTCTCAAGAGCTTTGGTTATATTATTGACATTGTAATACGTACGGTATACGTATGTATGAAAACAACGGTGTTTGAAACATGCTGAATATATTACCAAGAATGGGAGACAGAATTTGAAAATTGCATTGTAGCAAGCGCAGTTTCATATACAGCTTTTATCAGGATAATAAATCAACATTTACAGACTACTATTAGAAATCAGATAAAATAAAAGCAAAATTCTGTCCCTTTCTTAATGACTGGTAAAGGGGGTATCGGTAGAGCTGATTATTGTAACATTATGATCTTGTATATCATCACAATACCTAAATAAAAGATAATTAAAAATTTACATTTTTCAGGTATTCAAGAAGTTAAAGGAAGAGGAAAAGCAGCATGGAAAGGTGGTAATTTTCTTCTGCGGGCCAAAGAAGTTAGGATCCATTCTTCGCCGGCACTGCATCGAGTATAATTTTAGGTTTCGCCAAGAGAGCTGCTAATGAGACTGTGTGCGTTTTGCGTCCGAGTTAGTTCTCGGTTCACTAGCTGAGGAATCTATAGTTGCCAACAAGTACGGAGAATATACATACCATTGAATAGCGACACTTATATTGTATTCAACACCCCTCTCCGTCCATTGATATTTAACCGCTGTCCATTGCTGTTGGAATGAAAACAAATTGTCAAATCTAATGTATTTCAATTCCGTCAAATCTTGTCGAAAGAGTCGTTGTCATCAAAGTTGACTTAACTTTGTTGTTGTTGTACTTTGTCATGAATCTG
This sequence comes from Branchiostoma lanceolatum, assembly GCA_035149815.1. Classification (NCBI taxonomy): domain Eukaryota; kingdom Metazoa; phylum Chordata; class Leptocardii; order Amphioxiformes; family Branchiostomatidae; genus Branchiostoma; species Branchiostoma lanceolatum. Next base: position 10,135,460 of record CM068868.1, on the reverse strand, counting down.
ACAGTGCCTTCGTCATGGAAAATAAAGTTATGCACACATTTTTTGTTCTTCATCGTATTTGGTTTCTCAAGAAATAGACAATTTGTCAGGTTTGTTCTCAAATCGCAACCAGGCCAAGCAGGGGATGTAGTAACAATAAGCCAATCATTTGCTTTGTTGTGGTACTTTGCTATGAATCAACCTTCGTCATGGAAAAGCTATCCACAAATTTGTGCTCCTTCATCATATATGTATTTGGTTTCTCAATGAATACCCAATTTGCCTGTTTTGTTCTCTAATCGTAACGATCGCCAAGCAGGAGATGAAGTAACAATAAGCCAATCATTTGCTTATTTGTGGTACTTTGCTGTGAATCTGCCTACGTCATGGAAAAGCTATCCACTAATTTCTGGTTCTTCAAGGCATTCGTTTCTCAAAGAAAAACCAATTTGCCTGTTCTGTTCTCAAATCGTAACAATCGACAAGTAGGGGATGTAGTAACAATAAGCCAATCATTTGATTTCCTGTGGTACTTTGCTATGAATCTGCCTTCGTTATAGAAAAGCTATCCACTAATTTTCGGTTCTTCGGGGTACCCGCTTCTCAACGAAAAGCCAATTTGCCTGTACTGTACTCAAACAGCGAATCGCCAAGTAGGGTATGTAGCAACAATAACCGAATCAGAACGGTACCGTCCTTCCTGAATATGTTAGTTATAGGATATGATATGTCATTGGCTTGACAACGTCCGGCATCTGAGAAGACTATAAGTTACTGCCGTAGGCTTGTATCAAAGAACATCCCAAGAGGCTGCATACACGACAAGGTAGTCCACAGAACGTCGACGTCCAAGCCCGCGAGGATCTGTCTCTCATCTGACGTTACCAAAAAACTATGGAAAACTCAACCGAGACCATCGCAGAGGAGGAGCCCCCCATCAGTCTGTTACAATGCTTGATCCTCCTCAGCTACAACCTCACTGGTGATGACGTACTGGCGAAATCCTTTTCTACGTGTAAGAGTACCGGATCCCAGGCAGTCGACAGCCCGTCACTCAGCATTGTCACGATCCTTTTCGGACTGGCTATTATCATCCCGAATATGCTGATCGTATTCGGTATCATCAAAGGACATGTCCTGCACAAACCTATGTACTACTTGATCGGAAACATGGCTGTCGTGGACACTCTGGCCGGGGCGGTCTGCATCTCCCTCCCGCTCCTCCTCCGCTCTGACGGCGCCCAGTCCCCCATCCAGGCCCTGTACACCACACTGTTCTTCACGCTGTACCTGTCCCTGCTCGGCATCACCGTTCTGTCCATCGACCGCTACGTGTCCATCCATTACGGACTCTTCTACGGTACCACCATCACGGGCCTGCACGCAGCCGCGGCGGTCATCATAACATGGCTGGGCAGCGCGCTTCTCTGTTACTCCGTCATGCTGGGTTGGAACTGTCAGAACCTCAGAATCAGAGCAGAACGATGTGTGGGACAATTAGATGGTAACTACATCATACTGTTAACAGCTATCATATTCATTGTCATGTTGATTGTGATCCAGACCAATGTTAGTATCTACTTGGTCATCAAACGTAGGCTACAGGCACTTGTAGACGGACAGTTAGGTGCTAACGCGGACGCTCAACACATATCATCGGCCAAGAAAAAGGCCACCGTCCTGTGGATAGTAGTGGTTATTTTTTTTGTAAGCTGGCTGCCTTTCCTCATCCAGATTATCCGTTTTTTAAACATATTCTATCTAACTACAATTGAAGAGCGCCTAGCAGCTGGCAGCCTTGAAGGCTGGGGTGTGGCGATTGTGTTTTGCTATATCTTTGCTCTGGCTAACCCGGTAATTTACGCATTTCGTCTACCGGCGCTGAGGAATGAAGTCAGGCGGCAGTTAAGGAATTGTTGGAACAGCGTGAAACGGTGCTGTGTTCGCCCACAAGTACATGTAGCTCCGAGTGTGGACGCCACAGCCCCGCCACAAATAGCTGTAGTAAGTAACACATCACAACCTGCTGTTGTGGATCTACCCACGGTTGCTGAGTAAGCTATTGATTTGACTGTTCCAGATGTAAAAGCACTGATACGATAGTTTATAGTTAGTATGTTAGTATCTACCTGTTCATTATGTACTTTGTACTTTGATGTGTTAGAAGTAATAGTGGTCCTATAGAGTTGGGCTGTGGACACTTGCGGTCGGGGGCAGATGTCACGTGCATTACAATACGTGGGGTATAATAAGGAGCAATCGTTGTAAGTTTGACTCGATTGTACTTTTCTTGAATATGTAGTTGATTGCAGCGGAACAGGATCTATGTCATGTAATCACAGCCATTATCGAGTTGATCATGTATTCATCCTCAGTATGAATAAACGCTGATGAAGCACATACGTCATGTCCCGGACTGTGTTATTGAATACGAGAGGGTGCTTTACAGTACTCTCCAAGCAGAGGTTGGTGGAGAAAATTGTGACATTTTCATCCTATGCCCCGTTTTTTTTTATAATACGTGGGGTATAATCTCGAGCAATCGCTATGAGTTTGACTTGATTGTACATGTACTTTTCTTGAATATGTAGCTGATTGCCTGTAGCAGGACAATGGCATGTTATCGAGTTGATCATGTATTCATCCTCTGTATGAATAAACACTAATGAAGCACATACGTCACGTCCCGGACTGTGTTATTGAATAAAGACTGCTATTCACGGGAGAGGGTGCTTTATAGTACTCTCCAAGCAGGGGTTGGTGGAGAAAAATTGTGACATTTTTATCATATGCCCCGTTTTCTATCAACACTCTTTGGTGGAGAGGGCTGACAGAAAAATGGGACATATGATAAAAATACCTGTGCAATTCTGGGAATTCTTGTAAACGACGGGCGTAAACGATATACTATTAAGCTCGCCCCGGAAGCTTCGTAAAAAATGTCACAATCTTCTCCACCAACCTCTGCTTGGAGAATAGCTTTATAGTACATTGTTACATAGCCGATAATATGACCACAAAATATAGGGAAGCATGGAAGCCAAGCACATTGCAAGAGTCCGTACATGGGCTCATATCAACTGTGAAAAACTAGGCTTAAACTAGAGTTCCATAAACCCATATCTTGGCCAAAATGTAAATTGCTTGTTGTTCAATGTTGGTGGTGGTGAGATGTCTTTCAGACAACACATACTCAAAATGACACTCCTGCCCAGTGGAATATTTTCTCCAGTGTGTCAACTGACAGCTATCGCACGTCCTATCATGCAATGCAGCGGAACTATAAACTTTTTCTCATTAATTATGCAAATTAGATTCCGATTTGCATAATTAGCATATGGTTATGTACATAATCGCCCAAGCTATCTTCACACCAAAAATCATGACGATCCTTCAACACCTTCTTGAGTTATTCTCTTATCAAAGTCTGAAACAAAATCGCGGCCACTGCAGTTCCACTACACGACTGAATTTCCTTCCAAAGAGCTATCAAAGACTCAAAAATCATGACCATAGTAAATGCGCTTGCAAATGAGACCCTCTGGTGGCCAAACTTCCCTGGAAAATATTCTCCCTATCATGAGTATAGCTGGCGTAGTAAGTCTGGTAGAGACTAACCATAGCATATGCATTTCCAGAACACGAGATATCAAAACCAGAAGTTCCCCTGTAGTACCTTAGAAAGTCGTTGGGGGACCCAATATCTATCTCTAGGTCTCATGAAGACCTGTCCACATACTAAATATTAAGACAATCCACCCAAGCATTCTCGGGTTATCGTGTTCACAGACACACACACGCACACACACACACACACACACACACACACACACACACACACACACACACACACACACACGCACACATTTACACGCACACGCACACGCACACACACACACACACACACACACATCCCTCTTGGCGAAGATAATAAAGCTAACACATAGCAACTACATATGAAAGAGTAGGATGGAGTTTGTTACAGTCCCTCATTCACGTCACCATCAGAAAATAAGTTGGAAAAAAACACTCTGGTTTAAACAGAATACTAGTATCTCACCCATCTTTTCCGAAAAGTGTTTTCCAAATCCATACACCATGTCATCAGAAGGAAAGAGGGTCGCGCCATATAGAGGAGATGAGATAACCATGATATTATTCCTATTGCTGATTAGACTATGTTGATTTGATTATATGGCTGACAGGCAGGATTTAATCATACGGATGACATCCGCGCACACTTCAATTTTCGTCCGTTTAAAAACAAAAATGTAGACCATACTGTAAATCGTAAAAAGCAACTGAAAAATGAGAAGATAGACGCTGTAAATTGAAAAAAAAATTCGGAAAACAGATACTGATATGTCGTATAGTGCCAAAGTCAATTCCAAAGTCAAAGAAGACGTTTTAAAAGAGCAAAAATAAAGAATTTATATTTTCGGTCTATCATACATGTGTGTTTACTTTTGTATGAGTTTTGATGATATCATCCATATACTAGTAACCAAATTAACATTGCCTTATAGATCAGAAACAAATTTCTATACACTGTGAGAGTGAATACAACAACAACCTACACTGCAAATGAACGTATAATTACACGTAAGCCATCCCTGCCATTGCAATTTATAACATGTTCTATGTGTCATTTAAACAGCTACATAGTTACGTATACCAAGACACTCGGGCAGGGATACTAATGTTGACAACCAAGTACTTGGCAGTCGGACGGGTACCGGAAGTAGGCGAAGGGTCATCGAACTTTCGGTTGTTGACTCACGGCTTAGCCATTGATAAGCTTAGGTCAGCACTATATGTGGCATGTTTGACCGAATAGTGAAATTCATTGGCGGTCCCCTTAAGTCTTCAACCTGTTAAAACAAAACACCCCTGGTAATCATTGATCTCTGATCTTGTAACAATACTGCTCCGTCCCTCCTAATTATATACAAATTGCAAATATTAATTCTAAAGGAAAACAAAACTCTGTGATCCTCTGTAATCTAACACGGTTGACTGATCGTGGTTAATGCGGATGTTGTCAGAATAAGACAGGAAATTTACATGCAGGGAAATCTTTAGGAAAACTTAGAAAGGTCGTCGCTTGATTAATTGACCAGCATGGCTCCGTCAACGTATACAATGTACCGAGAGAAGGCACTTGATATAGTTCTACACATAACGACACCTACCCGCACGACAAATCCGTCTAGGCCTTCTCGGATTATCGCGTTGACAGACGGACACACGCCCACGAAAGCTCCCAATAACGTACTTAGCGAAGCTTGTTTTTCTTTAACGTTAAAAGGGATGGAATATTTGAGATGAATACCAGAACAATTCATCCTTGGTGGCAAACGAACGCAGCTGCTGTAATTTAGAATTTGCAACATTCTTATTATTCTTTTCCGCTCGTTTATCCATGCATAACTGGAAAATGACAAGTGTAACGTTAACATCAGTACGTCTCGGGGCTCTCGAGGGCTTGTGCAGTTCCACCGGAAGTTAAATTTTGATAATTTATCGGACAGCCAGCGAAACACGGTAACACCCTAGCTGTCGAAAAAACCTAATATACTTGCATTGTTTCATGGCAAAGAGCTAACGATAGATTATCGCCTATGGTTTATTATTACATAATTACATTGTGTTTACGCATATGTCAAACAAGCTTAACTAAGCACCTGAGACATACACCGGAAGTCAAATGTCAGGTCATTGACCTGATGTGCCTTCCGGTGCGACCGCAATTTCCTTGAGGTGACTAGGAGCTTCTTCATCCTGGCCCCACCTGGGGCTTAACCTCGCTCTTGTGTTCTTAGAATATGGAAAGAAACACAACCGACGGCGTGCATATAAAGGCGTTAATCAACTACAGACTTTAGTGAAAGAACCCCACACCGCAGCTGAGAGCATCATGACTTCCACACTCTTCCGCGTACTCCTCGCCGTCCTTGTGGTCGGCCTGCTGGTCGGCCAGAGTGACGCTTGGCGCCGCCGACGCCGTCGTCGCCGCTGCCCTAACCCCACGGACGCACTCTCGGGTGCCCAGACCGCGTGGGACGCCACTTTCATGTTCGAGTGCCCCGGTGCACAGGTCATCCGCCGCATCAGGAGCGCCCATTGTAACACGGTAGAAGACAGGGTCTGGCGGTTCGAGTGCGGGGCAGTGCCCGGCGTCTCTCGCTTCGACGAGCAGTTCTGGTCGGCCTGGCTGAACGAGTACAACGGCGTCATGAACTTCCAGTGCCCGTTCAACGCCATCGTCACCGGCTTCAGGAGCGAACACAGGGGGAGCGACCGCAAGTGGAAGGTGAGTTCGTTATACTTGTGTCTGCGACTATTTTTACAGTTTCCTACATGGATATGGCCTAATACGCGTCAAGAACATTAACCTTTTTTTCAACTTTTGAAAACTTCGAAGCTTGTAGTCTTATTGTAAATATGATACATATGATATGAAAACAATCATTTGTGGGGTACAGAAATGTTGGTATTTTAAGAAAGCCAACGCGGATATGCACTCTGCTGTTTGATTTTTAGACTATATAACAGTAGCTTCACACATATGTCATTATCATCACTATACCGCTAGAAAGGTATAGAGATTTTTTTACGTACCACACTGTTTTCATTAAAGAGCAGCAGAATGTTGTATTCAAACATGATTTCAAATCTCTTCTACAGCTGAAGTGCTCTAAGGTGAACGGCATGACGACATTTAACCACGCCCAGTCCAACTATGCAAATGAGTTCGACCTTCCCGGTGACTACACCGTGCCCAGCGGGTACTACCTCAGGGGCATGCACAGTTTCCATGACGGCAGGCGCGGGTAACTATTAAAAATGATACTTTCATTACCTTCGCTCAGAAGGTTTAAAGTTATGTTTTCGTCAACGTCCGTGTGTGTCTGTGTGTGTGTGTACATGTGTGAACACGACAACTCAAGAATGCCTGGATGGATTGTCTTCATACTGGTATGTGGGTAGGTCTTCTTTGGACCTTGAAATAATGCGTTCAAAGATAGGACTCTCAAACATGTGACATATGTGACTGAGAAAGACATGAATATTGGCAGATATCAATTATGCAAATGAAGGCCTAATTTGAATAATTAATGAGAAGACACTGTAATTTTATGGTGGTAAATGATGGGAATTTCATTACTATTTCTTGCCACCGATGAGGCCGTAACTCTATTGATTTGTTTGTTTGTTTGTTTGCTTTCTTGTTTGCTTGTTACTTTGTTTGCGACCTATCCTGACGATATCTTCAATCTCCACAGGGACCGGCGTTACCAGTACCAGATCTGCTTGATCAACCTGCCCTAGGTCCAGACGACACCTTCTGCAAAAGTGGTGAAAATTCTGCATGCCATGACCATCTTGTGAAGTCTGTATTTTTGTATCACAAGTTCAAATTTTGTATCACAAGTTTTTATTCCATTTTTTTTAATGTTTGTGCGGCGCCAACAACAAAATATTTCGTTCTTCCATTTATGGTGTTTGTATTTGATATTTCATAGGCAGGCTAACCAGGGCTTGTAGTATTTCCTTGCAAGAATTTATCACAGTTTTTTATAATCAACGTGTGCTGTATCCTATATTCATAGCGATAGTATTTCTAGTAACAAGCATGGTAATTTTCATACATATGTTTAGGAATCGTCAGCCTTTTCTGACCGCCACTTATCTGAACAGCCGCTAACGCTTACGATGATATAAAATGCCACGACGTAAAGTTGCCTTTCCACCGGGATTGCAAGAAATGATATATCTGAATGCTAATATAATGATGGGCGGTGGCAATGTATTTTGTTTCCAAGAAGTGCACGTTAAGGCGTCGTTAGTATGATATGTCGTGAATCTATATTGTTCTTTTTTCAAATATGTGTTTTTTTTTTGTTTTTTTTTAACTGTACATCATTGATCAGGACTTCATGCCAGTAAATTGTACATTTGAGTGACAAGTTTATATCGATAATTAGATGCCCGTCATGTAAATCGTCCATTGCTGCTATACAGTTGCGAAACTGTACCTTTTAGTTTATATTCAATTGTGGTCAGTTTTGAATAAAGTTTTTTTTTCCGTTGCAAACATGGATTTGTGAAATGTCTTTTGTTGACATCTGTTCTGTGAGCATGCTTAAGTTGATACCGGTACTCAGAAGGAAAAGCTTTTAAAAAGATCGTTAAGTGACTATAGTCTCCGTCCGATTATCTTAATATACAGGTAGTAGCTGAGGTAGCTCGGTAAAAGATAGCAAAGTAGTATTTGAAAATGTCAACATTAAAGTCAGTAAGGATGATAACATGAAGAGCATACCATACAAATATGTAATAACAGATTACAAACTCCAAAGACGACTAGTACGTGACACAGAAACGCCTTTGCTGCCAAAAAAGCATCTCTAGGATTGACACCGGATGTTAGCTTTAGAGTCATTGAACTTACAGACAGTGCAAAAAAGACTAATTAATTATCGTTTCCTTATAAAAACTCAGTATCGCCAGCCACACAGAAAATTTACATATACTCCTTCTCAGAATGCGGAAAGAAACCTGGCAAGTATTTGTGTATTCATGGCTATATAGGTTCTGAAGAGCCTTCGATCAGTTCAAGACACAGACCGGCTACTCTCGACATGGCCTCTATGCTCCTCCGTGCTCTCCTGACTATCGCCGTGGTGGGGCTGTTGGTCGGGCTGGACGACGCTTTCTGGCTCCGCCGAGGTTCTCGTCGCAGCCGCCCCCGACCCCGTCCCCCGCCCCGCTGCCCGGACCCCGCCGACGTTCTACCGGGCGCCCAGACCACCTGGGACCGCACCTTCATGTATTTGTGCCCGGATTTCCAGGTCATCAGACGCATCCGGAGCGCTTACTGCGACGCCGCTAATGACAGGGTTTGGCGGTTCGACTGCGAGTCGATCCCCGGTGTGTCCGTGTTCCACGAGTTGTTCTGGTCGGGCTGGATCAATGACTACGACCGCGTGATGAACTACCAGTGTCCGTTCAACGCTATCATCACGGGGTTCAAGAGCGAGCACAGCAACGGCAGGGAGGACCGCAGGTGGAATGTGAGTTTGTTCGCTCTAAAGATTTTTGTTACCTGTGCATTTTGTTAGATTTTGAAATATAGCGCTTTTGTTTGAGAGCGCTTTGTGAAAAAAAACCTCTACCAGTCTGTCTCAGCAATCCTACGTTAAGTTGGCTGCCTTGCAAAGCTTGCTATTTCAAAGTATCCTGAAAGTTTAGAAAAATGCCTTCTTCGGTGCTTTGTAGTTAGCCCACGGCAATTTGAAAGTTCACTTGTGAAATTGGGTCACTCTATAACGCGCTAGACTCTGATATATCATGGTTTCCAAGCAAAATTAAAATCGCTTTGTAAACACACGTAGAAATAAAGCTGAAAAAGACACACTGCTTTGCATGGTCCATATAATCGTGTAATTTTTTTCAATTATACACAACATGCATGTAGTTTGTGAAAATATGAAATAGTCAGTGGCGTTTGGTCATGTAATTTTTTAATAGCTATAAATGATACTTATTGTACCATTCTCGCCTAAAACCACAGGTCAGGTGTTCCAAGGTTTACGACATGATCACGTTTAACAACGTCCTGTCCAACTACACCAATGAACTTGGCCAGCCGGGCGACTACAACGTTTCTGACGGCTTCTACCTGAGGGGCATGCACAGTTACCATGGCGACGACTACGGGTAAATAAACACAATTTATCATGGTATAATTGTTATGCTCGTCATCTTACACTTTGATAAAAGAAACAGAGCTAGAAAAATGAGAACTTTACCGAGATAATTTCTTGTGAAATTTTGAATGTAAATGGACACTGTGGCTGTCGCTGTCAGTTTTTCTATAATATTTGCTCAAATGAAAGACGAATGTTAGTTTGGCTCTATTTCGTGAAGGACCCTGAAGCTGCGGCACATTGCAATTGGCGACTTCGCTGCGGCCGAGAGATTTTACAGAGCGCTCAACGAATTTCGTCGATAAGAAACGAATCTTTTTACGCTTTGTGTGCTTTGTTGTCTTTGTGGTCATACTTGTGCGTGTTGCGTGATATTCACATTACAAAGTCAGGGGTAAAAAAAAAAAAAAAAATTAGGACGCATCGAGGTCGCCAACGTGCCGCAGTCCAGTGAGATGCCCGTTAACGTTCTGTTATGTTACAACTTTACAAAACTTATTGTTAACTGTCATACTGTACGATTCGATCTGTGCTTATAATGATGTAACATTACCCTAAAAAGGTTGTGTTGTTCCTCCTCCCCAGGGACCGTCGCTACCGCTATGACACCTGTCTGATCAGCCTTCCATAGCCGTCCAATCAACTGTGCCGATCTAACGATGCTGCGGCTTCACCGAGAGGCTCCAAAAGAAAAGCAGTTGTGATATTAGAATTGTGTCAATGATCTTACACTGAAAATAAATTTGACGTCTTGATATTCAGAGTGTTGGTGTCTTTATTTCTGTTCATCGCTTAGCGTAGCTTTTTATCTGTAGGAATATAACGTTACATACATTCCCTTAGCTGTTTTGGAGTAGAAAAATCAATGGGCTCGAAATGCAATCCTTTGCATGATCAATCTTTGAAGTCATAGAAATCTGTCGCTGTTTGGACTTATTCATGGAATGTCTTCGTTAAGTTTTGCTCATCTTGTTACATACAAAAGTATTGGGTCAACCCATGACCCTCGGTGAAGTGAAATATCCCAGAAGCCACCGGGACAATCCAAGATGGCTGCGCCCTGTAGAAGTGGCACGGCTCTGTTTACGTTTTCAACACGACGCTTTCCTACCTATCTCTCGCTGTTTCGCTCGTTTAAAACATTTACTTTGACATCAGAACGCTCCTTAAACATTTCTAGAGTGACTAAAACAGAGATAGTGGGAAGAAAGTGCAAGGTTAGGTGCAGAAAGCTTACCGAAAGAACCACCGCCCACCGTCGGTGTTTCTCGTCTGCTACCCCGGACAGCGGCTTTGACGTAACAACTTCAGACACTCGACCGAAACCAAAGGTAAATGTTACTGACGTTTGTTAAAATCCTTGATATTTGCTGTGATGATAAGGGATTAGTAGCGCTATCACAGAATGACACATAATTCAAAAAGCAGCAAATTAGGTTATCTAGAATGAATTAAACACTTCTTTAAATTTAATGAAGTGTGTTAATATGGCACACAGGAAGGGAGCGTGTCTGTGGTAGAGCAGACAAAAATGTACTAATGTGCTACAAATGTTTTTCTACACACAAACACGTGCGCGCACACGCACACACACACACATGCACACATACACACACACACACACACACACATACTAGTATGCAGATACTAGTACATTTACTAGTACACACGCACACACACACACACACACACACCTGCATTATGCATGTGTCACGCACATGTACACACACACACACACACACACACTTACACAACATGTGTGTACCTTGTTGAGAGAAAGGCAGAACCCCAGCCACCCCCAAACACACACATGCCAAAACCCTGCCTTCTTATAAAATTATGTCATTTAAGCATTAGGATGTTGTCATACCAAAGTTGATAAGTTTAAAAACTAGATAATTGTGCCTGTTTACAAACGAAATGTATACCAAGCTAGTTTAAACCCTGACAAAAACATTGTACCATCATACTTTACAGGGAATTGTGTACAAATCTACCTCAACAGATCCATTTGCAAATCTGGCTTTTGAAGACTGGTAAGTGAAACTCCAATTTTTCTCATCCATCGATTGATTGATTGATTGATTGATAGATTGATTGATTGACTGAGTGACTGAGAGACTGATTGAATTAGTGAATAAATGGATGAGTGACAAGGCTTCTCCCAATATTATGATAACATGTTTCAGGTTGTACGAGAACCAAGACTTCACAGACACAGATATTCTGCTACTCTGGAGAAATGAACCTACTGTAAGTAGTATTAGATGAATGAGTTTACTTTTCAGAGATGACTATCAAAAACCATGATGTAGGCATGTTTCATATTCATCTCATATTATTTTTATCAATCATGATACCTATAGTCATTTTATCCTTTTTCTTATACGTCTACTGAGCAATGACATCAGAGATGCTGATATAAGATAAATATTGTTGAAATAGACATATTATATTAACATTTTCATTAATGATATTACAGTGCTGGAATGGTATTGGAAAAGTTTTGTCCTGTGTGTGTTGATCCCCAGGCTGTGATTGGTCGTCACCAGAACCCGTGGGCTGAGTGTAAAGTGAAGAGACTGCAGGAGCTGGGCATCCAGCTGGCCAGGAGGAGGAGTGGAGGGGGAACAGTCTACCATGTAAGGGGAGCAGGTTCAACATTTTCAATTTCTAAATCATTTATTTGATTTCTAAAAAAAGAAGAGGTTGATGCTAGCCGGAAAGCAAGGCTGGCACCCAAGGTAGTTTGATGCAGCCATAGATAAAAGAAGAAATAAGATATTTTCCCCTTGTTGTAGTGGAACAGCCCCAATGAGAGAAGACCACAGTATACCCGTATTACCTTCGCCAAGAAGGTTTTGTTTTGGGTAGCATTTGTATGTATGTGTGTGTGTGTGTATGTGTGTATGTATTTGTGTATGTGGATGAACAGCATAACTCGAGAAGAGCTGGATGGATTGTCTTGCTATTTCAGTATTTGGTATGTAGGTAGGTCTCAATGAGACCTGGTTTAAGCTATAAAAAGGAGGGAATTTGCCCTTGGACAACTGATTAAGCCCTCTCTTTCATCCCATCAGGACTTGGGAAACCTGAACGTGACCTTCCTGACCTCCAGAGACACGTACAGAAGGAAACAGAACCTACAGGACCTGGTCACAGCCCTCAAGGGGAGGTGGCCAAGTCTGGACCTGTCTGTCAACAAGAGGGACGACTTAGTACTCAATGACAGATACAAGGTACAACTGTAGTCTTATGCAAATGTAGGTCTTGATAAAAATGTGATTTTATATCTGTGTCTGTATCTGTATTAGGGCTGTCTCCAGGACCCGTCCTTCCGTCCCAGGGCAGAAATTTGCTTCTTGGGGCGGAAAAGAAATTCACCCTTTCTGAACGCCAAATTCTGAACTTTATGACTTGAAATTGATGAAAAGGTATCTTTATAAGCTTAAAATGACGAATTTGGCAACAAAGATTTAAAACATTGGCTACCAAACAATGGGTGGGACGGAAAAAATTCAAAGCTGGAGACAGCCCTGATCTGTGTAGCCGGTATAACAGCCCTTAACGTATCACACCAACTTCGCAGGCACATTGCATGCCAGCAGCTGGTTATATTACATTGAACGACCTATCACACCTAAGCCTTTGCACATCTAGCTGCAAGCATTGTTTAAAGCTACATGTATATAAAGAAAGAAGTTGAAAGAAATGTCATTGTTCTTTTCAAAGATCTGTGTCTAAATTGTAAATTTTTCTCCTTTTTGTGCAGCTGTCAGGAACTGCTGCGAAGCTGGGCCGTAAAACAGCCTACCATCACTGTACCTTACTGTGTGATGTCAACACACAGGTTCTGAAGGACATCCTGGTGTCTGGATTTGTGGGTTATCCAATTACGTTACTTTTCATTGTTTTTTCCAAACAAAGACTTATGTAATGACAAAAGTATCAGGTTATCTCAATTCTTTACATTGCAATTTGCTTTCAGACTTTCTAATATCTACTATAGTTAACATACACTTAAACCTGGTAACCCAATCACCTGTTCAACTTGACCTGACTTTTTCTTAGTCCCATGAAATTTTTTCCCTAGACACCCACATTTTTTCCTAGACACCACTGTGACCAGCTTGGTTTGGCGACTGCATATTACATTTTCACTGCCTAAACTGACCATACAATTTACCACTTATGTGGCCACAGTAATAACTGTGGGGAAATAGTGGGGTGATTTTCCAATTTGCATTCTTTCTAGTGTTTTTGTCCTTGGCAATTGTTTTTTCACCCACCCTTGCGATCTCAGATTAAAGTGCTTAAAGAGAGATGTCCTCTCACCCTTGGTCTGGCAGTAACCTGTCTATTAAGACCACCTGTCTATAGCAACCCCTTTTGCTCAGTCCCTTGAGTGGTCACCTTAGACATGTTTAACTGTATTTGATAACACGGTAAATGTTTTGTTTATGTCTGCACTTCAGGATGGCTTGGAGACCACAGCTACTGAAAGTATAAGGTCAGAGGTCATCAACTTAAAAGAAGTGGACCCTACCATTGACACTGAAGTTTTAGGGGACACCATAGCAGAATATTTCATGAGAAATCATCAGGGGGATATGAAACAGGTGAGGTCCAATTTCTTTGATCTATCATTTTTACTTGTATTTTTCAATTTTTTTCATGAAGCAAGTTGGTTCAGCCTTGAGCATACATAAAGCGTGCCTTTCCTTTTTTTCCCAGGTATGTGATGTGGACCCCACCAGTGAGGCACTGTACCCAGGTGTAGGCAAAATTACAGAAGAGCTGAAGGTGAGATGAAGTGGTGTGTTTTGTGATGGGTTTTTAGTTCACCTCTCCCTTCAAAGGTAGTGCTAAAAAAAATCTAGGTCATTTGGATTTGCCTGAAATATTGAGAATTATAATGATTCACAAAACTGACTGTATAATGGACTATAGATTCTGAAGTAAATAATTGCTAATGAGCATCTCTAGAATGGTGAAAGCATGCCAGGGATGGGATTTGTGCTTTTCATGAAGTAAAAGTTATTTACATTGTACAGTTGTAGTATTGTCGAATGATGGTGTCTAGCAATGTAAATGATATTAATCTGATAACTGTCTATTTCTATTCCAGTCTTGGGAGTGGATTTATGGAAAAACACCTCCTTTCAATATCTGTTTAAGAAAACCTGTTGATGGACTAGCTGTGGTAAGCTACACACTTTCAAATATTGACATTTGTATTCATCATATTAACCAACCCACTAGTTTCTCTTTTGAAACATATATATTATGTTGCTATCAGAAATGTTATAACACACCTTCTGTTTTACCCCAGCCCCTAGGTGTGTACATGAAGGTTAAGAAGGGAGTGATAGTGGACTCTTACCTGGAGTGTCCCTTACTGTGGGTGTCAGAGGGAGTCATCCAGGATATAGGGTACTCCATGAGAGGTACGGAAGAAATTTGCATATGTTTCACAGCTACTCTATCTGAAAGGGTTCCACAAGGCAGCATGGGGGCCCTGTGATGCCACTCCCATAAGGAGAATATTGTGTAATATTATTGTGTGATACCAAATTTCTTAATGTGTGCTTAAGCATCAATTACAGGCTCTATATATGGAAAAAAGAATCACTATACCCTTGCAAGATTTTATGATGTCAATGGAATTTTTAAAGGTGATTAATGTACAGACCTTTTCGACTGTATGGTCTGTTTTTTGCTGATTCATAGAATGAGTGTTAAACTTTTAGATCTACTACCTGTAACGTTATATATAACATTGCAACAAGGTCTGGGTAAAAAATCCACACACATAACTAAACAGTGTAATAAGTGAATTTGTTACTAACTATTGTATATTTCCCATGCAGGAAAAAGATTCCGTTCTGTGGATGTTCAGGCAGGTCTGGAGAAGTCTTTGCAATCCTACAGGAGAATATCAGACAATGAAAGACAGTTTGCCGAGAAACTCTGTCAATTTATTGTTGACAAACTAGTATGACAATGGCAAATATCTCCAATTTTTGTAATTAATTCATTATGGGGCTGTTGCACTTGTGTGTGTATCAAGTCTGTATTATTTCTTTATGACAGTACATAAGTTGCTTATAAGTATTTTTGTACATGGATTGATATGAAATATTCTAGAACTGTTTAGCAACTCTGTGGACACATTTTAAATTTGTTGAATAACAACAAAAATTGATGCGGAACTCATGCGGACTTGATGTACACACAACTGTGACAGCCCCCTTAGATGATGGGTTAACTTTGTCAGTGAGATTAAATAAAATACATTTTGGAGTGAATCTTGCCTGGTCACTTTATACATGTCAGCTTGTATGTTTCGTCTTGTGTCTTGTTGCTATGTGGAGAAGAACACCTCCTTGGTGTAACAAACGTAAGTCATTGTAAGGGATAGGATTAGTTACCATGATACAAACCAGCTGTATGCACAGTGACTAGACAATACATGGCCACTTGGCCTGTTTAATTGTGAAACACATAAAACTCCCCTGATCTATAAAACAAGGTCATCCAACCAGGAGACCAACCCTCCAAATTATTTATCTCTCATCTCAAATTAGCTTCAGCACTGATGACTTCAGCAGTAGTGCATGTATCTGTGGTCCTATATGGAATGACCTAGGGAAGGACATCTGACTTGCACAGTCCTTATACAGTTACATATTGTAACTTAATAAACGATTAACTTCCTAGACTCCAGCCCTGCAAATACATTAGGCAAGCACAGGTCACAAGAATCCATGCTAATGATTTACCAACCCAATCATCACATTTGAAAGCAACTTTTCTGTGAATGTTTCATCCAAGAGGGTTCAGTGATAAGGGCTACAGTCTCACAAACAACTACAGGTTCTATATAGCTGCTAAGGAAACAATGGCCCAGCATAAGGCATCTTGCTACAATGATCATCATTCAACATGATGAAATATCACGTTACTCGTTTTATGCCGGAAAGCATGAATACTTGATGACCATGATTAAACGATGAGATGTGCTTCACTTGTTGAGTTAAAACGCGCATGCGCAACTGTATGACACCTGTGTATGCTAACACATAAGGTGAGCAACACACACCGTCGGACATCATCAAGATTCATCCACATTCCAAGGCACTTGAACATGGCAGAGGTGGGTTCAACTTCCAAGTTTCTTGCTAACTTGAATAAGAATGATGCATTACAAATTTCTTTCCTGATATTTAAGCTGCTTTAAAACCGATGACCAAAGTTGAAATACAGGAGCTAGTACAGTATATACCAAGGAGTATATACTACTTGTATATACGTAGTTGTTATTCCAATGCATGTTATTTGCCGTACATTGTACCTGTTATGCAATAAACTTGACTATATGATGGTGGTCACTAAAACATTTCCTATTTGATACTAGTCTTAAGATATAGTAGTCTTGACTGTGTGGTTGTTTTTCAGAACAATTTTACTACAAAAAGGTATACTTATCAATAAGAAGAGCATGTCTATGGGTGTTCGAATCCTTCCATGAACCTGTTGTTTCTGATAGGCTGCGGAACCATCGCAGGAAATACAGGTACAGCCAGAAGAAACATCAAAAGAAAAGCCCACAGACAATCCACAGGAAACATCACAGGGAGAGTCACAGGAAACACAACAGCAGCCTAAAGCATCAGGAGTTGGCGGTGGACTATTTGATCTGATAAAGAAACTCAAAGGCTCAGAGGGCAAGTCTAAGAGTAAAGATGTGAGTATGATCACACAGAAAACAACCCTGACTCAAAGACTGATATTTTCCAGTTGTTTATACCGAGGAATTTAAGACAGACATCCAGCTTACGCAATATTGAATTCAGCTCTATTGATGTCATGACTTTCTTATCATGTAGGTTGTATCATTTTAGCTGAAGGTACAGTTGTTTTATGAGAAGGTACAGGTGTTTTATGAGAAGGTACAGTTGTTTTATGAGAAATATGATACACAACAATTTATCTTAAATGAAGAAAGTACTGTAAGTTACAATCAAAGAATAGCATCATTAAGTATTCTATGGACTGAGGAACAATTATAATATTGTATAATCTAATACTGGATATTACTACTTGCTTAGGAAGCAAACGGACAATCTGACAAGTATGCAAAGAAGATGATTGAAAAGGCAAAGAAGAAAAAGCCAGAGAAAGTAGGTGACTTGTAGTTACTTCCCTTTTACTGAGTTATTTCTTTTTGTGTTTAGGCAAAAGCATTCAGTTCAAATTTTCGTTTTCAATTGATGAACTAGTATTGTTTTTGCTGTATATTTGATGAAAATTTCTTCTTCAAACTTTATAAATGACACTGAATCTGTAGAAATTATATGTACCAGAAATTGTTGCCTGTATTGTTTGTTGGATAGTCAAAACTGAACATTAACAAAATCTATGTTTGTTTTTGATTCAGCCAGCAAAGGACCGCGGAGGCTGGGAGGACTTCTTGAATTGAGGACCAGATGGGTTTAAACTTGATTGACAAATTCAGCTTGCACAGACTCACAATTCGTCTTTTCTAAAACCTCAGCATTGTTGAAATGATTATTATAATACAAAATGACAATTTACAAACTACTCATGTACCAGCAAGCAGACTTTTTTCTACATGATGAGTGTTATTTTCCTTTCTGTTGCTGTCTAGTCTTACAAAAAAATGAATGTACTTCCTATTCTGTGACCCTCTCACTCATCTTAATCAATGATCTGTTTATACTTCTTTTGTACAAGCAACTGGTTTTAGATAGGCTGAACCAGGATAATATTTGCAAATGCTGCACAAAAATTGCATAAGAATTATATTTTATCAGTGAGACAGTATAGATGCTAGAATTAAACAGTTTTGTTAGGCAAATCTCAAGTGTTTATATCTCAGTAACATGGACATCTTTTCCTGTCCTTAATTAATAGATAATTTTTGTTACTTAAGTTCCAGCTGCTTTTAATTCATCACAGAATGCATGACCAGCATCGTTCTTATTTTGAGCCATTATGACTAGTGCTTTGTAATGTGATTGGGACACGTGCACCTTGTATTCAAGAAATTACTGATTTCACATCCGAATTTTGTTTTCAATAATGGGTTTAAAATATAATTTGCAAACAGATTAATGGTTCTTGAATCATTTAATGGAAAGAGATAAAAAGGCAGGGGGGTGATAAATTTGAAACCATTGTATTGAAGATGTAAATAATTCAATTTGACATATGCTCACACATATACATATAGTATTGGTCCTCCATCAGACTGTATATATTCAAACACAACATTGTAAGTTGAAACAAAGTGAAGCAAGAGAACCTTTATTCACAACTGTAAATTTTTACAGTCCTCGAATTTGTCTGTTAAACTTTTACATGGGCCTCATATAGCTTGATCGACATTTTCTGACAAACTTTAATATGAGTCGACTTACATGTACATGTAAGAGCAGGCTTTGGCTACAATAAGGCACTTGATGATTCAGTCACTTCTAAGACCTGGCCATCCTTAATTCTAATACAATTGCATGGTAAATCCCCACAAATTGCAAAGTTGCAGCATAGCTGTGTAAGGTATTACCAATGTGTCTGAAGATATAAGCTTGAGAGGTGGTCAGGTTACAAGAGTCTGATGCTGGAATAGGAGATGAGTAAGATTTGACTTTTATTTTGCTTTATCAACTGTAATGCACAATATCAACTTATTCAACTGTAGCCTGATTGACGTTGCGCTTATAGGGGCTATTACAGCCTCGGATAGCAGAGTTTGTGTTACACGGACTATTTCAACTATTATGCACAATATCAACTTATTTCAACTATAATGCACAATAAAAGAAACAGGGAGTCTCCTTGTGACTGACCCCAAATAAGACCATACAAGAGCTGTACCATTTTTTTAAACATTTTATCCGTGCCTTTCAGCATTATTTGGTCCAATGGAGATTTTTTAATCAATCTAAGATCGACAACATTGCCATCTTGAGGTAAGGCCACACCAACTTGATTTTATGGATGACATCCTCTGGAGACCCCAAAACTAATGCGCGCGGGCGAAAAAAAAGAAAATCCAGCAAAAAAAAATGCTGCTAAACCACAGGACTACTAGTACAAAGCTGGTATTGCGAATTGAACCACAGAACACAGTTTATTTGTAGTAGGGTACATGTGGGTTGTCTTGTTCATCATAGAAGACTCAGCGCAAGTGATTGATTGATTTTTAATATATTGACAAGATCGACCAAAGAAGTATACTATTAGAAGGTATTTGGCTCCAAGGACTGTGGATGATATATGACTGTGATGAGCAATACTCATATACACCCATAAGGGCAGCTTCAACATAAATGACATAGAACTCCATATTAAGCATTCCATGGTTTACGCTCACAAATCTCACTGTGAGACCTCTGCCAATCCCTCAATTCCTCTCCCATGTCTCTCATTATTGCAAAAGAAACGTGTGAGAGCCACTCTGGATAGGTCGTGTTTGAAATTGTCTGGGCGATACTCGCTGGCCGCCGCGATCCTCTCGTACAAATGTGAAAACGCAAAATCCCCCTAGCCAACATCGATGGCATACCAATCTACAAAAACGCCCCAGTTTTCCGATAAGCCGGCACAATGCTAGCCTTTTGCGGCAATCTAAGTCAGCAAGTTCCGGAGTTCCGTGTAGCCTTGGAGGAGGTGATTTTTTTATTTTTTTTTGACAACAGGCGAAAATCAATGCGCGCGCGCATGTCATCCATAAGATTAAGATGGTGTGGCCTAATACGTCATAAATATTCCCTTAGATTTGATGATGAATATCTTGCCACTTAATGGCTGAATAAAGTCTGATATGATATTTCCACAAAATTTACAGAAGATTCACAAATCTTAAGTAACAATAATCATTCAAAGCAAATTCAATGATTAAGACAGAAGAGAAAGCAGCATAATCAACTAAGTATCTGATTTACGACTTATTCTTCTACACAAAAATCGCATTGAAGAAAACAATATTCTGTAAACCTGCAACACTGAATTTGATCTGTTTGACAAAATGATACCAAAGAAAGGGGAAGGCATTGAAAAGAAAGAACAGCAGTTTGATATAGCATGTATAAGCCTGGTCCTGTTTCTGTGGTTGTAGTGGAAATGTTGTTATGTTTCCTGGACTGTCCTTGGTCCTCACTCCAGCTGGGCCACTTCATGGAGGTAGGCAGCGAGCAGTTTGGTCTGTTGGAGGGGATGTAGAAATGTTGACATTAGCAGGACAGTTCATCTAGTAAAATTCATTATGAACTGTTATCCAACATAAAAAATGTAATCAGCTGAAGAAGACTGTTAGAACCAGTCGAAAATTCCGGTGAGTACATATTTTTGAGCTGGAGAACACTTTAATTCTTTGTAATATGTTGACATGTCAGTGTTTTTTTCCCAACTGGATATCATGTCTATGATCATAAAAGGAAGAAGTTCAAACAACTACTTATACATACATAGGACTGCTGAAAGTTATTACATTGCTGGTTTGAAGATTATATGGCAGCTGCTCAACATGATTTGGGGCTTTTTGCTCCAAGATGCTGGAACAAACCTACATCACGTTAGTTAAATATAAACATTTAAGTGAAGAATTACTGATGCCAGTTTTGGGTCAGAGTTTGAAATTTTATGTTGGAAATCAATTAAAAATCTATTATTGCTGAGATATAGTATTCTTCTTGAAATAGCAATTATACAGGTCTGTGAAATCCTAATATTAGAGATTTAAAATTTGTTGTACGTTCTGTGTACTATGTTGATCAGTACTTGCAGGATATCTTTTATCCACAATACCATTGCAATCAACAACTTAAGTCAACATTTTAGACCTACCCCCATAAAATAGTTTTTCTTGTTGAACTTTTCGTTCTGGGAATGGGCCCCATCATCGCATGCACCCATTGGGAGAAGCATCACGTTTTTCCCTGTCACATCCGCAAATGTCAACGTCACTGGAATACTACATCCATCCCTCGTCAAATCTGGCTCCACGCCCCAAACTAATAGATGAAATAGAAAATGCACACATCAATAAGGCATAACCTACGTACCCCTTGGATGTAGTTTTTCCGATCAAATTTCTCGTTTTGGGAGTGTGCGCCGTCGTCGCAGGCACCCATGGGCAGAAGCATAACGTTCTTGCCGGTGACCTCTTGGAAGGTCAAGGTCACAGGGATACTCCCACCCTCGCGAGTCAAGTCAGGCTCACAGTTCCAAACTGTTCAGATTGTTGATCAGAAAGAATGTTAACATATACGTTGCTCAGCTCATTTAGATGTAGACAATAGATGGTATCAACATCAAATATCAAGTGAATGTACCTTAAAGTTTACTAAGTGTTGATTTGGGGAAAGAGTAAACATGTAATGTAATAAAGATTTTGGGGAAGTTCTCAAGCAAGACCTCTATATCTTTTTGTCAGAATGTACAACACAATCCTCTCAGTATTTAGCTCACCAGTCTTGGTTGCCTTACGTCCTGCGATGTAGTGAGGATGGTTGAAGTCACTCACCCACGGCTTACCCCCATGCCCCATGGTAACACTGGAAAAAAGAGAAATTTTAAACAGAAACTAAAAATAGCAACATTTTTTACAAAAGGGAAATTAAAAACAGCAACTCATCGATCAGTTATAAAGGAGATTTTTAAAAAGGGTTTAAAAGATTTAGATTTTAGAGTAACTGACAGCAACTCAGTTACAAATGAGATTTAAAAAAGGTTTAAGATTTTTAAAAAGGGTTTGCCACATGTGATTTAAAAGAAGAAACCTGACTGGGGACATATTCCTTTCAATTCAAAATTTTATTATTGTTAAGTTTCCAATAGAGTATGCATCCCCTATAAAGTATGCACTCACAATCTGGGGGTGATCGCAGACCTGACCAAGGGAGCTAAAACGTTCAAGGGGAAAATCCCATTAATGTACGCACCCCTTGTCCAGCATTTTGGTGGCTCACCAGGAAGCTAACATGAGGACTTTTACTTAAGAATTTCTTTCCAGATAAATGCATGTAACATTCCTTACCTGATCTCATTGGGGCTGCCGCTGTCCTTGTGCAGTTTGTTGAGGTAGTCCACCACACACTTCTCCACCTGGTCAGGCAGCATGTCCGGCACCAGGCGCAGGGAGAACTTCCCAATCACCTTCCGCGGGATCACAGTCTTGGCACCAGCACCATCAAACGAACCCTCAATACCTGCAGCGGTGACAGATACAACATATAGTTATAGTGCTGGTGCATCCCCATCTTGTATCAGTCAACGAAAGGGTATGTCACCCCATATGGGGCTGTATAACCTGTAAGCACGTCGACTGATGATGATATACATATGTATAACCTCCACTGCAATCTTTAGCAAAATATATGAACAAGTTCAATGCCGAAAAGTGGCCTCTTACAGCCTTGCATTGAGCGAGATTGTTAAAAAAAAAGAACATCAAATCATGATCATCCAACTGAAAAAAGGGATGGAGCCAGTCTTTTATTACAACACACATGTTTCCATGTATCTTCAGTTTGCTGATGTAGCTATTTCATTTTGGCTGTATTTCTTGTCTTCGTGCCTCATTTGCCATTTTCATAAATATTAAGTTTTAAATGCTTACACTCCATCATTAAGGATATGCATGACATGTGATATCAGTCTACAAATGTAAGCTGTGAAATCCTACTGGACTGTACCATGGAGGGAGAGGGTGGGGAACCTCCAGCGGTGCATGAGGATTTTTGCCTTGGTGTCATGAAGGAGACGTTTGTGCCCCAAGTCTGCCCTGTAGGTCTCCTGTTCAGGTCAGAGGACAATCAAGGTCATGACACAAGTCTTCAAATGCATAATCAGATAGTACCATACTTCCATGTTTACAAGAATCATCTCTGTATTGCTTATGGATGTAGGTATTAGAAGATTCTTTCATTTGATGTTGAGGTTTCATGGCAACTTAAAATCAATACTATTTCAACGTTGTGAAATTGAAAGGGAAGACAAAAATTCAACTGATCAGGGCTTGAAATTTTATTTTGGAAATAGGTGCACTGGTGCACCCAACCAAAAAAATTAGGTGCACAGGAAGAATTTTGGGTGCACCATACTAGTAGTTGAATGTTAGCAAAACATAACTTTGACGGTACTGCGCATGCCTGTCTTAAGAACTTCAATCTGTAATTCTATCCAGATTTCAAATTTCAACCAAGCAATACATAAAATAAAGTATAACAAAAGGTTATATTGCTTTTTCTGATACTTACATTTCAAGAATATTCTGTATGCTAGTGTACAAGAGAACCGTTACCCTATAGAGTACAAAAATATCTAGGTGCACCAGTGCACCCACCGTCAAAAGTTAGGTGCACAGCTCCAATTTTGGGTGCACACAGGTGCACATGCTCCCACTATTTCGAGCCCTGCTGATGGTAGAATTTTTGGCCCATGAAACTCTTATAAATGAGGCTTCAAACTCCATTGTTTCATTTCATTTATTACAATGACCTTTAGTTGTATCTTACAGGGTTAATCTTACATACAAACATACATACAGATTGCAATATTAAAAGAAACGTATATATACATAATCATGACATAGGATGAACAGACTGTTATTGTTAACTTAACTTACGAATTACTAAATAAATGTGTGTTTCAAAAAGAAAGAAAGTGGAAAAGAAATTTTTAAAAATCACAAGATCAAGGAAGAGTCCACAGTTGATAGAATATCATGATCATGATGTAACAGATATATAACAGTCTGACCATGTCGAAGTCGATGGGTTCGTATGACGCCAACTCCTCGTCTGTTACCGCGGTGACCATCTCGTTGATACCTGGCACCTTGATGTTACCCTTGGTGTCCACCAGACTGGACATCAGACCTATCAGGTCAGTCATGGCCTCATGGCTACACATGGGGGGTGGGGGGAAGAATATTTCCTAGTTATCATATATCATAGTTCATACAGTAGTCACTGAATAGACGAATTTGAACGGAAAAAGGGAATAACTATCAACATTGTATAGCGATATCTGGAAACGTTTGACGGCATGTGTGCAGGCACCAGACCGCCCACAGGAAGTGAATAGCCCGAGACGCCATGCTCCATGACACAGGCCGGGATTCGCGGACTGTCGTTCAAACACGTTCTATTCTTAACGGACATGCGCAATTGCATAGACAGTTTGTTTGTTAAATCTCCCCTATGACGACATCAGTTTGTGTCATTCAAATTCGTCTATTGAACAAAGTGTCTTAACTACCACAGTGGATCTATGATACACTTATGTAGGAAATCCTATCGACCAGTTAAAATACCAGCAATGATAGAAAAATTGTCCTTTGCTGCTTTCAGAGAATATATCATCAAGCAATCTACACACACATGGTTGTTGGTACAATGCTCTGATGTTATTTACTTGTTAAGAATAGATGATATTCAGTGAGTTGTTATCTATGAAAATCTTCTTTCAAAAAAATAATATAGAGATGTTAGTCTTACACAGATCCACCAAACACTCCAGAGTGCAGGTCTTTAGTAGCACACTGAACCTCCAGGAAGAAGTAACAGATTCCCCTGCAGGATAGAAAAAGTACAGAAACAATCAAAGATAGGCTTTTGATATCTCTTCTCACAATGGCATCTAACTATAATAGAAGAAGACATGTTGAGAGCTAGTTGTAAAAAGCCAAACTTAAAACATATCAATGTCAGAGGCTATGTTTATGTTACCACAAAAATTAACTGCAGAAATATTCCAGTTACAGGAATTGGCTGGAAGTTCTCAGATACTTGCTACCAATTGTCATTATATTTGTGGTATACATCAGACTGACATTGTATTATTGACATAATATCTCAGGGACTGTTTTGACCCACCTGAGTCCATATGTGATGCAGGGTTTGTTCTTCCCAAGCCAGTAGTTGTCAGAAATGCACACATAGTCCACATCCTAGGAAAGAGTAACATTTCAAAAACAGAAAAAATGTTGGCATGTAAATAAGTGGCCACATTTAGGACATGCAGTCATTGTAAGTAAAACTTCAAATATGCACCACGTCTCAAATCACACCTAACATGTGAGAAACTTCTGTATAGAGATTAGGACACACATATCTAAAGGAGATAGGATACAGTCATGGGTTATGTGTTGTATCTGTTGTGTGCCTTTGCCTGCTTGTCCATACCTTGAGGAAGCTGTCTTTCTTAGAGATCAGAAGATCATCCAGCCCCTCCGACCCTGACTCCTCCATCCCCTCAAAGATGAACTGATCATGAAAAGAGATTCATTTGTGAGTCAATTATCATGAAGACATGAATCTATCATGTTTAAAATTAAACAGTTTTATCTGTGAAACAGTTTACATTCTGACAGCAGTCCATTGTGTTATATTTTCAGGCATAATACACAACAAAATTAGACTGGTGCACTGATAGTTTGATATGATAAAGACTGATCATGTCAATGCACTGGTGCAAGGTGAAACATTGATCTACTAAGACCCTGAAACCTGAAGGATCTAAAACCTTTCCCTATACTAAGTCCTTCAGTCAACAGACATTTAATGTATTATACATGAGCTTGCAGCAGGGAGAGGATTAGTAAAAGTACAGTCTCTCAGATTCACACCTTGAGGTTAACTGGGAGTTCCTGTCCGATCTTCTGGTAGGCCTCGATACAGTTCAACCAACCAAGCACAGGACCCTGAAAGAGTCATACAAGGTTCATTTTCTTAATAATAATGACTTACAGATTTACATTTTCTACTACTCAAATGAAGGGCTAAGCTTAGCTCTGTTTTTCATCCCCAATGTAGCTAAGAGTGTACAAATTCACAGAAGTATTTCCTATTTTTCAGACACAAGATGCAATCATTGATACAGAGTTTCTGGTTGATTTGTTTGCGTTAAAAACCTTTATCCATACACAATTTCACACAGTACCTTGTCATCTGTGGAGCCCCTGCCGTACATTTTGCCATCGATTTCTGTCAGAACAAATGGCTCAGTGTCCCATCCATCCTCCTGGACAAAATTATAGGGGAAAAAGAAATCTGTCAGACATTTTGTTTCCTCAGCCCTAATGTAAGTGCAGTTGAATCACAACTAGATTTTAAGAAAATACAATGTAAGAAATCATCAAATGCTATTGACTTGATCTAATAATGTGGAAGTATGGGAGAAACTTTTACAAACTAGGGGGCCAAAACCTACATCACTTCTTCATTACATCACAAGCTATCTGCCACGAAAAAAATCAAGACCATAGTACGTCCAGGTCAAAAGATACAAAAAGTTATGCTGCAGTACCAAGGTCACATACCAGGGGGCCCAAAATCGACCTTGACCTTCCCAACACCTACCCACATACCAAATATCGTAATCCATCCAGAGGTGCCAGTTATGCTGACTACAAGAGTCTGGAAACACAAACAGACACACAGACACACACACAGACACGCCAAAAACTATATCACCATTTTTCATGGAGATAAATATAGTGGACAGGTGTATCAGGTAGTATAGGTAAAAATAATGGTAAAAATTCACCTTGTGGGCAGGCTGCACATCCAGATGACCATATACGGCAACAGTCTTCTTCTTGGGGTCCTTGCCCAGATATCCCAGAATGCATGGCGGCAGGGGGATCTCGGAGCCGTCCGGGTGTTTCTGCATCCCGAGGTCACAGAGCTCTACTGTGGCACCCAGGGCTTCAAGTTCCTACAGGAGTCATGGTATCACATTACATATCATCATGTCCTGTTCATATATCTACCTATGTAGGCAAATATGTATACAACTCTGTGCAAAAACAAAAGACAATATCATGCATTCCTGACACAGCAGAAGGACTGTCCCATTCATTGTTTGGGAGCCCATGTTATTAATTTTCAGTGTAAAATCGGAAAATACTTCTTCATCAATTTCATGTCATGAAGTTCAGACTTTATTATTATAAGTTTATGGACTAACAGGGTCAAATTTTTTGGAAAATTTCTGTCCTGGGCCAGAGGGACAGGTCATATAGAGACAGCCCTAGACCACAGGGAACCCACTTTCAAACGTGGAAATGCAGATGTTAACCTTGATATGCCAAGGTCAAAGACACAGAAATGTTTGGCTACTGTTTTCTACAGGAAACAGAAGTACTAAGTACAAAGGTCAATAAATGTACGATCTATTATGATATTTTACAAGATATCTACTAGTATGATCCTTTTCATACATGTACCTTGGCTGTGTGCTTGACCATCCTGGTGACCTCCCCCCTGACCTCCGGCCAGGCAGACACACTTTTGATGGCCACCACATCTGACAGCCGCTTCACATACTCCTCCTGGTGGTCATCAATGTAACTGCAGGGAAGAAGAGTAACCTATTTTACATCTTAGTTTAAGTTCTGGCTATGACTAAGTATAAACATCTTAAAGATGGTGTTGCAGAAAAGGTATTACTGTAAATCATGTACTGAATATCAATTTCAACAAGACATCATTACATCATGATCATAAGACTTTGAGAAAGATAGAATCATACATCATCATGATTTGATTTACTGATGATGATGATGATGATGATACCCTATTGCTAATATACGGTACCAAGTTCTAAAAGTATATTCTTCTCTTAGAGAAGATTTCCATACACCAAATGTGAAAAGACTTACATAACAACATTGTGTGGAGTGTGTTACTGTAACTCTTTGAAACTGAAAGTAATACCAACATTGCATCAGCTTGGAACATGCCCAAGACATGAGGTCACTCTTTCAGACCAACCGGCATCAGTGGACCAAAACAAGCTGTATGCACTAAAACTGAAACTTGTTTTCATCACTCTATTAATATATATCATTTCATCCAGACAATCACAGCATTATGATATAAGATTCTTTTAGACTACCATACATTTGATAAACCATTGTGGACTTCTTGCCCTACTATGAAAATATTCAGGATATTATATTTTTGCTAATAAAGGATGAAGGGAGAGGATATTGCAAATTATAGTGAAGCATCTGGCAAGTTTAACATCCTCGGCTACACCATTACATGTATCATACTGACTCTCACACATACATGTATGATCACACCTGCCTATGTGTGTTTAGGCTCTTGTGTTGTACAGCTACGATAAACACTAGAGGCACACAACATGATAAGACCAGTACTGTGTACAGCTTTGTGTTTGTTCTGGGTTAGGAAATACACACCTGCGCAAATATAATATCCTGTATCAAAATTAACTGCAATTTCTGACAAGAATTTCCAGGGCTTACCCAAATTTTTGATTGATGAACTGCAGTCATCAAGGAATGACATGCTTTGAAGAATATGTCTGCTTTCAATGTATGTAACATTTTTTGAAAGAATGAAGGTTGTCAAGCCAAAACCAGGATGAAAGTCTGATTAGGTTTACTAGTAGTACTGTAGTCTGAATCTCTCCTCAGATTCAAGAGTTAAGGATGCCATATCCTTGACAAATTCCATCAAATGCTCTCTCTGCTCCATATTACTGTGCTTAGAAATTTGTACAGTATTGTCTACATCATGTAAGGGAAAAACTTCTGACATGAGTTATGCAGCTACTTCATTTATGTTGTAGTATACAATGTTCTGAAGTATTCTGGTGGAACTTTGTGTAATGCTACACAGACCACATTTAGAGCACTAAACATACATCACTAAGTATGTAGGATTTTCTGATGAACCAAGGTTCCTTCTAAATAAATCAAAGCCACTTTCTTAACAGTTCCTGAAGTCAGTGTGGGTGTGCCCTCGTGGGAGCAACATGTAGATGGGTTCTGTACATGTGGAGAATCCATCCAGACTCACACCCGCTCTACCAGCATGTGGTACCAACAGGTTGGTACAAGCATACTAGTATTTCATTGGTTGTTTGCCATATCTCTACCTACACAAAATCAACAGTATTGAAGTGGTGAGGGGCCAGATATATTTAAGAGATCTATTAAATAAGAGGGTCTGCATAAGTCAAAGACTTCAAGTCACCCCCCATACAAATTACGTGAGTCGCCTCGCTACAAATCACGTGACTAAGACAGCTTTCCCTACGAATTCAACTTCAACTTGATTTACCCCCAGATAACCCTGCGAGGGGCAAAGTAGGGGGGGAGGAGGTCCCAGGCTAAGGCGGGCAGGCCTCCAGCCTGGCGCGGTATGACTCAACGGTGGGAGCCGTAACAACCGTGCCAGGCAGGGCGTTCCACTCGGGGATTGTGCGGGGGAAGTACTAGTATGAATATTTGTAGGAGTCTGTCCGGGTGTTACGTGGTTGAAATTTGAGCGTGTGGCGTGAAATTTGAGGAATTACGGGACATAAAAAACGGCTGCCTGTGCCTTACAGAAAAGAGCATGCAGACCCTCATTAAACCACACTGCATGTTTGTACCTCACTCCTCTTGCTAATACTTGATCTCATTTTGTTTGATTCTGCCTTGTTCCCCTACAGTAAGTTACTATTACCTGGCACAGCTGCAAGACATTCCTTAGCTGAGGAGTTACTTTTTGTATGTAGTATTGCTAGTATTCCACAGAGGAAAGCCGAAAGATGTTCAAAGCCGTCCGTGCCCTCAAGGTTGGACTCCCTCAACCAACATTATCAGTGCACAACACAGAAGGCCAGTTCATCGCAACAGACATGGGAAAGGCGGAAGCAATCAGGGAATGGTTTCAGAAACAGTTCTCTGACCCAGATGGGGAAGAACTAGAACCGTTCCTGGGAGAGCCGAGACCACTGGAAGCACCGATCACAGAGATGGAAGTTAGAAATGCCATAAAGACCCTTAACAACGGACGCTCAGAGGGGCCAGATGGAATTAGCAATGAACTATATAAGTATGGGAGTGATGTCATATCACCAATCATTGCCTCCACCATTAACTATGCCTTTGAACACCACCATCCAATCGAATCCATTGGTCAAGGCACCCTGATCGCCCTGCCCAAACCCAAAAAAACACCTGGTCCACCTGCGAACCTTCGCCCCATTGTCCTTCTCAACAGCATAAGGAAAATCCTGTCTACTGTTGCTCTGCATCGTACAAGGGACAAAATAGACAGTTTCACCGGACCCTATCAAAGTGGGTTCAAGAGGGGACGCAGCTGCGCAGATATTGTGTGGGCTCAACGTATGTTAGTTTCTGTGGTCATGACCAAGCACTGGGATGGGACTTCTACAAGATGGGCATAGACATGTCCCGAGCCTTTGACACCATCAAAAGGTCCAAAATCCTGGAAGTGCTAGATCAAGCAGGATGCAACGATGATGAACTCCGACTGGTTAGACTACTACTGGCAGGAACCAAGCTGAAAGTCAGAGTCAAAAATGCCTACTCAGCAGACTTTGAAACCACTATTGGCTCCCCACAAGGAGATAGTCTATCCCCGGTGTTGTTCACCTGCTACCTTGCTTCTGCACTGTCATCTATACGGAGGAGTTCATCAAGACCAGACCCTCCAGTTTCCGGCCTAGGCATGCCACTAGAAATGGAATATGCGGATGACGTGGACTTCATTGATGAAGAAAAGGACACATTACAAAGACTCCTCCCAATAGCTGCCAAAACCCTCAAAGAGTCAAACCTGTTTGTCAACGAGGGTAAGACAGAATTTACACACATCTACCTGGCTGACACTCAGGAAACAGGAGAAAATGACGAAACTCTCCGAGGAGTGGAGAGCTGGAGGAAGAGTAAGGTCCTGGGATCGCAACTGTGCAGCTCCTCAGACATAGAGGCACGCTGCATCATGGCTAACATCGCCTTCCAATCGTTTTGGAAACTGTGGATCCGCAGGTCAAAGATTCCCCTGACTAAAAAGCTGCAAATATACAACGCAACTTGTGTTTCCATAATGCTATACAACTGCAACAGCTGGGCAGTGCCAAAGGCAGCATTGGACAAACTTGATGCATGTCATCAGAAACACCTGCGCAAAATCACAGGGTACCAATGGCCCCACAAGATCTCTAACAAAGCACTATATAAGATGTGCAACACCACCCAACTGTCAGTGAAAGTTCACCACCTAAGGTGGTGCATGCTAGGGCACATCCTCCGCATGCCCGAAGACACTCCAGCACAAAAGGCACTAGAATTTGCTACAGTGGGGTGCAACAAATACAAGGCCAGAAAAGGAAGACATTGCACAAACCTACTAAGTGTCCTAAAAACAGACCTCAAGAACAAAGGAATTGGAGACCTAAGAACAGCAAAGAAACTCAGAGAGCTACGGCAGCTCGCAGGAAAGAAGGCACAGTGGAAAGAAATGAAGAAAGACTGAATGCAGACAGAGGCTGTTTCCTCAACCTCTGAGCCGCAGAACACAGTGAATCATCATCATCATTGCTAAAGATGAGGATGGTTACATATTAACCACTGCACAACCTATAACATCTGTCGTATGCTAAGGTTGGAGGTGGGTGGACCCTAGCCGTGGCGACTCTTTAATCGGGTATATTTTGCTGTATGTCTAAAGACTCTTTTACATTACCCTCACAAGAGGGTAATGTAAAAGAGTCTTTAGACATACAGCAAAATATACCCGATTAAAGAGTCGCCACGGCTAGGTGGACCCCAGCTTACGTGCCATGTATTTGTTTCCCCATCGTCTTCAATCTGCTAAAATCTTCGAGAAAATTCCAAGCATCACGGGGGAGGAGGGAGTCTTCAATTTCATGACAGAGCTATGTCTCGCCTATCTCTAAAAATCATACATCCTATCATTCAAGAGGAACGCAAGCAACAATAAGAACCAAGACAATAAAGCCCAGAAAAACAAAATTCAATGCCCGCGTTGATTGGGGCAAAGCAAACATCTCAGCTGGAATAGCTCAATGCTTTTTTTTTCTTTTTATCTAACAGCCCTGACAGTTTCGGTGACATCATATGCTGACCTTTCACTTTCAGTACCCAATACAATACTAAGTGTTTGTGACTTGTTATGTACCAAGCATGCCCCCCCCCCACACACACACTACGTTCGCAGCTGTGATACGGCGCGAACGCGATTTTTCTCTGATTTTTCTCCTTCTGCATGCAAGTCATCTTTACACACACTAACACACCTGTCTGGTACCTTCATGTAGTCTACAATGGTGAAAAACAAGCCCGCAGACTGACCTGAAAATTTTCTGCAGGAACTCGGGGGCCGCCATCTTGGATCAGAGGATGTCACGAGGTGTGCGGGTGATTATAAAACAACATCCGCAAACGACGAAATTTATATATCTGAAATCTGTTACGAACAGACGTAGCAGAAGAGTTACATTTTACAATAAAGTACTCTTTTTTCAAATGTTTGATTGAAATATATGTAATGTTCCTGCAATTTGAGTAAAATTTGTCTAAGAACAACGATTTGTAAATGGCACAGGCCAAATTGCCACGCCCCCTCCGACAACAAGCACGTGTTTTGTTCGCCATCAGAATATTATCACTGAACGTTGGCACTGCTTCAAACTATGATTCGTCACATGATGAGTTTGATTGTGTTACATTTCATAATGTTTGTTTGTCAAATAATGATGACGATGTTGCAATCAATGAGTAAACATTGTTCATTTTCACATGTAGACGCGTACATCATGAAACTTTTATTTCAAATGAACATGTTTATTACGGCTTCAAGATAAACTCTTGAGTACATTGAATACGTCATAAGAAAGATATCACACAGTGCAAGATCTAGCACACGAGTTTTCGCCCTAAGAAGACTTAGGACCCTTATAAATAACGCTGTAGGCGAATTATAGTTGACAAGGGACCCAACAGGCCTTTTGAAAACCAACGTAATTCAGTACCATACTTGTACTACCAGGCTAATCTCAATAAAATCGATCAATTTATCGATTGATTGATTGATTGATTGATTGACTGACTGATTTATCTCTATCTCTAGGTGCATGCATGTGTGCGTGGCTTTCATTACTTCATTTTCGGCAATGAGTGCATCATTTTAGAAGAACCTTTCTCCACGGGTCGCCACCGTGACATGTTTCAGACTGGCCTTTACATCTGCTAGATGTCCTCTGTGGTTTGACAGAAAGCCGACAAATACTGACTACTCAGTGTAACACGCAACCCTCTTGCCTTGTCCGCCATGTTCAACGACCTTGACTTCAAACCAATATGGTGCTTCTTTCAGACCGGAAGTGCTTACCTCGACTGAACTATTGCAACTACGCGGGGTTGACTAATGTGAATTTGACTCATTGGCATTCCCTCGTAGAGGTACGTAACATACATCTCGGGGTCACCTGAAACTAAACATACCTACATCTGCAGAAAAGACATGAAGAATCAATCAATATATGCCAATGTATTTTTCAATTCTACAACATGTACATTTTTCTCCCTCCTATAATCATGATACATGGTACACCGCCTGTCGGACTGGTGTTCGAAAGTGAAAGGCATATACCGTAGTACCGTTTTACCGGTAGTACTCCAGTAATATTGTGTAAGTCTGCAGTTATCATATCCAACATGTCCGGACCAGTGCCATCTGTGTCAGCTCGAGTGTCCAGCATGGATATCCAGGACCCTGGACTCAGTGGAGGCGAGGGGGGCCAAAGTTACGCTCAACGGCTCCGAGCTTTCTGCCGAACTCCAAACTGCAAAAATCGTTCGGCGTTGTTGTTTGAGATCATCGGGATCGCTGGGTTGGCGTTCAATCTAGCGATGCTTGGTGACGTCGACGACATTGTGAACTGCATCTTCACCAGTTGGACCTACTTCATCGGGATCGGCCTCTCTGGTCTGTTCTTCATCGCCACAGCAAGCCGTCTGTGCGGATACGAAGGAATCTTCAACGCTCACCCCTTTTGGCGTGCTTCAACTTTCCTGTACACCTACTGTTGTGGGGATCCGGATGGCTGTGATGGGATGACAACATACAGAAGTGGAGCCCTACAAGACCATCACGTCTTGGCCTACATCTTCCTGAACGTCTTAATTCCAGGTACACTAGTGCCCCTAACTGCTTCCTACATAGACCACGTCAACGGCTATGTGAAAGCCGTGGGGCTGAAGATAGAACACCCTGCGGCTCTCTTGTGCGCCATCATTGGTCGCCCTCTAGTGGCAATCATACAGATCGTCTTTGCCGGGTATAACGTCCATACACAAGCCGGTTGCAACAAGCTCTGCATTGGTCTCCTCATTGTCGGAATCGGCTATGTCATCCTTCTTGGAGTCCTCTACGGTCTCGCCTTTGGTCATGTTTTTGACGGTGTGTGTCCTCGATTCTTCATGAATGAAACAATGACGAATATGACGATGATGAATGAAACAAGTGGAATGTAAGCAAATTGTCCACTCAGGCTTACACACAGGCCAATTCAAAGTCATTAATAAGGGAACGTGCTGAAGACAGTAGGACTAGAAGCAAATGAGGTCGACGCTGTCGCTACCGGAATAAGGATTTATAAGATGATTCCCTGACTGTGATGTCGGAGACTGGTTCTAGAATATTCCTAGACTATGGAATGATAGACAAAAACCTGTGGCATCCAATTTAAAGCACCGACATGTCACACCATTTTCTTCTTGAGTACTGCATATGTTTTATCATACTATGGCTTTGTATGTTGGACCGGATGTGAACTTTGGTTTGGTTTACTGGTTCACAGACCCCACCTCCACCTTTGGCCCCGGCGATTTTCCAAGTCCGCCAAGTCATTGCGCAACCAAAACAAACAGCTTTATGCATACATGTACATCAACTATATCGATCGGTTGGAGCTTTGCGCCTTTACAAACGAATTTCTTTGTATTCACCTTTTATACATTTGACACCTTTACGAACTTTCCAAAGTCTGAACGTTGTAGGAGGGAATAATACTTATTACTTACATTCACTACAGATGTTTAAGGCTGTATCTAATTGCTAGAGACGTTACATTCCATTTTGAATTTTGACCATTATTGTGCCAATTTTACTGAGATTCATAATACGCTTTGCCCAAGGACAGATTGGGACTAACGTTACTCAGGTAAAACTAATGACAATAAAAAGTTGAATCTGATCGTTTTATACCAACTGTGAACTTGTCGAGCTTTGCAGTTATTTCAAATAGGGCCCTTTTTACACCAAATACACCACAGGGGCGCTAAAGTCCCCCTCTCACTGGACCCGCGGCACGCTGGCGGCGTCGCTGCGGCCGATCGAATTGACAAAGCACTTTCATCGGCAAAAAACTGATTTTTTTAAGCTTTGTGTGTTTTGTTGTCTTTTTGGTCATACTCGTACGTTTTGAATGATATTCCCATTATGAAGTCAAGGGTAGCACAAATCCAGTTTAGGACGCAGCGACGCCGCCAACGTGCCGCGGGTCCAGTGAGAGGGGACTTTAAGTCACAAACTCTCAGGTAGACCCGTATGGTGCACTGTCTATAGGAATGGTTAAAGAGAGCAAATCTCAATTGGTAACAGCAAACAACAATTGCTAGAAGTTGATGAGTAGACCCCACGGAAATGCAAGCAAAGAATACGTGTCAGTATGCAGTATTGTAAATTGCGTTTTTCAGCATCAAAATGATGAAGACACTCAAAATCAACAATGCAGCAGTCAATTTTCCTAGTTTTCCTCTGCTTTCCAATGTTTTTAACAAAACACCCCTGCAGCTCCGAAATTAGGTGCTACATATAGAGAGCCAAAGCCCTCGCCACTTCTTGTCGAAGTCAAAGGCTTTCTGCCACCAAAAAAACAAACAATATCTTAATAAGTTTGTCGGGACAGAAGATACAGAAACTGCCACTGCAAAACCAAGGGAAGTCGCTAGAAGGATCTTCATTTTCATCTTCCCAATACCACACACCAAATACCGTTAAAATCCATCTATAGTTTTTTTTAGTTATGCCAGCAAAAATAGACGGAAGTGTAGACACATAGACACACATACAGACACACATACACATACACACACACACACACACACACACACTAACAGAGAGAGAGAGAGAGACGCACACACATACAAACAAACGCACGCAGACACGCACGCACACAAATAACAAACAAATAATGTTTTTTGTAAAGTTGAAATGCATTCTAGTGGTGTCAAACAGACTGCGACACAGTGACCTTCCTACCGGCCAGACATCTGTGTGATTCCCATGACCTTGAGACAACCACATAAACGTCGGTGTAAAAACGGCCCCTCACAGACTCACTTCACGGCGTGTTATCAAGTGACTCAACAGACAGCAGAGATGTGGAAACATTTGCTATTCTCCGCCGCTACTTTGGCCTGGACGGCCTCTTCACAAGGTCGGTAGAACATCATGTAAATTTAGTTCGTGTTGATGCTTAGGTAAGACCATAACAAGAAGATCGGCGAGAATCTTGACGGGGGGAGGGAATCATAACAGACAACCTCACAGAAAATCCCGCAAAATACAAGATAGTTGAAATTTAATTTCACAACTCTATAGACTTATGACTTGACGCCCTCTACTTCTTCCACGTCGCAATATTTACCGGTCTACGAAGGAACGGTGCATGTGTGTTCGATATCAGTGTACATGTGTTCAGAATCAAGCACGAAAGGTCAAAACAAAGCCTATGATATTGCAATTTGTCTTTTTCATGCAGGACAGGAGTTTCTGACAACCATAGATGGTTGGGAATTCTTCAAGGTTCCTTCTCCAGGGGTCATGTCCAATACCAACGTCAAGGCGACGTGTGAGGCAGCGGGAATGAGCTACCCCTGCTATGACGTGAGTGAAACCTGTGACCACGGCAGACACTGGACACCAGGATGCATCAGCTTTAACGTCGACGGCGGGCACCTGAGCTGCCACACCCCGACCGTCCTGTCTCTCGCCTTGTGCGGCCACACCATCCCCAGGTACTGTCAACAGCTGGACGACACGTTTGTGTACAACCCCGGGAGCTGGAGCGGGGACAGCGCCTACGGAACGGACTTTCAGACAGCCTCCAACCTGTTCGGGGCCTTCCACCACGACAAGATTGCCTTGTGTGCAGGTGAGGGAAACTGGCCTCTATCTGGGTACATTAACTGTACTGTACAGCAGTAAGCAAGTCGTATTTGGCATTGGGTGCTTTGGCGCATTTGAACGACATGGAATTCGTTTCTCTCTCTCTTTTATACCGATTGTTTGTATCGTGTTGAGCAAAGGCATTCAGCTTAACTTGAATAAGTAACTTTAAAAGATAGCAATAGATGTTACGTTAATAGGCAACATTGCAGTTGAATGATGTTAGATAACAGGTTTCAAGCCATTGCTGATTACAAAGAACAGATCAAAATAAGCTAGGGCCAATTTGGCCCTTAACCGTCATCCATTACCCAATAACATGACGTTATTCCAATACGTTGCAAGTGAGAAAAAAACAATGACTAAAAAACTGTCTTTTTGTCGTCACGTTTCCCTTTCCTTGCCTTGGCTCTACTATCAATCTAACCATCATTGTTTTACGTTTTCTGTTTACTTTAATTCCGTGCTGCCGAACGTGGAGAGTAAGGCAAGGGCTATGTAATCAAGCCATTACCGGTTGTGGGCTAACATTTAGTAACGGATATATGCACACGACATGAAGGAAATGATGTAAACATCTGCAGCAAATGTTTTGTTTTTCAAATAATAACAAACTACATGGCTATAAAAGATATGATGCGGTCCAATCATGTTATCTAGACGTTATTGTCATGCTTTTGAAAATGATTTTGTGGATGGTTGATGTTGGGTTATTAATAGCGAAGCCAGTGTCAATCATAACAAAGGACAACACAATATGTATCAAAGTAACAGATGATGTTTTACCTGTTTTTTCTCCCTTGTTTCAGTGGACCCCACCAGCGCCCCAAGTGCCACTGACGTTCCCAAAGTCACTGACGTCACCGACGTCCCCGACGCCCCCAGCGTCACCGACGTTCCCAAAGTCACGGACGGCACCGACCGCCCCGACGTAACAGACATCCCCAAAGTCACTGACGTCACCGACGGTTTCGACGTCACCGACGGTTACGACGTCACTGACGGATACGACGTCACCGACGGTAACGACATAACCGATGTCCCTAAAGTCACAGATGGCCCCGACGGCCCCATCGACGTCATCACAGGTTGAATTCTCGAATATGAAGGGGTCCACGGCTGGCACGTGAAGGGTGCTCAGTAATGATGGTCGAATAAATGTAGAATTACGCAAGAAACCTTCATTCATAGTGTCTGAGCTGTTGTTGGGTTACTTAAAGAAACGTTTGATATGTTGTTGCCCAAAGATACTTTGAAACTGAAACATTCGAAGCCGGAGTGGCTTACAGATAGAGAGACAGACAGACAGGTAGACAGACGGTTCGTATTGCCACAAATAAGGGTCACTGCCCATAACGAAGTTTAATACGTGTATATCTATAAAAATGTCTTTGAGTTGGAAACTTGTACAAACAATTGTCTTACAGTATTCTAAAACGGCTTTTGACATAACCTAAATTCTAATTAATCGTATAAATATATAACAAACATTTAATTTCCGGCGTAGACATGTATCAAACATGGGGTGACTATAGGGCGATCATATACGTACGGAGAGAGAGAAAATATTTGAAGAAAGAAAAAAGAGAAGCCGTATATTGATTAGTCTTGTTGAATGAAAACATGCAGCACTGCGCAGAGCGCGTGTCCTGTCATGTACGGCCGGATTGGCAAACACACAGTAATGAAATAGCAGTGTCAGACTAATAAGAGGTGACTATACATTTTAAAAGTTTAGAATCTGCTATGAGACTCGTTCACATAAAGTACCAACAGTACCTTTAAACACGCGTAACTCTGGAACAAAGCACGGTATTTCAAAGCGGCTGTCAGATTGTTAAGAGACCTTTCAAGTGAGCCCTAGTTTGGCCTAGGGTTTCGGAACGCTCCTAGATCCTGTAGTTCCAGAACAAGCTGCTAGGGGTGCCAAACCTACGTCACTTCTTTCTGGATTGTTCAAATCAAAAGATACAAAAATAGGTTCGACTGCAATATCATAACAAGCCGCTAGGGGCCCCGGAATCTAATCAATTAGAGGCCGCATCACAAAACTTACCTACGTATCAAGTCTCAGAACAATCCATCCAAGCCTTGTCGGGCTGTTCACACACACACACACACACACACACACACACACACACACACACACACACACACACACACACACACACACACACACACACGCGCGCGCGCGCGCGCAACTGGCTGAAATATAATCTCGTTTTGCATGGAGGTAATGAATTATATCCAACCTTCACTGCACAGACGTTGTAGACCTGGGCTTAAGCGTAGTACCAGACCATTTTTGTAAAAGCGATTGTAACCGGGACTTTTTACACTAGGGTTTATGTCTTCTGACAAATAATTGAATGATAGCCTAAAACTGCGAACCGATCATGATACACGTTTTCCAAAATACGAGGAAGCCAATATCTGACACCAAACTTTATTGCACTGCAACTGCATGACAAGCTACGTGTAAATAGTACGTAACATAACAACAATTCTCATCATTATCATATATACCTTTTCGTTAAAATGCCTTATATCGCACATCCTCTGATGTATTAGTACATCTGATCAATCGCGTAATTATCGGATCTCGTTATTATCGTTATTATTTCACTGCAACTGCATGAAAAACTACGTGTCAATAGTACGTAACATAACAGCAATTTTCAAATAACTACATTGAAATAGCAATAGCGAGGAGCTAGAATAGTGTTAAAATTCTCCGTCGTCAAGTCATATAATCTGACTTAAGGTAATAGTCAAGATATTAAATATGTTTAGTTTTAAGTTTAGGAGCTACTGTCTTATTACATTTTGACACACACATATTTACCTGTACATTTATCTGTCTGTTTTTTTTAATTTCAGTCAACGTCCGTTAACCTTTATCTGTCATTTTTCAGGGCAATAGCCAAGTGGCACCCGTTTAGCAAAATTTGAACCAGTATCTTTGTCTGTTAGATGCTGATATCATGGAGCATCTTTTACACTTTCGATGTTTATGTTATACTGTCTCCCGGATGTTTTGGATTAAAAACAAATTCGATTTAAGAAAATTTTGGCGAATACCGCGTGAAATATGGTAGTTCTGACACGTGTACTTGTGACAAAAGCACTTGTTGCATGGTGAAAATGTCAGTAAAATCTACCGTTCTGACGAATATTGGAGGAGAATATAAAAGTCCAATGTTTACGGAAAAGACTAAAGGGCGCCGCTGGTCCGGAAGTCGGTGTCAGGTGGCGGCACAACCACGAAAAAAATGCCGCCACTGACATTGTTCTAGATTCGAAAGAATCCTGAAGAATGTCTTACAGATTGGAATGGCCTATCCCATGCTCTTGTCATATACGTATTCTGTCGCCAACAGTGCAGAATAGACCGATCCTGTCGAACACCATATCGAACGAATAGAAGACCAATAGAACCCCCTGTTCTATTCAGCCCACCTCCGTCAAAAACAGCGTTGGCGGGGCAGAAATGGCACGTGTAAAGCAGGGTACGTATATCTGGGACAGGTTTTCCACTGTATAAGTTGAATGCATGCTCAGAACAAAAACGAATTTAAAAAGAAAATAGATCGGGCACTCAAGGATAGGAATCTTGTACCACATGCTGACTACTACATAGTCCGCTAGCGCAGAGTTTCGTATCTTCAGTTACTGGTGTGTGAAACTGGTTAACTTGAAAGTGAACAGGGAAGTAAAAGGATGCATTTTAATTCTTAGTTAATAAATACCATGCAGCTGTTATGCATGCAGTCAATACAGTGGGAACCCTGTCACAGATATACGAACCCTGTTTTACACGTGCATCGGCTGCTTGTCAGAAACTGGGCCCTGATGTCCACCAACAAGGGAAAGCTATGCGGTGCATACCGCTCTAACATTGACCGAAAACATTACGCTCTCACCGCCACTACACCTACCCCCTCCTTAAACAACTCTACCCGGTGGATACAGCCGTCAACAAAGAAGACATAGCATTCTTATTTGGCCCTCTTTGAAAGGGTTTCAGTGCCACAAAAGCTAAACCGAAGTCAGTGGCATTATTTTCAACCTAGCCGCGACGGCCATGTTTGGTCCGTCAAACCCTGTTTTTGACGGAGGTGCTCGAAATCGAACAGGGGGCGTGGCTTTGGGATTGGTCTATTATATTCAATTGTTGCAACTTACCCACCCCTTGCAAAACCAGTATTTGTGTTGTCGTTGAGTCATGTGATTGTATGCACAACAGGGTGTTTGCATTTTGAATTGGGGGCGGAGTCATCTTGCTTATTACGTAACTATGGCGGAGTCACGGAAAGCCGCCGTTATGAAAGATGGTGGCGTTTTCATTTCACAGAGTGTATCAAGTTCTCTTATTGATGGAAGGCATATCTAGTCCAGTAACAGGTTGGCAAAAGCAACTTTATGGAGTACTCTTGTTATTTTTACTCATGTTATTGATTAGTTTAACCTAAAGCATTGCCGCGAAAAATCATGCGTTACGTCGTGGGCGATTCCTCCAAAAGTCGCATGCAGATTGTAAAATTGTAACGTCAGAACGGTGAACTGCAGTGTGCAAGATTACAGAGGTGTGAAAATAGTCATTAAATCGCTACATTCCTAAAGTACACTTACATTGAATATGATTAATTTTGCTTCAGCAACTGTCTTAAATCATTACCGTTTGTGAAAGTGACGAATAAATGGTAATTAGATGGATAAAGGTTAACGGACGCTAATGGTGAACTGGAACAAGCATGTAAGCAATCGTACATCTATCTGTACATCAATCAAAGTTATACAAATTCAGTAAATTCTTACAGCAACTCGAATGAAATGGAGCCACTAAATGTGTATCCTCGAGCTCTAGGAATCGTTCTAGTTTTCTGTACAGGCATGAGTACATATTCAACTCAATAAAATCGCGGTCTGCAGTTTAGATTTGGGGATTCTTTTGAACAGTGGAGTCAAAACCTTGCAAATGTACGCTTAGAGAAATAAATTATTTGAGATGGTCCGAAACCCCCTCTTCGTATTTGTTATGAGGGCATCAATAAATGTTACTCATACAACACTGCACGAAATGGCCACGTATCCTGACGGATCCGACGTATCCGGAATCGGGCCTCATGGCGTTTCCGAGCGAATCCGGAAAAATCCCAGTTCACTGCTCGGATACTGAAGTGCCCGCAGATCCGACCAATTCCGACGCCGTATTCTTCTGGATTCGTGATGCGCCTCGGATACCCGAAGATATTTGCGCGGATCCCTCGTTTTTTGATATTTGGAATGTTCGGATTGTTTGTATGTCGGTAGTTGCTTCGGATCCTGACGAATAAATACACACGGCACGGCATGATCTCATTTCCTGACGAATCCAGCAGATCCGGAATTGCGCATCATAGCAGATACGGAACGTTTCCGATTAGATCCGATGCACCTCAGATCAGACAATTCCGGCGCCGTATACGTCTGGATCCTTCATACGTTTCGGGTACAGATACGGAACGTTTCCGAGCAAATTCAGACAATTACCAGGTACACCTCAGATCCGGCAATTCCGACGCCGTATACGTCTGGATCCGTGATGCGCGTCGGATACCTGAGGATATTTGCGCGGATCCTTCGTTTCTAGATATTTGTCAATATGGCAGAGATGTTGCGGATTGTTTGTCGGTAGTTGCTTCGGATCCTGACCAACAAATACACACTGCACGGCACGCGGCATGATCTCAGATCCTGACGAATCCAACAGATCCGGAATTGCGCATCATAGCAGATACGGAACGTTTCCGATTGGATCCGATGCACCTCAGATCCGACAATTCCCGCGCCGTATACGTCTGGATCCTTCATATGTTTCGGGTACAGATACGGAACGTTTCCGAGCAAATTCGGACAAATACCAGGAACACCTCAGATCCAGCAATTCTGATGCCGTATACGTCTGGATACGTTTTGGGTACAGATAAAATATCTACTCGGATCTTTCATTTTTTTATGTATTTGCCAATATGTTAGAAGTTCAGATTTGCCAATATGTTAGAAGTCATGAGCTGTCTCGGATCCTGACGTGTACGGAACACGGATTCGTGTCGGATATCCAAATTACCCACAAGACACTTCTGGGCGCGACAAACGTTAACGGTTTTCTTTCGGTTAACAGCACAGACAAGAACGGCGTTTCATCACCTTCTGTGCTTAACATGGCATCGCCAGAGTCTACCATGGTCGACCAGTGATTTTTGAGTGACTTGAGAGTCGAAGGGAATTCGGTGTAAACTCAAACGCACGGAATTGCGACGTTGTCTTCTTCGTGCATGCAATATTCGTCGCCCCCCTCCCCCCTTGTAAACGCTGGTAGGGAGTTGATTCATCATTTTGAGGGACTGCCCTTTGGTAAGTACAAATTGAA
This sequence comes from Branchiostoma lanceolatum, assembly GCA_035149815.1. Lineage (NCBI taxonomy): Eukaryota > Metazoa > Chordata > Leptocardii > Amphioxiformes > Branchiostomatidae > Branchiostoma > Branchiostoma lanceolatum. The sequence goes on along the minus strand of CM068868.1, from coordinate 10,091,304 downwards.
AAATTCCCGTTTCTAACTAGTTTTGACGTCAGTTATCCTCCTATTGTGGCTTGACATATCATCGCATTCGCATGACCATAAGAATTCTCCAGCCGACCTGCCCTTTTACGGCGTTAGGATCTAGGAAATTTAAAATTTCAATTTGTTCATTCTTGCCAATGGTCATCAGACATGTGTGTCTGGTTAACGTTTGTGTTCAGATACAAAATAGCAAGCAGTGGAGGGAAAGATAATTAAAGATATGGAAGGGAAGAAAATGTCATAAGTATTTGTCCCACAAAGATCCCACAGTTTGTGGATAGTGAACTAGAACTTATAAGGAGGCAGTAGTGTGCCTCAGTGATTATTTCATTCAGTTATAGCTGTGCATGTTTGATCAATATCATATTCAAGTTATAGATGTAAGTTTTACGTAGTCAATTCAACGATGCCCAGATTCATTTTTTTACACATGCGAGTATGTGATATGTTTAATATTTGTCATTGTTTCCATTTATATATATATATCCAGTACAGCATCGGCAGATACTTCCTTCACAAATGCAGCACATATTGTGAGGACCTTGGCTGGGAACAAAGCAATCAACTGTCAGATGCTCAGCTGCTGAGTACCTCAGGCTCCTTTGGTAAGTCCATCATCGGTACACTTCAATGTTAGCTGAGAGAGGCATGATGGATATCCATTGTCCCGTGTTTTTGTAGCTGCTGTGATGAAACGAAGCCCATGTCAAAATCATGTGACATGTTCCTTAAATACGTGAATTGATATTTATTCATCATTTGGTTTTATCATATAGGAACTGGTTCATCACAAGATGGACTCCAAGCTGAGTCCAACATGCAGATACAGAAGAAATCAGCCTTGCCTGTCCCTTACCAAGAGTGCATGGAAGAAGTGAACTCAGATGTAGTCAGAGAATGGGGAGAGGACGATTATACACATGCAGTTCCACGGCATATGCTACTTACGTTTAAAATGTGGCGTGTCATCATGGGAGTTCTTCAGACAGTATAATGTTACTTTCTATTTTCAACCTCTGTATTTGAAACAATTGTATCTGATGGCTTTTAGACGAAGAGCTGGCCACAAATAAGGCTTTTATTACTTTAGTGGAATATTTAGAACATGTAGATGATTTTGGTCCAAGGGCACTATACAGTAGTAAATATTACCACAATGTTGTGATGGTGTTAATTGTAATACATTTCATAATTTTTCAGAACATTGCGCTTGCACAACCCCAATTTACCGACATTAACCTGCATATGCAGTGGTGCTTTGAGTATGTGGATGTCCCTCAGCCTGTCTCAAATGAAATGGATCATTTAGCCACATAGTACTTCCGTATTGTATTGTATTTGATAGTTTTTGAACTTAGAAATACATTATGTTGAGATATGAAATGATACATATGTTACATACAGGCTTTCCCAAACTTCCTGTCATTCAAAATGATGTTTTGGGTATAGTTAAATTAGGAATGGAAGCACTTAGTCGGATCCGTTACGGATTCGTTGTTTTGTCCACCTGTATCCGTCAGTATTCACCATTTTCTTCAAAATACAGAAAAATCCCTGTACGCATCCGTCAGGATCTGTGGCATTTCCGTACAGTGTACGGCTCCGTATTCGTCGAAAATCCCTTACTTTCGGATTCTTCAGGAAATATTCCATATACCGGTGCGGAAATAGTCGGATACGTTACACGAATCCGTCAGTATCCGTCAGTATCCGCCAAAAATACAGAAAAATTCCTGTTCGTATCCGTCAGGATCGGTGGCATTTCCGTACAGTGTACGGCTCCGTATTCGTCGAAAATCCCTTACTTTCGGATTCTTCAGGAAATATTCCATATACCGGTGCGGAAATAGTCGGATACGTTACACGAATCCGCATGTATCCGTCAGTATCCGCCAAAAATACAGAAAAATTCCTGTTCGTATCCGTCAGGATCGGTGGCATTTCCGTACAGTGTACGGCTCCGTATTCGTCGAAAATCCCTTACTTTCGGATTCTTCAGGAAATATTCCATATACCGGTGCGGAAATAGTCGGATACCTTACACGAATCCGCATGTATCCGTCAGTATCCGTCAGTATCCGACAAAAATACAGAAAAATCCCGGTACGTATACGCCGGGAAACGAGGCCATTTCGTGCAGTGCAAGAACATTAAAACGGCATGTTATGAACAGACAACATAACCTGAAACAGTCTTCAGTCCCACGCGCTGTGGATGTCAAATGTCTGACTAAATTTGTACAAACAAGCCTACCTCTGCCTTAGTGGATGGGCGATGGTACGCTGCAGATTCGTCCGCGGGTGACGTCCTTGGTGCTGAAATGGAAGGGGGTCCGCCGTCCCCGTGGGCTAGAGGCCGTTCCGATGTCGGAGTGCGCGGGCTGACCGGGCGGGAACGAGCGGCAGAGGTGCCCGAGGTGGCTGGGCAAGCTATTGTCCAGATTACTCAGTTTTAATTTTCCAGATCAACATGTGTTTGCGAAGTACGTCGACATATACTTGCACTGACACAGTTGTTCGTGGGTAGTTCTTCACTTGTCCAAATTCATTTCACTCCCAGGCCAACTTCGGACGCGCGAGTGGGTGTTCTGAAGCGAACCGGTTCACGGTGTGTCCTATTGTTGCCCCCTCGGTCGCGGTGTTCAACGTTGATGTAGAGACGTGTGCTGATTCAGCCTCCAAGATCAGTTGTTCGGGAAGAGTGTCCATGGTGTACTCTCCGGAACATGGTGTTGGTTCAGCGTGTACTTCTGCCCTTACTGTTAGATGGAATGGTCGCTCTAAAGCGTTCCTATGGCCACGGTACTCTGTACCATACGCTAGTCCCGGGTTCATGTCTGCCTGTGTCTGCTTTTGCGCTTGGTCGGAAGGTGCGTCCCTCACCGTCGGCTTCAGGCTTTTTGCAGAGGTTCGAGCTGGCGTCAATTCTGTGGCCGGCGCGCCTTGCTCGCGATCGGGACCAGCGATGGCGGCTATCCTCATGTCCTGATGCCGCGGTGCCGATGCTGCAGGTTGGTTGGTCGGCAATCCACACAGCTCCTTACAGGCTCGACGAAACTCCGGGAGCCGAAAGCTGTGTATGATGGGGTTGGCCATGGATGATACCGTCAGGAACAGGAGGATGGCTACGTGATCAATGACGATCAGGGCATACTGCAACATTTGTTCTTTACTGATCAAAGCTCGCGCCATGGCCACCTGGAAAATGATAGTAGTTACGGATACAGTCAGAACAATGGCATGCGGCGCCATCATTTTGAATGCCTTGGTCTGGAAGACCCACAGGTCGCGGTTCTCGTCCCTTTCCTGTTGTCTCCTGGCTTCCTTGAAGACGCGGAAGTAGAGCGCGAGAGCGGAGAGAGTGGCCAGTAAGAAGACAAACAAGTTGATGTTTCTGAAAATGGCAGATACGGCAGCACTGTTTGCAGGGTCATACTCACAAACCAGGCTGTTTTGGGGCAGTCCGCCGAAAGCCACGGGAGCCAGTCCGAAGAACAAGGAGAAGGCCCTGGCCGCCAAGATGCCCACGACCACGCGTTTTGTGGTGACTTTTTCATGGTAGTGTAGGGGGTTGCACACAAAATGATACAGATCTATCGCCATCATGAGGTAGGTACCAGACATAGATAGGGAACATACGGGTGCTACCAGTGCTTTAGCCGAGCAAAACAGGTGTTCATCTTGCCTGAAAAGTGCGTAGATACGGATGGGAATCAAGCAACTGGTGAAGATGATGTCGTCGACAGCCAGGTTGCAGCGGAGGAAGTTGCTCGGTTTTTGCAGACGCTCTTTTTTCCAAACCAAGAAAATGAGCAGTAGCCCCGATCCCACAGACAGCACTAGGCTAAAGACGAGGTATGTCGTCTGGAGATCTCGAGATGTTGACCCGAGAAATGGAACATGGTAGATATCATCTTCTTCTAACGGACCATCAGTTTCTCCTTCCATATTGATAGGCGGAGAGTCACTTTCTAGTTAGCTGAACCAGACAGTAGCGTCCTCAATGGCATGCCGGCACGTAATGGCTAAAGATAGCTAATTAGTTCAGGAGCTAAAACGTCATATCTTAGCGAGAAAAAATGTTGTCGTTGCGTATGAAGGTCCTCTCTGACGTTAAAGGCATTCAGCGGCTGATCTTTACCTGACGTTTTTGATAACTGTTGCAGTCAACAACTTTTGTTCCTGAAGCCTTCGATGTCCATCAGTCAGGGGCTGAAACGTGATATCTTAGCGAGAAAAAATGTTTTTGTTGCGTATGAAGGTCCTCTCTGACGTAAAAAGGCATTCAGCGGCTGATCTTTACATGGCGTTTTAATAACTGTTGCAGTCAACAACTTTTGTTCCTGAATCTTTAGATGTCCATCATCATCAGGTGATTCCGTAAATATGAAGAGAGCTCTTGTCTTCAAAACATAAGGAGAATTTTCTAAATACGCCGACGTTTTTTCTACATAACCGTTTTTCTATCAAGGACATGATGAGTAAGGTTAACGGTTATTACAATATTCTAGTTATTCACGTCTGGCGTGAAGCGCATAATCAATCTCATGATGAAGGACATCGGAGAGCAACCGACGTAAAGGTTTCCATCAACAACAGTTATTACAAAATTCTTGCTATTATGAGATGTCAACGGACGTACGAATACATGTCTCAGTCAGTGAACTTATTAATGTGTATGATTCCCCACCACCTGTGTGTCTACTCGATATCCAACTTATCATCCAAGCCCCAAGAAACGAACAGAAATATTCATTTTATGAATCCATAAATATATCATCAATACTAAATTTTTTTAATTAGACTGAACTTTCCTACCCCTACTTATGCTTAGGTCACAATTGCGCCGGTGCCCGTCGGGGATGTAGCCCCGGCCGGGCTCTGACGTCCGGGGGGCACCGACTGTTGTGGTCACAATTGAAAGTTTCTTTCACGCTGCCCTGCAGGGGTCCCGGGGTGCTCCAGCAGGCACTCGCGGCATTTTGGTAAAATTTTGTCACCTTCATTGGTCGGTCTCCGGTAGGAACCCGTCAGTTGCTCTGACGATGTCTTGTAGTGACCCCTGCGGGGTCCGACAAGGTACCGCGTGCTTTTCACATCCAGGTGGGGCAGTTGTAGGGACCCTGCCGAATGCCCCGCGAACGACGGTCGGGCATCAGGCAGGCTCCTCATGGGCACTTTCGGGTGCACTGCACTGAAGCTCAAAAAGAAACACGATATACGAAGTTTACGCCTTAGTTCTGCTCACCTGATCTGTAACGTTACACACTTGACCCGGCTTGACTTGCTCTGTGCACTTGGTTTGTTTCAAAACATAACAATAGTCCTTGCACCAACATATCCCTTTCCAACAAAAACTTTGATTCTCTGAACCAATATGTGGAAAGTACATGGTTTGAAGCAAATAAGTTCCAAACAAAGTCTACAAAGACAGATTGCCTTATTTTCTTAAGTAAAAATCAAAGTTATGATATCATTCAGGCCAAAATGTTCCTAATAGACAATAGAAACAGACCAATGTTTTGGGGGTAATAATAGATGAAAAATTAAACTCGAAAGCCCAATCTCTGCTATAAGTAAAAAAAAAATTGCTGAAAGAATTGATGTTATTGTGAAAATCGAATACATCACCCCTAAAAAGATTCTCACAACTATATAATATGCAACAGTCTTATATACCCATATTTTACTTACTGTAACATTGTTTGGTGATGCGCCTACCGTACAATTCTACATCCCCTTATAACTCTCCAAAAGAAATTCACAAGGATAGCAACTGCTTCTGATTTTCGCTGAGACAAAATACTAGATATCCACGATATCAATAAATATACACTAACAATCACATTTTCTGGCGTTTGAAAGTGCCATTAAAACCCATCATAGCCCACTGTTGTAATAAGGAAAGGAAATGAACATGTAGTAGTCACATGTTCAGTTATTATCTAACTTTGATCTATACTATTAATCATTTGATTATCATTATCTATAGTTATCGTATTCCATGTTAAACTTTGCTATATTATTTATAATTCATAATCAAGTTTGAGAAGTATAGACCAGGAGGGACTAGTATAAGCAAGGAAATTATATATAATGTCCTTAGTATAAGCTATATACGCTTTTTCCTCCTCCTAAACCTGTTTTATCTATTGTTTATCGTATTATGTATTATAGATTTTCTTGTTGTGCTAATTAATAAACAAACGAACAAACAAACAAACAAACAAGCAAACAGACAAATTATTACTTGTCCCGGTGGACTGCCGGCACCCGTAGGGGTACCTCGCGGTGTTCTCACGTTGAGGTCACGGCGACGTTTTGTCCGCGGGGCCCGGGTAGAATTTAAGTCAGAACTTAATTTTTGTCGGGTCCCTGCCGGGCCCAAAAATAGCCCGGTAGCCGCAGGGTGCCCCACGGGGCCACGTAGGGGTCACGTCAGGAAGTGCCAAAAGAAGGCCCGGAAACTACCCGGCAGGGCCCCTTTTTCCAATTGTGACCTATGCATTAACCTTAAATCCACAATTTATATTTCTACATTGTTATGTAGACTTTCTACATTTACTAGCTTATAGTACCCAACTGAAGTCAATGCCCTTCCATGTTAGAGTGTGTTTCTCACGCGTGTACTGTATTGTGTCGGACTGAACGCATTATTAGTGCAGCAAAGTCAGATCAGTTGAGATCTCTAGACTTAAATATGCCACGTGTCGCTAACAGGATGATGTCATCGGTTTAAAACATCGGTTTTACCGGGGGAAGTCTCTAGGTGTCACTACTGAACAACCTTTCTATAGTTTGATCATATTTGTGATAGACAAATAACGCTATTCCTTGGTAAAAAAAAAAAAAAAGTTGTACTCACTTGATTTTGTGACCCAATTTGCTCCAATAAGCTATAAAAGAACTGTAGATTCTTAATTTTAATCATTATAATTCGTAACGCATAACCTTGTCATGATAACGGAATTTCAAGATGGCATCAAACTTATGCTTCTTCGGCAATATTCAGAGGGGAGGGAGCCACTTAATCTCCAAGCAGATCTATAGGTTGCATGAAGACCGTATCAAACTGGCAGAGGAAGTACGTTTCGCAACCCAAGATTGCATTACAAGCTCCTTCTTCCAGTTGGATACGGTCTTTGCAATCTATTAGGTTTGGTTGGAGATTGCATTACAAGCTCCTTCTTCCAGTTGGATACGGTCTTTGCAATCTATTGGGTCTGGTTGGAGACTAGGAGCCACTCGCATATTTGCAAACATATCCAGTTACATGTACCTATCTCGGAAGCCATTTGAAATGCTTTGCCCATAGTTAAGTTAAGAGCGCAAACAAACAATAACCGTACATATCAATCCATGGAAATACGCTTTACATTTCTTGACTTTTTTTATTTTCACAATACACTTGTTTATGCATTATCTATTACCAGCTCCAAAGAAGCGAAGTGCCGCTAGCCATATAAATATTACATAGATACGGAACATGTTCACCTTGACACAATGAATACTCTACAGCTATCGGCGTTATCAACATATTGATTTGTGCAAAGTGTTGTCTGTAATTTGTATAAACACGTATCAAGAAGACTTAGAAGCAAAAGAGTGAGTTGATGTTTGGCTAGCTTAGGTCCATATGCATGTGTTCGAAAATACCGGCGAGTGATCTCGTCACGGCATGGCGTTTAGTCACAAAAATAGCGCCTCAGTCTGTGAGTCAGCTGGACGGCTCTCACGACCTTGTCACGGTACGGGGTATGTTATATCGTCACATTTGGAACAGACTTACACACATTGCGTAGTGTGAACCCGACGGGCGGCAAATATGCGGAGTCTTGTCCTGTTTGTGGCCGCTCTCAGCGCGTGGCCGGCTTCCTCACAAGGTGGGTATTCGTATGGTGCCATTATCAGAACAGTCATAAAACAATTGAAAATGTAAAAGACAAAATGTTTTACAAGTCACATACGTTATGTAGTTTTGTAGTACTTTGAAAAATGTACAACTCTCCGTGTCATGTGACAGAATCGAACTGACGTAAATTTATCGGATCTATGAATAATGACTACTGTCCAGGGTGTGTATTTCATGCAATTCTTGAAATATCATACAAAGACACTTGTAACAAACTGCAATTTTCCTTGTCGTTGTGATTATGAACAACCAACAAGTTTGACCGAAATATTTCCTGAAAGAACCCAATTAGGAATTCAATACACTGTCATTGTGATAAACCAGCCTGAGCATGAATGACTAATGGAAACAAAAAAAACTATATCTATGATCTATAATGCATTGTGGCACAATGCATGTGAGGTAAAGAACACTTGCGTTTACCCAGAAAATTGGGGATAGCAAGTGAGGGGACATACTACCGTAGGATATGGTATAACTTTTTTCAAATGTTGCCTACAGTGTATATAGTGTATGTGTATTAAGATCAAAGCCTTATATTGGAAGTGTTACTGTTTTGTTTTGTTTAATCGTTGACTATTACGATTGTAAGAAGATATTAATAATCGCTGAACCGATATTTAAAAATGTTGCCTAAATCTATATCATGATACGAATGATGTAACGTAGGACGACATAAACAAACAATACCTGTCATCTCCCATGTTACCATTATGTTTATTTGTTCACTTACAGGTGAACAGGAATATCTCACCACCCTTGAAGGATGGGACCTATTTAAGGTTCGTACTTCAGGGCCGATGACCAATGAGAATGTCAAGGCCACGTGCGAGGCCGAGGGGTTATGGCACCCGTGCTACTACACGGGTCACGGGACGTGTACCGGTGTATGGACGTCAGAATGCGTCACGTTGGACGGCTCCGATGGTGGAAGCTGTCGTACCCTGAGCGTTCTGTCCAACTCGCTGTGTGGGACCGCGGATGCACACGAGTGCAAGGCTCTAGATGATACCTTCGTGTACCAGCCAGGCTCCCAGAGTGCGTACGGAGTCGACTACGACACGGGCCACTGGGGCATGGAAGGGGCCAACCACACCGACAAGTACGCTCTGTGTGCAGGTGAGGATATTTGAGTTTCCTTTGAAGTAAACGTTAACGTAAGCGTACTTGTCACCTTACCAACTACGCTGCCAAAATGATAATAGTAACGGCAGATTACGCTTGAGCTTCAAGGGTGTCTTGCATCAAAACAATAAAAGTTAGTTATTTCCAATTCCCATTTTCAAATTAGATTGATGGATCTTCATCATGAAATAATAAGTACTCCGGGCTACATTACACCCACTACCCAACCTTCTTACATAGAGTGTTTCTTCCTGTATTTCGATGTACATATTTATCAATAACATCTAAGTTTATAGCAGTTAATTTGTGATACAGTGTTATAACATTGACTTTGAAATTTCTTCTTTTCTTCGACAAGGTCAACAGGAGTACCTGACCACCTGGGATACACTACCTTTTTACAAAGTTCGTGTGAAAGGTTCGATGACTAACGCCAACCTACAGGTCACCTGTGAGTTAGCGGGGATGGACTACCCCTGCTACGGCACAGGCCTGGGTACGTGTACCTCCCACTGGTCAGCCGACTGTGTCAGCTTCGGCCTCACCTCCAGCACCTGCCAGAACACCCTGGCGTTCCTCTCCTCTCGCCTGTGCGACACCGCGTACGCGTACCGCTGTCCGGCTCTGCACAACACGTATGTCAAATATCCCGCCGCTTATCGTGATAGTGCCTACGGCGTGGTTCAGAACGGGTACGATTCGAGCGGATACAGGAAGAACGACATGTACGCCTTGTGTACAGGTTAGTCGCGACTCTGGATGAGTGGTCATTCCGAACAGCTTAAATGATTTTCGCTAAAATTGTCGAGCATTCACGTATTCAGTGATATTCTGTGGTTGTGGCTAAGTGATGAAGTATTTAGTATTCTCTGAACAGTAGTTCGTTTTACTCCCACCATTGCTTCATGTAAAAAACTGCAATGCTTCAGTTCTAATTGGAAAAAAGGGGTTCCGCCGGGTACTTCACGGCTGTTTTTTGGGCACTTTCGGGCGTGAACCATACGTGGCCCCGTGGGACACCTGCTATGTTTGGGCCGGGTCCCGTGGTGATTTTAACTCGGGCTTAGATTCAACGCGGGACCCGGTAACAAATAGACGCCATGAGCTAATCGTGCGAGCACCGAAAGGTACCCCCCGGTACCCGGCAGTCCACCGGGAACACATTTGTGGTTTCAGGACTCGGCCGGGACTGTCCCCCTACGGGCACCGGCGCAATTGAAACCGAAGCATTAGCTGGTTTTTGGTTTATTTGGTTTATTTCGATACCCTTTAGTCGAATTGCGACTAATCTTCCAGGGTTCATCACAAAAAGTATACAAACACAGACCATTTATTTATATACAGTGCAAGATTAAAAGGACATGACGTTATATACATAATCATAACAAATACAGATTGCTAACTTAACTTACGAATAATTGGTGACAAACTGGTAGATGGCCTTCTTAAAGTGATATGGGACTGTCAATGATTTGATGTTAGATGGTAATGTATTCCAAAGATTGATGGCTCGGTAGAGAAAGGTTCGCTTTTGACTGTTAGTTTTTGGTTTAGGTAGTTTGAAACTGTAGGAGTTGGATAATCTAGTAGAGTATGTGTGGGTTCAATTGACAGGGGCAATGTAACTGTAAATGTTTTTAGGCTCGTGACTGACAAGTATTCTGAAAAAAAGTATTTAAAGTACTGATGGCGAACCTTTCTCTTACCGTCGGCCAACCTAGATCCGTATGCATTTGTGCAACAGGTGTGTCATCAATCGCACATTTCAAAAGCATTCTACAGGCTCTGTTCTGTACCACTTGGAGCACTTTCAGCTGGAAATCAAATCACTTGGAGCACTTTCAGCTGGAAATCAAATCTGACTGTTATACTCCTAACCTGTTGTCGAATAGGTCACATTATATCGGTAAGTAGCTTTTTCTAACTTGGTGTGACAAAATGACAAACGTTGGTGTGATTATTCAGCTCGTCATTGCGGAATCTCCCCATGTGTTCACGGGACATGTGCGCAAGGCCTGAAGAACTACACCTGTCTGTGTGACGCCGGGTGGACTGGGCCTCACTGTGATACATGTGAGTACATGTAGAATGTCTTTGCTCTCCAGTCTATCTGTATCTATATATAGCCAGTGTGTAAACGATCTTCGGCATAACACGCCATCTTCACAGGCACGCGGCGTGGCAGCAGCCGGTTATATTACACCGAACGACCTGTCACACCTAACCTTTGCACATCTAGCTGCTACGTGCAGATCGTCGAATATCTTGATTGATTTTGGGAATTTGGCTATATCATTAGTTTTGGCTTTATTATCACGGCTTGTTAATTTTATATACTTCCAAGCTTCAAGCTACTTATGCGTTATAGTTCATCATCATCATCATAGTCATCATCACCATCTTCTTCTTCTTTACTGCTTAGCCCACTATAGAGTAGATTATCAGCAGTCGCGGGAATGTTAGTAACGGATGCAAACAAAGGGTAAGATGCATGGGGAGAGACGTGGTGTGATTTTTTTCTGAGTAAGTTTAGCCTTTCCACAGTGACTGACAGCTGCAGCAGTAATCCTTGTTTGTCCGGGGGAACCTGCCTGGATGAGGAGAACGGCTACAGCTGCACCTGTCCTCCACAAACAACAGGAAACAACTGTGAAACAGGTAGCGTCTCCTCTTTCCAACCTAAGGATCTCTATAATTATACATTTACAGGTATTGAAATAGAGGTCACCTGCAAAACTCTACATTGCCCCATATATTTTTTTTTATATTCACAGTGAAAATTATATTCATGGTATGAATGGCCTTAATAAACGTCTTCTAGTCACTTTTACATTTTGTGTACATCCGTATCACGTATAATATTTCATTGCCCACTTGTTTCTTGTAGTACAGGATATAACAAGTACCATCTGACAAGTTGACAGTAGAAATTGAATAGCATTGATATTTCTGACCTAGGGTGAAGAGATGCTGCTACAGTAAGAATTAGTTCAGTGCTTAGATGAGTGGCCCCCTATGGCCTTGCACTGAGCGAGTTCGTTAAAAAAAATCTAAAGATATTTTTGACGATCTGAGTATTCATGCTTGTTTCCGGCATGTCTGTCCACGTACTGCAGTGCTCCATACCGACAAGTGCTACTGGATCTCTGCTGACCGCCTGCCCAACCAGGAGGCCTCCATGGCGTGCCTGAACATGGAAAGTCATCTGGTCAAAGTCAACGAACCCGTTGACCAACAGGTGCTCGCCAGTTACCTGGACGACGGACGGAACGTCTCGTACTGGACATCGAACAAGATCTCTCCCATGTCTCTGTGCACATGCGCAGATGGAACACCCCTTTCCGGTAAGGCCATATTCTTTTTGACTTTCATGCAATGTTAGTCATTTATCTTCATGCTAGATCTAGACCACCCCATACTTTTCTCATCAGGCATAACGGTCACCTTAGTAGCTTTTTCTTACAACTGGTACTATTGTCTAATAAAGCACTAATAAAGCCATAGAAACAGTTTTTGGTGCATCGTTAACCAATTGGCATCTTTCAAATGTCGCAAGTACAGTCAGACCTGTATAAGCAGTCACCTTTGCATAGCGGCCATTTTGTTGGTCCCTTGGATTTTCCCATTTCTCATTAAACTTAGTCTGTACTGTGATTATTTCTTTCTTTCGTCACTTCTATTGTAGTGACGTCATCCTGGATGTACTCGACTGCGGACCATCTGGACATGTGCGTGTTGCTTGATAGTGACGTAGGCTACACGGGAACCTACCAGGCATGCGCAGAGGAGCACAACTACGTCTGTCAGTCAGGTAAGTCTAACAGTGCCTTTAACGTTGCCTTTAACTAATCGGATTGTCTACTTTCGGAGATAAACAGATAATGGGATTAAGAAAACACATAACAGTACTTGTACCTATTCCATGTACAGCTTAATACACTGATGCATAAAGATATAAAGCAAATTTTTTAGAGCGTATCGCAAATAATGTTGATAAAATCGCCGGTGCTAAATGTTTCTCTTCTGTTGTTCTTTAGAGGCTGTGACATGCCGAATCAACGAGTGCCAAAATGGAGGGAACTGCTCCTCTTGTTTTGGTGATTCAACTGTCTTCTGCGACTGTCGTAAAGGATTCACCGGTACCTTCTGTGAGACAGGTAACATGTTGTTCCTTACACACACACCCCCATGAACAGTTAAACTTACATTCAGTTTTCAATCTTTTGTAGCAAACAAAATCTATTGTCCGATCCTTCTGCTGGAATGATCTTTAGATTGAGAAATGCTTCATCATGGTTTTTGCATTTCATCTATCGTAGGCTGTCATGTGTTTCATTTTCATTTCATTTGATATTCTTTATTCATCCAGGGGGGACATGTCGCCATCTTAGCGATTTCCAATGTGCTCTGGGGTTGTTAACTCTTGACTCTTGATCCTTGCAAACAGAATTTCTTTCTTTGTAAACTAATTGGAGTAGTCGCCTACACAGGCGATCTGTATTCAATATCAACATTTCCTATCGTACTCACAGTTGACTGGTGCGACCCTAATCCATGTCCGTTGGACTGGGCCTGTGTGAACCAAAATGGCGGGATTTACTGTGCAGGTACGTTTTTTTTGCCAGTTACCGGCTTTCGAAATTCTGTATAAGAGCTTCCGTGTGTAAACCAAAGTCCTCTTTCTCTGATATCCTTTGATATGCCTGCATGTATGATGAAGCAATGGCTTGTTGAGAGTAGTCAGTGCCACAAGTGTTTTCATCCCGTACATACACATGATACTATGTCAGCATTGGTAAAGAGTTATTTTAGTAGATTCAGTATGGTGGCCAATGTTGGATAAGTTGTACGCCCTGGAGGCTGGTCCGTCTAGTCGACATTGAAAGAGATTTCCATTTCATCTTTGACCAAACATGACTATTCATTAAAGACAAAGCACGACATTGGCATGTCATCTAATACATTTTTGTCTTCCTCGGCAGTACCATCTGAAAAGAGGCTCACCAGTTCAGGTTTCTGCGGCGAGGCCTCTTGTGGACCGGTTCTCACGTGTAAGGAGAATGGCCCTGCTGGGTACTACTGTCTTAGTGACTAACATGTGATCATAACCTTCATCAGATTTATCTAAACGGCTTGCCCTCGGTACATGCAAATTACCAGATAAAACCCAGGAAGCTTATGTCTTATTAACGGCTGTTATTTGTCATGGAAGAAGACCAAAATGAATAAAAAAGGTTTGTGGAAAATACCGGCTTCTTTGATTGTTTTATTGTGGCTCGAAAAGAGGTCGAGAAGGGAGAAAAGAAGTATGTTGTGTTCAGATTTGTCATAGATTGGTTACCATCAATTCCACTCACACGCTCTCCCAGCTTTCTGACAATAACTTGTACATTTCACCCAGGTATGAATGTTCTGCTTTGTTTGCACTAGCTTCTTTTTTTTTAACTTTTTTTCACCAGCCATGAGAAGACAGCCATCACCTAAAATCTTGCTGACGAGGAGAAGTTGGTCAAAAGTGAACATTTCTTTTGAGCCACAAGGCTATGAGAATCACACAGCTGAGCAACCGGGAGAATGGTGGTAAACAACAGGAGGAGATGTGACCCCTCTGCCGTCCCTGGTTCAATCTTAGGTCCATGAAGTTTTAGTGATGTTGTCATGTTTGGGTTGTCTGATCTTGCTGCAATACATACAGTAGTTAACATCTACCACATCTCGGGCGGTACCTTCAACAGAAATTCTAACAGTTAGAATGAGAGTTAATCTGAGATGGAGAATTGCATTATAGAACCAACTGTTATCCGACTCTAAGACTGGACTCATTGGAATTTTCGACTGGAACGCTCAGTCCTCTTTGATCAGATAACTTTAAGAGGACTGAGCGATTCAGCCGAAAATTCTGGCTAGTCCGTTTTTTTAGTTGAATAACAGTTTTATTGCTCCATAACAGTTAGACAGATTATATGAAGTTACTGATTGTTCAAGGTATACAGGTGGACGGATGTAGGGTCGTGACCCTTTAGATAAAATACACACATTCATGTTTATCTAGCGCCTCAAGTACTGCCATTGCGTACATGTCCTGTTATGTGCTAACTTTGCAGTACAGTGGCCATTCATTTTTATATAAAGCTTATGTTACGAGGAAACCACGTTTTTCGGCACCTAGTAAAAAGAGATTTGCCTTCAAAGTTTTTATCTGGTTTAGTAGCTTTAAGGTTGCACTCGTATGATGGACGCGTATTGTTCATAGAAAGATATACCAGGGTTAGTACACAATATTACAGATGACCTGATTACCAGTGACGCTGTTCCATAAATATAACACCCATCCCCCAGTCATGTGTGTGGTTCCCATGGCCTAGGGACGAGGTATAGGAGTAAACATACACATACGGACGGATTACCGTACACGACACCATAGAAAGTCGGACTCTAACCTGACCGGCGGCAAGGATGGCAGGGCTTCTTCTTTTTGTGGCGGTTTGCGTCGCGTGGACGGGCTCTTCCACAGGTGGGTATGCTATATTCGAAAAGATCGAACAAAAGACAAGATCCAACATATTCATAAAGCTTTGAATTGTAGAGAGAATGTACTCTAATCATGTTTTGGGTGGATTGAATATGATAAAAGAATTCGAAATAAAGGTATGGACAGGCAGGTAAATAGCCTTTTTGAGGCTGTAGGGGCAGTGGGCTGTCATCCACTGTGTCTAGTGCGCGATATTGGAAGGCGGAGCCCACCCCTCTTCATCGCCGCCTTTTACCTCCACAACCGAAGTCAGGTACGCATTTCACACTTGAGTGGAGTGAGAAAAGTCGTGTTAAGTGCCTTTCCCCAGTGCACAACATCGGTGGCATGTCGTGGGATTCGAGCCCAGGACGTCTGGGTTCTGGGCCAAACAGCCTAACCGTTACGTCAACACGACGCCACTAAAGGTTCCTGGGACCATTTATTTTTTAAAAATGTGACTAGATACTAAATTATGATTTTTCTAAAATCTGACAGGCCAGCAAGAGTATCTGGCCACTATTGGCGAGTGGGACTTCCACAAAGTGCCCACTGTCGGCCCCATGACGAACGCCAACGTCAAGGCCGCGTGCGAGGAGGCGGGGATGTGGAGCCCCTGCTCCTACACCGGCCACGGGGCGTGCAGCCACGGCAGGGCGGACTGTGTGGCGTTTGACGGCGGCAGCGCGAGCTGTCGTACCCTGAACGCGATCTCGGACCTGCTGTGTGGGACCGTCGAGGCCCACACCTGCGAACCGCTCGACGACACCTTCGTGTACTCCCCCGGCTGGCAGACTGACGACAGCGCATTCGGCCTTGACTACGACACTGGCCACTGGGGAATGACAGGGGCAAATATTAAACTACACCGACAAGTACGCTCTGTGTGCAAGTAAGGATGACTGGTTATTCATACAAACATACGAAATATACGCTTATGTGATGCAATAGCGTAACGTTAGTGGCATACATGTAACCATTTACAAAGCGTCAAGTTGAAGGAATTTTGTATATGTTTCACCAGCAATGCCTACGATATTGGGTAACATGCAGAATATTTCTTGCATGATATCAAGGAAATGTCTATGACTATGATACAACAGATGTTTTTTCTGCAAAGAACAGAATTCACAATTTTGGTAAGAACCATTACTAATATGTGGAAGATTGCGTTGATTGATGTGTTACATACCGGTTATGCTAGGGTCACATTTTAAAGCGGGGCCCGACCGGGTAGCTTGCGTGAACGAAAAATACGATAAAAAAGAAAACACAAAACGGAAAAATTCTCCTTACCATGATTGCGTTGATTGATATGTTAGATGTTGTTTTGCCGGTGTTACGCGGAAGGGTGGCTATGCCGACACTCTCGGAAAGTTCTAGAATCTAAGTTGTATTTTCCTCTTCACAAGGCCATCAGGAGTACCTGACAACCTGGGACGGGTGGGCCTTTTTTAAAATCCGTGCGTTAGGCACGATGATGAATGCCAACATCCAGGCCACGTGCGAGCGGGTAGGGATGAGCTACCCCTGCTGGTACACCGGCCACGACCCGTGTCATCACACTTACTACTACAGCGACAACTGCATCAAGTTCGACCACGCCGGAGTCAACTGTAAAACTACAACATCTCTCGCCAACAAGCTGTGTGGGACCACGTCAGATTATACCTGTCAGGCCCTGAACTACACGTTTGTGTACTACCCCCGGCACGCCTACAGCCACGGGATCAGGTACAACTCTTACGGCCAACTGTACGGGGACGACTACAACGACATGTATGCCCTGTGTGCAGGTAAGGATTTCCCTAAATCAAATTGTCATCTACATAATCAACGCAAACCACACTAATATTGATCATTCTAGATTCTAAATTATAACAACATGTTTAGACTCAATGTATGAATGTATGGTATATTGCAGATAATAAAGGCAAAACACCTTTCGGCCAATTTGAGGACATTCACAAATATACATCGACAACTTTTGATGCAATTTTTAATAAAGAATAAACTTTTAATGTCGTAGCTGCTTGATTAACAGGTTGGCAGTTAAGATAAGTGCCCTAGGCAGCTAGTGGCGAGGATAAAAACAGAACGGTAAATAGTACATACTGATATTGATCACACCTTTTCCAGCCCGACAGTGCCAGATCTCCCCATGTGACCACGGGACCTGTGTGCACGGACTGAAGAACTACACATGTCTGTGTGACGAGGACTGGACAGGAGAACACTGTGATAAAGGTCGGGTATTTTCTCAAGTTACATATCGTAAACCATCAGATTTGGAGACCTGTAGTATGAGTCATTAGGGGGAGGGTACCGGTGAGATGTTACTAGTAACAAGACACTATTCTGTACACATGTTTTCTAAGGCCTTCTTTACATCTAGACGGCAATCGCTGAGCTACCGTACAACGACCAAAATTGGGCTCATGTGACCCTTGGTTTCATACTTGTAATATGCTGCAAGATGTAAAAGTATGATTGAGAAAACAGCAAAACACAAAACATAGAAAGATTCCTTCTTTATCTATGAAATTCGCCGAACAAGCTGTAAAATCTTTGGTAGCTCAGCGGTCACAGCGCGGTCGCAGCCTCCAGTGGAAAGCAGCCCCCCTCTCACTGGACCCGCGACGCGTTGGCGACCTCACTGCGTCCTAGATTGAATTTGAGTTAGCCTTGACTTTACAATGGGAATACAATGCAAAACGTACAAGTATGACTAAAAAGACAGAATCACACAAAGCGTAAAAAGAGTCGTTTTTTATCGATGAAATTCGTTTAGCGCGGTGTCAAATCACTCGGTCGCAGCGAGGTCGCCAATGTGTCACTGGTCAGGTGAGAGGGGGCTTCTTCGATGTTGTAGATTATTTCTTCATGTCTGATTCCCTGCAGTGATTGACAGCTGTGCCAGCAATCCGTGTGTGTCTGGAGGGACGTGTACCGATGAGGTGGGCGGCTACAGTTGTACATGTCATCCCCACACCACGGGAAAGAATTGTGAAACAGGTATGATTTTCATAATGCTTACTAATAATAGATACATGTTAGAGTACATCTCAATGCAATACAGAGGACCGTTCACACAGTGGACACAGTGACTACAATGTTAGTCCCCCGATAATGACTTACATAGCAACAAGGCTCTGTCTCTCGAGCTCTGTCACCAACTGACTAAACATGCCGTTTACAGCAAAAGGCCAAATGGAATTTATTGTTTCGGCAAAGAACGAAAATACCTGACAGTGTGCAGTTTAACAAAATCCATTCATTGGGTGGACAGTAATGGCATGGGGGACATGATTCCGACTTTAAAGAGCAGATATCATCAGTTGAAATGGTAATACACCTCATGTAATGTAATGCAGCCATTCACAATCATACTTTGTCTCTGTCCCCTGCAGTACTGCACATCGACAAATGCTACCACTTCTCCAACGACAGTCTGTCCTACCAGGAGGCGTCCGCTGCCTGTAACAGCATGGGCGGTCATCTGGCAGACATCAAGGACAGTAGTGACCAGCAGCTGCTCGCCAGCTACATACAGCTGGGGCATGACGTCTCCACCTGGACCTCCACCAGCACCAGCGTCTCTCCGTTCGGACTGTGTGACTGTACAGATAACACTCCTTTGTCGGGTAACCACGCGTTTGTTCTCTCCGAGTATGCCATACTAATAAGTGATATCTCATTAAAGCCATGTTTGAATTTAGTTACACAGACGAAGAGAAAAAAAAAATGGTAAAAGCACAACAAATTTTGAACTAAAGCCTAGTCCAACTAGGGGTCCACATACCAAATATCATCATAATCCATCAAGAGAGTTATGCTGACTACAAAAATCCGGAAACACAAACACACACAGACACACCCAAAACTATATCTCCATTTTTCATGGAGACAATAAAAGTATATGCAGTAGTTCCGCGTACAGCATAATTGTTGGCAGTTCCAGGTTTGAGACATCCTCTGGGGGAACATTTTCTGTCAGCTTGACATTTGTTGCTAAGGCTGATAAACAAAAGCCGTGTACTGCAGCGCGTTTGGTTGTTGATGTTACGAATGTCAAAGAGGCTCACAACTGTTTATTGACCATTACATAGCGACTGCTCCCTGGATGCAGAGGAGTGCTAAGATTGACATCTGTGTGCTGCTGGACAGCTCCGTGGGGTACATGGGAACCTACCAGTCATGTAACGAGCAACACCAGTACGTCTGCGAAACTAGTGAGTACATACTGATCAATGCTTACTGTGTAATGTTTTGGTCCCAATTGCGCCGGTGCCCGTCGGGGGTGTAGTCCTGGTCGGGCCCCGAATCTACAAATTTGTCCCGGTGGGCTGCCGGGTACGTGGTGTGACGGGGTGGGGGGGGGGGGGGGGGGGGGGGCGGTGGGTACCTCCCGGTGCTCGCACGATTAGCTCACGGCGTCTATTTTTTACCGGGTCCCGCGTTGAATTTAAGTCCAAGTTAAAGTCACCGCGGTGCCCGGCCGGGCCTAAAGATAGCCCGGCAGCCAGCCGCAGGGTGTCCAACGGGGCCACGAAGGGGGGCAGGCCCAAAAGTATTTTTAAAAAAAACAGCCCGTGAACTACCCGCCGGGGCCCCTTTTTCCAATTGGGACCGAAGCAAAAGGACATGTTAGTTTGTTCAAGACACAAGTCCAGTCGTGTACATGATTCCTGACGCCATGTTTCAGCCATCAATAAGACAACATACATAGTACGGGACATGAATTCAAGTGAACATCTCACCTTGTGCGTTACTGCAGAGCCACAGCCTATTGTACATTTACTTGGGCCTTGTATTTTCCAGATGTAACGTCATGTCAGCCGAACGTGTGTCAGAACGGCGGAGTCTGCAGTTCGTGTTTTGACGATTCCAGCATCTTCTGTACCTGTCCGCAAGGGTACACGGGAACCTTCTGTGAAAAAGGCAAGAGTGTTTTTATTTCATCAACTCCTAAGTCTATACATTGTCTAGCTTTATCTTTTTTTTTTCAATCAGTCAGTATAACAGTGTATGATGTATGTACATATGTATGTTGGAACAGACGTATTGTGTAGATATTAGATTTTATACCACGGATTACATTTAATCAGCTTTATTTATTCTGCTAATAGCAAGGTTGCCTTCTAGAAATAGGATGCTGTCTCACTATTCATATCTTGTATCTTGCATTCCAGTCAACTTGTGCGACCCGAACCCCTGTCCGTTTGACTGGGCTTGCACGAGCCATGATGGCGGTATCCACTGTGCAGGTAGGGAACATTCCGTTGCGTTGTCTTTCTTTGATTATCTACCTGAAAAATGAATTTGTAGTTTTGGATGTATGTGTGTCTGTGTGTGTGTTTGTGTTTCCAGACTATTGTATTCAGCATTACCCAAGAACCCCTGGATGGATTGTGATGATATTTGGTTTGTGGGTAGGTGTTGGGAAGACGAATGTCTACTTTGGGCCTCCTGGTATGTGACCTTGTTACTGCATCCGTTCCGTTTTGTCTATCGTTTGAACTGGACGTGCTATTGTGTTGATTTTGTTACGTGTTCTTTATTCAACATTTACCTATCTTTCCTGTCTTGACCAGACATATCGGCTGTTACTCTGCCAATATGCAGTTTCATCAGTTTTTCTACGTAATGAAATGAAATCTAAGTGGTGCAAATAATCTGTACAGAATTATTAAATTGTTCGTTCTCACGTATTCTTGCAGTGCCATCTGCGACAAGGGCCATCAGCTCTGGCTTCTGCACAGCGTCCTCCTGCGGTCCCGGTTGGAACTGCAGGGAAGATGGCCCAGCTGGGTACTCCTGCATCCGTGGCTGATATGATATTATCATTCATCATCACAGAATTTCACCTCCAGCAAACAAAGCAACGTCCTTGACATATCGTACCTTGAGCAGCTTGAAACCATGATTTAACAACGCAAATCCTGATACAAAACGCAGCAATGTAACACAGAAGCACCATTCCTGTTTGGCGGTTGAAGAATAAAAGGGACAAAACTCAGAGAACCTCTTTGATACTCATTTACTTAAATCTTAGATACGCATTAACCTTAAGGGATGTCACAGGCCAAAGAACAGCAATTCAATGTGTCTTACATTAAAGTAATTTGATACTGAGAGACTACATTAAACTACAATAGATCAAGCAGTCTATAATGCAATAGGCTTGTGAAAAGACGGTAACTCACCCATACCTCTACACACATCAGTGGGACATTATCATTTACAACTGGAATTGAAGGTAATGCTACATATCAAACTGAGCAATGAAATCTATTATCGACATTATCTTAAAATATCAATGTACCAATAAACCCTCATGGAACAATGAATGATATCTATTGAACCCATACATCTCGATAATGGAAAGTAACGTCCCAACCTTCTCTTCTATGTAGTCGTGCACAACTTTAGCTTACGCCCTCGCCCCCCTCTCACTGGACCCGCGGCACGCTGGCGGCGTCGCTGCGGCCGATCGAATTGACAAAGCACTCAACGAATTCCATAGACAAAAAACGAATATTTTTAAGCTTTGTGTGTTTTGTTGTCTTTTTGGTCATATTTGTACGTTTTGAATGATATTCCCATTATAAAGTCAAGGGTAACACAAATCCAGTTTAGGACGCAGCAACGCCGCCAGCGTGCCGCGGGTCCAGTGAGAGGGGGGGGGGCTTTACACTTGAGGCTGCGACTGCACTGTGACAGCGGCGCGGAGCGACCAAAGATTTGTCATATAGCTCAACGAATTTCATAGACAAAGAACGATTCTTTTTATGTTTTTGTGTGTTTTGTCGTATTTTGAATCATACGTTTACATCTTGCATCATATTCCAATCATAAAATCAAGGGTCACACAAATCAAATTTTGGTCGTGGTACGGTCGCTCAGCGATCGCCGTCTGAAATGGGGGCCTGCGCCGCCACTCTACGAAGTCAATGATTAAGTTCCAATCGATGCGAGCTCAACTAAAGTCTTCTCTTTGCG
The DNA here is from genome assembly GCA_035149815.1 of Branchiostoma lanceolatum. Classification (NCBI taxonomy): domain Eukaryota; kingdom Metazoa; phylum Chordata; class Leptocardii; order Amphioxiformes; family Branchiostomatidae; genus Branchiostoma; species Branchiostoma lanceolatum. The sequence goes on along the minus strand of CM068868.1, from coordinate 10,068,734 downwards.
GAATATCAAACGGAAATATTGCTAACAGGGTCATTTCTATAAATACGAACTATCAAAGAAGGACGTCCTCTGCCCTCTGTGACCCACACCAGCTCTACGTCAGAAAGAGCCTTCCATCTCAAGTGTCTAGCCGGTAGGGCAGCTGTGGGGTTCCCATAGATGACAGACGTGACTTTGTATTTTTAGAAAGTTCCAGAAGGTAGTCTGGTCTTAATTGACGAGGAGGATGGAGAAGATCCTTTTGTTTATTACTTGTATGATCGAGGCTGTGGCCTTGTCACAAGGTAGGTACTACATGTAATATATTGTCACGCGTCGGAAAAGTTTGAAGGGGACCACGAAGCCGTCAACACTTGGCAAGTTGACTGAGCTAGAGGCAACCATCGATAACACTATTAGACTAGAGAGAGTGAGTGTAAAGCGCTATCGCAACCCGTTAAATATGCAAGTCCTGTCTTTATGATTTGGGAACATAGCTTCGCCCGGACTTCAAACTTACTTCTCTTTATCTGAAGAAATGTTCACTTTATTGCAAATGACGTACAGGGACGTAACATCTGAAGGCAATAATTTCCATAGTCTGTACTATATACGTCCGCTAAAAGTTCTGCAGAAAGATCAACCGACAATTACAGTACCTAACAGGTGGCAATCGTATACGCCATATTATTCTGTCCAAATCACTTTATTCTGAACCTTTGTGTGTGTTTTTTTACAATTTCTTAATAATTATGCAGCCAATAGATATTTAGAATACGCCCGACGTCAAACAATCAATGAAGTCCATTTCTTTTCGTCTTTCCTCACAAGGCCAGCAGTATGTAGTCAGTCGAGGCGATCTGGCCTTTTATATAATTCGTGCGACAGGCGCGATGACCAATAACAACGTCAAGGCCACGTGTGAGGCTGCGGGGATGAGCTTCCCCTGCTACTACTCCAACGACGCGTGCCAGTCAGGCGTCCACTGGACCTCCGACTGCGTCAGTTACAGCGCCGTGGATGGAGAGTGTCGCACTCCGTTCGTTCTCGCGAACGCGCTGTGTGGAGCCTCACCTGACCACGGAGCCAGCTGCCGACCACTGGATGACATCTTTGTGTACTACCCGTACCGTGCCTATGGCGACAGTGCGTGGGGTACTGACTACGACACCACCACGTATGGACTGAACGGGGAAAACTTCAACGACAAGTTCGCCCTGTGTACAGGTAACTGCACCGCCAATCCCTCACAAAATGTCGACACACGACTTTGGTCGGTGGTAGGAAAAAATCAATAACTAAAGCAAATAACCATTTCAGTAAGTTGTATGGATACCGCTATATACATTGATACTGCGGGCAGTGATAGAATATTTCTGTTCTTAAGTAACGTTCATCTATCAATTTTGTCGAATTGTGCATACAAAGAACAACAGGTTTACCATTATCTGTTCCATCATGGACCAATGCCTTCGGCGTTCTGCAGTGAATCAAATGGCAGTCTAGCGCAGACGTTAGAAAGTGGGTCAATTTACAAGACTGTAAAGTCTTCAAATTTGTTTCTGGTCTTTCTCGACAGATTTTGACAACTGTGCGAGCAGTCCTTGCCAGCCAGGCGGGACGTGCGAGGACCGTCTGTACGGCTACAGTTGTCACTACAGCAACTACGATGAAACATGTGAGAAACTACTTTACTCTGGTATTCGTCATAATACAATTCTTGTCCAATTAAACTGGTGGCTGCGCAAGATGATGGTTACTGAGCCATGTACTGGTGACCGTTTCTACATCCGCTTCATTGCTTCTATTTTGTTTCTGGGATATTGTTGTTTGATTTTACCTTCTACCGTACAAAAAGACTAGATACGTTTCACAAATTCGCCCAGTCCAATTAAAAAAAAACATTCTAAAAAGCTCTGTTCTTAATCTTGATAACAATAATTGTGAGGTTTTATTAGTCTCTACCAGACTAACTACGCCGGCTATAGGGAGAATATTTGCCAGGTTTTCACTTGGATGGCAGATTTACGGACCCTCTCTCCGTAGCCGACTCTTAGCATACTATATTCACTCTATTTGGGCAATTTCTACTATTTTTCCAGCCATCCGCGGGGCCTGGAAGAGGCTAAGGTTTTATCCCAACAGTTAGCATTTGTAAAATTGTCATATTTGTTATTGTCATATTTGGTGAATAATCGTAATGCTCATTTCATGGAAATTAAGATATCTAACAAATGGATTTATCCAACCGCTTTCGCAGTCATTGACGTTTGCGAATCGGATCCTTGTCAAAATGGCGGGACCTGTCACTCGCATAATCAAGGCCAGATCTTCCACTGTGTCTGTCCCTACGGCTTTGTGGGGCATGTATGTGAAACTGGTAAGTGGGCTAACATGTCTATCTGACATTCAATTTATCTCATTGTCTGAAATTGACTTCTCTCTTGTTTGATTGTTCGTTTTATTTCTATTTTCTAGTTCACTGCTACTAAGCCTCCTGGACCTTCAACTATCCCCGTAGTTCAGAATCAGAACAACTTAAGATTATTGCTTAATTTAGAAAAGCTGTTTTGAGTGACCAGTGGGCTTCTGTTCTCCCAGTATTTGACCCCTGCGATCCGAACCCGTGCCCGTTTGACTGGCCCTGCATCGCCGCCTTCACGTACTGGCCAGCAGCTCACTGTAACGGTAAGGTGATGACTTCTGCACATTCATCCAAAAACGAATTTTGACGTAACTTTTTGCTGATAGATACTGTCTCTTGCAAAGTAGTATCATTGAAATATTTACATGAAGGGTCAGTGTAGAGCAAGGACAAAGGTGATACTAACTTTCGCAGTCATAATTTGTACCACTGACCTTACGTTACATGTTCCACTACAGTACCTACTGCGCAAAGAAAGAGCTCTTACTGTGGTGATTTCCCTTGCGGTGCTGGTTGGAACTGCAGAGAGGATGGCCCGACCGGGTTTTCCTGCATCCGTGGCTGATACGGGGACAACCTAGGGCAACGCAGGCTCCGGGTGGTTTCCAGTCAATAAGAAAAATTAAACATGCTTTGGCCACCACATAAGTGACCATCAGTCTATTCACCCTCAATGCCTGTCATCTCCCTGTACGAATAAAAAAGAGCAAAATCAAATAAAATTGAATTGATACTTATCACGCTTTCCCTTTCTTGATATGCTGTGTCTGTTCCTATTATATACATGTATATGCTTTTTATTCAACCCCGTGAACTAATCTCTGCAATTTACACAATACCGCAAGAGGACGCCCGTGATGCGGAAGTATAATCAACCGTAACATTTGACCCTCTGACCCCGCTGTATTTTGCAACACCTCAGTTTAGAAACATGCGTACATGTAGGTACTAGAGAACGCTTGACAGACTATGTTTAGGAATAAATCATTTGACGGGATGCCTAACAGTGAGGGCAGTGATGGAAGTCAGCAGAATAAGGCAAGAAGTAGACGGTGTTGCAGGTAAGGACTTCTGAATATAATACTAAAGGTTACTGTCATCCTTTGCTTGAATGAGGCGAATAGTGAAATTTTAGGATTGTATACAATAAGTTCACTTTTACGTTTATTATAAAACGAGTATTTTACGATTAGTATATATTTACAGAGGCTTGCGTTTGACATGAGCCTAAAGGGAAATTATGTACAACTTTGAAGATAATCCCCAGACCCTGAAATTTGCTGCTTGCCATGCAGCTGTAATATACTTTGTTTGTTTCAGATGTTGCACCTTTAACCCTCAAACCACCGTATGGGGTCAAAACTGACCCCAGGCGTATATCAACATGTGCCATTTTGACATTTCGAGTCGAAAACAAAATTCCTTCTATGAGTTTGTTTGTATATATGTCTTATAACTTCTCACAAATTTTTACCGAGATTGGCTCATTGTTGATTATGTTATCCTAGAAAGTTTACGCATGGTCCGGTGGGGTCAAAACTGACCCCAGCAAAATCTGCACTCATATTCCCTCTTGTTTGATACTTGTCATCTAGTAACATGTATGATAAGGGTTATTATGATCAAAGTTACAAAATATAGTTTTTTAGAAACGTGAAAACAACATTTTTTTAAATGAACGTAAAGATTAATGACGTTGCGACGTATTATGACGTCATTTATGTGATTTTATGGACGAAAACCAACAAATTGAGTATTTTCATATAACTGAAAGGTACACGATAAAACTTAAATAGAAATTATGTAAGATAAATCTTAATATATCCAAAGACGTTATTTGCAGATGGCAACAGGAACGACGTCAAAATGACGTCATAAAAATCATATTCATATCAGGTTACACTAGCGAATTCCGCCATCTTGGTTCCGCCATCTTGAATTATTTTAAATGCATTTTTTCATCATATAACCTAATAACACAATAAGAAATGGACCAAAACGTTATATTAAGATTGTTTCTGTTTGAATAAACATGGTAATGATGAAATTTGAGGTTGAAATAGCCGGTAAAAGCAAATCTAATTATATCGTCCGCCATTTTAGATTTTGACCGATGACGTAATCAGATGTGCATAAATTATGAATATTAAATCATAAAAGTGATAGTGAATTACATTGGTTGGTATTGATATAAGAAAATAAGTGCAGTTTAAAAAGACAGCTCTAGAATTACATTGTAAAATCCAAAATTACTGACTTTTTCCAAATATGGCTCTCAGAAATCGGTTGCCATAGCAACATGAAAACATTGATTAGTTATTTCATTAATTTCAAATTGTTGCCAACGAAATTTTAGCAAAGGTGACCAAGTTTGGTTGTTCTAGTGTAAGACATTCAGATGCTATATGACATCAAGTGTTGGCGCAGGCCTCAATAGAGCCCGCTTGTCTGAATAGCGAAAGTTGCAAAAGACAATGTTCCCTATTCTTGCATAAATTATGTTGATAAGCAGAAACTATTCACACCTAATCATGTCAAACTGTCCCTTACAGATTGCTTAAACTATACATATATACAAACCACAAAAATAGTCACCAATAAAGCTGTATTTGTAGAAAACATTGTGGGGTCAGTTTTGACCCCATACGGTAAGATTAGTCGTAAAAAAGCTACGGTGGTTTGAGGGTTAAATGTTGTTCCATTGCCACTGCGGTCACAGTTGTCCTGGTGTTTGTGGTGCTGTTAGCTGTTTACTTCGGCTTCGGTTACCCCATCCACGCCTCCTGTAACATCAACTGGTGAGGATAGCCATGCAAATATAACAGTAACCTCTTGGCCTTTTAAAATCATGTTTGATTTTGTTTGGAAAATATAAGGAAGGTAGCCCAATCTAAAGGACTCGTATGGTTGCTCGTATAATATCTGTATTAGGATCTCCATTGGTGTTACATAAGTTTCACACTATTCTAGACATGGAGTCAACAATTTTAGTCCTAAAAGCAAAAACAGGTGATATATTCAACATGATATTACTTGCATTCACATTTGATATGCATGTTATTTACATCTTCTACAGGAGAGGAACAATCGTTATGTATTCCTTACCTGCTGTTATGTCTTTGTACAGTCCAGTGCTGCAGTAGCATCAACGTAGAATAAAAGTTTCCCTTCTGTACTTGAGGAACTATAATAGATTGCCAACATATTGAAAGCTGCAATAATTCCTTTTCCCCCAAGGGTTTTCAGCCAGAACTGTTCGTCTGTAAACACTAGTCTGATAAACCAGATGGAGATGTGGACATCCAGGAACAACTGTATGGATGGGGGACAGAAGTGTCTGTACACGGTACGCATCTTTAACATATTTATCCCATATGTATACAGTACATGCCGTTTGTGTCAAATCTATATGAATTGAAGCAGGACTCTAGAAGAGCTACTTTGTTTTGTTTTATATGTGTGAAATGTACTTTTATGTCAATATTAAATTTATGTCAAATGACGATATCTCTTCTTACATGAAAAACAATTCAGATTACATGTTTGAGAGCTTGAAAAGTTATCTAATCTGCTAACTAGTTAGTAGAGTACATGTATTTAAACATTCCCCTTTATTTTTGCAGTTTATCAGTTCGTCCAGTACAGAGCTGAAGGGGACCCACACCACACCTGTAGCAGGTTACGTTGATGACATGACCTTCACCTTCACTGACCCCCAGGACTCTACAACTACATGCAACGTCAAGGTGAGGCATCTGTGCAGTCTTCTTTACAACCTGCTTGAAGATACATAATGTTATACATGCAGTCAGTAATACTTGACACATTATCTATTGAAAGCTTGCTCTAATACAGGGTATAGTAGTAAAACAAATCTGTTTCCGTTTTATGCTGAGTTTGAGTAATCCTGCATTATTCTGTCATAACATATGGTGCTGTGCAGCATTTTAAACATTACTGCAGTGCTAGTTGATTGTAAATAGGGCATTGGCCATCAGATATAGTCAAACTTACAGGTAGCCACTACTTTTGTTTATAAAGTCATGTAGTCAGGATTCTTAATGTTTCGGTTGATAGGAAAAACAATCTAAGGGATCACCAAAAAGTTACCACAATGGCCAGGTGATCTTTATGTACAGGTGGTTACTAGACTACAGGTCTTATCAGTACAGGTTTAGCTGTACTCTTTGAACAAGTAAAATGATATAATGATGCATTCCTTCCTTGAAAATGCCTTCCAATGACATTTGGTGTAAGGTTTTACGTAAGAAAAACAATGTTGTTTTCCAGGCGTTCTCTACCTCGCGGGTGTGGTACGCGTACCTGGACTTTGGAACCAACTATTGTAACCTGAGAAACCTGGCAGAGGGGGCGGGGCTGACCTCACGGTCAAACTTCTCGGAGGTGACCAGGGACGGCATCTGTACACAGTACACCTCCAGGAACTGTGAAGTCTACTGAGGACGTTTAAGATTCAACGTTTACCTCAAAATATGCGCAGCTATTCTACATTGAAGTAAATCACAGAAATTGTTACTGACATTTCAAATCATTTGATATGTGCTTAAATTGTGGAAATTTGTCAAATGTGGCCAATAACAGATTGTGTGTATATCATTAAGTGTGCAGTTTTGATAAAATTTTGTTCTTGGTTTTTAAAGCTGTTTCTTTAGTGCAGAATCAAGATGAAATCTTCACTTTCTTCATTTGTGATGGAAGAAGTCATTCAGTTTAACTTTGATACAAAAGAAGAAACCTTAAATGAATTCCAATAGGAATTACATTTAGTGTTATCCACAAAAAGTGACCCCTCCTAGCAATATTTCTGACACAGAACCTATACTACACACCATGCAGGGCCAAATAACAAATCAAGCATTGATTTTTGTATTGAGATTTATGACACTACAACTGTGCCATCTTCAGTATTCAATATTACTTTCCCTCAACTTTTGAAGCTTCCAAGCTTTATCAACATACTAGCCGGTATCCAGTTTCCAATTAATGTACATAATATGCAGTGAGGACTGGCAACTTTGAGGTTGGTCCTATCCCATATTGAAAACCCTGTTAACTTATTGTGTATCACAAAGAACAAAAACACAGCAAACATGGAAATACAGTGAACAAGACCACATGTTAAGTGTAGACCAGTTTACTGAAAATCATGAATTAGTAGTGATACAAATATTGCACATTCTTGGTCAAAACAAATCATACAGCGTCGGATAATATGCCAGTTTAAGTTTTACAAAAGCTAATGTCATGTCACAAAAACTACAACATTTACATACATCAATAATTCTGACTGAGGAAAACAAAGTAGCAATGAATGAACTACAATTTGATTAATGTAATATCTTGCAAGACACTCTGCCTCTTAGCATGAAGTGTAAAGAAATGCACACTTGCATAGAGTGTGTTCTGGAGCAAAATCCCTTTTGCCAAGGAGCTTGTCAATAATTACTAGAACAATTGTTACATTGAAGTGCCAACTGCCATGACTTTTTACACACTTTAAACAACTGTAAAATATCTTAACAAAAAACTACAAAGCTTGGACAATACAGTTTCAAAATCAAAGCTTGTGTGTCATTGAATTCTCATTTTCATGGTTAATAATATACAAAATATGTTAGAACTGGAAACGATATAACTTAACAGCGAGGTACAAATAATGGCTACTTCAGTATCTTCAGACTGAGCTGTAATATATAAATATCATACTTAGTAATACTAATGATCTAAAGAGTGACAAGGGCAACCCTGGTTTTCCAGTCATTGATGCAATGTTGCAAAATATAGCTTTATAACCCTTAATTTCGACTTTCTTAAGGACACCTACCAAAATGTCACAAATTTCTATGAGACAGCCTTTGTTTACATTCCCTCAAAAATACTACTGTCACTTAAGCAAATAGACCAGTGTGCATGACCATATGTGAGAATGAATGACAGCTTTTGAAAAGAAAGTGGGAGCCTGGAAATATTGAGGATTATGACAAAAATGCTAAAGAATTGCACAGGGCACTTTCATTTTTCAAACATTACTTGTCTGTGCTGTGATATTGTCAACATGCACTATATCTTGATGTTTTCACAAATTTAGTGGCCCTGGTTCGTAAGGCTCTTCTAAAGAACAAGCCAACAGTGTCCTTTTCTCTCTCACAGTTATCAGTCATGTTACAACATCCATACATGTATAGAAAAATAAATCATTAATATCTGTACAACAAGGACACATACGTTCATTACAAGTCTATGTGCAAAACTTACACAATAAGTAAATGTAGTAAATCAAATTTCAGTAAACACAGATTTATCCGTCTCCCTGCTGTCTCTTACTGACATTACTGCAAATTAAATGTAAGGGTAAGCTCACAGTGTGTGGATAGGTAAAGACGTGCTCTACTACAAAATTTGATATTGAGTTATCTTTACGAAGCTGTCTGGCTACTGTGGAGTACGAAGATAAGATACATCCTATGTGTAATAAAGAAATACTAGCACCTAAGTGTTATCACATTACCTGTTCTCAATCATACTGTTGAGAAGATATCAGCTTGGCTTGATTCGACACAACAAATATCAGCATTTCAACTAGATCTTACTGCAGTGTCGAACTATCAACAACAAACCAGAGGTATTTTTTCATATACAATGTAACTAATTGTCAACTAAAGTGATATATATGGCAGTGTGATACCAGAGAAATGACCAACCAGAAGACTGCCTTGAAAATGAGGCAGGCCTATTGTTGTAGGAGTTAATCAAAGCTATACGATTCAAGATAATACTTTCAAATACTTTTGTTACCAACCGTAAACGTTCCCTGATACATGCCTGTAGTAGGTTTGAACTGTTTGACTGCTCTCAGAAATCTGTCAAAGTAAACAGTCTACCACGCTTGGAAACAACTGGCGAACTCTTATCAGCTATTTTCCCAGGATTTCATGATTCAACAAGCAACCTCTGCTGTTGTAAGTCTTGCATGGGTACAAAATCTTCTCACTGTGAGGATAAGTGATACACCTGACAGAATTACATCAACAAAAATTAGTATGTCACGTGTTGCAACAGGAATTTCTCTCAAGTGGTGCATGATACAAATAAATATATGTTAGTAATTATAAAGTATGAACATTTCCTCAACACGGGCTCAACAGAGTGAACTCTTCCATGTTGAATGAGGTTTCTCATCTTAGAGTACACCAAACTAAATGTTGTGTGTACAAGAATATAAATATATTGAAAGTGTAGTATGCAAATGTATTTTGCCCTACAACTTGTTACTGGCTACGTTACAGCAATGACCTTTTGATACTTATAGGTCTCATACTGCAGTTCTAAATGGAGGTATCACTTTGCAGCTTTCACATGGACTTCCATGCCTCCATTTGCATCTGTGGCTGACGGGACCACCCTATGTCTAGGAATAACATGCCACATTCCTGCCACATGTCTAAGAATGTTGACTTGACAGCATCCAAATAAAGGAGAACAGTCAACCTCTTCTAGTTTCTGACATCCGCTTGCTTTCTCCTTCACAATTCATTGTTCTAACAACTACATAAATCTAATTGAGTGCATGTTAAGGCAGTTCAAGTTGTGAGTTAGTGTTTGGTTTGGTTTGTGATTTAATACTGTTCAACATAACCATGGCCCTGCTTTTGCCTTGAGCCTATGTTAAGTACATAGCCAGATAGTGGCTCATTCTCTCTCAATAATGGCAGACATCTCTAAGGCACAGCGCGGAAATAAATCAAGGGACTTGTCTTACCCCTGTGCCCATCTTCGCTGTCGAGCGCCAACCGAGAGAAGGGCCCATTACTCTGCACAATACCAATTGCACGTACCATAAACACTCCATTTCTGTACATCAAACAATCAGTAGTCTTATTACAACGTCCAGCACCCCGTAGTCTCATCCTCTTAGAGGCCATACAGGAGTACAGAAGGGACCATCTCCCTCCCAGGATCAAAATGTACAAGACAACTTACAGTCGCTATTTACAAGTGGGAGGGAGTCTGGCTGTACCTGCTTGTTACGTGGAGGTACCATATTATCATATACAACCTTGGCTGCAGGTAGGTATCACTCTCATTATGACCTCCGACCTCCAGCTCATACATCGCTCTCTATGGACCCACAGCAGACGTCGTCTGCTTCGGCCCCGTGGGCCAGCATTTTTTCGGTGACATCGTCGTCTCGGAGGTCCTTGGGCGGAAGGTCGACATACAGGTTGCCTTTCTGCCAGGGGTCCTCCTTGGTGTAGGCCTCCTTGTCCAGGAGCTTGGACGCCGCCTCGGCTGCTGCCAGGTTGTTCAGCTTGGGCTGCGGGTTCAGGAGGGGGTTCGTCACTCGGTCCTGGGGGATACAAAACAGGTTAAGATACATTACCATTCATTCATTATCACAAAAAACAGTACCAAATAAAAACAGTAAGGGCTCCTTGGTAGAACTATATCAAGAACACAAGATCAGGCAGAGAAAATGACAGCCAAACTTGATCACACGGAGAACCAGTTATTTGAAATCTACACCCTCCTGACCCCCTGGCAAAGCAGTATCGTGGGAATCAAAGACAAGCTGTTGAAAGAGAGATGTACCACAGAATATTTGCCAGCTGCTTTGTTTTTTTCTCAGTGTCAAGCCACCTTCCCCCTTCCTTCAACCCTACACCACTGACTGTAATTTTTCTTACCCTCACAAGACTAACTCTACTTAGTTTGGACGCAGGCTCCTCCCCACTGTCTTCAGCTAGTATAAGTGGGTTTCTTAACTGATCCTACAGAGAAAACAGTAAAACATAAAACACACCATGTACTATGACAGCTATATTAGACTTGGTACTTCTTGACACAACCTAAGATGCCACATGATGACCAACTCCCCAGAAGCCCTGTGTTGGGACTGAAATAACCAAGGAACCTGAAATATGCTATTTAGTTATATTGTCATGAGATAGAGGGTCGGACAACTTGCCTAATGGTCATAAGTCACAGTTAAAAAAACATTAAACATCACTAGATGCTGCCTCTAGAGAGCACAAGTTACCACTATGTAACACTGACCTCCTTTTTATTGTACAGCCATCTTCTGTCTCTTCTCTCGATGGAGACGATGGCGTCGTTCCCTGCTCTGTACACCACAGGGTTACTGAAGGTCATGGTGCTGTCGCTGGCTGCCTGCCGCCTTTTCCGTCTTCTGGGGAAAAAATTGTACATGAAATGTTTCATTTATTGACTTCGGTTCAGCTCATGGTCAAGAAATGTGTAAAATATTTCTTCAACACACAATATATACCGGTGGTTAGAAGATGAGACTGGCAAAGCTATTTTATAGTCATAATCAGACTTCTTCCTTGCTTTCTGTGACATCACAATCAAGGAGGGGGGGGGGGGCACTGAGCAGACTCAACAAGGGCAGCAAATAAAGAATGCAGACAAGGAGCAAAAGAGAGTGGAAGAAGCTAATACAGATTGATAACTTTGTCAATAACGAAATGAAGGGAGCAGCTCAAGTATCCAGCGAGAAAAAGTGTTGGTAAAACAACAGTTCAATACTTGTCCAACATATGTATCTGAAACGCAACTATTGGATATGAGTCACTACTCCTCTGACACCATGATAAGAAGAAAAAAACACGACTGTCATATTGTCCAGGCTTTTTTTTTTAAATTCCAAGTAAGAAAGGAATCTATCATGTCCCTAGCACAACAATATACACAATGTACCTATGTATAATAATTATGTCCTCTACACTTTTATTCTTTCTATTCATTTCTGTTACCACATACCTCCATAAGAAGACAGCCAGGATGCACACTGCAACGATCACCAGCAGAAGCACGATGCCCAGTACTATGTACGCTGGGTGGATACCACCGTCTAAGGTACAGGACAACACATCATTTATGAAAAAAAACTTTAGCAGTTGTCAAAAACATACCAAGTTACATAAAACAAATGTAGCAAAAAAAAACGGCATCTGAATAGAAGAATTAGGTATCCTTGAAACAGAATGTTGAAAGTACAGTCATGTAGTAATTACATAAAGTCAATTTCTCCCTGGTGAAAAAGATAAATAAATGAAATTAATAAACCAACCTTCTGCTCTGCTTGCTGACTTTTCAGCTTGGCAGTCTCCTCCTATTCTGTTATCACATCTGAGAGTATAAGACAGTAGTATCAACATCAGGCACAAGAAACATACCAACACAACTGCAATAGTGGATGATCAGCACTCTTTAGATGAATCCTTAACTAAAACATTGACCATACAGAAGCACAAAACAGTAGATATGCATCTTGATCTTAAATTTGCATGAGATTAAATGAATGTCATCCATTAAAATAATGTTTTTTATCAACATCAAAAAAGTTCTGTAAGAAAGGATAACACAAGAAGATAATTATTGAAGATACAGAATGATTGGTGACTCACTCTACACTTGGTTCCCCAGTCCCCTCAGGTATTCTGTTATCTTGTGTCTGTGCTCCTCCATCGGGCATCATGGATACTGTAACTGTCGCCTGGGTATGGGGTAAGGCAGGGACACCTGGAACTGTGGGATGTGAAAGAGACATCATGATCTATGGTTAAGTCTGATTCAAAATCACTGGCCTGAAAATGACAGAGGTTTACTACAAATAACAATAAAATCATTTATTTAACAATCATTGCTTCCAAATGACCTACCCTTTTCTTGTTTACACTTGATTATTTTAAACATATCACACATATTTGCTTGCAGCTAGATGTGCAAAAGTTACATAGGTGTGACAGGTCGTTCAGTGTACATGTAATATAACCAGCTGCTAGCTAGTGTGTTATGCTACAGCCGACAGGGCTATAATACTGGCTATACCGATAAAGTTATACATGTATTCAAAAGTAGAAATAAAATCAATTTTTTGTATTGGGTTGTGACTATATTCAGTCATCATCATAACCATATCTCAATTTGGCATGAAAACAAACAGAATGGACTCAGGAAACATGCCTGTAGTGTGAGCACAACGCCTACCTGTAGAACAAGGTCTGGGGCCTGGGATGTTGGGGCAGGCACACACGTATCCCTGAGTCCTGGCCAAACACAAGTGGCTGCACCCACCGTTGTCTATTGCACATGGGTTAGTTCCTGGAAAACAGATTCAGGTTGGATTAATTTCTCTTTGTGACTTAGGGCTTAAATGACCAGGATCGCCAATTTGTCTATTCAGTTTGTAATTACCTTCTTTCATCATTAATTTAGGCAGCACTCACAGAAGGCAAACCTGTCAATCCTATATACCCACCAGAAGAAATATTGCCAAAAAGCATGAACACAACACACTTGATACACCATATTTTCTTGATTAAAGTACGCACTTTAGTTGATTCTTTTCTTCAATGTTATGTGGGGGTGCGTACTTTAATTGGGGTGCGGGCCTTTATCAAGAAAATATGACTTACAGTAAAGATGGTGAATAGCAATCAAACAGCCCCACCTGTCTGTCTGAGACTAGAGACCATCTGTATGTCCATGAGCCCCTCGATGTTCCCCTGTATGGTCTCCACGTTCTGCCCAGTCTCCTTGTCAGCTCTCATGATGGAGCGAGTCTGCCAGTCTGTCCAGTACACATAGCCGTCAAACTGGAGCAAGAGAAGAGGGCAACCATCAAAATACAGGACAGCTTATAAGCAGATTTAATCTTGACCTATAATGTTATGCACTTTGTTATGACTGACATCTTAACATACATACACTTTGTTTGCTTTTATTCAAGTCCACTGTGTCCCTAAAACTATAAACATCAAAAGTTAGCAGCAGATATTTTCATTAAGAGCCACCTGAAGATTATTACTTTTCTAAGTGATCTAATCTTGCCTATATGTGCACTAGGTATCTTGCGAAAATGAATGTTGCTTTCGGGGACACTTCTTTATGAAATTCATCTGGAAATTTAATATTTGATTTTAATACATTCTTACCTTCTTCCTTTTACAAATGTTTGAGAGACTTGGAATGGAAAAATTAGACCATCAGCAAATACAGTTTTTCAGGAAATGTATCATAAACAACATGCTAGGTTCTTGATATACAAGTACAGTAATGCACCCCTATCAATTGTACATGCATTTGATCCCTACTCTACAACTACAAGAAAGTGAAGTGACAAAGCCAAGTGGACAATGGTAGAAAACACACATCACAGTGAACATCACAGCTGTTCCTGATAGATTTTGAAAGAAAGCTATTTAAGATAACATATTAGCAGCTTGGAAGTACACTATGTTAAGTGTTGTGCTTACTTGTATAGTTAATGTGTACTGTAATATCTAACACATAATGTTACTCACCACTGTTAGCGAAAATGGGTGTGGCACTTGTTCCACCAGCTGAACACGGTTCCTGCCGTTGAAGTCGGACGTCTCGATCCTGTCCAGGTGGGCGTCGACCCAGTACACCCTGCGGTTGATGGGGTCGATGGTGATCCCGTTGGGCCAGCCCAGGTCTGTGTCCACGATGATGCGGCGCTCAGTCCCGTCAAGCTGCGCTCTCTCGATTCGTGGGTAAGCGCCCCAGTCAGTCCAGAATATGTACCTGTCGGCACAGTGGAGTTAATGTGTTTATTATTGTAGCCAATTATAATGGCTGTTATATGTGACCTGTATGTGATCTCTGTATCAATTGGTCAACAGCAGGTCCATATAAAGGAAGTTGGCACACTTCATTGATCGAGACAAGTATTCACTTTTCTGCAGCGCTTTGCTAGAATGTCTGTTTTTTTAATACACATTTAATACAGAGAGGCCTATGTAATCCTTGCACTCCCAATAAACAACATGATCATATAGGGGTAGTATTTGATTCACGAAATGGCTTCTGTTTAAAAGCAGATGTACAGTCTAACAGATAACTTAGCCCACTGAAAACACACCAGCAGACACAATCTTGTACAGAATAAGCTTACCCTTTCCTGGGGAAGAGTGTGATGGCCCTGGGCTCGTCCAGGGTGTTGTTCAGGAGAGTCTTACGACTGGAGCCGTCCAGTCTGGCCACATCAATGGTGTTCTTACCCGTGTCTGTCCAGTACAGGTTTCTGTGGAGTAAAACAAAGATCTGCTTTGACTTCTCTATGAAAGACCAATGAACTACCATGACTTTGAGGTCTCAATACGTTGAAGGTTGTAATCATGATTAGTGTTCAGAGCATATATCTGTGTGTTGTTGGTAGCACAAATCAGGGCAAATAAACATGTAGACACTTGCTCTAACTTTACATCGGTTTCCCTCCTTACCTTGCAATCCAGTCAACTGCAATGCCATCAGCTGTGACCAAGTCCCGAAACACAATGTCCTCCATCCCAGTTCCATTCAGATTAGCCCTCCTGGAAATACAAATTGCTGTAACATCTCCATACAAACATATATAGCATAGACTAGAATACTAGAATCTACACAAAACTTTGAATATTTGAATACTTTATTTCCTCCATTATCTATGTTTCACTTAATGTTTGTGCACCGTCATTAACTGTTGTCAACTTGCAATTAGGCTACGGGCATGAATTTATCATCATACAATGAGTAAGTAGCAATAAACAAATAAAACTATTATATACATGTGTAATAAGAACAGTTTTGATGACTAGGGATGAAGGCAATTCCTTGAACTCTGAGGCATTGTGCAATTTCATTATCAAGTAGCAGCTTTCAACTGATGTATATCTATTTGTGAATACCTTATCTTATCCAGCTGCACATCTGTGTAGTACAGCTTCCCCTCGTAGCTATCGAAGTCCAGCGCGATGACGTTCTGGATGTCAGGCAGGGGGAGGATGACGTCGGTGTGGTCCCCTGTATCCAGGGAGATCCTCCTGATGCTCCCCCTGGCAGCAAACAGCAGCATGGTCTCTGGAGCTGCAAATGTGTCAGAGACGTGGTGTGATAAAAATATATCAAACTATCTCATCCATTTACACACACTTTCCAAATACAACGTATATGTACACACAGAGCCTGCACAATTTGTGACAAGCAAAAAGAACTCAAAGTTTCAAAAAACATTGATTGCAGCATTCAGTAAAATTATCACGACAATGTCTCCCATAGTAATAGTTTATGTAGTCTGTCTCCTTCCAATAATATGCAGTACAAATAAGTTCTGTGGACAAACACAATGGATACAAAGTAGGGAGCCAGCTGGCTTTTAGACCTCACAATCTTAAGTGCTGATCCATTTTTAAGACAATTTTCCATCAAACAGCTATCAAGTTGTGGGGTGCTTTTTTTTAGTCTTGCACAATAAGAGACTGTAAAAATTTGACTGTACTGTACAATAACACCACTCACCATCGTGGCATGTCCTTCCATCCTCCTTCAGGGTGATACCAGTAGGACAGGCGCAGGTGATGCCGTTAGGTTTGGGCAGACACAGGTGGCTACAGCCTCCGTTGTTGGGACCACACCTGTTGGTACCTGCATGAAATAATACTCATGTCAGACCCTCAACATTGTCGCCCTTTTGTTTTATGGGCTTGAAGTCCCTTAGGCTTTAGAATAAAACTAGAATGATATGTCCTCCCACCATCATAAAGATTTCACAAAAACACAATACAAATTTGCTTCTTAGTTTCTCCCTCTGTTGCCTAAAACTATAATCTAGGTCCAAAATTGCCAGCAAATTACCCAGTATATTCCCACACACTTTGTGCTAGTCAGGACCCCACCTTGTACGGCATTCAAAATTCTTGAGTAACGATTAGTCTGAAATCATTACCGAACCCTTTTCGAGATACTGCCTGGCACTGTCTGACCAAACAACTGATGACAGCATAACCACCAATTACTTAATTATTCCTTGACAATGACATTGGAGTTGATCGGTTGAAATTTTGAGTAAGTCACATTTTTCGGTTGGCAGTTAGAGTCAGAATCACTTCTACCAACACAAAATATGAACTTTCCAGTGGACCCTTACCCAAATTGTCGGCCTGTACAGCATGGATGTCCATGAGTCCCGGCAGGTTCCCGCGGATTGTTATCTGGTCCTCCCCGGTGTCCTTGCGGGCACGCTGGATGCTGCGGGTCTGCCAGTCCGTCCAGTAGATGTACGCGCCCATCAGGGTCAGCCCATAGGGGTGGGGGGCCGAGGTCACCAACACATTTCTGTTCTTCCCATTCAGGTCTGAACTTTCAATTATCTGCCGAGAGATGTGAACAAATGAATTCAGTTACTTCTGTCATACATTCCAACTATTCAAAAGGACATGTACGGTACAAAATGTTTGGCAGCCAACAACACTTGGAAGCATTCCTCTCTCATATTTGCATGTTATTATGAATAAAATGAATAACAATGTTACATCAAGCAACTGGAATCAAACAAAAGAAAGAACATCAACATCTTAAATCTAAAGAGGGACACTTATGAGGGTACACATTTTATGGTACACTAAAACCTATATGTCTGACAGTTTTTGACTTTGTAATAATAACAGCAATATGAGTCAGGTTCAAAGTTCTAATCTATCGTAAATTCATTTTATATTGCGGTTGGTAATTTTAGCTGTTTGGGGAAAAGTGAGCAGTTCACTGGTCTGATTGCAACGGTGGGAACAAACATGCATCACTGTACCAAAATTTTGTCTTCAAATATTTGCGATAACGAAATTTTAACGGCTGAATAGTGATCGTTAAAGTAGCTAAAGTTCAATCACCCTTAACAAATCAAGATGATATGACCCAGCCGGGGATCGAACTCACGACCTACCGTATGCAAGGCGAACACTCTACCCACTAGGCCATTGCACTGGTAATCTAAGGAACTTGGACTCTGACTTAACAAATCATGAATTACAGTAAAATCATTCTCCCCACCTCAGTCCTGGCATCGGCCCAGATGAGTCTGCCTGCGACCTTGTCGATGGTCAGTCCGTTGGGCCAGCCCAGGTTGGTGGACACCAGGACCTGGCGGTCAGTGCCGTCCATGTTGGCTCGCTCCACACGTGGGGTGCTGCCCCAGTCAGTCCAGTACATGTAGCTAAAGACAGGGGGAGCAGTTAGTTATTGCACATACTTTTCAGTCTCAACCTGGGGTCATCAGTTTCAACCCATGACCATTTTATTTATTTGTACTGTTTTTGGTGGCAAATGTGCTAGATGTTGGCCCATCAGCAACCAAATCCGTAGTATGTTTTTTTGCACACTTTCAGACAGATTCGCCAAGAGAATCGGTGGGGGTCCCTCCACCACCAGAGAAGGTCATGTAAAGTACTTTTTCCAAGGGCACAACTTTAAGGCATGGTGAGCATCAAACCTGGGACCTATTGGTTCTGAGTCCAATGTTCTAACCGTTGTGCCACACCGATGCACACCTATTCAAGGAATATATATCTGGACTAAGTTTACTGAGCAAAGTCAAACTGTTTTTACTTTTCTGAAAGGCCATGCTAAACTTTTATGTTATAACTCTGAAACGATCACACATGTACATTGTGAAAAACTGTGACTGGAAATGCCATAATGATGGTGTTCAGAAAAAATGCAGTCACATTGTGGTAGATATGTGGTAGACAATGATAATACTATGAGTACAATATCCAATACAAAGTTGCACAACTCACCCTGCATCATAGTGGAGTGCAATAGCCCTGGGACTGTCCAGTCCCTCCCAAACCAGAACCAGCCGGTTGCTGCCATCCAGATCAGCCACCTCGATCCGGTCCTTACCGGTATCGGTCCAGTACACCTTCCTGCCGACAGAGTCCACAGCCAGACCATCTGTGGTGTCCAGCCCACTCTCCACCACATTCTCCACCTCGGTACCATCAAAGTTGGCCCTCTGGATCCTGTCTGTAACACTGTCTGTCCAATAAACCTTTCCTGTACACATAGAATAGAAATAGGGCAGGGCTAAGTTCCACAAACAGACTGTAGTACATTCTGTGCCATCTGACAAAAGTGATAATAATCATGACAAAAGGACAAAAGTAATAATAATCATGATATCAAGATTACTTGTTTAAATCATTTCATGGTCCACTTTGCTAAATATTTACTCAAGAAAATAATTTGTACACTTGATCCATAAGATTGGTAATGTAGGTTTAAAGAAAAACACTAAATAACAATGTTCGTTTAAGGTTCTAAATCTACAAGCCTGATGTAAAAAAACTAACCATTTTTCTCATCCACATCAATGGCGATGGCATTTTTCAGTCCACTGATGGGTAGCATGACATCAGCATAGTAGGGCACGTCGAGAGAGATGGCACGCACGTCTGTCCTCCTGGCAAACACCAGGAAGTTGTGCATTCCTGCAATACAGTTAGCAACCATTGATCATTGATAACAAACTCAAAATATCATTGAAATCTGCTAAAAAAAAGTCAAGACATTTCAAGCCAATCATTTGTTCCAAGTTTCAAATATGAATTACAGCATAAGTCAAGACATATATGTCCAATAATATCTTTTGATGCAACTGGATATCCTATAAATAGCTAATTGGGGTTGTAGGAGTCATCATTTGCTCAAGAAAATAACATTTTGAATTTTCTCATCTAATGGAAGGTCCAAGCTAACAACAGTTGTCATTTCAGCACCATGGACAAGTGATTGAAATCATAGTGATTTCTAGATCAGCACCAAGGATAGCATCAGGATGTATGTTTAAAACTTATTGTCAGCGTTGCACGAGTTGGGTCCCAAATTCAAAGACAGCTCTAAAACAAAAAATTATTGTATACGACAGAAGCATAGAAACAATAAAGTATGATGGCCCAACTTTTTTTGCCAAAGGTTTAAGTCTGGTTAAAGCCTCCTGAAAAGTGCTTTAGGAAAGGCATGGCTGGTATTGACCTTCATGGTGTTAGACTGTAGGAAAAACCTTACTTGGTTGGCAGGTTCTGTCATCTCCTAGCAGGGTGACACCTGTTGGACAGGCACAGCTGTAGCCTCGATGTGACGACAGGGGTGCAATCAGACACAGGTGGCTGCAGCCTCCGTTTCCTACCAGGCACGGGCTGGGGACTACACACAAGGCACAATATCTCACATTAAATATTTGTCTGTAAATGCATTTAAGTTTGCGTGGTTTTAATTTCGCACTAAGGGGAAAATGGAGTGTTTGTGGTGGTTTTAAGTTTGCAGCATGCAGCGTTATAGTCACATACTGCTACAGTATTGGACAAAGATGTTTGCAGTGGTTTTAAGTTTGCAGTGAAACGGATGGCGCGAAAGGCCCAAACATAAAACCAATGCAAACATTTCTGCCTTTACAGTACCTTAATACTGCAACAGCAAATATGAATGAAAGATTTAAGAGTTTCGCAAGCTATCTATCCAGTAAAAGCTTGACTAGTGGTTCAGTGCTTCAAATAATCAGTCCACAAAATATTTGCAACTTTTCATACCCTTGTTTTAATGTCTGTTCATCTGAGTAATATCCCTGCTGATCATTGATAAACCAACACAACTTAGGTCAAATAGATGTCTTGAGTCATGAGATAAAAGGACAATACATGGGTGTAATAAAAATGAACTAGACTGTTAGACTACTAAGAATGTAACAATCATCCCCACCTGGTTGCCTGTCCTTGTGGTACATGTGTATGTCCATCAGGTTCTCTAGGTTCTCCCTCAGCACCTGTCTACGCAGGCCTGTTGTCTTGTCGGCACTCTGGATACTCTTGGACTGCCAATCAGTCCAGTACACCTTGTCTTCATGTAGGGTCAAGCCAAAAGGGTGGGGCAGTTGGGTACCAATCAGAACCTACATAGAGATCAAAATTGCAAATTGATTGACAGTTTAACAGCATATTTGCTTACCAAGTTCGCAAACATTTCCGATAATGTCCTTCCAGTGAATTAGTAAAATTAAAAGTAAGGGCATCTTATTAACACTTGACATTAAAACTAGAACCTGGGGCATAATTATATATATATATGATTAGGACACTATGTGCTACAGCATTTTCAAATTCTTATATCTCTACAGAGTAACTCTGGCAGTGTAATGCAGAGACAGTCGTGGACAGGAAATAGGCAATATCAATTTTTTTTTATCTGGACTGAAGGTATAATGTAAATATCACACAAATCTACTTATCACACACCTGTCTGTTTGTCCCATCCAGGGATGAGAACTCGATAGTCTTCAACCCAGCATCGACCCAGAACAGTCGCCCCAGCTCGGAGTCGATGGCCAGACCGTTCGGCCACGTCAGGTTCTTGGTGACGATTGGTTGTCTCTCCGAACCATCCATCCCAGCACGCTCGATCTTAGGGCTCAGCCCCCAGTCAGTCCAGTACATGTGCCTGGGGGCAGGGAATTCAGCATGTCTTAAGTTATGTTCATTTTTTTTCGCTCCCAAGTCTTGCAAGGATAACTTAATGATTCGTGTGAAAGTGCTTTTAAGACTGATGAGGAATTTGCCAGAATAAGCAGCATAAGCCGAAAGAACCAGAGCATCAATACAAAAACCTTTAATACAAACAATACTTAATTGCTGCAAAAATGGGCAAAACAAGAGGACAAACAAAAACCGAAATAAGGTGGTATTTAACTTTATGTCATACCTGAGCTGCGAAAACTTTCGATACCAGAGTTCCGCATCGTGTGATAATTAACCGTATCACACAAGATTCTTCTTTTATCACACGGGATTCCATAGAAGATTTAGAATGCATTTTGAGTGCAACGAGTGCACCACTAAATTTGAAAACTAGATTAGGTTGTTGGAATTGTGGCTGTAACAATTTTCTGTTACAACACCGTGTTGTATTCTATATGTAGTCCTATGCGTTGCTCCCTATGCATCATCCAACAGAGATGGTGGATAGTTTTTCTCTTCCCACTCACCCTTCAATGGG
The DNA here is from genome assembly GCA_035149815.1 of Branchiostoma lanceolatum. Taxonomy (NCBI): domain Eukaryota; kingdom Metazoa; phylum Chordata; class Leptocardii; order Amphioxiformes; family Branchiostomatidae; genus Branchiostoma; species Branchiostoma lanceolatum. The sequence goes on along the minus strand of CM068868.1, from coordinate 10,046,464 downwards.
ATCCACGATGATGTCTCTGGGTCGATCCAGCATCTCCCAGATCAGCACTGATCTTGTGGAGCCGTCCAGGTTGGACACCTCGATGCGATCTGACCCGGCGTCTGTCCAGTACAGCTTCCTGGTCACCCAGTCCACAGCCAGGCCTGCAGGACTCTCCAGACTAGAGTTTACCAGAACCTGTGAGAAAGGATAGGGTGTCATCATACATGTCTACTGCAAAATGGAAAAAAAAATCCAACTTGTTCATCAACATCATTGTTTGTTTGTTTGTTTGTTTGTTTGTTTTGCACACCCAGTAAACCGTCTCATGGCGTAACGTACCAGGTTTGTACTGAACAGTATAAGCTGACATTCTGGACAGAGGTATTTGATCCACTCACACTGAGAAAAACCCCTACTCTTTTCGATAAGTGTGATGGGTTCTTTTACATGTTTGAGGTGTGGCTCTCCTCAAACACCTGCACCTCCATTCAACGTCCTATTGAAAGACATCCCTAACCGAAGCTAGTTTTCATTTGATTGTAGTGAGGAAATTCATGTAAAGTGCCTTTCCCAAGGGCACAACGTCAACTTGGCATGTCAGTGGATTCAAACCCAGGACCCCTGGGTTCTGGGCCAAACACCGTTCCATTATGCCATGTGACGCCACGTTGCAAAGAGAAAAACAAAACATAACATCTCTAACCTCGACCTCAGAGCCGTCCCACTTTGCCCTGTTGATGGTGTCGGCCGTGACGTCTGACCAGTAGATGTGCCCCTCCTCGCTGTCCCAGTCCAGAGCCACGGCACTGCGCAGCTCGCCCAGCGGGAGGACGACGTCCGCCTTCTCCCTCGTGTCAAACGATATTCTACGGATGTCTGTTCTTCTGGCAACCAATAGGAACTGTTCGATGTCTGCAGAGATGTACAAACACCACATGTATTTTACAAGAAACCTTATGATGATGATGACATCTATGTTTAACTTACATTACATTTGTCTCAATCATTCATATTGGACATTACTTTTGTCTCAATCATTATATTGGACATTTCAATTGTCTCAATCATTTATATTGGATACACCTCTTGATCAAGTCAAAATTAGCCTGCATGCAACAAATTACAAAATGTCTACAAAATATTGATAAACCTAAACACACAGACAAAGTATGACACGGGACAGAACTATGTAATAGGGCTGTCTCCAGCTTTAAAGTTATTCCCGCCCCACTCACTGTTTGAAAGCCCATGTTGTCGATTTTCGTTAAGTCTGTCATTTAAGCTGATGGAAATACATCTTCATCAATTTCATGTGACGACGTCAAGATTGTTTGGATGGACGGTATGAAATTGTTTTCAGTCCCAAGAAGCAAATGTCCTTCCTGGGACAGAGGGATAGGTCCTGGAGGCAGCAGGATGGGTTCTACAGACAGCCCTTGTTCATAACCAAACTGTAACACAGGACAGCCCAAGACTGACAGCATGTGTGTCCTCGCGTCTTACCATTCGCACATTCCTTCTCATTGATGAGCCTGATGCCGGTGGGACAGTGGCAGGAGTAGCTGGTGGGGTTCTGCAGACACAGGTGACTACAGCCGCCATTGTTCTCCCCACATCTGTCAACACCTACAGGGAAAGACAAGCAACAGCCTTTTTATAGATGAAGAGAATTGTCTTTCTTTGTGCTTTGTAGTGAGTACATACAGGTCTTTGGTACATTTACTCTCCATTGTATCAACCATTCAGTTTGGTCTACCCTCTTAACAAAAACATCTAATACAAGAAGTAATAACAACTTCCAAACACACAATTCTGCTGTAACACGTTTTATGAAAAATAAACATTCAAGTACAGTAAATTGAAATCGTATAGTGGTGAATAGGGTCTTCTAATCCTGCAAGATTGTTTTCTAAGTTTGATATGAATTTGTCAAGTTGTGAGTTATTATACATACCTGGTGGCTGTCTCATGGGGTGGAAGGTGCGTACATCCATGGGGAAGTGCAGTCGCTCCCGTAACGTCTCAATCTCATTCCCGGTGAACTTGTTGGCACTGTTGATACTCTTGGTGTGCCAGTCTGTCCAGTACAGGTTATCCTCAAACAACGTGATGGCAAAGGGGTGGGGGAGACCTGGGTAGGAAGGACGGTTCATTGTTAGATTAGACAAGGTCTCTTACATCTTACAGGCTAATATTTACATGAAGGAATTTCAAAACTCATTATCTTTGATTGAGCAAGGCGAGCAGTTGATATGGATATTGCCACCAACTTGCTCGCATTAAATTTGTTGCAAAGGACAAAATACGATATATAAGGAGGAGGGAGCATGCATAGCATTTCCTAAGTGCAGAGTATGAACTTGTGTCATTCAGCCTCTGTACACGCAGAAGAAACCACACAGCGAAACCGATTTGTGTGACAGGCTGAATAAAAGTTCTAAACGGGAATGAAGCCGCTCCAAAGGTCTTACTGAGGGATGACTTCACTAGGAAACATGTCGGTTAGCTGAGGAATGAATCCACTCTACTTTATATAGCTTTCCGTAATGAAATCAAATGTCAGATCAGAATGCTCCCCCACCTTGGCTGATGACGGCCTTCCTCTCTGTACCATCCAGGTTAGCACACTCAATAACATGGTGCTTGGCGTCGGCCCAGTACAGTTTGTTGGTGGCGTAGTCAAGAGTCAGGCCGTTTGGCCAAAACAAGTTAGTCTTAGCCACCGCTCCCCGCACAGTTCCGTCCATCCCCGCTGATTCGATTTTTGGCGTGGAACCCCAGTCTGTCCAGAAAAGTTTCCTGAACAAAGATGACACCAAAACTTATTGATCGGGATACGATTTAAGCAAAATTTTACAAACGCAGGCAGTTAAGTTAAGTTAAATAATTTGTCCCGGCGGCCATGGTGGCTAAGCTTACCTTAAGTTTCAACGGTGCAAACCAGGTATACAGCAAATAATTCTAGTAACAACCAAATCACCACAATGCATTTAACATGGTACATATCACATTATGTTCAGTACGTTGACACAACAGACAACTTTTCCAATCACACGAGTGATGTGAACGTTTGATTGTACTTAACTGAGGTATATAGTTTAAAAATCGGCACTTTAATTTCAAAATTGGGCATTATGAATTAATAGGATTCTTCTTTAATCCAGGCTTCTTACCCTTCCAATGGATGGACAGCGATGGCTCTGGGTTTCTCCACATTCTCCCACAGGACAACTTTCCTGTAGGATCCATCCAGATGGGACACCTCGATCCTAGCCGTGCCGGAATCTGTCCAGTACAACTTGTTCCCTACCCAGTCTACTGCAACACCACCTAGCAGGACCCAAAGGAACAACATCAGACTTTGGAGGCACATTTAAAACTGATTTATATGCAATTTCTTAAGTTACGCACCGTTAATTACACATTGCGAACACCGTATAATGTGAAGTAAGAGCCTCCCAGTCTAAGAATGTTTTATTTAAAATGCTAAGTAACCTGAACTGACATTTTGTCCTGCTGTTTCTCACCAAATTATTGTCCGCCAGTGCTGCCTACTCATGCATAAAACATCTCAAGTATGCAGAGCCGAAAATTAAGCTTTCAGAGGAAGCAATAAATTCACTTATAAGCATGTGTTAAAAAGTCCACACCCAGGATTATACCCTGGTGACAGGTCAACTGTGTGCAATGTGATATAATGTGAAGGCCACTGGGGTACTAAATGTTTACAGGGAAAACATATGGCATTGGCAAATGTCACTTAACACAAATGAATTAAAAGTATTCGTAGTCTAATACTAAATAGTTAGGCCATGTTGATTTGGTTATATGGATGACATCCTCTGTGAACCCCAAAACTGATATGAGCATGTGAATAAATACAAAGTTTGGTAAAAAAAAAGTGCCTTCATAATGAAATTTACGTGGTCAGGAAGGATTAACAAAACTAAACACACAGTATGGTATACAGAAATATAGATTCTTCATTTTTGTTCTTTCGAAACTTCTTTTTTTACTTTGGAATTGACTTTGGCATTCTAAGACACTAGTATTCGTTTTCCGAAATATTTTTTTGTAATCCACAGCATGTATTTTCTCATTTTGCTGCTGCTTTTTATTATTTACAGTATGACCAAAACTTTTTTTTTTGGAAATGGACAAAAATCGATGCGCACATGGATGTCATCCATATAATCAAATCAACATGACCTTACACGCAGAGAAACAGGACAGGGAAATCAGTAGGTTTGTGTTATCGTTCTCCCTACCTGCACTCTCCAGCCCAGCAGACACTACCGCTGTGGGGTGTGAACTATTCATGCTGACCACTACACTGGACATCGCAGAGCCTAGAACACGGGTACAACAACACATGGCCCCACTTTGATGTGTCCCCCTTTCACAATTCAAACCAAGAAGTGCCTTTTTTAGAATTCTTTCCAGTTTTCAAAAGAATGAATCCCTTCTGCGATTGCCCTTTTAGTGACTCTCATAAGACAGGAGACGAATTAAACACAATACCTTGTGTCAACAATTATTGTATTACCAGTATCATTGTATTCTTAAACAAATTACACAAGCAAAAGATGCTCCATATCTTAGAAACAGATTCAATAAATGTCACTTTAAGTCACATGATTTAGCACCAGAAGGGTTTCATCCTTTTCAAAGAAACACCAAAAATCATCCCAAAACCAGCAGCAAAATTTCACCAGACTTTCTCCAGTTTCTTTTTAGTGTGTGTGTGCATTTCTTTAGCATTTCTCAGAAACCAAAACCAGCAATTAATGAACCATCCTCAAAGAGCCTTTTCTCAAAGTAGCACCAACATGCCTTGTTGCACCCATGTGTGGAAGTCTAGGGACAGGCCATGTGATAATGTGTGGGACAAGTGGAGGTTGTCGGTATCGTTTGCATGGTTTTATTTCAACACCGAACTGTCCTGATTCTCCTGAAAGCCGATTCTGATTTCCTTTCAAAACCATCACAACCTTCCCAACAATCACATGTGGCCTGTCCCATCCAAATACATAACTGTTCCTAAAACACCACCAGAAAATCCTCTCCTCACCAACACAGGAACACTCACCTGGGCTTTCCAGTCCCGTACTGACCACCTCAGCCATCCCCGAGCCGTTCAGGTACGCACGCATGATCCTGTCCAGCGTGACGTCGGACCAGTAGACCCAGTTCAGCTCCGAGTGGAAGTCCAGAGCGATGGCGTTCTGCAGGTTACTCAGGATTGGGTCGTAGTCTGATCTGTCCGGGTGCATCCGCCGAATGTCGATACGATTGGCAAACAACAGCCAAGCTTCAGGACCTGCAAAAAGTAATAGATCATTTTTTTAAATTGAATCATTAATACATCCATGCTTAGAAGAAAGTATAGTGGTACATGCCAGTGCTAAGTATAAAAGAAAATACCACATTTCTGCATTTACAGTATCTTAAACTTGACAACTTTATCTTGCAAGCTATTTCACTATTCACTACATGACATACAGCTAAGCTGTTCATACAAAAGAGTGCATGTCTGTCTTACCTAGAGCCTTGCAGCCCTTCTTGTCAGGCTTGAGCTCGTACCCTTTGACACAGGAGCACTGGAAGCTGCCGATGGTGTTGTGGCACATCTGACTACAGGTCCCCTCCAGCTGGCACTCATCAACATCTGGGGATGAAAACAGATCAACTCAACTGAAACTCAAGTCTATTCAACATTACCTTCCTTTTGACATGTCAAATTTCTTGCTCATGTCTCACGTGGAAAAATAGCAATGCTCCACCCTTACCTTTCACACAGAATCTCCTGAAATGAGAGCTTTGAAGTGTGACTGATTGCAGCAGAGTAAACATGTAGAAGAGCACTTGTTTAACCTTCTCCCTGCTGCCTTACTCAGTTAACAATAGGGAATTGGGTGCCAAACGGCTACTTCAGAGTGCTAAAGGTTAAACGTACCTGCACAAGTCCTTACGTCCGGCATGAGGCTGTACCCCTCATGACAGGAGCACCAGATACGACTTCCCATCATGCTGCACTTGTGTTCACAGCCACCGTTACCGTCCTGACAGGAGCCTGGAACCTCGATGTCTGTGGAGGAAACAGAACAGGATAAGAATTACAAATAGTTAAATAGTGTGGGGTCGTGTGGCGTAACGGCAGGATTTCCGACTCAGAACCAAGGGGTTCCAGGTTCGAATCCCCTGCTGCCACCGATCTTGTGCCTTTGGGAAAAAAGGTACTTAACACGATTTTCCCCACTCCGCCCAAGTGTAAAAATCGGGTACATTATGTGTGTGGGTCACGATATCAGCAATAGCTGCCTGTGTCCCACGTGTATTGCACTGTTGCAATTCCAATAAATCCAAATCCAAATATTCCAACGTACAGGTGAGAAAAAAGAAAAGAGACCCAACAACCTCAGGACTCCTCTGGAGTTGTATGTCCAAACTGACTCCCACGCTAGGATTGGTCTCCAAAGTCAAACAAGACGCTGCCAATATGCTAATTCCAGAGTGCTACCATCATCTGCTAAGATGGTAGGATGCCTACTACTACTACTACATATCGTATAGGAGCCCCTACAGTCCATACCCACAGACATCAACACCATGATTCAATCATCCAAATTATGGGCTGTTCTGTATGTACAATACATAGAGCAATGACAAAAGTCCATTTTGATAATATAAGTAGTACTACATACAAGATGGAGAAGCTACATGGTATGGCACAGCATTTTCAAGCTACAGAAGACCGAACCAAGTACAAGTAAGCAAGTCTTATGCCAACACAATGGTACAGGTAAGTAGAGTGAAGTGTCCTTACTGCACTGCCGTTCTGGGGCCTCGTCACTGTTGTCTCCACAGTTGTCCACACCGTTGCACAGCTTGTGGGAGCCGATACACCTGGTGTTGTTACACCTGTACTGGTCAGGGGCACACACCTGGGGCGCTAGGGGGACATACGACAGAATATGGGCTTATGGACGTGATGGCTTACATTGAAGCACTGCTAATACATTTTTACAAAAACACTTATAAAAGGTTTTCATAGTCTCTATGCCACAATATGCAAGTTGTTTGGTCAACACTTAGTAACTCTTTCAAAAGTAATAGCTTTCTCTTTCCCAGTATTGATACCAGGACATTATTACAGTGATGATAACATTTCACAAAAAGCTTAAACACAACTTCCGATATTGACAGATTATCATGACATTGCACTTAGGGGTTGTAACAGGTGGAGAGGCCCTTTACTTTTTGTCTCAGATTCCAGTCAGAACTTCAAACAAATGTTTTGCCATCTGTACTACATATCTTAAGTATTTTTAAGTAATAGTGCAAAGAGCCAATTGAAAACGCATCATGAAGGACTCACCACAGTCCACCTCATCACTGTTGTCAAAACAGTCGTCCTCGCCATCACATCGCCATGACAACCGGATGCACCGCCCGCTCTGGCAGCGGAACTGGTTACTGGCACAGCTGGGGGTGGCTGTAACCAAGCAGACAAGTAAACAACTGGGTGTGTAGGTAAACAGGAAGGAAAGTAAACAATGAATCTGGCTGTAAATGAATGCAAATCAGTGGGAATGCACAGAATAGGTCAAAGTGCTATGCAAACAGCAATGGGGATATTAGAATTGTTGGCAAATTGCGCATGGATAAGAGGTTGTTATTTTGGTCAATGCAAGAGGTACAAACAGAGCACTAAGTTTGCAAAACAGTGGTTTTCTTGATTTGGAAATCTCTCCCACAACTTTTCAGAAAAGAAACAATTAGATGACGTACAACAGCTTAGCCTTTCGAACAGAATTTCTTTACTCACGGCAGTTCTTCTCGTCTGATTGGTCATCACAGTCGAAGTCCCCGTCACACTGCCAGGCAGCGTTTATACAGATCCCACTGCCACACTGGAACTCTCCCGACCTGCACGGCTTTCTGGTAGCTGTGGTACAGGTGAAACAAGCACAGGTGTCAAATACATAGCTGTATCTTAAATACTTCTGCTGGTATCTTTTAACAGTGCAGTGTTATTACTGTAAACCTTTCAATACAAGGAAGTCCAAATCTCAAACAGCATGCTACAATTACTTAGCTTTTACAAACAACTTTGTATCATTATTCACAACATGCTAGAATAACAAAAGCCCCATTCCTAATAAGTGACTCTTGGGGTAGATACATGTACATGTTGGAGCTCTTGTAGTTTAGATACTAAACAACAAGCCTTGCAATGTTATCACAGCTGCCAAGTCTGATGTTTGTAGGTCTGAACACTTACATTTATATCAGATGGCTCCAAGACTGTCCTCCCTAACAAGAACACAAGGTGGCTCTTCTGGACCATGCTATTCACTTACATAAACTGGCAGGCAGCATACACAGAGAAGGGACTTTCATAACTTACCACATGCTATCTCATCACTCCAGTCCCCACAGTCGTTATCACCGTCACAGGCGTACACCTCCAGGATGCAGCGACCGTAGTCGCATCGGTACTCATCTGGGGCACAGGTCGCTGGCATGGTAGCTGGGCAGAAAACATCACACCATTCACTGCATAATAACAACTTATGTTTCTTTCCTTATTCATACATGAAGAATTTTTTTTATTGTAGTCTTTTGAGAAATAATTCTTATAATTTCGTTAGCAAAATTTCTTATCAACATTTCTCCATAGAGAAAAGGCAGGGCCCTACCATAACCACCCATTACTACCAAGCAATAAGCACTGCCAGTTGGTAACCTTGACTTCTTAAACACCATTTAGACAAGATGGAAATTGTAGAGCAACCAAAATTGGACTTTTGTGACCCTTGATACTTGGAATATGGTGCAAAAGTATGATTTAAAAGACAGCAAAACACACAATATTTTTTAAAAACTTCTCTGTCTATGAAATTTGTTGAGCTCCTTAATAACGCTGTGGTTGTTATTAGACACAAATCTCCATTGCTAGGCAATAACACACATATTACATTGTCATGAACTTTCTTGCTGGGAAGCAGGTGTTTGATAGCTTTCTACATGATTGACCGTGACATGTTGTTACTGGGCAACATGCACTACATGGTTCAAGTAGTCTTTAGAAATGAGGTTGATTTGCAGGTGACAAGAGCTTCTGGCAGTCATCAACTGTCAGGCGTTGCTTAGTTAAACCCCCAGTTCACTGGGTGGGGACCGTTTGCCACAAAAATTGAATTCATGTGACCTGTGATTTCATAATAAATGCATATTGAATATGGATCATGACGTAAAAGTATGATTTGAAATACAAGAAAATGTACAAAACTTATAAAAGACACTTCTTCATCAATGAAATCTGTTTGAGCTAATAATGAGATTATTTGTCGCTCAATGGTCAATCAACGGTAGCAGACTCAGTGGAAAGGTGGGGTATAGGAAGGGCATCCCGCATTCGTCTTTCAGAAGGGACGTAAAATGGGGGTCCAAGTACTTACGACAGTCCTCCTCGTCAGACCCATCGGTACAGTCCCTGTCCTTGTCACATCTCCAGAGGGAGGTGATGCAGCTGTTATCACCACAGGTGAACTCTGCTGTGGTACACGTTCTCGAAGCTGAAACAAAAACGCTTTTAATTCTCAAAATCAACTCAAGTCCTGGATAAACTATTGTAACAGAGGACATGCTAGAAATATCTATACTAATCTAGTGTAGCAATATTTGATTTTCAAGTGTAGGATACAGTAGTTTGTGGCACCCTCTACTGTATATACGTACCATAAAAATGTTCAGACAACTCCCTTTTTACCATTAACTTGGTATTCCATAGATAGCTTTAACAATGGTATCCCTGGACCATAAAAATCTTGACAACAACAAAAAAATACCATTTTTTTTGTATTTTAATCAGCTACAAAGGGTTGCTTTGCATGAAAGTACAATACTTTTGAAAATAAAAACCCTTTGATGACCAGACCATGGAAGGTGAACTCACGGCAGTTCTCATCGCTGTTGTCGCCGCAGTCGTCGTCACCATCACATCTCCATCTGTTCCTGATGCACTGGCCATTCGCACAGGCAAACTCATCATCCGTGCAGTTTCTGGGAGCTATGGCAGGACAGAACACAGCAATATTCAAATGTTTTAGGCAGATATAATTAGGCAAAATACAGTAATACTACGAAGATCCTTGCAGTTACAGCAAGAGAAAGTACAGTGATATTTAGATGATTGTCAAAGTTGTGACTTCCAAGAATAAATAGTTTAAAACAAGTTAAAATCTTTAAATAAATGGATTTCAAGAACCTTTGAATCAAAAGTATGGGATTTTATCATGGATTTTCCCACATATACTGAGCAAGCATAAAACAATGCCACTTCCCAACTTAAAGTAGTTTTGTCCTCAAACACTGTATATTACACACCTTGCCCAAGCCTGCTTGCCATTACTTAGTTTCTCAACAAGCAACTAGTTTCTCACTTGTCCTGGGAATAGCTAACTGTAAACCTTTAAGTTTAACGTTGGGAACACATAACTACTGAGTATTAGGCTAGAGAACAGCTTTATTGTAGATCCCACATGTTGTACATCAGTGTGGCATGCCAGGAATCCTCACCTCCACCCACCCAAGTCTGCCCATAACCTACAACTACCAGGCACCAAGCCTCACATACATCCTACACATGTGTGTTGGGACAGCCCAAATCCCCCCAATAGTGAAAACATCTTTGATTGATCACGTTCAGGTGGACATTTCAGCAGCTATCATGCCTACTGCAATCCTTCATATGGAGGGCTAGAACATTTAACTACTTAAGGTTGCTTGCATGGCGAAATACAAGTGTGGATGTCTTTTGTATTGAGAGCTTTGCTTTCCTGTCTTTTAGTTTCGCAACAAAAGATATCTTTGGTATCTTGCCTGAATGAATGTAAAACTGGTGATTCCCTTGCATCATTGATTTGTAAGGGCAATACTGACAAATCAACTGGAGGAACTTGGTGAACAAAAGAAAAACCTGGGACGCAAAGGTGTGCTTACGACAGGCAATCTCATCCGAGTCGTCTCCGCAGTCGTTGTCTTGGTCACACAGCCACGAGCGCCGGATACACTTGCCGTTACTGCAGGTGAAGTCTGCGTCTGAGCAGGTGGGGAGGGCTGGAAGGAAGGGGAACAGGACCAGGAAGTGTCAAGAAACTTTATCAAACTGGTGCCAAGTAGACTGGGTGCCATTTGATTACTACAGGGGCTTCTACAAATTATCAGGGTAGCAAGTATAGGAGCCCAAATAGTAATTGGATGGCACCTAGGTAGTGCATTCCAATATTTCAATGTCAACAAAGTTGTTTCTAGCCTCCTGCAGTAATTTCTGATTGATTAAACAAATTCAGAAGGACATCTACATTCAGTAAGAAACTCTCTACTGAATGGCTGGTCATCTAACTGACTAAAAGAGGCTCCAATGTGATTGGTTGTTACCAAGGTAGTGAACTCCAATACTTCGATGTCAACAAAGTTGTTTCTAACATCTTGCAGCAACTTCTGATTGACTAAATCAAGTATAAGTACATTTGTAGCTCTGCTTCATTTGCATGACTGTATTACTTTATTCAGTAAGATTACTAAGAAACTCTCTGATACTGATTGGCTGGTCATTTGATTGAAAAAAAAAGGCTCCAATGTGATTGGTTGTTACTTACTGCAGCCGTCTTCATCGCTGGAGTCCCCGCAGTCGTTGTCCCCGTCACACTGCCACTGGGAGGGGACACAGGTGCACTCGCCCCAGGGTGTTGGTTCACACGCAAACTGGTTCTTCCCACATCGGCATGGGACCTGGGCTGCACTCACTGTCAACACACAGGCGAAATGCATGTTAAACTTTACGGCAATGAAGTTTAGACATCCAGGTAAACAATATCTAAAGACAGATTAATCTCTACAACTGGATTAGACACAGAGAATATCCCAGGATGTTTGGAGTGACAGCCATCAATCTTCTTCGGTGTCACTGTCAGTTCATTCTAGTGACACTGAAGAAGAGTGATGGTTGTCACTCGGAAGATCCTGAAGTAATCTCCTTATCTTAGCCAGTTGACAGTAGAGATTGATTTGTCTTCAAATATGTTAAACATTGTACGACTACTCATAAGCTACCCTTACAGCAAAGTCCTGGAGGGAAACATAAAATAGATACAGATGACTCTTAGACAGATAAGAGTAACAGTGAATAGTAAATGCCTAATATAACCTGACTAAATCACTAGCAGCCCTTCTACTGGAAATGGCCGCTAGAAGGGAGGCCTAATAAGCCCTTGACAGTGAGAGACTGTGTAACACAAGCTAGAAAATGCCTTCCTAGGGATTCCTATTAGTAACTTTTGCCCTTGAAACAAGATATGCTCTTATTTTCTCCACAACTGGAGAGGGCAGTGACATTTGGCAAAATCAATATATCAAATCTTCATTCATGGCTTCATGTTACAATCTCTGTTTCAGCAATGCCTCATTATCTGGTCAGATGCCAAACTGCCTATGGCAAATTTTGACAGTTACCAATACATGTGTGCACAAGACTTTGTAATGTTATTTCTTGCATCTTTGAGATATGTGGCACTAACTCAAACTTGGCAAGACAAGACAGAATTTCACACAATGAGAATGCTTCCCCTGGACATTTGCCCTCGGCACACACATTTTCACTGCCAGGGACCTGTGACAAATGTGAGTCCCAACATGTAGCGACACCACAGATGGGCCCTCTCCCATACAGACCCTTTGGAACAGTGTACCACAGGGCGCTTCCGCCACGAGCTGGAAAACTGAGCTGGAAAAGTTTACCGCTACACAGACAGCTCTCAAGAGTGCCTTTGTCCCTGAGATGAGTAAGGGACAAACTATGCAACACTAGAGATATGAAGATGGGAGTTGGTAGGCATGGAAAAAAACGACAAGAGAAGACCGCGACTGTTACTATTTTAGCTACAATTGTCCAAAGTGTGTCCAGTAATACATTTTTGCAAATGCTTAATCTATGCCTGCTTATATCTAAAATGAATTTGTATTTATATATTATTCATAACAGTTTGGGAAATTTGCTTCATTAAGATAAAGCTCTGTCAGTTTTCAAATCATCATTTTGAAAATGAACACAATGACAGGAATAGCGATGGAGGTTACTGTACATGTATGTACTATTCCACAGTCTACAAGCAACACTATACACCATACAACATATACATATCTATATTGAACATGAATATACAAATACACAAATTCTGTAAATAACATAAAACAAGCATGTATCCCTAGCAACAGTAACTGAAAGCATTAAAACAGAAATATCCAACTGAGTGTCCCTGTGTTCCTTTTGTAGAGCCAGTTCTGTTAACAATGGGGTATTTCCTTGGATTCTGCCCATGACATTGACTTGGCACTCTAGGTAGGGGTGCTGGCGTCTAATTACAGCTCAGAGGATCCTGACTCCCAGGTTCGGCCCAAATAATGGGTGTTTGGACTGAGGGCCGTTAACAGAGATGGATGCTAGTGGTGGGGGAGTAATGGTGGGACCCGGGGGTGCTGGGGCAATGTCAAGACCACACAAACTACACAAAGAGCGCAGAGCTGTGACAAATGCTTGTTTGGGAAAGCGCCAGAATTCCTGCCTGACATTGTTACTGCACAGATATATTGGCGAAATAAACTAGCAAAATAGTTCTTTGAGTAATAAAAGGATGATGTCCTGACTCCAATACAAAATACTCAAGTAGCATAATAAAACACTGCAAATTTTCTCTGAATAGTAAGAAGTTAATCCTGACCAAATCAATAAATGAAGTATTCAAAACGTATTCAAATTCTTCCAAAGCAGAGAGTTATCAGCACATATTGCAAAAGTAATTAGTAGGCAACCTCTACATTTTGTACATCTCAGTACATCTGTAAGTTCTCAAACTGCAAATCTCTTCATCTGGGCATCACATATGCACTTGTATCCTATCAGTTACCATTTTACACATGACCACAGGAAGACAACACCCTATGGTGTCCTCAAATAATACAGTCGGCAACATTGGATGGTTCACATGTGAACGGTTCTGAACTGAGGAGTTTTGTGTTGCGACGGAACAGCTGACCAGCTGTCTGAGGTCTTATTTGTAGGCTCGGTGGGTGAGCCCAAGCTCAAAGTCACAACCACACAAAGGACCCAGGGGGAAGCTGGGAGTACAGGAAGTCTCCACACAAATAGGAGATGGCGCTAACTTAAGGGGTGCGAGAGAAAAAGAACTAACTGGACAGTAAGTGGTACTGGGGCAAGTTCGGGTCATGAAGGGATTAGGTCTGAGATCACTGCCACTGGGAGCGAAGCCTCTGCAGACTTAGTCGAACAGTGCCTCTTCTTTCCAATTCACTAACTGTAAGTCTTGAAACTTTCACTGCGGTATTATTTTCACAAATTCATGAAACTCTGACTATACTTTTCCAATGCATTACTACTGTACTACAGAACTGTCTCAACCATGAATTTAAAACACTGCGAAAACCTCCTTTTCCCTTTAACTGTGGCGAAAGGAAATTAATCTACAGCTAGTATCATAACGTACTTAAGTCCAGGGCAACATGCAAGACTGCATAGCTGTGGTGGAGAGACAAAAAATTCTCTGTGATATAAATCATAATCCTTGGATGATCACAAATGGTTTCCTGACAGGCATGTGTACCACAACTGCCAAGTCCAACTCAGGAGTCAGATGTTGATTATTCTCATGGGTACTTTTGTAGTTAAGTACATCCTGTTTAGAGTATGATTGTTGATATAAAGGCCCAACTCCAATTATAATTGCTACAGGGAGTTCAAATCTCACAGCAGAATATTTTTCTCCCCAATAGCATTAGTTTGACATAACAAGGTGTGATGATGTCAATGAGGGTCATGCTCTAAGCTCGTCTCCTTCACTATAGAGAGCTAAGGCCAGCTTTATAAGGATCTCCCTAATTGGCCCAAAGCTAGAAGTCTTTACACAGAAAAGGGCACTAATGCCATCAGGGTTACGGAGATTTTCCTCCATTGTCAACTGCTGACAGCCAGGAATAAAGGAAACTATGCCTGATTCAGTGCAGCCATGTTCGTTTCAATGTGGCTCATAATGAAGGTAATTACTTGTCGGTGAGGGACACTTGACTTTTTAAGATAAGTCAACAAGTTTGACTTCAGTCCTTTTTCTGCCACATATTCTTGAAGAGTGGGAGGTAAATATCTGGCTACTTGAGCAAATGATGACAACTATCATGAACAGTAGGACAAAAATGTATGGTAACTACCTTACAATCCATACATGACAGCCTAGGGAGCAGTATATATTCTCTACGATAAAAATGACAAATTCAAATGTTGAAATCACCTTCTTGTTGCATTCAAAAGACAATCTGACTTTTGATAAAATATTTTCTGCAAAACTGGTCAACTTGAAAAAATTCGACTCCCCATCTTTCCTTATCATCCCTAACAAGGTACATCTCATGCTTTCGGAATGTAAAGTTGGTCTTTATATGAGCTTAAAGTACTATCAGAGTACTTATGAGATCACAGAGTCCTGACTCTTGAATGCATCTTAACAATTCTTGTATACAAACAGCAAGGGGAAATCTTCCAATTATAGAAGCACTATGAATATCACACCTTTATCAGCACACAAAAAAAGAATGACATCAGAGAAAACTTCGTATTTACTGTATTCCTCCTGTAGGATTGTCCTACTAGCGTGCAATGGCCTTATTATCAGCAATACAGCTGCTTATCGGGAGGGCTATGGTTTGAATCACAGTCAACATGTTACTATTTGTGGTTACAATACTTCACCGGTATCGTTGTCATGATTAAGAGTGCACCAAACTTTTAAAAGAGCATAGATAAGCCATGGTTCAAACCAATTAGTTCCAAATCCATAGCTCCTAATTACAAAGTATGTACAGAACAAGTGCATTACCTCATCTGGTAGTTTAAACTTTAATAGTTGTCAATACAGAGGGTTAAGATACACTTTTTACAAAAATTCATTAAGGAAAAATCGTGAATTTGCTAAAAAATATAATCACAATGTCTGTATATAGATTAATGCACCATAAAAAGTCTCTCACACGTGAATGGGGGAGAAGGTGATTTTGGTGCTGCAAAATTTAATCAAGTGTCCACCAGGTAAACATAAGAAAAAGGTTTCAATGTTCTGCATTTCTACAGGTAAATGGACAAGAAGAAGTGCTGACTGATGCTTGTATACACTCTGATACACATCAGGACACACTGGCACCACAACTTAACAATACTGTACTTTACAACTGAATAATGCCTGCACTGTTAGTGCTGTCTAAAAATGAAATACAAAACCTGGGAGGATATGATATCATACTACACTGTATTCATAGACACACAAAGATGAACAAAATCTCAAGCAAAATGTGTACTTAACATGTATTTCTATAAAACAGCAATTCTGGCATTATCAAACTAAATGCGATATTATATCTTTACCAATATCTAGACCACTGTAACAAGATAGGTATAATGTACAATGTGAAGAAGATGTGTGGAAAGTTGTCCACCCACTTAAAGAATCAGCCACAACAGGTAAGTTCCCATGGTAAATATTTGGGACATGGCCAGCGGCAGGGAGACAGGGTAACATTGCTACCACACTGTTTAGTCAACACAGGAGTTGGAGTGATGTTTGGAAAAATTTCCTGTATACGGACATGTCGTAACAATTCACTACACATAAGTATACAACAAGGTCAGTATATGATCCCCTTGTCCCATATGAAGAGAAGGGTATGATATATACAAAATCATAGAAAGAGAGAGAGAATTTGGAATCTTTCACATCCCTTACCTGTGGACAAGTTTTGTCCTTAAAACCCAAGAAAAGAAATTAAATGGTTAACCAAACTGGTCATCTAAAACAATGTAAACTTAAACTTTTAAGGTGAAGGGGTAAAGTTAACTTCCCATCTTTCCTCTCTTCTCTATTCTTCTTCCATGTCTTCCTCTCCTTCAATTCACATTTGAAAACTTTGAGCTGAAAACTTTAAATTTCTCTCCCCAGCTTTTACCTCTCTGTCCCCAGGGTCCTCCAGTAAAGCAGAGTTAACTGTTGTTAAATACTTAAGTACTGACAGACATAGCCGGTAATGTGCTAACAAATATGGTATACATCAACTTGCACTCAAGCATTCACAGCTTACATGTCAGACCAGACAAAGGTATGTCTGTAACATGTGGCTTCAGTGCAGGTCGCCAAATGGGAGATACATGTTGGAATACTTGCAGGGTTCCCACAGGCCGTTTGGCACCTTGGGGCATCCGTATTTTGCAGTGCAGGGCTGTCTCCAGGACCCATCCCTCCGTAGCAGGATGGAAATTTGCTTGTTGGGACAGAAAAAAAATGTTCCCCGTCCGTCCAAAATATCTTAACTTCATGACATGAAAATAGTGTATTTTTGTAAGCTTAAAATGACTGACAAGATGGGCTCCCAAACAATAAACTTTTGGAGACAGCCCTGCTCGGAATGTCCGATATATATGAATTTTGGTCAGAATGTCAACATTGCTTCAAAACTTTCGATAAACTTGGCCAAGTTGCATGAAAACATATCTTTTTAGTTTAACCCATAGCCTGCTAAGACAGCCACTTGACACCAAATTTGTATTGGTTACCTAGTTAGGCAGTAGGGATGAGGTTAATTTGCTTCTCAAAAAGCAGGAAATGGAGATTCAAAGAGGTAGAAATTCTAAAATGTCTAAGATTACACTAAACCCCCTTCCAATTAAGAGCAAACCCAACCTTAGGAAATAGTCCATTCATAGTTTGTCAGAAAATTGGAAAGGCCAGTTGAGTGTACGGTTACTTTTCAACCTGACATGTACATGTACCTTCAGTAACTATAAACACTATGTACAGTCAGGGGAGTCCGTATAACCTCCGGGTCACCCCTGGCTCAACTCATCTCTCCACAGCGAGGAGCAATCCCTACCTGATCAGCTCTGTACTGATGTGTTGGGGAATCTAGGGTAGAGGGGTTGACAAGGTCATGATGTTATCTATGGGCAGTGTTGAGACATACCGAGTGTGTGTCCACAGATTCCTGGCCTCCTGAGATGGACAGAAGCTGTCAGAGGGGAAGTTAATGACTAAGGGCTGGTGGGTTTGCCAGCCATGGGAGGCTAGGAGCTGGCCATTTCATTCTCCATGTTGTATTACCGTATTACAGTTAATTTCGCAGTAGGAACAAAAATGGAGTGTTCGCGGTGGCTTTAAGATCCCATTTAAGACAAAAAGTAGACAAAGGGGTGAAAAAAAATTACGTGGTGGTTTTGAGTTCGCGGCAAAGAGCTTCTTACTGTGAAAACCGCAAACATAAAACCACTGATCATGAGAACATTTCTGCATTTACAGTATTACAGCCAGTAGGTATCTGAGTTATGAGGCTGTTGTAACGTGCTCTAGGCACATCCTCAAACACAGGACCCCCATTTTACGTCTCTTCCAAAAGACGGTGCAGCTCCGACAAGGATACTCTTCCCGGATTCAAACCAGGGTCTCTGATGCTATAAATATATGACATATCCTGAGTTTTTAATTTTAATGTTCATCTTATCAAACAGTGATTTCAACAAAATTAAACAGAAATGGATACTATTACAACTCAAATACCTGTGTATCTACAAATCAAAATGGCTGTAACCAACGATATGCAATTAAGTCAGACTCTTTCTTATTACATCAGTTCTGGCCTGTCTGTTGCTTCCCGTAGGTAGACTTCTCCTGTCCTAAAGCTTGGCATGTAAGTCTTTTGTTGTAGGTGCTCAAACTGGTCCTTCTTTAGGACTAATACTAATAGGATGACTTGAAGAGTCCACAGTAAGAAAAGTCTACTTAACACTATTGTGTCAGACTATAACAGTACCAGCACTGAAAAACTAATGTAACAATGTGCTAAGTTCAGGGGATCTGTCCATTGTAAAATGGCGACCAGGATTCAAGAAGTTGTAAACATTAGGCAAAGAAGTAAAGTATCACAAAGACTAGACTTCCTTTATGCCTCCCAAAGTGTATCCCAAGAAAAACAAATCTACCCCAAGTTGTTCCCCTTCACTTCACTTTTCCTCAGCAGAGGCATTCTTCTTTCTAAGGAAAACACAGGTATGAACATGAAATAATCTCAGGTGTCAAGACCTCGGAAAGGAGTACTTAAAACTGAAGTCTTATAAAAACAAGCTACGAGTAGTTAAAAGTATATCTTTATGTTGCAATATATTCTGCAAGATGCGTCACACGAACAGAATACAAAGGAAAGACTGTCTTCATGATAACAAACTTTGTAAGAAAATAAACAGGTGCTCTATTTCAGACAAAAAATTTGTCAAGGTTCACAATGATTTTCAAGAGCGTCTAATGCAACCTCATAAGTAAAATTGGCATTATCGGGAAACTTAAGTCACCAAGAATACATACAATTCTGTATTCAGTAACTCATCCTTATCTTTTTCTTTTCTTCTCTCTTTCTAAGAACTGAACCAAGGGAGTGAGTAAGCAACAAATTCCAAGAAGACACAGGATCAAAGGGGTACCATTGCATAATCAACACCACCAGTACTAGCAGTAGTGTGTGAGTCTACCACATACATAATGCATGAGCACCAGTATGCCCTCTGTCACCCAAACATCCCTAACATCAAGTTCACAGGAGATTAGCGACCTACAAACATTTGCTGAAGTCATCATGCACAAATATCGCCTCCCGACCACACGTCACTCAAGCTTCCCTGCCTCAAAAAGGTCAGGACAACTTCGAACTCAAGGACAAACAAGTTGAACACACAGCCGTTGAACTGGGCATTAACACACTGCTGAGCTGTTGACGAACAAATGTTTGGCCTCCCTGGCGTTCGGTGCACTGCTGAAAGCAAGTTGCTTAGATTTAAGACCCATCTTCTTCGATGGTAGGCAGTACGCACAATCACAAAGACGACTCCAAGTCTGGAAGAGAAAGAGAATAAAAACAACACTTCCAACGACTTCGCCCTTTAGGAGTAGAAACTTCAAACTGTATAAACTCCTGATGGGTGACTGGTACTATTCCAAATGTACCTGTCAACACCCAAAATCTCCTGGTCACCCTTCAATAATCAAGAGTACCTTTTTGTGAGGTAAGGGGACAATCTGAGGACCACTTCTCACCACAGTCTGAATCTAATGAGCTAGGAATATCGTTGGCAGGTGGGTCAAATTTCTTACCCTATATCTTCTGTGTTTTAAATGACCCAAACAGAATCCCAACTTCTACCCATGCATGTCTTTGTGATTGTTGCTTAATTCAGTGAGGGCTGGTAGAGGGGAAACAAAATAAGAGGGAAAACAACAGTTTTAAGAGTATCCCCACTTTTCTTTTTAAATCATACACTTGACAACTGGTCAACTTTCATAGCTGTGGTGGGGATTCTTGTTTTCTTGTACATCTCAACAACTTGACAACACCGGAGTTGCCCGGGGTTATTTGGACTGGCGGAGCATTACCTCAGCTATTCCTTATGTCAACACAGCCAAGACCTGTAAAAGCCACTTGTGATTCTTACAGCCTCTCGACAAGTAGGACCATCACAGGATCAGTGCCTATCTGGGATGACAGTGGGTAAAGGTCATTTTTAAGAGGGATGCGAGCCTGATCATAGGGTAGTTGTTAACTCCATGCCATTCAGTAGAATTATTCTATTCTACTAACACCTATCATAGATTATTGTTACTGTTAGTCATAGATTAGTTCTCTACATGTATTTTTGTCAACAATTAGCAATAGTTCAACTCTCATGTGCGTAAGTTGCCATACATTGTACCAGTTACAATTGTCGTGCAATAAAGCTCTTCTTCTATCACTAGTTTTGTCACATCCTGTATACATGAGTCATTTCCTGGTAGTATTTCCATGAGGACTTTCAAACAGTTTCAAGTTCTTTAATATCACATAATACTTTCATCATGAACTGTCTAGAAAAGCACACAAGTTCATACAAAACCAATTACTTCCCCAGCACAAAAACAGCCAGGTACACACACATGCCTAGAGCATCTGGATATTTCATTTCCTAAAACCAAAACTGTCAGACAGTGACTTCCCCTGGGACATACACAGCTAGTTTTCCAGGTCTGCGCCCCTCCCCCTTGGTGGGGGCCCCTTTGTCCTAGGTGTCAATATTTAGACAATGCCTGCTCCCATCCTCATTAATATCCCATTAAAGAAAGCTTTTAATCAGGTGGGCACACAGGCAGTTTTGTCAACTGTGATCCTGGTGATAATGAGCTTTTGTTAGGAGGCATCCCGGTTGGATTTGTGTGTTAGACACAGCCAGTTGGCTTGGCTTCTCTTCTCAAGGACTGCACACACCTGCAGAAAGAAAATCCCATGTCCCAGGAACTAGTCTACATTCATCCTTACATGTTGGGCTTGCTAGCAACTGCCTTTAACTTTACAACGTTGAGGTCAAAATTCTGTTTCAACAATACATACATCTAAATTTGTACGTGTTTACATTTTCCCTCAGTAGCAAATAGAGTGGCCAAGGCCACAGTCATCTATCTGATAGTGAAGACAAAGGGATCTTGAAAGTGCGAAATACACTACTGGTCATAACAATGGGAATGAATATAAGCATCAAGGCCATCTATTGTTTCTGATGCTAAATTTTATCTAACACCTCCAACAGGTCTGTCATTGTCACAATTGTTTGTTAGGAACCATGGGGAAAATGACCTACCGTAAAATTCCTATTTACGTACGCACCCCTCCTAACGTACGCACCCCCGATTTGGGGACGATTGCGGGCCTGACTCAGTGAGTTGAAACGTTCAGGGGAAAAACCCTCCTAACGTACGCACCCCCTTTCCAGCATTTCGGTGGATAGTTAAGAGGTTGACATGATCATCCTTTCGATGATGTTTACCGGCTTAAAGGGTTACTGAGAAAATATTTCTGGGTAGACAATATCAAACAATTTAAATATATGTATTGTTTATTCCTTATTACTGATTGATTGTGTGGTAGCATTCCACACTTCATTTGCATAAAGATGTACCGAACTCTCATGCTCTCATTTTCCGAGGAAGAACCCCTGCTAACGTACGCACCCCGACTTTGGTGTCGGCCTGGAGCACCTGCTTGCAACTTGAAAAGTTTAAAAAGTGCGTACGTAAATAGGGATTTTACGGTATACTTCTTCTGTTCTGCTTCAACAAATGAATAAACTCTTCTCTTGAACAAAAACCACACTAAAACACTAACTTATTAAGAAGACGTGTTCCTCTGCAAGTCAAGATACTGACATTCATTTATTTTATGGAAACTAGAATTGGCAGTAGAAGGCAAAAGGAGGTTTTCACGTTTTTAACTTAAGGTCACAGTTGAAACAATACTGTAGTACTAGTAGTACTGTAGTAATAAATTGAAAATGCATGTCATGAATTGCATGGTGGTGAGGTTACCACAAATATACCAAAAATAACCCCACTGCAAACATTTCAAAATTTACAGTATGTTTCCTTTCAAAAACTGCGGAAGGGTCTTTAAAAAGACTGTTGTTCCTTTCTAGCAAGAGAAGAGGATGCCCTTTAAAAGTCTACATCTAAAAGTATTACAAGATCAAAGGAAGTTATCCTCCATGGCCTGAATAGTCCTTTAGGTCGACTCAGTCGAACACAGCAACAGGTGTACTTAATGAGATAAAATGGAACATGCCAGCTCGGTTTATTTTGACTTCAGACACACTTGTGCCAGAGAGTTGAGGTTTTTAGAGGTATTTTCCCATCCGAACAAGAACCAATTAATTAAAACTGTGTAACCTTAATGACCGATCACGCGGGAGACCTTCCGAGCACCTGACATACTCCAGGCCCAGTGTTAAGTACCACTTAGGACAGTCGGCTGGTATAATTACAGGGGAGAACGCTCAATTAGCAGTGATTGAATTAATGAGCGGCCCCAGAATAAAGTGCTTGTCGGCTTGATTTGTGGTTGGTGGAGAGATACAACAGGTGTGCTGATGAGTTACTGTCTGTCAGTCAGGAAGATGGGTGAGCCCAATTCTAGGTCACATTTGTTTACTGATTCACACATCCATTCATCTCTTCATTCAATTTACTCCAAATCAAGTTTTATAGTACAGACAATCAAAAATTTGGTGACTTTGAATTTTGATATTCTACCAGTGTAACTTTAGTAAGATTTTGAATCAAATAGACATCAAACTATTTTCAAGTTGATGTCTGTCTTCTTCCACTTCTTTCATTCTTTTTCAACTTCCTTCCATCCCTCTATCTCTCAATTTCTCTTTTCCTCAATCCTTATTTTGACATTTAGTTTCAACACAAAAAGCCTACACATTCCACACAGACAAGGTTTAGGTTGACTGTGCAACTCTACAAACAGTTCCTGAAGTGGGTAAAAGGTTGGTGAGATTTATAGCCACCTAACCAAAATGGCTGCCTCGGGCGAGAATGCGAGCCGATAAGACGCTTGGTGTGCGGAGTATGTTCAGAAAGAAGACACTTTGTTAAAAATGCCAGATTGTTACGTGGGAATGGGCATGTAGCCATGCTTGAAGAATGGATGCTAAGAAAGATTTAGAAATTTTTTACAAGTTGCACATGTTTATCATCATTCAAGAAGTAATATCTTTCATGCAGGTTTACAAGGATTTAAGTGCATCCCACTTGTGAATTTATGCCTTTGTTTGTTTATCTGCAAAGTTCATTTTAGGAATTTGGACTTACCAGAAACAGGTTTCATTTTAGGAAGCCACAAAAAATTACCAATGCCACAGAACACGGCATGCTTGTACTGCTTTCAGCTACACAGTCCAAAATGATTACTAAGGCACAGACTGGCAGTGTTAGTTCTAGGTTAATGGTATACAATACTAAGTAATGACCAATGCTATTGAACATGGCACTGGTTTAGATTGCACAATCATGAATGATAACATATGCGGCTGAATTGCTGGTCTACATTAGTAATATAAGCCAGCGATTTGTTAATTTAGGTTCCACAATTCTAGATGAAGGCATGTTGGAAAAGACCGCATGACCTTACTGGAAAGGTTAGCTCATACATATTGGGGGTGAAATGGATCAGTCAACATATAGGTTACTTCATGGGGGTGTCATATGACCTACATTCATCAAAACCACTGGTCTCTTACTATATTATAATACAAAACCAATCATGCAAATGCATCTAATTACAACAATTCCTAAAGTTGATGAAATATAGCTAACATAGTGATCGGTCACAGATGTTATCAATTAAATATGGACGAGACATGTTTCCATGTTGATGTATTGCTGAACCCTGTCAGGAATTAATATCCACATATGCCAATATAGAACTTGGTTCCCCTCAGGTCAAGTGTAACTGAAGAACTTCAAGAAGGAAACAGCACTGCCCAGACAAAACACGAAACTTTGCGACATCTAGTCTGCCACTCATCCATCTTTTAACCATGTCACACATGCCTAAGATCAATGTCAAATTGAAGTTCATTTTCATACTTAACAGTAGCTCAGTTACCCTGTGAGTGTGACTCAGAGCCATGACATCAGCCTTGTTTCTAAGTGCTAACTTGTATCTAGTGACTCCCATTTGGTATCTGAGCCCTGGTTGGACCTGAGAACTGAGCGGGCACATTCTGCAGCAAGCATGTGTTTGTTACTATTAACACGAAACATGAAGGTATCCGTCTTTGTGGTTGCTCCTACTTGTTATGTCTAGTGGTCCTGACAGGGTGGCGGTCTGTGTACCACCTCCAAGGTTGTTCTCACGATCCCCTCACCCTTCTGTAAGGAAGGCCAGCTCCACACATTGCAAGGTGCAAATTCTTATTGAGATTTAATCAGCCATCACCATAGGAATGTCTTCAAGACTCAATGTATCTTGGAGACTTGCCTGGACCAGGTATAAATAGGGATTAGATTAACAAGGAAACGTTCCAAGAATGTTGGGCTTTCTAGAAAAAGGTTTGTTACTTTTGACACTGACGAGATTCATTTCATTGGTAAGTGCCTCTAGTAATGGGAATGAAAAACAGTGAATGAAGAACTTTGTTGACTAAAATAAAAAGGACATCCGAAAGATAAAATTGGAAAGAAACAACAAATGCTCAGACAAATATCATTACTATGCTGATACTAAGCCCAGCTTATCCAACTAAGACCCCGTTCACACTCATTTTTTTCAATCGCGATTGAAGTATAATTGCAATTGTTCGATCCGATCGCGATTGAACGCAAAGAAACTTTTGCGTTCACACTGCTTTTCGCCAAGTGGATTAAAGTACGCCGTGATCCGATCGCGATTGAAGCACCATTGAAGCATGCTATCGGCGATCATCTGGTAAATGTTGTTGTTGTCCTTGTTGTCCTTGTTTTGTGTCTATTTTTCCGCTAGACAATGTCACTTGGTGCGATAAATGTCCCTCTTTCGGTGACATTTCCCCAGTTTGGCCTGCACCTCCTCTCTCCCCCAGATTACGATGAGGACCCTGGTCTCCTCATCGCGCCATCTGCCACCAGCTGAAGTTGCTGACGGAGTTTTATTCTTCTTCTTGGGCATTGTTGACGATGAAAAGTTGTTGTTGTTGTTGTTGTAAAAGAGCGATCTGACGTGCGGATTGGGTTTGTTTTCCCGCGCGATGCGAACTATGACCCCAAGTACCCGCATGTATGACCTCCCACCCCCGGAACCAGCCGAAATCTCCGCCGATCGCGATGGAATGAATCATAGTTGTGTTCACACTCAAAATTTGATAGGATTGGATTAGATCCGATCGCGATTAATCCAATCAAACTACCTCCGGAGGTAGTTACAATCCAATCGCGATTGGATCGTTTTGGATCGTTCCAATCGCGATTGGGAGCGTTCACACTGAAAAAATCAATCGCGATCGGATCGATTCAATCGCGATTATACTTCAATCGCGATTGAAAAAAAAAGTGTGAACGGGGTCTAAGGCAGGAGGGTCATTTCCTTATCAGTTTGAGAAATTTCTATTATTGTTGTAAAGGGACATCAGCAAAAGAAAAGTAAGCAAGTTAAACTTCAAGAGCCATCAAGAGTACCTTTTGTATATACACTCGACCAGAAACTTGGCATGGTACAGAGGAAAGCTAGCCTGCCAGCTGACACTTGTTTGCAGCATTTTAAGTGTGACAAAGCTTGACCACCTCCCGACCCAGTCTCCAACTTGAAAGGCCCGCACCCTGTGGGAACTTCTGGTATTCAGGGTTCAACTTGAATATTCTTCCCTCACGCAGCCTCAGCACCAATGGGTTACAGACTAGCAGTATAAAAAGACCATACTTCCAGTTCAGGATCTAGGAAAACCTCACAACCCCTGAAATCAAGCTATAGATGTCGTTGGGAGCATGTTTGTGAGATGCTACTCTTCGTTGTTGAAAACGTAATTCTTGTTTCTTTCACTGTAACTTAATGTTCACTGTTTTCACTGTCACCTCTGTACAGTGAACTTATCATCACTGTGAAAAAACTGTTATTATCTATGATTTAATTCACACATTCGTTCTGTAAATCACTTGAAAATGTCCGTTTTCCGTACAGTGAAATTTTGCTACCGTGAAGATAAAGTGAATTACAGTATTCAAATTGGATCAGTATGAGTGAAACCTTTACATGTATGCAGTTTTGACATGCTATCCTTCTCCCCGTTAATTTTTTTCCTTTTTCCGCAAATGTAAAGTTGTAGCTCTTGCCAGAGATACACCTACATGTCAAATGTCATGACCTATATGTCTACAGCATCCCTGCGATTGAGCTTAATTCACTGTCCATGTCATCGGAGGTGTCATTCTGGTGACCACAGGACTCAGAGAGAGCACTAAGGGTGCGGAGGTCACTGCTGGTTCTAATAGACAAGCTGTAGCAGTGGGGAACTCTTTTCATCTTTACTTCATTCTGGTACCATGATATACACACCATGCTATGCTTCCTCGATCACACATATTAAATGACACACATTTTCTTTATCACATGAGCATCGTACATACAAAAATGGCAACATATGCAGTAGAGAATTTGTCAACAGTATGTATTTATATGTAAAAATATAGTAAATAATAAATACAGTAGTAATCTCTTTAAAAGGCAAAACCTGTTGACACATGAATTGTGGTAGTATGACTAATTTTACAAACTTTCAGAACAGAATCAGAAGAAGTTACAAATTGTTCAGCCTTAGTTAGTGTAACCTGGCTGCTGTACTACTTTAGCCTATCCTATAGCATTGGTCACTATCAAAAGTATCCCTCTACTCGAGTCTATGTCAACTCCCTTGGTCGCTATGGTAACCAACAGAGGAGCCTAAAGCCAGGAAAGATTCATGATGATCCATATGCCAACTTCAAGTGGACCTGAAGTGACCCACAAAGAACAGTTCATGAAATCTTACAGGAGATAAACTGCCTGTCCCAAGGGAAGACACCTTCCTGGGTGCTGGCTATAAAACTTGCCAGCTCACAGAACAGACCTGGTCCAGCTAACAGGAGGAGACAGACACATAACACACTCCATCTGGATCAGAACCCATGGTGGGGGCTATCTGAAATGAGATCTTGATCAAAACATCATGGCTACACAGGCACTGAATGGCTCTTCTTTATGGGACATTTCCACACTTGATACTGTAAATCTATAGGAGTGGAGAGGGGCACACAGAAATGGTGATGAGATACAATGTGAGTCATCCTCACCCCAGTTCTGGAGATGATTATGTTGTTTTGCATATCAAGTATCAGTCACTAATGGACCGTACAAAAATGTCTTTTATCTTGTATGTGATTCTGAAATTCTTCATCAAGATTCTGAAATGTGCAGAGGTATGGCTGCTGCTGAAGTTCCAGTCAGTTACAGCTTCTTCTTACACACTTGGCAAAAATACAAATCATGGGCAAAGTATGAAAAAGAACTGCAGCAAAAGCAAAAGCACATACTCCTGGTGACTCTTTGTATTTCCAGTGACTCTAATTTTGAAATTGATGGCAGGCACGCCTCTACATTGTCTGAAAATAGTTTAAGGCAAGCCGCAAGGGGGCCCAAACTTACATCACTTACTCCCTGCCCCAAGATCAATCTGCCACTCAAAAACCATAACCATAGCACCTGCAAATTGTTGAATATAGAGAAGATTTTCATCACAATAATTGAATAAGTGAAGAAGTGTAAAATACACTGAAACACAAATGCTTGTTATGAGGGCCACCAGTGACATACAACAGTACACAGATCCTTGCTGAAGACAGTTTGATTTTGAACTTATGAGGAATAAAAAGTCTTTGTCTCTCACTTTTCCAGGCCTGAAGTTTTACGGCATCTTTCAATGGATAAAATGCACTTCAATGCCACTACTTACAGGTAATTAGTAGAAAGAAATTTGTACTATTTCAATGTTATCTTAACGTAAAGCAAACAAGCATTCAGAGTGTTAAAGCAGTGGAAAACTGGAGGCAGTACGACCAGATTCTTTGTTCCACAACAGAACCCCAGATATGCTCTTTAGGCCCCATTCCAATTGGGCGGCGACTGCGCTGCGACCTAACATTTGACAGAGCTCACAACACATAAAAGACAAGTACCTCTTAACACTCTGTGTGTTTTGTTGTCGTTTCGGTCATATCTTTACATTTGCATGATATTCCAATTATGAAGTCAAGTATTACACAAATACAATCAATGTCACAGCAAGATCACAGTCTAGTGGGATGGGGGCCTTAGCATTCTATGGGTGTCGTACAGTACCAAATTGATTTTCATTAATTGAAATGCTACAGTGCTGGAGGTTAACTATGCTGAACTAGGCTGCCAAAAATTTCAAAAGAATACCTAGGGGGAAGGCAAGCTGCATTGAGACCCAACAAAGGACTTTGCATATATTTTTATAGAGATAAAGTACATTGCTAGATGCCTTCTATCATAAAAATGAAACTTGTAGTTGTACCAATAAGCTGTGATAAATCAAACTTCTTCAGAAGAAATCTTTTGGATCAACCATTCTATACTTTGTTACAATTTCTACATCAATGGTGGATCAAGAATAATTGGCCTCAAAACATAGTTGGAAATGGTGGAAACATTTACCCAGGTAGACAAATTGTGTATGTGGAATATACTCATGGTTACGCAAATGAAATCAAATTCCTAGATGAAACACCAAATCATAACTACACATGAGTATCCAGGTGGTCCTGACCTAAGTATATAGATTCAACAGTTGGTTTAAAAAATCATCTAATATATTCATAAATGCTTTTGAGTTATCACATGGCAACAACATCATGCAACAGACAGTTCTTTATGGAAGAAAAACAGTTGGTAACTGTTTGATAATTTCCTTGTGGTGACCTAGTTGGCCCCTGGTCCATAATGTAATCATTTCTTTCCCACCACAGGATCACAGTTTGACAATTGAGTGTAGAGAACCGCTACTTTGTGAACAGGTGTAGAGGATTAGCCCTGATCTGGCAAACAATGCCCGCTAATCCAAGGAGGAGGATTATCTCCTCTCATCCTCTGATGTTCTAGCTGGAAAAATAAACCTCCTGAAGACTTGATGGGCACTTGTCACTGTGGAGAGCAGGATATTGGCAATCATACAAAGCCTGCCCCACTTGCAATCTTGTGTTTTCTTTTCGTGTCAGAGCCTTTTCATTCTTTGTTCTTTCTTCAAACATGTTTCTCTATCTTTCTTGATTTCTATCTTTTCCTCTTTCTTGCATTCCTTCATCTTTGTCTCAGCCTTTCTGTCTTTATAACAAATCCAAAGCAGACTACTTTACCACTTCTTGAGACACACATTTATCATCAAATCCCTAATTTCTTCATCTTATCTATTCATGTTCTAGCAAGAAGAAATGCAGATACCCTAAGGCCAAAACAGAAGGACAAATCAGCAGCTGTAAGCACTTGTAGTAATCAAACCATCATCACTCTGGACCTACCGCATGACGTCTTATCATCAAAGGCTGGAATGCATGTTTCAATTTGTCCGACAAAACCTGACTGTTTAGGCAGTTGTGGTTATAAGGACTATAGTGCAAGCCACAGTCGATAACATGTGTTGGGTTGGGCATCATCTCCAGCCCTGCTTCACAGCTTGTACTTTCTAACTCTTTACTTCGGTGCTGGTGTGTTGCACCACATGGCAGTTCCTTGACTATCAAATGATTCACATTCAAACACATCAGAAACATACATGCGAAACCAAAAGAGCATTTCAATTCATTTTCCACATTTCGAAATAATTCTCATACCTTAATTAAGAAAGTGTAACATAACAGTAAGAAACTTCTAGGTAAACTATTCCAGGCCCGACATAGTAGATCTAGGCAGTCTTGAGTGAATGTAAAACAGTTGCTTACATTGTTACGTTCACAGAGTGGATTTTCAAAGTCTGACTCTGAAACGCTCCGTAATCATATCACTGAATACAGAACAATGTCCCCTTCAGTTCCACTGGCACCTGTGAGATTCAGCTCCGGCCTTCAGAAGTCACCTCATCAACCTCTGTTGATTCCGTACAATTACAGTAATTAGGAACAACGTCGCAATCTACACATAATTAGAGGGCCCTGAATAGCGATTATAGTAGGCTGTTTATTCTCCACACAGGTGCCTTCAAAGGCATTCACACTACTGGGTGTCTGTGCCACTTGCTTTCATTATTGGGTCTTTGGTTCACTTCTCAATTGTGGTATATTTACGAGTTGGCCTTGCAGTTGCCTACCTGGATTCATTCAGGTTCTCAATGCAAGACTAGGAGAGTAGATTGCAAGTCAGTTCATGCAAACTTGGTATGCGTGTGGACAGAAAGGTGGGGCTAGTAATATGCCATCATTTTAAGCAAATCACACATTTGTAATTATATCATATATGCTAGTCATCGAAAGTCATGCATATTCAACAATATTGTACGATCAATAAACCACTAGAACAAATATTCTATTCAAACCGTTTGGGAAGATGCTAAGTATTTTTCATATGGAACTCAAAAAACAAACTGAGAAGGGGCAGGAAGGAGTAAAACTTTTCTTTAAACTGTCCCCTGCTAAGATTTTCAAATGGAATAGCCCTTATTCAGGAGCCAGTAAGGCCTGAAGCCAGATGTGCATTCAGATTCAGGACCTTTTATGTTGGGACCATCCAGAACAATGATCTGCAAAATGGATAAAAAAGGATGCTATAATACCTAGTCAACAGTTATCTTCATCATTGACAGGTCTCCAAAATACTCAACAACAAAAATTTACACCATAATGACCGGTACCATACTTGTTTTGTTTGTCACATCTACAGCGATCATATCAGCTCCTATATAACTAATGTTTTCAGGCCTTAGATGGCCACAAACAAAGGGTGCATACCTGACCTAAATATGGACCACCCAAACAATATGCAGAACAAACTAAACACCTGTACAATCAGACACCTGTTGTGCCCACAAGAAGGGGCAGGGTCATCTCATAAGACTGCATGTCATCTCAAAGCAAAACTTTATCAAGCTACCAAGCTCTCTCACATAAACAATTCTTACACCTGCTAATACATTTTCCGTACTGAGCGCTGATAATGGGAACAATCATTTTCCTTCATCTACTGTTACCAAACCATTGAAAACAATATAATTTTGTGTTAAAGGAACAGCCAAACTTTAGAGACTGTCCCTTTGGGTTTATAATGAACATTTCTCATGTCATGAGCTCTGGGCAAATACTGGTATCTGGACATGTGTAGCATGTCAACAAGAATAGATAAGTATGTTTGGGGGACAGGTGACAAGGCGCCACCACCGCCACTCGAAATTTTGTGGACTTTGAAATACCTCAAGAAAATGTTTGCAGCACACTTAAGTTATATCTTATCTGTCTATATCTTGTCTGCCAGCCATCTCTTTTTAGGACTGTAGCTTTTATTTCACCTGTTTGCAAATGATACACTTCTCTACACCTGATTTATTAAAAGTTTCAGGGGGGGATTTGATTTAATCGAAATCG
Source organism: Branchiostoma lanceolatum (assembly GCA_035149815.1). Taxonomy (NCBI): domain Eukaryota; kingdom Metazoa; phylum Chordata; class Leptocardii; order Amphioxiformes; family Branchiostomatidae; genus Branchiostoma; species Branchiostoma lanceolatum. The sequence continues at coordinate 10,014,416 of CM068868.1, read as the reverse complement.
CAACAACACGGAAGGACCTAGGAACTTAAGCTAAGGTAAGTAAACTCGGGTAAAGAAAGCCAACAACTAAGAAGCAAAGGTCACTGTGACATGGCATATGCCTTTTTTTCTCACCAAAGTCATATTTGATTTCCCAATAACCACCTCCTTTTTCTGAAACTTTTTCGTAAGACCCAACAAGTAGTGGCACAAATTATATGATATATACTTTTCTATTGGTCTTGAATTTGTACAATATGCCAAAATCCTACTCGTAGGAGTGGCCATCCACCATCTGACAGTATATTCTGTTGGTGAGTCACCAAAGATACCCACTGTTCTCTGGAACCTGTTTGTGGAGTCATAGGCATTCATCAATGCCCCTGAGAAGAACAAGGGAGTTATCAGAGAAGAGCTTCTAACCCTAGATAAGGAGGGTGCCTTCATTAAGATATCATCACTTTGAGTAAACACACCTGACAGGACATGTCTGCTGAAGAAATGGTGCTCAACATTACAAACAGTTGTGTAGGAGACAGACTTGTCATAGGAGAAACCCTGGGCTTGCTGACTTTCAGGGAGAGCTACAGAATATACGGTACAGGGCAAAGAGGCTTATTACCTAGTTACCATTACGCTAATAGGATATATATAACCTTGTGACAGACACATATACTATAGATAGCAGAGGCCAGTTTTGCTAAACTGTCATAGCATGACAAGGTATACTTTAGAAGTACAGATATGAAGTGTGCAGCACAAATAAAGGCTACTGCATCAGGTTGAATGAACCTGGCTACTCATGCCTATGTGATACAAGTAAGTACCGTAGTGTTCTTGTCATGATACACAGGAACTGAAAACATTGCAAGATACATGTACAGTACATCAAGATGTAGTCTGATGTCCGTGGATACATAACTGAACGTGACATTTTCTTAGCCGCAGTCTTTCCCTACCCCTACCTACCCCTACCTGTGATAGCAGGACAAGGTCAGTTCCCGCACCGATGGTGCATAGGGCGGCGCCCAGCTCCGTTTCAGTAGCCCTTGGGCCACACACCTTTCCCAAATGCTGAGTGCTAAGCAGAGAAAGCAGTATCTACCATTTTCAAAGTCTTTGGTATGACCCGGCCGGGGATTGAATTCACAACCTACCTTATGCAAGGCGAACACTCTACCCACTAGGCCATTGCACTAGCTAGGTATAGCATTACAAAGTATACATTACATTATACTGCAAAATTTGAAGAAAGGACATTAATGATATGTCATTTCTGATTTACAATTGTATGGCGAGGAAAAGTCTGGTATGACATCAGTCCTCCTGGCATGCCTGTACAGGTAGCCTGGGTCTCAGGGAGCCATCCACCTTGAGCATGAGCTGTGTTTACATTCCTGTTCTAACATGGTATCACTAATGTCTTGTTTCCCACCCTATGTACAAATAGGCCCCGGGGGGATTAGAAAATCAAGGGCAACCATGGATCAAGTTGTGTTTGTCTAAGCAAACTACAACCTGAGGCATGCAGAATGTTATCACTGTTTAAGCACCTTACAAGGACAAAACTGCAGAATGGAGGGATGAAGGGTTAGAACCAAGAATAGCCATCAAGAGAAAGTACCCAAAATACTGTAAATGCAGAAATGCGCTGTGGTTTCCGCCGCAAATTCTTCAGTGCGAACACCCACCTATTACTGTACTACTACTATTGTTTCAAATGCAAACTTAAAACCACCTCGAACACTCCATTTTCTCCCTACCGCGAAATAATAACCACGCGAACTTAAATGCATTTTTTACAGTTAACTGTTGGGAGGATTTGATTTTGCAGTAGAGAGAAAATGAAGTGTTTGCGATGGTTTTTAGCTCATGGTTGAAACAAGGGGGTAGGCAGGCAGAAGACAGATCAAGCATTACTGTAAAAACCACAAACATTTAATTAACCATCGCAAACATTTCAACATTTACAGTACTGTAGCTAAATGATCCACTGCCTGCATCAAAATCAATTTGACAAAGTTTAGATTATGGAACATGTCACCAAACAAAATAGATAATTTTATCGTACATCAAATATTCCATCAATGCTCTTGTACTATTTTGAGTATGTACAATTCATACGTAAGTCACAACATAATACAATATAGATCCAGAAAACAGGTATGGATACACCGTTACTAATAAACATGTTTTCTTTCCTCACATAAATATGTAAGGGACTTTTTGTTTACCAGTCTACTACATTTTGCAACTACTGTAGTTGTTCTAATGCAAAACTATACAATTCTATTACGATTTTCTAACGCCAACAGCGATTCTGTACAAAGCATGCTTTCATGTTTACCAAAATCCTCAGCCCAACTGTGTGGAGTTCAGAAATCCAGCGATCCATGACAGACGGAAGAGGACAGGCACAAAGCACCTACAAATGAGCCCATAAAGAACTCGCACATTCTTCCCAGCTGTCGGCCAATAATGTGATTGGGAAACAATGAACACCTTACCTAAGTACTTTGGCACATTATGCTAAAATGGCACTTCCTCTAGAGATATTTATTTTATGTGTATATCTCCGTAGTTGAAAAGTTTACAGTAATCCTTTTTTGCAGCTAGAAAAAATGAAAAGTAACATCACATGAAGAATGCATCCACTCCATCTTTTCATGATAACATCATAGAAAATGCCTGATTTGATTCATTTCCTCCATGAATATCACAGTTAAATGTTATTTATAATAGAAGCATGTACATGTGTTTGTATGTTACTGGCCGGGGGAGTGTAGATAGGGGGAAATTTGTGTTTTGGCTGCAGTTTTCAGTTTGCACCAACTGGAGGAGCTGTGTACAGCACACAATGGAGCCGACCAAGAATCTGGGACAAACCAGCTCCCTAGTGGGACAAACTATTTTCCTAGAACAGTAGGGGGGAGAATGGCCACTTACCTACAAAAGAGCGCCCTGTGCACCACACTAGCCAAGTCTTACACAAAGTTCCAGTGAAAACCCTGGGAGATTCCGGTATGTCCCTGTTGAACACGGAGCCTTTATATAAATTATAAGCCAGTTTATCAGCATGCATGCATGTTTTTAACATTCCTGTCTGTCCCAGCTTTTTCAATTTCAGCTGCTTGTTGACGCATCCATATTCCAAGAATGCTATACAGTACCTCACTTAGTCACTAGTACTAGCAGATGACTACAAATACATCGGAAATTGATACTAGAGAATAGTCAGGGCTCGAAATAGTGGGTGCATGTGCACCCAGTGCACCCAAAATTGGAGCTGTGCACCTAATTTTTGACTCTGGGTGCACTGGTGCACCTATATATTTTTGTAGCCTATAGGGTTAAGGTATTATTGTACACTAGTATACAGAATATTCTTGAAATGTAAGTATTAAAACAGCATGATAACTTTTTGCTGTACTTTATTTAATGTATTATTTGTTTGAAATTTTAAAGTTAGCTATAGATCTAGAATTACAGATTGAAGATCTTAAGAAAGGCAGCAAAGGCGTTAAACTTTGTAATTATGTTCTGAAGAACATTCAACTTTATTTTATCTGGTGCACCCAAAATTCTTTCTGTGCACCCAATTTTTTGAGTTGGGTGCACCAGTGCACCTATTTCCAAAGATGAATTTCGAGCCCTGATAGTAGAGCAGGAACAGAGGACTTCAACCCAATGAAATGATATATTGTCTACCAGTTGACCTTGAGAAGTATTTCCGACTATTTTCAACAGGAGGTCCTGTCAAAAGTTAATTTTCAAGTAGACATAAGAGCTGTTTTGTACGTCTTCTGTAGATGAAACTTTAAAATGGTGCCATGTTTTACCATCATACTTCTTCTTTTTTTCCCCTTCCTTCGGCATAGACTCCTTCCCGAGTCCCTCAAAGGGAAGACAGTTTCTAAAGAAGACTATGAAGTTTGAACATAGCCTGGGTGTCATCCTGTTTCAGTTCCAGGCTCTGCCTTCACCGAACAGGCAGTCTACTGAAATCATAATGTCCCCAACAACTTTGCAGAGGTCCTGTCCCCCTGCTGTGTTGAAGCTCCCAGGACATCAGGGTATCCCAGAGACATGTCAGCTCCCTGGAAAGTACTCTTCCCTCTCTACCAGCTTTGACAACAACATGTAATTAAAATCTCCACCTATACAACTCAAGCAAGCTGTTATGTCCAAAACAACAGCTCATAAGAGCCTGTTTCCTGTTAAAAACCTTTGTAATATTAAAAAGCCTAGCAATTCAAGGATCAGTACCATCTCAGTTACAAAGTTACCTTCCTGGCTTGTAAACATAGGATAGTAACTACAGCCAGATCACTTCTACACATGCAATCTGAACATCTCCAGCCGGATGTGTAAAAAAGTCAGTTTGTATACACCGGCGTGTATGATTTGATAACGATAAGCGTCCGAGTCTTTCAACCTGAAGCCAAGTCGTACTATAAAGTTAACTAGCCTGACAACAATTGTCACGCGAAAAGGCCCTAAACCTTTTTTCCTGCCGCCAGCCCATCAATGCATCCAAATTACAGGAAAGTCCGCAACTGTAAACTTGTCTCGCCCATTTTACCATCTAAGGCCAAGGCCGCCAAGTACATCCACATGAACACTGGTCTTCAAAAATACCGAGCAACGAAAGATAAAAGGCCTTGGGTATAACTGCACAAATGGCCCGAAGAACATGATTTATGTAATATTGGAACCGAACCAAAAAATCAATGTCATAGTTTGTCAGTACTGTATACTGTGTGTTTTGTTACAATTGCACCTTTTACTAAAGGCAACTAAAGCAATATTAGGGCCAAAAAAATTAATTCTTTATGGTAGTGACATTTAGTGATTAACTAACATTTTTTAGCACATTTGCGTAATAACTTTATACTTCAAGGATTATAAAACTGTGCAAATTAGCGTGCCATACGATGATCCCCTTAGTTTCGCAAGCCAACAAAAACTCCGGCCAGTGGGTATTTCTGCATCAAGGACGTTGCTATACATTGTGATTAAGTGTTGTTTGAACTCATCATGTATAGAAATGGCTAAATAAATTGATTGGCTATTGCTTGGGTTTCATTTAAAGTTGCAGAATTTGTTGCTGTATTTTCTTTGCAGGCCGTTGCCAAAAATGGAGGTCAAGAGGATGCCCTGCCCACAACGTCATTACACAGGCCTAATGGCTGTTGCTCCAAAGCGGATAGCTTGTTCCTGGGGTAAGCTTTCCTGAAGGAGACCACAACAAGCAGACCTTGAAGGAGCCACTTGAAGTGTCTGGTGCCCTGGCTACTCCAAACACAATTTAGCAGACTAATCACTCCTGTACAGGACATTCCTTCAAGCTGGATGTCAAGTGACAATGTGACCTTCTCTGTTATATTACAACCATGACTAACTAAGACCCGATACACACTGGCAAAATTTTCTGGACACGTATGTCGCCTTTTTCCCTGGCTGTGTATCGGCCTGCACGTCGTACGTCAAGCATTTCTATGGCCTCGGAGGTAACGTACGACAAAGTCCTACCGTACGCATGTGTCTCATTGTTGGGAGGAGTGGAGTTTATGTGTTCAACTATTGCAGGTCTTGGAAGGCATTGCATATAGTTGGGGCAATATTTGATTCACTAGTCATTCAGAATCCACCATTGTTGAATTCTGTTAAATCTGTCATTCTAAGCTGACGAAAATATACTTTGATCTCATATAGTTATAAGTAGTGATTTTTTTTCCGTCGTAAGAGGCATCTTTCCATCCTGTGACAGAGGGACTGGTCCTGGAGACAGCCCCGAGTAGAGGAAACCTTGCCATTGGCTCTCTGATGCTTTATGCCACCAGAGGTCTAGTCTGGAATCGGATAGGAATCTTGAAATTGACTGAACATAAATCAAGTGACTAAACTATGAAAGCTAAATGGTAAAATTAGCTGTCTTTTCCCCATAAAACTCTAGTAAACGTCCATTTCCTGAAGGACTGAGTGGGCGAGAGGCAAACTTGGACACGTCCCAAGTCAAGGGAGGAGGGAGAGCAGTCCAGCCTTCAGGTTAAAGACCCCTGGTGGTGACAAAAGAACAACTGGGACAAATATGACTGATTAAAGACTGTAACCTGTTGGTCAGACTCCCCACCGTGCTCAAAGATACATCACAATGGCCAGGTACCAAGTTACCTGGGCCATAGAGGGTAAATAAACCTGTCCATTGTGTCCACTTGGGAATACTGCACTGGTATGTCAGCTATGTATTCAAGATAGTATACGGCACAGCCAGTTATTCAAAGCCTCCGCGCAACAAACTTTGACAAGGCATTCTTGGGGGGTGAGGTAGAAATGACCACCACAACAGGACGATAAAAGTATCCGCGTTGTTTCCTCCAACTCCAATGGAAGAGGGGGAAAGGAGAAGAATTTACACGCCAAGTCAACACGTGCGAAACTGGCGGGAAATGGGTGTACAAGGGAGAGACAGCGTGTCAACGCCATGCACCACCTCCTGGTGACAATAGACCAAGACTTGAGACATGAAACTGAGCAGGGAGAGCTCACGCCACTTTGCCCCTTGTCAAGTTGATTGACAGGCAGTGTGACAAGTGTAAATATTATGAGAGGGTGGCTGGGTCCAGGCACTGCCAGTCCCCCTGCATAAATAACGGTAAAGAATCCAACACACTTATTGAAAAGAGTAGAGATGTCCAAATTCTTGGGGACACTACAGGCTTACCCCTCTCTCCTTTTACTAGGTGACCAATGACTAACTAATGTTGGGGGATTGGGGCTTGCTGCAACCTAGAGTTAACTGGAAGAAACCTCACGTAAAACTGGGGATATTTATTGGGCTGGCAAGGAGTCAACCATGCCAAATATTCAAGCCAATCCTAATGTCGATAGCTCTTGTCACTAAACGGAAACATTAGAAACCATATGGCCTGGTAGGGCCCTTGACTTGCTGGCGTGGGGAAGACTCTTTTCTACTCAGTAAGCAAAGCTGAGACTCACGAGGGGTTGCTGGGATGTGCACGTTAAGTTTATCGGGAAGTTACGGCATAGGACTTCAGATGAGGAACATTGGCCCTCCTGTTATGCATCCACTCTCAATACAGTGTGTAGAAACCATGAGAAAATGCACTCTCCAAGCAGAGGTTGGGAGAGAGAGCCGACAGAAAAAAACGGGCATATGATAAGGTCACGATCTTCTCTCCCAACCTCTATTTGGAGAGTAGGCAAAATGCATACCACTGTCTTTTTATGGGGGGGGGGGGGTATCAGAAAGCATCTACAATACTACTCCAAGAAACCCTTACATTACAATGGTACAATGGTAACATGAAATCCTTGATAACTTGGTACAACTGCTGACGGAAAAGTGGAAGGACACACGAAAAACATATTTCAGCACAAACATAACAAGAGTTCCGCGACCTCATATCTCCATGAACTATTCTGTTTATGCAAATGGCTTACACATTTACATAATATACCGTATTTCTTCTAATAAAGGACGCACTTTTTTAACTTTTCAACTTCCAATATGGCGCTTCAGGTCAAGGCCAAAGTCGGGGTGCGCACTTTATTGAGGTTTTCTCTCGAGAAAAGTCGCGACATCAGCCAGGAAGTCAGCGATTATTGCCCTCAGCAGGCTGGCCCCGGCGCCCGCCGATGAGCAACGATAATTTATGCATGTTCTATGTTTACAAGATAACGATGCTACATCTTACGTATATTTTTGAGTTTGAAAAAGTATCATAGTTACTAGTATACTGTTATCAAAATAGCATTAGCTTAATGATATTAAATATGAAATTATTAGACATCGATTAAGGCTGTGTGTGATTCAACCTAGCGACGGCATATTCAGCGTGTTGGGGCCAGGCGTGCGTACCCCACGCCGCTCGCGGCGTCAATTCCTAACCACCACATGGCTGCAAATACGTGCAAATCGTACCACAAATATATCTATCGAAAACATAGTCCCTAGGATCTGAAATGTTCCACCGTTCTCTTTAGCGGAATTTGTTTTCGACGGGGAAAATGCTACCGGTAATTGGCTAGCGTTATAATGAAACCCACGCCGCTTTCGTAACACTTCCGGGTTCATTGAACGCCAAAATTACGCAAAAGCCACCATAAATCCGCATATGAATGTATGTTTTCCGCAAAGATTCGTTGAATGATTTATTTTCTTCACTAAAATGTTGCTATGTAGTCGTTAAAAACATCGTATTTTGGCGCTTAGAAGTGTAAGAATTTCTAACAAAGAAAAAAATAGGGACGCGGATCTGCTGCCCCAAAATGCAATGTTTCTGAAGCTCCACCAATCAGAGTGCGGGTCATCCGAGGTGAACAGATCAAATTACGTTGGGTTTTAACCTCTTGAAAATAAATTTGAAAGAGTTATCTCCGAAATTCATTCAGTAGTAGAGTTTGAAATGTATATGAATAAAGTGAAATGAGATGTGTGCAAGGAGGTTTTATAAAGGAACCTCCTTGGTGTGTGCGCGCCTGCGGGGCGTGTATTGATAACTGCTTTTGGAATTAAATGTTGGGGCCTCGTGAGGCCCCGTAGTCCTGAAAAGGACTGGGTTTCTTGGTGTTTTTTGGGCCAAGGTATCCTTGGCCCACTTGATAGTGCCGGGCTCGTCGTTCCAGGCGCTTGGTTGGACCCAGACCGGGAACTTACAGCCAGGCGGCATGACACTGGGCCCCAGTTTCCTCTTGCCGCGGAAGATCACGTTTAGAGGAAGCTTTCCTCCATCGGCGGTGACGGCGGCGATCACAGTGCACCTTTTCTTCTCTGCCCCGTTTGTTTTGATTTTGCAGTCCTTCTTCCCTGTGTAGTTGATTGTCCAGTCAGAAGGAAGGTCGAACGTGAGCGGCGTTTCGTCCATGTTGTATATGTCCGACAGGGGGTAGTTGTACCGCTCCCTCAGTTGTATCAGTCGTCTCTGAAACGACAGCACCTTGTCCTCCATGTCTTGTGGCAGCTTCTGGGCGACGGAAGTCTTCCTCCTCGTACTGAGACCGTAGCGCTTCTTCAAGCAGGACAGCCACCCGTACGACGCCTTGAAGGAGTCCCCGCCACCCGAAAGCTTCCTGGCCTGAAGTTTCATCATGGTGCCGTTGACGGCGATGCCCTCTTTGCGCTGAGTGTCCAACCACTCCATAAGACTGCGGTCCATCTCGGGGTTGTTGACCTTACGACCACCCCCAGGCAGCCGCTTGGCCGATCTTGGGGCAGCCGAAATTTTCAACTCCACCTTCTTCCACTTGCGGATGGAGCTCTCGGTCACCCCAAAGTGGTCCGCCGTCTTCCTGTTGCTCCAACTCCTGTCCCTCTGCGTAGCAAGGATCATCAGCTTCGTGGAGTGGTCGGTGGAGACGTAGCGTTTAGCTGACTTCACTTTCGGCATGGTGGAGAAAATAGCAAAGCGATCGCAAGAAATGGACTGTCCGCACAACACTAAAGTCAATACGAATATGAAGGAAATATCACTGTGTCAGGGAATTTAATAAGAGGAAAATGATGTGATTGGCTATCGGGTATCTTTTATTGTATTGTCTGAAGTGTTAATACGTACGCTTGTCCGTTGGCAAGATATCAAAGTGTTGTTGCAAGCCTCTGATTAAAGTGTGAATTTTTGGCTATAATGACGCCAGGTGTGGTGTCAACCCTTCAAAAGTTGTATTCAACACTGATTAAAGTGTGAATTTTTGGCCTAAATGTGACGCCAAGTGTGATTCCCAACCTTCCAAAGGATGAATTGTTTGAAGCCAGCTACCGATTAAGTGTGAATTTATTGACTGATAATTAGCGGGAAGTGACGCCGCGTGCGAGCACCCTCCGCTTTCGAACGACAAAATTACGCCAAGCGGCACTAAAAGATTGATGAATATGATGTAATCATCGTACCAAACGTTAACTTGGCAGTAAATCGCATAAATATTCGTTTTTGTGAGTAGAGAAACGTGTATAACTCTCCTCTAGTAATTACTACTTGTTGAGGCCTGTCTCCCGGCGTCGTCTGCAAATTCCCGCCACCAGCAGTAGCAACAGCCAATCGGAGATGCGAAATACGAACACGTGATGAGGATTACGTAACACGCGAAATGCATCTTGGGGCAGCAAGATATTCAGACAATGGCGGCGGGCGAAGGCGCTTGAAATGATTTGTCAATGCAACGCTGTATTTCGCGGAATAAATGCAGTGAGACGAACTTTTATTTTATTAAAAAATACATTTTACAAGTATGTCTTCGACTAGCCCGGTAGAAATCAAGCGGTTCGATGTTTGGTCCTTCAATACCAAGGAAGTTTGTCAGATACTAATCCTCGCACGAGGTTCTCAGCGTGAAGTTTAAACTTCAAAGTTTACGCATCTGTAGAGGGAGAGAGAGAGTGAAAGTCAATGAATGAATGAATAATAATTATAGAAAATTAAACTACACAAAGGCTGAAATAGTGTAAATTGTTAATGGCAAGGGAATAAAAGTGTGTGACTGCAAGAGAACAAGAAAGTGTTGACCCAAAATTATGGTCATGTTTTCCCGAAAATTCGGTGGAAAATTACCGGTAGGCGTGACAAAAGGAAACATCAGGACTTCATAGCATGCCGCCGGCCCGATACCTGGGCGTGGCCAGGCCTCGGTACACGCGCCGAGCGGCCGCCGGCAGATCGGGGGTGCGCACTTTATTAAGGTTTTTCTGTCAACAATGTCAACTGGCGTGATAGGGGTCCCCAGGGTGTCTCATGAAGCCCAAATCGGGGGTGCGCACTTTATTTAGGGTGCGTCCTTTATTAGAAGAAATATGGTATACTTGGTCATAAACACCTTTATCCAACTTAGGCATGATGCAATATTGTCAGTCCTATCATTTTCCACTTGGATGAATTATGGCACTTTTGCATTAATTATGCAAATTATGAATTTATTTGCATAATTGGTATCTGCTGATGCTCCACTTGCCATGAACTACATATGTTACATGTATTTGAGTCTTATAATGGAAAACACTGCAAATATAGATTTTCCTCATTAGTTATGCAAATTAAGTGTCAATTAGCATAATTTGCACATCACTGTGTACATCTCGGTCTAAGCTACCTGCATACTAAATATCATGGAAACCCGTCGTCCCTTTGTTCAGTTATTCTCCCTAGAAGATTTTCACAATAACGCCACTGCAGTTCCAGAGCAAGCTGCTAGGGGTCCCAAACCTACACCACTTCTTTATTACATCACAAGCTATCTGCCACCCAAAAATCAAGACCACAGCACGTCCAGGTCAAAAGATACAAAAACTGAAGTTCTGCTGCAGTACCAAGGTCACATACCAGGGGGCCCAAAATCTACCTTGAATGCCGGCTTCACAACACCTACCCACATACCAAATATCATTGTAATCCATCCAGAGGTTCTGGAGTTATGCTGTCGATAGTAGTGCGGAAACACAAACACACATACACACAGACACACAGACACACACACACACAGACAGACACACCCAAAACTATATCTCCATTTTTCATGGAGATAATCAGACATGTTAAGGTTACAAGAAGCGTGTCAGCAAGTTCTCCGGAGTCTGGGCACAACATTCCGCCGGTATTTTGACTTCAGGTCTTGCTGAAGGGCAGGGAGGGCTGTTTGCTGACATGTGTACAGGAACTAAAGTGACAAGGAGAAAACTTGAGTCAGACTTTAATGGAAACAGTTGTGTAACCGCTCACCAAGATCGGTTCAATCACTTCCTGGCAGAAAGCTGATCCAGCAACTAGGGACTATTTTGGTCTGACAACGAACAAACCTAGACTTTCGGACTGGCAATGAGGTAGCTTAGTAGTCATCTAGACTGGCAATGAGGTAGCTTAGTAGTCATCTAGACATGTCATTGACTTCAAGAAGTGCAACAGATACCATTTGTTCAATGGCCCAGGGTAACAATATTTGTTCAACATTGTGAATACAGAAAACAAAGAATGCAGAAAAATTCAAATACATGTAGCGAATAGCGTCCCCATCCAACCTTAATTAAAAAAGTTGATTTTTTTTACTTGCCAAATGCCACATCTAGAAAACAAACTAAAGATTTAAATAAGACCGACAATAAATATTTTTGATAAGTAGGATTACGTCTACTTGGTTATGTTATAATGGGTTTCTTATTGTTCATCATTACTGCTTGAATAAGCAAACATTCCAAACTTGATCTGGCCAGCTACAAAGAGCCAAGGCCGAAAAGTTGTCAAAACTTCCAACAATGGCTAAAGTAAACAAACTGAAGGGAGCATTGTTTTTATAACAAAGACCAGCATTTTCAAGGTAACACCAATGGTGTTGAAACTAGACCCATTATCAGACTGAATTTGAATTTGATTAATGGTTTCATAACATGGGTAGAACAAAAGAAAGGAATTATTTGAAATAAATAGTCATGTCCATTACTAAAAGCTGTCAAGTTTTTATCTCCATGAAAAATGGAGATATAGTTTTGGGTGTGTCTGTGTGTTTGCTTGTCTGTTTGTTTGTGTTTCCGGACTACTGTAGTCAGCATAACTCAAGAACCGCTTGATGGATTACGATGATATTTGGTAAGTGGGCAGGTGTTGTGAAGCCGAAATTCAAGGTCGATTTTGGGCCCCCTGGTATCTGACCTTGGTACTGCAGCAGAAATTCAATTTTTGTATCTCTTGACCTGGATGTGATATGGTCTTGATTTTTTGGTGGCAGCAGGGCTCCTACACTGGCTTCCCTGAGTGTTAAAGTGTAGGAACAGGCTAGCTTATTCCTACTGATGATAGCAAATACCAGTACTGTTCACCTTGGCTCTACACAACAAGTGGCCGGATGGCAGCTGACATAAAGCTAAGTGCAGGATGCCTGTCCTTCCTTTCAACTCTTTCACCGAGCTATCTTCTGCCATAAGCTGGACCACATTATTGTTTTTATTGAAACCGGTTATTGCAAAGGCATTGATATGTAAAGATGAAACCTGTTTTAATGAAGTTGCCAAAAATAACTGAAACAGGTCCAACTACAGACCCATTGTGGTGATTTTATAATCATAGTTATATAGACTTCCACTAAGATCCTGTTCATACCAGGCTTTGCGAATCTGGATTAATCCAGGCACAGGATTGATCCAGATTTGCAAATCCTGGATTCGGATTGTGCATGTCAGGATTCATGAATCTGGATCAACTGAGTCTACAACGAAGCTTGAGGTTCTACATCCTGAACAATGTTGTGAGACCCTTGGAAATGAAACTGGATTAGAACTTAAATGGTGTTGATTTTAGAGCAAAACAACTTCCTTCAGAAACGGTTTGTTGGTACGGTCCAACAGTGCTACAACAGTGAAAGAAGCCATGAGAAAGGAAGTCAGTACATGACATCCACTTCCATACCACAGACTCTAGTCAAAGTAAAAAAAAAGTTTGACAACAAACTGGCATAGTGATTTTCCAAGTGGTTTTCAGCTACAAATGGTATACAGCATTGTCTACCAGTGTCTGGACTTCTAGTACAGCTGGCACATCCTACATAGAGGTGTCAGTGGCACCAGGTCATGACATGGAGGTTACAGACTGCCAAGACATGACTCCCAGGAATGGATTTCTCATGAAACCACCAGATTCTTTACCTTGATCCAAGGCCACTGCCACTTTCAAACTCACATAAAACAGACAGGAAGGCTGTAAAATCGGGGACAGTGCAATAAAAGTTTGCGACTTTAATTGTGTTTGACTAGTATAGCCAAGGAGGTTAAAATAAGATTTTAACCTCCTTGGTATAGCAGCGAAGGTTGAAAAGTGGTCAACGCCATTGGCGTAACTTTATATGAACTGCAGCAAATAGATTAGACACTTTGAGGGATTTGCTACTTATAGCTTGCCATCTTAGGTGTTTTCTGTAATCCTTTATAAGGAGGCAAGACACTTTTCCAAGTAGCCCCCTGCTGCTGACCTCTAACCCCAGCCTCAGTAGTTCATTGATAAGGCCATTCGCCATGCCTCACACCACAAAATTCACTCCAGATTCCTCCCAAACCACACACATGTCAACGGCTCTCCGGCCAACTGGAAAACACATCTGGGTGGACGTGTCGTCCTGTACCAGATAAATAACTCAAGGAACCACAGGAAAAAAATTATATATATTGAGGATAGCGCAAGTTCCCGTAAGGTCACATTTTGACTGAGTTTCTACACCACCGTGCACAGTGCATTTTTTTGGCATTTGCAGACAACGTTCAGGGCGTTCACAAATAAAACACGTACCTTGTAGGATGAGTAGACAATGCTCTGATATATTTCGTGCAAAAAATGACTGTCAAAGCGGGAAAGACGACGAGGAACAGTTGGGACAAAATTCTGCGACCCCCCTTCACAGCTGGACGCTGTGCTGTTTATAGAAAGGCGCCCGTAATATCTGTCCTCGCCACCATTAAAAATTGCTTGTTTACAGCGAGGTTTCTAGATCACAGGGAAGCTGTCAATGTATGACAACACTGTGTCTCAAGGGACAGAATTATTCTACAAAACAGGATAGAATTCTCTCTCAAGATGTAGAAACTCTCGCTGCATTTCAAAGAAGGCATGGTTAGTGTTAATGCAACAAGTTGTACACAGGGCATATATACCAGAGAGTGGCAAAAATATCGTCTGGAAAGCTCACAAATACCAATTCGGCCAAATATCTGGTAATTTTCTGACAGGTTCGTAAGATACTGTGGTAGTGTTGGGATAATCTGGAAGCATTGCCTTGGTGTTTTGTGCCACGAGGGAGAATTTGACGGGGTCCACAGCAGGCATGCTGCCCGCCCATGAGTTCGTCAACAAGTTTTCCTCCACAGAAGCACAGGCCCAAGCAGAGCTGCAAAAACTCAACCAAATTTAACCAAGTTTCAATCAAAAATTTATAATTTCTCACCTGCCCAAGTCACAGCTAGCGAGATGAACAGCACTGCTACTGCACGCATGCTTCCCCGGCCGCGACACGGTCACGGAAAATCCCGGGAAATCCGGCAAGTTTGGCCGCAGAAAATCCGCACAAGTCCGGCACGAAAACTGGGAACCGCGTTTAGAACACACGGCGCCACCAGGCAGGTCCACTCACGGGCGGGGGTGGGCAGGACACATGGACAGGTCCACTTTAGGAGGGGTTTCCCGGATAGTCACTATAGCATGCATGCAGCGTCATCTAACGACAAAGACGTATACTACATCTTGGCCAATAGGAGGCCTAGGGGTTTCCTGGATAGCGATTATAGCATGCATGCAGGGCTACCTAACGACAAGGACGCATACTACAGCTTGGTCTCTAGTCGACTAGTCAAAGGCCGTTCGCCGTTTGCTGGTGCGAGCCAAGAAGCGATATGTAGTTTTGGACAACACACAGAAATCAGAAAGTGACTGCAAGGAACGAGCTTTTTTTTTTCAGGCTAAATATACATGTAGTCTCTGTGCTAATTACTTTACAATGAAGCCCCATTCAATAGAAACTATTGTCTTAACCATGCACCCGCATCAGTAATCTCACAGTAAAAGCACTAAACACATGCTGAGTAACTTGTAACGTTACTAGCATCAACGACCAACAAACTCAGCCATCGTCTGCAGTTCAAATATATGTCACAAGGTGTATTACTGTATGAATTTCACAGTCTTATGGAGATGCATACCACCGTAATTAAGTTCTAATAGTGTATCGCCAAAAATGATGAAATGAAATAAGAAAATATGTTACTGTTTTACGTGTATACTTCATAATCTTGTCCGAATGTTTTCTTTAATACGCCCAGCCGGTTGTTTTAGAAAGGGTCTTCGAAAAGTCCAAATACTTATTTTAATTGGTCCTAAAGTATGACCAGAACCCTAATATTTCATATATTCTGGAAAATGCCAATATACATGTAGAACAAAAATTTCCCATTTTTTTGCCTTCGCCGTAGGCAGAAGGATATATTTTTGGTCGGGATTTGTGGGGCGCACCCGGGGGAGTCACCATCTCAAATTCAAACACTTAATGCTAGATGTTGAACATAGTGAAATCCATTTAATGCAAATGAGGGCCTTGTTTACACAATTATGAGGTAAAGTTAAAATTCCCTTTCAATGAGCTATTTATGGGATCACGATCTATATACGAGGACACCTACATACGAGGACACCATATGGACAGTGTGACTGGCTGGGATTTGGGGGTCAACATGTGGGCAGTGGTTTTCACCATGGCGCTTCAAGACATATGAACTGAGAACTGTGACATAGAGAGGAAACCCGATTGATATATCGATTATGTAAATAAGGACATAATTGGTGAGACAATTCTATGATTCCAAAGTTGTAAATGACGGTAATTTCATTGATACCTGCATTCGGAAGTTAGTTGAAGGTGAACATCATCATACATTAAGTATGCAAGCCATGACACACCTTTCAAACACATCTTTCATATTAAGTTAACACCATTCGGCGAAGGTATGGGATCGCCGAACTCTAGTTGTAGATTATTTCTACGGCTGTATGTTTTTCTTCCTTGATCATTGATGACGCACATGTTTGGTATGACCTACTTTTTATATTGAATTGATACATACATTAGTGCAAATAAGGGAGGATGTTTAATGAGATAGTCTAAATAAGTGAGGATGTTTGATAAGATAGTGTTCTTTAGATTAACTCCTGTGTTCTTCTCTGTGATACGTTGATGGAGGTCAGGTATCCACGGTAATAAGATACGCCAAAATTAGTTCCTCAAGCAACTGGATAAGATTTTGAAACAGACGTCTCAGACAGCATCCGCTGTTATTCGTCAGTGTTCGATCACTGTCTTCACTGTGAGATACATACACCAATTTGTTATAGCCTGGTGCCACCTAGCTCGGTGCCATCTGGTCGGTTTACATCGGACTCTGGTAGTTGCTAGCATCAGTAGTACATCGGTACATTGTCATGTAGTGACTACGACAGGATTTCAATAATTTTTCTTTGCGTAAGCATTGTCCAAAGGAACTGGTGACTGAATATGAGCGAAATTCTTACGAATCCAGATCCGACAAAATTTCAGAATTATGAGAGGCCAGTCCTTTGCAAACTGCAAGTAAGGTTACCGGGGCGGTTATTTTAGTGAATTGGACGTTGCACTACTTTACGGTTAAAGAAGTGAGAGAGAACTGGGTTTGTACTAAATAATGGTCGCTAAAAACGTAAGGTTTTCAAATACAATATTTGGAACCATATGAATGACGTCATCATGTTGTATTACCCTTTTTATAAATGTTTTCGTAGGAAAACTACAGGATTTCCCAACAACACGAAACTTCATTTTCTTAATGGATAATGATAAATTCCAGGCAAACGATCGTTGGCTCCAACGAAAATATTCTGATAATCTATTGTTATAGCGAAGTAATAAATTTTTGATTTGATTTATTTATTTGGCTGTAGAAAAAGTACAGCCAGGGCTACCCAACTAGCCGAAGGCTATTACAGAGGGTCATCCCTGGTAACTGAAAGTCTCCAGTATGTACATGTTTGTGTGTATAAGAATTTGTTTGGAAACCCCGCATGACCAAAAACGTCTCCGCTAACCCTACGCCAAAAAAAGTCCCTCTAACATCGTTCTCCAGTATTATTGTATTTTTCAAACGGTCTTCATGAAACGCATGTCTTTTCTTGCATATCACCTATGTTAGGTAACATGCAAGAAAGGATATGCTTTTCATCTAGACCGTTTGAAAAATACAATACTTATCTACTCATCGTCCTCATGACATGTACAAAAATGTTCTAAGGCAGAGTTTCATTTGCATGTTTTTATTTATTTCTGAAGCAACGCATCATATGTTGTTTTGAGTAACATTACGACTAACGGGAGTTATGTTTGTGTGCTGCCCAGGTAGAGGTGTTGCAGGACTTCAGATGCCTGCTGTGACTTTTGATGTCGTCTAACAGAAGTTGAAGCTGGGCGAATCATCCATGTAGATATGTATGGTGGTCAGGCCCTTCTGGATGGCCTGGGTAAAACAGGCCGGGGTGTCCTGATCCTGGAAGAACGCCTGCAGCAGGAGAGACAAACAACCCTTTACTAAACAAGGCCATAGCACGTCCAGGTCAAAAGATACAAAAAACGGAGGTTCTGCTGCAGGTTCTGCAGGTACAGGCCCACACCAGTACCATGCAGGGTGAAGTGTGCGTCCGAACACACAGACGCTGCCATAAGGAAAGGCGCATGGATTTATACCAGTGGGCCCAAAATAGACCTTGACCTTCGGCGTCCCAACACCTTACCACATACCAAATATCATTGTATTCCATCAAGAGGTTCTTGAGTTGTGCTGACTACAGTACACCCCCACACACACACGCACACCCCCCCCCCCACACACACACACACACACACACATTAGACAGACACAGACACACCCAAAACTATATCTCCATTTTTCATGGAAATAAAGATAAGGGGCAAAACTAATTGTGCTTGCTATATAACGTTAGGTGGTTGGTGATAAAGGCATTAAGGACTCGCGTGACAGGCACGTGTTGAAGGATATCGCTGGTAGTACACTTCTATCCTTTTCACTCTCTATGTCGAAGATGTGGCAGTTATGCATGACTACAGACGAGAAGTATGGTATATCATAGACCACTCACACTCAATGACTCTAATGCTGGTTTCTCGTAGCGGTTGCTGTTCAGGTCGGCGTTGATGTCAAAGCCGAAGCCGTTCAGCCTGCCGGAGTTGTACAGCAGGAACACCGGGAAGAAGTCGTCACAGTCCATGCTGGCGGACGTGTTGTACCAGTAGTGCTGGCCTATTCAAGGGGAAAAGGCAAAACTTAAATTTGTCTGAGACATTTGGGCCTATAGATTTCTCTCACCCTACTGGCTTGTAGTACAAAGGCTTTGTGTGCGTGCATGGGCTAGACCAAGGAAGATCTAGTTTCCTTATTCCCCCCCCCCAAAAAAAAAACTTTGTTACGTTACGTTAGAATCGTCATTAGTAGACTATAGGCAGAAATGACGGCCTTAAACTTGGTTGACCGGCAGGACACAAGTACGTAATGGAACGACCTTTTCATCGCTTTGTTATTGACCTTTACGACTTGACAATTCCCCTCCAATACACTTATAACGTTAAGGATTTGGTGAACTTTCTGTCAGTCTGTTCCTAGATCTCTAATCAACTATCTCAGCGTACCCATGGTGTAGAAGCAGCCGCCCTTGGTCCAGGCGGTCGCGCCGATATCAACCTCGTCCCTGGGGATCAGCTCGTAGTCGGTCTCTGGGGTGGGGCCGTTCTGCAGGTACAGGCCCACGCCGGTACCATGCAGGGTGAAGTGTGCGTCCGAACGGCCGGTACACACAGACGCTGCCATAAAGAAAGACACATGGAATTGTTAATTACAAGATTTAGTTGAAACAGTGCAAATTGCAACAGCGGTGGCGACAAAATGGAAAGCCCGACAAAAACGCCTAAAAACACGTCAAAAGCCAGCCGGATCCACTCCTCTGCTCGGAGAGAACCACAGGGTGCATTCTCTCTGCAAGGCATTTCTAATGCCGACTTTCAGGTTCCAAGCCACTTAAAAGCGACATTAGAACAAGCGTGACCAACCTGGTTCTTGGAAGTAGGCAGTGATGACCACCATGTCACCATCGTAGTTCCACATGTTCATGACTTGAGCAGCGGGAATACCGGCAGGGAGTTCGGCAATGCGGGCCTGGAGGTCGATTAGATGATAATTGAATATTGTCAGGGATTGATGTCTGAAGGAGAGAGGTCTACATAGCCTGAGAAGTTTGGAGAAGTGATTTCAGATGACAAAGCCGCAATGGCTGACTCGGACTAATCTCCAAGCAGATCTATCGGTGGCAATGACAGTATCGAACTGACAAAAAGCAGTCTCCGTTGCCAGTTAAGTTGGACTGCTTTTTGCCAGTTTGAAACTGTCATTGCCACCAATAGATCTGCTTGGAGATTAGACTCGGGCCATGGTACATGTCACAATCTATGAAAGAAGCCCAAGTGCGGTCTAGGCTGACGTGACCTGTTTTGGTGACTTACATTTTTAAGATACACTAAAAAACCTTCCGTAGACTCACCCCCATCTGGATACCAGCGATGAAGCCGTTATCGTCGAACAGCAGCATGACCGCGGGGTCGTTGTCCTTGATGTAGCGGGACCCGCGGTAGTAGTCGCCTAAAAAGTAAATGAGAGAAAATATGAAATGTTAACGTTAGAAAGATATGAAAAACAATTATAGATTTATCCGACCAATGCAAACTTGCTAGTAGTATGTTGTGTAATCAGGTCGTACGTACCATCACAGCTGGCTCCGCGGCTGAAGTCGACCCACCCGTCGGCCAGGGCGTCACTCTCCGTACGGGGGAGGGAGTCGAACACGGTCGAGCTGAACAGCTGGTTCAAGCCCCACGTCACTGACAATGGAAAACGATCGTGTCATTTTTACAACATGAAGAGCTAGGTGCTATTCAAAGAGGCAAGGATATAGTCGAGCAGTTAACAAAATCGTGGCGTGAACTAAAGTGAGAGAACTGATGGTATACCTAAGTATGAGAAAGCAATGGCCAAGCGCGGTCACTGACTACACTGCAATATGGGACTATCTAATCTTATCTAAACCGAATAAAAGCTTAGAAAAACATTCATAATTGTCACCTTTGAGGTCGTTCCACTCAGCGTCTGCAGGGGAAACAGGAGAACGTTAGGTACGCCAGGAGATAGAATATGTGAATACATTATTCATGTATGAAGGATGAAAATTAAGCACCTGATCTTAAAATGTTCTGAAGTGTATCTCCGGCTTAACGACTGGACCAGAAAGATTCACATTGAGTAACTTCCGTACGTAAGAATATAGAGGGGTTGGGGAAATTGTAGAAATACAGCTACAGAAATACAGCTCTTTTTCATACCTACATTGAAAGTAATCTATTGCCATCTCTCTCGCATTCAAGAACACTACAAAAACGAGAGAAAGAGTGAAAAAAGGACAATATTGTACCGTCATTGAAGAGCCACCCCTCCACACAAACAAGGCTGAGAAGCGCCAATGCTACAAAAGTCTTCATGGTGATGTCGGTCTTCTGTCGTCAGCAGTTGGAGTGAACTGTCCTGGTCGGCCGGCGACGTCAACTTATAACGGCCACACACGCGTCACAGGGGTGGTCCGGAAGGACAGTGGTTAGGGCCGGTTGTTTGATATTGACATTACGTTATCATATACAAACTTTAAAGCTTCGGAGTCTGACACACCATCGGTGTCTGACAAGGGAGGGTTCCTCCAAAGGAGCGATAACGACCAGGACTATGATGATACTGATACAAACTTTCTCAGCTGCACCTTTCTCACAAAAAAGGCGAAGTATCTGGTGTTTCAATCTGCTTAGTCATGCAAATAAAGATGTCACGACAAACATGCTTGAAGACTTAAAGGGCAAAGTAGGCGTTGTTATTTGTAATCCAATTGAAAGCAAAGGAGCGATAACGCCCAGGAATGATACTGATACAAACTTTCTCAGCTGCACCTTTCTCACCAAAAAGGCGAAGTATCTGGTGTTTCAATCTGCTTAGTCATGCAAATAAAGATGTCACGACAGACATGCTTTAAGACTTAAAGGGCAAAGTAGGCGTTGTTATTTGTAATCCAATTGAAAGCAAGTCCTTAGTTTATTCTTATCGGCAATATAGGACGAAGCAACAAAACACCACGACAACGCAAAGTAGAGAAACAGTGGCAGGTATACGTGCTTTAGCGCTGTACAATGATTGTGAAAGCTGTATAAGCAAAGAGATGCAATGCAATTCAATTGTCTACATTTTACAAACTTAAACTCTTCTGTATAAAAGTGAATTCCATCCAATGCTCTAGTTTATTTGTGAGCTGATGCAAATATACCGCATGAATTACACATTGAAAGTGTATTTTCTTAGCTATAAATTGTGTTTTTTTTTACCACCTCTCCATACAGTCACTTTGTTTATCAGTAGCGGTTCTCTAAATGTGTGAACTGCAGTCTGCAACTAGATTTAACTTCGAGATGTACAATCGAGTTAGTACCCAACTGTGTAAAGCTAATGAAATATTCGTAATAAATGAATGTGTTGTGAAACCTGAAAACTTGACAAACATCAATGATTCCATAATTGCTTTATCAAGCCTGTCCAAGTATTATCAAATCATACCCATGAACGCAATAACCTTGAGAATCACCGCAGTAATAACTAACAATATTCTATAGTCTACATATAGCCTTTCCGTCTAAAAGACTGTGATAAGAAACAATTTCAATTTATTTTATTTTACCAGGGTCCATCTCAGATCCACGGATCTGCTTTTCAGATGACCCTGGCCTCAAACATTAAAAAATACAATCATGGAAAAAAAACCCACACAGGAATATACATATATACAGATAACGTTACATGTACACACATATATTACCGTATTCCAACTTATTCCAATCAGTTTAGTTACAGTCCCGCTACAGTAAACGCTGACGTTGTGGCAATGTGCTGTCAGATATGCATATGGTGATATAGTAAATATGATAAAGATGCCATTGTTGGTAGATACATTACTGGTAGAAACAAGAGTTCGGAGACCTCATATCTCCATGAAATATTATGATTATGCAAATGATTTCCACATTTGCATAATCTATGCACACAGGTCACAATGTTGACAGTCCAATTACCACTTAGAAGACGAATTATGTCACTTTTACATTAATTATGAAAATTAGGAATTTATTGCATGTATAGGTCCCTGTGACCCTGCAGTATGGGCACCCCTCTCCATGCACGGATAGGTCCCTGTGACCCAGCAGTACGGGCACCCCTCTCCATGCACGGATAGGTCCCTGTGACCCAGCAGTATGGGCACCCCTCTCCATGCACGGATAGGTCCCTGTGACCCTGCAGTATGGGCACTTCTCTCCATGCACGGATAGGTCCCTGTGACCCTGCAGTATGGGCACCCCTCTCCATGCACGGATAGGTCCC
Source organism: Branchiostoma lanceolatum (assembly GCA_035149815.1). Classification (NCBI taxonomy): domain Eukaryota; kingdom Metazoa; phylum Chordata; class Leptocardii; order Amphioxiformes; family Branchiostomatidae; genus Branchiostoma; species Branchiostoma lanceolatum. Next base: position 9,991,402 of record CM068868.1, on the reverse strand, counting down.
TGTGACCCTGCAGTATGGGCACCCCTCTCCATGCACCATGCATGGATGGTGTGACTTACCCTGCAGTATGGACATCCTCTCCATGCACGATGCTGTTGGGCGTTCTTTTCCAAACACAAACGACTGACACATGAACGGCCATCCCACGATTTACATCAACACATTTTGTCAACATCTCTTCAAACTCTAACAATTTACAAGTCTCAGCGCTGGACGACAAAATGCGACGGTTGAAGTTGAACGGTTAGAGTTATTAGCATCAGAATAAAAAGCAATATTGAAATAACCGGGTTTAACAACATGTACATGCGGTCTGGAAACTAAGCCTTTACAGTTTGCAGACGATTCAAACTTCCCCCTTGTTCCCAAGCTCGGCTCACTTTATGCACTTATTTCATTTGTGTCGGGTTTAGTGCCTAACTTTGATAAGTGTAAAATGATACGTACTATAGGTTAATAATATCAGGTGTATTTGCAGCCAGTGCCATAGGCAGGTACCCAATGTGTAGGGTAATGAGGCTGTTTTAACGTGTTCGAGGCACCTCCTCGAGCACGGGACCCCCGTTTTACGTCCCTCCCGGAAGACGATTTCGTGGAAAGCTTCGTGAGGCTACAGCAATCCGGACGTCCTTGGTTGGTCCCCCATCCAAGCACTGTCCGGACCGCGCGTTGCTTAACTTCCGAGATCGAGGGATCGGGTGTATCCAACGCGCCACGCGGCCGTAGCTAACTTCTTTGTACCTTGCTCATTACCAATACAGTGGACTGAAGGTCCTGTAGTGTAGACATTTTAAGGGATCCATATTCCCAAACATCCATGACATGATCTGATCTGGGCCCTACAAATTTTGATAGAAAATCTGACGCGTCGCCCAAAACCTGCAGCGCTTCGTCTGTGAGTGTCACCTTGCGACTTGCTATGAAACTGCAGAACTGAATCAGCTGAACGGGCCGGGCGGTTGCCGTGAAACGAAGACGCCAAACACGACCACCTTTCACCCTTTTGCAGGTTTCTTTGGAGCTGCATCTTCATGGCAGTCAACATGATCCTTTAGCTGCTGTTGGAAGTGCTCAGTATTCAGCCACGAACTATGAGTGGGGCTCAGTTTTCGATGTCGGGCGAGGAGTATTTGGGTAAGCCTTCGTTCAGAATGTATGCGCCCCCCTCCCCCATTGATACCTGTGTATAGTACAAGATGCATTCATTCCTTGACAATTCAATTCAATTCAGCAACAAATTACGAGACAAATTAATGTCCGGAGTAGTAGACTTGCGGGTGCCTTCGTATTTGAATCTCTGAATTTTGTACTTGTGACCTATACTGCATTGATATAACCTATTTAACCTCCTTGATTGTAGCCGTGGCGACTGACGAAGGGAGTTTTTTATTGATATTACATATACTATATCAAGAAAAAACTCCCTTCCTTAGTCGCCACGGCTACCTTGATTGTAATATTACAGTTAAGCAAAATAACTCGAGATCAGCACCAGATAAAGGTTCAGGGCCATGAGCAGGTGATGGCAGAATAAATTTAAGTCTACGGGAAACTCAAGTATTTAACTTTAAATATTGTAAGATCATGTTTTTTTCTCCTACAGCCCGCCATCATGTGATTACGTACCTAGAAGACGCCGTCAGTCAGCTGTTGGAACACAGGGAGGAGAATCCCCGAGTCAACCCGGCCAAGTTCTTGAGCGACTAGTCAGTATTTCCATTGGTGTAGCAACCAATTGCTTAGCAGAAGTAGAAGCATAAAGGGACGCTTTCTTCTGTAATAATATGTAGCATTTTTCTCTCAATGTTTTGTGTGTCACTTATCAATGTTTCATTTTTTTAGAATTTTGAGTCACTTTTCTTCTTTTCAAAAATTATGTTCATGTAAAAGGCTCTGTTATTTTTAGCAATTAAGTTCATGACAGTTTTATAGAATACTCACAGAATGAACATCATATAAAGTTGAAAACCTATTTTTATAATTACTCTTTGGCACATACACCACGGATGTATAACGTATAAATGATATCAGATGTCTCTCATTTGCAATCAATTGTTTAAGATACAATTTGGAAATGAAGAGATGTTTCAAACAACATTTGCTGTCTGCAACAAAATACGGGATGCTATCTGAACCATCTGACCGTATCCAAATTTATCCAGTAGCTTGAGTAACTGGATAAGATTTTGGACAAGCAACGAGTAACTGGGTAAAATTTGGAAACGATTAGACAGCATCCGTTTTCAGTTACGAAAAACAGCACATGCTATCGAACAAGCCTGACCGTTTCCAGATCTTATCCAGTTGCTTGAGCACTGTAATTCACTTTTAATATCTTCACGCTAGCAAAACGTCACGGTGTAAACAAAACAAACATTTTCACTGAACTTAAACTTCACGGTGGCAGCATGTGATTTACAGAACGGATGTGTGAAGGTGTCATAAATAATAACAACAGGTTTTTTTCACGGTGATGATAAGTTTACGGTACAGAGGTGACCATGAAAACAGTGCGAACATAAAGTTACAGTGATTAAAACAAGAACTACAGCAACTGTTATCTTCCATATGTTAATCTTATTACCTGCATCTGGATGTCTAACCTTCATCGACATAACCATTTTTCTCCTTCGTTAGTTTCACCAGCGTTCACCGCGGGAACCACACCCTGTTCCGTGAGTACGAGTACATCAAGGCCACGCCTCACAACAGGACCGCCTTCATACGCATCTTCTGGAAGTGCTTCCGACAGGTCGGAAAAAGTGGAGGTCAGAAAACGGTCCAAATTTTATTATTACATCTCAATTGATGGAACAAAGTTGCAAGACAAGAAATGATTTACTAGTACATCATTAAACCTTAATCAAAATGTGACCAAGTAAGATTTTGGGTATGTATTGTATTAGTAACTGTTTATATCTAGATTTAAAGCTGTATACCTAATATAGGTGGAAGAAATTAGAGCTGTTCCAATACAAAGTATTTAGAAGTACATTATAAGTATATCTTTGGATATTATGGGCAGTATAGACCGAACATGTTGACTTACTTTCATTCATATGATTGGCAGTTCAGATTTGAGGCAAATACAGCTTTGTCAAACCTGCATAACATTCTAAATCTGGTGACTAAACAACTGCTGGATGTGCAACTGTTTTGGGCCCATTTTGATTGTTATTTCCCTGGCCTGTTTCCAGACCTGCTGAATGCGAAGGAGTACCAGTCCTTACTGTGTCTGCTGTGTCCTGACTTTCCTCTGGAGGTGGTGCAGAAAACAGCCAGGTAAAAAACCACCCCTGCTGGTAAAGTGGTACAGTCCTATCATCCATGGCACCTCCTAACAAATAGATTTTGACATAGCTTCCTTTGCTGCAGTTGAGTTTTTGATCTCATTGCAATATGAAAGTGAGACAAACGTTCACTTTGACTCTTGAAATCTAGTACAGAAGCCTGAACTTGTCATTACATGATTGTGTACTTTTAACCTTCTTTCTGCAAAGGTAGCCTTTGGGCACCAAAAGGCTGTACACTTTTGTGACTACATTAGGTCGGGCAGAAGGGAGAAGGTTAACACATGTTAGCTATTGCCATGGAGAAGACTACAATGACTGTGTGTAGGATGAAAACATTTGTGTGTAAATATATCAGTAAGCACAAAGTTTAGCATTTGTGTCCAGCATAAACACCTCACATAGTGTACTTGAGTGACAATCTGATGTTGCATACATATATATGTATATGTACATTTTTTACCCTTTATATTTGTACAGAATAGTTCTGATGGACGATGCCATGGATTGCCTCATGTCCTTCACTGATTTCCTGTTTGCCTTCCAACTACAGTTCTACTATGACGGTCAGTAAAAATAACTTTTGCACCTCTGCAATAAACCCTCTCCTTACTTGTCTTAGAGGGCATACTCACTAACAAAGGATAAATTTGTCAATTATTAATTTAATCATTAATGTGCAATACTGTTTCCCTGCATAGTATCCTGAAAATCATATGAATGTAATTCGTTTTTTAATGTTCTGTGTACTGTACTAGTATGTATGTACATGCGTCTATGGGAAATATATGAATAATCATGCTTTTTGCAGGAGAAGCATACATGGCTGAAAAATGTGGAGTTTGTGTTCAATATGCTCCATGAATACAATAATCAATATGTTATTTCATCAGGTTGGTTAATGACTGTATAACAAAGTTCTTTATTTACAACCAAGGAGTTGCTGATATTTCGGTGACCGTCTGTCACCTTTTTCAGGGCAATACTGACTGGTTCTTAAAGAAGTAGCTCATAGTTGTTTAGTTTCTTACTGTTGTTGCTTGACAATATCCATATATACACATGTATATGTGACTATACTTTATGTTTGGGACTGCCTTCTCAACACTGCAACAGCTAGCTGCAGTGTGAAGTAGAACCATTCAGTCATGCACCGAAACATTGTAACTTTTTGGTTGTTAATAAAGAACTTTGTTATACTGTTCGAAAGTTTTATATTCAAATTCCATGTCTTGTATCAACTCATGACCAAGGCTAGCCACTGTCTATTTGCGCAGCCCTGGCTGTACTTTTTTCACAGTTGAACAAAGTAGATAGATAGAATAATTTGCGTGCATTTTCAGAGTTCCTATACACGTCGTCTGAGATCTACACCAACATCATGTCAGCCACCCGTGGTAGCCGAGACGCCGTCGTGGTTCCCACGGTTTCCCGCGCCAAAGGGAAGACCCCGCAGCTGTCGGACGGACCAGACAGTGTGGAGTCGGCGCAGTTCTTTGAAGCAGTGAAGATGCTGTGTGAAACATTCCAGTTCAGGTGGGGACAGGGTTTTTATGTTTCTACATGGCGTCAGTGGCCTAGTCAGGCAATCATCTATATGGGCTTTTTTATCTGGTAATGTTTATATGAAAGAAGGAGACAAAGTTGTTTATTCCATCTTTATTTTCCCAGCCACCCCCCGGTGGACATCCTTCGCGGAATCCTGATATCTGCACCTAGAGTATCGTTCTACGGCTTCCTCATGGCGCTGGCAAAACACGAGGACATCAACTCAGCAGTTGGTGAGGTTTTATACTTTGTCAGCCATACTGGCCTTCATCCATCTTTATTTAACTGACAGTTTCATGATTTCTTCATGGCATTGGCAGAAACAAAGATCATCTCTGGCCTTTGTTCTGTGTCAACAAAATCTTTTTTCTCTTAGCTGGTCCCTGCCAATGTACAGACTACTGAGAGTTTTGTCATCTTTTTTATTCTTACAGGAATTTTGCCACCCAAAGGACAGATTCTGGATGACACAGACCCAGACATACAGATGTAAGTATTGCCCTTGCAGAAACAAAAGTTTTTGTTTGCTATGAAAATTAGTGATGAATAGGAAGAATGACAGAGATAGGAATAGTCCAACCATGGAGGTTCTAATCATTGAATCAACATAGTGAAATCTTGTAAAACCTTTTATGAACAAGACTACTGTGGTAATAAACAATTGTTACACAATACAAAAGTTACTCAAGCATTTGAATAAATTTTGTAACAAAATTCGCCTAGTTGCTTTAGTAACATTTGTAATGTGTATCTCATTACCTGGATGTCTAACTTTCATTGACGAATGAACAGTTTGGTTTAATCTCAGTTCCAGCGCCAGAACCCCCCGACCCGTGTCTGCTGTACCCAAGCCTGCCAGCTGAGGAAACATAACCTGTCTACCCCTAGTTTGGAATGGTAGCTTCCAACATGTTTCCAATTGTGGACTTTGCCATGAAAACTGTGTATATATGGAAATATGATACTCAGTTGTGTTACTGGACTTCAGGGATGAACAGATCATTATAGGTGGTGTATAACAAACCTGTTCTGTACATCACGGTAAATAAAAAACTTCTCTGCCTCACCCAGAAAGATGGGGCAAAACTCACATTTCAATCCATAAATGCACAACTGTTAGTATTATATATGAAGCATCTGTATATAGTGTTCAGACTTGTTGTCCTGTGCTGTTTATAATTGCTTGTATGAAATATTTCTACCTACTGTAAGTTAAAAAGACATGATGACCACCATAAATTATTGTATAACAGTAGGAAATATTGAATGTTTAAAATTTACAATGTCGGTTGTACACTGTAAATAGCAATGACTCTGAGTAAGCCCTTCCAAATTACTGTAAATGCATTAAAGTTCACATGGTTTGAATCTGGCGATAGGGAGAAAATGTGTTCACGGTGGTTTTAAGTTCCTGTTTGAGACAATAATAGACAAGGGGGTAGGAAGGCAAAAAAAAATTGTGGTGGTTTTAAGTTTCACTGCAAGAACTGCAAACATAAAACCACCGCCAACACTTCTGCATTTACAGTAACCAGACAGAAAGTAAAAGAAAACTAACCAGATAAGGCAATAAGAGTTATCCTTGATGGCTGGCATTATAAGAAATATCTCAAATGTTCCCTATAGGCTATAACTTTGATGCTGTCTCGATGTGCCCCACCTGTTATATATATGGACCACTTCACCGGATTGCCAGCCACATACTTCAAACAAATGCTGGACTGAAGTTTGTTTAAGGCAACACATAAAAGATGCCAATGTGTAATGGCATACAGCTGATACATTTTGTGAGTCTTCCAATTAGGCAGCCACCATATACAGTTTACATGTACAGAACTTCTCTCCCCATTCCACCTCACCCATATGACTAAAGTAGCCCTTAGGTACTCTTCCAACCAATCCAGATGCACACAGTCCATGCAGCTAAAATCCAGAGAAGCTAGACTGATGCACAGCATAGAAGAAAGTGTGGCATCGTGTGGCGCAATCGGTAGGCAGCCGCTCCAGACCCTTGCGATTCAGCTCCACCAATTGTGTGCTCCAGTGTCTGCAAAGATTGAGTATTCGGCCTACTCAATAATCAAAAAAATTTTAAAGTGAATCTTCAGAAAAGAGCTTTGCAACAGAAATGAGTTAGCTTATAGATAGATGTGATGTATGTGGCAGAGACTGTCAACCTCATATTGGACTGTTTAGCCATAAAAGATGCTGTAGGGCAGATCTGTCGAAGGCTGTATACAACTGGGCACTCTTCCCCTGTCAGCCATACACAGCCACAAACACACTGGCAAAGCAGCCATTTTGTGCACAGCTTCTTTTATTCAAATGAATACATACAGCTAGCAACACACTGAGTTTACATCTCTGTTCTCAGAAAACAACCAAACAGACAAGCTGGTAACATAGCCTTGAACACAGGTCATCTGAAAACAGGTCTAACATCTTTTTACACTTTGTTTCTGTAGTCTTTATAAATCTGTGTCTTCATCTTTTGATGCTGAGAAAAGTAAAAAGCTTTATGTTACTAAATATTTGTTTATCCAAATCACATCAAAATCAATTTGTTAGTCAGACAACACTCAACATAAGGCCTTAAAAGTTAAAGCATTTTCCAGCATACTGTCTAACTTAACCTTTGACCAGCTGAGTTTTTTCATTGATTAGGAACAATCCTTGTTATCCTCTACTTAGCAAACTTCTAAATAAGAACAATGTAGACCTTCTATCCCAAAGGATACAAGCAAAATCCGTGAATGCATAAACCACATAGATGAGAATTAACATTACAGCATTTACGTGAATAAAAATTTGTCAATGACAATTAAAGTAATGTAAAAAAAGGTTGTATTTGTTTGGTGGAAGTCGTTACAAACATTTCGCCGACCGAGAATGTCAGTACTTAGTGCAGTTCCTAGATGAGTACTGGGTACAGATACTGTCGCTGGTCACTTCTGTAAAGTTGGGCGACTCGGTGAGCCCCGCCCCCTCGGCCAGGTTGCGCAGGTTGCAGTAGTTGGTGCTGTAGTCCAGATAGGCGTACCAAGTCTCGGACGTGGAATGAGCCTGGGAACACACAACAGATGCAAATGACAATAAGATCTTCAACTGTAGCATTCTGCAGTCCAACTATTTTCCAGAAAACACTAGAATACACATAAATATGGGTGGAATCTACTGAAATACGGTATGTGTTCATGAGTTGGGGTTAGGTTATCTTCATTTAAACTATACCTAGCTTGGTCATGTGCACTTATTACACAGACCCCACTACACAAACAATTGTGGTCAGTACAAACAAACATGGGGATAGACTGGCGTCACTCAATGATTTCTTGTTCCCAGGCTGAGGGCCATATACAAGTATAACAGTTTCATCATTTTATGCCAAAATGTAGCAACCTGTGATGTTTACTCATCAAAGCATTCTGTATTTTGATACATTTCATCTTTCTTTATGTGTATTCTGGTAAATAGGTATTTCATTCTTTTAAAGGTTCAATCACAACACTATTCCTGGCTTACAAATATGACTTAACTTGGATTGTGAATTTGCCATGTGACACCAATGGAGTTCTACAGCGTATAGAATGATAGCTGGAGAGAGAGAGACAGAGGTGTCTAAACTTTAACCATTCTCACCTTGACCCTGCACTTGGTAGGGGGTGCCTGTCCCGCTGTGAAGGTGAAGGTCAGGTCATCCACATACATGTGTACAGGCGTCTTGTGGGTCGCCTTCAGCTCAGTGTCAGATGCACTGACAAACTGAAATATACAAGAGTCAAGTTTAAAATTCAAACACGGTCACCAACTGCCAGGCAACAAAGTTTGTGGTAGACCAAGGAAATTTAGGTTGGAGTGTGTTAGGAAGGAAAATAAGGTGCGTGCATGCATGGACGTTATATGGAGATACAACCTCCTTGCAATTGGTGCATGGCATCACCCATGTGAACCTGCTGGACAGAGCAGCTTGGAAGCAGAATGTGATTAGACTAGCCAAGTGCTGCCCTCCTTAGGGACCCTGCAGCAGTATAATCAAATACTGGATGCTACTTCTAGTACTTGACTTACCTTACACAAGAAAATTTCATCACTCCAAGACACCAATATCTAACGGTTGAAATCATGGTCGATTTAACGACAAAAATTATGTTGAAATGTTAGTTCCACCTACGAAATATGACAGGTTGCACAGTCAATGCAAACGCAGTGTTTCAAACATGCCGACATGCTGCTGCTTCATCCATATACCCACCAACTAGCCTGTGTTTACACAATCTCTCGCTGGCTGGGGTTACTGACCCCCTCCCTCAAGGGGGCGGTGACCGTCGGGCCGCTAGGAGCGAGATTTAGTCAGGCTACCCACCAACATTACCATGGCGTCAATGAAAAGCCTTTAGTTTATACTTAGATATGATATGTTGCAGATATCATAACTATTACTCTTTTTTTTTTATGTGCAAATAAATAAAACAAACAAAACAAGAAACAGCATTGAAATGAAGTACCGTGTACAGGCACTTTTCTCCCCCGTTCTTGCAGTTGTCACTAGATGTCCATGTGTTGATCATCTTCACCAAACTGGCATTCACAGCCGAGCAGTTCTGGCTGAAACCCCTGAAATAGATCAACAAATGTGGTAAATTAGCAGTGGAAAATTTGTGTGTTGATAATTGCAGTTCAACTTTGATTCAGAACAGAAAAGCTATGTAGTCCTCACCAGTCAATGGTACAGGAGGCATGGATGGGATATCCATTGGCCAGGTACACTGAGAACACCACAACAAACACCAGCACCAACGAGGTCCCCATGGCAGGCATACAGAACTTACACGAACAAAACCTGAAACAAAGAAACAACATGAAGAAGAATCCAACCTACATAGTACATTTAATGACTTAAGTTTATAAGTTTATTGCAAATTCCTGCCCGAAGGCTAATTGCAAAAACATAGATAAAATAACAGGGTATAATAGGTATAAAAGCAGCTAAACTAGATTATAAAAACGTAATTGTCTATAACTAGTGAAGGGTTTGACTTCCCTTTTGTAAGCAATGATATCACGTTATGCACGTTATGTAAGATAAGGTTACACAACTCATGAACAGCTAGGGTTTTTGTACACAATTCATGATCTTTCGTCTTCCGCTGTTTCAGACAAAAACGTCAGAGCTTGATTTAAAAAGTTTGAACTCAGAGCCAGCATTTAGACTTAGGTTTATACAGTAGTCACTTGTTCTATTGTTCTTGATTGTTCGTCGAATTTGCAATAAACTAAACTGTTGTTAACGTTACAGTCCATATTCAGCTGCCCTATCTCGATCGCGACCTCCATAAAAAAAACTTCTGACGCTGTAACGCTAAATGAGGCACGGTTTAGACGTCTATGTTTGAACTTGAAGGGTGCGCACATTCTTAGATGGCATGTAACGTTAGATAGAACCCCCTTGGTTATACCTACAATGGTTATGAACATGAGAACTCCAGACAGAGCTCCAGACGTTACCTGTAGAAATTCGGCCGCCGTCTCCGTTTGCCACCTGGACTTCCGACCTCCTCGTTATCAGGTATGGCCTCGTAAGACCTGGACCGGAGCATCGGTTCCCGGTTGGTTAACTAATTATCTCGTGACGATCACAAGACGATGTTTTCTACCCCCATGAAGATGTAAATATGACTCACAGACGAAACATGTGTCAAGGGTCACCTGGCTAACGCTGGTCACTTCCGCATCGCGGGCGTCCTCTAGCGATATCTGATTGTAATGCAGCAAAGCAAGGTATTGATTACGAGAAGTCACTTGATGATCTGCCAAGGTACACGACAGTAACGTTATATGTCACCACGCCTTGTACTATACAGCTCACACACAATATAGTTACCTTCGTCGACGAAATGGTTTCGTCGACAAGGTTATTCGATGGTGCTTGTCTGTGTGTCTGTTAGTGAACAGAATAAGTCGAGAACGCCTGGATGGTTTGTTGTCGTAGTTGGTGTGTCGGTGTGTATGTGGGAAATCTCAAGATGATTAGATTTTGGGCGAAGTGTTTTGCATAATTAACGAGAAAAGTGTAAAAATGTGTTACATTGTATGCTGAAGTATGTGTACGTGTGGGCTCTGTTTTTCCAAGGCGTCATGCATAGGGCAAGGAGGTCCTGAGGGGTCATGTTGAGGGCAGGAAACGTCAGTTACACAAATTGGCTGTGAGCCAGCTGTAGGCATAATGGTAAGGTAGTCTCCAAGCAGACCTATGGGTTGGCTATAGCAGGGGCAGGTTTTGCTTCAGACTGTGAAAGGGAATTACTCAAGAAGGGCTTGGTGGGTGGTCATAAATTTCTGTAAGTACATAGCTTGAGTGCTGATGTACATGATTAGATACTTATTATGCAAATCAGTATCTAATTTGCATAATTAATGAGGAAAGTTTATACATCCATCAATTTCCATGATAGGACTCTTAAACATGTGACATATGTAACTGAGGAAGAGAGAAATATTAATAGATATCAGCTTTGCAAATGAGAACCTCATTGACATAATTAATGAGAAAAACTATAACTCGAGATGGTCTTGATGGATGGTCATGATTTTTGGTATGTAGATAGCTTACGTGATGCTTTGTATGATTGGATGATAATTATGCAAATGAAATTCTAACTCGCATAATTAATGAGGCAATTTTAAAAATCTGCTGTGTTCCATGATATGACTATTCAAATATGTGACATTTGTAACTAAGGAAGAGAGGAATGTTGATAGATAGGAAATATGCAAATGTGGGCCTAATTAGCATAATTAATGAGAAACTACTATAATTCCATACTAGTAAATGACGGCAATTTCATAATTGTGGCATTAGGAAGTTGTGTGAATGTGAACACCATTGAATCAAATTATGCTAATAAGGAGGGAGCTTATTTGCATAATTGATGATAAATGTTAGCATAACCTTCTTTGTTAAGCTCATAGTCATAACAAGGAGGTTTGGACAACTTATGTTATTTGGGTGAAGAGGGTCAACTGGTATGATTGATGAAAAACACTCCTAATACGTCAGTCATAAAGGTCAAAATCATTTCACGAAGGTATGAGGTCGTAGAACTCTTGTTTGTACATGGTTTGATAATATGGTGTCGTATGGGAGTAATCATTATAACTGCTCTTTGTCATCATCAGGTAGCTGACCTGTACATGTAACGTTCGATGTAGAACAAATAAAACTAATATGCCATAAAACACATTGTAACTTACATATATTGGTATGCCCTTTTCTATTTCAAATTCACGATTGTAGCAATCAAATACTAGTAATCTAACTGCTTCTTGACCAATGACCCTTTTAAATGGATGCGAACTAAACCCACCGCGAACACTCCATTTTCGCCTTGCGCGAAATAAAAACCACGCGAACTTGCATTTACAGTATCATAATCGAGAGGAGGATCGATCAAACTCGACATATCAGTGGGAATTTTCATTGATTAGCAATGCATACGTGAGGTGTAATAAAACTTGGGATCTGCCAGCAGTGGCCCTGCGGCACGGAAACTATGCTTGCTAGACCAAAAATGAATAAATAGTGGACACGAGTGGGTTGACATATGAGGTGGAGAAGTCAGCCAAGCACGACCTAGTCTCAATCTGATGGTGGACTGCAGACTGGGTGTAGATGAACGACAGAAGCATGAGAAGGTTCCAACTTGAACTGAAACCCTGAATGCTGCTTCAATGATTGCGCGGCGCCAGCATGTCGAAATAAATTCACTTCGTGCATCCCCCCACGTACCCACCATTGGCACATCGAATGGTTTCTATCGAGCATAGTTTCTTGGAAACCTTCTGTCGTCTGCTATTCTAATCATAATTATTCATAACCTTTGCTTATTGAGCTGGTACCATTTACTATATTTCATATATTTTAAAAGTGTAGCGTCATCAATGTCCGATGGGTAAAAGGTTAATCCTTTTCAAAAGGTAGGGTTTGATTTTCTAGCCAAGTGCAATGCATGTAATGTAGTAAATACGCCTTGTTTATTCGATCACTTTGGCAGAGATCCTTCGTTATATTATCAAAGTGGAATTTCCTTGTCAGATGAATTCTCTCAAAAACAAGAGAGAACCCTCTGTGAATAATTTCCTGAGGTTGGTGAATGGTGAATGACTGAATAGCAAATTTCTTTATTCACAACCACGTATTAAGAATACGTGGTTGTGAATAAAGGACTTTGCTATTTAACAGTTATATCATTTAGGACATAACCCTCTGCTTCGGTCTCATCAGAGCTACTTTGATATTGACTATTGTAGCCTAGGCTGAAATGACGGGGTAGAAATTCGCCGATAACTGCCTGTGTAAACTTTGAATAAAGGTTTGAAAAACAGGCATATCAAAAGTACCACCAATATGTATGAAATTACCAGTTGATAAGTCACTAAAGACGGCCTGTATCAAAACTTACGTACATATCGAACGATGGAAAACCACCGCTAGATGCACACATTTATTTCCTATCATTTGATTTTGTTATGGATGTCGGGCAATTGGGACATCTGGACGATCAGGACGATTCGGCACCTACAGCTGGGGATTTTGGGCCGTTTTTCAGCCCAAAAATGTGTATTTTGGACTCCTATGCCATTGTACGCCCTGCCAAGTGCCGAATCGCCCTGAACCTTTATTCCATCTGCGCACAACTGGCGAAAAAGAGCTCTGTTCCGCGCAAGTACAACAGCCACAATCGACATTGAAGTTCTAGAACGTCACAAACCAACCGATACGACGTTACCGTAGTCAACGGTCGTGGTTTTTCAGACTCTGTGAGAATTCAACATTTTCAGCAAAAGAATGAAAAACCAAAAACGATAAGATGTTTTGGAGACTATTGAAATACCTTTGGCCACTGTACCTGCTTGCTTGTGGATCAAGTTTCTATAGTGACTTGTGTGAGGAAGCCCTGGACAGGCAGCTGATACCCCGCGATCCCATCGCACGAGGGTTGCTGGACGGTCTCAAAGTGTTCGACACAACAAGCGACGGGCTACTCGCCTACCCGGTAAGAAAAACCATAGAAATGTTTTCACCGATTTTCTCCCTGCTACTTCAGTGGGCGTATAAGAAACATTCAGTTGTAGTGATGACTGCACGACTTGATAGAAATATTGTGTCAGCACCACTTTTATGCGCCAAGACACAATTTCACACATATAATGATACATTCAAACATACGACCAACTCATGGACAATTCAACGTGTTGTGAACTTTCAAAGTAGAATCTTCACTTATCTTAACGCCAGTGTAAATTTGTGCACTGAAGAATTTTCTGACCATGCCATGGCCATCTTCAGAGTAACTCAATATGATGTAACGCCGAGGTATGCCTTTGTAAAATATTACGTTAACTGTCAGTAAGTCTCGGTGATTTTCTGTTCTGTTCGTTCCCGGTGTATTTGGTCTTAAAGCCCCCGTCACAAATGAAGAATTTAGGTCGGCCGACTTGTCGGCGAGCTCCAAATGGCGATTTTCGGGCGAAGTACGACCGACGTCCTGTCGATTCTACGGACTTCGGGCGAATTTTAGGAGCTCGGCCGACGTTCGCGGGGCACTGGAAGCTGCGCTTAAATTCAGCGAGGCCTCGGCGACGATTTTTGAACTCGCACGGCTCGTCAACAGTTTGCCCGTAGCTCGCCCGAGCAACGCCCAGCGCTCGGTCAATATTCGGGCGGGCATCCGAGGATTTTAGACCCGATTTTTGGTCGGTCGGAGGTCGCCCGAACTCTTCGGCCTCGTGCGAGCCTCGCACGGGCTTTGTACAATAATCGGCCGACCGTCGTCAGTGTTCCGGCCGACTCATGAAAAATAAGGCGTACTTCGGGCGAGCGTTGTACTGGTGTCGATGGGAGCTTGGACGGGCTCCGGCCGAACTCCTTCTTGTTTATAGATAAAAGGTAACGACAGCTTGGTTTATAACATAGATGATAAATAATACTTTAATATTAACTAATACTAATATCAACTTGTCAAAGAATGCTGCCGAACTTTTCTAATGAAAGACAATTCAATCGCAAAGTTAAATTTTCATTGAAACAATTTTATTATAAATAAAATGTGGACACCGAAGACAATACTTCTTGTTTCTTTTTTGGTATTGGTTTGGATGTTTCAATTTATATATTAATGAACTTGGGCTTGACTTTTGAGGCTTGACTTGACTTCCTGAGTTTTTCCTACACAAAATGACTAGTTGAAAGTCTACTGACTCATTTTAGATCTATGTTTGTCTGCCGAGGCACGCCCAGGCGTCGGCAGGGCGTCGATAGGCTTATCAACGGTCGGCCGAAGCTCGGACGGCGTTCGCCCGAGCTTCGGTCGATTTCAGTTTGCTGAAAATGTTTGCATCGGGGTTAAACGACTGGTCTGTTGACTTTGTGGCCCCTGCGCTAGTATTCGGATTGGTTTATGACAAAATTCCTGTTTTGGGTATTATTTTCAGTGTGCCCACCCACTTCACTCATGCCCGACAGATTTGCCACAACTCAGAAAGTAAAGTTGGACAAAATTTGAACTTGTCACCAGGTCAGTTGATTCTGACTTCGTCCGTGTCCAAGACATGGTACCGTCTTATGTGGAATTTATGATTATTAGTGTTCGACGGACGTCGCCCGAGCTCCGTTCAATTTGTGACGGGGCAGGTTTTCAGCGAAAAATACGGTCGACGCTCGGGCGAATTTGAAATTCGGCGAGCTTCCGGCGATCTACAAAATCGGCCGATGCTCGCATGAATTGTGACGCCGGCTTTACCGTGTCCTTGTTACGTCTATCCATACAGGTAGCGAATGAGGAAATCTTTGTGCGGGCTTACCTACGTCCCGGCAATGAGACCCACTACAGCAGGATCGTGCAGTGTGATCTGTACAAAGATGTACACAGGGACACTATGGTGAAGAGGCTGACGGCCGGGGGGAGAGACACAGGACGGGTCAATATGCCCGAGTCATGGTGAGTGTTTTTTTCTCTCATTTTGTACACATTATTCTTTATTCAGCCTGGGTTCAGGGCTTAACCTAGTCCTCACCGGTCGTTGCGTCCGTCCGTCTTTCATGTCAGTTTCTCCACGGCTTAATCCTTATCAAATTCTCCTTTTATAATTAGTTGCTGCACCTTTTTTTGCAACCGTAATCAACAGCTACATACTTTAGCTACACAGTGGTCAATTTTGGCCGGTCCATTGAGTGACCGCTATAGGCACTGTACCATGACCATGTCCATCTTATACAATACATACTAACCGTTGAATGTACTTAAAGATCGTTCTTGCTATTATTCATATACGTGTCTTGCTGATGACTTACAAGGCTGGACCGCAGTGCTGATAGATGGTAACACTGTCTGATGTTGTTTGTTGAGTAAGGACAGGTTGTTCGAGAACGAACACTGCACACTTTTAATAATAACCACAATATTCGGAGATTCCAGTATCGAAACAAAAAAAACTTTCACTCTTTCTCCCGTAGGCGCTTTCCCTACTTAGTGAAGTCCTGTCTGCGCCTGAGATTCCCGAGTACCGAGTTTGACGTGCCTGTAGAGGAGGCGCCGCCCTTCCACCCCATCACCTGGCTGGAGCTCGCACGGAATATCCGTGACTGGACCAAGGACTACCTTCGAGAGGTGCTGTCTGAGGAGCCGACTGGTGAGGGAAAACATTTAGTCCTTTGTTACAACATGTTAACCATTCAAACATTTGAAAATGCGGTACACGTCCATACCCTTCACGAACTGGTATGCATCTGACAGCCGTGTGTTCTCATGTGTATGGAAATTATAAGTGGGAGGACTTTATATATCACAGGACCGTTAGGTCAAGTTGGTATAACTATTTCTTCCTATTGTCGAGAAATACTAAGGATCTGGGTCGACATATGATGTATGGCAGAGAACTATAATGGTGTTTCTGTTTTCCTCCAGATCCCTACACCGGTCCAGGACCCCGCCCTTTAAGATGGACTGACCTGCTTCAAGACGGTTACAGGAGTGTCATGGACAAAATCTGGTCAGAGACACCAGCTGATGACTCGACAACCGATCAAGTGCCCGAGATCGGTACGAACATAGAACATATTTTAACGATGTATCAACACTTGAGTAAATGAAAAGGTTCTGTGTTAAAAGGGCGACGAAATCTCATATCATTTGCACAAATATTCTCCTCTCACACTTATCTCTTCATTTTTTAAGAAGATTTTTGTCCTGATGGTAGAATTTCACTCTTGCTCTAGACCCTGCCAACCCTGAGTCCACAGGAGGAGTGTTGACTGCTCTATATGATTTGTGCACGGACCTGATGAACCGCCTGCCGCCTTCGTGCGCGTCAGCCAATACGGACAGGCCTGATGCGGCTGCACAGGATCCTGACATGGCCACAGGTTTGTCGTCGTCTCCGCCAGTATCGAAACCAACTTTTCACTCTTTCTCACAGGCGCCTTCCCTACTGAGTGGAGTCCGTGGGGCACCCTGCGGCTGCCGGGCTATTTTTGGGTTCGGCTGGGATCCCTAACTCATTCTAGCCCGGCGTTGAAATCAACGCGGAACCCGACAGTCCACCGGGACAAATTTGTGGCTTCGCGGCCCAGCCGGGACTACACCCCCCCCCCCAAGGTCACGGGCGCTATTGGGACATATTAAAGCACAAGATAGCAAAGCCGGCGTCTTCGAATTCATGACCACTGAATTGGAGTGTGATTTGATGACTACTGTCATGTGATCTGTCCTTCCATACCACGCTGACCATTAAATACATATACATGTGCATGTATAGTCATATTTGTCAATCTATCTAAAAATACATATGTATTCATATTTGTCAATCTGTCTAAATATATGTATATTCATATTTGTCAATCTGTCTTTGATTTAGACCTTGCCGAGGGCGAGGCTGAATCAAAGGATGTCTCCTTGACCTCCGGCCAGACCTACTTCTGGCCATGGGCAACTTATGTGGACAATGTCGATGACGAGACACCAGACCCTGGTACTCAAGAAGGTGAGCTGTGTAGTGATCTAGTAATCTAGCTGTGTAGTTATCTAGTAATCTAGCTGTGTACTTATATAGTACTCTAGCAGTGCACATGTGGTGATCTAGTCATCTAGTTATGCCGTGATGTAGTAATCTAGCTGTGTAAGCTATAGCTGTGTAGCGATCTAGTAATCTAGCTGTGTGATGATCTAGGAATCTAGCAATGTAGTGATCTAGTAATCTAGCTGTGTAGTTATCTAGTAATTTAGCTGTGAAGCTATCTAGTAATTTAGCTGTGTAGTTATCTAGTAATCTGGCTGTGTAGTTATCTAGTAATCTAGCCGTTCAGCTATATAGTAATTTAGCTGTGCACATATGCGATGATCTAGTCATCTAGTTCATGACCACTTTGATGTGATCTATTGTATGGTAACAATGCAATGCTGTAGTGATTAAGCTGTGTAGTGATCTAGTAATCTAACCGTGTACATGAAGTGATGTAGTAATCAAGTTATAGTTGTCAGGTGATCTGGTAATCTGATAAGGCTACTTAGTTCTCTTACACTAAAGTTCGCCCTTATTTCAGATTCTGCCGAGTCAGGATGGAGCGTGCCCGCCTGGATTGATCGCATTTTCCAGAACCCGATGACGGGCCAGAACTCGGCCGACCCGCCAGTGGTCCTGGACGATCCTCCCTAAGACCTTCCCGGAACGTACTGAAGGATTCGCAGTGAGGAGCTGAAATGATGTATATATACTTTATCTGTTGAGTTTGGGGGATAGGGAACATTTGCTTGATAGAAGTTGTCCTGTAGACCGTTTATGAAATTGACTGGATATTTACATTCCTGACGTTCTATGCTTTTTGCTATCAACATCTGTCCAAAGTTGTTCGCCAAATTCTCTGTTCTATAAAGAATAGGGAACACCACCATCTGATATCCGCAACTGAACGTGGATGTGCTGCAATATCTGTCCACTGATGATTTTACGGAGGTCACATCCAGCATGCCTTTTTGTGTTGCGCTAAGAAATGGTATAGCTACTTCTTTGTTTTCCTATCGTTTGGACATTGTATACACATGGCTTTATCCACGTGCTGAGAATTTCTTAAGGAGATGTAAAATTCTACTGATTGTGAGCAATCACATGCATTGATCATCATCAGCTGCAGCAGTAGAAGCAGCATTTCTCCATGGTCCATACACAGTGTAGCCGGGGGTAACAAATTTCAATATGTAAAGTTGAATTTTGACATTGTTAACAGCAAGGGAACTTAATAAAGTTGTTGGTCTTCTGACATTCACATGTAATATGTGGATTCTGTTATTTTTCTTAAACAAACTACTGATGAAGCAACTAGAGTAAGTAACAAGAGTTTATTATAGCTCTGTTTGGCGAGAAGGTCTTATATTCAAATTGAACATTTCTACTTATAGAATACATGTATTCTAAAGCTACAAATTGTATCTAAACCAACGACTGTCTTACTAAAGACATTTGTAACTAAATATGGCTGTAATCTGGGCCCAACATTGTTTGATTTATTCAGTCGTGAACTAGAGGTCCACGACGTCATTTCTTCGCCAAATGTTATCAACCTTTATGAGTGATGTATTGTAAACGTTTCTAATTGATTATGCAAACAAGGTCATCATTTGCATAGATTATCTCAGTAGCTCATCTTTTCTACCTGAATAACACAAGTTGCTTAAAGTATGAAAGTATAATCATAGCAAAGAAGGCTATTGTAGCATTTCCTTATGAATTATATAAACGAGGCCCCGATTTTCATGATTCATGGCATCTTTACATGGCTTCGTAATGCCAAGCTTTTGCTATCATTATACTAATATGGAGTCATAGTATTTTCTCATTGGTTATACAAATGAGGTCCTCATTTGTATGATTGATATCTATGAATGTTCTCCTCTTTCTCACTTACATATGTCACATGTTTGAGAGTCCTATCACGTACCACTAAAAATCATGACCACAGAACAGAACATATTTTAAAAAAAAAAACAAGATTTTTAAGTTCAAATATCCGCTGGGGACCCATTATCGGACTTGACCTTTGTTTTCCCGACCCACCTACCAAATATCATAACGATCGACCCACAGCTTCTCGAGTTATGCTGTCCACATACACACACACACACACACACACACACACACACACACACACACACACACAGACAAACATACACACACAGAGAGACACACGCACAAACATACGTACACTGGCATAAGCGTTTGCTATTGTGTGCTGTGGCCTATATTTAAAACGTTGCTTGCATTGAAATTCCCCACAAAAATGCTGAAACTCATACTTTAAAGGGAGGCCACGCGACGAAACGAGAAATGTTTTCGGCAATTTGAGTCGGGCACTGAGTAATTGCTTTCTGAAAAAAATGAAAAGGTTTGCCGACAAAATATAGTAGGATATCACTCGTTTGATATCCGCTCTTTGTACCCAAAAGCTGCTTAAGCTTTTCTCTGAGACCTCCGGAGACTTGTTGCCTTTTGTAAAAATGAAGAACCTGATCGATCAAACAATCGTCGACGACAAAATTTGGAACATTTTCTTCAAAAGTAATCCCACTCTGGGCCGGTGCTTACGTGATAAGATTACCACACCTGCCAGAATATGGGCAATACGTCTGGGCCGGACATCGCTGTGGTACAGGGACTGTACTGTAGCATAAGCCTGTGCAGGATGGGAGTATTTGGTGGGACGATATCAGATCCGTTGTTCTAGTAGCAGCGAGTGTTGGGTGAGAGGCAGATGTAGTAGGGAAGAAGGTGATCATGTGTTAGATTCAAAAACGTATACTGCTACCATGATGGCTGTAAAGTGCGTAGTGAAGTTGTATCTAGTGTTGTCTGTACGTCTAGCAGTGCCGTTCGTAATTGTAGACGCAGGGGACTGGCAACACTGCGAGAAGGTATCGCTAGTGAGATGTAGTGTTGGTGACAGTCGTACCGGCGGAGCAAACTACAGGTATGACATTGGCGGATATGAATCAAAGTGGGCGAAAGACCCAGCTCGTGGTAGATATAAAGGACCGTTCATCAAAATCAATTTGTACTCAGCCTTCATGTCCTGCTACAGCTGTACAGGTAACGAACCTGTGCCAAGTAGCTCCGTCACAGCTGAAGTCCAGAGTGGCACTCTGAGTCCCTCCCAACTGGACATAACTGATCTTTTGATAGTCGAGCACAACGTTGGTGCTATGGGTGCAGCTGATACGACCGCTATCTCAAAGATACCATGTGATGCATACTGTAAAGTATGGCTCGTAAACTGTAACATTACGACCATAGAAGTGGGAGTGTTTGCTAAGCTACCAAAGGTAAAGATCCTAGTCATCTGGCGGAGCAACCTTCAGACACTGAGAGGCGGCACGTTTGTGGGGATGGAAGGCCTCAAGGAACTGCTGCTGGTGAGCAACAACATAACGTGTATGGAGGTAAGTTTCTTTTTTTCGTATTCTGTCGTTCTACTGTCATACAAATTACTTTGTGTAGGTGTTAGTGATGAATGGATCGTAGTCGTCCCTTAGTCTCCACAAGGCCCCCCTACGTATACGGGCGTATGGATCGTAGAATTCGGCAGAAAAAGGAATGATTAGCCAGTAGATTCAGTCCACGGTGAAGATCACTTTTCGCCCGCGTAAGGGAGCCTGCAAATGTATGAAGCCCTGACAAATAGTCTCCCCACAGCCGGCGTAGTTAGTCTGGTAGAGACTAGCTGTCCCTCTCGACACATTGAGGCACTTTCTCAGAGTGCCATCACAAATTGCCACTCTCATCTAACAGGCTGGTACCTTTGAGGGTTTGCCTCTGCTGCGATACCTCTATCTCGTGGACAACCAAATCTTCACGATGGCTTCCGATATGCTGCGTGGACTACAGCTGGAATGGCTGGACGTAAGTGAGAATTCTATGTCTTACATGTCGCCTGGGGTACTGCAAGAGACCAGGTCTGTACAGCATGCCTATTTCGTTGACAATAAGCTTCAATCTATCAGCGTTGGTGTTTTCACCGAGCTTGAACAACTGAAGGTACTGCAGTTGCAGTACAATGAAATCTCCAGAATTGATGATGGCGCGTTTCCCTCTGAACTACACACACTAAACCTGGCGGGAAACAAGCTAACATTTCTGTCGTCAGACCTTTGGTTCATCCAGCCGCTAAATAACTTATATGTAAATATCGAGGGAAATGATATAGCCGCTGTGTATGCAGTGAGAGAAGATATTAGTATGTCTCCTCGTATTGTCTTGCCGAACAACCCCTTGCGCTGTACATGTGCGAACAGCTGGCTCTATACACATCTGTGGGAGAGTTGGAAATCCATCGGGCCTCATCCCCGGTATACTGAGATGTCTCTACAGACAGGGTGTCCCGCCTTGTCCCTGATGGGAAGAACTCCAATGCCAGTCAATACCAGTGCACTACCTTGTCCCGAACCGTTTGTAGAAATTGTAAACATAGAGCAAAACCACGTGTCCCCAGAATACAGAGCCTTTGGGAACGTGTTCTGGGAGGACCTGCCCAAAGTGTCCTGGAAAGTCGACAATGGATCAGAGCACTCAATAAACATAACGTACAACACAAACACAACTATACACGCTAGCACTGCAATAGGTAACCTTACTGTACGGGTGGTGACCGAAGTTAAGGCTGACGGGTGGAAGAAATGTAAGGGGTCGGAAAATGCGATGGAGGAAAGTCAGGATTCTAGAAAACTGGAGACATGTTTCAACTACATGGGGAGGTCCATGTTCACCCTTTGGCTCAGCACTGTTGAGAACATGACTTCGGTCAATGTCAGCTGTTCGGCTGTCTCAGACATCGGTTCTTATACTGCATACTTTGATGGGAGGGAAAGCTTATTACGTTTCTCACAACCTCTCACCACACCACAAACACAACCAACAACATACACACAACCACTGACCACGCCCCGGGCCTCAACCGAATGGGTTCATGGCGACCACATCAAAAAGTATGTTTCAAAGTCTATATGGTCGATTTTGTTGGCAGCTTTGGCGGCGGTATTGATGGTTCTCACAAGGATAGCATGGGAGCATACCCTAGGGGTGAAATGGGTAGCACGGCCAAATGCTCGAGAAAACAATTCAGGAGAACAGGTGCCAGCGCCCCGAGAAGGCGTGGCACGCTTGCCTTCTGGGCCGAGCGCGATCGTTCCTTATGCGGTAGCATACGATACAGGTGAAAATGGTAGCGCCCCACATGAGCAGATTACCCCGTATGCCATAACGTATGATGTCGAAGACGACGAGATCACACCGTACGCGGAAGGACACCTCCGCGATCACGACAGTTTGTGCGAGTCAGACGCCTCTGACTCTTCGTAATTCATAAAGTATGTCCGTACGTATAAAAATATAAAAACGAGCATATGCGTCAAGAGAGGGCCCCGTTTCCAAAATGTACGGCAGAGATGAAACAAAAGAAACCAGCCAGCAGTAATTCTTGGTTGATGAAGAACCAGTTTTTGCACAAAGTTGTACATTGCTCAATTGTACTTTTTGATTCATGTACAAATTGAAGTAATGGTAATGCTGAAGTATCGTCTACTTTCTTTTTGATCTGTGCGTCTAAAAGGAGTACTAGTAGGCCAGTAGTACCAAAGATGCGAGCGCTATAGATGTATACATTTGAAGTGTTAAATCATGATACCATTCCTAGCGACGTCTTGCTTGTCTAGATGTGCTTCTAAATTTCTCAGCAAAAACTAGAGTAAATAGAGACCTCAGTTAATGCTTTGTACATTCTCTAAGATTGAAAACATTAAATACTAGTATACATGTAGAGAGAGAGAGAGAGAAAGAGAGACCAGTGGGTGTTAAGAGGGGAAGACATGATCATGAATAAGAGTCCGTAGGACACAAACCTCCGTGGAGTAATGATGGTGTTTGTCGTGTGAGCTAAAGTTTTTTTGGTACCCTCTTTACCAGGAATAACAATTTCTTTAAAAGGTATTTCCTACAAACATATATCGTAGTGATGAGGTACTAGGTACGTTCACAGCTCCTTTACATTTAATATGTCACCAATTGTAACATGATCTTTATTTAAAGTGTTTCTCTTGCTTGCCTCCATTGCAGATCGACTCCTTCCGGCTGTTTTCTTTTTCAAGTTACAGTTTTCTTATTTACTATTACATTTTTTTCTCATCGCTGGCTGGGAAGACTTTCTTAAAGGGTTCTTTCCTTTGAGGCACCGAGTGAACGTAAACTCCTTCCCGGCCAGCAATAAGAAGAAGAAAAAATGTGACAATAAAACTGTAACTTAAAAAAGAAAGCAGTCGAAAGGAGTCTGCAGCGGAGGCTATCTCTTGCCTTATTTAGCTTCGTTATTTCTAACCAGAATGCAAGGCGTTCTCAACCTAGTGACTAGTACTAGTAGTGGTTCACCTTCACATGTGTATTTTTGTCGCAAAGACTAACGTTACGTCATCCTTTTGGATACAAGATCCACAAGCCTGTTTGGAGAGAAGTTAGTTTGTATTTTGTTGATTTATCACATGAATTAGTAATGTAAGTCTAACATCCCTGTATATATCAAAGATGTATACTCAGAATGCTCTAGTTTTGCATGATTGTGTATGTATGACTCCGATTCAAAGCATAGGGAATAATCTTAGAGTAGAACTAAATTGGAGTCTGTAATGTGTAGTTGTAACGTTACTGCTTTTGTCAGATATCGATTGAAATTACTGTAATATAAATCAGTCCACGGAATATCGATGCACCTGTAGGGATATGTATATAATTCCATATATATTTGTATGTACCTGTAGACTGGTACCACCTTATTTCTCTACGTGGTTTATAAGGAGACGTTCCTGTACTTAATTTCACTGTTGTTTTTTCAATATGAATGTGAAAGAACCCATGTCATTGTCTGTGATCTGATTTATAACATTACAGGCGCTAAGACCATTTTTTTTTTATCAGGGTGGCTCTCTCTGAGTTTTCTTTTTTTAAACAGCCCTCTTCATCCACCATTTTACAAAGAATATCAATGTTTTCCTTTCCACGATCTTTAACATGGCACCAGAGCCACAATACTTTGGCCCCTACTAGTCTTACAGCAGCTTGTAATACAGATGCATAAATATAAAAGAATACAACATTCATATTTGTTCTATTACAATATCTGCTTTATTTTGAGTTTTTATCAGATAGGAACTGTACATTGATAAATATAAAAGGGTATTGAGAAGAAAAGTACAAATTTACAAAAGTCAACTTTCAAACTACAAATACTGCAATCATTTTTTCAATGACTGTCCTTAAAAAACAGGCTGACCTCCAAAATACAAAACTCTTACTAAATGTACGGCACATTTAAGGCTGTATATATCTATTTCTTTTGTGGTACAAAATGAAGAGTCTCAGAACTGATTCTCAGAAAAAAATAAAAGGTCCCTTATCTTAATGTACATACTAGGTACAATAAGACATTCTTTCTTTTACGGGGGCTCTGTCTTCAAGTTCATTGTTTCAATTTGTATCCAACATATTCTAGTAGACTTATGGATGCAGATGTATCTAGACAAAACTAGACTACCTATGGACTTGCCAAACTAGGGTAAAACTACTGGAGCTTTGGATTGTTAGTTAATGGCACACATATTGCACAAGGACTTCACACATAATGTTAGAATGTATGATACTAGCAGTTTGCATGTCCTTTCTTGAGTTACATCTACATGTAATATAGTTGATACATTACTTCCTGACAGCTTGTTTTTTTAAAATTAGTACACTCATTTTTGGAACAATCTCCAAATGAAAACATTTTGATCCTACAAAAACACCTACTTCACAGGGATATTCAATGGGGTGAATTCTAATGATAGACATAAGAAAAAATTTGAAAACGCTCGAGAACTTTTGACAAGGAAATTCTGCTGTTACTGTATGGGCTACCAACCATTCTTGTCACATCTTTACCACTGCAACAGATGAACAAACTGGTGACAACATTGTTCATATGATTGACAAAAAGCTTAAACAATATACAACTGTGCATTCATACATACACAAGATGCAACAGATTATTTAGTAGAGCATAATAGATATTTACAGGTGTTGGTCACATTTCATATACATCACATAATAAAAGGCTTATACATGCATGAGTTCACAAATCAGTGACAACATTTTCAATAATCAATACACAAGCAGTACCAGTGTACTTCACATTGTTTTCCTAACTTCATACTTACAACATACAGTAAACAGTAACAAACCATTGTATTTAAGAGAACTGTCACAGTGGTAAACAAATAGTTACCCAGGCAATTTGATTATCCTTTCAACCAAAAACTGTTCAAAGCTCAAACATTTTTGAGAGGTCAGTCAGAAATTTCTTAACCCCCTTCCCTTTCCTCAAATCACCATTTTGCTACATATCAAGCTTAGCCTAGAACTTCTTTGTTGAACACAGTTTCTGACTGTTCCTTTATTGAAACTTTAAAATTGATATAATACTATTACATTTATCTACTTCAAAGTACTAAGTTGGCATGTGAACTTGTAGTGAGGTCCCTACTGTTGGCTATCAATTTAAGTAACAATATACATATTTCATTAATCTGAGTAAATGATATTGATCTATAGTTGCCTGATCGGTTCCCTTCAAAATGGGAACATTGTGACAATCAGGTCTTCAGTCCAAACCAGCTGGGCACCATTTTTTAACACTGTTTCATCCAGAGCTCAGATGTACTATACTGCAAGGAGACCATAGTTTCATGCGAGACTGCATCCTGATGAGCAGCGCCCCCTGTTGGTTGGTACAGGTACTTCATGAGCTGACACAGATGCCATAGTTGTGTTTCATGCGAGACTGCATCCTGATCAGCAGCGCCCCCTGGAGCTCCTGTAGCACATCGCTGCGGTGCGACCGCCCGTGGTGGAACACCAGCTTTTTGACGCTGTCCTCCTCCAGCAGCTCGGGAAGATGTCGTAGGAAGTAGCCGTAACAGTAGGACAGGAGCTCTTCCGCGTGGTACATCTAGGGGGAAATATTAAGGAATGATCAACTGGGAATGATGACAAAGAGATGCATTGACAGACTAAGCTGTGGAACACAAGATTAATATAGGACATGCTTGTCCTTGTCCTGCTGGCATTTTCTACGCAATTTATTTCCTTAATTTAATTTCTTAATCAGGTCATTAGCCCGTGACTTTTTCTGCGCTGCTGTGGCGTAGTTACTTCTGTATTCGGTGCGTTTCGCTGCAGTGTGATACGTTCAGTTGAAAAATACCCCCAACCCGTACATAGACGGGACTCACATACAGGCTCTGTAATGTGCAACAGAATATGTGGATCCAGCAGGACAAGGGTTTTAAGACAGCAGTACAAGACAAGGACATACATTGAATGGGGCAGGGTTCGAAATACCTGTACAATGAAGTAAGATTTGCAAGTAAAAATGATATGAACTTGCAATTTTGCAAGTTGAAAAATATAAGTTTGTATTCCAAGAATGGCTGGGAACAATCTGCTCTCATTACACACTGATACACAATCACCCCTTGCAATATGGTAAATTTTCAATTGAAACACAGAAATCAATGCTTTTTTGTTCTAAACCATCTAAAACCATAGATCGATAATTTTTCATGCTGAAATTTGCGCTGGAAAAGGACGAAAACATGTACCTTGGCATGTCTGTAGATGTTGACTGCATTGCTGAAGTCGATGTGCTGACTCAGCAGAATCTCACACAGGCGCTGAAGGCTGTCCAGCATGAAGAAATTAGAGGCACCAAGAAGCTGGTAATAAGCAAACATGAAATAAGTTACAGTAATATCACAACTAAAAAAACATACCAACAAAAAAAGCAATTAAATGCACTTTTTTTCTTGACTTGCTTTCCCATTGCTTGATTTATTTTCAGCTAAGTCGAAAATGTGGATGTCTGGAAAAGTTTAAATGTTAATTGCAAGATGGAGGAAATCTGCTTTTGATCAGTTTCAATAAAACCAAAAATGGCATGTTATCAGTTCCTCACCTCAAGAACATCAGCATGGGAATTCCCAAGAGTTGGATTTGTCCCAAGGTACAGATACTCCATGATAATCTGGAAAGCAAAGTGCAATGTTAAGATGGGGCTATCCAGGTTGGTACATTATATCATTAATCCACATTCCTATTCATACTAAGGTAAGTATCAACAAAAAATTCAGACTTTGTATTAATTGCCCACCTGGAAGATTTGATATCTGATGTCACTAATCTCAATACAAGGCTGCTTTCCCTCCGAGAACTTTCCAGACAGCATGTTCTTGAAGCGCGTTGATGCGTTGGCAAGGATGATCTTGTGGGCGTAGAACGGCTTGCCTTCCACGATGAAAGTCACATCAGACATCTCTGGGTTGTTCACATACTGAGGATCTAAAGCAAACGTCGAAAAAGAAGAAACAGCTGAAAAGTTGTTCTTTGTCATAAAGCTAATAGTTACGACTGCTGATTTTGTATGGCCTGGATGCCGCTGCCTTTTAGTTTCAGTACGCTTTCTCTGTCTCTTCCCACACCAAAAGCTTGCTATTAGTACGCTTTCTTGGTCACTTCCTGGGAAGTTGTACAAACTCAACCCTTGTTGTCACTTCCTGGGAAGTGACCGAGAGAGCCTGTAACACAAGCTGAAAAGGCTGGCATGAATCCAGGCTAAATCTTGTAGGGAAGACTATGAAGTTCAGTACAATTCCGACCATCATTTTGCATTGAAGAAAAATACATTCACATTTCTTTCAAAGTTGGTCAATTAGCAGAGGTGCAAAGTACAGATAACTGCATGATGCTCACCAATCCTACTGATCTGCGGTCTTCTCAACTCAGGGATGTCAGGGATGGGGTCATTACCATAGCAACTGGCAAAGATGGTGGCAACCTGCTGACTTATCACCTCATTCTGTGTGAAGAGAAATGAAAGTTGCAAATTAGCACAGCGATCTTTATTGACACAACAAAAGTACAGTGAATTTCGTAAGGTCTTCTACAACTATACAAAGAAGTGGATACAAATAGATCAACCTATAGAGTATATATCAAACCAATAAACCTATAAAGTATATGAATAAATCCACATGTTGACTTAAACGTATTGTTGACACTACTGGCTTTAAGGTCTAAACATTCTTTGATACAATTACCTATTAGCTATTTTCCAGGGAATTTCACTGATATCTCAATGAATAATTAAAAAAAAAAAATCATAATTCAAACAAAACATTGAATGAAAAATAGTTTTGTCCAAAGACTGACCTTGCTCTGTTTGAAGATCTCAAACATGAGTGGCAGGGCCTCCTGGCAGAAGTCGGGGCTGTAGTCACCTGGGCGCAGGTTGGGGAACTCCCGCAGCAGGTACTGTATGATGGCCTTCCTGTGCAGGTGCTGGGCTGTGGACAGGGTACACATCCACGTGTGCAGGGTCCATGGCACTCCTGAAGCAACAAGGGTTGAGTTTGTATGGGTTATTTAGTATGTAGCTTACCGACTTAGTTCTCTAACTTCAGATGATTTTAAGTGGAAAATACAAGATACTCTATGATTCAAATCCTTTCAGGCACATTCAACTTTACACTATATACATTATGTACAAACACGTAAATGCCAAGACCACCTACCCAGCCCTCGGAGCTCCATGGTGATGTCCAGGTAGCCATGTTCAGCACCGTGGTACATGGCCTCCTGTAGGGCCTTGATGCGCAGCTTGCACGTGCGCAGCTGAAACTCGGGGCTGGTGACGGGACTGGTGTTCCCACAGCCTTCCGACAACATCTCCTCAAGAGACAGGACGTCCGAGGGACGGGAGATGTGGGGCGCAGACACAAGCTTCCGCAGGACATTTCTGTAGGGGAACAGAAAGTAGGGAGATTTGTAGAGGTTACATGTATGTCATTGCCACTGAGCATTCATTGTATTGAGGAATACCAGGGTCTAATGTATAGATAGGAAGCAATCATATTCAACTATTCCACCATGAGAAATGCTTTATTTTAAAAGGCGCTGATGTAAGATTTGGGGAAATAACTTTTTGAAAGAATGTTCATACATGTATCTCTCCAAGGTTTGTAGGCCAGTCAATGTTGAGGCTACATCCAGACTAAGCCTGTTAAAGCTAATTACAGTGATTGGAATCCAAATACACTTAAAACAATAGACAATGAGATATATAATATCCAACAGAGGAAAGTTGGATCTGTTTGTCTGGACTCACCTGTGCCCGTTTGCTGCAGCCTGAGCGAAACAGTTCATGTTGCCCCTGGAGGAGACGGGAGTCATGCTGTTCTTGGGCATGGTGCCGAGGGTGGGGTCAGCACCTTTAGTCAGCAACAGGCTGACCAGCTCAAAATGACCTGGAGTGGAAACAGCACAAGGTAGACTATTAGTAACATTGACCTTAAAGATGAACTGTTTGTGTCTATGCTTGCTATAGTACACTTCTTTCAATACACAAGAAAACAACGGTAATGAGCAAAGCTATATGGAAGCACAAGACAATACTTTTTAATTCCAATCACATGTTCTTAAAGTCTTTTCATTTTTTATTTACATTATGTACTTCATTTCACCATAAAACAAGGCTAGAGCTACTCAAGTGTTTTGGGTTTCATTAAACAATTATGTGCTGCTAGAGACTCTTCAAAAGAACAATCCTACCTGCAGCTGCGGCCAGTTGTAGCGGTGTCTCAGTGTAGTTCTCCCCACATTGGTGAGCTGATCCCTCTACACTTGCTCCAGCATCAAGCAACAGCTGCAACAAAAAAGAAAAACAATCATTCATACTTTGAAATCTGGTTTTCAAACATTGTTTTAAAAGCGAATATTCTTACATCAAAGAACTTGTATCATTGCTTGCACAATCGATACAAAAGCAGAAAGGTACATGTAATAGACCATGAATTACAAAATGTATGTATAGTCCATGCACAATTTGCACAAACCTGTGCAATGGAGACGTGGATGTGCACCACTGCAAAGCTCAGGGCTGTCCACCCTCGGATGTCATCCCGTACTGACGGGTACTTGTATGTGTTCATGGGGACCTGCGTGAGGCAAAAGCTACATGTAAGTAACATGTATGGTAACAGTAAACATGTACAGCACAAAACCAACACATACATGTAATTCCTGCACTTTCAGGACTATAAGTTCACTCGCAGCCTTTCTCTAGACTCTACCAGTCTCCCCCGGTCGCTGGGAAAATAGTAGAAATTGGCCAAATAGAGTCAAATGTTTGAAGGGAGTCGGCTACGGAGATAGGGTCAAATTGAGTCTAGCCTTTCTCTGTCTAACACATAAACTTGTTACACATATAATACATTTCATACAAGAATGGTACAGTACTTTGTATCAGTAATGTACATTGCACACGGCTACCTTTTGATATGTGGTGAAATGGACACAATTAAAGGAACAGACAAGAAAGTTCCTTACTGCCACATCAGGATCAGCATGAGCATCCAGCAGCATCTGCACCATAGCCTCGTCCCCGGACGCACAGGCATACATCAGTGGGGTCATGCCCTGTAACCAATGTGTATGTCATTAGCATTACTTTTTTTTATGGTGGAGTCCAACACTATATAATGAGATGTATCAATTTCTCCACATCATTTCTGGTTTTCAGCAAGGAAGATCATTTCACAATGAAATCTTTATTGATGCAACCAAAGTACAGCGACTTTTGTAAGGTCTACTACATCTATACAAACAGTCAAGTGGATACAAAGGAATTAAGCTATACATACTGGTAAATGTATATGAATAGATATGAGTAAATCAACATGTTCTAAAGTCTAGACATTCTTTGATATATTGACCAATGTGCCTGAGAGGAAGTATTTCATTGATATGCTTTGACATAATGAGTCTACACTGGTAAGTTTTAAGGTACTGTTTTACAGTACAAAGTTTGAGTTCTAAAATCCTATCCAGCTCACATGATCGTTAATTGTGTTGATTCCGCTCTCCCCCATGATAGCAATAGCCTGCTGGACCAGGTCAATCCTCCCGCAGCTCAGCATGCGGAAACCCAGGTCTCGCTGGAAACTCGTGGACGCTGCCGTGGCGTCAAGAGTACGGGAGGAACAGACCGAGTCATCCATCCTGAGGCGATAGAAGGTTCAGATGGATAAGTAAAGATGAATTGATACTTAGATGCGAATGCACATGCTTTTTTCTTGTTGTCACTAGGAAATGTATATTGTAACAAACACTGCAGGCTACAACTGTAAATGCAGAAATGTTTGTGGTGGTTTTATGTTCGCGGTTTCCGCAGTAAGCTCTTTGCTGTGAACTTAAAACCACCGACAAATTTTTTCCCCTTGTCTACTATTGTCTCAAACATGGCCTTAAAACCGCAGCGAACACTCCATTTTGTCCCTACCGTAAAATCAAAACCATGCAAACTTAAATGCATTTACAGTATCAAAAAAAAGTTGAAGGTGAAGATATCTTTTTTGATAGATGAAATAAAAGGCTGTATCTTAAAGGGTTAGAGCCTGGAAAGAAGCTGAGAGTTCTGAGTGTTACCTCAGACTTCTGGGTTCACAGTCGACCCCCGGCAGCAGCAGCCTGGCTGCCTGTCTGACGTCGTCCGAGTCCACCACCCAGCTCTGTCTGTGTTCTGTGTGCGCCGTGGCAACACGGATCCACTCCGTCAGCGGTGGCAGGATCACGTAAGGCCTGAGGAACAGACAAGAGCATTAGCTTCTGTGTTCGAAGTGTGTGTCTTATCAGGGTTGAAATTACTTGCTTACTTCTGGGTAGGGTTCTAGCCTGATTTTA
This sequence comes from Branchiostoma lanceolatum, assembly GCA_035149815.1. Classification (NCBI taxonomy): domain Eukaryota; kingdom Metazoa; phylum Chordata; class Leptocardii; order Amphioxiformes; family Branchiostomatidae; genus Branchiostoma; species Branchiostoma lanceolatum. The sequence goes on along the minus strand of CM068868.1, from coordinate 9,958,706 downwards.
ATCGTGCTTCTAGTCAGCCTCCCGTAAACCCCCGGACAGCTGGAGTTTACGTTATACAGACTAGGTAGGGTTCCAGCTAGCTTGAAATCTTTTTCCATCAACCAATGCCCATTGACGGAAAGATCCTACAAATATATATTTTTTCCAGTCACCTTGTACAAACTTCTATCAATTTATTCAAATTTGGACATTTTTACATCTTTACTCACGGATTTTTGTCCGTCAAAGTCTAAAAAAAATTCCATCATATGCAACAAAATTCCGTCCAATAATGGAGTGACGGATGCTGGCTAGAACCCTGCTTCTGGGTATGTAGGATGACAGAATGGGTACAGAACTAAGAAAACTAAGACAGCATTTGGTGTTAGTCATGGCAGAAAAACAAACAAATCTACAAATTGAAATCATTTGCACTTTTGAAGTCAAACAAAGATCCCTTACCTCTCATAGCTGAGCTGCACCATGGGAGGCTCGATGTTGGGGTTGTCCATACACTCCAGCTGGGTGCACTTCATGAAGTAGAACAGAGTGTGAAGGGCGTCCGACCCCCAGGTCAAGGTCAGGGCGGGGCTGGGGGAGCGGGATCCACTCTTGTGGTGCTGGTGGTGCATGGCCCTGGACACCAAGTCACCTGGCAACACAAAACAGTTGTTCAAGTTTACAATTTTGTACCTACTTTTTGACATGTGGCACTGCAGCTACCTTTTACATGTACATTGTACATGAAACATCATAACTGTGAATTCATGTCTGGTAACATACAAGATAGCCACTAGTTTATGCCATGGCAACTTTAACATGTGGCTGACATACAGGTCATGTACAAGTCATGTAATCAATCCTAGGGCTAAGAGTTAAGGTCTCGCTGTAGAACAAAAGGACAAAATACATTTTTCAACAGTTGATGGTAGTCAGAGTCGGGAATCAAACCCCAGACCTCTCATATAATAGCTTGTTTTTTTTTTTCCTTAATCAGCCTCAATTATGAGTAAACAGCGGACATCTTACCAAGTTCAGCAATGTTGCCCAAGTGAATTCATGTCTGGCATCGTAAAATAGTCATAAGTTTACACCAAGGCAACTTTCAACAAGTGGCTGACACATTCTTCCCCATCCTTCTAGAACTAGGACTAAGAGTTAAGGGCATCTTACCTAGTTCAGCGATGCTACCCACGCAAGTGGTCAGCAGACTCTGTTCCAGTGTCTTCAGCAACTCCAGACTGCCCAGCTGCTCGCGGTCCCGCCGATGACCCTTCCGTCTGCTGTGGTCACTCCCTCTTTCAGAGGGCGAGGAGCTGGCACTCGGGATAGCCAAGATACCTGTAACAAGACACAAAATTACTCTTAACCATTTGACATGACAGGTGACAAAAAAGTTTTAATATCACAAAGTTAACACCTAGTATAATAGGCAAAAATGTGCAGTTGAGAATGAGATGAATTCACTTCAATTTGCATGAAACGATGTTATATTATTCAAATGAATGAAAAATAATTGATCATTTTGATAAGATAATTGGGGTATCATCTTGTATTTGTAGCACTTTTTTTGGTGTTCTGGTACATGTAACTCAGTGGGATCATTCACAACTGCCACCTGTTAGCTATCAATGGAACTGCACAAGTCCTGTTGAACAACCACTTTATCCATGTTCCAGGGCTGCATGGCATTCCCACCAGATTGTAATATTAAATGCCCTGCCCCCAGGCATGTGTCTGCCACAACAGAAACATGTGCGCTTGAAGGGACTCCAAAAGACGCTAAGTGTGTTTTTAACTTGAGGTCACTGTGGGCCAGTAATTGTACAGCCTTTACAGAAAAACTTTTCTTGAACAGCCTTTCAACTTGCAACAGTTGGATGATAGGCATTTAAGGAAAAAATGTAAGAAAGTAGATGTTAGCAGAAGGGCTTGTAGGGTCAATGCTTTTCACCTACATGTACCATGAAGACACAACATACAGGTCATCCAAGACAGGTTTTACCTCCCAAACCTGAATACCGAGGATATCTAGATCCTTTCATAGTTGTGGAAGGTTTATTGACGGGGGCACAAAGATTCACAGCTTCATACAAAAGAAAACAAGAGTTCCACGACCTCATATCTCCATGAAATATGTTTAACGTTTTGTTTGTTTCTTATAAAGAATAAGGCTGTCATTAGCAAAATCAAGGATGGTTGTTTCTACAGAAGGATAGATATATTGTATGTGCGATATTCCGTTTGTTTGGCACAATTTCATATTCACATGTGCAAATTATGCAAATGACTTCCACATGCACATAATACATGCATGGTTATGTAGAATGCAAATATCAGGGAGCACACACGCGCATACGAACACACACGAAATCCTCATTCTTTTTATCACTTACCTTTGAATAATAATGGTTTGAAAGCAAAATCATGGTGTAGAAGTAGTGATTTCGAAATAGACTGCTTTAATGTCATGAACAGTATTTAAGTATTCGCTAGTAGACAATGTATTGATTGCAAAGACGAAGTATATACAAATAACGTTGGTTTCATTTAAGATTGATTGAAGTTGTCATTTTTACATAATCTTGTATGGAAAGGAAATGTACAGCTTTGATAATTAATGAGTTGCTCTTACAAAATTTATACATATATCATTGGTATTACTGAAATTGTAGTACATCTAAATTTATACATTTCTTGTTGAAGGGAAGTTTGTACAGCATTGACACAGTTTTTGAAGAGCCACGATCATGTGAAATTATCATTTATATGGATTTGGAAACTTTAACATTAATGATATCATGATCTGAGAAGTAGCAGTCGATGACGTTTGCAGTGGCTTGTAAATGTCTGTTGATATACACATGGTCCAGCAATGACCCATAATCTGTTGTTGGGTTAGAGACAAGTTGGCGGAATCCTAGGGTGATCATTGTGTCTAGGAGAGGGGGGATGTTGTCGGTGACTTGCAGGTCTACATTGAAGTCTCCACAGATCATTATTGGTGTGGTGTTGTCCATGGTGTTGACCAATGCACGCATGTCATGCAGCAGTATGTTTTGATTCACTGATGGCTTGCAGTACACGACACAGAGCTGAATGGTCGTGTTTGAGGAGGGTACACGCAGGCACATGTACTCAATGGCAGACGGCGTGATACCTTGCTTGTGCAGACGCGTCATAGCTGAGCGTGACATTACCATGAGACCACCTCTGCCGCCCAGGTGACTTGGCGATTGTCGGTCCTGTCGTTCAATGTATGACATTTCTGGTGTTATTCTTTGGTCTTGTGCCAAGGAATGACGAGGGGTGAGAAATGTCTCTGCAAAACATGTGATGTCGGCATCCGCAATGCATTCTGTGGATTTAAGGTCTTCAAGATGTTTGAGGTATGACAGGACATTGAGAAATATGATGCTGGTTGATTGACAAGTTACTGCAGGTGTCTTCAGAAGAGCCATGCTCTTGTTGCTCAATCGGGCCATTTCCGTAGTGACCTTAGCATTGCATTTGATGGTCTCCGGCCTAAATCCAACAATGAAGAGATCTTGAAGTTTCCTTACCCTGCTGAAAGCCACATATACCTGGCCTGGCGTGAAAGGCCCTTTTCCGGACATGCACACAACTATTTTGTCAAGCGTCTTGCCTTGACATTTGTGGATCGTACACGCCCAACAAAGTGTCAGTGCGAATTGACGTCGCGTCATCTGTATATGCCCTCTTCCTTTCGTGACGGGGAAGGTCACTTCATGCTTGTAGATGGGTACAGCTCTTGGATGTGTGCGTTTGTATTGGCTGGAGGCTAGAGCTTTCTTGCCAACTCGATCGCTGTCAAACTCGACGAGGATGGCATGGGGTTGACCTTGATTTGTCATGACGTCCACAACGGTTCCGCATGCGCCGTTGACCAGACCATCCGCGACATCGATGTTAACAGTTACCATGACTCTGGCCCCGATGGCGACACTTAGTTCAGGCCTGAGGCCGCCAGTTTGGGATGGTTTACTTGAAGGATTGAGATCGAGCCGACCTGTTTGCCTGTCCTTTGTGTAGTCTTGACATTGTATTGTGATAGTTTCAGTTGGGAGTTGTTGCAGTTTTCCTTTGTTGTATTCATTTACGGCTGGGTTTGTTGTGAAGACATGAAGCGCATTGTGTGGATATGTAGGGTCTGTGTTGGATGCTGACCTCGATTTTAGCATACTGATGTCTTCAGAGGTACATGATGCCGTACGTACGCGATTCAGCATATCTGCAAATGGCTTGTCTTCATGTTGTCGCATACTTTCTGAGAGCTCCACCATGTTGAAGTTCTCCTGCCACAACGATCCATACAGTTGAGGGTACTTGCCTTTAGGTGTCTCGAAGACATAATTCTGCAGGACAGGTTGGAGCTGGTATAAATCTCCAACTGCAAGGATGCTTACGTTGCCGAATGTAGTATCACTACAACCTCCCATGATGTCTTCCAGTCGCCTGTGTACATGTACCAGAATGTCTGCGCCGACCATCGATATCTCGTCAATGATAAGGAGACGAAGGTTGCTGAGTCGCGAACGCAACGTGTTGATTTTGTCTGACCCCAAGGAACGATACTCGTGCCCCTTGTTCCCGGTCTCTAGCAGAAATGCCGAGTGGAGAGTAAGCCCATTTATGTTGAAAGCGGCAACACCTGTGAATGATGTGAGCAGAACAATGACATCTTCCGGGTCAAAGCGGAGGGACAGTCTCAGAAGTCTTACCGTTTCATAGTGAATCAGTTTGATTATGTGGCTTTTCCCAACACCACCGGGACCGCTGACGAATAGACGGTATGTAGGGAGAGGTTTCCGTCCTTTTAAAGCGATAACCGTATCCTTACACCATTGTCTGTGGTAGTCTACGATGTCTCGTTGCTTTGAATTTAAAGCCCGCATCATCTCCCGGTATTCGTCTGGTGTCAGCAATGATTTGTCAGCCTCGGCTTTGTATCGGGCGTGAAGCTCCGCATGTCTGTCCATGTTTGACTGATTACTCTCATCATGCAGGTCAGCATTGTGCTGTAGATCCTCAGGGTCAATGTTCCTGTCGGTATGTACACCTTCAGCTTCCTGTTCTGCCTCTTGTTCTTGAGCTCCAGGTGCCAGCATGTCCCATGCGTGTTCTGGTGGGCCCATATCCTGCGAATTTTCCAGTGCCTGATCTAGACCTGTTTTCTTCACTGTGTACATGTCTTCATTGCACTGAATGACTTGCTTCGCAGCCTCATAATGTTGTCCGTATGACTCGTAGCTGCCCATCAGTTCTTCCTCACTTCGCCAAGGGTGGTACAACATGAGTAGATGTCGATATTTGGATTCGCCTTCTTCCTTCTCTCTGTGGAAGCGTATGATAGCAGGACGTCGTCGTCTGTACATGACACCTTAAGATAAAGTTGAAGATAAATAATTTAGTATGACAATTTTTAAACTGTGATAAAACTTATTGATAGATATTTGAAACATGGTATAAAAATATATGCTACAACTTACCTAAGCTGTTCTGTAACACGATGCGCTCTTGTTTGGGGGTTGCTGTTTCTCCATATGCCACAGCAAAGGTAGATCCAAACTCGGCCAGGCACATGGCCTCGATGTCTGTTGGGCGAGCGGCATATCTGTCATTTAGACTTGTTTCGAATATGTCCTCATCCTCGTCCTTCATGTCGGCCAACACAGATGCGGACTTCAACATTGAAACGCGTTTCTCCTTTGGGCTTGTGCTTATGAACAGAACGGTTCGTGTGGTGCTCTTCAGCGGGAGAGAGAGTAGTCGATAAGCGGCTTCTTGTGCACTGACCTCCCTGTGATTTAGAAAGGTTGATCCTAACTTGCGAAGTTGCGTTTTCACGTCTTCATTGGTTATCTCCATTGCAGTTTTCCTCAGCAACTCGCTCATTGCCTTTTCGCTCTTCATCATGTAAGATGTGACATACATTATGCAGGCGTATGGGTCTGTGATATACTGGAGATCGAGGTTGGCTTGCCAACTATGCAGGAGATCTTTGTTGTGGCTGTTTGTTACTTGGCACATAGGTTTACGTTTAAGAATGATAGACATTCCGGACTTCGTTTCGCTCAGTTCCTTCGTGTAGTTTACCTCGGCTACACCAGCTCTTTTGAACAGATCGTCAAGGTTGATGTCAGTTGGTGTTGTAGGGTCGTCCAAGCAAGTTCTCACCTTCTGTAGGGCTTCGTTGCTCTTTGTTCGGATTGTGTCGACATTGGCGTCATCTGTTACGACTGGCCTGGCGATGATTGTCTTCCTACTTGGTGGACGTGGATAGTTGAAGCGGCATCCACCGTTACGTCTGCATGTCGGGGAATGCTTGTGTTGCTGGAACCTTGCTGAGTCATCGGTCAGTTCGCACGTCTGATACTTGTCAATGAACTGGCAGACTACCTCGTCAGGCTGCTCGTCAATCCTGGGAGCGTCCTTCACCCACAGAACTGTGTGGGCGTGGGGGGATCCACGTGCCTGGGTAAGCAGGGATAAGATAAGGCTGGTAAGAACAGATCGTGACACAAATTGTTTTATGTTTATCGTGCACAAGAAAGGTTAAATGACAAATGGGACATGTACTTCAAAAGATTTAAGGTCAGGCACCTGAAACTCCACCCGGATAAAGTAGTCTGCTACCTCCCCAATTGGATGAGCAGTACTGCAAATGAACTCCTTGAAGAACACTTCAAGTCTGTACTGGAATAGGCGTGCTACCGTGACTGGGTTTGTATTCAGCCATTCACACTTCTTTTGCCAGGACATTCCTGCAATGTCATCGGCTGTGAAATTGTATCCATATTGTCTACCGATACTCTGTATTATTTCTGGCCAGTGCATGTCAGCAGCAGAAAGTGTGAGGAACCAAGTTGGCGTTCCGAGTTGTCTAACCATCGCGAGAAGGTCATAGAGGACCCGTTGCCAATATGCGGGTGACCCGCGAACGTTCTTTAGGAACTTATAAGCTGAGTCGGTCCTGAAAAACGAGGCCATGTTAGTAGCATTCTTGACAAAACCTGCGTTAAGTTGTCCGCCTTGCATCATTCGTCCTCTGGTTTGACGCAAGGCAATGGACGCGTCATCTCGTATCTGCTTTGCCTCCACAACGTACTGTGCAGCAAACAGATAATCGACATCCTTGGCGAATCTTCCGTCAGCATCCAGCAGGCGTTGGTTGAAATACTTCCTAACCGTGAGGTTCTTCTTCCGTTGAAAGGTATAGCCGAACTTCCCATCCGGATACTTTTCTGGATTAGCCAGGAGTTCGAAATCCTCATCAGTTAGGAACGCCCGTGGACACTGGTTCTCCCCCGGAGCCAAGGAGTAGATGTTCTCATTGTCCTCCTGCATACATGTCGTGGATGGAAGACCTCTTGTCGCAGATGTGTCCTGAAAATGATTTGAAATTGTCCATTATCCCATGGTGAACATGTGGTATAGGAATTTCTATGCAATTAATGATTAGTGAGGAAAAAGTGGTTACCTTAAATGCGGCCTCGTCTTCAGCGTCTTCTTTCTCCTGCTGTGTCATCACTGTGTTCTTAATGGTGGTACGGGTGGTGCTCGTATCCGCGCACGTGTTTCTGATATGATACTGGTACAGAAACAATTGGCCATCAATATTTCGTGTCGTCATTAATTAGTTGACCATGTTGAAATCTGCAGCTTGGACATTTCAAATGTTTGTCTTGCAATCTTTATGGAATGCATATAGCTCTATATACATATATATATATATATATATATATATATATATAGAGAGAGAGAGAGAGAGAGAGAGAGAGAGAGAGAGAGAGAGAGAGATGGATGACTGGATGGATGGATGAATGGATGGATGGATGGATAGATAGAGATATATACCTGATACGTATGATGACCGTCTTCATGTTTGTTGATCTTGTGGAGAGCCACATAGTGAGACTGTCCGATAAGTCCGATTGTAACAGTAGGTCGTTGTGGTGTTATACTGTGAGCTGGATGTATGACCGTCAGTGTATCCGGATTCAATGTTCCAAGGATGTGTATTTCAATGTCCATCATGTCAGCTAGTGCTTGAATAGCCACATTGTCAGCCCAAGCACCATTTGCTAGACGATCGACATATCTGTTCCACTTAGCTGTTTGTCTTTCTCCTGGGTCGCTGATACGTGCTATGTCGAAGTCAACTTCTTCAGGTTGTTCAACATCATATCCGCCTACAGCAGGTTGATGGTTGTCCATGGCATCAGGGATGCAGGGCTGGTAGCGCGTGACATCCGTAGATCTTTGCAAGTATGTCACAACTTCTCTTCGTATTTCATGTGGAAAGCCACAGTGCATGCCAGCTTTATTGAGGACCACTTGCACTGCTGAGAAAAAGCAGTTGCCATCCTTAGGCACATCCTCCACCACATGTCCATGCCTTTCTGCCAGCCTGCCAAGAATTATGATGTATACATACTTCAATACGACATCTGATTAGTTACATACTGCTATTGTAAAGTCTTACGTGTACAGGATGCAGCAATGACGTTCGTTGAAGTTAAGAAACGCCTTAGGGATATGTGCAAGACGAAATGATTATTGATAAAGGAAGGTTTGATTTGGTAGAACAGCTCACCTGTTAATGTCATTAGGGTCATTGTCGTTGTCAATGGAAACCCGAGAGTCACCATCAGCTGCCTCCGGTGAGTTGCCGTTGGTCATGGCCTCCCAGAGTTCACTGTCTCCATCCAGCCACTGCTGTTGCCAGTCCTCACAGAAGGTCACGTCTTTGTACAGGGGATTGTTTGTCTTCAACCAGACTAGAGCTTCTGTCACCTGCTTGGGTCTGAAAGCACAGAGAGTATATAAGAATTGCTATTACGTTAAGTGATATATTTTTTTCAGGCCCTTACGGCCTCAAATACAATTTTCAAAGAGTGAAATGGCCTGAGTGATAAGCTACAGAATCTTTTTAGATGATTATTAGAAAGGTATGTACCTTATGAAATCATACATGTAGTGGCCTGTGTAGATTAGTTTCCTCTTTAACTTCATTGGTAGCACCTGAGCGTTACCGGGAAGGCGTGGAAGCAGAGAGCAAACATTTTCCAGTTTGGCTGGCACGTTAACAGCTGGTCCATGAATAGCCCTCTGCTGTCCTTTTGGAAGTCCGACCAGCTTCATGAATGGGATGCGCTGTGAGATGAGGCGTAGTTCCAAAGGACGCAGGTTTTGTAACTCTTCTGGGACATCAGCTAGTTGTAGTCCATTAGCCTTTGCCTGGGCTGGCATCCTACCCTTGGTCATTGTTATATGGCAGGTGTTGCATATCCAGCTGCTACTATGGTGTAAATTGTTCAATATAGAAGTCTTCTCATCTGCTGGTATCTTGTTGTATTTGGAATTATCTTGGTTGAATCGTACAACAGACTTTCTAAACATAATACGGTGACAAACGGAGCACACACATGTGGGGCCCTCTTTTATCTTATCTTGAAATAATTTTGATGCTGATTGAATGGTACCGGTGTGTGTTTGTATTGCACGACCCTCAGCAGTCGTGTTCCTGTCCTTCGATAATCTTCTGTTTCGCTGCTCATGTGTCTCCTTGGCGCGCATCTCTGCGGTTTTATCTTTGTCATTAGACAACCTTTTGTTTCGTTGCTGAGGCGTCTCCTTATCACGCGTCATTGCGGTTTTCTCTTTGTTCTTGGACAACCTTATACTTCGCCGCAAAGCTGTCTCTTTGGCACGCGTCTCTGAGGTTCTTTTCTTGTTGTTGAACAACCTTTTCCGTTGTTCCTCGGGTGTTTCATTGGCACGAGATTCTGAGGTTCTTCTCTTGTTGTTGAACAACCTTTTCCGTTGTTCCTCGGGTGTTTCATTGGCACGCGTCTCTGACGTTCTTTTCTTTTTGTTGAACAACCTTTTCCGTTGTTCCTCAGGTGTTTCATTGGCACGAGATTCTGAGGTTCTTCTCTTGTTGTTGGACAACCTCTTCCGTTGTTCTTCGGTTGTTTCATTGGCACGCGTCTCTGAGGTTCTTTTCTTTTTGTTGAACAACCTTTTCCGTTGTTCCTCAGGTGTTTCATTGGCACGAGATTCTGAGGTTCTTCTCTTGTTGTTGGACAACCTTTTCCGTTGTTCCTCGGTTGTTTCATTGGCACGCGTCTCTGAGGTTCTTTTCTTGTTGTTGAACAACCTTTTCCGTTGTTCCTCAGGTGTTTCATTGGCACGAGTTTCTGTGGTTCTTCTCTTGTTGTTGGACAACCTTATCCGTTGTTCCTCGGTTGTTTCATTGGCACGCGTCTCTGACGTTCTTTTCTTTTTGTTGGACAACCTTTTCCGTTGTTCCTCGGGTGTTTCATTGGCACGCGTTTCTGTGATTCTTTTCTTGTTGTTGGATAACCTTTTCCGTTGTTCCTCGGGTGTTTCATTGACACGCGTCTCTGACGTTTTCTTCCTGACCTTTGCCAATCTGTAAAATGTAAGATGCACAATGTGTTGCTCTGACTTTTCAAGATCATAAGTGTGTTCGGAAAAAAGATTATGTCTTCGGGATTCTGTTTGTCTGTATTTCTGTCTGTGAATTGCATAATTCCAGAAGATATTTGGTGAATGGGACTTTTCGGTAGGTGTTGGTGAAATAAAGAAATGATTGAATTCTGTGCCCCCTGACAGTTATCCCTGGTACTGCAGCGCGACTTCTTGTGTTGATAGCTCTTGCTTTGGACATGACATAAAGGTCGAGTCAACATTGTATATTTTGAATTTCAAACAATAACTTGTCATTTTCACAGTGACAGAAATAGCCAGCAAACTAATAGAATAAAGAATTGCATAATTTCGGACGGTGTTGAGGTCTATAGTCACTCATTGTCCGAGTTCCTATCTTAACCGATAGAAAAAAAAGCATGACGTTGAGAACGCAATGTCTTTCACTGTCTTCAGAAAGTAGACAATTTGCAGTGAGGAGCTTCAATGATGTACATAATCAATGGGAAAAACTCATGATCATCAAGGTTAAAATCATTTGGCGAAGGTTTGAGTTCGTGGAACTCTAGTTTGACAATGTTGTTTCGGCACAATGACTTCGAATTCACCGCCCAAAACGCCCAAAACACGACAAAAGCAGAACTTATGCTCAACAGTGGACTGAGTTGACGTAATTTGGTGATTGCAAAAACCCAAGTTGACCTCTGACCTACCGTTCTTTTTCTTGTCGCCTGCCATAATACACTTCCGGGTTCGTTCGCCTACCGTGCGTAGGCGATGTCATATCTAAGAAGCCACAGTACAGTCCGATAGGTCAAATGTAAGATGTATACCTAGTACCTGTTTCCGAAGAAGTTGAAACATCTCGACTAAATATTTGCTATAACTAGAATGCAGTATGAAGTAAGATATATCTCGGCAAAGTTGACGAATTTTCAGATTTCGGTTTTGTCTAAGTACCGGGTTACGGGATCGTGAAGCCTCGTAGACGCAACGCAATTCTCGAGGCTCTTTGCCTGTTTTAGACGGGAATACTAATAACTATTCTGCTTATTATGGGTCATTTCATTGGCAATAATGCCTTTTAGATATTGGAATTTTACGGATTCCCTGTCGTAGGATTTGAAACTTTGAGAGCGGTGTGCTGCGATCGTTCTTCAAGTTTTGAGCATATTTACAGACTTTCTGCGCATCACTCATGCCACAGACCTGCGTGACTTAACCATCTTAAATCTAATCGTTTTAATTGGCTGTATGAAGGGGGCATCTTTGTAATAATATGGTTGAAAGTAATTGTAGCACCAATTCGGCTTGCATAGCACAAATTCCGTTGTATTCAACTTCCCTTAAGCTGCCTACACCTCAAAAAGACATCTACAACATTTACCGCAAGAAAAATATAGATTTCTGCATAAATCATGCAAATGAAGTCGACATTAACATAACACACATTCCGTCGTATTCATAAAATATCTGATCATACATAATATATTTACATGTACTAAATGGGAATACTTTCCGGCTATCCCTTTGATCCTGAGTTTCTTGTTTCCGTTTTGCTGCCATGCGTTGTCTGTTCTTTTGCTTGCGAATTTCCGCCTGCTCTGGAGTCTCCTTTGCCAAAGTCTACAGTGTTGTATAAGAATGTGACATGTTGTTAAGGAAAAGGCTATTCAATAGTTTGTCATGAAATAATCTTATTTCTTAGGCCCAATGGGTAGGGTAAAAGTTATGAAGAAAATGCACTTTTAGCAGTTCCTTGTGAAATCCTGAGTGAAATCCTGGTATTACGTACCTTCTTTTTCCGCTCGCGATCTTTTAACTTTCGCTCCTCTGATGTTGACCTTGACCTCACCATGTTGTCGCTACTTCGAAGGGATGTTAGAAGTATCTAAAATCGCCAATAAATTAGCCGTTTTCTAACGCAAATAATGGCGCGTTTGTTTCTCGCAGATGTAGCTGTGACTTTTCTCTTCCCTCAAATCGGGGTCCCGGGCAAGCTAGGCCGGTCATGTAACTGATACCCCCTTGGGTGCATGTTGCAGCAGCTTGGCTGCAGGTGGTGGCTGAACAAGTGATTAATGGCCGCCTGGGTCTGGGGAAACAGAGTTTACCCCTGCCAGGAAGGGATATGTGATTAATCACCATCAAGCCTCTGGACAAATTAGCAAGGTTGTGTTTTGAAGCCATCAGCTAACTGACATTTCAACCCAAAACTTGTAACATTTTTGGCTGTACTTCATTGTACCCAAATCTGCGTCTGTATCTAAATGGGTCAATTGGTAGAATCGCCCTTGGATTGACAGTACTATCATTTACCACTTTGATGAACCATGGCGCTTTTGCAATAATTATGCAAATTAGGAATTCATTTGCATAATTTGTATTTGTTAATGTTCCACTTGCCTAAATGTTACATGTATTTGAGTCATATTATGGAAAATACTGCAAATATAGATTTCACTTATCAATTATGCAAATTACGTCATAATTAGCATAATTTACCCTTTCTTGTGTACATCTCTGTCTAAGCTACCTGCATGCTAAATATTAAGGAAACCCATGGTTCCTTTGTTCAGTTATTCTCCTTAGAACATTTTCACCATAACGCCCCTGCAGTTTCAGAGCAAACTGATAGGGGGCCCAAACCTATATCACTTCCATATTACATCACAAGCTATCCGCCACCCAAAATGCAAGACCATAGCACGTCCAGGTCAAAAGATACAAAAACGGAAGTTCTGCTGCAGTACCAAGGTCACATACCAGGGGGCCCAAAATCGACCTTAACTTTCGGCTTCACAACACCCACCCACATACCAAATATCAGCTAAATCCATCCAGAGGTTCTGGAGTTATGCTGTCTACAGTAATGCGGAAACACAAACATACACACATACACACATACACACATACACACACACACACACACAGACAGACACACCCAAAACAATATCTCCATTTTTCATGGAGATACATGGAGATAACATGGAGATAATAAACTGCCAAGACCTGACTGCTCCATAGCTCTGATCTGTCCTATTTCGTAAATCATTAGTCCTATAATTGGGGGCTCAAACCAAGTTGACCTTCACCCACATGTCTACCGTAATTAACTATAGCAATAGGTCAAAAATTAATTTGACTTTCAAACAAGTCATTCTGTAGGTGACGCTTAAGCTGTAGGTGTGGTACAACAGTGTAAACTGGTTCTGTACTAGCCATGGCATTCAATGTTTCTTGTGAACGAAGCTTTCCCAAAATGTTCAAACTTTCCAAATAATGTCAACTTGCTTCTCATCAGATGATGGTCCCTACATATCAGTTTTGACAAATGTACTTATCTGGAAATGTAAAAAAGGCAACTGTAAACTCGCTGTGTGTTAAAGATCGACTAGGCCAAAGATTCCTTTACAATTAAGTGCATGACTTGTACAACAGAAACTGTGCTTTGTTACAAATTGTACTGGCACTATCTGCACAAATGATCTCTTACTGCTCAATTCAGGAAAACCAATTCTTGCAACACTTTACAGTTCAAGTGCAGGTATATTGCCTACAGTTAGCAGACTTCTATACAAACCGGCCTAGTTCAAGTGCAGACACAGGAAGGCCACGGTCTGCATGCCTCCAACCTTATCATGTAAACAATCTGCAGGGTAACAACCAGACCACCAGTGTAGCCGCTGAATGAAAGGTTTGTAAGCGTGTTGTGGATACTGAGTGGTAGAACAGCGCTGACATGCTAACAAGAGACAAGTTTGTTTGTAAAGGTAAACCAGCAACATGCCATTAAAAACCTACTTTGTCGGGATGTGAAGTGGGACAATACTTGTTGAAGACAAGTGTACACCAACATGTGTACATAATAATGTTAAGGACAAGGATGGGGGTGAGGATGTTGTTTTTTGATTCCCTTTGTCATTTGAAAGCTATGACCGAAAGGATCTACACTGCATTAAGAAAGGAGAAAAAACGTGCTTGATATTCCTTCAGGATATACCTTGTGAATTTTAGTGTAAAATCGTTACATTTATGAGAATAAGAATCAATCAAGTATAAATGCAAGCACTAATTGGTGTGGATCTCTTTTGTTCCTGCTTTGATAAGATAATTGTCACCTTTGAAAGAACAAAGGACAAGCCGACATACAGAGTTTCATACTTGGAAAACTTGAGGGCACCCAGGTGATGGGAAAAATGCACCCAAAACAGCACAGAATTCCGAATCGTCATAACTAACATAATCCACAAACACAGGCCTGATATTGTGATATCACCACGGCAGGATCGCCCAGACTGGAAATCCATAAGACTAGTACAATGTCAACCTTTTAATCACTGCTCATGTGGAAAATTAAAAAGGAATTTGGGTCACTTTTGAAATGGTCTTAAAATCTAAAAAAGAAATCTCATTGCAAATACAAAAATAAAATCAAATTTATTGATTTTAACAAACAGATCACATCTCTGATCAGCAATATAGTTACTACTTTATGATTATCATCACCAAAAAAAGGTACTGCCAAAAGAGGCACAAAGATTCACACTGTTTCACAAAAGGCAAAACTGTAATTTATGTTGGTTTAAATGTTGATATCACAGAGGTCATCTAACATGTAGGTATGATGGGACAAAGGATATAATATATAGGATTACCAGTAGATTTTATCAGAGAGTGAAAAATGTTGCCTCCATGGGTTCTGTTCCATGTAATTATGTCCGATGCACACATCCGGACGCACATGGCTGAAAACTGCACATCAATTAATCCTTTGATAACCTTTAATTCAAACATGCCGTAATACCTACCGGGAGTCTTGAACAGAAATCCAGATCAAATTGAATTTCATGTACCATTTTTGTCTGAACTCTTGTGCTAAGGATGCCAATAAGAACTGTAGTTCTTATTCAACACTTAGATGAGACTGTCTTCAAACAGATGATCATATATGCTAGCAACAAGCAATGTACAGCTCTCACAATCATCCATATATACTACAACTCTTTTATTCATTGTGTCTGTCATCTGTGCTAATCTAAATTTTCTAATGCTTATACTCTGCTAACAATGTGCAGCTCCAAACAACCTTAATACCTGGTTTACCATCCTTTACTAATCTCCGGTTGATGACTTGTTATTTTTTAACACTTTTGTGATTATGACTTGATGACAAACTAACACCATTAGACGCATATAGAACAACCTAATGATAGTATAAAAACTTTTATTTGTCCGCAAATACATTTCCCAAATTAGAAATAGAACTCAGATATCATTGGTGTCTATATTGTATTACTAGAATCTATAGAAAATGCAATTTTCACCCACATGAAAAACACAGTTGTTTTAGCTCAATTCTGTGTCTTCACTCACGCTGGTGACCTTTTGGCTCACGCATCAAAACATCAAAGCACAATCCGCTCAAAATTACAGGTTGGCGGGCCGGGGTGATTTCTAAAGACCACCTATTCCTGTGCGGAAGGCGAAAGGTGTTATCATAGTCCCATCACCTGGGGTAAGGTGGCTCACAGAGGGGGACATCACAGGTGGGCTCACATCTTCTGTTCAATAGGTGACAGAAAGATTGTTTTTTTCTTGTCATGTACTGCACAGCAGAACCTTTGGTAGTTACTACAGCTGCACCATCTGAATGCTTATATATTCACATTATATGTTATCAGCAATGATCTATAAAGTTTGCACAATACTTTAAGCAATTACGATTGTCCGTTGAAGCACAAAAACTCCAGACATCCCACTCGGGGACAAAAATTCTCCCAATAGAAAGGTATGAAGAAAGATAGTTTCAAGCAAAGTACATAATTGGCCAGCTTTTTCTGTTCAATTGAAGGGCAAACTAGTGAATTGGGAAAAAATCTCCCAAGCAGATTGGTATCTAACATTTGTCTCGTACCGGTAGCTGGACGTTATCTGGAATTGACTTGAAAGTTTAAAAAAGGGTTTCATTTTAGAAACCTCTGATTCGAATCTTTTTTTCAAGATGTCATATGAGCCCATCCTAAAGATCCTTAATTCCTTTGTTTCCACTTGAAATGCTTTAATTTTTCCATCACCTTGTCAAGTCTGGCACCAGCAGGTCTACAAAGGAAGCGGCACATCTTCTATCTATTAGAGAAAGTCTCCAAGCCTGAGGCAACTGTCTTCTCCAGTTTCTTTCTCTCTCCTTGTAACTTTCACAGTACTACGGAAAAGTCTGGCACAAATTGCATCATCCTCTTTTGAAAGCTTTTTCCATTTCATCTAAACTTGGTAATGAATATCACCAGTATGTGCTTGGTTCTGCCAACACCTTGGCAATCATATTGTCATCTGTGTTTTGTCCTGTAGCAGTTAAAAAGAGTCCTACAGGTCAATAACATGAACACAAAATACATTCTCTCCGACACAATCATATTACAGATTCTGCAACATAGTGGTGAGCAAATGTGATGACTAGTTTAGCACACAGTCTGAAGAACATACATGATAATATATTTGTTCCATGGTCTAGACGTTTTCCACTATGTATACATGTGGGTGAATTTCAAATGATTAACATTCCTCACTATCGAAAACTAGCCACAAGCAGAGACACTTAGTCTACTTAAAACTCCTTCTAAAGAAATCACGTCACCTTTGTTGATGAATGGGACTCATTACCGTGCAGAAATCTTGCTGTAAATCAATGAAATTGCATTTCTTTAGACCACATGATTGACAGAAAATCATGAAGCATAAAATCATCCACACCCCTCAAGCTACCGATTTTGGGGCTTTGGTTTGGTATGTCTCTACAGATACATGTGCATGAGATAGCACAAGAACGAAAAATATTTGGAGATCCCCTATCAAGAAAAATCAGTGTGTAATCAGTGAATACATTACACACAGAGTTGAGAAAAGTTGCTTTTGAAAGATGTTTGCAGATGTGTTTTGAGAAACACACCTTATCTGCAGCAAGTTGTACCAAGACAAAGCTACACTTTAACTTCATTGCCCTCATAATACAGTACTTTACTTAAAGAAAGAAGACATTATTCAAAACAAGTAAGGTGTTACAGGTAAACAATAGCCAAGAGTCAACAAAAATTCAACATAATCCCAAAGAGACAAAAGAGCCTTCAGGGCAGGTATAAAGGAAGATCCAGGTGAGAAATCTGTCTGGACTCACCTGTACCAGGTGTTATGGTCTTAAGACCTTAAGATCTGGAATGTATCAAACCATGATCATCAAAGGATGCAGGCATTGTTGCTTTAATGGACTTAATACAACCGAATTATTACATTGTATAGTGAAAACATCTCCATGATCCCCATTCTTTTTACAGGCTTAATCCTTGCAGTAACCAGAAGGTTCCAAACAAATCTTGTTCGCTGAAATTAATTGATATTTCAAGAGTTTGGTAAGCACTGGTAAACGATTGCTCTGCTGGACATTTATTTGAAGATTCTGATTATCAAGAGTGCAAGGGTGACTTAGCAATTTAAGTCTGACCCTGCATTGCTTAACACCTGAATACGTCACAAACTACACAGGCTATTTCATTTTCGGCAAGAAGGTCCTCTTCCTAGATCAAAGTGTTACAGAAAAGCTTAAAAGCCACAGCGATGAGTATCATAATCCTTTAAGTCTCTTATTCTCAAGCCCATCTTAACATCTGAACCAATTGCTGTACTCAGATCCTCATCGCTCTGCAATATGGCTACACTAGGCTACAATAGACTTATTGAGATAAGAACAAATACACTATTGCTTTGTGTCCCATCAGAACAGGTATCTACTGAAAATCAAGAGCGGATGTGACCAAGGCCAACTAGCTATGGGAACCATTGTGGGTGTGATACCATCACCCTCAGGTGAGATGACCTGATTTTATCTGGCTCACCTTTCTCACCTGGGTGCAGGTACAACAAGACCATAAGTGGAAGATAACAGGTAACTCACTGTTATGGCTAATGAGATAAAATTCCTCGCATGTTGTGAGTCAAAATGTATCACCGAAAGTCAATTAGAAACTTCTTCTAATCTTCGTCATATCTGCTTAGCCTCGTAAAAATTAAATTAACTCTGCACAGGTACATGTGCAAGTGTTCATAACAAAACCTGTACAGATAAAAGAGGGAGAATAAACTGGTAAAGACACTAAGGAACGTAGATAACAGATCTTGTGTGTGCAAAAGTTAACTTCTGACACATTTTTTTTTTGTTGGAACTTTCAATTGTTGTGATACACCATGATTCCTGTACTGATGCTGGATAGAACATAGGGCAATGTTTCCAACATTTGCAGGTGTTGGGGTCAGGGGCCACAGAGAGGTCACACAAGTCATGACCTGAGGTGGTGCTATGGGTAGCAGTGTTCCCTGAAGTCTGATTACATTCAAACCTGTGGTTGTCTGAAGATACTGTAAATGCCTTTAAGTTTGCGATGATTTGATTTTGCAGGGGAAAAAAGAGTGTCAGCAGAGTTTTTTGTTAGGACTTGAGGATTGAACGAGCATTTTCGCAGTTGTTCTAAGTTTGCGTTGACGTTCTGTGAACATCAAACCACTGCAAACTTAGATGCATCTACAGTAACTTACATTTCCAGTAAGAATTAATGGGAAAGATTCTGAGGAAACCTATTTACTTTTACATCTGATTATTATATGTCAAAGATATTGCGTAGAAACTGCAGATTTACTTTCAAGGTGCCTGCTGCTTGAACAGACCCAGCTGCAGCCAGATGCTATTATGGGCACTTTCTGCCACATCTGCTGTATGAGTAATGACATCCTAATCATTTCTGACAAACAGCTATCAGAATCTTGCCTTTTCTCCCCTAATTGACTCTGATATCTTCATACTATATAGACAGCTCCAGTGAATTACTGATTTTGCACATCTGGACCTGATCATGCTTCAGAGCATTGTACAACTTCATCAAAATTCCATCCACAGGCAAGCAGGTAACAGAAGATTTCATATGGTAGTCAATAGAGAACATCTGTTCCTGCAAACACATGTAATATAACACAACCTCCTATTAGAATCTATGAGTATACGAACATGTTTTGAAGCTACAATATAATGCTTGTTTAATAAATAGCATAAAAATATGTAAAAAGTGCTTATGACTAAGGCTGATAAAAAACTACAATAGTACAAAGAAAAAACAATCCAATTGTACAACCTTGTGAGCTATACTATCCTAGTAGAAGTTCAAGGGTAAGTAAATCTTTTTGCCCAACATTCTCCAGGGAAAAGCTACTGACTTGTGACGATCAACAAACTGTGTAAAGATCTGTAAGCAAAGTCTCCTCAGCCCATTATTTAGCTTTATCCTGGGAGCTTTTCCTGAGAAAAAAAGGATCCTGTGTACACATGGGGGACACAGGTGAGAGATAAAGGACCAAGGTGGGATGCAGGTGATACCACAGGTGTGTACACAACAAACAGGTGTGGACAAAACAATGGGAGAAAATGAAGTGTCGGTATTTGGCAAAGTTAATTGGAAGAGGCAATGAAGGAGGATTCATGCTCTGTATGGTCAAGTTTTGACCAGCTGGGCAAGATCTGGATAATGGGTAAAAATTCAGTTGAGAAGCAGATCTCGAGGTATGATTAAAAGTTGAGGGAAGGATAAAACATAAAGAAAATACTGACTTTCATTCATTGTAAACAACATTTTTCAGGGGTCAACTTGACTCATTCATTCAAATCTCCACACCATCTTAACACTCCGAAACCTTCCTTATCACCTGATAGCATTTGGTGTTGACTTAACATTCTGTAAGATTCCCTCCACCAATGGCCTACTATGTTCCTGTTTCGTTGTCATTTGAAATGTCCATCTTAACTAATCTTTTCAATAGTCATCAATCTCCATCTAACACTGTCCAATATGACAAGGAGGCCCTTTGAAGCGGAGACAGGTAGGACAGGTAAGATGAAAGACTAGATGATGACTTCCACCTGGACAGGTGACAACAGACGTACCTGGCCTGCAGGCAAGGTCACAGCAAGGTCATGCCAGGAACAATCTGGGCAAAACAACCTACATGTTGACTTACAAGTAATTACTACCCTGAAGAGAATTAATGACCTATCAATGAAAAAGCGATATGTATGACTTCTTTCATAGGTGATTCATAATAGAAATGGTTAGTATTATAAATAGACATTCCCTAAATAAAAATTCCCACATTTCCATTACATGTGTTTTGCCATACAACTGTTAACTTCTCTCTGATTCCTAACTCTGTAACCAATAGAGAAAGGGGTGCCAAACAGCTACTTCAGTGTGCTAAAGGTTGAAGTAGGCATGCCAGAAAGTACAAGTCCAATGTGACCTGCATTAGCCTGTTTTCTCTGTCCACTTAGTTCACATGTAAACCCTTCTTTGCCTTCGCAACATCCATGAGATATGGCCATTTGTTACATGCCGTATAGGAATGTAATAGGTATGTTGAGCAAGCCTTCTAATTTGATGAAGTATAAATCTATCTGACCAAGGAGTAGCCTGATTTCAATCAAGCCTCCTGTAACCGCTCGCCGCCCCGTAACCGCTCGCCGCCTAGGATCCCCGGACAGCTGGAGTTTGTGTTATATAGACTAACCAAGGAGGTTATGACACAGTAAGACAGTGTATCACTGGAACAAAAGGCATTGTATCTTAATACTCTAAGATTCCGTGAATCCCAAGACCCAAACCCTTTCTATTCAATCTGTGATGAAAAATACTGAGTTATGCCCATTAGCAATACATGTACATACCAAAGCTGCTGTACACACAAGTCATGTGCATCAGGAAAAGACTCATGATTGCTATGTAATATCTCAATTTGCACGTGTGACATACTTCTGGCTCCTCACTGTCCCCCCACAAAACCACAACAAAGGCCCGCCCTACGTCAGCGCTAAAGCCTGAAGGGTAAATGTTGGGTTTAATCTGTTCTTACTTCTGGCATGAATGAAAAGAAGCTCAATTATTGGTATCTGGTGACTGCTGAAGATGGCACCAAGATGTCTGGACAGGTGAGTCAAGCTAGGAGCCACAGGTAAGGAATACAAAAGGCACAGGGGTCAACTGAGGGACACATACACTAGTTCTTTTTTTCTTAGATGTCTTGGTAACCTTTTCTTCAACCTAAAAGTTAGTAAAACCCAAAAATTTGAGGACAGAAGTCTTTTCGGCAGTCGTCATCCCCAAAAGTTGCAGTTGACTTCTAATACCAAGTTCACAGTGTGTTTTCTTTCTTTGCCCTAATAACTTTGCAGAATTCAAATGGCATCCGAGAAAAAGTTACACAAACAACGTTTCAGAATGTTAGCCATAAGCCTTTAAACCAGGTTCACTGATTACCTTTTAACTGCATTCTGTTGTTGAACTTGAACAGACTTGAAGCCAACTAGGGTGTTAATCTGGTAACAGGCAAGCACTTAACCATGCATTTCACAAAGTTGATTTTTTTATTCAAGATTGCTGGTATATTGCCAGGTCCTTCAGGAGGGTGTGTTCTTCTTACATTCCTTCTTGCCACCAGGTGAGCAGGGCGGGACACTACCTGGGTGCCTCCCTGTCCAAACTTCCTCTGCCGTTAAGTGGATTGTCTAGAGAAGGACGACAAAATACCCGTGGAAAAGCCGCTTCAGGCCGCAAAGTGCACGGCTCCGACAGGTTCTTGTTTTCACTATCATGGTGGCAAAGTAGCTCTGGAGGGTTCTCGGATGACTCAATTAAGCATGAGACCATCTTCAGTCCTGTAAACTCTGCATTGTCTATCACATTGAGCTAAAAAGTTTAAACAACTGAAGGACAGAGGCTTGAATGCAAATAATGGCAACACTGTCAACCAAGCCATTGGATCTTTGGGATCTACATATATATAAATGGCGCATTCTATTACCAAATTATTTGTGGATCTGTCCCTACATTCTCACATGTGCAGGTGGTTTTCCTTGACACGCCCATTCTTTAAGACCGGAGAGTCACCCGACTTACATGTAGAATGAGAAGATTTACACATGTTTACGAATGGATAAACCAAATAAAACAAATTCTTTATGCTCTGCATCCAAGCAAATATGAATTCAACATAGATGACTATATTTAGTAGCTCCGCTTTCAAATTGTTTGGCTATGGATCTAAAACTAGATGTGCAAAACATAGACTCTTTCTATAACCCTCTACCTGCTATGGGGTTTTGTTGTGCTAAAGCAGGTAGGGGTTATGTTATGTTATGTTAGTTGAGGGAAGATTAGATTCACACAACAAAGACCCTTTGTACTTGCAGAAAACATAAAGTCCTTCGCCCAACAGAAATGACAGAAAAGGCATTAGTTCAAGAACAACACTTCAGCACCTTCTAACCATGGCAGAACATGTCCGGTCTAAGACTTTCCCACAAGTAATCCAAACGGGAAGTGCAAGGTTCTACAAGAAGTACAGTGCCTCAACACCTCTTAAGGTGTCACCAGATCACTTGGGAATGTCCTAAGGAGACAGAGTTTTCACAGACACTTCAGTACCCTTCATGCAAGGCAGAAAAGTAGCTTGCCCCCCACCTACTCCAGTCTGGCATGTTACACCAAGTCTGGCCATGTGTGGTGACAGGTACACCTACAACTGATAGGACTGAGAAGATCAGATGCCCTATCCGAAGACAAACCCTGGGTAAAGACTTTTCTTAAGAAATCGACTTGAAAAGCGAGGGCACACGTGTGAAACCTATTCTTTTGAGCAGACAGAAGGACAAGTTAAAATCCAGCTCCCATAGTTTCTGACATGAATCTAAAAACTGGAGTAATTTACTTTTCTACTCCTCACTTGCACAACAACTCCCCCCCCAATAAACTAACTTACAGGTGACCCTGATTAACATTTGGCCACCACACAATTCACCCGCAGTTCCCATGTCCAGTCGGAATGTGTCCCTGCGCAGAGTGACAATCAGCAGAACGAAACAACACAAAGACTCCTTCTCGCCAGGGAGGTACCAGAATGCCTGGACGAAACCAATGTCCAATGCTTGTTTTGTCAAACATGTATGCTTGTGCTCCAGTGGACATTTAATTTCGTACTCTATGATTCCAAAGATAGTACAAGTCATGTATCATGATTTACGAAATGTTACCCAATCGAAAGGGAATAAAATGAAATTGAAAATGTATTTCTAGAATATATACCAAAATCAAAAACAGCTGTCAAAAATCTTTTAGTCATTAGCAAACCCAAAATACCAAAATAGACCCAATGTAGGAATGAAATGAACCTACATAATTCATGTCATGTGATCCTTTACCCAAAACAAATAAAATATCACCAAAAGTGATTCGAATGAGTCAACAACAAGAAAAAAGTGTGTGGCAATCTGATAGGAAATTTGTATATTTCAACTGTACAAGACTAGTCATTCCTGTAAAACTTAGTACACCTCTGACTCTACTCTAAAATGCCTGTTTTCCAATTGGCTAATATTTGACAATCTGCGAAATGAAAAGTCCCCCAAACCAAAATAGTTAGTCCCACCATTTTACTGAAATCACTGGCCAAGCCTTTAGCATTAAAACATGTTTGCTCTGCGAAGGTGTAGCTTACATCCGGAACATTCGCTGCAGCATTTTAACACCTTTTTCTTCACACCCGGTGCAAGGCACATCGCTTCCTCTCAGGGAGACCTGTCCGTCCGTGGCGTGTTTGCGTGGTAACGGCAGTTCCTCACGCCCAATTGGCCAAAAGGGGCGCTGCGGACTATAACGTGTTTACATGGCTGGGGCGGAACGCATACCTGAAGCTTCCTATATATCTCATTTCAGAGGAACATGACAGCGTTCTCTTTATCACATGTTGTGAAGGTCTAGGAAGTACCTTCTTTCAAAAGCTGCAAACATACATGTAGATTCTCCTTCGTACAAGCAGGCCTTCGGACCATTTATAATTGGTGCTTTACTCTCAAACATCCCTAAGATTAACTGGGTTAAATGTCTGTTCTAGCCAGAAAGACTGCAGAGCCTGTATGCTTGGCACCATGTGGAGTTCCTAATCTTACATAATCCCCTCCTACTGTCTCCCTACCCTCTCCCCATCAATTTTCAACACCCCACTAATGTTTCTTGAGGCTAGCTTTTCAGCTCTCCTGACATTACATGCTGCATTAGTTCTTCATTGACTCACTTCTTCTAACCTGTCGACATTGAATATTCCATCACAACAATTATATCCCAAAGACAGCAGTTCGTATTCATAACACAAATCCTGGGATGATCACACATCTTATCGCTCGATCAGGTAGAACATCTTCCTGAGAAGGTTTGTGTGCTGAAGACTTGGGGGTAGCCCACGGGACAGGGGGACTTATCCTGGTATTTACTGCATGGTTTGTAGCCTACATAGCAATTGTTCATCTGACCCAGTTGGGCTGAATTTCATTGCTGCATTCTTAGTATCGACTATGTAGTACTGTACATGTACCTAAACTTTCAATGTTTTTCAAAGCTTTATCTGTATCTACACAGCCATTGTAACCGCCCTTCAGCGTAACACACCAGCCTCCTAAAAGGCTCTGAAAGGGGGGTCAGTCTGGACAACGCTTAATGCTAAAAGAACCTGCTTAATTCGTATTACGCTAAAATCCAGGAAGGAAATTATGCAAAATCTGGTCGCCTCACTACCAAGAACATGGATAAGATGGCTCTCCATACGAATTACTGGAAATCAAAATTGGCTGCCTACGCCACACGGCAAAGAGCATGCAGACTCTCTCCTAATATAGCAGTGTATTCTTCCTCCATCCCTAATTTATAAGTTTGTGGCCAGGAGGTGCAGAGGAGGAATGTGCCATCTTAACCCCCAGCAGGGGAGAGCAGGTCCGGGAAGACAAACTTTGTGTAAAGAGCCTGAAAGAGACATGATGGCATTCCTTATAGGTGATCCTAATAAAGTACAGATTTCACTTCTCTCTCCTCAATCTTTTTGTCCTCTAACAATCATTGACATTGTACCGACAGGTGTTTTTTCTACAAAACTATCAGGATGTACATGTATGTTATTGATCACCTCACATTCTCTATAACTCACTGTACTTTGCCTGTCTTCTCAACATGGCAAACTCTCAACGCTACTGATGTACTACTTTCTCCTGTTGCCACCATATCCGCAGCCTCCTAACCAGGTTCCAACAATCATTGCCATGTGCCAACAGGCTGACAAACACAAACCACTCAACAACTACATCCAATGAATCAATGGTTCTTTAAAACGAGGGTCTTGATTGTGTATCTACAGATCTGCTGTAGGATTGAGATTGAATCTTTGAGCATCCGCCACAAACATTTTACGAAATATGAGACTGGGGGATTTGGTGGGAAACAAATGATAACTGTAAATAATGAAAAGGAGAATATCACCTAGCATTTCAAACTGTATTGCTCCAACAGTCCAACTGTCAGCTTATACGAGCCTGCGCTCAAACGTTGACAAAACCATACAAGGCCAATTCTGCTCCAAACGGCGGAAGGCACTCAGACCGAGTGCACATACAGCCTTGCAGAAGATTTGTTGGTTTCCGACATCTCTAACTGATTACTGGATGGTTGCACTTGACCTTACAGGAACCAGCCCACATGGGCCTGGATAAGATCTGTGTGCCCAGGGTCTAAGATGCAGGGTATGTGCTTTGATGCCATTGCAACATGTGGGACCAAGGACATTCAAGTACATATGATCACAAGGGCATACATATACTGTCAATGGCTGGGAATAAACCAACCAGGTAATCACCAACTATTAAATCAGGCATCTAGGTTAGGGGAAGGGTTGTAAATTCCGAACTGTCCAAAAACAAGAGGCATTCAATGAGGATTTATTGCCGTTGCAGACTCCTTCTGGCTGTTTTCTTTTTCAAGTTACTCTTTTCTGATCACATTTTTTTCTTAATGCATATACAACAGAGGCTATTAACTTGTTTGCTGGGACTGGTAAGACATTAAATGGTACAACTTTACACGCCAGGCAATATAGTTTTGTCTTATAGGCTAGACTTTAGCAATATAGTATATTTCTACAAGCTACAGTTTACAAAACAACCCTGTTTTTTGGAACTTGTAAAAACAGCAAAGTACAGCTGCTTGACTAAACAATAGCCCTGTTTTTGGTTCCTTTGTAGATGCTTGTCACCGTGGTCTCCTGTTTGATCACTATTTACCTGTAAACAAACCCTGGGAACACAGGAGTATCACCCGTGATCCATCACATCTAACGTTCCGCAGGACATCTATCCTGTCTGGTCCCTGCAGGTGAATACAATCTGGGCTGGAATCTTCACTTCCTTCCTGTTAGGCCACCTGACAGGTAACCATACACCTGTTCATACAGCTGCACCTGCGGCCTACTATTCCAAACTTGCACTGAAAAAGTTACTGGTGACAGTAAAATTTGTTCTTCTGAACTTAAATAACATGCAATGTTTTTCAGTCACTCTTAATATTTGTTTACACAGTAAATGATGCGAAGGGCTCATAGGGGCCACTTACTTCATGCTATGGGCAAACAATAGGAAGATGTCGGAGGATTAGAATCGATGTGTACAATATTTTGTAAATTTGGGTGAATAGCTGTATGCAACTATAGCTACAACAGGTCTGTACACAAGTACAGGTAGGTGCATATAAATGAGTATGTCAATGCACCTTTCATGCAGGACGGACTTTTCACAATAGCAACTTTTTGTAAATATACAGTAGGTAGTGGGTACAGGTACGCAGGTAACTATACAGGTGTGTGTGGCGCTTAATTATAACACAGATATATTTTGGAGTCTTCTCGCAAAGTTATGACATACAATATACAAACAGGTCTGACAAAAGACAGTACCAAAGAGAGATGCACTTAAGAAGTGATTGCTTTGGTTTGAAGACTTCGCGTTTTCTTTCAAGAAGGCTTAATCTTATCTTGATAAACATTCTTTACTGCCACAGACAGGAAGAAGGCAACATGCCAGAGATTGTCTATGTCAGTAATAAGATGTGTTGTGGACAACTTGGTCTACAAGCAACATTGCAACTTTTTGTGTTCAGGCACAAAGCAGATTACAGGTTACCAACAGAAAGCTGAAAAGAACAGGTAGTCAAAATGCTTAGCCTGTTACAACAGAACAGAATCAACCATTAGTATTGTGTTTAAACATCTCTATCCTTTGTTCTTTTGGGGCCTTGGCTCTCACATCCTTAACTTCTCTCAGCCAAGATAAATGTCAGAAAAGCTTAGTCAGCAAAAATACCTCAACTTTTTCGAAATACATACCGGTATTCATTACACATTTTGGTACCAGTTGCACTGGGAGAGTGAATGCGCAAAGTGCCTACATGGAGAACCAAAAATTTGTCACTAATTTGAAGTTATATCTAATATACGAACAGATAAAGGGCACCTTATCAACATTATCAATCTGTTTCCAACCTAATTTCAACAACTTGAAAGCAGTGATCTGACAAGGAGAATGCTATTGACCCCACCCATGAACCCTTACACAAACCTGCCCTCCCCACTTATGGCATTATGAAATATCTACATTGTTCACCAGGTAATGATAGATGGTGTTTACAAAGGTGGTAGTGTTAGCTTGGTCCTGCTTGGGTGTCAAGGACAAACAGACATGTATCTACTGTTGGATCGAGTTACTATCTTATCTGGGTTTTTATCTGTCTATTGAGTTTCAATGAGCCACAAAATCTAATCTGCACACAGTGATGTCATAGGGAGAGCCAATGGGGGAAGACTGGGCGCATTGTCACAACAACTTATAGTGCTGCATGGCATTTTCATCAGCAGAACAAGATTCCAACTTAATTTAAGAACAAAGAACAAAGTACAAGTAGATGACTCACTACTTGACTTAAAAGCCAATGCATAACTCAAGTCATGTGAATTTCTGGTTTTCCCTTTCACCTACTGTTACAGTAGCTTACATGAGATACTGTATGATCAGAATGATGGTAAGACAGTTATTGAAAAATGTGATCCCTTGTTACCACAAATCAGTTCTATGTTACTTTCTCCCTCACCAAAGTTCTCAAGTTGCCTACGTTCCAACCACCAGCATCAGAGCTGCCCTTCATGGTACTGTATTTGGAAGGACGACACAGACATGGTCACACCCATATCTCAAACAGCCCCTATTTTACTGTTCACAATATGATTGATTACGGGTTTCCTGAAGTGAAATTTGGTACCCCAACATTTCAAAAGTTCTCTCCCAACTCCTGCAATTTCACAGATATATGTTCATCTGGTCAGAACTTAATGAGTTTGCATATCTTATTTCAAACTTTCCAAAATGCATCATAATGTTTGAAAAGATAATTTCCTTGAGCAATAAATTTCATTTCATTTACTGTACAATGTCTTATGCTGACTTGATGAGATATGACACTTTTCTGGATTTTTAAAATGAAAGCAGTCATTAAGATATATATCCCAAATACTTAACATGTCTTCTAAGAATAAACAATTTATCATTAAAGCTAAATGTTTTCCTTGGTGAGGTTTCTTGCAAAGAAGTAAATGACCTTAGAACACTCAAGGTTGCCACCATCACATGTGCCCTTCATGGTACAGCTCCCTACAATGGCTGCTGTCCATGGGCAGCTCAGTCCTCCCCACTTGAGTTAAACCAGCTATGGTGATTCCTGGGCACACAAGGGTGAAGGTGGTCACCCATCATCTCCCAAGACATCTCCATTGCTTCTTAATTACCCATGAAGGAGCGATGAAAGGACAGGATTTGCACACCTGGGAACACAACTAGTTAACGGACGCAGGCATACCTGTCCCTTCGCTTTGTGAGTTGGGATGACATTTTCGGTCTGGATTCTCAAAAGATCACAAAAACAACATGGAAAGGTTTATTCTAGAAGACTTACATGGCCTCTTACAGGCCATCCAGAAAAGACCTCTACACTATGAGAAAACCACATGGGTTACAAAGTGAAGAAATGTTACTCTATAGCAGGTCATTGACCTCTCAAATAATAAATCAGTATGGGAATCAAAGTGTCTTGAGAAGATTGTATTCTTTTCACATTCTTATTCTGAATGGTATTTGAAAAGAATCTTTATGGTGGTGTTTTAAGTGTACGTGTATATAGGGACTGAAAGACATCACAAATTTGTGCCTGAACATGTCCAGTAAAAATGTAGATCCCACTGTTCATTTGCTCTTTTTTTCTCACAAATCCACTCTACCTAAAAAGAGACTTTCAAAGATTACAATGATGTTACAAATATCATCAGACATCCTGGCAACTTCAATCCCCCCTTTGCTCATAAGTAGTAGATGGTCTGTATGATGGATAGTTTTACGGCAGGATTCTGGTTACCATGGCAACCATCCAAGACCGAAGATCAGGTACAGCCAGAAACTCTCAGCTGGATCCACTCTTGTCTGCCAGGTTCTCACCAAGTGTAATCCCAATGCCATCTGGGTTGATCTGGGGGGTGGGAAAGTTAGGTTTGGGACAGGCCAGGTCCCTGCCACCACATTCTTCTGCTGCCCTTTTCCCCTGCACTCTGTCCTTGCTAAACAGGATTCAGATTTACCACTTATGGAATTAGATACACCTGTTTTCTTTCAGTTATCCCAGAACATTCAGACCATCAGTGAAGTGCCCACGGTCTTGGTAAAATTTACTTGAACTGTTGCAACAAAGTTAACTTCTGAAGAAAAAATCTTGTCAATTCAAGGATGGTACTACAAACCCATCCCACAAGATGCCTAGGATAATCACGACACCATCACTTCTTTTCAAATTCCTATCTAAAGGATGTGGAACTGAAAATTATCTCCTAGAAAAAAAAAATTTGGGGGTGTGCACCAAAAGGCATGTGCTATTTTGATCACAAGTCACATATGGCAAAGCTTAGTGCATTATCCTCAAGGCCCTGGAGCTAGAAGTTTATTTTTCATTGTATCAGTTTGGAAAGGTTGTGGCTTAAGTCACCAAATAGCAGTATACATTCCTGCATTCTTGGAAAGGCAGAGGATTGTCTGTCAAAACTATCCTGTGAACTAGCAGCTGCCAGGAAGAAAAATCGAGAGAAATAAAATCTTTGATGGTACATCAACACCAACAGTAAGTGCGGAAAACATGATATAAACTTAGAAATGTTGCGGGATCCGGGAGATTACTAACCCAATACTTTTCAGAATAAATCAAGTCCTCAAGATTCTCAAGAGCTGATATGCAATGTTTGATTCAAGACACAAAAATCATAATACAATATCTCAGATGACGTTTTCATTGTGTACGAAGGACAGTAGGATGATTTCAATACCCTTGCATGGTGACACCAAGTTTGTATTGTAACCTTGACAGAAAAGCCTGCGGCTTAGATAATAAACCCTACAGATGTGGGAGTACTTGTGCTGGTGGGATATAGAAGCTTTGGTATCGTGACAGTCTGTAGTTTGAGGCTGCAACAGACACAAAAGAGCCTGAGATCGAGACTCAGTGAGAGAAAGCACAGCATGGAGGGCGGAAATGACCGAGCAATGTGAATCTGTGTTGATCACAACTTTACAAAGAACAGATGCATGAAAATATGTATATACAT
Source organism: Branchiostoma lanceolatum (assembly GCA_035149815.1). NCBI lineage: Eukaryota > Metazoa > Chordata > Leptocardii > Amphioxiformes > Branchiostomatidae > Branchiostoma > Branchiostoma lanceolatum. The sequence goes on along the minus strand of CM068868.1, from coordinate 9,927,656 downwards.
TTCAAACGCATTGTTGTTATAGGAATGAATGGTTCAAAGAAAGTTATTTAAATCAATTTGTCTGAGTCTTTCTCGACAGTGTGGTGTAAAGCTACAGGACAAGAAAGGAGGGATTAAAGAAACAAAATCACACACATGATTAGCATCCAGGCTGGAGATCTGCTAGTATGAAAGGATTTTTGTTTGGAGAAAAGGTAACCAATTCATCATGGAGCTCAAATTCAATCCCCCCTCCCCCCCCTCCCCTGGGTTTAATGAGATTACCTGCATGTTGCTGTCACCTGATCAACATGCCTTTCCCTTTCAACTACTGGACACTGCAGACTATTCTATTTCAAACCTAGGGAGGGGGCAGTCAGGAATATTTTCACCCCCCTTCATTCTGATTACTAGTATACTACGTATCTGTATTGAATTTCAATTTTTCCTGACTGCCACTGAATGTTTGATTATACCCAAGAAGGAACAACTTGAAGTACAATATTGTATATATTCCTGGAGGTATATTAATTTGTATAGGGAACATCTATGAAGACTATATCGCAAATGTGAGGCCCAAACCTGTCAGGATTGCAACTTGAAAATGAAATCACATTTTCAATGCTTATTTTTAATCCACCGCTTAATATAAAGAGACACCCTGGCAATGAATTCATACATATTTAATACAAGTAACAGAAAACCAGCAGAAGTATTCCGGGCAGGGTCATGACTGGAAATGAGAGAAATCGGGGAGGGCAGTGCTAATGGACCACATATCATGCCAAGGTGACAAGTCTGTGATGACATGGTTTATTCATTTCTCACTAAGTGGAAATGAAACAGCAGTGATTGTCACCTTTCCAGTCAACCTGAACCTCTCCTGAATAAACACCACTCATTAGCCCATGGACTGTGCAAAGAAGCAGAATAAAGGGACACAGCAGGGATCAAGCCCCTATTGATTAATAACTACATGACAATCAGTCATAAAACAATAAAATAAGTTAACATCTTTCATTGTTGCCATGTTTGAAAAAAAATTCAGAAAGTGAGAAACAGTAAGAGTAAGAGAAAGAAAACTAAATGGAGGAATATCTGTCCCTTTTTCATGACAAAATTATTCTTTGAAATGTGCAACTGCCAAGTACATGTCAGCAATATGTATGCTATCTTACTTAGCTTACCTACTGCCGATGCCTACATGTATAAGTTTAGAGTAATAAGTTATTGGGTACACAGTCTATTTCTAAAGAGAGTGACCAGGGAAAATGACAATAGACCAAAACTTTCATTTTCCTGAAACCACATACCACAGAGTATTAGCAGCTGTAGAAAAAGAGAAACAGGACTTTCTCTATGGGCTGAACAATTTTCCTGGCAGGTGGCTACCTCTAATGAAGTGGAATTTGTGAAACAGTGGAGGTGGTCACCAGGCAGCAGATGGGTAGCAGGGTTCTTTTGTCCACATCAAATGGGTCACAGACAATTAATAGTTGCCGGTCAGAATTAATGAATAGATGTGCATTTTGATGTAGATTGATGCACGTGCAGGCACAGCCTTTGAAACACCGACATCACTGGCCTGATTCAAAATCTTCCAATTTCCAAAGATTTATTTCAAAAGCAAGCATCAAAGAATCATTATGATTGCAAATTGTAATATAACAAAAGTTTGGATTTATTTAGTTGATATATTGTATAGATATGTGGTATATCTTTAAGAAATCAATAGAACAATCAGTAGATTTGATAGTTTTAGGCAATACATGATCTTACAATATAAAATGAAAAAAACATCGAGATTAGACAATCTGCTATGCAATTTCAGACAAGAAAGAAAAAAATGGGAAGATTATTTCCAAAAGAACTTTGATTCTATTCTTGCATTAGGTACTGCATCATCGGTGACCTTTCTGAATAGCCCTAACGATGCTCCAACATGTGCCCCATTGTTCCAACACTCTTTCGACACATGACCTGTGACCATGTTCTGGAGACAGGCAGTATGGTTGATTTGAAATCACAAATAGGGGCATGTGCAGGGGCAGCATGACATCCCCCCCCCCTCCCCGGGGTACCATTAACCCCCACCATTCTCTCATTAAGGTGCACTTCATAATCGATTTCCATTGGGCCAGAATGGACCCCAACAATTCTTTGGTCACGGCTGAGGGATGCTGGGAAGGAGTGACAACGCCACCTGTTTAGTGTTTATACAGACACATGGGGGTCAGAAGGGTTGCAGCATCTCTCTGTAAATGTTGGTATAAAATAAGTAGAGAATAGACAATTATTACACTGAAAGTCTGAAACCATTAAAAAAGGATTCTATTACAAACAAGAAATGTACTGAATTAAACAGTAAAAAAAGGACATTCCGAATATGAGGAGGTTAAGTAAATATTTTCCCTTTTATTTCAAAATCAAATATCCTCGAATATAAATCTGTTAGAGTTTCATTTCAAAGATGATTCGATATCTTTTTACCTCATTGGATAACTTCACAAGTATTTCATACATCATCATCCGTCTATGTTGGACTCGAAAAAAGATTTCATCATTCCGATCTCAAGCTGAAAACTGTTCAAGATTTGAATTTCAAATTGAAGAAAGTTTTCAACAGCCAAATTCTCAGCGGTCCCTGTTAGACAGAAACTGTTGGAGAGCAGTTTCTGGACCACTGATGCTGAAGATTTGCCCCCTGCTAATTGGACCGAGGGGGCCTAATTTTCTGCAGTGGAAAGGGTCTGGATAATATTTCAAAGCAAAACTAGCTTTAGCTGAACTAATTGCTTTTTCTTGGTTTATTAGAGAAATCAGGTCAGAGCCTGGAGTGTGTAACATAACACAGGAATGGTTGATCGCTTTTTATACCTTTAGAACAAGAAGCTTCTGCCAATGAATTTTTAGGGTACAATGACAGAGGGGCCAACAGTAGTCGCCTCAAACAGGTGTTGAAAGATTGTAGCATGACTAGGGGTGGATACCGGTTTGCTGGACCTGATTCGGACCCATATAACACCCAAGAACCGAGTCCAAAAAACCTGAACAAAGTACAAATATATGTTTCTATTTTGTTTGATAAAAAGTGTTTTGAGTCTCCTCTCTGACAAAAAAGGCGTTTAAGATAAGTGCAACATTCAAATATCAAACACTGGTTTATCTTGAAAGACTTCTCACCAAGAAACTTTTATAGTCGTGCGTGTCAGTATTAATTATCTATTCTTAATGTTGGTCTAATAAAACAAAACATCAACTGGACAGGATAAGAACCTGAACCTAAATCTCTGGACCTAAACTTGGACTTGGACCTTATTAAGCCAAACCAGTATCCACCCCTAAGCATGACTAGTCCAAAAGGAGAGCCAGGGCTCCTTCCTTTGGTCCACCTGGCTACTCTCCAAGCAGATGTTGTTGGGGAAAATTGTGACCTTCTTTTCATATGCCCTGTTTTCTTCCCACCCTCCCCACCAACTCCTTACCACGGGGAGCCAGGCGGACAGAAAATGTGACATATGACAAGAAGGTCACAATTTCCCTGACCAACATCTGCTTGAAGAGTACATCTGGCCACTGAAAGCCCAAAGGAGAATTGTGTTCATTTCTCCAGGGGGTATTAAAGGCAGTTAATAAGACTTTTGAAGTCCGGATTTGAAGTGCTGCGGCAGCTGGAGTGATATTGTATAATTAGGCCTGAGGAGAATAATTTCCTCCCTACCTTTCGATCTCAACAAACTCATGCAGATCACTCTCCAAATTGAGTATATATTTTAGCATCAAAGGGTGGAGGAACACGTGTATTATATGATATAAAGGGAGCCACAGCTTGCCAGAAGGTCTTGGTAAATTGCTTTGATTCCAGTTTAGAATTTCTGATAGAGAATTCATTAAATTTTTGCTAAATCATTTCATATTGCAGTTAAACTTTATAAAAAATTTCCTAAAAGACTTATCTGACAATAGTACAGACATAAAACTTCCAGTCAGATTCTATATCATTCTATAGATGTACAGAAATACATCAACACTACACATTAACAAGCAAAATGGGTCTCTTTCTTAACTTAAGTCATGGAAAACATGCAAATCCGATCATCGAAAATACTGACACCTGATTATCATAGCTTCAGTACAATAACAAGAAAAGGAAAACGTTCATCCCTTTTACTTTTTATCTGCCACATAATCAACAAATATCAACATTAAATTTGATATGCAGAAGCCAATTTTCGTCTTCTTTTCTTTTGTATGTCCAGGATTATTGGTTTACATGATCTTAAGGGCCCGCAGATATTTTACGGGGATCTACGAATGATCAAAGGTTGTGGGTAGATTTTCTGCGTCCCTGGTCATCAGCGCACAATGCAGTTCGCTGCAGGGCTGGTGGCTGATTATAATTGGCGGCTTCTTCTCACAGTTGAACTGCCCACATCAGACAGATGATACCTGCAGTCACCTAGGTATGGATGTGTTGTCTAATCCTGCCCGCCTGACGGGTGCTACTGATCCTCCCCCTCAGGGAAGGCACATTAATTACAGGTGAATTATCAGGAGGTTTGTTCTGGTTCAGGAGTGATGTCCTATAGGTAGGAAGGTGCTAAGGTATGCAGCCTTGGCTATCTGTACATGTTTATATGTATTGTTTTTGTCATGGTCTAAAATGACTTACATGTATGTTATTCACCAGACTGAGTAAAACTATACAAGCTTTCCCCCAAATACTGATGGTGCAATAAATCCTACATGTATTTACCCCACGTTCATTGCATTTGCGTGGCATTACCATTTGCAAACTTGTCATATTGTAACAGTAGAGTTTTTCTGTTCACATGGTCTACAAATTCTACTGGCTTCTTCTTTCACAGCTTTAAGGTTAAACCATAGAAAGCACAGTCACTAGAAATTGGGTTCAAACAGCACAACAAGATACAATCATATGATCTTAGTACACATGTAGCTGGACTGCAAGTTTTGGTAAATTTTGATGTAGATCTATTTCAATATTGGAAATATTTGGTATTGCCTAAGTTGGACAGCAGTGCATTTACCAGTTCTGTGTAGAATAATTTTCGTAACCTTGGAGCACAACACTTAAATCTTTGGTGCGGCGGCAACCCTAATATTACTCCTCATCATTGCATGGATTACTATCATTCCCTGCCAATAATTACATAGTAATCAAACTCCAGGAGCTTTAAGGGACCTTGAGATGCAAGACGCAGTGGAGGAAGATTAAGAAAGACTGAATGCAGCTGCAGGACGTTTCCATGACTGCAGATGCAGAGACCAGTGGTTGAAAATGATGAATTAAACTCTGGTTTTCTGTACGTACCAACTATTGAACAGTCTGAGCAAGTTGCTGTAGAAAAAGGTAAATCATCTTCCAAGTCTGGATTAAGCTAGCTGGAAAATGAATTTGAGACTGACTAGCTGGTGAAGGAAGAAGGATTGTTGCATTTTGTGGTAGCATGATCAAAAATCACAATTTCATTTATGTTGATCTTATTGAATTGACGCCCCTCTCCATTGCTTAAATACAATTCTTCAAATGAAAAGAACAAATTAAAACAATTGATGTGTTTTATCAGACAGTAAATTATGGTCTGATAAAACACATCCATTTTGAGGGATTATCTTTATGACGTGTCATACAGTGGGGTAGTTATACTATACAATGTATCTGGCTTATCAGTTATCACTTGATATTGAACATGAAAGACCTCAAGGTCCTGACAGGGTGTGCCAAATATTATGCTGCTTCTCCTATTATCCACGTTCCACGTTGAGTTTTTTTTTTCTTTCTGAAAATTCAAAAGAATCATGGAGCACAGAGGATGATTCATGAGTCAGCAATGCCTCCAGGCTGAGCTCGCCGATTATGTTACATATAATGAATACACAACCCATGAATTAAGCAAATCGTTGCCGGGCCTTTGTTCAACCACAATGCAAAACATTTCAACCCTTGGTCTAGAGGGGAGGCGTGTTTGGATAGGGAATGAAAGGGAGGGTTTAGGTTGGGCTTTCTTCATTTTGTTCTCTTTGACTAAAAACAGGACCTCCCGTCCGTCCTACAGACGCGGTTAAAACAACTTTGTATGTGTGGGGTAACCACTAGTATAACACTGTCAATTTTCATTTCTTTCAACATTTCAACTTTTTTTCTAAATACAAAAAAACCCTTGGGATTCCTTTTCTGGCAATACCAGCTCTAAGTCAACCCATGGGTGGAAAAAAAAGAGCAAAAACCCTACAGCTAAAATATTCAGTCTAGATGTCCAAAGCCAAACATGGATACATCAAAGAAGTAAAGATGAAAAGGACTTGGTTACTCCAGTTCTTTCCTCTAGTCACTGCGAAAGACAGCAGATGCTGTCTGAAATGTCTGTTTCCAAATTCCATCCATTGAGCTTGAGTAGCTGTCATTTGGCAATCCTATTACCTGGATGTCTAACCTTCATCAACGACTTTTAAGTCTATTTTCCACTGAAAGAGTGAAAGACCATCCAAACCTCAGAAGTCAGCAAAGGTATGCCTGACTATTCATTGGTTTTGCAGACTTGATTTATGTATTTGGTTTTAAACACTGACAGCTCACAGGCTGTTTGCCCAACTTTGCATTCGGACAAAGGCGCTAAACCATCAAAGGCATAACTTTAAATACTTGTGATGCATTAGGACCATTTTTGAGGTAATCTCCGGAAAGGTCTACCTTTTGACTTCACTGGCGGAAGTTATTTACCCAAGAATTTCGTAATGGTTTCTTTATTACCTTTTTCAATTTGTTGCAAGAGTAGTTCTTTAACCAAACATGAAAAAGGTACAGTTGAAACATTAGTTAAAACTTCTCCCCTTGTAAAGACAAAAGGCTTCCAGTCATCCAGGCATCATGCCCCTATTAAAGTAGTACAAGGCTGTAGTGCTGACATGTACAGTTCTGGAAAAGAACATGTATGCTACCTAAATCTTGGTTCTCCCCTCCTTCACAACAGATGAGCGTCTCTTCCACGGCCCTTCACAGTCTTAGATACCAGGTAACTACAAGAAAACTCTCTCACGAGCTTGCTGAATAGCCTTATTATGTTGCAGATGTGCAATGATACCCTTAACTGTTTAACAGCACAAAATTAGGGTTAGAGGTTCTCTGACCTTGCTCTCCCAGCTTCAATAGTGTGTTAAGGGGAGGAAGGAAACTGAAAGACGATATTTCTCAGCAGCTGGACACAAACAACTCAACTAATTACCTTGTTGTGTGAGCAATAGATTTCACTTTGTGGTGAACAAAAAATAAACAACTGACAAGAATAAAAGTCGGCATCTTCTGATGATTAAAATGCCAGAGAGCAGTTTACTACTGTAAGTACGGACTAATCTAACGAAAGATTTTGGAAACTTCCAATCCAAGTTGCACAAGACACGTAGGTGTGCAGTTCAGTACAATAAAGCCTAGAGTAATGTTTACACCGGTCATGTATTTTGATAGGCCTGAGCTATAGCAAAGGCTGCGACACTCAACTACCCTTGCCTTTCAATTCTTCAGCTTTCTTAATTGTATCAAGCCCCTATGCCTCTGTGTGGGAAGAAAAGAGCCGCTTACCCCCATGTCCATTGTTCTCCAAGAAGTAATGAAATGTTTAGAAGCTTGTATTTTGATAGCGGACACGGGGGAGGGACAAAAAGAGCGGGCAACAAGGAGGCCACTTCTCTAATCTTAGCCCTGGATTCAATAGAACACCTGTCCTGGGATTGGAAAAAGTCACACCGGTTCTCGTGAATAACGTTCAGAAGGTCCCGCGCAAAGGGTGCCGGTGCTATTGAAAGCTACTGAGACGTGATACAGCCTCGATTCCTGTCACAACCATTCAACATCCCATCTGCTGAGACATTTGGTTCAGGAAATCCTTTTAGAGGAATGCACACAGACACTCTATGTAGCTTTAATGAACGTGAAAAGGGAAGGATAACTGTACAAATATGGAAGGATGTGTCGTTAAAACGAGGTCAAGCAGTGGTCAGTGCATATGTTATTGATGTAAGATACGGTTACATTTGACCAGGGCACCACTATATCTACATTATTCAGTTGTACCCAGGCTGAAGTGTTTGCTATTCAAAGTTACTCAAACATCTCGGGCGTCAGAGAATGCCCGCCGTAAGACTAGAGTCCTTCCTTCAGCCCGGCTACGCTCACGCACAATGCCCTGAAATGTAACACAGGCCAAACACCTTTGATCTTGCGGGCATCGGGTACATAACGGAAAACAAATCGCACGCTCAGAAAACAAGCTCATAACAGCGTCCCTTTAAACACACTTGCTTACTTAGCGGAGAAGCCAAGCTCGTGTTAACCACAAAGAAGCGTTCTTATCACGCTATCAAATCGATAACGAATTCCTACGGACAGACGAAGGAAAACCTTTTCCTTTGTCTGTTGTCTGTCTCTGAAATGAAACTTTCCCCTTCCTTTAGCTTATGAAGGTACAGATCAGTACTCCTCACCCTGACAAAAGCTTGTGGTCTGATATCCATAAACAGAGAAGCTGAGAGGTATCAATTCTCATATTAATGCACATATCATGTACATGAGAAGAAAGACATCAAAGGTACCAACCGTGCCAAACCTTCTCATATTTTGCCATTTAAAACTCAGGGAAAAAAGACAAAACAGCCGTAAAACTGGCATAACCCAATTTTCTCTAAACTTTGAAACCCGACTTTTTTTTTCCAAACAGTTTGTTTATGGAGTTAGTGTTTACTTACTGTAAACAGGAAAACACTGTTATTCCGCCTGTTCTTTTGTACACTCTGCATTGTCAGCAGTTTCGTATACTGTCCCGTGGACCTACATCATCATAATGACATTTTCCAAACACATCAACTTAGTTAATTGAATCTTTTCACCCTTATCTTTTTTTCAGACCATTAGTAAAGCTGTATCTTAATAAGTTTACTTTCCCCTCCACTTGTATGTCAAATAATTGTCAATTTCCTCACCAAACACAAACAACGCAGTCCTTCTAGAGTAAATAACCTCCTTGGCAAGTCTGCGACAACTCACTACACGGTGACAAGTTTTTTGTCTGTTATCAGTCTTTAATGACATGTTAGCTTTTTCAGTTGTATGCGGCTGCCAAACCTCACACTGGGAAAGGCAAATATTATTCAGCTAATGGTCTCTTCCACAAATAAACTGTCCTTGAACATGAGCATGAATTATGAGCGCAGCCATGCCTGCAAACTTGCAGACCGGTTGCGGCACTTCTGTGTCACACACCTACATACTGGTGGGAAGTACAAATACTGCAATGGAGGAGTTCCTGTGAACCCTTTGAAGAAGAGGTAAAAAACTGAAACTGATACATCACAAACAGGTTCCTTGACTCATCATGTTGAAACCTGGATAGCACTGAACCTGACTTTGAAAGGGATGACTGGGCTGAACTTGTCCTACAGAAATCACAGCAGCAAATGTCTTTCAACTGTGCCCTGTATCCCTTACTCTGGGAACAACTGTGGCACTGTTCCAACGTTAATCACAAAGTAAACGTATTTCCTTAAAGAATCACACAAAGGATACACACAGGTAACGCACAAGAGCATTGAACTTCAAAACAGATTACTGGGGCCAATGTACTAATGTGACAAGCACAACACTTGAGACGACCGGGGCTGAGATCTCAGCAGAACAGACTGGACTGGGAGCACCAAACAAAGCAGGGCAGGTCCCCCACACTGTAGGTAATCTGGTTCTTGTGTGTTTGACGCTTTTGTCAGCCAATTTTCTGGCCTAATTCTATTGAAGGGAGATTACACTAACATGGTCTCATGGCTTGGGTGGGAGACAGGCGTCTCCTGGTTTTCTACTCAGGCATCCAGTCAGACTTCCCAGGACATCACAATGGAATTACAGGGAGAGCTAAACAAGCAATTTCTTTGCAAAACTAAATAAAACACCATTCAGACACTACAGCGCAACTAGGAAATTTCCCAGACACTCAGTGAAACTTTTCTGCTACGTTGTCAATGACCAGGTCAGCACCTTTCTTGATGTTCAACCAAAAGCATGAAGACTGTTTTCTTTTTCGCTAGAACTATAAATATCATTGTACATGTACCTTCTCTTTTGTTCATGTACGCCTTTACTCCTTTCAAACTTGATAGCATATAATGTACAATGCAAATTTGGTGTCTAAAGGCTTAGTACCTTTCGGTAAACCTAAGCCAAACCTCAATTTCCATCTAAGGTTTCAAATTCAATGGCAACCCGAACCCAATTGTTAAAAGTCATGACTGAAATATGTAGGTGTCAATAACAGGGAAGTCAAAAGACACCAACGTTCGCTCAAAGGATTCACAGTCACCACAGGAATGCCTCTGAACTGGCACAGGACAAGAATCTTTCACCAGATACAACATAGAACACCTGGAGCTATACTGAAGATACATACAACGTATATACAACTTGAGACATATAGTGACAATGATATCGGTAATTACTAGATACATGTATGTTAAATCAACAGTGAGTCAATGACAAAGGGCAAGGACAAATGTAACTGTGGTTCTGTCCATGTCAATGCCCCCCAAACTATAAACCAGCCCCAGGCATTGCCTGGAAGTGTAATGTGGTAGGCAGTTGAATTCCTTCGGTTCATCAGAACTTAACCTTTTGTGTGGAAGGTAACAATACAACATGTATCCTCCAAAAGGTATGTGGAAAGAGAAATTGCCAAATAAAACATGACCTACCATTGGCATCCCGTCCGCAGATGAGGTGTTCGAAGGGCTGCAGGATGCCCCACAGGTCTGGGTCGTTCGCTATCCCATACTCCAACAGCTCCACGCTCACCGACATGTCGTCATCCCGTCCCATCACGTGCATGCACACCGCTCGCAGGAAGATCTCATCCAGCAGTTTCTCCATCAGTCCCACAAGATATACTGCTGCATTGTCCTGGAGGCGGGGACTCACCCCGACGTCAATCAGCCATCGGTACATACGTCCGACGCTGAAGATCACCCCCGCTCGCGTACGTTTGCTGACACGGAAACCTTCCTGCCCCGTCATCACGTATCTAGACACTGCTTTCTTGGCCGAGTTAATACAACTTTCCGCAAGAGTCCGTGACAGCACCAGCTTGACCGCCGTCTTCATGTCATGCTGCGTACACTTACAGTTCCGGATGGCAAGTCTCTGCGCCTCACGGACAATCCTTACCAACGGCCTCTGGAGCAAGTACGATAGTCGCTGTATGATGTCTCTTGAAACGCTGTCACAAACGTTCTTTCCCTGTCCGTTCTCGATCACCTGGGCTATGTCCTTTTCAGTCCAGGGGATGTTTTCGATTTCGACCAATCTTGTGTAACGATCTGTACATTCGTAATCGTCTGGCACTGAACTCTTCACACTACAGAAGCTCTCGCTATACCCCGCTCCGTTTGTTAGGGTACCATTCATGTGGGACGACATGTGACTCGTTGGCGATTTGCTGCCAGTACCGTACCCGATACTGCCGTTCAGACTCTCCATGGTGGAGTAGTTACTGGCGGAGTCCAGACTCAGCTTTTCTAGCGAGCGCAGGTGCTGGTTGATGTTTTTCATCCCAGCCATACTGAAATCTCAAAGCCTCTCAGAGTGGACCGCAAAATCACTGATCTCAAGTCACCGTACACTACTTACATCGGAAACGTCGAGCGCATTGTCCAGGTAAGGTCAACACACCCCCAACCAGCAGTCCTTTCTTGCTGCGGCTTTTTCAAGCCTCTTGACTTTGATAGGTGACCCTACACAAACAGTATCCGCTGTGGCCCTTGCAGCTCGCCTTGCCCTCCAGGCTAAGTAGTGGCGCCTGTTGCCTCTGTGACCAGTAACTGGATCTAGTCCCTACAAAAGAAGAGGGTAATGCAGTTGTTACTTGTAACTTCTGTGACCATAAACACCAAACTGTATAGGAAAATGGGAAAATGATACAACAACAGAGGAATTCGCCAGATGACACATCATTATGTACACTTAGGTTCAATTAATTGCTAGTATATCTCAACAAGTGTTTCGAGTGGGCTCTCGAAATTGCCTACAATTACCATGCTAAGTCCCAATTACCAAAGTACAAACTGCTGTTTAAATACATCCAGAAGGTCAAAGTCTACTGGCCTTGTTAGGTAGCAGCAACATTTGACGTGTTTACAACCGTTATGCTTGTGCATACTTCATCAAGCAAAACATGATATATATGGCCCAAAATGTAAAAAATAAGCGAAAAATCTCAATGCCTAGTGGGTCTATAACTATTCAGAGACATTAATCATTATGGACAAACGTGATGAAAAATAAAGTTGGCAATACCTTGATTTAGAAAAATACAAAAACATGAATCAACCTTAGGCAAAATTAAAAACATTAAGGCAGCATGATCTCCAATTAAGAAAGAACAACTTGAGATGTTACAACATGAAGCACCCAACTTCTGTTCCTAATTATGCCACTTCTGGTAATGTTTTACTTTGAATGTCAACAATAAAAAGTAGTTACCTTGCAACTTGATTGAAGTACCGTATAAATGGTTTTCAAGTTGTACATAAAACTTAGCTAAATGACAGTATTCATGGAGTCAACTTTACAATTATTGAGTTAAGTACCACCATTCTGTAGGGTAAATGTCCATAACAACTCAACAGGATTTTGAGTCACCTTTTTTATAGCTCTTAAACTGGTTGTAAAAACCCCTTTCAAGTCTTCAGTACATGTTGATATAAAAAAGCATTGTTAACTGTAGTCTTGTCATTGCCAAACTACTTCTTCTACCTGTAATGTGAGCTTTTCTTTTTTGTATACAAGTAATACAATCATAGTTCAAAAATAGCAAAAGAGAAAATTATGTACAAAGTAAAGAACATCCGTTACAGTATTCACCAGACTAAATATCAAAACTTCAGTTTTCTCACAACTTACAACTCCTAAGCTCTGTGAGAATAGTTTGACACAACTAAAGAAACAAACTCTCCAGCTATATTGTTTGAGACAGCAGTGATAGTTTGGTTGCTGTTATGATTGTAACTGTATGACTAGAGGGGTATTAATGGGTCAGTACCCTTGAATATTAACATCCACACAAAGGGCGCTGTGTAGAGAGTCTGATGATTGAGACAAACAACTGGAGCAATATGCTACAGTACTATAAGCTTGACTCTGGAAAAGGCTATTTTCTGGGAAAGAGCTATAAGATTCTCTTCTCTACAAGTTCCAAAGAGAACTCCATTTCTTGTCTGCTCACAGAAAAAAAAGATGATACAACACAATAGTAGGATAGTCGCGACGCCATTATGAATTTGACTAACTTAAGAACTTTTCATGTGGTTTTTAAAAGAAATTCTCCATGCTTTAAGAGAATATCCTATAAATGATTTACACAGCGTGTAACAGCCTAATAACCAAAATAGAAAAAAAATCTTCACACATTTAAATGGATTTATGGAATGAAAATCATGGATACTTACATTAGCTATACTATACGTTAGAATATGAAGGATAACTCCATAGCATAAATCAAAGGCCCTTGCAATGAGGTTATGAACATGAACATGAAGAAATTACATGTTACGCATGTTACAGATAGATCTGAGAAGAGACACGAGGCAACCTACCTCTCACTGAAGGTCCCTGGCCCTGACTGACCAGAGCTAGAGAAAGTCTAGAGCTGATCCTGGCCTAATTGGGAAGGGAAAAACTTTCTCATGGGAACTCCAAACCACATGACATGTCTTGCCTTCTGGTCAGGCTGTGCCTTTCTCCTCTAGTGGGAAAACTTGTGACACTAGTCTACAAATGGACACCTCTGTGTACTCTTCTCATCCTACTGAATGTCTTACAAGTTTGTATAGGAGAGAAAGTGCCACAGGCAGTTGCTTCAACTGATATTTGCACAAGACATGCCTAAAAGAGATACATGTACGTCTGTCTGTTTTCTCAGCAGACTTTCTCAGAATCAATCTGTGTAAAGAACCCCTTGTGACATTTTACTGATAGACAAGCAGTCTTGTGTACAGTTCTCATCCTACTTGAAGTGCTACAAGTTTGTCTTTCTAATGGTTGGCATCATATTGGCTGTACGCGAAAAATAAAACATTTGTGTTTGGGAAAAGGATTTTTCTGCAAGGGAAAGAAGCACCTTTTTCAGTTTATTGGTAAAACAGTTTTACGTGATATAAACTTTTAATCTAATTTTGAAAACCTCATGAATTCCTCATATTTCAGAGCAATTCCACATTTCATTCGCCTGGGTGCCATCCAATTACTCCTGGGGCCCCTACACTCAGCTGCCTGAAAATATAATCAATTTTTTTCAGGGCAGCAAGTGTAGGAGCCTGGTGGAACTGAGATGGTAACCAAGCTAATATTTCATAGCAACCCTTCAAAACTGTCATCTCAGACTTGAAAGAAAGTTTCTAATTTCTGTGACCCTTCAGTTGTCTTTACTGCCTTTCACACTGATTCCTTTCCGCACAACTGTCAGCTGTCCATAACCTGTAACCTTCTCACCAAGGTGCTTCACAGTCCTTCGCACCCTTACCTTACAAGGAGTTATATCCCTACAACCCAGGCCTTCCCTAACATGGTTACAGTGTAGGAACACAGGGATACTGTCTCTCAATCCTCTCACAGTTTACAGCCAAGACCACTTGTGTAACTTTCCCAAGCTCCTAGGACTTGGCCTGGTGCCAGCTGAGACACAAAAGCCTTCCCCACTCCTGTTCACAAGGTAAACTTTACCCAAGCTGCTACCCTACAGATCGGGTTCCCTTCCACAAACAGGATCAGAACTGAGCCCTGGACAGGCCTGCACTTGACTTTGCTCATACTGAAGTATTCCTTCCTAAGAAGCTGTTTCCTGTTCAACTGTTACTTTTTTCTATACTTTCTAACCAAGGTGTAGTAACTCAAAATGATAGGATGTTTCTGTAGACTATGACTACACCCAGAAGTCCAAGATAATTGGATGGGTCAGGGCCTGTGTTGAAGTGGACAGTCTAGTATTCTTTCAAAATTTTTCAAAAGCTGCCTGACATCGGCTAATCCACACAGTTTTATTGATTCTCGTAATCCAATTGAGCCTTAAAAACGACGCAGAATGTCTTCTCCATTCCAGAATCAATGTCTCATTGTGGAAGGCAGAACTGAAGACTTCCTTTTGTTTGACTTGTGATTCTTTCATTATATCGAAGTCACCAACAGTCCCTTGTTTGTGTCTAATAGCAATAAATTTTGCAGAAAAGTCCCTTATTATATACAATACCCCCCTCTTTTAATAGCAGTAGTATGTTAACTAGCTGTGAACATCTTTAGAAGTCATCTACCTCATATGTGCCGATAACTGAAAAGTTCGACAAAACTCAAACCTATCAATAGCCTTATCACACCTCTGTCACAATCACCATGTTTCTGGTCCTGTATCTCTGGTGTATCAGAATTGGGGCATAACTCAGGCCCTTATCTTCAACACAGGGTAATCACACTGATAAGGTAGGGGTGCTGGCATGTCTGGTCCTCTTCTGCAATGTGGTATAAATTGTCTTTTCAACTCGATAATTGGGGTTGAAACATGTTGGAAGTTATCCTAGGCTTTCCTTCCCAGGAAATTTGGATTTCATTTAGATCAGTAATGACTCGTCATAGTTTGTGTTCAGTGAGAGGACAATAGAAACCATAATTTGCCTCTTAGAGTCTGACATTTCTTAAATAATGTACTAAGACACATACCTGGAAAGACTGGGAGGGGGTCTAAACAGTTCAAGTTCCCTTTTGAGGGGATGAACCATTTGCATCATTTACTGAACAGTTTCCCCATTATGTAAACCTTCCAGCTCTGCCTGGAGTTCATCCAACAAAGATCACATGAAGATAGCCAATGTTGACAGGTGACATTTGACATTCCGCAATCTTTTCAGGTGAATAAGTGTATTTGCTTTGACTATGCTGGTGTGTACGGCACAGGAAACAACTTACTCATTGCCACCATTATCATGCAAAACCACAAGTTTTCTAAACAAAACACAAATGCAAATAAGAAACCACCATAGTGGCCCAAGGGGTTGAAAATTTGAATGGCAAAACACCCTCGTTACCGATGATAGACCTTTCTGACACCAATTGGTGTCAAGTAAATCATCACTACAATGCCTGAGGGGAAGGGGGTATATAGTGGTTTACATAGAGCTAGTCCATAAACGATGGTATAAAAGATTATGTCCAACAATAGCATAATACATCAGTTTAATTTTTCTAACTTCTGTCTGTTACTAGTATCTAATGACTTATCATAAGATGAAGCTTGTACCAAAATCTTCTTTTCCAATCGAAGATTTTAGCTGATAATTGTCTGTATGTTCCAAAAAATATAGCCCAAACCCCTTCCCCAACATACAATCCATAGACCCCCAACAAGGCATGTTGAAATGTCTATTCGCCTATCAAAAATACAAAAAACCTTCCACTACCATCCCCCTCAAAACTTTAGGGATACAAAAACCTATGCACATATGTAATTACGTGTATGTATACATTCAATTTGATGATTGGCCCACTCCTGATTATTTCAGAAAATCTGTTTTTTTTTCAAACAACAGTTTCTGAAAAGTCCAGAACTCTCTTGATCCCTTATGGTTGATGTTCCTTTGGGACAGCCCATTAATGGTATTTAGGTGATT
Organism: Branchiostoma lanceolatum; assembly: GCA_035149815.1. Taxonomy (NCBI): domain Eukaryota; kingdom Metazoa; phylum Chordata; class Leptocardii; order Amphioxiformes; family Branchiostomatidae; genus Branchiostoma; species Branchiostoma lanceolatum. The sequence continues at coordinate 9,910,970 of CM068868.1, read as the reverse complement.
ATAAGCCAATTTGAGAGTACAGGATTAAGGAAGATTATATATGTTACCTTTGGGAATATGGAAGCCCCCCTCTGAAATAAACAAAGTGGGGCATCCAGAAAATATACAAAGTTACAGATTTAGAAACAAAAGAAATGTATTTTCCAGAAACAAATCTTTGACTTGACAATACGTACTTCTAATGTAACATGCACACACAATCTTAGAAACCAGTGCCATACCTTCTTCTTTCTGCCCTTCCTCCCTCCCCCTTACTACCATCCTCAGAGCATAACCTCCTTGCTCAGAGGTAAGATCTTTCAGCTCCTCCACACAGGACACACTAAACATCTCCTGTTACATCCTGACAAGCCTGTTGTCTGTGTACTGATGGCTTCCAGACCTGATACCTGTACCACTGTACTGTACAGGACATCTGAGTATTCTCCAAGCAGAGGTCGGTGGAGAAGATTGTGACCTCATGATCATATGCCCTGTTTTTTGTTGGCATTCTGGTGGAGAGTGCGGACAGAAAACAGGGCATATGATGAAAAGGTCACAATCTTCTCCACCGACCTCTGCTTGGAGAGGAATTTGAGCCCTGCCCTAGCCCAGGTCTCTACACAGCCCAGACTCTCATCAGAAGGTAGGCTTCCCTACAGACAACTTTGGGCTGGGGTGGTAATGTACAACCAGGCCTAACGAGCCCCCATAAAATGTACCAGTCTGTTTTCAGTGTGCATAACCTGTATCCTGTCCAGTAGGAGCACCCCCAATAACCCAGTCTGTTTTCAGTGTGCGTAACCTGTATCCTGTCCAGTACAAGTAGCACCCCGAAATGAAAAAAAATATCTCCTTGAGTTTGATAAATCTGCTAGTTTCGTGAGTATCAAATATGTGCGTACTTTTCCCCCAGTGATTTAATGGGCTTGAACCACTGTGCTTCAATCAAAAAGTATATTGATGAAAATTGTTACAAGTTAGATATCCAAACAAACCACAAATCAGATAGGTATGCACAAGTGTCTTGGAGGGGTGCATGGGAAAATACTTAACATGACAATCTGTCAAGATTCAGTATCTAGTGATAGCTCTCTTTTGAGATCCCAATAGTATTAGTCAAAATTGGAATTGACAGTTTTGAGTTTTGACTGATAATGCTTTCTCCTTTGGTCTGAGGAATGTGATGAAAATTACTGAAACCCATTTCACATCCTCAACAACATCTGGATTGGTGGGCATGTATCCTAGGGGGACGTGCCCTTGGAACCTGTTGGGTCAAGTCTGGCTGAGAGAAAATACCAGGAAATCTTGAAAAACCTCTGTCCATGTCATGTCATCAGAAAAACAGACAGCACAGGATTACTGTACAATTTAATATTTTTTCAGCTGGTTGTTTAATGTTAAGTGCGAAATTTGATATTCATAAAACTTTGACACAAATCAATAGTACAGAACTGAATAAGATAAAAGCATGTTTGCTATGGTCTGCAAAAATCAAATGCTGTTGACACACACACCAGTTTACTGATGTGATTAATTGCAGTGGAAGCCAGCAGACCAGAATTGATTCCAGAGACAAATCTGACATGCATGACTTCACTGCCAGAGTAGGAAATGCCAGCCAATCTTTTCTGACATATAGCAGGTCCAAATCAACTTATCGGAAAAACCACGTCAACTTGATGAGAAAATATATTTTTCTATGGCACAAAGGTTTCCCATACTTGCCCTATGAACACTATATAATTAGTTTGGCACCGGCATCAGTTTACCAAGAAAATACACCCTGCAAAAACGACTAGACGGTACTGGTAATATACTTATCTTCTCTACCCGATAGCGACGTTAAACACGATCTTACAGATAAGAAATCGCCCTGCTTGTCACAAGTAGTAACAAGATCTAACGAAGACATGTGAAGATCCCACAACTCACGCCCCTAAATCCCCAATAACTTTTGTGGCTGTGTCTTGGTGTGTATTGGTATAACTTAGCTGTTTGTTGTTAGACGCTAAAACATAAACCACAAACAAAACAACAACGCTAACATTGTTTGTTACTAAATACCTTTTCCCTTTGCAAATTGCTTTGTTTCGAGAAGCCAGTAACAATCAGAAAATTCAAGAAAGGATTCCAAAGTTTCTGACTCATCTAAAAATTACTTTTGAAAGACTTGATTTGCGTTTCAAAGCAAAGAAGCCAGCGGAATTTCTCAACGAGAGCTACTTAATTACCACAACAAAAATGCTGAAGACAAAATCCAGTGGGCTATTTCTCGGGATAGTTTAAGTAATTATGCTCGGATGTCGATCTGTAATTTTGGGCTTTCTAGTTGAATAGTCCTAGATGCTCTACTGGTTAGATCAGCTGTAACTTCGCAATGGAGTGGAAGCCTGGTTGTGGTACCGGTTTCGCCGAGAGTCTGCTCGCTAGACTATGATCTACAACAGCAAATACTCACCAAACAGCAGGGTGATGCTCCCCAATAATTCCCAGAAAGACCCGAGTGATCAGGAAATGTTTAACTGTCCGGGAAGAAGGTGTAAATCTTGGCTATTACACCGGCGGGACTTGAGAGGAAGGCTGGCCGGGCGAGTTCGACTACTCCGCGCCGCGACTTTCAGGCGCAGTGCCGGTAGAGTAAACACAGCAGGGACACCCGTGGTAGGCTGGGGAGACGCGACTTGGTATAGTCCAATGGGGGTGATTTGAGTAAATTCATATTTATTATGTCAAAAATTCTGGATCTATACACCTTTTCTACCTGTAAAGATTAGTAAAGTATCAATTTAAGTTGTTACATTGTGTAATAAAAAGAATTGATGTCGTATTATCTTTGTTTACCGAGTTCTGCCTAAGAATCAGACAACTCTAGAGAATAGAACACTCCATAGTGAGGTAATTTGATGCAAATCAGGGGTCTCTTTTGTTATTGTTTACTATGACGCCCCGGAAGCTGAATAAGCATGGCATTGCTGCTGTTGAATGGGTAAGGTAAAGGAAAGGATTGCAGTGAGAATTGAGCCAATGTCAGCCAAATGACTATTTTTCTGGTTATGAACTTTTCTAGTGTGCTAAATCACTTTTGCGGTTCAAGAAGTCATTCTTCTTAAGTTTTTGATGTTCCACATTAATGCGAATACAAAATTTCCCGTTCCTTGAATTATTTGCAGTTCTGAACAGGTAACGTTAAATAAAGATATAACATTATGTGACTATTGGTAGGAGGATCTTAAAAGTATCGTTCATGATATCCTTCTTGAATTAAGATAATTTAGTAGAAAAAGTTACCAAACAAGACAAATTTGTGGTTCATTCAACAAAGTATTGATTGATAGATGAAGTGTTAACATTAATTCTATAATCAGAGATGATAGAAAAATTCATCCTATATACATTTTTTCTCTATAAGTTGTTATAACGTTATATACTCGGTCTGACAATTTTCTGGTAGTAAAAGTTATGAACCTTTAGATATCAAATGTGTTTAAAAGCTTTTGTTCTACAGTTGAAAGATTGACACGAGAGTCTTGATGTCTTATTTTCTTCAAGATGGGCATATTTTTCAACATGCTATATGTACTAACAGTTTTGCAAGATACCCTCTAATATATAGGTCACCGGTGCCAGATTTTGAAACATCATAGCATTATCCATACACTAAGGTAAACTTCATTTGAGTTAGTATTCTCAGCTGCATGTATGGCATTTAACATGCATAAGCCAAACATTTCTTTGTGTCTACAAACTATTAAAGCTGAAAAAAGCCATATGAAACAGAACTCAGTGAATGACATCTGACACTAACTTTGGTTGGGTGGTCGGAATATTGTGTACTTTGCACTAATCTTTCAGCTGCCTCACTAATAACAAAATATCCTCAAAACGACATTCTTCTATGGCAGTTCAATTTGCTGGAATTTCGTCTATGCCTGCTTGGTTCTGCCGACATGCAAGATTTTTAAGACGTCTGCATCAGAATAAACTTCAACCTTCCTGTTGATGTCTGGAGCTGATATAAGTTTCGCCAATCAAAATTCCAAGTCTTTCAAGACTCCCGGCATTTTTCAAAGTTGATCTAAAACAGTTGGTGACTGCATGTTTTATTGCTCTCATGCTTAAAGCCATTGTTCAGAACAGTTTAATGAATCAGTAGCAGATGTCTGAAGTGGAGTCCTTCGCAATGTGGTGTTTTTTCTCAAATGAAGCTCTTCTTGTAACAATGTTTAGAGGACTCGTATTATCAAGAGTTTCATTTCCAATGCACTACACCCCCCTCCCTGCAGACCCCTTTCTAAAGCACTCATTTATTTAAAAAAAAAGCTTGCTACTGATGTCAACAGCTGATAAGAGGTTCACAAAGTCAGCAGTGGGTAGTCCTGAGCTCTTCCAAGATCTAGTCAGGACGTTCAAGTTCATTATTATCCAGGAGTAGGCTGCGAATTGTCAAACCTAATTAAGGACCACACCTGCAGCAATGGCTGGTCATTAGCAACATGGGCAACATGTCATCATGTCACTGATTTGAGATTCGAAACCAAGGCGGAAGTGCAAATTTGGCTGATTATGAAGTGAATCTATCAATTCAGAGAATCTCTGTTCAAGATCAAGATTGGAATCGGCAAACCTGTTTCATTTCATTGGCCTTCAAAGTTTCCAGGTCATGCATTCCTGGACATTGTTCTACCAAGGAGGTTCTATCAACCTTGGTTCTACAACTGTACAAAGTGCTTTCTAACAGGGTTGCTTTTCATAAAGCATGACGTCTAAAAGCATGTTACTGCCATAGCAAAGAAATTGCAACGATGCAACAAGATTGTCATTGAATAAAGGGGAATGCTGTCCACATCCGTTAATATCTATCTAATTGCTGCATGGACAAGAATGACCCTCTCCTTCAACATTCAACAAGCACTTGATACGATACAAGAGATGAGACAATGTTGATCTCACCGGCAAAGAAGAGGAACTTCATCAAAGGATGCCAGGGTGAATCGCCTGATCCATGTTTGTTCAGGAGTGTCGTTTGTCTCAATGGGTGCCGACCGGTGGAAATCCCTGGAACATCCAGGTGGGCGCAGGTACGGATACCTGGCCAGGTGTGCAGCAAGCCAGGTGGAACAGGTGTACGGTCATCCAGGGATGAACAGGTAAATGCAGTATATGGCAAGCTGGGTACAACAGGTGAATTTTAATAGGGGGGGGGTGCAAGAGTCACTTGCATGTAGTATGTATACATATGGAAACTTCTAATGATGGACATTGGTGAACCATTGTTTGGTTTGATATAAAGTGCCACATTGAGTTTCCAAATGAAATTTGTTTTGTTGCTTTCAGACCTAACTGTTACATTAGACATGAGAAAGAGGGTGGACCACTCAGAGGCAAGCAAATGATCAGGCTGTTGTTTTCAGGACAAAATGACCAACCTTTCCAGTTCAGTTAATTCAGTTCAGTTCATCCTCTTTTTAGAGGTGACACATGCGTTTCCACAAGTTCCTGTCGACATGACAGATCGAGGTTTCTCATTCGATTACTTTCTTTACTAGTGTCGACCACGCCTACGCCTTTCATTCGGTTTCCAGAGGAGAACCATACCCGCCATTTCCTCGTGGCGCATAACATGGCTGGCTAGAGACACCTTTCCAAAGTTTCAATATTGTAAGGAAAACCCATGTGTGGAAGTGAACCCACAAGGAAATGCTCGACATCGTTCTCTGTTCTTGTCCTCACCTTATCCTGTGCATGCTGATCATTCATCTCCTGACTCCTCTACAAAAAACCCTGCAGCTTCCCGTGAACTAAAAAAATCCTACATATCTGTGAGAACTCTCCTGAGACAGGTGATAACTAATAAAGCCATCAAACAGGTGGCTGAGCACAGGTATGACCCCCTGTCCATGTGTAAGTGATACCAGCCAGGATAATCCTCAGGTAAACCAAACACACTGGAGATAATCCTGCCAACTTCAAACAGCTTCAGCTTGTCTGGACTACAAGCATGTATAAAATACAGAGCCTGGACTGTAGGACAGGAAAGGAATGCTGAGAGTCTAAAAACAGGCTTCTGAACAGTCATCTTTTAAACTTTCTCTGAAGTGGCTATGAATACAAACTTTTCAGTACTCCTAAAACTGAGCTCATTATACTGCTAGCACTAGTACCTAACTACTACCATTGTAACAAATAAGCTTTGCATGAAAAATTACATCCCGACTCTGAAGCACTCTTTGCTTTGATACCGCAATCAAAATTGCCCAAACTTGTTGCCTTGGATCAAGGAGGTTAACCTCCTTGCTTGGATGAAAGCAGCCAATTACTGATCAAAAATTAGATCAGCACACCGAAGATGATCAGACAGATCTGCACATCTTCAGACATTCAGATGAGAAAATATAAAAGTAGAAAGTACATTTGTATACACACCACTTCTGTTCTATCTGGAGTTCTATCCATATAAACACATGGGCATTTCCACAAAGACTGATGCATCCAATCCAATTAGCCAGTGCAGAATATGGGTCTCCTGGATCCCCTTCTCAAACACACAAATCCCTGAAGACTCCAGAAAGCCTGGGAAAGCTGCAGAGGGTTGCACAGCGTGGGTGTGAATGTGAGGAGGTGGATTTTCCCTGCAGCAGAACTGGGCTAAGTGGATTGGGAGAAGTGGACAGTGCGTGGCTTTAATATTTCATGTTCACCATCTGGGAATCAGCACTACAAGAGGTGATGCTTAAGGATTATGGTGGAACAGATAAAGCGTTGCAGCTCAAGTAGTGGGTCCAGTGAGGCCTTTATTTGACATTTATCAATAGTAAGACAAATGGCTCCTATTGTTTGTACCAAGGAGGCTTCTTGTTTTTAACGTTACCAATCGATCTTATGCGACAGCCAAATTCATGAAATGTGCAGAAAGTAAAGACAAAATACATGCAAAAGGCCTCAGTCTTTTGTGTGAAACAAGGTTCCTTACTAGATACTTCAGAGCAAAAGATAAATGTTTAAAAAAAACGTTTTCCTCCTACTTTTTTCAGCCTCTCGGGATGACACAGTACATCAAGGTGTTAATGTCTTTAAGATGAAGTGACCTTGTTGTTAAAAGAAGTGACCTTGTTGTTAAATAAAGGACCCTGGTTGTAAAAGAAGTGACCTTGAAGGTGATAAAGACTTACATTGTATTTTCGTAAAGCAGCACCGTTGATGCTCATCTTGTATGCCTGTCCCAAATCCCATTGTTAGACTTCGTTTCCTGTTAAGGACACCCCCGTGACAGGTCCCTTTGTGTTGACGCTCCAGGTGTGAGCTGTTCACGACAGTTTGGACATGACGTGTCTCTGTTACAGACTCTCAAGGTGAACTTCTAAAACACTTACACAACCTGAACACCGCTTTCCCATTAGAGGGGTTCCATTATTCATGGCAGGTGGACCATTAATAACCTTGCTGAATGATTGACAGGTTGCTGTGGCTAAGTCTGTTTAGCTAGGCCCTGGAGAGATTTGACAAATGTTTTCATAATGATGTCAGATTCCATATTGATACAACTATTTTTTTCTGAAAAAATCATGTTTTCAATCATTACTATTAAAGATATGTTTTCAAAAAACTTTGACATTCTTTGGAGAACTTGATCTTGAGGCTTTAAAAATCAGGTATTATCCTTAACACTGTAAATTTTGAAATGTTTGCAATGGTTTTATTTTTGGTGTGACCTCTCCACCGCAAAATGACGACACCAAAAATATGCTTTCCTAGAGAGGGCCTAAAATGTCTGATGCACTTAGTGACTAGTATATTGCAGTTGCACTCTTTTTATCTGCCTTGCACCCTTCTGGTGATAATGAATCATGAGATAAAGGGTCGTCCGTAGGCTTTTGATGATGATGATGATGATTTTATTCAGTAAAATATTGTGTATGATGAAATTCATCTGTACAGAATAAAGATGATTACCTACTGAACTTTAGAATTGTTTCAACCCCTAACTTAAAACACTGCAAAATCCTTTTCTCACCTCAGCAAGAATTAAGTTCCTGTGAAAATAAATGAATTTAGAGTAGCATTGGTGTATAATGCAAGGAGGATGAACTACTTTTATCTTAAGGTATACTCTAAGGGTGAAGATACAATATTCATAACCGCATAGTTTCAGATGATCAATCTTTCACTTATATCAATATTTTAGAGATGGGACAGGCATTTCAGATTGTGAAAACATCTCAAAGTGATGCCACCCAAGTTACTTTTTCTTCACCTGTTTATTTACACTCACCACTGAGAATGTGTTGGTAGTAAAAAGACATCACTTTTGTTCCCACTAACCTATTCCATGTTTCACCGGAGCGTGACTCTGAAGTTATCTTGTCCATTAACCCCATCACACTTGTATAAACAATGTGGTCTGTAGACATCATGCTGTGAACTGATCACCACAAGCTGGGAGACAACTGTGATAAGATAAATTCAGACAGAGACCTCAAAAAGGCTCAGAGGGGTTGAGCCTTATCTTCAAGAAATATTGAGGGGGAGATCATTCCCTGTCCTACGCCAGAGGTCCTACCCTAATTTGTGACAGCCATTGGAAGTATCAACTTTCAGAGAATGGGACACTTTCTACTATAGCTACAGAATTATTACTTGAAAAATATACAATCTACAAACATATTTTATGTTGGCACCTTTCACACATTAACACTGGGGGATATCTCTTGCTGCATAACATGTACATGCACATATATACACAATTTTACATGATGGTATTTCAATATTGAGAGACCTTGTTCAATGAAGATGTTCATGTGTGTAATGTTACCCTAAAATTGTTACATGCTAGTACAATTAGTGGAACACAGCGTATAAGGTTACTGATGGCCGAAGGAAAGGTTATGGATCTCTTAGATTTGAAAATCTATCACCAGAGAAACATATGCCAAACGTTTTGCTCACTATTTGCCTGATGGTGCTTTTCTGCTTGTGCACAGAGAAAACAATCCTCAGCCTGCCTCCTTGTCCTCACCATAAATCATCCTTATCTTAAAAGGCTCTTCTGGAAGCTATTACTGTTCCTCCTCTATCAGCAGGAGCCTCCCACTGCTGATCTGATTGACAGGCTGGCAGACAAGCTGTGGCCTGAGCTTCCCATCCAGATAAATCATGAGATTTCATTTTTGAACTGATGACAAAATCATGTCAACTTGTAACATGATATCCTAGAGACGGCTGTTGCTATCTGTTTTCATCATTTGATTAGCATTGAAACAACAACTACTAATCGCAAGAGAGGACGCTGCCTTGCTCCTTAGAGCTCTTTTATCATCAATTCCTTTTAATTCTGATGCAAGCTGGTTTAATTTCTTCACATCTAAAACTCCTGACTGTTAAGACCTGAAAAGCTAATGTTACACCTAGGAATGGCAAAATGTGCTTGTGTGTCTTGTATAAGATCCCATAAGAAGCAGGGCTGTCTTTCTGTCCCACTCATTGAGTCTGTGTTGTTAATTTACATCATTAAATCTCTTGTTTTAAGTTTACGAAAATACACTTTCATTAATTTCATGTTGTGAAGTTCAACTTTTTTTTACAGATGCCGTGAGATGGGGTGAATTTTTTTTCCTTCCCAACAAGCAAATTTCTGTCCTGGGATGAAAGGACGGGTCCTGAAGACAGCCCTGATTTTTATACTATAACAGCGACTAGCTTAGCCAGAAACACTCCAGCCCACTTCCAGCTGCTGCCCAGAGCAACAGTCTTGTTTATACATTGCGGCTTTTCTGATGATTAGGTGCGCAGACTCAACAATGGCTGTTTCTAATTTCAAGTGGAAAGTAAACAATTTAGTTGACAGAAAACTTTTGTAACTGTTTACAGTAGGCCCCTACTGGAGAACAGGTGGTGCCGAGTAATGGACCATGCCTAGAGATTGACTAATTATGAACAGCTCAAGTTGTTTGATATCATCTTCAGATATATCTGGAGAGGAAGGTTCTGTTTGCAGAGTCTGACTGTGGAACCCAGGTGGTCTCAAACCTGTCAAAATTTATGACTGAGTGGAGCAGCAGGACTTTCTGAGGCTGTGGAATGAATATACAAACACACTCCGAGGGAAGAGGAGTCAACCAGAACGATGAACTTCAGGCTTTGGCAAAAGGTTACTAATAGCTATACCAAACAATGTCGGTGGATGGGAAGAACAAAGAAGTTTAGAGTGACTTCAGAGACTGTGAAAATAAGATTGTCTTCCTCGCAAGTTCTGGAGAACTACATTTCTTCCCTACTCATAACACAAACACAAAGGACCACAAAGGTAGGATAGTTGCTAACTTGCTACACGTCCCTGTTCAGATTCGGCTTGCAAGGAAAGAATGTCAAATGTTGTGAATAACACTCCCAAATGTACAAAAACTATTTTGGATGAACTGCATGGAAAGCCCTATCTTATGTGTTTCTAATGCTCATAGGCTCATTCTGCTCAAAAACATTTTTGAGTGATGTACAGCCACACGCAATAGATTGCTGCTCATATATGTAATAGCAAACAAACAAACCCAGCTCACCAAACCTGTAGAAAAATCCTTTTCAAACCATTGTACTAGTACCCCACCACCAGTGCATAGCTACTTACTTGGCCATGTCTTGTCCCTGCATGGTCAATAATGAAGAATAGTTTTTGTATTTTACACAGATTTGATCTGGAAAGTCAACCGCCAATGTTTGTTCTGCTTGTACCAGTTTTCAAACAACAAAGCTCCAAGTATTCAAAATTTCAAGCGTTAACTTGACAATGTTTGTTCTGCTTGTACCAGATTAAAACAACAAAGCACCAAAGTCTTCAAAATTTCAAGAGTTAACTTGACTAAACACTCTCACACAAAGAACATCAATTCTGGTATCCAAATTGCCCAGAAGGTATGTAAAAACTTTACCGTTTACTAAAACCAACAGGCGAGATCCTAAATACCTCAAGAATACTTTGAATCAGACTATTGCAATAAAAGTCTTAAAAAGTTTTGGGTTCATCTTGGAGTTCAGTAATAGGGTAGCATTCATTTCTGACCTTGCTACCTGTACATACAGAGGATGTTAAAAGCGTCCTCTAGCAATCATTGACAGTACTGCAGTAGTCAACACATTGCCCAACATCCTGCATTCAGCAAAAGGATACACACTACCCAAGAAAACCTCTTCCAAAATAGTTTATTTCAAGACACTTGATACTTTTTGGCTATGAAATATATAGCACAAACCATTAAACAAACAAAACAGAATGCAAACAAAATGTGTCACATCTGTTGGCTATCATGGATACAACTAATAACCTTTATAATATAATTTTTGCAACAAAAGGAACAAACAATGTACTTCCAATGTTATGGCTTGGGGAGAAGTGTTATGGCTGCCATCAAGAGTGGAAGATTGCGGGCAAATGACATGATTTGTATATATCTTTGTAAACTGTACAAACTAAAGTGGGAGAATATGTAAAAATATAACATTCTACAACTGTTTCACCTTTACAACCTAAAGTGGGAGTACATGTCAACAAAATATAGCATTCTACAACTGTTTCATAAACTGAGAAGAAAAATTAACATAATCTACTTTGTATACAATTTCCTACAGACTGTATTTTTTTTGCTTTTTTTTCTCTTGCATATAATATTTGCCATGATAAACACAATGGTCCACCTGCCAACAGCTATGCTGTTATAAAAGTTAACACCGCTATATACAACCCTTCTTTACCGGTAGTACCGCCTAAAATCTGTTCACAGAAGTCACCATATCAAACTTAACGTTCCAAGTAAGAGCAAAAACTTCTCATACTATATCATTGCACATTTCCTGTGTCAACCAGGCCACAGATTTAAAACAAGCTTTTCTAAAATGGTGGTTATCATGAATAGCAACTGAAAGATATCCATCATAAAAACATAGTTTTTCATCAATCTTCAATTATTGCTTTCTCATTAATTCTGAAATTACAACTGCAATCTGCAAAACCAAGTGTCAGTATTGACATTGTGCAATAATAAAGAAAACAAAAATATTTTTTCTCTAAAAACTGACCCGATACGCAACGCTCAAACTGTTATAACATACAGTGTAAAAATAAATCGAGGCAAACTGTTATAAACACCTATGTTCTAAAAGAACTGAGCACAATTGACACTGACAATAACATGGAACAGATGATGATGACATACCTTGTTTTGAGGTAAGCTGACAAAAACATAAGAGGAGGAAAACGCAGTCTTCACCTTCTTCACATCCTTTGTTACAAGTAAATTTGTATACTTGAGAGCAACAATACATAATTTCTCTTTGTTACCAAATTTCCCGTGCAAGTTCTAAAGCTTCTTGCTGGTACACTTTTTCCACACTTATATGATACACTGATTATGTGTACAGTTACAGTTACAGTAGTACATAATTTCTTCTACATGTTGTACCTTGATATGGCTTTTCAGTAAGTAACTGAGTACATCTTTTCATTTCTATAATTATGGTGTTTTTTTACATATGAATGATTGGGTATGTAATGTTCTAGCCTGGATACCAGACCCTTCGGGGAAGGCCTAGCACTAGTAGGGGATAGAGTTGGCACCCTGTCTCTCTTGGTACCCTGATATCTACGGTATAATCTACCGTGCGAGAGATAATTAGGTGCCGTGTGCTAAATGTGGTGGCGGGGCAATTTGCTTCCCTGGCTGACGAATTAGCAACTGTAGCCTGGTGGCCTGGTACCCAGGCTAGTAATGTTCTGGTCTTTCGAATTCATCTTGTCCTCAGAATTCTCCACTTCCAGAGAAGTAGTCACTTGAAAACTCCAGGAATCCCAGGGAAATATTTCCCTCTGCATCGACTTTCACGGGATATGTGATGGCAACCTTGTCTTTCTTTGGAAGCACCGCATGACCTGTCAATCAACATCAAAACAGACTGGGTTGTTAATTTTTTTATCTAGTCTGATTGAATTAAGCTTCCACTGATCAGGTCCCTAGGGGAGGAGGCCCAGTGAGCCCCAAACAGCAGGGGCTTGTGTAGCACAGGCCAACAATCCTTATAGAAGCCCTATGACAACTTTTCACTTGAAAGAGAGACTTTTGACTGATATACAAAGAGAAAAGTATGAGTTACATAAATAGTTGTACATACTTTGTACCTATAATACGTTTTACTGTAGATTTTGAATCATTTATTTCAATACATCCTACATGATATGTTGAGGCCCAACTAACCGGTGTCTAGGCTAAATCTCCAGCTGTGCCATGGACATCTCACACACAGACTCTTGTCGGGGAGTTCCTCAATGTCACCAAGATGCAGGGGTCCACCTGATGGGAGTAAACAATTCTTCAAAATTAAACACTCTACAGTCTACAAATCATACTCATAATGATATTTTACAACTGACACTCATCCAAGTACTGTAAGGACTACAACTTTTGCAACGGGGACAGATGACACTGGCAGTAGAGAAAGTGGGCGAAATCCTGTTAGTTTACCTGGTCCATCACTAAAACTTGCCCGTCATTACCTTTCAATGTAGTTTTATTTTTGCAATTTTTGCTGTGGCCTCTCCACTGCAAATTCATGACATAGCAACTACCGCACAACAGAACTGTTTCAACCATGAATATAAAACACCCAGAAAACCTGCGAAATACAACCACCACATACATTTGTAAGTAAATGAATCTACAGAATACAGACAGTACTAGAAAATACCAGCTCTACTCACCCAGGTGAGGACATTTCTCCTGCATGGCATACACCGTCTCCCCGTATCGGAAGAGTGCAATCTTCTCCTCGTTAATGTGAACCAGCGACCCCGACGGCGCACTCTCACGCCGCTTCAGCTTCGGACGGCTGTACTTCCCCTTCTGTCTGGGATCCGACCAATCATATAGATCTGGGGGAAAAGAGTGTAATCATAAAGAGTGTAATCATTACTTGAAAAAGATACATGCGCATACAGAACAAGTAAATTTTAAGTTTGCAGTGATTCGATTTTGCAGTAGGGAGAAAATGAGTGTTTGCATTGGTTTTTTTGTCCGGGGTTGAAAGAAGTTAGCAGGTAGGTACTAGTAGTAGTAGGTAGAAGACAAAACATGCATTATCGTTGTGAATAGGTTAGTATACTGCGAAAACCGTGAACATTAAACCACTGCATAAAGACAATTCAAACTAGAGATTTGATTCTGGTATGATATCTACAAATTTCATCCAGTTGTAGAGTTTGAATTGTCTATATGTATATTGTGTCTAACCTTCACAAACGTATCAAACCACTGCAGTTCTAAATTCATAGTAGTACACTGGAATAGTAGATAGCAGTAGTAAAGGTTTACCAGAAAAAATCAAGAATAACACATGGACATATTTCAAAGGTGAAAAATTACATGAACAACTTGTTCAATGACAACAAAGTCCTTACATTGAAGTTTAAATACTATAAATAGCTTAAGCACAAGCAAGGAGGTTACTTTTTTACCTCGTTGGCAAAAGTACAACAAAACTATACTTTTTGACACCTAATCTTTGCTAATGACACAAAAATTGTACTTTTCACATATTTGTCACCTTGATTGATCCATAAATGAAACAAGAACAAAAGGTAGAGTTCGGCAGACATTCCTGTCTTATATTATTAGTAGACAATGTGTGATTTTTAGACTGTCATGCAAATATGAAAACAATGGTGCAAATCAAAATATGTCTAAAGAGCCAATTATGCATGTGTGAAGTAAGAGGAAGAGACAATACCGCGCTATCAAGCCAAATAGACGAGCCAATCACCGTGATAAGTCAATCAAGATGAAACAAACAATTTTTTAAAATTTTAACTAGATTTTAGAAAAAGTGACCGAAACAGGTCACCACTAACTTCGGTTCCAAAGAAACATCATTTGACCATAGCGGCTATAAACGCAAATCATGAGATAAGAATCTCCCTCACTGCCCTGAAATGAAGTTATCATTTCGATGTTAAAGATGATTTAGGTCCTAACCAAAGGGTTCAAGTTGTTGAAAAATACATAAGAACTTCCCTCGTCGGGACATGCCCTAAATAGTGCCAAAACACACACTTACACGGGTTAATGCTAACGTTAGATGAATTGTATTTGTTACTCTCCAAGCTGTTGCATCTATTTACCTTATGACAGGTGTTTACAATTTGTATTTTCCGTGGTTTCGCTTGTTTCGTTGCCCAGCTACAGATTGAGCCCCCCTCCCCCTTTCATCAAAACACTCCCAAACTTGTGTCCAAAGTTATGCGAGACAAACATTCTACGTACCCACACAAAATGGACCACCTACCTGATATGTGCACATTTTCTACTTTGAAGAAGAGGTAATCGTCCGAGAGACTCATGAAAATCTGCAAATTTTCACCACTTCCGCACACGTTCGGAGATGTTTGCTGTTTACAAACCACCCGCCGCGTGACGTCATGACTCTCGTTCGTACTCTCGCGAGAAACCAAAGGAACATATGCAGCTCACGCGCGCCGCCTTGCAGTCTTGATATAAACTGCAGCTGCAACAGGTGTTACTGGATTTGTTAGGAGATCGATCACGTCGTGAACAGCACACGATGATTTATATTTCAAAGTGATCGGATTCGTTAGATTCTTGTCATCACCAAGTATAAATCTCCTCACAAAAAAGTTTGAGAAGCTGTTGTTTACACCTTCACTAGCGACATCTAGCAATCCTGACCTGTATTGCAGGGACAGCTGCTATGGTTACATTGTAAACACCCGCGAGGCGATCACACAACAACTGCGGGTACAGGCAGACCTAATTAAATCCCGCTTTCCACACAACGACTATTGTTGAAAGGTAAGTTGTAAATTCCCTCTCGGTAGCCAGGTGAAATTGCGATAAGACGACAAAGTAAAACAAACTTCTGTTCCGTGATAAGTGAGAGATTTGCAACAGGTGTTCATGACGCTTTTTGTTGCGTGTTTGGTTTGCGTGATGAATGAAAGGAGTTTGGGGAGGGGGGGCGATATTTCTTTCAGTACTCAAGTCATCCGGATCCTTGCTCCAACCTTTAACGGATTCACGACGATGCATTGGTGGTAATGACTTCAAGATTGTTGTTAAAGGTGATAACGTTAGGTGCGAGAAAGAAACTTAATGACTTCATTTCAAGTGGCAACCTAAATTTCGAGAGGCAAAACTATTGGAGCGTAACAATTTCCTGGCGAAGTGGACTTCAATTCACTTGAAAACAGTTGGGCTTCCGAACTCCATCTAGCCTCATACCTTTGAATAACGTTATCATTCTTTAGCATATCATGTTTTAATTTTCCTTTTTTTTTGTACCGCTTAAAATGTTCCAATACTAAAAAGAGCCAGGTCGACTTGAACTTTATGAATGAGCCCAATGCTGTTGTGTTGTGTGTACATGTGTAGCAACCATGGAACTTGATCTTCTTTGTTTACAAATCAGTGTGAGGTTGATTGTCATGTCTAGAAGTCCGCCCCTTTTCAGGTTTACTAAATGCTGGACCAATAATTAACCTCCCTCTAAGTCTAAACCATATCAACTTTTGAGTCTGCTTTGTGCAAAAGTTATAGGTTATCATAGGTTTTCTTTTACTTGGCACAATGGAAGAGTATCAACAATTCTGAATTGTTTAGCTTCCAATATTCATTCTGTGTTTTATAGCAAGTCTACCAATGAAAGATAATGAAATAGAAAGACAGAAGCAATGTGATTGGCAAAGTTATCCATGTTTAGTCATGCACTTAGAAATTATCTTAAAAATCACTGACACCAAATGTACCAGATTGTGACAAATGTATGAATCCTGACTTTCAGACAGCCATGGCACCCAGGAGCTCAGCTAAACCTCGCCACAAGTCAGCGATCCTGCCGGGTACAGCGGACACTGATGTGACGTTACCAGATGGCATCATGTGTATCTGTGAGCTGTGTGACTGTGGGCGACACAAGCACCACAAGGTAGGGCACTTTTCTGCCAATGGATACTTTGAATACTTTATCTCCTCCATTAGCTATCATACAAGTAACAAGTAAGTAGCTAATCTTCCTGGAGTATAGACGCAACATACAACTGACAAAGTACATGAAAATTGTTACAGCTATAAAAACTTTAACTTCTACACATCACCCATTGATGGCCATAGCTTCAAAATTCCAGGGAGAAGCTTCTTGCAGATAATATATGTGACTATAAAAGATGAAGTTTTTTAACCTTCTCCTTGTTGCCTAACCCCATAACCAATATAGAATTGGTAGTCAAACAGCCACTTCAGTGTGCTAAAGGATAGGACTTATTCTTTTCTGCTTCCAGGGATGCAAGAAAGTCAGAGGCACAGGCATACAGGGAAAGATGGGTGAATGCGCGCTCACCCACTACCAGGAGACGTTCAAACATCACAGGGTTCGGCCGCGCATGTCCAGACGTCCCCCGCCCACCGCACGCGACCCCCGACCTGCGCGTATGGACTTCATGACGGTCCAGAAGAACGACTACCAGCTGCCGGGGGTCACAGGTCGCGTCGGACTCATCAAACAGGAGGACAACTACGAATTACCCAACATGCCTGTGGAGGGGATGACAGAATACAGGTAGGGTACAAGTTGTGTCAAGTGGTAAAGCCAGGCTTTTATGCTTATTCCAGAGTTGATACGAGAATGGCAATCTTGTCCCAAGATGAAGTCATTGTAAAGAAGCATTTACAGCTTTCTTCTAGTAACTGTTGTCAAACACTGACAGTGTAACTAAAGTCACCTTTAAGTTGATATGATCATGTCTTGAATATGGTTTAATCATGTCTTGAATATGGTTTTATTAGATAAGTATCATATTCAATAATTCCTGGTGGCAAGGTCTGGGCCTTGTGGTTAAGGTTGTTGAAGTAGAATCTAAAGGTTCTGGGTTGTAATCCCTAGCCCCAATGTTGTGCCCTTGGGAATAGGGGTCCTTTCTGGTGTGAGTGGATCAAACCTATCAGTCTAGTCTTACTTACGCAGCTTGTACCTAGTGTAAAAGACTGGTGTGTTATGCCCAAAGGCAATTACCGGAACAAACAAACAAATGAATTTGATGTCTGAAGTGTCTGATTTCTTGAAACCTCACAGGAAGGAGTTCTTGGAGAAGTCGTCATCTCCCGCACACCTGACGCGTCCCGTCACGACCCACCAGCCCGCCAGACACAAACTGGACTCCCGCACGGCCAACCGCGACTTCTACAAACCCTGGGTGCCGCAGCCTCGCTTCCAGTTTGGTGAACTTCCAACTTTCACAGGTAAACATGGCTCTTCGTCAACTCTGTTGTTGCTGCTTGTAGGGTGTTTACATGTGATCTCAATCAGCCTCACAATTACGCTCAAATTGGAAACAAAGAAGAACCAAACCAAATTTGAGAGTATTATGTTATAATTACATGACTAGTAATTAATTGAGACTTTTCGGGCCAGGCTGGAGGCCTGCCAACCTTAGCCCGGGACCTCCTTCCCCCCTCCCTACTTTGCCCCTGACGGGGTTATCTAGGGGTAAACCCAAGTTGCAGAATTACACTATATAATTCCAGTTCAAATCGACTTGGCAACTTCCAGTTATGCACAAATGAGAGTAAATAATCTATTCATACTCAGTCCCTGTACATGATTGATAATGTCAAAGAGTTTTGGCATCTTCATTTTGATTATGTCTTTCAGAGGAAACAAAATAATGATTTTGATTTTTTTCAATATTAAGAAATGCAAACATCTAAGTACAGCTTAATCCAATGTTTGAAACCTTATTGCAGGCTCCATCCTGTACCCGAACCCTTCCGACTCCAAGAAGCACCTGAGGTCCGTCACCATGGCTGACTTCCCAGAGAAGCTGGCTGGTAAGACGGAGCTGGTCAAGTCTAAACCAGACAACATCTTACTGGAGGGGAGCCACGATTTGGAGACCACCAACATGAAGACGTACCGGGGTCACAGGGACGCCGCGCCGGCCAGTCGCGCCCCGGCACGCGACCAGGAGATGGTCATTCCCAGGAGAGGTGAGAAAAAATACTTACGACACCTTCTGGTGTATAGGGGAGGTGCTCTGTTTCTACAGCCCTAGGGCCACACAGTCCACTACCTATGGCTCCACCTAGTCCCTTGATAGGCCACTGCAGTGGGGGGGCTAGTCCACTCAGGTAGTGGTGACAAAATATGAAGGAAAAGAAACAAAAATTTGATGACTTTAGTAAAATAAACTAATACCATGATATGTCAAACTTGTAGATTCAGCTGAATTCATCAATTTGATTTAGATTAGGTAAAATTCAGATACATGATATTGAATACTTTGCCGTGGAACATATTTTAGAGATGAACTTCTACATGTAGTTGGGAACAAATGGATGCAACAACGGTATAAAGTTGACAGCATTTCACAGATAATATCATCTTTCTATCCACAGGTGACAAAAACATGCAGACCAAGTATCAGTTTGACTTCAAAGGCAGGAGGCAGGCCCGGACCAAGATGTGCACCCCGGCTCCCGAGACCATCAGGCTGACCATGCAGTCACGCATGCGCAACTTCGAGACAGAGCAGATGGGGTCATTTCCGGGTTACGACGCCCGCGTGCACCCGCGACCCGACCTTATAAGGAAGGAACAGGTGAGTGGTCTCCCCAGTGTTTCACCGTGTTCCTTGGTTTCCAGTTTGCAGATAAGTTGTAGATCTTGCTATGGGGGGTCAATTGCAGTCAAACCTGTACAAGTGACCACCTCTACATAAGAACCACCTGATTACTGTGAGCACTTTTTCATGGTCCCTCAGATTAGCACAAACATGAGCATTAACTTACATTAAGGATCCTGTCTATAGTGACCAGCTGTCCACAATAGGCCAGACTTAACTGGTTCCCTGAGTGGTCTTCTTGGGCCAGTTTTACTGTATTGTCAGACTAACTTGTTATAAGTAACTATGCATTTAACTTAAAGGTATTTCCTAGCTCATGGGTAGCAATTTGTTATTTCCACAATGACATCATAGGGTAATCTACAAAATTACCCTTTTGTTACTTA
This sequence comes from Branchiostoma lanceolatum, assembly GCA_035149815.1. Classification (NCBI taxonomy): domain Eukaryota; kingdom Metazoa; phylum Chordata; class Leptocardii; order Amphioxiformes; family Branchiostomatidae; genus Branchiostoma; species Branchiostoma lanceolatum. The sequence goes on along the minus strand of CM068868.1, from coordinate 9,890,933 downwards.
GTTACTTTTCTGGGTGAAGCATCAGTACAAAGCTATGAAAAGTTTAACTAAGTTACCACAGATTACAGTCACTGTGGCATTTCTGGTTCCTTTTAACATTCATGCTGTTTGTTTGACACACTGGAAATTATATCAATCTTTACATGCATCAATTTTCTACCAGGAATACCAGACGGACCCAAACCTGCCGTTTGAAGGGACGACCATCACGATGCAGGACTTCCGTACTCAGGACCTCCACGGCGCGTACAACGCCCCGGCCGTCCAACCGCAGCCCAGCCTGAAGCCCACCAACGCCAAGCTTGACGGCACCACCATGAACAACCAGTTCTTCCAAGACTGGGGCACCTCTCCGCGTGTTCGCTTTGGAGATTTCCACGAGGGACGCTACATCCCGCCCCTGAAAAAATTCGAAGGATACTCCACGACGAAACATGAGTTTGTTCCGCTGAAGGCAGAGAAAGTGACCAACTACAAACCAGAGAACAAGCCAGTTGCTTCACTCGGTGAGCAGGATCTGACCACGATATACAAGCAGGACTTCCTCCCCGTGGAGAAGCCCATGTGCCGCGCTGAGGAGTACCTCCTCAAGAAACAACTCAAGAGCATGAAGAAGAAGGCAGCACAGGCAGCTGCTTAGATCTTTGGCTTGATTTGAGTAATCTTTTTTAACATTAACTTTATAGATAAGACCAGATATTTATGGTCGGCACATCATATTTTGTTGTATAAAGGCCACCAAGCAAATTTTTGTAAACAATATTTGTAAACTTATATCCCAGATAAAGGTCAATCAAACTGATGACAGCTAGTTTTCTACAGTCAATTCTGCTGTCATATGGTATGCCTAAACATGTACTGCATATACATAGTTTTGATTATAAAAATATGTAACACAGAGAACAACTTTGTGATATTGCATTGGAGGGAAATAAGAAATGGTAATATGAATACTTGATCAAGTTGGATGTAAATGTTATGTGCACCCCTGATTTTGTGATTCACAGCAGTTTGGATCTGTTTGGGAGTCGGTAAGGAAGTGCTTTGACATCCTCAGATGTTATATGATGTTATATTATATGTTATACTATATGTGTATAATCAAGTGCATTACTACACTTGTATCCTACTTGTCTGTATGACATCTATACTTACACACTTGGGTCTACGTCTTCCAGAAGGAAATGAATACTAACACCAATAAGGCAAGGACCAGAACACTAACTGAAGCAGCAATTTTTTCAGTAATTGAGTATAAGAAGTTTGAAAGCAGAATAATCTAGAATTGATGTGGAAATATTTCAACAGTATTTGATATAACACTGCAGTGAGATTTTGCTTGTCACATATTATAAACTTATTGTATATTCCTTGCTATAAAGCACTGTCTATTAGAGCAACTGTTTGTTGCTTTTCTACACATCACTGTGTGCAACAGCAACAGATGTCTTTGTGATGCTTTGCCACAGTCACAATGATGTTCCAATGACCCATTACACATATTTTTGCTATTTTGTGTTTTCTAAAACACTTTATGTCACCAGTAGGGTCATGTCACAGCACTAGTGCTACCTAGTTTTATCACTCCAGTTTCGGAATGACCATCAATACGTACATGTAAGTGCAACTCACTCGTACATGTGGAGCTTTTTTAATGTAAGGATGATGAAAGTTTTGCCGTGCAAGAAACTTTCAACTGTCTTCTAATGCTGCTATATTTTTAAACATATGCTGAAAAATGATATGTAGATAGTTTTGTAATTTTCTAGATTTGTAGCAATATTTTATACTTGGTGATTAAAAATAACTATATTACATTAAATGGGGATCATGGGCGTTTGTATGAATGAATAAATTTCAAAGCGTTATTTTGAAAACATTGTCTTGTGGCCTGATTACCAAGTTAGGATTACTTAGCTAATCATTTCCCATTTGTCTGAGCTTCAAGACTAGACTATCTGAGCGTAGGCGTGATGCACTCAATTTTCCAACCAACTGGAGAAGACATCTGGGTGAATTATGACCTAATGTGATTTTAACTAATGTAAATGTAGACCTGTTTCCAGGAACAAGCAGATATAACTGTATCCTGGTGGCCTGAAGAAAAAATCATTAAAGTTTTAATCTGACAATCAACTTACAGCCATATTTTGTCCCAAGTGTTCCATAGCTGATTCAGTGGTCAAAACGGTCTCAGCACTGGACGCCCACTGCTGAAGAAAGCCGAGCTGGATTTACCAGTGCTCGGGAACACCCAGAGTACTTTAAACGGGAGCAAAGCTTAAAACTGAAAAGCCTGCTATACCCCAAATCAAGTTCACACATACGTCCGTCATATAGTTCCGGGCTCTCCCACCGTTTGCAACTTGCGCCATGCTGACGGCTACTGGACCGACAGATTGAATTTGTTGACGTCAGTCAGCTACATGTCCCCATCAGTTCGGATATACGTTATATGAAAGCTGGCTTTTCCGAGGATGGATTTCGAGGAATTTTCCGACCAATTAGAGGGAGTTATCGGGCGTTTCCAAGTTGCGGTCAATGTTGGGAAGGTCTGCCAGGAACCCCACCTCGAAAGCCCTATTCATGTATATCTCGGAACTGATAGGGACATGTAGCTAGCTGACTGACGTCACTAAATTCAATCAGTCTGTCCAGTAGCCGTCAGCACGGCGCAAGTTGCAAACGGTGGGAGAGCCCGGAACTATGGCGGATTCATGTAAAACAAGTGAGAACTTGACTTTGGGGGTATATTTAGCATAGTATAGTAGGCTTTTCAATTTTAAGTTTTCCTCCCCTTTAAAATCCTTAGCCAATTAGCACTGGACACAGGTGACAAAAACATGCAGACCAAGTATCAGTTTGACTTCAAAGGCAGGAGGCAGGCCCGGACCAAGATGTGCACCCCGGCTCCCGAGACCATCAGGCTGACCATGCAGTCACGCATGCGCAACTTCGAGACAGAGCAGATGGGGTCATTTCCGGGTTACGACGCCCGCGTGCACCCGCGACCCGACCTTATAAGGAAGGAACAGGTGAGTGGTCTCCCCAGTGTTTCACCGTGTTCCTTGGTTTCCAGTTTGCAGATAAGTTGTAGATCTTGCTATGGGGGGTCAATTGCAGTCAAACCTGTACAAGTGACCACCTCTACATAAGAACCACCTGATTACTGTGAGCACTTTTTCATGGTCCCTCAGATTAGCACAAACATGAGCATTAACTTACATTAAGGATCCTGTCTATAGTGACCAGCTGTCCACAATAGGCCAGACTTAACTGGTTCCCTGAGTGGTCTTCTTGGGCCAGTTTTACTGTATTGTCAGACTAACTTGTTATAAGTAACTATGCATTTAACTTAAAGGTATTTCCTAGCTCATGGGTAGCAATTTGTTATTTCCACAATGACATCATAGGGTAATCTACAAAATTACCCTTTTGTTACTTAGTTACTTTTCTGGGTGAAGCATCAGTACAAAGCTATGAAAAGTTTAACTAAGTTACCACAGATTACAGTCACTGTGGCATTTCTGGTTCCTTTTAACATTCATGCTGTTTGTTTGACACACTGGAAATTATATCAATCTTTACATGCATCAATTTTCTACCAGGAATACCAGACGGACCCAAACCTGCCGTTTGAAGGGACGACCATCACGATGCAGGACTTCCGTACTCAGGACCTCCACGGCGCGTACAACGCCCCGGCCGTCCAACCGCAGCCCAGCCTGAAGCCCACCAACGCCAAGCTTGACGGCACCACCATGAACAACCAGTTCTTCCAAGACTGGGGCACCTCTCCGCGTGTTCGCTTTGGAGATTTCCACGAGGGACGCTACATCCCGCCCCTGAAAAAATTCGAAGGATACTCCACGACGAAACATGAGTTTGTTCCGCTGAAGGCAGAGAAAGTGACCAACTACAAACCAGAGAACAAGCCAGTTGCTTCACTCGGTGAGCAGGATCTGACCACGATATACAAGCAGGACTTCCTCCCCGTGGAGAAGCCCATGTGCCGCGCTGAGGAGTACCTCCTCAAGAAACAACTCAAGAGCATGAAGAAGAAGGCAGCACAGGCAGCTGCTTAGATCTTTGGCTTGATTTGAGTAATCTTTTTTAACATTAACTTTATAGATAAGACCAGATATTTATGGTCGGCACATCATATTTTGTTGTATAAAGGCCACCAAGCAAATTTTTGTAAACAATATTTGTAAACTTATATCCCAGATAAAGGTCAATCAAACTGATGACAGCTAGTTTTCTACAGTCAATTCTGCTGTCATATGGTATGCCTAAACATGTACTGCATATACATAGTTTTGATTATAAAAATATGTAACACAGAGAACAACTTTGTGATATTGCATTGGAGGGAAATAAGAAATGGTAATATGAATACTTGATCAAGTTGGATGTAAATGTTATGTGCACCCCTGATTTTGTGATTCACAGCAGTTTGGATCTGTTTGGGAGTCGGTAAGGAAGTGCTTTGACATCCTCAGATGTTATATGATGTTATATTATATGTTATACTATATGTGTATAATCAAGTGCATTACTACACTTGTATCCTACTTGTCTGTATGACATCTATACTTACACACTTGGGTCTACGTCTTCCAGAAGGAAATGAATACTAACACCAATAAGGCAAGGACCAGAACACTAACTGAAGCAGCAATTTTTTCAGTAATTGAGTATAAGAAGTTTGAAAGCAGAATAATCTAGAATTGATGTGGAAATATTTCAACAGTATTTGATATAACACTGCAGTGAGATTTTGCTTGTCACATATTATAAACTTATTGTATATTCCTTGCTATAAAGCACTGTCTATTAGAGCAACTGTTTGTTGCTTTTCTACACATCACTGTGTGCAACAGCAACAGATGTCTTTGTGATGCTTTGCCACAGTCACAATGATGTTCCAATGACCCATTACACATATTTTTGCTATTTTGTGTTTTCTAAAACACTTTATGTCACCAGTAGGGTCATGTCACAGCACTAGTGCTACCTAGTTTTATCACTCCAGTTTCGGAATGACCATCAATACGTACATGTAAGTGCAACTCACTCGTACATGTGGAGCTTTTTTAATGTAAGGATGATGAAAGTTTTGCCGTGCAAGAAACTTTCAACTGTCTTCTAATGCTGCTATATTTTTAAACATATGCTGAAAAATGATATGTAGATAGTTTTGTAATTTTCTAGATTTGTAGCAATATTTTATACTTGGTGATTAAAAATAACTATATTACATTAAATGGGGATCATGGGCGTTTGTATGAATGAATAAATTTCAAAGCGTTATTTTGAAAACATTGTCTTGTGGCCTGATTACCAAGTTAGGATTACTTAGCTAATCATTTCCCATTTGTCTGAGCTTCAAGACTAGACTATCTGAGCGTAGGCGTGATGCACTCAATTTTCCAACCAACTGGAGAAGACATCTGGGTGAATTATGACCTAATGTGATTTTAACTAATGTAAATGTAGACCTGTTTCCAGGAACAAGCAGATATAACTGTATCCTGGTGGCCTGAAGAAAAAATCATTAAAGTTTTAATCTGACAATCAACTTACAGCCATATTTTGTCCCAAGTGTTCCATAGCTGATTCAGTGGTCAAAACGGTCTCAGCACTGGACGCCCACTGCTGAAGAAAGCCGAGCTGGATTTACCAGTGCTCGGGAACACACAGAGTACTTTAAACGGGAGCAAAGCTTAAAACTGAAAAGCCTGCTATACCCCAAATCAAGTTCACACATACGTCCGTCATATAGTTCCGGGCTCTCCCACCGTTTGCAACTTGCGCCATGCTGACGGCTACTGGACCGACAGATTGAATTTGTTGACGTCAGTCAGCTACATGTCCCCATCAGTTCGGATATACGTTATATGAAAGCTGGCTTTTCCGAGGATGGATTTCGAGGAATTTTCCGACCAATTAGAGGGAGTTATCGGGCGTTTCCAAGTTGCGGTCAATGTTGGGAAGGTCTGCCAGGAACCCCACCTCGAAAGCCCTATTCATGTATATCTCGGAACTGATAGGGACATGTAGCTAGCTGACTGACGTCACTAAATTCAATCAGTCTGTCCAGTAGCCGTCAGCACGGCGCAAGTTGCAAACGGTGGGAGAGCCCGGAACTATGGCGGATTCATGTAAAACAAGTGAGAACTTGACTTTGGGGGTATATTTAGCATAGTATAGTAGGCTTTTCAATTTTAAGTTTTCCTCCCCTTTAAAATCCTTAGCCAATTAGCACTGGACACGAGTGCTGACGCATTGTCGGCACTGGAACCTTCTTCAAACGTCTCCAGAACTGGGTAGCCTTACGGGCGTATGAATCACAGAATTCGGCAGAAAAATGAATGATTAGCCAGTAGAGTCAGTCCACAGTGAAGATGACATTTCGCCCGTGAAACCCTGGCGTAGTTAGTCTCGTAGAGACTAAGAATTGGGATATCCCAGTGTTGAGAGCGGTATTAGACGCCGGATCATCTGTCTTCCTGCCACTTGAATTCAGTTATGAACTAGAAATAAGTGTTGATCAACTTTCTTACAAGAAAAGAAAACTGCAGCTATTCGATTTTGTTCATTGTGAAATTGCAAACTACAGGATACGGATATAAGAGATGGATATCATCAAAAAAGATATGTCGAACATCTTTATTTCTGACCAAGTGACACAGCCCTTTTAAGAGTTGTGCTGGGAGACTGCCGTCAGCTCGCCTCCTTGTTGTTGAAGAGGCGTCGCTAAACCTGAAGACATGGGGAGACGGTTTCCCGTACGGAATATTTGTCAGCACTCGTTTTCCAATGCGGAGTGTCGTCCGAGCAATCGGTTTCCAGTGCTGACACCGCCCTTTCCAGTGCAGAGAGCGCCTCACCAAGGAGGTTAAATTATTTTAACCTCCTTGGCCTCACCAATGGACTTTTAGTGCTGACCAATATTCAGCAAGGCCAATCCAGTGCGGAAGCTAATCTCTAAGCAGATCTATCAGTGGTAAAGACAGTATCCAAAGGGCAAAAGCAGTATAATTGACCAACGAGTTGGATACTGTCATTGCCACCGATAGATCTGCTTGGAGATTATGCGGAAGCTCCCTTCTGCACTGGAACCGAGTGCTGAAAAGGGAGAGCGTGGTTTTTGAAGTTTTGCTGTCAGACCTTATCTGACTGTACAAATGTCGTGAGTCCTTTCTGTCTAGACAATAGAAAGCTTCAAGGCAACGGACAGGGGCAGTGTTCTGTACACTTAAGTCCAGACGTCCTCATCAATCAGTCTCAACCGTCAGGCTATCAAATCATAATCAGATTTGGCCCCTACCTTTATTTTTACAGAAAGGTTATGTATATGAATTGGGTTTAGTGTGCGCCCAGTACCATGACTTAATCACATAAAACCTAATGCTGTCGCCTCACGTTAGCTTTTACTTTCATATTCTATTGCGGGGGAGAGGTCATTCAATTTCTGAGGTCGTGACACTCTATGATAATGTCCGATTAAACCCTGCCAGAGAAGACGCTTTCGAGACCTTTGACACAGCCCTTTGATATAAAAACACTCACAGAACAAACATAACTCCATATGAAAAGTTACATGTGACATCGCTGTTTTTTTGTATCTATTAGATGTACTACATATAATCAGCCTCACTTATGAGATTTTGTATGCCAAAAGAAATCCAAGATGCTAAAAGGTTTTATTCTTTGGAACTGATATCCATGCAAATTGTGTTTTTAAGGGGGTGATCCATCAAGAAACACGGAACCACTCTCACCGGCGCAACGTTCTTGCAAAAGTAAGTCTCTCAGGCAGCATAATTGACAGGGGAGTTTGCAGGCAAAGACGCCATAGAGACTATTCAGAGGCCGATGAGAATGCCCGCAGATTACTGTACGTTGCAGTTTAGTTCCAAAGACATGATGTGCGCACGGGGACTTGTTAGAAAGCGGCGAGGACGGTAAAGTTGCCAGAAAGAATTTCAATCACATGTTCCGTTGTGTCCGCTAATTCGAACCTCATTCACGATACTAGTACGTAGGAAGGGTTTTCCTTTTGCTAGGACAGCTATTACAATAAGATGACCGTGTTGTGTGACAGTATGCTTAAATCATCCTTTTAAGACAGGGAATTTGGTCTCTTTGGACAAACTTGTTTACAACTTGAACATGTAGGTACGAAGTTATCCTAACATCCGCTCCTAAATACGATGTTTATTTCTGCTACATATGGCTTGCTTACCCGGAGAAGGTAACAAACAAGATTGGAAACATAAAAAGATGTTGCCATGGCGACGGTGGTCTCTGTTAACGTTTTCGTTTTTAGCCCACATGCAAATAAGGACATCGCATAAATCATATCAGTCGATCACCTTCTCTACCAAAATAACACAAGTTGTCTAATGTATGAAAATCTTATTGTTTTCACAAAAAAAGATATCGTAGCATTTCCTCATAAATTATGTAAATGAGGCCCTCTGTGCAAGATTTGTGTCTAATAGTGGCCACATTTACTTAACTTCCAAATGGTGCAAAAATGAAATCCCGATCATTTACCACTATGGATTTATAGTATTTTGTCATTAATTATGCAAATTAAGTATCAATTTGCATAATTGATATCTATCGATATTTATCTCTTTGTCAGTTACATATGTCATGTGTTTGAGATTCCTACATTACAACGCAGCTGATTTATTAACTGTCCTCATTAATTATGCAAATCAGATATTGATTTGCATAATTGGCATATGATTATGTAAATCATCACTTAAGCTATCTACACACCAAAAATTATGATGATCCGTCATCCCCTTCTTGCGTTATTCTCTTTCAAAGTTTGAGTCAAAATCAGCTCCTGCAGTTCCAAAAAAAGCCGCTAGGGGGTCCAAATCATATTTTCCTAACAAAGAGCTATCCACCACTTAAAAATCATGACTATAGCATGTTCAGAAGACGAGATTTGAAAAGTGAAAGTTCCCCTACAGTACCATAGAAAGTCGCTAGGGGGCCCAAAATCCAATCATTACAAGGTCTCCCACAGACCTACCCACCTACAAAATATGAAGACAATACATCCAGGCATTCTTGAGTTATCGTCCCATGGACTTTCACATTCCTGTACAATTCCTAGAATTCTTGTAATCTGCACACAATATAGTAAAAAATTGGCTCGCCCCTGAGGCGTCGCCAAAAATACCGCCGTACCTGGGCGATTCAATCTCCTTATAGTTTGATGTGCGCTAATAAAACCTAAGAATAATGAACGTTTGACTTAGATACCTGTAAGTAAAGTTTATGTTACATTACTGAAAAGTAAGACTTTGAGAACAAGAGTCCGAAGACCCAAAATCTCCATGAAATTTGTTTTTATATGAGATGTGTTTATTTTCCCTAGTTATTTGTTGTTGCCGCTGGTTGTTTTGTTTTGTGTGCCAGAGGGTATCCACGTAATAGAACCTAGAAAGGCAACATTTTCGGGAAAATGCAGGATATTCCCCTTCCGTTACCTACACCTCAAATATGACGCCCTTAGCATTTACTGTAGTGTAAGGGAATCCTGAAGTTTCTGCATAAATTATGCAAACAAGGTCTGTATTAGCATGGTCAGGTGTGTTCAGCTTTCCTAAAGGTACCTACATCTGAAATATATCATCAGTAGCTTTTAAAGTAAGGGTTATGCATATATTATGCAAAAACTCATCATTAGCATAATTTATGGCCAGGTTTTCTGACCTTTCATAAAGGTACCTACATGTCAAATATGAAATCTGTAGCCTTTACAGTAAGGGAAATACAAGGTTATACCTAAATTATACAAATGAGGTCCGCATCAGCATATTTTATGGACAGGTGTATTCACCTTCCCTAAAAGTACCTACATCTAAAATATGACATCCGTAGCTTTAACGGTAAGGAAAATACACATTTATGAATAAATTATGCAAATGATATTCATTAGCATAATTTATGGCCATGTGTGTTCACGTTTCCTAAAATTACCTACACATGAAATATGACATCCGTAGCCTTTACGTCAAGGGATATGCCTAAATTATGCAAATGATGTCCTCATTAGCATAATTTATGGCCAGGCTTTTTTACCTTTCCTAATGGTACCAACATCTCAAATATGACATCCATAGCCTTTACGGTAGGAGATATACACATTTACGCATAAAATATGCAAATAAGGTCCTCATTAGCATAATTCATGGACAAGTGTGTTAACCTTTCCTGAAGGAACCTACATCTCAAATATGATATCTGCAGCTATTATGGTTAGGGAAATACAAGTTTCTGCATACATTATGCAAATGAGGTCCTCATTAGCATAATATATGTCCAGGTGTATTCACCTTTCCTAGTGGTACCTACATCTCACATATGACAGCCACAGCTTTTACGGTTAGGGAAATACATGATTATGCATAAATTATGTGAATTAGGTCCTCATTAGCATAAATTATTGTCAGGTGTATTGACCTGTTCTAAAGGTACCTACATTTTAAATATAACATCCGTACTATGAAACAAAAGGTACATATAACTTTCTGCAACACCATTAGTAGAGTTACCACCCTTACATCTACTTGGTTTTGGGCAGTGGAACCACCAGCTGTTGGGAATTAGGGAATACTCGCCCTAGATAAGAGACCAATGGATTCAACAGATGTGACCTCAAAGCCCATACCCACAATGGAGAAGTAGATATTCCTCATTACTTATGCAAATTCAGTCCAAATTTGCATAATTACCACTTCAGTTTGTACATCTCTGCCCAACCCACTTGCGTATCAAATAACATGAAAATCTGTCGCTCCTTTCTTCAGTTATTCTCCTTTGAAAATATTTACAAACACGCCATTGCAGTTCCAGTGACACATACCAGGGGGCCCAAAATCGACCTTGACCTTTCTCCTCCCAGCACCTACCCACGTACCAAATATTATTTCAATCCATCCACACGTTCTTCAGTTATGCTGATTTTAAGCGTCCGGTGACACATACATACAAACACGGTGACACAAACATACACACACGCGCACACACACACAAACACAATAACTTCGCATGATTTGCACTTCAGTGTGTACATCTCTGTCATCTGCGTACCAAATAACATGAAAATCTGTTGTTCCTCTCTTCAGTTAAACCCCTTTAGAACATTTTTACAAATAGGCCATTGCAGTTCCAGGGACACAAGCCAGGGGGCCCAAAATCGACCTTGACCATTCTCCTCCCAGCGCATACCCACATACCAAATATCATTACAATCCATCTACACGTTCTACAGTTATGCTGACTTTAAGCATCCGACGACACCCATGCAAACGATTTACCTCCTAACTTATGCAAATTCGGTCTCATTTGCATAGTTTGCACTTAAGTGTGTACCACTTGGTCTAACCTACCTGTGTACCAAAGAACATGACGATCTGTCCATCCACTCTTCAGTTCTTCTACATTTAAGATTTTAACAAATACGCCATTGCAGTTCCAGTCACACATGCCAGGAAGCCCAAAATCGACCTTGACCTTCCTCCACCTGACACCCACCCACATACCAAATATCATTTCAATCCATGTACAGGTTCTACAGTTATGGCGACTTTAAGCATCCGGTGACACATACATACACACAGACACCAAACGCAAGCAAAACAGTATCTCATGAAAAAGCCTTTTTTCATGGAGATAATAACCTCATATGGATTATTTTGTTGTATGAAAATTTAAGATTAAGTAACAAAGAATTTGAAGATCAAGAAGAAATTATGGTGATGATGATGATAATCATCCTTCCCTTTGACAGGCATACAGACATCAAGAAAGCAAACGACTTGCAAAATATTGTAAATGCATTTAAGTTCGCGTGTTTATAATTTCGCGGTAGAAAAAAATGAGAAAATGGAGTATTCGCGGTGGTTTTAAGTTCGCGTTTGAGATAATAGTAGACAAGAGAGCAGGAGGGCAAAACATTTCCCAGTGGTTTAATGTTTGCGGCGAAGAGCTTACCGCGAAAACCGCGAACATAAAACCATCGCGAACATTTCTGCTTTTACAGTAGTGCAAGGCCAGTATCATGCATTTCCTCGAGAAAGAGATAAACAAGAGTCTATACAGATTGCAGTCAGAGTCATTCAGTATATAAATCAATAAAAGGTGCCAGACTCGGTCTATGTAAAACGCCAAATTGTACTTAGGTAACATTCATGAAAGCATACTCTATCCCTAGCAAGGTCATGTTCATTTCTATCATATAAGTGAACAACTGGTGCTATATCTAAGTTGTGCAAATTCTTTCAGTACAGTCTGACTGATTGCCAGTATATCTAAGATTACACGACATGACGTCGTCTTAAGTTTTAAGAATGACACGAAGAAAGAGTGCCGTTAGCCCTTATCTGGGAAATGTAGTCGGCTAGCGGATTATGGGATTACGGAAGTACCTTTCTTCTCAGTAACAAGCGGTTTTATCTTCCTCACATCTGCCTAAAGCTGACTTGGTACGCAGAACTTCATCATTGGAGCAGAGCTGGTATCATAGCAACACGACGTGTTGGCAGGTAATGACGTAGGAAGGACCCTCACAAGTGCAAGAGGATTAAAAACAATTGAAATAGGGCCGTCGGGATCTCAAAGCACGTCGTTGCAAGACCAGTTTGCATCTTTCTAGCCTTAACCACTTATGTCAATGCATAGTTGTCGCGATAATGAGTATTCAAGGAAAACGAATTAAATGATCTATGCAGAAGTTAAAACTTTGCTATCAGATGCTTTCCTTATGCGAATGCTCCGCTATATACGTGTAGGTCTGTTGTAGATATGACACCTACACACAGACTGGTCTTTATTGATGTCAGGACCTTGCCAGTGAACTACGAAATAGGTACTGGCTTCTGTGGTCAGTTTGTCATGTTCATGAGCCTTTTTCTCAGGTCCTGTTGAAGAAGTTGTGCAAAAGTATTTCTGGGCAGCTCCAGCTCTACATATAACAGGCAGCCTTCGGCAACTAGCCTCCCATGTAGGTTAAGCTGCTCTAGTAGGTCATGTATGTACAGGAGGAAGAGTTATGGTTCCAGGATGGATCCTTGGGGAACCTTTTCTATCAAATCCAGCTTCTGTGGTAAAGTCACTGCCCTGGATATCTATCAATGGAGCAATGAGGTCAGAAGGTTTCTGGAATGGGCGAAAAACTGCCGAGCGTAAGCCGCGATTTGACTATCACTGGGTACCGCATTCTTCTCTGTCTCATCTAAGAGTGTCTTCAGGGTACAAAGGACATCTTGGTCTCTTTGTAAATTGATGGAGCTTACGTGCGTGCATTTGTCTATAAAATATGTGTATAGGTTTTTGATGTGAACATATATATATCAGTCTCATAAATAAGAGTCTTATCCTTTGAGTGTACGGAACGTAGCACCTTTTATTTGATTCCCGATATCACCAGCCACACACAGCTATTCATGATCAATCTGCTCTTGACTGCCAACTGCAAGAGTCTCGCATCAAGGGAATGATAGACGATATAATAAAGCAACCACGACCGTCCTGTAAGCTCTACCAGCCTGGCCTCTAGCAGCAAACTCTCTCCGTCTGATTGGTCACCTGTCTGCAAATGCACATAATAGCGGATCACAAATGATGTTTTCCCCTTCTGTAATCTCAACACATTGGTCATTATCATATGACATATTTCTCCGTCCCCATAATCGAGTTTTCAGTTATCGGCCCCAGCCTGATATTAATAATCCTTTACGTCCCCATTGAGATCATAACCAATCAGTTTCGGTAAATCATCGTTTCTTCCGATTTGGAGTATCGCTTATAACCATGAGGGACGATTTGAGCAAATGTCCTGTCGGTGATTCATGCGCTCCACTCTCCTATGAAGGCCATGGGAGGAAATTGTTCCTTCGCAGAGTGGACTCAATTCTCGGTGATGGAAAATTCAGGAGGAGAATCGATGATTTCAGAACTGGGTAGCCATTCGTTGACGTTGAGTTGTCGTGTGTTCGTGTGTAAATGCAATGGCCACACCTTCTATGCAGAATGGGAGCTATATGTCAACGAAAATATCGTTTTATGATCAATAACACTTTTATTGAGGGACATAATGTAAATGTGGAGTAGTGGCAGTCCTTTGATGCGATGTCTAGGCAAGGATAACCTCCTTGGTCTAGGTATACTCAGGATTTTATGAAAAGCGACAAGTTGGGCGCGTATATAAAAAATTGAATCCCATACTTAACATGGCACTTTTGACAAATAGTTAATTGGAGAAGCAAATGATGTCTCTTTATTGTAGTGATATATTGCAAATCCGCGCTTTAGGGAGCGTGACATGTTGCCTACGTGAAAAATGAATGTTAGATTAACTAGATTTACTTGTACATACCCAAGATGTTTCTTTTTGTATGACGTCTATTAATTGCCTGGTAAGAAAATTATTATCTGTACTCCACATCCACGTGTTAATCCGTATCATTTGTTCAAGCACCAGCTTACTGCCTCATATCGTAATTGAATCTCAATTTCTTCCCCACTTAAGTACATGTCTCTTTGGGAGACTAAACACTGTATCAACCAAATGACTAATTGATGATCTGTTTATCACAGACATTGTTGTTTAAAGATACTAGTAGTAGGTAACAAGTTACGGTTCATTCGGAGTTATGGACCCAGGATAGATCCTTGGGTAACTTCTTTATTCTATTTTTGTCGCTGCCATCATTGTTAAGGATTTTTAAACCATGAAGATTGATGACACAAATCGCATACTTGCATCTTATATCTAAAGCAGTGTCTGTATCTAAATAATTGGTAGGGTTCCACTAGACGGCGAGCGCGCTGCGACCTAAATTTGATTTGCGCAATCGTTGACTTCATAATTAGAATATCACATATAACGTAAAAGTATGGCCAATAAAGAGTCAACAAAACACACAAAACGTAAGAAGATTCGTTTATATCTGTGAGATTCATTGAGCGCTCTGTCGAATGAGATCACATCGAAGGAGGTATCTAAAGGCATCCAGAGCATTTTTGAGGCTTGAAACTTGAATTAAAAAACTCACATTTCTAGACATTCCTACACATAGTAAGTTTCAATAACACTATACCATTACATATCGATATCAAAGGAGCAAAGATACGATGTCGTTGTGTGGTGAGAAATGAAAGAAAATCCAAGCCCTAATAGACTGATCCTGACTATCCATCACAATTAGTGATTCGACCAATGAGAGAGTGACTGCATGTCCGTCAAATATTTGCATTTTTATGTATTGATTTTGCATTTCTACGTTTTGACGGAGTTGGGCGGGGCTATGGTATCGGTCTATTCACACTAGGCGCGTGAAACTAAAAGATCACCATGTAGCTTATTTTTGTGCCGCTTTTGACCACTTTTGATAAGAAATCAAGTGGATTTTCTAAATTAGCGGTTGTAAGATTTTGTTGAAAATTGCGCCTCTTCATCACAAACAATCCAACGGGTCCGCCACACTTCGTTATCGTTAACCACCGTGGATATGACTGACACGTCTGGACCTACTTAACCGTCACAGGCATAAGTCGTACAAAACGGCAGATTAATCTGTATTAACTTGGGAGGAAATCCGCTTTGTATTACAGAGATTGAATCTAAATGCCCCGCTCGGATTTATGTCAGGCCTTTGGTGACCTCATTACTGAACCAGAGGAAAGGAGGTGTCGTTTCTTTGTACCGTTTGATTGATTTTGGTGCAGCGGAAGAGTCTCAAGCATGAAGCAAAAACACGGTTTGATAATCAAAATCCAGTCACAACCCAGGCGTTGACAAAGCCGATGGCGGATGAAAGTTATATTTTGCGTTATGAAACAAAACTCGCTCAACCCGACGATCCATTTCTTCCGCCAATTATCCATCATGGCATTATAGCTGGTCTTTATTGTATTTTTCATGATCTTCTTTCGTGGTCGATTCCCCGATTAGGGCTCAAGGACCATGGAGGACCTCACATTCGGGCACAGAAGGCTGTACATTGATACGGGTGGTTTTCAATAAGCGTATTCTCCAGATAAAGAAATAAAGAAAGAAATGAAGAAAGACTGAATACAGCCAGAGGTTGTTTCCACAACTACCTGAGCTGCAGAACACAGTGGATCATCATCATCATTCTCCAGATACAGAACAAAGTACACAAAACACATCATTGCCAACAAGCGCTAGCGCTTTCTTCAGAGTTTGCTCCACGCTTCCTTCTAGCAACAGCGCCTTATTACTCTAAAATCACTCAGTCTTCCCCTGAGAGAACCAATCATTGTTCACCAGTAACGAACACATAGATCGCCCAGTGGTACATTCGTGATTTAGGAAGGCCTGTCAGACATCGCTGAACAGATCGCATGCCGCCACAATACAGCAGGAAAATATAATCTTGATTCCCAAACTCTGTTACCTCTTGAAAGATGAAGGTTTGATAGATCTATTTTCTTGCCTCCTAGAGCATTTGAATCAAAATCACATTGCCACCGAAAACAAATGGTCTAGATAGAACAACACCTTTATTCGTCGATGAAGGTTAGACATCTAGGTGAAACGTCTGATCGTTTCCAAAATCATATCCAGTTGCTTGAGTAACTGCTATTTGGTGCAAAACATATATTGATTGGTTTTTGACTAATAGTGTTATGGCAGCTGAGCCAAACCGACTGTAGTTCAGTTGATTGTAATTCACTTTTCCAGCATGAAAACAGTCTTTACGGGATGCCAACAACGAATGATGGCGAAGCTTTCTTCCGATTCAGTCTCGCGCATTTAACTTCATCCCTCTGCTTCTTTTCTATATGTGTCTTGACAGTATAACATGATTCAATACAGACTGGGACTCATTTCCAGGTTTGCATCCTGAGGTTGTCGACAGTATGATGGCTGACTATTGAATAGGATACTGGCTAGTGCCAAGTGAGCTTTATCATCAATAACGCTCTAATAAATAGAGGAATTTTCAAAGAAAAGGAAACTCTTTTATCGAGATTACTATGTAGAATCACTTCAACAACAGCGATAGAAAAACCCATTATCGTTAACAGGACATGTTGGGCTGATCTCTCGGGACACATGAGGTACCCAAGAATGTCGAGATGGCATATTGCCAAAATACATGTTAGTCCGATTCCTATGGAGTTGAAATAAACACACGCAGATCGTTCATTGCCTATAATTCTGCAAACACTGCAATCCTTGACTGATCAATTACAGACTTAGCTCATGCAGGATGTTCATCTCAGTTCAACGTTCAATCCGATGTAGTAAAACCAACTAAAGAGCATCAAATTGGAGATTGTTCAAAAGACGAAGGAAAAAAACAAACTATCATGATGGTCGAAGCACCGTAGTGACGTGATAAGAGCAAAACATTATTCTATTTATTCAATTTCATTTCCCAGATGTAACATCTTCTAACATAATTCCACCGGGGTTCATGATCCCGCCACCCTAAAAACATGCGTCCAAACAGATCTCTAACCCAATATGCACTCATGTATATGTTAACTGTGGGCGGTGCTGCGTTAGAGATCTCTCAAACCTACTGTTTTTCTGCTACATACGGATCTTTGTAACATGGCGGATTAACGTTAATGGCGGTTAATACTAGTATATAAAAATCTATGAAAAAATTGTCTTTATCCCACTTAGTGCGTCTTACAAGTTGTAAATGGATGGTCTGGCGTTTTAAAACTAAACTGACATACTTGTTGCCTCCAGTTGCTTGAGTGACTGTTTTTAACGTAAACCGACATACATTGAGATTGATTGAGACAGAGCACCAGATCTCGTGCATTTCAAGACATACAGGAGTGTGACCTTTTGAACGTAATGGAAATAAGATAAATTTATCCCAGATGTTAGTATGTCCCACAAGTTGTAGATGCATATGTATGGTCTGACTTACACTAAACTGACATACTGCTACTGCATTGAGATTGATTGAGACAGAGCACCAGATCTCGTGCATTTCAAGACATACAGGAGTGTGACCTTTTGAACGTAATGGAAATAAGATGAATTTATCCCAGCTGTTAGTACGTCCCACAAGTTGTAGATGCATGTATGGTCTGACTTACACTAAACTGGCATACTGCTACTGCATTGAGATTGATTGAGACCAGGCGACGTGCATTTCAGAACATACAAGTAGAGCGTGACCTTTAGAACTAAATGAGGGCTATTGTATTTCTTGCGTGTATGTACCATATCAAGTGTCAAGTAAGTATGTACTTTTTCAATATCATGTGGAATCTTGTATCCGGATGTCACTGGTAAATGAGATGACTGCTGTGAGTTTTGTTTCTGTCGCTGGTCTTGATACAAATGAGGAGTTGTCCTCATCAGGAGACTGGTCATTACAGGAAACAATTTGCGTCGCAAGAAACAATATGAGATCTCCTGGAATTGAACAAGCGAGGACAACGTGCGTCAGCTAAGTAAGGACACTGTAGAGCGCATTCGGCTTAAAACAGCTGGACCGAGGTGAAGTATGTCCGGGACAATGTTTTTGAAATGAAAATAAACGGGTTGGTTCTGCCTTTTCAAACTCATCTCAAGAGACATTGTTAGGCGCAAAAGCACTACACAATAACAGGCAGGCTTTGCGATCGGCGTGCAGTATGCGAGTATTTCTCCAAGTTGTGAGTCTTCTGGTTAGGGTAGAGCGCTTACTTAAGTTTAAAACTTTTTCAAAATGATTTTCGCGTGTATTAATGTCTCTCTTCTGGAACGTCTTGTTATCTCACAAAAGCACTACTGACGTTGTATCTATTGAAAATCCTCAAAGAAAATCCATGAAATATACTTTGATCAAAATTCTTCCGACAAGTAATAAAAGTTAAATGTCCCGCCGTTAAACAAATAGTGATGTCTACGCCTAAATCAGCCTTTTACATTAATGGTATTGATTCACAGTCATAAATCAGGCGATCATCTTTATAACGTTGTCTGCTGCTATGCAAATGCATCACTCGAAGCTACTCTATAAATCAGAATCAGAAGGGTCGACAGGATTTTCATATATCAAGCTCGAGGGGATTTTCACAGGAAATGGTAGTCATAAAGGTTGGCCACTGACTGTTAATAATGAAAACATTTGCAGTTATGTTTATATGTGAAGGCCGCGGGCTTGTGAAGTATCAGAACGAGCATCTGTTTCCTTCAGTACGATATGAAGTAAACGTTAGTCTCTGCCTGATTGCATCCTGTAAATCATGTACCTATGTGTCAGCTCACAGGTCAATGCACACTGACTCCGCAAGCACAGCCGTGTTCACGGAAATCAATACGAAAAGCAATAAAGCACATCTAACAGAGTCATTTCAACAGCCGTCTGAAGTTATGATACCAGAAGATAAACGTTGTAAGTTGCCATACCGTAATACATTTTGCAGCAGCTATATAACTTCATAAACCGAGTAGCTTTTATTAGACTGGTGAAGCAGTGTATTCTCTAACTTAAGTAAATTTTCATTTTCGGTTTTCGTATTCCATGTACGTCTCACGAAAAATATCGTTTCTCTTAATCCAATGAGGCTTTTAGTTCTAACGTTAAGGGTGAACATTTGAGCGAAACAGACTAGATGTTGAGTTTTAAAGCAATATACATAATCTTCGGCATTTTATTTGTCAGCATATATAAACGGATTGCGAATGCAAGTAGCAATTGATGTAGGCAGTGACTTGAAGAGACTCTCTTGCTTCTTTGTGCAACATAAATCAAAATCAACAGTGAAAGTCTGGTATGACTCACCCAAAGACTTAGCTATGGACAAATAAAGGCGCCAAATACAGATTTTTACAGACACGTAGATATGATTTCAATCTATTTGCTGTATGATTTTTCTCAGACCAATTTTAACCTCAATCGCGTGTTGGGGATTGCTACCGGTGAGATGACTGATTTCGTTGTTGCACCGAGACGCCTTCGCAAAATACTGCACCATAGCTGCCAAGGATGTTTCAAAGCATCAAACGAAACTTATTGTAACGTTTCTCATTTTTAGGCCTGGGGAAATTTTCCCTCCCAAAACAACTTAGGAGAAGCAGGGTTTAAGATCATCCATTATTTCCACTATACATGATAAGGAAATAGATACATCATTGTTTGCTGAATGTGTTAAATGTTCGCAATGGACTTTGCCATTCTGATGTTTTATGGCAAAATGCTTGTTTTGTCATGGCAAAGTTAATTAGGTTTGATTCAGCATGTTATGAATGCACGGATTATGACGAGTGCCGCCTGACTGAAGCATTTTTAAAAAGCCGCTGTGCTGTGGACTGTTCCTTTTGTCTTGGCTATGCCTCTGTCATAAGTTTGCACAGCAGGAAGAATCCGTCACAATACCAATCAATAGGGGTAGTGAAGTATGCGTAATATACCCAGATGTCTCTCTTTTTCATTTTGTTAATAAAGTTCCAGGTCATTTTTCATTGATTTGGTGGTACTGCCTTTTGTTTATAATTGATAGCTCTGCAAGACTTCATTGCCAGTGAGCGATGTAAAAACTCCATCGTATTTGGAGCACGAAGACACCCCCAACTTTGGTTTACCCCGATCGATATGTACCTATTTTCGCTTGGCGCGTGGGATGAGAAGCCAGCTCACTTCGATAGGCTCTTCCTCTTCTTTAAACTGTGGCAACACCTGTTAGAAAAACGCTCTTGACATTTCATCTTGGCGGTCGACGCAGTTGAAGAAATCTCACCGGTTCAACACTGGCCTTTGATACGGAACATGTGTAGACGGCGATAACCTACCGTCGGGGAAAGGAGGTAACGCATAATCTCAATTTCTGTTTCTGTTTATTTCAACATGGTGCACCGGTGATTAGCAAATATCATAATAATTTGTATGATTCTAGTGGACCGAGAGCACAAGTGCGTTTTTCCTATTCATACAAAGGTTTTCTAGAAGCGTATTGTGTTTCGGGACATAACAATAACTCTCTCTAATTTCGACTGTAGAGTCTTGAGAATGTTCCGTATCGTGCATGCCTTGCAGCAGCTTGGCACCTGCGATTATTGTTTCTTGATGTTTGATGATTTTTTACGTCTCCGCTGTTATCTGAAAATCCTTTTGTATAGATAGCACCAATATCTTACATCATGTTATTCCACGTATCTTAAAAAAGCCCAAAAGCTAGCGTTGCATTGCTTTATAGCCAGCCCTTCGATTAGTCTGTCGCTTATTAAGCGATTCCGTGTCATTCAATATTGTCAAATGATTAAATTATCAATTAGTACTTTACAATACTGAGTGCATTCCTTTCACAGGTGAAGATTCTACGGATCAGGTCCCCTTCTAGCTATACCTTCAAATGTTTATGCTTCACCTTAAACAACACAACCAACGTATTGGCTTACTCTGACTGAAGAGCCGAACATTCGTGTTATCTATTTCGTTATCTTTCTATTCCCAGATCGCTGTTGAGCTGATCTTTGAAGTCGACTAAAATACGGAGTCAGCTAAGATGAACTAGACTATGCTTCACGGAACATTGAGCCTCAGGTGACTGGAACGAAGAGTAGTAAATGTATTGACGACAGGGTGTAACCCAGTTGTCGTCTGATATCTCGAGTTGAGGGAAAGAAAAGGACACGACAAGGAGACACAATGTCTTGGGAGTCGATCATCAGATGGCGCGAAAGTACAATCTTCATTCTAATCTTCGGAGTCCTCCAAACATGGTAAGTTTCATCCTCTTTGTGATCTGATTCTCTATCTGTTTCTACCTGTGTGGTGATAAGATTCACTTTCAAAGGATAAGGAATCTCTAATCAGAAACGGTCAGTTCAGGCCGTCCTCAGGGCGAAGGTACCCGGCTATCTTATTATGACCTCCGTTTCGTCTCGTCGAGAATGGTCAGACTCATCTCAATCATGTCAACTAACCATATCAATCTGCTACATGATCTATGTATTGCCCTAAGTCCATATTAATCATTATAAATACTTGGTATTCATCGTATATCGTGCGGAGAGGATGATTACTTTGAGGCATCCTCAGATTTTACCACTAGTATTGCTTCACATGGTTGTTTCCGGAACCCGCCCTTCAGAAATTGAAAGGAAATTGGGCTAGTCGTTGACCCTCTAACAGTGATTTGAATGGCGCATGGAGAATTAAGCATTGATGCGTCGAATCATATTTTTGTTGTGAAAGTGAAAGTGATCTCGAACCAGTTTAGCTCACTGAAGAGCTAATCTTCCACTGCACTGGTCGCAACAGAGAAGGCAGACGCTAAATACAGAGTTTACAGGTTCATTGTATTTGAGAAATTCTCCTAGCTGTTTTCGACAAGCACAATGGAAAGTGGACCATGGCTTAATGTCCCATCCTAAGGACTGCAACCCTTCGATGGGTTCTATCACACTTTTCAAGTCCGTTCAGGCTCCTCATTCATCGGAATGTGTTTTTTAGGGCCACAGTCTATGTGTCTACTATCTTTACGCAGTCAATTCATCATGTGCCCACATTTCCACCAACGGCATGTAGTTAACATTCACCTCACAACATACCTTAATTCCCAGCCGACATTCGCGCGTAGAAATGTGTTGCCCAATCTTTGACATATCCTTTATCAAACAAATATGGAAGACGTTGGATATGGGAGATTATTTATACACAACCAGGTATTGATCTCACCTGCTAACGTTTCGATGTCTATCAGACACCTTCTTCAGAGCACTGCTCATTTTCTACCAACCTGATGAAATCATTTTCGGTATGGAAGACGTTCTTTCCCAGATGTTTGTCTGCTTTGTGGTTTTTCAAGGTGACTATTTCTAATAGTGCTTGATGGATCAGTATGGTTCAAACGGGATTTTGTTATTTCTATGTGATTTCAATGGATTGACGAAAGATACGGGGTAGGAAGTCAAATCCAATTCTACTGAAATAGATGTGCTACTTGAACACTTGAAGGACATTAGATGACAAAGTCAGAGTTTTCATGATTACTCACGTCTTCAATCTCGACTTTAAGTGACGAGTTATAATATAGTAAAACCTTTTTTACCCTTCGCAAAAGGAAGCAACTTACGACGAATTGGCGAACGTCTACATTCTATCCACAAACCCGCGCCAACAGATAACATTAGATGATTTATCCGGCTACAGACTCACTAGTCCTTATTTACGACAATTGCAACACATAAGTGAACATTTCCCTTCAGGTAAGCATCTCTTTATCTCATTTCATGGTTCCGTAAGAAGGGGGAATCGAGATTTCCAGTACCTTGCAGATAATGGCCTATTTGATCACCGGGGCGTGAATCTTGTGTAGCACTGTAATTATTGCTATCATGGGTGATAACGTCACAAGCCTAAAATGTTCTGAAAAGTAATCAACTTTTCGTCATGGGTTCGTCACCGTTATCATTATGAGGCAATAATCAAATAATAATTTACTCACTAATCGCAAGGTTGGCTACCGTCGTTTTCTAACCACAACATTCTTAACATCGCCAGGATCTAACCCTTCGCAAACTTAAGTGGGCGTATAATCTTGAAACATCCGTCTGAAGTCTGCACTATTAGGAAATGGGGTAGGTATCTAAGGCCGTCATTTGTTCTCATGAAACTGAAGTACACTTTTCTAATCACCTAGTACTTTTTCATTACCTCGGAATGCCGTATGACGTAGACCGTCCTGGCGGAGCTATGGTTCGTGCATCTGTAACAATATTATTGTGGGGCCGTGTGGCGTAACGGCAGGATGGTCGGCCCAGAACCCAACGGTCCCGGGTTCGAATCCCCTGACGCTACCGATGTTGTGCCCTTAATTGGGAAAGGCACTTAACACGACTATCCTCACTCCTCCCATGTGTAAAAACGGGTATATTGTTCTCTGTACGTGGCACTGTTAGAAAAAGTTATATAAAGTTGAGTGCAGTGCCACGTCGTCAAAAAAAAATGGTAATCTGGTCTCCAAAACGTGATACTCTCATGAGTCTTTCCAATACTGTAACGTCTTTTTATCCGCCATGACCATGTTGTATATTGCATTCCCTGATCCTACATATGAGACTTGCAAATATGAATCATGAACATTGGGACTTGATGCTACATCCAAACCTTGAAGCATCAAAAGACCGAATAGCAGGCAGTATAACACGGTAAGCTCAAGCTTGAGATTTTGACAGATGCATACATCTGGTTTTAGAGCGTGTTAAAAGTGTCTGTGGGTGGAATTCGCTACTTGTGTAATGGTAGACCTCCATCCAATTGCAAGACAAATGTCTTATTTCAAAGTGCCGGTAGACTGAATTATATAACAGTACAGCAACATTACATGGCAGGTGGTCTCATGATTTCAATCTATGAGTGCGGAAATCTCATAGCATCTGTTATGTGTTATCTTCAAATCCACGGGTGGTGAAAGGGAGAATAGTATGCCGATTCTTGTCTCAAACGCACCGGCCATGGTCACAACGCATGCAAGGGGTAACTGATGAATTCTTCTGAATAAAATCGTTTCGCACACGCAGTCCGTACTCAACGCTATGTACAAAAGTAGCAACAGTTCTATCATGGGACATCAACTGAACAATTTGTCATCATACACGGAAACGATCACAAATAACAGAGCACTCGCTTCTAGTGTGGGAGATATAGCCATACGTGTTCTGAATGCATCTTCAGTGTTGTAGTTTGAAGTATTTTGAACCCAACGCACATCCTGCATCTAAAATCTTGCTTGCAATTCTACAAGCTGTCCTTCTTTATTTCATTCACTGACATATTTTCCCAGGGCTCTTAATAAGATCATGCATAAAAGATGAAAAATTAAGAAGAAATCCAATACTGCCTGATTGTGTTAACCGTTAGACTTGGTTTGATATTCCTACATCCGGATCCCCGGGCAGTAACAAACTTCAGTAGTGTTGGGTCTCACGTTACATCTCACAGTATGTACCTGCAAACAAAGAAAAGTTTCCGTCTTCGAGTAACCATTAAAAGGAAACTTACCAGCCCTGCGGTGAATTTCATTTTATTGATTTGATCATTTTTGCATTTCACTAATAGTACACGTGGATCAAGGGTAGCGTCTGGATCTGCTGTATCGTGCACCACACATTATACATTAGGGTTAGGAAAAAAAATAGTGGAATGTCCCTGCTGTATCGTTCACCACACATTACATATTAGGGTTAGGAAAAAATGTCCTGAAAATATAGGGTCGGTACTTAGGGATTCTCTTATTCTGTTCTAATTATTATTACCTTCGCCAAGAAGGTTATGCAGAGGGTAGCGTTTGTATGTAAGTATGTATGTTTATATGTATGTTTGTATGTAGAAGACCAGAATAACTAAAGAACGCCTTGATGGATTGTCTTGATATTTGGTATGTTGGTAGGTCTTGGTGAGACCTAAAAATAATTAGATTTTGGGCCCCCTAGCGGCTGGTTATGGTACTGCAGTGGAACTTCCTGATTTGATATCTCATGTTCTGGACATGCTATGGTACTGATTTTTGAGTGATAGATAGCTCTTTGGACAGAGAGTAAGTTGTATAGATTTGGTCCCCCTGGCGGCTTTTTCTGGAACTGCAGGAGCAGGTGTTGCTTCAGATTGTGAAAGGGAATAACTCAAGAAGGGCTTGATGGATGGTCATGCTTTTTGGTAAGTGGATAGTTTGAGTGATGATCTAAATGATTAGATACTTATTATGCAAATCAGTATCCAATTTGCATAATTAATGAGGGAAGTTTATACATCAGCCAAATTCCATGATAGGTCTCTCAAACATGTGACATATGTATCTGAGGAAGAGAGAAATGTTGATAAATATCAACTATGCAAATGAAGACCTCATTTGCATAAGTTATGAGAAAATACTATAACTCAAGATGGGCTTGATGGATGGTCATGATTTTTGGTATGTATATAGCTTACGTGATGTTTTGTATGATTAGACGGCAATTATGCAAATCAGATTCTAATTTGCATAATCAATGAAGAAATCTTAAAAACTCACTGTAATCTATGATATGACTAGTAAGATATGGGACATTAGCAACTTAGAAAGAGAGGGAATGTTGATAGATAGAAAATATGCAAATGAAGACCCTCATTTGTATTTTTAATGAGACACACCTATTATACAATACTGGTAAATGACGGCAATTTTGTGGCATTTGGAAGTTATGTGAATGTCAGCATCGTTTGAATCAAATTATGCTAATAAAGACCTCATTTACATAATTGATGATAATGTGAGAATAACCTTCTTTGCTGAGCTCATATTTTGGACAACTTCTGTTATTTGGGTGGAGAGGACGATCAACTGGTATTATTTATAATTGATGAGAAACACTCCTAATGCGTCAGTCATCAAGGTTAAAATCATTTGGCGAAGGTATGAGGTCGTGGAACTCTAGTTTTTCAAATAGATTTTGGCCGAAGTGATCCAACAGATACATTTAGCAATGTAAAACAGATATGCATTGTGCAAGCACAAAAATATCAATCAACCTAACAAAGAAGCACACTGTTTACTATATATTCTTGCATAAACTGTTCAAAGCCTTAATCTGTCAGCAGGGTATGAAATAGTGTAACAGGAAACACAACATTTTTTACGAGGCCTTAAAGACCATATGTGAAATCTTTATTGACACTTCAAGTACAGCGACGTTCGTAAGGTCTGCTACATCTATACAAACAAACAGTCAAGTGGATACAAATGAATTAACCTATACATAAATGCATATGGATACAAACGAGTTAATCAACATGTTGAGGCCAACGTTTCATTTTTACAGTTTGTTCTAAGGTTTAGACATTCTTTGACATATTGACTTATATTACACAGGGTGTTTCCTTCTCTGTCTCTGTAGTTTCTCTCAAGGAGCTCCAACCTTAGAGAGCCTCCTGGTGAGCCGAGGGTACGACAGGTTCCTGCGACCTTCCTTCGGGGGTAAGTAGTTTTGGCAACTTGTTACTATGGTGGTTTCGATTGACCTACTTTTACCAGTGCAAAGTTTTTAAATACGTTATAGGTTAATACTGTTCGATTGCCGATAAATTAAGATAGATTCCTTCCGGTCCGGTACGACTGAATCATTTATTTCTTCTTAGGCTATGTGGATTTGATTATATGGATGACATCATCTGGGAACCCCAAAACTAATGCGAGTGTGCGAATAAAAAAAAGTCTTCCACCAAAATAAAAGTTGCATTCATTATGAAATCTACGTGGTCAGGAAGGTTGAACAAATGAACTAATCACACAGAGAATGGTATACCAAATAATGGATTCTTCATTTTTGGTCTTACATCTTCTTCTTTGAGTTTGGCATTCTAGACATTAGTATCCGTTTTCCGAATTATCTTTTTGCAATTTACAGCATATATTTGCTCATTTTGTAGATGCTTTGCACGATTTACAGTATGATAGACAGCTTTTTTTTCTTTGGAAACGGACGAAAATTGATGCGCTCGCGGATGTCATGTATATTATCAAATCAACGTGGCCTTATTCCAAGCAAGAGGCCGCGAGGTGTATAGACCGATCCCAAAGCCACGCCCCCTGTTCGATTTCGAACACCTCCGTCAAAAACAGGGTTTGACGGACCAAACATGGCCGCCGCGGCTAGGTTGAAAATAATGCCACTGACTTCGGTTTAGCTTTTATGGCACTGAAACCCTTTCAGAGCGGGCCAAATAAGAATGGTATGTCTTCTTTGTTGAAGGCTGTATCCACCGGGTAGAGTTGTTTAAGGAGGGGTAGGTGTAGTTGCGGTGAGAGCGTAATGTTTTCGGTCAATGTTAAAGCGGTATGCGCCGCATAGCTTTCCCTTGTCGGTGGACATCAACGCCCAGTTTCTGACAAGCAGCCGATGCACGTGTAAAGCAGGGTTCGTTTATCTGTGACAGGGTTCCCACTGTATTGACTGCATGCATAACAGCTGCATGGTATTTAGCAACTAAGAATTAAAATTCATCCTTTTACTTTCAAGTTAACCAGTTTCACACACCAGTAACTGAAGATACGAAACTCTGCGCTAGCGGACTTTGTAGTAGTCAGCATGTGGTACAAGCTTCCTCTCCTTGAGTGCCCGATCTATTTTCTTTTCAAATTCGTTTTTGTTCTGAGCATGCATTCAACCAATACAGTGGAAAACCTGTTCCAGATATACGTGCCCTGCTTTACACGTGCCATGTCTGCCCCGCCAACGCTGTTTTTGACGGAGGTGGGCTGAATAGAACAGGGGGTTCTATGGGTCTTCTTTTCGTTCCATATGGTGTTCGACATGATCGGTCTATTGCACTTGATTCGTAGACTCGTAGTAGTATCTTACACTGGTCATGAAAGGTACCTGCCAAGTTAGACAGTATGCGCAAGATAAAGGTCAATGTAATACTATTCATATAGTTATGCATGCACCTTGAACATGTTCTGACGAAAGCAGTCACTTCACAATGATTCATTTTTCTTATCATTTAAGCAATTCACATTACCAAATGGTTGATCGTTCGCCGTCTACGTTTGTGGCCATTATGGCAATATAGCCAAGTTCATAAAACTTCCGCGCAATCTTCATTCAAATCTTCATGAGCCACATAATATTTTCTTATCATCATTAATGACATTAAAGGTAAATTTCAATACCATTAACGTTTTCGCGTGACGAACCATCAGAGCTGTATTGGACGATAAATATATGTATGACGGATGTCTGCTATCTGTGAAATTGTTATTGATCTGTTCTGGTTTGATTTGTAGGTCCCCCGGTGCAGGTGGATATGAGCATGACTATTTCCAGTATTGATCAGATATCGGAGGTCAACATGGTGAGCATTCCAACTTTATTTTATACAGAATCTTTTGTCTTACCGTATGTATAATCTATCAGTTAAATCATATCGGATATAGTTACATATAGGTTAAGACATTTTTAACTTAATTGCAATTTTAGATAACAATAATAGGTACAATACATCTTTATTTGTATTTAATAACAACAGATGATTTCAAATGTGTAATTGTCTTAGTATATAGTGTATCGGTTGCGCGTAGCTCGATTGTCAATATTTGTGCCACCTCACAGTGCAATTCAACTAATTATGTATGATATATACTTTTTGACAGCGACACAGTATACATACATTGTGTAAGTTTCAGTTTGAATGATGAAACCAAATCGTCATAAACAATTTGAATTCTACATTTGCTCATTTTCCCGTGAAGCAACTAAGTAGTGTTTTGATACGACTGAATGAAATTATTCAAAAAACAAACAAACAATGATCATCCACGAAATTTGACTAAGGTAAGAATTTTGAAATCATATCATGCAATTGAAACTGTAGTAATACGTCGATTGTAAAAAACCGGACTATATATTCCTATCCTAGGAAACCCTAAGCTAGAGAGGCTTTGTCCCATCCTTGGCAATGCACATTGACAGTTTCAGCATGTCCGTTGAATACAGATAAGGATTCTATACTCGTAAGAACTCGTATCTAGAGATATGCTTCGTTGGAGACAAATTGTCTGAATTTTATGCTAATAAACATGACACCATCACACTGCCATGGCAATTTACCAGCGTGCAACCTCTCCATAAACTGCAATCAATAAAAGAAAAGTATTTCTTAAGCAGACCTCTGTTTTTGAACGACTTACAAAAAGTAGGAAATCTTTTCGGTTTGCTGATCCCGGATCTAACTCTTCTGTGAATAAAATTGTGTTCTTCTCCGTCGCTGTGCCTGTTCCTGCAATTTGAACCCCAACGTCTGATTGGTCAGAAGATATGGGCTCCTTTTATTCCTGCCGACATGCGCTGGTGGATTGCAGATGACTGCGGCCTTTTCATTGGTCCCACCTGACCACCTTCCGAGATGTCCTGTTCTCCAACGACATCCAATATGTGAAATCGTAGAATGTCCCTACTTTTATTGCCTCACAAGGGTGTTCTTTTGACGATTCCGTTTTCGGCCGTTCTATTTCAAAATCGATTTGGTTTTTTATTGTTCCCAATATTCTTCACATCGAACGACAAAACTTTAGCCCGCAGAGACGGTGACTATGCAACTGGGAGGTTCTCCTCTCTTCAAAGTAGCCTTGGAGATGGACAAGTCGAGATCCGATCAGAGCGTATGAAGCTACTTTAAGAAGGTATTTCACTGGGCCACGCCTGTTTGCCAAAGACATTCACCAACATTCGCGAACAGTCGTCAATCGGCTCCAATTTGTCGCCTTAAATGGAAATTAGAAAATGATAATTTCTTTTATATTAAAAAATGATTGCAATTGCCAAAATACCGCGAATGGGCGGGAACTTGTCGTGAACTAGCCGCCAAGAAGCGCGATCACCTCAATGTTTTTTTGATGAATCTTAATCATTGTTCATTGTTTTGTTTTTAAGTCGATGGCAATCTCGTATCTAATTTGGGGCCAAAACTGAGATTGTGACATTCCGGGTGGTATTTATCCTTGCATCGAACTTCAGTGTTACCTCAAGGAAAAATTGGCGAAAGATTCGCAAAGTTGTCGCAATGATTTGTCTCTAACAGGCGCGGTCCAGTGAGATACCTACTCTCGGCTCCACCTACAGCATTGCCTGTTACTGTAGATTACTCACATCTAAATTTCTACTAAGACCGCGGTGCCAGCTGCTCTTAAGTCTGCCACTTTTTCTTCTCTCTCGGGGATTTCATAGGTTTACATTCGTGGTGATGCAGTGAAACAGCAATTCATCAAAGTCAGTCCGACTTTTCTCTGACTGAACTTTCAGGTGTCTACAAGCCTCAAGGTGCCTTTTGAGACGTCACTAGAGCTAGCAGCTGTCACTGTCCTCAGCTGCCTTATAAATAGATGATTTAATGAAAACCTTTCGCAATTATCATTATCTATCCAGACCAACAACATTTAGTTTTGCCTTATAATTACGTCGTAACAGAATTGGTTACAGACTAATCATCTGCTGTATCTATATCGTAGCCGCAATTGCTAATACTGTATGTTGCATAATATAATCAGTATGGCACAGATAATTCCTACATGTATCAGATTTCTGTTTGTATACCGTCTGATGTGGTTTGAATATGTTTGTGTTCTATATCTCGTCTTGCTCGTTTGTTTAATTTCTAATAGAGACCTACCATACTGACGTGACCAGCATTCTTATTTTAAGTTCTTTAACTACTTACAGGTCATTGGCTCATTGCCCATCTTTTCCTTCAACTGGACGAGGAGTCTAAATGTCATGTAGATACTGTATCCGTGATACATATATATATGAATACGTACCTGTCACTTCTGTTGCACAGATGAGACATATAAAGGTACCGACACGAGTGACACACTAAAGAAATGAAATCTTTCATTTGCATAGGGTCTTTCGTCGTACCTTAAAAGGCAATTCGCCTCCTTATAAGATCTTCGTTGTGTTACCCATCTTTCAACACCCTTCAGCATCGATAAGTTCATTGTACTTTTCTCACCTGTCAAAGTCGTACAAGTGGTGCTCATTTATCTTTCTTGTAGTAAGCAATTCATCCATCAATGTCATTTTGGTAATATAAAGTTTGGCAACACTTCAAGTAGAGGTTGCATATTTGATAGGTCTCAAGGCATCAACATTGCCTTGAAGACCTTTTAACCAGCGGCTACAAGAAGCAGCAGGCAATCTCCCAAGGAAACAATTTCAGATGATTTATGGCAAGTTTGATACGGAATGTCTTCAAGAGACACTCAGCGTCGTACTCAAGACAATTAGTGAGAGTGCAGATAGGTGCCCAGGGTGTTGGGTGGGTTCTTTTAAGTAGCAGGTAGCAATTTTGACTCAAAGACTAAGTTTGGGCTTCGGTTCTGTTTCGGTCTGCCAAATTCAGTCATAATGTGTTTCAGACATACAGAGACAGCAGGGTAGATGCTGTTGAAATGCTATGGAAAACATCAAAGCAACTTGAATCCTTCACAGACAGGTTGAATAGAACGAATACATCAACACTTCAAAGTGCACAAACGATCGACGTATGGCAAGAACACTTAAGTACGTGTGAAAAGGCGTGCGTAGGGCTGGCTCCATGGTGATTGACTTCCGCACAAGAAACTTCAGAATCTCAAGTCTTCAAGGCACACCGTGAAGGCTATAGAACTGCTATCACAGAATGTGCTGCTGAAAATGCAGCCATTAGGGATTCCGATGAAATTGAAATATAAGAAAAGAGCTTTGGCCTTATTAGGTGAAGATTTAGGGATAACAGAAGTTGCGCGCACTGTCGGTGGGGCATAAAGGCAAAATCCTGTTGGAAGACTGGTCGTATCGATTGCTCTTCTATATCATCAATTCATCATTATGTATCAAAGCTAAACTGCAAATTTCCAATACAAGAATTTGGTGTTATTCATTGCAGTTTGATTTTGATACATAATGACTTCTATCAACACAGATGAACTTTCAAGTGATCAATTAATCCTATCTTTTCTTGTTCATCGTAATTACTGTTTAAGTCTAACACAGTATATATAGTGCGTGGACGCTCATGTTTCACAACTTTTTACAAACTAGAAGTAAAATCAAACGCTACCAGTTGCGTTTGAAGAATCTTTGGCACACTAAATAGTATTTCACAAGAGACAGGTCTGGTGGTCCATACTAGTTTATTCTAGGTCACCTCGCTATAGAATCTCGCACCGACGTTGTCAGCCGTTTATATGGTTCGATTCTAAAGCTGCAGGTTGGTAATTTGAAGTGATGGTGAATTTCCGCGAACCGCAGTATTATCCATCAAAATAGCTGTAAAGAGAAGCATGGGGAAAGGAGATAACGAAGAGAGGAAATGGGACCGTGTTGAAAATGCCTGTGGACAACATCTCTCGCCACTAAGGTAAAAACAGTAACCGGTCTTCAAGGTTGAACGGGTCAATAACCTCAAAAATGCTGATGGAATTTTTTTTTCTCACACAGGATGGTATCTCCAGCATTTTTTCACATTAAACTTGCGTAAATACAAATAATACACTTCTACACCTTTATTTGGTACAAAACTCGCAAAATATGTCAGCTTTCTTGCAACCAAATTTTGAAGGCTTTTGACCATTTCCAAAGTAATACGAGTCCACCTTATTTACCTGTATTTTGCGTAATGTAAAACCTCAACCCAAAATAACTGTACTCATGATACGCTGTAGATAACTTGCTGATAATAATTCCTGCGACATCCCGTGCTCTCCATGGAAAGATAAGATGTCCCTAGCGTTTCGGAGCTTATCAAAATAAATGTCCACTCGTCGACTTAAGAGGGAGTTCATTGATCCTGGTAGGAAGAATGTTCACCAGAACCTTGTTCATCAGAATCTCGATCTCATGAGAAGAGAATGAATAAAGATAAGGGGTTTTCAAAAGCAGAAGAAAGTTGGGTGGGTGCGCTGTGAAGTTTAAGAAGATTACACATACCACTCGTACATTTTCGTGGTAAGTAGTCCATCATTTAGAATGGAAGCTTAGTGCAAGTTCTTGCCCGTAGGCTAATTGCAAGTACATGTAACATGAGAAGGACGGACAGACAATGGGGAACTATGTAGCACGTGACTATAGTCTAAATATTGACACAAAATTGGGTTCGACTTCTTTTTCCGAGACAGCGGAAGACGAATGATGTCACTTTTTCTGTAACTTGTGGGTTTTGTGATGTTGAGAGGAGAGTAGTTTTCTTTTTGTCTGTAAACGTGGAGAAATTAGGATGGAATTTGGTGGCCTCTTTGGACAGTTCCGTTCTTTCGTGATCGTAGAAGGAAGCTGTTCAAAGATTCCACCAAATTCCATATTTGCAAACTGTACTAATTCTAACTTTGCTTTTATTTTTATAGGATGCTTTGCATGTCTTGATGATAAACAGTGAACGACAAACATATACCATATTTCAGCATCGTCTGCTGCTATGAAATTTACGGATATGCATCAAGAATTCTGTATCCAAAGGATTGAATAGGAAGCTATGGCTTGAATCTTCTTTCAATGCACTTAACGTACCTTTTAACTGAATATGCCTTGACTTTCGTCACGAGGCATCTATTTGGTAATATTTATTGCTTGTAACCAAAGCTAGTGTATGTCTGTTCAAAAGGTGAGAAAATTGTGCTATCTTAAATGCAGGGATACTTCAACTAAATACCAGGAATCTGTCACCCAGACGACGTTGAAAGCTTTTTGGCAAATGTCACCTTGTATTGAAAACTTTTCAAGGACAGTCATTTCCTCTCTATTACAAGTAATTCTCCTTTCCAGCCATCTCGAGCAGCCCATAGACCGTTAATGTATTTGAAATTGTAGTACGTCATGGCCGTGCTGACAGGCTATAAATCACAACGATGGCTTCTTGTACTTAAGCCTATTTTGGGATTAGTGCCAGCAGCACTTCAAATGTAATATCATAGAGTGTCTTGACGACGACGTGTAATCACTATGTACATTTCAACATTTTGTCCAGTTGCTTGTAACTATTTTTGGCGTGCTATGTACATTACTTGCTTTGAAAGTGGATTTGAAAGTCATTGATTTTAAGATTGTTCTC
Organism: Branchiostoma lanceolatum; assembly: GCA_035149815.1. Classification (NCBI taxonomy): domain Eukaryota; kingdom Metazoa; phylum Chordata; class Leptocardii; order Amphioxiformes; family Branchiostomatidae; genus Branchiostoma; species Branchiostoma lanceolatum. The sequence continues at coordinate 9,856,356 of CM068868.1, read as the reverse complement.
AGCGGCTTAATAGATACATATCAGAAAAGACATGGTGATTTCAGTCTACGGGCAAATAGGCACTCCGAATAAGCGTCTTAACAGTGAGCTCAATGGGATGAATGCAGCGCTTCAAATGCGATATCGACGACTTGTAATGATTACGTACATTGTTTCCTTTGGAAAGTGGATTTGAAAGCCATGATTTTAAGATTGTTGTCAGTAGGTTGCTTTTAGGTAAAAGGGTAGACATCAGAAAACACATGGTGATTTCTGCTCCTGGGGCGTTTCTTTTGCCAACCAAGAAAGAGACATAGGCTATATCTGGCTCGGGAACCGGCTCAGTGCGTTTTGAGTTTTAATAGATGAGATCTTGCCTGAGCGTAGTAAGATTAACTACTTGAGGAAATTTTCTCGAATTCTGTTTCATCAAGTCGGAGTGATTATCTACCATTAGACTTGTTATGAACTGTAACTACAACTAAATTGGAAATTGCAGTGTTGTCACTGAATTAAAAACAAAACAATGTACAATGATTAGAATTCATCAAAAATAGATTTGCCGTAGTTGCAGCACTTTCGCATTTTTACCAATTGCTGACTTTATAATTTGTTTTTGTTTTATTAATTCGCAATTTCAGGTGACAAATTGGTGCCGTTTGGCTACGAGTTAACCATCTTGTCTTTTCGCAATGTCCGCAATTCGGCGCAGCCCAGTGAGATCCCCCCTTACGTTCTGACATGAACTGGTGCAGGATAGCAGTGTAGATCTATAATGCACTGAAATTGTAATTTGTCAGCATCATATGGGACCTTTACAAACATGTGTGATCTATTAGCCTGATGGATGCGTATTGCCGTTCTGTACCCTCCAGCCCAATGGTCACTTCCAACGTTGAAAATGTAAGACAGGTCCAGAAGCTTTTTTCAATGTTCCGTCAATGGTCACATTAGATAACTAATAGCATCACATCTATTTCTCTGTAAAGTTATCTCCAAGCAGATCTATCGGTGGTAAGGCAGCATCAAAAGGACAAACCAGTATCAAAAGTCACCTCATATTGGTTGGTCCTTTTTGATACTGCCTTGCCACCGATAGACCTTCTTGGAAGGGTTTTATGTTTTATTCAAAATATGCAGAATAGCAGGATCTCCCCTGGATATCCTGAATTGTTCTGACATAACAATTGACGGTTCCATTGGTAATTACATACAAAATCCAACACCAAGTCACAGATTTGGTATAAAAATTGTCCTAAGATAACTGCAAGCTTGTGTGACATTTAAGAATTAACTTTGACAAGCAATAACGTATTGGAACACCTATAAGTAAATAGACACAAAATATAATAAACATGTTTAGACGGTCTAGTATTTTGGAGGTCTGTAAAGGCCTTGTTTCATTTCAGGACTACACCATCACCGTGTTTCTCCGTCAGTACTGGAGGGACGAGCGTCTGGCCTTTGCGGGGTCGAACCACAGCCTGAGTCTGGACGGCAGACTGGCCGAGAAGCTCTGGGTTCCCGACACCTTCATCCCGAACGCCAAGGAGTCATTCCTGCACAAGGTTACCGTGGACAACAAGCTCATCCGACTGTTCCCCGACGGAGGGATATTATACGGAATGAGGTATAAATGTTTCTTCTATGTCGTTCTAACTTACTGTGGTCACATCAAGAAAGAGTGCGTGTCTGCTTGTGGGGAGGGGGGGGGTGTCCTGGCAATTCTTAACGTACATTCAGGAAGGTCGGTAACGCTGAATGGTAAAGTAAGTTGAATACAAAGACTCCTTGTACACAACAACGTGATTTATTCAACGGACGTTTCGGTGATCATCTGTCACCTTCCTCAGGGCGATTCTGACTGGTTCACATTGCACTGCAGCAGAGGTGTCGCTGCTTATAAATGCGTTCCCAATGTGAACCAGTCAGAAATGCCCTGAGGAAGGTGACCGATGGTCACAGAAACGTCTGTTGAATAAATTACTTGTGGACAAAGAGTCTTTTTATTCAGTGTCTTACCAACCTGATGAAACTATTCACGGGGGTGAAGTAAGATGTTCTTATATAAGGTTTTGGAAACTAGTTTATTGGATCGTTCTTTTGTATTCATTTGGTGTCTGGCATATCTTTCAAAATGGCTGCGGTTTCCTGCATGGCCGGATGCTCTTTATGGGTTTTGGGCAACCTGCACTGGCGTTCGAATACACCGCACGAAGAGTTTGTCAATAACGGCTAACTTTTAATTCAGCATAATACAACTACGAATAATTTACCAACAACGCTTAACGTTCAATTAGAGCGGGAGGCAGTGAATTAGAATAGATCGCTACCCCTCACGGGCATGCAAGCCCTCGAGAAAGAACCAGCAGTAATTAAGGATAGTGATTGAAAATGAAAAAGAACATGTCGCTTTAAGTTGAGTTGATAACGAAGAAAAATTAAGAACAAAAGATGAAAACGTGTTTCCATTGGCCTGTTACGTATAGCATACCTTGCAATATGCAATTTGTTTTACAACCAACTCAGTACTTTGCTGTCACAGTTATTTTGTTGGTGATAGTTATTATATTATATCCTTATGTGGACCTTACGGCACACGAATAACGGTACTAACAAATCTGTGTAGGACAAGGCAGTAAATGATAAATCGAGTTTGTTCCTGCAGGGTCCGCCGGTGAGCCACGTAAAACTCAATCTACCATTTACTGCTTTAGTCGCTATAAGTTTTAGGTACCTACTGAGATCCATAAACTTGTTTTGAAGATCCCTGGCATTTTGTATGTCAATCTGAAAACCCAAAATACCCATAACTTATTATATAGTTGTCAGTCTCGCACGAGTATTGTGGCTACTTTTATTGACATACAAAATACCAGGTATCTTCAAAACAAGTTTACGGATCTCAGTAGATATCTATAAACTTACAATGACCAAAGCAGTAAATGGCAAATTGAATATCAAAATAACAAATGCCTCGACAGTGTGCGTCCAAACAGTGGGCGGAAACTTAATCATTCGGGCCGACTTTGTCTCAGATTACATCAGAGGTATGACTGACGGTAATGTCGCGATAATCTAATCACTGGATACTTCGGCCCGTACTGTTTGGGCATTACATGCATCATGTATGGGCAAAGCAGATAATGTGGCCTACTTTCTGTTAACTATATATCGGTAACGTTGTTGAAGTTATTTCTTTTTATTATTCTATATGCGCCTTCAAGCTCTTGATAAGGCCCCCATTCCACCAGACGGCGGCGCTCTCACTGCAACCTCGGTGCTACCTAAGCTGGATTTCTGTAACCCTTGATTTCATAATTGGAATATGGTACGAAATGTAAAGTTATGACTGAAGACACAATAAAACACACAAAGCGTAAAAAGACTCGTTCTTTATCTGCTAAATTTGTTGAGCGCTCTGGTGAATCTTAAGTCGCAGGCGAGGTCGCCACCTTAGTGGAATGTGGGCATAACCGCGACAGCAATATGTGACAGTGAACGACAAAGCTCTAAAAAGCAGTGATTCAGTAACTGATAAACCTCAGAATATACAAAATATGATATTGCAAACTCACTAGCCTCCAGGGATCTGTCTACTTATATGACATGTGTCCAACCTTCGTGGGATCCTAAGAGTTCTATCTAAACTATTTTGTATTCTGTCGACAGAATCACTGCAAAGGCCGAATGCAACATGGATCTGAAGAAGTATCCGATGGACTCGCAAAACTGCACATTGGGATTTGAGAGTTGTATGTACCAATACTTTTCCACTTTTTGATGTTGTCAACTTTGATGTGGTCAACTTTTCGGCATTCCAGAATTATGATCATTCAATTAAACGGTGGTTCTAACTTCAGTGATTCTTCTTCCCCTAGATGGCTATAAAACAGAAGATATTCGATTTCGATGGAAAGCTGGCAATGATTCTATCTATGGCGTAGAGAGTTTACAGCTTCAGCAGTTCAAAATCGGCGCCTATAACGTCATTAACGGCATGGCTACTTATGAATCAGGTACGTTTTCTTTCAACATGTTACATAAAGAAGGAATGACTTTGACCAGTACCATTTTTGGTAATGATTTGAATGATATGTCGCAGACTTCACTTGTGTTGTAACGGAGGTTTTGGTTCCAACTTACCAGAACATAGGCTTAGCACGACAGTTGTTCTAAACACGAATACTAACAGAATAAAAAGACTCTTTGAACACAGCCGAGTGATTTATTCAACCGACGTTTTGGTGACCATCTGTCACCTTCCTCGGACTGGTTCACTTTGCACTGCAGCATAGGTGTCGCTGTTTATAGATGCGTTCCCAAAACTATTCACGAATACTGACATGTTTTGATTTCCTGTTCTATTCTTACCCTAACAGGTGATTATTCCAATGTGAAGTTTTGCTTCCTGCTGCATCGTCAGGCGTTTTACTTCATCTTCCAGACGTACATCCCGTCCCTCCTGCTGGTGGTTCTGTCCTGGGTCGGCTTCTGGATCAACGCCGAGGCTGTTCCGGCGAGAGTAGCTCTTGGTCAGTGACAGAATAACCCAAACGTTATCTTCCAAATCGTATCTGCATGTAGATTCACACATCGTGAACTGTAATTATGCTTTTCTCTTTTTGGGCAAATAGTAGTGGACAACCTCATGCCAACCGTACGCACTCACGCCATATCTTCAGAAAAGACGCTGTAGCCGCATAGTTCTTAGAACTTTATTCGAGCTCACACCATGCTTCTATCTTTCTCGGTTGCTGCAGGTATCACCACTGTACTGACCATGACCACACTGATCGGAGGGGCCCGAGCCACCATGCCGAAGATCTCCTACATCAAGGCCATCGACGTCTACTTGATCACGTGTTTCCTGTTTACCTTCGCCGCGCTGGTGGAGTACGCAGCCGTCAACTTCCGGTCTTCCATCAAGAAGATGAAGGAGGCAAAACGCAAGATGGCAACTGAGAAGAAGTGTAGAAATAAGGTACCTTCTTTGGGCTTGAAGGTTTAGTAAAGTATAAAGACACAGGCCTCTAATGGGATGTGGTACCGGTGATAGCACAGGATAAGTTTCTGTTGTGGTACGTAGTTGCAGACTAGCTTTTATTCCACGAAGAGAATATTTGAATAGCCCGATCAAAAGTCTGTCCAAAGTTGGAACCTTAGAGCTTAGCTCATCGAAGTGTAGCTCATCAAACGAAAACAATATTGCACTATTATACTTGACAAAATACAGTACTACATAAGAAATCGTTTCAGATAAGAGCTAACATGACTGGCCTGCACTGCGTGGATGAGCAGGAGAACAACCACGAGAAGCGTCACACGATTCTGGACATCGACATGGCAGACGACGGGACGGCGGGGCAGGGTGCGCGCATGGACGGACAGAGACTGCGGAGAACTACGTCCAAGAAGATTGGAGTGACCTTCGCCAATGGGGTTCGACATCTTGTCCGAAGCGTATCTCAGGTACTGATTGGTTGTATCAAAAAGCATAGTTTAATTGGAACAGTGTGAATGATGGTGATTACGTGTTCTCTAACATTCAGTGCAAATTTTCAGGCAAAATTGCCGTGTCTTGTTATATGAGCACGAATGGAATCGAGGAGTGAGTATGCTCAAAGGCATCTTGACGAAGTCTATCACAAATGCGTTGTGCAGATGAAAAGAATTGATTAAATCACCATCACCATGAATTATGGATAACTGTACTTGCAGTGCAAGTGCAGTTTGGCGGATGATCCCAGACTGAGATGGGGAGTGCTATGATTGATTACATTGAGCCACAGGCACTTTGCGTAGGAAACTGTACAAATGACACAAATGAAATTCAATGTTCTCTTCCCCTCATGGCCTCTCGTCAAATGCCTAGCTGTCTGTCAATATTGCTGAAGTAAGAGTTGATGATTCCTGTACAGTAGGTGTAGCTAATAGCTGCCACTAGCTGTGAACGCTTTGGGCTGAAGTAAAAATGAGACAGGATGTGTACAGACAACAGATTGGATGTCTCAACTGAGGACGCCAATTACGTGTTTTCCCTTGTGGGGTTATTAAGTGGCTAACATTCACCCAAGGTTGTCTGAAACACATGCAATTTGGAATACTTTGGTTCATGCACTAAGTACTCCTGAATCAGAATGTTTCCTTCGTTAGCCCAGCTTTTATTTTCAGAGCATGATGCCAAGATAATTGCCTTTGTCGTAATAACGTGTTTTCACATGAAAGCGACTGTACTTCCAGAAAACGTAGATGACTGCCCTTGGTAGACCACTGTGTACTGCTGCTGCAGTGGTCTGAACACACTGTAGTTGCAATCAGTCTTTCTTCAGATCACTCGACGTTGGCTGCGCTTACATGATTTCAAATGCTAACGAACTGCTACATATGTGTATTTTCATTACGACGTGTTGCAAATCTGTGATGTATATCGATTGCTTTGAATCCTTCTCCACACCACTTCTAGTGTTCAACAACAATATTACTGCCAATACATAGGTGGTCTATTACTTACTCACTCAACAAACATAACAAACGCAGAAATCATATGTAATACTAGCACTGGAGAGCGCGCCAACTGTGCACTCTATTACATCACGCTAAAGTACCCTGAATGATAACCTTTCGTAACAGGCCCTTTCTGCTAGAGTGGTTTTGGAGAAGACTTCCTGTAAGGCTTGTGGGGATGATCCTTTTATCTTTAGATATGGTAAAACACCTTGGGCTGCTGTCAGAGCTTCTTTGACACTATATCGATTTTCTTTAAAGCCAACACCGACTAATCTAAACTTCATCACTTAGGGTTCAGATTCTCTACAACGTGATGCATATAGAATGCATGTATGATTGTAATCTTACGGTCTTGTCACAGAAAAAACAACATGCATACGACATATTGTCCTTCATTCCATGCAATTTGGTGATTGCAACATTTCTACCACTCTTCAGATTTTTATTTTACTGGACGTTTCTGTGTTTTGTTAATTATTGATTGCCAATAGTACATGATTTTCATTTCTAGTCTAAACATATCAAATGAACTCTATATGGTGTAAACAGCCTAAAGGGGGCTACTGCAACTAAAACTCAATCCATAACAGCAATCAAAACAAAATGTCAAAATGTCAACTTTTACGCTGATGGTCCTAAAAGCATTTGATATTTCTTTTCTCATATCCAATCTCTAATAACGTTATACGTCTGGAAACTAAAAACGGAAAACTGAAAGAAAAAAAATCTGAAAATTATTACCTATCGTTCAGTGTGCTATTTTTTTCTTCATGTCCAAATGGTGAGATCAGATGTAGCGTCCAACTGGTAACCGAACCTCAATCGACAAAAGCAATCAAAACAAACTGTGGAAATTTTACGATGGTTCAAAAGCATCTGATGTCACTGTTCTCATATCCAACCTATAATAATACTCTGATTCTAAAAACTATTACCTATAGTTCATTGTGGTATTTTCTTTCTTCAGGTTCAAATGGTGAGAGCAGATGTGGCGTCCATCGATCGTTACTCCCGCTGGGGGTTCCCTCTGTGTTTCCTCCTCTTCAACCTGAGCTACTTCCTGCACTACACCGAGCCCTGGCAGGGATGGCTGACTTAAACCCACAATGCATGCTTGCAAATTCAAGTACACATGGGAGCAACGAAACGCAAAGCTGTCGTTCTTGATTATTTCACACGATATTGAAGGATTCAGACGTAGATCCCTAAACGCCCTAACTGTCAAAGTCAATCAGTTTTAAAAAGCTTTCACAGAAAATAAGTTCCCCCGGCACATTAGAGTTTACATTTACCCACCGGACTTGACATTGCAGAAACAACACTTGTCAACTAGTGGTGTAGCGAGGCTAGGGCGGCTTTCCCAGAGCCCATTGTATAATAACATCTATTGCGTCTATACTGAAATGTATAGATTCATAGGGGGATAATATGAAATAATGTGTATATACAAAACGTTGACGTTTCTTAATGTAGTAGCTTCCTAATAGCCACATGTAGAGTAACGGCAACGTTATGACGTTATGTCATGTGAAATATTGTTCTGGGTTGGAGATGGGGCTTAACATGACTCTTAGCGTGAAGGGCGATAGAGTTTCAAGTGCACGCGAGTTTTAAGCCTTGGGTGAGTGAATAAGTCTACTGTATGTCTAATAGTCTCCTGTTGTATATACCGTGGAGTCGGTAGACTTAAAATGAATTAGTCTAGGGATATGTTAGAATATGGAATGTTGGAATAGTTGGGTTAGAGTAAGTGAATTGTGTCGCGCATAGTAGACATGTTGTGTCATCTGGTCTTGGAAATGAGTCCAAATCATGTAAACTTGCGGAGTTGTGTTCTGTAATGCACTACATGTAGAAGAAAAAGGAGAAGAAGAAGAAGAAACACAAGATCTTGGCACATCCAAGATCTTGGCTGTAAATCGATTGAAACATTATGATTACATGATACAATCATGAACTTATTTGGTCTGATGATAATTAATCTGTTATTTGTTGATTAGAGCTGATTAGAAATGAACCCCTGGGATTCTTACGATTGTATAGTTTGCGTCAGCGCAAGGAAAATACATACAGAGCTAGAGAGAAAACTAATCACTTGGAAACTCTTTGCTTAAAGATGATTTTGTGATGATGATGTTTTCTCATTTGAGTAGGCATGTAATGATCCAGTTAACATGATGATGTTATGATTAGAAACTGTACAGTGCACCATCATTAATAGATCGGCAAACCGTTTATCCATTATAAACAGATATGTCTGTCGCCTGGATATGTCTGAAAGCAGAGTGTAACGAGCACATCACCCAGGGCGTGTTTCCTGTGAATTTGAGAAACCATATAGATCAATAAACAATAGGTATTAGCTGTGTTTGACTTGTGAGACTGTGGCCCATGCAAACCATATAATGATAAAGCATATCACTGTAAATATCAACTTTAACATATTTATGCATCATCACATAAAATCCACATATAACATTCTATGTCTATGTGGTGGAACGACTTTTTCATTGTCCTGTAATATATATACCTGGCATATACATAGGCACCGTCAGTGTAAGTCCTCAATGACACACAACATACAAAATGTACATGTAGCGCCACCTAGTAAAATCACTGATAAGAACAAGATTTGCATTAGTGTGTGTCAGCTATAACTCGAGTAGTTGTGAGCGGATCTGTAGGATATAGTGGACAAGTCTTGGCCTAGGTAAAGGCAATTTGATGTTTTCTGGGTCCAATCGGCGCTATATCTGGGGCAGTCAGAAAAAATCATGACATACCTTATATTGAAAAAAATGAGATGAATATGGCGACATTACTAACATATCAAACCCAGGCTAATACCAGGTGTTAACCAATGCTTAGGTCCCAATTGTAAAAAGGGACCGGGCCCCGCCGGGTAGTTGACGAGATGTGTTCTTTTGCACTTTCGGGCGTGACCCCTACGTGGCCCCGTGGGACACCCTGCGGCTGTCGGGCTATTTTTGGGCCTGGCCGGGATCCCAAATCATTTTAGCCCGGATTCGTTATTGTAAGATATAAGATTTACAAAAATAATAGATTTAGAAAATGCTAGGTTGCATCTATAAACCATAGAATGGGGAGGTTCACCGACCAAGATTAGACATATTATGAACCAACTGACCACAAATTGCACAGACATCTATATACCAGGGACATCAGCTGGCCGTGACACTATCGCGCAGGAGGAGACGGAACAGCTAGAAAGGCTTGGTGTAAAGCCCCCCTCTCACTGGACCCGCGGCACGCTGGCGGCGTCGCTGCGGCCGATCAAATTGACAAAGCACTCAACGGATGTCATCGACAATAAACGAATCTTCTTAAGCTTTGTATGTTTTGTTGTCTTTTTGGTCAAACTTGTACGTTTTGAATGATATTCCCTATTTAAAGTCAAGGGTAACACAAATCCAGTATATGACGCAGCGACGCCGCCAGCGTGCCGTGGGTCCAGTGAGAGGGGGGCTTAACTTCTGAAGATGCAACTTTAGTCGAGTCGGAATTAAATTGGAAAAATAGGGATGCCGAATACAAAAATGTAGTAACATAGAATATGACGTCACTTCCTTTGCGGCTTAATTACGTGTAATGCTCTGAGCTCTTGAACAACGTTCTAAAACACTGAAACAAAGAAATATGTAAAAAGGTTCAATTCTTTCGTTTTGTATACAACCTTTATTCCATAGATACTAAGATACATTTAGCTGTTATTGGCTAACTTGTACATGCGAAGTGCTCTACAGGTATGTACATATCAGATGTGGTGCATGTACCACACAGTTAATGCTACTTGTATATGTTTGGGAATGATTTCTTTTGTTCAAGAACAAAAACACCATCTCTGTTTGACATTTCAGTGATTATCGTATATACACATGGGAAACAAAGCTAGTTGCATTCGACCATCATAAGGCATTTCCGTTAGTGCAGTGCTTATAGTAATTCTGAGCCACGCCTGCTAGCGGTTACCATTTGCACTGCACGACATGGTCATTCTGTTAATCCAGGTCACCGTTGCATGTAAATTGTGTGCGCAACTGCTATGACGCTACAAAGCTGCCTTCTAGCGGTTGCCATTGACACTGCATGACATAGAGTCAGTATGCTCATCCTTACAGCATTGAATGTAGCTTGTGTGAAGGAACAGCCATGGCAAAACGGAGCTTGACATTTTCCTCCAAGGTCATTTTATTGCCAAAGGTAATGAGGGCCGGAGGGCACAGAAGTTCAATTAAGTTCAGCACTAATTCTTAAATCAGCTTCCTTCTTCTCTATTGTAAACACACATATATGCCTGTGTTGTGTTATATTCTGTCAACTCCATACCTGTATATAAAACTTACATAAATTGTCTACACTGTGTAGCGTGGTTCTCCTGGACAGTCAACGCCATAGAATTACTTACAGCCCATATACTCGATGGATCCACGACGTTTTATAACTATAGTGGTAGGCACAGTACTGAACCCAAAGGGCACACACGTCTTATTTACATAATGGCACAGATAACTAACATACGTGGGTCCAGTCCCGGAAATCTTACACCTAGGGCTATAGCATCGTACATCATTAATCGTGCACACAATCGTAAGTAAGACCTCTCTGTTGGAGCTATAAGCCTACATACAAGGAAAGGATCTTTGCCGAGTACCTTCTTCACACATGATGACACAAAGCTGCTTGATCTAACTTTTATAAGTGTACAAAAATAAAACCACATACTCGAAACTGCTACAGTTGCTCAAAACCATATAACATAATTCTTCCTGACATAAAACATACATGAAGTACACGTGTACACCATCAGAATCGTCAGATCGAGGCTCCGTGTGCAACGAGACTTATTCAACTGTATCGAAGTACCAAATGGGTAGCGACATCAGTATTACTGTTTACCAGACTCTCTATGAAATCAAAATATTTTTGTCGGTGTCTTTTCTTCTCATTTTCATAAACGAAGAACTACATGTGCATGTGCCACGTGGACGTGGCACACTTCGACTCCATACGAAATGATCACTGATTTTATAACGTTAAAGGTAATGGTACTGGCGATATCAAAGGTAGACAGAGAACATCAATTTGAATTTCTTTTGTAGCCTACATAAGCACTACACTGACATCTATTTACAGGACCTGTTTCAAATAAGTCTTTCGACACCAACAATACTGTGGCGACTACATAGCGTCACGAATTCTGAATGTTTATTTTATCATTCGTAAGCTAGTAACTTTTCTTTTATAAAGTAGTAAACCTGATTTGATAAAGCGTCATCATTATTAAACGTGAGGATTTCCGTACTCAGGTGTACTCTACCGTTAGCTATAAGATAAATGTTTTATTCCTGCTTTTCGGAGGAACCAATCAGCCAACCAAGCAACAAACAGCCTGTTTTAGGTAATCTGGGTCTTTTCTCACCCTTCCCAGTACTGTTTCTGTCTTTAGAAGTCTGTCTTTAGAAGTGAGCGTTAGGTTTATTTTTGGTTTGCTTATCGTCCAATATATCTGGGGAATCATCATAAACGCCTGATTCATGCCAATGAACATCATGTTATTGAGTGGATGAGAAAGACACACGGTTAAGAAAAGAGTAACTGATCGCGTAGAGCAAAGTTTCCGAAAGATTTGGTTAACTTAGTTCATGAAAAAGAAGAAGAAATAGGCCGATCACGACGGACTAGTTACTGTGACAACTAGTGTCTGTTTATCCTAATGATGAAACCCTTTATCGTATACGTAGCCTTAACACAAATAGGTGGATGTGACGCCAAATTAAAGTTGTTTCTATGTCGCGATCAGTTTTCCACGTGTAAGAGCTTCTATTTACATTTCATAGCCCCTTGTCCCAATGTACTCCACGCCTTGTACTCAGTTCTAATCAGCCAGGCGTGCGAGCTGAGAGAATTTTTGCGTCGGTTTCAGTCCATCCTTCAATCCATAACGGGGAGAAATGCCTCAGTTTGGTGTAGTCCATTTCACCCAGGGTTCGTTGTAGTAGACGTAGTAGAAAATGTTGAACAGAGAGTAACTTATTGGGAAAAGCCATCGGGAGTACTTGTCAATCACAGCGACACCACCCTTTAGAGGCACCTGAAATATAGAACATGAAACATATAGCATTTACATATTTGTATACGTCATAACAGACCCCCTCTAATAATAAACATGGTTTAATTTTGTAAGTTGTTGGAAACAGCACCAAGGAAAGAAAGAATGGGTAAATAAATTTCAGCCTGTTAAAATTGGGAATGAAAACGTTTTGAGAAGGAGGTCGCACCTGTGACACTTGTCTCATGAACGAACGCATTCCGTTCCGGAAGCTAAGGCCCATCTTTTTTGGACGATCCCCTTCGTCTTCAGATATGTCCATGTCGACTTGAACTTTCTTCTTCCCAGCGTTGCCATTGTCCACATCGATGTCGAGGATTGTATGAACCCTCGCCCCTGCGTCTGCCCCCTCGTTATTCAGTTTCTTAATGGACATCTCCTCGCTTTCCTGATAAAACAGTAAATGGCTGTGTATGTGAGCATTGATGTGACTAAAGCCCCCTTCACACTTGTGCGTATATACAAGTTCGCATGAGTTGCACATTAACATGTTTTTGGTTCAGGTCAAGTTTTCAGCCGAAGACGTCATTTATTTGGTTCGATAACCAGGCTGCACAACGGTCGGTGAAAGTAAAAAATAACTTCTTCCGCGCAAACTTTACTTAAGCCAAAAAATGTTAATACACAACTCATTCGCATTTGAATATGTGAATAAGTGTGATAGGGCCCTCACTACGATAGAGATCAATCAAGCCCCCATTCCACTAGACGGCGATCGCGCTTCGTCCTTGCTGCGACCTAAGTTGGATTGGTGTAACTTCATATTTGTGATATGCAAAATGTAGAAATTAGACAACAAAACATACAATGCGTAAAAAGATTCGGTTTTTATCTATGAAATTCGTTGAGCGCTCTGTCAAATCGCTCGGTTACAGCACAGCCACCCTTGTAGAATGGGGGTGTTAGCAACAAGACAAAATAAGCAAAATAAGCATATAGTTTTGTGACAGTGGTATTTGTGACAGTGGTATTGGTTTGTGATTACTGTAAACTGTGTGTAAAATAGTTAGCGATATAAGTCAATTCATTCAACAGTGAGCGTCATGGAAATACATCTTAAGCCCAAATATAATGTCTAGTCACCTCCTGGAGGTTGAGTGGCTCTGGAACTGGCACAGACATCTTCCTTTTCGAGGCCTTGACTCGGGAAGACCGGAAGTTGACGGCTGCGTACTCCACCAGCGCGGCGAAGGTAAACAGGAAACACGTGATCAAGTAGACGTCGATGGCCTTGATGTAGGAGATCTTCGGCATGGTGGCTCGGGCGCCGCTGATCAGCGTCGTCATGGTCAGCACAGTGGTGATACCTGCCGTTTTCAACAAGAAACTGTTACCAGATACCGTGAGCAACGCTAAGAACTCTTTATCTGTACATGCGCTGATCAAGTCGTCACAAAGTCTTTGCCACTTTGATGGCGACAGCCCTTCATTTAGACAGGGTATCCTGACTCCAGATTTTCTGGCACTCATGTTACCACCCAGGATATAACAAAACATGCAGTAATTGAACTATAGTGTAACAAATCTGTGTACTGGCAACAACCCTACGCCTTTACTCATGCAGATCAGTCTTGTTATAGGGCAAAAAGCTTATGGTTTTCTTTGCTCACTGACTGCATGACAAGAGACATCGTCAGTAGCAATGAATGATTGTCTTCCGGTGATAAGTCCCAAAGGTGCTGGAAAAGATCTAAAACTCACCAAGAGCGACTCTGGCGGGCACTGCTTCTGAGTTGATCCAGAAGGAGACCCAGGACAAAACCACCAGTAGGGTGGCCGGGAGATACGTCTGGAAGATGAAGTAGAAAGCCTGGCGGTGGAGCTTGAAGCAGAAGCGAACGTTGGAATGTTGTCCTGTATCAGGGGAAATACATATATCCGTATAAGATTTGTTACGGTTGGGGTAAATCACTGTATGAAAATCATGAATCAACAATTCCGTAAATGAACGTCTTACACTATCCGTAAATAGCAAAATCGCCTCAACTCAAAGATAATCAATAAATGCGAAAAAGGTATACACAGCTCATAATGTCAGTAGGTATGCTCACCTTCCTCTGCCCCCACAGATGCGGGTGGAGGATAAAAACATACTGATTAGACATTCAACATGGCTGACAAATTTTCAGTCTGTTCACAAATGAACATTACTAACAATACGTATTATAATAATTCATTTTCAAATTTTGCATGCTATATTTCTCTTTGTACACGAAGAAAGGCATGAACAAATAAACGTTATCTTTATGGTTCTTTAGTAGGCTGATCGATTGAATTGCATGACGATGTAATGTGATGAAAGACGACATTTTAATTCCATTAAGAGACATCATTTCCTCCCCATACGACGAGGTGTTAATAGGTTTTACATATTATTAACTTCTATCAAGACTACATTTGTACGCGATGAGTTTCATGCATCACAGCACAGCAATGTACAGGCGACCCATAGTCGTACACGCAGTTTTTATGTACTTATATTGTTTCAGCTCGTTATGCTGTCCATGTCAAAATTCCAATGTCCTTGTCAGCAGGGCTATCCCTTTGTAATAGCAAAAGGCTAATCGGGCATTGTGGCTGTGTGTGCCCAAACCAATAAATAAGACAAATTTTAGAAACGTACAAAGCGGTAGAGAAAAATGACAATCTCTTGTGTTTTAAGTACAAACCTGACTCATATCTAGACGTCCCCTCTATGACGTTGTATTCACCGATGATGAACTGTTGTAACTTCAGACTCTCCACGCCGTAGATGGACGCATTCCCGTTCTTCCAGTGGAACACGATGTCGTCTGTTTTGTACCCATCTACGAACAACAAAGTTGGGCATCATATTTCAGTAAAAATATGCGATGTAAACTGTTAATATACATGTAGAATATATCGATGTGTGGATAACTTCCTTCTTCATCGTTCGCAAGAGTAACACACATTGGAGCTTTCTGATGATATCAGACGAATCTTCGTGTGGTAAAAGTGAAAAGCAATAAGTGAAAAATGTTATACAAACTACCATCGGATGTTTGTTACATCAATGTATGTAATGAATGTTACTTACAGCTTTCAAATTCCAGGGTACAGTTTTGTGAGTCCATCGGATACTTCCCCAAATCCATGTCACATGCAGCTTTTGCCGTGATCCTGGAAAAGCAGTGTAACAGTTAGTGAATGTCAGTGATTGGCTGCAAACGGCTTCCTGAGGTCCAGTTGATTCGTAAATACACAAGTTAACTTTATTTGCCAATTTGAAGTTTCATGTAGATATTTAAATAAAACAATACACGACAGCTATGTAAATTGACAGCGATTTAATGCTAAACCCCCGTCATCTTATGACAGACCCTGATGCACCATTGATCCTTTTGGGTTCGAGTTTTAGTTTGTGGGACATTTGCTGATGATATATCGGAGAGACTGCCGAGTTGGGTTGAATCATAGTTCAGGGAGAATGTCAGACCATCTGTATCAATGGAACTCTATCTTCAGAGGTAACTGAGCATACAACCCTTTCTAGATATTGAATGACGCTGTCAGTGATAACACATTTCTTACTGTTCGCTGGAGAAGCGATGATACCAAATGACTATCGAAGGCATAGTCCACACTTGTGACATTTACATTATGGTGCCAACGTTGACTGCCAAAGTCAGTTGGCCATGACGTGTGTGTCACAGCTAGCATACGCCATTTGTAAACGGTAAATTAACATATCATTGAACTCTGTCAGATAAGACCCTCTAAAGGTGTAATACAATCTCTGAACGTGAATCATGCACAGTTCGGGGCACAAAGAGTGGAATATGGTCATTAGTGGGTGCAACATAAACCATACAAATCAGTGGCGCAGAGAGATCGATGCATCATCTGGTTACTGCAATGCGCAGGAGATAAATTCTTCCCGACAACGGCGATGATTAGTCAGGCGGTTAATGGAGCATGTATCGAGCTGCCGCACCTGCTGAGAGCCACCATATATAGCCATGTAATCTGGCGCCAATTAGGACTGGAAGCGAAGACAGCTCGCCCAACCACTGTTATGTTATCCACCACCTTTTTAGATGTCATGCTAGTTTATAGAACCGGAAATTGTCAACGTATGAACAGTGCGTTGAAAAACATTCCTCATAAGTCGAGAAGCAAATTTTCACTATATTGAAAGTAATTCTACGCACCACACCCAAATATTTTTAGAAATCGTATTTGTTCTAATTTCTTCGCATATAAATGTATAGTGACTTTCGTATCTGTATCTGTATCGATATGGCCGGTATGACCGCCCTTCGGCGTAACACACCAGCTTCACAGGCATGCACGCGGCGCGACAACAGATGGTTATATTACACTGAACGGCCTGCCACACCTACCTTTTGCACATCTAGCTATAAGTGTTGTTTAAAACTATCCAGCGAAGACGCCCCTACTGTACTTGGTGATAATGAATTCCACTCTACACATCAATCCTAGTTTGGTAACTCTGGTACTTGAAGGCATGACTATCAATTGTGATTTTGAGCTGGTATTAGATACTTATCAGTCCGTACGTCCACCAGTTTATTGGTCATTTTGTACATCATGCAAAGTCTGGACATGTTTCTTCTGTCTTCAAGTGGCATCCACAGCTGTAGATCTGTTTTCATTTTCGCGACACTTTTATCCCCGTCGTAGTTGTTCGTGCAGAATCTGGCAGCTTGGTTCTGCACCCTTACATTACTGTCGTCTTCATCTAAGGTCGCTTCCACTCAGAACAAGCATAAGTATCTACAAAGGCAAACTTCAAATGTTCCGAATACTATGTAATGCGACTTTTATTCTTTTCACGTGGACCGTTACCGCTGAAATCACGCCGAAATCCCCTTTCAGTTCTTTCATGAATGTTGCGGAACAAGTTGAAAGACGGTTACAGTGTCCGATCAAAGTGTGGCGTTACGATTTAGCCGTGTCGCCCATCAGACTACATGTCTAGAAGCTGTTGAAGCTTTGTCCTGGGAATGAGCCGAGGAATTCCAATTTGTACTTGTTGGCAAACTGCCAGAAACTGCGTGTACGAAGTTCGTTCCATGACGTCCATCTTGAGAATTACATGTCGCTTTGACTTGACTTTGGTGTACGCTCACCACAGTCTACAATACGTCAAAAGTTTACAGTCTTTCTTGTCTCACGACTCCCACCCTCAGCAGCATCTCTCTTCGCCAATGGGATACCCAATTAGAAAGAAATCGCACGTGAAATTGCAACAACACTCTAAGGAAACTGGACAGCACAACTTTTCACGGTTCCTAATTGTTTTAAAAGGTTACCCGTTACCCATAGCTTTACCACCAGCCCCAAAGATTTAACAAGTATTTTAGTCATTTCTAAGTAATTTCAGTGATAACAATGTCTTCCAGTCTCGTATATTTCAAACTTAATTATTCGACACAGTATCCACTACTATTTTTCTCATTCTCACAAAATAGGAGGACGCTTCTACACTTTTTGTGAAATCAAACACAAGCGACAAGTCATTCGACCGTATTGATGTAGGTCTGTAATGAGAAGAAGATGGAATATTGGCTCATTCCCGTTTTGAACGAAGTTTATGATTCTTCAGCCCAGCGCACTGCATTAAAATCTATGAGGCTGATCCATCTTCTGCCCCTGAATCTTCGGACCATCATCATGTGATTAGCACATATGTGATGTGCTTTACAGGCCGCCAGGTTACCCTATTTCACGCTTCGTTAGAAATGTGCGTCTGTTGGGATCCGGGAGTCAGAGATGCTTAACGCTAGACTGATCGATTTTAGACTCAAACAAGCGCAGTTAAAAGAGATCATCATCCCTGACAACAGTGTCCGAGGAATACAATAGAAACAAACACCTCACCCATCATGGTCACTACCACGTTCATGTGTAATTTATAGGGTAAGGATTTTTACTTCAAATCAATAAGATCCCCCGTTGTTATTAGATCACTAAACATATTGCATGAATAGGGTCCCAACTGCTTATCTATTGATTAATTTGGCGACATTCATCATTTCATTAGAGGGGCTGATAATTCAAACAACGCATCTGCGGACGCATGGGACTTTTCAAGGGGCCAAAGGAGGCTTTCAATCAGTGTGCATGACAAACCCCATCCAAGCGTCGACATTCAACCAAATTGACCAGATATGTCATCAGGACATATAGATTCTGGTTCCGGTTGGTCACACTGGCCTCCATGTCATCTTCAGTTGGATGGATGCGTAATGGTTTTATCAATTTTACGACATATGTACAATCCTACGCTTCGATTCCACTGGGGCATTTGCCTTATCTCATCGATTTTTACCAGATTCTGTTCATCTAAAGGTGTGATATTTCTGACATTCCAGCAAACATGCAATGGTCTCAAGCAGGTAACTCAAATATGAACATTAGTAAAGTAGAACGTTATATTTAGATTTAGATTCTTCAAACGCATCGATATCACAATTTCCCAGAAATCATAACCAAAACTATTGTATATATTTATTTATCTATTCATTCATTCCAACGACAAACTTACATGCACAGAGAATGGCTTGTCCCTCCCTGGATTATGTGCAGTTTGTTACAATGCCGGGTTGTTGAAAATATCAAGCGAATTACACACAAAAGTATTCACATTATTCGAATCTAATCAAACAAGACAGCCGTAGAATTTGCTAGTTAGAGTCCTAAGCAACAGATTCATTGTAGAGTCTTACGCGTATACGGCACAATGTACGAAAGACTATATCTAACCTCATTCCGTAGAGTATCCCTCCGTCAGGATCGAGTCGGATCAGACGGTTATCCACAGTGACCTTGTGCATGAAGGACTCCTTTGCGTTGGGTATGAATGTGTCGGGAACCCAAAGCTTCTCGGCAAGACGTCCGTCCAGACTTAGACTCTGGTTGGCATTGGAAAACGCCAGGCGCTCATCTTTCCAATACTGGCGTAAGAAGACAGTTATGGTGTAATCCTGAAAAGACGGAAGAAAGAGTTATCAGAATTGCAAAGCAACCTCTGTGTGAGGCTTAAATGTGCTATTTCTAAAAAGTTGCCATCCATCCTGCCAGGGTGGAAAGATCTAAGTGTGGAAGAAAATGACTCAGTGCGAATTTTGTAAGAATGAAGAGTCACGTTTGGCATGGTTCGCTAGATAGATGAAGAGTGGCCCTATGTCAAATCATCAAATGAGTATCTAGATTAATCTTGGATAGGTAACTTGGATATTTCTGGTATACCTCCACAAAATCTACTTGTAGATGATATAAGGCTAAATTATAAGTATCAAAACATTGTTGGTTCACTATTAGCCATAACTTTCCACATGTATATTTTGCTTAGTTTTTGCGAAGAAAAAATCAGTACTGGGTGTCACGTCGATAAAAGTTATTGTCGTTAAAAACTTTGACCTGCTTTGACTGGGAAATCTTGATGTATTGCTGTCATTGCAAACCATATATATTAACTACGCCTCTTATCTTCACCCTAAAAAGGTGCCAATGATCTCTATGTGGAATCAATGCTGGCTTGTCCTCGTCGACATCTATCATACGTACTTGGCTGTTCAGGTTATATCAAAATCAATTCAACGGCGAATTTGTGCATGGAGTTCTCCAAGCATTTCAATGTAGTTCGACCTCTTTTCGTCATTGACAAAACGGACCGTTAAATGAATTCTGAACAGGCAAAAGAAGCTGGATCAGATTTATGTTACCTGACCCTGACCTTTTCCATGTGGTAAATCCAACCTTATCAAACCTTTTCCATTGTAAATGGGAGCTAAGGTCCCCCATGAATCATTGTTGTCAACTGTAGGTATAAGTGGCGAAGCGGCCGTCATGATTGAACAGGCAAAGTGGTGTTTCCATATCGTCTTCCGCTACAAAAACAGCTGGAAAAATATGCCAACGATACTGACAAAAAGATGTCAAAACTTTTCCAATTTAGTAAATATATAAGTTGATGAAGGTTAGACATCCAGGTAGTAAGATACGTCAAAAATAGTTACTCAAGCAACTGGATGAATTTTGAAACAGTCAGAGACGAAAGATAGCGGATGCTGTCTGAAACATCTGATTGTCTCAAAATTGTATCCAGTTGCTTGAGTAACTATTTTTGGCAGTAGATATAGATATATATATATAAATCAACTTGAAAATTCTCATCTATTCTTACATGCTTCGTTTTACTATTGATTTATATCCACCGCTAGTGGGGTTGGGGTATCACAGGTATTCGATTCCTTAATTACCCTATGTACGGTAGGAGCGTTCAAATTTCGCCCTCCTCTGCTGGTTTATTCATACTGCTTCAAGTGATTCTTAAGCCCGAAGCACCAGCGGGCAACTACAATCAGATCCCTGCGATTCGTCTTCGGTAACGGAGATAAAGTAGTAGAATTGTTCTTTCCATCTATTGCCTTTACTTCGTTGGGAATGCATAGAGAAACAAAATTGATGGGGGTACTAAACACTATCGACATGCCCACACAGGCAGACAACATCTCTGGTGGAACCTCATTGGGGGAGCGTCTGTCTGTGTGCTTCATTCAATGACTAGACTCTGAGGTGAATACATGGATAGATAGATGGATAGAAGGAAGGATAAATGAATGGTTATATGGCCTCCGTCGGTAAATCAAAACAAGGGAGAGGGTTGGTACGGTAATAATGAGTTTACGTACAAAGAGATAAATCATACATATCTGATGGGTGCAATATAACATTTGCAACGGTACCAAAACAAAGACGCTATCTATTTGTACAATATAAAATTGCCAATGTACATGGATTTGTCAGATACACACGATTCATTTAGATGGAAAAATGTGTGGACAAGATTTTACTCCTTACTAATAGATATATATGTAAACTATTTTGTCGCTGCGTGTCACGAAGCCGAAAAGGGATATCTCCTGCTGTGAAATTTAGCGTAGTGAAGTGGTTAAGATATCAGGGTCGGAGAAACAATATGACTAGTTTTCGCCGGGTTGTCTGGTAAAGAATCGCAAAATGAGGCATGCTAAGATGTAAGGCTACAAATTCCTCAAATTGCAACAGATAGGTGACCCTTCTACAAGCAGCTTCCTCCAGGTCATGTCTCAGGAGGTAGACAACCCGAAAATCAATCTTTGTCAAGTTCACTACTACTTTGGTGTTCTAAACCAGCATTACGGATTCACCACACATATACACAGTTCCCGAAACATTTCGACATCCCAATAAAGTGGACACAAATAGACTTCATTTGGTTTATTTAGCGATAGCCCGCTGGTGCCGTTATTGGTGCGGACGGGATGATCCCATCACCGTATCGACCTGCATTGATGCACGTCCTGTATCCAATCCACTCTAATCCACTACACGCATTAGTGCTGACCAAAGGTGACAGAGGTACAGCGTGTTACATCCTTCAGACCAGCTCATTCATTCTGTACCTGTCAATCATATCTCTAATAAATCGATGCAACAAATTTGTTCTTGCCGCCGGCTATTGCTCCGTTGAATGCATTTGTCCATGTATGTCGTAATGTTATATCTTAGAGTGGCCATTCTTTCATGTAGAGGATATTTATCATCAATTGAGCAAAGTCAGTAAAGCTGTAAAAACGTAGTGCTTATACATGTATATGCTAATATCTATAAAACCGCCCACGGAAATCAATATGACTTGCGGGTTTGTCTTTGTCATGCGTTTCTGGTACTTCGGCTGACAATTCCGTTCTTTATTGCAGTGGACAGATTATGTGAATGTGTCATTCGGCTGTCTATGGCGCCTTGGAGCTTTACCATTATCATTTAGAAGCCTATTGAGACAAAGAAAGAGTTTTTTGATGACTCTTTTTAGGGATGTTTTATGTGCGACTGAAGACTTTTGGAGACTGTAAAGGACTGTCTCAGTGGTGAAAACTAGTCAAGATGTGCTATCAGTTACAAAAGCACCGAATGTCTGCATCAATGGTACATTATCAAACTGATTACTTTTATGATAACCTAGTCATTATGTTCTATCATTTCAAAGAAATAAGATATGATTCATTGCAAAAATGATGTAAAATTCCAGCAAATATGAGTGAGTTATTCCAGCAAATATCAAGCAATGCAAGTTTTCTACTGAAGATCTGATCATCTCTCGAACCGACCCAGATTATTGTAAGGAAAATCGTTGAAGGCATTCCCAAGTGGACAATACTCGTAAAACAAAAATGAAAGGGGTTAAATTGTTCACCATGGCCATCTGTGCAGATGGCCATGGAGTGCTATTGAAAAGCTGGTACGACAAATTGGATAATCCCTTACATAGTGTTATCATTGTCGTTATCGTGCGCTATACCCCGCGTTATTGCAATAGACTGGCGGTGTCGTAAAGCACCAGGAGGGAAGAGCCCGGAGAGTGATCGTGAGAATTGTTGGGGCAATTGGGGATGGGATATGTATAATGTATGCCATTGTTAAGATCACAAAATGTACAAAGACGTTAAGGAAGGTATAGCTTTGCTGCAAATTATTGACTCCGCCAAACATAGCAGACGTATTCACAATTACAATCACCTTACCATCGGTTTTGCCCTACTCCTCTTAACACGAGTGCACATAGCAGGGAGATTGCTCTAGGAAACCACCTGATGCCAATGGAAAGTGATGATAGACGCAAATAAACGTGCGTCTCCTGGGATATGGCTTACATTCAAAACACATCCTACAATCTTAAAAGAGAAATACCCCAATGCCCCTCAAGCTATTTCATGATCTGAAAATATGCCAAATCTACCTGTAGAACCCTCATAAAGATGTTATCTGCACGCTTTAAATTCAGCTAACTTCGTCGCTTCTTACTTAATCTGCTGCAGCTAAAGCTGCTTATTGTGCCATGCTTCACTGGTGATATCTTTAACCGGAGGATGTCATTACTTGGCCAGGAAACATGTTGAAGTTCGCTCCGTTTGAATCAACCTCCCAGCAGGAGCCACAGCGTGAAATAGAGGTGAAGACCTTCCCATCGTTAGGGTTCTGCGTGAGGAAGCTGCAAATACTTTTAGAGCTTTGCACAGAAGGTGGAGACGTATTTACTGTAATCCTGTTACTTCAATCGTTGATGTTTGAATTCCATCATGTAAGCTTAACCACAATGAGGCCACGTTTGAAATTCCTGGCGAGGTGATTCAAATCTACGACTGCTGACGGATTCTTCGTGTAGTTCATTCCTGATCGTTGCGAAGATATCCTGATGAAAAACTTCCGATCGAACCTTTCGTTGACACACACGCACACACACCAGCATTGAATTTATACCTTGAAAGATTGCAATCTACAGGAAATATGGTAGTCGGAAGTGCCTGCGCTGAGGCTGCCTCATAGGATCGCCGGGATCAGTATTCTAAACCTCACTGCGCAACAGGATGTCTTCAGGGAAATCATTCTTATCAACCCTTAGATCGGCCGGTAGGATGTCAAGTCGGCCACAAACAACCATGGACATTCGACTCGACAGTATTACGCATGGCATTTGACACAAATATGACTCTCCACAAGTCAGGTAGGTTTAATGAGTGACAGAGAGCCACTTGAATATGGAGAGCTTTTAGTTGCGACCCATAATGGCCTGAAAGCTGGCAGCATGCTTTTAAAGTAGGCCTTTATTTCGTGAACTGTATCCATCACTGCATCCCGTTACTGCATCATAACCACGGAGGTGTCACGAAGGTTAGGCTTGGAGTAACTTGAAGCTTCTGCAATATCATTTTCGGGGGCTTACTGCGGGCAACAAGCAGAGTGTAGATATTGGATAAGTGCAGGGACTGAAATAGCCCCCATCAACTAAACCGAAGAGGGTTTTTTTTGCCGGGGAGCTTGGAAATAATCGCACTGATAGTTTTACGGTGAATATATCTTTTTTAGTTTATTGTATTAAACATTTGTATGTGTGAGCTGTATCGGACACTTTATAAGTTTTCACATACCCGAGATATTGCAAGAATTCATTTCCGCTAAGAGAGGCCAACACCCGCGCTTGATGAAATACGTTTCAATTTGATTCACTCAATATTATTTCAGTGGTACTAGGGACTTTTGAGAAAATGCTCTCTTGGCGTTGTATCGTCTTGGGTGTTTTGAGTGTGTGTGAAAAGAGAAGCAAGGCTTTGAAGCCTGTTTGATATTCATAATTGATCCTTAATGGAAAAAAGTGCTATTCAGACGTCAGTAACGACCGCTAGTTGCCTCCGGGAAAGGAACTTTTTGTCACTTTTTTGTCTGCTTTACCGGTGATTTCTAAAATGATTCACTGTACTGAACGGTGTCTTCAACGTGTATTCTTTGGTTGAATAATGTATTTATCACATTTCATCAATCAGTGACACTCCTTTCCGATGATAAGCATTGTGAACCACATACGATGTCAAACGCTTGGAGCTGTAACGGTTCAGCATTCAGAGTCTGGCAACATTCCCAGTGTAAAGTGTGTTGCCAACGAATGCATCAAGTATGAATTAGATCAATAGGACAGAATATGCTGACAAATGCACTTTTATTATTCCCTGGAGTTTGCAATAATTGTCCACGGAAGTTGAAACAATCCATACAGCGCTGCAATATGCCGGAAATTCCTAACAGGACGCATTCATCAGATGGAACAAGAGGAAATACTGGCAAATATTCTCCATGTGTTTCCACGGTGGAAGGAAATTGTTCGTTTAATCAAGCACACTGCACTCCTGAGACCAACTGTTGACAGCGACTGGCTCGGTTAGTGTTGCAAAAAAGGCTTATATCCTATGAATTTAAAAAGTCAGTTATTATCTCAGAGACGAGCTGCCATTATCGCTTCCTTATGGGACATTTGTAGTTAAGGGATTGAAGAAAAACATTTTATGCGTTGGCACCTCTATAGGAAGTACAATAAAGAATTTTTATGTATATTTTTTCAATCTCTTGGTCCGTCGGTTGAATTCTTTTGAATGTTTAGATCTGCTTTGCACAGCCTTTGTACTCATTTTAATAGTGAATGCAAATTTTGCGGTTGGATTTTTTTCAATGTTTAGATCTACTTTGTATAGCGTTTTTACTCATTTTAATAATGAATGCAAAATTTGCTAAGCATCAGTGCATTCTACGTCAATGTAGAGATGCTTTTAGAGTTGTAATCTAATTAATTCCCCAATAATGCGATGACGAATGGGAGACCTTTAAGGAATAGACTGTTACTGAGTCACATAATCCTGACTCGCAATTGGTCGTAATCCCCGACTATGTCGCCAGGGAGTGCCGTCTCCAATTTCGGTACATGGAATAAAATTGTAATGCAGCTCATCAGTGGTGATAAAACGGTACATCAGATCGAATGATAGCGGAATTAGAGCTGGCCATTAACCTACATGACTTCTGATGTTCCCTTCAGGTACAGGGGTAGTGGCTAATGTGTCATCATTATTTCCTACTGCACCTCAATACTGACTGCGCCGCAGTGGATACGCCCTGGATGGGCTGAGAATGATGAAAAATTGCAAAACTCTCCAAAACGGACATGTCCTGGGGAACCCTCGCCCTTACATTAAGTAAAAGGGATCCCGGAAAAGCTGAGGCAACGGTGTATAGACTAAGACAAATTGCTTGTCGACTTCAAGTCTCTAGGAAGATCCTTAGGAGTGTAAAACGATGTGGGTGTTAGAGAAAGCTGCCCTGCAGCCATGTTGATACCGTTTTCCCTGCTCATGGGGTTACGGAGGATGCCGCGCATTGAAAACTTATGAAAGAGTCGGCATGAAAGTCACCGAGAGATTGCCAAAGTCATCCTGTATGTCACAACTAAAAATATCCCGCTGTGAAAGGATCTTGCCTAACACACAAAGTGACTACAAATGATACAAACCTACTTGGCAACTTGTAAGTATCTGTGGTGGATTGGTCTGACTTGTGCAACTCATTGAGGGGAAATTGGCTTCACATTTTTGAAAGAAAGGAGCAGATAACATGAGGGGATCGGAAGCTGGCTTCACATGTTCGAAAGAAAGGAGCAGATAACTTCATAAGTCGTGCATTCATTCTACAGACCTGTAGGGAATACAAGTTGATAGATCCAATGAGCAAAGCTAACGGTGAAATAAATCAGGGCTGTGAATAATGCTTGACAATACAAACTTTTCCGGGTACGTCTTTTATCTACATTTATTTACGATTTTATGCGCTTGTACTCGTGCGATACGAGCTTGAGATTCCGATCGTTTACCTGCGGCAAACTTCCACTAAATCAAATGCAAATTCTAGATTTGAATAACGTCGAGCGTTTTCAGGTGTTTGTTTTTAATCTGATAATCAGATACTGGAAAGTAAGAATGCGAGGTGATGACGTGTTGTAAAGGTGATACAAAGAAGGAACTTCGCTGCGAAGGAAAATGGCACGAAAATATACTTTTTTAAGATTGATGCCGTTGTTCTTGATAAGTTAGGCGTACTAAAGTAATATGTTGATATTCCGTGATGTTTTTTTTTACTAGATTCACCGGGCAGACGAGTCAAACTACAGACCTTGTGAGCCAGTACAAACTGGCCGCTGATGACCTCGACCTTCTCATTCTACGCAGCGGCTTATCTGTCAAAATCGTCGTTAAATGTCACTCAATCAATCAATCAAGATGGTTTATTAATAAAAGCTTGCAGCCAAAGACTGAATTGTGCATTTTGTACATTGCACCTGATTTTCACATACTACATTACACAAATCATTTAGACATTAAATTAGCAGTTAATTTCGTGGCATTCAGGAGTCTTAACAATGACGGCACTGGGCTATTCATATATCTGACTGTCCGGCAGACTGGTATAGTTAGTTCATTAGAGTTCCTGATTGACCGTCACGCGCTACATATCGGTTATCCCTGTAATCATAGTTTTCACATTTGATGAACTGACAGAGTGGCAACATAATGATTTCGCCAATTAAGCATTTCGACCTCTGCAGGTTGATTCAAGAGCCAATTAGTCAATTGGGATTTAACACAGTATCCCATTAGTCCAGAAACTACAACTATTGACCATTGCAACCAGCCGAGGCGATTCCAAACGAAGACATATAGTAAACTACAGCGTTTACGATGATTAGAATTACAAAGATACTAATGCCTCCTTGAAGTATATAGGATATTAAGTTAAAGGATGGCGCTCGCCATGAGATAACCACGCTGGACAGTTCTAGGTCAATTGGAACCCTGTAGAAAATTTACAACGGCGTTCTCTGTCATTTGGTCCTTACCTGCGTACACAATTTAGTTCATGATTTAACCGAAGTGCACCTACGTGGACGGTTTTAGGTGATGATTGCTATCATTTCTCATCCTTTCTGATCTTGACTTAATTGCTTAGTTTTACATCGATTCCGTCGATGCAGAGTACATATCTTTAATACTGCCAGTTCTGTGAATCGCTGTATTTGCAATGAACGGTACGGCCATGAGGCATTCCCTGAAAACGCGTCCGCAACCCAGCATCGCACAAGATGGAGAGACTTCCGCGATGTTTGATACGTTTTTGCTGGTCCAGTGATGAAATATCTACGTCAAGCAGGTGTTGTGCCATATGCATAACATACGTGACGAACGTAGAAGCCCTACGGACATACTTTGTTCATACTTGAATTGTTTTCTCAGACGTTAACTCAAAGAGCAATCATCTTTATTCTGTTCTCATGCCCGTTGGTCATTCAAGCCCTCTAAACATGTGATCTGCATACATCGGGTACAGGTTAACAATAAATCAGACTTTCTGATCTTTGATCTCAAATAGAAGTTATTGAATATCAAACTGCCGGAGGACTAGGCCGATTTATGGGTATCGAATAACTTTAATGGCCAATTTATTAAGCATGCGGCACATTGTTTCAAACCGATACAACTAATATATTTTTCTTGGAACAGGTTCAGGTAGGTGTTGGGTCGACCCGTGCTCACCGCCTCCAATAGTTTCAGACAAACATAATCGGCAGCCAAAAATAGTCTGATGATATCTGAAATGTCTTCTACTTTCGAGTACTTTTTTCCATCGGCTATATAAATCTTTACTGAACTTTTGTTCTGCTGTCTACCGTCTCTTCCCCAGTTGTGTCAATCTGGAGCATTCCTAATGGCATTTTCATTACGACTGGTTAACGTTGTCGTTTGCCATTAGCGACGATGTATATATATATATTTACTTAATGCTATCTATACTGACGTAGTCGTTTGTTATCTCATCAAGTCCTTTAGCTGTAAAATGTTTTAACAACATGTCTGCTCACACCCCCATTTCGCTAAGAGGTACTTACTTAGATAAGTAGTTTAAACAACATCACCATTTTACATAAAACCTGTCTGCTCTGGTTAACCATTTTGTGGTCATGGTGGTGTTCAGTTGTGGCTGCCTTTATGCTAATCTGATCTTTACTATAGAGCCTTCTGCTAGTTTGTCGATGGCACCTGCTTGCTCAGTTACTTTTCCAGATTTCCACTTTTCAGGCGTTGACGTATACTTCACTGTTATGAATGTCTGTTGCATTTCATTGCATAGAGTATCACCCATTTTCATCTTAAGTTTATAATTAGCATTAGAGCAACGTGCGCCATAACCATGTTGATCAAAGCTGCGCTGTCTTTGACTTGTCAGGAGCTTAAGGGCACTTGTTACTTTTTAGAATGAATTATAATGAATGGCAAATAATAGGTACCTTTCTTCTAGCTGACTTGAAATATGAGCATAGTTACACGTCTTGGTAATGAATATAAGCATATTTCCAGTACCATTGACTTAGCTCTAATTGCAATTCAGATTGTGGTATTGATTTACAATTTCAGCCTTATCGTACCGGAAGACAAAGTATTTGCAATTAGAGACTCTTGGGCAGTGGATGTGCGGATAATCAATTTCGGAGTATTAGCAAAGATTAAGATCATGAAAGGAAATTGGGTTAGTTTTATCAACTCCAAGCCGTAGTGAGTTAAAAATGAAAATTATCTGTAAGCAGATTTCCCTCAAATACAACAACTATCTCGCACTATAAAAAAGAACATGCCGGAAATGTGAAGCATAAACAATCTGCTGGTGTAACACCTGCAATGTATGGTTTAGAGGCGTAAGTACGACTGGCAAGAAGCAACGACCCATGCTTGCCTTAAAGGCGCCCAAAAATAGGATTTGAAAGTCAATTCATTTATTCATTACTATACATGATTAGTTCAAACAACACTATCACAATGTATAACGACGTCCATGATGATGCAAAAATACGATGTTGTTGTGATGTGCACGTGAGAGCTCACTGAAAATCGTCGCTGGGGTTTTAGTAGGCTCGCGAAACTAAGGGGATCATCGTGCAAGGTTTTAAAATGCTCAAAGTATGAAGTTATTACGCTAAAAAGCTAAACAGTGTTAGTAAATGACACTACCATAAAGATTTCAATTTTTTTGTTATTTCCATTGCTGGGCCCTAATATTGCTTTGGGTCCCTTGTCGGGTCAGAAATCTTCACATTTCGCTTGTGGCTGCCTCTTTTTTTTTCGCCGAACGGATGTACTCGTTTTTACATTTTCTACATGGCCTATCTGTTCTCAATTGATGGAACCGTATATACTGGTCGGTCCGACTTGGAGAAACTATTGGTGAGTACGAGGTGTATCTATGACAAAGGTTTACTCACCATGTTGACCTCGGAGATCTGGTCGATGCTGGAAATGGTCATGCTCATGTTGACTTCGACTGCATTACCTGAGAGGCAAGATGGATATTAATCGATCAGTAGCATTCAAGTGCCGATGCTTTCAATGTACTTTTACCTTGTCCAGATTCTATATCTATTCACCTAGGCCAATACATTCATAACGCTATGCAAAAAAGAAATCGTACTATTCCTTCATGCGATTTGACGAATGTAAAGTAGCCTAGAAATACGCAAAATGATATTTAGAATAGTTCCGTATAGTTATTAATGTAGGTTTTATTACAGTAGTGATTAGAATTGTTGAAAAATAGACCAAGATTGTAAATTATGCTTGTATTGTAAATCATGATTGTATATCTGCACATTACCATACATCGTCACCGATGCAATTGTTGAGCAATAAAATCATTCATTCATTATTCAAGGAACCCCTTCGCCATTGTTGACTTAGAATACTAGCAAAGTTGAAAAACACGGTGGTGATCATAACCCAAATACACATATGATCTCTGATAACATCAGCGTTGCCATCTTTATTTTCTGATTCCTTAGGACAGAGTATTTTTTGTAATTGTAGGTTTCGCACGTGAAGTGATTCATTCAATAGTTGTACTGTAGTATATTGTATCTCCTAGAATTTACTCAAACGAAATGCTTATTGTAAGTCTTCAGGATTCTTGTGCCCGAGATGCTGTTCACTATGGGTAATTCAGCATTCAGGTCACGTACAGCAAAAAGTTATGCTGACGTACTTTTAGGCAGTTATTTACGTGCTGAACGAAACAATGACCTACCACAGTGTGTGTTCATCACACTCCGCTTTCAGACATTTGTATTGACTCTCACGATGAGTTACTTTCATCCGTAATACAACTTCCTGATTTGCTGAAAGATATGGCACGGTGAAATAAACAACGGGGCGGTGGATCGATATATACCTCGCGATGCTTATCTCATTTTGAATAGTTGAATAGTATGAAGGATTGTCAGCCTACGCTTAAAAAGGTTCAAGGCTATATATGTCTTAAGGACCAACAGTATGTATTGCCTCTATCTATGAATGTATCGTTTCTCTGCTATTGTCACTTACAAAGAACTGGTGGGATTCACCTAGACGTTTCTGTGAATGATAAATGACAGCGTCTGTACCATAACATCCGTAGGCTAGTATTTACATGATCCCACAGTACATCAATGACTGACTCTGGATCAACCTAACCCAGAAAGGCAAAGCTGCGGAAAAGATAATCGGCAAGATGTATGACTGTTATATTGTGTTGGGATCACTTTTACTGTGCTGCCATGTCAGTTATGTACTTTTCTTGAGGCTGTAATGAATATTGCACCGAAAGACGTGTTTTGCGAGATATACACGAACACTGGATCCTTCAAGAATGATCTGACGGTAGAAGACAAAGTGATGGAATTGTCTTCTTCCAATACCTACACTCGTTGATTTCAATAAGAGACAAAAGCCTAGAATGAAAACATTTTCTTATCACTCTATAGAAAAAAAATGAGAAGCTTCAAGAAATGGCAAAAATGATCTTTTCTAGCAAAAAACGTATTTTTGCTACAATAGATAATTTTCCTATCATCTTTGCATATGTTTCTCCTCAACGAGGTTGATCTCTGCTTAAATTCATGGTTCATGAAGAGACAAAAGCCCAACAACACAGTATGTCTTATTTCTAATTATAGATTACAGAAAGTGTAAATTGATAAATTCTAAATCTCGGGAAGCAACATTAGCATACACGGTAGAAGGTGGCAATGTGTTCGTGACACTCCAGATCGTTGATGTGACGAGAGTACTTCTTGAATGAACATATATCTCACATGTCCCCTTAATGGTTTTAAGATCTCCAAACAGATTCCTAATAATGGACCTGATATATCCGAGATGCTTTCAAGGAGCATCAAAGATCTCTCTTATGAAAAGCACATGGATCTGTTTTTTTATACATGTGATGATCATTCACCGTGTAATGAAATGAACTTCGGGGTGATGCTTAGTGCGCAAAAGAGTAGCCTCCTGTGCAGGCTTCCTATAACGGCGGCATATATATTGGGGGGGGGGGGGGGGTATCTAATGTCTCTAATGCCGCCGTTATAGGAAGCCTGCACAGGAGGCTAGCAAAAGAGTGAGAAGTAGTTAATTGTATCTCCATACAAGTAAGGTCAAGTTTGTTTTTGCATACACGACATTACTGGATATAAGGGAAAAGGCTACTGGTTTGTCTAAGCAATTTGTTTCAGTTATGACAAAATATTCGTGACAGAATACGCCATCGATGTTCAACAAACATTGACATATTCTAAGCAAAGTGACATCTATATGATAATTTGATTGATAAACCATTACTATGACTATGACTTAAAACCTGGTCCTTAACAGTTGAGAGTTTAGGTGTCACTGTGATCTGTTATGATGTCCAATCTGGTTATCACTTTGTAATGTTTGAATCTGATTTTCTTTGGTGGTAAATAGTCGCATGTAACAGTAACACATCGCTTTTGCCCTCGGTGTGCTCGGAGTTGTTTCGGCCAGCTTTGAGACTTTTCTCGAGAAGCTTTAGAATTTGTTCGCATTTACAAGATCTGATCATACACCTGACTTATTCAATTTCCTTGCTGCTATGTAACGTATGAGCGCAATGTTATCTTGTTGGATCAAACAATTACTTAACCACAGGCTACGAAAACAACTTGTCAGACCAGATATCTTTTACAGTAGTGAAGGCTTTTATCGTTGTAAATTTTGAAAAGGTAGGTTTGATTGCATCGACTGCTATAGACTTACGAGATTCGTGTTCTAAAGGCCACGTCCAACTTGATTTACTCTCCGAACTCTACAACTAGGGAAGGTCTCTTTCGGATCACTGGAAGACCTTTCAACTGGTAAAGAAATGCAATTTGTATTCCTTTCGGATGCGTACGAGTTTGCTTGACAGTGCGTGTACCCGCTAGGTACATGACCCATGTGTTAAGAAAATTCCACATCGCCGTAAGATCTTCAACTGCGTCGGTCGGCCTTGACAACAATGAACTTTGACGTTACTACAAGTAGCCTATTAGCTACTTTATATCTTAAACACTGATGTGGATAATGTAATGGCGGTACATACAATAGTTAGGGCTGCAGACCTTCAAAACACTATGATGAGAAGACAAACCCATGAATCTGAGTTGAGAATAGGAATGCGTTGGGGGAGGGGGGCAATGGGTATCCGGAGGAGTTATGATTTTGGAGCAGGATGATGCAGAAAGGGTAGCATGATTTGTTAGGGAGTCAAGAGTTAGTCATAAGTTCCGCAGGTAGTCACTATGTGTTAGCTGGCACATTGACAGGATAACAGCCACGGAAAGGGTAACATGCTACACAATAGGGAGCTCCAGCGACACACAAGTGATAGTTTTGTGAACTCTGAGGTGTGGCTGAACTGCTACCACATCTTAAAGTCTTTGCACTTCCAATGTTACAAATCAGAAGTTTAAGTATAAATCGTCTGTCATTGCCATCATCGTTTGTACCAAGAAAATGATCGTTGAAAATTAACTACATTGCAAAAGATCCAAATGTCATTCGCCTTTCAATAGACTGTAGCCCACACAACCCATGGTTTTATTTCTCTTCGACGATCATTTAGACCCCCAGGATTTGACAGCGGCAGAAATGTAAAGAAATGTCTTCTGCAAATGTGTGTTATTTGTCCCTTCTTGTGGTGGAGTCATCGACGTGTGTTCATGTCAAGGCAAATTTATCAGCATCTTAGTTCCAGCTGCGTTGTGTTGCTGATTTATTGTCGAAGAGACGCACGCTGGCTTTTGGAATGAAATAGAAAGTATAATTGAGTTTTTTCTTCGTTATCTTCTGCATGCAGTGATTTTTGTGTGTTGACGAGGCTACTACTGGGCGTACTACTGCAAGTATTTACGACCGTCACATTGGCCCGATCTTCTTTATTATGTCATTTACACACAAGAGGTACTCATATTACTTTATCATCAACAGATGGGGTCTCCTTCCGTGCCGTAAGGGATATGGCAATATGATAATCTGCTATTCATTTCACAGTATGATATAGGTATACGTAGTAGTATCTCTCAACTCACTGTCGAACGATGGCCGTAAGAAGCGGTCATATCCCCGACTGGAGAGAAGGGAATCCAGAGTCTGCGCCCGGCAACTGCAAGGAAGAGAGAAATTTCTATTGAATATTTGCGGCACTTTTGTACAGTTACTTAGTTCAACAGGTGACAAGTTATATTCCAAGATACGCATACCCAACTTGCTATCCAATACATTGTACTGGGTACGATTGTCGTGCGATAAAGTTCTTCTTCTAAATCATTACAGAACATCTGTTATGCCAAGCGCAAAACGAGGCATAACTCTTTCATGTCCTCTACCTCTGTCATCGTGATTATTTATTGCCAAATACTTGTGAAAATACAGCTGTATATTCGGAAAACAAAAATACGACAAATGTGTCCAACGAATCAAAATGCCGCCATGCATGTTTTGAGCAGTTATTTTCAGTGGTTTAGTCCTCATGGCAACAGTTCACACAGTGACATTAAAGATGACATTTCACTTAATCCTACGTGGATTCTCACACTTGAAACCTAGATTAAGTAGGACTAACAAGTTACCATAGAGATAACTAGAGCATTCAACTTGAAGGACAGAGCGGTCATGGAAAAGGCTACGACCGGGATGATGAATCTACCTCTGGCAATGGCACGACAATCGACCAATGGAGGCGCTGAACGAAATATGTAGGCGTTATTGATACTTTTGCATACATATTGAAGTTGTTTCCAACACGACCGATGAATTTGAAATGTAGCCCATAAAAGATCATTATCTTTAACGATATATGATGTTTCCCTAATACATTATTTCTTTGGTGGCTCCCATTCATTACTTTTAGGTCCGATATTGATGTATTTATAATCGACATACGGAATAAAAGCGTTTGGTTTTGGTATCAGTAGTTTTAACCTGTTTGAAAGTGAATGGAACTTCGCTGTCGACTTCCACAACTAGACACAATTGTTTAATTGTATTACATGGCGGAAGGACATAACGAGCAATCGTTCGTCCCAAACACGTCCATAACCTCCTAAGTCCAGTCAGACGTAAATGACATTGCGGGACCTGACATTGCCTCCACAATTGCCAGCTTGTGCAGAGTTGGCAGACCGCCCATCTAAGGTCTGCACGATCGGGACGATAAAGACGTCGCCTGTAGAACAAATTATTGTCCTCACGTTGTCTCAAGTGGCCAAACAATTGAGAGTTAGACGACCTAATAGGCCCTTGACACTACTTATGTCAAGGTCTTCAAAGACTACGACCAGTACACCGCCGCATCGCTAACTACGAATTTACGATTCTAGTGTTCAAACCGTTTCTGCTCACCTCCGATGAGCTTTCAGAATACCCCGAGTGGGTCTCACAGTTCAGATAAAACAGAGGAGGCTATTCAGAGATCATTATCAGGCAGACAGCGTACCAGAGGAATATTATTCACTGCTCACATCCCTTGTAATCACCAGGCAAGCCGAACTCTCCACTGACATAGTCGTCTTGGGGGTTATTGCTAAATTGAATAGGCTTTTTTCTGTTGATGGTCCTCTTTGAACTTCAAAGACGTGGCTAGGGAAGGGCATTACTATACTGTGCTGTAATAGGTGTTCATAAACAGTTCGTAAAGTGTGTTCTTACAGCAGGGCTCGATGTTTTAACTTTGTGTTGTCGCTAGATGGTCAACACATTGCCAGTATAATTTCTAATATTTTTTTGACTGGTACTTCCACAAGATATCATTACGTCCCCTTTCTGAGTTTCATTCCCCATGATATACTTAACTGTACATACGACAACCAGATGAAACTTGCGTTGTTAAGCATAGACATGCTGACAAAGACAATACAACTACAGATCAAAATTTACAACAGCACGTTCAAAGATGCGTATGAAGACACTAGGATCTGACAGCCCAATCATCGGCAGAAACTAAAGCCATATTCGCAATTATAGAAAATACCCCAAGGAGCCGTCTAACTGCGTTCCTCGATTCTCTGCAATCTGTAACAATAACGAGACTGGGTCTGGTGCTTTCGTAGTAACTGTAACATTTATCTAGTAGGTCTGCGCGGCCAAGGGTTAATAGACCCGTAACCGGCTGGGGATCAGTGGAGCGGAGCTGATGGTGATATTCCAGCCAACTCATAAATTCTGCATAAGCGTAAGCTTCTGCAGAACAGACGGACAGGAAGAACTTGTCTGTATTGTCAGTGCATTGATTTTTCCCCCTTTTCTTCACGCTGACTTGGATCTACTCCAGCACAGCGTTCCGAGCTTGCTGTGCAGAACCTTGGAACATGTTCAGAGCAGCTTTACCAACTACACAGGGACGCTACTATGGATCAATTTGCTACAGACATCGTTATGACTGTTTCATCGTTTGCTATTATACATATCAAAGCTACTGCTTCTTTGTTTTTAGAATGTCATCATCGATTCGAAGGACTTACCATGTCGTCAAAGAGATATTCCAACAGGGAAACTCAAACCAAATGCCACTAAGGTGGTGATTGCAGACTCTCAATCGTAAAAGGGCATGAAATTATTGCAGTTGTGAAGATAACCACTGTCTTCTATGCCAAGTTATACACTTCACGTTGGTTTAACATCGCAATAGAATTGATCGCATCATTGCGTCGCATTTCTACAAAAAACAGAAAAGTTTCGTGACGTCTGTGTCAGATATATGTGATGGCTACGAATGATGACATTCACTGAAAAGATCCCTGATAGGGTTGTTATGCATACACACCAGAGGATGCTAGTACCATCCGCCATTCTAGCGATTTGACAAAAGATAACTAGGTTTCAGGGAAATGGGTTTGGTGCCACGCAGAATACTGGATCAGACAATCGCTGGTTTCAGTGGATCCATTACAACAAATTAAATTTGGTCTAGGTCGCTGCCATTGCAACATAACAGGATATTATTCTCATGCAGTTCTAATAATTTCTGACATTACCTACGATGTTCATTGGTACAGAGCGTGCTATGTATCGTACAGTTCAACGTGTTATCAGGTTTGTGGGTTATAATGTTTAGTATGCCTGTCGAGAACCACTAACATCGCTATCACCGTTCTTCTCATTACTATTGGCCAGCCAACATTTACTCATACTGTTCGGGATATGTTGCATAGCTGATTTTTAGAACTAAAGCGGCAAAACACAATTTTTAAAAAGTGAGCAGCCACGGAATCTGCCGTACCAGTCATTTCAGAGTTTTAATATCAATGCGAAGTGCTTGGATTATTTGCAAATATGCAGGGCAAAAAATAGTCAGTTCGGAAACAGTATTTTGAGCCTGTTTGTGTTTAAATCTGACCATACGCTGTCGACGTCTTTGTTTTGTAAACCACTTTACATTTCAGATTTAGCAGATACCTTGCAACTGGCAACACAGGAGATACCTGATGGTTATTTTGCGTCAATCCCAGAGAATACATTCTATACGGCCGCGAAACTGCGATAAGCCAGATAAGGAACTTAATAAAGAGCACAGTGAGATTACTGAAGCCTATCGAAACGTGCTGATATGAGCTGTGCGGAAGCTCCCTTCGGGGGACTCTGGAGTAAGTGATCCTTTGCGATGCATTTTGCATTTCTAATTTTTTTTCTTTTTGCCGCATTGGTTTAGTAGTGAGCAATTTGGTTGGCCGGTTTTCTTGTTGACTCGTCTTCAAACTGCCGTTACTCCTGTGCATTGGCAACTACAGCGAGAGCTTCGGTTCTTTTTCTTTACATCACTTACAGATAAGGAACAAAGTCGGTTCAGCTCACTGCATTACTCAGTTCAGTCAGCGACTTATAGTCTTCAAGGCAGCTGATCAGTCTCCGTGCATTGTCGCTATCAAGATGCACAGGCGCCATTATTTTCATTCCCTCTTTCACTTGCTTTTTTCTCTCTTTCTCACTCCCCCTCTCTCTCCCCCTTTCTCCCACTCACTCACTCTTTCTATCTCAATCTTTTTTCTTCCTCTCTCACTCCTCTCTCACACAGTCTCTCTCTCAGCACATTTTGGGCAAAAGAATGCTAACAGGTGTAGAGACGCTACCATTGCAAATTTCCAAGCTCTTAAGTGTTTAAATTTCAAATTGCTTTAATTAGAATTCTCTTTGCTGTTATCTTGCCAGTTGGACTGTGAGTGAAATGCTTGATTTTGAAGTAGCATATTTCCACATTTGCAACGAATGGAATCCGGAAAGACGGTGGCCATAGCTCTATTTCTTTTCTAGCCCTTGTTTGTTCTCTGCTTTGTGTGTGAGATCACATGGTACAATCACAGGACGTAGAATGTATTTGTACAGATATGATTACGCAAAAATTTGGCACTGCTTCATTAACTCATAGTTACCACAAGGAACTCGTCAACTAATTCAATTGCATCAGGAGCGTATATGTAGGGGGCCATTATACACGAATACGCTGTCCTTGGACAAAGCTTCACCTCTAGTATCGTTCCACCCCCGTGTGTCTCTCACAAACTACACGGGTTCGCAAATTGATTTTCCCCAAGCTATAGCTAGATGTGAGATAGAGACAAAACCCTGGGATAGAGAAGTGACCCCAGCGTACATGGAGAAAAGCCTCTGTCGCACTAAAATCAATTATCTTAAACTCCGCCGGAAGGCACCGCCGGCAGTGAGTATAATCGGCTGCTGATAACGGTTCTGGCCCGGCGAATGTTACGTGGGTGTTCATGTATCTACTTAGTCGTTTGCAACTCTGCAGCACTAGCTTAGGACAAAAGTTTAAAAGCTGGTTTAGAACAAAGATATGGTATTCATACATAATGTTGATAATCCTCGTTTTCTACGACTAACAAATGATATGTTTCATATGCTATTTAATGAATTTAAACAAACCATTGATTATGGACCATATTTGCTCTTACATATTTACCATTAGGAAGAAGCGAGAAGTAGTAGAATCTATGTAGTTTATACTTCCTGTAGTAATTTGACAATGTATAGATGTATCTGTTTACTATTCTTTTGTTGTGACCTGCACTTAACCCACTGGGTATATGTGTACAATAAAGGTCTTCATTCATTTATTCATTAAAGTCAATCGAACAACAAAACAACGCAAATACCAATCACAATGTTCGGTAGCAATGTTGGAAACGGTGCTCATTTGCATTAGATTGTATTTGGTTTCTTTTGTACTGAGGTATATCAATTTTTTCACAATTTGGACTAGCATTCTACCGTAACCTGTGCTCTGTGTGGTACTCCGAGTATCATCAGCAAGCTTGGCGCATCACACACAAAAACACAAAGTGGTTGCAGTAAAAGGTGGAGGTCTCCCAAATCGACAAGCAAGCTAATGGAACCTACAGGTAATAACGTTACTGCTAGTTACCGCTACACAAGGACGGCATTGAAGTGGCCAAAGCCTGGCTTAGATCACTTGCCGCAGGACACCCGGCATGAGTTATGGTCCGTCAGTGTGACCGACATGCATTATTCGCCTCGATGCCCTACCGTACTTACATGGGAGGGAAGAGGGCAGGATAGATTCGGCGACTGTCAACTGTCTCACGCCTACGAACCATTCAGAATCGACCAGGTCTGCCGAAGCAGCGGAGTAATGGTCTCAATTATGCGGGATATCTGAATCTGATTTACTCGTACATCAGTGACTAAATGGGGTGCGGGAGACAGTCCAGATTACTGTAAATTCATTCAAGTTCGCGTGGTTTTTATTTCGCGGTAGGCAGAAAATGGAGTGTTCGCGGTGGTTTAAAGTTCGCGTTTGAAACAATAGTAGCGCTACAGTCATAGGTGGCCAAAAATTTTCGCGGTGGTTTTAAGTTCGCGCTGAAAGTTCACCGCGAACATGTCTGTATTTACAGTATCAAAAAGTGAAGCATCCTTGGTAGAATCTGTTTTACTGCATGTGTGCTTCACAGGGTCTCAGGAAGATTGTGTAGACTGTACCTCAGTCTTTTTGATGCATCATGCTGAAAATTGACGAAAAATGTTTCGTACAACAAAATTATTCCAACGTGCTTTTTATCTAAAAAGTCAATTTTTCAAGAACGCCTCTTTGCGTGGATGGAATTATTGATATCTAATGTTTCAGCAAGCAAGCGTTTTGCTACCTCACATTGTGTAAGTTTCCTGTATTTTGCATTTCGTATTTGAAAACTTAAACGTAACATTCTTTACATCACTAAACTCACAAACATTCACACGAAAGGTTAAAAATGTTGAGCTTTTTGCGCAAAACTTTTTAATGTGTCTGCAGACATGCTGCTTTTACGTAGTTTCGAAGTTAACTGACGCCTCTGCGTAGTTACCTGGCATAATAACACAGTTAGGATTGAGGATAATCACCCAGAGGGCTGCTACTTTACTACCACGTAAGCTCGGCTGTAGGGTGCAATATGCACAAAGACGCATTAGTGGGTGGACTAAACGAATATACTGTTAGCATTGACGTAGGATGATTGTAAAGCGTACGTCTTTCTTCTCCGAACGTTAAATCACTAAGGAGATTACTTGATTAAGGATTTATCAGGGACAGTTCATAAAAGGAAATGCAATTCATTTCCTACCGTACAATTCATTGCTCGTTCGAGATGTGGAGATAAACCGAGCGTTTGAAATATTACTATGTATAGGAAAATGGTAATCAGTAACATCTAGAAATGCAATTCCAAAGAGTTAAGAAATATCAATCATTTTCATTCAAGGACAAGCACCTGGCGTCTACCGTACGTCAACGATCAAATGAATGTTTTATTGCCGCTCGGAATATCTATAAATGCTGTGGAACCATAACTACTTTATATTCCTTTCCAAAATTTAGGGGGAAAAGGCCAATATCGTAACTGTCGCTCATTGAATTCAGGAGAGAAATCAGTATCGCACACACATGGGAATGGAAGGCTGCTTTACCATGTGTGATTTTATATGAAGGCTTCGGTCTGGAATCTTAACAACGATTCGACGGAATCCACGTTGCTGTATTAAGAAGTTAACAGTACATTGCTCATGTCTTTCACCAATAAAGATACGTAGGAAACCAGAAAGGGACTACACATCTTCACTATCAAGTCATACTGATAAACCTACCGAGATTTTAGAATTAATTCGAAGTTCATGAAGTCTTGTCGAAAACCATGGGTCTGAGTGTAACTTCGTGTTTACTATATGATCTTCCACTGACCACATACTTCGAGATATAGTATGTCATCAATCGTGCAGGTGGGTTTTTATTATCTTTCTAACCATGGAAACGATAGGAATATAAGGTACCATATCATGTCCTTGCCAGTACAACAGTGTAACAGGTATCAATTCCATTCATCATACACGTCTTTGTGGTAAAAGGTGTGACGAGCTATACGTCACGCCAAGGCACCCTATCTTCTCCGAAAGATTAATAACTCGCTCCATTATTCCCAATCGTTTACAATTAGTACTTTTCGGCCTTTTAACGCGCTATATGGTATTATTACCACTAATGCATTCCATTGACTTCTCTGATTGATGTAGACTTTTCAATACCTGTAGGCAGCAATCAAAGATATACGGAAACATTGTAGAAAGGCTCAATGACAATTTATCACGGGTAATTTGCAACATCAATGTGCGAATAAGATAAGAATCATGGAACAGTTGTTACAATTAGAATCACTCCATGGGTCCTGCAGCGAAATCTTTATGTGTGCGAATAAGATAAGAATCATGGAACAGTTGTTACAATTAGAATCACTCCATGGGTCCTGCAGCGAAATCTTTATTTGCAAAATGTAATATTGGAGTTTGTTGGAAAAAATACCGTCTAAACTTTTTTCATACAGAGAGTTAGCACATGCTGTTACAGTTGAAGCGAATGTTGCACTGATGGCAGTAGCTTGAGATGGTAGGACGATAATCATGGTCGGCAATTCTTAATGTGGCGCTGAACAAAGGAATGACATTTGGGAAACTACAGTAGGTGCACACAGAGACCACATTCACGACCTTTCCCCGACCATGCCCCTGACCACTAGCCAACCAAGGTTGGCGGTAGGTTGGGAGCAGTCTGACCAGTTTTAGGCCACTCCTATCTTTCAGCGACAACCATGTCCTAACCATTTTTCAACGGGTAAATGACTTACTCCCGACCGAGCCACGAATGCTTTCTAATCTACTCCCAACCATCCTGACTGCTTGCCACAGATTGTCAAGTCCGCTATGACTGATTCCCAACCTATTGCCAACCCTCTCACGGATTAAAATGGGCGCAACCAACAATTTCAAAATGGTCATTTTCGTCTTTAATCAAAATGATCCATACTTTTATGTTGTTAACATCACCGAGAGATCAAAGTGGGGTCACTGTTAGCTTGCCTTCAATCCAGCTTCTAATGCTCTTTTGTAGTTTTGATTGTGTGCCGGTCGTGTGAAGTTCGGAGGAGGTTGGCTCACGTTCTGGTAGTAGTCACCTTGCTTGGGAAGGAGTTAGCAGAGATTTTTCTGGGTAGGTTGAGAACTAGTTCGGGGTAATTCAGCAGTGGTCGGTGTTTTTGACTCCCAGTCACGCCATAACCACAAGCCAACCCATTCCAGACCTCCCGTCTACAGCCGAATGTTTAAACATTCTAAAACATTCGCCTGGCACAGCTGATTAGTAGCCAACCTCACCGACAACCTGCCAACCACAGCCGACCTTGTAGGTTGGGAGTGGTCAGGAGGACATAGTTGGCTATGTGTAACTGGGGCTTAAAGTGAAAGT
The DNA here is from genome assembly GCA_035149815.1 of Branchiostoma lanceolatum. Classification (NCBI taxonomy): domain Eukaryota; kingdom Metazoa; phylum Chordata; class Leptocardii; order Amphioxiformes; family Branchiostomatidae; genus Branchiostoma; species Branchiostoma lanceolatum. Next base: position 9,813,230 of record CM068868.1, on the reverse strand, counting down.
GAATGTGGGTCTATGATACACAATGTTTATGAGTAAATGCATTTTTTTTGCGTATGTGTGCGTTTTTGGTTGGGTTGACTTTTCATCACCCGTATTTCAGGCTGCAAAAATCATTCAAAACTAAATATGAATGTGTCAATATACTGCTCCGAGAAATCTTACGAGTCCTGGATTGGAGAGCCTGACCAGGGCACGTCCCCACTTTTATCGGATTCCATTTATATTCATCCCAGGTGACCATCTCAAGACCGGGATAAGTCGCACTGCTGATCGGAGTTGAATCATGCTTCCCCGGGATTTGGACTAATGTCATTTGCATTGAGTATAGTGGAGTAGAGAAGAGATGCAACATGCACCGGAATGTAAATCACTTCGCTTAAGCAAATTCTGCATGACGAGATGTCCACAGCTAGAACATTGAAATGAAGTAAAGTGTAGGACTCCTCACCTCCATCCTCTTCACGTTCTTGTACTTCTTCTCAACGTATTTAACTCACTCTCCAAACAGAGGTTGTTGGAGAAAATTCTGACCTTCTTATCATATGCCCCGTTTTTTCTGCTTGGAGAAATTGTATATACCTGCCAATGTGGAACTAACGAGTAATGATTAGGAGCGTCGTATTTGTCCGCGTCCAAGTAAAAACTTAGTAGTAGCCATATTTCTTTTGTAACGCGCTTTCAAATTGATTCTTTGCCAACTAAAGTGCCTCATAAGTTTGGCATTGGTGATTTAATGTATAGACTATTTAGCTTGCTATGTCTGAGGAATTCTAAAGAGCAGTCGAGTTATCATGCTGAAAGGACCGTATGCGTATGCTGTGTTTTCTGTGTTTAAGGATGGAGATTATCAATTATACTGTGATTGTAGGTGAATATGAGAATGAGAAAGATTTCAGACGAAATGCGATACAAAATGCCCTCTAATGGCTCTATACTGAGTCCCAGTCTCAAAACTTGCACCTTTCCTTTAGAATAACTTTGTAAAGTTAGTGCCATACGTCCCAACCCCGCAAAAAGCAAATGTATGCGCACAGTCCGATTATTTTGTCAGCATCAGCACCGGGATTTATAGCTTTTGATAAACAGCGGACTAGCTAGTTCCATGTGCCTTTGAAACCTGACGGTTATCTAATGCTTCCAGAACATATGTTTCAGACTCATGAGGGATACTGCTATGGTTGGTAGGATATAATTGAATTGTCACCACTGCGTGCGCAAAGCCGTCAACAAGATTATAGCAGACAGATAGGTTGATACACTACATCAAGCTGTCTAATCCGGTTGCTTTTTCATTTTTCAGGAAGTCCCATGACAACATCACGAAAAGTGTGAGGCACGACGTAGCAGATGTTATTCAAGCGGAGGTGAGGCTGATTTCACCGATAACGGGAGGTACCTCCTTTTTAGCAGTGTATGGTCCGTCAAAGACAACCATGTCGTCATTGGTTACGTTAAGAAAACTCATTAATGACCAGGAACAGTTCATGTTGAGAACATCTGCCAGGCTAACACCTTGGTAAACACCAAGCTTATTAGCATAAATACAGTCATTCCTTTAAGCCTCTGATACTGCGCCCTTAGTTCTGTATCTGTTATCTTGTATATCCACCTTGCAACGAACCAAAGACATTGCAGCGTCTTGTTGACTCTCTACTGATATTTCTTTGCAGCCAATACAAAAACCATGTCTATGTCTTCCCTCTTCGTCTTCAACACTAAGCGCATCAAATGGCTCAAGGAAACATCTCAGCATGCAACCAGAGCATTTCAGAGGATCGGTAAGAACAGAATGCGACTCACCGTATGTCGATGCTCATGGCGAAGAGGACGAACAGCAGTCCGCATGCCTTGGGCATGGCCATTCTCACGCCACAACACGCAGTAGTCATGATTTCCCCTTAGCTCCGCTGCGATTGCCAGCCGGGGAAATCTGCAGATCTCAGACTCTTGTCGATGGGGAGCAGGCGCGTCTGATCAGACCACCATCAGCATCACTCTCCCACTGACCGATCACACCTCCGACAGGAGGGAGTGACGTCACGGAGTGGTAGGTGGTTTTGTGTGAGATACCTGACGATGGTCGGAGTTAAGTGGTGTGGGGGAGATTGCAATGTGACAGCGCCACCGACCACTGATCAGTCAATCAGTCTACCTTCCCGCGACTTCTTATCGCTGGCCTCACCTGGAACATGAGAGGAGTCGAAAGCTTACAATGGAGAACAACATTAAGTAGCGGCTTTCCATACAAGCCAGAATGTCATTGAAACTCATTTTATGTTTACGATGCATGTTTTTCAGTGTGACTATCGGGAACTAAGTTCAAACACCTCGTTGTGTCCGAAATACACACAACTATCAATAGATACAACTAACAATAAAATACATACACCTATCAATAGATACAACTAACAATGAAATACAACCATTTCCCGCTGAGGTAACATTCTAGTTACCTGCCTGTTATGGCCAAATGAAGGAACGCCTGATCTGAGTTTGAGAAAGTATAGAACAAAGAAGAGAAGGGATTGCTGAAGACAGATCAATAGAGATACACTACGATTGGTGATTGATGCCGAGAACTACGCGCAAATCTTACGCCATCCCTCGCCGCAGGTACCGAAACACCATTTCTATTAGAAACTGTTGGTGCGGATGAGAATCCCGTGAGATTGCTGCAGATGCTCAAGCTTCCATGCTCACTCCAACTATCCTTTTACCATTTAATTCAACTCTCATTACGAGGCTTTGGACAATGTGACCAAGGCCGTATTCAGCGTCCTAGATGACACTCAAATGTATCACATTCCAAGTAATACCCGAGAGGACGTAAGTACAGCTCTGTTACCATAGTTACCAGCTCAGTGCAGATTTGAGAGGGAAATGTCTATATGTTTTGCAACAAAGGTGTGTCTTACGTGGGATACATGCCGTAGCTCATATGGTGTTGTAGAACTTCGACGCACTGCGCTGCATTGAGCGGTATGTCGTAAAACATCTTCCATGGATGCTGTCTATTCAATGCACTGTCACTATCTATACATGATATAACCACCAATTTCCTACGTGGGTCTAATATGGTAATATATAACTGTCTTCAAGACATTACAAATCACACAAAAAGAGATCAGTTTGTCAACCAAGCAATGTGCATGCATAAAAATGAGATACGTACGGAATATTCAGTGAGGGCAATATTTGTGACTGTGACAAAAAAGGAATCATGGAACATCAGCCGTAACCGTCATGGTGAGGTGTTTGTTGGTACATGACATTTATCGTTGATTCTCCTCCGTATGGAGAACAGTTTGAAACTGTAGAAATGGGATAATACCGAGTGGTGTGGCGGTTATACATTGCATGGGTATGCAACCTCTGCTAGCAAGGAGAGCAAGTTGTTTTGTACTGATAAAAAAGCTCTGAAAATCGGCTACAGTATTGCCGACTTGTGTGAATAACACCGAAAATCCCCTGGATAAACAGGTCTACATAAAGACGAACATGCTATAGCCTGGTAGACAGGTGTATTTCAAAATCCTTGGCTGAGCTAGCCCTACATAAAATGCCTGATATTTGTTTTTAAATGTCTACGATTCGTCTGATAACCAACAGCTTTGTGGTGTGGAAAATGCATTTGTCGCGGGAGGTCACTAATGGACTCAGATAGAGACAACTACTGAAAATGACGTGTGAAGGACATTAACTGGAACTTCCCAGACTTTGAAATATTAATTCATGTTGGCCAACATGGTTCCAGAATACGTCAGCAGAGAGCCGCAAAGCCGGATTTAAGTAAACCCTTTTACTGTGGTTTTTGCAAAGGGTATGCAAATAGAACGTGACAAACTGGCCCAGAACAACACATTGGCCCATTTTCTAGCCACAATGGAAGAATGAGCATAGCTTCCGACTGAACTCACAGTGCATCGCAACGGGGCGTCATAGTTTCCATTATGATATCATATAAAACCAATGACTGATGTAGAAAAATATGAGGGATACAGAAAAGTACAACAAATCAGAAGAAAGATTCAGTACTCTCCACATTTCAATCCAGTTTCATGTTGACCAAAAATACATTTGGACTGGAAACAACGATAGCAAAAGTTATCAAGGGGAAAAAGGAGGTGGCGACACCTGCTGATTTTGAATTGATATATTTCTTTGTGCGATCCTTATTCTAGCCATCCTGTATGGAGCAAAACTAGAATCTTGCCGATGTTCTTATTGTACCGTCAGTATCATTCAAATACTCTTTCCCCTTCCAACGTCTTGCCTCATTTGAAGACAAGAGCAACCATCTGATGAAAACGCTAACTGCTCTCGTCTCAAACCAACGTCCAAAATGAAATTATTAGCTCAATCAACATACGAAAAAAATATGCCGTTGAATTCCTGACTCATAAATCCGATGACGATGATAAAGTTTGGAGAATGACTTCCATCCCATGCTGGTATTTCCGTTTTTCGGGTGGTATCTAGTCGTTACGTTTCATAATCTACGGCAGATAGGTAGGGTCTTACCGTGGTGATCCGAGCTATCGACAGACAGGTGCGGGCCCCATCTGCTCCATGGTCAGCAGGATGAATGAACGTGCTGAAGGGACTGGGGAGCTCAGTATGGATTGGACTGAACCATCCAAAAGTTCTGTTGTAGGAGAGGTAAGGACCAGGCGCTACCATTGGAGCACACAGTGTATGAAAACCATGACCCAATCCTACAATGGTATACGGACGGCGCTGTGGTGGAATAGCAGGTGATAAAGTACCATCTGACACTTATAAAATCATACTTCAAAATCTACATTTAAATTCGATACAACCAGGGTCAGAAGATATGCTTCACCTGATACCCCAGTATGGTACCTGTGTATCGAAGACCACCCTGAATAGATGAGGCACATATATTAGGTAGTCGATTATGTTGAGTATACCTGCAATATGTTAATAAATCTGGACGTTGATAAATGAATAAAGGGTTCATCCTCGATGGACCATATCAATACAGGAGTTGATATATTAAGCTTCCGTACATTTGTAACACGGAGGATCTAGGAACCGATATCAGATTGGCAAACCCATGAAACGTTATTTGTGTGCAGTACAGAGTGCGATGCTTAAGGCAGACTATTTTTTTTTTCAATTGTCAATTTCCTAAACAACGTTTTACTTGAAATTCCATCTGTGTTGGCAGAAAGCATTCTGTATCAAAACAGGTATTTGGACTTAGCCAAATTTTCGACTGATCAACTCCAATCCTTATCAAGGAATGAGCAATTTGGGTAAGTCCAAATACTTATGTTGGAAATTGTAGTTTAACTTTGATACAGAACGTGTATTTTATTACGCACAGTAACGCATCTTAAGAATCTGCTTCTAAGCGTCACAAATGCCTATGATCTAAGGCTACTAACTTATGCCTTTGGTTGCCATCCAACTTTTTTGGGGGCACCGCCATGTTTGTCTGGATGAGTCTGTACATACAGATATTGGCCCAAATTCCCAGATGTGTACTTAACTTAGGAACTGGCTTTTTGTAATAGAGGGCAGCAGTAAACAGTGGCTATGAAAGAAACCGATTTACAAGGAGATTGAGTTTTTCACAGGAGGTTACTATTACCATGCCTAGCCTCGGCAGAGGTCGGTCCACAGGGTATGATTACTTAAATTACAGGGCAGGCGGGAAACAGAAAAGATTAAGGGTTTGCAACAGTTCACACATTCTATTAACTCTACATCATGTCGACGCAAAATGTCACGGGTCGTCATTTGTATATATCCATGGTTCAACTTGTCAAAGAATTTCCCAGGGATATAGAATTCAAAATTAAGACCTCATCGGCGATCTTACTGCACTGCCTGTACTTTTACTGCGGCAGGTACACTTTTTGAATATGGATGTCGCTGCCATCGCGATGTGTTCCTGCATCTGCCCAGAACCAAATCCGAACACTACATTATTCACGTCCGACCCTCCCAGGACTAACGGGTTACTCGATGTGTCATTTGGCGGTGTTATTCGCCGATCAGGCAGAAAAGTGCGACCATTTGACACATAATCCCCGCGCCGTATAAATTCCATTATCATCCCGTCACACGCACAGAACTTGTAATTCCCCAGTCGTTCCGACTTCGTTACTTAATGCACCGATGTTCCCTACACGCCCAGGGCTGTAAAGGTGAGCTGTAAGGTGCTCTTCGTGTACGAGCCGGAATCAAGGCCATAGAAGCTATAGGAGATGTATAGCCAACAAAATTAAGTATCACATGCATATCATTAATGGTAGTGTTTTCATCGGGACATTCATTTTCTAGGGTCATACTTCAATGCTTTCATTCAGCAATTAGCTAACAGAATTAAGTATTACATGCATATCATTAATGGCAGTGTTTTCATCGGGTTTTAACATTCATTTTCTAGGGCCTTGCATTATGCTGTAGTACATCTGTGTACTTCGATGGTTAAAGATATGAAATGTTTTCATTCAGCAATTAATATCTTCCAATTAAGTTGGAGAAATAAACTTTTGTTGCATTATTTCTTTCCTGTCTCCTTTCGAACTTCAGTTTGTTCATTGTTTCCGTTGATGACTGCTGTGCACCAGCTAGCTTTTCGTTTAATATCTCCAGTTCTGGCAACAACGTACTAAGCAACGGCACGGCATACTGTCTATCGTTACAAGCCAGACAAAGGAAATCAAGATGCCATTAACGGAAAGAAAGGTGAACTGCTTCACGGTTAGGTCGCCTCTGGCAGGCCACGAGGTGGGAGGTTTAATTCACCCCACCGCCCGTGTAGGCGTGGAAGTTTGATGCTTGGCAAAGCGAGTGGGAACTAAGGCGCCGTGAAGTCTTATGAAGACAAAGTGTTGTACAAGCACAACACAAAACATCGCTTTAGGCAGAATGCAAATCACTAAAATGTCAAAAATTCAATACAATCTTAACAGTTTTGTGAGCAATCGCGTGGTAGAATCATCCCATTTGTAGCAAAATTTATGGATTATCATTTCTAGCGAAGGTATGATCTATGAGTTGAAGTATTTTGGAAACTCTGGTCGGGGGATTATGGCATGTAGATACGGCATGGCGCCACCTATCAAAAACTGGCGGCATCGCCAACCTCGCTAACTAAATCCTGAAAATCGTTTTATCCACAAAGTTCATATCGAGGTTCGACCGAGTAGCTTAAAATGCTATTATCCACAAAGTTTCTATTGGGGTGACTGGTGTCATGTTTCTACTTTCGTCCCGAGAGTTACAGATAAGACTAACCGGTTCAAGGTAAGATTTGTGACTTCCTTAATAACGAGATTTACGAGACGCATGTGTTTGAGATATACAGTTCACTTGATGAAACCCTCGCTGAAACTGCAAAACTCATCAGGAATCTGGTTAAAGTGTCAAGGGGGTAATGTGAGGCGATGTTATTTAGTGCCAGTCCGTCGGTATTCCAGGTAATCCCCAATCTTCACCAACAACAAATCATCTTCCAATGCTTCAGCTGAGACCACACTGGGCATAAAACTGTCAAAGATTCTATCAAGCCCTGCTGATTAGACATGACTGATTCATGCTGTTAGAAGAATAAAGAAGCTCGGACCATTTGTCTAGCTTTGGTTTACACCGTTGGCCCAAGGAGAAGACAGTAAAAGATTGCCCACTCAAAGTAGATCTAAACGTCTTCTTGCTAAGTACAACTTTGATGGAATGAGCATAATCTTTTCCTCCACGTCTCTGTTGGACGATTGGTAAGCCGACCAGATGACAAGTTACTGTCAACTTTTGAAACCAGACAAGAATTTCCGATCCTTCGGCACAATTATTGTTATTGTCACCTCTGTCTGCCTACACTTTGAAAAGGGCATCTGAGACACCATGGCGCCAGAGAAAATAATAAAACTGAAAATACGTTCTCTCATCCGATCTGCGTAGGGACAAATAAATCAAAATCCAAAAGTGATCTAATCTAGCTGCAGTCTCATTATTGCTACAATTATGATCATTTCATCAGCCATAACTTGTAACACTAGGCTGAACCACGTAAAGTTTACTGTATGTAAGACGTATGTCTTGGCGTCATGCTGTGGGTTTCATATCGGACCTAACTTAAGGCAGTGAAACAAGATGCGGGGTTTTTAGTTAGACACCTTCTCTTTGAAAGTCGGTTTGGTGTTGCACGATAGTTGCATGCCATGTTCTATCGTCCACTACGTGCAGCGGTACCTGTACAAATTGTAACTTACACTCACACTCCAATAATCTTCATGGTAGTGGTGTCAGAAATCATGTGGTGTATTTCCTACCAGGTAAAGTATCGAAATCTGTACGATCTGTCATTTCTGACTTAGAATTGTGTAAAAAGAAGTATGATGTATGATTCACAGATAGCTACTTTGACTGGTGTTTTCCGCACCAGGTGTAAAGTATCGAAGTCTGTAGCATCTGTCATTTCTGACTTGAAATTGTGTAAAAGAAGTAAGAAGTATGATTCACAGGTAGCTACTTTAATTTGACTGGTGTTTTCCGCACCAGGTAAAGTATAGAACTCTGTAGCATGTGTCGTTTCTGACTTGAAACTGTAAAAAAAAAGAAGTATGACGTATGACTCACCGACAGCTACTCTGACTTTGTGTTTGCCATGCTACTTGCATCAACTTAAGCATAGATCATAACAAATTAAGGTAGTCTCATGAGGTTTATGTCTTACGACTCTAATGGTACTTAGGATAACGCCGGATGTACATGAACCGCAGATTCTATTTCATTTCTCGTTTAGCTCGGAGGCTTGCCTCCGTCATCATTTTCAGAAAACATTCTGCTCTTATCTTTACTCTGCATTCGCACATTTCGTGGCAGATGTAGACGAGGCCATGCTAATCAACATAAACAACTACTTATCCTTCCCATTGATTTTTCCCAGACATTGCGTTTTTCCTTAGTGCGGGTGATCTTAAGTGCCCGTGCCGAGAAAAAAAATTAGGTCAAACTACAGTCAACCCGGAGTAACTGACCTGAAAAGTTAATGATGGATCGACAGATCGTCAGAAACGCTTCTTTTGTTCTCTTCCAGCATTTTCCCTTGGCGTCAAACCTGTTTCAAGTCAGTCCTTTTGGCTTTTAGGTCCGGTCGGTGAGTGATGCTGACCGCTTTTGCAATTAACCTCAGAGACAAACGTCTACTTTGAAGTGTGTTAATCTATTCATTACTCGATATGTGCGTGCGTGGCGTCCCTCTTGTACTCATTGACATGAACGTATCGTCAAAGGCAGAATGGGATAACAAAAGTTACCCTTTTGCACGGTGAGAGCCATTTTGCACGGTTAATCACGACATCCCTGAGGAACGTGAAGACGTATTGTAGTCATCGCGCCTTGGTTCTTGATTGATGACTTGTGAATGTGGTTGAGCAGTTTTAGGTGTTAACCGCCTGTAGCTAGCGAGCTAGATGTCATCAAGTATGCAGTTCAGGTATACTTGTAGCACTGCACTAATGTCTCTTTCAGTGTAGTTGATATGTCACTGAACTGTACTGTACGACAATATATGATGTGCCTACTGCGCAAAGCCAGGAGTTCCGTGACACAATGATTGCCTTTCGCCATTCCCTGGTCGCCAAGATGCCTATCGGGTATATTGACTTTTGTACAGAGTGGGTGATATGGGCTGCTGATAACACCCCGTATCGACAATGCCATCCTCAAACAGTACAGTTACTCAGCCCCCTTTCATCTGAACTTCACGTCGATCCATGACCACTAGTGTCAGCGAAAACGTCTTTGATGTTTTAGAGGCACTTGCAGTAGCTTTACAGCACTGTAAACTATTCGAATGTTTTAGTAACGAACACTTTTCATTAGTTATAGGGAAACGGTTCCAAGTTTTTACAAGAGATGGTATCATTTAACTCGGAAATGGATTTTTCAACGTCAGCTATAATGGAAGGCCAAACTGCTCGTTTGAAATTAGAATTCGTACCTTTGCCGCTCCAACGAAACAGTTCCATCAACTAAAAGCTATTATAGCTGCAACGATAATGTTTGGCTGATGTTTATCAGCCACTAGCCTGTAATATATTGTTCACACATATTCCTTTTAGCCATCGACCTCTTTGCTTTTTGATGGTAGATAATGGAAGAAGAACCATGCTTCACCGTTGGGATGACTTCACCGCTTAATGGAAATATACTTTTCAACGTCAGTTAAGTTTTAATGGAAGGTCGAATTCCGTTATGGAATTTTTAAGATCAAATTTGAAATTCAAGGTTTTACAGTTGAAACTGTAAAAACTTTGTCATTCCCGCTAATTCAAACATGCAAGAAGTTGCTCGAAGCTATCAAACTGGAGTAGACAGGTAAATTATAGTTCACAATGGTACGGGTCGTATATCTACTGGAATCACGGTTGTCATTAGAAGTTGAAAAGCCAAAACCAGGCCTATCCTTTGATTTGGTTTATGGCAGTCTATATAAACAAATGAATTAACAAAAAATACAACGAAAGCATGTATGTACTCTTCTGTAGTCCTCACTTCCGCATGTTTGGGACTGGACATATCTCGTCGATGAGGCATTTGTACAACTCCCTTTCCCCCAACAATGTCTTCAGGTAAAGATCTCTGTGCCAACTTTACTGTCCCCTCCAGGCCGACATGCCCCAAATGTGTATGAAATGGTCACGCCTGTCCCATAGCTTTTATGGTTCTATCATCACAAACCGACTTCACAGTTTGTGTCAACAATCATTCGGCTGATGGAATAATGATGGGGCATTGCCTGCAATATCCTCGTTACATTTTACGATTATAACGCTGTTCTCCGTCGGGGCTGGTTTATGGCGTTTTGCCGGCGTAAAGACCAATGTGCAAGTACCGAATCCTTGGCCTTGTTTCAGTGATGGCGCTTTTTTACAACTTATGAAATAAGCCCTGGCGCCAATTTCCGCAGGAATGTGCTGGTTTATTCATGTCATGCGCCAAGGAGATGGTTTTCGCATTGCAGATCTGATAGATAGGCTGATATGGATATACATAATTGCTTTGTAGCTATTTGCTATTTCAGATTATGGTGTTAGTCTAACTAACAAGGACGAATCTCCATACACTCTATCTTCATCTAGCCAATATCCGTCAGTATAATGATGTACATGTATCAAACTCTATCACATCAGAATATCTACACAGTGACCTAGACTTAACCTTTAACAGTACAAAAATACGAGCTCTTACTTCTATAACCCATTGGGGCCATCTTCAGAGAACTGCAGTTATTTCAGCCATATGTTTTGTGGCAGTGCACAGAGTGATGGGTGTGACCATCGTTCGCTCCTTCTGTTTACCTGAGTTTCGTACAACTTAAGCTGACTACGGCAGAAGTTTTGCTGAGTCTGCATGATCTCCTGGACCACCTATCATTATCAATCAGGGATCCTTGAAGCACCAGCCAATCCCAGCCGACACGTTAGTTGGACTTGATAAGTAGCTGCCAGGCGCGTTGTAATTACAATAACTTTAAAGAAGCGGAACCTAAAAGACAGGATTGCCATGTATGATGACTGCCCCTAATAGAATATCTGATGGCAAGGCTGTTTGGAACCGAGGAGAGTGCCTACTTAACATGGAAGTTAATTTGGGTGCAGCGATATGGTATAATTTAGACTCCCTTTGTGCAAGATATAGGTCACTCCAACATAGCCCCTGGCTACAAAGCGGTCTCCCTGCGCGCAATGCTCACAATCAATATGTACCTGGAATAGAGTTAATCACTTTTTACGGAGACTCAAGGGAGCATGTTAGTATAATTAAAGATGCGATGGGACACTTTGATGTGCTGTGTCAGTTGTCGAAATCAATACCTAATAAATATCGGATTCGGATAAAATTTCTTACGTAGTAAACGTCTCTACAAGTTTCGAGAAAGCAACTACAACTACGACTGAAAAACTACAAACTAAATGGCTCAACTGCTGTATACAACCATACATTTGACCCATGGTGAAATGTACATTTCATTGAGAATATATTGTATACTGACGTTGCAACTATGCGATTCAAGGAGTTATGCATAGACCATAGTCTGACGAACCAGATAAGTATAAATCTATGACCATGATATTCTAATTTCTCACCTATTAAAGAGTAGCTCTCCTGTATTACATGCCTATGTCTTTAATCTACTTTATTAAAAATTGCAACAATACAATACAATACACAGTGGAACGCCAGGCAGACAAGCTGATGTTGCGGACCACCCAACATTACAATTACACTGAATACAACAATGTATGCCTATGTCTTTGTACTTGAGCCTGGCTCCATACACGTGCAAAAGTGCAGCTTGATATCGTTAAGATATGTATACATATAAAATGTCAAATAAACCTTTTGTTATCCTCTTGTTACCTTTATGTCTATCGGTAGCTTCATATCATCCCATGACTTCTTGTTGGTATCTTTGTGGCACAAAACGTGTTAACATAAGGTGCAGCACACAAGATAACTCAGGCCTGAACTCGGTCGGAAATTAAGACCAAGGGCAAGTTAGGAAAGTTAATGTAAGACTTCAGGGAGAGATGCTAGTTCGTGAAGAAAAATACATTTGCATTATTGTTGAACATGTCAATGTCCTAGCCACACGAATCAAAAGAAGTAATCTATCAAAACGACGAAGTGCTTTATCAAAACGTCACGAAGCGCTATACATCTGACCCAAAGAGACACATGGGAGGATAATGAAAAATATGGATAGGGATTATGGTATTAACCTACGGCCACCTTTCCTACACCAACTCATCGGATGGAAAATTGGCTGATACGTCAAAAACAGAAGGGCGTGGGACAGACAATACTTGGCAGCCACCGAGCAATAACGCGAAAATTGGACTAGTCGTATACGTGACCTGATTGACGACATCGCTAGACTTGTTTTCAGAAATGCTGCTCTCCAGAGAAAAATAACTTGGTGACGAATCTGTTGCGATATGCTTCATTTATGATCAGCGAGAGGTTTAATGAATGGAGGCAAGTCGGATTGAAGCATGAAGATCGACATGATTTGCTGCCAACGACGCCCTGCTTCTGATTAAAGCAGACTATGTGAAGCATACCATGTATCATGTTTCTTAAAAGTTGCGAAGAAGTCTCTCAGACTTTGGAGACGTGGCAATGCATATTGTGGCATCATGGAGAACGTCTGTTATCATTACCGTGAAACTCATTAGACAAAAGTGGGAATTTTTTTCTTCAACTACATCCTTCGTCACCAGTGTCAATCACGTTGTTTATCACATTGATTGATATCTACCGGCTGGGTTTCCATTTCTTACACTGGACACACTCAATAGGTTCACTAACTGTAAGGTGAACATTAACACTGGTTAAAATTCAAAACATGACATGAACATATTCACGATTGAAACAGCTTTGTCACATGCTGATTACAAAATGCATAATACTTTCCCACGCCAACAACCAAGTAATATCAAAGGGAAAAGGCGGATTTGCTGTCTCGGCATCTTGCGATGGTGCAAGATTCTCTTACGTTAAGGAACGGTTGATTGACTGGTCATTACTTGCCTTACCGATGAGTTTTGTTCGATTGCTGATTTATCCTTGCACTTGAAAATGTCCGTGAACGTAATGAACAAATATGGCCGTGTTTCGCAGGGGAACAAGGGCATATAATTGTCCACGTAGATATTTTCATTTTGTGTATAAAGAGACCTAGCTTGAAGGACAGAAGAAAAACGACCAACATTAGACGACGTGCGCCATCAACCCCCATTCGTCTCAGAAAATGACCAAAGCTGTGGTAGTTTGCTCTGTGAGATTGAGATATTCGACATTCTCGAGAAAACTCACCAGGTCCCTATTAATTTTGGTACCGTCTGTACCGATCCATCACAGAAACTATTTCATGAAAGTTAAATTGTACGGTTCTTGGTGGCAAGTGTGCTAGATGTTGGCACATCGGCAGCGAAATCCGTAGTGTGCTTTTTGGCACACTTTTAGATAAATTAGCCGAAGCGGCTCGGTGGGCGTCACTCCACCGTCAGGGAAGGTCGTGTAAAGTGCCTTTCACCAGGGCACAACGTCGGGGCACGATGAAGCATCGAACCCGGGACATAATGGTTCTAAGTCCAACGCTCTAACCATTGCACCACGCCGACTCCACTGTTTCATGAAAAAACAAACGTTATTAGCTGATGAATGTGAGCTTCGGAATATCATACAATGTTGCTGGTCTTTCTGTAAACGGTACGAACAGTTGCTTTCCAACATCTTGTACCTTGTCAGAAAAAAATAAAGTGAAGCACTGATTACGTAAATCCTCTCTGCATCTGCTATATGTTACATCAGGTGATTTTGCCGAGCACCCATAAATGTGCATGTTGGATAGATAATTGGTTTTTCCATATCCAAAGGATACAGAAAATCCAGATCGAGACAGGCAAACTCATCCAGATACTACATCATCAAACGGTGGGGAACCCAATTTGAGAACCACGACGTAGAACAGTAGCCATTGATTTGTCGTCACTGCTAAGTTGAAAATAGTTGAGAATCTACACGGACCAGGAAGTCCCAGACTGTACAGCTCATTATGCTCTCTGTCAGCTCGCGTGATGTCTCCTTTTACCACGTCTGACCAGAGTTCGACAGACTCAAAACTCACTCTCCATTAAATTGCTACAAGCAATCTTGTATACTGCACTATTTGAAGTTCATCGTCACTCTTGCAGAAAACCTGTGTCTCACCGTGTTTCATGTAGTTTTGTACTTTGGTAGAGCTTTGCTCTCTGCAGTTTGAATGTGTTTCCCTATGGCGGGGGTACTGAAGCAAGGGAAGAGTATTGCGGCCGGCCAATTTGATGCAGTTTAGAACAAACTTTCATATGACAAACATCATGAGGGAAGCCAGTGGACTGGATGATTTGCTAATATGCCACACATGGAACGTTTCGTATTGCAAGAGAACTAGTTATCAAGCCCTATAAATACAAGTTCTTCATGGAGATAGCTTCTGCTGCCAGTTGTTTATTGGTACAAGTAATGCAAAACAAAGCAGCACACCAGGTTCTACACTGACTTCAAGACCCCAGTACAACATCTTCATACGTCTCTGTCGTGGCAGACTGTCAAAGAAAGATTATAAGTGAACACCATCTCTCGGTTCCAGAGGATCCTTGACACACACAACAAGCAGCAGTTCTCTACAGCCAGTTGTCTCCTGATACACATCAGCACAGTTACAAAACCCGTCATGTCAGCAAAAACAAACACAGACTATCGAAACCCAAAACTAATGCCATGAAAAAGACTTTTATATACAGGTCCATTTCTATATGAAACAGTTTGCCTTATAGCGTTCAATCTGCTAGTAAGTCTAACTTTCGGCAAGAGCTTCTTATGTATATGAATCAGTCGTTTTGATCAAATTTAGAATGTTAATAGTAACTGCAGTGTCTTATGTTTGTATGTTTTACAAATGTATGTCCAAGAAAATAAGTGCCTGAAAATTTTGTATGTTGGCTAATGGACCTTATGAAATCTTAGTCGGATCAACACTAGCGATTGTCTACAGCCTTTTGACTGGTCTGAATATTTTTCGACGTCGCATTTGTTCCTGACACGTGAAATCAAATAACATTTGAATGATGTCACCATATTCGTGATGTGGTCATTTTTGTAGGTCATTTATGTAGGTCAATTTTTGTAGTTTTTTTCAGCTTTCTACGATCACCTAGATCCTGGTGACAGCAATTGTGTCTTGCTCATCCACGCGAAACCTCACACACCAATGGCTGTTCCGCCAGGTCCAAAGAGACACACCCTTTTCGAGCCCATGGATCACATGTCACTTGAAAGCAAAGATAGAAATTGTGGGTCACTGACCTATTGACCCAAGATCAACCAATTTCACACCTTCGGCAATACATCATTTACACACGGATATCCTTACCGAAAGAGTGGTGGCTGTGACGTCTGACACTGTGCTTACCTGGACTCGCACGGAATGTTAAGAGAATCGAGCTTAGTGTGCCACAGGTGTAAAACAGAGTGCCGAATCTGGATTATAGTCATGGATGTATACTTTCTTTGTGATATTGCATCTCTTTGTATCCTGGAGTATCATATCTCATAAAAATGCAAGTTATTGCCCCCGTACTGTTCTCAATGAAATATTGTTGTTTTAGGCCACCTTTCCAGTAGAAGGCGATCGCGCTGCGATCTCGCTGCGACTTAAACTGGATTTGACTTCATCATCGGAATATCACGCAAGATGTAAAAGAATGACTGGAAAGCCAACTAAACACACAAAGCGTAAAAAGGTTCGTTTTTTTTTAAATCTATGAAATTCGTTGAGCGATCTGTACAATATTGCAATCTCCTCTTCGACCTAGATATAAGTCAAACGAACAAGAGCCTAATGTGATTGGAATTTCATTAATCCTTTAAATTCTGTAATCTTGCACTGACGACTTTCTTGGGACCGACTATTCCCAGTGCGGGCTTTCCCGGTGTTTTGCTCCACATGAAAGTCAGATTTCCATCGTGGATAAATCCCCCGATAGTTAAGTTTGAAGTATTCATTGGTACATAATAAGGTCACCGAGGACATTTTAAACTTTAACTGACACGAAAGACAAATGGTTCATGGAAAAAGCAATTCAAAACATTTCCACAAGCACACACAAGTTATCCGCTCCTCTTCGTGCGTCCCATAGACCCATTGTGATGAGAACGATACCGAGCCTTGAACCACGTCGGTTAGAACTCCAATGAATCAATGGTTCACGTAATTACCTTCTGTTGGCAACGACCCTTGCTGGTCAGGATCATACACACCGGACGCGTTCACGGTGTAATAGACATCCCTTCTACACTGGTTAAATATCGTCGGCAGTAAAGTTAATGAACTGGAGAATCCAGATCTCTAAACATCCACAACCAATCATGTGACCCACACTTACACATGACCTCTCTATGACCTGCCAGACAATGGAACAATAAATGCCTGCGGGACGTCGATAAAGGCATTTGTTTTATTAGTTTACTCGCTATGCTTTCCCATCCATCTTGGGTATTGTCCTTGGCTGGGGTGATGGTAAGATAGAAGAAAGCCGACAAAAATTGTAAAGATTGATTGTACATTGGTGATGCAAAAATGATGCATTAGGCACGACTAGTGACACTCATCAAACTAAAGATATGGATATCGCTAATCCATGGAAAATGCCTCAAAGCCGCGAGTATGGGCCAAAGAGAATATCACCATTGGCATTGCATGCCATATTGTTTGATCGTCTTTTTTTCTGCACTACAAGTAAACATGTATAGACGTATCACGGTTTTCAACCAGTGTTGATGTTGGAGTGATGCGAATCGCTTGAAAGTTTCCGGATCACAGTCCTCTTCTACATGTATCTGGCTCTTCGTTATCCAAAATATACAATACTTTATCTGACTTAATTATTTTGCATGGGAAGGAACATTAAATTGACAATCGCCAGGATTTTTCTTGTCAAATAAAAAGTGTGGCTGATCACATCATAAGCATATTGAAATGGTGTTGCAAATTGTGTATAATTGCCTACGAAATTTCTTGAAAGTGTTGTCAGAGACCTGTCATGCAATGACCAACGCCACGAAATGAAAAAGGATGGCGACAGGGCCCACCAACACGCCCCTGTAAAAATGGATTCCTGCCGATCAATAATCAGCGTAAATAATTCATTATCACAGTGTTTAATGTCGATAAAGGAACATAACGAAAACTTTTAGTTCCACTTTATCCAGGCAAAAGATCCGAGTTGACTTTATTACAGTAGCACTAGGTTTTGTAAACGTACGATATGTGTGTATGATTATGGTTTGCTGCATGTATTTAGTCTTCTGCACAATGATGGCTAATGAATCTTCATTACGTTTTAAACGTCTGGCTGGATGAACAGCATACGCGACCATGTTGCTGTACATGAATTTAGTACAGCAGTATATATTATTAAGTTATGTCCCCGCAGATATCTACAATTGGAAGCAATGACTTTATCTTAGCAGAGACGTTGAGCAACAATGAGGAGGGAAACATACAAGTGTTTTTTGCCATTCCCATGAATTTAGCTGCTAGCACAAACTCTCACATTTCTTTTGCTAATTGTTGATGATACCAATGAGTTTGAAAATGCCACAGGTATTTCCGGGTAGTATTGTTATTATGATTAATACCAGACTGTGTCTATTTTTCTCTCATGTCATGTATAAACTATAACTCTTGCATGTAAATGTTTTGAGCGCTCTTTCCTCAGAACACTGACCGTAATCATATTTTGATTTTCAAGTGAAGATGATTCATTCAATTATAGGACACCACAGGACCACGACAAGGTTATATTCACTTGAAAATCCCACTTGTCATATAAACGCTGATTTGCCATTCATCAAAATGTCAATTATCGCACAAGGATGACAGATATCGCAAAATCTATGAGATGCAATTCTTGATAATTGGTAAATATCCAGTTTATGTCTTTATGTATCAGGAAACGTTTCAGTTAAGTGAAAGAATTTTAGGAATTAAGATATGTAGAAAGTTGATAATGGATGTCGTTGTTTGTTAGCTATATAAACGATGGTTTCCGGTGAACCATAGTAAATGCCATCCTTCAAGCAGTGGCTTAAGATCGTCAATACATGAGTCCCCCGTGACAGTGCATTGACAGTTAAATCAATCTACTAACATAAATGATCTTATACCCCATTTTAATCTTTCAAAGGTGACACCAGGTCTAACATCTATCTTTCTTTCTATACGAGGCATTTTGTGACACTGGGACTCGAGTCATATGTATGTTAGATTTTACGATTTCATCGCATTTTGAAAAAAAGTGGTATCTTTTTGTAAGAATAACATCTGAAAACTTTCTGACAAATTCTGATAAACAGCACCTTTGCTCAGTTCCCTGATTTCTCGTCCTTGGTTCACCCACGCCCATTACTACTGCACTGCGACCCCCGAAGACGTTGGTAATACTTTAGGCTAGCACTACGAGACCATTAGTCAAGGAGACTGGGCAGTATCTGGGAGACGATTAGAGGTGCATTTGGAGCTACAGCCACTGCCACATGAGAGATGTGAACTGCATGAAATATCGTTCTGAAGCAGCCTAACTTGGCACACAACTTTGGTGGAGTCTGTCTTCATTGCCCCTTCAAGCTAGAGGAGCACTGTAGAGTAGAACTTTCCATTCCTTCGTGGCTTTTTTTCCAGGTGGACCTCTGTTTTCTGTGAAGATATAGAACCTGTCCTTTTCAACTAAGGGAAATAGCGTGAATTTATCACCTGGGCTATTTGGGGGGACATACCTCAGGACAATGTCTCCAGATATCCACATGAGTGCAGCAATCTATGAGGAACTCTTAGAAAGTAAAACCAAACAGTCAACTTTCTCAATCGTTTCACATTGTAAATTCTCCTCCCATGATCTTGCCATCATATTGAAGCTAATATATATGTGATGTAATGCATTGGATAAAGGTCTACTGACAACTTAAGCCATGCAATTTGTCTTTAACAAGCCGCTTCCATTCACCCGATGACTTCAGCAAATAAATTGCTGCGCGTTTGGCACTAGCGCCAATGCTCGTCTTGCTCAATACCCTCTCCACTAGTCCTACGGATGAAGCTATCTACCCCATGTTACGGTCAAAATTTGTACATAGATTTACTTTACACTTGCACTTTAATTTACTGAATTACATAAACTATGCTGAACAGACATGTGCATACTGATTATCCGGCTGGAAGCAGCGTCCTACAGGTCTCCAATTCTCTTCTATTCTCCTATCAACGACATACATCCAAACGCCAAACCTCCATACAGATTTTGGTGTTTCTCTTACTAGTAAAGGAGAATCATCTTGGTGCAAAGAAGTACAAGTGTTCACACCAACCTTCTCTCTTCTTTACGTGGTAAATGTGAACATCTTCGACAGCTTCTACGATATCTGCTTACCGAAGAGAACAGCAGATGAAGGCTGCAAAACCCATTCCTGCTCAGGCCAGATCGCCTCGATCGATAAATTCTAAATTGTCAGCAAATTTCTGCCGATAAATCGCTAGTCGGCGGTATTAAAGAATCATGACCATCAGGAGTTAATCAGTGTTGGACGTTGCGATCGCAGATGGTACTGGTCGTTGTCGAGTGCAAGGAAATCTTGAAAGTGTCCCCAAACTTTTATGACTCCAAATCAATGCAGTAAAAGGACGCGTTTTTGCTTGGTATCCGAAGGTACAGTCTGGTAGACAGTACCTAAGAGAACGATATTAGACTACATTATTGACCTCCCGCTCATTCATCATGATTTGGCCAGATATGAAAGTTTCGATTCTTTCATTCTGTAAATGTTATTCTTGTAACCTATCACATTTACACTGGATTCACACATCTTCACAGACGTTAATATATTTGAGAAATACGCTGATACACTCAATGTTGTTCTTCAAACATACTTGATATGTACGAGAGAACCAGGTTAAACAGAACAACAACCAACAGCAGCAAAACCCATAACATGTGAATCATATATGTGATTATTATTCAGTTGGAAGTTCGTGTTGCAATATTGCACCATTGATAAAGCAAACAAACGTCCAAGCTGAGAGTACGTGCTAGAAATAAAGATGACTTGAGCTCTTTTGTCCTATAGATCACAGGTATGTTTGGTTTGGCACAGAAAGAACAAGGCGTATTCGGAGCTGCTCACACCCTGCAGCTGCTTACCGTGAAGCATGGTGGGTCTGTGATGTTGTGGGAGTGTTTTGCTTCTAATGACATTGGCATGGGAATCTCTACCGTGTTGAAGGCATTGGGGATTCAAACACTGAATAGTAGAATATTCGAATTCTGGCCAAAAATGTCACCAAGTCCATGAAGAAGTTGAAGCTGGTGCGTCATTAGACATTCCAGTAAGACAATGACCCCAATTACACATCCAAATCAACAAACTTAGTTCTTGAGTGGCCATTACAGTCTCTAAACAAACATATACAGCTTATTTCTGCAAATATTAGTCCAATAAAGCATTGCGACAATCAAAGTCCACCATCCCCTTACCAAGATTAATATGTGAATTAAAAAAATTGCGAGTCTGCAAGCCTTTCCTACTGACCCACCTCCGCATCATTGGTATATAATGAGGGCGTGACGGTGATTTCATGGCCAATGCGATTTCTGTATAATACAGGTCATAAACCCTTATTTTTTACTTGTAAAGAACCCCCATGGGGGCCATAGGGGCACCAACAAGCTGACCGCTCTCTTTGGGAGCTCAAGACATTTTTCATTACACGCGTACGTTGCAGTCACCCTGTTCACCTCTTGCATCAAATCCACATTTGTACAATGTAGTTAGCTAGGCGTTTGTACAGTCTGGTGAAATAGAAGTTGTCTTCCAAGGAGATGTAGATCAGATAGAAATGTCCTTATCACCAATTAAGTGCACAATGTGTGATTGTCGTATATCAGGTTCTTTCCACAACCATTAAGAGATGAATTAGTTTATAAATCTTTGGGTACAGCCTCAGATTACGGCTACAATGTCAATCTATTTTTCAGAGAAAACTTAAGATATAACTTTCCAATCGAAGATAACGTAGTTTTGGCTGGATGAAGTACACAGTTCCAAAGTAAGAGAACTAAACTAAGAAAGAGATATTGAGGAGCTTGGTCAAGCTGCCCGACTAAAGCACCTTCCGTCCCCAGTCTCTAAGTTTCCGAGTCATTGGTTAATCACCCAAGCTTCTCGGCCTGGTTGTCATCATATATATCCTTGACAGCTCAACAGTAATGAACCGTAAGACTGGTACCTGAGCTTCTAGAATTGGCTGCCATCATATCCATCTCTGATACCCCAACGGTAATGAACCCACACGTCAGGGATATGAACTGGTGAACCTGTTTAAGTCCATATCTGTCTGTGACAACTTGACGTTAATGAACCACTAGTCAGGAATCCGAGCTTGTGGATCTGGTTGCCACCATAAACAATGGCAATGAACTGCAGACAATGAATCTGAGCTCCTGGCCTTGTCTCACATCACATCTTTCTGTTACATCTCACTGGTAATAGGTCGTAAGTAAGCCAACTGAGCCTGTAGACCTAGTGGAGCTAGTGTCACACCTATCTATGACATCTCAGGTAATGAACGACAAGTCAGGTCTAGGCGTGAGCGTCTGGTTGCCATCATATACGATATCTCAGCAGCCAGTCGGGTAGCTGAGCTTATGGACCTACATCCCACCACATCTATCTATGACAGCCCGACGGTAATGAAGCGCAGTTTCCTTCATAGAAAAAGAACGTGCAACCCATTTATCGGTATGCCCTCGGCCGCTGGTGAGGCGTTATAATTTCATTATTCGTCTTTGTCGTGACAGGGTTACAAAGAAGATGGGTAAGGGGTGATTTCAAGTCGGAAGAAAGGGTTAATTGAGGTCAGCGGCGGTGCCTTTCCCCTGTCACTACCAGCAAAGCGGTCGTGGCCGTGTAAAGAGTGATACACCCCGCAACAAGCAAGGTCACCGGGGTAATAAAAGCAGATCTAAGGTGGCAGTTTGATAGCAGGCGGCGCCTCACGGGGTGACAAAGATCGGACGGCAATGGTAATACTCTACTACGGTGACACCGCCGCGGGGCTGTAGGATGCCCAGTCCGGCCTTGAAGTCTTCAAATTGAACATACATCACATGGCATGGACCGTCACTTTTACTATGCTGCTAGGGTCGTGGAGCATGTGTCTCAATTTGTTGCATAACATCGAAGCGGTGACTTTATTGGGCGATATTTGCAGCTCCATTTTGTTTACATCGTAAAAGTATGCTGGGTGATATTTTCGCCTTTTCAATGAGCTAAATAACCAGTAAATACCACATTTCATTTGCTTCAAACCCATCCAACCAATTACATCTAGAGGCCTGTATGTCATTGGGATAGTGAGCTGCCGAAGAGTGATTTGTTTTATTCCGACAATTCGTTGTATTCATGAGCACTTCAGTGAGAGTCAAGTGATAGAAACAACACTGAGAACGATGTCGGAATTTGCATCTCTATGCAAATTCAACAAATTTCTACAGTCCACCTACTTTATTTTTCAAGTATTTTCCAACAACACGATTTTGAAACAAGTCGCATATCCAGTGTACAATCATGATTAGAATATCTGCAGTGGATATATGCCACTAGTGCTCGTTGTGGCATCAAAGGTTACGTTGGAATGAAAGGATGCCAAGAAAGACCTCTACATATCTATGTCTCTTATAAAGGTCCCTCACTTCACAGGACCCTTAAGCATTAGCTGTTATTCCATGACCCATGTTATTCCATCGATGACAAAGCATTTTGTCCTGACGACATCTTCTGCGAGCAGATAAAGCATTTTCATCCTCGCACACTGGACATGCTAAACCACTGTATGAGTACCAACAGTATCTCCAAGATTTTCTGCAACTATGATGTGTAATATTCATGTTGCTTTTTAAATGTTTGAACCCTGAAAGATTAGCCTCATATGCTTAAGATTATCTAGATAAAGGAATAAAGATATGGAGGAAAGCTTGAGTGGTCTTACACAAAAAACAGACAAGGCTCCCTGCTATGCCACATCTAGTACCTACAAACTTTACGAAAGGCCTGACTCGCACAATTCATAGATTCCTCATTCCAGAGCAGACAGGCTTTAGAATAGAAAGTCGTGCACTGGTCAGCTCCTCAGCCTCACACAGTTCATTGAGGACGGCAGCCGATGGCTACGAGAAACGTCTGATCACTGGAGCTGTCTTTGTGGACCGACCTTTCTCCAGATAACAAAGAACGTAACGATAACAAAGCTGATTCATGATCATTTATCGCGCATTTCTTTGTTAACTTATGAGAAATGGGAACGGCAGCAGTGGATGGAGACCGAAAAATTGTACTTTGCTCATCAGCATCAACGAGCAACCAATACACCCCGACACATGGAGTTCCCTGAGCTGATGGCTACTTCAGCATTGATGCACATGTCATTCTTCTAAGATGTGAAAAACACAATTATCATGATGCTGCTGCAAACCACCTACGCACTAACCCTCAAAATCCAAGGCAGTATCTTCCAGCTCAAGGTATACCGGCAAGGACAGTGACTGACAAACATCAACAGTCCAGTGGCGTGACTTTAGACAGAACCATGTTACATAAAGGAGACCAAAATTAACGTGGTAACCAAGAACAATATCCTTAAGAAGCTTACAAACATTAACAGCCATGTAGGGTGGAGACGTTAGAACCATCCGAGCCACCTACAGCCCTTGGCCTGTGCTTTGCTTCCGCTGAGTGCGCCAATCCGGTGTGGAACAGATCACCTCATACTTGAAAGGTGCACCCAGTCTGCAGTGGACGACTTGTAACTTTGGTAGCCTCCACTAGGCGTTCCTACGGGGATATGGATCGTAATATTCGACAAGAAAGGGAAGAACTGGCCAGGAGAGAAAGTCCGCGGGAAGGTTAACATTTTCGCCCTCCCTTTTTGCGCCTGCAAATGAAAGCCTATGGTGGCCAAACCCCCCTTGCAAATAGGCTTAGTTAGTCTGGTAGAAACTAATCTTTGTGCTTTGACGTTACCACACACCTGGTGTAGCAGCACAAAGGGAGAAACTCAAGCAAGGCAACGATCACTCCTCCAACACTCACCCAGCCCATAAAAAAACCCATATCAAAACACAGCTTCCCATCGCTAAGCTGGATGCCCTGCCATAGCAAACAAAACACAGAGTGACGTATTGCAATGGTCCTTGTTAGGAGGTTTGAAATCCATGGTTCTTGCTCGTACTGCCATTGTAACATTGTGCCTGACCAACGGCACATAATCTTATATATGTTGCAATTGGTCTGAGATTTATGATCGCAGACTAAGTCAAGAAACTGTACTTCTGCACGGCCACGTGTCTGCTCTGAATGGTCATGAGATCTAGGCTGACACCCCACTGCAATATCATCCCAAGAATTGTAGAAACAGCTTGACGACTACTTCATCTGGACGCCCAAAAAAGTCAAATGTGGCAGACGTATTACAATTAAAGAGATAACATAGCATATCTAGGTGTACCAAACAGTGCCTGCATATGACAACATGGCATTACAAGGGCTTGGTATACCTAGGAGGCTTGATAAATCTCCTTGGGTATACTAACCGCAACATTCAGGAAAGTGTTGTTAACATGAATGCGGTTCCCCGTTCACATATACTTAGACATACTAGGAAGCCACACTCGAGCAAGCTTATTGAAGGTTGTTCTCCTGGAAAAGTGGTGGGACAGGCGGGAAACGTGGGAGGGGGGCATACTGAGCTGAAATCTCGACAGAAGAAAGCAAGCTCGGCGCTCACGAAAACCGATGTAACCCTCCAGTATCAATTCAAACTACCAACCATACTTATCTACCGCCATGAAAGATAAATCAAGCAATCGGAGAACTTATGGGCCATGAAAAACGTAATGAACGGCGATTAAACAGGTCAAGAGGGCCGGGTCAGTTCATAACGACACCACTACTAGCCGGCCAAGATGTCGCCCAACCCAACCGCACTTGCGTTTGTGTAAATACTCATATCCATCCGCAGCATTAGATCTGGTGGGTCATGATAGTCAAACTAAAACACCAAAATCGAGCCTTAATTTTGAATAGCTAGGGTGGAAATGCAAGACGGAAATAATGATTTATCTGAAATTTGTATCGATTATTTACATTTGATTTAGTTGGGTACTATTTTTCCAGCACATGGATATTGTATGTCGATAACAGTAATACGACAGGCTGTCGCAAAGGCTCACGGGTCATTGGGGATCTGGATGCCATTTCAGTAAGGCAAAGTAAAAATATTTCAATTTTTAAAAGTAGGGATTAGGGAAACCCAATTTTCACGTAATTCGTAGGGAGTAGGCACGTGATTTTAGCGAAAGGCTGATCTAATTGTGAAACTTAGACGATTTTCTTTAAGTTACCTCATTCCCAGACCCTCTGTCGATTGTCTATAGGATTCGGCTGGCTGGTTGTGTTATTCTCACGGTATTGACTCTCTTGATCTTTTAGCGTTGTCCATTGGATAGTCCACATGTACTTTTCTAATTGCTTGGTTCGTGTTCTGTGTCGGTGTATTAGTTTGGTTGGCTTTTTGAATTGATACCGATGGGGTAGTAATACTGTTTTTTTGTGAGGGCCGAGCTTGCTTTTTTCTGTCGAGATTTCAGATAAGTTTACCCCCCTCCCACATTCCCCATCTTTTCCATAACTATGCAACAGCACCATATTTCTTGATTTATTTTACTGTAATATTTTGACAAGTCCTCTCGATATTTGTATTAACTATCATGTGAAATGGCGGTAGATTAAATACCAACGTATCACTGTTATGGCAGAGTATCTAGCTTCCTCAGGGTGTGTTGCATAATAAGTCAGGGCTAATCTTTCAGCTGTCCAGTCTCCTGAAACTAAGATTTCGGGGACTGTGCTTTGCACTGTTTGTGCTAGTTCTGCTTAGTTAGATGGGTTCACTGGATGTTGAAGCCACTATTTGTTTTGAAAATATGAATACGTCTTTGCTCTTCTTCCTGGCGTCCTTTGGATCTTACGCTTTACACTTAAGGCAAATCTACAGTAAGTCTTATGTCTTTGAAATTAGGCGGTCTATTCTAATAAGACTGTACAGAATATTAGTCCGGTACAAATATCATTATGCTTATTACTTAAATATTTTCTTTATTGTCCTCTACAAAGACGGCAAAGCCAAGGGCACTGGGGCAAGTCGGACTCAAGTCGCGTTTTCTTGTGTGTAATTATATCCACGGAGTCGACTCCAGGTGAGTTATGCAATGCTCAGGTCAGGGGTCATATGAAAATCAGTGAAGGCACTTGGCGCAAATTTGGGAAATTTGTTTCTTATACTTTGTACCATAATTTTTCGGTATCTGTTTTAAAATTTATGCACGCTGTGGTGTAAGTTGGTCATGATTCAAAGCGAGGAAATAGTGCGGTAGTCACCGCGGGCGCAGCTGGGCGTTCCAAGTCACTTCGCGTGTAAACAGACCGCACTTGAGTCGGACTTCGGCTGAGTGTGCTTCGAGTGTACTTGGAAACGCGTGTAAACCCAGCCTATATTTTGTGCCCTTACTGGGATGACCACAAAAATCATAGAGCAATTTCGGCGTGATGTAATGTCATTTGAGAGCACCTCTTAGTACTAACGTTCCATTAAAAAGGTACATATCCTAGATTGGTTGTCTGACATGGCATTCCTGAGAAAAGCACAAACATAAAGAAAAATTGATAGCAGGCGCGGAAGTAGGTCATGCCGATGAGAACGATGGCGAACGGTCCCATTATCGGTTCTTACGACATGCAGCTGTTATTCCTAATGCGTGGTTTACGATTGGCTTGGGATTGCTGCTAGTTGATTTGATTATGCCCGCAAGTATTGGTCATATCACGGTGTTAGGCCCGTTTCAAGTTACTGAGAGCCAAACACCCAGACCTTAGGCCACCTTAGAAGTGGGTATCGAGTATTCGGTGTGAATGAAAGAGGTGTTGAACGCGGCTACAGGATACGGACACAAGTGATTGGTAGAAGACCTTGAATGAAGGTACCAAATTGAACTTTTGAACAGGAAGCTTAAGATGATTAGAATACAACGTAAGCGCCCATCGGTCCTATTTGATGTTATAGCATCATGGTCTAAAAAGTGTTTTAGAGTTAGCATTGTCATTGGGAGGTAAAACGAATCCCTTTTGAAAGGCTGTAAGAATAAATAACCCTTGTCACATTGCTAGTGCACAGAATGAAAAAGGCGTTTTGATGTTCATGTTTCCAATTAAAGGCAGCACTCCCGAGATGAAACTAGCCATATCCATGAAGGAAGTATTGGCTAGTGCTACAGTTGGTGTAGGAGTGCTAGTGGTTGATGGACGTTTCGGCACCGCCGTGGCACCTGTAGGGAATACGATATTGCTTTGAGTCTTTGGGACAGCCCGGGATATATGGACCAATTACCCGGCAGTAGGCCCCTGTGGTCAGCAGATGACAGATATAATCGAATTCGCGGCGTTTTGGCTTTCAGATGATAATCTTTTTGATAAATCATGTTTTCTACCCGGTGCCATTTCGCATCCAATCAGAACGATGAAAATCCCTACGGATAAGAAATCGAAACGGCGATAGTAATCGTCTGTTGTAAATGTCCCACCATAACTTTTAGTGATAGGTTGCAGGAAGTCCAGCAGTAAAGGGCACAGAAGTTATCCATCGTTGCCATATTGAGCTTAACTTGTCCAATCTATTGACATTTCTGACAAACCCAAGATTATCGTGCTGTAAAAAATCCAGGTCGTATTGGAAAACAGCATCATACTGTCATGAAAGCATCTTTAACTAAAAAAAAAAGTAGGCCAGCCACTTGCCGTAAAGACAAATGCTACCAAAGGTGGATGTGGGTCAATGAAACAACGTACACTTACCTGCATTGAAATTTTGAATGGTACAGTGTACGTAGAATCGTTATCTTCACTAGTGCAGGTGTGGCCGTTGTGGGGAGACAATGGACTAGAGGAATCCCAAGTCTTCGCCCATAAAATGCAAATATTCTTCCACCACATCCGTTAATGTTTTAACGATGCTGTGCGTGACGACCCGCCTTTATTTTACCAATCAAATGATTTTGTGGTAAATCATGTCAAGGGACTGCGATGGATAATCACATTAAGAGTTCACCTGGAGCCAAGGTAGTTTCGTATTGCCACAACATGCCTGAAGAGGGAGTGGCCAGGCCTGTGCTAGGACAATCAACTTGTTCCTCGAGGGTGCAGGACAGCTGAATTGGCGTTGATAAAAGCCGCTAAAGAAATAGACGACACCGTGCTAAGTTATAATTTTGATATCAATGTTGTTTGTTGTGAAAGCAAAGACTGAAGGATGGCGAAGATTAACGGATTGTACCATAATCTTCTTAATTGAGATGTGACGCAATTATGAGATAAATCTCAGCTTCGAAATGATAAATCACGCATTATTGTTCCTCGAGGGTCCTTTCTGAAAACTGATGAGTTCACTTAATGGAATGGGTATTAACTATAACATATAGCGCAGATTTGTGAGATAAAGTATGTTGTTACAAACCTAGAGGGTGATATTCAACTATCGTCTGTCGCACAGACGGTGGATCCAACCACACCCTTAATAACTTATTTATGACTGCAGACGTAACTTTAACCTCAGATGATGTTCAACGACCAGATGCTTTGCCATCTTCTTCAGATATCATCTCAACATGTTGATTTACTCATATATCTATTCATTTACATTTATGTAAACTTGACTGTTTGTATGTATAGATGTAGTAGACCTTACGAAAGTCGCTGTACTTTTGTTGTGTCAATAAAGATTTCCATCTAAAACATACGGCTTCCCATATATGTTGGGATAACGACCTACATCCAACTTTGCCGTTTTGTTCAGATTTCATCTGAAACATGCGGCTTCAAATGTATGTTGAGATAACGACCTACGATAGAATTCCAAAACATATTCCTTTGTCCCATCCAACCATCAAACACGCTCGAAGATTGTTACTTTGTGTCGCTTACTTCAAAGCCCTATCTGCTTAATCTTATTTGCATTGACGCGATTCTAAAATTGAAGAAGCCTACGGTTATTACAAACTTGATAACCCGTCATCTGATCTTTCAAATGAGGGATTTATCGATAGGTAGACAACAGAAACACTCTTGATGTATTAAACTATTATCTGTGGTTTTGCCATGATCAAGGAATCTCGCTGTCATTATTGTCATTATTCCGGCTATGACCCAGAAATGGAGTTAGGGACCTTCTATAGAATCTTGAAGGCGTCCAGAGAGCGGGAGCCAGTCTTATTACGGTTTGAAGATGGATTGTCGATAGCAGCAGCTGGTCCTGACACGTAGCGGTCGATTTAATCTTCAGGAAATCGTTGCTGTTCATGAAACTTTGCCAGAACCTGAGAAGGTAGTTAGGGAGAGCACAGATACGGCAATGCCTTTGATGTAAAGTTTATAATTACCTGTTGCTACTAGTACTGTGACGGGACGTTAATAACTGAGAAATTAGTAACGTTGGTTTACATGATATCCTCAACTGGTAATAGCCTCACAGTTGAGTTCCAGTTGGTTTGTAACTGGGAGATCCCGGTTCAAATCCTTGGACAGGACATCTCTGTTATAGGGCTGAACCCGTTTTTGGAAGGGACGTAAAGAGGCGTCTCGAGCACGTAAATGGGAAGGGCTAGCAACCCCTCCCTGTAATAAGATACCTGCCACAGAAACAGCAAGGAAACTTGCTGCCCTACTTGTATGTAGGCACAACAAGGCGAAAAACAACATCGGTGGAGGAGGTTCCTACATTTTCTACTTCTGCTGGTTGACTTGTTCCTCTGCTTTACTTCATATTGCACTGGACACTATTAGCATCACTATTTTGGTCCTTCGTAAATTGATGATATATAGTCAACTACAGTCGAGTGATAATGCGTATTTTCCCTTGGGCGTTTTTAACCCATTTCTCTTTTATGTATGTTGCTTTACTTTGACAGCGAGGGTCGTGACATTACATAAAGTGTATCTTTACAGACAGACTAATTACATATATCTGTCACACTCACACGCACATAGATACAAATCCTCAACCAATGTATACGTAAATCCAACCTTGCAGGCAATTATTTTGACTCAAGTAGACAATATTCACGAAAAAGGCCAGGGCCATTCAACTTACAAACTCAGTTACCTTTCACGCATGTGTGAGAAATGAAGAGGAAAGAGAATCGAAGAGATCTCCTATTTGTGCCAATACTGCACCTGATATATTCAAAAGGGGTAGAGTTTCGGAGATGTCGGCCGATGTGACCTGAATGACGTCGGCTGTACTAATTGTCCCACTTGGGCATCCTTTCATCACCCTGCGTTCTACTTTTCAACTAGGGTCATCTTGTTAACCCGCATGTTGGCTGCCTAAATTGCAAAAAGGTCCAGTAAATCCTGTCAATTTGCTACAAATCAGGTAGCTGCATTCCCCGGGGATTTCCATAATGAATAGAAAAAGACTGACCCCTCGTACAATTCCTCCCATTTCATTTCAAAGTTGCCAAGATTTCGTTTGAAACCGTGTAACCTGATTACAGCTTGAAACCTTGTGAGCATTGAAATTGGTTTAGATTGTTTTGTTCTAGAGGTCGTCAACCTACCAGATATTGGAAGCAAGTAACTTGATATCTATCTATTCGGAGCGTTGAATATATTTTCTATTATATAAATTCTTCTGTCAATGGTCAATACTGACCGAAGGAGGCCATGGGATTCTAATATCGAGTAGCATAAAGATGGGATAACATGTATAATCCAGCTAGAACATCACGCATTGCGGCAATCCTATTGCAACATGATAAAAGTGTTCTGAACCTCCTTGCCGTCCAACTGGAAAAGACTGTAATTCTCATACCCGTATTTATGCATAATAAGGTTATACACTTTCATATCACCTTTGCCAGTATCATAACGTCTGTCACATGGCATCAAAATTCAACTAGCTGTCGATTATCATACAGATTGTAACTGAAATAAAGCTCTTGCTGTTTGCCGGAATGATCTTTCATATTTTACTTTAAGAATAATGTATAAATTTCGAAGCTGAAAGAACAGCTGCCGCTGAGGCCAAGAGGAGGGCCAGGAAAGCTCGGCTACAACAGAACTGATGAAACCATGTAGACTTGCCATACTGTCTCGAGTGGCTGTCAACACAATATGAAATAATAATATATACATGGAAGAAAGGTTTCCCGTGATATGAAAATCTACAGGTGAGCAACGTGATAATGTCCGTCAGTATCAACGGAAAAACAGGGGTGTAAAATTAATTCCATTCCAAACAACATACAGTATCTGATAGACTTCAAAACTACACATCACAGCCTTGTGGGTCCATTCCACATATAAAAAGCTGTTAAAGTTCATCTTAGCATAGCGTAATTGACAGAGATGGGACAACTACATCAGAATAGATAACAAGCTTACCTTGTTGCTGGGGTGAATCTTTAGGCCCCTTTAAACGTCAGTATCTCTTACTCATCAATGGCAATGGGATATAGTCAGTGAGGTTTGTAATAAACTATGCTGAAATTCCACATGTGATGAATTGGTACCCGTTAAAATTCTAGTTTATCCCTTTCTTTTCTATGGAGTAATCCTTTGGCAACAGTGTTCTTCAGTTCAGATATTCTAAAGATAATCTGGCTGTATCAAAGCATGTTATTTCAACAAAAGGTATAGCAGTCCCAGAGATGACACTAATAAGCATGGTGACTTTGATGGATTCTATTCACCAGAGTATGAAACAAAAAAATGCACCCCTGAAAATGTCAGATGCACCCTTACGTGATATTGCAAAATGATAAACTCCAATCGGTCGACCGTATAGTCGATGATTATTGTATTTTTGAAATAAGGCTTTGTTCGCCCCATTTGACTACGTGTCCATAGATGCCTGCGGATCGAAGTCAATTATTACGCTCCAAAAAGCAGCAAGTAAACAAATATCAGCCATGAGGCTGGCCTTTACCTAAGGCTCCGACCTGGATATCACAGGGAGAGCCTATACATCATAATTTCTACCATAATCATGTCCGGGCGGTTCACGTCATGAAGATAAATGGCGTTTTAAAGTTTGAAATAATGTACCAAACTTTTTTCCTCTTTATTGTCTTTTTTTCAAAAGGAAATTACAAATTCAAATAAATATACGGAAGATGGATATACATGGAGCACAACAAAACCAAGTAAAATCCAGGACAATTGTACCAAACTTAGCTGGATTTTTTAGCAACTGAATGAGACTTGTCAGCTATACCCTAGTGATTTAGCATCGCCGCCTTATGGTTAAAGTTTAGTTGAACCAATCATATGCAAAAATTATTTTGAATTAAAAACATTCGCAGGTGGAAATAACCTTATCTATTTATTTATGTGTTTTACAGGCGTGCCATGTACAGAATAACATAGATAATAAAATAAACCAAGAAATAAGAGAAACGAATGAACAAAAAAACCAACACAAAAATAATTTTCAAGAGATAGTCATTAAAGAACTATATATATTCCTTAACCATTCGATCGAACTTTGTGTTTGAAATGCGATATGATTCAAATCTATAAACACAAACAGTAAGTGCTACAGATGGAAGTTGACACCATGCCAAAGCATGAATGTTGAGCAAAACTTTACATAATTATCTCTGATTGTAAGTACAAACTCTCTGCTTAATCAGCTCCCCATGGGCAACACTTAAAGATGCAAACTTCGATTAACGCTAACATGAAGAACGTAATTAGTACCCAAGGGTTTAGCAGCGCTAATAAGAGGCAGGTTCGTAAATTGAAGTGGTCCAGGGCAATCACAAACTAAAGATACTCTGCGAAAATCAAAGGAAGATAGGTAGAACGACTGATCTTTAGACTGAAATTTCAGTAGTGTTAACATCCAGGATTATAGAGTACCTACCTGTCCTTACATGACATTCTCACCACAGAGATCCTCGGGATATTTTTGGCGACGCCCTAGGGGCGAGCCTAAATGTATAGTATTGTGTGCAGTTTGCAAGAATTGGAAATGGAATTGTACAGAAATGTGTCCACAGGTATTTTAAGCCAATAAGAATGTTTGGAATGTTAGTCAGCAGTGCAAAGGATATAAAGCGGGCCATGCAACCCCCTGGGGACATTCGTCCTAGAAAACCTTGACAGGCAGCCACATGTGTCAACCAGATGTGTCAGGCCTATGACCACTCATATCTACAGTAATATTGTTATTTTCTAAAACAGTGTGTGGCTGTTGTAATGTTTTAGATGTCTTAATACTGGTCCTTACTACTATAACATTTAATGCCCTTATGGGAACTGGTCATAACTGCAACAAGTTTGTACTGATAAAGATTGTGCACACGCTGCTTCAATAACCTATACAAGCAGAATAGTTAAAGGGCATTAACCCCATGCATGACATCACGAACATATTCAAGTCATTTACCACACGTAGACAGAAAATACTTGACACCAAGGACAGAATCTGGAACGATGTCAAAACGGAAATCATATTAAGATGGATCACTGTCGCAAGAGACAAGACTAAATAGCATTTACTACTAGATGATTATCCTGCTGATATAATCCTGTGCAGTTCCGAGAATTGTCGGGGACACATTTTTACAAAATAACATTTCTGTGGATTAAGAAGGCATTTCGTTAGGACTCCAGGAATTCCTGGCATTTCCATTGGGACTGGAGTTCCTGGCATTCGAGTGGGACTCGAATTCCTGGCATTCCATAGGAATTCCTAAGCTAACATTCCTGAGGCCAGGTCTGGCCATTCACGTTCTTAAGGTCTATCCGTTAATTCTATAGGACAGGAAACATAAGTGTACAAACGATATCGTTGCATTGTGTGCTGTGTCTGTTGGTAAGTGGACTATGTTGTTAGAACTTGTGTTAGAATATGTGTAGATTTTGCCTTAATTACATGGTGGTAATGTAAACAGCAGTCCTATCAGAGTAGAATAGTCATTGAGGTGTATGGTGGGAAGTTGGGGACCCAGTCAGTGGGCTGTTTTTAGTTGTCAAGCTGTGATGAAATCGACGTTTGTTCTGGTGGCGGGGTATCGTAGAATGTAGTTCTGCTGTTGTTGTCTATATGTGTTTGTATCTGTCCAACAGAACAGGTAATCATCAGCCCTTCTCGTTAGAAATCCAGTATGAACAGCACCACCTATCAGTGCTCTAAGCAGGGCATAGTAAAAATTAAAACAACAACAACCACCGTCGCTATGGCAATGTCTTTTTATCATTGCCAATCTTGTTGTCTTTTACTCTTTGAAAAATTCTACTTTGTTCCTTGTGCACAATTCTAACATATGAGCTACTTTTTGTCCGTTCTTTTGTCGTGTAAAGTTTGTACTTTGCTCTTTCCAAGTCACTTACCACATTTCTGAAACTCAACCCTATGCATATTTGTGCCACAAAAACCCTGCATCGGAAAATAGTTTTGTAGCATGCCTCACTTCTTAATCTGTGATAACCTAAAGTCGGCTTCAATTACGAAGATTTATTAAAAGTCCAACAAATATGGAGTTGCCAAGCTGTGGTGAGCCCCTCATAAGGAGGGTTATCAATCTTGTTTCTTGTCTTCGGTCCGAGTTCAGCGGAATCCGTGCTTAACTATGATCGATAACGTTGATCCTTACTCCGCGTTATTGGTCTGGTAGTAAGATTTTGGCAGGCTTACTACTCTGCGTTCATTACTACGAATCCTTTGAGTCAACGCAGGTATCATAATTGACATGGAATACCAATCATTGGAAACATGGACTCGGAAGTCGCACTAAGATGTCACTTACAATTGGCCTTTCTGTAAATATTGAAAACCTGATGCCCCTGATACAAGATCAAGTTTGATATGCAAATGAGACTGAATTGAAAACAGGACACGTATTGACTGAGTTCTCATCAATTTCAGTTTATTCATTTATTCAAACAAGGAATTGGAAGACGTGTCGCTTAAATTCGGTTTTCATTGTGTCCTGGTGGGAGGAATTAACGTAATAACATACACAATTCAAGGAAAGACTTATAACACCACGAGAGCTAGAGATAAATATACCTAACATCAAACCTATAATAAACGAAAAGTTATGAACTATAAAGTAGAACTTTGTCTTTTCTTAAATTCATACTGCTGTCAGTGATATGCATGATTTATTATTGTATACACGCTTCCTTGTTTTTCATAAACTAGTGAGTCCGAAACAATCACTCAAAGATGCCTACCCATTTCTTTCTCTAATGTATGTCAGACAATGTATGTATTGTATATACGCTTCCTTGTTTTTTGGAAACTAGTGAGTCTGAAACAATCATTCAAAGATAGCTAAACAATCATTCAAAGATGCCTACCCATTTCTTTCTCTAATGTATGTCAGACAATGTATGTATTGTATATACGCTTCCTTGTTTTTTGGAAACTAGTGAGTCTGAAACAATCATTCAAAGATAGCTAAACAATCATTCAAAGATGCCTACCCATTTCTTTCTCTAACGTATGTTAGTCAAGGTATGTATGATTTATTAACATATATACGCTCCCTTGTTTCTTGGAAACTAGTGAGTCTGAAACAATCATTCAAAGGTGCCTAAACAATCGTTCAAAGATTCCTACCAATTTTCGTTCTGTAATATATGTCAGACAGGGTACATGCAGGTTAATTGTTAATCAGGAGCAGGACGGATGAGTCTAATCTCACCTGCTCACCTCGTCAGGCTTATTTCACGGATGATGCATCGCCTCCTCCGGTCAGCTCATCCTGGGAACGACAGATAAGTAACATCAGGTCTCACTGGGAACGACGGGTGCCCGCTTTGATATACCCGGGGGTTCCCCGTGTGTTTTTCTCCGTGGTCGGCGACAGATTCCAATTAGGCTTACTGAGCTCTAACGCTGGTTTCTGATTAATACTTCCTCTATGGGAGCATGCCGTGGTACCTGCTATAATTGAATTGAAAACAATATTTGGCTTATGATCATAGTTTTAGGTAGCTCTCCATAGTCTCGTCAAAGTTAACTTTTTGTAGAGAAAGCAGGGCTGGTCTGTGGTTTTGGATAACCTGTCTAATTGATTGACCTTCTCCCTGCTGCCTAACTCCGTAACCAATAGGGTATTGGATGACAAACGGCTACTTCAGAGTGCTAGAGGTTAAGGCAACTAGAAATACGCTATATCATTATACTTTGAAAGTCAACCAACATTTCGGTATTAAGTGTTTGTGTGAGCATATCGATGATGAATATTTCAAAATACATCAAGCTGGCGAAGGGATAGAAATAATGATAACAAATGAATACTGTCTAATTGATAAATTGAACGTACTCCTAATTCATATATGTTAGACAACCTACAACAAAATGGACCGAATCAACTATGTTGATGGATATTCTCTGTAGTTATCAAAACTTTTTGTTGCAACTTTTCTTGGTGATTTAAAAATATGTATGCACTCGTTGCTTTTCTTTTTGTCATTTTCCGACTGTCGGCTACGAAAACAAGATAGCTTTCCAGGACTTACCAACCCCACTGTATCTGCAGATAACCAAATTATTGTAAAAGATGCCTCCAGTCAAGAACCCAGACAGCTTTAGTATGATTTAGATATTGAGGCCATGCTATCGAAACCAACACGTTGTTTGATATAGGCACCTTCGAGACACGTTTGCGTAGAATCCAAACCACCCACACACTGTGTGTAGAAGTTGTGAAGTTTATAAAGTATGTAAAGTATTCGGGAATAGTTTCATCAGGTTGGCAATACGTTATTGTGTTAGTTGTGTTCAAATAACTTTGTTATCCAGTATGTAAAGTACTAGTAGTCTGTCTGTCAATAGTTAGTAAATACATGTGTCAGATTTTGTCCTTAGATCATACAAAACTTTTGCGAATGACATCTGTTCCGTGCCCATTTCCGTGGCCCAATGTATTACAAACTTTTCAGTCATGGCTTTAAAGTTCGAAACTTAATGTTTAATATGGTGATTTTTAACACACTATATTTGATACATCGAACGCAGACTGTTTAGCATAAGAAGCATTTACAAAGATCTGTTTCATTCCTTTACAGTTTGACAGTTTTAAAGTTTGACGTTGTCCAATGATAAACGAAGCTGTACTTTTGAATATCTATTGTATTCTCACAATTTGCCCAAGGAAATTATTTCGGTAGCCATTTTCTCAAACGCGAGTGATTCTTGTTTTGCTCTATGGAATAGGAATTCATATCAATGAACTCTATAACAATTTGTTGGCATAAGTTTCTTACAGTCCCTGCCATTATATAAACCACACCTGGAGCTTTCCCACAAAGTTGTCTGTGCGTGTCGTGAACAGATAAGCCATATCTACCCAGACTTACGGGTAATACTCTTAACATTGGCAGGATTGGGGGAATTAAACCCACTCCTAGGAGGGGCTTTGTATCGACTGTAGTACATGCACCGCCCTTGGGGTACGTTGTTCCTGTCTTTATAATTTTGAAAAGGGCATTAAAGGCCTTAAATCATTACAGGGCTGCCACCTTTAGATAAGTTCCATTAATATTTTGAACGAACTTTTTTTTGTAAGACCAGTGTGCTGGATGAAATGTAGTGAGACAATGGAGCGTGCAAACCTCATCAGATTTTAGTGGATTATTGTAACTGATCATGTCTCCTCACCTTAAATATTTCATGGCCAAAATATTAATTTTGCTAGATTTTGCATTTCAGATCGGAACAAATATTTTTATTCTGCCGTCCGACAAGCACAGAAATCTTTGTGCAAACGTGCCAACCATAGATAAAAAGTATCTGACCAGACAATGCGAGGACACTGCAGTTAACTTGTGCAAAGGAGGTTTTGAAAAAAAATGGTAGCCAGCTATACAGTCGAGTCATTAACTGCCTCGTGGTAAACCCTTTAAATGTTGTTTACTGTATTTTAACATTTCTCTAGTGGTGGTATTTAAGTTCACGGTGTTCACAAGAGTCACTGAAGCTCTACGATGTGCAAACCAATGTTTTGGAAAGTTCCAGATCTTGCAGAACTCTACCTGAGGGACGACCTTGCTAGCAAG
Organism: Branchiostoma lanceolatum; assembly: GCA_035149815.1. NCBI lineage: Eukaryota > Metazoa > Chordata > Leptocardii > Amphioxiformes > Branchiostomatidae > Branchiostoma > Branchiostoma lanceolatum. The sequence goes on along the minus strand of CM068868.1, from coordinate 9,774,470 downwards.
GATGGAGACTTTGATTTCCCTTTTGTGGCTGCTCTTGAAAAAACTTTGTCCGGCAAATAATGATCCTGGCATCACACGTAGAGAGTGAGGGCCAATGATTACATCTATGTAGTCACATACGGTCACCGCTGAACAAAGCCATGATCTCATTACTGCCATTAGTATGAGAAAGGTCAAAGTCAACGTCAGGAATGAGACAACGTGCTCATTAGAGAGGTCCTTGAAGTAGTTAGAACAAGTCTTAGTGGAATCCGCCTACATTGAAATCGAGTTACAAAACTCACTCAATAGTCACTGCTATCATACAAAACATTCCTGCCATACTCTTGGAGCCGTGATCCATGATGTTATTTGCAGGCATGGGGAGAGACGTTTTTCTATTGGGAGAAGTTGAGCGACCTTCTTTTCCTCTCAATGCCTCAACTGTTCAGTTACCTTTGGAAATTTATATGGGCTATTTCTTTCCTAAGACCGTGAAAGCACAAAGGGATTTATCTGTCCATGGTCTGGAAGCCACGTGATTTCATCGATACAGGCAAGGTCATTGTACGGTATTCCTAGAGGTTCTCATATTTTCGAATGCAATATAAGCTCATAACTTCAACATCGTCAAGTTTTACATCAATTGATTTAGGTGAAAGAAATTATATTGGTGCCCAAAGTCCAATACTCATTACTTTCAAAGGTTGAGCAGGACCAGGCGGACCTTACGTACCAATGCACCCATCGCTTACTTCAGGCGATGTACATTACTGAGAAAGTGATATAGACAAGGTCATGCACATGTATGTACCGAACTAAGGCTACAAATGAGACTTCAAAAGAAGGAGAATATCTCTTGGGAAGGAGTAATGTGTGTATGTGTAAGTTCATCAATAACATATCCGGACGTTCTCGCAAGTAATGACAAGGATATTCCCGCAAGAATCACCATCATCAAAATGAATCGGAGATCCTAAGTTACATGCAACTGTCAGTTACGTCTTGATGAGCAACGACACCAAGCGAGGCATAGGGAAAGTGCACGTATACGGGAATACTGCAATGACAGCAGATGAGGATGAAGCGCATGCACTAGTTTGGTCCCCGGGCTTACATTGGGTTGATATTCATTGTTGGTATTAATCATGGATGTTGAAATCATGCTCCAATCAAAACCTCCCAATTGAATGTGATCAAGATGATTTCGTAGCTTTGTATATTTCCAAACGATGCTTGAGCATTATTTCAACTGTCATGTTCTTATCGAGAGTTTCGGAGATAACGTAAACCCTGAGTGGGCAAATGCATATGTGAGTATCGCAAAAACAATTGGGTACCATAACATTCTTTTGTTCCTATACAAAAAACAATTAGGACAGTTCTGTAAAATGCGAGAATAGGAAGTTAGTACTGTTCCCGTCGTAAGTCTTTTCAGTGCTCTTTGAAAATGTTGATGGGGGTCTGTTCACCGAAACTTTATATCATCAATAAAGACAGAGAAGCACAATTGGAAGAAAGATCTTTATGTAATTGAACATCAGGAACACTTTATATAGTGATAGCATATAACTATATCAAATAGTCAATTTCTTGCACCCCAATACAAAGCACAGGGCATATTTGATTGCACACCTCTTGCAAACGCCTAACGCATTAATCAAACAATCTTAACAAGAGTTTACAGCAGCATCTGTTTATCTTATCAATCAATGCCTTAAAGCAACTAGAAAGATATTTGACATGACATCTTATCAATTAATGCCTAAAAGCAACTAGAAAGATACTTGACATGGTGTATAACGAAAAGTCTGACAAAATTACTTACACCACATAGGAATGTACCTTATATACGTGCAGTACAGATGCTACCACAAGCCAACAACAAGCCTTACCCATCAGATACATAGTTATGGCAAAAATTGATGAATTTAATGCCCTATACTATCGTTTTGTAACTATTATATCCATGTACTTAAATTACTGGCATGGCAATCTTCCTCGCAAATACTATCAAATATTGACTTTAAGTTGACTGTAAGTCGGGTATCGAATCTTGCTCAAACTACCAGTTGGAATAAAGGCCAATTTCTGCAAATGATTTTCAACATCTTTATCATTTTCCGTTATTGCTTCTCGCTTTAGAAGTAGTATTTCATACAAACTACATAATGTTGCACTTTCTTATATCTTACCAATCAGTTTACTTTTGCTGCTGATAGCAGCGATTATTTCAATTTCCTGCCTTCATGCTTTCTATGGTAATACAGTAACTAATTTTTTTATAATAAGTCCTGTAGTCATACTCTCAGAATGGTGATATAGACTCATAGAATACTTACATAAGTCATAAGATAGTGTAGATTATACACAAGAGAGGAATGAACAGCACAAAATAGAATATAGATACACAAAATTATAAAAGATACACAAAATACATTAAGGGACTGACAACAAAATCAAACGATTGACGTTCACACATCACCTTATAGAAACTTGATAATGGAAGATATTTAGATATGAAGATATTTAGATGGTAGGAGACTATTAGGGTAGCACGTTTGACGTTAGTCACTGACGAAAGACAGCGGATCCTGTCTAAACGTCTGACTGTTTCAAAATTTTGTCCAGTTGCTTGAGGAACTGTTTTTTGGCGTGCATATTTAGGTAGTATTTTGTTAGTTTTTATGTAGAATACTTTGCACCTAATCATGTAACATCCACTTCACATATGACAGTAAGCATGCCAGTTGCATGGAGTTTTTTTCTTCTTGTACACCGGGTAGAGTAGCTACTTACTGACTGTATGATGGATAATGTAGTGAATAAAGTATTAAAAGTATCCAAAATGGCCTCAATCAACCAGCTTTCCCGACTTTCCTGACGAAGTCGGCACATTTTCGGCAGAAGGCGGTCTCGGCATCGCAGTAGGTCCGCTCCACGTGCCCGCACTTCAGGCGATAGGCGGCCAGCTGGCTGCAGGAGCAGTCGTCTTCGCCCGGCTCATGGTCTCCTCCACACAGATGGCCACAGGGCAGCATCCTAGCACAGGCCGGTGGAGCTGAGGAGGTCATGAAGATATAGTTGTTATAAATATTATTATTATTTGTTGTTTGTACTTGCAATTAGCCCCAGAGTATGTATTTGCAATAAACTTTGTATTAATTCTGGCAAGAAAATTTAGAACAAAAACGCCCACATTCACCAGATGCTGAAACCTTAGCGTGACTGAGTCCTTTAGAATAGCTTCTTCCGACAAGATATAAAGGCTGGTTCTGTGTTTTACAAAAACTACTGATACATTCGACTGGAAAATCCTGTTGAAAACATTGTCAATTTGTTATATATTATAGACGCTCACCGGTAAAAAGAGGAATTGGATGCCACATTCTCACAAGTGTTTGCGTGAAAAGAGACCATCCTTGCTCAAGACACCTATCTTAATTATCTAAGATGATTTTTGTTAGCCTTTAACCTGGCCAAAACTAGGTATACATAATTGTACTTGTCAATCAAGGCCGATTGCAGTCAGATGTGCGAAGGTTGGGTGTGACAGGCCGTACAGTGTAATATAACCAGCTGCTGCCGCGCCGCGTGCCTGCGAAGCTGGTGTGTTACGCCGAGGGGCGGTTATACCGGCTATACAGATACAGATGTCTGCAAAATTGATTAGATCACTCTTAATGACATAATTGCCGGTTACTGTCCCCGACGGCTGACCGTTCTTTCTATGTACATTTCCGCAGCAGACATAGAAGAAGAATTCATGATCACCTGCAGGTGATCAAAACATTCTTTTCATTAGTCATACAATTACCAGGTGCAAGATTGAGACGATTAGATGGTATCGTACAATCGGGTCGACGTAAAGCAAATGGTCACAAGTTTCTATGGGTCTGTTATGTTTGCGGGCTGTTCGCGAAAATAGAATTTGCATATCAAGAAAAATACACAAATTGTGCTCATGACAATTAATTTCTATGCTTCACGGTCTTTTATTTCGTTCCCGCAAACTAGTCGACCGGGCCCCGGTTTAGAAATGTGATCCTAGTATTAGTTAGTACTTAGTAGTCATGCAATGACTTCTTTGAAACGCTTCCACTTAATGCAACAGTTACAACCAGACTTAATCTGTATTGTCTGTGAAGAGCTTAATCTACTCCATCAGCTGCCACATTAGTCATTATTGAAACCCACTGACCCGCGTACACGTCATGTCGCCTAGGGCTGATGTATAGTTCACCCTCTTCAAGAAGTGATATGCAGTCATTTAGTTTGTTAAGACGTTATAACTTTTGTTTCAATTTCGAACATCTATAATCTCGAAAACTGCGGGATCTAAGGAAGCTTGCAATGAAGCGGACAAATTGGTGAGAATTGAAGAAAGACTGGTTGCAGCTGCAGGGTGTCCAGACCACTGCAGCAGCAGAACACAGTGGACTACTATGATCCAGTTACTTGTAATTGACGTAAAGTCTGACCATGGAAAGTTTCATACTTATGCAAAACGTTCCTGACTGGACCTAGCAACTTCTTGCAATTGGGTGGTTGCATGCAATTCCCTAGGCTCTTAAGAAGTCATGTTATTTTTATTTTTGTTTTTCAAATGATCAACTAAACTTGGGACCCTGTTTTCACATTCAGAAGGCCTTCCTGTCCCAATGCTTTGGTCTTGATTATGTAGAATTTAATTCACCATATAGATATATTTTGCACGGCATTGTGAACACGATGGTTGAAGAGCACATAATAATACAAAAGAGACTCACCTTTCTTTCCTGCAGCCCCCATTCCATTCATAAAACTTTTCCTCGTCGTTCCACTTTCCATGGTGCTTGCGGATTTGCTCCTGTTCAGGGGAGTAGACTTGAACCCATACCCCATGGGAGGAACCGAGGTGTTACTCGTCGAAAAAGACCTTCTTTCCCCAAGCTTGGTTGTCCCGGTCGGTTTTGTTGGTTCTGGCGATGTCTTGGTTTGCCCTTGTCCTGGAGGAGTGGATGGTCCGTTGGAGGTGGATCCCGTCTTGCTGTGCACACCGGCAGAGTTCTTCTCCTCACCTGTTGTGTGAAACACGGAGCCGGTCGAGCTTGTTCTCCGTCCGGGGGTCTCCGGGCTGGCTGTACCGTTGGTGAGCACGGGGCCGTTTGGCATCGGGGGATTCTCGTCTACCTCGGGGATGGGTGGTGTTGAACTGAAGATGCTTTCGTTCCCGAGCCCAGAGTCTAGCGACTCCCCTCTGCTGACGCGTTTCTTCGGTGTGTCGGTGACAACTCGCCCTATGTCAAGACCATAGAATCTGAAGGAAGAGCAAAAGTGATACTGTTCAATTACCATTAACTTCTTTTCATCATTGAACAACTACGATTATACATGTCTGTACACATAATTCCCCCAAATGCACTAGAATATGTGTCAGATTCCTTTACCTTGGTTCCGATGCTGTGAAATCAAATTTCGCAATGTCGTCTGCAATCTTGGGCAAGGACTTCATCAGGAGAGACTGCAGCCGGTCAATGACCTCCTTGCTGATGTCCATCAGTTCGAAGTTGGAGCCGAGCATGAGGATCTTGTGAGCGTATCCCGCCGCACTGCCCAGGTCTGACAGACTCAGTCTGACAGAGTCCTTCTGATCCGACAGATTTCTCTGTCGGGCGTCGTGTACCTGTAAGTCCATTGTAAATTCTGTTATGTTCTTTGCCTTTCCTTTATGGTTAGATATGTATTTTAGATATATCAACAACAACCTTTCTTTGCAAGAGGAATTGAAGGTCACCTACATCCGGACATTACAACCATCCCTCAAGATAGACGGGGGCGCCATAGACTTTCTGCAACATATCTACATCTACTTTTCTCATCAGGGGCAAAGTAGGGGGGAGTCGAGGTCCCCATATGATCCCCTGCTCACCGAGGCACGTGTTCTATCTGCATAACGTGGCGTCGAGAAGCAGTGGATTGCTCATTTCTTGCCAAAGACTGGAGCTGATCAGTCGAAAATTTGGGTAAGGCCAATTTTTGCTTTAGCAATTGCAGTTCAAGTCTGATTCAGAACAACACTCTCACCTCGCGGACTTTCTGCTTCAGTTTGAGTCCCTTCTCGTCCAGGTAATCACACAGCTCCTTCTTGAGTTTGTCTGTTGCTGCATCAATCTCCTCGTCTGCCGTGGAGGCCTTCTTACTGACCTCCAGCTCAGCATCGTCCAGGGTCTTGCTGGACTCTTGAAAGTTGTTCAACTTCTCCTCGCTCCTCTGTAATGAATGTGTAAATGGTTAAGTACTTAAGTTGGTTTCAACAAAAACTGAATCTGCTTGGCCAAGAACATGAATCTAGAGTTACATCGAGCTGAATCAACTGCAAACGGAAGAAAATACAAGTAGTCTGGACATTTTTATAAGTGAAGCTGCCTTAACTAGCTACAGGAATCTTGAAATTCTTATTGATGTCACCGAAATATTTGCAATGACCAATACAATTCTTCGATCGAGATCTTTTAATAGTCGGTGGGCAAACTAGGATCACTGTTCATGGTCAACGCCTAAGCTTAGTCTGTTAATTATTTATAACATGGTTAAGATAGATTGGCATTCTATGGAAACATAAGTGCAGATTTATGTGAAAAGACAAACGCGCTTTTGGAATTATTGCATACAATATCCAGTTTACATGTATGTTTCTGTTATTTCAAGTTGACCTCTGACCTCTCCCGCTTATTTGGATTTCATCCCATTTGATTGTGTTTATGTGATGTCTATCTATTTGATTGTATCTAATGTAGACGGACTCCAGGAAGAAAAGTGTAAGATTTTTCATAATTGAACATTAATGGAGATATGAATGAAACAAATGAACACCCTACATCGATCCGTGTGTGAAGATGTTTCTGCTGTCTTAGCATGAAAGTTCATCTTTCTGCTGTCTTGTCTTAATTTCTGAGACAACAGTCTGGTACAAAATGATGACAAATCCCACCTGAATGAGATCCTTGAAGCAGTCCTTGATCTTGTCCACCATGTCAGTCAGGTAGTCATACTGGTGGTCCCGATGGTCGAAGGCCGAGCAGTCCCGGCAGATGAGGGTACGGCAGGACTGGCAGTAGAACTTCAGCGGCTCGTACTTGTGGACCCGGCAGGGGGCGGTCGTGTGCGTCTTCACATCATGGGTCTTCCCACCCTTCAACTCCTGCAGGGTTTTCACCTGGAGAACATACACAGAAATATAAAGTTGGTTAGAATTCTTAACTGTAAAAATATACCCTGCTACGGAAACAGCAAGGAAACATGCTGACCTACAAATTCATGTGCCCCTAGGCACTACAAGGTGAACAACAAATCACTAACAATTGCTGACTGATATCTTCGAAGGGTTCAAATAGTCCTAAATGATTTATTTGCTATGATAAAAAAAGCAACTGCAGTATTTGTAGGACAAGATATAGATTAGCTTATCACAGAATGACACAAAATTTGAACAGAAACGCATGTGCATGACGTTGTAAATGAGATGGTGATCATTAGTACATTTTGAGTGTTTTAGATGTCATGTTAGTGTATTTCCATGGCCAGTCAACAAGGGCAAATGAATACACAGAGTAGCTTTCATGCATGAGGTCATGACAAGATGTTGATAATTTCTGATTATTGCGTCGTACTATGTTGAACAGTCATAAATGTGTACAAGCAATAAGTATATACATTGACGCTAAGAATACTAAGAAAACAACGGGGGGGAATGAATTTGATAATCAATATCATAGAAATGATTGACATTAAAATGTGGAGACTGAATTGATCGACGCATGCGCATTTGCAGCTGGATCCCGCGCCCATCTTTCCCCAGGTTGCGTCACGGGGGTCACATCTTTGTCAACACCAGTGACCTTCATCCATTCATGTGACCTAGACATGCGTGACTCACCAAGCAGGCCGGAGGACCTGTCATGTTAATGACTTCCACGTCACTTGTCACTTGTAAAATTACTTCTCACTTCACCTGATCTGTTGTCAACAATACACCCACTTCTTAAGTGTGCAATTGTTTGAAAGTTATTATGGATCAGACATATTTCTTTTTTGTTTTTGATTTTTTGCATGCACGCAAACCAGCTGGTATTTTGCCATTCACACGAACAAAAACAAAAACACTCGTGTGTGTGTGATCTAACATGAGTGAAAAAAAGCTCACTTCTCTAGAAACGATATTTTGTGGATAAAATAATGGCATATTTCATACTGCACGATATGGTCCGCCCTCATATCGTGCCCTGCAATCAACATTCTTGACCTTTTGACCTGGTTGTGGCATGCGCATTGTTCCACCTGTGCGGTGGTATGCCCACCCTTTTGAAGACTTAACGCTTCAACGCACACGGCACATTTCTGATTCTTGGGACAATCTCTATATATAAAATCGAAAACAATGTAAGGACTATCAATCTTTTAAATAGGTGCCTCGCGCAAGGTGGTGCCTTTTGTTGTCCTGTCATGTAATTGAAAGATGCTATTTATATGTCGATACATTGCCTTCAGACTACATCGCAACACTCTATGGCATAGCCTATTGCTTGTGTGAATGGAGAATTTTGGTATGAATTACTTTTTAGAAATGAAAATGAAGCAAAAAGCCATGTCATCTATCTGTATAGCAATTATTGCGTATCTTGTCATTCGTATTTTTAGATACATTTCAATGGTTGAATTTAGACAATTACTTAAAGGAGCATTCCACTCTAGAAGCGGGTATTAAAATTCATTAGAAACTAAATTGTTATGCTTGAATACAATTTGTTCTGTCAAATTTACCACAAGTTGAAGTCTAAACGCAGGCGCAGGGCGAAAATTATAGTAATCAAGTTCTTGAATTCCCCAGAGGAGCCTTCCAACAATGCCGGAGTTCAATGTTTCTTGCAAAACTAGTTGAAGCGCTCAGGAGTTTTCGAGAGTCCTGCAGTAGATTCCAATTTCAAACTTGAAATGTAAAGGAGGCTGGTTTAGGGGAAACTCTGTCCATTCACGGCACATTATCCGTAGCTCGCTCCAGATACCTTGTCTACTCTCCGAGCAGAGGAGTGGTTCCGGCTGGTTTTTGATGTGTTATTAGGCGTTTTTGTTGGGATTTCTACTTTGCTATGTTTTATCTGTCTCTATAAACCCCACCATTGAGAGAGAAAAAAAAACATGACAAAGTAGAAAGCCCGACATAAAACGCCACAAAACACGTCAAAAACCAACCGGAACCACTCCTCTGCTTGGAGAGCAGCCATGTCGCCTAATTTACGGACCCTTGTCCTGGGTGACCCCTGTTCAGTCAACCGTGTGCCCGAGTCGCCAGGTCGGTACCATGTCGCTCAATTTAACTTAAGCTTGCCCTGTAGGGCAAAATATTTCTATCTTGCGTTCATTGACCCTTACTTTATAGATGGACAGATCATGAATGGGCTTGTATGTGTTACCCCAAAACTGCTATCTGTTTTGAAGTCTTCCTATAGATAATTTGAATTTGGATTTGATATTTTGTGCTTCGTTTAGCATTGCTTTTCCCGTGACCATATCAGATGATCTCGTGTGATAATGATTGAATGAGACAGTAAAAGAAAAGACCTTGACTGTGATGAAGGTCATGATCCTAAACAGCACAGTGTTTATATCCCATTGGTCATGTAGTTGTTTTTATGCTTGTTTGTTTGTTTGTTTGTTAGTTTGTTTGTTTGCAAACACGGTAGTAACACATCACGAGAAATAGAAACCTGGATTTTGTAAGTTAAATCCCAAACGTCACTTTATTTTTTACTCGGAATACGTATCTGTTGCCTCTGCTCTGCGTTTTATTCTGCAAGTTGGTTCTTCTTTTTTTTTAGGAAATGAAAATATTTGAAAGTGTGAAAGTTCATCTGTGTTGGTAGTCTACAAAGTTTTTCAGCCGTTTATATCTGTATATGTACGATGAAAATATTTGTTTTTCACTTCAAAGACATAGGATACAGACTGTGAAACAACTGTCAAGTCCCTGTGAATGTTTACCAGACTGCTATATTTTTATGTGGCAACAAATCGCTAGCCTCAACCAGGCTCCTCGGGTCACTGGAGAAAAAGTAGAAATTGGCCAAATAGACGGATAACATGTCCGCTGAAGGAGTTACAGTCCATAGGTCGCAAACTGTAACCCCTTTAGTGGACTAACTCCTCTGGCATATTATCCGTCTATTTGGCCAATGTCTACTATTTTTCCAACGACCTGTGGAGCCTGGTAGAGGCTAGCAAATCTCCATGGTATTAACACGCGGCATCTCTTGAATCTTTTGATCCCAAGGACCTGTCAATCATCTCATTATGGTTGCCAAAACAACTTCAGATTTTCCAGACGTTGGTTCAGAGCTATGTTGATTCGTGTGCATATCCCCTTAGAAACAGAGCTACCGGTCGGATGACATACTAGAACTTTGTTATAACGTTACCTGCTGAAGCGATGGAAATGCAGACAACTCAGAGTGGAACGATCCAAATCGGTGTGTTATAGTCATTAAATAAACAACGAAAGTGAAAGTAGATTTAAGACTTCAAGATGTCTTTATTTAAATTTCTTAGCAAGACACTGAACTGCATTCAATTTACAAAGGTTACAAGAAGTTACAAGATGCCATATCTCCTAGCTCACCAGCTCAAAAGTGGTGAAATGGTTGCACTGTATAGCACACTTGCTCACAAAGATTAAAACAAGTAAGTTGAGCTGTGCACAGTATACATTAGCTGAGGGGACAAGCGCCGTGTTTTAGAAGTGATACCACCCTGCTTATTTTTAGCTTCAAAGTACTTACCTGAGAAACCTTCAAATGACAACAGTAAAAAATCTATCCTGTACCTTTGTTTCAAACCAAACGATTAGAACATATTACGCCATCTTATAATATGTTGTTATCATTGTGATAACGTCAAGTTATGTTTGTTTATTCAATGTTGATCTCATCGTACATTATGTTCCGCAATGTCCGTAATATTAACGTTGTTGGTTATCCTACCATTAGCTTATACTTTCACCTGTACAGAAGGTGTGTTTCAAAAACAGTTACCATAATTACAAGGTACATGTAGAACAATAAATAGCAGAAGTAATGATCATAACTAAATGTACTCATCTGACTGTTGATAAAAGGTCGACAGTGTGTTTGAAAGTAAAGAATGTATTGAGAAGGGTGCCACTGTTTTTCCTAAGGGACCCCCCCCTCCCACAGTACGTGCCCAGGCTTGAACACGAATGAGTTGTTTATACTTTCCAATGCGTTAGTCGCGCGATCGATCGTTATTGGCATTCCATTTCTGATTTTCTTAAGAGAGGCTACACACCTACAGTCCTACATCCAGTTAAATTTGAGTTACTGACGAAACGGGTCATGTGTAAAATCTCTTCTCGTGGGCACAGCCAGAGTGATCACTTAAATACGTTAACTGATCGTAGTAGAATAATGACGCAATAATATATGTAATATGCAACGTTACATTTTAAAACGTATATAAATATATATGCCAATCATTTTAGGGTAATCGTAGCCGGTCCTGATACACTTTTACCAGGCCCTTCACTATACTGTCGGACCTCAAAAGCTGATCTGGATTTCATGACGGATTTTTTACAAGATGGTCTCTCTTTGTCTCTTGTCTTGACCTTGTGACATTTTAAGGTACATAATAGCAAACGATAAAGCTACCAGACAATACTGTCTAGGGAGATTTTTTCAAGCGCCATTTTACACAAAGGAGTGTTTGTACCCGCCTGCCAAAGTTGTCATCCCGCCTATATTTAAGTGATGTCCGTGGAATTCAAACCATTTACACGTGAACCTTTGGGTAAGACATGGTACAATAGAAGTATTGAATAGTTCCCCTCCCAATGCAGAGAGTAGACATTCAAGTTTGTCGAGTGTTTGCTTGTAGACATGCCACATAATAATCGCACATAGGTAAGATTGCAATAGGGAAATACCAAGTGATGCGCAAGGCAAAGTAATGGAGATATGCAAATCGCGACGTCTAATCACGTACGTTCATGTCTTGAGCTACTTCTACACGTATTTCATTAAAACTTTAAAAATATTAACCTGTGCTATCGTTTGTTTACCATTATAATGACTTTTCTTTTCCTGTTACAAGTGAAAACAATGGGTAATACCTTTTCATCACACAAATACTTAAAGAATAACTCCATGAATCAAACTCTATGTATCAATTTCGACGATAAGCCTGCGAATTAAGGTAGCACGTCTTTCGGATATTTGTGGCCGAATCAGATTACGATGGGACAATGTGGTTTACCAGGCGCATCAATGACGGACAAACAGTCGCATTGTCTGACTATCTTCCCAAAAACTCTCCGATTTATATCTTCTAAGGCTGTCCTTATGGTCTTAGCTGCAGGTATTAAAACAAGGTCTCCATGTCCACTTTGAAATCGATATGGGGAACAATCTAGGATCATCTAGGGCTGACACCCATGCACCCTTGATTCACTTTATGCCCCAGTACGTACTTAGTATCATTCATCTAACATAGAAGGATGTACATGTATCATGATTGCTTCTGTTACTTTATTCATAGTTCCTACATTGTTTGAGCAAAGCTACACAACAATCTATGAACGAGGGAAAATTACTAAGATAGATCTGTTGCACTTAAACGTTATTAATTACTCTAAAGACTAAGTGTTGTTCATCAACCACTATTTTACCGAAAAAGTCACGAGATTAAAATACGTTCTACAGTGAGTCTTCGTTTTGAAAGGCACCAACACTCAAATTAAATGCTCAGCACCGTTTTTGATGCGTACTGGTATTATTCGATGTCTGGGGTGCTTTTTTCTTAGACTTGACCCAGTGATCGTTTTGTGGTGCCTAACCGCAAACAATGGTGGCAAATGCACCTGGCAATAACCGTCTCAACGTACTTTCTTATCCAGCTTTCTAAACAAAGGATAAAAAGTCACGAGATTGAAATACGTTCTACAGTGAGTCTTCGTTTTGAAAGGCACCAACACTCAAATCAAATGCTCAGCACCGTTTTTGAGGCGTACTGGTATTATTTGATGTCTGGGGTGCTTTTTTCTTAGACTTGACCCAGTGATCGTTTTGTGGTGCCTAACCGCAAACAATGGTGGCAAATGCACCTGGCAATAACCGTCTCAACGTACTTTCCTATCCAGCTTTCTAAACAAAGGATTTGGGAAATCCTTTGTCTCCGGGCCGTGCCAAAGTACAGATCCAGACCAGTATATTCATTCTGCTGAATTTAAACCAGATGTACTTGACCGTTCAAACAGGCTAGAACAGGACATGATTATGTTTTCTATCCACTGCAAGCAGTTCACAATTTAGCAGATTATGTCATGTTTACTCAAGGATATCATTTTTATCAATGTAGGAAGTACGTTAACGTTTAAGATAGGAGGAAGCAAACATCTTATTTGCTAGCATCTTACCGTCAAGTGGTAACTCATAACCTTCAGGATGCCTAGATACATAAACTTAAGGCTTTTCTGTGACTTAAGTTGCATAAAGAAGCAGATTATGTGCATCAGATTCAATAAGACACTGACTAGGGGAATTCGAGAATACTTTGGACATGATCTTGTAGCGTCCTCATAACAATAGATCTGTCTTTGTCTTTTTGAACACCTGTACCTCGTTAAAGAGACAGCCGGCAATAATCAAATTGATATCAGTTATATTCCTTTGAAAAATATTGAAGGAAATACTTTCCAAGGGTCCATGTACAATGGTGTGTACCTTTCATAATATTTTATAAGACAATTGACTAGGACTAGATATAGAGGAACACAACTACAACTGTTACTACCCCAAGGGCAAAGATACCGATGTCATGTTGTCATATGACATAGGGGTCACTTCACACTGCCTCCCTGGTAAATTTGTCACGCAACACACACGCATGAAATATGTGGAAGCCACTTCCTTCTGTATATGGCGTTTTCTTTGTCTTATGCGTTTGGAGGTGGGCAGTGCATGCACGCATGTGTATACTACCCTCATGTATGAGTACGTTTCGGCGCTTGATCGCAAACATCGTCGAAGCTCGTTCAGCGTTTGAGTAAACAAAAATGCAATCAAGTTTTGTAGACCGTGAAATACGGTGCGTTAACAGCTATTTGAATACCGCTTATCTCGGCCGTTGACGCTGTTGTGCTATATGATGAATGCTGCCCACAAGAAAAGCATTGTTCCAAACAGTAGAAAAACAGAGGAGATAATATGCCCGTTGTCGCTTCCAAGATGACAAGCATGTTTTGTAGAGCTAGCACCCCCTTAAGTGTTGTGTTTTCGTTCTAACTGTCCACTGATCTGCCAAGTATCTATTTCGGTAACAGTCCTAATAGTGCTTCTCCTGACAAACAGTGCCAACAAATACGCAATCAGCCCATTTTGCTTTTCCATACATCTGCTGTGTATGATTGTAATGATTTCAACATGAGCATATTTAGTTGTCATAAATTGAAGTGCTTGCATATCCTACATTTTACAGGTAACACATATTCAAAATAAGATATGCTTTTAGCTATTACGACATAACAATGTTTTGGAGATGATCAGCAAGTCAAATGTAACTACTGCAATATCACAGGCCTAAGTGGATTGACCTCTGCTCCAAGAGACGTCACGCTAGAGGTCGTTTTTCTCGGATGCATATATATATATATTGACAAGGACTTTTTAGAAGCTTTGAATATAACAAATGAATGTTGAAATCAAGAATTGGTTTCATCGCTATAACTTCCATCTACATTAATCCGTCGGGTTACATAAATCCACCACTTTGAAAAACTGTGGATTTGATGGATCTTTAGTTCAACACCCCCATGTATGCACAGTTATATAATACTGGAGTGTATTATACTACGGGGATGTTGGGTTGGATATCTGTTTGGACTAATCTTTTCAGGATGACGAAATTATTTACCCTGGTGGAATTATGTAAATGTTATAACTGCAGCCTGGTTTGCTTACATAGTCCTGAGATAAAAGATACTGAAGGTAAGTACCATTTAAAGATGCACCATTAAATCTATCAGGAACGCCTAATACTTTGTCATCAAAGATAACCACAACATGAATTGTACACTGGTATTAAATGCAGCCCCCACTCAGGCATAGACCTTAAAAGCTGGTACATTTTACAGCTTGTAATTATTCAGTCATGTCTACAAGGCATGTGCTGCAATTGGAGCACGGGTATGCACAAATATCTCAAGGATGCCTCTTGCCTGACTGCACAGAATATGTCCTCTGTGCGACACTTCTTGTCTACAATTAGATACCAGCAAAATCGCGTGTTTTTGACAACAATGAACGGTAGCAAAGACTTGTCCTTAATTATGGTAAAGTTGCTATTGTGCAATCAGAAAGACCTGAGCTAATCGACAGGGTGGGAGGGGACTATGGAATGTTGGAAAGAGCGAGAAAAACGTAAGGGGGTGTGACAAGTGACCTCTATAGAATGACACCCAGCTGACTAAGTCAGTGCGTAGTTGCGCCAGAGGGTTTTTGTGTTTAATGTATGATGTCAGACAACATTTTACACTCGGGAGGGTATTCTGGCCACAGCTTTGATGTACCTCCCTCTGTGTGTTGTATGGTCTGTTTAAACGATGCTTTGTTTAAACGATGCTTTGAATTCGTACTAAGAAAAAAAAATCGCAACTGCGTCTATATGTACGGTATGGACGAGGTCTAAAATCGTGTCGCACAATTCTGACAGGTCGAAATCGAGGTACAAAACAAAACAAACAAAAACACATCTTAGAGATTCGCTCATCTGTGTTGGTAGAATACATAATTATACAATTTGAACTTTGTTCCAACACAAAGAAAGCACTCACCATGAATTTTCAGTCGATCTCGTCGACCTTCATCACTGCACAACTCAAAGATAATATGTGCCGTACGAGTACAGGTACGATTTGTTATCAAAAGGTAAAAAGTGAATTGTGTCTTAGACACAGTACAGGGGCTCACCTGGTGGTCTCGTGTGAGCTTGACTCTCTGGTGGGCGGACACACACTCGGCACACAGGAACTCCTCGCAGTGCAGGCAGCGGGCCGTGGCCTTCTGCCCGCCGTCACACACGTTACACACCACGTCTGACTTTATCAGCCTCTTCTGGATCTCCACGCTGTTGGCGAGAGACACGATGAAGTGGTTGTCCTTCAGCCATTGTAGGTCGTCTACGTCGGGCACGGGCACCTCCGTCGAACAGACAGGGCACTTCAGACATGCCGGGACCTCCTCGTACTCTTCCCCGTTCCTTGGAGACTCGTCAAGGTGCTTGGCTAGGCAGTTTTCGCAGAAAGAGTGAAGACAAGGCAGAAGCTTGGGTCTGTTAAAGTCCTTCTTGCAGATCCCGCATTGCAAAAGATCGTCTGATATCTGCGTCAGAGCGACACAAGCCATGTCGAGCGCTTGATCCCAGTCCGTCTGCGCCACTCGCCAGCGCTACACTTCAAGCGAAAGCAATTTTCAGTCCGGGCAATTATTTGGGCCCAGCTAGTTCTATTGTTCTGTGCCGGTACAAAGCCGGGCGGTTGAGTCAGGTGGGATAGGTCATACCTTCCCAACAAGGAGGGAACACGGGATGGGTCTCATCGCCCGAACATGACGTCACAGCGGCCTCGAACTTGCTGCCCGTATATGGTAATCGTCGGAAGTATTTCAACAGCGTTAATTTGCGTGTTAACCTACGTCAAACGAAACCTTTAGGCTTTTGTACGTTTGTGTAATTTTCGTGATTACACTAGTGGTAAGGGCCTGTTTAGTAATGAAGAAAGTGACAGTAAGTAGTAGTGTGGTGGGAGGGGCGGAGTTCGTTATTCAAGTCTCAAGTGTTGGTAGCCATGGACGTTGTCAATTTTTACATGCAATTGCGTCCTGATAAAAACAGTAATGAGAAAATTGTTGAGCCCAACATTTCAACTATTCACTCATTCTCGAATATCTTTATTTTTCACATATCATTTCATCTCTTTGAACAAAGACATATGCATTCAAAGATACCACAAGGAGATTAAGAGTCGATTGTCATCACACCTTCTTTTTTTAGAAACGTCTTAACCTTTGTCCTCTCGGTCAAAACACTGGATGAACGACGTACATCATATACCGGTAAATCCCGTGGCCTAGTAAGAGATGTTGACATCCTGAAACTCAGTGCCTGCCTGTGTTGTCACCTGGGTCACTTTCCACTTCATCACACCTAAACAATAACAGGTATGCACATCTTCTGTCTAAAGGCGCGCCAACAGGTGGTATAAGATGCGTAAACTTCCCCCCGAAAAGGGTGATTTTAATTTGTTGCCAACTCGTCTGATGAGTGATGTCTGGAGAAGCCCCTTGTCATGAATTCCTACAGATGGGTAACCATCTTTAGTTCGAGAAGATATTTTGAGAAACATCATTTGCCTCGTAACATGTGGTACTACGGTATATATAGCTATTCACTCGCAGGCTTGGATTGTCTATTTGTCTCACTATTTTTCGACGCTCGAGACGTATTAGAAGTTAGCCTGGGTGCCATCCTCTTTAGTTTACCGGGTTTCCCATTTTCGTTCCCTTACAAAATATTTTGTTTGGGTGCGAGTATGGGATACCGGTAATCAAAAATGGGATGGCACCCAGGCTAACCAAGGACATTATACTGTTCTGGCTAACTAAAAAGTACTGACAGTTAACACGCAGGTATACTCCAGCTGTTGGAACCCAAGACAACCTTTTGTGTCTACAAATGATTGCTAAGTGGCCCCCCAAAGCGTAGTGACATCCGAAACATCCGACAAATAACATGCATATAGGTCTGCTTGGTCTGGAAGATGAGACAAATTTTAAACAGTTCCAGCGTCTTCGATTTGCCTCTGTCATCTACCGGGCACTTTATGTCACACGTCTTGATTAACCTATTTCAAGTTACCGTTTTCTTATTACTAGGACATTTTGATGATGCTCGGCCAGCTTCAAACGGAGGCCAGTTTTGATCAAGTTGTGTAACTTTCCCGTCGACGGCTGTGATAATGGAGGAAATTATTGCGCTGCGCAAATCTCAAGAACAAGTTACCAACGTTACCAAGCTGATGTGGACCACTGGGCACGACGCACACATGATGTGATAATTTCCGACTTTAGACTTTCTTTTCATAAATCATTAGCCTGGAGCATAACGTTGGACATTAGGGATGTGTTTCTAAACGTTACATCAGGTACAGAGGTTTAGCTAGGTACAGGTTCAAACCTTTAGTTGTACCTGAAATATCAAAGTACTAGTATCCTTAAGACAGAAACATGAATAAACACTTAACAGACTGTTTCTTCAGACTTAAGGTATCTTACACAGAGAACCATGACGCTTTTGAGAGGATTTGAGAGTGGGAGTGATGATTTCAACCACTACACAATGTTTTCATCTTTTCCAGTGCTGAATTTTCGTCTTTGTGGTTGACATACATTTTTTGTGAAAAATAAGTCAAAAGTCATATACTTGAGTGTAAATCTATTCAGGTGCAGTGTTGGTACATTGATATCCCGATACCTGTACCTAAATGATTTTTGCTACACTGTACCAGATCTGGATACCAGTATAGTACAAATCCCCACTGCACATTGATAACAAAATAGATACAATACAAACAATTTTATGAACTGAACTATGAAATCTGCAGTGAGAAACATTATCAGAACAGAGACGTTGTGCGTGATCTCGAAGCATAGTTAGTAAAATTACCTTCTCTGTCAAACAGAATAAATTTAAGGCTAATTTCACAACTGTCTTGTTATAACCCTGGTAACATTTCGTGTATAACATACAGAGGGACGAAAATTGTAAATAAGAAAAAAAAGACAAAGGTATTTTTTTCTGAAATGACAGTAAAACCATTGTCTTTTAATACATATTCATACAAATGATGCCCAAGTTTTGGGATAGTAAATCTTATCTGCTACAATAAACATGGCTCCATTCTTTGTAGCAGAGAACATTATCTGTGGGAGTATCCACAATACAATGTATACAATGTGCATGTATTTTGGGTGTATAAAAATATACCTAACTCACGTATACTAAACGTTTTTCAGGCTATGCTGTTTTCATGTCAAAACTACATACACACATAATGCTGATAAAGATACACTCAGCTCACTGCTGTTTATAGATAATACTTTCAAACAAACTCTTTCATACAGAAATACAGACTTTCCTTCCTCATTGATTTGTATGATGTCTTAAGTATAAAATATATCAAACATTTTAGTATAGTCTAAAAGACCTTTTCATGAATCCAGTGGGAAATACTAATAATGGAGGAAAACTAAAGCATAGCATTGATTCGATGAAAATATGATACTCTGAACTAAAAAGTTTATATTGTTGCCCTATATAGTGTCAATATAGAACATAATACCTTCTAAAGCTATTTTTGACCTCAAACTATTGTAGACACAGTTGAGAAGTGGTACTTTGTTCTTTATGCTTTGTATACCATGTAAAAACAAATGATTAAAGAAATAAGCAATGCTTGAGTAAAAAACTTTTTTTTTTCCATTTCCTCATTTTTAGAATTAGAGAATAAAATAACTGTGACTCCTACAGCCAGTTGTAAGAAATTTGTTCCTTCATCTACTTGTAAGAATTTCGCTTATGGTTTAGAGACAACTTTGTAATTGATAACTTGTCTTTTCTACTACAATACCACATAACACATCTATAAATACCCATACATTCCCTACACCTCAAAACAACCAATGACTACTATTCAAATCTGTTTTCTCAGAAAACTAAGCAAGGGTCCGGCCTGGGAGTCAGATTTTGGGGGTGAAAAATGTGGCTTGCCTTATGCCAAACCCCAAAGGAACATTACATGATAAATATAGTTCCCTTGTATGGTATGCACAGCTTTACAAATACTACAATATTTACTTTGCACAGTTACATCTTCATAAAAAGCTCCAATATTTGTTGAGTCACTGACTTTTTAGAATGTCATAACAAAACAAAAACAGTCCAAGTCGTCTTGACCATGTAGTCCATTGTTCCCATCATGCCAATTTCAAAGGTCCCCTGTATTGTAAATTTGTGATTGGTCAACAGTAAATCACATCATGTCACATGATTGATGACATATGTTGGAGCCTCCTGGTTGCTAAGCAGTGGCTCTGTCTCCTCCCTGTCCTGCTGGTCTGGCTGCTGGATGTTTGGCTGCGGCAGCGACTCCTGCCGTTTCTTCCTGTAGAGCTCGTACGGGCACGGCGGGAAGTCGTCGCGCCCACGCTCCCGGTAGAACTGACACCCAGCTCCGCAGATACTCAGAAGCGCCCACAGCACCACCAGGACGTAATCTGTCAGGATTGTGTAACATCAATGAATGTTCCAGAGGGTTTTGTGGTTGCATGTAGAGTACACACATGGATCTGGACTCCCTGATTATGAAGTGCTGCACTACAAATACAAGCTGTGGTTAAATCACGATGATTTGATTTTCCAGTAAGGCCATGCTGATTCAATTCAATTCCAAAGTCAAAGAAGGAGATGTTAAAGAGCAGAGATGAAGAATCTATTGTTCGGTACACCAGTGCATTTCAATAGTCATGTGTTCAACCATCCTAACCACTTAGATTTCATAATGAAGGTAACTTTATTGGGGGCCAAATTTTTGCTCCCATCAGTTTTGGGGTTCCCGGAGGATGTCATCTATATAATCGAATCAATATGGTGTACATGTAACACTGCAGTCTTTGTGTGGGAGGCTCAACTACAACACATTTCTTGCTAAATGATGTATGTGGTACTTTTCATTCAAAGGTTGCACTACCCTTACTTGCCACTAGGGGGCAGCACTGCACCATACCTTTGACCTGGAATGGTGCACTGATGACAGCTACCCTGAAGTCCTGTGCCACAGCCCTCTTGATGGGATTGAGAGCGATGTAAGACAGGCATGTGTACAGGTATGCATCCAGCGCCAGGATGACTGCGTACGAGCCAATCACGGAACAGGACACGATACTTAACTGATGGAAACAAGGAAACATGTCGATAAGAGGGCAATGGCAGAAGGTGGTGATACCGGTATAGTCATCACATGCAGTAAAAATTAAGAACTCTTACGGATGAGTTTTCATCAAGGAAGAAATGCATACCATGTAAAGTTTACTCCCTAACTTAACTAGACATTTATCTATCACTGCATGTTGTTGGTCACACATGTCCCATTGACTACTTTTATGTAATTCACAGTTTTTGGCGATGCTTCAGGAGCGCGCCAAACAGGTATATTATGTATTTAGTTCCAAAGAATTCCATATATCCCAGCTATACCGGGTTGGTATTTCTGGAATGTTACTCACACGCGGCCTGGCACCTTAGCTGCAATATGTCAAAACATAGCTTAAAAATGTGAATCATAAACACCACTTACATATAGCCACTCAATCATCGCCATGGCAATACGTTTTACTGCCTCTCTTGTTTTTCATTCTGGTACCATCAACTCCCCACCCCCTCACAGTTCTACAGCACATCTTAACAGAACTTTACCCAACAGCATAGCTAGGAGCTGGTCATTTATGTTTTTGGCAACACGTATTCCATTGACAACTTTGAAAGATTTCAGGTGATGCTAAACTTTGTCAATAAAAGATTACAAGAGTTCTGCTCACAGTTTTTGTAAAGGCCAGCAGAAAGACAGGGATGATCATGATCCCACAGGCAAAGGACATGCCATAGTTGAAGTCATTCAGCCACACATTCAGGTTCCCTGAAATAGTGCAAAACATGATTTGTCAGTGGTAGCAATAAGATATCTAAAATTGGCCAGATGTTATATAGATAAAAAGTATATAAACTGTATATACTTCATTCGGTATCAAAGCTAAACTGCAATTTCCAACACAAGTATTTGTCCTTATCTACCAACACAGATGAACTTTTATTAAGTGTATACAAAAACACATATTTCAGTCTCTATTGTAAGCAGGTGTTTATAAACTGGGTTGTTTAACTAGCCTGTGTTACACAATCTCTTGTAGCCGGGGATTAATAGACCGGTTAGCTAGGAGCGAGATTTAGTCAGGCAAATTGCATAACACACTAGAGACTTTCCTTATTGATACACTAGTAAACCTTCTCCCTGCTGCCTAATATAACACTGTAACCAATAGGGAATTGAATGCCAAAGTGCTAAAGGTTGAAATATAGAAAACTCCTAACCATCGTTGACTTACCAAATGGTGTGAAGAAGATGATGGAGGCAAACATGTACCCAAGCACCAGGCCGACGAGCAGGACACTCAGAACTGCCAGCCCAAACCTCCACCAGAACATGGTCCACAGGATCCCACCTACTGCTCCCACCATACAAGAGATCCCTACACGAACTGGGGAGGAGGAACAGACACAATGTTTGACAGGGTCCAGAGAGTGCAACACAAAATATGTGGGAGATGTAGACATGCAATTGGACATGCAATAAAATCACAGTGTGATCTAAGTGCAAGAAGATGTAGTGATTTTTGGCAGAAAAATTGGCTCAAAATACAAACATGATAAAACATGACAGATTTCCACAAAATAATACTTGGATTATCTATACGACTGCAGCAAAACATCTTTTGAGAAATCTTGACTCACCAGCGTGACTCTCATCTGAGTACATGGAGATGAGGATGAAGGTGATCAGCATGGTTGCCAGGAAACCAAATATAAACAGCTCTGCAGGACATGAAAAACAGTTAAGATGGTTCTTATGATACATCAAATGTCTTTATCGTTTATAACACATCTGCATTTTACAGCAATGCAACTTTTGAATTCTTTCTTAACTATGTCAAGCATTTGAAAGTCAGAACCATTACTATATGTTAGCCTTCACTGATATGTACTAGTACATTTCAATATAATGGTGCAATCAAAGTCCCACCTGTTTTAAAATATCTGTGTCCAGCAAAGCACAGGAAGAGACCGATGACACCAGCGATGGTACATAGGGCTTTTGCTACATCATTATCTATTAAAGAAATATAGTAAAAATAACATAACTAATTGTGAGGTGCTACAGAAGGCTAGCAAAACATCAAACATACATTCTACCGGTATGTATTTTTTCTTAATATGATACATCTATCCTTCAAAAGTTTTGAAATGTGAAAGGGAATAAATCCTCAGGAAAAGCAAACTTTGAACATTATTCAGGGGGGGGGGGGTAGAGGAGGAAACATTTGACGCTGTTATGAACGCCATAAATATTCTTTATTGGTACTTACTTGCGAAACAGCCAGCCACAGTATCAGTAAAGCTGCAGGCGTACGTGTGTACAGGAATGTAGGAGGCTGAGGTGTTCAGTTTGGGATCACGTACAATCACATTGTAGATGACTCCCTGTCCCTTGAAGGAAGCCAGGGTCATGTTTGGTTTCTTCTTACTGTCCAGGGTTCTTATCTAATAGAAGAAAACATGACACTTAAGATAAACCAAACAAAAGATGTTACAAAGATGTTTTGCCTATTGCATCACATACTTATCTTTTTTACACAAGTCACTACATGTGTAATTATAAGGTACAGGAGGGTTTTCCTCCCGTATGATACAAAAAAAATTGTGGCAATTCCGCAAACATGTACATGTACTTAGTTCTTTTAGTTGCATGAAGCTGCTCCAAATAAAGGAACAAGAGATCAATGATTTTTTTTTTCTTTTGAAATACATTTTTACTCCAAAACAAACATTCTGCTGTATTTTGGGAATATGTCAGAATCTTTTCTTCCTTAAGCTTAGCCATCACAAACTAAAAAAAACAGCATTGGGCTGATGATTTAAATGATTTCTCTCTCACCAGATGTCCATTAGCAATGATGTCTGTCGGGTGAGTCATCCTCTTCAGCCCCTGAACCAGACTGGCCTCGCTGAAGTCATGTTCGGGCAGGTAGTACTGGTACACGTCGTACTTCAGCCGGTGGTCCCCCGACGAGCCCTGGTCACACTCCGGGATGCGCTTGGGCTGGCGCGGGAAACCGACGTTGGAGAACTGGAACTGAACGATGGTCTCGTAGAGGTTGTAGTGGACGTGGATGTTGGGGTCGTTCTCGAGGGGGAACTCCTGGTTACAGGCGCCGGGAATGGGATCTAAAAAAACACAAAAACTTTATATATGTTTAACAGCATGGGGCATAATAGATATTGCCCTCCAAAGCTCATAGATTCTTCAGACATATGGAATGTTTACCTTATTTATGATGACCCCATGCTTATCTTTTATATACAAATTAGGATATGAAAAACACCAATAACGTTTTTCAACTTCCAATCATATTTGTAGTCAGACAAAAATGAAATTTCCATTTGTTATTTGA
Source organism: Branchiostoma lanceolatum (assembly GCA_035149815.1). Classification (NCBI taxonomy): domain Eukaryota; kingdom Metazoa; phylum Chordata; class Leptocardii; order Amphioxiformes; family Branchiostomatidae; genus Branchiostoma; species Branchiostoma lanceolatum. Next base: position 9,750,105 of record CM068868.1, on the reverse strand, counting down.
GAAAGTTTTGATTACCATGCTATAAAAATGGTAATCATTAATCGGCACACAGCTGGAGCTGGTCTTGATGAACTGTCAATCTGGCTGTGCTAAACTACTCTAATCTATTCTACTCTACTGGAAAGAGTCAAGAGTTTCGGGTGTGCGTAGTATTCCAGGCTGATGACGATCTCGCTGCAGGACGCTGCCGCGGACTCCGAGTCGGACCGGAAGTATAAGTCGCATTGACGTGGAGTGGGGAGCCTTGAGTACGCTGCTGTAGATGCACACCACATTCTTGTAGACCGTGTAGGTACGGGTGGAAAGGGAGAAGGGCGTGCGATGAGGAATTACCGCTCGTGGAAGCTCGTGGCTAAGTTGTTGGTTCGCGAGAAGAAACATGGCTGCTCAAATCACGGGCCGTCGTCTCGCGAAACCCGGCCTCAATGGCGGGAAGTGAGGGAGGGGGGCTGTTGGTCCGATCGCTGTAGACTCTCTGTATATACGCTATTGTGGCACAAACTCAGGACCAGGCAGGAGTGGATGTACAATTCCAGGCTAGTGAAGGAAACTCGTTGCAGGACGCCGCCAACGATTACGAACAGTGTAGAGACTCAGGGACAGGTGGAGCCTCTCTCTTAGAACTGCGAATCCAAGTGGGCAACGTTTCCGGCGAGTCCATACACGCTACTGTAGTTACACACCACGACCCTGCTGTCTGATGAAAGCTCTTGATGAAAGCTCAAAATGTAAATGTCGGGGAAACTCACTCGGGACAGGCAGGAGCGGGTGTGCAGTCCCAGGCTGGTGAAAAAAACTCGCTGCAGAACGCCGCCACAGATTACGAACAGTGTAGAGACAGCCGGAATCAGTCGTCGGGTGAAACTCTAGCTTAGAACTGTGAATCCAGGTGGGCAACGTTACTGGGAGTCCATACACGCTGCTTCAGTTGCACACCGTGGCCCTGCGTTAACATTGCACGGGAGGCGAGCCGGCCGGTCGGAATGGCGGATTTCGCGTTATGAGCGTGGCACGAGCGGAGGTCAGAGGTCGTTTCCTCCAGCGTAATTCCCTACGATTGGTCCAGACCAATCCTACTATAATGAGTGTGGACTTGTCATGCTCAAACACAGCAACTGTGCAGTGATATCAATAACAAGACCTACCCACACACCAAATATCATTAAATTCATTCAGAGGCCTTGGTTCTTGAGTTATGCTGACTACAAAATACAGAAACACACATACACACACAGAGACAGACACACACACACACACACACACACACACACACACACACACACACACACACACACACACACACACACACACACACACACACACACACACACACACAAAAAGACAAGCCAAAAACTATACCTCCATTTCTTATGTCGGTAATTACCTGAAATGTTATATTCCAGCGCCATCATCCAGACCTTGGTATCATCTGTCTCATTACGCGTAGAATTGACAAACCAGGTCACCAAACTCTGACCTTTCTCCAGCAGGGTGAGCAGGCCCACATCGGAGCTGTTGACACTTGTGTAGGTGTGGTAGTCTGGGGTCAGTGACCCCACCACAGACTTGTGTATCGTGTGAACATGCAACATCGCAAAACTGCTGTTTACACTGACGTTGGAAAGGGTGACATCTAATGTGTCGCCTGATCCCAGGGTAACGTTGGTCCATGTGTTGTTGAATAGCGATATTTCTGAAATAAAAGATGAAAATGTGGAATAAGGTTATTTGTGCTTTAACTGAGCATACATTATCATGTGCAACAATGATGATCTGCATGGGGGGTAGTGGCAATGCTAAACGGTAAATTTAAGAGAGCTTTTAGCAAAGCTTAAGTAAATTCAGGAAGGCCGGCAATGCTCTACCTAGCTAGTAGATAACTTGGCGTACATTCCTATACCCACTACACTAGCTTTGGGAATCTGAATTCGTAAAACTAGGCTGAAAACACTGATGTTATTTGCATGCTCCACATAAATAAGTTTAAAATATACATATTAATGTTCGACTATCAAGATTTTCTATAAATCATTCAAATGATGCTCTTCAACCTTTGCTGTTAATGAAACACAAAGTTTTGAATTGAAAACATATAGACTGTGGAGGTAAATTTTGTAATCGTGTTAAGATGTCAACAGTGATGTGCACAGAAACTGAGATAGCAAGGATATCATTTAGGAAATGTCTTTGAGTTTGAGGCAGCAACAAAAGTCAAGACATTTGCACAGTTAATAAAGCATTTACCGGTTCGATTTCGTGCATCTAGCGTCATCAGGGTTGAAAAGAAAACAGCCACGAGACACCACCAACTCATCTTGCGAGGATAACCTGCCATGGTGTAAACTTTACATGATCTGAAATCTTCGAAACAAAATATTACTTCCTCTGGCAGCCATCTTAGTTGGGAGATACCATTGGGAACTTTTAGGTTGAGTTCTGTAATTTTCTTTATAGATATAAGATACTTTCTTTCCAGCTGTTTGTATGATAATGCATTGCTATTTCGTGATGGAGAATTTCTAAAAACGATTTTTAGAGATTATTTTCTTCCTTTCGAAGAATAAACTTGCTCTCCAATCATGCCAACTTTATCAATGGTGAGCAGGCAAACGCACATTCAGACGAAGAAATCAATTAACTGTTCGTAACAACTTCAAACATCAATACAGTATTTCATAAAATCTAATTTTGTATATTTACTACTACTCTGTTATTTCTATGTTGAAATATTGTTTTATTGTATAGATAAAAATAATGATAACAAATACTTTACCTTGTTATGATGCGCTCTAAAGTGGGGACCGATCAATAAGACCAAACTGTGTGGATCGAAGCAGTCTGTTGGGTAGTTAACTTTGTTTTAAACAAAACAAATGTAATAATGTTAATACATTTCATTATTTCATTTGAAAGTCCAGATAGATAGACATATTTAAAGTAGAAATTTCCCTTCCGTCACCGTCCCTCAGTTTGTTTTTGGATTACCCCTTGTAGTCCAAACAGGAAGTCCTTGACGATCACCAGAAGATAGTTGAGATACCGTGGCGGCAGATTGGTCTGTGGAAAGGCGTGTATAAACCGTTGTACGTGGGCGTTTCACGGTACTTTACGTGAAATGTAGGTTTAGAAACGGCAAGGAAACGCAGCTGCCATGGCTTCGGGACCGGGGAAAACGCCGCAAGATGTCCAGGACATGAGGTACTACACGCCGCCGAACACCCCGGTGAAGTCTACCGGGGAAGGGGAGGGAGCCGGCGGGGCGGGGGGACAGGACGGCGGGGAGGCCGCCGTGTCGTCCGCGGTAGACGAGGGGGGAGGGGCCGAGACGGACGGTAAGGATCCCGATCGTGATCCCGAGGCACCGACAACGCCCCAAGATCAAGGAGATCCAGCAGAAGATGCCAAAGACGAGCCTGATTCCGTAAGTACTGAGACAAATCTTTCAACGTAATCTAACACGGTGGTATCTGTTACCAAATCGTCACGGTCTAAATATCATTACCGCAAAAGATCCTAGCAATTTCCTAGACGATTCACATGTTAATTAAAATCTCCTTTTCAGATCGCAACAAAAACGTTAAAGCTGGAAGATTCCGTTGACCGCATCTGTGCGGTTTATGTTTCTCCCCTTCTTTCAATCGATCCGTTTTTACTCCATTCTTTCCATATCAGGTATTTGACGTCACGGAATGTTTTGATGGTGGCAGGCTGGCTATGGCCATGGCGTAACACAAAGGGACAGTATTTTGGAGGAGAATAAGCTTTTCCTAACGATAACCATCATTCAACTTGCTGTAATACATGTATTTCATCCCCATCTTTTGTTTTGGATACAACCTTATGAATCTGTAATGATATGTTTAGCACTGCTGGCTCTGTTGATACTGTAAGCCATCTTTTACAATTTGCAAGAAAATTGCTCTTTACTGAGGCGTCAAGGGAGTGATATGTCAATTCTCAAAAAAAGTGGGATGGCCTGTCACAGAGTGAGAGCAAACAGATATATCCTGTTGTGAAATAATCTAATTACGACAGATTAAGTGTCAATATTTGTCAGTCTTAAGATTTTTCCGTGTTCTAAAGCACCGATGTGGAATGTTTTCGCGCAATTTGGAGATTTCATGCCACGGTGGTTGTACCCCAGGCAGTTTCTCATCTCCGCTGACAACCGCAGGTGGAAGAAATGATTAGATATTGGTTTGTAGGCGGCGGGCTAGTGTCGTTCTGACGTTAAAGTGACGTCCCTGGGCTCTGTTGCTAGGCAACACCGAGCTAACGTCAAGGTGCGGTACGTAAAGCACATCTAATTATTTCCTGGTATTGCTTCAGGATATGTCTGACTGCCCAGAAATCATGATCACCTATGCCAGACTATCCAAATATCAATAAAGAAGAGAGAAATTTATCCATAAAATCAGATCTATATCATTGAGACGAATGAAAGTAGGGTGGTGTCTCTCTCTTTTGCTTTGAGACTGGTCATTCATTGATACCACGTGATGCCAGTAAATCAGTGGCAGTAACTTTACTTTGAGGTACAGAATTCAACTCATGACTCCATGGACATGATCATCAGTGGGATACCAGTAGTACATGAAATATGATAAATGAGAGAAGTGAACAGATCTAGAGATAAAGAAAAAGTACAGTCTAGCACCTTGCACAGGAAAATTGAGAGATAGTGTATTTGAAATGAAACCCTTAGAAATATAGCCTGGATGCCAGACCCCCAATCTCTAAAATATCTATCATATGATATATCCCACACGATAGATATTTTAGAGATTGGGGGTCTGGCATCCAAGCTAGTATCAGAAATATCACATTTCACAGATCCGGACCCTCTTCTGGTTGTATATGGACCTTTCAGATCCCTTCCTAGATGTCCAGCATTTGTATAGGAGGGTTCATTCAAACCATAAACCATTGTAGTAGGAATGAAGACTACAAAGCAAGATGAATGGAATATAAAAAAGACAACAGTACAAGGTCATGACTGACCTTACTTATCCTCAAAACCTTATCCAGTTGCTTGAGTGATTATTTTTGGCATATCTTATTACCTGGATGTATAACCTTCATCAACGTGACCTTACTTATGTCATTCTCAGTGCTAGATCACCAGAGGAAGTTCACAGTACTGGCAATATTCCAATGCCAGTATTTGATGCCTCCTTGGCTATAGGAATACTTCCTGGATCGAATAATTACTAGTAGTCTAACATACCATGTGATTGTAGGTCATATGACTGAGCATGTGCTTGCATGCTGAGCATGTTTATCATGCTTGCAAGGAGATACTTTTCCATCATATAATACTTAGATCTAGGAAGTATTATTTTTCAAATTAACAATCTCAATACTGTCATTGATTTGGGGAAATTAGTATCATTGGCAATGCATGGCTATGCTTTCAAATGAAACACGAAATGAAATGAATAAATACGAAAATATGTACAGTAGTTTAAAATTTTTCAAGTCAATGACCTACAGTACCAAAATGCTTTAAATATTCAAAAGAGATAAGCTTTACCCAGCAAATCTAATTAAGTGACTGGAAAGTTGTACATGCAAGCCTAGTTCAAAAGTATGCATTTGGAAATTGAAGTCGACAGCAAATTGAATTAGAGATCTGTCCTACAGTGTGCAGGCATGCAAATTTACCAGTCATCAGATGTTACTGTACTGTTTAAACTTTAATAAATTAATGGCAAAGTTTGGTATATGGTGAAAACGGCCTCAGAAGAGACTAAATTCAACGTTAACGCCAGAAAAACTGGTCCAAATTTTTTTGGTAAAAGTTGCAGAGTCTCATTCTACTCAGTCATCTTCAACAGAGGTGAAGCGTGATGCATTTTTAAGTACTAGTAGTACGTATACAATGTGACTTTACAAAGGCTCACATTTTCAGCCAATCATACCAGGTCAACCCTACTCTTCTCGAGAAGTGTGTTGGGTTCTTTTACCTGCCGAGGTTTGATGCCTGGTAATCCCACATGGATTTAAATTCTCATCCAAGAGGACTAGTACTTCTAGTAGCATTATATAATGAAACCCCTTACACAGTGCTGGAGCAGGATTCAAACAAACCTTGGCCTTCTGAATCCATATCGCTAACTGCTTGCAGTACAGCAACTCACTTCAACTCAGAAATAACAGCCAAACAGAGATTTGAAAACTGCCATTTGAAATCTGGCATTTAGATTTATGTTATTAACCCAAATTAAAGCTCAACACATTGTCAGTGCCACCATATACATGTACATGTACTTGCTCCCCATCTATTTTGGAATGAAATTTGATCATGGGGAAACCCAGCTGACACAGTGCTATAACTAGATAACGTTAACCTAGTTATGTTCAAATAGAATAGACTCTTGATAATTTCAGATTACGTCTAGATAAACACTAGTGGAAAAGTTGTAAGATGTACCAGGTGAACTCATCATTACTTTAGGGCTTTGAAGTTTGAGGTAATACATATCTTGGCATATCTTCACATGTACCTGTGGTACGAGCCTCAGATATCCCACGGGAACACAATGGTTACAGTGTATCTTCGTGATTGATAGCAATTCTTAGGCGTGTTGGCAGATGTTTCAGGTATCATTAAATGTTATTGCCAAGGCACATCAAGGTCCATGTCCTCCATGAATAATTATTGAAATTTCTATTTTTCTTGTTTCACGCGCAAGAAACCTGCTAAATGTATTCTTTTTTTTTTTTTTTCATATAGTCACATCTCTTTTGCGACTGTTTTTTTAGGGTGTTAATTCGAAAAGCACTGTGTACTGTTAGCCTTGCCAGGTAAGGTGACATTGTTACATATCAGGCTTAAAGCCCGAGCCAGTTTCTCTAGGATGATTACTGCAGAAGTGGGACAGGCATCAATAAAAGTATGGATCCACTTCAATTAAGGTCAATCAGCGGCATGTCAAATAGATTTCCATCTTCTTATTGGCTAGACATTTCAGAAATTTTACTTGTTTTATGTTATACCTTCTTAAAACGATCATGTGGATACTGAGAAGAAATAGTCCACTTGTCCACAGGTGTCACAAATACTTTGTCCACATTACTGTAAATGCAGAAATGTTCGCCGGGATTTAATTTCGCAGTAGGGAGAAAATGGAGTGTCCTTGGTTTTGAGCCACGTTTGAAAAAAGTACCACTACTAGTACAGTCACACAATGGAACAACATAATACCACTGGGAACATTTCTGCATTTACAATTGTAATACTTTGACAAGACCATCCATGTTTATATATATATATATACGGTAATGTTATGACTTTAAACCTCCCAGTTTTATGAGTGTCACATGCTTGTTGGTATAGGGCAAGGACGGTATTCAAAAATAAATGTCCCTGATGTATATATAATGGCATGACCAATGTCCAAAGACCAGGCCACACACTTTCAGATGAAATTATCTGGCCTGGTGTCAGCCCTGGTTCCCTCCACCATTCATACAAAATGTCATGATTAATGTATATAATCAGGGGGTGATGGTGGCGTGTAATGGGTTTTCCATGGCACACCCTACTGTTGATAGCAGTTGACACTTTGGCCTGGGAATCAATCCAGAGGGGGATGATTGTTGACCTTTGGTGCAAGGAGGGTCTTTCATGATCTGGGCTGACCCCAAGCCCCACCTTAACCTTTAAGTGTCTTTATGGGTGTCTTTACATTGTATGTCTTCTGGTAAAATATGCACTGTCATGTACCCTGTGGAAAATACAACTACTAGTAGAGGACACATGTTGGATGAAGGTGGTGGATGGTGACTACTTTTAGTCTGGTATTTGGAGTCATGAACAGCTCTCAAATTGGTAGATTCTCCCCAATGTCCATGAGTGACTGTTGGGGAGTGGACTAAGGCTGTAGAGGACTGGATACCAGCTAAGGGTGCTTTACATCATCGTCATTTTGGCCGCCTGGATAAGTCCACTCTTTCTCTTCAAGGGTTCCTGTCAGATTATGTTTTTCACTTGCAGATAATTCAATGATACTGTGCTTTTTAAATTTTAAAAACATACACAAGAATATTTTCAAAGATCATAGTTGATCATCACTTTCACATTCATATGTTAGAAAAAACAGACAATTCTGTCGTTTTTAGAGACTTTTATCATATATCTGACCAGCCAGCTGTTTTAGTATTATGAAATATTATTATTCTGTGTGCTACATTTACAATAATTTGCAATTAAATAAAGATGCATTATAAATGATACCCCTTGATTAATTTATCCTTAAAGAGGTTATGAATAACCATGCCATCTATTTCCGGAGTTATTACCCAGCCAAAATGGCCATAACAATGAGATGGAAATCAATACCATTCTTTTGCAATTTTGTCAGGTTCTGAAATATGACTTTTCTAATCTATTGTTAAGTTTCCATTGAAAAGAAAAAAATTATAATAGGTACTCATCAATTATATACAAATGTAGGATGGTCAAACTAAAATCATGGAATCGCTCTTCTAACAGTACATATTGATATTAAACTACCATATGCCATAATTTTTGTTGCTGCCGTCAGTACATTCAGAGCGAACTTTTGTAGTTATAGCTCCAGGAAATGCAGCTGGGTTAAGTTAATTAGAAGGATGTTGGAAACTAATTATATGGTAATGGCCAGGAGTAGGGCATTTTGGCATGGGGCCACAGGAAGTAGGAACAGAGCAGAAACTGGAAAATTTGTTCAGCAAAGGCACTTGAAGTTTACTAACGGTTTGACTGATGATGCAGATTTACTCTTGCCTTCTTGAATCAAATATGAACGTATAGAGTCAATTCCACATTACCGAGAGGGTGTTTGTTGCCTTTTGTTCTAACATTTACAAAACCTTTGTAACAATCTATGTGAGATAAGTAACTGTTAAGAACAATTTCCAACATTTATTTGGTGTTATAAATATTTTCTGCTGTGTTCCAACAGGTTAAACAAATTTCCAACATTGAACACATTATTTGTATTAGTTTCTAAACTGTTGCAACATAGATTGATTATTTGTTTGAACATGTTCCAACATTCTACAAATATGATATAACTGGGTCAGTGGGCTGGGAACAGGGCAATTCACACATCCCTTCAAAGTCTAGGGGATTAGGCCTAGGTGCCATGCATAGACACCTAAAGACAAAAGAGTTGCCAGTGTCCAGACGTGAAATCTAAAAATATACAGAGGTAGACAATAGAGCCTGATTAGCACCTACTTTTATGGGGGCAATAACCCAAATCTACCATTTTGAGAATGATGCAAAATGTTGGAACATGTTCCAACAGTAGAACAATCACACAGATGTTTGAAAACTGTTCTAAATAAAGAGATATTTGTGCAAATACTTTCATAATATTTCCAAAATATATAGATGAGTTCAAACATGTTAAAACTTTCATTTCTAATTGTTTGAACGGTCTGGAATTATTTTGACTGAAATAGTCTTTTCTCTAAAATTGTTCAAACTTATTAGCAATATCATCTGAAAACCCTCTCAGTGACATGGAATTGACTCTAACATGATATGGCCTGTTTATGCTAAATTTGAGTATTTTTTATGTGACAGTTTCTCCTTGGGCCCCTAAGAAGCTTATATAAATTGTTAGCCACTTTTTAGGCCACTTCTATGTGCATTTCTAATCATCACAGTGGAAGAAGTTATGTTTTTTAAGCTTAGTTGAGAAGAAGTCTTGAAGTCGAGAAGTATTTTTCTAAAATTTAGATTAGTTAGAAACAAGTGCTATGTGAAACTACTGAATCAATTTCTTTTTTGGATGTGTTTTATAGTTAGACTAAAACTTTAACCCTGTTTAAGTTTGTATGTAACGTTGGGTAACCTAAATTCGCGGGGTACTTAAATTCAGGATTTTTCGAAAACGGGGTGTTTAGGGATATGTGCTAGATGCAACATCAGTAATACCGCTAGAAATGCCAACTTGACAGACTAACGCATTCAGAACACTGTCTGAAAAGTTTCGATAACCATGCATTAGAAGTTGGCTACGTCAAAAGCTCTCCGTCCCTTATTGTCACAGTCTGAGGGCTTCGTGGGAGAATTATATGTACATAGTTGTTCGCTGGTTTATAAGACAAATGTCACATCCGCTTCCTGCTAAACACAATTATTTACAATACAACTTATTAGAATCTCTTTTGCTAACCTACAACTGGACTCTAAGTGTGATTAATCATCAAAACGCCTCTTTGTTGCTACAACCAATGGCTACGGCACTACGGTGAATTTTCCCGCCGCCATATTCGTTACCCAGAATCCTGCTATTCGGCAGACGACAAACGTTTGCAAGGAACACTTTTGTCCAAATGTTGTGTGTGATAGTGGACTGATGGCGATATTTTCCTCAAAGTTTGCTCTTAGCACAAGCAGAAACACATGGACATAGTAGTATTACCATTTCTACGGCATCCAGCTAACGCCCCGATGAATAATGTACAAATTTCCATGACGGTGGGGGTGAACTTTGAGTGACGTTCTACCGACTCAACACACGGGTTGTTCCCGAAGGCCTGATGCGTGCGGTACGGCCGTTTTTTCGTGTATTTTTTTTTCTTGGACACGTCTATATCCATAGCACTCTCCTCAAGCCAAGGATGGAACGAATAGCTGCTGTATAAAATGTGATTAGCGGTAAGATATTCAAGACGAATCTTCTCTCCCGAATTAATGTGCCCCCCCTGTCCGACAACACCATCATTGTGCGTGCGGCGGACGGTAGTTTCAAGTTTAAATATTATGGTGTCAGCACGACTAGAGACAAAATCTACCATATATATGATTAGTGCAAAGATAGTACATGATACTGACAGAATAATAGAAAAAAAGGATGGTTTATTGTTCTGCTAGATTGATTTCAGTCAACCATTATCGGAAAAATCCCGAATTTATGTTACCCAACGTTATTTTGTATGAGAAACTTTGCCACGTCCTGTTACATGCCATAAAAGTATACTCCAATACCACAGAAAGTATCAAAAGCTGAGTAATGATTTTAGAAGGTAACGGAATGTAATCCTATCAATGAAAACTCCAGCAACCTTGTAAATTATTGATGTGAGAAACTTCCGGAACCGCCCACTCTACCAGTGGATATTGCCTTCTATAGAACCTGCCATATCTTGTCACCCACTAATAAACCTCTAGTTTGGTATAGGAAGTTATAGTTATACATTGTAGCTGTGACTTTTGGTATGGTAAGCAACTGAAATTTTGACTTAGAATTTAGTTATTCTATTTTTGATGCTCTGAATAATTGATTTCTGGACAAACGTGAAGCAATTATGGTGGAGACTCTGATACTCCACATATTTTATGAATGGAAAATCCCCTCATATAAACCCTGTTAATAACCATCCCCTTGGGAATATATCGGGCAATCCCTTATAAGCCAACGACCATTTGTTGCCGAGTTACTTACCGGTACTGTTGAACAAGATGTTAGACGACGACAGCTCTTCACATATTGTTCCATGTCCAACTCAGGTAATAGAAACTTATACCTACTAGTATGTTACTGCTACTTCTGAAAATGTTTCAACATGCATGTAGTTTTGCTGAACTAAAAAGCTATTTGGATCATGATATCCATTTCTTATGAAGCGATAGTGTAATGTGAAGTACATTGTGTATCCAAGCATTTTAGGCAGTCATTTTTCTGTCCAGAATGATTGATGTGTCATTGTGGTAATTGGTTTATTACTGTCAAAGTCTATTTCAGTCAGGTATAGAAAAATTGCTGTTAATCTACATGTAGTTGGTAAAGCCTTTTTTCTCTCCCTGGTAATGGTATGACCTGCTAGACCTGCACAGTCATTTTGGATATATGTGTCAGGTTATTGTTAGAAGAGCAAGAAAAAAAGAACACATCCTTTTGACTGAAACTTCCCATGACAAATGTCCAGACCTAAAAGATTTTAAAAGAGGTGATTTTTGTGACCAATTACAACAACAGCAAACAACGACTAGTTAACTTTTGTAAGGTGGTATGTCCATGATCATAAGAACTAATTTCCACTTTAATATTACACTGTACAGCCTATGTATAAGCAATGGATGTTGTTGTTTGTTATTGTTGTATGGTTACAAATATGGTAGCCCTCTACCCCTCTGCAAAATGGAAGTACCTACTAGTATTCAACCTTCAGCCTGCTAAGATAGACATTTGGCACCAAATTTGTATTGGTTTTGGGCTTAGGTAGCAGGAACAAGGTTAAACATCTTGTTGGACTTTCTTCGGTCTTCTTTGCATCATCTTTTCAGTGTTTTTTTTGCGGATTAAAACAGTAGATCCCCAAATTATTTCACCCTTCCGTAACAACACTGTTAAAAAATGCATGGTAATCAAGGTTTTACGATCACTTCCCCATCCAATAAGCCCTTGTAACAGGTACATTAGTGTGTAACTGATGGAATTTAAAATATACGTAGCTGTGCATTCAAATTTTGCTATTTGTACTCAGGAATTAACTTTCGTAAGGTTAAGGTAAAGAAATAGAAAAATGATGAAAAGATACAAATCCTTTTTTGGAAGTGTCTTTTTGCTTTGTCCTACAAATTGCAAGGACAGATTATCGTATTGGCATCGACCCAGTTTTTCCTCAAGTAGCCATGTGCAGGAATTGCTACTCACAGTCACACATTCACTATCTGGTTTATAGTCTGCTGTTCCCCATCTTCCATCCCCGTAAGTGAGAACACAGCTCAAGTTGGTATGTATGCTTCGAATTCTGTGTAGGATTGTAGTAAGCCTCACTCACTCTTCCAACTTATATTGATTTTTCTCTCTCTCCTCTTTAGGCGATGGCAGCGGAGGAAGCGTACGATGAGCCGGACCGTGCCAGCATGTGGTCGGTCCACATGATCAAGGACTTCCGTTACTACTTCCAGCACCCGTACGCCAGGCTGTTCGTGGCGTACCTTGTCGTGTTGTGCAACTTCCTGATGTTTGCGGAGGACCCTGTTTCCCATGGGTTGGTCTCCCGCCTTTCTTGTTCTTCTCTTTCGTGCCTTTTGTAGGAATCAGACTTGTTGAAAAACGCAAAATTTTGCTGTTTGATGAAAGAAAATGGATATTATGACTTCAATCATGTAATCTGTATGATAATATATAGTTGTTATAATATGACATCAATGAAAAGCGGCCTATAGGCTGACTTGAGCTTTTTCATGAACGAATTAAGGTTCAAATAAACAAATGTGGGCATATTTGATAAGTAGTATTGATACTCACTCCTAATCAAACTATTCTAATCAACCGCAGTCACTGAACATATAGGATTGGAGATGATTAATGTCAGAAACATTTATATGATTATTAATCATACATTAATGACATGATCATCAATATTCAATCAGGACCTGTGGGTTACTTATTGGTTTTACCAGCAAGACCCCCAGTGTATTACCTGTTATCATAATGCATATTTTTTTTAAAATGCTGTCACAATGCATGGGCAAAACAGATAAAATATATCCGTAACACAGGTGAGATTGGCTGTATGTTCCCAGTCTCAAATACGAAGTTTGCCATACCTGTGAATGGAAATTTCTGTCATTAAGCACCATAACTGCTTTAGTGAAGCCTCTGCAAAATAGCTTTACAGGGAGGTTTCTGGGAAAATTGCAGATTTGGCAGGTAGCCACTACCTAATGATAAGCCTTGAAAGTGTCTCAGTCCAAATCAAATAAGCATTGATGCCGACATTGAAGTGGCTGAACCATTCTGATTTTAGGACTTAATTTCATTTGGAACAATCCTGGCAACACCTTTGGTACACATCCTCTCTGTATCTGTTTTGGCTATTTTCTGGTCATTTGTTTCCCTCATGTCTAATTCTGTTTCTGACAGAAAAATCACAGTGTGTTACGGTACTCCTAATCCTGCTCAACCCTATTCTGTTTCTGTGTCTATATCTGTATAGCCGGTATAACCGCTCTTTAACATAACACACCAGCTTCGCAGGCACACGGTGCAGCAGCACCTGGTAATATTACACTAAACAACCTGTCACACCTAACCTTTGCACATCTAATGGCAAGCATTGTTTAAAGCTTGGTGATGATGCTCCTAGGCATACATGCACTACAGTGCCACTACTTGCAATTGGTGGCAATGAGTTCCACTCTACCATAGTTCTAGGGAAACACCTCATCAATCCTGGGTTGATAACTCTGGTACTTGAAGGCATGTCTATTTCTTGTTCTTTCGCCAGCATCACACCAGCGAATGTGATCGTCGTGGGAAACATTTACTCCTTTATCGTGGACAAGTACCCAGGGGGTGCGTGGAACGTGTTCAAGGTCTTCATGTGGCTCCTGGCCATCGTTGTAGGGATGATCCTGGGCAAGTTTCTTGTACACAAGCTGTTCTTTGGTGAGTACTAGTGTTGTTGCTTTTACTAGCTTTGACTTCAATACTCAGATCAGTGTACAATATTTGTATTGATCCTTGCAAAATGAAATTGTTGGAAACTTTTAATTCTAAATTGTGTAGAAAGTTGTGCGATTCTTTATGTCTCAGGTTTGTGGCAGACAGAAGCTTGGATTTCATTTGTCATTTTTTCAAGATGTGCCACAACTTTGCTAACATGTTCCCTGACCGCCCCCTAAGGCCGCCTGCTACGTCTGAAGATGTTCCACCGTGATGGCGGCTCGTGGTTCATCATGTTCCTCACCACCCTCATGAGCCTCTTCATCTTCTCCAACATCTACAACGGCATCATCCTGGCCGCGGGGCTGACCTACGACCTGCAGATCTCCGACGTCATGGGGCTGCGCAACTCCTCCTTCATGAAGGCTGCAGCCCTCGGCACCTGGATGGGAGACTTTGTCACCGCATGGATGGTACTGGGATAGTAATCTAACAGATAGCTTATACATTGGACACGATATGATCAATGTGTATCTTATGTGTGTGTATATAATGGGATGCAGCATTAGGAAGAGTGTTTGGATGGTACTGGCATGGTCTTGTAGATACAGTAAGATACAGAATTAGGAAGACTTTTGTCACTGCATGGATGGTACTATGCCGTCTTATATATAGCACATACTGTACCACTGTACCAATTTTATATCATGTGTAGGTAATGATATGCAGAATTAGGGAGAGACTTCGTCACTGCATGGATGGTACTGGAATAGTCTTGTAGATAGCTTACCAATGTGCCATGGGCCACTATGTCAATTTGCATACAGTAAAATGCAGAATTAGGAAGATGGTCAATTAATGGATGGTACTGGGATACCAATAGTACTAGTAACCTCACAGATGGCTTAGAGATGGGCCGCTATGTCAATGTGTATACAATAAGATACAGAATTAGAGTCTAAATTAGTATAGGACCTCTTGACTTGGGCCTATACAAGCCACGTGTAGTATACATGTAGGTCCTGGTACTACAAAGCGACTAGAAGTCAGCTAGAAGTTTTGCAACTCTTGCTTCATCCCTTTATACCCTACATGTATTGCAGAAATTTACATCAGTGAGGATGGGTGCAATTTTTCTTTGCCACTAAATATTTTTACATGATTAATAAGATAGAAACCAGCACAAACCTGCATTTTCCCAGCACATAATTTATACACTTACGCTGATACATGTTCCCCGCCACGACTCCCCCAGGTGACAGATATGATGCTCCAGGACACCCTCTACGAGACGTGGGCCCGACCCGTCCGCCACTGGTGGCGCCAAGGCTGGCACCGCATCATCCTGTTCTGGGCCGTGCTGCTGTCCCTCACTGGGATCGTCGTCATGGTGATCACCGCCGACTACATTGACTGGGACTACCTGAACCGTGGCTTCCTGCCGACCAATGAGCTGAGCAGAGCCTTCCTGGCCTCCTTCATCCTGGTCATGGACCTGCTCATTGTCATGCAGGTAGGGCAGATTTCTGCCTGAAGTTAGATGGGGGTTAAACTGTTGCAAGGGTATCGCACTGAGCTGTGCCTTATTGCACCAAATTATTGCAGCAACTTTGCATATTTCGTCAATTTTCCCTTTCGGTCAAACACAATGTACAACGATTGAGATTCATTATTGCACTGTTTGGGGCCCATTTACCAGGTGCGAAAAAATATGCTATTTCAGGCGACACTTTAGGAATGTTTTATGCAATTTGGGGCAATTAGGTGTAGTGCAGTGAGATACCGGCTTTATTCCTGGAACTTTAATGTTCTATACTCTACATATACAGAGAATTTATATTGAGATTCAGGATAAAGGGATTTGAATATCCTTGAAGACAGATAGTACATGAAAAACTTGTATCACTGTGCTCCTCCCTACAGGACTGGGACTTCCCACACTTCATGGGTAGTCTGGACATCAAACTGCCCGGTATCAACACCACCCACATCAGGCTGCACATCCCCAAGTGTCTGCGGAAAGACGAGTGGACGATACACGTCACAGGTAAGGAAGCAGTACGCAGCACATTAGCCTGAGTGTGTTATACAATCTGTCGCTGTGATTGGGCCTCCTTCCTAGGGGCCTGACCAGTGGAAGGGCTGCTAGAAGCTTAATTCAGTCAGGCAAGCATCACAAGTGTGGTTGCTAAGTTGCATTACTTTTGTTCACATAATTATGTAAATAAACATTATCTCCTCATTGATAAAAACGTTGGATGAGCGTTTGAAAGGTCCGAGATGAAAATTCAGTAAACCTCTAGTAAAGACTCAATTTTTGTTCTTCTTTCACGTGACCTGGATGTCTAATATTCACAAATGTTTCACCTATGTTGTATGAGACTGCTTTCTTAATGCAGACTTCTTTTCTCAGGGAAGTGGTTCAACTACGGGATCATCATGTTGGTGATCATCCTGGACCTGAACATGTGGAAGAACCAGATCTTCTACAAGCCGTTCGACTACGGGCAGTATGTGGGGCCGGACGGCAGCATCCACTTTGTCCGGGACATCACCACGCTCCAGGGCGACCTGTTCAACCGGACCACGCTCACGTACGACTGGCGTGCCAACCACACCGACCCGGCTTCAAATCTGACATATTTGGAAAGAGACCTTCATATGCATTCCAAATATATCGGATTCACGCTGAGTGTCAAGGGTATCGCTTTCGTCCCGGGCCTCATGGCCTTCGTCACGTTTGGTGTCCTCATCTGGTGGTACGGACGCTTCAAGCCCAACGAGAAAGATCCCCACGCGGACCGCTACGTCAAGAGGAAGAGGTCGAAGAAACTGAGGATGTGGCAGAGGAATGCCACCGAACCTAAGACGACTCTAGTGTCGCTAACAAACGTTAAGACATTGAATACTCCGCCGCCACCGGCAACGTACGACATCCCCGATACGGAAAGAGAAAATGGGGGACTAGCTGTCCCAGCACAGAACGGAGCAGCGGCCACTACGGAGGGACCGGTCAAAGTTCAAGTGCTGTCAAATGTGTGAGAAGAGCCTCGGGAGCGACAGCACTCCCGGGTCGAAAGTCTCGAAATACTGTGGGAGGAGTTTGAGGAATTCTGGGAAGACCATTGCCAGTGTTGGAGGTGCGGACTGTCCTATCATGTATCGACTGCCGAACAGGCTAACGCTGGGCCTGATCAGCGGTACCGAACACCACGTCTGTCTTGAAGCACGCTGGCCATTCTTCGCTGAAGGAATGGCCAGGTGTGGTTCATGTTTGCTACATGTTTTTGTAATGATCTAGTAGCTCTCTACATGTGTTGTGGTAGAGACAGAGGTAGTCGACAGTCCAAAACTCTAAATGTGTCGTAGTTGAACACAACTTGTCTAAAGAAGAACATCTAGAGAACATTATCACTATCAGCAATGGCATCCAATGTAGTGAAGAACAAATTCCCAGACTTAAAGCCCACACTGCCCCTGAACCCAGTATCACACTTGGGTTCTTTGCTGTGAAGAAACCTTAACAGCAAAAAAAAGTCAAGATCCTGCAATCCCACTAACATCTGCAAGGGGCTCTTTTCACACAATTGAGGCAAACCCTTCCAAATAGTAGATGACATAAGTAGCCAATGTAATAAATAGTAAATGTACAGTTACATGGAAAAATCAAAATGTGTACATGTATGTCTTGGTACCAAAGGAAACTTACTGTCAAAAGGGAAGTTGTACTTAAGAGATGATAATCTTTCCCATATTTTTATTGCATACATGTATATGTACATGATGAAATACAGATATTTTATTTCTGAAAAGCTAAGAGAGTAAACTTTATCCTTGGAGGTAGAAAAGTCGATGCATTAATGATGTAAGGTCTTGTTTGTGTTTTGACCGATTTATTAAAATTATTAAAAGATATTTGATTGATCAAAAGGGAGGTTGTGAGGTTTTTAGATGTTCTGTGTAAAAATTCAGAGCTGAAAGTAAATTAACTTTTGAAAGGGAAAAACTGAAATACATGGACAGAAATGTGCTGTGAGAAAATGTAGATATTTTGCTACTTTTTGTATGTGTGTAAAAAAAAGGATCATGCTGCTTCTGACCTCTATCAGGAGAGTGCATTTTGTTAGGATATATTCTGTGTCTTCATGTGTGTCACAGATATAAGAAATGTAGCCACTATGAATGTATTGACTACTACAGTAACTACTACTACTACATTACCCTCTGTGAAAGTTAAGCATGGACACAAAAATTGATAGAATAGGTCAATATCACCCCAAAGTTGTCCTGGAATACATGTAGAAGGGCAAAAGTAGAAGGCAGCTAAGCAAAGTTCATTCATATAATAAAGATTAACTTGAAAAGAAGCAAACACATGAAAGTATGATATGTTAACAGACCAAAGTGTAATGTTGATCGTCTGTTACAAAACATGCCATGTTGGATCTGTTATGAGGCGGAATATTCACTACAAGATTCAAAAACAGATAACAAGTACAAATTGTAATGAATCAATATTTGGAATTTCAGAGAAGGAAGGCATGTAACTAAAAAGGTTTGTGACATCTCCAAGGCTGGTTAACTTTCACTTTTCAGCTGTATGATAGAAGTGAAACCTGTCTGCCACTAGAGATATATAGAGCTATTTGTAAAGCAATTATCAAAGTAGCGGCTTTCACTTGATGATAGCATAGACAATCACTTTGCTGTGAGTGTGAGAATGATGTGATTACAGTATTGCATTTCTGACTGTTAATGAGCTGTCTTGGAAACATGGTCTCAAAGACCTAAAATGTAAAAGTTACAGTCACAGAGTGTTCTTATTAAAAAAACTTGATCTCCACATACCGTTTTGTCTCTATGATACATACATATGGTCTGTGTAACAAGTCTTTCACAAAGTTTCTATATACTCAAGCAGAGGTATGATGGTTATGATCAGTCTGCTTTTATTAATTGTAACATAAGGGATTCTAGACGTATATAAATAGCACTCTTTCACCCCCTTTAGATTTGATGCACAGTTCCCACTTTCCCCTTTCAGTTGTTATCATGACTCAGTCATGTACCAATACCTACATGAAATGCAGCACAATCGTTTGAAGACTGATATAACTAGACAGTGTATAAGGCACTTTTTGACATGTAAGGCAGATCACAGCATAGTATAGAAATGGAAGAGAAAACCTGCACCCGTAGAAAATAAAATTTGCACAAGCCGTATTTTAAAAAAATCATGGAATGTAAAAAGTTACATAGTACCCATTCTGCCTAGAGTAATATAGAAAAAATTCTACCTCCCTAAAATTTCATTCTTCCAAATCTGTCATTTATAGATAAAGACTTTCACAGTAATAATATGTCCAACCCTGTACCAGCTAGTATCTATAAAACTCTGCCTTGTAAGGTCCCTCTACAGGTACTCCCAGGTACTGGGACTGCTCCTCAGACAGCTGTGTTAGTTTCACTCCCAGGTGCGCCAGGTGCAGCTCAGCTACCTCCTCATCTAACTGGGAATACATAAGGGGAGAAATCATAGTGGGGTGACTATTAATATCCATTAGAGAGGGTTTTGACCAGCAGCGAAAATAAAAGGGCACTGTTGCAGGAAAATGTACAGCTGTTGAAAAGAGCAGGATTTATATTTATTAGCAGTAGACTGGTTTATTTGCATAAACAACATGACAGACAACCTTCTTGCAGTCGTAACATACAAGACTGAATTGCAAGGCTTAACAACAATGGTGTAAATCAAATAAAGGATCATTCACATTTAAAACTTCTAAACACCTATTAGTTTGATTATCAAAAATACATCATAAGGTTACAACAGTCTGAACCAAAACGTAGATATTGTTTATGTTCACATGACCAATCAACATGTCTACCTTAATTCAATCATATAGATGATTTTCATGTCATGCAAACTCAAACTCAAACTCAAATCCTGTCATGTCACTGAACTTGTGCCCTTGGGAAAAGCACTTAACATGACTTTCCTCACTCCACCCACGTGTGAATGGGTACCTGACTTCGGTCCAGGAAGGTTGTATTGAGGTCACCTGGTGGCGCTGAATAGCAGTCGCCTAGACCCTTGCGACAGTTCCACAAAATGCAAGTGTGGAACAAATATGTATCTGTTGCCCATGTGTATTATGTCATAGTAAACCCTGCACCAATTCAGCACTACAAAGGCTGCCATTGCACGGGTAATTTCTGACCAATAAAAACCATTGGGATAAAGTGTGTGAGCCAATACCAACCTTCTTGGGCAGCCTGTGCACCCCCTTGTACTGGTCGGCCCTGTTCCACAGCTCCATCTGTGCCAGGACCTGGTTGGTGAAGGACATGCTCATGACGAAGCTGGGATGACCCATGGCACAGCCCAGGTTCACCAGCCGACCCTCCGCCAGCAGCAGGACATGGCCACCATTAGGGAGTGTGTAGCGGTCAACCTGAAATACGGAGGGTGTAACAGTCAAGCTGAAATATGGAGGGTGTAGCGGTCAATCTGAAATATGGAGTGTGAAGCGGTCAATCTGAAATATGGAGGGTGTAACAGTCAACTTGAAATATGGAAGCTGGTGCAACAGTCAAGATGAATTATGGAGGGTGTAATGGTCAACCTGAAACACAGAGGGGCATATATTTTATGTAGTTAGTTGGCTGTGAAGTTGAGACAATGGCACTTCCATGTCAAATAACAAATCTTATGACAAAATCGTAATCTGCTTTAGTTTGACTATTTCCGTCCATTATTGTGACCGATGTAAATGTAAATTGTACGGCAATTTTACTTAAAGAAATTTTGCTAATTTTGTTCAGAACTCTGAGTCAGTTGCCGACCCATTTCTTGTATATTAGACTTTCCAAAAGACTATTGAAGAAAAAAGAACAACTTGCCAAAAGAAACTCCTGGGTCTCACAATCGAAGAAGATCTGTCTGTAAGAGTCAGATACCTGAGGTTTGATGTTCACTTTCTCTGCATTCTTATTCAGCCACTGTACGTCCACCTCGCAGTCAAAGTGTCCGATGTTGGCCAGGATGGCATCCTCCTTCATCTGTAACATGTGCTCACCACGGATGATGTCCTTGTTGCCGGTCGTGGTGACAAAAATATTCCCCACCCTACAGGCCTCCTCCATTGTGGTTACCTCGTATCCTATGAAGCAAGGATCGAAAAGAATGTAGCATGGCAAATGACGGTAGCATGAGTGTCATCCTAGTTAGTTCCAGGACTCCCATACTGTCCTTGCACAACTAGAGAGAATTACATATGGGAGCCCTGGAACTTAAACTAGGATGACACTCAAGCCAAAATGATTGCTCAAATTTGAAATAAAATAACCACCCAAAAATGATCAAAAGATTACGTCTGAAAAATATAAATGCTGCATGACCAATGATTTCACTTGCAAAATAATGTAGAATCACATTTAGATCCCCTACCATCTTTACCCCAACCCTTCCTGCGGTACATACAATACCTGAGATCGCCGCCTGTAGAGCGTTGATTGGATCAGCCTCCGTGATGATGACGCGGGCGCCCAGACCACGCAGGGACTGCGCGCTCCCCTTCCCCACGTCCCCGTACCCCGCCACGACAGCGACCTTCCCCGCCACCATCACGTCCGTCGCACGTTTGATGCCGTCCAGGAGAGACTCACGACATCCATACAGGTTATCAAACTTACTCTACAGGGAGGGATGTAACATGACAATTATTCCACAAAGAGTACTGGAGACTAGAAAACATGTCTGAGACATATTGGCATCCTTTACATCAGTCCAGCCTTCAAAGCTGTACACATGTTAGGGACAAATTTGACAAAAAGGCATCTAAAAATAAACATTATTGCTTGAAAAAGGGTAAACAGCAACTGTTGACATCTACATCATAAACATGATTGTGCAACTTCTCAAAAATTCTCTAGTCTTTGGAGACTCACCAAAAGACATAGCTTTGACACATACATGAAATAGCGCAACAAGGCTATATCACCATCAATGTTAACACACCAATGTCAACACAACATAGTGTTTCCATGCTATTGCTTACCTTGGTTACAGAGTCGTTGATGTTAATGGCGGGTATCTTGAGTTCCCCCGCAGCAGTCAGCTTGTGGAGGTTGTGCACACCTGTTGTAGTTTCCTCTGAGATCCCCCTGATACCTGTACAACAACAACAACAACAACAACAACAACAACAACAATGTTGGTGAGAGAAGGGAAGTGGGCTAACTGAGGAATGCATTTCTGACTTATCATCATACTTATTGTATGCTGAAAATAGCCTGGGTGCCATCTTAGTTTGCCAATTGGTTAGGGGAAAGCATAGGAGCCCCGGTGAAATAACTAGAATGGCATCCAAGCTATTCTACAAATTCTGAGCTTACATTTTGCACAGACCTTTTCCATTCAGAGTAATACTGCAGGTGCTTAGGATATAAATTACCATGTTACAAGATTAACACTAAATCAGATCTTTTAACATACTTAAAAAAGATGTGAATTTTTCTTGCAACCTACCTGCGAGGTAATGTGGATATCTTTGATGTATCAGGTTGCACAACTCTCCCCCGTCGTCCAGGATCATGTTGAGAGGTTGTCCATCTGGGAAGACCAGCGTCTGCTCGATGCACCACACAAGCTCCTCCTCTGTTTCGCCCTTCCATGCGTACACGGGAACCCCCGTTTTAGCGATGGCTGCCGCCGCGTGGTCCTGCGTGGAGAAGATGTCACAGCTGGACCACTGGACCTGTAAGGAGGATTAGCTGATTTGATTTAATCAATCACAAATAAATGTCACTAAAAAATTAGAAATTCAGTGATTAAAAACTATTATAGACTAGAGTGATTCTTTGCTATGTGTGCCTGCAGCGTCTAATAAAATTGATCCCATTTGTAGGACCCTGTTGAATTAAAAAAAGTTGGACTTATAAGCATGCAAACAAGTCAAGAAAGATGGGCCCAATGGTTAGAAACAGGTTTTTTGGGATCGGGAGGGGGGCATGTCTTTTAATGATAGATGTCTCTTGTTACTCAACAATGGCATCTGACTACAATAATACAGGTATCTAACAATGGAGTTGAGCTGAACACCCACCTGTGCTCCTAACTCTGTAAGTGTCTCGATCATGACTGCTGTCTGGATGGTCATGTGAAGACAACCCGCGATTCGCGCTCCTTTAAGCGGTTTGTCGGGTCCGTACTTCTTTCTCATCATCATCAGTCCCGGCATCTCCTGCTCAGCAAGTTTGATTTCCTTACGGCCAAATTCTGCCAGTCCGATGTCAGCTACAAAGGTGAAGACAAACTTTACAATAAGCCCATTTGCTAAGATTCGAGGATGCATGTGCAGTGTTTAAGTGAAGGCCCCCGGCTTTTAACAGTTCTGGTCTGACATTGTCTCGATTTGCATAACAACGGCACAACAAGTTTTATTTAGGTCTCAGGGGCCTTCATCTTTGACACTGCATATATACTTGAATCTATAAATGGGCTTATTCAAAGTGAAACCATCCTGAGCAAGAGTTTTTTTGAGGGTCAGGAATACGTTCTTGGGGCTAAGGTTGAAACATCTGCCATCACTCCTGTCAAATTTACAAGGAAAGTAAGAAATGTCCCAAGAAACACCCCTGGGTCAACAGTTCAACTCAAAGGAAGTCTCCTAAGAATCCCCTCTCTAAGGTCTGACCTTTATTTTGTAATTTTTGCCTTTGATTTAGTTAATGGGTGAACTTGAAAGATCATCTCAAAATAAAGAAGAACTAGATATTGAAAAGTTAACATGAAGGGTAATGAAAGTCGTAATCTTGCAACATGTTGAATAATTCATACATTTCATGACATGCTTCATGTAACACGCCCCTACATGCTTTCAATAACCAATTGTTAACGTTACATTTCAATATCTAATCAATTATAGAGACATGATTTGTGTAACATATTACATTTGTTGTTTGATAAGGTTTTTATCTACTTGCCAACTTTGTACGGAAGTTTCTTGTCCTGAGCCATGATGTGCCTTCTTCTTGAATCGGCTATCTTGGCAGGTCAAAGGTGAAGTAACTTGGAACTTGTCTCACCTGTCCGTTGGGTAGTGCAACAGCGCCCTCTTGCTTATCAGATATGAACTGGATTACAGATGTATGACTGCATTCTTTTGAGAACAACGCTAAAACGTATGTAAGAAAAAGTCAATCAATATTTCATGACCACAAGGATTCCCTCTATTATGATACAACATTTTCATGACAGCTTCAGCAATAGGATGTATGTTTGTGTGGATGGTGTTCAACACCAAGGATAGGCCCGTTTGTCTTTGTGTGTTTGATGTTCAGCACCAAGAATAGGTCTGCTTGTGTGTGCGTAATGTTCAGCACCAAGGACAGGTCCATTTGTCTTTGTGTGTATGATATTCAGCACCAAGGATAGCTCTGCTTGTGTGCGCGTGATGTTCAGCACCAAGGACAGGTCCATTGGTCTTTGTGTGTATGATATTCAGCACCAAGGATAGCTCTGCTTGTGTGTGCGTGATGTTCAGCACCAAGGTCAGGTCCATTTGTCTTTGTGTGAATGGTGTTTAGCACCAAGGACAGGTCTGCTTGTGTGCGCGTGATGTTCAGCACCAAGGTCAGGTCCGTTTTTCTTTGTGTGTATGATATTCAGCGCCAAGGATAGCTCTGCTTGTGTGTGCGTGATGTTCAGCACCAAGGACAGGTCCATTTGTCTTTGTGTGTATGATGTTCAGCACCAAGGACAGGTCTGCTTGTGTGTGCGTGGTGTCCAGCACCAAGGACAGGTCCATTTGTCTTTTGTGTGTATGATGTTCAGCACCGAGGATAGGTCTGCTTGAGTGTGCGTGATGTTCAGCACCAAGGACAGGTCCATTTGTCTTTGTGTGTATGATATTCAGCGCCAAGGATAGGTCTGCAAGCTTGTTTGTGTGTGTGCATGTTCAGCACCAAGTACAGGTTTGTGTGTGTATAGAATTAAGGTGTGTTCAGCACCGAGGACAGATCTGTTTGGGTCTGAGCATAGATGCACAAAGGACAGGTCTGTTGCCCTTCGTGTGAGTAGTGTCAATTCAAGGTGTGCTTTAATGCTGATGATGAAATTGTACAGCAAATGACAGGGCTATTGCTAATTTGTTTAGCACTTGTGACAGATAACGTTACAACAACGTTATGAATTTAAAAAACGCAGCTCCTGGCCAAGACGAAATAAGTGCCTTGCTGTTAAAACAGATTGTTCCCGAAATTCTAGAGCCAATAACACATGTTTTTAAGACTTCTCTGAGAAACGGAGTCGTGCCAACAGACCTTAAAATAGCCAAAGTTATACCATTGTACAAAGCCGGAGATCCGTGTGTTTTCACCAATTATCGTCCAATATCAATTTTACCGGCCTTCTCAAAAATCTTGGAAAAATTAGTTTATAAACGGATTGTGAATCACCTTGAAATCAATAATATATTATATGCGCATCAATATGGATTTCGAAAAAAATACTCGACATATATGGCACTCTTGCAACTTGTTGACAAAATCACCACATCCTTAGAAAATAACGAATACACGATAGGAATATTTCTTGACCTTTCCAAAGCATTCGATACAGTAGATCACAACATACTTCTCAACAAACTATTCACCTATGGATTTACCGACTCTGCCCTTCGTTGGCTAAAAGACTACTTAACTAACAGAAAACAGTTCGTCTCTAATAGAAATAATATTTCCTCCCAAAATGTCTTAACATGTGGCGTACCACAAGGATCCATTCTTGGTCCCCTCTTGTTTTTAATTTATGTTAACGACTTGGCATCAGTATCAAATAAATTATTTGCTCTGTTATTTGCAGATGATACAAACTTATTTATGTCCCACAAAAACTTTGACACGTTAGTTACATCTATGAATAATGAATTGTATAAGATAAATCAATGGTTCAAGGCAAATAAATTGTCCCTTAACGTAAAAAAAACTAATTTTATTATCTTTGTAGGAAGGAACAAGAAATACGATAAAGAAAAGGCTAGGATCTATATTAATGACAATGCTATCAATCAAGTAAGTCACACCCGTTTTTTTAGGCGTAATTATAGACGACAAAACTTTCATGGAAGAACCAAATTGATTTTGTTTGCAAAAAAATTTCCAAAAACATAGGCATCATTAGAAAAGTCAAATCTTTGCTGTCACGAAACATATTTATGGTTCTTTATTACAGTTTGATTTACCCTTATCTAACTTATTGCAACATAATTTGGGGTAGTACGTACTCAACATCCATCAATCCTGTTTACCTCCTTCAAAAGCGCTTTGTACGAATAGCAGCCAATGCGTCATTCACAGCACACACAGCAGCTCTGTTTCGTGATTTAAATGTTATGACTGTATTTGACATCAATAAATTTCAAATTGCCTTATTTGTCCATAAAATTGTCCATAATAGCTCTTCCCTACCTGAACAATACAAAGGTCTTTTAAATTTCAACTCAGATATCCATCACCACTATACGAGACAACATAATCTTTTAAGATCAATTAAGACAAAAACTACTCAAAAACAACATACAATAATGTTTAGAGGCCCCACCGTATGGAACAATCTCAGCCAAATTCTACAGTCCTGCTCGTCTTTACCTAGTTTCAAAAAACTTTTAAAGATAGATGTCATAGAACATCCAAGTATTACCTTCTCCTGATTTGTTTGTTTTCCTTGTTTTCCACTTTTCCTTTGGTATCTGATGACAAAATAATTCATATGATTGTTATTTTTGTATAATTTTGACCTATTTCTTTATAAATTGTTATTCATTATAATACTTATCATGTTTACAACTCATAATTTACTTTGTAGTTTCTCTTCTTTTCATTTGTTTCATTAGGATTTATGTTAAAATTCCAATTTCTTCTTTCGTTAGTTTTTCTTAGTTTCGATGATATATAATTTTGTAAAAATCCCATTTGAGTAGTTTAGGGGAGGCCCCCGAAAAGCCGTATAGGCTTCTGGTCTCTCCTGCATGTATTCTTTACTCTATTTCTCTTTGTTTTTTTTTATATTGTACATATGCGAAGAAACAATAAACAATAAACAAACTACCATGATTGCGATGGCATTCTGAATCAAGACAGGCCTACACTTTTCTTTCACTCAGCTGCAGAACTTTGTCAATAAATCACTTAACATGAATCCAATATTCAGCAGTACTTTCTTTATTAGATAATGGACAAGACATTGGTTTACTGTGTTTACACATAGATGACAAACAACAGGTGTAACATAAAGATAATACATTTCGGACTCACATCATTACTTAAGCTTGCAGATAGTACATCAATCAGATCTTATCAACATGCAAAAACACTTTCTTTTTTAGTGAAAACCTGCAGTCAAGTCCTGTTACAAGAGCAACATGTAATACAAACACTGTTATCATAATGTGATCATACTTTGCCCTCACACGGAGAAGATATTTGTGTCTGTAGTAATGATGAAAACCTACTGGAGATACCAAATTAGGAAAACATGTTCAATTATTTGTCTGTTATTTACATATGCAGTTGGAGTTGGATATCACTTTCCCCTGCTAGCTTTCCTAAAGATCTAAACAAGTCAGGGATTTCCTTATAACAAATAGCCAAACTGCAATGTGCACCACATAGTTTTCCAGGGTATATATGCGTTCAATATCTTATTTTCTAAACCATGTCAAGGACTAATTGGATTTCAAATGGTTCTGTTCCTTCTTTACAAAATTTGTTATTCATGTACCGGATTTGGAAATGTTAATAATTCAATTTTGGACACAGCATGCAAGAAAAGCACCGTCCAACCAAATGTCTGAACATAATACTAGTAATGCCTTACACATCAAAATTACATAGTACCATAACACATTGGCAAAAACAAGCACTGACTTACATCAGTCCACACAAACTTTGTGTCAAACATTCAGACGTTAAGACTTCACTCCTATCATGCACTGTTCACAAACATTCAACAGAGCGTACCTTATCCATGGTTCACTAATTCCTTACGGTAAAAACAGAGTACATGTAACGTTACACGTTACTGTTTCACAGTCAGTTATATTCATTAACATCGTTCCTTTTTTGTTGTAACATATTTACACCTTCATGTATTCACACTTACAAAACCTAGATCGATCTATCTTTTAGTAATAAAGTTCTATATCTTAACTACTCTGGTATCACTATTCAACATTTTGTCACAACTCAAACTAAAATACATTTCTACCTCACTGTGACTGGCTCAACAATTTAAAAAAGGCTAGTACATCTTTAAGTTTAGTAAATCTAATCATAAGTGCATAACAAACTGTGCAATCAGTACATAATAAATATTTTACAATCTAGATGGGATTCTCAGTTTCTTGAATCTAATTATAACATTACTACAGCATTCATCATAGATTGAGTTGGAGAACAGCTTACTTCTCCTTATGAAATAAAGATTGACAAAGGCTTGAAGACGTTTCGTTTCCAAAGACTAAAAACACTTACATGTAAAAAAGGCACATAATTCCCAGCTATACCCTTCTTTTCGTAAGAATGTTGAGGTACCGAGGCACTAGGAGGGTTTTAAGGCAGCCATATTTAGCCTGAGTGTCATCCTGTTTCAGTTCCAGGCTTTACCTTGTGAAGGTAAAGCCTGGAACTGAAACAGGATGACACTCAGGCTAAGCCATATTATCATTTACATAAAAACCTTTAAAAAGCTAAAATCTTAAAATGTCCTACCATCTCAAATCTAACACATTAAAATGCTGTACCATGGCAAAAATAGATACAGCAGTAGACATTGAATATCCATCTTTATCTGTTCTTCTCATTGTACGTGTGCCTGAAATTTCCCCTTGTTCTAAAATTTGGGACTACCCATCTAAACCTTGTGTACCCATTTAAACCTTGAGTATGTTTTTTCTTCCAATTTTGACAAAGTGGAGACACCAATTAAATGAAAATGAGAAGAGCAAAGTTAGCTGACTCCCCCTCTATCACTCTCATATAATCAGGATATCAGCTATTAGGGCCTCTTCTGGACGCCCTACGCTAAGAAAACAAAGAAATTAGACGCCCTCCTTTTGCAGGGGACACCCTGTTTCCCTGGTAATTACATACACAAGCACATGTGTCCATCCCCCCAACACACTGCCACTGTTGTTTTTTCTTCATACCAGACACTGGGACAGCATGAAAATTGATTGACATGCAAAGCCACTGGGTAATAGTGTTAATCTATAGTATAGAGCCCATTGGGGAAGTCTGCCCCCCTCCCAAATGTTTGGATGCCCTGTCTATAAATTCTAACTAAAAGCCTGAATATAATGGAATAGTGTTAGTTAGTGTTTGCTGCCAGCACATCACAAACTGGTGACGGTTGAGTCCACCACCATGATGGTGGGTTTGGGGGGGATGTGGGGCTGACTCAGCACCTTGCCACGCCTCTTCCCTCTGTGGTGCTGCTGAAGGTACGGTCCCCAGTCCGCAGGGGGTCTGATGATGGTGCGACCTTTGACCTGTAATGAAAGATTAGACATAGGCTAATCTCTGCAATAAAGTGGAAGTGATGTCAAATCAGTCAGGCTCAATGACGAGTTTATCTTCCACTGCTTAGGATAGATACATCTACATGTATAGGCGGCAGCATTGCAGGTTCGTTCTACTGGGCACATTCCCCTACAAATATAGCTCTTTTCGGCCAGTAAAACAAAATCTCTGCCGCCTGGATTTTACCAAAAGGTTCAGCTCCAATGTGTGTATGTGCGTGAGTCTGGATGGTGTTCAGCACCAAGGACAAGTCTGTTTGTGTGTTTGTTTGGATTGTGTTTAGCTTCTGTTTGTGTGCATTTGTGTGGATGGTGTTCAGCACCAAGGACAGGTCTGTTTGTGTGTAGATGTTGTTCAGCACCGAGGACACATCTATTTGTGGATAGTGTGTATGTTTGTGTGTTTGAAGTTTCTCCAATGAAATATTCCTCAGAAAAAGTATCACCATACTTACACAACATGCCAGACAGCAGTTGATGATGGCAACAATAGGAATGGGTGCCAGCTCTACCCCGACAATGAGCCAACCCATTATAACATGTCCCTCTGAGTACTTGTAGTTCTCAAAATACACCTCATTGGGCCACAGTAGGGACGTCCATAAAAGAGAACCCTGTAAGAAAAAAATGATGATATTGGAAGAAGTTGAAAAGTCATATGGTATTATCGGTATCTACATGAGTTTTCTGTCTAGAAGTTGAAGATCTTATTGTTGAGTTATTCATAATTGGCCATTATGTAATTTACTGCATGGTTAATATCCATAGGCTATGCATTTAGCCTGCAACACATTGGCTAATTCCAAAATATGGTTTCTCCTTTTGCATTGTTTGCTTCACTTGTATGCTTCAGTGTCCATACATGTATGTAGATATTTCCTGAAATCTCTATAAATAATAATCAACAGTTTGGAGGTACAGTGTAATAGAGAAGACATGTAGAGAAAGTTCACTATCTTGACCATTCAATTTAGATATTAACACTGAATCTAGCTTAACCTTCTCCCTGCCGCCTTGCTCTGTAACCAATAGGATCTAGGAAATTGGGTGCCAAATGGCTACTTCAGAGTGCTAAAGGTTAATTCTAAACATGACAGTTCAAAACCTTAATAGATCAAAAACAGAAACTAGGAAATAGATCCACCGATCAGTTCTGACACTCACCACGAGCATCAGGGGGATGGGTAGACACCAGCACACCTGACACACCACCGTCACTAACTTATTACAGCAGTAACAGCACGAATACTGCAGCATGTGGCTCAGGTCACGACCCCACCGATTGATCGCTGAAACACAGAAATCCACGTCCAAATCCATCATTTATCACAGGGCTCCAAATTCACTTCTGGGAATTGGTCCACCTAACATAAAAATCTAGGTGCAGGGAAAGAATTTTAGGTGCAAAACATAAAATAAAGTAGAATGTCAGCAAAGCATAATTACTAACCCTACTGTAATCTTATAGCTGACTTCAAACTTCTAAAGAAGTAGTTAGTACATCAAAGTACAACAAAGGTTTTATGGCTTTTTTTTCTGATACTTGAACTTAAAGAATATTCTGTGTATTAGTGTACAATAGTACATGTTCATTTACCCTATAGCCTAATATCTAGGTGTACTGGTGCACCCAGTCAAAAATAAGGTGCACAGCTCCAATTTTGGGTGCACAAAAGTGCACATGCACCCAGTATTTTGAGCCGTCATCTAAATGAGTTCAACATTTCATCAACTGTCAACAAACAAACTTTACAAAGTAAAGCAGATGAATGAAGATTTTTCGGCACTTACCGTAGAACCATGAGATGCCGATACTCTTCAGGAGGAGGATGGGGAGGATGACGAACCCAGAGGCCACAAAATTATCCAGCAGGTTATACAGGTACATGCCACCCTGGAGAACACAATAGAGATGGACAGTCTTAAAATGCCCTCATTGACGTGGCACATGCATTTAGAACACAGTCTGCCCAATGTAATTATATAACTGTTATGGAATGGTCAGCTGATGATCATGTAATCATGATAATGCCTTTTATTGCTTGTGTTGCCAGTGTTTTTACTGATAAGAAAAGTCATGTCATGTTTAAAGCTAGCCTTAGGCAATTTAGCATTACTGAAGTGCATGTTTCATCATACAAGACACGGGGACAGCTTGATTGAGCTACTAGATAATTGATAAACTATTGAGTCCATTGGAGCATAAAATCTAATACCTGGGGTTTAGCCATTGTGTGTCAAGGTGTAAGATGGTAATACAATGTTTCACATAAAACACTGTTGTGTAGAATGTTGGCATACTCCTGAAGGGTCACTGACCCTCAGGTTACTGACCTGTGCGACCAGAGGCAGTCCCAGCAGGAAGAAGAGGATGCAGCTGGTGAAGGTGAGCAGTAGATGGAGCAGCATGCGCCGGTTACACAGCCCACCTGTGCCGTTGTTGCCCGACGGGAACAGGTCCAGTAGAGACGTCACAATGGTCTCCACGATTACAAACTGCAGGATAAGAGAATGTGTTTTTAGAAAATAAATCCCATCAAAGCTTCTTGTTAAAAACAAATCAGGACAGCCAAATCATAACATTTCTTCAATTATCTGTAAAAAGTTTCATCAGGTTGGTAAATCAATTCAACATAGTTTTCTTGTACGCAACCTTATTTTTCTTCTCTACAAATGTTTTGGTGCAAAGTAAACTTGTCCTATTGTGACAATAAAATCATGTCACTATAGGACAAGTTTAAGAAAACTATGTTGAATTTTTTCAATCAGTCTTCTCTCAGCTTAGCAGCAGGGCTGTCAGAGATGTACAGGATGCTGGCGTTGCGCTCTGAGGAAGGTGCATCCTCCTTCAGCAGGCCCGACTCTCTCGGTACATTACCTCCCACATCGGCCCTGCTCTTCTGGACCTTGATTTTGGCTACAGGTGACATCACCACCAAACAGCTTTCAGCCCGAATCAGAGGATAGCCACAAGCTCGTTTTGTAGAAATCCTCAAAGGTCGCTGGGAAGCTATCAGCCATTCAGGTTACATCTTACATCCCTACTTTGGGTTCAGAACAAAATAACGGCTGTTTCTGCCAAATAAGACTAATTATTCATGAGCAACTGTCAGTAATGTCACCAGTAGCCAACATCAAGGTCCAGAAGAGCAGGGCCGATGCGGGAGGTAATGTACCGAGCGAGTCGGGCCTGCTAGAGGAGGATGAGGAAGGTGTTGCCTTTGTCTATGAAATTGACAGTCATGACACCTGTTGTGATATCATTACCTGGCAGCTGAAGGCGAGAAGCAGCAGAGTCAGGTAGAACAGGATGGACCACAGGTAGGAGGCAGGCAGCATCCCCAGTACACGGGGGAACACAACAAACACCAGGTGGGGACCTGCAAGATAGCAGGAGGTGACGCTCCTTCTCATTTAAATGTACACATTTTGTAATCTCTGTTACCAATTGAAATAAGACGTTCCTGGCATAAAGATATGCCAGATATAAGTTTTTATGACAACTTAAAACTTTTCTAGCTTTTAAAAACGGCAGTTGCGTACCTTATATGTGGCATATCTTAATGTCAGGAACGTCTTACTTTTAACGGTAACGGAGATTACAAAATGTGTACATTTAAATGAGAACGAGCGGTGAAGCAAAGACTAGAGAGGACGGCAGGAGTCGCTGCACATTCTTTTCTTAGGCCATGTTGATTTCACTATATGGATGACATCCACGCGTGCATTAATTTTTGTCCGTTTCTACACAAAAAGAAGTCTTTGGCCATACTGTAAATCGAAAGAGCAGCTGTGAAATGAGAAAATGCATGCTGTAAGTTGCGGAAAAAATTATTTCGAAAAAACGAATACTAATGTCGTAGAAAGCCAAAGTCAATTCCAAATTAAAGTCAAAGAAGTATTCAAAGTTTTGAAAAAACAAAAATGAGAACTTCATTTTGGTATATAATAATTGTGTGTGTTAAAGTTTTGTTTATTCTTCCTGACCACGTAGATTTCATAATAAAGACAACTTTTCTTTTTTTGGACAAACATTCTTTTATTCGCACATTCACATCAATTTTGGGGCCCCTTGGGGATGTCATCCATATAATCAAATCAACATGGCTTTACAAACCGATCAATGCTGTGAAAAGCTGGAGGATAGAACTACTGGAAAATAAATTTTTATCCCCATCTATGAAGTGAGCACCTCCATTCACCATATTTGAAACACCAGGAAAAGCTGGGTCAGCCTGAGAAGTGGCACGAAAGCAGAGTACACAAAGTGATTTGATTTTGCCCAAGACCCAATAAGTGTATCTGATTTCAAAACAATCAACAACAACAGCTGTGAAGGATTTTCAAGTAATTTCTAATCATACTTCCAACATTTCTTGCATTCAATGACATGTAATGTTAGGTACAAAAAAATCAATTCAGATTTGGGTTCCGAGAAACTTAATATATGAAATGTCAAGAAATAAAGAGAAGTCCCATGTTACCTGAAGACACTAGATTTTCTATGGGCACATTCAACTGTTTTCCGAGGAAGCCCAGAAAGCCCGCAGACATGCACAGACACAGCATACCCACCAAAATGTTGGCAAACACAACCAGCACTGCGTCTCTGGACAGGAGAAATCAATATTTTGTGTTTTGAGAATGACAGATTAAAAAAAATTAGTCCACTAAACATGTTTTCATTCTAGTTTCTACAAAACAAGACTCTGCAAAAAGCATGCTAACACCACTGGTGTAACATCTGTGCTAGTCAAAGTTTCATCCAAAATACTGTCAATCAAGGCCATTGCATTTGTTTCTGGTGCCATTTTACAAAGTTTTGACAAGGAACAATGAATTTGCAAATTCAATACACTCTTCAGTTGCGGACAAAGTGGCCAAAGAAGCACTCTCCAAGGTACTGGATGTTCTGACAACCTTTCCTGCATTCATACAGAGGAATATGAGGCATGAAAAGTAAATATGATGTCACTCCCTGACCTGACTGTGTTGTTGTGGAATCTGTTGTAGGAGCTGAGCGTGGTGTAACAACCACACCCCACACCCAGGGAGTAGATCACCTGCATCATAGCATCGACCCACAGGTCTGTCCGCTGGGGGAGGGAAGGGGTGGCAGAAGGAAAATTTGATTACACTTTTTCTCATTGTGTGACACACTGGACGTCACATTTTAACATAAAATATTATCTTATGCTGTTGTATAGAAAATAAGGTAAGCAAGAAAGACAAAAAAATACAGGATGGTATGTCTCCACAATAATAAATGTTACAGAAGTATACTCCTAATTAGCCGACAGATGGTCTGTAGTTGCTCAGTGACATTGTAGTTGCTCAGTGACATTGAAAAGTGACTTGTATTCAGTTATCGAACAATTATATATGTATTGTTAGAGCTATAAAACTGAATGTATATAGTCACCAAGTAAAATTGTAACCAATCGCCCCAAATGAAAAGTGAACTGTTCATGTGTTGCACGCACACTTACATCAAAGCCTGCATACGGGTACGGAGTGACGTGATATATCAGTCCATCCACTGCCCCATCCAAGGACATGGCTCGAAACAACAGGAACACCAGAAGCACAAAGGGGATGGTTGTGGTCAGGTATGCAACCTAAACCATGAAACAACATGAATGTGTATATATGCCATTCTTTGTACAAGATTGGAAACATTTGGAGACTCATGACTACATGTGTAGTGTCTAGAGTACTGGAACTACACTCTGTACAAAAGAGACTTTTGTAGCCTTACTGATAATCTTTTCCTCTATAGTTAGAACCTTTGTCAAGGACTCAAGTGAATATTATGAACCTAGTTACAATCTGTGAGGTTTTTGTAAGTTATCCTTGTTTGTAGCCTGATTTGATATGATTTTCTAAGGCCACCCTTGGAAATCAGTACTCAGTTAACTAAAAGGACCACCCTAAAGATTCGCAAGGTCTGTTCTACGCACCTTTCCAGCAGACTTGATACCAAAAGCCAGCACCAGGAACACCATCAGCCAGGACAGGAACAGAAAACCAGCCAGACCTGGCTGTACCGCCCCCATGTTCTCCAGACCATCTGATATCTGCAGCAAATAATTCCTGGGGAAGTGAAGAGAGGGGGTCAATGTCAATGTTGTTTCGTCTCTTTTATCTCCAATCACTTGTATCTTTAACTAAATCATCATGCACTTGTTCATAAATACAGTTGTGGCAGTCTGTTTGAAATGAAAACTGAACTGTGAAAAACTTGAAAAGACATACTTTTGACTGACTCCACTTAGAATAAACAATGAAAGAGATCTTTATCGTACCTCCAATACTCTTCAGGGGCGGACTTTGTTGGACACTGTGTGTAGTTTTGCCAGTATCCTGTGCTGTCATCGTACCACATGAAGCCGGCCACTTCACGACAACGCGTCGTGTTGGTGAGACCATAATCTGAAAATTACGTCAACAAATCAAGATATCTTCACAGAGAATGACAAACAGTAGAGGAAGGTCTGAAAATGGTTGCAGAGCTGGCAAAAGTTGTGACTCTTTTATGACAGGCTATGCCAAGATTGATAGCTCAAATTACTCCTGGTAGGATACAGCTGTAGAAGTTGTCATCATGATCATCATAGTTTCAACATGTGAAGGGTTTGAATCAGGCTAAGTCTATACCCATTGAGTTGTATTCACCATTGCACTCCACAGTATTCCAGTAGTTGTCACAACGCATTATGTTCGGAAGATCTCGCAGACTGCCCACAAACAAGTAGTGTAGGATATACGCCATGCTGGTGTTTTGGTAAATCGCTAGGATGGACATCATAACAACAACTGCAAACCCAACACCTGTAACGGTAGAAACAACAGTGTTCAAAATTACAGTAAATACACAGTGATACTGAAGAGTTTTCAAAACAGCAGTATAAGAAGGCTAAGAAGATAAAGAAGAAGTAGAAGAAGACATAACCTTGATAACTCAATCAGTTTAAGATTTTGACTTTTCTATCAGCTCCACTATGAGTGAAGTTGCCACTAAACTGAAGGCTTTAAAATTACAAGTGCAAGACTATACTACAAAACACCTAAGAATGATCATAACTTATTGGCAAATAGTACATAGTAAGACTTAGACTGGGTTAGTG
This sequence comes from Branchiostoma lanceolatum, assembly GCA_035149815.1. Classification (NCBI taxonomy): domain Eukaryota; kingdom Metazoa; phylum Chordata; class Leptocardii; order Amphioxiformes; family Branchiostomatidae; genus Branchiostoma; species Branchiostoma lanceolatum. The sequence continues at coordinate 9,713,001 of CM068868.1, read as the reverse complement.
GGCACCATCCAATTACTACCGGGGCTCCTATTGGGAAGCGAGCATAGGCGCCCCAGCGAGCATAGGCGCCCCAGTAGTAATCAGATGACACCCAGGCTAAGTGAGATTAACCTTCTCCCTGCTGCCTAACTCTGTAACCAAGAGGGAATTGGGTGCCAAACAGCTACTTCGGAGTGCTAAAGGTTAAGAAGTTGGTGTACCGTGAAGGAGTGGGACTCCCCTCCATGCCCGAGGTGGACCCTGACTGGTGAACTGTCCCAGCGTCATCTCCAACAGAACCAGAGGGAAACCCAAGGTGAAGTGCATACCCAGCCACACTGCAAGAAACCCTCCTGGAAAACAATCACCACATGTCACATTATATACTACTTCTTTGCCTGCAAAGGAAGCAATACAAAGCATGGAGTCTTGTCAACCTTCCTAGCTATGCCATGAATGTGCACTATTGGATCTACACATCCAAGACAAACATTCCTTCTTGTACCAATACATACCTTACTGTTATGTTTTCACTAGTCTGATAATTCCACAAGCTACACGCTATGGATTTTCCAGATTTTTTCCTTGTAGGTAACTCTACCTTAAGATAAGGAAAATTAATCATAGATCCCCCTAGCACCTTTTAAAAAGCACATCATATGCATCTCAATGCAACTATGCTTATTTGGTAGAGGTTTGTGCCCTCTGATATGGACTCCAACAGTGGCAGAGCTCAGGTGGTTCGGAATATAATTATCTGCACTCTCACTCAATAACTAGAGAGGAATCAGTGGGCTAGGAGTTTTTTCTCTAGAGAGCACGGAACGTTCTGCCGTTGCAAGGCACTAGACTGACGCAATCACGTGACTATGAGCACGGGTCAGAGTTCGCGCTGTGCATATAATTGAATAATTTAGGCTCTGCCCAAAAGCACACAATTATAATACTTGTTGGAGGCAAATGGTCTGGTAGTTAGGGTCATTGACTTCGAGTCTAAAGGTTTCTGGGTTCAAATCCCCAGTATGTTGTGCTCTAGTTATAATGAATATCTAGCGGAGGATTGCAACATTCTCTCGGATAGGATGTAAAGCTGAAGTTCTGGTGTTTAAGGAGAGCCACACTTTGAGCACCTTAACGAACCCGTCCAACCCAGTGTGAGTTAGTAGTTGATCAAATCTTACAGCCCAGTCTAATGCAGCTTGCACTTACTGTCCAAAAATGGTTTATACCTAAAGACTGTTTCCCGATTATTGTTTTCTGTTATGTTGTCTGCCATGCCAACAACCAGAAGTACGTCTGACCTCCGTGCCTGAAGCACAGCATGGGAAACCTCCACAGCTGTCCCAGCCCGGCCGCCCAGCCGATGGAGGTCAGGATCATCTCGCACTGGCACGTCCAGTTCCCACGCTCCTTGTTCTCCTCCCCGCACCCGCAGCACGTGGCGGACGGCTCCTCGATCTGCTCGTCCATGATGAAGATTGGTCGCGTGGATTCCGTGATGTCGGAGGAGTCTGGGTTCTCCTCGGCAGGTTCCATCTTGCCATTGTGCACTGCAGCGTCCGAGGCCTGGAGGAGACAGAAGCGATGTGAAGCGTTAGAAGTTGGAGAAAACATCTTTGTAAGTGGTAAGAGTCTGATATCAGAAAACAATTGTGGCAACCTGCAAAAACATCAGTCACAGAGATCCAACTACAGATACGAAAGCAATTGCTGCCAACTGCCTTCAGAGATCCGAGACAGAAGCGATGTGGAGTGTTAGAAGTCGCAGAAAACATCTTTGTAAGTGGTAAGAGTCTGATATCAGAAAACAAATGTGGCAACCTGCAAAAAACATCAGTCACAGAGATACAACTTAACAGAATACAAAGCATGCAGGCAACTGCCTTCACAGATCCACAGAAGCAGGCTTGAGCCCAGAAGCGTTCTGCGTTCTACCAAAGATGAAACGGTTTCCCCCTTGGCTATCTTGGCTTGCCAAGCTGATTGACATTTGGGTCATGTTATCTGCCTTGACAGGCACAGTAGGAAGTTTTGGATGGAAAACTACACCAGTGTCAGACCTCTGCATGAAGCTGATAGGATTTACATAGATGTTCTGCCAAAATAAGGAATGCCAATTGAACTCAGGAAAAAAAGCACAACAAAGTTCGGGTTCTGCTAGCATTATCTCATGTTAGTCATGTATAAACAAAATTGTAGTTCAGGCTACATGTATGTTATCTCTGCACAATTGTTGGTCTAACTCTAAATATGTATATCTGCATCTATATTGCAATTGGTCACAAAAGAAACCCAACTGGTGTAGCACACCAGCTCTGCAAGCAGGTGGCTCAGACTGTGGTGGGTCATAATTCATACTAGAGAAAACAATGAGTAAACAGATTTCAAAGTATATGTAAACAGTCCTGCCTATCTCCACTTGTAACAGAATTTGCTCCAACTTGAATACCTATTTGTGTGCTTTGTGCAACTTAAGAAAGGGACAATAAAACCTCTGAAAGAAGTAACTGCTCCAGCATGTGTGTAATTTGTTCACGATAAATTGAGCATGAAATCCATGGTGATTTGCTGGTTATTTCCCATTGTTCAGGCAGCATACACACATTGCACAGCTAAAAAATAACAATTTTGGTCAACTAACAATACATGTAGTGATACTGTAAATGCTGAAGTGTTCACAGTGGTTTTACGTTCAAAGTTTTCGCGGTGAACTTTCAGCGAAACTTGTTGCCCACCTATGACTGTAGCGCTACTATTGTTTCAACTGCGAAATAAAAACACACGAACTTAAATGCATTTACAGTATCCTAGATTCCTACTAAAGTCTGCACAGCCTGACCACATAACAGTGACAGGTACGGTGTTTGTCAACAATACGGTACTTGACCCTTGGCTTCTTGTTACCACACTGCTGCATCACACAACTGCCAACTTGTTATTGTCAAAACTTCCAATGTAGTGGTACATGTACCAGACTTTCCGGTCAAAGAAAATACATGGCAACAGAAGTAGGTTATGAAGTTTTGTCTGTCATAGCTTTTACATCTAAGCGTATACATGTCAAACAATAATCAAGTTTCCCTTTAGTAAAATTTTCATCGTAGGTGTTCTAATGTTAACAATCTTACTATAGGAGTCTTTCCTCCTCCAAGCTATTACTGGACAGTCCCTACAAGTAGTGAAATTGGAATCACTTGTATCCTGCTGTTAGAGGTCACTTGGGGTCACTGCTGGGCTGATAGACTATTCCCAAAAGTCCCTTTGTCAATGAGATAGTCATGGGAGATACGTACCCATTTATAGGTATCCAATGTTCCTGGTATCTGGTTCTTCTTTGTCTATATTTACATGTACTTTATCTAGGATCTACAAGTTTGGACACAACTTATAATAGCTTATTACGGGTATGTAGAACCCACAAATTGACAAAATTGAAGTTGGCAACTACTGTAACATCTACTAACATAATTCCACAAGGGTACGTATGGTAATTCTGCCACCCTGTACAGATACATCCAAATAGACCTCCAATCCAACGTCCCAAAGTACAATGCACTTTTGTATGAAAAATTAAACTGTGCATACCTGAGGTGCTGCACTAGAGATCTCTCAAACCTACTGTTTTTCAAAGTGGCAGATTTTTGTAACCCGGCGGATTAATGTTATGGAGGCTACATGTCGAAACCCATATTTTCATAATATCAGTCTGGGCATGATACACGGGAGCTTGATAAATGATTTTGCCTTTCTTCATAAGCTAAGATATTAGAGAAAGACAGGCATGTGGAGAAACTAACAAGGTGGACTAGTAGGCCATTTAAGCCCCAGCTAGCTTCATTTTTCCACAGCTCTTTGCAATACGTTATGAACATCCACATTTAGGTCCTTTCATTTAAAAGTATATAAAACCTACTTACCATATTGTTTCCCACAAAAATAGGTTTTCCTTCTTTATATGTGAAACAGATTTCTGTCTCATCCGGGGCAACCAAACCGGCCTTATTTAGGTGTAGCATAGATAGAGACTGGTTTACATGGGTATGTACTAAACACCACAGGAAGACATTAGCCGATAACAATAAGAATAGGGATAATCTGATTAGAACTGACAGCTGTTGCAAGGATTTACTGAGAATACTAAAGACTCCATCTTTCCTTTCAAGCCATTATGCATACAAAATGGGGAACGTTAAAGAAGATATTAGCTGAGCTATTCGACAGCAAAATTCTAAAGTCTCTCAAACTCACACTGGCACAGTGACTGTGCCATTTTTGCTTTGTGATACCAGAATTATGATGCCCGATGAATGTGATCTAGAGGCTATTGCAGAAAAAAGAGGGGCACAATGGCAATTGCAAAATAGCCCATTTACCATTATTATGTACTCCATTGTCTAAAATGGTCAGATATTTCATATCTAATATAAGATAATGATGATTGTGAAATGAGCTTTTTTTATCTGTATATATTTCTCCTTTTCATTCCCAGCCCCTCCCACTTTGTGGTCCAGCTCCAATACAAACAATGAGCTTTTGAAATCTGTATACTATAGGTTTTAATTAATATATAAGTTGAACTGACAAAAATTCATGCAACTGCAACATGCCTAGACAAGAAGAAATCTGAGTCAAAATATCTGGAATTTATAATTCAGTGAGCCTTCTTCAATGCTTTTCAATTTAGCTTGGAACTTCATAAGATGTGTGCAAGGCCAAGAAATATTGTGTTCATGTCAACATCAGCAGCAGCTCTTATGCATTTCACAAGGGAATCTCTGTGCCTTTGAAATTTCATCTCTGGCTGATGTACAAAGAAGTTACTGTGTATATTGCCGCAGGGTCCGTTTCAAACCGCATCTCTGAATTAGATCAATTTGGTTCATCATCACATGTACAGCACCAGAAATGAAAGCCAATTTGTAAGTCCTTCATATTCTATCCAGTTGATCTGTTTCTTGGAAGAAACGGAGGCCACTGAAAGGCTGCTGCTTTTGTCAGGTACAAAGCCTGACACTGTTACCACTGGGAAAAGGGAAATTCCCAAGTAGGGATGAATTCACAGTTCAATATGTTACTCCAGAAGAATATTTTATATCATGCAATCAATCAAACAAACATAAAATAAGTCCCTCTTACATTTGCAATATCAAATTATTAGGTAAATGTTCCTTTTATTCTTGGAGGAATACAAATAACATTTTCAACATATCTATAATACTATTTCTTGGGACCTACCTACAAACAGCAGTTCTAGTGCGAATGAAGGCAAGACTGTTTTCATCTGTGCCACTCAATAATCCAACAATTTCTATATCAAAAACTGAAACCTTTCATCATTTATACAGTAAAACACCAAAGGTCTGCTAAAAATTACACTTTCATAAGGAAAAAAATAATAACAGAAATCAGAATTTGTGACCAAATGACTATCTGTGACCGATGAAGGCCAAAGAGATCTAGGATCTCATTATTACTTGTACTGCAGCTTATATTCCAAACGGTATATCGTAAATATAAGGTGGTTTGTAGTAGACAATATGCTTGAGTTGAAACATTACCACAACCATCTCTGAAAAGTTGTTCATAAGATTTACATTACATTTTTCCAAACGTATCTTCGCTATATCATTAATTCTACACATCACTGACAAAAGAAAAACCTTTGTGACTTTCCCCACGCTAGGCCCTCTTGTCAGCAGCCTGCATGTTTAACACAACCCATTCATGCGTGAAGCCAGACTGCTGAATTTCTGAGGCATTCAACACAGCTAAATACATACAAGGGACCCTGAGCCCTACTGGGGCATGACCAGGGCATTTCATTTATAAGGGGAAAAGCCTGGCTTGGTTCAAGTACAAGGAAGCCATTGTTTGTTTCCTTGGGATCTGTGAAGGCCAGATCTGCTTTACATCCTGCCAGAAATCTTTTAACAGCTTCTTTCAACTGTAACAACAAAAAAACTGTCTGCAACAGTAACTACGGCTTATGACATTTTCTTCCAACTTTGCATTTGGCAATATGAAATTTATCTCATTATGATTTAATCCAGGTAAGATGTCTAACCAATATTGATGGGTTATCAGAATTTATCGTATTCAAATCAGGGGTCAAGAGAAAAAATAACACAACAAAAGTAACAACCTTAATTGCCATTAAGGTGCCCTCCCTGTGAGCTAAGAAACTGTGAATGTCAGGAATGTAAACTATATGAATTGAAACCTGATACGTCAACAATACAGAAGCAACAAATGTGCAAATCATGGTTCAATAAAAGATGCGAACAATATTTGAGAACACATCCCTGAGAAAAGGCCACAATATGACCAAAACATTCTGCTCTGGCCAAGAAATTTCAAGACATGTATATATGCTCCATGTTATAACGTAATCCATGTCTGAGATGATGATAGAAGACATCATCCAAATATGTTTGGAAGTGAGGAAGTCTGTTCAACTTAGTCTGGCCTTAGAGTGTTAATCTTGTGTCTCGCTTCTTGCAAAACATCTTTTTTCAATCTTGTGGGTTAGTAAGGGTAGATCTGGGTCAAGTGAGCTGGGACTGGGGTAAACCTTCTTCCCAAGACATAAACACAGCATTAACCAGGGGCTGACAGCGAGATTCTGGTACAAACATGGGTAGAGAACAGGTTAGTTCACAAACAGAAACTGGTTACTGTAGAATCATTTCTGCATCTACACTGTAGATGCAGAAATGTTTGCGGTGGTTTTATGTTTGCGGTTCTCGCGGCGACCGTTTTACCGCAAACATAAAACCACTGCGAACATTTTGTCCAATACTGTAGCAGTATGTGGTGACTATAGCACTGCCACAAACTTAAACCCACCGCAAACACTCCATTTTCCCTTTTAATAGCGCGAAATAAAAACCATGCAAAGTTAAATGCATTTACAGTACTTCCCCTCAGAATTAGGAGTAAAAACAACCTGTATCACACAAGTTAAACTGATCTGGGTGAGGAGATTCTTAAAGAAGAGAAAAGATGAATTTTCATTATTGAGAAGAGCAGCTGGTAAAACAAAAATCTACAAGTTTCTAGATACAGTGTCTGGATTTAACATATATCAATCATCAATTAATGGAAAAGAATGGAATACTAGCATTCTCATACCTATGGCAGCGCAGAAACCATCAAAATCCTTACTCACCAAAAGCACTGACACTACAAGAATTGACCCTCACTTTGTGTGTACATTTTCCGTGTGTGGCCTCCATAGGAAGCTATTGATTTGAATGGGATTTTGTTTCTATCTATGTTATTGTTAGCAGTTCCAAGAGTTTGTGGTGGGACCAAAATAAACAAGTGGCAGACATCCACCTTTGTCTGCATTCCAGAGTGTTTCCATACACTACACAGTGAGGAGTGACATAGAACTGAGGTAGACTTTGTGTTGTGTATAGGCTAGATTGGAATCACACAGGAAGCAAAAATTCCAAACAATATGCAACTTTCAAAAAAGGGTGAAGGAGACAAGTTGTATAAGTTTGGTTTACTAGCTTTACAAACCTTATGCCGTTATGGATAATCTCCAAGCAGATGTAGAAAGGCTCGTTTCTCAAGCTCTCTGTTCCATGGAGCAGCAGGCCTTTTTACAGCTGCTCAGAGATCATTGGCATTGCAGTACGGGAATGGGATGAAAAGAAAGTGTGGTGTTCTAAAATCACACTGAAATGCATGGGACAAGTAGTGCAGTCTCCTGGCTCCCGGAAAACGAACCCGGGCCGCCAGCACACAAGCCCAACGCACTTGCCACTAGGCTAAAAATCTGGACCAGTTAGACTGGTCAGTAAGAGGCGCTTGAACCACACTGTTACAACAACAACCAGCTTTGCCATATAATTTGACTGTTCTTAGACAGACGACGTGTTGCTGATGCAGAAAAGTAATTGTGCTGATAGCCACCAGTTTCAACAGGTGGACACTTTCATCTACAATTGGTTCTAATACAAATCGTTCACACCTGGTGGAAATGATGACAAGAAAGGGCCTGGGGAAATCAGCGGGATTGAGTCCATTAACCTGATTGTGTCCAGTGGAGTAACGCTTTACATTTCCACTGATCAAAGTCAAACTCAAGAAACGTTGTAATGGACAACATAGAAAAATGTCAAATTTATGGTTCCTGGTGTTAGGCGTTCTAGGAGTGATGACTCAGTATGTGTGCACAATTTTCAACATATGTGCCAATCGCAAGTGCATAAGTGCATGTCCTACCATACTGTCCTGATTGGGGCAGTGCGATTTTTCCATGGCTGCAATTTTTCCATGGGTAGATGTTGGTAGATATTTGTCCACAAGCCTGACTTCGCTCCTAACGGCTCACCCGACTGACCAACCCTAGAAGCTTGTCAGATGCCCGTAAAGCTATAACTTACAAGCTGGGCCTAGCCTTCCAAATATCGGTTTTGATACAGTAATATGCAAATATCATGAGCCGTCCCAGCAAGTATCACTGACAGATTTTTTACTGAAAAATAAACGCATTGAAAGATGTCATTCAAATTCTGGACCAGTGAAAAGTTGGTTCTGAATTTTTCAGAACTTTTCCAACCCTGCCACCTCTCTGACATATAAACTGGACAGAGGGCATGTATGAAGGGGTCTAATCTAATCTACTTTGACAGCAAGGTTAAAGGTTTTGGATCAATTTGACCACTAGATGCATGAATATGCTTGGAATGTGACATGATAAAAACATTAAGGGTTGTTCTGAATTTAGTGTAAAGCGTTGTCGGCACCCCCCATGCAGACCCTCTCATATCTCTGGTTTCTTTATACATTTATGGTATGAGGTGATACATTTCTCAACAACTGCTACACATTTGATATTGTCTTGACTGTTTTATTGATATGTATAGAAGGCTGACATACAATGTATCTGATGTCCTCAGTAAGGTCTATCTAGTGACAGACAGTAGAAAACAGGCGATGACACCAATCACATGTTACTGCGACTGTGTGACCATCATGACAGATAAAAACCACATGGTAGTAGCCAAAATAAAGATAACTTATCGCATGAGGATTAGAGAAGATCCCTCTTCTATTCTTGAATGGGTTAATTAAGTCTCTGTATGTGTACCAATCCCTCCAGATCTGCCACGTTATTTTTGATAGAATCCACTGTTTCCCCTGCCAAATATGGCAAAAAAACATGCCAATAGACCAGGTCTGTCTCCTGGACCCACCCCTCCATCCTGGGATGGAAATCTGCTTGTTGGGACTGACAAAAAGTTCACCCAGAAAAATTTGAACTTCACAACATGAAATTGAAGGAACTGTGTTTTCATAAGCATAAAATGACATATTGAACGATGAAAATTAACAACATTGGCTCCAAAATAATGAGTGGGACTGAGAATATTTTTAAGCTGGAGACATCAATGTATTCAACTGTGTTTAGCTGTTCATTTATCTGTTTAATATGCTAGCAACTGCTTTTCTTAAGTTGAAATTTTACATATTTTCTTGGTCCTCTCTCTTATCATTTTAATAGTCATTCCTCCATGTATCAAATCTTTGTTGACCCAACAAAACTTTCAAGCATATTTCCTTTGCTGACCCTCAGAACACATGGTAAATCCCCTTTCCATGTCTGCTGTACACTGGAAAGGAAAACTTGGCAACCATGATCACATTTTAAAGATTTTCACAAGTACACACCAAATACATGTACTTCCTTTACAAGTTACGTCAAGTTCAGTGCGATTTCTTTTCTGCGCAAAGGTTTGGAGTAGGTCTATTTAAGATCTTCTTCCCAGGGTCATATTTTAAAGACGCTGTGAGTTTGAAGTCTAAGAAAAATGACAGGCTAGCGTGTAAGTGGAGGAAATGTGACTTGGTATGTTCCTTTCAGCAAATATCTCAGGCTGGTTCCAAACCGTGGAAATGTCCCCGCCCCTCCTTAACTGTTGACACAAGTAAGGCTGGGATCACTCCATTAAATCAGGTCACGTTCAAAGTCGCCAGCAGGCACCGTTACCACCCTTAGGGACCCAGCACATCAAGAGAGGGGCGAATTTTCCGGACATGCCGACACCAAGGTCGTGGCAGGCCCGTTCAGCGTGTAATTTGGTCGCCTTTGTTTTTGTGGGTGTACGAAAACCAACTGTTGCGCTTTTTGTATACAGTGAGCAGCACGTTGTTGTGAAAATAATTATAAGACAGCCGCTTATTCTACATCAAACAAACCAACTATCTCTACAAACTTGTGACCACGTTGTTAAACAACTTACCTGGCCCAAATCTTTCCCGTTCTCGGCTTGATCGTGGTGCTCCTCCATCTCGATCGCCGAGGTCTCCATTTTGAGTGAGTTCGGGAAATAGGCGATTTTCTTCCTCCCGTTTTCCTCACGCCTTCTTCCTGGAAGACCCACCCGACTGTCCTGTGCCCCACTGCGAAGTTCTACACGCCGTGTAAACGCTGCGTCAGTTCAGGGTCAAAGTCAAAGGCGTAAGAGACAGGGGCGTCCGTTATCTGTGCTTCACTGTGGCACACTCCCAGCACCAGAGGCCTTCCTTCCTCCAGCCGGAAACCGGGACAGCCAGCAAAGTAAGGCCAGATGGAAATAATATTTCGGTGGGGGCGGTTCGTTAACTCCATCGGTGGAGGCGTCGCGGTCTACAGGGGCTGCTTCTTATCCCACTTTATTTTCCTTTCTCTCTTTTCCTTTTCGTTCCTTGTTGCTGTTCTGCTTTCTTTTCTAATGTACATATTTTTCACTCATCATTCCTTTTCTTTGTACTTCGCCATTTCTTTCAGTTCTCTCCCTTTTCTCTGCCTTGAAAGTAAAATAAATCTTTACTGAACTTCCTTGCTTCTACGGTATCACGTACAAACCAAGGACGCGTGCGCGCGTTTTCAGATAAAAAGTCACGAGCGAAGATAAAACTACAAAGACAGATGCCGACAGTTCCTAATATTTTATAATCTGTTGCGAGGGAGTGTCAGAATTAAAGAACATGACAAAGAAACTTTCCAATATCGCCATGATTTGGAGATACTAAAGGCGTGAAGGGCGTTGTGGGGAAAACTGGCCCAGCGCCCAGTATGTAGCGAGATAAAGTGTGCCAGCTCTACCCCAAGCACAGGACCCGTTTGTTCAAAGATAAAAGTAAAAGTATGACTTCATTAAGTTCATTTCCAGTTGACTGGTCGTAAACGGTACAAGTAAAGGAAACAGCTCGATATCTATCTCCATCAGACGCAGGGTGTGTCGAAACTATTATCGGGTTATTCGCGTTGTTGATGTGTGATCACTACATGATGTCTATCTTCTGTATTTAACCTCCTTTGTCTATGCCAGAAAATTGAGACATGCATTGAAAATTGAGTAGTGCTGCATACCTAAACTTATGTTCAGGTTCAGGTCCGGATTCAAGTCCAGGGGTTCAGGTTCAGGTCCGGACTTATAATACCGGATTTGAAACCGTGGCGTATGGATACGTGTTCAATGTTGACATCAAGTTGACATTCAAATTGAAAAAATATACATACAGTCAGTAGTTAACACAAAAGCTCAGTAATAAGCACAAAAACAACGTTTTCGTCTTTTTCCAGTGCAAATTTCACGATCTATGGAAGGTTTTAACGTTAGATGGTTTTGAACAAAATATAAGCGAGAGATACTTTTTTGCAAGTCCGGACTTGGTTCCTGACGTTTAGGTTTTTGTTGGACTTGGACCTAAACGTTTTTACAAGTCCAGTTTATAATTAGGTCCGGAGTTTATGTATGCAGCACAACCTCCGAGTAATTAACGCTATTTGAGAGTTTTAGTTCCGCCTTTATATAGCCTCTACCAGGCTCCGCGGATCGCTGGGAAAATAGTAGAAATCGGCCAAATAGAGTGAACAGTACGCCAAGGGTACTCCGCTATACTGGAAGCTCAATAGGCGAACCTGTATAGCGGAGTACCCTTGGCATACTATTCACTCTATTTGGCCGATTTCTACTATTTTCCCTGCGATCCGCGGAGCCTACGGTGGAGGCTAGTTCCGCCTTGTCGTCGTCTCAAGATAGATCGCTTGAATCCAGGCGACTGGCGGCAATCAACTGGTACCATATCATTTTTTTAAAAGAATTACGTGTTGCAAAGTTAACGTTATAATTACATATTCTTGATTTGATTGGCAATGTTCGGTTTTAGCTTGGAGGTGGTTCTTGAGTTTACCGTTGAAATATCACGAGGGTATTTTGTTATGACTTCAAAAGTTTCGGTGTTCTTTCCCTGAAGCTCAGGAATATTGGCCGAACCATCCCCAATGCTACTTATGATCTCCCCCTGATTCCTGCTCGCCCTTGTACAGCACCTACGTTCCCATGACAACCTAGGAAAACCCCTGGAATCCACTTTTTGCTGCAGAATCTGTTTGTGAAGGTGCGTATAAAAGGCGGAACATTGCATCACAATGGTCCGAGCGGCTGTGGGGGACGTTTGCCGACCGCTGAAAGGCCCAGGTGTGATCCCGATGTGACCTCGCCTCAGGAGCGTGTTTGTATCATGTGAACTTGCATGGTCGTTTTCTTCTCGCTTAACGCATGCTAGCGGCGTTTCCCGCAGGCGGCAGACTGCATTCACAATGTACACTCCGGTTTACGAGGGTAAAATCACCCATCTATTCCCGATATTTAATTGACAGTTTTGTGTACATGCATCCTTGGTACATGTAGGCGGCAACAATATCAAGAATATGGCAATGCATCTCCGGGAAAAACTCTGCATGAAACATACGTTATAACGTAACATTTAGCGTGAAAGCATCACCTATGATGCCATGTTTGAGGTGGAATTTTCACCATTCATCTTTCCTCCCCTTTTTTCATCACATCATGAGTAGAGTGTGTTGACAGCCACTCGAGGGAGTAGGGCGAATCTACATAGTGTCGTGTCAGTTCATCAGTTCTGTTTCAGCCGGGCTTTCCTAGCCCTCCTCTTGGCCTCAGCGGCTGCTATCCTCTCAGCTTCAAAAGTTGTGACGCTGTTGAAGCTCAGCTGACGCCAGGTGCTGCGATCGTTGCAGAGAGCTTCAAAGTTTGTGGGGTCAATGTGACCCTTCCTTAAGTAGAGTAGACCCCCCATGAATAGAGTAGAGTAGAGTTGATTCCGCCAGGTAGGAACTCAATATATCGTGTACTTTTCTAGCCTGAGAACCAGCCTCCGTAGTGACCACTGGCTCAAAAAAAATCGCACTACGGAGGCTGGTACTCAGCCTAGAACTTTTCACTGATAGTCGATCTACTACTGATAGGTAACACAATGTTTTACAGATTAAGTAGCCTCCACCGGGCCTTCCTACGGGGTACATGGGGTAAGGGCTCGCAAAATTCGGCAAAAAAAAGAACTAATTGGCCAGGAAAGTCAGTCCACAGTAAGGTTAACATCTCCCCCTTCCACTTGCAAATGAAAGCCTATGGTGGCCAAACTTCCCTGGCAAATATCATTTCTAAAGCCGGAACACCGGCGTAGTTAGTTTGGTAGAAACTACAGATTAGGCCCCACTGCCCTGACTTGTACTTAACTTCATAATGATCAACTACAAGGCACTCTGCCAATGTCACCAAGCCATAAAGAAAACGGGACAAAATATAAAGCCCCAAAAAACGCCGAAAAACACGTCAAAACCCAGTCGGTGTCGAACCTTTGCTTGGAGTTGGAGCGTATGATGTTCCCTCAGTCTGTTCCGAGAGCGGGGCGACTGATATGTTAGACGAACGCTGATTGGTCAGTATGACTTATGAAATTGTTTCGGAACAGTGGATTGGTCCAAATCTGTATGAGCGACACGTCTCTCATTGGCTGATACTGGTTCCCATGACAACGTCGTTTGTTTACATCTCGGTCAGCTGAAGTCAAAGACGTTCGAAAATCCGTGGTGGAAACATGGCGAACTTTACGCTCCCGAACTTAACCATGGAAAATGCGCATTTTACGACAAATGAAGGTCTTCAACAGTTATTACTGGTGAGTTTGACACTGTTTGCTTATGATGGACGCTTTGTAATGTGATTTTACCGGTACAGAAATGTAGAAATTGATTTTTAAAAAACTAACGCATAACTCGGTCTAAAGTTCTGCGAAAGCCAACATGGCCGCTTATGCTTTACACAGTTACGGGTCTACTCGTAGTGTAACCTTTGTGCAATATATGTCTGCAGCTGGTAACGGATGTTCAATGATGAACAACTGTGTTAGAGCAACCCATATTGTCAATATAGAAATATTTTGACTACAGTAGTTGTAACAAACTGTACACAAATGACAGCATCAGAACAGCGCAAAGATTGGCTCACAGTAAATCTGACCAACTTAGTTGCTTGATATGGGAGGCATAGGAAAAGTATATACCCAGCATGTGTTGATCATGTCAACAATGTCTGTGGAAGGCCTGAAACGTTACTTTTGTGTATGCAGTGTTATAACAAGCAACAGTTATGTACATTTCTAATATTTTTACAGCTTGGGAAGGTATCCAATGCAAACAGGAAGTTTGATAGCAGAAGGGAAGTTTGATAGTGCCATTACCATGCCTTTGCAGTAGTTGACTTGGTTGTGCTCAATTTGTCTTGAGTGTACCATTATTTCTTTTCTTCCAGGTTGGAGGAATACAGGTCAATGAAGATGACTCACTTTATTTCTCGGACAGTGAGGAAGAGGAGTTTTGGGGGGAGAAAACTGTCCCCAACACCCACACAACGGTGGTCCCCCTGACACAAGAGTGGGTGTCTGAGCTCCTGGGGAGCACTGCTGATGATGCTTATGGCCTTTACTTGATCCTGGAGAGATTTCTAGCAAGTCTTTCTGAGTGTGAGATACCTGACACAGATGATGCAGAACAGACTGGGCAGGGAATTGTTTTGCAGTGTGACCCAGGTACCGGATACCAGCAGATGAGTTGCACATACCGGTGTAGCAAGACAACCAGTGATTCAGCGTCTGAGCACATAAGTGATGCAGACATTGCTGAGATCATCCCAAGTGGAGGGGAACAGAACACCAGTGGTTACCATGTGAAAGCCACTGCCTTGCCTATCAACAACAGAGTTGCTGGTGACTTGAAGTTGTTGGAGAGATTCACAGGCCAGGAGATGCCTGATGACCGTGGAATTGAAGCTTGGCAGTACTTGTCAAGAAGTGAGGCTGGAACAATCTACTATTCTGAGGAGGAGGACTGGATGTCTGAACAGCTGATGTCTGAACAGTTGATGGGACATGATGCCAGTGGTCCTGATAGTGACAGGATTGAAGAGATGCTGGCTCTCCCCACATCCAGTGAATCAGGTGGTCAGCAGTCAGACAGCAGTAGAGAGGAAGATCCCATTGAATTGGACCAACAGCCGGACCATGGTCTCGAGGAAGTGTCCTATAGCTATCTCCTGGATGCCTTTGAAGTGAACCAACAGTCAGAAAGTGGTACAGAGGATGAGGCATTCTATCTCCTGGATCAACAGTACCTCCTGGATCCCTTTGAAGTGGACCAACAGTCAGAAAGTGGTACGAACTGTGAGGAGGAGGCATTCTATCACCTGGATCCCATTGAGGTAACTTCTGCACCATTGCATACAACTGACCTTTGCCTAAGTGCATGCTTGAACTGAAAAAGAAAAGGCTATTTCATACAACAGGAAACAAGATTGGCAACATAAAAAGATGTTGCCATGGCGACGGTGGTCTCTGTTAACGTTTTCCTTTTCAGCCCACATGCAAATAAGGACCTCGCAGAAATCATATCAGTCGATCACCTTCTCTACCAAAATAACACAAGTTGTTCAATGTATGAAAATCTTGTTTTCACAAAAAAAGATATCGTAACCATTTCCTCATAAATTATGTAAATGAGGCCCTCTATGCAAGATTTGTGTCTAATACTAATAGTGGCCACATTTACTTAACTTCCAAATGGTGCAAAAATTAAATCCCCATCATTTACCACTATCATATGGATTTATAGTATTTTGTCATTAATTATGCAAATTAAGTATCAATTTCCATAATTGATATCTATCGATACTTATCTCTTTCTCAGTTACATATGTCATGTGTTTGAGAGTCCTCTAATAGAATTCAGCTGATTTATCAACTGTCCTCATTAATTATGCAAATCAGATATTCATTTGCATAATTGGCATGTGATTATGTAAATCATCACTTAAGCTATCTACACACCAAAAATGATGATGATCCGTCATTCCCTTCTTGCGTTATTCTCTTTCGAAGTTTGAGTCAAAATCAGCTCCTGCAGTTCCAAAAAAAGCTGCTAGGGGGTCCAAATCTACAGGACATATTTTCCTAACAAAGAGCTATCCACCACTTTAAAATCATGACTATAGCATGTTCAGAAGACAAGATTTGAAAAGTGAAAGTTCCCCTGCAGTACCATAGAAAGTCGCTAGGGGGCCCAAAATCCAATCATTACAAAGTCTCCCACAGACCTACCCACCTACAAAATATGAAGACAATACATCCAGGCATTCTTGAGTTATCGTCCCATGGACTTTCACATTCCTGTACAATTCCTAGAATTCTTGCAATCTGCACACAATATAGTAAAAATTTGGCTCGCCCCTGAGGCGTCGCCAAAAAGAGAAAGATTTAGAGCACTTTTCAGTTATATTGTAGGCATGAGCTCATTTCTGCTTGAGAGATGCAAATTCTTTTTTCAATGTCTAGCTATAAGATAATGATATACATGGTAAAATTTTTGACTAGTTCTGATATCGTGGTTGGTATCTTGACATCAACTGCTGCATTTTTTAGCAAAATCACTAGAGGTCTCCATCACCAAGGTAAGATGCAGGCCACATGTATGATCTCATCATCCTGTCTTTTTCACAGGTCCCAATGTACAAGTGGCAAAACAGCATCCCTGAGCAGGAAGCTGTAGCAGTGAAAAGGTTATCAAGGTACGACCTCTTCTTCGGTCCCACACAACGCGCACGATCCCCCAGCTGCCCTCTGATTGGTGCTCGTGGTGACAGTAGGGAACGCAGCCCCCTAATCAGCGACAACTTTGAGGTGAGAATTTCTATGTCTCAGACAGTTAAAAACCTGCAAGGTTTATGTAAATAGTTGAGAGGTTGGTGGATCAGTTTCTTTGAGTAACATACATGTAGAAGGAATAGGAGATGCCCTTCCAATAAAATGAAAGACGGTACTACTGACAATATGTGCTATCCTTAGATTTAAAGCCAAAGAAGCTAGGAGTCTTGGCACTTGAATGTTTGTGTTGTACATGAACAGATGCATGTAACTGTTACATCTAACGTAATTTGACTGTGTCTCCCATTTGCCAGATTTCCTCACTCCAACACATGGCTTTTCAGCACAGCCAAGGAAAAGGCACCAATGTAAGGACCACCAGAAGGACAAAAGTGCAGACTGTCACCTGGAAGACACATCCTAGTCGCAGCCGAACACCCTGCATTGTAATTCCCTTACTTGGCTGCCCCTGCTGGCTTCTTCTCATGGGTTTACCCAGCCTTGTCACAGCTGTGGTTGATGTGAAACGAAAGCTGGGTAAGCTCTTGGAAAAAAGCCCACAGGGGCAGTCACACAGACAACCTGTGACAGGGCAGAAAACAACTCTTTCATCAGTAAACATACAAGGTGGAAGACCTGTTCTCTGTTATGTCTGAGGTTGCCATGGGTACTGACATCCAGTTGTCAGGGATACCAAGTGGCTGCCCCCTTTTCTGTGTACCTATCAGTGTGATCCCTAACAGAATGTCCTTCTGATGTGCAGGACAACTTGGTAGGCATCACACTGGTAGGTGCACTGCCCCTTTGGAAGAGGTGATGTACTTCTTCCTGAAGTGGGCTTGTTTGTTAGTCAGGTCTTAGATCTTACATGTAGATTTTATCAAATAGGTTTAAGGCTCCCATACTGTTAAACCTGACAACTCTTTTGTATTTCCAATATTTTGTTAGACTGGAATTCAGGATAGCTCTGGGTACTTTCATGTTGTACACCGTTACATGTTTATGCCGACGTAAATATAAAATGCCTGTCAAGTGTCTCTTGAATTTACACTACTGGTTTACATTCATCATCTTACATTAGAATGCAGCTTTCTCTCCATGTTTACTGGATTCAGATACAGGGGAGCAGAGCTGTGTTGAGTTACATTTAGTACTAGTATTTGAAAACCTGACACTGTAACATTCAATTTGGGCCATGCAAGAAAATACATCTTAAGTGCCTGTAGAGTTCGAAGAGTGCTACCAATGTGGAATTTAAACAGATAAAGAGACTTCAAAACCAACAGTAGACACATGTACAGATTTTTATTGTACTACACATACATAAGAGAAAGTACATACATGATTTATATACATACAAGACTTATTTTGTTGTAGAAGTTGGATTAATTTACAGATCAGAAACTGATGAAGAGGCTTGTACCCTACAAAAATATTGCACCGACTACTATCTGCAGAAAATGTTGTGTAAAAATACAGTACACTTTTAGTTGGCCACATAAGGCGATGTTTTGCAACTTGAAACTGAAATGTTTTCAGTCACAGTGCATGACTTTCCTCAAAGCCATCTCCTTACTACATGTATAACATTTTGTTGAACGCATGCCAAGATTAGACAAAAGACATTTGAAAATAGTTCTTACAATTGGCGAACAGCTTGTGTGGTACTACTGATAAACAATTATTCTTGTAAGTTTTCCATGTATTTTTGACAAATCTAAGTGATTATCAAATGTTCAGGTTTCATGTGCAAAAAAAGTACAGCAGTTAGATGCTACTACTACAATACAGCTGCAGTATCATCAGTATATTTGCTGTAGAATCAAAATTGAATAAATGAGAGAAGAATCAATGGGTATTGTCATGTAAACTGAATTCTAAGAAAGATATACCTTTGAGATATTGCAATATGATATTGCAATAAAATTGTGCATTAGTTGGAGCAAGTATGGTACACAAGACACCTATTACTCCTCACTTGCCCCTGTTTCTTGGTCTATTATACAATCCCAGCTATACACAATTTCCTCTGCTTGTTTTCCAACATGCAGTTGGAACATTTGAAGAGGGTTTGAAAAGTTTCTTTAAGCCACCCATATCCTAGATACTCTTGTTGACCCAGCTGGCACAGTGTACCACTCTCTCCTTAGCATTATGATGGGATGTGAACAGGGACTTGAACACCTCACTCCTGTTGGGATCGTGGTAAATACTCGACGCTTTCCCTTTGTGTGCACCGTTCGGTTTGGAGCCTCCTCTGGATTTGTCCACTCTGGAAGACGATGCACCATTGGTCAGTTTGGTCAGTTTACTGGGAGGTCCGTCTGTGGAACTGGACGATGCTCCGTTGGTCAGTTTGCTGGACGGTGGTTCGTCTGGTGAGGAACTACCACTGCTGGAGGAGGCCTCAGCTGGGGCCTTGGACACAGTCTCTGCCGCACTTCTCTTCTGTTTTTTGGATTTCTTCTCAGCCTTGGCCTTCAGCCTACGCTGCTCCATGCGTTCTTTTGCCTGAGGAAGGTCGTCTTCAGCTGGGTTCAAGGTCACCACGTCCTCCTGACTGAAAAGGGATAAAAATAGATAAATTCATTACAGGAGAGGAGTACATGGAACAGTACAGCATACAAAGAAACAGGTGCGAAGATGTGTACATATATAAACATAAAAGATATAACTGTAGGGACACTTGAAAAAAAAAAAAGAAACATGACGCTTTATTGCATCATTTTTATCTACTTGACTTTCATACATGTAATTCCCTTTCCAGTCTTTCGGCTATATCTTTTTGCCGTGACAATACATCAGAACAAAAACACAAATATCATTACAATTCATCTACACGTTCTATAGTTATGCTGATTTTACGCATCCGGTGACACATACATACACACACGGTGACACATTCATACACACACGCGCACACACACGCAAACACACTAGCTTTGCGTGATTTGCACTTCAGTGTGTACATCTCTGTCCAACCTACCTGCGTACCAAATAACATGAAAATCTGTTGTTCCTTTCTTCAGTTATTCCCCTTTAGAACATTTTTACAAATAGGCCATTGCAGTTCCAGGGACACAAACCAGGGGGCCCAAAATCGACCTTGACCATTCTCCTCCCAGCGCATACCCACATACCAAATATCATTACAATCCATCTACACATTCTACAGTTATGCTGACTTTAAGCATCCGACGACACACATGCAAACGATTTACCTCCTAACTTATGCAAATTTGGTCTCATTTGCATAGTTTGCACTTAAGTGTGTACAACTTGGTCTAACCTACCTGTGTACCAAAGAACATGACGATCTGTCGATCCACTCTTCAGTTCTTCTACATTGAAGATTTTAACAAATACGCCATTGCAGTTCCAGTCACACATGCCAGGAAGCCCAAAATCGACCTTGACCTTCCTCCACCTGACACCCACCCACATACCAAAAATCATTTCAATCCATGTACAGGTTCTACAGTTATGGCGACTTTAAGCGTCCGGTGACACAAACATACACACAGACACCAAACGCAAGCAAAACAGTATCTCATGAAAAAGCCTTTTTTCATGGAGATAACTAACATTGATGTACATAGATAGCTACTACATGTGTACCATATTTTAGTAGCTAGGAATTTCTTATGGAAACTGACATAAGATAACTACTTGAAATGACCCCTGTGGCAACATGTTGAAATGACCCCCTGTGGGAACATGTTGAAATGACCCCCTGTGGAAACATGTTGACACCTACCTGGAGGCAGCCCCACATTTGTGACATGTCTTGGTCTGGACCTCCTTCAGTGCTCGTTCAGAGAACGCGCAGCCACAGCCCCACAGGAAACAGAACTGGTAACGTCCACTCATCTCCAGACCCACCACTGGACAGATGTACTTTGCTGCCTGATGGTCTGCATATGCATCACCTGAAAGAATAGAAGATAAAGGTCAAGGTACATGTAAGACAGCAGATGTTATACCATAGTCTCTTGCATTCACATGTCTCATCTTTTTTGTTGAAACAAATGTCTTGACGTTGACAACTTTAAGACTGGAATGACTCTGAGACATCCTTTTAGCTTAACTACAGACAAGTCTCACTGCTGCTTTGTGAACACTTGCACTTCGTGTATCTTTAACCTGTTAGAAATGGGTAACGTTACTAGTATTATGATTTATCGTATTTTGTAAAGAATAACCAGTAGGTATAAGCCTTAGAATGTATTGTTGGAACCTCACTTCTTAGATGATAGTCGACGATGATAGATAGTCAATGATAGATAGCCATCCTTTCGCAGAATGCAATTAGACTTTTGAAATAAAGGAAAATTGAGTTTTGGGATCCAGAGCGTGAAGTCGTGTTTCCATTTACTCTGTATCATGTTGTGAAAGTCATCTTTGCCATCATCTGCTAAACATTGTCCTCACACACACCGCAGCATCTCGAACTATAGAGGACCACCATTCCCTACATGATTTAGGCCATCGTGTAGAAGTCATACATACCACTGTCTGGCTTGCTGTCCTTACGGGCTGGGTTCTCTGTCAGCTGCAGCTCTTTCACGTCCTTCAGCCCACGGATGTGCTGAATGTTGGGGTTTCCTGACTTGTCCAGCAGGGCTTCCAAGAGTGCCTCCTTGTTGTAGAGATGCCCCATCTCGCAGGCCATGATGGGCGGTCGCAGCGGCTCCTGGCTGAGCGCACAGTGCTGCCATTTAGCCACCATGTCTGCATTCTTGTCTTTCTGTGATGCAAAGGAAGGGATTGGATATTAGCAGTGCAGCAGAACGATTTGGAAATGGAATACATGCCAGTCTACTTTGAAATTAGCCATATACAGGACGGTGCCGGATACAGAATTAGACCTGATTCCACACTCGGAAAATTTTTCTGGACATACGACAGCGATGTACGACAAAGTTGTACGTCTTCGGTGTATGGGGCCTTTTTTTCTAGGGTGTGAATTGGCCCCGCGCATCGCACGACAGGCACTTTTGTGGCCCTTACGACCTCGTCGCACCTTACCTCAAAGGTTGTAAGTCGTTGTCGTAAGTCCATAAAAAGTCTTATAGAAGGACATACTGAAGGGTCAAAATTCAATGACTGATGACTGCGATGTATAATTTTTAAAAACAAGTAGACAGCCCATAATTTAGACATAACTCTTCTTCACGTTTCTTGAAGGCAGACAAAAAGAATTATGGGAATGCTGACTTAAGAGAGAATGAATGACACTGAGCTTTTTTTGTGAGTGTATTAACACTATTATATGTCCGCAAGACTTTTGTACCAAGATGTTTGACAACAAATTTTATCAAGAAATTTTGTCAGGTCATCCAACAGGAAACATTCTTGATATTACATGTAACAAAGTTAATCCTAGAAACCAACAGACACTACGAATGTATGATGTGTCGCTGTTTTCCTTAGTTATTATATGATGTGTATCCAGAACATAATTTTCTGCGACACTTGGTGGGGAGGGGGGCAACTTCCCTTTCTGAGACGTTTGAAAGTATAGAGTCTATAGACGCCATATAAACCGTTTAAAACAAACCTGTTCTGGCTTTTTCTTCATCCTGACGAGTTCATCCCTCTTTGGGATTGTTCCTCCGTCACATCCCATGTTGTTTTTGCTTCAAATTCGCTAAATAATCCAGAAAAAGTTGGCTGGAATTTTTCAGACTTCCCTGTCCCTGCTTCTGGTGCAACTAGTCGGGCAGGTCACGTGACCATAATCATACAGCACCAACTGAACACATATCAATACGCTAATACACAAAAAATGAAACACTTTATGAATATAGAGACAAAGAAATTCATTTTTTGGCATTCTTAAAAAAGATTCTTAGGTTCAATATTCATACTGGTAAATGTGAGGAACGCAAAGAAAAATGTGAGTAGAATAATCCTGGAGTTATTTTCTCCAAGCGGCAGTACCGCCATGTTTTCCGGGTGTGAACCGCCGTCGCCATTTTCGCCCCTCGAAAATTTGTAACATTTTGAGGAGATTGTCGTCATTTATGGGCGGATTTTACCGGGAAAATCCAACAAACACCAGTCTTTGAAGGGATTGATCGTTACAAGGGGGTTTCTTTCTGACGTTCCGGGGAGATTTGTTCCGACCAAGGTGAGTCTATCGCCGGTAGGATCGGTTTTACTGCGGCATCGATGAACCTGATCGCTCATATCGCTTGTCACAAGACAAAAAAAATTCAACCGCTAAAATTTTTTAAACGCTTAGAATATTCTCTGCATTAATCGGTGTTGTGAATTTTTGTAGTACTATTTAGGTAGATTTTTTAAAAGTTCGATGACTCATTCGATATGATTTGAATTTGATTGCTGTGATATAAATTGCTTGATCGGGTTTGGGCGGGCGGAAAATTTGGTTAACCTTTGAACCGTTGATGTGTCTAAATGGTCTGGGGAGGGGGGCGAAAAGTTTCAAAGGTAGCAGAACACAGTTTTCGGCCTATGGGGGTTTCTATAGTTAAGGACCACAAAGTGACCCACATCGACGTGGATAAAATCATAGTAGGGTACCCTACAAAATCACGACAAACAAATATGTTGAAGTCGAGGGTACGATCTACAAAATAACTGAAAAGCAAAAAAAGTTATGGTTTTTTAACAATTTGACGGCCACTTTGATATGGGGTCATGCGGGGTCATGCGGAAGTGAAGCCGACTCACCTCGGCAGGCAGCTGCAAAGGTCACGCGCATTTATACGCCGAATGGGAAAACTTCACAATCTCATTCCTACGATCTAAAAGCCCACTTATTATACTACCATACAGTAAAGTTTGTGCCTCGCTGGCATTCACGATAACGTTTTTACACACGGTTCAAGGTTTAGGGCGCACTATTTTCTTACCGCTACGTCACAGACTCCGGGGGTCGCGGCGAAATACTGTGTACTCATACCTTAAGCGAACTTGAACTTGACTTTTTTTTCATTCAGTCCATAAAGCTAGTCAAGCTGGAGATTTGTACCAAATTTTAGCTCACAAATCCTAATGGTTGTTGAGATATCGCCAACTTTGCACTTTGGCGCCCTGCATAGGTGTAGGCCCCGTACATGGCCTATCTGAGGGGCAGTTTAGTGGTCTCGTTATCTGGTCAAATTTACTATTCTGGTTAACTTTTTGTTCTAAAAAGGGTTCATCGGTTCATATGCTAACGTTCAGAGTCATTTAGAGTTGGGTTTGGGTTTAGTTGCGCCAGAAAAAGGGGGGGGGGGGGAGACGCGTCTCGGGCCAATGCCACTTCCACGCCAAGTCCCATAGCTAAGCATAGGGAGGCGCTTATAGTGGCCGTTGCCATGGAAACGGCGGTTTGACGGTGAAAACAACTGGTGCATTCTACGAAAACCAACGCCAATGGTTGATATATCATGCAAATTCGGCGTTATACAACGTCGTTGGCCCATAAATGGCCAATTCCCGATGTGGTTCAAGGTAGCAGAACACAGTTTTCGGCCTATGGGGGTTTCTATAGTTAAGGACCACAAAGTGACCCACATCGACGTGGATAAAATCATAGTAGGGTACCCTACAAAATCACGACAAACAAATATGTTGAAGTCGAGGGTACGATCTACAAAATAACTGAAAAGCAAAAAAAGTTATGGTTTTTTAACAATTTGACGGCCACTTTGATATGGGGTCATGCGGGGTCATGCGGAAGTGAAGCCGACTCACCTCGGCAGGCAGCTGCAAAGGTCACGCGCATTTATACGCCGAATGGGAAAACTTCACAATCTCATTCCTACGATCTAAAAGCCCACTTATTATACTACCATACAGTAAAGTTTGTGCCTCGCTGGCATTCACGATAACGTTTTTACACACGGTTCAAGGTTTAGGGCGCACTATTTTCTTACCGCTACGTCACAGACTCCGGGGGTCGCGGCGAAATACTGTGTACTCATACCTTAAGCGAACTTGAACTTGACTTTTTTTTCATTCAGTCCATA
The DNA here is from genome assembly GCA_035149815.1 of Branchiostoma lanceolatum. Classification (NCBI taxonomy): domain Eukaryota; kingdom Metazoa; phylum Chordata; class Leptocardii; order Amphioxiformes; family Branchiostomatidae; genus Branchiostoma; species Branchiostoma lanceolatum. Next base: position 9,688,042 of record CM068868.1, on the reverse strand, counting down.
AAGCTAGTCAAGCTGGAGATTTGTACCAAATTTTAGCTCACAAATCCTAATGGTTGTTGAGATATCGCCAACTTTGCACTTTGGCGCCCTGCATAGGTGTAGGCCCCGTACATGGCCTATCTGAGGGGCAGTTTAGTGGTCTCGTTATCTGGTCAAATTTACTATTCTGGTTAACTTTTTGTTCTAAAAAGGGTTCATCGGTTCATATGCTAACGTTCAGAGTCATTTAGAGTTGGGTTTGGGTTTAGTTGCGCCAGAAAAAGGGGGGGGGGGGGAGACGCGTCTCGGGCCAATGCCACTTCCACGCCAAGTCCCATAGCTAAGCATAGGGAGGCGCTTATAGTGGCCGTTGCCATGGAAACGGCGGTTTGACGGTGAAAACAACTGGTGCATTCTACGAAAACCAACGCCAATGGTTGATATATCATGCAAATTCGGCGTTATACAACGTCGTTGGCCCATAAATGGCCAATTCCCGATGTGGTTCAAGGTAGCAGAACACAGTTTTCGGCCTATGGGGGTTTCTATAGTTAAGGACCACAAAGTGACCCACATCGACGTGGATAAAATCATAGTAGGGTACCCTACAAAATCACGACAAACAAATATGTTGAAGTCGAGGGTACGATCTACAAAATAACTGAAAAGCAAAAAAAGTTATGGTTTTTTAACAATTTGACGGCCACTTTGATATGGGGTCATGCGGGGTCATGCGGAAGTGAAGCCGACTCACCTCGGCAGGCAGCTGCAAAGGTCACGCGCATTTATACGCCGAATGGGAAAACTTCACAATCTCATTCCTACGATCTAAAAGCCCACTTATTATACTACCATACAGTAAAGTTTGTGCCTCGCTGGCATTCACGATAACGTTTTTACACACGGTTCAAGGTTTAGGGCGCACTATTTTCTTACCGCTACGTCACAGACTCCGGGGGTCGCGGCGAAATACTGTGTACTCATACCTCAAAACATTTCCGTCTGCTTTTTCAACAACGGTGTATTGAGTAGATTAGAGTTGTTGCAGCCAGTAAGGAACTCCACTGAACAATACTACACAAAAATGTTGCATCTAGACCACGTTTAGAGCAGCAGGGTGCTTTGTTTTTGTGACATGAAACATATCAAATAATCACAGGAACTTGCAGAACTGTCAAACAAACAAAACTATCCTGAAACAGTGGGTAGATTTTTGTGTGTGCTATTTCACAGTTTCGTTTTAGACAGCCTGGTGAAGCTGATGTTAGTTTTATTTACTACAAATGAAAAAGTTGTAACCTCAACCCATCATTTTTCACTATTTGATAGGTGTTCTTATTTGTTTATTCTTTTGATTAATTAATATTATTATTAGGTTGACCAATGGTAGTGGAGGAGGAAAGCCAGCATGTTCCACCGCCACGAAGCGCACCGTCCACTGGGATGTCATCGCGGGAACTGTGTGAGAACGACGACCTGGCGACCTCCATAGTCCTGGACCCATACTTGGGCTTCATGACACACAAGATGAACACCAGGTAGGAAAGCTGTAGAGTATAGTCAAGTAGAATGCTAGAAATCAGGGATGGTCACTGTTACAGTGTTAGTGTTACATTCAGCAAAGTATAGCCTATCAATATGTATTTTAGAGGTTGGTGGTCTGGCATCCAGGCTAAGCAAAATACTGTGTTTATTTTCTTGTGTGGTTGCATTGTTTGCATTCAAACAGCCCACAGGTTATACGAGCGATCACTGTTTTTGTTTACATCCGGGGTTTCCGACGACCAGGACGTCAGCTGATTGGATTACTAATTAGTATTTAGATAATTAGATCAAATTATAGATTGATATGTAAATCAATATTTTGTCTACCACCAGCTTTTTGCCTGCCACTGTCACCATGACATCATTGCAATTGCTCTTGTTTAGAAATGTTATGCCGGTATGAAACATGTGAAACATAATCAATATAGTCTTCTCACACTTGCACAGCCTCTGTCTGGCTGATTATAAGCCATTATGGAATCTTTGCTCCCTTGACTGTTACTTGAGTTGTCTTGTCATCTGTCTTGCTTACCTATGCACTCCGACACTTCTCTTACTCTCTGTAGCCCTACACCCTTGTACAGACGGTAAGTGCATGCATTCTTAAAGTAACTAGATTTCGGTATACATTTGCCACATCCTTGTGATTTTACATGCAAATTTCAAAGGTTGTCTCTCCTAGATCTAGGTTAGTTAGTCGTATCTTTCGCTTCCACAAAAATGCTTTGTGTTCAAAAGGCAGTTGTAGACAAATTGATGTGGGTTGTGAAGGATGCTAGTTTTTTATTTTTCATGCTATTCTGTTATGTCGGTTTCTTTGTAACCTTTTTCTTTGTACACCTAAGGTTTCGCCCAGTGCGTCCAGGCAAGAGCGAGGATCACAAACAGATCCTGGAGAAGCTGCGGAAGTCTGGGAACACGGAGAAGGCCTTCACAGACCTGACACAGGGAGAGTGGATCTGGAAATACCTCCAGCACAAGACTCAGCACCAGAAGAAAATATTCAAGACACATGTAGGTCCCAGCATGAACATGTGTATACTAACTTCAAACTTGTATTATCAACATAGCAGCACATGGTACGCAATGTAGACAGTACTGAATTATGTTAATCTTTTATAGGATAGAAATCTATATTATAAGCAAAACAGCATTACATCAATAAACAAAACTGACCAAGACTTAAATAAAATCCACAGAATTAAAAGTTTGATACATCAACAACCTTTAGAAGAATCTCAGACAATGAGCGTTGAGAACAGCATTAATCTAGGTGTTCAAGATCTCTAACGGCTCTCATGACAAAGAAGTTTTTGTTACTCTATGGCTCGATCTTCTATTTGTTATTTACTCTTAACATACTCATGCTCACCATGTTTGTCTAAGCAGCTGTTCACAAAGCATATGTTTTACCCTGTTCCCAGGTTGTCCGTTACCTGCACATGTTCCATCCTGACGCTGGGTTTGAGGTAGTCCCCTGTGACAGATACTCCTTGGAGAAGCATGGAGCCAAGATTCTTGCTACCAAGGCCTGGTGAGTTCCTCAAAAGAAAAACACTACTAGTATTTCAGTTACTGCTTACAAGGTGGTATATTCTTAATATGTAGGGTGGTGATATCTTATGGAGGGAAACATCAAGAAACAAGATTTCTCCACAAAAGGAAAATATTTGTAACATGACACAAGTGATGGATTTCAAACACGAGGCCTCTGACATTATGTCCTATCATAGAGGACTTCCCTAGGTACTCATTTACACCTGAGTCGAGTGGGGAAAATAGGTGTTAAATGCCCTTTGTCATTTGGGCCTGCTAGGGTTTTGATCCAGACCCTTTTGGTTCGAATTCTAAGCCCTAACCACAAGACCACCCTGCACCTATTGCAATTGAAACTGATGTTGTTTCTGTAATCCCAGGACAAAGAACGAGAAGATCCCCATGCTGGTGGGCTGTATTGCGGAGATAACGGCAGAGGAGGAGAACCAGCTGCTGCAGCCGGGGGTGAACGACTTCAGCGTCATGTTCTCCACACGCAAGAACTGTGCGCAGCTGTGGCTGGGACCCGCCGCCTTCATCAACCATGGTACACTTCAGCTGCATAGAATGTCATGTGATTGTTACGTGATACATGTAGTGCTGCAGTGGTTAAGTGTGAATACTAAAGGGTACACTTGTCACACATTAGGATACGATAGTACATGTCAGCTGCATGGAGTGGTCATGTGATTGTGCTGTAACACTTTACTGTAGAAGTATTGTGTTAGAAGAGAGACCACGACTGTATGCTTTAATCGCTGGTATACAAATCACTTTATTCAAATGTCAGAACGGGGTAGGCCGGTCCATGTTCGAACAGCCAGTTTAATGTAAAGAGGGCCAGTGTTGGCAACACATACTCTATAGTGTTCAGCCATTGTTACGAACGGGATGGCTGAACACTATAGAGTATGTGTCCCCACCACTGGCCCTTGTTGCTGTATAGTGTAAAAACTAAAAGGTACACTTGTCACACATTAGGATACTCAAATTCAAATATATATAAGAATACAAATCTGCTGTAAGGATGAGGTACTGAGGGCCTCTGTGTACATGTATTACCAGGTGCATAGATGCAACTTCAAGTTTATATTTATGATATAATCAGAATCAGATGCTAGTAAGCTTGTAGCGAATAATTTACTTTGACTGATGCCACCAAAGTTGACAAATTTTCTTTTCATTTTGCAGATTGCAGGTCAAATTGCAAGGTAAGAGTTAATTGTAATTCTTAATGTGCTCGCTTACATGTATGTAGCCATTTAAGTATTCTGAAAAGCATGAAAAGTACTTTCTGGAGTTTGATTTAAAGATAATCATTCATGAGAAAATTGGAACAGTTCAAAGTAGGTTGATGGTAACCATAAGGGAATGTAGACATAATGACATGCATGTCAAATTTTGTTTACTACATTTAAGTCGGTCACATGTACTTTACTTACAATTACATTGAGGAGACCTTATCAAGTATCAAGTAAGTACATGTATTTTACCAGGACACTTGTTATTCTTTGTGCCCAGTTCGTGTCCACTGGCCGTGACACGGCGTGCGTGAAGGTCCTGCGAGACATTGAGGCTGGCGAGGAGATCACGTGTTATTACGGGGAGGGTTTCTTCGGTGACGACAACTCGTACTGCGAGTGTGAGACTTGTGAAAGGTGAGTCAGGAACAGGACTTGTGTTGAATTGTAAGACATTTATGTAGGCCTTCCTTTTGTAAAAAAAAGATGAAGTGAAATGTAGTAATTGCCTTGCGTCTAGAGTATGTTATATGCTGATGTTTTTGTCAATGGTGAAGGTTTTGAGTATAGTCACTTGACCTGACTTATGTCATGTAGCTAGTAGCTAGAAGATATGCCAAAAATAACTGGATAAAATTTTGAAACAGCCAAAATTTTATTCAGTTGTTTGAGTAACTATTTTGGCATATCTTATTACCTTCATCAAAGTAGGTAGAAGAATTTGCATGGCCTGTAACAAGGTGCGGTAGTTTTGATCTTTTTTCTTCTTCAGTGAATGAATACTGATGATAACTAAGTTATTTTTGTTACCCAGGAGAGGGACAGGAGCCTTTGCTTCCAAAGAAGGCAACAAGGAAAAAGTCCACAACACTAAGTACGGTCTGCGTGAAACCGACAAGAGAATACAACGGCTCCGTAAAGGCAGCAGTGCTACGCCTACCTGCAATATGAGCGACAAAGCTTCCACAAGAAATACGAAGTTTAGTTCAAGAAGGACCTTGGGAGGAGGCGTTGACGTGAACACAAGTGGACCATACAAGATAACCAAGTATGACCGTGAACTTCTAGAAGCACAGGGCATCAAGATTCCAGAAGCTAAGGTAGTTTTGACCAGAAGCGTCCTCCCGGAAAAAATGAATGGTTCAATAAACCTAACTTCTCTCAACATGAGGGAAGGGGGAAGGAGGACAACCCGAAGAAGGCTGTCCGCCGTAGGCAATTCCTCAGTGCCTGACAAACTGGATGCTACTAGTGATAAAGATGGTGTCCTCAGCAGAGTTATGTCTATGCCTGTTCCATCTAGGAAGAGACAGGTTGGGAGGAAGCGTTCTGTGTCGCCTCCTAAACTGAGAACTCACAAGGATGAAAATATGGAAGTGATTACTGACAGGGGACAGCTAGTTACAGACGCTTCTTTGTTACCTCAGAAGGAAGCAGACTTAGTCGCTAAGACTTCACAAGAAGATGTGAAAGGCACAAGTCCAGACTGTGAAGACTTCGTCCCAGAAGACCATGGCCGTGCTACGGACATGTCTACAGCCGCTGTGGAGAAGATGAGGAAAAGAGCTGCTAAGGAGAGGAGGAGGAGGAGACGAGAGGCCAGGAGGAACGGTACAGACATGAATGGGAGGAAATTCTCACCCAATAGAACTAAGTACGATTCTCAGTTGATAACAGAGAATGGAAAGTTACCGAAAGTGACGATCAGACTACGAAGTCGAAACTACCCGGAGATCATTGGAAGGACAGAAGCTAGTCGTGGAACCGAGAGTGAAGTGCTTGATAGAAGAACTGCTGACAACTATACTCAACAAGGAAGGAAAGATTGGGCGCCAGCTAGCTATGCTGTGGGTGGAGGCACAAGCAACCCAAAGCCAAGTGCAAATACCTCTTCCACTGGTCGGCCTAAACTTAAGATCAAACTCTGTCGGCCGAATGGAGAGTTCCAAGTGGAACAGAATGGCGGGAATGCCCCGGGCATCACAGAGTTAGGACTGGCACCTTCACAGTTCTATGGCAGAGACAGAGAGAGTTTGAATCAAGGGGTGGAGTTTAAGAATAGTTCAGGGGTCACTAGAGTAGATTATACTCACATTTCAGGAGTATCCAGGGACCAAGAGGTAGAGTTCAAAGACAGTTCTGGGTCCACTAGGGGTCGAGGGGCAAGGTTCAGAGACAGTTCAGGGGTCACAGGTCAATCCCCAGGATTTAACAGGAGGAGAAAGTGTAGCGGTGGAAGTGAGTGCTGCTCTGAGGAGTGTGTCGCCAGCAGGGCGAAGAAGTTGCGACTGATTGTTGGCAATGACTCCATCGATATCGATTTGGCGTCCAGAAACCGTGAAGTGAATGGAAGGAGCGGCACTTGAGTTGAAACCTGAAAAATTGACTAGTGTTTTGTGCAAATTATGGTCACCGTTCAATGTATAGCTTGTCTCAAAAATGTGTGTCTATGTGAATGTTTTCTGTCTAACTGCGCCTTGAAAGCGCAACAGTACTAGTAGTTCTGCAATATTTGAAAGAAACGTTTTATAAAGTTGGAACACAAATGGTTTACAGGGCTGTCTCAAAACACCTCAATTTTAATGCAAAATACCTGTAACTTGGTAGACTTATGGACCATTCTTCCAAAAGAAACAGGTTACCATGCCTAAAGCTCGTCAACAAATTAACTTGAACCTACCAGGTCATATTCCTTGTTAAAAGCTTTCCTTGAATAAAGTTTTTCTTGAATATACAGTTGTAGATATCAGTGAGGTTGTTTAACAATCGTGCAAATTTCTTCCTACTCACAATCACAAGCTCACCATCATAAGGTCAGCTTTTCCTACTTGGTCTTATTTTCGGCTTTAGTTAAGCTGTATTTTAGATGTATTTTAGAGGATGTAAAATAGTGTATAAATATGTGTGGAAGAAGCTGTTGTTATGTTAGTACTGTAGAAGTTGTCAGGTGCTCTGTGTGGGTGTTTTCCACAGATGTTACGGTATGAAATCCTAGTCCAGATGAAAAGAAACGAAATGATCTTGCAAAATTAAGAATTTCTGAATATCTTGTTATTTTCTTGGTGAAAGGAATATTGGTGTAAGGAGAAGGCATGGTGTTTGTAGGCAAAAGTAAACTCCAATGGGAATTCATGTCTTGAGTTTTAAGATTATGTGATTTGTACGTTTTCACACCACCAGATTTAGCACTACAAGAAATGGATGTGGGTTCGTTTGATATCCTCATACTTGATTCGGTTTTGCATGTGCTGAATTTAGAAAAGAGCTCATCTCTGAGACTCATAGAGGTTGACAAATCAGTTGTCTGCTTTTAATTGGAGCACCTTGTTGAAATATAAATATGTTCTCCCTTCACTATTTGGTCCATAGAATTGTACATAGTATTTTAATGTAATTATTTGAATCAGGGGTGCCACTGTACTGTGGTACTTTGCAAAGTTATAGTGTGTTAGCAGAAACACTGCCCGTCTGTTTTGACTGATTTAACTTTTTCTTGACAGGTGGTCTGTGTAGCCATCTTGTCTCCTGCAATCTCTTAAAAGTTGCTGACACTCTTGTGTTGAAATATAGTTCTGTAATAAATTGTAAAAATGTAAATAAAGAATACATGTACTGTGTCTAGCTGTGTGATGTTTCCCTCTTCGGAATGTTTAAATACATGTAGCTCATCACCATAGATATGGCCATACAGAATAGCCTTTGTACCAGTTATCAGTGTCCTAACTGTCCTTGTCAGTTCCTTTATGTGCTTCGTTTTGATTTTTTGGAAAAATGAAATAACATTTTTTCCTCCTTAAGAGTTTGCCTAGAAATATTTTTTTTCCAATTCAGCTGCATGCTTTTAGTGTAATGTATCAAGAGCTCTGAACATAGATATCTGCTTTATAAATTTTGACCTTACTTTATTCTATTGAATGTTGAAAATGCAACAGTAAAAAGTTAATGAGCAAGAAGGCTCTGATGTAGATTTCACCAAGCCATTCCAAACTTTTTTGCACTTAACATGCACACCTGGTAGACAGCTCCACCAAAACATGCTTGTTTATTGTCAGGAATCAACTAAGGAATTGGTTGATCGATGTGTCTGCCTATACTAGCATTTTGTATCTGGTAATAAAGCTCATACCTCACTGTACTGGACTCACAGCACGAGTCACACTCCTAAATTGGATTTGTGTTACCCTTGACTTTATAGTGGGAATAGCATGCAAAAACGTGCAAGTATGACTAAAAGATAAGTAAACACTCAAAGCGTAAAAATATTCGATTCGTTGAGAGCTCTGTCAACGTGCTGCTGGTCCAGTGTCAGCAAGGAGGTGGTGTAGATGGATAGACACGTTCGGACTCACACTGGTGAGAGGCCTTTTGCTTGTGGGAAATGCAATTACAGGGCAGCCCGTAAGAGCACGCTCGTGAGGGGCTTACGGACAGGACCTCGAAATGTACAAAAGTATGCCCCTCAAATATATCAAAAATATTCAGCATTTAGATATCTTATACCGAAGTCTGAAGATTCAACGAGCCTTCTTTATCTGTTCCAACTTTCACCTCTAGAAGCAATGGTTACCAAGATTCTCTTTCTGTTTTACATGAAAATAAAATCAAGCCTTTCGACCTGTACACAGAATCATGTAAAAGAAAGAAGAATTTGAACGAAGCTGCTTGATATCCAAGCCGTTATGATACACGTACAAATCAGATAGGATGCAACAAGAGTAACGATGCTATTTCAGTCAAAAGGTTTAAGCGTAATTCTGCGACATGAACTGTGTTATTAAATATTTTACTCTTTGACCTATGACACGACCTTTTCACCCCTGACCTGAACGAGTCAACAGACAAGGGCTGAGGGCTGTGTACATGAGTCGTGTCGTGAGAATTGCTTTACAAATTGCGAGGTTACCACTAAAAAGAGGGAGCCAGGAAGAAGCTAGGTGAATAGATAAGGTATTTGTAGACTCATTGTCACAAGGAGGGCGTCATTTACGTAGTAGTGCTCTAGAATTGCTCTACAGAAAGGATCACAGGTTGAGTTGTTTCCCTTCTTTGTCGCCAGGGCAAAACTCTCGTAACGTTAATCCGATCACAGATCTGCCGGGTATTTTCGGGGCGGGGCAGTGCAGCGTGATTAGGTCGGTACTATTCTCGATGTCTGTTGTATTTTCTCTACTTTGGCTATACATGTATTAAGGTTTTGAAGTCCCAATCCTTTTCGGTGGTTGTACCAAACAACTGCCCTGTATAATGTCCTTGGTCCAACTACATGTACTAGTAGTGCTGTATGATCAACCCAGTCGCAGTGTTTTACCCGTTTTTCAACGGTTAGTATATCTTTCTAGTATTGCACTTTTTAAAAACCATTTGCCTCCTCCTACGCCAAAACAAATGTAAAACACTTTGAGTGAACCAGATAATACATCTGCTTGCTGTATGGGAATGTGATTCAAAGAATATGATTTTGTTCCATGTGTGATTTGTTTATCAGGGACATGATGGAATCAGCCAGGAGTTATCCCAGTACCAGAAGTTCAAGCAGACTGACTGAGCTCTCGACAATGGACCAGCAGCAGTCTCCAGTACAAGTCCTGACTTGTGCCAATGAGCCGTACACGTGCGACAAGTGTGGCTACACCACGACTGTACAGAGCACCATGGACGCACACATGCGGAACCACACACTTCACAACTTCTTTGTGTGCGGAGAGTGCGGTTACAGAGCTGCGGACAAGGGCAATGTGAGTAAGCACATGAAAATCCACACCGGCGAAAAGCCCTACATGTGCGAGGAATGTGGGTATAGGGCGGTGGACAAGAAGGCGATGGATAGACACGTTCGGACTCACACTGGTGAGAGGCCTTTTGCTTGTGGGAAATGCAATTACAGGGCAGCCCGTAAGAGCACGCTCACCCTCCACATGAGGACCCACACTGGTGAGAAGCCGTTTGCGTGCGGAGAGTGTGGTTATCGGTCTGCAGTAAGGAGCACCATGGACGTACACATGAGGATCCACACGGAGGAGAAACCTTTTGTGTGTGGTGAATGTGGCTACATGGCAGCTCGTAAGGGCAGTATGAACAGACACATCAAGACCCACACTGGAGAAAAGCCCTTTGTGTGCGGAAAATGCGACTTCAGGACGACTCGGAAGAGTAACTTGGAGGTGCACGCAAGGACTCACTCGGGTGAGAAACCGTACGCATGTCCGGATTGTGATTACAGGACAGCCGACAAATCCAGTATGAACAAGCATGTTAGAATCCACACTGGCGAGAAGCCTTACACCTGTGGGGAATGTGGCCACAAGATGACCCTAAAGAGCACCTATATCAGGCACATGAGGACCCACACAGGGGAGAAGCCTTTTGTATGTGTGGTGTGTGAGTACAGGGCAGCTCAACAGGGCACAATGGACAGACATATGATGACACACAAAGGTGTCAAGGGTGCCAGATACCTAAAGGACAAAACTACAGGGCAAACAACTTAAAAGTTACAAACATCAAATGTTAGTATAAAGGCGGAAAAATGTACGAAGGATGATACGTATGTTTGTCTCCCCATCATTAACATATCTCTTCAGAGTTTTGGTATAAAACCTAGTCCTACCAGATCCTTCTTTAGTCACTGACGAAAGATAGCAGATGCTGTCTGAAGCGTCAGTTTCTAAATTTTATCCAGTTGCTTGAGTAACTATATTTTTGGCGATGATATGTATGATTTACTTTTTATTTTGACTTTGAATACCGGTAATGCATGCTGGCAGCATGGCTGGCCATAGGAGAAGTAGCTCACATTTATGTTTTTGAAACTGACATATTTTATTTATATGTTTATGCATTCGGGTGCCATCAGGTGAGGCTTTATGAGCATTAATTGGTGAGGTATGTAAATAATTCATTGGCCATAGTTTAAGTCTCACATTAATTGTGTTTAAGGGTTCTTGGTTGAATTTTCAGCTACATTGTCTTATCATTATTGTCCTCACTAGAACTCTGCTGAGGGCATTTTGATTGCTTTGTATTGAAAAGTGTGTCATTTCATGATGTATAAATAGTATCCATGTAAATAATTTGTAGGTTCATGGTACAATTACTAGTAGTAATGCAAGTTTTATCCTATATTGAACATGGACGACATACTAGTAATGTGTTGTCTAGTGTAAGTTATGCACCACAATTCTAGATTCTAACATCTTATGCAGCTTTTAGCTTAAGGTATCCATAACAATGAATTTGAATGTCATTTGTACATGGGCTTGAGAAAGCACAAGACAAATGTAAATTGATTTGGTATGTGTAAAGTTGATTTTAAAACTCCATGAATTGTTTGACTTTACATTTTCATGAACTTTAGCTCGAAATTTATTCATGTCAGGTCTTTAAAGATTGGTTAACTAATTTCATTCTCCGTAGAAATTAAGTTTCCAGTATTTATACCGGGCCAGTTTTGCTTTTGACTAGCATGATTGAACCATTTTGTGAAGGTTGGAACTGAGAATAATTCATTGATATTGGTACTGTGTGTAGAACTTTGCATTATTAAAATAAAGTCCTTGAGAATGCTTACATTTGGGAAATATTTTGCCGACTTTACATTTTATAGTGGTGAGGCTTTACAACATTTTGGCACCTTAAAAACAAAGGACTTAAATTTTCAAGGGCCCGTAGACTCGGTAGAGAATTGTTCACAAACTGTTGATAATCTCATAGATGAGGCTAAGCAGTAGAGAAGAAATCCTTGGACATTGAAGTTTTGTTTTTACACAACCAGTAATGTCTCACCTGCTGCTGCTTCTCACTGCTATAAGTAGGTGAGACATCACTGGTTGTGTAAAAGAGTCCAATGTCCTATTTTCTACCAACCTACTGAAACTCCAATGTCCTATTTTCTACCAACCTGCTGCAGGACTGATTTATAACAAAGCTATTCACACAACTACAAACAAATGCTGTAGCAAAGTGATTTATTTCTGCATGGATTGGGTGAGGACCTCTGGTGAATACAGTACAAAAACACAGCACTTTCTTAACACAGCTTGGGACCAGGGATTGTCTCCAAACTGCAGTATGTATCTGCCAGAAATGGGTAACTAATATTCACACATTTCCTGTCTTACAGAGTTCTGTTTGTTAAACTGGACATCAGTACTTTGTTGGTAGGCAACAAAGTTTGAACCTTTCCCTGGTATTTCTATAGACATCATGTACGCCACTGTTTTGTACCACATGGCCTGGAAATCAAGCGCTTGGGAGACAATCAAAATGCACTATGTTTGCTACATCATATTGCATACCTGACTTCATGGCAACACGTTACTAGAATTAATAAACAACTTCTCCAGCTTCTAGAAATCTTGCAACATCAGTGTACCAGACGGTTCCTACTGCTTTACGTCGTTACATTTCATTTTCACATCTGTAGCTGTGCAAGAAGGAACTGAAGAACGCCAACCTATGGAACAACTTTGTTTTCTTCTATAGTTTTTATTTCAACTTTTGCGATTTTTTTTCTTCAGTTTTTTTCCTTTTACTTGGTGTCTGATGGTGGTCACAAAATATGCCCCAGCCAACAAAATGTGTCTCCACACTTTGATTGGCCATACATGCTCTTCATGTTTCCCCTCAAGTGTACTTGTACATACATTTCACAAAATAAGTCTAAGATTTTAGAGACACCTAAATGGCGGAGCTTTATCTCTTTGAATGTAAGATGATGACATGTCATTCAAAGACAAAGTTTACTTCAAAAACGAAGGTGTAAACTGCAAAACACATCCAACCTTCTGCTGAACAGAAACTGAACGAGATATTCAACAAAAGAGAGGAAGAAAAAAGGTAGGAGCTCAACAAAATATTCAACTGCTTCCTCTGAAGTGTCTGGATTAGAATTAAATACATCAAAGTATCAGGAGCTTTTGAAACCATCTGTTCTGTATAAACATGGTATAGCAAGATTTTGTACAAAGCAGGCGTGTCATTTTTGCAAGGTGGCTACTAAATGCAACAAAACCTTTTCCATACTTCGTATTCAATTTGCTGAAGAGACTTCCATGTTCACTGACAGTGTACGTTTTCACATATGCTGAGATTCTACTCACTTCAGCCTTGACAGTAATAAAAAAAAAGTTTCAGGATGACTGACATGTAGAAATACTACTGTTAACAAGGTTGAGGGAGCGGAGCATACACTGTAAGGGAACATGGTATCCAGAACAGACTTCTTACACATTATGGTGTCAAAAGCATCTGAACCTATTCACTTAGTTCTTTAAAGAGGGTGTGGTCATATATTCTGTCTCACTGTAAAACCACAAATGGTCAGCAAATATTCTTTGGGTCTTTGTTTGCCCTGCCTTTGTACCACTCGTTTTTACCTGAGCCAAACAAAGGACTTCCCCTTAATACAGTGGATGTTTGCATTAATCAAGTCTGCTACACTACATGTTATTGGTCAGTACTGGAGAGAGCTTGATCGTCATTGGTCAGTTCATGATGGGTGTGGTCGTTTGTTGTTGTGGATGGACTATGCCACTGCCTGTGGCTGGGGAGGGGAGGCCGCGCCTGGCTGGGAAGATGGCGGCTTGCTGAAACCTCCACGTCCACCTCGCGGGGATCCGATACCACGCATCCCGCCGCGACCTCCTACAGCAATGGCTGTGGGGAGAAGAAGAACAGAGGATTAAAGACGAAAGAAATATTACATAACACTACTATCCTCCACTAGCCTGACAAAATCACGCCTCAGCAGCCCTTCCACTGACTTAATCAGCCCGACAGTGACAGAATGTGTCACACAGGCTATATGTTCCATGTTTCAGTAAAATGTTACAGTTAAGGTAAAAAATTCACATCTTACAAATTCTCCACGTACATGTAAATGGCTAGCAAGACAGTAGACAACATCAGCTTTCAAGTCCGAAACCCTCTTAATTCATTGAATTGGACATAATGTGTGTTACATAATGTTGCCGAAGGGCGGTTATACCGGCTATACGGATACAGATAATTTTTTGTTGCGTTTTTACAGTTTTCAAATATCTTATACAACATTTCAAATGTGGGACTAGCAGAAACACGGACTGGTGTACACACCTCCCCTGGGGGCTCCACGAGGGCCGATGCCGCCCCTGCCTCCCCTGGGGAAACCATCCTGGACAAACAACAACAAAACAGAAATTAGACCAACATCCAGACCTTCTGAACATTTCTTGTAAACCTTTTCCTTTGAATATCCACTATCACAATACTGTTCAACTAAAAACAGACTGGTGGTACAGCTTTCAGCCCCTTTAATGTTTTCATTACCGTAAACACAACAAGTGGGAACCCTTCAAGTGGGCACTGTAAATGCAGAAATGTTCGCGGGGATTTAATTTCAGTGTAGGGAGAAAATGGGGTGTTCACGGTGGCTCTGAGTTCTTTTTTTTTTTAAATGGTAGTGCTACAGTCCCACAGTGGAACAGTTTTTCATGGTGGTTTTAAGTTCACGGTGAAAGGAGTCCTAAACTCCAGAAGGCGTTGTTATTTTCCACTAGATTATGTATCAATCAATACATAATCAACCGACTTTTTACAAAATTCTGCTTGTGGTAAATTTTACAAGGTGTGTTTTTTAAAACAATGTGATACTCACTAAACCCCTGCAGACCCTACCAGTGTATTCCCTATGCGTAAACATACATTTTTAAACGTGGATATTTTCGGTGTAAATGAGGGTGGTTAAGCACGATATGAAGGCCAATTGTTAATAAGATATAAAAGAACACATAGCCAGAAGGTTTTTCTTAACCACCCTGACATTCTTTTTGTAATCTAATTTTTGTCAGGCATTGTCAGGCACATTGTAAAAAACACATAGGCTGAGGGTCACCTGGGGAATTTGGTAGAATACTGAACGTTTTGGATGCCCACAGGACTAGTGGGTACTTTATCGTATACTGGTAAAAATATTCATTTCTACTTCCTAAAATTACCATCTTTTGGAAAATAACTTCCCCCTCTGGACTTTAGGACTCCTTGAAGAGTTCATCACAAAAACCACAAAGATAAAACCGCCGCAAACATTTCTGCATTTACAGTATCTCACAGAACTGCACCAAATTGCACAAGGCATTCTTAAAGGGGGCACAAACTGGCGTGCAGTCTGATGAGATACCCGTTCAAGGCACAATTTCACATTTTGATTCTCAGTTCACAGTTGCCCCCCTCCCCACTGACCTGTGGCCTAGTGTAGCTCCTCTGCTGGTCCTGTCCATATGTGTTAGGGAACGTCTGGTCGCCACGGAAACCTCCCTGGTAACCAGGGTTGGAGTTCTGGTAGAAACCTGGACCGCAAGGAAAATTGCACAGGTTAGTCAAAAATGGTTGTTAAGATTGATACGTTGTCAGATGCAAACAGGCCATGTTTGAAGGTATTAACGTCAGTACGCATCTTGGAGAAAATCTATTTTCTGTCAAAGAAATCACACAAAAGCAAGCTTTCGTCTAATGTTTGTCATCTTGAAGGTGGCAACAGAAGTCCCAAGGAAGGCTTGTACAGTGTGTGAGGAGTGTGGTACTTGCCGTGGAAGCGTGTGAGGTCAATGGGTACATGTATGTTAGTGGTGTCATGGTAGGGACCTGGTGAGAGAAATGTACACGTCAATCAACCATTGTGTGTGTATGGCTGCAGTGCAGATAGGTGAAACAAAGAAAGACAAAAACAAAGAAAGACAGAAATTGCACAAACAGCTTAGTGAGGCTAAATGTTATGTTACGTGTCTGTACTGTGGTGACAATGTCGGGAGTGTTTTGCTGACAGTTCCTTACTCGTGGGACTATATTTTCCTGTGTGTTAACCTCTTTAAAACCTATAGAGCTCAACCATACAAATATGATAAGAGCTATATCTGCACATGTTTTTAATATTCACATAGCTCTGTTGAGTATGCTGCATATCCTGGTAAACATGTTACGTACAAGAGCGGCTAATAATCTACCTGTGAACGCACTGTTGAAGCGTGCGTTTCCTCTCCCGTTCATGCCCCCGCGTCCCCTGAAGGAGGCGCTGTTTCCCCGGCTGCCGCGCCCGCCGCGTCCCCCTCTGTTCTGGAACGGCTGCTGGTTGCGGTAGTGCTGCTGGGATGTCATGAGGCCCGACTGCTGGAATCCTGGAGGAACAACAAACTCTCACGTCAGGGGTTCAACCGAACCAGACACAGGTACAAACTGAAGGTAGCCAAAGATTGCTAAAAGCATTTAGTGAATGGAGTTAGTATGAACAGGTTTTCAAAGAGCTTTAAGAGCTCGAGTAGTGAAACAGTTATCTGACATATAAAAAGCCATATATTCGATCAGGGCTCGAAATTCATTTTTGGGAGCAGAAAAAAATGTGTGTGCACAACATAGAATAAAGTAGCGTAAATGCAGCATAATCTTCAGAACTTATAGCTTAAAACTCCAAATAAGTAATACAACAAAGGTTTTACACTTTTTTTAACACTTGTATGTCAAGCATATGGTTTGTACTAGCGTACAACAGTACATATAGAATTCAACAAGGTGTATTCTGTATCGCCTGAGGTACCAGCCTGGCGGGCGATCGGACCCACAGGAGGGCCGGGACCGAGGGTGATGCAGATGCAGAATATACTGTGTTGTATCTTATTTATGTCATACCCACCCGAAAAAAACAACATATTTCAATGCGAAATGTGTTGGAAGTTGAGAGAGTTTTGTGGCCTCGAACAGAAAAATTGTAACAATACTGATTCCAACGTCAGAATTCGGTATTCGAATTTTCGACAGCGCCGCAACCGACACTCTCGAAATGCATTCTAAATATTCTATGGAAGCCTGTGTGATAGAACACTGTGTGATAACCTAAGTTATCACTAGGTCTGGAACAAGCGTATCGAACGTTTATGCGGCCTGGGCATGACATAAATAAATGTACGTCACCCTACACAAGTACCTAGGTGCCCCAGTGTACCCAGTCAAAAATTAGGTGCACAGCTCCAATTTTGGGTGCACCCAGTATTTCAAACCCTGTCGATGCTCTGTACATCTGTCCGTTTTCTACCTCGCAATAGTCTCATTTGTACTACCTCACATTTGCTATCAGGTACTACATAGTTCATTGAGAGCCCTGAAACTCAGTCTGTCACAAATGAGGTTTGAAAAGTTTGCCATCATTGTGGAAGGTTCTATAAGTCAACAGCAGCCCGCCTACCTCCCGAGTCTCCTGTAGTGACGGTAGCGTCTCCGAATTGCTCGGTCTGTGCAGGGTACTGCTGGCCCTGGGGCGGAGACATCTGCTGGGGGTTCTCGCCGCCCTGCATCGAGTACGACGCCATCGTTGACTGAAAAGGTGCCGCGTTCACGTTGGTTCCGGCCGACGATTTCGGTACCTGAACATCGTTCTGATTGGGCATGGGGATGGTCGGCGTCTCGTTGGGCAGGGGAATCCTGTTGTTATCGTTTAGAGCTGCCATTTTCGACGCCTCGTGGCCCGTGTAAGACAGTTGGCCGGTCTGAGAGGAGTCCTGAAGTCCGTAACTCTGAGAGGTTTGCATGGTGGACTGGTCGTTGGGAAGGGGAATGGTGGGAGGGGGGTTGTAACTGGAGCCTATGTTTCCTAAGGAATGATCTGACAGGCCCTGCGACTGAGAGCCCAGCGAGGAGGAACCAAGCTTACCGAGAGACTGGTCCGTGTGCGAGCTGGTGTCCACGCCCCACTGCTGGGAGTTGTACTGTTGGTTTGACATTTGTGTGAGTCCGGTCTGTCCTCCGTACTGGGTGCCCGCCACAGCCTGGCTGCCGTATTGTGTGCTGGAGCTGGTCTGGTAGTTGGTGGACGTTTGCTGACTGCTGTATTGTGAGTTTGCTGTGCTGCTGCCGTACTGGCTCTGCTGGGAGTTGTACTGAGAGTTCTGAGCGTTGTACTGGCTGCTGGATTGTCCGTACGAGTTGCTGCTGTACTGATTATTTGACGTCTGTCCGAGCTGGGCGTTCCCCGTGTACGACTGGCCGTACAGAGTCTGATTGGTCTGTGTTTGTGTTGTGGTGGCTGTCGGGGGCGGAGTGATCGTCCTGGGGGCCTGCGGAACCTGTGCTGGGGCCTGCTGGGGGTATCCGGTCTGCTGTGATTGTTCTGAAAACACAAGAAACGGTGCAGTTAATTCCTTGATGAAGGATAGACATCCAGGTAATAAGATACGCCAAAATAGTTACTCAAGCAACTGGATAAATTTCAAATTGATTTCTTTGATTCCTTGGCTACTTTACAGCTTGTATCTATGTCTAGTGTTTTACTGCAGTTACAGCATATTTCATGGTCAAACAAAGAATAAAACCCACTTCCAGGAGGAAATTTCTTAATGCAGCTGGCTACAACTATTACATTGTTAACTTCACAATAATGATGACATTTTTCATGCTCGAGATAGCAATGCTAAGCAAAAGTCTTGAAAACTAATAAGCTTGTTTTGTGCGATAGCTAAGAACTAACTTTTAAATTACATATATACCAAATGGGTCAATGAGTGCCATTATGGTAAGCCTTTCTATCATAGGCCAAAAAGTGATGCATGCAAGCTTCAGTGCCAAATCGACCACATCAGATATTTTTGCCAAACACAATAATCACAAGGACAACAACAAAAGGGGAGGTGTAGCTGGGAATTTTCGGGAAGAGGGTGGATTTGGGAGAACTTTTTGGCAAGGCTACGTACCTTTCTGTTGTACAGAAGGGGGCGGAGTGATAGGTTTAGGGGGTCCCGACATACTTGGTTGGGCGGCGACCACAGCTGGGTCCATACTATGGGTCGGGGCTGAAAGGACAACACAGCACCTCTAAATTACACGTCGCCGCAATACTTTCTCATATACACTACTCTTTCCTTTACTAACATGCATCCAGAATAAGTCATCTGTCAGAAAGGGGGATTGTTGTTTCGTCTTCGAGTTTCTTTGTTTGAGAAAAAGGAGAATAGTTTTCACTTGGTCATGCTTTCTTGTATCAGATCAGTAACTTCAAGCTCTACTTAAGAGAGCTAGCCACAGCCTATACCGAACAACACCTGTACACCTCATAGAACAGGACTCAGACTGAACCAATGACCGCAGGCTTTCAGAGGTGTGAAACGTTGCCGACTTAAAGCTTCCGCGACGTCAACTTACTTTCCCTGTCGATCAGCGACTCCTGCATGAAGTTGAAGCTGCCCTGTACCGTTGCCAGAACCTCGTCCAGCGAGCGCTGTGGTCGCACCACCATCGCCTGCTGGGCTGCCGTCATGGCGAACATGGAGTCTGCCATGGACGCCGATGTCTGGTTGGGCAGCAGGGGTTCCTGGGGAGGCTCGGGGGCCAGGGGTTCCTGCACCTGGGGATGGGAAGAGAGAGAATTATGTCCTCTAACCTATATAATGATGTAATGATGATCTTGTCAATGTATGCCAAAACAATGGGTGCATTATCTATGTAATATCATACATTAAATGCCTAAGCATGGAAATCAATTAGCAGTAAAACAATGCAAAAAAGTTGTCAGCTTCAAAATCTTTCAATTCAGTGATAGTTGTCCCAATGTCCATACTTTGATTTGAGCACTATACATCAAAACACCATTCATAACAAGTCCCAAGCAGTTGGTCCTACAGAAGTGGATCTCCTGGCTTTAGGATACTTTTTGAAAGTACAACCTAAGTATTTCAGATCAAGCACTGTCAGTATAACAGATTACATGCAACATGCAGGCATAGGGACTTCACAATGTGAAAGAAGCATGGTAAGTATTTCTGGTAACTCAGTATGCAAGGAGAAGTTGTTTTTCCTAAGTTAAAGAAAAAAACAGAATAGAAAAGTAAGTAGATTGGTGTCTCCTTTCATGCAAGAAAATGCACCTTGAACATGGTACATCAACTTTATCAAGATAATCAGGGTTAGAAACATGCAGAAGGGGCCAGGGGTTACAGAGGGGTCAACCTTGGAGGGGAGAATCTGGGAGTTGATCACCTACCCGGCGCTCAAAGACCAGGGAAGTTTTGAGCACCTACAGTATGTGTGGAAAAGAAAAAAGTGAATTTTGCTGAAACCACTGTGTAGTTTAACAAAAAGGTGGGACCTTACACCTTAGGCTTTGAATAACTTATGAAAGGTAGAGTAAGAAAAAAATAAAGGAAATGTAAATCATAATCTTTAATATGCATGCATCTTTGTGCAAGAAGCTGGTTTCCATATGCTGCTCAAATTGCATCATTATTTTCTCATACTTGTGCCAACTGATGGACTATAACACTATCTTTTATATTTCAAGCAACACTGAGGACAATAAGATTGCAACATAACCCAAAGTTTCCTTCCATGGGCAGGACCGTTACACTGTAAAATACTGTATACTCAGAAGCAATGAAGTGAAACCTAAATACTGGATCTGAGCTTTAGATTTTTTGCATGCTGGCACTGTAAATAACAAAGCAAATCTTTTACATTAGTACTGACTTCACTTGATTGCTTACTTGTTGCTAATGTCCGGGCCAGACTTTACTCACGTAAAGAATTAGGTACAGAAGACACACATATGCCGACTATTGTTTCTCTAAAAAACATGCTCAGATCTGCGTACCTCCGTCTCTTCCACAGTGGTGATGTCCTCTGTTTCTACGGCAACAAACTCCTCCTGCGGAGGCACCTGCTGAGGTGGGGCCTCCTCCTCCACCTCTTCTTCTGAAACGGGAGAAAATCAGTTCATGTAATGTGAAAGTGATCTCGAACCAGTTAAGCTAACTGAAGAACGATTTTTCGACTGGCCATGACAGAGAATACACTATATAAAGTACTTACAGGTCCATTCTCTTCGACAAGCACATGTACAGTGGACCACGGCTCAACGTCGCGTCCTAAGGACTGAAACCCTTTCAGGTAGCATGCACGTAGGGTAAGCCGGGATTTGAACTTGCAGCCTTTTAGTCCAGAGGTAGGGTCGCTAACCACTGGACTACGCATGCTACCCTACTACGCAAGCTAGCATGAACATCAGAATATTGGGTTTGCTGAAGGTCCTTGGTTTGCTTCAGTATTTCTATGAAAGAAGCTTAGCTTTACTGTACAGAGGAAGGAGATAATGACTTTTTAGAGCCACTTTGAGAGGCATTTCTTAGCATCCATGCTAACCTCTCCTACCTTCTTCCTCCTGTTGTTCTTCCTGGGCCGGCCCGTTCTCAGCGGGTGGCTCGGGCTGGGCATGCGTGTTGTCCCAGTACGGGCAGTTCACGACTTCCTGGAGCAATTCCCGCAAGTCTTTGTCTGCAGCGTAGGGTCAAGGGTCATATTGGGTTGTCATACCTCTTTGTGTAATGAATAATGGGGGCAAAAGTCCCAGGGTTGCTCATACTCTCCAAAAAGAAAAACATTTACAATGTACCCTTAGTAGGGTGTGTATTTACTTCAATATCCTCTAATTTAAGGAAGGACTATTTCCACAATGAAGACTACTTGAACTTCCTCAAATACAGGACCCAATTTTACGTCCCATCCAAAAGACGGGTGCAGCCCCAATCAAGATGTCCTGTCCAGGACTGAACGGGGGTCTCCCAGTTATCAACTAATCAGAACCAGGAGTTCAACTGTAAGGTTGCTATCAGTTGAGCTGAAGGGATATCCCTCAGTGCAATGCATAACAGCATAAAAATGAGCTTAGCATCCTTCAGTTTTTAATTAAGTTTGAGGTTAGGGTTAACACTTAAAATCAATGACTGCTGCAAACATGAGCTATGTTTAACACCACGATCTAGTCAGATTGGAGTTGGTAGGACAAGGATACATGTGGTGCCTGCTATCTCCTTGTCGCGGGCGTCCAGGAGACACAGGACGTGCTCGCTGGCGTCCGCCTGCTGGCTGCCGAAACTGGTGCCTTCCTCCGCCTCGGGGTTAATGACCTTGTACAGCTCGTCCAGTTGTGTCAGCTGGGCTTCTGTCAGGGGCTGGGTGGGGAAAGATAGCAAGAACGAAATCAGCAAAGTCTTCACCATAGACCAATCCTGACTGTACAATTAGCCGTTTAAGGTCTCATTCATGATTTTTTTTCGCGCCATAGGCTTACATGTTATAATACTTCTTTTACATAGGTGTGTTCGTAATGAAGCTATAGGAGATGTTCCAATGTCATTCATTCTATGTTGAGAATATTTACCCTAGATCATGCAAAAATTGCCAATAACTTCACTACATAAAGTCTCTGTTTATGGCAATTACAATCTGCCCTTAGCTACACCCAACAAAGGCACTTTCCAGCAGTAAGCGCAAGACCGCATCACTCAAACTGCAGGGCTGTGCACGTCCGACCTCGCGCGCAGCTGCCAAACTTTACCTGCTAATTTCTTCAGTTACAAACAAGCTTTCATCAGTTTGACGCTTGAGATCTGTTGGTCTGGCTGGGGAACGGATTCTTTTAGGGTATCCACGCTGAGTAATACTTGAATGAGCCCTTAAGCAATGATAGGATGGCAATTCATGGATCAACCAATGAGAGAGGCTCCATTGACTATTTTGCATTTCTATGTTTTAATTTTGCATGTCTACATTTTAACCAGGCAGGGCTATGGGATCGGTCTAGTACAATAAAGGTTGCATAAAAGCTGGAGGACAGATTATTCAAGAGTACAACTGCTTTCAAAACAGCCAACAATAATGCTGCAACACTAACACCTGCAATGGTGATGCAGAAATCTTCCTTGGCATTTATAATTCCATTGGAATTATGACCACAGATGTTCCTTTAATTTTCATGTTGTTGCCATAGATTTTGATATTGGAGATTTTGAAACAAAAGCCAACAGCATGAATCGTAAATCAAGACGGAGTACGACGTAATTCAGTTATCGCCTGACCCCAGCTGTACTCACCACGGCACCAGGCTTCCCCTGTTTGAAGTCCTCGCGTACGGTGTCGGTCCCCAGCAGATCGAGCACGTGCTGAATCTCCAGTAGGTCCTGCACTCTCTTGAGCTCCACCTCCCGCTGAGCCAGCAGCTGGCGCTTCTCCGCCTTCTTCACCAACTTCTGGGTCTAACATTATCAGTAACACAGAGATTTAAAGTTAAACCACTTTTAGATGCATTCCACTAGTTACTGTAAATGCATTTAAGTTAGCGGGGATTTAATTTCGTAGTAGGGAGAAAATGGTAGTTCCCGGTAGTTTTAAGTCTGCATTTGAAACAATAGTAGCGCTACATTCACATAAAGAAACAAGCTTTGCGGGCAGCCAGTCAGAAATCACGATAGCTGCGTATTTATCATAACAGGTGCCCCATAATACTGTACAACGTACAGCACAAAGTGCTTAAAGAAGGGGGCAGTTGGGCAAAAATCAACGGACATTTAAGCATTTACATATGCCTACCTTTCCATTTAATCTGAAAAAGAATTTTGGGCATAACATCTGCTTTTGGCAGGGCTCTAGCTAGCTTGAAATCTTTTTCCATCATCCCAATTCCCATTGACAGAAATATTGTATAAAGACTTTTTCCCTATCATCTTGTCTAAACATCCATCAATGGTCAATTTCCAGGCCGGTATTTGGACATGGTTTATTCAAATTTGGATATTTCTATATCTTTACCCACCCATTTTTGTCTGTTAAGAGTGACAGGCTGTTCCTAACAAATGGCAGGTGCAGGGTAGAGCCCTGAATCACATAAAAGTGCAGTAAGAAATAAAGAAGGATATTGCATGTAAATTACTCTTGTCAAAGATTAATCACCACTAGAAAATTACCCACCTCAGCGTTGATCGTCAGGAACTGCTTCATGAAGTCATTAGTCAGCTCCAGACACTGCGTAACCTCATCATACTTCGCGGCGGCTTCCTGCAACCACAAACAAAAATCCTCAGAACACAATACTGTAAATGCATTAAAGTTTGTGTGTTTTTTATTTTGCACTAAAATGTTTGCGGTGGTTTTAAGTTTGTGGTGAAATGGTCGCAGCGAAAACCGTGAACATAAAACCACTGAGAACATTTCAGCATTTACAGTAATGGCTCCATGCCATCCACATTTCTCTCATCTGTCCTGTCCTTTTATATCACTATGCCACAGTAACCTTTGGGATCGGGGCAAGTGTCAGACTGCCATCTTTCTTGTATTTAGTTTCTCCTCCTGTGCACATGTTTGTCATGGGTTGGCATGAAGGCCCTTTACACAGTCAGCACCACCAGACAAAAAGAACCACACAGTTCTTGGCACCAGCTGCCATGGGAAAAGTCTACATACCAACTGTGCAGAGCCATGGACATGGACCCAGACAGGACAAGGACAGATAAACATCACTGTCATTTCACATCCACTTTTTCTGTTCTGGCAAGGCAGGATGTGAGAACTATGTATCATTGTATGACATTATGTACAACTTAGCTTCAGTTTTCATATCAAATCAAAATAATTGAATTTAAGTAGACAAAAATCTTAAAGCTAACCTGTAAACACTGATACTTTACAAAAAATGTTTCATATGATTGACATGGATTATACCATGTACAATATGGACTGTGTGTTTTATGTTTTGTTCCTTGGGTTCACTTTGCATGAGAGAAACAAAATAACATGCAAACACTTGTCGACAGACTTTGGTGACATGGGCACAGAAAAATCACTTCCTAGCATGGTGACTCATACATTACATGTACTGTAATTCTACTAGGCGAATTCATTCTCACTCAGAGCAGAAAGACTTTCAAAACTCCATTAACTATAAGTTATCCACAAGTGGTAGTAACATGTTACCAAAGGGCTGCCAATGTACTGAAGTACCAGGTTAATTGAAATTTGTTACATGTTATGAGTAGATATCTTACCAACTGGTCTTTGTTCAGCTCTTCTCCCTTCTTTGCTAGTTCTCTATAGCCATCCAGTTTTTGCTGTGGAAAGAACAACAAACATGTGTCGGTGTATTTTGGGTTCGTACTACATGTATTATGACAATCATGTGCAAAGGATTTTACAGGTACTTTTCAGTAGAGTGTAAAAAGAATGGGAATAGCCATTGTTATGAGACCTAGTCCATTGATAAAGCATGTGACACTTAATTAAATTGTGTCATTGTCCAATTACTTTGCCTCTCGATGACCATTGTCTCAGACCCTTTCAATACTAAAACAAATGCCTTTTTTTTACAAAGGCTACATGGTATATATTCATCTAAGCAATTTACAAGTAAGGCAATCCCTAGTTCCTCTTTTGGATGAACAGCCATTCTAACATCACTTATTATCTGAGTACATCATTGCAACTGCATGGTGTGTCAATTTTTGAGGTACAGTTAAAAGTTTGTTAAATCATAATGTTGAGAATCAGTGCTTGTCATGAATCTGCTGTATGCATCATACTGTTCATTGACAGCAATATATTATAACTGAAAGTGTAAAAAATCAACAGTGAAGACATAAATAGAACTGAAAACCTTCAACTACAAAGTCATCTATGTGGACATATATTAATATAGCACATGGTACTCTTGGCAATGGCCTTGAGCAAATGTATTTTAGGAGTTGTTTTCATGTGGATGTGGAAATGATTTATGTAGCTTTCCCTATATCGTAGATGCCACAACATTTTCTCCCAAGTTCGCCACTTTGCAACATACATCAACTTCATTCAAAGTCTTAAAACTTAACTAAATTTTGTTTGCAAGGAGACAAAAGATTAAATCCCACTCTTCAGTATATGGCAGAAT
Source organism: Branchiostoma lanceolatum (assembly GCA_035149815.1). Classification (NCBI taxonomy): domain Eukaryota; kingdom Metazoa; phylum Chordata; class Leptocardii; order Amphioxiformes; family Branchiostomatidae; genus Branchiostoma; species Branchiostoma lanceolatum. Next base: position 9,662,035 of record CM068868.1, on the reverse strand, counting down.
AAAGGGTTTATAAAATTTTCAATGGATTAAAATCCATCTAGTGTTTATCCTTAAAAAACATCTGCAGAATCTATACTTGGGCAAATTTTATTTATAAACTTCTTTGTAGATATCAACCTGGTACTGGTAGTTCAGGCAGTATAATATAGTCAAAGAGCTTTTAAAAAATTATGTTAATTATACAGTGATTTATTTGGTATCCACATTAAATCAAGTGAAAATACGATTGAACATATTTCTGTCAAAAAGTCTGAAAATTATTTCTCTCTGTGAATCAATGACTATAGGTTCACAAACAATAACTGAAATTACAGATTACTTTACACAAATTATCATGTATGACGAAACTGAAACAAGGAACTCGTGTTGCCCCCCTCCCCATCACCACCATTTTGCCAGCTACGCAATTAAAAACTAGCCACAATTTCAGCGGGTAAAGATGAATACATCATCGTGGGAATACCAAAATCGGTAGGAAACTACCGTCCTCTAATTCATCTCCATAGAAAACCTTACAATTGATCTGTTTCTTCCCAAGGAAAGTGTTGAACGGCAGGTATATTAACGCTCTGTCTGCCCAACACGTTCGGGACGCCATCTTTTAAATTTTCAGGATGACTTCCCGTACTACAACCTTCCTTTCTTTTTCTCTATCTACGGTCAAAATTAAAAGACAGAAAACATTTTCGTCTTCCTTAAAGCATCCTGGATGAATCTGTTGTGGACAGATGTCACAATTTGTCGGATTTGTAAGCCCAAGAGTCCCGGAGTGGGACCGAGAACAAAGCCAACATGTCCCGGCCGGGTCGCCATGCTTCTCTCACCGGCGATGTTACAGTCTGACTTCGAGGCGTATTTTCTTACCTTTCGCTTCTCCAAATTGCGAACTTTCTTCTCCACAATGTTCAGGACTTGCTGGAGAGCATTTTGATGCTCCTGTGGCGAGCCTGGTCGGGGTTTAGACGAGGCAGAGGGCATGATTTCTTTCCCACCTTCTTCAGACACCAAGTTTGCAGCAGCTACAGTACCAAAATTCTGACCCAACATTCACGTGTGCAGGAAGCGCTTACCCCGTTCCGCGATGGGCGCGATGGGACAGGGAGGAAGGATGTGCTAGGGGTTTCCAGTGCTCCTTGTCAGTTTGCAAGAATAAATAATGAAGGAGATGATAAGACCAAGGAAGTTTGAACCTCCTAATAAAAGAAAACACACGCAAACAAGCAAAAATATTTCAAGTCCAGTTCTCCCTACGCTATCATATCTTAGGTATCATTGTAACGCTTATTATCATTACTGCATACTACACACTTGTAATTATCCTTCAGCCATTTATTTGCAATTAAACAATTATTGCACAAACTCGGATGAATCATTTTGTTTCCACTCGTTCGGAACTAGATCGATTATTTCTCTTGCTGTCCAGCATATGTAACGTTAAATGACATCCCTCATCTCATTCACTTCAAATGGAAAGGCCCGTTTCTTTGACTGTTTGAGTCATGCGCCATGTTTTGAATTCGAAAATGTTGCAATACAAGGGGTCAATCATCATCATCATCATCATCATCATCATCATCATCACCATCATTAACTGGTCTTTGCATCTGCAGTCGTTGAAACGTCCTGCAGCTGCATTCAGTCTTTCTTCATCTTCCTCCACTTTTCCTTGCATCCCTTAGCTCCCGAAGTTTCTTTCCTGTTGTAGGAGGGCCTCGCCCTCTGTGGTTCAGATCTCCCTTCAGCATGACACAGGGTCAATAGTGTTGAATCAGTTAATGAGCGCTGTCAATTAATCTTTAATAGTCAATGAAATGTGATTACTATTGGCCCTGCATATTGTAACATTTTCGTACCAATGAGTTTCAGAACCCGGATTGGCTCTGTTGTAATACAAATGTATCTCCATACTTAGGCCAAATACTAGTAATAAAGCCTTATGAAATATGCTGGTCATGTTTGTAATCAAAAGACCGTCAGACCTACAAAAGAGCTTCTTAGGCATAGTGCGTCACGGGAACACACCCTGTCTGTGGTACAGGGTAAATGACTCGCCCATGACGTCATAGCTGTCCATGAGGGGTATCCCGGAGACACCTGGTGGACTGGACACTCCTGGTGGGGCAATTTGGGGTAGGATCCTCAACTGACAACCACGCTGGCAAAAATAAACGGATGAGCTACCATTTACTTCCATGCTTTTATTCCCTCTTCGTCTAGACGTGAAAAACAGATGCGTGACGTCATTCGTTTGGCGCGAAACAAGGCGACTGTGTGGGGCCCCCGAAAGTACGAAATGGAACGAAATGGAACGAAATGGAACAAATGGATTATACAGAAGTTGGTGGTAACTTTGCCTCTCATAATTTACCAAGAGAGCATGAGGCAAGCGCAATAGCGTGTTTGCGTGTTGCAAATGGGGCCCCGCATGAAAATGAACCGCCACTGTTGCCAACGCACCGGAACTGTGCACGTGGGCGTGCTACCGACAGGTTGAATCAAACTCCGACTTCCCAGTTTTATTTACATACGGTTTTAGTCCATATATTAAACTAGTACGTAGCATATGCATATATGCGCAACAACGATTTTTATACAACCTCGCTCATGACGGCAAAACTTTACACATAACACGCACCCACACATACATACACAGAATAGCAGACGACAAATCGAAACTCTCGCTGTTCTGACACCCGTACCCAAGATGGCGGCGTAAACAAGGTCACATGTTCTATGACGTCACGTGCAAGCGGCCAATTGTTCGTCTGGTCGGCTGTCAGAGGATGTACCCCTCCGTTAATGATATGCAAATGCAGCTCTGCACTGCGTCACCAATGTGACATTTCACACTCCATTTACTTCCTGTTCCGGTCTACTGTGAATGTTATAACGTTCCTTATATTTCGCTATCTGGTATTTCATTTCATAATGTTACATATTTAGTTCGTACCATTTCGTTCCATTTCGTTCCATTTCGTTTTATTTCGCTCCATTTCGTTTCATTTCGTAATTTCGAGAGACCGCCCCAGGGCGGGGGACGTATCCAGGGCCAAGTCATGCCTGTACATATGTACTTCGCAAACAATGAGTCATGATCGGGACACGAAAACAGGGTCAGCTGGCTCAGGTGACAGACAGGTTTCTGGGGACACATCCGACCCTGTACCAAAACTTGTAGTCAAATATTTCTTTGTGAATTTTCTGAGAAGGAAATTGATAGAATAGAGTCCATTCCAAGTCACCACACGGGTTTTTAAGGGATATTTGTAATTAGTTTGAATGAATTTGAATAAAAGAATGTCTAAGTCACAATAATTCTTAATTTTTCAAAAAAATTGAAAATGAAAATTTGAATTTATTTGAATCCAATTAGATGTTTTAGAAATATTTTGAAAGGGACTGCACAAAAAGGTCTTTATTTACAATCATTTGCAAATATCTATGTGATTCTTCTAAATTTCGAAATATAGAGCAATGTTTACAAATAGTGAATTAGGGTAATTGCCCCCATAAAAATAGGTGCTAATCCAGCCCTATTGTCTGCCTCTGTGTATTTTTAGATATCACTGCTAGACACTGTTAGGCCCTTTGTGCAAGCCATCTATGCATGGCGCCCAAGTATAATTTGCAAAGATGTGTGAATTGCTTTCATCACAGCCCACTGACCCAGTTACAAATAATTGTAAAAAATGGTAGAAAATGGTAGAATGCTGTAACCATTATTTAGAAACTATTAGAAATATCATATTCCAGGTCATTAATCTTTCCAAAGTTTTACACAACCGGGCAAATGATTACAAAGTTGAAATGACATTCACAATATTTCCAAAGTATGGAATCTCATAGACAAATAGTTACAAAAAATTAAAAACAGTTGTAAATCATGACAATAACAACCCTTGTGGTGTCTTGGAATGGACTCTACTTCTTTGGATGTTCTTTTCGGGGTACAATCATTTGCCCTGACCTGAGGGGACAAAACTAGCTTTTCTTTTTCCTGTCAGCTAAGACAAAACTACTCTCCAAGCAGAGGTTCGGCTCCGGGTGGTTTTTGACGTGCCTTTACTGCTTTAGGCCTCTTTCGTAATTTGTCCCGTTTTCTTTATGTCACCAAGCCAAACGTTGTCTAAAGAAAACCCGACAAAACGCCTAAAACACGCCAAAAACAAGCGGAGCCGAACCTTTCTTGGAGAGACAGACTTTGACGAACAATGACAGCAAACTGATCTGAGCTCTGCAATGCAGAGATTTGAAACCGGCTCCATGTGGACGAAATGTAGTCGTATAGATACGATGGGGAATCGGTCAAATTTATAAAAAGAAAAGAAAAAAATCAATAGTAGCTATCTATTCTTTCAACAGTTTAATCAAGGAAATAAAAGCCATTTGGTTTGATAAAGTAAACTGTTCGTTTTGCACGTTGATCACGCATACAGACCTCCATTTTTAGTATGTTATCAGCGTCTAACGTTACATTTGCCTGGATAATACTGATATAGGGAAGAAGCTTGAAAAACTCCATATTCCTTAGGTGACCTGACTTACCCAGTTGATGAAATATGATATGCATAATGTTCATTTGCCATATATGATGCCTCGAAAATCAACTTTTTCGTTTTGCATATTCATTCTGGGAGGTTTGGATCCTACGCCACGCCGTCCAATAAAGACCTCAAATGAAAACTTCGCATTATGAGGCTACCTGTAGTTCATAAACAAGACACAGATAGCATTGTTTCACCATGTTGGCTAGTCTCCGATGCTGCAGTAATACATTTGTCCGCAAGGACAGAAACATTCATCAACACTCGTCAACGTCAACACCATGCACAGCCACTACAGAGCAAATTCAATTCGAAGTTCGTGTAAGTCGCCCTGTTCTTCACATATGCAAAGTCTGCTCAGTACGTGTTAGAGCCAGGTGCTAACGTTTGTCGAATGCTGACGTAATGCACCTTTAGAGTTGAATCACGTGATACCCAAAAATAAACAAACAAACAAACAAACCCGCTGGTCATTTCCCAGAAAGCTCAATAAGGTTTTTAAAGCGGTATGCATGACTGCTCTGTAGATGACGACACGCAGTCTGTGGATATTTGGCTACTGTTCTTAGCGAATACAGGCAAATAAATCATCTTAGATAATGAAAAATGCTCAAATGTTTGATGATATTAAAGTTCAGAGGAACTTTGCGCCCTATAAATTACAGACGACGTAAACACTGGGTAATCACGTGTGACTACGGTGTGAGGAAGTTCAATAGACGACGTTTTAACAGATGTGACGTTCCCGACATCTTGAATAGAAAAAAATATTTCAGCGGGGTCGAACTGTTTTGTCCTTGGCGTCGGATCATCTCCCTTAGCAGCTCCCAGCGGGAACTCAAAGTTCCAACTCGTTCGGTAATTCCCGGCTACTTCCGGCGACGTCCGGTGAGGCATTCGGGTGTTTCCGGTAAGCTTCGGTAAGAATGATCATAATGGCGCTTGTTGTGCGGAGTTGTCGGACCTTTGGATAGTTTGTACTGGGATTGTTGGCAGCTGAAGGACCGAGATGGCTGGCAGTAAGGACAAGAATAAGAAGAAGGAGCCTTCACAGTTGGAAAAGATACGTTCGTGGTGGGAAGTACCTGCAATCGCCCATTTCTGCTCCCTTTTCCGAGCGGCCTTCAACCTTTCGGACTTCGAGATCGAAGTGAGTGTCCGCTCTGTTTTCCCCACTCACAGTAGAATTACTCCAGTTTCGCAACAAGTGTAGTGGCTCATAATTCAATGGTGTGCACTTGAACTTTTCTCACAGCTTAAAAACGGAGGTTCTATACTATACGGTAAAGGGATCCTTATCAGAAGGCAGTAGTTTCCATGTCCTTTCTTTTGCTTCATGTCGCATTTACTGTGGTCGGTGTGTCGTGACACAAATAACATGCAGTTGAAAATTTTTTGTTCAAATTTCTGCTCCAAATCGCCTGCATTAGCATAACATTTGCATCGTGTTTGTGATCTTACCATTGACCCCCGACCTGGGTCACTTAAGTGTGGATACAAAACATGGAAAACAAGTTTGAGGAATGCCAGAAAAAAGGGAGGAAAGTTGTGGGGGAAAGGGGCGAAGCGAGCTCTCGGGACGGGTGAGCGCTGGCCTTGCCTCCTTTTGTGCCCTGTTCCGGTTAGTTCTCTCACGAGAGCCCCGGTTTGTCCTCCTCCTAACTGCACCGAGCAGTGTATTAATATCTCATTTCCATAATTTGATTAATATTTGTGAACGTGAAGGTCATGTGGAGGGGTTCTCTGGCGTTGCTAGGGTGCGGAAAGACCATGAAGACGGCCCGGAACTCGGCGGCGCCGACCCCGCAAAAACATGGGGGACAAAATGTCGTTCGACTCTGAGCCGACCCAACAACAACCACCTCCATTCCACCCCGTGTTTCTGTCTCCAAAACACCCCTTTCCTCCCGTGTTTCTCTCAGAATTTCCACAGAAAAACATCAAAGAGTTTTCTGTAGTATTTTTGCGCCAGAACCAGGTCGTTCCAGGCTGTTATCAGTGTACAAACGTCGGTGTGTTAGACTTTGGAACTTGGCTTGGGACAAAACAAAAGCTGGGGCTGCTGTGCAGCCAGGAAGTGGCCCTGTAGTGTTGTTCACGTGCTTGTTCTCACACACTTACCAATGTTTTAGCTTCTCCTTTCCTAAAACATACATTCCCACTGCCTACCTAAGCTAATTTTGTTTTTTCTTGAGTATACATTTACACAGTTGTTAACATTTTTTTTTACAAATTGTTTTAAGTTGTGTAAATATACAATAGTAGCAATTATAGTATCCTGGTGTATGTATGAGGATGTATAAGCCCTAGCTTCCTCCTCGTAGTATTTGCTGGAATATAGTAAGTCGTCACCCTTGCACAACGTGTTGTAGTGCTATCGTGGTGTTAGTCATTTCCCCGCGTTAGTGTTGACTTTCGGATCAGCATGTCATGGCACAATGGCAACGTCAGGTGCCAAACGTTGAAATATTAAGATATCAGTAGATTATTTCTGGATTTATGCATGTAGTTTTGCTGATGGCATTTTGTGCCATTACTAGTATGCGCCAAGAGTAGCGAGATTTAGTACAGTGCAGACATGGGATTTAGGAATGAATATGTTATAGTGATAGATATAGTACAGGTTGAAATGTTTTGAATTTGTGTATGAATGAATGAATGTTTATTTCCGTGTCCTGCGACAAAAGTCGCCCAGCCCATACGGGCTTATAAGACACCATACATAAGAATACATAAACTTGAGAAATGTAGGAGGTACAGTAGTAAATAATGATAATCAGAAATAAATCATAACAATAGCAGTACTGAGTAACAAAATAATATGAGCATAATAAAGTGGAAACACAAAAAGGGACACACCTGGTACAATGATTCAATTCAAGAAAGCAGGTGGTAAATGAACATAAATTAAATTATGAAATGTGTATCTGGAAAGAGACTTGCCGCAGGGAAAAATCTTAAGAACTTGTCACATATTTTGCATCATTCATTGGTTTTAGATTTCCCCCTGAAGAAATCACCTTCCAAACCAATGGGTATATTTGTAACATGTTTACACATACATGTATAATCCAATTAGTTCCAGACCAAGGAATATTAGCATACTAAATTGATGATCATCAAATCTCTTTCTTACTCTTAGATTATTTCAAAATAGTTTTGTAAATGAGTAACATACACATTAACATTAATCCGCCGGGTTACATAAATCTGCCACTTTGATAAAACAGTGGGTTTGAGAGATCTCTTTTTCAGCACCCCCAAGTATGCACAGTTTAGATACTAGTATACATGAGTGCTTTATACTGGGATACGTTGGGTTGGGGATCAGTTTGGATGAATCTTTTCAGGGTGGCAGAATTATGTAGCCTGGTGGAGTTATGTAAGTAGATATACCTTATTGAATTCTTGGTCTCTGTCTTTAGATATATATACCATGTTTAAGTAAGTCCACAAATAGCACACAGTGAAATGAAAGCTTGTTTATTACTACTTAGTGCTATTTGTCATATATTTACAGTGTTTCTTTTGTTGTGTTCATTAACATAAATGTATTTGTCTGTCACATGGGTGTTTGTGGATGTAATGTTTCTTCTCACACATGTGCCATTTGCATCCACCTGTTTCGCATGATTTATGGCAGGATTCCAATTTTATGATAGGAATATCCTTTCCCATTCAATGATGTAATACATGTACTTTTCTGATATATTTTGAAGCGCAGTATATGTACACTATGCCAAAAGTTTAATAGTACAAAACGTAGCTGAGAAGGCAAAGAAATCTGTCACCAACTTGTCTTTGTTTTTAGCCCATGTGCAATGTAAAAAGCTGATTTTATATGTGGAATAGTTATTATAGCAAGTGGTTACTATGAGTATGACTATCTGAGAAAAAAGTTCCATATTCAGTGCATGCGGCTATATAAAGGGTAATATATCAATGGCTGGCATTGTCTTTCCCTGAACTTGCATGTCCTGGACAGATATAACCCCTGGCCTTTGACCTTAAGCAACATCAGCTACCTCTGTTTGTACAAAATGTATTATGACACTTACTCATTTGTTTTTAACTCTAAAAGTAAAAGAATACATAGATTTCCATGTGTTTACTGGTGGCCATGTTAATAGCTGCTTGATCTTGATATGTCTTTGGTTTGATAACAATATACATTGGCCCTTAACTGGTTAGACTAGTCAAGATGATGATTTATGATATTGTGTAACTGCTTTAGTGTGACTACTGCACCCCGTTTTGCATAGAGCTGTACTACTAATAGTGTTTTACGCTTGCTTAGATCTATTCTTGACTCACCTGATGGATCATTAAAGCATCCACACACCTACTCGAAGTTTGCAAAAGGTTATGGTGGAATTACAATTGTAAAATTACTAATAATAGTATTAGTAATACTACACACACATCATTATCCAAGTTGTCTTATTTTTCAACTAAGACTAAAATTTCTGCTGTAGAAGTCAAAACATGTCCCAGAATATGTTATCTGTAGCCTGACGAATCGCGCTCCTAGGCTATGTTATCTGCAGGCAAGTTCTTGAATTTATATTCTGTAGTTGCTGCTCTAGTGATTGTTTCTGTAAACTTATACAACAATGTACAACTGTGCTTATTTTCTTGCCACTCACAGGCAAAACAGTGGCATCGAAATACTAGTAAGCCAGGCATTTGATATATCAGTTCATGCCGATCATGTTATAATGTCACTTACTAAAGGATTACCGATAATTCCACTGACACATATTCAAAGACTGTCTAAATGTTTTAGAAGTCTGCCAACATTTGCAGCTGGAACATAATTCTGACTTAGTGGCACTGGCTCATATATAATGGACCATCTTTATAATCACTGAATCAGAATAAAAATATATGAAAGCCTTTAGGAGAGTTTTAGAAACTCTAACCTGCATATATGAATAAAGAAGATAAGAATTATGATAGATATGCCAAATTAGCAAATTTTATGGAGTAATGTGGTACTGCAAAAATAATTACTCAAGTAACTGGATAAAATTTCGAAAATTTTATTTTACCAAATTTTATCCAGTTGCTTGAGTACTAGTAACTATTTTTGACGTATCTTATTACATGTACCTGGATGTCTAACCTCTATCAACGTAATGTAGTACTGGTAACTGAATTGATTCCTGATTGTGTTTCTTTCAACAGTGAGAAATAACCATAGGGGACATAATACAACAATACCTTAGACTTTCGTAATCATTATTCATGTCTGAGCTTCTTCTTCTTGAACACAAAATTAGGTGTTTGGGGTAAAGCAAAATTTGCATATGGGTAGTGTTTTGTATACATGCACATTGGGCTAGATGCAATAATTGATGTCTTCAGCAACCCTTCCAAAGTCAATGTTGTCACAACAGCAATATCATTTGCATATTTCCATCTCAATAAATTTGTGAGATTCAGCCAGTTAGGTTAAACTAAAAAAGTACAGGTAGAAGTGGTCAAACAGACAATCCAAACCAAGTTCATGTTGAAGGGTTGAAGTTATTGTTTTATAAACGGTCATGGTTTTCATGGTGAACTCTTTAGCGCAAACTTAAAACCACCACAAAACTTTTTGCCCACCAATGACTGTAGCGCTACTATTGTTTCAAACGCAAACTTAAAACCACTGTGAACACTCCATTTTCTCCCTACCGTAAAATAAAAAAACATGCAAACATTTCTGCATTTACAATACCAACTACCTGTTAGCTTATTAGAATGCTAGACATATGCTGGTAAATGTTTTTATGTGATGTTTGATTGTTTTGAGAGATCAGAAAAAAAAGAAGTTGTTGTTTTAAACAAACTGCACTAATGAAGTTTCTTGTTATTGAACGATCATCTTGAAATATTCAAAATAGGAAGTTAAGACGAAACATTGAGAAGTATTGCTGCAGTAGTTAGTGTGTGACAATTTAGCTTATCATGGGCAACTGCATGTTACCAGGAAAACTGTATGTCAAGTTCAGGTAGTATGCCATGGTTGCCACATGTTTTCACTGGTTCTTCTAAAATGGCTATATCATATAGTTCATCGGTGATCCTATATTATATCTACCTTCTACAAATTAACACAGCAGATGTACATGTTGTACAAAAGCCGGTTGACTGGGTGATAGTAATGTTACATTGTCATAGAATCATATTGTAGATAAAGTTGACAGGAAAGTTTTCATGATGGGACTGAGTCTCAATCTTTGGAAAGCTGAACATTGGCTTCTGTCAAGTTCACATTCAACCCTAATGATGTGCATCTTATAAGATTCATAAAACAAATTACTATCCATGTTATGATATTGTCATATCTTTTACTTAGCCTATTGATATTCTCTAGAGCAGTCTTCCGCATACTTGAAGTATTGCTTAAAGATGCGGGACCCGATCTGCCCATTCCAACCTGTATCCCTGTTAAATCCCCTCATCTTGGAACCGTGTCAAAGTCTTCTCTCTACGGGAACATTAGATTCTTGATGACTGGTCCATTTAACCTTCAGGTAACGTTAACCCAGCGGGGTAAATGATAAGACAATGAGTGATAGCATGCCCGCCACATCTCTGTAAATGGCTGTTTTGGGTTTAGGGTGATGAGCAGTCCAGGCCAGTATTTACGGTATGGATGTGTCTAATCTTGCTGCCACAGCCTACTAACCCCAAATAAAAAGGCTAGCAAGGTCAATGTGATTTGTGATGTCTTGCTGAGGCTTGTTTGCACTCAGCAGAGTTGTTCCAGCTGGGTCGTATCTAGCATTTATGTCTGTTGATAAGGTGTTAAATCGGGCTCGAATTAAAAGTACTGGGCGCAGAATTGTGGGGGTGTACCGGTACACTTGTCTTGGATATTTGTATCGGTTACATAAGTACTATTTTACACGCGTATACACCATATTCTTGAAATTTAGATGTCAGAAAAATAGTAAAACCTCTGTTTTAGATGTATTACTTGATTGAAATCTTAAAGTTAAAGTTACATGCAGCTACAGAATTTCAGATTCAAGTTCTGTATGTCTAACCCTGCTGTTAATTTTACAGATGTAGAAATTAAAGTTAGATATCAAAGTGAAATTTAATGATACTTATTATGTACTCATAGTACAAAGATATCAATATCTCTCTCTCTATCAAATTTAACGTCTTTTGTTCCCCATCATCTGGGGGTTAGACGTGCTTGCACATGGATGGGGAAGCCCCAGAACTCCTCATCAAGTGCAAGCCCTTTTTTGTAGCAAGAGTTTTTACGGCTGGATGCCCTTCCTAACGCCAACCCAAACCCTACTGCTGGGCTTAGGACAATATATATAGACAAATATACCAAGTACATCTTTTTTATCATGAAAGGTAAAAACTGCCCGGGAAACAGCTACAAATGTATACTGGCTATGCAAGAGCTTTGTGACAGTTATACCATGGAGGTTTATTAAACCTTCTTGGTGATACTAACGTAACAAGATACTGTACCTGTGTTGTTTAGCAAAGTGCTATTGACATATTATGATTGCTTAGTACCAGCGTGCATGCAAATAGGTACAATTTATCATCTATATGAATACTGTGACTTCATTAGTATTGTACTGTGTCTGTTGTCAGTGAGTGGTAAACAACGATAAACACAGAATGCTAATGGACTGGTTTATGAATAATTCATAAACATTACTATTGCCTGCAGCTGTCAGTAGTCTTTGCTAGCATTGTTTTTGTTTCTTTGTTGTGACACATACAAGAAATAGATCTATGTGATCACTAACACAAAATCCTGAATCTGTTTAGTCTGCAAAATTGTGTTGTTTTTTTCTCTGAAGTCTTGAAATTTTGTTGGAAATTTGCAGGTTGCATTTCATTGGCTGACAATTGTTTATTTCGGAGACAGTGTCCTGAAAATCCTGAATCTACATGTGTGTGGCTTCACATTCACCTTGCATTATTAGTGTCTAATGAAACCAAAAGCAATTGCTTGTCATGCATTATGATACCCTAATTCAATTGTGTCCTGAAACATGTTAATTTATGACTACAGAATCTTGCAGAAAAAAATCTGTCTTAGAACAACATATACCATTTGTTAGGTTCACATCTCCCAGGTTATCCTAATATTTCTCATTAAATTTAAAAGATTACATTATTTTTTATAGCTGATCTATTGTATATGCATGCTTCTAGAACCTACAATTGAAAATATTGGAGAACTACTCTTGGAAAACACAAGAAGGTTTGTACCATTTAACATCACCCATCCCCATTCCACGTATTACCAGTAATACTTTCTGCCCGGTCCTCATTTTGTTTTTATTTCTCTGGGTTTCCCCAAAAGAACTGGGACTTAACATGATTGAAATCAACTTCCTGGCAATTACTTCTGTCCCAGGCAGAATTTAGTTGCTTTGAATCTGACCCTATGCCAGACTTGTAGATCACAGTCGTATTGGAATCTATAGCCTTGGGAACCTCGTTTAGTTTCCTTGGCAGTATGTACTATGAATGATTTTTCCTGACTGCATATATGAAATATAACTATAAGAGACATGATGGAGATACCGTAATGTTTTATGTTTCCAGAATAATATTCTGTAGTTTTGTTATATAACACAAAGTAGAGTACATGTATATTGCTGTAGTAGTCAGTGTCAACTGATAACTATTTTTAGGTTATCATGACCTGGGTCGCAAGGTCAGTGACCTTGAGTTTACACTGTCTCAGAAGAAGACATGGTCATGTGACCATTAGTCACTGATAACACACATGGCTGGTGATACAGACTATTTACTACCGGCCAAACTTTATATGGAGGCATTATGGTTTATAGTTATACACACATATGTAGAGATATTACTCATACCGGTGAGTAATCTCCTGGTTCAGACAAACCTGACATCGACTATACAATGGCATATATTTAACTTATAACATAAATGTACCATCCTTTGGAGTGGGACGGTGACGAAAGTCATCCACTGGGTTTAGATAAGGCAATGTCTAGTCTACTCTGCACGTAGGGAATAATGTTCAGCACCTGTGCTGTTGCAGATATAATACATGTACAAAGGTGCATATATTATGTATTGTAGCTAGGGATTGCAAATTTGTGTAACACATAGTACAACCAGTAGTTTGTTGATCATAGGAGTTTTTGAGTATTTTTATCAATTTATAATTTTTCAACAGTTGTCTGGTTAGGGTTTGGGTCGATCCAGTTTATAGGTATTGTTATGTGTCAATCAATGCTTTATCAGCTTACATAGTTTAGCCTAACCTGGTTTATTTCAATTTGCCAACACTTCTTAACCAACAGGTATGCATGTATTGTATGTCTGATTAATTAAGTGCAAACCACTCCCTGTGTAATCATAATTTCACACAAAGCTTCACCCCTTCATTTAGGCTGACTGTCCTTCCCTTTTGCTATTCTCTAATTAAACCGCTCGGAATGAGATTTCACTTGAATTTATAGTGGAAAACGATGCCCTTTTGTAAGATAAAAGCTTTTTCTGTGGTACAACCCACCTCACTAGGAATTGTAGGATCAAGATAGTTAATACACTAACTTCATTCCCTGTACAAACTTTGTTGTATTGCCTTAGTTTGTCTACCAGCAGTCCTCCATATATTACCCATCATGCACCAGTGTTATGGAAAGGCTTTCCAGGAATACGCCATTGCATCCTGTTGTCCATGTTTTCTGCTTGATTTCTTTAAAAGCACATTTTAAAGTTTTATTCCACTTTATTGCACAGTCATTCGTTACACATTGCATAAAGATTTCTGTATGTGGTAGTCTTTAGAAAAATGTCCAGTCCAGAATGAACCTTCAGTCCTAACCCTCTGGTTTTAGGATACCAGCACACAATATATTGTGTACAAACCACCTGTATGAGATGTCGAATGCCTTTGAAACTGAAAGGAGAAAAGTTCCCTTCGTCCTGGGATGGCAATTTGCTTGTACTGTTGTAGGGACGGACGAAATCTGAATTCAATGAAGTTGATGAAAATGTATTTTCGTAACATTAAAATGATTGACAGATGTACCCATGAAAGTAAACACCATGGGCTCCCAAAGGCCAAACAATGACTGGGGCTTCTAGAGACAGCCCTGCATCGGTTATTTATTGGTTTGGGGTGGTTTTCTCAGTGTCCTGTCGCTGCTTTGATTGGTTTGAAAAGGCTGACTTTTCTCCAAAAGGATGTGTGGATTCATGCAAACACAAGGTGAACGTCAAGCCTGCTATCACAGACACACAAGGCCACTGCAGCCTGTACCAGTCAAACTGAGGAAGTAGTGCTTCAGGGGGTGTCCGGTGTGGCCTAGAATCGGAGACATTACATTCTTATAGTCATGATAGATTTGTAACACACAACCTTACATTTTCAAATAACGAACATGCCACTGTAATATACTGTAAGTCTACTTAGATCCGCGGGGCCTAAAATCCGCGGTTTCGGGCAAATGGAAAATCCGCGGTGGTTCTTAATTCGCGCTGGGCGATGAGTAGAAAAATAACATCAAAAAATGCTTGTTGAATTTTCAAAAATCAAAAATGTTACGAAGGTCGCTACAAAACTGCCTCAAAATCGTCACAAAATGCGGTCCACGCCGACACTGTGACGGGGAATTCCCGCCTTGTAATCACGTGAAATCTTGCAGTCAACCAATCAGAGCACAGTTTTTCTGACGCGAACCAATCAGCGCTTAAAACAAGCGGTAAACATGGGTAAACAAAGATGGCGGCCCAGCCCGGCCCTGCCGCTAGCGCACCGATTGAAGTAAAATCACGGCGTAAAATACGACTCATCTACGCTACGTAAGCAGAATTTTCACGGGAAAAAAATTAAAGGAATAGATTCTCCACCGAATACGACCACAAATGGCGGCAAATGGCGGCAAATCACAGCGTAGGGACTCAAATGCTCGGGTGAAAATCTTGTTTTTCTTTACGTATTTTTGCTGCTGGCTTTCTTGAAAAACAGGTTTTAATGAGATAAACGTATGTCAGAGGCACCGATATCGATTGTTTGCAAGCATAACAATAGCAAGAAACAAAAGAGTGTGATTGTACAACGGTAGACGGCGTCCCCAAGCCCGTAACAACAATGCAAAGCCAAAATTGTGGCGTGTATCTCGATGATTATTTTCTGATTTCTCGGTAAATTACTAGTATGTGTGTAGCGATCGGGAGTAGCGACACCGCTCGGCCAAACGCCTGTGAATCATATGTAATATAACTTGTTTACACGTATGTACTGTGCAAAAGTTTGTCATGTTTTACACAATCGCGTGCATTGTTTATGTGTCGCTTTTCCCTGAAGTCGAGCTCACTCGTAAATGTGGGGAGGGGGGCAAAAGTACGATAAACAAATCCGCGGGGAAATTGATTCGCGGTACGAAGGTCTCCGCGGATCCCGCGGATCTAAATATACCGCGGATCTAAGTAGACTTACAGTAGCTATTGCTATGTGTTTGTTAGAAGTTGTACTAAACATGTAGGAAATTGTGCTGTTTGTTTTTTTATTAATTTGATTCATTGATCAATTTACAGCATATCCCACTGTTGCCTGTTTTTATTTTGATATGAAGGTTGAAGTGCCTGAGGACAAATGCCCCAGTAGATAAAAAGCTTAAAACAAGAGTCCGTAGGACACAATTCTCCGTGAAGTATTTATAGTATGTACAAGTATTGACCCACACAAATTGCATCTCTGCTCAGTCCAAGTAGTGTTTTAGAGCAAGTAAAGAAAAGGTGTTTGTTTTTCTTTCAATACAGGAGTGGTCAACCTGCTGAAAAGTATGTTTTTACAGCATGGCACAGATGGGATCTAGAAATTCCGGGAAAAGTCACAAAGTTAGATCTAGATGGCCCCTTTTCAATTATCAACGAACCATTCAGCCTTACAAGTTACAACTAAGATGTATCAGAAATCACAAATATGCAGTAAATCCTCTTTCCACAATTTATTGCAGGCCTGCCTGATCTATAGCTATCAAGCTATTTGCAATAAAAAAGGCTAATTTATATTATCGTAACATTTCACGAAGGTCAAAGGTCACCGGATCTAACCACCCGGAAGTGACACTGGCGCGCGCACTTTTCTGAGAGATATTTCTCAACAATCTTTCATCCCCTGCGTAAACTTTTTACATTGTCACAGCCTCCGTATTATAAACTACAAGTGTGGTAAGTTTGAAGGTCCAGAGATTTGCCATTTTCACACTGTGCGTAAAAATACATCGTCCGTCCCGTTCGCACATACTGTATGCGAGTTGCGAGGGACACGGCATACTTAATACACAGACTGGAGCTCACTCGGCACATGTTCGCAGCCCAAACTCACAATTCCCGTTGCCGCATTGGTATGTAACTTGGTATATCGTTTCCTAGGTTGCGTGTGGTGATGCACGTTGTCTATTTTTCAATGTAACAGTGACTATACGATCACAGCAGGTTGGAAAGAATTATACCCCGTATCTGCCTGAAGTATTCTACTCAAGCGGAACGGATTATAGCACGGTGTCTACGGCAGGGCAGTGGGACATAGCATTAATTATAGGGGTGCAATTACAGTATTGCATTTACGATAAAAATAGTTACGGTGTAACTAAGACATCGTGCATCACCACACCCAACCAGGCACACTATATGCCAAGTTACACACCGATGCGACGACGGGATCGTGAGTTATAGCTGCGAACGCGCAAGCAAAAGCAATCCCAATACCCCAGAAGGAGGTCACACCTCCTTCCCGGAGTAATAATCTACAGTTGTAGACATCTGGGATCATAATTACTACCACATCTCAAGTATGCTCACCCCCCTTCTCGAGGATGTTGTGGTCCTACTATAGATTTCTCACTGCACAAATGGGCTAGTTTACTATAAACATAGGGGAGTGTTTTTTAAGATAACCCTTACAGCCATGAACAGCCTTGAAGCATGGACATATGGTTCCTGTTGCTTGTATCCCAATGCTCCTTCCTACAGCAGGTTTTTCATGGGTGGTACTAAGGGGGATTTGGTGTGATGTTTTGTCTGAAAAAGTTTGTTTTGGCTCCAGATTAGCCTTGTTAAGTGGGCTAACCAGGGGTTAGGCTAGTGAGAAGGAGAAGGTTAAGTATACAGACCTGACAACTACTGAGGAACAGGCTACTGTTAAGCTCAGGGTCACAGATTTGTGTTGGAAGACGGGGATATGAATTAAGCAAGGCTGATGCTGACACAATGAAGGATTTTGAGACTTTCGAACACTGGGAAAACTTGCTGAAAACCGAGTTCACCACAGTATGGTTATGAGAATGTAGATATTGTCGCGTTGTTACTTTATAGGGATTGTACTTTATAGTAAATCATACATATAGGGTTATATTCATATACTACACGACAGATATCACACCACTACTGAGGTAGCCTTTTGTTTTGGTGCCGATTTTGTGTCGGCTACAGCCCAGAAGAAGGTAACTCAGAAGGATATAGGCTATGAATGTTGCAGTGATAATCACTGATATATTGTAGCTTGAAAAATCATTAGCCTTGCCTTGTCTTACATAATCGTATGTTGTCAATGGTTTTGATCAAATGACAGTGCATGTATTTTCCTTAGAGAATACAGTAACTGTTACTTTTGAGTTTGAATGATTCTGTTGACTTCTCAGTTCCTGCACATGGCTGCCATTGGTTGGGCTACTTTGAAGTGCAAATGGAAGGAAAGCAAAGCTGATCAGTCCCTGTTTTGCTTTATGGTCCTTTTTAAATCAAGGTGATAAAGTGTTATATTGCCTTTCAGTGAGTAGTTTGTGAGTGTCAAATGGAATTCAATTAGGCCTTGTACTTGTAAATCTTTACTGACACTTTGTACTGATTGTTACAGTAGCATTATGGAATGAAACATGTAAAAACAGAGTTTTCCATGCCTTCAACACAATGCCCCCATCCTGCCATAAAGTGAAGTAAGCTGTTGGCAGCTTTTACGTGCGCGCTGTAACTCCTGAACAGCTGTGGTCGTTGTGTCCTCGCCGTGAGTGAACGACATTAGGCAATTTGCAGGGTGAGGTTACAGTTGGGTTTGCATTGATTCTGTTATGGTGGAAGGACAGCTGAATAGCTCAGCCTCGTGCCAGCTGTTGTAACCACTGTCATGGCAGAATCAAGGACATGCCTCGGAGCAAGGCCATTGCCATATCAACTTTTGACTGTAAATCTTTATTTGGATGCAGGGTTAAACACCACCACCTTACCTGTCTTGTTGCATAATTAATATGGTATACATGTTCATAACATCTTAAAACTGCAGTTGCCTTATGTTGTGGTGTATTTCATATGTTTTGACATCCCCTACATTTAGAACATTGTTATGATCATTGTAAATAAGCATCTTTAATTTAAAAGTTTAAACAACAAAAAAACAAGCATGGTTTGGGCCCTCAAAAATATTCCCAATATGGAATTTAAAAGAATGAATATGATTAGAAGGATGTTTTTCTTTGTCATGGTTTCCTAGATCAGAAGGTTTTAGGCTAAAGCACAGGCGGTAGGCAAAGGTACTGTCGTTGAATAGCTGCTGAAGTTCCGATCGTGACGAAGTACTCGGCGCGGGGATCACCCGTGCCAAGCTTCCGAGCGAAACCCGAAGCGGTGCTCAAGGCACGAGCGGGGGGTTCGGAGAGCCGAACAGGGTTCGGTGTTCGGCGGAGCCGAACAGTGTTCGGCGGTTTTCGGCAATGTTCGGCGAAGCCGAACTCTGTCTGGGCGAGCCCCGTAGGGGCGAGATAGGTGGGAAAGGACGTTTTAGATATCGCAAATTTCTGCTTAATCATGTAATCCAGCTCACAACATTAAAACGATTTATCATCGACGAGACATCTACTACCAATCTAGAGAAGATTGCGGGCCTAAAAGTTGTTAACAACAAAAATATACGGCATTTTATATTGTCGGAATTTGCTCGATTTCCGGGTAACAGGGTTACCAGCAGTACCGCTCCTGCCGCAGCACGCCGCTGCTGCAAAACATGATGACATAACGGCTAGCCAATCAGAGGGAGGAAAATTGGACCTGTGAACCACAGTTCCCGTCAAAGTTTTATTCCTGTGACGTTTCATCTCGTCTGAAGCTCATGTTGTCGCATATTTTTCCCCACCCTCCCCACAATCATGAGTCGATTCGAAAAATTTCAAGCCTCGTATCGGCAATTCATTTACCAAAGTGCTGCAACAGTCGGATAAATAATAGCCACGTAATATTTTTAGAACGACCGATCCGTTCGTATACAAAGGTTCAAACAAAAC
Source organism: Branchiostoma lanceolatum (assembly GCA_035149815.1). Taxonomy (NCBI): domain Eukaryota; kingdom Metazoa; phylum Chordata; class Leptocardii; order Amphioxiformes; family Branchiostomatidae; genus Branchiostoma; species Branchiostoma lanceolatum. Next base: position 9,642,198 of record CM068868.1, on the reverse strand, counting down.
AAACAAAACCTTGATTCTGTTTCACCAAGGAGGTTTTACATAGAAGGAGAGGGGATAGGACAAGTATTCATTGTACTATGATTATAGCGGGTGAGTCGCGTCAACGTGTTAATTACTCTGATATGCATACATCCCACGCCGAGTGTTTTGTTTTTCTGGGTGCGACCCGGCGATAATGACTTCGTGTGGACTTCGTGTGGAGCGACTTCGATTTCAGGTACTTTGAGGAGGACTTTGTAACATTCAGAGACTGAGTTACAAGAATACAACGTGGAAGATGATCTCCCTAACGGCGAGTAACAAACGCTGCAGCCGGCAGCCGCGGTACATATTTCGAACACAAGTATTTGCCCTCCTTGGTTTCACGAGAACTATCGTATATTTCCGTCTACGAAAATCAGACAAAAACAGTGAAAACCCAACTGTTCTTCACATCCAAACAGACTGCTGTGAAGTCTAGCTTTTGCTAATATGCTGTAACTCTTCAAGTTGTCAGTTGAGTCCCAAAATACCCGACAATGCACCGAAAAGGTCCGCTACACCACGACGTTCAGTGAAATCACCTCAAGTGGTAACGCTCTTTGAGAACACCGATTTCCTACCCAGTGTTTCTTTGAAAGTAAGAGGTAATTAGCAAAGGACGACGGGAGAAACCATCCCCGCTAATGAGGGGGGGGGCATTTCCGGAGTGAGCGACGGGAGAAATTGTCTTCGGGAGCATTTGAGCGAAAACATGTACCGCGGCGGTTACCCAACATAAATACCGTAGCCTAAAGCCCGTAGCTAAAGCCTAAAGGAAATATGTTAGTTACTTAACCAAGCTAATGAAATTGAATGATTTATTACTTTTTCATGCGCATGGTATATATTACTTGCCATACATCATAGATAATGATTATTCATAGATGAGTGTGTATTATTAGTCTCAACATATCTCAAAAGTCCTTGTCGTTTTTGTTGACTTAATAGTAAAGGAACATAAAAACACTGTGCAGTTACTGAGTTAGAGCTTCTGTCAAATAACAAATGACATTAAAACTATACGTGTATACATTTTGACATGTGTAGTCAACTAGGAAATAGCTGGTTGCCAGATTAATGATTCTGGGTCACATAAGGTCAAGATCAAGGTTAAATTGCCAACCCTACTCACCTATTAGCACATTTATTTGGCATATATATAATTATATATTTGCCCTTGGGGGATTTTTTTTACAAATGAGTTGTTTTCAATTTTGTATGTATTTTTTTAAACACAACATTTAGATTAACCTAATTATATATTTAATTTATTTATACATATAGAATGTAAACATTTTCATCACCTGGAATGTAAACATTTTTAATCATTAAAATGTTCCTAAAATAACTTGGGGTATAGATGCATGTTACATGCAAAGATTGGGGCTGACTTCAAGTATAAAGCATAAAATCACATCTTCAGAGTAGAGATACTTCCTACTATTACTAATTAGCATATTAGATTGTGTGGAAATTACTGATAGTACATAACATATGCCTTGGTAGTGTAAGCTGTGGACCTGATACAACAAATAGTTCCATATTGTTATTGAGAAGACCCAGCCATGTTGTAATGATCTATCAGGTACAAAGTATCTACTGAAAATGTGCCAACAGCAATGCTGAAAGCCCTTGTAAAGTAATCCGCTAATCCTCTTTGCAACAGTGTAATTCACATCGGGTATTGGCTGATCAGTTTGCAAAGGATGAATAAAGTATGCCATAGGCACAGTTGAACAAATGGTGTAGAAATGAATAAGTTACTGTATGATTTTCTGCTTACAAAGAGGGGATAAAAAGTACCACAGCACTATTGATGTTATCGGAGTCAGACTTGAAAAATAGAAAACCAGCACCAGACATTCAAGAAGAGAATCATTGCTATGAAATCACTGTAATGTAGTAGTTCCTTGGCCTTGTGTTTGATGGTTAAAGGTTTACTATCACTTACACCCATAAATTCAGGTACTTGAAGTTGAAAATATTGCACCTAAGCTCCCACCGCCCAATTTCTATTCTGCCCCAACACTTCACAGGATGTATATTTAGAGTAGTATAAAAGACAGGGAGATTTGTTGGCAGCTGGGAGAGGCTGTTCCCTTGCCTCCCTAGGGGAGCTGCTAATTTTGAAGGTGATTTTGAACATGATCCAAGGGGACCTTCCATGGATCACTGCCAGCCTTGTGTGCTCGCACACCCCAGCTGTACATGTAAAGTGCTGGTATTGTTACATGCTGCACATGTACACTTTGGCCGTGAGCTTGTTATGCAAAATCTTACCTTTTTTGTACCAGCTTGTTTCTTGGGAAGCTTGTCTTGAGCTGTTGGAATGGATTTTGATGTTGTTTGTTTAAAACGGGTATCAAGAGGAGGGAAAGAAAACAAAAACTGTGTGATTAATTTTCCAGCTTTAATAACTTCATATTCTTGCTTGAGTTGTTTGGGCTGGAGGGGATTGTATGTGCAGTCCCACGGTAGGGATTAAATAACTCACCATAACAACAAACTGGATATTTGACATTTCAACAGCATATCTTCAATCATAGGCTAGCAGCATTATGAAAATAACAGTTTTCTTACTGTAACTTCTGACAAAGGCCATATATTATGGATATGACACAAATAACAACTAGAATGTTAAAATCCACTGGAAAAAATTGTAGTTTTTATGCTATATTTATACCTTTCCTTTTAACCATCTGTGATGTTTGATTAACTCATTCGCTTCTAATCATTAAGTCATTGTCAGTGACAGCAGCTAGACCTGTGCATGCCAAAGGTTTTGATGTTAAATTCCCACTGTAGCCCCCTCAGGGAATGCTCGGACAGGTGTATTAGATGGGATTTGAAAATAGTAACATCACCATTTGTCTACAGATGTCCCCGCCCTGTTGTAACATAAGAACAGTCATGACCTAAGCCAATAGCTAAGGCCCTAAACCTAGCATTAGTGCATGCTGTTATGTAACTTGTGCCATATGCCACCGTGAAACGGACAGGTGGAATTGGAAATCACTAAGGGCTATTTCATCAAGGGGGAGGGTGCTACACATTTGAATGTGCTTTTCCAGTATCATATAGATTGCTTGTTTTGTACTTAGTAACTTAGATGTCTTAATAATGTACAAAAGCATATAAAACTCATTGGCAGCTTCATGGGACAACGCTGTTTACTTTTGTGAAGTCAGTCACTTGAGTCCAACTTATTCAACCATGTTTTGTAGAACTTGAGTGGATGGTTACTTAAACTGTAATTAGTAATTATCTGTAATGAGATCATTGCAAGTAGGCTTGTGTTTTTAACAGTTACCTCTTACTGATGAATACAAATTTCCCGTCAATGTATACAATATAGATACAGTGGTTTGAATACTGTTGAAAATGGAAAAATTAAATTTTGTGTTGGTCCAAAGTTATATGTCTTCACATACATGCCATCAGCAATGACTAGTTATTGGCATGAAAATTTATACAATGTATATGAATAGCTTTCATGATCCAGACAGTGTGAAGACTGATATTGTACTACAGATTGAAATTTTCAAACGCTATATCTATGTGGTGAAAAACATAATAGTAAGTCATCTGTCAGTAGTGCTGCGTACCTAAACCCCGGACCCGATCCGGACTGGACCTAACGTTTAGGTTCCAGTCCAAAAAACCTAAGCGTCTGGAAACAAGTGCAGACTTGAAAAAAATATCTCTCGCTTATACTCTGCTTTTTGTTTTAAACCATCTTAAACCTTCCTTAGATCGTGAAATTTGCACTGGAAAATATGAAAACAGTTTATGTGTTTATAACTGAACTGTTGTGTTAACCATAGTGACTTTATATAATTTTGCATTTATAGTTTTCAAATTGCATGTAAAATATATGCCAATATGTAATTTTACATGTAACAGGAAAAAAAATATTTTTAGCACACATATGCCATGGGTTCAGGGCCGGACTTACAGTACAGATCTCGTTTAACTTCCCTTCCCACGCGGTTCACACGCGTTTAAAACGCGTTTCTACCGCGGTTCAAAAGCGGTTAAAACGCGTTTCCACCGCGGTTCAAAGGCGGTTAAAACGCGTTTCCACCGCGGTTAAAAGCCGGTTCAAACGCGTTCCAACCGCGGTTGAAAGTCGGGGCAATCGCGTCGCTGGCTATCTAATTAAAAATCTCGTGCGAACGGCATTGTCCGGTACACGCGTACACTCCATTCATATCAAACTTGATTGACGTCTGGCTTGGAAACCCTGCCGGGAGAAATGATTATCTTACAAACTCCCCTGCTCTCTTGGTTTCCGACAAGCGCCGGGCGGGGAGATCTCCTTGCCGCCATGCCAGCGCGTTGCTGTAGGCAGGCGCGGCAGTGGCGGTTGCTATGTGCTGATGGACAGAGCGGCGCTCTTTGATGTGCGCTGAGTTCGTGACATATCGTCACAGTTTGCCGCGGGAAAAAGACACAGGGAAAGCATTGCAATGGGATTTTTCTCTCGGTACTACTAAAAATTGGGGGAACATTTTGCGATCAGATTAAAAGCATTTCCAAGCACGACACGTCATGAAAATAAAGGAGGTAACGCGGCAAGACCGCGACGCTATTTTCACCCATCCACACGCTTCAACCCCAACGTGTTAATTAATAACAAGGCGCTGCACGCCGCGTTAGAAAATTATATATCGGCATCATAAAGATCATTGTTTACTTAACTTTACCCACTCGTACTACATGTACATGAATACGGTATGTCCCAACAGAATTGATTCTGTACAGAAGACTTGTTCACAATCGGCAATCCTGGTGTATTTTGTTGGGACGCTTTCGTCAAACAGCCGGAAGACTTGTGAATTTGCCTATCCTCGTTTCACGTTCGCTTATTCCCGTTGTCCGTCGTCAGCAAATGAGACTGTTTCGTGTGCTCACGAGGTATCACGACTTTCGTCGGCAAAGGTCGGTGACAAGCTGCATATTTGCTTGCGAGGAGGAAAGACGACAGGAATATTTATCGTGAAAAGTAACATGATTGTTGGGAAAACACCACGTAATAATAATATTCTATATGCCACTCAGTCGGTAGATAAAGTGTTGTTCAGAAAATTTTATCCCAGAAATAAAGTAAAATCGATGCTTTTGTAAATCTTCATATCAACATTAGTTCATCTAGATATTTTCAAACTCCAAACTCTACACAACACGGCACGGGAGATCATTTCTGCTCAGACTCTCAAGCGCCCCACTGCTGTCAAAATTGATTGATGATTTCTTGTTGTCGCCGAACTGACATAAGATCAGAGGCGGGCGGTGGACAGTGCGCGGGAAACTTGTGTAGCGAAGTTGTTCCAGAAGAATTCTCACACTGAAGGGTACACTTTAATATGAATCCGACCACAAACAGCAATGGTAGACGAGTTCGACACAAAACACCCGGTCTACGATCTTATTCTAACTGGCGATTGAAATGTGCTACCTAGGACTAGTAGGAGTTTTTTTTCTAAACTTGCTTGGTGCTACGAAGTTTGGTCGAAACGCTAGGAAAAGACGTAATATGTACATGTACGTGGGGAAGTGTGCTCGGTAGGCTACCACTTCTATATAATGACGTCTTTGGTTCTACTAGCTAATTTTCCCCGCCAAATTATTCCCTTTTGGTCAGAAGTCTGTTGGTGACGGGCAAACTCACTCATTTTGAAAAATGATTAATTTTGTTTGTCCTTTTTTTCCATACACAGGTAGAGCATGCTTCAGTGGCTTAAAGAGTCCAAGGACGAATGCTACCACTACCAGCCGTTTTATTCTAAATTGCGCGCACAAGCGTGTGTGTGTCCTGTTGACGATATTTTATTTACCCTAGATCTAACACAACGTTGGAATCTTTCGGTTTCTACTAACATGCGTTTTATGTATAAAACAAGGGATGAAGTTTGACTATAGTATGTGACATGAATTTCGCACTGCTCATAAAATCAGGTAAATCAATGATTATTTAACCTCCTTGATTACATATTCCGTGTTCGTTTCACTCTTTTTTTTATCAGCGCAATTGCGCAAGAAAGCCAATTCTTGAGGGGTGTGTTGAAGTAATTTTTTCTCACATTTATTACTTACCGTTCAAAATTTTACACGAGACTCCATCGGCCCAGACTTGTGGTAAAGCTTTTCCCAAACATTACGCTGAACTTGAAATACTAGACAGTACATTCTATTTGAGTAAGTTTCTGTTCTGGAAATGTAAATCCCAGCGCTACTATCCCTGTAAATCTGCACGGTTTCAAATCAGTTTGGATTGGCAAATTGATGTTTAATTAGAATTACTATTGCAAAGCAGTGATAATTTGGATGGTGTGGTTTATTTTAGCCAAACTCACGGGGAAATTCTGGTTTTCCTCCTTTCTTCACGAAACAAACAAGCGATTGGAATACACATCTCAAAGTCTGTTCCTTTGCGATGCCACGTCGCAGAGTAAACAAAAGCCTTGTCTAGACAGCTACAGGAGCTACAAGCGTCACTGGTGGGTTCTAATGTTTCGCACTTCATGTGACGCGGCAAGACAGTACCATTAACGTTTGTAACAACCAAAAGTACATTCCCTATCACTAATCATCACTCTTACTTGAGTCTTTGGGCCTAACTCGTGTTGTATTTCAATCTTTGTTGCATAGTATTACTATTAGCCAGTGACTACTAGCAATGTATACAATTTTTCCATTATTAGCACCTGGTAACTTACCTTGTGTTATGTGTATGCATGCCGAAATTGACTGTCGGGGGCCAGAGGGATCCGGGAGAGCTTCCCAAGGTGTTTTTCTTATGCTGAGACCTCTTCCCTATGAATTCCTTGTTCTGACGAAGTTTTGTCCTGGTTTGCGGTGCGTTTTAAACTTACCTTCTACTAACTCAAGCTGTCACGGTTCTGTTTGAATCACACATGTTGCGTCAGGACTTACCTTTCAATAAACGTTTGACACTTGAGGAACTAAATATGGTTTTAGTGTTGGAAGAAATGGTATATAACGAATCTAATAATTCTGTACAAGGAGAAAAGGTATTTGCAACAACGACGTCTGCCGCTAAGACACGAATCAGACAGAAATAGTCGATTTTTAAACTCCTTCCTTTCACATCATTACGTCTTTCTCTTTCAATTTGGTAATACGAACTTTCTTATCATTCCCAAGCGCATTGTTCTTTAGCCTGGATGCCAGATCCCCAAACTCTGAAATATCTATCGTGTAGAGATGTCAGAGTTTGGGGGTCTGGCATCCAGGCTAATTTTCACGAGAGTTTCAGTGTTGTGTTTGCGTTCAGTTTAACAGTCACACTGAATGTTTACCTTTCAAATGTTGCGTATTTATTGAAGGTTGTGTTGGCGCTGGTACGTTGCATAACTAACAATACTTCTACTACTTACCATTTCGAACATATGTTTTCACGTTACTACGACTGTTACGCGCTGTTGTTTATGAACAACACATTCATATACTACGTCACACGACCCATACAAAAGGTAAGTTAGTTATCGATCCTCTTTCGGCAGCCACTACATCTTGCCTGAGCCGCCATCGTCTATTACACATTTTGGTAATACGGTAGGTGTCAGATATGAAAAAAATCGCTATATTTTGAGACACGTCTGAAAACATTTCCGTATTCTCCGATCGTACAAAATGTAGATCTACGGACAAGAACAAGTAGGAAAGTGGGAAAACGCATCGTACGGGGTTCATGCAATTCGTAATTTAGTCATATGTCAGATCGGCATGACTTTTATTCTCATTTCATTAATTACTAAAGAAACACAATTTTTACGAAAGTCTGCATACGAGTTTTAAGGAATACATTAATTTCTCGTAATTCTGCACTCGAGTAAGTTTTACCGAATACATACGATCCTTACTATTAGTAAAACTCCGTTTAAATTCCTATGCTATGAATTCCGTTAAATTTACGTATTCCGTATAATTCTTATTATACGAACACTCCTGTGAGAATACGACCAGCGACATTGTCATTGTCGTCAAACACGAAGATGCTGACACGTATATGGCCAATCACTCCTAGAACTGTTTATAACACAAACGATATTATACCAACAATAAATCATCACATGTCAAACATAAAGTGGGGGACAAAAATCCGTGCAGAATGTTGCAACAATCAACGCGGTCCTTCTTTGAGACCATGCCATCAAAGAAGCCGCGCGTCGCTTCGCACGTGTCAATCAAATTGACACAAGCGGCTCGATCGCCGAAACTGCAAATTCACAGGGTTCAATTCTTGCTAAAATTCACCAAGGGCACTATATATGTGTACTTGGCTTCACCAAGGAGGTTTCAATCTTGACGAAACCTCCATGGTTTCAAGGAGTGAGCTCAGATTTCATTTTTCGCCAGGCGAGTTTTTTTGACCAGCGATTGGATGAATCTAGGTCAAAATTTGCATACGCAAGTAACGCGGGTTTGTTTTCTTATCCCGAAAGTACGCTGCGATATAGCGCGGCTCTCGCAAAAATCGTACACAGAAAAGAATACACTATGACTTATGTAATTCTTTTTGAGGCCATATGCTTTCAAAATAGACACAGGACTAGTATTTCTCGCCCTGCCGCCTGGTGGTGTAACATTGGACGTAAATAATCTTACTATTATTACGTTATTATTAGAAGTACATTCGTCTGCGATATGTCGTCGATTGTTTCAAATGTCAACGAATAGATAGACTGCTAGATTTATGTGAAGATGGTTTTAAGTGATTTTAAGAGCAAAGCCGTAAGCCTCCTTTGCAGGTCTTCTGCAGAAGATCTGGGCGGCGCCGGTGTTAATTTTGGGGGGCGCTGAATCGCGATTTTCAACATATTGCGACCGGGTTCTTTTGCTGAAGAGATTGTCTTGGACTGATGCATCTGCCAGTAAAAAACAAAAAACTTGAACTACTTTCTTCAAAATAACTTTATTGTTGCAATGTACATGAATTTTTGCAAGTTGTGCGTGAGTGTCATTGAAGTTGAATGAAAAATGACAACGATTACAGCGTCGAGAAGTGACAACCCTCGCGCGCTCCAAGACCTGCCATTTCAATCTTTGGACTGTCGGGAGTATTATAGTACACTCCGTATAAGGATGGCCGTCGGCCTTTCAGGCCGCGGGCGTGTCTTGAACAGTTCAAAGGCCCGCCACACGCGTATGAGCTCCGCCCAGCTCCAACTTGCATGCATAATCACACGAGATAACACGCGCTTCACGACGCGTGTTACACGGCTTTCCACCGCGTTTGCACCGCGTTTCCACCGCGGTTCAACCGAGAATCCCCCGCGTTTCCACCGCGGTTCAACCGAGAATCCACCGCGGTTCCACCGAGAATCCACCGCGGTTCCACCGCGTTTCCACCGCGTCTGGATGGGAAGTTAAACGAGATCTGTACTGTATAAGTCCTGAACCTGAACCTCTGGATCTAAATCTGGACCTGAACCTGAACACAGGTTTAGGTACATAGCAGTCATGTGTACGGCCGTGCAGTGTTACTAACTGACATGTATTTATGTAATTACATGACATGACAACATGTATTTTTGGACTTTCTGTAAGAGTTATATCATACAGAAATTGGTTTATTTTGTGTTGTTGACATCTGGACATCTTCTCTATTGCACAGGAGTTGGAAGAGGCACTGCTAGCTGACGACGGCACTTGTGATGGCGAAACGCACGTTTTCCTGGCAGACCTGATCGCAAGGTTATTGCGGGGGTGTTACGGAAGGAGAGATATCGGGTAAGTAATTATGGTATTACCATTTGTATTGCAGGGGTCTTCATGTTGCATCAATCATTGAGGAGCTGTTGTAAGCCAACAAATTATGTCCCTAGGCTTCTATCTAAAAAAAATGCTGTTTGCATTTTTAGGATTTTTTTCAATGATTATATTATGATACAAATGTTCTTCACCAATGAAATTGTATATGATCTAACCCTCTCTCTCCTTCTAAAACGCAGCATGTTTGAATATGTAAATTGCATGTTGTTATTGTTGTGCATGGCAGCTGCCCTTGCCCTAGTTGCTGAGGTCAAGAGGTGACCTACATATCCCCTCTCCACCAACCTGCTATACTGTGTGAGGTTAATCAGATCTCTGCACCCATTGGTGATAGATAATGTATTCACATACTGCATATGCATGTAGAGCAGGGCTGTCTCTAGCTCTAATTTTATTTCCGTCCCAGTGATTCTTTGGGAGCCTGTGTTGTTGATTTTCGTTGGTAAAAAGATCTGTCATTTTATTAAAGGTCATGAAAATAATGAATTTTCAGCAATTTTATGACATAAGTTCAGATGATTTGGAGGGATGGGGTAAAACTATTACTGTCCCAACAAGCAGATTTCCATCCCAGGACAAAGGGACAGGTCCTGGAGAAAGCCTTGATGTAGATGCATATGTGTATAACCAAGAGTCAATGTTACGAATTGGTCAGATTGTTGTTTGTTATAGCAGCTCAGGATACACAAATGTATGATATTCATTACCTTGACTCCAATGTAGTTGCTTGGAGATGGATCGTAGGGTTGTAGGGAGAGGATCTTTTTTTTTTAAATTTTCCTTTATGTATTGAAAGTTTTGTGTACACTATATAGTAACAGTACTGATATAGCATACCTACTGACAGTTGCATGGTCATATACATATCTCAGTCCTGGCGTTACAGTTTCATGTCTTTTTTCTTTGAAAGCTTCTAGTGAGCATAACTAATATTGTTGTGGTATGCTCCCTATGTCTCTCACTGCACAGCACCAGTCTTCAGCCCAAAATAGAATTACTCCAGCACATAACCCCAGAGGTCAAGGACAAAATGTTCAACAGGCATGAGTTGGATCCAGGCTTCTAATTTAGCACTACAGATTCCTATTCAATACTACATGGACAGTAATGGTTCCTACTAGTACTAAGCATGAATGTTTTTATGGCTGGCAGATGGCAACATTAAGATATTTCCATCCCTTTTCTTTTCTTACATGTATTTCAAAAGGTAAAGACATGTTTTTAAAGCAAATAACTTATGGGCATTGGATTTTGATAGTTCTCTTTAATGTATAAAAATGAGGAAAACCAGCCAGAAAATCATTTCGATTTAGAATTTGTTTCTTGATTCTTCTTTGTTTGGTTCCCTATCTACATGTACATTGTGTACCCCTTTCAACTAAGCTTGACCTGTATATATCAACAGCTGATTGAAAAAAAGAACTTAATCTGACATGTTATCCTAGTTCCTTACGATGAGATTTTGTATATAAATTAATGAGTAGAGTAGAGTAGAGTAGAGTTGATTTGTTTGTATATGTCTGCATATGTTTGAGTGGACACCAGACAATTGTGTATGTCCATATAGTGTTGAGTATGGAAGATAGTCTTTCATTAAGGTCATGGATAGGTCAAAAGGTCACTGGAGGTCATTTGCAGGTCAGGAGTTGAGGTTGCAGGAGGCTGTGTCACTGTAACTTGGGAAGCACTCTGAGCAAAATGATGAAGGGCTGGTACATTTACTGAGTTAGGAGAAGGAATGGATGGGAATAGAACTGTAGTACATGACTAGAAAATCCAACCTGAACAATCAACAGCCGTTTTAGAATTATATAGAATGGGAAATTGATGTTTTGCAACCTCATTGATCGTTTGAAGTGTTTCTGTAATGATTCAATGTTTTGAAATTGGTAAAAGGATTCCTCGAAAGAGTATCGACCGGATGTCCTGGAAAAGGACCTACCATATGATCCATTATTATATATCTGAGTGATCTCTGTGCAGCTACAGTTTTTGCACATTGACCTAAAAAGCCACATACATGTATGTTCAACCATAGTGCTTGTTATGGAGAGCATGATATCAAGTTACAAACAGATTTAGGTGAAAATCATGTGGCTGCTATCTTTACAGTGCCGATTATTGATATGACATTCATAGACAAGTAAGTTTGGAAGAGCCTTCTTGGGTACACATCTCTGTTCTGTTCCTCTTGTCATTGTAGATCTGTGTATGCATTATTTAGTATAACCACTCAATGTCGTAAATCATCAATGAGTACGAACAAGTAAATCTATACAGATAACTATGACCTGAAATTAACCCTACTTAAGTGAGAAAAATGTCCCTCCCTAGTCATTTTTATCAGTTAGCTCATTTGAAACCGCTACAATCTGCCCGTGATTATTGTAGACCCCCACCTTTCTGCCATTTGAATCACAGGTTTTCCTTTTCTGCTGTCATTTCTGAATTCAGAATTGTTTACAGCAGCTTATACTAGGTGTACAGGCTAAAACAAAGGTTATTTTACCTGCGTGAGGTAGGGTTAACCTGCCTACAAAAAATTTCTTCAAATGATTAGCCCATAAAATTTAATGCACTTTCTCCATCAGTATCAGTGTGCATGTTTATATCACACACATTCACCCCCTAATCAAATGACCTTTCATGCTCTTTTCTTTATTTATCATTTATGTTTTTCTGCATGCTTTCCTCCCCTATGTGGTAGCCACAGAGAACTAACTAGGTTGGCACCCGGCCCCTGGCTACCTTTATAGTTCTACATAACAGTGAAAATGTTGCTTGGCAGGTGTCCTCTAGGGCAACAGGATTATCCCCTGAGCTGTTAGGAAATTAAGTATTGGGTCACAAGAAGTAAGCTGTGGATGATTTTTAGATGCAATGATTTGCCATCAGAATGATAATCAACCCTGGGTAGATTTACGTTGGTCACAGTGCTTATGCCTTGCGGGGGTAAAAGCGAAGGCAGCAATCTTCCAAAACAATTCATCCCCTAGGTTACTTAGTGGCCGGGGAAAGCAGCGGAGAGGATAGGAAAGAAACGGGGAATCAATAAAAGAGCCAATCTCCCCACATTAGAGCTGCTTCTGGATGTAGGTCAGCTGCTATTTCCCCGCCATCCAGTGCGCTCAAAGTGGCCAATTCAGCTCTTCCATTTGGGGATGGACCTCAATAAATGTTTACCATTGATTTTTCCACCTCCCTGGGGACTGTACAGATATATTGTGATAAGGGGTATATCCTCAGAGTAGACTGTGATGTAAACAATGCATACACTGATACAGATTTTTATGCCCACCAGTTCTTTGGAAGAGTGTATTTAAGAGCAATAGGCACCGTTGTTCATTTTAGTTACAGGTGCAATGAGCTACTAAGCATCTAGTAACTTATCTGGCCATACCCAAATACCTTTGTTTACAACCAAAATCCATTGTAAGTTTCTATTCAACATTCGTCAACATGAGGTCATCCTGACAAGGATGTATAAACCTGCTCGATCCATATGGCAAAGCAGCGGGGTCGCTTCATACCACGGGGACACGGTAAAAAGCATTCTAAAGGATGGTTGAGTCCTTGTGAACCCAAGCAGGATGTAAACAGCTTCCCCTGGGCACTGATGGTTGAAAAAGTGAAACCAGGCATGTTATGTACCAGATGGTAGTGAGCGCATAGCCCACACCAGCTCCCATGTTGTCACCATCTGGCCAGTGTGGGACTACTGTTGTCTTAGACAGTAGAAATAGAAATGACTAGATAAATTGACTTCCAAAATCTGATTTTCGGGCCCTAATATTGCTTGGGTTTCCTTTAACTCACCTGGGTACTAAGCTGCTTTTAACTATGAAAGAAAAGGACAGAAAAGAAAATAAATGAATAAAAGAAATGAATGCGATGATTCTAATCATTAGAAAGCTGTTACCAATTGAAAAAAACTACCTAAGCAAGATATACAGTCATTTGACAATTAGGATTGACATGTCCTTTTACTGGTCTGGAATGCTATGAAAAATGTTTTGCAGTCTGACACGTGTAGGAAAATTCAATATTTTCCATCCAAGCAACTTGTAGCTGAAGTAAACGTCTGCTTTGATGTCTTAATGATATATTATTTGTTTATTAGAAATTTCTGTCAGTATTACAAAATGTGCATACTATTCTTCCTGGAGTCACATACAAAATAGACATACAGTCAAACCTGCCTAGGCGACCACCTTTTCAACGCGACCACCTGGCCATGGCGACCGCTTTTTCTCGGTCCCAAAAATTTTCCCCATAGGCACAAGCATTAAGCTGCCTGCCCAAGGCGACCACCTGTCCAACGCGACCGCGACCGCCACGAATTGGGACCGCACAGAGCACAATCCCTGCCCATGGCGGCCGCCTAATTTTCAAGCTTGTGGTGACATCGGATCATTTTGCTGTCGGATTTCACGGAAATGTTTTCAAGACTTTGAAGGACAAAATAAGGACAAAAATATATGGAATAGTAATGTTATAGCATCGATTCCTCCATGAAGTGTTTTAATAAAACGTTCCCCCTATAAACACTGTAAAGACAAATGTTTGTGATGTTGTTGTGCCTATCGTAATCTTATAGTTTACCGCAAACTCAAGCAAGTTCAGTTTAAAATCAATTTTCAAAACGAATAGGTAGTGCATGGCGTCAAAAAGTCAGATTTCACAGAAATTGTTATCTATATCTTGTATTTTCAACAAAAATGTGTCTGTGTCTTACTAAATTCCGCCGAAAAATGACTTCGCGGCGGGCAAAACACCGGGCGAGAAATGTTGTTCCTCGGTCCCGACGCCATCTTGGATTTGGCATGGCCCGGATTTGGCATACCGCTGACCTTTCTAAAACACGATGCTTTTGTGTATGAACATTTACGAATACTCTAGTTATTGACGAAAATTAATATTCTTTTTTTCTTTTTATTTCCATGAATCTCACAAACCTTTATTGGACGCTGGGCGTTCTGCTACACTGACTTACCTTTTGATGCGGTCGCATAGAGCTTGGCGGCGCGGCGCGACGAAATCACCGTTCCGTTTTCATCTTTAGTTGTCAGATCGAAAACTTTTTGACCCTTTATCTAGCGGTCGGCGCCCCAAAAAAGGCTGGGGCCAGCAGGTGTTTTCTAGGGATTTGTCTTAGGCCTTAAAACTTTGATGATGTGCGTGTGTGTGTACTATTTGATCTAACGTGTGAATGCGGGATGGTGCTGCGATCATCGAGGCAACCATTGTTTTGTAGTCAAAATTATTACGAAAATGTGTACACGATGTAGCGGTGTACAATTATTGCAACGATAACGGAAAATGTAATTTTTGTAGCCTCTTTCTGTCAATGAGAAATTGAACTTGGTGCGGCTCAAGCTGTCTAAATTCACATAATTTTCCATCCATTTACGTACTGTATTTGAAAACCTCGACCTGGAAACATGTCAGTGGAATCCTCTTCATGGCGACCACCTGTCCATCGCGACCGTTTTTGCTCGGTCCGCCGGGTGGTCGCCTTGGGCAGGTTTGACTGTACATTGGGAATTAAAATCTAACAACAATCAGAATTAAATGAGGCACACTTACAAATACAACTACTTACTGATATATATAACAATGAAAACTAACAATGAAAACTGATATAAGATGAAGTGAAATGGAAAGGCATCACATAGTGATACCACATATCGTTTATTTACCACCGTGTTTCTAGACGAGATCCCATGTGCTTGTTCATTTTACATAATACTTTTGCTAAATATCCTTACAAGTATATATGAAAAGCTGACTTGTATTAACTGTTTATACTCTCAACATTTCTACTAGTATTACATCTGTGTATGCCATCTGCATTTGTACCTCACCCTGTCCCAAGGACAATGTACTATTAGTATAATGAGACTAATAAAATTTACCTCTTGTCTGTACTAGATGACCTACTTTCATTTGCATTTGTACCTCAACCTGTCCCAATGACAATTAAATATCATTACCTGTCTGTCCTATAATAGAAGATGACCTACTTTCTGTCTGTTTGTACCCCTCCCCTTGCAGCACGTAATGGTCCCTCCCCACATCAGGCATTATCCCTGCACACAGACCCACACATAACAGATCACCCTTTCCCTGCTGCCATGATTTCACCAGTCCCCAGGAGGAGCACCAAATCACATGCTGCCAAATTGAACAAACTACTGCAGATGTGGCTCACATAACCAGTCACCTGTTAGGGATGATGTATGGGGCCTTTTGATGTCTGAGGACAGGTGGTCTTTTAGGAGGCAATGAAGTGTGACCTATGTGGACTTGGGAGATAAATTTGTAAAGGCCCAGAATGTCCCCTTGCTAGTTGAAAATGCAAAAAGCTTGTAACCCCAGAGGAAAGGTGAATTGTTTAAATCTTTTCCCAATCCCATCTGGCCTTTTTCACGTAATTGCAGGTGCTATACCTGTGTGGCTTCACCGTAAACTACAGTTATGGGGCAGTGCATGTGGGAATAGCTCCCATAACTCACAGTTAGTAACTACATGTACACTTGTCTTGTGTACCCTTTTACACCCTTTTACACACGTACAGGTGGAATAAGAGCCTTGGGTACCTGCTTGTGATTTAGGTCAGAATGATATATGTCCCCCAAATGCTCTGATCAAATGTCAACATGTACACTTTAGTGTAGAGAATGAATCATAGTTGCCATTGCAGGAGTTGCACACCTCAGAGTCAGACCACAGGTGTCTTCCTGTGGCGTTAAATCATGTGGTCATTACAGATAAGGTGGTTGACTGGTACGAGGACAACAGGTGCAATGCGTGTATAGACTTCCATATAGGAGCTGCTAGGAACTTGATCAGTTAGGAGTCATGCCTGTCCAACTACTAACAAAGGAGGCCAGGTGTCATGGTCAAAACAAGGAAAAGCGTGCTAAGTAAAAACATGCAATTACAGGAAGCCTTGAATATGAATAGAAGGACACATTCTGAACCTGCCTGCAGAAAGCAATTTGAACCTATTGTGTGCTATGATGTGTGACGTGGAATATTTATATTGTGTTCCTTTGTCCCTGTCCAGACTTGACAACTTTGAGCTGTGGCTGGTTGACATTATGAAGCACAGGTGGGAGATGGAGGAGGGGCGACCCAACCCGCTCCAGAACAAGGAGTTCCAGGACCTGTCCCTGCGCAAGAAGGTGGAGATCATCCACGCACTCTGCGACTACCGACTGGACGCAGAGGACGTACAGGACCTGCTCAAGGTAGTCATCTTATATTTAGGACACATGATCTGTGTTACTTTTTGACGGGGTGAAATGGTCAAAACCTTTGAGCTGATTCAAGTATGCTTTTGCGGATATGTTCATTTATAGGAGGGGAGCAAAGAATATCTGAAGAAATAACCGATGGCTTTGTACTAGACAGAACCTGGGGTAAAAAGCATATAATCCATGTCTCAGCTGGCATAGTTTTGTCAAACTACAAAAGACAGTGAAAAAACAGCTACATATTGTTTTCATCAAAAGATTTCTAGCTTTCTAGGGGTAGAGGTCAGCACTGAAGCTAGCTATTGCTAAACATACTAAATATGCTGGCCCAAAATAAGTCAGAACAAAACTTCCTTCTGCCTAGCTGTACCTGCAACCCATTACATGCATTGATCTTCACAGAGGCAACAATGCAAGAAGTCAGGGACACTGTCACTAGGCTCAGAAGCTAGTACTAGCAGTGCTAGGAAGTCAGATGCACCCGTGTTTAGAACATGGGAGAGAAGGAAGCAGAAAGGCAGCCCATCTGATGAGAACTTGTGCCGGAGGTGGACGTACCTACAGGCCAGACTAGGGGACATGCCCAGACTTGTAAGCTAGGGTAGACTATAGCGAAGGATTTAAGCCAGATAGATTTTTACATGTACATATTCGACTCGCTGGAAAGTGGCATGTATATTGCCTAGTCCTGTTGCAATCCGCACCAGCAAGGATGAATTATGTGATCTTAGTACGAGAGAGATGTGAAAAGTTATAAAAGATGATAATGGTATTTGAAGAATCATTTTTGCTTATAATTACCCCAGTAATCTTCCTCTTCAACTTGTATTGATTTACAATCGTGGTGATTTTCTTGCCTTATTACCAAATCAGGGTTGCTAACCTAAACATAGCTGAAAACAATTGTTTCATACATGTAGCTAATTGTTACACGTTGGAGACACTGATTAATCCTGTCATACTTTCTGCTGTTTATTAACTGTTGAGATTGATTCTGTTCCATTCCACAAAATTGATATGCCAGCAGGCAACCAGGGTTTCAGGCAGACTTTGACCTAGAGTACACTTGCACAGTGTATAATATTAATGATTTGCATATCAAATTGATTTTACACAAACATGGTAAGCTATTCATCCACAGGTAGATTTCCCATCTCCTTTCACTAATAAACCTGAAAAAGACTGCCTATGGCACCTGTCAGCTTTTTGTGACCATTGCAGCTTGGTTGTGTGTATTCAAATGTAGGGCCTCACAACCCAGTTTTGCTAGAAACAAACTTAACAAACTTCTGTGTTAACCATCATGTTTTGTGCTGTTGTTTGCAGGGTTTGGAGGCCGACAGCCTAAGACTGGAAGCTCTCGGAACAGACAACAATGGGGCGTCATACTGGTACTTCTACGGCACACGGCTGTACAAGGAGGACCCGGTGGTCGTCGCACAAGACAAGGCAGACAAGAAAAAACAACAGTGAGTCATCGTGTTGATAAATTTCTTTCACCATGAAGTACAGGGACTTACTTAGTTTACTCTTGCTGAAACTTCCATCCCATCCAGACGTCTAGGGCCAAGCTATGCATCAACGCCCCCTATTTACTGAATGAAGTACTGCAGTCAAGAACCATGACTAGTATTTTTTCTTACCTTGAAGGAGTTTCAGGAAGGTCTTATCCTCGTCCTGATGGCTGATCTTCTTGTTGTGTTTAGAATACCCTTTGTGACCCTGTTTTATATTGCCCTTTCTAACCTTCTCTCTATTTTTTTCCATCACAGAGATAAGAAAAAGCGCAAGAAGTTAAAAGAAAAGGAGAAAAAGAAGAAACAGAAGGGGAAGGGTAAAGACAAGACCAAGAACAAAGTCAAGCACAAGAAGAGGAAAAAGGATGATTCCAGGTTAACAGCTGCTCTTGACAACTTTGCTTTTAGGCAGTCATTTTCTTTTTTTAAAAAGCTGAGATTAGTATGTTTTGCCATGAAACAACAACTAGAGGTTTTCCATCCTTGTTTTCTATTCATTGAATTAAGATAATACAGAACGTCTATTGCATGATCCTGGACAAAATGTTTTATATTCAGCTGGTATCTTTGGTTATATTTTGCCAATACTTGAGAGGAAGAGCTCTTTGTCACACTGAGACCGAGACATCTTGATGTAAGAGGTATCTGAAACGTCTGCCTCGTTCAAAAGTCTATCCAGTTGCTTGAGTAACAATTTTGGGCTTATATTCATCTTTACTCCTTGTCTCACTTTCACAGTGACTCGGACTCAGAGGCATCTGATCAGGAGGAACAGTCCAAGAAGAAAAAGAGGAGGAAACACAATCCAACTAAAGACTCAGCCTCGGACGCCAGCTCTGAAGGGGAGGACAATGACGTCCATGGTAGTGGGGATGAGAGGGAGTTCAATGAGAGGTCAGAAATTACCGTGTTACTCTGTATGGCATAATCAGTTCCCCCATAGATGGTTTCATCAGGTTGGTTAGTCAAGTCAACATACATTTAGTTTTCTTAGGTACACAACCTTATTTTCTTTTTGTACCTAAGAAAACTACTATGTTGAATACATGTAGGACATACATGTAGTCAGTAGTCCCCCCAAAATAGACTTTAATTTTGAACTCCTCAATAGCATATTTGTGAAGAGCATTATTTCGCTTCATTTTAAAGAAAAGGTAAATGCAGAAGCCTGCTTTGCTAGTGCACTAGTACAACTTTGTGAAAGTACTTGCAAGTAGAAAGCTACAAATCGTATAGCATCTACTAACATAATTCCACCAGGGTACACAATTCCACCACCCTGAAAATATACGTCCATACAGATCTCCAACCCAACGTCCCCCAGTATAATGCACTCATGTATATCTAAACTGTGCATACCTGGAGGGCGCTGCACTAGAGACCGCTCAAACACACTTTTCCAAAGTGGAAGATTAATGTTATTGGAAGTTACATGTTTAATTTTGTACCGTTGCAGGTGGAGTCTAATATGCAGCACGGCAGAAGACTGGTCCGACTTAGCCGAGTCCTTCAAGGGCAGTAGAACCCAGGTGGAACGGCGTCTGTACAAGACTTTGATGGAAGACTTCGTCCCTGAGATCCCAGAGATGATTGCTGCCAAGGTTAGTTCTCAGTTTTATCCTATTGCAGCATCACAGATGTTGCTGATATACAGATCTTGTGGCGTAAAAATGCCATCTTGAAGATCCTATGATTAGTAGTGTGACTGATACTCAATGAGGTATTCAAAGATGTCACTATGTTGCAGTCTCTGAGTGTGATCAAAGCATGAACTAGTAGGCTGAACAGTTCTTTCCTCCATTACACAATCTGCCTGTACAACAGGAAAATCCAAACCGAGTCATATTGGTTTTGTGTCCAGCCTATGTATTTCGGTAATCGGTGTTTAACTGGATTGTATCTAAAATTAACACAATTCAGAAGTATGACTTTTTTCATTGTGTTTCTGCTATGTTGATTAAAGGAATAAAGACTAAAGATTAAAGATTAAAGAAGGAATTCAAGTAGCTGGGTCATATCTTACTACAGTCATTGGGTATTTGAAACAGCTCCTACCAACTCAGTCCTACCATACTTTGTAAGAATGACATTGAAAGTGGCTGCTGAAAAAAAAACATTTATACTCAATTTCACAATCACAAGCACACATGTATCAATCCTGCTAAGATTTTTAAAAACAATTGGCATGGAAACAAATTCTCTCTAGAGATACAAAAATTCCATTGGTATACTGTACAGTACCATGTACATTTGGACTCGTAGTAGACAGACACTAACACTGTTCCTGTCTTGTTTTGTTGTTTCATGACCACCAAGGACAACATTGACACTATCTATGCTCGCTGGGCCGGCATTGCTGCCGACACCCATGATGTATGTCTTTGTCTGCTCTGTACCATGGCATGGAATTCTCCCTAACCCCACCCACCCACCCAAGAATTAGAAAAAAGCAGTTCAGATAAATGCGAATAGAGAGCACAGAAAATTGAACTGGTCTAGAATTTTGAAATAAATTGCAGAAACAAAACGGAAAGCAAAGGTTTTGAATGCAGAAGTTTGAAATGATGATTAAATGTGTTGAAATGATTGATACTCCTAGTCCAAGTACAAGCCGTTGCAAAGAACATTTTATTTGGATTTTCCTCAAAGGTATAGATGATGGAATACTCAACTGTATGCTATTAACCAATTCTGGAGGGTACTTTCCTAAAGCCCCAAATAGAATTCCATGCCTGATATGGTACTATTTCTCATAAATTTCCAGGAATTGTAGACTTAGAAGTCTATTTGATTTTTACAAAGGTGACAAGTACAAAGTGATACCAATGTATGTTTTGTTGTGCAGGAGAAGTTGCAAGAGAAGAAGCTGTTTGACCTTGCACCTAGAAGAGCCTCCGAGAGGATACAGGTTCTCCGGATTAAGCAGGAAGAGGATGTGAGTATGACAGACTTCATATTTGATACTATCGTTACTTCACTGACTTCACATGCTAGAAGATAAAGCTAACCCAACAAACATTATCTGTTCATTAGATTATATGCATGAACCGTAGGGTTGTTGATGTTACAGAACATATCTGGTATTGCCTTTTGCTGTCTCCATAACCGGTATGTAGCAACTTGGTGCAGTAGCAGCTCTATCAGGTACATGCAAGTGTAGGCTGGAGTTAAACTGTTTTTCATGATCCTCAGTCCTTTGAAAAAAATTGTACTGCATGTTTTTTTATCAATACATGTATTGATTTCCTAACATCCATATGTGATTCCAACAGGAGAGGTTGGCTGCCATTGCCCTTGCTGAGGAGCAGGAAAGACAGATGAAGGAAGAAGCTGAACTTAGGAAAAAGCTGGAAGAAGAGAGAAAGAAAGATCGAGAAAGACGGGCTAAGCTGCGGGAGGAGGCCATGGAAAGGGCTCGCGAAGGTGACTATATTGTAACTGTTGTTGAAGAGAGCTACAAAATTGTTAAAGGAGATCCTATGAAGAATAAAGATGGATCTTTATTTCTTTATTTGTCTGCTTACTTTTACATAACAATGAATGGAGGGGGAGACAAAACAGGTGATGTAAGTCACCTCTACCAGTTGTCTCCCTTGCAAAAGGATCACAGCTATAAGGCAGTGTTTCAGTCAGGAGAATTTTGAAAAACTTGATGTTATCTCTGTAATGCTACTGGGTCACATTTCAAAGCCGGGCCCGGCCGGGCAGTTTTCCGGAACGAAAAGTATGACATAAAGGACAACAAGAGACATAAACGTAAAAAATGGTTATTTATTAGCATGATTTGTGTATGTTTCTTGATATCAATTTTTATTTTACGTTCCCGCAAACAGCCCGGCCGGGCCCCGGTATGGAAATGTGACCCTAGCATTAGACAGCAGGCCGTACTCATGTGGATTTTCCCTGTGTTTCTTTTCATTGAACGTTATCCTTCATCTAATTTAGCACGAGAGAAGCGAGCGCGTCTACGGGAGGAGAAGGCGTGGCTGTTGGCGCAGGGTAAGGAGATCCCGCCAGAGCTGCTGAAGTCTTTTGAGGACTCCCCTCAGCCGGTCGACACCCAGGACAGCTCTGATGCCGACATGTTTGAGCTGGATGATGATGTGTACATAGCTATGTACAAGGGTAAGGACTTCTCTGCTGCATGTCACCTTTTTTTTCTTTCAAATTCCTTGTCACTTCAGCAGCACAAAACATGGAATATGTTGAGTTTTGACTTACCGATTATCATATATATTATATTTGGTGACTGTTCATGTGCTGTGAGCTCAAAATTAAGGAAAATTTCAGGGATACTTTTTTCTCTATTCAGTAAGTTGTGAGTTTGATCCCAAAGATTTAGTCGTACCAAAGATTTAGAAATGGCGCATACTCTTTTCTCTGCTTAGCACTCAGCATTTGGGAAAGAGTATCGTAGGTAAACACACACCACTACCAGCAGACTAGACCCCTGCTCTAGTCATTGCACAAAGTTGTGTGGCCCAAGAGCTATTGAAACTGAGATGGGTGCTGCCCCTGGTACTTAACCAATTTTTCTTTTACCTCCCTAGTCTTTGATTCAGTGAAGGCGCATGAAGATGCCTGGCCATTTGCTGAGCCTGTGGACGAGTCTTATGCTCCGGGCTACCATGACATCATTGAGGTGAGTCTTCATCAAATGCACCCAACATCAACATTTTACTATCATCAAATAAAAAGAGAAAATGAAACTACTGTAATTCTATTATACATAGAATAGATTGCCAGCCTTTAGGCTTTTGACACATATTCTGCTGATTTCATGTAGCATTGATAAAGACTATTGATTAACATTAAATGTTGAGGCTTTAAAATTAAGACAAATACTCAGAAATGATGTTAATATATATTTACTCATTATGTTTTTCATCATTCCATTCTCCCAGCACCCTATGGACCTGTCAACAATAGAGAAGAAACTCAACGACAAGGTCTACAACAAGAAGGAGGAAGTAAGGAGACTTTCTTATTTGTCATTACATTTTGCCGTAACTTTCCATGGCAGTAACTGTAGATGAAGTTCTGGAATGTATGTCCAAAAGCATGAACTGTTGGTTATTATATTGATAACAACCTTTTTTGCACTGTTATTTCTTAGTTGGTCGCTGACTTCCAGCTCATGTTTGACAACTGTTTGGACTACAATGGGCCCAACAATGGTAAGTGTCACATAGGTAGACAAAAGCTTTTAGCTATTCCATCAAAACATTGAGGAAAGGATAGTCGAAAACCTACATTATCCCTTCCTCTCTTTTTATCACACTCACTAGTTTCATAGTGTGTTTTCCTTATGTTTATGTTTTTGCACACACCCCTCCCTTGTCATTCAGGAGAAAAACCTTACTCCATCAACTGTCTTAAATCTTTAATCTTCTTACAGAATACACCGAGATGGCACAGAAACTGGAGAGGCTGTTCAAGAAGAACATGAGGAAAGAGTTCCCTAAAGAAGAGGCAGACAGTGATGACGAGTACCAGGTGTGCTGTGCTTTCCTATCAATATATCCATCATCTCATCTTAATTAGCAATTTTCAAACCAGCGACCTGTGCTTTGTTTAGCCTATATACCGTAATAAGTAACTTGCAAGTTCTTGCCCGAGGGCTTATTGCAACATATTTTTATAACACTACCTTTTCCTTTTCTGGTAAATGCTTGTTATGTTGCTGCATATTTTCAGTGTTGTTTGTTTGTTATTCCAAGAAAGAAAGGAAAGATGATTTAATTTACAAGTTTTTCCTCAAAGGCTAAAGACAACGTAATGATGAAGATAACTGCTAGCCACAATGTTTTACAGCTCTGTCTTACCAAATTTCTTGTTACAGGTTGGAGAAGATGATATACCTGTCTCAGAAATCAAGAAGAAGAAGAAGAAGCCAGGTGAAAAGGGGCCGTCTGGTCAAGTAGTACTATATCACAACAGAGACCAGGAGAGTCCGCCCCTAGGCACGGAGATGGACAACTCGTACAACAAAGTGCAGCCGCCGTTTCCATACATGCCCAATGAAATGCAGATCCACCGAATGGCCAATGGTACTGTAATATCCCAGGCCCCTGGGGGGATGAACTATCCACCAGGCCACCCCATGGCCAGACCCGGTCATCCCTACATGCAGCCTAACGGAGGGCCCAGACCTGGAATGTACCCCCGTCCTGTACAGGGATACCCGCCCCAGCACCCAGGGATGGCCCCGGACGGGCGGAACGCACTGCACGAGGCCTTCCTGAGGCACCGTATGGGGAAAGAGGTGGGACAAAGACCACCCGGGCCGTACGACCCCAACAGGCCCCCAAACATGCCGTATAGTAACGGTCCTGGCCAAGGGAACCCTATGTACAGAATGCCTCCAAATATGCCTCCCAACGGGTACCCCCAACAACAGGGAGTTCCACCATATGCTGCTAACAGCCCGCAAGTTCCACCCAATCAGAGACCACCAAACATGCCACCTTACAGCGGACAGCAGTGGATGCCCCCAGCCCCGGGGCAGGGCCCTCCCAACCCCCATGACCAACGTAACCCCATGATAACTCAGGGTCAGAGACCACCTCAGCCTGGAGCAGGGCAGCCCCAGCCAGGTTACCCCATGCAGCAACGGTACCCCCAGATGATCGACTTGAACCAACATTCCAGAGAATGGGTCAACAGACCACAGGCGCCGCCCGGTGCACCCCACCCAGGACAGCCCCCCCAGGGGCCACATCAGGTTCCTCCTCAGGGCCCGCCGCCAGGGGCTCTTCAGGGGCCACATCCGTCGGCACCCCAGGGGCCACCTCCTGGGCTCCCACACCCTCAGATGCAGGGGCCGCCGCCGATGTCTCAGGGAAACTACATGCAGCAAGAGAGAAGGTATTCTCTGGTCAACCCAGCTGCCTTTGGGCCCCAGGGGCAGCCTCTTGCCCCATCCAGCCAACCTATGGCCCCATATCCCCCAGCAACCCTGCCTCACAACAGCAATAATACCACGCCGCCTGACGCAACAGGGGATCCAAGCTCCAGGCAAACACCTGAGGGTCAGCCAGGTGAGAACAAAGACGAAACACAATCAAAATCAGAAGACACAGGCAGTGAAAGCAAAGATAAGGCTACTTCTGTACAGGGAGAGTTGTCTGAACCAATGACTGGAAGTCAGCAAGATAATCAACAGCAGCTCAAATCTCCACCACCTGAGAAGAAAGAGGGCAGCACTGACAGTAGTGGAGACAAAATAGAAGACAGTCAGGCATCAGAAGCATCAGACATTACAAATAAGGGAGAGAAGGCCCCAATGACTGGGGAGCCCATCAAAAAGGACAGTCCAGGACTCCCACAGGAAGGATCTGCCATGGCAACGGCAACATCGTCAACTTCGACCACCCCTGGTGTTCCCACTTCCCACGCGGCTGGAACACCTCTTCCTCCCCAGCATCCACAGATGCAGGTTCATGCCAGTGGTCCAGCCATGCCAGGTGTGCCAGTGCCACGAATGCCGTCGCATCCCATGCAGAGATACCAGGTTCCGCTCCACCCCCATCAGATCCCGCCCCAGTACCGAATGCCGCCGGGCAGCAGTGCTGGACATATGCCCCCTGGGGTGGGGATGCACAGGATGCCCATGCATCACGGCATGCCCATGAGGTCACAGATGATGGGCAACCCTCCGCACGGGATGGGCTCGTCCCCACACATGATGTCTCCACAAGTGCCTTACCACCACCCCCACATGCCCCAGGGGCAGTATGGGTCCATGCCACAGGGGCAGGACGGACCGGCCATCCCTCACCCAGGGGTTAGCCAGGCCCACCCGGGAGTTCCCATGGGCGAGGGCCCGTCCCCCTCCCAGCCACCCAGGCAGGAGTCCCAGCTGGTCAAGCTGCTGATGAGTCCACGTCTGCCGTCCGCCCCGCGGCACCTCGGCATGGGCCCCTCACAACCCCACATGCCGCTCTACGGCTCTCCCGGTCCCTATTACGGAAGACATCCCGAGGCAGGCTTTGCTAATGGCGTACAGAGCAGGTTACCGTTCAACACAGCCACCTCCTCCGCCCAACCACAGACTGCCACACCCATACACAGAGTAGCCAACCCGGCAATGCCAGGTTTTAGTACATCAATGTCTGCTGCAACCTCCACGTCCACAGAGGCAACGTTGAGCACCGTATCAGTGTCCAGTTTGATAGATGGGGATGACGACATCGGATTTGACGACAAACCGAAACCAAAGCCGGTGGAACCGGCAGCGACAGAAGGCGACAGTAGATCGAGCAGCCCGAAAGAAATCCTAGACTTAGACAGCCAACCGAAACCCAAGCCTGCCATGTCAGCGGCCCCGCCTTTCCCATTCCATAGCCAATCAGGGGCCATGCCTCAGCCAATCAACCAATCGCAAGCATCCCCTCATCTGGTGAGCCAGTTACAGCGGGGCATGAACGGACAGATGATGGGGAGTTACCCCCGTCCAGGCATGCCCATGCAGGGCCTCCCACCCAACCACCCCATGTACCGGGAGATGTACGCACAGCAGATGTACCAGGAGCAGCAGATGAAGAGACCCTACCCCCCTCATCAGGTACATTTTTCTTCTGTCACACAGTGAAAGATTTCAGTTTTATGCTGCCTTAATCAGTTGTAACATGCTAGCTGATTTATCACTTACTTTTGATTTAGTATTTTGCAGCAATTGGGACAAATTTCATATTTGAAGTACAAAACTCTATAATCAGTTACTATAAATGCAGAAATGTTTGCAGGGATTTAATTTCACGGTAGGGAGAAAATGAAGTGTTCGCGGTGGTTTTGAGTTCGTGTTTGACACAATAGTAACGCTACAGTCACACAATGTGTTTTTGGTAAAGAGTTTACCGCGCACATAAAATCACCGCGAACATTTCTGCATTTACACTATTTGAACCTTGCACAAAGTTCAAATAAAATCCACATTTGAGTCCAAAACATCCTTGTATGACCGACATTTGTTCCACACTTCCACTTTACTTTCCCCAGTATCCAGCAGCTACTCAGTATGCAGATCCCAAGCTTACCCCCCAGCCAACCACCATGAGCTACCCAGCAGCTAGCTACCAGCAGGTCAGGAATGGTGAACTGCCACCACAGTGAAAGCATGCTTCTTCAGGTAAAAACTGCTTTCCTGTTTTGTGTCATCTTTGCCTTTGATACATGTTACAACTTAGATTCATGCATATTGCAACGTACATAATATACGTGTCGTGCAGTCTCTGTTGAATATCTTTTCTGTGAACTTGGAATGATAATTGCTGGCTTTTAGAATATCTTTGAAAGGACCATCTTCATTTTTCTGTTATCATGGAAAAAAACTGCTAGCCTGATTAAATCATGTTTTAGTCACATAGACTAGAAACACTGCTATTGAAGTAATGTGGGTGCATTATGCCTATTTTGTGTTTTGTACAGGAGACTGAAGCTGATGAAATGTGCCTTAGTTCCAGCTTGGTCTCTCGATGCGATCAACCACCAACCTCAAGCTACCTCGATCTTACAGAGATGGTCTCAAATGTTCAACATGTTCCGTGACAAAGTTCCCGTATAGCCAGAAGCTTTGCCTATCTTCATGAGAAAGACTTGTAAATTGGTCATTATACAGTGTGGAAAGTTTTAAGCAATGTTCTTCTGATGCTTTCTAAGCATTGGAGGAGCAACAAACACATTTTCTGATACATATCTGAACATTTGAGACCATCCCTTCCAGGATGCCTTCCTCCAGATTTTAAATGATATGCAACCAAGAAGTGAAGTTACTTTTTATGACAATATCAAGATGTGCACAATAGAAGGTTACTGTTTTTCATGGTGTTACAAAGTATAAATTAGCAGAAAGATTTAAGGAGATTTACTTTTGGAAATACTCAGATGTGGTGAATTTTAGCCCAAACGTGGAAATCTGTGTTCTATCTGTGGTGTAGAGACTGTAGAGTTTGCTAAAATTGTGAATTGCAAGTAGCTATGGGAGACAGTTGTAGTGGCCTTAACAGTAGGATGGAAGGATGTGCCAAGATGGGTGACGAAGAATGCAGAAGTACCGGTATGTCATAATGCACAGATTTTGAAATAAAGTGTCAACCAATATGTTTCCTGAAGTGAGATACTTTTCAATCTGTTTTCCCCTCACCCATTTTGGCCAAAAAACTTCTGAACAAACAGTTCCTCACATATTCAGGGTATAAAGTCATTCATAGGTAGCAATACTGTCTATACATGTGATTGTAAACTGGCTGGGTAAGTTCAATTTTGCTGTGAAAAGAAACCTCTTGCCAGCAATAATGTATGACATCTTACAGCTTTTTTTTCCTTTTTGGTTGATGCTGTTATTGGCATTCTTTGCCGGGTGGTTTTGAATCATATTCTATTGGCATTTTGGAAATGGTTTGAATGAAATTATCAGTATGGAATACACTAAGATAGAAGTATAATGTTGCTTGAGAGCAAAGTGTTTGCAGCAAAATTGAACTTTGCTGGCTAAATCTATTTTTTGTTGCTGGCTACAATCGTTCTTGACTGTGTGATGAAATATTCCCGATGGCGGGGCTGTCAGACTTAATTTATGGAGATACTTGTGTAATCTTCTGGTGTTTTTGCCAATCTCAGCTTTGTACAGGATGCGAAATGTGTATATTTTGAAGTATGTTGTTCTTGGAGTATGTGCATTCATATGATTCAGAGTCCCCTTACCGGTAGATGGAATGCAGCTATGTTATCAGTGATGCCATCTAGCGATTTTACGTGGAATTGTTAGATTAGCTCTCGGTTAGAAGATAGACAAAGATGGTGGGTGTTCTGTGTGTCATAACTATTTATTTGCATGTAGCTAGGATGTGTAGAATAAAGAGAGACACAGTTGTAAATTTCTTGATTTTCCTTTTTTTGTTTTCTATTCTGCTTTATTTGAAGTTGGAGGTAATATAATTCCTGACTATGGACTCAGGTGATTCAGGACTTTGACAATGATTTGTATGCAGACAATTTAAGGACCTACAGTGCTTTGTCCTAATTTTCCAGTGTTACGGTACGAAATGGGATGCATGAGCTCTTACCTCTGTCCTGGCTTGTGGTATTTTGTGGTTTCATTATTCCAAAGCCTGTGTTCAACCTTTTTTGTTGTTGTGAGGCACAAATAGTTTACAGTTTTTGTGAAGGTCAATAAATTCAATTCTATCAAAAATATTGTCATGTTCCTTTTTCTGAGATTGTAAGTAATAGACTATGTAGGAAACAAAAACAGATTTGCAGTATAGCAGTACATTTGTTTTGTATGTAATTCCTTTATAAAGCCCAGGAAAATGAAATGTTATTCGTGATAGATAGGACTGTTGCAAAGCTATACAAAACGGGATTTGGTATAACAGAGAACCAGAGGAAAGCAGCACCATGGCACCAGTTTACTAGGAAGTTATCAAACGGTTACAAGGAAGTTCCTGTCTTCCATACAAGCTGATTGTGAATATCTTCATCAGGTTGGTAAGACACTGAATAAAAATCTTTGTACACAACCAAGTGATTTATTAAACCGACTTTTCGGTGACCATCTGTCACCTTCCCCAGGGCAATTCTGACCACATTGTAGATACCCTTCCCCTGCAACAGTGTATATATGTAAATACTTTCCGTTTGGGAACCTATCTAAAAGCAGTGACACCTGTGCTGCAGTGCAATGTGAACCAGTCAGAATCACCCTCAGGAAGGTCACTTTGATTGTCGTTCGTTGAAAAAATCACTTTGCTTGTTTGTGTACAAAGAGTCTTTTTATTCTCTAAGCTAATATTCTCCTATCCCATCATGATGGGGCTCGGCCATCATCAGCCCGTCCACAGAGAAACACTTCTTGTTCTTGCACACGGGGTAGCCGGGGGGACAGCAGTAGGTGGGACAGCAGTTCGGGTAGCCGTGGGGACAGCAGGCGTTCCTGCCGGGACAGCACTCTGCGTTCGGGTACGGACAGCACAGGTACTCCGGCAGGGTCTTCTCGATGTACTCCACGAAACGCCAGCGGTCCATGCAACACGTCTCCTGCTCCTTGCAGCAAGCTGAAGAATTGCACTTCCTAAAACGACAAAGACGTTCGCTGTATGAATGAATGAATGAACTTTATTGCTCGACAGTTGTACACGGTACATGCAAGGAGGTACATGTAAGGCAATACTGCCAAAGTATTATAAAAAGATTCATTGTAATACTAGTCTATTCTATCATGTATGTAGCTCATCCATGCACAACATTTTAGTTGGTGAAGTATGAGTTAGCAGGGAGAGATTTGCGCACGTGCGATAAAGAATAATTGTTTTTTTTAAGCTGGAAAAGAAAAGATATAGATCTAGCTGTTTCAAATATAAAATGGGCAACAAAGGGGCGTCTTTAATGTGTTTTGTAATTCAATTATAATGCTTTTGCATTGCTACTGCTCGAAATGTTTTTGTGAAAAGACTGATAAACTAGACATAGTAGGGAAGTACACTGTTCTGGAAAGTAATCGAGGTGGTGAAATGTTTTGCTTTGTTGCGTTTAGATCTATGTAACGCGTTTAGGATAATACCTTGTGAAAGGTTGGAAGCAGGTGCTGCCCATCTTGACGTATTTCACATCGTCCATACATCTCTTCATGTTCCCGGAGTCGTAGTGCATGCACCACTCCGTCAGGGACAGGTCGTCTGCCGCAGCATGCCAGTTCCCGATCCCCAGCCACGCCAGGAACGCGCCAAAGTAACCCTTCACATCTAAACCAACGGTAGGAAACATTTAGTCTTTACCAGGCTTCATACATTGCTAGAAAAATATCAGAAAGTGGCCAGATTAAAAACTATACTCCATGGCTGGTCGGCTAACTCCTCTATCGTGTTATTGATATTCAGTCTATTTGGCAAATTTCTTCTATCTTTCCAGCAACATATATGGAGTCTGGTAGAGGCTAGGCAACACTAAGACAACATTAGTTCTAGGTTCAAGTGGAAGCTATTGAACGATTGTATTTAGAATAAATAGTATCGTAAGTAATTTCATTTAATGTTCACTGTCACATTTCCTTGTTAAGCCACGTGAGAAACCTAGATATGAGATGGTGGGGATATGGTATCTCCATCATTTTTTTTGCAATTCAAACTTGGATTGATATCGTCATGAAGTTATAGAAAGAAAATATTTCACAAGATATGACAATCTAAAGACAAATGTGATAAGACGGTAAACAAAACCCACCTGCATACCCCCACAGGTATGACATGTCCACCAGCACGTTCTGTACGTTACAGCTCAGCTCGTCAAACCTGCTGAACGCCTTGTGCGCGTCCGACGTGGCCTGGGCTAGCGCCACCTTAAACAGCCTGTCAACAGAACGCACAAGTTACACGGAAGGCTGAAAATACGGTACGCCTAATCTCCAAGTAGATGTATAGGTGGCAAGGATCTATCGGTGGCAATGGCAGTGTCCAAAGGGCAAAAGTAGCATTCATTGCCGATAGATCTGCTTGGAGATTACGGTAAGCCAGAACTTACCAGGTGATTGTGATCTTGCTTTTTGGAGTCTTGTTTTGTTTGTTGCCAATAGTAAGCAGTCTCTTATTGTTCTAATGATTATGTCTTATGGCATTTTGTGACAAATCAGGACTATTCATCTCGACCATGACAAAAGCTTTAGGGTGTCCAAAAGATACTGCAATTTGACGCTGCTATTTTTGGTATCTTTTATGTACATTTTGATGGGAGTGAAACTCACTGTGCAATCTGTTGTTCGCTGATACAGATGACGTCACTGCAATGACAGGCTGATCCGAAGGGCGTGGCTGGTCCGTCGTACAACTCAGTGAAGTTTACTCCCAGTTTCGCTATCACCTGTGCTCAAATAGGAAATCAGAAAATAGAAAAAATCATATTCGTTTTATGATAAAAGATACGTATCCACGGCAGTATGAAGATAATTTCTTTAATACCATCGTATTAAAGCTTTTTGAATTTCAAGTTTTAAATGACACGATTTCTCAAATTGTACAAAAAAGGCTGCGAGAAACCCATCAGCCAGAAAATGTCACAATATTTCACCCCAACATCTTTTTGGGAGATTTCTTTCGAGCTGGCAATGTCGATGAACAGGCTGCGATAGACACGGCGACTTTTGTAGCTACCACATGTGATTGAGAGTGCAAGCACGTACTGCGTTGTCTGGTTCTGAAGTTCAGAAGTGAACCGTCACAGATTTAAAAGCTACTCCTTGAAAGCTTTCTTACTAGGTGGCGTATCGGGAATGTCTGCGCTGTGAATCTATATCCGTTCGCCAGTCGCCCCTAAACATATGTAGCTATTCTCAGTAAAAAGATCGAACAGATAAAAGTTGGTTTAATTTATGTAATAGCTAGACATCCTCAAAATGACTGATTTTATAAAGGATCATACAGGGAAAATACACTGGCTCAATATACTCATATCTTTGTACTCGCTCTCCAAGCAGAGGTTAGGCTGGCTGATAAAGAGAAAAGATGACAAAATAGAAAGTCCAACAAAACGCCTGAATAAGACGTCGAAAACAAGCCGAAGCCTAACTTCTGCTTGGAGAGTAATTGGAGAGACGATCTGAGAGATTGAACCAAGGAGGTTAAAATACCTCCTTGATTGAACAGACTGACAAATTTTATACCTTTTTGGCATCAGCTCTGTCCAGGCCGTATCCAAATCCGATTTTCCTGGCCCCTGTAGGATCGATGTACATGCACTCCTTCTGGCCCTCGTGGTACTTGATGAGAGGCGCCGGGTCGCAGTTCTCTCCTCCTCGGGCGGAAAGGCCTGCATCGCCGAAAGAATGTCCACCGACTGCTCGGTGGTTCAGCCCGAGAAAGACCGCGAATAACTGCACCCAGCAAAGCTTTTCCATACTTTCAAGACTGCTTACGTACCTATCAAGAACTACAAACGTCCCGTACACTCTATTCAGGTACAATGGGTCGAACTGTGGTGGAAACGTTGCCTTTATAGCCTGCAGGTATCTTAGACCATGATCTGGCACCACTCCGCATGTGATAGTCTTACTTCCGCCTGAGCCAAGCGAAGTGACGTAGTGCCAGGATGAGAAGTTCGCCGACCCGCAACAAGAAGCAGATGTTGGAACTCAGATAACCCTCCCGAGTACTCTCCAAGCAGAGGAGTGGGTCTGGCTGGTTTTTGACGTGTCTTTAGGCGTTTTTGTCCGAGGTTTTCTATTTTGTCCCATTTTCTTTATGTCACCAAGCTACACGACATAAAGAAAACGGTACAAAATACAAAGCCCGACAAAAACGCCTGAAAACACGTCAAAAACCAGCCGGACCCAATCCTCTGCTTGGAGAGTACCTCCGGAGTTCCCGAGGGCTCGCAAGGCAAAGATGTCACAAGGTAGGCCTGTCACAAGGCCTTGCTTTTAGTTGAACTCAGATAAAACATGTAGATGTAGTGTCCTGGCACGATTTATGACAATGTGTTTGCTAATTCAAAAATTAACCTTTGAGAATTTTAAATATAGCAGTAAGTGATTGAAAAGGAGGGGGCAAGACCAGGAATGTTTTTCAGGCTGCACAACGGTGCGTTAAAGTAGAAAACAACCTCTAAAGCCCCAGTCACACTTTTGGGTATAGACAAGTCCGCATGAGTTGCGTATTAACATGTTTTTGGTTTAGGTTAATTTTGCAGCCGAATAAGCTAAGTGATTTCTTAGGCTCGATCACTAGGCCGCACAACGGTGGGTCAAAGTAGAAAACATATTTTTCCCCCGCAAACCTTACTTAAACCAAAAAAAATGTTAATGCGCAACTCACGCGCACTTGAATATATGCACAAGTGTGACAGGGCCCTGTGAATACGCAACTCATGCGCACATGAATATACGCACAAGTGTGAGAGGACTAAGCAAAACGCACATTTGATAGAAAGCCCGACGAAAAGCTCTGCTTGGAGATAGCTTGGAGAGTAGTCTTGCACGAAAAGTCGAGAACACAGTAGCCTCCGTTGCAGACTCTGAAGCGGCTTTTTGGGGGGCTAAATAATACACTTTTTGCAGCCACCCCGTAACTATCAGCCATCCTGTAACCATCAGCCGCCTAGAGTCTGCGTTATTACGGCATGTCAAAGCGAAATTAAAATCACGTTAGGGCGATTGACGCAGAGGTGCGAATTTCCGGCCTATGGTAGACCGCACAATAAGAACAGTATACACGCACCTCCCCCAGTCAGTGTGCTGTCACGCTTGTGGCAAAATAGTTTGCTATTTCTACTGTTCCTAAAGACAAACTTCGATTATTAGAAGCAGTGTTTCCGCCAGACCGCGACTGAGATCTTGAGAGGCCGTCCACTTGGGGAGGGCCGTACCGCGAAAATTGATTGACCGTACCGCGAAAATTGATTGACCGTACCGCGATAATTAGTTGACTAGGAAAAGTACTAGTAACTGAATGTTGTGATCAGAAAAAACTTTGTTAATTTTTCCAAATCAATTTGTTACGAAGGTCGCTATAATACTGCTTCAATCGTCACAAAATGCGATCTATTTTGACAAGAAACGCGTGCGTGTATACTGTTCTTATTGTGCGGTCTACCATAGGCCGGAAATTCGCACCTCTGCGTCAATCGCCCTAACGTGATTTTAATTTCGCTTTGACATGCCGTAATAACGCAGACTCTAGGCGGCTGATGGTTACAGGATGGCTGATAGTTACGGGGTGGCTGCAAAAAGTGTATTATTTAGCCCCCCAAAAAGCCGCTTCAGAGTCTGCAACGGAGGCTAAGAACACAGTAACATGCATGATATCACGGTCGTCATTAGGCTAGGTCGTCATTGTCATGGGTCGGGACGGATGTGTGTCTAGTGATGATTACCCTGTCCACAGACAAGTCGTCCCACAGATTTCGTGATATCTTTTTATCCGTCTTGTTGTCAGGGTCAATTGTTTTTCAAATCTCATATGTATTTTCTTTCAAGTCTGAAGATTGTAACATTTTCTGGCTGGATGCACCGCTTTTCTCACAGCCTCGCTTCCTCCCTTAATGCCTTGAGCCAGTCAGAAATCTGCGATCTTCCGGGGAATTCCTCCCAATATTTAATTGATTATTAGTACATTCAGCATTATAAATGTTTGTGATGGAGTGTGACATATTTGACAGAATTTTCATCAACTAATCAAGTTCTGGTCAAAGACAATTTGTAAAAAGGCAAGACAGAAAATGGTACTTGCTACACTTGATTCTCATAAAAGACCATAAAAAATTGTTGGCGCCCATTTTTTGATAAACCCGGATTTGTCCGGCCGTTGCCCTCCATTCTTTAAACCAAACACCGCAGATTTCAACACCTGAATGATTGATGACGTCGCTCTCGAGTTCATAAGTATGCAGTACGGGACTTGGTCTACACGGACTCAACATGGGGCAACAGTCAAACAGTCAAACTGTTGGGAAGTCAGGAGTGTTCATTTTGTGCTAAAAAAATATTTTTCCACGTTGTCAGAGGGGGGTATTTTCAAAGTGCATTCCCTGCCTTCTACTGCAAACAATTTCTCACAATCACATGATCTCACATGATCATGAAGACAACGAAATGGCCCTTGAAGTACGTCCCACGCAGACTTTGCGCAACTTCCTTTGCAGGGGTGAACCTTGCAGCCAGGGGTTCCATGAGACATTGTGAGAACATCAACGTTTGCCAAACTTTGATGCACTGGCCGTTTCTCATCATAAATCCCACCATGCATCTTCTCTCCAGGCAGAGGTTTGATAATAATAATGTTTGGAGTGCACAAGTATCCTTAGGAACAAATTTGTCACTTATCATCAACTCCATTAGTCAACGATTAAAAGACATCTATACTCAATCATTCTCATCCGAAATCCACAACGATAACAGAGATAAATCTTACAGCAACAAACTCCGAACTTACCGTCTGTTTAAAACATTGTATAAAGAAGAAGAGTATTTATCCATTAGCAACATCAAACACAGAGTGGCCACTACTAAACTCAGGGTTAGCTGCCACAGATTACATGTCGAAACAGGAAGGCACAACCGCACGCCTCTACAACATAGACTTTGTCAATATTGTAATTTAAATCAAGTAGAAGATGAGCAACATTTCGTCCTAGATTGTAAATTATACGATAGCGAAAGAAGTGTACTTTTTAACTTTATCAAAGAAAAATTCCCATATTTCGAACATCTAAATGCAACAGACAAATTCATATTTTTATTACGCTTGGATAATCCTTATATAAGAAATACTGTCTGTTCATGCATTTACACATGTACAAAGAAGCGAGAAGAAGTCGACACTACTGGACTAGCTTAATTTAATAACACGTTTGTCTACTCTATATGTTTACAGCTTGTATTGTTGTATTTATATCCTTGTATGTTCCATGTGTTAAGTTAGACGACCTGTACCTAGCCCCTCGGGGCATGAATGCACAATAAAGGTCTTTCATTCATTCATTCAATAATAGACCCCGGTTTCTTTTGGACGTCTTCTTAGCTAGCTGACAAAAAGAAAACCTGACAAAATAGAAAGCCAGAGGAAAACACCAAAAACGAGACGTCCAAAACAAGCCGGAGCCTAGCGCCTAACCTCTGCTTGGAGACTACATCCCTTGCTTGCTTGTTGTCAGCCAAAAACTTCTCCAGATTGCATTAAATGGACTTCCCCCTGGAGATTTGCGGCATCTCGGGACGGTACATTTTTAGTGGCAGCCCACTTTCATACCCTGTTGTGCGTGTGTGAAACGTCAGTGTGCGCTTTCCCACCTTGTGGAAATCAAATTAAAAACATCTTGTCGATTTTGGACCCCTTCCTGACTCCAGCAAAATCAACCGATGGTGGTCATGACATTCAATAAAAGAGATTTTCATTTTCGCCTACTAAATGAGAGCTTGGTCACAAGTTGGTGAGCTAGAGGAAAGCGTTCTTTTCTAATTCAAGGCCATTGAGGATCAACGGTTCATCCCTTACGCAGAGGTTTAGGGCAAGCTGTAGGATACGCAGAAGCCACGCCCAGAGATCGTTCTACAGACCCTGACTCTTGCAAGGTAAAAAAACAACTCAACTTGCCTGCCTGACTGTCTCCGTGATAGCGGCAAAGGTGGACTTTTCAGTCTGCAAGCGAGTTTTGGGTCCTTGCTGCAGACGTTGAGGTTAGTATAGTAGGTCAATGTTATTAGGTTAATGTCGAGGTTATCGGAGTGATTTTTACTGGTCTCTTTGAGCGATCCAAACCTCCAGGCATGTTGTTTTTGTCAACGGTCAAGCAAAACTCGCGAGTACAGGGATCGTTTTAGGGCTTGACTTAATATTTCTGTTCAAATATGACTGAAGCTGTGTCGATGATTTATCAGCAATGTGCTAGTTTACGCTAAAATGTAACTAGATCTAATTTCTGAGGGGAGGGGCAGCCCATATGGACGAAATGGGTGGTCACTGATTACAGGATCTTACAGTGATGTACGAACGGTGAAGTTTAACGTTATAGACCTTTTCAATAAATCAAAGTTTGCTTTGTTGTGTGTTCTGCATGTCACTCTACGTTTCTTGGGAACATAACGTTACATGTATTTTTGTATGTAAGTAGGTCAGTCAGTCATGCTGCGGCTTCATAACGGGCCAGACCAGTAAAAGTATAATGAAAGAGAGCTATGGAAGAATGGTGACTCTTGAAAGGGTTATTTTGCTTGTTGTAGTAGCAAAAGGACCCCGGCCCTGCAGGGATCACCACCAGCTGGCTAGGCGCCAGAAACACAGCCAAGTCACGGTTTAGTAGAAAAACATGATTCTGCCAACCGTGAGTCTGAACTGGGTTACTGTTGGTGTTGCCTTGTGATATTTGTGATGTCGACATTACTTGACCCAGAAACCTAATTCTAAAGCCACGAACTTCGGGACATGGGAATTTGCGTTCGAGGACCTTCCAGGAGGATTAACGCCATCATCTCCTTGCTTCAATATATTCAGCAGAGTATGTGACTTTGTGAGGGGGGTAAACAACTTTTGATAAGGTCCTATAATAGTTTTGATACGGAACAGAAATTCTTATCGGGTTCCATTGAGCTGGCAGTCATGCTAGTGAGCTCGCGAGTTGAGGTTTATTATTGTGACCGTGTGGGCCTGGGAGAAGGATATCCTTTGACACCGATATAAATAAGTTCGCGACTTTTCGTTCGGGGACCAACCACTAATTATCCGAAGCTGTGCCATGGGGGGATGAATTGGCGTGTTGCCCATAGTGCCTGAGTCAGACACAAACTCTTAGAGCTTGTGATCAGCAACAAACTACATTCATCATGATTGTGCAGTACATCTGTGGATGAAAACAAAAAACTTTTGAGCAAACATATGAGGATATTTTGTTGACCTTTGAAGGCATCCAGAGCATTTCATGAGGCTTGAAACTTGAATGAAAAAAACTCCAGTTTCTAGTCAT
Organism: Branchiostoma lanceolatum; assembly: GCA_035149815.1. Taxonomy (NCBI): domain Eukaryota; kingdom Metazoa; phylum Chordata; class Leptocardii; order Amphioxiformes; family Branchiostomatidae; genus Branchiostoma; species Branchiostoma lanceolatum. Next base: position 9,603,158 of record CM068868.1, on the reverse strand, counting down.
TCCTTACAGTAGTAAGTTTCAATAACACTATGCCAGTACATATGCACATTAAAGGAGCAAAGATACGGTGTTGTTGTGTGGTGAGAACTGATAGAAAATCCTGACTGTCCATCACAATTAGCAGTTCGACCAATGAGAGAGTTACTGCATGTCCGTCAAATATTTGCATTTTTATGTATTAGTTTTGCCGGAGGTGGGCGGGGCTATGGTATCGGTCTATTCACACTAGGCGCGTGAAACTAAAATATCTAGAATATATCCAGTTTTCAAGCCTCATAAAATGCTCTGGGTGCTAATATCACTGATAACATGTATAGCACACGTACAAGCCAACTAAAACAAGAATGCAAGCAAATAGTCATTGCCTTCCATGACATTATCTGTTTTTGTTGAAAATTTTGTTCTCCACACACTGTGATGCTGATATTATAGTTAAACTTGATGGTCAATGATTTTGAACATCTCTTTAAGACTCTTGTAAACTCCTTTGACTTTTTTGTGTTTTACTTTTAGAGGAGGTGACAAAATGGGTTCCAAAGTTGAGGAAACCATTCCCATGGAGCCAACAGCACCCCCGCAGCAACATGTGGTCGTCGTGGAAACCTCTGACGAGACCACGCCCTGCTGTTGTTGCTGTGACGACGGCTGTGAAGAGGAGAATGAGGAGCGCGGGAACTGGTCCTGTAACTTCGAGTCCATCTTGGCGAGCATCAGCTTCGCCGTCGGACCGGGTTATCTATGGGTGATGCCGTACCTTATTTACGTGCATGGAGGTAGGTGATGCCTTGTATGATACCAGTATTTAAGTCATACCTCAGGGCCGCAAAAACATTTGGTTCTTACTTTTATCACACTGGCTTCCATAGAATATATAAATTTGAATACGGGATTCGGAGGTTGGAATCGATGTACAATTCTTTTGTTCGCGGACAACAATGCATTTTTGCATTCTGACTATAATACACTATATTCACTCCCTGAAACTTTGTATACCAAGTTGCAGACTTTCTCCTCAGACTGTTTTAATCTTCCCATTCACAAGTTTTACTTTTCAAACTGAAGATTGGCAAGATCCAACTTATTACATTGCTTTTGCCTACACTATTGCCTATGTGCACATTGTACAACACAACACATCATGGAGCACCTGGCAGTAATTGCACACATTGCAATTATCTTATACAACACTTGTTGCAAAGCAAGTAGATACAATGATTACAATCTAACTTTGTTTTGTGTCTTTTTTACTTCACCAGGTCTATTTCTCCTTGGTTACTTCTTCTCGCAAATATTCGTCGCTTTTCCCATCGTTTACTTGGAGATGGCACTGGGACAGTACACGTCACAAGGACCTATCCGTGCTTTGAGAGGGGTGCCCATACTGCAGGGTAAGTCACATTATCTGTGCATGGAGAGGGGTGCCCATACTGCAGGGTAAGTCACATTATCTGTGCACGGAGAGGGGTGCCCATACTGCACTCACTGGGTAAGTCACATCATCTGTGCATGGAGAGGGTGCCCATACTGCAGGGTAAGTCACAGGGACCTATCCGTGCATGTTGAGGGGCACCCATACTGCAGGGTATTACAAAGGAGTCTGGTACGTTTGACTTTGGTAGTGCATTGATGTTTATTTTTCCACATCTTCACCCCTTGCAGGAATTGGAGTAGGCATGGTGGTCATGTCGGCAATCTTCTGTATCTACCACAACGGCTTCATGGCAGAGATGCTGTACTACATGTTCTATGTTCCCGGGGACCTGAGCAGTACAGCATCATGTGACAACTACTGGAACACTCCCAGTTGCAGTGAGTTTCACTTTGTTTGACTGAGAGCTGAATAGCAGTCAGTGAAAGCCTTGGAAGTGAGTAAATTGTCCATAAAGAATCCAAACTGAATAAAAATACTCTTTTTTACACAACCAAGTCTAGAGATTTATTGCACCAACGTTTCGGTGACCATCTGTCACCTTTCTCAAGGCAATTCTGACTGGTTCACATAGCATTATGCTGCACAGGTGCCGCTGCTTATACATAGTAATGAGATGCATTGCCAAACGCAAAGTATTAACGTACAATCACAGGGGATGACATCAGTATGTGGTCCCAAACGTACAGAAGTGTAACACATACACAACTATCGATCAAAAAACAATGCCACGATTATCATCTATTTCGGTATTATGCGGTCCAAAACGTGACTGAGTCTATATATCCCCCTCATCGCGGTTCATGACTGGAGTGGATTTCTTGATCCATACAGCCTCCTAATCCAACGTGTTAGTCTATTGTCCTCTCTGTCTATCACCTTGGCCCCATCCCAGTCTATTGCACAGTTGTTTCTCATGATGTGGTCTGTCACTGCTGATTTGTTTAAGTTCTCTTCCTTCTCAGCTTCCTTCTTCTGTGCTCTGGTGTACCTTCCCACCTTGGTGCTCTCAGCCTCTTTCCTGTGTTCTTCCAGTCTGCAGCCAAATGTTCTCCCTGTCTCCCCTATGTATACTTTGTTGCAACAGTCTGTCTTTGCTGAAACAGAGACCAACCTGATGAAACTATTCACGGAAGAATCCAAACTTTGATGAGAAACTTAGCATTACAACATCTTGAAACATTAGACTCAACTGAAGTCTTTGTTTTGCTGGAATGGTAATATTGCCATGCCTTTCCAAAAAGAGCCCTCTGGTTTCATGGATGCGTTACTGTACTGGATTGATTACTCACATCTGTTATGCTCTGTTGCAGAGAGTGGATGTGTGCAAGAGACTGTGGAATATGACTATGGTTATGATGCATACAACTACACACGTGTAACTTGCGGTGGTGTGGAGGCCCCTGCAATGGAGTATAGACTGTGAGTAACTATGAAAATACCTATATCTGCTGTTCTTTCCTATTTTGTTTGGTGATATAGCTTTGTTTTCCCCTTATCCTGGAGAAATAAGATGATGAAATCAACCATTGAAAGGGTTGATTTCCAATAATATGTATGATGCACGATGTATCTTTTATTTTAATAATTGAAGCCACTGTCTTGAAATACATTGTACTGAAAAGCCAGTGTGCATCGTTTGTCTTATGTTTGGCTGTTCTTTTGATAACGTTATAGTTTACTTTTCACATGTAAGCTGGTGAAACTTTGGCATTTGTATTTTAAATCATTCATATGTAATAGATCTTTTACAGGGAGTAAAAAATGTCATTGCTTGATAATTCACGTAACTGTTATGTGTACTCCTAATCTATAGCTAATTGATATGAACATTGCCATGAATATATGAGTCTACAATAAGGGGGCAGATATAGGGGGCAGATATAGAAAAGTAATTTTGTACTTTTTCCTAATTTTCCTTATGTTTTAACATTTTTTTTCCATCCACCAGCAATTATGTTCTCCAGCTGAGCACGGGCATTACCGACATGGGAGCTGTGCGAGGCCCCCTAGCAGGATGTCTCTTCCTTGCATGGCTACTGGTGGCGCTTGGTCTCAGCTTTGGAGTCAAGTCTCTGGGAAAGGTTGTGTATTACCTGTTGAGTTAGCCGTATAGTATTTCTGGAACCCCCTATAGGGGAAGGAAATACAGTATAATGTTTCCTCTGATGTTTCTCGTTCTCCCTTTTCTTTCCTTCTGCCATTAATATCTTCCAAAATGCATGATGCTTTCATTTTCAAGCAGAATGACATCAAATTTGGTATGGTGGTAGCTTAAAAATATTACGTTTTTGATTTCCTTCATTGCTCTGCAAAAGAAGACATCTGTTCTTCCCAGCTTCCTTGCAACTGAAAGGAACACATGTCATGTTTATTCCCTGATACTTCAGGTTGCCTACGTGACAACACTTGTCCCCATGTTCTTCATCTTCATCCTGTTTCTCCGTGCCGTGACTCTGCCAGGAGGGCCAGATGGGATTGCTTACCTGCTGTGGCCCAGCCTAGGAATCGGATCGGTAAATGTTTCTGTCATGACCAAAAATTTTCGAAGTAAAAAGGAATAACTGCTAAACTCTATCAGTGATTCCACCCTTGTGAGTAAAGATGTGTAATTTTTTATATAGCATTAGGCCACACCAATTTAATTTCTTGGTTAACATATTTTTATTTAAAAGAAAAAAATTAGAAAAAAAAATTCATGAAAACAGAAGGCTGGGCCAGCCTTCTGTTTTCATGTGCGTTTTTTTTCTAAAAATTTTTTTTTTTAAATAAAAATCCGTTAACCAAGAAATTAGATTGGTGTGGCCTTACAGTCAAGTATAAGGATAAACATGTACTAGGCTTTAATGTAGTTATCGTCTGATCTTTTAGGTTTGAAAACGAACTCACTATGATTTATTGGTGGAGGAGTTCAAACTCTAACACAAAAGTATATTTTAAAAGAACAAATAGAGAACGCTTTGACTTGGTGGGTATGCATTAAGTTTAACATTGTTTTTTTCCTCCAAATCATGTCACTTTATGCCTTATTTTTACAGAGGAACTCGTATTACTTCTCTGTTATAACTGCCATTGTTCACCGATTGGGTGTTGGTCATGGAGGTTACACGACGTTGTCTTCCCACAACCGTTTCCACAACAATGTCCTCAGGTAAGGGCTGTGTTGGGACCATCACGGGTCGATCAGTGGCAACGAATAAGGGGAGGCATACTGAAAATGCATGTAAGTTCGCAGTGATTTAATTTTGTGGTAAGGAGGAAACGGAGTGTTTGCGCTCGTTCGAAATAGTGCTATAGTCACATACTGCTTCAGTGATGGAAACACTTATTCTCCAAGCAGCGGTTTTGGTCGGGTGGGGCAGTAGTGGCCGGGTTTTTTATGTTGGCTGCTTGGAGAATAGGAAACACTGGCTCCTTTACGGAAACCACCTACATGAACTGAAATGCATTTACAGTAGGGCCATGTTGATTTGATTATATGGATGACAAGATTCCTCTGGGAACCCTAAAACTGATGTGAGCGTACGAATAAAAAAAAGTTTTCAGAAAAAAGTTCCTTCATTATGAAACCTACGTGGTCAGGAAGGTTGAACAAATGACTAAGCACACAGAGAATGGTATACCGAATAATGTATTCTTCATTTTTTGGTCTTTCAGGTCTTCATTGATTTTGGAATTCTAGATATGAGTACATTGTATCTGTTTTTCGAAATATCTTTTTGCAATTTACAACATGCATTTGCCCATTTTGTAGCTGCTTTGCACAATTTACAGTATGGTACCATTTTTTTTTCAGACGAAATGGACGAAAATTGATGTGCGCGCAGATATAATCCATATAATCAAATCAACATAGCCTAGTTGATAAGGAATCTGTTCGTTGCCATTCCTGTTTTATGCACAGGTGGAACGTTGTGTCATGACTCAGCCTTTTTCTCCCCCAGGGACGCAGTTGTTGTCGTCCTCATTGACTTCCTGATGGTGCTGCTCTGTGCGATGATGATTTTTGGATTCTTGGGTTTCCTCTCACATCAGCTGGGCGTGCCTATTGCAGAAGTGGCTGCTTCAGGTAGGCAGACTGTCAAATATCAACTAGATGAGGTTCTATCATAACTCCCACCTCATGGCAACTCTTGTATGTAAAACTGTTGAGATGTATTAAAGGCTCCCAACATTTTCCCATTGAACTTGTGACCAGCAAATGGCTAGTGTGATCCAAATATCCATTCACAGTATGAATGAAAGAGTCCAGTTTCAAACATGGTTGATTTCAGAATTGATGTTCGTATCCTGCAGGGCCTAATCTCGTCTACGTTGCCATGGTGACGGTGTTTTCCCATATCCCCACGGGGTCGTCATGGGCCGCTCTGTTCTTCCTGACTCTGGTCCTGCTGACATACGGAACTCAGGTCAGCAGTTATGGATGAGAAGTGTAGTAATGATCCCAGACGGTGAGACCTGTGTGAGATGGGCAGACATTCAATACATACACTGTATGTTTGCATGGATAATGGGAAAGAGTGTCCTCTTCTTTTTAAGCCTCAGTGTTGGGAGTCATGCTTTGGTTGCTGTTTTGTTACAGATGTTTTTTGTCTGTGAGTATTTTTCTAGGAAATTGCAAGCACAACTGCTTTGTGATAACTCTTTTGGAAATATTTGTGACCCAGACTGGCTGATGTTGTGGCATGACTAATTTTCTGCAGGTTTGGGGAGTATAGTGGCTGAAAAAAATGTCTTCACTTGTAACATTATGGTTTTCTCTCATCTATGATACAAACTCTTTATGTTCATCCCATTAGTATAGAGCTACTTAAGTACATGAACTGATAGAATTTAGCGCAAAGTGTGTTTCAGGTTTGATGTAACACGCGAGTGTTTAATATCAGCATACCTGATAAGTGTTCAAGCAACTCATGTTATTTTTCCTAGCTCGTTCTGGTTGAAACTGTCATCACTTCCCTGATGGACCTGATCCCCAAGAGACTGATCAAGAACTTGCCAGGGAGGGAGTCCGGGCTGCTGAGCAGGAGAACGATGCTGCACGGTGTGATGACTGTGGCGGTCTGCTTCCTGTTCTTCCTCCTGGGACTGCCGTACGTCACGCAGGTGACAGCTCTATATCTATACTTGATATGTACATGTTGATAATTTGGGCTCGTGTGTTGTTTAAAATCTCTCAGGTCTTCTGATGATGGCTTGCATGCCCTTTTACGTAGAGTGTATTGTCAGTCATTTTCAGTCCATTAATCATTCGTAACCAGACCGCTTAAATCTATATAAGCATCAAGTATAGTCCATGCATTCTACTTGAAGTGTAACAGTAATATGCCTGAATTTACCATTAGGGAAAGCCAGCCAGCTGAAATTTAATCATAATACATAGACACTACCTTTCTGAATGCAGCGTAGAGCACTAACAGTGCCTTCAGTACAGGCAGCCTCTGATTGTCATACAGATGGTTTCACCATTTAAAAGTCATGGAGTTGCAATTTCATCATCCCTTAGCTGCCATGATAGCCTTATTAATTTTCTATGCATGCTAGGTGATCCTAGGTGCTTTATGATGCAAGCTCTGACAGCGACTTATTGATTGTACAACTTCTTGCTTACTGCAGGGAGGCGTTTACCTTCTGACTATTGTAGACACTTTCAACGCCCAGATTCAGCCCTACATCTTCATCTTACTGGAGTGTGTGGCAATCGCCTACCTCTACTGTGAGTACAGCCTAAGCAACTATTCTTTTAGTATAATCTGTTTAGTAAACAATTGTCAGAATGATTTGAACCAAGCTGGATTTTCCACATAGTTTTCGATCTTATTTTTTTCCTCTACTGCTGCCCTCATCAGAGTGAAGTAAACTTTGTCCTTTTCACAACAAGAATGTCTTCTCAAATGCTACAATAGACTTCTCCTTGCCACACTGTGACAAAGCAGCAAGGAGACTAGAGGGCATCCTTGTCATGATAATTTTGCCACACTACCAGGCGAAGGAGAAAGTTCACTTCACACTGATGAGGGCAACAGAGAAGCTGCCCAAATGTTAGTAGAGAAAAGATATAAGGTTTTTTTACCTAAGAAAACTATGATCAATTGAACCTGATGAAACTGTTAACAGAAGCTGGATTATTGTTTAAAGATGGAACTGTGTTTGTATCAGCCCCGAGTTGTAATCGCTGCTGCCCTGCGCTGAACCGCTGGATGTCGGACCTGAGCCACATGCTGCAGCACGTCTGCTGTTTCTGCTGTGCCACCGTCGTGAACGGGATGGCAGCAGTGGCCTGGGTGTACTACATCCCCATCGTCATGCTGGTCAGTATGTGATCTGCTGTAGGCTTGTAGATAGACATATTGACCCCGTTCATACTAAATCGCGCAAATCGCGAAATCGCAAAATCGCCCTGAGTTGCATTCCTTCACACCAGGGGTCGAACGAGCGTAAAATCGCGTCCAACAGCTTGATCAACGGCGGACGCGTTATTCGATTGTCACCACTCTTACTGTTGTGTTCAATGACCTTCTTGTACTTCATCTTGAGTTTTTTTACCTTTAATAGTGCGGCATTACTTCCATGTTTTCGCGTATTTGGCCAACTCAGGCAGTCGCCACTTCAGCGTACACGCTCTGGTTTCGGTGGGATCCCTTGAGTTTCTTCTGAATCCCCACATCCCCAGTAACAGTTACATGCATTTTCGTCATTCCATACGCCAAAATCGCCGCCCGATTCTGACATATTTCCGCCGAATTCGGCGTAATATTCCAACAAGCTAGGAGGTAGATGAACATCGTATAATGAGCGGAAAGACTGAATTTGCAGATGACCCCTTGACCCATGACCGGGTCAATATGCAAATTAAAGCGCCCAACGCGCATCAAGGCGATTTCGAGCATTCATACTAAGTCGGAATGCAGGCAAATCGCGAGTAAACCACCTCCGGAGGTGGTTTCGCGGAAAGCGATTTGGGGCGATTTCAAATGCGATTTGGAGCGTTCATACTAAGCCACATTATCACGATTTACGCGATTTCGCGATTTCCTTGATTTATTATGAACGGGGTCATTGTCTCAGGCATAGGTTCTCTGTAATCTCACCGAAGGCAACTGGAAAACCTCACTTCCTGAGCGTGTTGTCGTAAAACTCAACCACACATCAGAAAGGCTTTTCTGAAAACAGCGGGGGAGTGGGGCATACAGTAATGACAACTTCTTAATCTCAAAGGTAAATGATTAAAAAACTTTACTTCCTCTTGTTGTAGTTCAGCTCAACCATACACAAACAATTTAGCTGTGGTCAGAAGGGGATTTAGTTGGCATACTGTAATGACAAAATTTCTTTGACAGAATGTAGTTGTAAAAGGTAGCTTATCGTGTGAGTCACAACGGCTCTAATTCTGTAAATAAATGGAGAAAGCAACTGAGCCTCTTTTTACATGTTAGACGTTTGCATCATACTGTGGGTCGGTGTGGCACAATGGTTAGAGCGTAGAGCTCAGAACCAATAAGTCCCGGGATTGATACTCGCCATGTCCCTGAAATGTCCGAAGAAGTCTTTAAGATGTTACCTAAGTGGCATAAGTAATCAAATTATGATGCATTTTAGATGAAGAGTGACGGTTTTCATGTTTCAAAATGTGGCGTGGATACTTTATATGAAATTAACTTTTTTTTTAATCCCCCAGATACAGGTGATAGCGCAGCCCTTGATGTTCTGGCCACATTATCTGTCGTACTATAACTATGTTTTTCCGATCTGGGCCACTATTGTGGGATACCTGATCCTGAGCATCAGTCTGATCGTGGTTCCTCTGGGCACCATCATCAACATTATCATCGCACTGGTGAGAGTCTTTTCTGTCTCCTTGTAAACACAAACTTTTGAGTGTCAATACTAGCAGGGATTTTCTTGAAGAAAAACAAATCACAGATAACTTTATTGCACAACACTTGTACAAGGTACAACGTATGGCATCTATTATAACTACAGTTCCATAACACATGGGGGCATTGCGAGGGAGCGGATTTTCCCACCTTCCAGTGTAGTGTTTTAGAGACTTTAACTTAAAATGGGGTCTTCTAAGATTTCTTGAAGGGGGAAATTATTAGCACTTCTGATCAATCTGAATTTTGTGCTTGTAGAAAATCTGCTCCCCTGGGTAATGGGGCGGTTAGAGCATGAGGGGGCGCCCCTCTTCCCCTCTTTAGAGAAACTCCTGACCAGCATTGTGTGTGTGTTTGTATAGAGTATGTAATACTGTGTGTGTGTGCAAGCATGCCTGAGTGTGTGCTTGAATTAATGAATGCGTGCGTTCATACATGCACATGTGTATTAGATTTACAGTATCTAAGGAGGCGTACTACCCATAATAAACAATTATACATTTCAATTTAGATTTCTAACTATCTGGAGAGTAAAGCTATACATTACAGATGTAAAGGATCGAAGTTCCAAGCACCTATACCTGTAACAATACTTCACAAATCTTGTCAGGTGAGAGGCAGACCGAGTGAAATCGTCCAGCCCCCTGCGGACTGGGGTCCGTACCTCAACAAGCACAGGAGGGGCGTGTCACAGGGACAACCTGGGCAACCTGTGGACGACACACGGTTGTAAGGTGCTGGGTGGACAACCTTTGAAACCTGCGGATGAGTCATGGGTGAGAGGTGCTAGACGAGACAGCGCTGGGTACTAGTAGCCAAACAAAGGATGATGTCATTCCTGACGTAAAATGGAAGGTAGAAGAGCATTAATGGATGAATGGTACTACAGTGTGTGGACTTGTGACATGACCTTTTTTATCTATCTATTTTATATATTTGCTTAGATCAGATCTAGCTAATCATGTATACTGAGTTTTATTGACCCTCAATTGTTAGTCTTAAAACTAGTAATTAGTAGTAGTTTTGATTGACATTTTAGACTTTTTATACCAATTTATGATGCTGGTAGGGAATGCCATTTTGTGTCAACCAACCAAGCAGATTAACAAACACAGCCAACCAAAACTGAGTCTTGCAATACCAGGGTGCCAAAGAAAGAAGCTAACAAACCATTGATTGAAATATTTTGCATGTAGTGCAAATGTCTCAGTCTATGTATACGTACTGTTGGACCTCACACACACACTGTTTTTATCCTGGTGTTAGGTACTAGTATATATATAGTAGAATGTTTACTCAGTTCATAAAATGATGACAATGTGTTGAAGAAGGTAATATATTTCCATATCACAATGTCCACCACGATGAATCCCTGTGCAGTTTTGGAAAATATACTACCTCATAGATTCAGAGAAGAAGTGCAGACCTGGAACTGCTATTGAATTGAATTATTTTCTTTTCTATGAGGAAAAGCTATTTTAATGGGAAATTTGGAAATGTGTCAGTCTTTTCTATTTGTTTGCAATTCTTGTCCTGAACTGAAATAGGGGGAACATAATCATAATGATTCAGCACATAACAGACTTCTTAGCCTTTTTTTCTAACAAAGTTATAAAGTTTTATCATCTTACCAAATCTATTAAGGGACCTGTTATCAACATATGTAACATTACTGAACTTGTACTTGAGCTGCATTTCTTGTATCTGATAACCTTTTTTAGCTAAATTAGATTACATGTACTAGTACTTTGTAATCATTGTTGACTTATTTTGCACTAGCTAGAGAATTTGAAGTGAACACTTGATTACAGTTCTGCCAAACACTTAGTCTAGATTATCTAATACATGTATTAACTATTTCTACTGATGTTAATGCTTTATTTCCTTCACAATTGACTGAGTTACAGCAAGTGTGCAGGTTGCTTGTAAATAAATACAATATCATGAGTCTTCTAGAACTACATTATTTTTGCATGTATGAATATCATTTCAATACTGGTTCAGATATTCTAGCATAGAGCAACATGTAAGTCCAGTTATCTGATTTTGTATGCAGCAAAAGTTTTAAACGTGCCAAATATCATAAAGATCCATCAACGACGTTTCCAATTATGCTGGCAACAAACACACACACACAAACGGCACCGAAAACACATTCTTAGCGAAGGTAATGATAGAATGAATGCACATAATTCTAAGATGCCTTAAGCTAAACGAAGATAGACAGATTTCGGAACGATCCGGTTTTACCACCACGTTAAACTACTCGAGACTAAAGCGTGCCTTCCAGTATATTTGCCGAGCAGTGAAGAGAGGGGCTTCAAGTCAACACGTCTTTGTTTTCTGCAGGGGTCGGGGAGAGGTAACCTTAGAAGGTAGTCAAGAGGAACGTCTCGGCTAACATAATTGCTGATGTAGCTAGGTGGTTGATTTGTTTTACTAAATACAAATATAGATACATATACTGCATTAATCAGCAAACAACTAGTACATGCACCCGTTTATTGATAAATTAAGAAATGGGCTTTAAGGACACCTGGCCACCTGTACGTTGAAGATAAAATTACACTTGGTGTAAACAGGCACGCCCTGGCAAAATGTCAACAAACCAGGTGAGTCACTGCGGTTCGGAGGTCATGGTCAGCCGTTGTTGTTGACTGGGAGTTTGAGTGAAGGAGTACAGGAGAGCCATCTGAAGGCTGATTTTTCACGTTTGTGGTGCCGGTGAAGATCAAAAGGTGAGGTGAAGGTGTTTCTAAGTCTCGAAACTATCACTAGACGAAAGCAAATGTCAAAAAAATGAGCAGAAAGAATCACGGAAGGCTTAACAAGAAGCATTGAGGTGTGATCCCGTCTCACGTATGCGTAGTGAACTTTTCAATCTTCGACGTTTTGAGCGTCACAGGTCATCACCGATTAGGTACATACTAGCCCAGAACTTAGCTCGGTTTGTACAGGCATCTGTAATCTATGACATTTTGTTTGTCGATTTGAAGGTCTGTACTAGGAGTCAAGGACAAGATAACACTACAAGTCTGTGACCTCTATACTTTCTCGGGTTCAACATACTACCGGTTGAGTCTTCACCGTCGAAAGCCGCCATTTTGATAATTCTGCTTTCGGCTTAATTGGCGTCTGACGTTTTTTTTTAAAGTATAACGTTGATTCACATGTTTAGAACAAGGAGGTTTAAACCTCCTTGTTTAGAAGTAGTCCACTGTGTTCTGTTTACTAGTAGTCCACTGTGTTCTGTTTAGTAGTAGTCCACTGTGTTCTGTTTAGTAGTAGTCCACTGTGTTCTGTTTAGTAGTAGTCCACTGTGTATTGTTTAGTAGTAGTCCACTGTGTTTTGTTTAGTAGTACTCCACTGTGTTCTGTTTAGTAGAAGTCCACTGTGTTTCGTTTAGTAGTAGTCCACTGTGTTCTGTTTAGTAGTAATCCACTGTGTTCTGCTTCCAGTATAGCTGTTCTGTGTTCACATGTTTTCCAGTACTTAACTTTATGTATCCACTGGTATTAGGTTTCACGGTACGCTTGTACTATGATATATGTCATCCTTAAGATAGGAATGGATTTGGCAGGGCTCTTCGGTTAGATTTGTCCGTATTTCATGAAGACAAGCCATTAACGTAACAAACGCGTTAACCATACAGATGTGACCTGGCGGGCGTATTGATGACCCTGGCGTCGTGCCTAGGGATCAGTTCTAGAAGTCTCAGTTCCCGTCATCATGTCTGACGATGGCTTAGATAAAGTAAGATAAAGCAGTCATCCTCAACAAAGGTCAGAAGCATGGTGTTTTTTCAAGTAGATTTAAGTAAAAGGGTAATGGTACAGCTTCACTTCTGCTCGCGTTTTCAGCCGAGCACATCCGGCCACCGTACCTCCCATGCTCTTCTCGATTGAAGTGTGTTGGGTTCTTTACGTTCAGACGTTTGACGCCTGAAAACTGTCTCTGCTACTTGAGACAGATGTTTTCTAACCATGATTCTCAATGGTGCGATCCTCACAGTGAACGACTGCTACTGAGAGAACAAAATGGCGTCACCGCCTCGAACAGAAACAAGCCCTTCTTCCGTCCCCATGCACACCGGCCCTACCCACGTGGTTGTCGTGGCAACGGACGACAAAGAAAGTGCTCCATGCTGTTGTTGCTGTGACGACGGCTGTGAAGAGGAGAACGAGGAGCGCGGGAACTGGTCCTGTAACTTCGAGTCCATCCTGGCGAGCATCAGCTACGCCATCGGACCGGGTTATCTGTGGGTGATGCCGTACGTCATTTACAGGAACGGAGGGGGTACGTACTGGTCCATGGTATCAAGTTACCGTCAAGGTAGACAGGCCAGCTTCTTCCGCAAACCCCGTATTCAGACGTTGTCAAGTATTTTCCCTTTTTCTTTTGTAACGAAATCTATCTAAAGATCCTGGAAATCCACACTCTCATTAAGTAATTGTACGCACAACGTATTCGTTATTATGATAACGGCACATTGTTTGTACGTATCTGCAAGAAAAGGCAATTACGTTCTATTTCCTTGTACAAGGGCAAGCTAACACGTACCATCTTCACATCACCAGGTGCATTCGTGAGCACATATCTGGTGATGCAGATGTTCATCAGTTTCCCCATTGTTTACCTGGAGATGGCCCTGGGGCAGTACACGTCACAAGGACCTATCCGTGCATGGGAGGGGTGCCCATACTGCAGGGTAAGTCACATGGACCAATCCGTGCATGGAGAGGGGTGTCCATGCTGCAGGGTAAGTCGCATGGACCTATCCGTGCATGAAGAAGACGGTGTCCATACTGCAGGGTAAGTCACAGGGACCTGTCCGGATCCGTGCATGGGGAGGGGTACCCATCAGCCTCCGATGCAGACTCCTCCCGGCTGTTTTCTTTTTCAAGTTATTGTTTTTATACTATTACATTTTTTTCTAATTGCTGGCCCGGCCAACAACAAGAAAAAATGTTATTGTAAAACTGGAACTTAGAAAATGAAAACAGCCGGAAGGAGTCTGCAACGGAGGCTAGGTACCCATACTGCTGGGTATTAGTCACACTGAACACTCCGTGCATCGAGAGGGGTGCCCATACTGCAGGGTAAGTCAAATGGACCTATCCGTGCATGAAGAGGGGTGCCCATACTGCAGGGTAAGTCACTGGGACTTATCCATGGGCCGTGTATCCGTTATTGGAGAGGGGTGCCCGTACTGAGTGGTTCAAGCCAGTTGGTCTGTGGTTTCTTTTTATATGATAAAAATATATTTTTGATAACTTTCAGGCATCGGAGTTGGAATGGTTGTGATGTCGGCCATCTTGTGTATCTACTACAACAGCCTGGTGGCACAGATGCTGTACTACCTGTTCTACGTCACCGGGGACTTAAACAGAGCAACGTCGCACTATGATACTTACGCTATTCCCAGCGGTGCCTGGTCGCCATCTTGAATTTTCCCGCTACGCGCTATGACTCACGGGAATTTCTCGATATCCACGCACACTCACGCGAGAATATGACCACGAGATCAGAACATATACGCACATTGCAGGGGAATTTTAGTTGCCGAAACATATCGCCTGGTCCGATTTTCAAGTCCCTTATCCCTGAAAGCTCTCGGAGCAGCCGTAAAAATGGCCAAGACAGTGCTCTAGGTACAGAGCACACTTAAGTGTGTGACAGTTTTCCCCTTCTAGCTTCTTGACCCTGCTTCTAGTGTTAAGCGATGTCTGTGTTTTGTCTTCTGCAATGACGCTATGTAAACACTAACGCTTGACGTCGGAGAGGAATGATGTTCAAATGACCCGTCTAAGGTGATAATCTTCTGTTCATTTGATAGCAGAAATTTACTGTTCATTGAGTAGATATGCCATCATTGGTATGACCTGACTAAAAATAAATCTGTTTTAAGAGGTCTTCCATGTGTATTCAATGCCCATCAATGATATAATCTTATGGAAATAATGACACCAAAAAGCTGTACTTAACTTGATTTAACCTCTACCATCATGAACTACTAAATGATTTGATTGTCATGCAGAGATCATAAATAATTAGTATAACAAAAAGATAACTGCTACCTTACCTTGGAACCTTACCTTGGAACCTATAAATACCAGAGACTGAATGGCAGTACCATAGTCCTGATTCGAAGCACTGTTGTATCAATCTTTACAAAACTGCTAAATTATGTGACAGGCCCATATTTTCATCTTCTTACAGATTTTTTTGTTTTACACTGCATGTGTACATGTATGTATTGACTTCAGTCCAAAATTGTTGATATGCCTCACCTCAATTGAGGATAACTTCTTTACCTTTTTTAATGCCTCTCTTTCACAAAATTCATTTGGAAAAGGAGATATCTATCTATGTGCACGGTTCATATTTGAGGTTACAGAGAGTGCATTTGCAATTTTTATACTCAACTATATCTGGGTAGTCAAACCGGCCAGGTAGGCAACTTGTACAGGATATATCGTATAAGTTCTGTATATATGTGACCATAAAAATTTATATATCAACATGACAGAGACTTTCTGGTATTCAGCATGTACAGTGAAGTTTTATTTACATTTTGAACATTCAATTGAACAACAGTTAAAGCATAAACAGAGAGTTTTAATCTCAGTCACTTTCTATTTTCTGCTGCACATGTTCTGGCATTAATATGCCCTACCATCCTTTCATCTTGATACTGCACACTCTGTAGACACAGTCACTAGGTATTCTCTGTGCTCCTCCATCTGTGACACCTGAAGTGCATATGAACAACATGTTGATATTATCAATATTGACACTATCTGACATATCTAATACATACATACATACATACTGATACAATATACTTTTTTCTGAAAATGATTATGATGATAGTATACTAGTAGGCTAAATTACTTACAGGCTTTTTCAAACACAATTACAATGCAGTCAGGACTCCAAGGAGACCAGCACTGACCTGTGGGAATGGGTGGTGGTGCTGCTAGCTTTTGCATATAATGATGTTATCTAATTATTTCAGCCTGTACACACTCAATCTGCTCGAGCAGAGCTATTTTTCAAGTCTAGAACATCCTAGTATTTTGTGTCTATACTCAATCTGTATCAATCCATACAATAGAATCTATGGGAACGAGACCAATGCATATATTTCGTGTCGACATACCCATGCATATCCTTCGTGTCGTTAAAAATACGGCCGCGTCGTTGAATGACATCATTGTAAAATGGCTCTAAAACATCTCAGGATACACCAAAAAAATAGGCTACTTCCAGAAAAAATAATTAAGAAAACTACAGCCTAATTACTCCAGGACATCATTAAGGTCTTCACTCATCCCCCTGAGACCAACTCATAATTTCAAAAAGTCATAACTCACCGAAAATTCGCCGTAAAAAGAAGCGGTTTTCACGATCTGGAAGCCCGGACATTCCTCTTTGCAAATGGCACCAGTGCGCAGGCGTGAAAGCTGTGCCTCGTTCCCAATGTCTTTTGCGCATCTGGAAGTACAGTACTAGAAGTCTGGGGTGCCCTGGGACAGAGTCAGCCCAGTCACGTGGTACACTAATGAGCAAGATGGCGGAAAACCTTGTGCACACGTAACTTTTCATAGTGTGCCATCACTCAGTTGGAGGACATAATTACTGGTGGATCGAAAAAATGTCGAAATGTAATAGAAACTATGCCAGTTCAAAACTATATTTCATCCCTGCCCTTCTATCGTAGACTCAGATATTCATTAAAACTTAGTTCATATCAATTAGCTAGATTAAGAGTACACAGAAAAGTTCAGTGAAGCAATGACAGTTTTTACTTACTTGAAGTACTCGCCTGCTGCCAGGGAACCCTGGTTGGCGCAGTCAGCAGTGTTCCACGCATTTGCACACGACGCACTATGAAAAGTTACGTGTGCACAAGGTTTTCCGCCATCTTGCTCATTAGTGTACCACGTGACTGGGCTGACTCTGTCCCAGGGCACCCCAGACTTCTAGTACTGTACTTCCAGATGCGCAAAAGACATTGGGAACGAGGCACAGCTTTCACGCCTGCGCACTGGTGCCATTTGCAAAGAGGAATGTCCGGGCTTCCAGATCGTGAAAACCGCTTCTTTTTACGGCGAATTTTCGGTGAGTTATGACTTTTTGAAATTATGAGTTGGTCTCAGGGGGATGAGTGAAGACCTTAATGATGTCCTGGAGTAATTAGGCTGTAGTTTTCTTAATTATTTTTTCTGGAAGTAGCCTATTTTTTTGGTGTATCCTGAGATGTTTTAGAGCCATTTTACAATGATGTCATTCAACGACGCGGCCGTATTTTTAACGACACGAAGGATATGCATGGGTATGTCGACACGAAATATATGCATTGGTCTCGTTCCCATAGATTCTATTGTATGGATTGATACAGATTGAGTATAGACACAAAATACTAGGATGTTCTAGACTTGAAAAATAGCTCTGCTCGAGCAGATTGAGTGTGTACAGGCTGAAATAATTAGATAACATCATTATATGCAAAAGCTAGCAGCACCACCACCCATTCCCACAGGTCAGTGCTGGTCTCCTTGGAGTCCTGACTGCATTGTAATTGTGTTTGAAAAAGCCTGTAAGTAATTTAGCCTACTAGTATACTATCATCATAATCATTTTCAGAAAAAAGTATATTGTATCAGTATGTATGTATGTATGTATTAGATATGTCAGATAGTGTCAATATTGATAATATCAACATGTTGTTCATATGCACTTCAGGTGTCACAGATGGAGGAGCACAGAGAATACCTAGTGACTGTGTCTACAGAGTGTGCAGTATCAAGATGAAAGGATGGTAGGGCATATTAATGCCAGAACATGTGCAGCAGAAAATAGAAAGTGACTGAGATTAAAACTCTCTGTTTATGCTTTAACTGTTGTTCAATTGAATGTTCAAAATGTAAATAAAACTTCACTGTACATGCTGAATACCAGAAAGTCTCTGTCATGTTGATATATAAATTTTTATGGTCACATATATACAGAACTTATACGATATATCCTGTACAAGTTGCCTACCTGGCCGGTTTGACTACCCAGATATAGTTGAGTATAAAAATTGCAAATGCACTCTCTGTAACCTCAAATATGAACCGTGCACATAGATAGATATCTCCTTTTCCAAATGAATTTTGTGAAAGAGAGGCATTAAAAAAGGTAAAGAAGTTATCCTCAATTGAGGTGAGGCATATCAACAATTTTGGACTGAAGTCAATACATACATGTACACATGCAGTGTAAAACAAAAAAATCTGTAAGAAGATGAAAATATGGGCCTGTCACATAATTTAGCAGTTTTGTAAAGATTGATACAACAGTGCTTCGAATCAGGACTATGGTACTGCCATTCAGTCTCTGGTATTTATAGGTTCCAAGGTAAGGTTCCAAGGTAAGGTAGCAGTTATCTTTTTGTTATACTAATTATTTATGATCTCTGCATGACAATCAAATCATTTAGTAGTTCATGATGGTAGAGGTTAAATCAAGTTAAGTACAGCTTTTTGGTGTCATTATTTCCATAAGATTATATCATTGATGGGCATTGAATACACATGGAAGACCTCTTAAAACAGATTTATTTTTAGTCAGGTCATACCAATGATGGCATATCTACTCAATGAACAGTAAATTTCTGCTATCAAATGAACAGAAGATTATCACCTTAGACGGGTCATTTGAACATCATTCCTCTCCGACGTCAAGCGTTAGTGTTTACATAGCGTCATTGCAGAAGACAAAACACAGACATCGCTTAACACTAGAAGCAGGGTCAAGAAGCTAGAAGGGGAAAACTGTCACACACTTAAGTGTGCTCTGTACCTAGAGCACTGTCTTGGCCATTTTTACGGCTGCTCCGAGAGCTTTCAGGGATAAGGGACTTGAAAATCGGACCAGGCGATATGTTTCGGCAACTAAAATTCCCCTGCAATGTGCGTATATGTTCTGATCTCGTGGTCATATTCTCGCGTGAGTGTGCGTGGATATCGAGAAATTCCCGTGAGTCATAGCGCGTAGCGGGAAAATTCAAGATGGCGACCAGGCACCGCTGGGAATAGCGTAAGTATCATAGTGTGGCATCGACAACATGGGAGCTGTGCGAAGCTCCCTGGCGGGGTTTCTCATCCTTGCATGGCTACTGGTGGCAGTCGCTCTCAGCTTTGGAGCCAAGTCTCTGGGGAAGGTTGTTATACTTTTTAACAATTATAATAATCTCTTGCCATCCATGCGATTAGTGATTTTGTTCAAACAAAACACAAACTATACTAGGAGTATTATAGGAAATAATACATTGTGAAATTAAGCAATTATGATGACAGCACAGGTTTCTAAATTGTACAGGGGACTTTTGATCTTAAAATTAAGAGGATATGTCTGGTCCTATTTGAATGGTTCGGACTAATTCATTTATTGTTGCTCTGTGTCATGTTATCATAAAGAGCCAGTTGAAGCGAACTCATGATCAAGCCCCTATCTCACTGGACCAAAAGCGACCCTGTTCTTTTATGTAATGTAATTTGCAATTAGCCGTCGGGCAGGAATTTGCAATAAACTTATTATATTAAACTGGTATGTTGCGCCAAGTATCATAAGTGATCACTGCAAATCTCCTTTTGATGCATTTAATCATTTTACATTGTATTTAGATTTATTGACAACAATGCGATTTCCTATGACCTGCTCATCTCCGCTTCAAACGCAAATGCACCGCACGTCAGTGTGACCACATGAAAAAATTAGCGAGAAATTCGCGAAGTTGCCGCAATGATTTGCCGCCAACGGGCCGCACGCACAGTCCAGTGAGATCCCCGCTTAAAGACTGTTACAGCATGAGGTGTTCTTGCGCCCCGCAGGTTGCTTACGTGACAACTCTCGTTCCCATCGTCCTGATTGTCGTCATGTTCATCCGTGCCGTGAGTTTACCGGGAGCTTCGGAGGGACTTCTCTACTTATTGGCGCCTTCCACTACAGGAGTGAGTTGCGATTCACGATTCAGAGTAGACTATATAATTTTTGGAATTTAAGATTTAGAGCTAAGTAATATTCCCCAGCATTTCATGATATATACGAGGGTGAGTCAAGAAGTAATGTAAGTGGTTTAATATCAATTATCATATAGGCAGATGTCGTTGACCAATCAGAAGGCTCCATTTACAGGTCATGTTATTTTCCCATATTGACCCCATTTTGCGGGGCAATAATCTACATATAAGACCAGTTGTTCCAAGGTTTCCATTGGTCCAATTTTTAAGGTTACCATTTAAGGAGGGTGCTGCTTTTTATTCGATTCTAAGAAACTTTCTGATACAAACAGACCTGTAAAAGTACAGCGCTAATTGCATTTAGTGATGATAAAGGTAGATACAATCAAAATCAACGGTAAATAACAACATTAATATTTTTGCTAACCTACTCCCTATTTTACTCATGGTACAGTCCTCAAAGTAAAAGAAAGCAGCGACGTTGGTTTTCTTTGGTGGTGTGGTGTGTTTGATGTATGATAATGGATATAAGATAATTACGTCATCCCGGTAGTTTATTCGGTGGTTATAGGAACTGACCTTGCCTTATCACACCATATACACCGAAGAAAAGCGGGTCATTAGCCCTATATTTTAGTTAATTGAACCCGGTATCTCTGGGTTCTGGGGCCACACACCCTGCCACTACGCCACCGCGACGCATTACTTCTTGACTCACCCTCGTAGTATGGATATTTCATTATTATCTCCGGGAAGGAGGGTCACAAGCTACAATAGCCTTCTTTGCTTAAGATGATACTTTCATACTTCGAACAACTTAATTGTTTCTGTCTGGGTCTTCGCACATATAAATCGAGATCCCTTTGATGGATTTGTCTGAAATTGGATATGTCGGTACGGTAGTAAAGTGGGTATCAGACGCCTTAGCCGCACCGCCAACACCATAATTACTTCACAGAGGGCTGTGTCCTATGGACTCTTGTTCATTAGTTTAAGGACAATTATTTATTGTAAAATCTCAATCAGCAAGAAATAAGTAAATATAACAAATCTTTAGTGATTCGATATCTTAAGTGAAACTACAGACTGTGGAAACCTTTGGGATGCCTTCGATTCATTTGCAACTAAAGAAGCGGTACAAAGTAGCCATTATTGTAAATTGTTGAAAAGCTTAAGTGATTTAACAATTGATTTATGTCTCTTTGTCAGTGGAATAGTAATATTTACCCAGCGATGATAACTCACATTGTACACCGATTGAGCCTGGGTTATGGCGGCTACACGACACTGGCTTCTTACAACCGCTTCCACAACAACGTTCTCAGGTATGTCTTGTGCAAGAGGATATGACAAAGAAGATGATATGATTGATTGACTGAATCACGTCTGATGCCTATAGATTCGCGCGTAAAATGAAGTATCTTACACATATTCAAACAGTGCTCCATCGCAAGAAAAGGCTACATTACAGTGTCTCTTGTACCGATAAAGATCAACTATTGTACTAAGTCATTAGCCGTTCACTTGATCACTGGACCAATGTAAAAACGTGGTCTGTGATGGAAAAGTCTGCGCGGAACACTTTTGTTGTCCCTTTTCTAATTAGGTACGTTTTATCATTGTATGTCAACGATGATGGTAATTTCTGCTCATGATAACCAATAATTGATAATTGTAACCAATTCATGCAAGCTGGCCGTGTGGTTTGCCCTTGACACGTAGCTTGGGTACCTACTGAACTACTGTTGTGTGTTTTTTGTAATCTGTACCCCTCTTTTCCCAAGGATGCCATATTGGTTGTTTTCATCGACTTCATGGTGATGTGGTTCTGTGCACTGACGACCTTTTCATTCTTCGGATACCTGGCGTATGAACTTGGCCTGTCGATTGAGAACGTAGTAGGTAGGAAAATAATGTATTATTTATGGCACTGGAAAAGTTTCGCATAACTACTTTCTTCTGGTGCACAGTGTAGGGGTTAGAAAGAGTGGATATGATGATGGGTCATTGCATATGTTGGAACTCCCACCATATTAGGCAAGATTAACTGAATATTCACAGTCTTGAAAATTTAGCGGCTACTACCACTCTCCGCATATATCTGCAATTTTGGTATGACGATGATCGTTTTTCACAATCCCTTTGTTTTAATTTCCAATTTATTCGTTTAACGTTTTTTTTGACTGGGCGGATGTTTTACAGCTACAGGACCTCACTTCGCCTTCGTCACCATGGTGAATGTGTTCTCCCGTCTCCCATCGGGGGCAGTCTGGGCGGGCCTGTTCTTCTTCACGATTTTCCTTCTGGGGTACGGATCTCAGGTCGGTGTTGGTTTATTCCAGATATCTTTCAAGTTGGTAGTATTTATATTACTTTTATGAGCCGATCTCTACTCCAGGATTCTGTTGGGGGGGGGGGGCACAGAAGAACAGGAGTCAGGGGGCAGTGAAGTTGTTTTAACCACATCCTGCCCTGCACACATGTAAGCATTAGTGCTCCTAATTGGATTGACTATTTCAACCAATCAGATCCGGTTTTGAATGGGTGTTTTGTAAGGAGCTCTCTCATTAGCTGACCGAATTAGTCCACCTGGCCATAGGAATAAAGATGTGACCATATATGGCAGCACCATATATGGTCATATGAGGAAAACAGCCAATTATCTCTCCCAATCCCCACCCCCCAAATCGTATTGAATGTGGTGAATGCCAAAATTACGAACAGAGTTCTTTCAGCATTTGTTCTATGTACCCCCATAGCAAATTGCAGGTCATTCGGCTGTAATTAAATAGCAGAGGAGGCCCAAATATACAGTTTTGGTCTGAAAATGTCAACAAAAATCATTTTAAAGCCCCACATCCTAAAAAATGTATAATAAGTCCGGGGGTATTTGCCCACTCTACCTTTGTGCCAAATTTCAGGTCATTTGGACAAAAAATGACAGAGATGAATCGATTTGAAGATTTGACAGGAGAAGAAAAAGAAGAAGAAGGAGGGGGAGAAGAAACATGAGAGAAAACAATATATTACATCCATACAATGGATGAAATATAATTGTTTTGGGGTAACCTCTTAGTGTGTGTCGGGTTCTTCCCAACCCTCCGAACCCCAGTACCTGCTGGCGTCCTCTAAATGGGGACCATCAGTTGACAATACTTGTGCTATGACATCGCACGATACAACCGTTCCGTCAAGAACTGACGCATACGTGATTCACTTGAGAAAGGGAATACTGTAAATGCATTTAAGTTCGCATGGTTTTTATTTCGCGGTAGGGAGAAAATGGCGTGTTCGCGGTGGTTTTAAGTTCTCGCTGAAAGTTCACCGCGAAAACCGCAAACATAAAACCACTGCGAACATTTATGCATTTACAGTAATATGGCAAATTGCCTGGTCATCAGCATGTTGATGCCTCTACATTTAACATCACCGCTTGTAGATCTTATGATTTCTCCTATGGTGGGATGTGCCATGGGGGAAATCCTACCTAAAACTGTTCCCTATCCCCAGATTGTTTTGGTGGAAACCGTCGTCACATCCCTGTCTGACCTGGTCCCGACGAGTCTGATCAAGAACTTGCCAGGGAGGAAGTCCGGGTTGCTGAGCAGGAGGACGATGCTACACGGTGTGATGACTGTGGCAGTCTGCTTCCTGTTCTTCCTGCTGGGACTGCCGTACGTCACACAGGTGACAAACGCATTACTTTATGACATGATATATCTTTGTAAGAAGAATCTTTTTCATTTTGGCGAGGCTGTATCAAGGATATTCAGTATAAGGGGTTAGCCCAAGTATTTGTCTTAAACGAAATTGTATGACCTACTCAAAACACAAACCCTGACCGTTGAAATGCTACAAATCTGTTGCAGGGTGGAAGTTACCTGTTGACTGTAGTGGACTCCTACAATAGTATCATCCAACCTTACATCTTCATCCTCCTGGAGTGTGTGGCGCTCACCTATCTCTATTGTAAGTATCCAAACACCTTCCAATGTTTGTATAGGGAATGGGTATCAAAGCACGGAATCCGACAGAATCATATTGATATTAGTTTCATTTTGATGTAATAGTTTCTCTTTTTATCACCCTTCACATGAATACGAAGATGATAACAAAGTCTAGAGTTTCGATCGTCCAATTTCTAGGTTGTCGAGGTTGTCCAGATAGTAGCTATATTTTTTGTGATGGCCTGGGGCAAAACTGTCTTCTTAGAGAAAGTTAAGGTTTGATTTCACTTTCCAATTGATGGGAAATATCTAGATCCTAGCTGTATCGTGAGATGACATCTGACTTTCTCCTTCCCTCCACCCAGGTGCCAGCTGTAATCGCTGCTGCCCTGCGCTGAACCGCTGGATGTCGGACCTGAGCCACATGCTGCAGCACGTCTGCTGTTTCTGCTGTGCCATCGTCGTGAACGGGATGGCAGCAGTGGCCTGGGTGTACTACATCCCCATCGTCATGTTGGTCAGTCACTAGTTAATTACAGGTTTGCGATAGCAAAACCTAGTTACTGTTTTCGACGACGTCCATGGGCGCCGCCATGTTGTATTTTGGCGTCATGAAGGCGGCATCTTGTTTCCGGTTAAATCTTGGAGTGTCCATCAAGAAAACTAATATTATCTCGCAAACCTGTACATATACGCTTCTGCATTCTAGTTCTATTTGAAACACGTGCATTAAATCCATGTCAATAACCTCCACATTTGTAACCTGTTTTATGAAGATCCAGTTTGGGCCAGATGTAACTAACTAGCAGGATACTTTTAACACACCAGACATCAATAGACTGCATGTGGTTCATGAATGTTTGCATAGTTCTCGAAGCATTGAAATATCATAAATATTGTAAAATGTTTATTGTATACGGTTTGATATACAATTATGTAAGTTTGCTCCAAACTATAAGCACACTTTATACGTTTACAAGTTGACAGAAATGGTTGGTGACTATATTCTCAAAGGTAACACTCAAAGGTTCACAATTGTTTTTCAGATTCATCTGATATTTGTTGGGATCCTTGATTTGTGGCCACATCAGCTGTGGTATGGATCATACGTGTTCCCTAGCTGGGTCCACGTGCTGGGAAACTTCATCGCAAGCACGAGTCTGATCATGATCCCCCTGGTCACCGTCATCAACATCATCATTGCATTCGTGAGTTCGTATTTTTTCGTGTCCAGAATGAATGAATGAATGAATGAATGAATGAAGTGTAAACTAACAAACTATGGTAACGCAAGATCTTATACATTTTATTATTTAACAAATTATACAAATGGTTAGAGAAAATATACGTGTTTTTTTGTAAATTTAAAGATGTGTCTCAATCCAGTTGAAAGCATCACAGTGTCTATAAAGCCCTCCTCTCACTGGACACGCGGCACGCTGGCGGTCTCGCTGCGGCCGAACGAATTGACAAATTAAGCACTCAACGAATTTCATCGACATAAAACGAATCTTTTCAAGCTTTGTGTGTTTTGTTGTCTTTTTGGTCATACCTGTACGTTTTGAATGATATTCCCATCATAAAGTCAAGGGTAACACAAATCCAGTTTCTGAGGACGCAGCGACGCCGCCAGCGTGCCGCGGGTACAGTGAGAGGGGGGCTTAAGAGACATCATTTGATGGATAAAATAATGTTTAGAAATGATTGTACAATGTGAATATATAACTTCACAGGTGCGAGGCCAGCCTGGGAGCATCATCAGCCCTCCTGACTGGGGCCCTTACCTCACCAAGCACAGGAGGGATGTTACCGTGGATAGACAACCACACCGGCCCGTACAACACGTGCACGGGCAACCAAGGTCACAGGCGCCCACTGTGGAGGACACCAAGCTGTAACGTCATTATGAGACAGACAAGTATCATGATGGTACGATGACAGTAGTCATCATCATCATCATCATCGTTCATCCGGATTCACTCCGGTGAGATAGAGTCAATAAAGTTTTTCCAGTACAATCTGTCCTTCATGGCGGAAAATAACGCAGTTCCTGAGAGTCCAGTGTCTCTTTCGATCAATGTCATTAAAGTTGTGTGAGGTCTTCCAACCCTGCGTTTCCCCTCGGGTAGCCACTGCATTAGTCTCCCAGCAGGCTCGTTACTGCGAACAACATGCCCCGCCAGGGCGAGCCGTCGTCGTCGCACAACTGATGAAATGGGTGGCAGAGAACCATAGAGTTGCTTATTTGTTTGTATTTGTTTGATGACAGTAGTAATAGCACTGTTCTGTAGCATCTGAAACAACTGTAATACGGTATAACAGGGGATACAAACTATTAACCATGTGAAGCAGCATCATGATTTTTGAGCATTGAGCGATAACGTTTCCTTTTTTTACCAGCCACGTATATGGCATCTTCATCATATTTGATAACTATATTACTATATTTGTTTCTTATTACCTAAACGGGAATGCTATGCATATGGACCTTATAGAATATAATTGATTATTACTGCTGTGACCTTCAAAGGTATTGATTTCAAGGGTATGATTTGATAATCATTTAATAGACAGCTTTGGATGAGAAGGCTTAGCCTAGACTAACAAATTAGATTTTGTCATGATTTTTTTCTAACAACACTGTCAACAGTACTAGGCAATTTGTGAAAGTCAACAACATGTCAGACAATTGTGTGTGCAGCAAGGTGGACATGCATTTTTATGGGTGAAAGAAATGCTTAACCCGTATTTTAACCGAGAAATAGTTTTGATTAAACAAGATTGTGAATATTGCGTGTTGTATTGCCAGTTATTTACAGTCAGCAATGTGTCCCTGACCAATGAATTCAATGACGAACTAGAAAAGCCGTACAAAGGCATCGTAACAATTGGTCTATATTGAAACAAATACATCTCTTTAACACCATAAAGAGGGCTAAATCTGAAAGGTAATATTCACAGTAGAATTTATAATGATGCTCTTGAAGTTAAATGGAGACAGAGAAACAGCGCAAAGAAGAATCTGTAAGCTCTGTTTGTGATAACAACGGAAATATGATCAACCAAACCTTTTATGCCTCGTGTATTATGTCTCGTGTTCTTTATGTCGCAAACCCACACCCAGCCGAACCCATCCCTCTGCTTGGAGAGTACCTTGTTATGTGGTCTTTGTTCCGGTCATCCTGTGTCTAGAATTTCAGTAGATCTGTCATCTTTCAAGCAGGGCCTGTTTTTACACGGAGGGGAGCGTGTTTCGTATACCGGCTTTGTGTAAGGAAAGCATGTAGCGTAAAACGCTGACTATAAGCACCGAAAAAAGGACATTGTCAATGGTGTAAGGCGGAACGTGTCTGGCGGAACGGGGGATAGGGTTAAGTGGTAAGGCGAGGGACACCTTGTAAGCTCTGTTTGTGATAACAGGTGACCGCGTATCACCGGCTAGAACACTGTTATATGTAATTTTTAGGGACACAATTCATCTTGCTCCCCGCTGTGTTAGTTGTGGAGGTGAGACGACTCAAGAAGTGTATTTCACCGAGAGACAAAGTGTATTTTGAACGTCTGCGCAACTTCAGATGATTGGCTCCCATGATTGCCGTGGACATGTAGTGACAGAGCGGAGCTGTTGCCACAGGTAAGTCTTTTCGTCGCCTTAAGTTTCTTAGGTTGGCCAAACGTTTTAAAGTTGACATGTCTCTCTCAAACGTATCATAACATGCAGGCTTAAATAATCAATATTTATGAACTAAGAGTACTCGATTGTGTTTCCTTTCAAGTCCCTGCAAATTTTCATAATGTAGGCTGTTTGCACATCATTGCATTAATCACTTGATCATACGAAAAATATTTAAAAAAAAAAGTCTTTGTGGGTTACGTCAAATGGCTCGTCACATCTCATCCCTGCCCACAAAGGATAAGTTTCGATGACATTGAATTCTACGCTACAACGGTTTTAGGTAGGAATGAATCTGTGTTCATAAAGGCACATGTGTAGTCGTATTTGATTCTAGTCTGTGTTCTTGACATGTTTGCAAGCTTGTATTTAGAAATTTGTATTTTTCATTGCAAAAGATTCTTAGAGAGGATCGTTTTCGTCGCCACGTCGTGTCTGCACCATTGTACATGTTCATGTAAAATGTTGCTTACTAGAAATTCAATTTTCTTCCTGTTGTCTTGTCTTATCATTTCCTTCTTACGTTATTTTAATTTCCTTCTGTACCGTAATTGTTAACACATTGGAAAGTGCTACCAGAACGTTATAACAACCCCTCAAAATGTATCAACAATCGACAAAGGGAACATACCACGTTCTACTTCAATCGCTTTATGTTACAACAGTTTCTTAAATCAACAGGGAATGTTTTCAAAACTTTGCACTCGATTATTGAGGGAATTGAAAATGTATTTATAGCCCACATCTTAGTATTTACGTTCTGGAAAAAGATTATCAATTACTGCACAGTTTCAGTACATACCATCATGCTAACCTGTTCAAATGTCACAGGGTTTACATTTCTGGGAACATTCTACTGCAAAATTTTAGAAAAACGTATTTCAGCCTCACGACCAGTATGGCCTCATTGTCGGAGATTCGCATGGTTAGCAGCAGAGAAAAGCGGCGGCCTCTGTCTCGCCATGCCCCTGAGTCAGCATACTTAGTACTCTCCCACAGCCCCGTAAACACGGCGAGGGCAACTCTTAAATTGACCGTACGGCCTTCAACCATTTTGTTTTAGATATTTTTGTACTTAGGTAACAAGTTGTTATTACTAAGAACTAAGATTTAGTGTTAGTTAGTTAGTTAAAATCCTCCCACACCATTATTGATGTATAGGGCGGTGCCCATCTCCGTTTCATAGCCTTGGGCCACACTGTGGTGCAATCACTGTAGCAGGGGGCTAGTCCACTGGCAGTGAAGTGTGTTTGACTTCCATACTGTTTCAGAAGTATATACCATTTTTATAAAGTCTTTGGTATGCCTCAATGCGCCTCTTGTCCAGAGGTGTCCTACCTGGGGCTTGAACCCCAGTCCTTCTGGTCCAAGTAATTTGAACCAGATGTGGTGAGAGACAGAAGCGCAGATCACTACACCACAGATTTAGTGTACCAAATGTAATACATCGAAATGGCACCACAATGGATAGATTGACACTTTTTTCGAGCATTTAATTACTTTTAGGTTTTAAAACCAATCAGTTGCTGTATTTGCGGCAAGATATCACTGATATACCCTGCAAACACGAGGGAAACTTTAAAGATAACGTTGTTGTTTTTATCTTATATTGTTATTTCATTATTTATTTATTCATTTTCCATAGACAGAAATATGAACAGACATAAATAATGCCTCCTTTTGTGCTACTATAGCTTGATTTGTAGACAAAAGAAAGACATTATAGATAGCTTTGTTAATCTTAACGTTTCTTAACCAATTATGATGGTCCACTGTCCGCTGTTGTTTACTGTCATACCAGACATAGCGGGAAACATCCTTTTTCTCGCCATGCCACGTATGCCAGGTGTACAAACATGTGTGCTGTTAAACTGCGTGTTGGAAATGCTTTTCTCTCAAATGATTGACAGTATAGACAAACTACAATGAGGGGCATGACGTGTTATTTCCCATGTGTGACTGTCATCTGGAAACGTTTCACATTCCCGTGACATGTGACAGAGATAGATCAACACCAAGTCTTGGCCGCTACAGAAAGTCTAAGACTAGAAATATTTCTATTACGTATTTACAGACAGACATGAGGCTCTTGAAAACCACCCAACCCTTGTATTGCCTGGCCATATTCTTGCTGATGATTCACGCATCTTTGTGGTAAGTTTAAACGGCATTCTTTTCAATATCTTGATAACGATGTCATGGATGTATGTACTAGGGCTTATGAATCTATGTATATGTGACCAAGGATCATCATGAGTAAGAAGTATGATTTGAAAATAACCTTGATAAATCAAATATGTGGTAACACCATACAGGTGTTGGTAGTTGAAGGGTTTATGAAAGTTGTACTGAGCATGTCAGTGCAGTTTTGATATCAATTTCAAGACATCTACGTTAACGTTATAGGATATTTGGTACATTTTGGTGTCATCTAAAACTATATTTTTGTTAATTTTTAGTATACACATTTGTTCCTTTTAAAGTTCATCAGCGAATGACCAGCAGACTGATGTAAATGGCGTCCCGTCACTCTTCTGGGCCGAGAAAGAAGCAAACAATTTTCTTGAGAGGTCGTCGAGAAAGAAAAGGACGTTGTATGAGGAATGTTACGGTGAAGGGTGCGTCTACGAGGAGGTTCGCGAAGTCACTTGGAACACCGAAAGATCGGTAAGTTGTCGCTTGTTCAATGTACACAGCTTAGTACAAACAGAACGATTTCTTACGTACAAATAGTAAGAAACGGTGCTTTTATTACACACAAATAGTTAGAAGTGGTGCTTTTATTTCTAGGCTATTGTAAAATCTGTAGCCCTAGCTTCTTGTTATTTCAGGAAAAACAAAATTTCCGTAGCTAAAATTAAACACGCTTTATTGAAGTTAAAAGGACTGGACCACACTGGATTTCATACTTCCTCTCATCAAATGGAGAGGATTGCTGCCTCTCATCCAATGACGTTTAAGGGTCCTGCGTATATTCATGTGCGCATGAGTTGCGTATCAATATTTTGTTGGTTTAAGTAAAGTTTGAAGAAGAAGTTGTTTTCTACTTAAACGACCGTTGTGCAGCCTGGTTATCGAACCAAAGAAATCCCTTTTCTTTGGTTCGATAACTGAGCTGCATACAATGGGTCAAAGTAGATAACAACTACTTTCCCGCAAACTTTACTTAAGCCAAAAACATGTTAATGTGCAACTCATGCACACTTGGATATACGAACATGTATGGGAGGTGCTCTAAGCCCCCCTCTCACTGGACCCGCGGCACGCTGGCGGCGTCGATGTGTCCTAAACTGGATTTCTGTTACCTTATACTTTATAATGGAACACCATTCAAAACGTACAAGTATGGCCAAAAAAACACACACACAAAGCTTAAAAGGATTCCTTTTTTGTCAATGAAATTCGTTGGGTGCTTTGTCAGTTCGATCGCTGGCAGCGACGCCGACAGCGTGCAGCGGGTCTAGTTAGAGGGGGGCTTCAGACTATAGACAAAGAATTTATTCTCGCCCCAGAAAGAGTACCTGTCCACGATGGCGTGCGACGCCTGGGGATGTACGACTGGTTACCTGTGCGTCAGGGCGGACGCGGGAACGTCGGGAAGCGGCCCACACTGGAGGACATGTAACGGTAAGTTTACAACGCTGAGGCTCTTTCCATAGAAACAAAGTTTGAAACAAAATCGGCTCCTGCAGTTAGCCGGTAGGGGGTTCAAATATACACGACTTACTCTCCCTTAAAAGAGCTATCTACCACTCAAATGTCATGGCCATAGTATGTCCAGAACACGAGATATCAATGCCGAGGTTCCGCTGCAGTACCATAACAAAACGCTTGGCGGCCCAAAATTTAATCAATCGAGGTCTTACCAAGACCTACCTATCCACATACCAAGTATCAAAACAGTCCACGTGGGCATTTTTTAGTCATCGTGGTGAAAGACAGACACACACACACACGAACGCTGACGAAAACATAACCTTCTCGTCGAAGGTAATAACCATGATAGTAAATGTAGTGGATTTGTTTCATTCTCAGCTAAGTGTTCCATACAAGTGCATATTTGTTAGCATTGATTGACCTATTTCTATTCATCAATCAACTATATATCTATTCATACGCAGGGAACTGTGACAACTTAGATTAGGTAAAATACGTGTTGTTACATTTTCAGCATTGTTCATTTTTTTGTATATAGATGTCAACGAGTGTCTAACAAGCAATGGAGGTTGTGAGCATACCTGTAGCAACAATGAAGGTAGCTACACGTGTAGCTGTAACACCGGGTACAGCCTATCTGGACAACACTCCTGTACAGGTAACCACTCATATGTTACTATCTTAACACAGTCCCAAAGACTCTTATCCGTGACCCCTCCCTCTCCACTTCGACCTTGTGGTTGAAAAGCGGCCATGTGACCGAGCAAGGACTTCAAAAAAAAAATAAAGGCTTTGACTTGACTTGACTTGACTTGACTTGGCCCTTATCGGTAGTGTGTGTATACGTAGTCCAGTGGTTGGCGACCCTGCCTCTGAAGCCAAGAGGTTAGGAGTTCGAATCCCGACTGTTGTCGCTCACCTAACATACACGCTTTTAGAAAGGGTTACAGTCCTTAGAACAGAGCATTTAAGCCGTGATCCACTGTTCATTGACATTGTGCTTGTCGAAAAGAGCTTTAGGAATTCCCTCTGTGCAGTAACTTGAACCTGTAAATACACCACATAGCGTCTGTCTTCCCTGTCACGACCAGTGGAAGAAAACCTCCCCAGTGAGCTTAGCTAGTTCATTTTCACTTTCCTTGTCCATTCCGTAGTGGAGTATGGTCCCTTTGTTTGAAATGGTGATTCAGTAATTCTAATGGTAGTTTCTTAAAGTTTTTTTCCAAATATTCGTCGAGCCTCGGATACACGTCAAAGCACCAGGGAACAATAAAATGAACGTCAGCCTTCACTTCGTTTGATCATGTGTTCTTGTATTTTCATATAGATGTAAACGAGTGTACATCTGGTTCTAACGGGGGATGCGACCACCTGTGTTCCAACACGGCAGGTAGCTACAGGTGCAGCTGTAACACCGGGTACTACCTGTCTGGTCAGCACAGCTGTGCAGGTGGGTACAGGAGTCCACAACTTTGTCTAAAAGCCTGCATAGGAGTTCATAGCTCATGAACTGCAAGTTAAAGGTGCACGATATTTGTTAAGTCCTGTTTGTTTTGAAACCTGGAACTTGGCGTTTGCAGGAATTGCTTCGGTTCTTGCTGCCTTATTACTAGCACAGGTATTACGATACACAGATGATCACTGCCTTTTGGAATGGGGATATACGTATAAGCCCACTCGTAGATTCGAGTACGCATGTGCAGTGTCAAAGGTGAAGGCCCCTGAGACGTAAACAAAACCCGACCATGTTGAGACGAGAACTGTTTACAAGCTAGGGATCTTCACCTTTGACACTGCACGTGCGTACTCGAATCTACGAGTGGGCTTATATACGAACTGTAAAGTACCGATGATGATGCATAACATAGAATGTGAGCTGGGAGTTTAAAAATCAGAGCATTAACCATTATAATTTCTGTTTGACACTAGCCTGTGACAGTATTGCCGACTGCGAGGTGCTGGAGTGTACAGGGCCAGGTGACTCCACGTGCAGCAGGTGTCAGTACGATCGGGGAGGAGACGCCCTGGGCTACCTGCTGGCAGCCGACGGCACGTCCTGCACACGTGAGTGTTCTGTGCCTGCTTGTGGTATTTTATGGACATCACGTCCATCTAGTCAGGACATGAAACGGGGACTCCCAGTAGTAACTTAAGTAGTGGAAAGTAGTAAGTAGCACAAGTAGTAAGTAGCACAAGTAGTAAGTAGTACAGGTAGTAAGTAGTATAAGTAGTAAGTAGTACAAGTAATCAGTAGTACAAGAAGTAAGTAGTACAAGTACTAAGTAGTACAAGTAGTATATTAAAGAGTACACGTTCGGAAAGAAAGCGAATGTTCTGCTTCCGTACAGTTTCCGTAGGATTCGTAGTCTTGGAATGAAAAACTTTAAATCTGAAAGCAGACCACGGGAGTCTAGTGTGGTTAACTTAAAGTAGGATGGAAATTCACGTTGTGACATTTTTGTTGTAAATGTAAATGTTATGTAAATGTAAATGTAAATGTAAATGTAAATGTAAATGTAAATGTAAATGTAAATGTAAATGTAAATGTAAATGTAAATGTAATGTAAATGTCATGTAAATGTAAATGCAGATTTGTTGTAAATATTTTGTCACGCTGTCCAATCAGAGCTGTGCTCCTGGCGGCCGGACAGTCTGTTCTGTTACCCTGGCAACTGTGGCTCCAACAACCTACCGTCATCTTGCACATGCGCACCTGAATTCAATGGAACAAACTGTTTATCAAGTACGTTCATCAAAATTCCTACTTTACAGGCATAGTGGTTTTAGATGTGTACAGTTTAGCGTCAAATTTTGCAAATTGAATCAATTTATCGAACGTGTTCAATGCGTTCTTTCTCTCTGTTTATTTTAACGTTCTAAAGACTTTGTGACCCATAAAGCGATGATGGTTGGGAAAATGATTAAGCTAAAATTTCCGCAGTACAAGTCCCGCCTGAGATGACCTACTGTGCAGGAATGTTGATGGGTGCAGCAGGCGATGTTTCTGAGGCACCATGTACGGACGTTACAACAGCGCCCTCTACCGTCTGGACTAACCTCCAAGAGGAAGCAACCACAATGCAGTTAGAGGTGTGGTTGATTTGGATACTTATGTCTATAAAAATATGCACCATAGACGAAAATCACTGTTCTCAGTTATTCAAACCTTCAGAATATACCGTCAAACTTGATGACAACACATCACGTGGCCGTTTTCCCTCTCGTCATGATTAGGTCAACTGGGAGACTGCGTTTGAAGAGCCGTCGCCTTCTGATTGGCCAGAGCCTTATTACGTGGATGACAGGAAAATCGGGATGACGGAGGCGTCCACAGACTGGTGGTTGGAAAGAGGTACTCAGCAAGTTCTCTATATCTTACAGTTCGTTGCCACTATTCGTACTGTCAACACGAATACTATTCATCAACTAGTTTGTAGCTTTACTGTGAAATTTGAATGCTTTTCCGTTGTCTCTACATTCAAAAACTGTCCTGAAGAGTAACTTGTGTCGGTTCCTGTCTTAGCCAGACCTCCACCGATGTGAACACCACGACAATCAGTTGCAGACTGACTCTGGTAGTTTTTACGTTACCCGAATTTACATGTATTGGATCATTTTATAGTTCAGGCATGGTCTTTAAACAAACCACTGTGAACATCATTCGTCTTATGATGCGCAAAAGATAGATGAAATTTTATCATTTATTTGTGTGAAAATTCACCTCTACGAGTTTTTTTTTTCACAATCTAGGGACAGGTGGGATTCTGAACGGCTCCCTGACATGTCAATCATATGAGGATGGCAGCACAAGTCACGTGGTCAGTCAGGACAGCCCGGCTCTATCAACTCACAACTGCACCAGAAGTCACGTGATTTCTGCCACACCTCAACATGGGGACAGGTCAGAAAACCTGCGTTTACTTTGGAACTATGTTATATCTATATATGCGTTGCTTCATTCCTTCAAAACAGAATGCTCTAATGTTGGGCTACTAAAAGTTAAAAAGGGACTTTACCAGTTTGAAGGTAAACCTATTCACAGGTGTGTATCCCTAGTTATCAACGCATGATACAAACATATTCCCCACACCACGTCTAGTCAGGTAAAGTCAAAACCGTTGATGAAGGTTAGACATCCAGGTAACAAGATACGCCCAAAACAGCTACTCAAGCAACTGGATAAAAGTATCAAAATTGTATCCAGTTGCTTGAGTAACTGTTTTTTTGGCGAAAATTCAAAACCGTATACAAATTCGAGTTTACCTTTTTGTGATACAGGCTGTATTTTACTGCCAAGTCGAGAAATGGTGGATACGCGAAGATCAGGAACTATGACGGTTCCTCCGGCTACACCGTGGACCCTCCCGTGTACTACTCGGGCCAGGAGGTCTCGCGGACCGCCCACTTCACCTTCGACTTCGTCCCACCGTACCACTGCTCTGTACAGGGCAACTGTACGGACAACATGCTCGACAGGGGGCCAGCCATAACTAGAAACGTAGGTGGCATCTTTGGAACTTGTCGTTACTATCTTTGTGGCGAAAGCTTGGGATATGAACGTGGAGTATGATTCATAATTAACAAACTGAGAAAGTCAGCAACAACAGGATGAACTTTGCTCTGTGACAGGCTGGTCATGTCTAAGCCATGATCTTTAAATTTTGTCTAAATGATTGACGATTTGGACAGAAAAAAACTTTCGTTACATGCTATAAAGCTTTGCCAGATTAACTTAACTTAACTTAACTTAACTTAACTTAACTTAACTTAACTTAACTTAACTTAACTTAACTTAACTTAACAACTAAATAGCTTCAGCGAATGATAGTGGACATGAATAATACCGATGAATCTGAACATCATGGTCATCCAATATTACCGGTACCACCCCCTCACACATAGAAAGAGTGAACTTACAGGTACCTGTTTTGTTCCAGGGTACAATTCGCCTGCGCTGGTCCGGCTGGCAGGACGACGACTCCGGTATTCGGGCGTACACGTACGAGATAGCCCGGCTGCAGCCGTGTGGGGACGGTCTGGGGATGGCGGGGCAGGAGTGTCAACAACAGGAGAGCGCGTTACGTCCGAACCAGACCGACGAGCTGTGTGCGCTCAGTCTCAACGGCACCGACAACGGGACAAACAGTGCCAATAACATCACAGGACAGAATATGACAACTGAAGGTAACATCATGTGGGGAAACTGTACTGCTGCAGAAGGCAATGGCACAGAACCAAAGCTAAACGGCACCCAAGGGGAGAATGCCACGGCTAGTACACCGCAAGTAAACAAGAGACGAATCAGAGAGGCTGCTGTAGTGAACGGAAACGGTACATCAAACATCACAGTACAAGGAGAAAACGCCAACGGTACAACAGGGTCTAATGGAACGGTCACAAACGGTGGTGACAATTCGACGGCCGGTGTAAATTCGTCTGTGGACGGTCGGAACGTCACAAATGGCGGGAACGTGACAGACGTAGACGAGGACGTAGTGAATCCGCTAAACGGAAGTGTTGGAGCCGACACCGAGCAGGTGGACGTCACTATCACCGAGCCAGGTATGTACAACCAAATCCTCTCCGTTTTATTTATAATGTTAGCTTGATGATGTCGGTCTTAGTAGATTAATCGGACGGATGGCGACGGCAACTCTGTGGTACCCGAACTCTGGAAACAATGAGAAGGGCAAGAGACAAGAAAATGTAGCAAGTTGTAAGTTAGCAACTGGTCACATACATGTACGTCGTGCGATCGTCGTAGGGCATTCTTAGTCGTGCATGTGTTCTGCAAAATTCAGCTGCCGTTACGGAAAAGGCTGCCTTAGATCCTTGCCGGCTGCGGTTGGTTCTGTCACAGCCTGCTTGAAAATTCTACGCGGCAACAAAATCGTACGACGACCTAACGTTACGTCTACGTCGAATGTGACCGCGCCCTTATCATTATGTCATTCTGGCCAAGAAAAAATGGACTACATCTTCAATGGTATTGTAGTGGGTTTCAAAGAACACCTTCATTCTCGACATATTGTTTGTTTCACCATGGTTATAGGTGTGTACTCTGTGACTCTCACCGTGGAAGACAGCACGGGTCCGGGTGTTGGTAACGTCATCACGGCGCGAAGGTTTCTGCTCTTCGACGACAACAGCACGGTGGAGACAGACACATCCGGGAGCTTCCCTCTCCTCGTGACGTCAGCAGCTAACGACACAGGTTGGCTGTGGCAAACGAACTTACATGACGATAACAACAATGACACGAAGGTGACGCAATTTTCTACATAATTTGACGTGCACCCCCCCCCCCCCCACACACAAAGAGGTTCTGTTATTCAGTTAAGTTCAGTTTGCAACAATATATATTTGGAATCAAAGCTGATCAAACAATGATCAAATCTGTGCGCCCTGTATCCGTCCCATATTTCAACACTGGTCCTCGTTACACCTGCGCTCTTCTCACTCGTTTCCGTCTCGGTACTTTCAGTTTAAACTTCAATTTGTACACTCGCAACCTAGCTACCAGTCCTGCTTGTACCTGTGGCCATCCTTGTGAAAGTATTTCTCATTATTTCTTGTACTGCCCAAACTACACTCATTACCGTTCCTTACTCTTCAGCAATTTAGAAAATCTGGTAGGTTCAGTCACAAACCTCAATGATCTCTCGGATAATGTTCTAATCAAATTATTGCTTAAAGGCTCACCCTTCCTTTCGAATTCAAACAATGCCAAACTCTTACAGCATGTCCAACTGTTCATTAAAGAAACCAAAAGATTGGAGTAGCCAACCCCCCAACCTACCAGTCTTGTAGTACCTGTCCACCTATTTATCTGTTTAATGATTTCAATTTTCTTACATTTCAAGGTTTCTGTCATGTAGTTTATTTGAGATTATTTGTTACTCTTATGCTTTGCATGTCCGCACCTGTTTTTTTTTCATTTTCAGTATTTGTAATATTTGTTTTGTACTTCTATACTGTATTCTGTCGATGACGACACGAAAATAAGCTGTAAGCTTGAGTCTGTCGTCATCATGTCATGTATTTAAATGTTGCAATAAAAAAAGAAAAAAAGAAAAAAAGAATCAAAGCTGAACTGAATTTGCCAACAGAAATAAAATTGGCAAATGCAGTTTAACTTTGATTTATAATGACTTCTACCAACACAGATGAACTTTTAAGTGAATATATATTTGGAATACGTAGTACTATTCCGTTCATGTCTGTCCTAATAACTTGTTTTTCAAAAATAATTTACCTTCTTTTGTGATTAACCTTTTATTCACCGTGCACTTTCTTAATAAGATGCAATTTATTGAAAAGAAACATATGTTTTAGATCGATGTTAAAATATGTATTCATAATGACATGATGTACATGTGAATAATTATCGATTTTGTCTGACCGTTACCTCTTCCCTCGCGATCTCAATGAAAGTGGCATGCATGCCGACAAGAGCAACAAGCAAAAACATAATGACTTTACTACTAACTACTCTATTTTTGTGTGCAAACATAATGTTACAAGGAAACATATCCTTGACGTTGAAATTTATTATTTTCTCACTTCGTTGCTCCTTGCCATGCATCAGTTCCAGTTGACATGGTCTGGTCACTTCTTCAACGAGTTACATCGTGACAACAACTTCCTCGGCGCTATCGTGGCACACCCGAATAACATCTCAGCGGAGTATGAGGAAACATCAGGTAAGTAGAAAAATAGATACCTGTTTCATGTCTGTATGCAGACCTTGTCTTTACTCATTAAAAGGGTGGATAGATCGTATATTACAGTTACTACAGAGGAAGCCACTTGTACGGAGGTTTGACGTATATGGGATTATTGATTACAGTTCTGATTGTTTCCAGGGCAACCCCCGATCACCAGGTCACGTGAGGCGATCCCGCACGTGAATGGGATCTTGCTGTTTCAGACGGCCTGGGACGTGGATCACCAGGGAGGGGGGAGTCTCACTCACCCGTCCGGGGACTGGGACAACGTCACCGACGTCATGGTAACTTCCGTTATGATGCCATGTACACCGGTATTTGCTTTTCCATGAAAGATGAAAGAATCTGACGTTGCGGTAGTGTAATGGCAGGGTGTTTGGCTCAGAACCCAGAGGTCCTGGGTTCGAATCTCCTGACATGCTCCGTTGGCGTTGTTCTCTTGGGAAAAGTACTTGAAACGAATTTCCCCACTCTTCACTCAGGTGAAAATGAGTACCTAAGCTTTGGTTAGGGACGTCCCTCGGATAGGATGTTAAATGGAAGTCCCGTGTTTGAGAAGAGCCACACCTCGAGTACGTAAAAGAACCCACTACACATACAGAAAATAGTAGGGATCCTTCAGGGTGTGTCACTGTGCGTGGATCAAATAAATCTGTCAGGATATGCAGCTTGTACTCCAGTGCAAACCTGGTGTGTTACGCCATGAGGCGGTTTACCAGGTATGTGATAAAAACAAATCATTCACAATGGCACAGTCAGTTTGAGTTCCCTTGAAAAACAATAATGTTTTTGTTCTTTACCCGCCATACATCACATGCATTAATCCAATGTATTTTACAGGTAGAGGGACAAGATTTTGAGATCCTGCGTGAAGACGGCGACACAGTTCGCT
Source organism: Branchiostoma lanceolatum (assembly GCA_035149815.1). Lineage (NCBI taxonomy): Eukaryota > Metazoa > Chordata > Leptocardii > Amphioxiformes > Branchiostomatidae > Branchiostoma > Branchiostoma lanceolatum. The sequence continues at coordinate 9,562,946 of CM068868.1, read as the reverse complement.
TCTGGGTTCGCGCCATTGACGTCATGGGTGACGTGGCCGAAGATGACGTCACCATCCACATCGACTCGTCCCCACCTGCTTTGGGAAACGTCACCTTTTCAGTGAACTGGACTGACAAGATAGACTTCCTCAAGTGAGACAGTTACTCATGATGTTTTAGAACAAAATTCATGACGTATCCTAGCATCCCAAATGCTTCCAATAAACGAACACGTCAAGCTTTGACGATCCTTTCCGTATCTTGGCATTGTCGTTTCATCCTTCGTCTCAACAAGGACAACAAGTCTCAACGCATGGTTGGACTTCTGTCTCACTCCTTGTACTTTTATTTTACTTTTATTTTACTTTTATCTAAAAATCAATGTTTTTCAATAGCAAACACACATGATACACAATGTATATCATGGTTCAACATATCGTTGTTTTTTTATAAAGACTGTACAACTCAAAACCAAAGTAAAACGTAAGAATGATTCAGATACTAAGTTTTTTTGTTTTTTTGCTTCAGAGTTCATGCTCAAGCACACGACCTGCACAGCGGACTTCTCGACGTGTACTGGAGGCTGCAGGACACGATCACACCTTTCCTGATACACGGAGAAGGACGGATGATGTTTCAAACCGCAGAAGTAAGTCAACGTTATATATAATTCATATACTCTATAACGTTATGACATCATAGAGTGATAAAGTCTCTCCCGACAAGTATGTCTGGGATCATCATGTGCCTTAGCGACCTTACCATGTCTGGTTTAGGCATTCAAATACATTTACTATCTTATGAAGATACCAGTAAAAGTTCTTTGAAAGTTTGAATAATTTCGAAGCAATGGATGGAAAGGAATATGCCATACGCTCGTTACACCAGGAGTGAGAATGGCCCCAGTCAACTAACTAGGATGACACTCAGGATAGGAAAGGGAGATCGTAACTTTTCCTGACTGCCCAAACTTTCTGAAGGATGACGTTCAATCATCTGCTCACGCTCGCATAGGGATGAGAAGCTGTCAAAACACCACAAATCTTCCCTCTCAGCATCTGCTTGAATATCGATACTTCATATTTGAATATTGATACTTTGTATTTCTTTTATGAAACCCCCACTAGGAGTGTGAACCATCGCAGTGTTACTGCATCCCCAAGGACAGCGACTGTTTCTTTTGGGAGTACACAATAGACATCGACGTCAGGGAGATGAACCTGTCAGTCAACTTTCTCGCCGATGAAGTGTACTACGTCACCCTGACTGTGACTAACAACGCTATGCTGCGGACTACAGATGAACGACAGGTAGGAAATCTGTAGTCACTTTGAACTCTTTATAGAAAACTGACCCTCACTGCTGAATTAGAATTTAACCTGAGAGCAGACCTGAAACCAATGTTATACCTGTCTTACAAAAATAGAACTTGTTTGTTATGAAAAATTTAAATATGTGACATTGCAAAATACTACTTATATGCACCAGGGAGGTTAACAAATATCTTTAACCTCCTTGCATGCACATTGAAAGATACATTTTCTGTCACTACTCAAAAAGCAGAGAAAAGACACATTTCAAGTTATGTGACTGTTTCGACATATTATCCAGTTGCTTGAGTAACTATTTTTGGCGTATTTTACTACCTGGATGTCTAACCTTCATCAACACATTTCAAGTTATGCTGTTCCTTTGCAGGTTATTGTGGACAAGCTACCAGGTACGTGACATCTTATCTTTCTACATGCTTGGGTGCCTGATTTGGAAAGTCGTTGAACTCGCTTATTTAGAAGCATGGTTTTTACTTATAAACACAAAAGACAAACCTGTAGATTTGTTGTTCAAGTAGTTTAAACAAAAGGCAATGACGGTGGAAGGGTAAGGATAAGCTAAAACTTCACCCACAATGTGGTGATTTCTTTCTGCTATATAACATCTACTAACATAATATAATTTCACCATGGTACATAATTCTGCCACCTTGAAGAGATACGTCCAAACAGATCTCCAACCCAACGTCCCCCATTATTTCTTTCTGCTATATAACATCTACTAACATAATATAATTTCACCATGGTACATAATTCTGCCACCTTGAAGAGATACGTCCAAACAGATCTCCAACCCAACGTCCCCCATTATGATGCACCCCTGTATATCTAAACTGTGTATACATGGGGTTGCTGCACTAGAGATCTCTCAAACCCACTGTTTTTTAAAGTGGCAGATCTATGTAACCCGACGGATTAATGTTAATGGGGCTTAATTGTTTTATTGTCTTGTAGGCGACGATGACGTTATGTGGTTACTGATGGTCGGTGGGTTATCCGTGTTCGGTGTGCTGGTTCTGTTAGTAGTATGTCTGCTGGTGGCCAAACGGGTCATCAAACGGAAGGTGGTTCCTACTACAGGTGACTACTGCTCTTGTATACACTGTCTGTTCTTGTACATATGCATGTGTGTGTGTCTATGACTCTATGTATGTGTTTGTGTGTATGCGTGTGTTAGTGCACGTTTTTGTGTATGTTACATGCAGTACAGAAAACTGGGTTTTTGCTTCAATGTGAAAACGTAAATACACAACTTTTGTGTGATACACAACAATATTTCCTGAGTACAATGTTCTAATGACTGATTATCATATTTCTCGCAAGGTAATTCCATGCTACATACATTTGTACTGATAAAGAAAGTGTAATATTCCTTGTCCATGTCCAGCACCTAGCAAACAGAAGTACCAGTCTGCACCCACCCCACAGCTAGAGCCCAACAAGAACTTCTGCAACCCAAGTAAAGTCATTCTTCCATTCAAGGAGCCAACTGATAGGATGACCACCATGTTGTGACTTCAGGGTTCTAGCCAGGATTATATTGGAGTATAATGGTAATCAGGAGGTAGCAAAGATACCAATCTGGGGGATGGAGTGAAAGGGGGTCCTTCCACAGTGAGATTTTTTTAACATGTCAGGTAAAAAGTTGGAATTATATTAGGGTACTTAATTCTTTTTAGACCACATGAAAGTAGTTCTTTTTTTTCAGTTTGGAGGATCATATCAATATTTTTCACATTATTAGACAAGTACATTGTTGCAAAGTACCATTACACAATAAGAATAAGTGTAATAGCGTGGTTGCCCATTACACTAAAATGCACTAGCTATAGAACCCTGGACTGAATACTGTACATGTACACTCTAAATGTTATCAAGGGTCTTGCACTACAGTACTTTGTCACAATAAGTTCAAGATCACTAGCCTCGCAGAAACTTAAGTCTACAACTTACAAGCCTGAGTATGATTATAATCATGTATTTTTGAGAACTTTAACCAGGTGGAGAGATTGTTGGTATTCATAGGAAAGTGTAAAAAATGTAAAAGGTTTTAATCGAGATTGCTACTTGTAAATACACCAACCTACCTCTGGATTTCTTCTTAGCATTATGTTCCACAAACTAGTCAGAAAATCTATAGAATCTGATGGAAGAATACCTATGTTTTCATATGGATATAAAATATCAATACACTGTATACAGAAGAATGATTGTACATGGAACATGCAGAGATAGCATATTCGAATAGACTAGAGGATCAAATATACTTATCATTTGGGGAGTGACAGAAGGGAAGTAGAACTGCATGTTTCATGTTCGGCAGAAGGAATGGCATGAAGATTACAAGTATGTTGATTCTTGCCCTCAGTTCAGTTTGTCTAGAACATCATTCAAATGATGTTTCCCTGTGTATGGGTCAGGATTTTTTTCACCATGAAACAACACATTAAAAGAAACACAAAGTCCTTTTGAAATCAATTCATTGAATACATGTACGTATTTACAAACTCTCCAAAAATAGAAAACAAAAATTCACAATTTTGTTCCCTTGACAACCACCACATTGAAAGATCTATGCTGCTTTGACCTCTACTAGCAAACACACACAACACTCGTACTAGCTCTTATAAGCTGTTAGTTTACAAGCCAGTCTAAAACCTGCAGAGCTTACATTACGTTTGACAAACAGCAATCAACCAGAAATTTCATTTTCAAAGACATGTTGGAAAATTATGAGAAAAAGCTGAAACTTGGCCACCAATTCTGTATGACATATTGTTCAAAAACATGCTTGACAGTAATACATGTATTTGCATCAATTTGTGTCCTTTGACAACAAAATTGTAGATGGGAATGGCACATCCGGCTACATATGAGGTCTGTGTGGGAACCAACATGGCACATGTATTGGGCACCACATTTGCAATTTTTCAACATTTCCAGGCAGCAGAGACTTTAACATGTCACCCTGTTGAATGGTCGCTGTAATTCCTGGCCTAATGTACATGTAATGGAATTTCTACTTAATACTAGGATCTGGGTACACGTTACTGGAAGTACCTGAGTTTGACAACATCTTTGTCATTGATCTCTATGAATGACAGCTTTGTCTGATTAGCCATATCTTAAGTACATGTACCAAGAAACCAGCACTGCAAACAAAACACCATTAACAGTATAATAACAATATAAGACTGCTAACTTACATTTCATAAAGGGTACAACATAATGTAGGAAACCCGATGACAGATTGTATGCGGCACCAACAAGCAAAATACATTAATCTATTGGAAAGTGATAGAAACACACTTTATGTCACAATGGAAATAAATCACGCAAATCATGAACCCACATCTAAAAACTACTTGGAATAAGACACTAGCCCTTGGTACATCTATAGTATATACACATTTCCATCTATACCATCTAAAATTTTTGCGATCTGACCAAAACATGGCCATGAAGGTATAGAATATTCTATTCAAGCACAAAGACAAGTAGGACATCTACAAAGATTAAATATAGAAAGAAAAAACAGACGTAAAATACTAAAGACACAATCATGGTGTTTAGACATGCGAAATCAGTGGTGCTTAGATATCTGTATGGACTGTACGGACTTTGACTAACACTAAGAAACTTGCTAAAACACAGCTCTGCTAATGTACAATTCTGATGTGAGTATCAGGCATCTAAACAGAAAATCACACATAGCTTCTCGTTCTTCCACATATTCATCAATCATCATAAATATAATCTACTTTCTGCAAAGCTGAAATGCTTGGAGACAACAGTGGAATTTTGTACGAAGTTGAATAGACAATGTAGTAATTGGAAAAGAAAAAGAGAGACCTAGTTCAAAGACACATCAATCAATTATACGAAATCACGTTGGTTTGACATTTTGAACTGATAGCTGCCTACATCATTTGAAGTTGTCGGTAGAGTGGTCCGTGTTATTGTGCGTACGCGCCTGGTTGGGTGGACCGTCGTCGCAGGTTGTAGCGCGTCTGCTCAGGCCTGGCCGCCGCCGGTACCTCTGATCGTCGTCCTCGTTTCTTCTTCGCGTCCTGGAGAAACAGCGGAACAAGATGTCCGAAAGGTTATGGATGGATTCTCTTCTGCCATAATCAAATACTGGATACTACTACTACATAGCTCTACTGCGTGCACATGTCGCCTTCACCCTGAGTTTTTCACGCAATTTATCTTATTTAAATAATTTGTTAATCAGGTCATTGGCCCTTGACGTTTCCTGCGCTGCTGTGGCGTAGTCACTTCTGCATTTGGTGCATTTCGCTGTGGTTTGATTTGTTCATTTGAAAAATACCCCCAACCCGTACCCGTACATATATGGGACCCACATACAGACTCTGTAATGTGCCACCCCATTAACATATATGGGTCCTGCAGGACAAGGGTTAACATTGTTTTAAACGGTTTCTAATACACATACCCTTTTCAAATACATTTTGTCATACATTTGTCACAGAATATTTCTTTTAACGTCCTCTGCTTTTGTTTTACTCTGCAATGACAAGGTACACAATGTAACTGCATCAGTATTTCCTGTGAATGTTTTTTGCAATGGAGGTACCTGATGAAAGTGGCGTGTCTAAATGACTTATTTTCCGTCATGGAAAGTATGGGTTATGATAATAGCCAAGAGAATGTCTCAATTTCATGACTTCTTACATATTCTTTCTTAAGATGGAGGGTCACCAAGAGAAAGCTGCGTAAGAGGAAAGTTCAACAGTAATATTTACATTTCTTGTCACCATGTACTATATTATCATTGTCTGCTAACAACGACTACAGCTAAAGCAGCAACTACCGTGCTCTGTTGCAATGCACTTGCCAATGTAAACCTTGGGGAATATCACAATTTGTCACACTTGGGGAAAGAGTTGTACATGTACATGTATGTGTGGCCCAATAATAGGGTCGATCTGAACAGTGCATGCAACATGCACACTTATTCTATGGGTGATGGTGGACTAATAATTCCTGTCTATGGAATGAATGTCAAACATCCCTTTGAGGTTCACATGGACAAGTGCACAAAGCCTGTATGCACGGATATGCGCGTTATACCCATTGCATCTGTGCCTGTGTTGAGAGGAGCAACCAATGGCAGTAATGAACAGGTCCCTGCACCGGAAAACTACCAAAGGTTGGGAGATTGTTGTAGACTCTTGGCAGATAGTGACAAGGTGTTTTCAGTCAGCAAATGTTTATTATCGACAGTTCCCAAAGCATATTGGTAATACAAATGTATCATCCACAAATGTTATTTTGGAGTTAAAGAAGTGAAGTTCTTGCACCTTGGTTAGAATTGTGTACTAAATGTAATGGTAACTGTCCTCTTCCTGTGCAGGAAGGATTCATGCTGTGCAAAATCTAAAGCCATTGCCCCAACATGCACCAGCGCTTGCGAAAAGTTGTGCTAAAAATCAACCAACTACCAGTTGAATAGATGTACTTTGGTAGTTGTGGCCATGGTCGCATTCAGTTCTTTTTCTGTTTCCTTTTCTGTGAGCATAGGAAAAAACAAAAGACAAAAGAACAGAAAAACAACACATGATTTACAGAATGATGTGAACCAGACAAAACTACAGCACCAAGGAAACTCCTGTCTATCTATAGCTACCAAAGGAGTAAAATTTTCCATTGATGTCTAAAGCTGAATTTGAACAACTCGAAGTGCAAACATTTTACGAGTCACGAAGCGCGCTGAGAGTGACTTAAACAGGCAATCTAAGATGACAAAACATTCAGGATAATTACAGTTGACGGCTTTCTTCTAGGCAAACGACAAATTAGTACAACATGTACATGTATTCTCCACTGAATGTCTGATAGGTTTACAAGGATTACATTTGTATAATGCCATGTGCTTCACTCAGCTGCTTAAAACTACTGATATGGAGCATGGCACTTTAATCATAGCACATGAACTGCTTTTAGGATCCTTTCTTCATTTGAACTTTCTAATCAACTTACTACTGGTCACATTTCCTTTAAAACTGCTATTTGTCTGGCATGTTTTGTAAGAGGTAGAGTCACTTTGCTAGAAGGACAGCAAATCACTACTATACAATTACAAGTGTCAAAACTCAACAGCACAAGCAAAACAAAAGGTGCAACCGAAGCACTCACCACGTATGTCTCATTGTAGAAGTTGCCGAAGAGGAGAATGTGGGAGATTCCGTACAGGATCAGCGCCGCGCTGTACTCGTTGGGGAAGCCACAAGACACGTAGATCGCCACGGAGGTGTGAACGATGATAGCCAGAAACTGGATCTGAACGAGAAGCGGGGTGTGATACAATGTACATTGCAACTGTGGTATCTGTATCTATATAGCCGGTGTAACTGCCTTTTGGCGTAACACACCAGCTTTGCAGGCACGGGGCGCGGAAGCAGCTGGTTATATTAGACCGAACGGTCTGTTACAACTTATCTTTCCACATCTAACTGCAACCGTTCTTTAAAGCTATTTAGTGAGGATGCTCCTACAGTACTTGATGACAACGAGTTCCATTCTACTATGGTTCTCGGAAAATACGAATACAGATGCTGTTTACATCATACTGCCCTATGTATGTGACTATCATACATACATGACTATATTGTAACCAATATACTGGTTTCAATAATATTTTGTACTCTACCGTGTACGATTGTTGAGCAATAAAGTTCATTCATACTAACCGTAACATGCTAATACTAGCACTAGTAGTACTTAAGATCAATATTGTCTCATATCATATGCTACTGTTTCAGGTAAGGGCCAAAGTCAGATTTACATATACAAATCAGGGCTCGAAATTCATCTTTGGGAATAGGTGCACTGGTGCACCCAAGTCAAAAAATTGGGTGCACCGAAAGAATTTTGGGTGCACCAGATAAAATAAAGTTGAATGTTCTTCAGAACATAATTACAGTCTAACCTGCCCAAGGCGACCACCCGGCGGACCGAGCAAAAACGGTCGCGATGGACAGGTGGTCGCCATGAAGAGGATTCCATTCACATGTTTCCAGCTCAAGGTTTTCAAATACAGTATGTAAATGGATGGAAAATTATGTGAATTTAGACAGCAAGACCCCCACCAGGTTCAATTCTCATTGACAGAAAGATTCTACAAAATCTATATTTTCCGTTATCGTTGTAAATTGTATATCGCTAACGTTACATCGTGTACAAATTTTCGTCATAATTTTGACTATAAAACAATGGTCGCCTGATGATCTCGCAGCGATCTCCCGTGTACACACACACACACGCACATCATCGAAGTTTTAAGGCCTAAGACAAATCCCTAGAAAACACCTGCTGGCCCCAGCCTTTTTTGGGACGCCGGCCGCTGGATAAAAGGGTCAAAAAGTTTTCGATCTGACAACTAAAGATGAAAACAGAACGGTGTGATTTTGTCGCGCTGCGCCACATCGCCAAGCTCTGTGCGACCGCATCGAAAGGTATGAGTCAGTGCAGCAGAACGCACAGCGTCCAATAAAGGTTTGTGAGATTCATGTAAATAAAAAGAAAATAAGAATATTAATTTTCATCAATGACTAGAGTATTTGTAAATGTTCATACACAAAAGCATCGTGTTTTAGAAAGGTCACCAGTACGCCAAATCCGGGCCGCGCCAAAATGCCCAAATCCAAAATGGCGTCGGGACCAAGGACACAACATTTCTCGCCCGATGTTTTGCCCGCCGTGAAGTCATTTTTCGGGGGAATTTAGTAAGACACAGACACATTTTTATTGAAAATACAAGAAATAGATAGTTATTTCTGTGAAATCTGACTTTTTGACGCCATGCACTACGTATTCGTTTTGAAAATTGAGTTTAAACCGAACTGAGTTTGCCGTAAACTATAAGATTACGCTAGGCACAACAACATCACAAACATTTCTCTTTACAATGTTTATAGGGGGAACGTTTTATTTAAACACTTCATGGAGGAATCGATGATATAACATAGCTATTCCATACATTTTTGTCCTTATTTTGTCCTTTAAAGTCTTGAAAACATTTCCGTGAAATCCGACTGCAAAATGATCCGATGTCACCACACGCTTGAAAATTAGGCGGCCGCCATGGGCAGGGATTGTGCTCTGTGCGGTCCCAATTCGTGGCGGTCGCGGTCGCGTTGGACGGGTGGTCGCCTTGGGCAGGCAGCTTAATGCTTGTGCCAATGGGGAAAATTTTCGGGACCGAGAAAAAGTGGTCGCCATGGCCAGGTGGTCGCGTTGAAAAGGTGGTCGCCTAGGCAGGTTTGACTGTACAAGTTTAACGCTGCTGCCTTTCTTAGAACTTCAATCTGTAATTCTATAGCTGACTTCAAAATTTCAAACAAATAATTCATTAAATAAAGTACAGCAAAAAGTTATCATGCTGTTTTTCATATTTACATTTCAAGAATATTCTGTATACTAGTGTACAATAGTACCTTTACCCTATTGGCTACAAAAAATATTTAGGTGCACCAGTGCACCCACAGTCAAAAATTGGGTGCACAGCTCCAATTTTGGGTGCACTGGGTGCACATGCACCCACTATTTCGAGCCCTGCAAATGTAATAAAGTCAGTAAAATGCATCATTCTGATCTGCTATATTTCCTGCGGGAGGGAGAGGGCCAAAGGAATGAAAGACTATAAATTTTGAACAGAGTTGGATCTGATACATCCATTTGTTGTAAGTTAGGACAAATTCCACAAGCAGTTTCCTTAACTAAACTACAAGCATTGTCCAAACTACAAGCATTGTCAATACTACCAGGGTTCTCACAAGCACAATTGAGCATAGCTGTGATTTGGATCCCATACGCTGTGATTTGGCTTTTCTGTTGTTTTGGAATGACGGTAAAATTTGGCCCTCAAAGGAAATAGTGTCTCTGAGGGTTATGAATTTCAAAATTTTCAGGGGGATGCCCAAGACCCCTCTACAATACTCGCATATGCAGCGCTTGCAACACAGTTTCACTGCACTAAGATGCCCTCTAATCTCTATGCTGTGAAGAAAATCCTGGAGAGAACCCCGACTACCTCAATTTCGACGTGCTGAGTCTTACAAGTTGTGAAGACAAGCCGACTGCTGCCTACCTGTGTCAGGGATCCCAGCAGTATAATCAAATAATGGATACTACAAAATGTGCTACTACTACTACTACTACTACTACTGAGTCTTACCAGTTGCAGGGTGGTGAGGTAGCGTTTCCACCACAGGTAGGGGTGCAGTCTGGGCCCAACAGCGGCCAGCAGGTAGTATGTGTACATCGCCACGTGGATGAAGGAGTTCAGGGTGGCCGAGAAGTACGCTGACGGAACAACGGTAAGGGTTAAAAAGTAAGTAAGTAAAGCAGCCATCCTCAATAGAGGTGAAGCATAATGCTTTTTCAAGTAGCTAGTAGTAGTGTAATGCGGCTTTGCCACGGCTCGCGTTTTTGGCCAAGCACACCGTGTGTTGGGTTCTTTTACGTGCAGAGATTTTGACGCTTGAGGCTTACGCCCGAAATGACGAATGCAATCCCTAACAACATGTCTGAGCTCGAGTCTACCCCTTGGATCGAACGCGGGCCCTAGGATCCACGGAATTTGATCCAGATGGCAAAGCAGCGGGGTTGCGTTACCGCTTGCACCACATCATCATCATCATTCTTCTTCCGGATTTACTCCGGTGAGATACAATGCGCCACGGGGACATAAAATAAAAGAACAGACCATTTGAAATCATTTCTTTTGATAACTTTTCCTTAACTTAAGACAACGTGTTTCACATTTTACAGTTGTCACAGCATCAAACAACAAGATAGCTGCAGTGCCTAGGAAAAACACCAGGAGGCCCAAAATCAACCGTGAGCTTCGTCTTCAAAAGACCTTTACACATGCCAAATATTTTAACAATCTATCAAGAGCTTCTTATGTTATTGCTGCCCAAAATATCCAGCAACACAAACAGACACACCAAAAATTCATTTTCACTGAGGTAAGAAAAAGGTGCCCAAAATATCTGCAAAAACAAACAGACGCACCAAAAATTCATTAAAAAAATAAGAGGTAAAAAAGATGCACAAACAACATACATGGTTATCATTACACTACAGTTAGCTTATAGTATTTGCTTACCAGATATCTCATCTGAGAAGATTTAAAAAAAAGCTTACATTCTCCTCCAGGGATCCAGCGGACTCCTATGAACCACAACATGGGCATGGTGGCGTGGTGATACACATGCAGGAATGACACTTGGCCGGTCTTCTTACGCAGGATGAACACCACCTAGAGTACACATCCACACAAAATAGTGTCCATGTTTTAGTGTTGATAACATTTAAGAACCTATGATGGACAAGTGAACATCATCAGCAGTTTAGAGCTGGCTCCATTGGTGCAAGTTGGCTGTTTTGTATAAAGCACATATGGAGAATATGCCAGTGTAACTGTCTTATGTTGCACTGTTCTTTTTTTAACAGATCTTCACATTTACCCGGACAACATCAAAAAGTTCCTAGTAAACCCCTCTCTCTCAAAAAGGCAAACAAAACAAAGCTGGATTATCATACATATCGCTGCAGGGCATGTATCATTTAAATTTACCATTACCATTTTCAGGAATAAACAAGTACACTTCAAAATGGATCAAGAGAAAACTGAGCCACTTTTCTTTCGAGTATCGTATCTGGTAATATTTTTTATTTCTAAAATGTCTCAGGCACCCTTTCCTGACACCACCAGAGGGTACAATCTGGTAAGAACCTCTGTTGAAATCATTCAGCTGTGTAGTACTTACAGTGTCCAACAGCTCCACAAGCTTGGAGAGGAAGAACAGGTAACATGCCCAGGCCAGCTGGAAAATAAAAACAACCATTTTGTCAATGTGACATGTGTACAATTCCTACACTCAACCCTCAATGTCACCATTACCTTACCATCCTGTTGCCCTTAGATCTTTTGATTTTATCACAAAAGATGTAGCTAGTTGAAGGTGTAAGTTTTTTAAGTTTTTAATCATTATCTACAATTATTTATTGTAGGTTATGCTTACAAGCTGTATGTCCATCTGTATTTTTTGTGGGTCAGCCGTTACCAGCGAGAGCAGCCTTGGCTGACCCAGTGTAATTAATTATTTCATTCTCAATAAATACAAATAGGTTAAGGGCATCAAACTGGTCACATTCTGATTTGAATACAATGGCTCCTCCCTACCCTGGTGGCGGTCTGCTCCTGACTGTAGTCCACAGGTTGACAGACGAGGCTGAACCCTGGGTTCATGAAGGTGGTCATCAGGAACTGTAGGGATTACAAGGTAGCAACTACATTTGTACATATGGTAAAGCTATTAAACACTTTTTGAAAAATGAAAAGCCGTTCCATTGTGTGACTGTAGTGCTACTATTGTTTCAAACGCGAATTCCACACAAACCGTGAACTTTCTCCTTACCGTGAAATTAAATCCCCACAAACATTTCTGCATTATCAGTATCTAATACTGCAACAGCATCGAACATGGTTCAACAAGAGAAATTCTCAAGGGGTTACTCATCATGACATGTACCTCGTAAAAGATATACCCATTCCAAGCCACAAGAACACCGTTGTACGGTGTCATGAACCAGCGAAGGTCAAAAGGCTTTCTATTGGCCATGAACTTGGGGCCCTGCCACACGAACAGGAGGTAGAGAAGCACCAGGCCATAGGTGAGGAGGGGCGAACTGATAAATGGCAAGTCTTTGGTCCTTGGGTCTGGAAAATAGTGCAAAATGTCACAGTATAATATCTTCAAACAGAATTGCTGTATGATGTGTATAGACTAGGTGTGACAGGCCATTCGGTGTAATATAAGCAGTTGCTGCCACGCTGCATGCCTGCGTGCCTTTGTATGATTTAAACTTTTCATTAAGGCCATAGTAAAATATCTTATAAGTTATATACATGCCCTGATGTATCTTTCTTTAAAAAAATAATAAGGATATTTGTAACACATCATGAGGTTATTATTATCTACTACAGTGAGAAAAGCCTACTCACCTGAAGTAGACTCTGCCCACTCGTGGAATGCTGTAAGCCTTTCTGCAATGGCTGCCATGATGATTTCCTGTTATACACAGAAAATGAGTTATAGACACAACAAGAACACAAAACCAAATGATTATGATTCTCTTTGACACAATATATAGAAAGGTACTAGTAACTGGTATTTCATTTAAATACATAAACATTCTTATACTGTATCCAGGCAGTGCTAATAGCTTAAAGAAAACTGTTACAAAATAATATTGAAATGTGTGCAATTATTTAAAAAAAAGACCTCCTTTCCAGAAATGAAATAGGCTTGCAGACTGGATAGATTCTAGTATAAATAGCACTTCAAGCACACAGTACATTATTTGGGCATTTGGCATGGGGGTGTGCATAAATAAGACAAAAGACAGTAATTTTAAGCGTTGTTGACAGGTCATGAATCATAATTAGAGGGAACATTACTGAAGACTGTATGTAAAGCAGGTGTACATATACCCTACCTCTGGCAGACCGATGTCCCTATAGACCGATCCTGGCTGGCCATCAAAATAAGCGGTTCAACCAATATAAGACAGTGGCTGCACCTGTCAAATTTTTGCATTCCTACGTATTTGTTTTGTGTCCCCACCGTCTTGATTGAAGTGGGCGGGGCAATGGGATTGGCCAATTAGATGTACATGGTTGACATGACATGGCCACGTTTTTTTCATACCTCGAATCAGGCACAAGGTTTTTGCCCAAGGGCAGACTTTCTTTCACATATTGTCTGCTGACATGTTGGGCAAGTTTGCTTTTAAATTAGTCTTTTTTTTTAGACTATATGGATCATGACCCAAAAAGCAATTACTCAAACAACTGGATATGATTTTGGAAACGGTCAGACGTTTCAAGTAGCATCCACTACTTTTCGTCAGTGACTTGCTTCTTGCTTTTTGGCGTATCTTATTACCTGGATGTCTAATCTTCATCGACGTATATGGATCATGGGCTTATGTAGTTTACAGGATACATGTATGTAAGCGACACAGGTCTATGATACCAGTCCATTGGGAATTCATAGTCTAATCTCTCTCTTGCTCTGACCCATAGCTATACAAAATGGCTGTCCCCTGGGAGTCTGGAACTGAATGTGTATGTATTGTACCTTACATAACCAAGGACACGTCCTTGACATACGGTAACTGTAGATAACATAGAACAATTCTCAACACAGCCAGGGGATTTCCTACTCCTAGATGTGAATTCAAATCGAAACATTTCGTATAATGAACTATTCTTATTGACGAAAGAACATAAGCTTTGGATTTGGCACATGAATATGACAATGAACATTGCCAAATATTCGGTCAAAATTTCCACTTATTACAAGGATAGAGAGTCATAATTTGCACAGCCTTGCAAGGTCTTGCATGTTCTCCTGACCCTGACATATTGACAAGGACACATTCACTAATTACTGTATTATGCTTATGGAATATTGTCTTCACTCAAGGTAATTAGGCGAAGCCCCGCCCAGGAAAAAAGGACAAGCAAAGTAACAAACATAACATAATTTCATGACAACCAAGGACATCATATAGGAACAGCAACAGCATCAGATAGTGATGAACCTCTGTTGGATTTCCAAGTTGGGGGGGGGGGGGGCATAGATTTGTGTTTTACCTGTATCATGATCGGGTGATTACTGGTTAGATTACTCTACTCTAGATTACACGACGTTTGTCTAGCCAACGTACGGGACTTATTTGAAATGAAAAATGATTTTCAGTTGCTGGTTACACATTAGGCAAATGAGAGTAAAATTAAGCAAAAATTTACTGCTGCTCATAATTTCATACCACAACATAATCTGGTGTCTGTATCACAGGCCAACTGACGTTTTCTGGCACCTGTACTGAAAATAAATTACACCAGTGAATAGAGAAGATCCCACCGTCTTCACGTGTGTCTCTGAACGAGAGGAAGTGAATCAGAAATGATTAAAAACCTACCAAAAGTCACAAGCCGGTAGAAGACTTCAACTTGGTCCCCAGATCGGTCCAAATTCGGGCGGGAAGAAACTCCCTCTCATTTGCATATGAAAGGAACACCGCCAGGAGCTATCGAACTTCAAATTCGAGAGAATGTCCCCACGTGACAAAATACACCAATCATAATATGGTTCACAACTCATCCTTTCCCTCCACCGATGTGACACAGTTTTTCATTGGTTGTATTTGATTCTGAGGTGACATCAATAGCCGACTCTGATTGGCTTGTGCTACAACCAATGAAAACGTGGATAAGAAAGTTAATTACCGATAGCATGACTTCGTACACCGTCGTTGATTGGTTGTTAAGAAGCACATGCAGTAACCCGGCAAATTAACCTACATACACCGCCAGACCGGCTGCTCGAGATTACATGTAATTTTCTCGTCATTCCGCACAGGTAGGCCTTTAATTTTGTTCCTGGTCATGATGAAGTTGATATCTTGATGGTTCCTTCCCTTCCAGGCTACCGCGCTGTTGTGTATCTCGGGCAGTTTGCTCTCACGGCGTTACATGGCGATGTTGGGTCCCCTTCCTCAGGTGCAACACACCTGATCTAGGTCTGGCTGCATATGATAATATCTGACCTTCTCCTTATTTCTTGCAGTCAACTACCTCTTTCCAGGGACATTATATAGGAGTAATATTTTTTGTGTATCCAAAAGGGTTTTCAAAATGTAACCATTCAGTGGGTCAATTTGCATGTCTGGGTTGAGGTGTTAAATTATACATGATCTTGATTTGATTTTTATCACCAAGCCTAATGTACTAGTATGGTTTGCGGATTTTCCTGCACAGTATTCATAAGATGTAAATATTTTGCTCAGGGTCAGATCAGGAGGGATTGGGGTGGGGGTGGTTGGGGGTTAGGGGGGTTGAATTAAATTAAATAAAAAAGAATTGTGTAGATTTGCAGGTTTCGAAATACATGTAACAGTTACCTATCTGCAAGTTTGCAGATATTTTTTGAGTAAACAGAAAAAATACAAACAACATGCAATCTAGCATGCTAAAAGAATTTATGTTTGGTGTTGAATTTCACGGTGTTGATGATGATGATGTTGTCCCTTGACAAAATAAACAGTGACATTTAACTTCAAAGAAACATTAACTTGCCAATGCAATCTCCAAGACCTTCTGCATCTATATAGATAATACATGTATGTAACATCGCTTAACAACAAACTTTTTAATGAAGAACTCAGTTAGTACACAGGGTGTGGCAATGTCTGCTCTAGAGCCCACTTCTGCCCTAGTCTATTCTGAATCTGACACTAGGCTAACACCACGCCATCTTGTTAGTAGAGTACACATTTGTTTACCCCGTGCAAAGCCCAGAGATTCCTGTTCCACATTTTTAGATTTGTGTGTGTCATTGTTCAATTACAAAAGAATTTTACATTTCTTTGTCATCAGCATTTGACCTCTTTTTTTGAGTAATTTAAGAGATAAGATAAGATATACTGTCTGTGGTACAGACTTGTAATGTTGATTCACTCCACTATCTTTAATTCAAGGTTGACTAGGTTGTGCATTTCAATGACAGAAAAAGTGGAAAGTCAAAAATTAGAGCCCATGATAATTATGTAGCCTTATACCCTGCACAAAAAAAATCATTTGTACTTTGCTGCTAGCTCAGTTTGCAGATGCAAGAAATTAGCAGAAGACTTTCTAAATGTTATTTACATGTCATGAATGTATATAATTTGGACATTTGTAAGTAACATGCTGTAAAATATTGAACACTTTCCATAAAGTCTATTTCTTGAGACTCTGAGATTCATTCATGGGCACAATGAAAAGATGTTACCTGGGCATAATTTTATCTGACTACATACTACTATTTGTCTATGATAAAGGCAAACCAACAAGATAAGCAGAGTCAATACTAGAAAGGCAACATTTGCGAGCAAATACAGCATGTTTAGCCATACTCCTCGCCATGCAAAAGATGGACTCTCCCAAAATAACAATGGACCATTCTAAAATACTTTCACTAAAAAAATGAATCACCCCAGTCCAAAATTGAGTCTTCCAGTAGCACCTCAACACAATATGGACCAGTCCACAAACATATCCACTAATTGATTAACAAATACACTTCTGCTAAAAAATGGACTTTTTCATAATCATTCCAGCTCAAAATTGAAAAATAATTAAAGAATCCTCCCCTTGCAAGAATGGGATATTCCGTGCCATTTCCATGTAAACCAGTCGAAAAATATCCGCTGAAAATTACACTCTTGCGCATAATCAACCCAGTTCAAAATTGAATTAAAAAAGATCAACCCCAGGGAAGAATGAAGTTTTTCCATAGTATACATATGAAGATTTGACAGGAGACGAAGGAAATGACCAAAAACAACATATTTGAGTCAATTCAAAGTCACCGAGAGGGTTTTAGTATAATATTTGTAATATGTTTGAACTATTTTGATTAAAAGAATGTCTAAGTCACAATAGTTCTAAAGTGTTCAAACAATTAGCATTGAAACTTATAACATGTTTGAACTTATTTCACATACGTTGGAAACATTTCGAACGTAACTACACAAAAATCTCTTTATTTAGAACAGTTTCAAACCATCTATCCAAATGTTTCAATGTTCGAACAATTTGTAACAAAAGATTTTCACAATTGCCCTCATAAACGAAGGTGCTAAGTCCTCCTGTGTGTTTCTGCCTATTTTCGGTGGCCGCGCTAGCCCACCAGCGGATTTGTTTTGACGGAGCGTCACCCGCGCGCGACGATGTACACTGTTCGGCACCGCTAATATCCGGCATTTTCCCGCTCCAAAACACTCCACAAGACCCACGTTTTTAGTGTTTTGCCTCTTGTGCAACACGATTCGATTTGCATTACTAACGGGACAAAAAAGATAGAAAAATTCACCCCGTCCCGGCGTCCGTCCCAAAAACATGAACGACATGAAAATATATTTTCTTACAGATTCAATCACGAAAATCAACAGCATGGGATTCCAAATTTTCGCAACGGCCGACCATTTATCATGGCTGAACTTCCTTCCAAGGCGTGCGATAGATAAACATTCCCGGCACATAATAGTCACTAGTACCAGACTAACGCAAGCTCATGATGATAATAGGGAGAAAGTTTGTCAGTGAAGTTTGGCCACCAGAGGGTGCATTCATTTAACGTTACAAGCTAGCGCAAAGGGGCGAATCATTGACCTTACCGGGGACTGACTCTACTGGCCTAATCATTCCTTTTTTGCCGAATTCTACGATCCATACGCCCGTACGTAGGACATGTAGGAAGGCCTGGTGGTAGACGCTACACATCACGGGAGACGCGTGTTGACAGGAGTGTCGCGCCAGTCTGAGGAGAAACGATCTCCCGTGTTGTGTTGAAGAATTTGGAGTTTGAAAATATCTGGAATAACTAATGCTAGAATAAACATTCACAAAATCATTGATTTAACTTGTTTTCTGTTATAAAATTTCCTAAACTGCAATTTAACCACTGAGTTTAAGGGAACATGGTGTTTTCCCGATAATCACGTTAAATGTTTATGTCCGGTCTTTCCTCCTCGTAAGCAAACTTCAAGCTTGGCCAGGTGCAAGGCACTCGGGGTCAACGACCTGTAGGTCATATGTAGTATTGAAAGTGACAGAAGTGGCAAATATTGTCAAGAAAGCCCAAAATAAATCGTTTTGAATATATGTATGCCAAAAATGGGAATGTAGTCCTTTAAATATTTGTTCAAGCCACATATACAGCAAATTTCAGGTCATTCGGTTGAAATACCAGGGCGCAGGAGGCCAAGATATGCTAAAAATAGCTTAAAAACCTCGATAAAATCACTTTCAAGGTCAATATCAAAACAAGGAAAAGAACGCACATTGGTTTTTGCCTACATTACCTCTGTACCAAATTTCAGGTCATTTGGTCAAAAAATGACAGAGATGAATCGATTTGAAGATTTGACAGGAGAAGAAGAAGAAGAAGAAACATGAGAGAAAACAATATGTTTAGCCATGCTTATGGCTAAACATAATTAGAACATAAATTCAATGCGAGTATGACTAACAAATGTATAACGTCCATAATGTAACTTTGGGCTGTTAATATCATGCTGACTTGTTGCTATGCATAATGGGAAGTAACTTGATCTTTGGCTTATGACGTTTTATGTATTGTTCTTTGTCTTGAGCCCCTAGCATTTCATGGGTGTGGCATTGACTACCGTTGTTTCTGGGTCACTGTACACTAAGAAAAGAAGCTAGCATGGCAGTTGTGTGTATGTGTTAGGGAGAGAGGTTTCTTAATCTGACATTAAACTTAGGGTGTGCTCATGTCTTTGCAAGAACTTCAAGGAGCCACATTGCTAAGAAATATGAGTAACATTACATGTATATTATAATTATAATTTTACAAATTGCTCTAAAAAGTAGTTTGGTCTTTCAGTAGATCCAAACCTTTCAAATGCCGAATGTGGTATATGATATGTAGCCTTTTATTCTACTTTTTTTCAAGTCTCCAAATTTTGTTGCAGAATTCAGAAATTATTCCGTGGAACGTTCATGCATTGTTGGGATAATTCTTTGCTGTGCTAATATCTGCAACTGTTGATGTATTTCAGTCTCAGGTTTGTAGGGACCATGGACGTTATAACTGACAAAATTCAAGAGGGGCTGAAGTACTATGAGTGGTGCCTGTCATTTGCAGGTGAGGACATCCATACCTGTATACAATTTATTATAAGTACCTCGGCTAAAGGTATATGTGCATCTACATGTATGTCTGAAGCAACATTTGGTTACATGTTTGATTATGTTTTATAAAATTTCTACAATTGCCAGACCAATCTAGTATAGATCTATATGTATCTGTATCCATATAGCTGGTATAACCGGCACAACACAAGAGCTTGAAGTATCTCTACCTCTCTGAAACAATAGTAATTTCAATTTTTCGAATACGTTTTTGAATGTATACAAAAAATTGTAATCAAAATCAGACTGTGATCATGATTTTAGGCTTGTAATCAAATTGAATATAATGGAGTTTGTACGGACCCTGCTTACCATATGAATTTCTGTACCTAACAGACCCACGGGTGGCGGACTGGCCCCTGATGGACAGGTGGGCCCCCACGCTGTACCTGACGGCAGCGTACCTGCTGATCGTGTGGCTCGGGCCGAGGCTGATGGAGAAACGGAAACCTATGGAGCTGACGTGGCTCATGGTCCCGTACAACTTTGCTACTGTGCTGCTGAACCTGTACATCTTTGTGGAGGTGGGTCCTGCTGAAGTGTGTTTTATAATTCATGCATAAGAGACAACCAGGGCTGTCTCCAGGACCCGTCCATTCCTCCCAGGATGGAAATTTGTTTTTAAGGATGGACAGAAAAAATTTACCACATCTGTCCAGAAGATCTGAACTTCATAACATGAAATTTAACAAAATGTATTTTTGCAAGCTTGAAAGACAGATTTGACAATTGGAGATTAACAACATGGCATTTCAAACAATAAGTGGGACGGAAAAAAATGTTAGAAAATGTTAAGTATACATAGCGACACGGTAGTGATCACTTGGTATGTAGGTGTGCAACTTGCCTTTACTTTAGGTTTGGGGTCTTGGATTAGAACCCCATCCTGTCCACTTCAGACTTAAGTAAGTGATTCCAACTTGAAGAAATATTAGACAATGTAGATTGATGATGCAGATCTTTTGCCTTCAAATGCTTGTGGCCTGTTGGATTTGGAATATCATGGTGCAGAAAAAATTGCAAGGGGTGTGGAATTGGTCAAAAACATGTGTGAGTGAAGGTGAGTGCAGGATGAACCAAGCTCAATGTTCAGATTTCAACAATGTTCAACGTATTCTCACGAACGTTCAATTTCCCCGTGTTTTATTTCAGCTGGTGACAGCGTCCTGGGCTGCGGGATACAGCTACTCCTGTCAGAGGGTCAATTATTCCAATGATGTCAACGAGCTTAGAGTGAGTTCCACCACTGCTTTGTTTCTTTTGTCTTGAGTGCATAGAAGTGATAAGCTGTCATCCGTGACTATGTGATGATAGGATAAACCAACGTGTTCATCAGTGTCAGGGCTCGAAATTCATTTTTGGAAATAGGTGCACTGGTGCACCCGACAAAAAAAAATTAGGTGAGGTGCACAGAAAAAATTTTGGGTGCACCACACAAAATAAAGTAAATGTCAGTAAAACAAAATTACCAAGTTTAACGCTCTTAAGAACTACAATCTGTAATTCTATAGCTAACTAGATACATCAAGTAGAATACAACGAAGGGTAATTTTATCTATTCTGTCTAAAAGTCAAGTAAGTCAAGATACTTACATTTCAAGAGTATTTTCTGTATACTAGTGTACAATAGTACCCTTACCTTATAGCCTACAAAAATATCTAGGTGCACTGGTGCACCCAAAGTAAAAAAATAAGTGCACAGCTCCAATTTCGGGTGCACATGCACCCACTATTTCGAGGCCTGAGTGTGCTTGTTGTAGGTTCTCATGTTAGTCCTTTATTTCTTAGTGGACACGGTGTTGATTATTTGAATAGAGTCCCAGATGTTTTATCTGTCCCCTCCTCGACTGTTAAACTTGCAAAACCACTTTGAACTGTAAGGAGTCACTGATTAGCGAACAGTACTAAGCTGTTATTAATTCTTTCATTTGATTGGACTGGAATGATGTTGGCTGTATTGATTTGCTGGTGCTTTTCATGTACATCAAACTAATACAAACATAAACATAAACCACTGATTCCAAAGAAGCTAATTCGTTAAAATTTGAACTATAGTACAAGGTAAATGTAAGGTAATATGTATTATATGAAAACATTAGAAGGGTATCATGCGCGGATCCAGAGGGGGGCGCACCCGGCGCGCGCCCCCCCGTTCGCGCCGTCCAAAAAAAAAAATACACAAGCCGACCGGCCAAAACTTTTGTTGAGGGCAAGGTTAGGGGCCGAGGATCAACCTTATATTATCAATCCGCTCAAATGAAAAGACAACTCTGTTAATTCTACAGAGCTCTTGACTTCAGTATAGATATTATTAGACTAATTCAGAGATTGATTAGGTTTATGCGCTGCAACGATACAAGACTTACCTTCCCGCCAGCCCAGAAAGCGGAGGCTGGCAATCGAGGTCCGGGGCGGGGTTATCCTCTCCCGGGAAATTTTGTTAGGATTTCCAAGCCATCAAAAATATATTCTGGGTGTCATAGCTTTTAGAATATACTAGTTTTATCATATTGCTTGCTTTGTCATTGTTGCTATACAGCTTAACAACTAGTGTCGAGCAATAAAGTTCATTAATTCATAAACGCAATTTCCCGCATTTTTAGAGGCAAATCTTGTATCGCCGCCATTGATGTTATCATCAATGGCGGTGCTTGAAATAGAAACGACTCCCCCAAAAAATTGCCTTTCAAAACGCTGGAAATCAGTAGAATAGGATGTCACACACGTTGCTGTACACTTATCACACTCTGTTTTACTTCTATACTCGTGTTTTCAGGTACGTAAGTAACGTCGACCAAGTTTCACATTGGACATGGAAAATGCTATTACAGTAACCGTAAAACCTTTGATAAAACCTGCTACCACATCAGTTATGTTCCCATTGGTTTAATTTTATGTTCACTCGTTTGTTCTCGACAAAAGAGTTCGATTTTATGTCGCTAACACCGGCGGTTCCCCATGAACGTTGCTAGCATGGAAAGGTAAGTAAACATGAACTTACAAGTAATATTCACAGACAGTAGTTTCTTTACAAATATAACGTTACCACTGACAACCAGCGTGGACAAGTATGAAACTAGTTAAGTTACGATGAAATAGATCCATTTGTGGGTCAAAGATGAGCAGGGCAAGTAAATTACCGTCAGAAGAGTCCACATGACATCAATGCCGGTTCATGCTAGAAAATTAAAGTCCGGTGGCAAAATCGTAACCGCTAGTCACGACAGCCATGGAGACTTAAGAAAGTTATGTCTCAGGCTACATAAAAGCCGCGTGCTTCGGCTCTCAGCGTTTGGTTTCACCCTGAACGTACTATTTCCGTTTCCTGCGTATGCGTCGTGCAGTCGTGCTACTTGCCAAATATGAGCTAGTATTTGCGTCAAATTGAGCAAAATCGCGACACAACTTTGGACAAGATGGCTGTACTCAGCTGTACTCGGTGTACTCACTGCATCCAAACATAAACGATGGAGATCACGATCACATTGCATGTTGATACGCGTTATAATACTTGCCAATATAAAATCCTAGGATTATAAGACGATTGGGTGAGATTTGAGTGATTTGTATTGATTTCTGGAACACATATTAATTTTTTTTATGTATCGATGTGTTTTCTTTTGTGCTCTGTTACGTTACGATGCTATCAACATTCAGGCATTTCGTGACTTTCATGTTTGGCGCGAGTTCGTCCCAGGTCAAGATATAACCGCTTGTAGAATCCGCTTGTAAAACCGCAAAAATTCGTATTGTTGTTATTAAAAGGGGACAATGAGGGGAACAGCACCATATGTGATTCCCCGCGGACGTACTAAGGGCCATCGGCACTTTTTTGCCACGAAAATTTTCTTATAGATTACGGGGGGCGTGCCGCACAGTGGCCCGGCGTGAGTTTGATGTTTTTGAGGTGTGCCGCGGCCCCGGTCATGGACTGCTAACAATGCGTAACAGAGAACTCTGGAAGTTCACCGTAGGCTTCCTTCTTATGAAAGCAAGGCTGTTGTTCCTGTAAGATTCCTGTACTACTGTTGACGGTAATTAGCCTCCATTTTTAATTTCTTGTGGATTCAGTCGCATTTTGAGACTCACTCAGGCAAATCATGGTCGAGGAAGGTAGTTACGTTTAATGCGTCCACATCAACACCGAGAAGTGCCAGCGTGCACCACCACGTCCACAGCTTCAGTGGAAAACACAAAATGACCATGCGCATTTCTCAATTTTTTTTTACCGACTTCACGGCAAAATGTGTGCCGAAATGTCAAAAATGGATCGGACGGCCAGTGCATGTGTCAGAGTCCAGGCCGTCCAAAGTGAGATTTGGCCTCATTTGACGGGCGGACGCCCCTCTGGCAGATTCTACGTAAAAAAATCTTTATCCCGCGGGGGTTTATTTTGCTCAGAAATGGTTCTAAAATGCACCAGAGAGCATCTAGATTTTTACAAGTTTCCGGGGGAGGCCCCCCAGACCCCCCCAACGAGAGGGGGTTCCACCCCCTCTCGTGCTCTCCCCCCGCGCAGCTAACGCTGCGCGCCTTCGTGGCCTTCGGCCACGACTGATATTGCGCCCCCCCGTTCCCAAAATCCTGGATCCGCCGATGGGTATGAAGGAAAACAAATGGCAAAAAGATATAACAGACAAGAATGGGAATTTTTTTTTACTGTGTTATTAGTCTATTTTATTTGAAAATTCATCACAAGTCCGACATAAACATATGAAAAATCTTATACGAACAGTTACACAGATTTCGGAATTCCAGATACTGTCTTAAGATTCTTACGAATGTTTTGATTTTCTGAAATCCAGATAGCGGGCGCCCTGTGGTGGTACTTCATCTCCAAGCTGCTCGAGTTTGCCGACACGTTCTTCTTCATCGCACGCAAGAAGAACAGCCAGATCTCGTTCCTGCACGTGTACCACCACACCACCATGTTCTCTCTGTGGTGGATAGGGATCAAGTGGGTGGCTGGGGGACAGTGTAAGTACACACTGAGAGAAATGTAGATTTAAGTGGTACAGAATACAGGGAGAAATGTACCTGTAAGTTGATTTCAGTTAAAAAAAGAATTGACTAAAAATTTGAGTTTTTTTTTATTCGAGCCACATAAAGTGCTCTGGGTGCCTTTAATATGACAAGTACCACATTGTAGATGTCTGAGTATCTGTGAGCAGATCGCTAGTAGTAGTCAGTATCTCTGCCAGCTGCTCTTGTGAATTTTCTAGAGCCAGAAAACACAAAGATTTTCATGCTCATTTGGGTCGTATGCAATTGTTAGAGATACACTGTGGGACTTCTAGATCTCTATGTTTGATATGATGTTTGACGGGAACAGTCCATTCTTAGAGATTTACAACTATGATTATGAATCACGATCAATTTCACAGTTTTCATGGATTTTTTCTCTCTGTCCACAGCCTTTTTTGGTGCAATGATGAACTCTGGTGTGCATGTGCTGATGTACACATATTATGGTCTGTCCGCGATGGGTCCTCGTTTCCAGAAGTATCTATGGTGGAAGAAGTACATGACCGTCGTACAACTGGTGGGTGTCCCGTCATATTGTTTTTGAGTGCCTAAGAAAAGTCCTTTTTATGAAACAAAATTCAACATTCTAAGAAGCAGGTCATTTGGGGGAGTTTGATGTCTCGTCGATGAAGGTTAGTCATCCAGGTAATAAGATACGCCAGATAGCAGTTACTCAAGCAACTGGATATGATTTTGGAAAGGGTCAGACGTTTCAAGTACAAATGTAGCATCCACTACTTTTCTTCAGTGACACTGAGCAAGATTTTTCAATCAGCAGGTTTTTGTGTCACTGATGTGGAAGAATTAAGTTCTGAAAAGGCAGACTTGCAGTATTATGCAGATATTCTTTTAAACATTGTTAACTGGAACATATGAAGGAAGTGCAAGTGTATGAGTAAGTTTTAGGGGTGGCTGAAATTTAGAATTTTTCAGCTGCAGCACACTACAGATTTTAACTTTTTTTTTTCAAATCTATTTTCATTCTCCCTCATGATAATTATAGGCCCTGAATCAAGTACATTGTACCACACTCATCCCTTTTACCATAGCCTGTTGCCTGTTACTTATCAAATGATGTGGTTTTCACCTTTTCCAGACCCAGTTCTTCATTGCATTCGCCCACTGTGTGCAGTCCTTGTACGTAGAATGTGACTTCCCTGGATGGATGCACTGGGGCTTGCTGATATATGCCACTTCACTGATCATCCTCTTTGGAAATTTCTGGGTCCAAGCTTACAAGTGAGTTACTCAGACAAACGCTACAAGTAAAGTTTCGTGACATGTACTCACTGTGAGTACATGTCACAAAACTTTACTTGTAGTGTTTGTCTGGCCTTAAAATGAATGTGAGAGATGCCACGAGAACTGTGAATTCTGTCATGTCAGTTGTTACATTCATTTGATTTGACATTACAGTATGTCTCACAGGGCACATACCCAGGACATAATGCACAGTACACACGGTTTGTAGCCTGGTATCCATTAGCCTATTATAGTTGTGTCTTGCGTCCTCTTTAGTTAATGTTGCATCAAAGTAACGGCTGTTGCATACAATCCCTCTTTGGACACAACTATATGAAACTACAGTCAAACCTGCCCAGGTGACCACCTCTTCAACCTGACCACCTGGCCAAGGCGACCGCTTTTTCTCTGCCCTGAAAAATTTTCTTCATAGGCCCAAGGCAACCACCTGTCCAACACGGCTGCGACTGGCATGAATTGGGACCGCACAGAGCCCAATCGGTTCCCATCACAGCCGCCTGATTTTCAAGCATGCCCTGCGTAGACCAATCAACTAATTACAGCGAAACAAAGGAGTAAGGAGTAACGTCTGACGTTACATGCGTCTTTTTCCCCAGGAAACCTAAAAAGGCCGTAGGAGCTGCAAAGACGTCAGACAAGGACAAGGCTGGGAATGGACTACAGCATAAGAATGGGTTTGTAAAAGCCAAGAAACAGCAGTAGTATGTCAGTGTGCTGTTAATGTACTACCAAATACATGTTTTGTTGATTTAAGCAACCAACAATCATTGACTTCAAAAAACAATTGCATCACGTAAATGTGGAATCATGATTTGTTGTACGTGTATTTAGGAATGTAATTTTAGAAGCTTGATATTAATAGGACTGCGTAGGATTATAGTCTCCTGTGTCATGATGAGTGTTTTGTAACTTGTCTCTGCAGTATTAGCCTTTCTAGTAAATGCTGAATGATTGAGATAAAGACCTAGAGATATGCATGTTCTTGTAGTTTTAGGCTGTAGTGTCTACTGGTGTCGTAAATGGTAATAGAAACGATGTGTATTTGGAAACAGACCAAGTAGGATGGTTGTAGAGGAGCAGAAAATTACATCAAAATGGCATCAGTTTTTTCACAAAGGCTTATTATCTCTAAGCAGACCTTTGGGGCAAAATGGTGATGGCTTCTGATTGGTCCCAAGATCTAATGTGATTATTCCCCCAAAGATCTGCTTGGAGGTTACAAAAGCTGACAAAGCAGAGCAATAAGAATCTGTTTGTACGGTTCACCTGGAAAATATGTTTCCCTCTGCACAACACTTTGTGGCTGTCAGTAGATGTCATCTTATCTAAGGAGGATCACTATGGTATACCTATTCAAATTAGTATAATGATAGACAGAAAATGTTAAGCATTGCCAAACTCTGATTATGTAAATATAAATGAAATGCCACCATGTATTGATTTTAAAACGTTTTTGTAGTTTTTCTACGACATATTTATTTCCAAATGCTTTTAGGTGCCAGTAATCAAGGCTTTCTATTGTCGATACTTATTGGACAACTGTATTTAAGCAATCCCGACTGAAAAAGTGATAAAGAATTGCAGAAAAATCAGATGGAAAGTAGCCTATTGTTAGATGCAGTACATAACGTGTAAGCCAAATTTTTTTCATGATGCTCATAGAAAAAGCATAGCAGTAACATGTTACCTACTCAGATATTAGCTAAAGATTATGATGGAACTAAAATTTGATTTGCAGAACAAGGACAATCTTCTTTAACTATGTGGAAGTGGTTTTCATGAGATTTTATGTTGAAAGATTGATTTTAATTGAATCATGAGTAAATGATATGATATCACAGAGATGTGATATTTAGTGACATGAATTATATAGATATGAATTGTCTTGAAATAACATTGATTTGAAGAGCTAGAGAAATGGAATCCTATATTATTATACATACGGAATATTTTGTGAATACTTAACTGTCATTTTTTGCCATCAATAATTTGATGAATTAATTCAGAGTCTGTAGTAGCAGTATCATTTGCTGGTATTTCTGTTAGTTAATGTACAAGACAGTGGTCCATTTTGGTATATTTTGTTGCTATCTATGCAAAAGTGATTTTAGTCTTGATTCAGGAGGATGTGGATATCTTCCATTCAAATCTGCCAAATTACAAGTGATACCTTTATTCAGGGTTTGTGTTAGTAAGTGTGTAGAAACCGTGTTGTGTGTAGCTTTTGTACGATGTGCTTGTTGAACTCAAGAGTAATCGGACCACTTTGCATGTGTGTAGTCAGTTGGGCTATTCCATTCCCCCAAACAATGGTTACCAGATGTTATGCACTGCTCTGTAACCTACCATATATGAAAGGAGCTGCCTGCACAAAAGTAGAATCATTATGATAGCCCAGAAAACTTGGGCAGGCAAGAGAGGTATGAAAATTTCCCTAACTGCATTTACATCTTTTTTTTTAATGGGATAGCTCAGTAGATTTTGAGGTCAGCGCTTGTGTATGCTCTGCAAATTTTCTGTTTGTCTGAAATTGCTGAAAATCTCATCAAACAAGTGTCGTCATTTAGACAAATGGCTTGAGGAACTTTTAAATAAAATGAATACCTGTCTTTTTCATGTAAAAACATGGAGTCTTTCCTCTTTGATCTAATTTGGAGTTAAGGACAAACTTGCTAATGTTGGCATTTCGTGAGGTCTAAAAACATTTCGTGTCGGTATATGCCGATTGTCTTACTGAGTGGATACCATGGAGCATAGTATACATACTACAAGATGTGATTTTACAACAGCACATGAGTTTATTCTAACATTTTTTTACCGTCTTGGTCCTCAAATATGGATAGCAATTCTTTTTATTGATAACTTGGATATTTATTAACACTTTGTTGGACAAAGCAGCTGGAATATATATATTGTTTATAGATTTCTGGACATACAATTTTTGTAAAGATACAAAATATAGCACAAAAGCGAGGAGGAAATGCTTAACTCTTCCATTCCAAGATAATGTACACAATTACATAGAATGTAGCTTGATCTACATGTAGCACCATGATCAGTTGCAACCTTCTCTTTATGTAGGAAGATGATAAAACACTTACAGTGCTTCCTACGAGCAAAACTTCACGTTTTAGACTTGCACAGAGCTGTGGCAGTGTTATAATTACTTGAACACACTATAAAGCTAAGCAATAGGTAATGGGTCTGCTTAAAAAAACACCCAGTCAAACTACCAGTCTGTTACAAAAAAGTTGTCCATTTATGTATGTACATACTAGTATCTAACTTGCATTTAGAAAATTACAGAAGTAGCCTTTTTGCCAATGAGCCACCAATATACATTGAAGACTACTTAATTCATATGTCGTACACTTAAAAAAGTAATTTTCGCGTTTTTTTGGGGGGAGGGGGGTGATATTAGTCGCGTTTTTGGTAGTACTTCAGGTCTTCTTTACTGTCATATCCAGGGGCTCCTCTTGTTCACAACTGTCTTCATTGTCCCTCTCACAGTCTGCCCCTCCACCTGGAGGATGCTCGGAGGGAGGGAGGAAAACGTGATGAACTTTTGTCCTTTTTGGTGAGGGAGCCTCCGTGATGCGTACGTGCACGTGTGCATCAGCTGACACAGCCTGGTGAAGGGGGTGGGGGTACGGCTGTGGGACTTCAGAACCTGCAGTTCCTCTTTCTGTGACTTCTTTGGTGTTTCTGGACACGTCCGTGCTTGCTGTGGGGTAAGGAGTTGCACCATCGACTGAAAATCTCCTTTTCTTGAAAATAGGCGGGGCAGTGGATACGGTAGCCTGTGGCACGTTGTCTGTCGTCCTGTGGCTGGACACAATTGATGAAGGCATTGCCCGATGATGAAGCATCCTATTCAGCTCTATATACTGTGGATCCAAACTGGGCCTAAAGTTCCTTACATTGTCCTCATTAGACGCTGGTGTGTCCTCCGATCTGTATGGTATCTTTATGTGTAAAGTGTCTTTTTCCATCTTAGGGACAGATGCGACATTCGCTACCTCTTGTGGCATCGAATGGGATCTTCTGAACATTTTGATGTCCAGGGCTTGGCTATATCCAGAAGATACGGACGACGATACACCCTGTGTGGTCATTTGCTGGTCAGATCCTCCTTCCGACTTCGTTTGCATAGAGTCACGTGAAGATGCGTTTTCCCCACTAGTCCCGTACAACCCTTGCGTTTCATGCTGCATGTTGCCAAAGTTGTTGTGTTGGGGTTTGGTCTCTAGGTTCCCCTCGGCGTCTACATCTAGGACTCCCATCCTGTTGTGCGGCTCATTGGTGAGGGGCGGCGGGTTACGTGGTGCCGTGCCACTTGTTGACCCGCTGCGATTCCGACGCCGGTTGGCGCGATCGGCGTGGATGTCTTCTAGCCCTTTCAGAAACCTGGATAAAGTAATAAAAAGTTGAACAAAGTTTCACACACGTGTGGGTAAATTCACTTGGATGGGTTAAAACGTACAGTCAAACTTTGTCAGGCAACCACCTGGCGCAGGCCACCACCTCCAGTCATAAGCCACGTTAAAACAGTCCCATCCATTCTAACATAGTTAACCCCATCTTGTCCTAAGCAACCACCTGTTCTCAGCAACCATTTTCCTCAGTCTCATGAGTGGTTGCTGAATCCAGGTTTCGCCGTATAGTCAAACCTGTCCTCAGCAACCAGCCAATGGACGGAGCAAAATGGTTGCTGAGAACAGCTGGTTGGTCATGGACGGGATCGTTTTAATGTGGTTGCCTGTGCCAGGTGGTTGCTCGACCAGGTTTGACTGTAGCACAAAGGGAGTTAATTGGGAAATCAGATGTGAACTGGCATGTTTTGGGTTTCATCCCTATCACTCGTAGTACACTGTTGTTTAAGACATTGCAGGGGAAACTCTGACCTGTATGTGAGTCTCTGGGACCCTTCCTTGACCAGGATGTCCATGCGGTAGTAGTACCTCATGGCGCGGGACAGTTTCTCGTACGTCATGTTTTCACGGTTCTTCTGCTTGCCCCACAGCCTGGGAACAAGATTGTAAATTTTGTGATGTCAGAACACAACATGTACAGCCTGGGAACAAGATCATATATTTTGTGATGTCAGAACACAAACTGTACAGATTTGTTACAGTGTCAGGAAGTAAAGTTGTCGGGTATTCTATGTTACCAGCAGCAGAGAGAAGAATCTTAGAAAGAAAATTGGGCATATGGTGCAGGATTTTGATGTCAGAAAATAGTACTAGTACTTTCGTTGATGAAGGTTAGACATCCAGGTAGTAAGATACGCCAAAAATAGTTACTCAAGCAACTGGATAAAATTGACTGTTTCAAAATTTTATCCAGTTGCTTGAGTTTCAAAATTTTATCCAGTTGCTTGAGTTACTATTTTTGGCCTACTAGTACTTTCCCTCACCAAAATGACAAAGTGATTTAAAGAACTAAGGAGAGTAGGCCGAAAATAGTTACTCAAGCAACTGGATAAAATTGTGAAAAATTTATCCAGTTGCTCGAGTAACTATTTTGGGCATATCTTATTACCTGGATGTCTGACAATCAGCTACGTATTAAGGAAGGTACATGTATTTCACAACTTTTCATGCCCTTTCCATTACAGTTAACCATCATCAATATCTTATCACAACCCCCATGTTAGCAGAGTAAGAGGTTAACATGAGCGCACCTTGCAATGGCGTTGGCGTTGACAATGCGGAAGACCTTTCTCGGTTTGTCGAGCCACTTGATGGCGTGCTTGTACTTCTCCTCGTTCGCCAGGAGACGTAACAAAAACTCCCATAACAGACGGCATTCTGAGATTAAAAAAGGACATGTAACCGTCAGTGTACAAATTTGACTACACTGTATTTGTGATTTGTTTTGTTATGCTGTGATCTGTTATATCAATTCCAATAGGGCCAGAAGACCAGCAATCACCTTTGTGATACTGGAGCTATTACGGTATCATATATTAATCATAGTACTGAAAATTGTTATCATAAAAAAACAGCTTTTCTTTCTTGAATGTCAATTTCAGTAAGGAAAATATCAATGCAATGTATTCCTTTTTTTCTAAAGAGGGAAAGTGAACTATCCAAGAAATAGAATTCTTTCAGTTTGAACATCCAAACATTTTGCATACTCTGAGGTTATTCGACATAGTGCTTACGAACAAGTTGATAATCATACCTCTGACTGGTGCCCCGGGCGGCGTGTTGGTCTGTGGTGGGGGTTTCTTCCTGTAGCCTGGCCAGTAGAGCCGTGGCCTTCCCCTCCCTCGTTTCGCCGGGGGTGGGGGTGGGCCCCTGGGGTCGGGGTGGGGCATTGGCAGGATAGGCACATGGGCTGTGGTCTGGCCTGTGGCACATCAAAAAGAGCAACAATTAAAAATGTGTTCCCTTTTCTTTTTTATGTAGTGACCTTAATAATGCTGGTGCACTTTACAAAAATTGCCCACACCCTATCATCACCATTCGCCATCCCCCAAACCATCGGCAACTATCCTGAAAGCTGGAATTGTCTGCCACTGTTAGGGTCTAAAACAATGTGAAAGCAGGAACGACTATGCCACTAACAAATAAAGACCAGCAATTTGAAGCCAGCGGCCACCAACAGCCTTCCATCCCTGCCATTTCAGTGATGTTTTGACCTGGACCTTACGTGTGGTGACACCTTGGAAGACCTTAATGTCGCTAATAGGGGTGGGTAGTGCTATTGGAGGTGATTGAGAGTTGTGGACTCTTTCCCAGAACTCCTTACAGAATTCCTTTCTATCCCGGGTCAGCATCTGTCTCAGGATACGCGGCTGATTGGCTGTTGCCTCACTCGGTTTCTCTAAAATATCAAACACATCATGTTCTCCTTGTTATGTATTGTTTTCTTAAAACATTCTTCTGCAGATATTTGAATAACAGACGATCATACTGTGAACTGCTATTTATTCATTTGAAGTACAGCCAGTAGGTACCCATCTGATTAATAAGGGTGTTGTAATGCCTTCTAACGTGCTCGAGGCACCTCCTCAATCACAGGACCCCTATTTTACGTCCCTTCTAAAAGACGAGTGCAGCTCCAACCGAGATGCCCTTCCCGGGATTCAAACCAGGGTCTCCCATCTGCCAACTAGTCGGAACCAGGAGCTCAACTGTGAGGCTGCTACCAATTGAGCTTCTGACTTGTTACATCAGCTAACTTCTTACCTTCGTTGTTGACAGCTTGTTGGGCCATTGGCTCCACAGTGTTGGCTGTGTCTGCTTCATCACCATGATCTTGCCCTGATAGACACAATTAACTTCATAAGGAGGTGTTTGCAATCTTAGAAGTTGGTGATACAGTGATACTTTGTTCTTTTTTAGAGCATTACAAGATATGGCATCAATTTGGCCTTCATATTTTACATCAGTCTGCACATGTGAATTAAAAGTTGATGATGTAAATTGTAATAACTAGTTAAGTGACCAAGTATTTTGTTAATTAGTGTGCAACAGAAATTGATCTTCCTTGAAGTTTCCTTCGGATTCCAATAATCAAGTTAACGTGAGATCTCTTTGAATCAATAATAATATTTACCAGTCATGCCAGATGATTCCTCCTCCCTAGCCTCTGTTTTGATAACTGGGAACTTCTGCTGGTTTGTGATGTGGTCATGACCTTGCCTGTTCTCTGGGGCCACCCCATAACCCTCCTCCGGGCCCTCTGGCTTCTCAACTTTGACCCGTACGTCTGTCATCACGGGTGTGTGTTCTTGGGGTGGGGCAGTGGGCGGGTCCTCGGGTCGACTACTGTCCTGTGGCCTGCCCCTGAGGTCGTAAACGTGCTGTGCTTGTGATGAGCCGCTAGGGGGCGCTGTCGGCACGGCGAGTCTGTAGATGGGCGGCACGGGAAGCGTTCGGAGGTTTGGATCACTTGTAGAGTTAGGCGGGAAGACAAGTCTGGGTGGTTGATCAGCGGACGCTGGCGGCAGATACACCACCGGGCGTTCCCCACTTGCAGGCACCTGTTCGGGTCCACGGTCCCTCTCCTGCCTGGAGTACTGAGGGAAAACTGGAACTGGAAGACGGTGTCTGGCGACCATCTCTTGCAGAGGTTTGCCGTCTGGCCCCAGGATCTGCGCGGGGAACGGCAAGCGCATGTAGGGGAAGAAAGGCGGCCGCCGCGCTCTGAGCTGTTCAATGGTGCTGTGTAAGAGAGGCAGCCTGGCATGTCCACGGATGAGATGTGGTCCCAGGGCAGTGTGGCCAGGTGGGACGGCTAGGGGCATGTTTCCGTCTCGAGTTTGTGCATGGCTTGCCTCCGATGCTTTGCTAGCGTCGGAAGCGACGGTCGTCTTTTGAGACTTCAGACCATCGACGTTGGCGTTTTCCTGCGTTTGCGTTGTTTCTGCATCTAACCTTTCCTTCTCCCGGTGATCGGGTGTTGACTCCTGTTGCGATACCCCATTCTTTGAGGAGCGCGTCACTGGTCTATGTGCCATTGAGTCAGGTGTGCTGGTAGGGGTTATCGCCTGTTGTGCAGGCAAGACGTGTACCTGATGAGTCGCCAAATGCAGCGGTCCATGCGGTTGTTGAAGGACGGCTGCCTCCCTAACCACTGGTCCAACATGAGCGGGAGGCCGCACGGAAGAACCCCCTTGCAAGTGGGCCTGGAACTGCACCTGATCGAACGGTCGGATGACCCGTCCAGGCTCCGCGTACACCATGTACCTCCTCTCAGCCCGCAGACTCTCCTCGTTGATGGACTTGTCGTAGAGTTTCATCCTGCGCGCGTCCCTCTCCCTCAGCTTGGCAAGCTCTCTTTCTATCTCAGGGCATGGGATGAAAATGTTCTCTCCGACTCTCCGCGTCTTCTCCCCTGGAAAACTTGGAGGTGACATCATCCGCCCTTGAACTTGAACGCCCTCCACTCTGTTGACCTTGGCAGCGTGCTGATCGTGGCTGATGGGATTTGCAGTCTCCCTGGCGACAGCATCTACACTCCATCTTCTCTTAGGGTGCCTCGACAACGGATCACTCTTGTGACCTTGGGCTGAAGCTGGCTGCTGGTTTGTCGGTTTGCTCTGGTCTTCTTCGCAACGGGTCGAGTTCGGCACGACGGGTGCCACCATAGGCCGCTGTATGACAGCCTTCTGGCCACTTTCAGTCACTGTTGTTTGCGACGCTGTGGTACTGACGCTTGTGGGGCTGTCCTCGATTTTCGTAAGCTCAGGCATGGTGGGACTTCCCGTCATGGCAATAGGGTCTCCCTGAACGTGTAACTCTGGCGCCGAG
This sequence comes from Branchiostoma lanceolatum, assembly GCA_035149815.1. Classification (NCBI taxonomy): domain Eukaryota; kingdom Metazoa; phylum Chordata; class Leptocardii; order Amphioxiformes; family Branchiostomatidae; genus Branchiostoma; species Branchiostoma lanceolatum. Next base: position 9,527,285 of record CM068868.1, on the reverse strand, counting down.
AGCAGAGACGGCAGCAGTTTCTCGTGTTGTTCTTTGAGTCTGTGAAGCTGTGCCGAGGCAGCCCGGACGATCTCTGAACTACCGGTTTGACTGCATGATGAGGTCACCAGTTTGTCGACCTCATTCTTGTCGACGTTCGTTTCCGACTTCTGGGAAGCCACGGGCTGGGTAGGGACGGGGTGCCCTGGGTCCGCAAGCCTCGGCATGGTAGCCCCCGGGGACGAGACGGTGATCTGGGGGGACGGGTTGGTGGAGGGAGGGGTGGGGTAGCACATGGGGGTGGCATGGGGCTGGCTGATGGGAATGTTGTTTCTCGCTAAGTGCTCGTAGCCTGGAGGAAAGGTGGCAACGAGAAACAGGTCTTATTTTTCTTTGATAGAGATAGCAAAGTTATCGTAAAATGCATTGACGAATGACACAAATCATTAAACATTGTCCTTCAATCATTCAGTTTGACCTTTTATGAAGTTGTGTAATTAAGCATGAAATCAAAGGTATTTTTGCACGCCATTTCCGGAAGAAAAGACGTCAGTTCCGGCCGGCTAACCTTGCAGCAGGTTGTGCAGCAGGTTGTAGAGGACGTCACCGGCGAATGGGACGCGGTCGGTGAACCCCTCCTTCCCGAGCAGACTCAGGGCCTTGCCGTTCATACCGAACCTCTGCTCGTCCACGCCGGTTAAAGAGAACTCGTCCACCGCCCAGCGGACCCACGTCAGGACGTCGGCCTTGGTCCACTGGTACGGGTGGATACCGGCTGGAAAAGACAGGGATAGTTGTATGTCAGTCTCTTATGCAAGAAAGAGCACGTTTTTGTAGAATATGGCTTTCTTGAGATATTCAAAATATACATGTACATCAGTGTCACGTGGCATCTTTTTTCACGTCGCTTTGCTTGTTTTTGTTAACTTGTTTTTGAAATGAAGTCCAGGAAGATCGGTTGTGTGCCATCTGGCAATGTATCAAATAATGAAAATTCAATGCAATGAAAAACCACTTACCAAGCGGCATAGGCTTGTTGTGTTGCCATGCAGGCATGATGATTCTGGTCACGGGAGGCGGTGACGTCACCGTCGGTCGTGTCTGTGTGTTCTGGGAACGAGGGTCGGGGTGCCTGGGGTGGTGGGGTGGGAAGGGCTGCTGTACCCCGGATGTAGGGAACTGTTGGGAGGGGGGGTCGTTGGGGGGTTGAAGCATGGGGTGGTTAAAGCCGAGGTACTGAAGAGGCACTCCGATGCCCCGCGCTATTTCCTGTACAAAAAAACAAAAGGCAAAGGGACGCATATATTAGCCTCTACCAGGCTCAAGAGGCGGCTGGAAAGAGTAGAAATTGGCCAAATAGACCAAGACATGCAAGAGGAGTTAGTCCACTATAGGGGTACAGTTTGCCGCTCTGAATTGGACCCCCTCTCCGTAGCCGACTCCCTTAGCATACTATTCACTCTATTTGGCCAATTTCTACTATTTTACCAGCCATCCGCGGGGCCTGGTAGAGGCTAGCATATACCACGACTGTGGAACCAAGTGATATATTGCACCAAGTGTGTAGAAAAAAGGCACAATGACGTTACATTCTGGGAATGTGATTATCTTTTCCCTGGGTGTAGTTCAGCCTTGACTACAAGCTTGCGGAAGGAAGCTGTCTGGAATTATCTATTTTTGAACGATCTTAATGACCTTGGTTTTGAGCAGGTGCATGGTCCGACTTCTGTTTCTGTCGCCTCAAAAACTAAGCCAAAAGTCATCCTATCACAATAGGAAAAGGATTGGAGGGGTGCATGTTACATCATTACGAACAAAGATATCTGGTACGTTCTTTCGTAAAAGTTGGATTCTATTTTAGAGATGTTGGGCGCGGCCACAGGGAAACGTTGCCAGCCACGCTGTTGAGGTGGTACAGGTGTGAAGCCGTCAAACGCGACAAAGCAGTAGCCTCCATAGCAGGCTTTCTGGGTCTTTTTTTGGCTTTAATAATACACGTTTTTCTGATGATTTCTTTTCGTACTTAACCATTAGACCTATTGGTTACGGACTGGCTGCACAAACGACCCGATACAGAAAGATGTCATCAGCAAAAGCCACAAAAAGGCCCAGAGAGCTTGCTATGGAGGCTAGCAAAACCGCTACAAGTCCGCTACAAGTTCTTAGATCCATAAACGCGGCCAAAACCACGTTTTGATCCATGTTATGACCTTCGGAACTCTGCGTTTCCGTGTGTACCGCTATCGTGAGCTTTTTAATGCGCCCAGTTTCCGGGTCAGGCCCAGTGTGTGGACGGGGAGAACCCTGGCCTGACTGATGTTTACATTTGAGCCCCTAGCACGTGTAGTCGGGACGCGGAAACAGCTCGTGGAAAAAACATTGCCGGTGTCGATAGGGTTTAAACACACATTGACACAAAAAGGGGCAAACGAGGGGAATTTAAGGGTCTTTCCCTGTTCGCAGCCACGCGCTTGTACTGCGTCTGGCTGTTTGAGGGCGAATATTGGCCGGTCGTACGTTCCAGAGAATGACAAAAATTTGCAAACGTGTAAGATGTAGCGTAAACGTACTGGTGCTAACTTCATATTGACAATTGTGATAAATTATTTTCAAATGAAACATATTTTTTCAACTCTGCCCCCTCTTAAGGCCACAGGAAGGATGACGACACATATAAAGATTTCATATAAAAGAATGAAAATTCATGCATTCACCAGTGAGTCGCATCACAAACATAAGACGTGTTATTTCAACAAGATAACGATCGGCTACATTTTTGGAGAACCTAAATTATTATAGTTTAGAAAACTTTAGATTAAGGACAGAGACTGTGAACACGTTAGAGCAAAAGCAAGGAGGTTTAAATCCTTGGTTAGAGCAACATTCTTTCATTCTTTTTGCGCATTTTTTTTCAAATTCTCGTTTTTGTTTCAATTTTCAAAACACCACACTAGGTACAAAAAAGGAAGCCACCACGATTCGTCTCAATCTATTTTTTTTTTTAAAAGGATGAATTTGCGAAATACAAATGCAATGTAAGGACTCAAGTGAGGTTACTAAAATCAATCAACACGCATGAGTGACTCATGACGTCAAGGATGTCGTTTCTTGACGGAGTCAGGAGTTCAAAGTTCACCAGGTAACAAGTCATCAGTTATAAGGACAAGGACAAAGATGCCGTTTCCTTTGTAAGTAACGTAACATTTTAGATAGTGAAAAGAGAAAAGATAACATATAGATTAAATAGACAAAAGTGACGTTATGTACCTGGTCTAATAAGAGAGGTCTCTAACCTATCTATCGATGTGCCATTAAAGGCGGAGGGTTTTGTACGCTTGGATCGCCAATATCGTACATACCAGGTGAATTCCGAGAAAGTCGGCTGGTAGCCTTCGTTTTCTAGCTGTTCAAACCCAAGGCTTGGTTCAAACCTAAGCATTTTGTTCAGTGCAAAGAAAGCACAGATGGAGAAATTCCCATTGGTAGCGACAGCGCAACGGAAACAAGGTCTGGTAATCTAAAATGGTCTGAAACTGACTTTATCGGTTTACAATAAATGCATATAGCTACTCGAGCTACAACGAGCCAGATAGGGTTAGTAGATAGCTACCCTATATTACGCTTGGGGTGTTTTAACTTTTAGATTTAATGTCATTCTGTAAAAACTGTTTCACAAAAAATGCCCGTATTCCTTTTAGCTTGAATATCTACCCTGCCGTCTGGATTGTGGAACGTTCTAGAAAATTCTAGAAACGTTGATTCTCGTGTTTTCTTTTGGCAGATAATGATATTAAATCCATATGCTAGATAAATTCGTTCTACTCCGTAAGTACAGAAAAATAATGCCATGTAAATTGTTTTAAAAAACGTCAAAATTTACTTACATTTCTTGAGTTCTTTCCGGGCAAGACTAATATGTTGAGAGAGTTACATTAACCGAGCAAACAATTTCTTAAGGTACAATCCAATGTTTCTGCAAATTGCCATGCAGCAAAAAGCTTCGACTTCATGTAATTATTGGGTAGCTAAATACATGGAATACACGAGGTGCAAAATAAGTTCACATAGACCGTGTTGAACACATATATGTATATGCTTCGACCATAGAACAAGTTTAACAACCTAGAACTATAGTTACATCCAAGCTAGTAAGAAGGAACACCGTCGTACCTGTGGAATGTGAGCGGCTGAGTGCACGGAGTAGATGACGGGCCCAGGTGCAGGTTGCCCCGAGGACTCGTGTCCGCCGCCCGCCCCCGCCATACGGACTGTAGTAGGGAAGCGGAAGATCTGCATGAGTGCGCCATTCCCCCCGGAAGGTTTGGTCGCTTTACTCGGCAATACCGACATCGGCAACATTACTTTCCGCTCAAACAACCTATCCTTATAGGTAACAAGGCATGTCTAACGTCGCTGAGAATTCACAGACAGACATGTAAGTATGTACACTACACGAGGGGGCGGAAAAACAACTACGTTTAATTGTTGATCTCTAAATCTCAGGTGGGGCCGTCCGACTGTAGCCGGAAGGGTGAGACAGACAAAGACGCTGGCCACTTCAAAATTATTGTGCGCTTATCGTTTAGGTGACTTGGAATTCTAGATAAAGTAAAAAGACAAAATGCTTTTTTGCTACGTACGAAAATCATTCGACTATCTTGCGGAGCTAGGAATCGTTCTTGTTCAGCGTTGACACAGAAAACTACTGTCTGTCCTGTTTGGTACAATCCAATGTTTGATGTGCGGTGTTAAGAGGTCGTGCAGAAAATTTGATAATTGCTGCCGTTTGACGTCCAAAACAGACAACAGTGTGTATCCTCAGGCGAACACATGCAGCCGTTTTTAGAATTTCCAAAAGGAACTTCCACAAAAGAATAAAACGCACAGACGAACTTAAACTTACATGTATACATTCCCCACATTGTTGCCTGTACTTCTCTTTCAACCCGTACGAAAGTGGGATAATTCAGAGAATCAAATACATCGCTAAAAACGTTGGGAATCAAGTGGCCACAGTCCACAGCAGTAGACGTCGTCAACAGTATGGAAGCGTCAAAATTAAAGAAGACGCTGAATAAAAATGCCAACGTCTGTACATGTGATTGCAAATGTACAACCTTAGGTCAGGGTCATTATACAGGCTGGGTAGCTGGACGAAACCAGAGCCTTGACGCAAACAGCAACGAGCAGCTATATTTAGAGGGAAAAAAACTGAAACTCTAAGACATTTGCATGTGCCTTGCAGAAAGAAATATAGAACAAAAAATTAGCCTTCCCAAATCTTTATCTTCTCCAAGATAAAACTGCCGATTTGTCTTTGACGTAGGACCCCGCCTGCCATCCGTCAGTGTCGCCATGGCAACACTTCCGCCCGAGGCCAAGGTGGCGGTAAATGATATCTCAGCACGCGATGCAGTCACCTCAAGTCAGGAAGGCGGGGAAGGAAAATAAAAGTCTTTCTCACGACCGATAGCTTCACGGAAGTATAGTAGCCTGGATGCCAGACCCCCAATCTCTGAAATATCGTGTGGGGACAGGATAGGAAGTAAAGTTGAAAAACGGTTGTTTTGAAGTCGTGTTTTAATTCATGATAGAAGAAGCACTTGAAAATAGATTGCTTCTCCCCTTTGCTAATTCAGTCACATTGCAGAACAAGATTTAGGAACTTAAGTAAACCTTCACCGATATACAGCTAAGTTCACAACTATTTGTGTCAAAGATAAGCCCGAGATTAATGCTTTGATTTATTATACGTCACAACAACTGACAAGATACGACCAAAGTAGTCTTACTTCGTAGTATATATATAGAGAGAGATCATCTCTGTTAATCTTCTTCAGAAAAAGAACAAAACACCAAACCATACATACAAAGATATCTTATACACTTAACACTGAGTTGGAGCCAACAGACAGAAACGACACAGCCGAAGAGTTGTTTTTCTTCATCGCTGATTTAATTAAGGCGTCGAACACTTGTGACTGATATGTTATGGCGTGACTGATGTGATAACTTCAGCAGTACTAGTTGGAAAGGTTACGGCAATTTCTCCTCGTTAACCTGTGAACTTCTGCTCTCGGTTAACAAAGGGGAGTTATTATCTGTCCCTTTCACAGTGCATCTAATAATGGCGGTGCCCGGGGGAGATACGATTCAAACGCGACGGACCGCGGTCGAAAAAAAAAGTAGATTTACACGCGCAACGCGGAAATTGTAACAAGTCAGGGAAAACAGAGCTTTTTCTACGGCTAGAATGACGACAACAGCGATATAAACTCCAAACTCGGGCTTCACGAGGGGTCAAAATCTCCCTGCGTCTGTGGGTCTTGCGATTATCATAATTGCTGAATACATCGCCTTGGGCGAATTAAAAGCTTCCCAATGAATGTTTAGATGTACCTCTGTTCTCTATTTCGTCTAAGACAACCGATAATCGTCTTGTATTTGACTTCCACATTAACCGTTGTGAAACATAAACACACGCATGCGAAACATTTATGTGACGAATTCAACTGTAACATACAAACACAGGACCAGATATGCAATCCTCGACAGCTATTATACTATTTATAGGCCATAACAGGGCAGAAGTGTGAAATATATGATCGAACTAATTGTTCAACGCGTCTTTCCGAGGGACGCCGGCAAGGCATGGTTGTGAGGAATTCGTCCAGGTTTTGTCCCGAATTCCTCTCGTCATACCTACTGTTACCCTTGGTTAGTTGAGGGTGAATAAGCAGTATCGAAATGAGGAGAGGAAAGAGCAAAAAGACGTGCTAAAACGAGCAAAATAATCCAAAAGTTTAATACCCAACCCAACTTGACCTGGCGTCTGCAACCCGCCAGGGGTAGCCGGCCGTCGCAACGGTCTCTGACAGTTTACGAAGATCTTCTGATAAATGCACAATATCAGAACGAACGAAGTACAGACGTTTGACACAAGTATGCTAGTAATACTCACTGCCAAGGTGTTGTCCCGTACCACAATTGTACACGCTCCTGGACCTAACTGGGTAGACGTGTACGGGTCAGCAGAGGGCACATGGAGTCGTGCAACTCAGAAACGCATACAAGTATGCTACATCGGCTGGATATTGCCTGGCAGCTATAATGATCAGTGCGAAAAGAAGTGGAAAAACACGATAATGTAGATTCCGTGCATTCAGAGCGAGCCGTGCAGATGAACACGCCTTTGTGAATTTCATTTGAGTCTGCATTGACGCCGTGAGGCACTGCACGGTGTAGCCTGGCACGGTATTCCTCACGTGCTGTTTCAGGTAAGGTGCTGTTTCTCAGTTCGCCAGTACCAGGAACTACCGGATACAGGAACGTTGCTAGGCAACTATAAAGGTTACTCGCGTTCAAACCTCCTACTCCAGAACGTCATGATGTGATTGACATATTGAAACACGGTCGTCAGTTAGACTGAAATAGCTGAATCATAGTTAACGTGTAAACGCCGAGAAGCCTTTGAAATGTGGGCCTTTGGAGAAAAGTCTGATTCCCCTAATAAATGTAAACAGTCTGGGGCAGGTTTGTCGGTATACGGTATATCACTCTGAAAGAAAGAATATGCGCATTTATCACATGGACCTATTCTATCAGACGGCCTCTAAAAGATGACATTGGGATCATCCGAAAAGCCTTTGGTAGTAACTTTCCGCTTTGGTTGACACACACGCGTACACACACACACACACGCGCGCGCACACACACACACACACGCGCGCGCGCACACACACACACACACACACACACACACACACACACACGCGCGCGCACACACACATACATACACACAAATACAAACACACACACACACATACACACACATACAAACACACACACACACACACACACACACACACACACACAATGCAGTCAGATTACTAGGTATTAGGTTGAACAAATTAGTAGGTTGAACAAGGGTTTCTTGGACGTGGGTTGATGCCACGAACATGTAGCTTTGAGGTTACGCTTCAACAACAACAGTAAACACAAGCGACCTTTCACTGGCCATGAGCTGTACAAATTCTTGGAAGGAGCCGCTATTTTGAAGTTGGAAACACTGACTCCCTTCAGTCTGGAATGTCGTAGCGTCCCGTGGCGTGAGCTACTTCAGATGTGACAAAAGCCAGTAAGGAAGCAGGTGCATGAGGCAACAAGAGGGACCTCTTCCCGCTAAAAGGTCACTTCAGGTTGTTATCTTCGCCAAGAAGGTTACTTGAATGACTTTGTACGTTTTTGGTAGCGTTTCATGTTTGTATTAGTCTCCGTTGCAGTCTCCTTCCGGCTGTTTTCTTTTTCAAGTTACCGTTTTCTTAGTATATATTTTTTTCTTATTGCTGGCCGAGAAATCCCTCTTATTGCTAGGTCTTCTCGGCCAGGAATAAGAAGGAATTCTCGGCTAATAAGAAAACGGTAACCGTAAAAAGAAAATAGCCGGAAGGAGTCTGCAACGGAGGCTATGTTTGCATGTGGATGATGTTTGTATGTGGATGAACAGCACAACTCAGGAAGCTATGGATGGATTGTCATGAAATTTGGTATGTGGTTAAGTCTTTTTCTATCGAAGAATTGAGTAGAGTTTGCCCCCCTGGCGGCTTTCTTAGGTACTCCAGCAGAACTTCCGGTTTTGATATCTCGTTATCTACGGCATCGACGAAGTCGACTGATAAAGCATCGAAATATTTACTACTTGTCAATGGTTAACCGAAGTAGACTCCATTCGATCCGTGGAGAAAGCGAAAGCTGTCGGCATCAGAAGACTGCCCTACCTTCATCACGTAAAGGGAGGGCAGCATTAAAAATCCCGACCACTACTAGCCCCCGATCGAAACCTCTGCTTGGAGAAGAAGCGTGCAGAGCACTCTGCGTAATCAGGAAACTATGATACGGCCATATGAAAGCGGCAGCCACACACTGTTCTTCAAGTATGGCGGCTAGCCAGATGTGGAAGGAAAACGCGCCAGCATCGTCCCAAAACACAAAATTACGCCTTGTTCGTAAAATAAACTCAAAGATGTACATTTCGTTAAGGAGATATGAGGGTAAGACTGCTTCGTTAGCAGATGGGAAAGCGGCCGTCTTGTTGACCAATCACAGAGGGCGATGATTTGACCCGTGAACACCTCTCTCCGACGCGTGCTCAGGTGGTTCTTCCATGACGTAAATAACACACCGTGCGGCGAAACGTGACACCAACCGCCATTATTACCTGGGACCACTTCCGTTCTTTCACGAAGTCGAACAAAAACATCAACACCTTTGTCTGAGTCGTTTGGACTTGGAACGTGACACCGAACGAGCCGTGTATCGTGTCACCGTGGGGCATTTTTAATAGTCGAACTTGAAAAACATGTCTGTCGTACACAAACCAGGAAAATTTTGGGCTGTGGTATAAGTAAAGTATTCTGATGCCAAATGTGGACGGCGTTTCAACGTAGAACGTCAACGTTCTTAACTTTCGGCCAATGGTAGATCCAAGTTACATCTATACTGAATAGATCTAGACCATGATATAAGTTCAGTCCCCGGTATTCGACGAAGGCAACCTCTTCCAAAATGTACGACTACGCCCCCGTCTGATCTGGCCCAAACCAGCAGCTACTACTTACCATCTGCAGGTACAGAAGCGATGTGATGCTAGTATATCATGGCTCGTGTAGAGGGAGAGAGTGGGGACTGGGGAGAGTGGGGGAGAGAAGGAGTGAGAGAGGGGAGAGAGAGAAAGAGAGATGATAGATGGAAAACAGATCTTGTCCTTATTAGGAAAGGGAAGAAGACATACATCTGAGCTCGCAATGTCGACCAGACGATTAGGAAAATAGAGAGGAAGAACAGTTCAGTCTGCTGCGACAAACCATGGGCATGATCGGCAATTATCGGCTTGAGTGATCTAAATTCGTGTTCAAGCCGCCGTCTCACCATTGCAGTGACCGTGACTTGGTGGTTTCTCTGAGCTGTGACTTGGAACGTATACAATTGTACAACTAGAAAACTTGGCTCGCCTGTAAGAAAAAAATGCGGTTCACTCTGGAGCCTGCATCCCTTCAGACCTTGAACATATGAGCACTCGCTGCACACACCACGAAGAGACGTCTTTAATAGCCGCAGAGTGCCCAGATTGCCCTGACGCTACCGCTCTGTTGTCCCTTAGCTATCACAATCAATAGAGCAGTTTCAAAAGCACCCTACCTTCGGGAATAGGAAGAGACGTTTGTGTCACTGCGGCAATTCCAGTGGTCGTGGTTCAGGTAAAACTTCGGCCTGACAGGGTTGGACTGTGTTTATGCTCTGCACCCCGATCTGTGACGGATCCCATAGTCTTACCGTAACCCGAGACTTTCTACCGGGATCTGCAAGTGTCACTCAAGAGGGGAGCGGTAATGCTCAAGTGCTTTTGTACGCATTTGTTGACTGTAACGACATGGCAACTCACAGTGAGTTTGATATTTCAAACAGTAGAAATGATCCTGAAATTGTGCTCAAACGACATTTTTACCACTTGATGGTTTAAGGAAATATTGCTTTTTATACCTGACCCCTCCTTAGCCAATGTGATGGTCCCTTTCTTAAAGGCAGCGTTCATATCATATTTCAGGGAGCAGGCACGGGGGTTTTAGGGAACGCGGTATTTGCCATAAATGTTACTTAAAGGTGCCCAACAATTTATTTTTTCCTCAAAATTACTGAACCGAAATACAGAAATTATTGCAGATGTCACCACACGTGCTGAAATGCCATTATTCGACGCCGAAGGCGTTCTTCGTGGATTTCAAAACCCCCTCGGCCGAGCCGAATATCTCCTAGTTACCAGGCGGAACTGGCTCTGCTCCAAAACTAACAGTGGAAGAATGCGGCCCGCTTCCGCTTGTACAAGGCACAAGCTGCTGACCCCGCACGGGAAAAGGGAAGCTCACCGGCCGCCGGAGGGGGCTTGGACGGTCCTCGTCACTTCATAAAAAGCAGATTAGTTCTTTAATTTAAAATTGTTAGATATTAGCAATAGTTCAACTGTCATGTTTGTAAGTTGCCATGAAAAGGGCAGGGGTCCTTCCCGGTGTGAGTGGATCAAACCATACAGTATTGTGCATACATGTATGTACGTCTCGCGTACCGACTACCGTGCTTGGAGTCCTCAAGTTAATGAGGTTAGGAACGTAATGATAATAAGACGATACATTGTTGTACCAGTTACAGTTGTCACGTAATAAATTTCTTCTTCTTTTCTTCTTCTTCTTAAAACACAGTCACAGCTGAACAAGAAAACATGGATAGTTCTACACAGTGTACATCAGAATCATCATCATCACATCAGAATAAATATACGTACCCAACATAGTATACCCCATTTTGCCAACAGAGCAAGAATCAATCACTGTGTGGCTGTGACTTGTCGCCATTCTAGACGCCAACATGCAGTAGCTGCACCGGGGTCACGGTATTGAATCTCTGGTATTGAATGGAAGATTTGCGAACCGGTTTGTGGGTGTGTCATAATCTCAACAGGTGAAATTCAGGAAGTGTTAGATCAGAAAACGGGAAATCCTTTATGGCTATTTCGTGAGTCACTGTCTGTTGTCACTTTCATATCATTGTTTGAGTTGCCATTGACGTCTTGCGACGAGAGGATGGACGTGACATTGTGGGGGTGTGGTGTTTGTCAAGCTAAGCTAGGTTACTCGCGTTCAAACCTCGGTGAAAAATCTGAACCAGTTCCAAAGGATCGGACCATGTATCATTTCGGAGAAGTGATAGTTTCAGGGGGGGGGGGGGGGGGGGGGTACTCTTCAGTGCTCTTGATGAATACATACAGGCATGAAATACAATTGTATATGAATCTATCAATACTATATATAGATGTTGATATTAATATTATCTGCTGTAACTGCTGTAAGAGCTGCGTACTCTTAAACATTCTGGATGAGAAACATAGTTTTTTTTCTGCTTCTTATCGATATGTATTCAATCTGGTCCTTTTTGAAAGTATCATAAAGTGAGAAAATATATTGGAGTGAAGCTGGTGGGTGCTGGTGGTCAGTAGGATGGCTCAGTTACGCCTTTTTTCTTTCAAATTCGAGTAACTTGTTTCCTTTTTGCTATTTTTGATACTCCTTCCGTACTTCTCTTGTGCTCCCTCCATCTTCCTCCACAAATCCAATATTTGTTTTGGCACGTGTTGGTTGTCGAGCCAATGACGAAGTGTCCTAACATGACTTGGCCGTGCCCGCCACCACCAGGGATCTATCACAATCGCCTGGAGTTGGCGAGCTCGCAAGCTACATCCGCTTTCCGCACCCGTACGGTCCGCAACATCATGGCCGGAAACAGTAATGAGAAACAGACGTGTCGGGAAATTCGAAAATAACTTCCATTAATGTATACAGCAAATAGATGCCATGAGGCCTAATGAGAAAGATTAATTTCATCTTCGTGAAATTAAGTTATCGTAATGTGTAAACGTGGTTACATACAGGTAAACCGTACAGTAGGATGACGACACAACTGTGTTGAACGCATGTAACGTTATAGGAAAGAAACTCAACATTTGCTTGAATATACATGTATATGATATCAATTTTCAGTTTTGAAAAAAAAGAGACGGTCACTATAAGATCTATAACCTCATTGGGAGAAGAGGGGGTACTTTAAGGCCAGATCCTTGTGGATGACAGAAACAGGCATACCTCATGTAGATGTGAAAGTTTTGCTACTTGAGTCCTACTTGCATCATGAGTCCAAGGCCTATTCCATTCATATATGCACATCGTATCTGGTTTCATGTTTAGAAGATGAATATGTAACAAGTTACTTTGACAAAAGTTTAACATTGATCGTTTTTATCCTATCAGCTCATGATGTAGAACAGGTGATATATACATGATGTCACTGGCATTGCCGAGATCACTGTTGCCGTGCGGAACTACAACTTCCCTAAAATAACAAAAGAAAAGGGGAAATTGCCTGTGACTAGCATGTAAAGGGCACGTCTTGCGGACGAAACAGGAAGTGCAGGCAACAAGATTGGAAAGGTGAAACTGGTTTACAGTTATGTGGTGTATCTATTGATAGTTATGAAGTACGTGTTTCGACTGCGTGGCTTTGTGACAAGTTTGCGGTCGTTTTATATATCACCCACTAGATGCAATCTTCAGCGTCTCCTTTTCGGTCAAAGATTTCTAAAGGAACAGAAAACTGCTTCTAAAATGTACTAGACTCCATTGAGCCTTCCGCACCCCAAGTTGCCCCAAGCCCCATTTAAAACCATAGCGAATCACCATATACGTAACTTGTTACCCCCATCTTGAAAGACCAACCTACTCTCTTTTTACAGATTTATATATAGTCCTGCGAATAAAATGACGTTAACAACTTTCTGTATTTACACTGCACTTTATGAGGCTTAACGTTATAACTTTGTCAAGGCAAGGTATGGTAAAATCGACCTTCGTCGTGATGTAACTTCTAACGGCAAGGCTGTTGTTATTGTATGACGCATCACTTGTGTTAAAAGACGTCTTTGTCCGTGATGTAACCTGTTCAGGTGTGACACGGTGAGTACACAGAGGGAGTGGGAGGGGAATGGCACGGAGCGCGCAGAGGAGATGCCGCTAATATGCGACAATAAACATGTTAACAGCCAACAAGCCCCCGGCTGGGTCAGCAAAATGAACAGGTACTTTCAAGGTCATCAGCTGCTAGTTAAAGCCCACTCCTGCATAATTACATGTGCTGTGTACATACACAATACATATACGCTATAGCTAGTATGCCATATCACGTCTTTATATATATAAAGTTATACATCTTTTCGGATTAAGATTAACTGTACGATGTATGCACTAGACGTGCATTTTGTACATTCTGTGGCTGCCACAACAACAATAAGGGTTGGCACGTTTCACAGCAGGTGTTAAGTACAGTCATGGAGTCATGTTTTCACCACACAACACAAAACGTCAAAGGGTAGATTATCCAAGCCCAAGTGTATCTAGACGATCTTTACATTTTCTCCAATTGCTAGTATTGTAAAAGCTTATTCTAATACCATACTATACACTCTTGTATTGGGTAGATTAGCCTTACGGAACTGTAGTTATTTACAAGTAGATGACATGATTTGTGCCTTGTACAATTGTTGTTCAATAAAGTTATTTTCATGTCGAAAGGTAACGTTACCAGCTGTAATGTTGGAACAATGCGTTGCAAAGCAATCATGTCAGCATGTGGCAGCGGGCTTTGTGAGTCATGGCATGACATGGGTTTGGCTTGAATGCAGAAGCGACTCCTCGGGCGGTTGTCTGACTCTCAATGAAATGTAATCTAGCGACTCAAAATAAACTGCATAGCAGATTCAAGGACAGGTCTGTGTAGGTAGGAAGCCTGGACAGAAAGCTGGCCACAGAGAATCGTTTAGAACTTATGTCATAATATGAATACTCTTTTAGTACATACGCACTTTACGTGGCGTCGAATGGCCGACTGTCAAGGCCAGCGGTCCCGACGCGAGATCAAGAGATCATGGGTTCGATTCCTAGCCGGTTCTTTACTAGACCGCTGTGTCCGTGGGAAATGCACTTAAGACCCCGTTCACACTAGAAAAATTGAATCGGACTAAACATATTACTCCGATAGAAATGATCCGATCGCGGTTGATTTTTGCAATGTGAACGCTCCCAATCAGCATCAACCTACAATCTCCTACATGTATACCCTTAGATATAGAGGTAACGTTAGATCTCGGAGCCTAGCTTCTAGCAGAAGTTTCTAAACAGGTTGCATGCCCCCGCGCATGGCGCAACTCTCCCCAAACCTGTCCGCCAGTTACCTTAACGCCAGTCAGCACCATCAGGGGTTATTGGGTTGTTCAAGGGTCACGTCAGGCCGGACATGGCGGGCCGTTGTGCAGGTAAATATTTTTACTAGCCAGTGCGACAAAACACCTGAAGGGGGTGGGGGGTAAAGTCCCAGCCATTCACGTGTGACGCCATGTGGTAAACAAGGTGACGTAAAGGTCAACAACGACAACACTTCAATAACAAAATGTCATGAATAGGACCACAGAATTAAAGGGCTTATGAACTGGCGAGGATACATTTTGTAGATATTGTGTTCGGAACATTTTGTTAAGTTGTGACTTAGGTACAATGGACAGCTGAGTTGAAAAGACTATTTTGTCTTTTGTCAAAACACACAAAAGACTATTTTGGCATCATTAATACCACGACGTAGATAGTGGTCAGCTCTATGAGGAACAAACACACTAAGCAACCTCTCACGTAAATCGATTTTTAGAAAACTGACATAGTGATTTCCGTTTTCCTGACCCCCACCTCACCCTAATATCATTGGATTCTTATTTTTTCCACCAACAGTGGTCATTTCTTCTGCAACAGACTGCAAAACTTTTTGCTTACGAAGAAAAAAGATTTGATCCTGACTAAAACGTTAGGGCACCCCTATATCATGCAGGGGGAGGGGGCGGGCCTAGAGAGGTCATTCTGACGCCTCTCGAGTGTCCGTCTGCCCCTCCTCTTTCACCTGTGTAAAAGACAATACCGGGCTATGTTTGTTAACACACGAAGTCTGTTTGCGTCCCTGATACCAATCTTTGTGACGTATGTACCTTCTGGGTAAATCCCTAGGTGAGAGGCTATCTGTTGTCGGTCCTTCGCATACAACACGACAACAGAGCTCCAAGTTTGGCATATCTGACATGCCTCTGATAAAGTTCACAGTCGCGTACCGTGACGAAGTACAACACTAAACAAGTGTGCCCAGTCAGCGTGCCCGGGGAAAGAATGCAGCAACACAACATTATCTCTACATGGCCGTGAGGGTAGCACTCTCTTAGGAGCTCACAATACCTCTCGAGCTGCAAAGTTCAACCCCCCCCCCCCTCAAATTTCAAAAACTCAGAACCTGAAATTCTACTTATGTATACAAATGCTTTAACGTGGGAAATGCTCTCTTTCGTAATGTAAACTTTTCATTGGAAAATGTAGCTCCATATTGATATTCCAATTGCAATGTCAACGTAAAGTTACTAGCCGAGATATAAGTGTACTCATCCACACACACACACACACACACACACACACACACACACACACACACACACACACACACACACACACACACACACACACACACACACACACACACACACACACACACACACACACACACAAAAACACACGCCGTATATATGAATACATAGTTGGCGTAACATTGGATACCTGGTGGTCAACTGTATAGCTATCAACACTGTGGGACAGGCCTAGATTAGAAAACGAATACATAGAATTAATCAAACATGCCAACTTTTCCTTCACAGCAACACTGTGCGTTATTTCATGGTGATAAATCGTCCTTTTTATTGACATATTTACCAGGCTATTATGTGGCGAAGTGCTGAACGTGATTCTCTCAATACGACGAACGTACTCTGTACTGGCAGATCACAATGGCGTGATTTACGCAGTGATAATCTATCACTATGTCCCCGTTAAGTGACGTCAGTTTTCGGCAGATTGCCTCCGGTGTGACATTTTCATTGAAACGGGCATAACGCCATAGAACAGACCACAGAGAAGTTAACTGGGCGACATGTCATGTTTTGGGCACAAATCTTGCTAAGAATGTCCTTTGTACGTGGAATAGTCGGTCCCCTCTATGACATAGTTTTCTAGTCTACACATGACCGAAATGTCAGGTTTATTTTGTCAACAGCGGGATATTATGGTCACGACGTGTTTTTTTTCCTGATACTGATCGGAAGTGTGCCTCCAAGCATAATGAACTTCTACCTGGCTTCAACTAGAAGAATGTACCATTTTAAAAGAAACTTCGGAGAAAATATTTAAATAGATTATTCGTAAGCAAATCAGACGATTATCTATCCATTTTGTAGTTTGTTTCTACATTATTTATATAAAGAAAGATAATTAGTGCATACATCCGCATATACCACGCACACTTCTCGTTCTAGTTCTGCTATTTCGTACAAAGTTGAAAGGGGAATAATTATTAATTCTCAACGCAACAAGAACGTTTTGATAGCGTCGCCAACAATATTGTAAAAGCAATATTTCAATCTTGAAAAATTTTCACCCATCATCATATCGAATAAAAGCATCACACCGCTTTGTCGGAGCTTTGTTGAGAGGAGGTGTTTGACACATTTTCCTACTTTTGAAGGTTGACTGAATGAAGAACCATATAGGGTACTCTTTAGAGCTATAGAACTGGTACGAAGAAAACAATGCCTCAGATCTCTTATCACACAAAAGAGCACACTCGGTGACTCATTATAGAATGTACTAGCTACGCAGAGGTACATTGCGGCAAGGGGGAACACACACCCCTTTGGCGTTATAGCTATCATTTCTGGAACAACGTTAACTTTTTGTCTTCAATGGAGAGTACGCATCGACTTTTGTAATCTTACAGAACAAAGTTTGTTGCTGTCACGTTTGATACGCTCTGTTATTGTGCTGGGGCTGTACCGTTCTGTGACCGACCCCAAAGTGCCGACTAACTGTACAAACAACTTACTTAGCGACCGTTCAATAGCAAAAATGTCCCACGCTACCTGGTCGCTGGAAGGGGAAAGCCCCTCTTTCAGGTGGCATCGGTAGGGGAGGCACCGGGAAGTCGGGTCTCCACCGGGCAGGCGGTAGCTGTGGCCACCTGAGTCCCGGGTAATTCTGCATGTCTTCTCGTTACAATGGACACAGGGGAGTCTTCATGGGCACAGTTTTCTGGGAAGGCTTGAAAGTCGCCTCTTTCTGGGAACTGAGAGCGACAGAACGTTCACACTTCCCCTTCCAAAAATGTCATTTCGCAACCTTACTCCAACAACACTTTCCCCTTTCGTAGTATTTCACTTAACCATATATGTCCCTATTATTTAGCTCCGTATAAGTCGGTAGAATTGTTGTCTACATCATTTAACGACTCGTGGGTTTCCAACTGAAGGGCTTGTTTCGTCGCCCTCATGTTGAGCAACAGGTGCAAGGGCGGAAGGGATACTGACCAATCGCCGAACGCTTCCGCTTCCGCACTGGTCACGTGTTAGCTGACGTGACCAGCAAACTTACAGAAGTTGTAAACGTTTATTACTTAATGATGCTGACGTTAGCGTGACCTACAAGTCAAGTGCTTTACGTAAAATGGAATTTCATAATCTTTGATCTTTTTGAAACGCAAACAAGGAGATTCAAAACACCGGACTTCATTTTGACTTGGATCATTTTGTCCCGTGTGCGTCCATTGATATCTAATGCCCCAAAGGCTAATCATCAAGTGTTCTTCTAGACTAAAATATATCAGGTTGGAAGAATGTATGAACGACACCACATACCAAAAGTTTTTTCTTCATATATAATTTGAAGATAAACCACATTGAATACATAGTCCTTAATTCTTAACATTACTTCATTTTCATTTTCTTGCAATTGTGAATTTGTTGTATTGTACTAGTATGCTTCTACAGAACAACATTACAGGATTTAATTTATTCGAAACAGTAAGCTGTGTTGGTGGGAGGGATTCTACAGCGCTACTTGTAACTCGTTTCCGCACCACAAGGACTGGTTGTTTGCTCTTAGCTGCGTTCAAACACGGCCAAGTCGTAACAAATATTGGACTTTGGACACGCCTTAGAAACAACACATATAATGCTGGGTGAAAGGGGAATTTAACTGCAAGGAAAGGGAGGGGCTCTGGCTTCTGGACGAAACGATCGCGCCGGAATCCAGACGTAAGGGGGGGAGGAGCACAGTGCCCGCTGTCCGCGGCTGAAAAAAAAAACTTTGTCAAAGCGAATAAGACAAATATCTAATGTACAGTTCTTTGTTATAAGGCATTGGTTTTGGACACATCCTTTTTTGGACTGGTTACATCGTGATGTGATCAGTTAGGGTGCCACCATAGTTACATTCTACAAGTTATTCTTTAAGCTTTAACTCCGTAGTCAACACAGGTGAGGCAGGAACAGTGGCCAGTACCATTGCCACACCAGCCGAAAGCCGAGCAGCAGGGTAGGCTGCTATATGGATTGCATTCGCCAGGAGTCGCTTCTGCAGCAGGAAAGTCCATACCGCACCGGCCGTCAGCTCGCCACTTCTTCGCGATTCCTGAAATGTGATAAACCAAAAATCCAATTAGAGATGATCTTTACACCATACACCGAAATTTGAGAAAACATAAAGGAGACAGGAAAAGTAGACAAGGCAGGAGCTAAGCTCTTATTTGTTTATATATGCCTTGTAACCTCTTGTATGGTATTGTATATTGTCAAGTAGCCAGGCCTAGCCCTTCGTAATAGTCTTCGGCTGTTTGGGAAGCAATGGCTGTATGTTTATATTTATACTAAAGAATCAAATCAAGTCAAAGACAACACAAAACAATACCTATAGGGCAAGCGGGGTCGACGCAGTACCCCCAGCGGGTGCTAGGGTCCGTAGTGTAGCACCACAAGCCGGGCTCATGCTCGTCTGGGTTGCGGCAGTAGTTTTCCACCAATTCAGGGTACATCTCTGGTCGGTAAGTACGATTATGTGGAGAGTCAACGTCCCATCGCTGACAGGTTTTCCCACTCCTTGTCACAGAGATGTTCCCTCGGTAGTCAGCTCCACCAGGATTCACCGGGCAGCCTAGGGTTTGTATCATCAATTGTTAAGATCCCTTTCAAGTGTCAACATTCCATTTCAATCGGTAAAATCTGATAGACTAGAATTTATTATTATGTTTCGCCAATTATGTTTCGCCAACGAAACATATTGTTTTTGTCAGGTTTCTTCTCCTTCTCATTCTCCTCCTTCTTCTCCTTCTTCTCCTTCTCCTGTCAAATCTTCAAATCGCTTCTTCTCGTTCGTCCGTCGACCAAATTGGCTGAAAACGTGTATACCCCTAGACCCGTTTTTAATTTTTTTGATATAAGTTTTTAAAATGATTTTATCAAGGTTTTTTTGGTCATTTTCAGACAAAAGTCGCACATTATGGCCTCCAGTGCCGTGGTGTTGAAACCTAAGGACCTGAAATTTGGTTTAGTTGTGCATTGGATATTTACCCAAAGGACCCCATTATTTTTTTTGGTATAAACTACTTCAAAATGATTTATTTTGCAATTTTTTGATGGAATTTTGGGTTATTTTCTCACAACTAGGTCATATTGTAACATAAGCCCTCCTACACTTCCCCTGTCTGGGAGTTAAAACCACGTAGATGTGAGGTGGTAGCTCTACTAATGGTATTACAGAAAGTTATGTTACATGGTACGGATGTTATATTTGAGATGTAGGTACCTATAGGAAAGGTGAATACACCTGACAATAAATTATGCTAATGAGGACCTAATTTGCATAATCTATGCATAAAGTTGTATGTCCCTTACCGTAAAAGCTGCGGATGTCATATTTGAGATGTAGGTACCTTTAGGAAAGGCGAACACACCCGGCCATAAATTATGCTAATGAGGACCTCATTTACATGATTTATGCATAAACTTGTAATTCCCTTACCGGAAAAGCTGCAGATGTCAGATTTGAGATGTAGGTACCTTTAGGAAAGGTGATCACACCTGGCCATGAATTATGCTAATGAGGACCTAATTTGCATAAGTTATGCAGAAACTTCATAATACCCTTACAGTCAATGCTAAGGATGTCATATTTGAGGTGTAGGTAATGGGAGGAGAATATCCTGCATTTTCCCGAATATGTTGCCATTCTATTTCAATTTGCCCAGGTATTATCTGACTTACACATGTTGCAATATTGACAGTCCTATAATATTCAAATTAGATGAATTATGGTGTTTTTGCATTAATTATTCAAATTAGGAACTTATTTGCATAATTGGTATCTGTTGATGCTCAGCTTTCCATAAACTACATATGCTACATGTATTTGAGTCTGATAATGGAAAATACTGCAAATATAGATTTTCCTCATTAGCTATGCAAATTAAGTCACGATTAGCATAATTTGCACTTCATTATGTATATCTCTGTCTAAGCTACCTGCATAATAAGTATCATATTGACAGTCCTATAATTTTCCAATTAGATGAGATATGGTGTTTTGCATTAATAATGCAAATTAGGAATTTGATTGCATAATTAGGAATTTATTTGCATAATTGGCATCTGTTGATGATCCACTTTCCATAAACTACATATGTTACATGTATTTGAGTCTGATAATGGAAAATACTGCAAATATAGATTTCCCTCATTAGCTATGCAAATTAAGTCCCAATTAGCAAAATTTGCACTTCATTGTGTATATCTCTATCTAAGCTACCTGCATACTAGTTCCTTTGTTCAGTTATTCTCCTTAGAAGATTTTCACAAAAACGCCCCTGCAGTTCCAGAGGAAGCTGCTAGGGGGCCTAAACCTACACCACTTCTTTATTACATTACAAGCTATCTGCCACCAAAAAATTAAGACCACAGCACGTCCAGGTCAAAAGATACAAAAATCGAAGTTCTGCTGCAGTACCAAGGTCGCCCAAAATCGACCATGAATTTCGGCTTCACAACACCCGTCACATACCAAATATCATTGTAATCCATCAAGAGGCTCTTGAGTTATGCTGACCGGAGTGGTGCGGAAACACAAACAGACAAACAGACAGACAAACAGACAAAAACTATATCTCCATTTTTCATGGAGATAATTACGGAAAAGATAAATATGAACCTGTTTCATCCAGACTCTTGACGAGAGGATCAATGGTTGTCTGTAGGGCGTTTTGATCCCGATAGGCGGCGTTGTGAAACTGTGGCCCGCCGACAAACATGTACACGTAGGATTTTGTGCCCTTTGTTGCCTTAGGTGGTTCGGCTTTTGCACTTCGACCTAAAAGAGGGTAGAGCATTTTCGTTACGACAGAAAAACATTTGACACGTATGAATCGAAGAAGTTGTGTTTGCAAATAAGTGCACGTGATCATCGTTATGTAATGCATAACCGAAATAAATTCCAGCTCCCATGGATTTCTTGACGGTGTCTTTTCAAGATAGATCATTTACATTTGCGTTATTTTCTTTTTGTGCTGAATTTCCACTTACAGATGATGATATCATTTTTCAACCATTTGCTTGAAATTAGACTCGCATGAGCATGAACATTGATATCAACGCCCATCTTAATGTTCGTTTCAAGGTGGATAACTGAGTATATAACGCAAGTCTTCAGGGAAACTTGTTGGGATTAGTAAATAGATACTTCTGAATCTCTCGTCATTTTTTGAGCTAAACTTTCTTAGGATAGGCTATATATGTGTAACAGGGACTGTCATGCAACAGTGATAGCGCCACACCAACTGCTCAGCCTATGGGGTCGCGACCTTTTAGCCTAGTGGTTAGTGCGCGTGTGAGATTGTGATCCGGCGCCCGCGGACGGCGTAGGTTCGAGTCCCGGGGCCGGCAGTTTATGTTACTCCCTTTCCTTGTTTGTATGTATATATTTGGAGGCATTAAGCACATTTACAGGAAACATCACCTACCCGTTAGAAGCTATAGGTGTGACAACAACACATGCATCAGTCATCACCTGGAATGTGCTCCCGGACAGTGTGGTCCGAGACATTAGCACACGGGGCCTTCAATCCTCCAAGAACCGTGCCCATCGCTACCTCTTGCAAAAGCAAGAACACTTGGCACCTGTGAACCACTGATTGGTCACTGGACTGGATTGCTATAGTTATTTTCTGTCTAGTGACTATTGTTCACATCAGCATGTTATAGAAAAAAACACACCAAAAAAACTCACCACATGAGATGAAGCAAGGGACGGTGAGCATCATGCAGAAGCAGACATACATTTTTGTCTTCCTTTCCATCCTCCTTTCAGGACTAGTACTGTGCAACCTCAACAACAAATATAGATGCTAGGAAAATCTGTTTTTTCCAGTCTGCTCCCGGTTCTTAAAATTCACAAACTGACAGTTTTCCTGTGGAAAGGATATTTGTCTGCTGTCCTAAGAACATTCATTTTACCAACCCTTTACAAGATTCGTGTGGCACATAGACGAGATTACGTAAAAGACAAAGTCAAAGTTCAAAGTACATGTGAACATCAAGACTGGAATTTTTTACTTCGACCCGACTTAGAGACACAATCAAAACTGATGTACAATTGGAAAACAGCACATAAAAGGCTAAAAAGCCGGGTCCGTAAGCTAGAAGGCTTCCCAGTAGATGGTTGAGATTACTCAAAATGAAAGCATACATAAGATGAAAGCCGCGTCAAAGCAACTCTGCTAGAAGTCTAGGGTTTACAGTAAGCCCTACAGGGCGCTTCAAAACCGGCCATGGAACGGTATGGTGGTGTGTCAGCGGAAAGCAATCAGCACCAGGGACAGGTGGACAATGCAATGATAAAGCAAGGTTTTTCATTTCCAGACATTTCAGCGCTTGATTTTACGCAACAAGGGAGTTTCATCACAAGGGAGAAACTGTTGCATATTGACTACGTCATGAACATTTTTGATTCCAAACCATATTAAAGCTGCACAATGTAGACCACTCTTAAAGACTGGGATATCCGGATACCTGTTGACTCAGAGATATAAGTAGTATATTAACCCCCCCCCCCCCTGCTCTGAGTGTCCCTTTTCATTTGTCATATAACTGGAACGCAAACTGAGTGACCTATGCGTTTCTAAACCCCATCATTATGATGTCCTCTTTCAGTAAATTATAATGTATTCATGGTGGAATAATTGATGGCCTGTTACGATGTAATTGCTGTAAAATGCGCACTTTTAAGAGTATGACGTCACTTTTGGTACCTTAAACACAGATTCAAAGAGGGTGGTCCCAATTCTGTAAACTGAGAATGCATTGACTGTCTAGTTGTTGTTGTTGTTACGTTGTCTGACGATTGATTATATATTGTAGATAGAATGATAGAAATCGTGATTGTCATAGACCGTTAGTAATAGTATTGTCTGGCCACAGTCGACTGGTCATTGAAGTGTTACTAACTGGTCACCTGATTTCATCTGTTCGTGACTGAAAAATTGTTTTCTTTACTCTCCATTTCTATGTCGTAGGAAAGTCTGACAATATTCACTTATTTTTTCACGTCTTGGGTGGTGAAATACCTGCTTGAGCTGATACATGTAGTTATAAAGACTGATCTATCCCATCGTTACCAACATGCCATGTAAAAAATAGGTCTCTAGACAAGTGTTATTTTCCAAAACACAACATTTTCAACAAGCTCGAACCATACAGATGTTATTCCTTTATGGCGCCACTATGTCAGCGTAGTGTTGACTCAACCTTTTTTCAAGTTTTGACGTTATATCTGCGTGTAAACAAATAGCATCAATCCTGTTTTCTCTATTCTCGGGACTTTTCTCGAGCTCTTCTTCGGCTGCACTTGTCAATACACTACACTACACTACATTACAAGACAAGAAAGAGGAGAAGACGAGGGTATGTAGGACTTTGTAAATAAAACCCACGGCTCATTAAGAGGAAGAGAACTCTGCGCACTTGAAGCCACGCCTACACTCTGTGCCTATATGGTACGGTACCCAGTAGTGTAAGTGACGCGGCACTATCAGCACCATCTAGCAACAGGAGTGTAAATTACAGGTGTTGGATGGCGTAATAGCCTTTAAGTGTGATGTAAGTGGTCGGTATTAAGGGGATCTGGAGCGCTTTGAAGTCGTCTGAAGTGTTTTCGTGGTCTTCCGAGGCCAGCAAAGTATTTGAACAAGCGGGGAGGGTGGAGGGTGTAGGCATCCGTCTAGAAATGGGTGTTAAGTCTGTAACGACCTACTTCTTTCCTCCGTTTCAAAATCTTTCTGTCCTTTAGTTTGTTTTAGGTCATTTAAATGCTTATGTACAATGCATATTCTGCTCATAACTTATTTGACCGTTTGCCAGAATTTTATCTCAGTACATTAGAATTGCAGATTGTGAGGGCTCACTGTGATATTGAAGTGAGGAGCAGAAAAGGCAAGGAATGTTGTACTATATATAAAATCAAAATAAACGAAAGAGAGAAATATAAAGAGTATGTGGGTATATACGTAAAAGACATGGTGTAGTGTCATTGATGATCATTGATAGGGCCATCACTTGTAAACACTGGAACTATGGAAGCGCATCCAAGGTGGCAGCTAAGAGAGCTATTCAAAGAATGCTTGTCTTCTTAAGAGCCTTGTTATCACGTCTTCGACATGCCCAGGCACGTTGACTGTCGCTTAAAATCAAAAAGCCTCACGTTCTTCGAATGCTTCGCTTACCGTTGGAATTTGTCCCGTCTTCCAAGAGTCAGAGGGACAATGTGGGGGTCAGACATTGTCAAGATATTTTTCTGGCGCTCATATTTCAACCAGAAAATTGGGTTTAGTAGTCATGACAGCGACATGATTCAGAACCATTTTCATACAAGTAATTAGAATGTGAATATTGTTATTGAGAATTGGCCACAAATGTATAGCAAAGCTGTGAGGCTTGTTTGTGGCTATGCTGTAATTTTGTGCTGTTGAGGAGAAAACTATTGAAGTCTTTTTGAAGAGCTTTGTTGCACGACAATCATAAACGGTAAAATGTATGGCAATAACTCTTACAATGATAACAAGTTAATACAAAATAGAAGTATAGAATAAAACTTATGATAACATCCTACTTACTAAAACAATAAGGGCTAGTATAAGTCTTTGATGTAGTGTTATAATCGAGTGGGACTAATCATTAGTTCCGGTATCTTTTTCTAATAACATTGTGGGGCTGTCACAATGGACATTCACCTATAACTAACACGTTTATACGCTAGAAACGTTGCGGTAAGACGTATGTGTGATGATTGGGCCTGTTTTCTAACTTGGCATCTTTAAGTTGAATTATATTGTCAGCTGTTCTAAAGTCTCTCTTTAGATAGGCCCCATAATCATATTCATGGCAGGTGTACTAAGAACTTACAACTCACCTGTCTATAATCCACAATCTGAACAAATAAAACGTCCTCAACAGCTCTTAACTCCCCCTATCTGTTTACATCACTTATAAAGGTAAATACAGTGTTTATTAGAGGTAAACCGACAAAATTTCGACAGTAGTTCTTGTTGTAAACTGTGTGACCTTGAAGAGTGTCACTTTTCATGACGGCCGTCATTTTGTCTGTGTGACCTTGAAGTGTGTCATTCTTTTTTTCATGACGGTCGCCATTTTGTTTGAAGTCATGTGTGCCACCATTTCCCCCCATTGTGATCGTAAACATGACCGACATGCCGGACCTTTTGTCGTCCGCTTCCCGTGTCTCCGACTTCCGACCGGCTTGCAGAAAGACACGTTCCTGTCAAAATAATCAGCATAATGCCTTCAAATGAGGCAAAGAGTCGTCATAGCAACCGAGATGTTTACAATATCTGGGTCGTACCACGTTCAAAACTGCCTGGGGTGGTCAGATGAAGTTTCAAAGGGGAACATTGACTTTCGAGCTCTAGAACTTCAGCAAATTGCAGACACTTTAGTGCCACGTTAGTGACTTGTACACCTCCTGTAATGTTGAATGGAACCACCGTACAGGACGAGAACAAATCTTCAGCGTCACCTGCGCCAAAGGGTCTAGAATCGTTAGTTCTTCGCGTTTTGTGTTTGACAACGGTAAAGTTGTCATATAGTCAATTTTTACAAGGGATTGCGGTGCTTGCATGCAGCTCTATGTCTGAACGTGATTACAGGTATGCTTTTTTTTCCAGTTCGCTGTCCTTAAACCTTGTAGTAGTAACGTTGACGTAGATATGATGACCAACAAATACGTAACAGCAAGCAACGGCAAAGACGGACTCTCCACGTACGTAACGTAGCTTTTAGATGATTTTTGCTGCTTGTTTGAACAGATTGTCCTAATTTGCACAAAAATAATGTTATTTTGGATCTTGCACGGATTTCACCCATTGATTTCTTTTATAAGAAATCCGCGTAAAACAAATCTTGAATGAAGAAATCGTTCTTCTTAATCAAATCGTTCGTTGGTTAAGACACTGGTTTAACCTTCTCCCTGCTGCCTAACTCTGTAACCAATAGGGAATTGGGTGCCAGACGGCTACTTTAGTGTGCTAGAAGTTAAAGGCAGCCTTACTTCAGAAAAATTCACTTGTGAATAGTTCAAAGTCGTGGCTGATTAGTCATGGTTTTCCCACCAGTGTAACTCCAGGTAGTTTATACAGACGGCGTCTACTTGTCATAACTCTGACAAGACGGGCCGACATCGGTGACCTAGAGAACCTGAACGTCTGTCTTGTTGTCACGTCTGGACGTTTGGAATTTGGGAAAATTCATGCAAGGTATGAAAATATCACCTCATGTCATAGTCAAAAAGCATTTGCTTGTTGACACTGAAGATGGTCAAAATGACGACAGAAAAAGTGAAAAATGTCTCTCCCAAGGAACCCCCGCCATAACAAGCAATCTGTTGAAACATGTTGTTAGCGACGCGCAAACGCCGTACAAAAACACTTTTAGTAGCGACTGTTCGATGTGTTTAGTTTAGATCTACTTGTAAATACGTAAATCAATCTACAACACTCGAAATGCTCCGTAAAGGTTCTAAGGCTATGTAATGGACTCATTAAGCCGATCTTAATCGGTTTAAATGTTCCCCAAGTATATTTTTCACCTTCACAAGCTTTCTGAGGCGCACAATGGGTTTAGAATAAGTGGCGACAACCATGGAATAGCGGGCATACCCTGCCCAGGGCAGGCGACTCCTTCTGTTGACTCTAACGTCAATGTCTCCTTTGTTGAAGAGAAAGAGAGAAGTTGGCACAGGTCTTTGTGTAAAACCCACTCAGTAGTGGACGGACTCTTCAAACGCTGACAGATTTGTGCAACTGTACATGTTCAAGTTTGTGGCGTTTCTGGTTGTTCCACATCTGCTAGGACGGGGGGGGGTCTTTTCGTATATCTTTTTCTCTTGTGTTAGTCCATTATTTATTACATTTATGTTGAAGAAAATTTTTATCAGAATGCATAATGTACATATGGAAATATTAAAATTACTTTGGGGGATAGATAGCACGGAGTGTAATATTGTTTGATAAAACGTATGTGTCATTTTTTGTGCCCGGCAAGCTTGAGCATGTAGGCAGGTATTTGTCTGCACCCGCTCGTCCCCCCTCTAAGAAATCTATCAGTGGTAACGACCACGATAAGGTGCACTGTTACAGCCAGGCCGCTAGGTGGCCGAAGCTCTTGTGACTGGGCTTTTGGATTCGCGATAGTGCTGCCGGCAGGCCACGGTTCGTGGATCTAGAGTCCGAAAACACTCCAAATACCCTTCTTCAAGCGGTTCAAAGACGCCGCTCTTTGGTCGACCAGTTACTCAAGAACTTGTTCGAGAACAGTCGGCACCTTGAGGACCCTGTCAAGACGCTGTATCTTTCTTTGAGATGTGACGTATTCGTCTTCCACACCTGCACGGGAAAGGCGCAATCTCGAGGACTGAGTGGACACCTTGAAGACGTATTTAAGGTATTTCTTACATCAAATTTCGGAATAATTCGTGAATACAATTCGCGCTGAATGTAACTGGCGACCAACAGAAAGCTCCAGGCCTTATTTTTGCCTTGAAACCACCGGCTTTGCAGTGTTGAAGAGCGACAATTCATCTGGTTAGTTCAGCCAAAACGATGAGTAATTTGTTTGCTGCACAGGAGCGTGCTTCGAAGCTGCAATCATGCCGTAAATTTCTCTACATAGACCAGCATGTCAAGGCTAGTAGCTGTGCATTATGATCTCGTCTTTTTTCTCAGTGCACTGAAACTCGGTATTCTGTAGAGAACGTTGATTTCGAACACTCAGTGCGCCTTTTCTTATTCAATCCTTTCACCTGCTCACCGTACGAATTTACATTCCTGTGGGCGTTTGTGATATAGATATCTAATTTGTTAGGGATCTTTTCAAAATCGTTTCTTTGATTAGATTCAATATTCTTATCTTGAGCTTTGTGCCCTCTAACTCGATTGCAACGTGACACATGCACAGCAACAGCAGTGTTTTCTTTCATACAGCGTTCTTGTGAGGCCAGGAATGAATCACCGGCTTCTAATAGGTTCCGAGGTAAAAGGAAAGCACAGTTCCTCTTTCTCCAATGTCTATAATTAACTCACCTTTGATAGAGTGGATTGACCCCACCTCCTTTTGTACGGTCCGCTGGCGTCTCCGTGTTTACTCAGTGCAAGCACGCACCTAGCGGCACAACCGTGAAGCGTGCAGTTTCTATTTACAGTCACACGGTGTGATTTGCCGTTAAATATGGTCACTGTTGTCATATATCATATGACATTTATTCATACGGATTACGGAGTCAAATGTATGGCTCACGATTACGATACCAGTTCGATATGAGCTTGTTTCTTCAAAAGAGAATATGAGTAAGTACCGCCTCCGCCGGAAGCTTTCAACGCAACTGTTCAAACACCCAAGGCTGCCCATTCATCTTGGATGACAGACAGAAAGTGACTTTCTTTCCAGAACATTCTTCATCCCAGAGAAACGACTGTACTCCGCCCACACAAACACAGCACTAAAGCTGCACGTCCCAATCTCGGTGTTAGAAAGTCTTTGGAGGATGAGTCAGCCGCGAAACCCTCTTTACGGGTTCCCGTTGCATTTGAAGCTGAAGCAGACAAAGGCTGCGTTTATCGCCTTTGCATTCCACGCAGCGTTTCTATCTAATAGAATGAAATGATTGTCTTTTAAAGACTTCTTTATGTGATATATGAATATAAATCATGAGGAGTTTCTCTAACGATCAGCACAGTCATGAGAACTGGCTGGACAACATTACGACGGGAGGGGTGGATGCATCTACTCATCAATTCCGACAGGTGGCACTTTAACGCAGACTTACAGTTTTCCGCTTTTCGATTGTGGTTTGATGCAATCTGGCTATATCATCTGGTCTGTACCGCATCGCCTAAACGTTTATTTGATAATTGACTCGATAAACACCAAAGGGAAGCTCTCCTCTGATCTGGCAAGAGTTTATCCCTTATCTGGTCCAGGAAGTGTTATCTACCTAAACCGTTTTTCAGTCCTATTGAGGTCCAGTGACCGGCATGGGGCATCAAAGGCGAGATTACGCAGGAGTTAAAGGCTTAGACTTGCTGAAAGGCCCCATTAGGGTCCAATAGCTGACTGCGAATGCTTGACCTGATCATGAGGAATACTGCCGTGAATAATGTAAGTACGCAGGTGGTAAAGATGTTCTACACACGGTTCGTTTCATTCAAACAAAATTAGCCATTTTCTCCACACGCATCCTGTACAATGGCGATGTCCACTCTTGTGATAAAATGCTTTTAGATTGGCTTATCGTTAATACATTATGTCTCCATGGGGAACTCAGGGTTGAGAAGGTCGAGCGATAATGCACCTAATGTCGTTTATCATAATCAACACTAATGGTGAAATGGCATTATCGAAACTTTTACTGAAATTTCCATAAGTTTATACGTACATTGTACATGTACAGAGCTATACGGTAATGAGAACAAAGATTAGACCGTGCAATTCAATGAAAGATGTATAATAGTGACTAAGGTGCTTCTTTTTCCTGTATCTGAGATAGTATTTCGCCTGTTCCCATCAACGACGTGAATTGCATACTACTATTGGATTCAAATCTGTTCCTCACTGCTACACTATTTGTGTAGCACAAAGGCATTCTTTGAAAATGACCTGTCACCTTCAGGTTCGCGCCCTTTGACCCCAAACCTGATCTCCCAAATGTTTCCCGCCAACTTGCGTGTGTCGCCCCGTCCATCTCGGCTGGGTGCCTGGTAAACTCTCTCTCCTGTCGCCAAACACCGTGGATCGGCGGTAGCCTCTACCAGGCTCCAGACGTGGCTGGAAAGAGTAGAAATAGGCAAAATAGACAGATGACATGCCAGAGGAGTTAGCGGGCATGGAGTACAGTTTGCCACCTCAGGATTCGCCTGGCATGTTATCTGTCTATTTGGCTAATTTCTACTCTTCAGGCAGCCACCTCTGGAGCCTGATAGAGTCTACCGCCGATACACAGTGTTGGCAAGACTGCGAGAGAGTTCTTTGGAGCCTTGTAGAGGCTAGATCGGCGGTTGGGTTCCCCTGATTTATCTGATGGTGAAGCGGTCAAGCAGAAACAGGCTATTAGTTCGAGCAGCTCGTGGATATTGGAGCAGCTCCAACAATGATGCAGCAGGTCTGATTAATCAGTTCTGACGGGGCGTCTCAAAACGCGGGAGTTCCGCCTCAAAGTTATCAATGATGAGTGAACGTGTGAAAGTTTCCTTGCTCAGATTACACCTTTGAATGAATGAATGTTGTTCAAGACAAGCAATACTTTACTATTCAAAGCTGGAAATAAGTAACACGGAAAACGATCAATGATGAGTGACCGTGTGAATGAAAGTTCCCTCTCTCAGATTACGCGTATGAATGAATGTTGTTCGGGAAAAGGAATGCCTTATAATTCATAGCTGGAATTGAGTAGCACGGAAAACGACAGATGGGTCTGTGTCCCGTAGGTTGAGGGCAAAGGTTAAAACGTACTTTAATAAAACTACTGATAGCCTACTTGTTCGACACAAATGTTCCTTTTGACATGTAAAGTTAAATTGCTTTAAGTCCTTCCTTCCTCTTCCGCTACCCATGTCCCTGTTTCATATTGCTGAAGATGTACTCAACACAGTTCAAGGCACTGCACCAAACGTTTTCGAAAAATGCCCTATGTCGAAGCATTGTTCATTGTTTCTTATTCCCCAACTTTAAAGCTAGATTTCCGTTGTGTGGTCATATTCTAGTATCTGCACCCCAGGCTTTTCTTAACGGCTGTTCGCGTCGGATCAAGTAATAGACACCTGTCGACGCGATGTCCCCTTGGAGACACTTCCCACCTTTGAAACGCACCGAAGTCGCCATGGAGCCCACACGGGGTGGATCGCCCCTGTCGCCGGGGGCTACTTTTGTCTGACCCGGGACCTGCAGGTGGGCGAGAGGGACCGAACAATAGCGACCCGGGATGTGCGGTGCCAGGGCCCTACTGCGTCTCCCCCTTCTCCATTGAGTTTCCCAGTTTCTAATGGAAAAATATGCGCCAGTAACGGATGTGGACCGTCCTGGGATGTCACTAGTGTTCTGCATAGCAGTGAGTCACTGGATTTCTATTATGAAGCTATATTTAGCTTTAAGGGCTGGGTCTTTGTTACTAAGGGCCGATGTTGTTATGAATGGCATATTTTGATTGAAATTCTCGCACATGTGGATGGAATTGCTGTTTCACAAAGCTTATAGTCACTACCGCGCTGGTTAGAAACCCTACTGCCACTTGTTTAGAGTTTAAAGCACGCAAAGTTTGACAAAATGCAAGGATAGAAAGGAGGTCACCATGTGGGTTTGCTATTGTGCCATCCCACGGTTCAACGTGCCACTTAAGTGTTCCTATGCACTGTGAATAATTTAAAAGCGATCGGACGTGAATCAAATAGAAATGAATACGGGGGGTTTCGGGGAGAGTGCGGAGACGAATGGACAGATGTCAGGGATGTGTATTTAACGCTGGAGGAGCTAACTCTCTGGGTCATGTTACGAACTGGAGAAGCCGAGAGCTTTTGACGGAATTACCGCGCTAACTGATACCCTGAGTTGCTGACAGACGCCTGTAAAGAGTAAGTTATTGTATCTATTGTG
The DNA here is from genome assembly GCA_035149815.1 of Branchiostoma lanceolatum. Classification (NCBI taxonomy): domain Eukaryota; kingdom Metazoa; phylum Chordata; class Leptocardii; order Amphioxiformes; family Branchiostomatidae; genus Branchiostoma; species Branchiostoma lanceolatum. The sequence goes on along the minus strand of CM068868.1, from coordinate 9,494,599 downwards.
ACAATTCTTTGACGTCTGTTGGGGGACGTAGCCACGATGAAATGTAACCATATCCATTTAGTGACTTCCAAATAGGAGCATTTTCTGCTTTCCAGATACCACGGTTTAGTAATACCAGGTAGGTTCCTTTACAATGGACAACTTATTATTGTGTTTGTTGACTTGGATATTGTATCGACCCTTATTTTCGTGTCATTATCGGCTTATGAAGGATGAGGTAGAATTTGAGCTGCTCATTTTGTGGGTCTAGGATGACGCACTTTCTTGCGCTTCATGTCCCTTTCGTGCGTATGGTTTGAAGTAGGTGTCTGCAGTTAGGAAGTGGTCCATTAAGTTAATCGCATTTTACGAGAAGGGCTTATGGACGCCCGTTTTCCAATTTCGTTTCACGACTTGTGTGTTTTCTTGGTTTTGTGGTACAGTCGCGAGGAGGGGCGAATGGGCGAGCCACAATATGGGACTCACTTTACAGCCGGACGTAAATTTGAAGAAAATGGCGGAACCTTCTTTTATAATGCAAGGTACATCTGTGCCGAACTTTAATGGCAGAGGTATAGTAACGAGATAGAAGACGCCATTTTCCTCACAGTTGATTGGAATATACAGTAGAATGACACACAAGTAATCGAAGAAGATACATTATTTAGACAGGTTTCTACACTGTTGTGACCTTGCCATACATCAATAATGAGCAGCATTGTTATCGGTAGTTTCCTACATCCTTTTACGAGCGTTCCTGACTATCGAGGCAATCAATAAAAGAACGGCGTCCCTAAGCCATATATCTGTGATGTTATAGTCCCCAGTTGGATATTATCAACAGTACTCTTCTCGAGTCCATTTGGGCATCACAGCGGGTTGCTATGAAATGATGCAATTATTGAGATTCTATTATCCAGTCAGCAATATGTCATGAAAAGAGATTATTAAGTTAATAATTGCGACCTGAATTCCAATTGCCATCATCATCCAGATGTCAATGCAATATCTTCAAGTTGTTTTGTATCACTATTTCAGACCACTATTTGGTAGGTAATTTTCCTTTTTTTTTTCTCTCATCAATTTGAATGATGAAATGATAGGGGTTTAGGAATGTTGTGGTAAAAATATTTGAAGACCAGTATTGCTCCTGGTACACAAGGTACGTATACAACATGAGTGGTATGGAAGCCCAAGGCAAAACTGTTGTTAAAGTTGAATGAACTTTTTCATAATTTGCGTGAATCACGTGGTATAGGAATGATAATCCAAGGATACTGTGGAAACAAAATGGCGACTGGAGAATGTTGATGAAACAGATAGTTCCAACACCACCTGTTTACACACAGCTTTCTTTTCGAGACTCCACTTTCTGTTATCATCAAAGTTTGAGATCATTTTCCTCAAATATTGTAAGAAATTCAATAACATGATGTTTCGATAGAAATAGTTAAAAATGAACATGATAGAATCTGACGTATTTAGAACAAGTAATGAAAAGAAGATCCGGAGATTTCGCTGGAATGCAACATGTCCACCGGCCTTCCCACTGGGAATTTCAAAAGGATGGAATAGAATTTCCTTTCAAACAGATTATCTCCGCTAGGACTTTGTTTCCTTGCCTTCCAGACATAGCAACAGTTATTTGGGAAACAGGCCATCATTGGTGAGCTCTAGAGGTCCGCCTTGTGCGAGTGTTTCAGAAGTAATTGAAGTTGGCAATACGGTACATGCTATGTGAATGTGTGGATGTGAAAACTAAAGGTTGATCACCATTTTGTCCAAGCAGAAAAGCCGGGGTTTTTCGTAATCCTCATCTTTATCCTCTTTAATGCCCAAGATGACGTCAGTTTCAATATGGAGCCTTGCATCGGTCGCTAGGAACAACAGGACTTCTCTTTGTGATGGCGGCCTTTTCGGATTTCTATGGTAGAGCGTGGTATTGTGGGATCGTGTCAATAAAGCGACCCTTTTTTGTGACACTGCACAGAGGGCAGGGCATTGTTCGGAGGAACGCTGTTATTGCGTTCCTCTTTCTCTCGGCGTCTGGTCAGGCCACGCAGTACCGTACCGCCCCAGAGTCAGAACGCCTTCACTTGATTACGTACATGGCCAGAGGTCAATATCTTGAGCCCTGAGGCACGTCTACACACACATCTGGGCACCTGTCTCTCCATCCCGAACTGCATATTTCCGTTCTGAACGACCAAACTCGTCGGTAAGTGCTGCTCGACTCTTTTGTATGAAAGAAAACAGTAATTTTTTAGACGAGATTATTGAATTTGGATATATTCTATGTCGTTCCCCCTCTCCAATCGTCGTGGATTCTCTCTGCCGTTAAAAGGGGAGGTAAGTTTAAACATCCGTTGATGATGGAAGTTTTCTCTACAAACGTTGATAACAACGCCAACAACCCAAATACAAACGCTTCCATCGTTTCCTCATTTGACACTTTTCTTGCGTTAAGGTTTTGTCACCTAATGGGGCGATAATACGCCGACAGTGTTGACAGAGACAAACGTCGGTTCGGTTTCCACAAATCCCGTTTTGATGTGGAGGCAAAGACGGCTCATCGTTTGGTCGTTTGTCAAGAACTCGTGCTCGGAGCTGTCAACAGACCGCCCTCATGTGAAGTGTCTCTTTTGTGTCTTCACTTTTCATCTCAGACCGTTTACATTGCGCGCATTTCTGTGAAGTAGCCGGTCCAGTTATAGCCAGTGTTGTGGGATTCTCTGCTAGTCGCCCACTTTACGGTGTTCAAATAGACACAAGGCGTTACCCGTTGTGTGGTTTGCTAAAAGTAGCGAAAATAAACTATGTAGTGGTGGACAGGAATATTGACAACGCGGGACTTTTAAGTGTATTTGAATTCGTTTATTGTCACTTACAAAAGAAACGCATGCGTAGGTTGATATGTGAGATATTGCAAATGGAGTGAGCCGTAATAGTCCGTTCCTACAATATTTTGTCGACAGTGTACTTGCAGTATATTACCATACATTCGACCTCATACATGAGAATGGGTGCCCAAATATCAAATCATCACTTAAGGTAGTTATAACTTTGTTTGTAGTTTGTTGATAGCCATATGCATTTGTCCCCGTTTGCGAATTCCTTCACGTAGTACGAACACGGGTGAAACACACTACCTAATCCCCTTAAAATGCAGACTGACTAAATACGCATTGATGCAGAAGATGCACACTCATGTCGTCTAGTTCTCCCGGCTAGTATTTGAGCCACAGTGACCAAATTGTAAGGGCTTCAGATCAGCACTTTAATTGACTTAACGATCGTCCCCTGAAGCAGTACCGAGAGACAGGTCAATGATCGGATTGTTCACTGATCGATGTCTATTATATATTTAAAGCGACTGAAGTCGGTGAGCTCTATTGCCCTTTCGGCCATTAACGACATCTTAAATCATCTGGACATCTGAAGTCTTTTGACCGGCGGAGTTCCTGTAGACTATTATTTATCTATCAGGCTTTTTGAAAATCACAGCCGTCATAGACAAGAACATTTGAAATTTAGATTTACCAACTACTCCCAGGTATATGGACCAAAGGAGTTTGAAAGGAGACAAGATTTCTAGAACTGTCTTCTGAACATTTTCTTGTCTCTTTTTCGGTCCATTGGCCATTTGAACCCCTTCCATTGTCTGTATTTCCCTTTCTCTATCCCTTTTCCAATGATTATCATCGTGTGGTTGTAGCGCATGCGCATTTTCAAAATCCACCGAAATGGAAGGGGGAGGGGGTGCGAGCTGAAAAGCACATACTTGGAATTCTACCTCGGTGTCTTCAAGGTGTATGAAGTGTATTAGAATGATCATCGATGTCTTATTGCGTCTTGTAGCTGTCTTCTCACATGTGAAAAGGTTCTAACGAGTCTCAAACGGATGTGCCGCCCGAAGCTATGTCACCTTATACACCGACAAGATAATACGCCGGGAAAATTTTTGACCGCAGGCATATGTAACTTCAAAGATACCCTCGACCTAGATGTAATCCAAGGATTAACTTGCTTGTCAACGACCACGAGTTCAAAGCGCCATTGTTCTTAGATAAGGACTTATGTCACCGGGTCTGACTTTTGAGCTTCGCATACCATAAGCTCAATGTTGCCCTACTGAACAATCTCCAAGCAGATGTTGGGGGCTAAATCGTTACGTTTTCCCAGCTCCCATTTTCAGTGTTAAAATGCCTCCTGAACTGCTTGGGGATTTCTACTGAACGGTAATGTACCGTTTGATGTATTAAAGGTGAGGGTTGGACTGGCTGTAGTGAACAGCAATCGTATTTCTGATTCTTAGACAGAAAACAACGCCCGGAGAGCATTCATAACAATAAAGACAAAACAAAACAACACGTACCATAGCTTCATGAGTACTGAGTAGTAATGTATACGTCGGAGGGGATGACAACTTTCGTGCAATCACTACTTTCTTAAAGATTGCACATATGATTCATCTACTCTTAGTCCGAGAAAAATGTCTATGGAAGGAAGTTTGAAGGACATCAGCATAATTCAGGGGTACATCACCATACATATATATTCTTTGTCCATGTATTTCTGCAATGTTGATCTTAATGAATAAAGATTGTAGCCATTTCTCCAACGTCCAACCCATATATACTCCCAACAAAGTCCTTACTCCCATCTACTCGTATGTAATGAAGCTTGTGTATGGTATACGTAAACTCTTTGAGTATAAGATGAGTATTTTGATTCATTGCCTAAATTCCCCATCTTAAAAGCAGCGTAGCGTGCAAATTCCCACAGGCGATCCGGAAGATATCAGGACGACACAATCAAACTATAAGGTTTTCGTCCTTGTTAAGAGATAAGGCGCTCGGCAGCGGAATAGGGATCGTGCGAAATACAAATGTTGCATCTCGTCAAGGTCTGGTTGTGTAAAGGTAATCAACCAACTTTATCTGCTCATGGTCAGATTGGTTGCTTTTTTTTAATAAGAAAGACACTTAAGAAAATTTTGCGACAACATTGCAAAGAAAAGCTGGTTGAACCTTGTTGAGGAGCATGCAGATATATTTTTCGACGATCCCTCCTAGAACCACCTGTCTCTTACACAATTTCCATTCCCAACGGTTTTCCACGCTCTACATGTCTCGACGCCTCCTTCCCACGAGTCTGTGTTGCCGCTGAGCGTCCCAAATCCCATAAAACCCCTTATTTTTCAAAGGAGGTTTCTTTGAGGTCATGGAAAAACCAACACCGTTTTCACGCCCTACGATTCGGAACAGCCAGTAAGACCCGAAATTGATACAAGCCCACTACACATCGATACACTTGTTTGGATACGGTGAGAGGCTCCGAGAGTGCGTAAAGGCGGTGCAGTATTTTTACCCGCCTTCTTTGTTTGATCTAGGAGCGTGTCCGAGATATTACAGGCCTCTCGTATTTCTGTAACCGTCTTTCTGGGGAATTTCACCAGAAAGAAACTTCTTTAAATAGCTGGACAGATGCGTCACTTTTTCGTGTGGTATGCCTTGAAGTCGGAATATCTATGCTAGGGCTTCTGTGTGAAAAAAGGCAATAATAGTTCAAATTGTAGTGTCTTTGGTATAGATAACATCTTTTTGTAATTCTAGACTTTTCTCTTCCAGGTGGGTAAGATATGCCCTTCTTGTCTACAGTAAGCTGTAAACTTACCTTGAGTTACGACAATTAAGACAAGTGAAAGGTTGTCTACTGCGGTGATATAAACAACAAAACACCGTGTCTTTGGGAATAATCACGTATTTTTGACACTGGTTGTATATTCTAAGAAAGAGGAACAAAAAATGCGCAAGAAAGTGACAACAACACTTTTGTTTTCAGCATCCACGGAACGATATAGATAGTCATATATCAACTGCTCTCTGACGTTTTTACTGATTTTCGGCATGGGAACAGACGGTCAGTACCTGTGCTCTTTATGAGCCCGAAAACCCGCCATAAAATGGCCTCACTACACAGGAACTTCAGAAGAAGCGGTGTGGCCAGTGTTTGCCACCGAACGAAAGTCGTTATCACCCATCTTAGTTCAATATTTACACGGCACTCGTAAAGGTGAGAAAGGTGGCCGCACCGCGGCTGTTGTGTAACCCAGTCCTATCCAGGTAGCGCCCCGAGCTAAACGGTGTTTTCGCGCTGTGGTTTCCCCGTGTGCTGTAAGTACACATCGCTTGACTACAGGAAGAACTGTCTTTCCTTTCATAATGGCCGTTTTCACAGAAGGTGGTTGCAGCTGTAGGTAGGACACCATTTGCTATCATCTGGTATTTTTAGAAACGGGAGAAACTTTGCACTGCGCCCGATGCATGGGAAACGCCTACTAGTGTTGAGAAGGACTGTCGGTAAGTCCAGCCACGGCGAGTTGAGTCCCTAATAAGTGAATTCCAATAAGGTCCATCTTTATATGAGTCTTTCTTTTTTTAGCAATTCTTGCCTTGTTTTACATATGAGCTTGCATGATACACATTGTAGCTGAGGCCATTGAAGCCAGGTAAAGGCATTTGTTTACGTTTTCTAGGCCTAATCATACCATGACGAATCTTGACGAAACATTTCAGGACGTACATTTCACCTTCTTTTGTGTGTGTTTACGAAGTGGGCTTAAAATACGCATTTAGCACCAGATAGCTTCATAAGGTCGTGAAATACCAGGCGTAAATCTTCAGATTACACTAGACACACCTGTGTCATATCTTGAGAGATACGTTAAGCTGGTACAATTACTGTCATTTGGAGCCACTCCTTCTGTGGATTAGTGAAGTGAATGGAAAGACGGCTCTCGGTGCTGTACCCTGTAATTAGAAGGTGATAAGTTCTGTTGTGTACGGAGAACCAAGACCGCGCGAAGTGCAGAGGGTTGGAATTATGATTTGTCGTTGAAATTGCAAGATTGTGGGATCGTGCGCATAATGGCAGGGTGTCCGTCCGAGAACCCAGTGGTCCCGGGTTCGAATCCCCTGACGCCTGATGTTGTGCCCTTGGGAAAGGCACTTGACACGACTTTTCTCACTCACTCTGCCCAGGTGTAAAAATGAGTGTATTGTTCTATGTACACTGTTAATATACGTTATGAAGAACTTGAGCGCAGTGCAACGTCGCCCTTGTCTGTCCTAAAGTGAGAACGTCAGACGTAAAGCTGAGCTAAACGTGTTGTTTTTGAATTCTGAGGATTTTTACATACCATATGGCACAGTACGTCTGACAGTTGTGCTTTAAAAGTTTCTATATGCTCGTTACTATCAAACCAAGTGGTTTGGTCACAAAATGAAGAACGCAGAAATATCCAACTTTAAAATACTTTATTCTCGCCCGACCGAAAAGAGGTTTTTGGACGTTTTATGGAGTTTATTTGTATTGGAAAGCTTCGCTCCTCTACCCATGGCCGTCTGCCCTATCAACATTTCTGACCCCAAAATACAGAAAGGCCGTTCTAGGGCATGGATTCGGAAGCTCGTCTTTACCGCTGTTTGTGTTTTTAGAGGCGCTGGTGTAATCGCAAACCCAACGGACCGTTTTTAAAGAGCATTAAGGCGGCACATTGCATCCAGAAAAGCCTTGTGTAGGATATATAAGAAATATTTGAACATCTCACAACTTTTCAAGACTGTTGACAATTTAAGCTTATCTTGCACCAAGGAAAAACATTGGACACTGTTACACGTCTGAAAAGCTGTAATACAGGGATAGAGTTTTGCTTGTACAGGTAAAAACGTCTTGTATGTTGTTTATGTAGCAGTTTTGTTCCATCACGGTTGGCTGCGCTCGTTGCTTTTACCCTTTTCTCGCTCGTGTATATCCGTATCTTATTACAACAAGCGAGTCTTTCAACTTTTGTGTCTCACACTTCAACGGTCTAGTACAGTCGGTTCATTCTTCTAAACCTCGGGCATGTACTCCTTTTATCAGCTTTCTTTCTCCCCCTCTTGCTAAGGCGTGCTTTGTGGTTGCTCTTTTTAATACCTGTGTAAATTTACCGTCTAAAACTAAACACTACACTCGGTTTTTGTAACATGGAAACACAGCAATGCTTCAAGGAGCCTTTTGTTGGTACACGTTTCTTGTAGTTTCTAGAGATACACCTGCGACGATAATGCATGGACTTACGCCGCGCGATTTACGGCAAATACGTTCAGCTTACGGGTAGCCATGCACGAATCTTTGGGCTGCTAGGTTGCATCGGTTATCAGGAATGTAAACTATTTAGAGTTTTCACCGTTAACATAAACATATATAGGTCTGAATGGTAGCAAAGTAATGTGAGACGAACTTATGTTTTGTGGTTTATGATATGCATCGCGGGGGATGGGCTTGCCACAAACTTAATTGACAGGTGTTTCAGACGACAAAGTGCTTTTGGTACGACCGTTGTAGTGTACGTACATGCTGAGCTACATACGTGGGTTACTAGGGCACAGTACAATACAGTACCCCCTCCAAAGCGTAATGGGGATTTTATGACTCCATTTTACACACCACAGCCAATGATAGCCCTCTGACGTCACGAAATGGTGGTAGGTTGACCTGTCACATGACTAAGTTGCCAACTCTCTGATTTGCAGTCGACAGAGGCGTAATAGGGTCAATTATGATATTCGTTACCATTGGTTTGCCATTTGACCCCTACAATGGAGATAGCACCCCCGCCCATTGCACACTTGGCTGACTGCTGTACTGGTCTTTTTTCATAGGTGACTTCGTCTTTGCGCAGTGAGAGGTAGATCACCTTGGATCAACAGACACTGAGGACGGAACAAGGACTCTGCGACTGGGGAAACCGAGCAGCAGAGAAGGCATCGCTTTGTGCAAGTTTCTGGTACGTACGGCATGTTTGTGCTTTTTGTGGTCTGGCTGAAGAGTAAGCCGATATTGAATTGAAACATTGTAAACATTTGAGACTTGAACGCAATCGTGGCTCTATGGGTTCTAACCGTCAGTCAGCATTTGGAAACTGCAATCATGAGGAAAGGACCTGAATACATCATGTTCAAATCTCTACTTTGTATCATATGAATAATGGTCCTACTCGTCATTATGCCTTATGATTATGAATCACATTTGATGTAATGCATGTTGACGTTACAATATTGTCCACCGAGACAAAAAGACCAACGGATAAAGGTACAGCGGGTAATACAGGTCAGTCAGCGGGTAATACAGTCGTAAAGAAAATTTGAATTTCGGCCGTTGCTGAAGCTTATAATGTTTACCTGTAAGACCTCAAATTTTCCACTTGCCACTGCACACCCCAATTCGTGCACCTTCGCCATTTCATCCATATTGTCTACCTGACCGCGTTTACGTCCGTGTCAGCGATCATGGGTTCACCCACTTCGCTAGGCTATGATTAAACCTTAAGCACACGACTGTAAACGTTGCGATACGCTTTATGTAAAGGTAGGGGTGGGGCAAAATGACCTATCCCATTGTTGTCTTTCATCTCACATTCTCTCACGTCTTGTACTTTACTTACACTTCTGGTGGCTGTCTTCGAATTCAAAACCTTACACCTTCCATTCACAAAGGAAACGGCCAATTTCAAACTGTCTTAGCGTGATGAATGACTCCAGACGACGAACGTGACGAATTACATCAAGTTCACCAGATCATGTCGCAATGTTGTAAGACATACGGTCATTACATGTGTACCAGCGCACTCGATGGCGTCAGACGGAGGGCTCTTGAGGGTTATAGAGTGGACTATTGACCCAATATCCTTTGTAAATTGTGTTGACTCGGAGGAAACTGTGGCAATTTGAGTCGAACTGGCCTTGACTCCATGCTCTGGTTCTTGCTGATAATCTTCTCTCTCGAAAGAGTTTGACAATACGCCATTGTTGTTCTATTTAATCTTGAGAAAAGCACAAGTTCTAATCAAATTGGTTGTTGAGCCATTCTGGAATCTTATTATTATTAAGTTAAACGCGTCAACCATGTGTCCAAGACATGAATTATGCACGATATATAACAGAGCGAGGTTTTACAGTGTTTGTAGTTGACTTCCTTGCGTCCTTCCTTATACATATAGCAGACAGTTTCTTTGTGTTGTGAAGTGCATGATAACAAAGTTACCAAGGGATCATCTGTTGACGATCTCATTGACGTCATTATCATGAATATTACACACTTCTATTGCACACCTTTGAACCACATTTTAAATCCTGTTTAAAAGTATGCCAAACGTACAACAGTCTTTAGTTACTACGATGGCCAGGACAACCTTGTCGTTTCTAGGTGATTTTGAATATGACAGTTGCTGAGAGAAAGCACGAACGAGGGGAGGCAGTGGACCTTTGAGAAGGTTTTGTTGATTCGTCACGTCTTTATCTTGCACCTGCCACAACAGTCGGTGAAAAGTCACAGTTATTCTGTCAAACACGACGATTAGTCGCCGTGAAGTATTGAGGTTTGACGTCACCCCTAACATACAGGGGCGTAAAGTCAGCGTACGGAATACAGACGTGATTTTCCATAGATTTCTAAGGGATACAATTCACGACCGTGTAAAACGGATAGAATGAGTCAAACTTAAGATTGCTGGTTCACAAACAGTTCAGTCTATAGTTGCTGTATAGTGTTCACAAAACAGGAGAACATATGGGGCCGTTATACGTTTGTCCGTTGTTTTCTAAACATCAAATGCCACAGTTATCAGACTGTTTGGCCTAGGCACAACAAGCGAATTACTTTTAGCTGTTTGCACGCGGCTGCATTAATTGTGACCTCGACCTTCTAGGGTATCTTTAATTTTGCTGCTCTGACATTTCTGACAGTTCATAATTTCAAATCACATGTTCTACACCTGGCGACTCGACGACTGTAAGAAAAATTTTTTCAGAAAAGTTGCAACATGTATTTTATGTTCACTTATGATTTATAGTACAATTGACGCTAGGATACATGTAATACTAGTAACATGTGCAGTTCTAGTGAGGGTAACAGATACTGATCGTGTTTCAATCTTTAATAAAGCGACTTGACATAAATCAAGTATCAGCTTCTCTTGACGTTTACAAGACAAAGGTATAGTCTTGTTAATATGTTGCGTGCTTTGTATCAATTTGGTGATCTTGCTTTTTGACATGTCGTAAGGTACTGTTGCTTTCACGCCAAACCAAAATACGTTATAGATTAGAATATATTTGGCATCGAATTTGTTAGCATTGCATTATTGATAAGGCAGTCCAAGACTCCAAGTCATGCAAGAAATATGAGTACGTTTTCACATTGAACAAAGGTCGTTGCCCTTTTCTCAGTCAACATAGTACGACGAATTCTTTTCTCTGTGAATTCCTGAGAGTATGTTGAGGAATTTACAGAGAAAAGAATTCGTCGTATAAATACACGTATCGCAGCATATCTGTGAATTGCTGGCACATAAGCCTGGGCTTAGCGACATTCTCACAGAAATCTCCCCCCTTAGCCGGGTGCAAACACCGAGCTGTTATAATGGGCTAGTTCGTGCGATACGGAGAGCCCATTGTCAACACCCTATCCCTCCCTAAATCCCCTAATATACTCTATAAAGCTAACAAACAGTCGCGTGCTTGGAGATTTGGCGCAGGTACGTAAACAGGTAGCCCTGCTGTGAACAGGAAAATCTACGCGGTATTTGAGGTTGGGTTTTTGGAATCCCAAGACTTCATAGGGGGTACGAAGAACGACTTCATTGACACTTCAAGGTATACATATTCAATGTACATGTCACCCATCTCGTGACCTGGCTTTAGTACCGTGTTAGGGAATAGTGATACTAGTGAGAATAAATCCTATCAAAGTTCTACATTGAGACACAAAGATGACAACTAACAACATAGCGTTGACTTTAAACAGTCAATTGTTTTGTACATGCCCTGCCAGGTGGTTATTTGCCTAGGGGTAGAATCAAGTGAAGTCAACCTTAAAAAGAATGAAAATATGCCAGCGCTGCATATTGTTTCGATAAATAAGATCGCTATAAAAATTGTCTGCTCTGGAGGTTGGGGTTCTAATTGTATTACTGGCGTCCCTTTATTCCTTCGTGCAAAATGTCAGTGTAAATTGCATGAACATGTAAAGTGTGTGGTTTTGAAATTGTTGTGTGTATTTACTATCACCATTACTCCGCCACAAAATTAGCTTACAACACGTCTAAATACCGCATTACATCTGACTCCAAGTCAAGACCCTATAGGTCCTTTATATCTGTAATTATAAGCCCAGTTTTGTGATATGATGAACCGTAACGAATTTTTCATCACAGTGCCCGGCACCTTTTATTGTTTGAAATAGCGGTGCAAACGTTGGGCAGGTGTCCCCAAATATTAAATACAATGAGAATCAAGAACGTATCCTGGGGGGAGGCAGGTGAGGGTAGAGATGATAACGGTCTTTTAAGCGTGCCCCATTGTTGTTGACCGTTACTTTGGTCAAATAAAACGCGTAATTATGTAATTGTAGTTGTATGAAATAAAAGGCACAGCAAGAGTCGTTGCAAAAAAAGAGTTGGTCACAATTTAAGTATCTAACTGACAATAGACAAAATAGATGGTGTAAAAATAAGTTTGTGTTGAAACATAACCAGAGGTAGAAACAAAATCGGATCATCTATCATAAATAAACCTAGTAAAACCAGAGGTCTGGTGAAAAATTGTACGAGTCCACTCTCTTATGCTATAAAAAAGTAATAATATATATATACATGACATTTGATTTAGATAATGGCCAAATCTTGATGTTGCAAAACCACAAATGTAAGCTGAAAGTAACATATGGATAAAACACCATGAAAAATCTACCAGAAAATATAGACATTTTGATGATTTTGAATTCGTAGATACAGTGTTGTACAATAGTCAATTGTTGAAGCCAACAACACGCCGAGGGCTTGAAGTTTACACTGCAGAACACCTGAAAAGGTAGATTTAGGTTTAATCACGTGGCGATGATCTTTAACGAGCTAGGATGCTCTTTAACGAGATAGTTAAAGTTCACACCTGTGAAATGTCATCCTGGATTTAGCGGGTCGCCACACCTGTTATTATCGTTATCGTTATCAGTACAAAGGCACAGCCGCAATCAAATATTGCCGACGGGCTGTTCCATTTGACAGTCTCAATGAAGGGGTGACCAGGAATCGCACACCGTCATCTATAATGAGTAACTCCTCCCGTGTATTTCATTTGTCTTGACCCTCGTTCTATTTTGTAGCAGTATTATGTGTATTTTTAGTGGCACCTTTGATCAAAATGTTACTTTAGATTGATAACATACACGTACCCTCCCCTTCACAAGTAGCAAAATCCCGACCACCCTTCAAATTGCCAACCAGTTAAGGTCTCATTCATGAGTTTTTTCGCCCCATAGGATTACATGTTATAATACGTGTTTTACATGGGCGCGTTCGTAATGAAGATATAGAAAATGTGCCAATGTTTTTCATTCCATGTTGAGAACATTTACCCTAGATTATGTAAAAAAATTGACAACATTTTCACTACATACAATCTCTTTTTATAGCAATTACAAACTGCACTTGGCTACACCCCCACAAAGCCACTTTCCAGCTGTAAGCGCCGGACCGATTCACACACAATGCCCGGCCTGTGTACGTCCGACCTCGCGCGCGGCTGCCGAACTTTGCCTGCTAATTTCTTCAGATACAAACAAGCTTTCATCAGTTTGACGCTTGAGATAGGTTGGCCTAGCCAAAAGGGAATTTACCACCGATATACACACACGTTCATGCAGCCGTTCATTTTTTGGGCCACGCACTCGTTTAGCATACCCACTCGGAGTAATACAGAAATGAGACCTTAAGTCCTCTTATAGCGAGGACACTTTGCAGCTACTACTAGTATTCCTTCAAAGTTGTATTGGGAATGAAGATAAGTACTATGTATTTCGTGGTCACATCTCTTGCTTAAGTTAACTTCCTTTAAAGATCAATAATTGGAAAGGGTTGATTTCAGAAAAACAGTTTGAACATCCAATAAATCCATAAGTTATCAAGTACCCCTGAACAAACGGCCCGATATGTGCTGCATTTGACTGCACGCGCAAACAGTCGTTATCTGGCCTTTCAATGACCTTTGTCCGCCATTTATGTTACCAAGGACAACGGATATGCTGCCAGACGATGGACGGGCGAGGTAATTTTGGCACGTATACGTAGCTATAGGTCAGACGTCACCGTTTGTTGATCTTTGTTTACTTCTGGTCAACTGTTTGTTCTACGCGTCACAATAGTCGCTGGAGATGCTTCCAAATATAGTTATACTGCAATTAATTACACGTGTCCTACATGTGGGTGTGGATTAGCCTGGATGCCATCCTCCGAAGTTGTCCGTGGTTCGTGCTAACCGTGATTCGAAAAGATTGCGCCGGTGGTTACGACGGAGGATGGGACCTAGGCTAGGTGTGGATACTTGGTCCGAATAGGTCTCATTGCAAATACAAGTTTTTCACTGCAAAAAAAGGCAAGAAGTTGTTTTCCATTGCTTCTCTCTAACGGGTAATCAGTACTCCTGTAAATCATACTAAATACTTGGAAATAAGAGGCGTTTTACGAAGATTTTTCTATACTTTGCTACATATCGACCATATCGTTGGGAATGTGAACAGGTCTTTTCTAGCGTTAGATCTAGATTGACACCTTGATAAGCAATCTTGAGTCACACCGGCACTCTGCTATCGATACTTCTTCAGAGTCAAGATGCGTGTCCTGGGCAGACCTTTGAGCCAACTTTTCAAAGTTTGCGGAAAAAGATAAACGCCGGAAGCCGGTGGCTTCTCGGTCGGTGGCGCTGAATACGGGACCACATTTCGGTGGCAGACCGCATTCAGTAGACCGTCACATCTACACAGCGAAACAAAGCAGATCTGTTTTCGAAAACATTTGCGTGTATTCTTGTGTGTTATGTTCACTTGTTTGTAGGAATGGGGAAACAATTTACTCTATTCTGAACTGAAGACGACGTTATTTGTCAATTGAAATTAATTGAATACGTTATTGATTTATTACACTGAACAAAATCCAACTTTTATGCTTGAAAAGATGATGAAAGATGAAAAACGCAATCTTTACGTAATCACGTATGCTTTCGTGTAGTGTTAAGGATATGAAAAAAAATATGCATCAAATGAATCAATTCACCATACTTTGGTGTTATTGTGATCCAGTTATAATGATTCATTTTCTCCATTGTTTTAAAACCAAAGTCTTTCCTTCTGATTAACACTGTACATTGGGCTTGTCTCATCCCCGGCGACATTTATCCGTGTCATGATGACGTCATTCCTTGACCTGTATGGTAATTATAAGAATAGGACAGTCAGTACGTTTTGTTGATTTTGCTCATTGCTATGACTATCATTTCTGCCATTGATCAACCACATCCGCTGGAGTCAAGGTTTGTCATACATACACCTGTGCAAACTTTGAAAAGTCAAGTACCAACCGTTAGTCCTTCTCTTATCTTTAGTCCATTTTAAAAATCAATTCTGCACTGTTAGTTTTAAAACTTAATCCTGAAAAGTTACGGATGTGAAATAAGTAGAAAGTATTTGGCGTAAGAAAGTACGTCATGTTGGTCGTCATCGACAAGCCGCATACCCTGAGTACGCCGCTGTAACATGAGCAACTATTCTCCAAGCAGAGGCTTCGATCGAGAGGGGTAGTTTTGTCCGGGATTTTTAACGTTCCATCGAGAGGAACGTTAAAAATCCCGGACAAAACTACCCCTCTCGATCGAAGCCTCTGTTTGGAGAATAATACACCCTGACTAGGAAATAACGACCTTAAAAAAGTGTGACGTGAAAGCTACACAAGTATGTGTGAAATGTGAGATAAAATCCCATTTTAATCATTGAATGGCAAACAGCTTGAAGGTTTATTATAGGACATGTCAAACAAAGGCGTTCCTACAGAAACACGCACTCTACTTGAGATTGCTCTGGTTTTGACCTTAGTCCGACCCTTTATGTGATTAGCGTATCGACCAGGACCGTTACTGTGGGCAAATATTAGGCATATCTTATCAACGTTGAACAATCTTTCTTTTCAACATGTGTAAAGAAAACATCTAGTTTGTACTTTGTCCTATTGTCTTATCGGAATTAAGATACTTCAAAGGGAGTCCCGACATTTGTGGTTATCACTGATTGATACATTTGTTATTAAAAGTTTAATGGAATAAAATGGAGTTCAAAATCTTGATTTAATATACATTTCTGATATGCATGTTTTTAATGATGGAAGAAATGTGTTGAGTTAGCATAGTCAACGATGATTGCAAAGATACGGTGAACTAAGTGCTAACGGTTTGCACCATTGACTCTATATCTAACATCTTATCTCTGCCGAAATGTCAGCCAAGACAGTTTTACGGGTCCGCCCTTCCTACGTTTGCCTACTCACCTGTTGAGTGCCTGACTTCAAAGAGGCACCGCCCCTTCAGGTGATGGCTGCAGTGTGTCATTTGTAGTGACAGGACTGGGCTGTTCCATTTAAAAAGGGATTTCTTTATTCTCTTCAGTTTGGTACTCGTCTGGTTCAATTCTCTACAATACTTGCCTCGTCCACGACAATCTTTCTTCTGGGTTTTCTGTCTAAGTTTGCTGATTATTTCTTCTCTCCCTGTTATTCAGTTGTCCTGCCCCCCCCCCCCTCCAACACGATACAATGGGATCTCCCTTAACGCACCCATGTACTGGTACAGGTATACACTCAAACACCCTGAGCCCACAAACTATGTTGTAGACCCACCTGTATGCCGTAACGTCGTAATCGGCAATGCAAACGTTGACTAAGGTGGGAGGACATGTAGTAACGACTCCCCTGTTCTTCCCCACCCACACGCAGGTGTCTTAGCGACGCGCAGGTAACACGCCTACACACCTGTGGATATAACGTTTGCAGAAGACTGCTTTCCAAGCGGCATGTCACACCGTGGGATCGACTAATTTTTGTCTAGGTAAGTTTGTATCGTACTTCTGCCTTTATGTTCATATTAACATTAGATTACCAAGATTTAAATGTGTAGCTAGTTAAATGTTTTAGGGGGGGGGGGTGAATATGTTATATGTCGTTATCTACTGTACGTTGTTTTGTGTCCATGTGTAACGTTAAATAAGGATGGGAAATCGTTATTGTTAAGTAACTTTCAAACCTAATAGCATCGCTTACCTGGTAACCTGAAGTGCACTTTAGAAGCAGCCTATAGGTTTGCAACGTAGTGGCGACCATACAAATGTGTATTCCGTACATTTTGAGAATATGCAGAATCACTCGGTTTCATATATATACTGTACCTTGCATGGTCTCAGCCCGTCTTGCTCCTAAACCATTAGATATTGAAATGGAGGAACCTATTCATCGCCTAACACCGCCAGCCATTCGACAGTAACAAGGAACAAATACGATAAATTCTCCCCGCCAGACCGCACTGTGCACGGCCCGAGGGATAAAAACGCCAATCACACATTTTTCACGTGCTTTGTCAATGCATGTTTCTCGCTGGGGGTCGTTGAGTGATTGGCATGCCCTCCCCTGAAGGTCTGTTCATAGTTGCTATGATTGTTTCTCACTAACAAGGCAAGTTTCTTCGGCTTACAATTATCTAGCACACTTAAAAGATAACTGAGGGGAAAGGGGTTATCTCAAAATGCTAAGTGTCTCATTATGTTGCCTTAAGAACAAAACGCAGTCCTACAAAATGATGACTACTTGGCGAGTTGTAGGTCTATCTATTTTGGGTGAAAGCTTGTTTGAATAGAAGTGGGGACACATGCTTTCTTTGTGTAATTGGATTAGAAGCCACAACAAATTATCCAGCTTAGATTCGAATTATGACTACTGTGTAAAGAATCCTAGGATTCTTTCGAGTGGGAAAGACTTGCAAAGAATCCCTTTGTCGTAAACGGTTGAAGTGCACATCATCATGTGTCATCAACCGAAATAAATTTGGCATCATGAAATATTTGCTTTGCGCCCGGCATTTCAAAGAGTATCCTTAAAAGAAGCAGTTGGTATAGACAAATAGTCAAACATGTTGAGTCATGCGGCGTGCAAACCATACTTGTGAAACATTTTCTGTTGTCTCACACGACTCATCTTCTGTTGCATGAGTCAATACATGGCGTATATTTGTTCAACGTTTACTATATGGCGGCATCTATTTATGGGACTGACGTCACAAAAAACACCCTGACGAACAAATAGAACCACCTGCTTATAAGTCTTGCTTTCTCACGCCGTACAAAGCATGAAAACATCACCATCCCTCCAAAATAGGTTGACCTGGGTAGTCATGTAGGTTAAATGACAAATCTGATATGATTAGACACATTTCCATGCATAACATCTGCGGTGTAGATAGTAAGAAAGTGCCTCTTATTGAAACTTGTAAGGATTGATAAAAAAAACTAGCTGTTTCGGGGGTTGGGGAGGGGAGTAAGGACGCCTTTGTATCTTTACCGTGTAATAAGTGGGCTATCTCTCCACATGCAAGAGGCACGATATGCTTCATTATTATACTTATTGACCTGACCAGTTGAAGAGAAACTCTTTAATTGCTGAATACGTTTTATTGTGTAGAGTGTAGTTTCAAGATGGCGAGGCTGCCATTTCCGGGCTTATAATATTTTCTAAACTCATTTGAAACACTACGTAATCATAAACATACAGATAGTCCTGCTCCGTCCAAGCATGTCTGACAAACAATGCACAATGTCTGTGATATCATCTTACTTCCTTCAAGCAGTAGCTATACAAAATATGTCCTCTATTGTGGAGCTGGACACGTTCGTGCTCTTTGAGCTGTGAGAAATGGTCATATATCACTCCGCCCGTAACTATGTCAAGGTTTGTTTTCCCTCCCCAAGCGTTATTGTTCCCGCTTCCTAACTGTGCTAATGTTTCGTAAATAGCAAAATGGACACCCCTCACATCAAAGGGACGGCTGGCAGTTCCGCTTCAAGGCAACGTTTAACAGTTAATGTTTGAATATTTACCTGGACAAATATAGAGGAATACCAGACGTTTTGAATGGGGGATGTACATAACGTGAGACAGGGGGAGACTGGGTGGTCTCGTCCCGCTGTTTTTATAGTTAGTAATTCAAGAATAGTCATAACAAAGCTGCTTGACAGATTGACGGATAGACACTTAAAATTCAACAGTGGGTCAGACGGTGAGAAAGTGGTACAGCAGGTGGTAAAGATTGGGTGACAAATTACTGTCCTGTTTTATGGTGTAATGGTGAAATGTCTTCGGCCAAAATGGACCACCTGAAAGAGAATAACAGTCGTCTTTTACTGCGCTATCCCACCTAAATTTGTTTGGAAATCAAACTTTTGAAAAACGGATGAGCCCGTTATCATGTCAAATTTTGCGATGCATGTTTCAAGCGTTTAAAAAGTTATAATGGTCATCTGGCGCAAGTCGTTGTGCAAAGTAATCAAAGCTAACTGAAGTCTCGACATTTGGAAAAAGTTGTTTGGGGCCTCGTTATTGCAGAAGTGAATTACGACAACGTCTCGCGTTACCCCATGAAATCGATTTACTGTAAGCAGTCAGCTCATTTTACGACAGACACTCGATTTACCTCATACACAGTGGCGGTTTGCTTCTTATATGCCTAAGGCTATTGGCAGGATCATCCTGTCAGCAGTGCAATTTTTTCTACTGCTGACAGGATCATCCTGCCAGTAGCCACTTCCTTCTTATGCCTTATACCATTTCAGTGGCCAAGTTACCCTGGCCCTAGTCCTTATGTATAGATTTCTGCACTATTGACAGAAAAAATCCTGGAAATAGTGGAAAAATTTGCATTATTGACAGGATGATCCTATCAATAACGGGAATATATGCACAATCGACAGGATCATCCTGTCAACACTTCGACCGGTATACACTATTGAAGGGATCATCTTGTCAATAACAGATTTTTTTACACTATTGATAGGATCATCCTGTCAATAGTGCATGTTTTCCCTAATATTTATAAGATCATCCTGTCAATAGCCTCAGACTTTAGAGAATATTTCCTAACTCACGAATTCTGAAGTTTTGAAGCGTAATTCCATACAGCATAGTAAAGCTCGCCTTCTTGACTCGTATTACATTTATTGACATTTGTTGTCAACGATGCTGGTAATTTTTTTTTTTTTTTGCCAATGACTCGATGCAGTTAGTCAAGTGCAACGAGCACACTTCCAAGTTCCAGTTGACATTTGTCACCTGCCCAACACACAGTCAGCTTCATGCTGTGTCATGCACTTTTCATCGATAGGAAACCCGCGGGTAGATTGTTACCATAGCTACTGGATAAACTATCCTACGTTAACTCAACAACATGGCTTCGACAAGAACCTCCTAGACGGTTCCGGACAGTTCTGCTCTTTAGCAACCAATAAACACGCCTAGGCCTGTTTGAACTTTCTGTCAGCGACAATGTGCAGACCTTTGGATTTTCCAATCTCCAAGCAGATTTTCCGGTGACAATGACAGTATCCAAAAGGTGGCCAACTGGACACTGATTTTGCCCTTTGGATACTGTCATTGCCACTTGTAAATCTGCTTGGAGATTATGGATTCTCTTCTTTTCAAACGCTGGTGAGATTTTTCCAGCGACGCTTGTAGCTAAGCTGGTTGTACTTTGTGTAAAAGGGATTTTTGAGGACGTTTGTGTAAGGACAACTAGCTTGAATGAATGTTTGGACGAGTCGAGAAGCATGTTTGTGCTTGTAACGCCACCTCCTTCCGTGCGCAAAGGTTAAGAGGTTTGTATCATCGTTATTACAAACTACAAACTCTTGGCGTTAAAGTCGCCCTCTACTTCTGTCAGCTTTGTTGCCACGACGACACAAAACAGACGAGGTAACGACATAATGGGAAAACACATCTGTTTGCTTAGAGGAGTGGCACGATAAGAAACCACCTCTTAGCGACGTTATCAGTGCTAACGAGGCTTTAAAGACACGGTAGGTTCCATTGAAATTGCCTGATAAGAGGCTAATTGACACGCCCGTGAAGGGGATGAAGGGTTCTTGAAGATGTCTCTTGTGTCGTGTGCAAATAACATGGCGGGGCGATTGTTAACTCGTGAAAATTGAACGATCTTATCATTTTCTCCCGAAGCACTCAAAAGATGTGGGCCGGGCATTCCATTCAGGTGGCAAGGACTTATTGTTAATTGGTAGGAAGCCAGAGGTAACCCGTTAACCTTCAAACTGATGCTATGGGCTTTAGTGTAATTGGGTTCTGATGTTTTAGTTTACTTCCAAGGCTATATCGTAAGCTTACTGCATGTACGAGTACGTCTGTCTTAGCCTATAGCTAGCTGGTAGCTGGTACTCTGTCGGTGGAGACTACTGTTCAAAACGCGTGACAAAAAGAAAAAGCTTTCTTTCTTTGCCAAATGTTAAGTTTTATCAACATGTTTTATCAACAAAATGATTCGTAAAGCGAATGTTGGGCACACATGTGTGCATATACAGGTATACTGCATATCCATGCTGTAAGCCTAAAGCCATTTTCTTCTAGAGCATAATGTTTGTGCATTGTGGCAAGCAAAATGTAACACACGTGCATAATGTACCGGCAGATTACGGGGCCAGAGTGGTTTTTGACGGCGATAGCTTTTTAGAGGTGTAGTCACGGACCATCAAATGTGTTTTTGTCTCGTTTGACGAACCCTGAATAGCGAACCTACTGTTCCTGTCCATGTACTTTCACTCGTTAGTTTGATTTCTTCCTTGATTTATGGGGTTTATCTTGGCAGTCATTGGTCATATTCAACTTGGACAGGCTTGCCTTGCAATGTAAATATCGGAGAGTCACGGGTTTTCGTAGGTACACTGCAACAAGGTTAAGAAAACGTTTACATCTATACAAAGCACAGTTGTAGGTAAACAAGCGTCGTTGTGTTTTGACGTCACGGCATTGCTTGGACAAATACATGTATGGGGCAAAGTGAACAGCAAGGGCCCCTCAAGTTTACATCTGCGTCTTTTCATTATCCTATAGTTTAGAATTTTTATTACCTTTTAGATAATCAATTGTATCTGCCCATACTTGTCTTAATTAATATGAGTGAACCGTTCTTATTAGACCATTTCTGTTACTGAGTGTGTCTTTAAGTTAGTACATACATGTAGTGCTGTTTTCACCTTCATTGCACAAGATGGTAAGCACAGTCAAATTTGTATAAGTGACTACCACTATACGAGGACCACCTGGCCAAAGTGACCACTTTTCGGTGGTCCCTTAGATAATTTTTCCATTGACACAAGCATGTATGATACTGTGTCATGATAGTGACTACCTGTCCACATATCTGTACCAGATCATATCGGCCCCTCTTCTAGGGCAGTTTTGGCAGTACCAGCGTTTCGTATAGGTTCTTATGATTGATCATCAATGCAATATCAAGAGAGGTCCATATATGTCCTGTAGCTGTGTCGCATCTCAACAATAGAGACGGGTTTCTAAACGTATTATCTTCTTGATGATAGATATTCACGTTCCACTGTCTCTTCTTCCGATTTGCTAAGTAATGGAATATTCCTCAGAGTAATCAATCCGTCCAGCATTCCTTGTTGACATAGGTGTACTTATGCTTTTACACGCGTTTGCCACACAATACCCGTTCACGTTTCCGTTCTGAAGGGAGGATTATGTTCGCCCACACACTATGTGTCATGTCAATCATTACCCAAGGAAAACAAGACGAAAAAAGGCTATTACAATTGTTAATAGGGTCAGAAATACCATGTGGCAATTAGTACACCTCAGAGCTGTCCCCTGAATGACTGTCTAGGCTGTAATGCAGTTTTTGACAAGAGTTATGTGTTTTCTGTGCAGATTTATTGTTTTTAGGTTTCTAGGTAATAAAGCTGATGACATGGTAGACTTTACGTAAAGTCATAGGTCACTTCCTCATATGTGTACTTTACTATATGCGAGGACAAAAGACAATGATTGTGGAATGATTGGCATTCATGCAGACGACAATCGCACCTAGCTGGGAGTTAAAGCAGGTTTCTTTAGTTACTGGGCGGGACGTCAAGATGTTTTGTGTCCTCTAAAGTCTTGACTGAGACAGTTCTGACAGATTCGCCGTCTTCTAGATGCTGTCTGAATGAGTAGATGTTTGTTGGGTGCGGGTTTACATACAAATAGAGATGTCTCACAAGTCATGCCTGGCTTCCCCACAAAGCACGACCCGACCGATCCAAGTGTAAGTCGTCATCTCATCTCATGTGGCCAATTCACGTCGGTTACCGAATCCGCGCCGTCTTTATGGGCGCCTCACGTGACCCTGCGGGTGGGGGTAACCCTTTCCTGCCCTGCCCCTCCCACTTGTCGTTCACTGCAAGTTCGAGGCACTTAGAGGTGCAGACTGAGACAATTAGGGTCCGACCCCGTCAGGGATTAACCGCTCTTCCTCTGTGTTATGTCTCGGCAGGTTGTGCAGGTGGTCCCGCCGGAGAAGATGCCAACACTGCGTGTCTGGGTGGACGGGGAGGAAAGGACGGTGTCGGGGATCTCCAAGCGGACGACATGTGGGGACGTGGTGAAGGCTATGATGGCAGAGTACGGCCTGGTGGAGAACGGCCACTCCTACATGTTATTCGAAAGATGGCGGGATTGCGAGAGAACGTTGCCGGTCGACTGCAGGATCATGCGCGTGTGGAAGGCGTGGGGCCCGGAGCAGGAGAACGTCAAGTTCAGCCTCCGGAAGTACCGACCGACCAAAGCAGCCGCGTTCGAAGCCTTCCACATGAACAAGGTAAAGAGATCACATTCTGTGAGCAAGAAGGAAAAGCTCAAGAGCCTTCGGCACGCCCGACGGACACACACGGCGAAGTCAGCCGACGTCAGGCCGAAGGCAAGCGAACAGCCTTCGGCAGATACGACGGAAAAGACATTCGGAACTCTTGAAGAGTTGGTCCAGATAGTCATGAAGCAGCAGAACAAGATAGAAGAGCAGCTGAGGCGCATTCAGGCCACCGACAGTGAAATAGAGAGGCTGGAGACTAGGATCCACATGGTTCGGGTAAAATTGAATGGGACAAATTACGTACAGGACACGTATCTAGCAGGGTTGGAGGACAGCGACTTGTCGGACGCTAGTAGCCATTCGGAAAGAGCCGAGGAGTTAGAAAGGCTCATGCTGGCCTACATACATACGTGCGAGGATATATTCCGATTACAGGAACATATATCACTCGAGGAGACCAGAATGGAAGACTTGTCTATGGTAATCCAAGACGAGCTGAGCTTTCTCGAGACAAACGAGGGTGAAACGAGAGCTCTGGACTGGGGCAAGGACTCAATGGGCCAAAACGATCCTAAACATACCACTGACCCGTCGGAATGCAAGCCAGACCACTTACTCCAGGAGGTCATCAGGCAAACGTGCACTCTAGAATCCAATATCGACTTGACACAACACCAGAGGGAAGAAATGAGGTTCCTCGAGAGAGAGTTGTCTCTGAGAGACAAGCTTATCCGCGCCAAGCACAGTTTGGTGCAGGAATTGTACAAAGAACTGGAAGAGTTGGAAGCAGAAGACCGAGAAACACACGAAAACACAAGCAACGAGGCGCCAAAACAAGACTTGGACTCTATTCCAGAATCCAAAGCGGTAGACTTGGTGGAAGCAAACACCTTGATTCCACAGCAAGGGAAAGGTGACTCTTCGCCAAAGGGGTCGACTGGCAGTTACGAGAACGACTCTGATACGGGACTAAGTTCTCTACATAGCCAGGACGACGTGGTAACAGTTGTAGAAACACTGGTTTGAAGAGATATACTGTACAGGTGTCTATCAGTGTTATGATAAGAGTACTCTGTATATAGATATGATATATTCATGATATTGTACATGCGCAATCATAACGAATTCTTTGTAATAATCCCATCTAACAATTCTGTTGTTGGCCAGTCTGTAACTATGTATGTTAACGTACTGTATATACAAAATACAGTTAATACGGTCTTTTGGCATTGTCGTTGAGTTATTGAACCCGAAGAAATAAGATTTTAAAGGCAACCCTGGCTCCAAAGATCAGCTAATCATCAAAAAAATCAACCGAATTATTTGATTTTCAAGCACTTGTCTTATTTGCAGTACTGTTTTTTGCCAGAGGTGGTTTTAAAGTATTATTGCACTATCATAACCGACGGAACCTCATTATCTGCGTTAGAAACGGAGTCTGAAGGATTGTAGAGGGAGGGAAATGAGATGCACGAAAAAAGGAGCATTCAAAAGAACGTGGGTTGAAGAAATGCCCAAGTAATATTTCTAGATATTGCCCTTCTACAATCACGTCTGTTCCGTCCCTAACGTCGGTGTTTTTGATCGCAATGTTTACGTTAGTACTGAAAGAAGGTGGCTAATTAATGATTATTTAGTCTACCGCTTTCAACAACTACTGTTTTATGTTTTGGATTAGTTTCCTGTTTATAAGATTGAGCACAATCTAGTGAAAGCTAAGCCAATTCACCGCTGTATATCCATACACGTGTATCAAAAGCCTGATGTATTGTATCAGTTGATCTCCTGTCATTCTAAATACATGCTTAGCCTAGTTTGATTAAAACAAACTTGATACTTTTATATCATGTTCGTTGTCGAGTCGTTTGTTCGAATCGTCTCAGGTGTCCGACATCTTGAATTGGGGGGCTGTCAGTTTCAATGACAAATCCCGTGTCACGTGTCCGCCGCCGTATCACCTGACCGAAATGCTTTTCGCACCGACATGTACATAGCCCATATTATCGTTACCCATCCTTCAACGTTTGACAACAAGTTGTATTTCTATTTCACTCGACTCCTTCTACGATAATGGTATTAAGAGATCTGGGTTAAAGCGTAAAGAAGATACTTCGTCTCACTGACGACTTGGCTGTAAAAACCATGTGTTACGTGGTATCAAATTGTCACACACTGGTCATGATTACCCCCTACCAACGTCAAGATAAGATCGCTACGGTGTTTTTCTCAAAGGATGAAGGTACATGATCACCGTGAGCGTTTTGTGCCCTTGGAGTTGAGGGGGTCTGCCGTGCTGACTGATATTTCCCAAAGACAGGTGTGTCCGGTGAGGTTGAGCGGCTGTGTAAGGGGTCTGTGGCCCGGTTGAGCGTCTGTGTAAGGGGTCTGTGGCCCGGAGCGTTACACCACCGCCCCTGGAATTCGAATGAAATTACCAGTTGTTTATCCAAATTTGAGCTTCTCAGATTCAGAGAGTGCACGACTCTAGTTTTAGGAATATGCAACAGCATGACTCTCCTTAGATTAGTAGCATAGTATCATATATCCCCCCAAAAACTTATTAACATTTGATTTCAAGACCCCCATAGGGCAAAACTACGGTGATCACAACCTTGAACACACATTACATAGGAAAACCTAATAAATCATCTAATTCTGACAGGTAACACCCACCCCTCCCACTATTCTTTAATGGTGTGTCCCTTCGACCTTTAAGCGACCTTTAACGATGTCCGTCTGCGTTTGTCAATATGTACATGACACAGATTACGAGACAGCAAATATACCTCCTTTAATCACACAACTTCAACTTTTCAACCTCAGTGGTGAAAGACAAAATTTGTTCGGCGCCCACCAATATTTGTTAACGTCACGAATGTCTGAGCTTAGACAAAATGAGAAAATATTGTGACCTCAGGAGGGCTAAAAATATGGACAGGTGAACTGATGAATCTGCCATGTTTTGTATACACAGGGTGAGGCAATGGACTATGTTTCCTTACCTTTGTCAATGTCTATCTTAAGTTAACGTTTAGAGGGACGTCAAGTATAGCTGAAAAGGACAAGAGTAGTGTCCATAGGTATAGCCCAGGTAGGCCAAGTTGATTTTATTATATGGATGACATCCTCTGAGGACCCCAAAACTGATGCGAGCGTGCGAATAAAAAACGTTTGGCAAAAAAAATAAGTTGTGAAATTATGAAATCTACGTGGTCAGGAAGGTTAAATAAATGAGTAAACACAAAGAGTATGGTATAGCGCATAAATTTTTTTTCATTTCTTCACATCTTCTTCTTTGTCTTTGGAATCGATTTTGGCATTCTACGACATTATTATCGTTTTCCAATATTTTTTTTGGTGCAATTTACGGCAAGCATTTGATTCTTTATCAGCTGCTTTGTAAGATCTACAGTATGGTCAAAAACCTTGTATTTTTTGTGGAAACGGACGAAAACTGATGCGTGCGCGGATGTCATCCATATAATCAAATCAACATGGCCTTAATAGGATTTCGTAGTGGACAATCAGCTGGCTTAGGTGGTATCCATGGTTGACAGGAGTTAAGTTATTAGACGGTGATCAATACTTTGTTGGTTTAAAAGGCTGACTCTGACATGGTAACCTGTACGTTCTCATTTTGAGAGCAAATCAAATCATGCACCGATGATAACGTGAACGAGTAAGGTTGCCGTACGGTGGTTTAAGTGACTCCTACCAGGGAGGCTAACTTTCGTTCTGTGGACGATAATGCCTTGGCGACGTGGAATTGGACCAAATAAGCTCAAACAATCTCTTGTTACACAGTTTAGTTTACAGATCTCCCCCGGTATGATGGTCCCCTTGTTAATCCACTTTCCACGGGATTTCCGTCGGTAAACCACAATCCTGTTTGTCTTCGGATTTCCTTTTACTAATCCGGACCATGTAAACTGGTCCGTGCTTCGCGCCCCCATTCCTTCAT
The DNA here is from genome assembly GCA_035149815.1 of Branchiostoma lanceolatum. Taxonomy (NCBI): domain Eukaryota; kingdom Metazoa; phylum Chordata; class Leptocardii; order Amphioxiformes; family Branchiostomatidae; genus Branchiostoma; species Branchiostoma lanceolatum. The sequence goes on along the minus strand of CM068868.1, from coordinate 9,466,879 downwards.
TCACGCTCCTGTTGACGTGAACATATACCTGACGCTCCTGGCCCATAGAGATGCGGTGCTTCTTGCACTGCATTTATGAAGGATAATCGCTAGGTGGCCTCGTTGATCGCGGTGAAGGTTCCAGGTGGCCTCTCCTTACATCTGGATAACACTTGTGATTCAAAAACGATCTAGGAAAAACATCACGACGCAAAAACGATTGAAGAGATGAAGACCGGACACGACAACTTTGCATTTCTATGAAATGATGGTAATTTGGCGATATCCCTTAACAACGCCCATTGCAAAACTGTTGTAAATAAGAGTTCGCGATCGGAGATCGCATACCTCCCTGAATACAAGTATTCTATCTAATTCTGCAAATGACTTATACATGACCATACATTTACACAATCTATGTATGTTTATGTAACTCAATGCACTTTTAGCTACCTTACACATCTCACAAGTATGACATTACTACCATTCACCACTTGATGAATGATGGCACTTTTACATCAATTAGTCCCATATTTGCATGAATAGCATATATAAATGTTAAATGTATTAAATTCCTCTATTGGAATTAACACTGGAATTATAGAAATAGAATTTTCTTATTGATTATACAAGTTAAGTCCAAATTTGCATAATTTGCATGTCATTATGTTAATCTTTGAGTTACTCGTTACTTACCCTCTCTTGAATAAACATAAGAAGCTGCCAAGAGGACCAAACGCACAACGAATCTTTCTTGCATCAAAAACTATCTGCCACTAAAGAGGCCATAGCATCCACCGGACAAAATGAAGGAATCAAGACAGTAGCATGCACTGGATAAAATGAAAGAATCAAGACAATAGCATGCACCGGACTAGCCTGTATTTACACAAGTTCTCGGCCGGAGGTTACTGACCCCTAGGGGGATGGCGGTTACAAGACCGGCTGGCCACTAGGAGCGTAATTCGTCAGGCTAGCACCGGACAAAATGAAAGTACAACAAGTTGGTACTGCAGCAGAAAAAAAAGTTCTGCTGCAGTACCAAGGTTAGATACTAGGGGCCCAAGCTTGACCTTGACATTCGTCTTCCCAAGACCTAACCACATACCAAATATCATCGCAATCCATCGAGGCGATCTTAAGTTATGCTTACAATAGATATTAATGAGACAAGCAAGCAAGGAAGTACACACACAGAGATACGGCAATAACTATTCATCCATGTTTCATAATAATGACAATGATAACGATAAGCGCATGTGACAGTGACTAGGTATAGATCTGCAATCTCTGTAATGTTCTTCGCACGTGTTGACACTATATATATATCCGACTGGTGTTGATTTAACAAAGCATTACCTTTATCTTCCCACAAGGGAAACGTAACAAGACAGCCCAATAGGTTAAACAAATCTGTCTATTATGCATTGGAAATATGACATCTTTCCCAGAGAGATTAGTTGTCATGGCGACAGGCTGCATTCTCATACAGGAAAATGGTGTTCGTGGATACGGTGACGTGTATTTATCAGGCTGGCGGTTCTTCGGGCGGACAGAGAGATACTCGGGTTGGCCAGAGGTAGACTCGGTGTTCGCCAGAGCTAACGTCGGTCACGGTTCAGTTTTCATGTCACAGCTCCATTTTACCATCAAGAAACGAGTACAGTTTTCGCAGAGAATTTGCTAGAGAAGTTTACAAGAAGCATTAGAAATATTTCAGAAAAGGTAACTCGGTGGCGAGATGGGCTGTCAAAATATCTTCCACCAGTTGTAAAGATATCGCTTCTACCTTGAAATATACGTGAGTAAAACGTCCTGCATTTTTGCAAGGCTTTTTGGCAATAGAATTTGGCACGTACTACGCCAAGCATGTACGGTTTATTGTTGGAAAGCATCAACGACTATTTGAAGGGGGGGTACGGAGAGGCGGTATGGAAGCTGATCAGAGAACGGGCAAACGTCCCGCACCACTCATTTGTGACTCATCAGGTAAGTCAAGCGTTTTATATTTTGTGATCGACAATGAATAGTTTATTTTCAACCTCTCACACGTCGAGGTTTGCAATGATTAGGTCGCATTGCACTGGAAAAGTAACAGTATTCAAGGATTCCCCAAATACTTCGTAAAATTTCTTACAAAGATAAAGGCAAAGGTTGTCCCATAGTCTTTTTGAGACGTTATGGGAAGTAGGTTGTCATCCGCCGTGTCTAGGGCACGGACATAGTTTGGAACGCGGAGCCAATCCCTCTCCTTCGCCTTTTATCCTCCCAAGCAAAGTCAGGTACCCATGAGGTACACCTGAGTGAAGTGAGGAAAGTCGTGTCAAGTGCCTTTCCTAAGGACACAACGTCTAACCAGGATCGCCAGAAAGCGAATCCGTGACCTCCTGAACTCGCGCCCGCTAGCCAAGCCATTAGACGCCACCGTTCGAAAATGTCCTATATATGTATCTTGAAATCCCGTAGGTTTACTCGGAGTCTGTGATCCCGCGCCTGGCTAAGGCAGCGTCCGAAGTGACGGGCATGAACCATGACGAGCTGATGGACGTGTTCGGCATCAGCTTCGTCACGTTCGTGGGGCAGTACGGCTACGACAGGATCCTCCGCGTACTCGGCCGTCAGCTTCGGGACTTCCTCAACGGTCTCGACAACCTGCACGAGTACCTGCGCTTCAGGTCAGTTTTCATTTCTTCAACTTCAAGAAGACTGCACGATGTTTTAGACTGAAAGCAGATCACAGCCAAAAATGGCTGTTGTCTCGATCTTGCAATGGTCAAAGCTGAACTCTATCCGTATCCATTGTACATGTATGATCTCTCGTTCCACATCGGAAAATCGTAAAGGAAAACTTGTTGTGAGATTGTAACCTGTCAATGTCTCTTTGGTTCCCAGTTACCCGAAGTTACAACCCCCGAGCTTCTTCTGCGAGGAGGAGACGGCCACAGGGCTGACCCTCCACTACAGGAGCCGCCGGAAGGGCTTCATCCACTACGTGAAGGGGGAGTTGCGCCAGGTCGGCAAGCAGTTCTACCAGACGGACATCGAGGTGGAGGTGCTGAACCATGACGAGACGGACGACCAAACGCACATCGTCTTCAGGTAAACTCTTCAAGAATGTCTTATTCTCACATACTATTCGGCTTGAATTATTTCATGAGACAACTAGAAATCGAAGGTCTCATACCTCCTTGAAATATTTAGAGTTTTGTGAATTTTCTAACGCCTAAGGCCTAAACTGTGATGGTGTCCCAAATTGAGAAACTGACCTAGGTACGGCAGACTACTCTCCAAGCAGAGGAGTGGGTCCGGCAGGTTTTTGACGTGTTTAAGGCGTTTTTGTCCGGCTTTCTACTCTGTCATGGTTTTTTTGTCTAGCCAACCCACACAAAAAACATGACAAAGTAGAAAGCCCGACAAAAACGCCTAAAAACACGTCAAAAACCTGCCGGACCCACTCCTCTGCTTGGAGAGTACGGCAGACTAGTTGACTCTATTGACTATACCACTCTACAACAACAAGGCCGTGCTGGTGGCCTGTAATGCTGCGGTACTTGAAAAAGCTGATAGGGGTTCCAAAATTGCAAGGGTTCATTGGTACCTCAAACGTATAAAAGTTCATACAAATCCATCACCAGGGTCTTAAGTTCCGGTCCGAAAACTCAATAAACAGAGCCAAAACCAATACCTCCCAATGGAGCTGAATCTCCTTCTCGCAGCTAATAATACAAAACAATTTGCAAATGATATGCCATGGAAACGTTATAAAACATACGTGACCGAAAGAACATAATTTGAGCGAACCGCTAACACCCCAAATGTGAGCCTATATCCGCAAGTGAATAACGCTATTCAGTGTAAGTTTGTGTAAAATGAAGAAAAGTTGCTGATAGCAGCCGCATTCCTACTGCTTCGTTACAACAAGGATACTGTCGTTAGATAATATCATGGTTACAAAATCGTTCGGTAATCATGACTTAATACAGGGATCGTAAGCTACGTCATGATCCAATTATGCATATCAGGCCCGTTTCTGTTACCGTAGTAACGAGTCCCCATGCCATGAATGTTACAGCTCTGATGCAATTGACTCGCCGTCTGTAGATTAATCCTTGTAGTGTTTCTAGATATAATTTTAAGATAACGTCTTAGAAAGAGAGTAACGAGCAACTACATCTGCTCTGTTTTAGCCTTAAGTTATCTTCTCGGACCGGTAAGTCCCAAACGTGTGACCATCTGACGGTACGTTTTCATTTTCTAATCGGTCCACTGACTTTTTCTGGTCTTTTTATTTCTCCGGTTCTGTCAGCAAGAAGTATCAGTTTCGTACCGGTACCATATGCATGTACCTATATCCACCCCTAAATGATACGGTAATAATGGTAACGATACTGCATTAATCACTGTTGAATCGATCTCAGAATGGTTAAAGAATGTGGCAAATGCGTACGGAATGAAGAGATATGATGAACAAAGAGACGAACTAATCTATGACACACCAGACATAATAAAGATCTGTCAATATCCGCAGGCTCCACTTCGACAACACCGCCTTCAAACAAAACCAGCAGGCGGACCTGCGACAGGAGGAGGAGTTACTGCCCGTGCGCAGCGAGCTGTTCTTCGAGGTGTTCCCGTTCAACGTCGTCTTCACACAGGTGAGGTTTATGGCTCCGACTATTTTCATAATCAGTGAAATCTGCAAGACAACTGTAAAGTCTCGACGTCCTGCCTAACTGATCTTTTTTCTTTTAATCTAAAGAATTCATTTTAGGAAATATTGGCAATTTGGCGCAAAAATAGAATGATAAGAGGAACTTTAATATGTCTAATACACGAAGATGTTTGTTCTCTTCAGGACATGGTGATCCGTAATGTTGGAGTGGGGCTGGAGGCCATCATGTCTGACCTGGAGGGAAAGAAGATCAACGACTGCTTCCGGGTCGTCCGGCCGCTGGTGGAGTTCACGTGGGACAACGTATGTATAGACGAATAAGGTCGTTCACGATTTCAAGTACTAATGCGCAGTGACATGTTTTGTGGGTCATATGTCAAAGGTGAAGAAGTCCCCCTAGACATAAAAAACGTCTGAATATTACTATGCAGATTGCGACAATGTTCGAGAAGAGAGCTGCTTACAAGAGAGGGGCCTTCACCTTTGACCTTGCGCATGCGTATTCGGAGTCGTGAGCGACCTTATCATTTTATGTCTCTCTCCAAATTTGTGTTCATCCGCGTCCTATGTTTGTTCTGTTAACGTTGAATAAGTATCATACTGCATTGTCGACAGGAAAGCCCTTTTTCAATACATTTTTGCAAGGTTACTTTTTCTTTGTTTTGGGACGTAAACTAAAAAAATTAAACGCTGCTTGGTTCAACCAAGCTGCTTGGTTCAACCAAATTTTACCTGATTAAATTAACAATCCAGACCTAACCAGTTATCATTTTTGAACGTGAAAGCTCTGAAAGCACGTATTTCATATTTTGAGCCAGTTCTTTTAACCCTGTCGGTAAAATCCAAAATAAACACACCTACTCAAAATTAAAAGAATAACATTTCGACAAAATTCCGGATTCTTTAATCTTTTATATTGCAAACCCAACAAAATATTCGGATCGAGTAGACTTTGAAAATAAAATTCTAGAACTTGAATTCCAAAGCTAAAATTTTAGGCAATTGATTAAATGCCCGTTTAGGACGTAAACTAGAAATGGTTATATTGTGGTAGATTCGAATAAAAGCTCATTGACCAAAAGTGGCTTTCTTTACGTTTGCTCAAGAGGGGCGATTTCACGCGCCGTGTAAGTTGTCATTCCTTAACTTTTACATTTTCTCTCAAAGCCATATTTACTTTGCATGTGCATACTCTATTTTCCTGGTTGTGTGTTTTATCAAGAGCTGTATGTTGTTTTCTGTATCATTCCATTCAAGTGGGTGGAGCTTTAATGCATAGCAACAGAGATGAAAACGTGCCGACGATACCGCAAGGCACACGACTTTACTACAAATTCGTTTATCTGTTATCCTAAAAAGGTGAATTGATAAACCAGCTGTGCAAAAAGCTACGTTTTCTCTTTCTTACCAACAGATTGATTGGGTATAAGACAAAGATGTATTGTCTTGTCGCTGCAGGTGTTGTCTCATACTAACAACCTGTTTGAGCTCATCTCGCGAGACCCCATCACGAGAGGTGGCGGGTACGGTCGGAACTCGGGAAGCGAGCCCCTCTACAAGAAGATTCAAAGTGAGTTATGTTGTAAATTATGTACATCAATTACTTGTATTTCATCTTGAGGTAAAGCTGCACAGAACGAACAAATGATATTTTTGCTTTGGAATTTTTCAGGAGGCTTATGCTTCTCAAGTTACATACATGGCACCTAATATCTATCAATGACAATAGTGAATCTTACAGGTTCTCTACAAAGAACACAAGCCAAGCATCATCTACATGCACAGCACGGTAAGTTTGCAGATTTTTATGATGAATAATCAGTTTCATACTGAAGAAACAAACAGCGGCAAGTCACTCAGAAACTCAGAATCGCAATTCATTTGTTGCAAATCGCCCAATTACATAAATGACCTCTGCAGAATTAGCTTTTGTATGTTATACTCACCATTACTTACTGGTCTCGGCGGCTTAGGTTACTGATAGCTGTGATTGCATATAGCTCTCAACCGACACAGTGAAAAAAGAAACAGTTTTTCTGTTTGTTGCTCCAGCTGGTTCTGAACTCTCTGAGTGACGTGTTGAGGGTTAATAGTAGTGCCCATCGTTTCTGTCTTTGAGATCTACCCACGCGTCGACCTTGGTCAGTCATCAAGAGAGCTCTCCTCGATACTTCCTCAAATCGCAGAGAACAGAGCCCGACCGAAAAATCACATGATACTTGTGAAGGTAATAGGCCATTGATTTGGATATGTTGATGCTGCTAATTGAAACACACATGTACAGAAGTGAAGATTTTGACTTTGCTTTGAAGCCTTTGTTAACGTTTTTTTGTTGTGTTGTAATACCTTTGATAGAAAAAACAGCCATGTTCCATGGACTGCCTTTGTTTACAGTCATGTTTGATGATATATGTATAAGAGTAATACCAGTCGACCATAGAAACGTGGCCAGTTGCATAACAGAGAGACCTACAAAATATTACAAATCTCGGAGTAGTCGTTTAGTATAATTACTTTAGATTGTATTCTGTGGAACCTCAGTGATATATGCACTACATTTGGAACGGAATAAACTCTAGATCTAACACTATAAGAAATTGGACTTACGGTGCCGTCTCTGCATCAACAGCATTTCTCAAGGTAGAACTGAAGACACTAATTCCAGGACGAGACCCGATATACATGTATATATTTTCTCACTGTATCTGGTTGATATTCACACAACGAGTGTTTTGGATGTATAATTTTTTTAAATTAAATTTTTTCCGCAGGTCACCACAATGGGGAAGGCGAAGAACAACAGGAGGGGGAAGGGGAGGATCGCAAGGCACTGGACACCTCCCTGGAACTGCTGGCCTACCAAAGCATCACCGGTTTGTCTAGGAATTACATTCTCTTTCAAAGTGTGGCATAGTGTAGAAAAGGGAGATCTCCTGGATTCTGTGCATTCTGGTTCGATTCTTCAATACCTTTATACTCACGAATTTGTTTCACTCTGATAGATGCGGCACAGGAAGGAGTTGACGGCATCGAAGGATCGTCCAGTAATTGTCTAACACTTAAAGGGCAGATGATGTACATGAAGGAATGGGATTCGGTCATCTTCATCGGAACTCCAATGTGAGTATTGACATCGTTATGTGATAGATACACAGAAACACAGAAAATAACATAGAATTACATGTATCGTACTGGTGTTTTCTATATGGACAAATTTCAAACTACATGAGCGAAGACAAAGGCTTACTAGACTGGTGTCATTTTTCGTCTTTCCATAGCATTGAAAACTTGGAGGCGATGTACCGGATCGGCTTGTTCATCAACGAATTAAGCATGCACGACTCCAGCAGGGACCTGGTTCTCACTGGAACACAACAGTCCGCCGAGCTTAAACTGGCGCTCGATCAGGTAAACGATAACTTGGTATACACATTTTGAAATAAAAGATACCCAGTTAATATAAATGGTATTCCGATGCAGAAAGCTTATCCTAGACCATTTTTTAAGGTTTATATACGTATCATACTCGTTAGAGTATCATTCATGAATATCTATGTAACTATGTTGAAATACCCTTTTTTCCATCCATATAATGACTAGTCTTAAGATCAATGTCTATTAGGAATTTTTACTTACAGAATGTAGTACTGAAGAGAGATTAGGTTAGGAATCAATTAGGATGTAAGAAACCAAGTTCCGATTGAATTATGTCTCTAGTCTCTACAAGGCCCGGGATTTATCGCAATTTATCCATTACATACTACTCGAAAGTCATTCCCTCCGTTTTCTATCTTCAGGAGCAGCAAAAGAGCTCCAAGCTAGAAGAAAGCATGCGGCAGTTGGACCAAGAGATGAAGAAAACGGACGAACTGCTGTATCAGATGATACCGAAGACAGTGGCCGATCGACTGCGTCGCGGAGAGCCGTCCGTTGAAACTTGCGAGGTTTGCGACCTTTTGCGACACTTCGACTTCAAGTCCGCATGGGCCCTACAGCAAACATGCGAGGTTTGGGCAGTTTTGCTTTTGGGCCACGCACGTGACATGAGGGTCATACGACATCTCTGTGTTTCGACTTACCCTTCATCTTATTAATGCTGTTTGTATTCTGAACTGACCCAAAGAAATTAATGATCCAAATTACGATTTCTAATTACTTTCATTTCGAACTTTGAATTTTATCACGTTGAAGTTTTTCAATTTCAATAAAGTGCTAAACAGGAAACCAAAGAAAATCCAGAATCCAAATTCATCAGAAATGCCGTGACGTGGCCGAAAAAGGCTGCCTAATGGAAATAGTTTCAAGACACTTAGTGCCATGATGCCAACTGGTAGTATGTCAATTAGTTTAACACTGCTTGGCAAAATCTAAAAAGGCTCCCTTTTTTGCACTAGATTAGATCAAGCGGAAATATTTCAGGAGCTTTGCACCCTCTGCTGTTTGGTTTTTCTCTGACGTTGTTTACCAATCAAGTGTACATGTACTAACCATTCCTGTCATGTTCATAGCGTGGCTTCAATCTGTAATCGTTTTTTGCAAGAACAGCAGTCACGTTGTCAGTGTTCTCAGAAGTCAATTTGTGCAGGCATGTTCATGTAATATGTCTGTTTCGCTTGTGATTTTTGTTGAATTGATTTCATGTACTTTCTCATCCAAAAATATTCTTGACGTGATAAGCAAACAATGGCGACATAGAGGAAATGTTAATCTTTTCTGCAAAACCCGAATCAAGCAAAGCGTCTTTGTGGTGTACGTTTTTAATCATTAGTTAGGTTTGTTTGTTTGTTTGTTTCTTTTTTGCTTGCTTGACATGTAGGTATTCCAAGAGGTCACCATCCTATTCAGTGATGTGGTCGGCTTTACCAAGATCTGCAGCCGCATCACACCTATGCAGGTTGTATCCATGCTCAACTCCATGTACACCCTCTTTGACCAGCTTAGCGAGAAACACCAAGTCTACAAGGTAAGACTTTCGTTTTTGGGCGTTGGCAACGCGACATAATGCTTTTAATTTCACTTGAATTCTGCAACTCCACAAGGTTGCACGTGAACAGTCCCTTTGATAATGACAGATCTTTCACAATAAATAGGTCAGCACCATATGCGTAATGTATATTTAACTAGTTGAATCCTTCAGGTTGAAACTATCGGCGATGCTTACATGGTCGTCTCTGGTGCTCCGACCACAACCAAATACCACGCTCACCACGTGTGTGACATGGCTCTGGACATGATCAAATCCATGGAACATCTGAAGGATCCATCCACGAACGAGAAACTGCACATCCGAGTTGGTAAGTCATTACTCGTGTTATTTCAGCTCACGAGTTCGAAAAAAAAAAAAATTATGTGCTATAGTTTGGTCCTTCATGGAAACCCGCTAGGTGTTCTCGGCAACCACAGAAACCTACACCTTAGTACAGAAATATATGCATTCAGGACCGTAAGTTAGAAAACGTTTCATGCTTAATTAGTGTTTTCTACAATTGCTGGCGTCTCTAATGGTATGCGACTTAACATTGTTTGTTCGTCTTTTCCCAAACCAGGAGTGCATTCCGGCATGGTGGTGGCAGGTGTGGTGGGCCTGAAGATGCCCCGATGGTGTCTGTTTGGAGAGACAGTGAACACGGCATCTTATATGGAAGCCAGCGGCGAGGTAAATGGCTATCTGATTATTGTTATCCGTTTGATGTAACTTCTTTAAAGCTTTATCCTATTCCAAGCGTACGTAATATCTTACCATATATCCATTAGCTCAGTTTAAAAATAGTTACCGATTACTGCCGTCCCACCCAGGGAATGCACGTCCACATCAGCCAGGTGACGAAGGACTATCTACAGGGACAGCCCTACATCATCGAGGAACGCGGGTCCATTCCCGTAAGTGCTTCCATTCCCCTACAATATCGATCAATTGTCTCCTTGATTATTCAAACAAGGCTGGTATTAGCTGTTGATTTCATAGCATTCTTTTATGGACAAATATTGTTTTTGCAGGCCAAGACAACCAGCCAGGCAAACGAGATCAGAATCCAGCTCGGCGAGGTAAGGGTTTTGGAATTCTTCTGACATACTGATCTTGTATTCATTTTGTTGGAAGTATGAATAACAGTAATATCATGCAGAAATTTGACTTTAGGTCTAAATGTACTATTTATTTCAATAAATAGCGTATTTAATTTCTGTCCTACTGTTGGCTTTTAAACTGCTGTGATACTTCATGTTATGTTGATGCGTCAAGTAGAGCTAACAGTAACCCATGTTTGACGGCATGTACAGGGAAATGAGTTGATGAAGACCTACTGGCTGAAGGGGAAGCTGGGGAATGACGGATCCGGAGGGGAGTCAGTTCTGTCTCCCAGTCCCCCGGAGAAGACGGACTCCGCCAAGAGTGAGGCTGGCTCCCGTCCGGCTACCCCGCAGCTCAACTTCACTACCACGGTCGTCGACAATGACAAGACGAAGGACACAGAAGGAGAATCACGGGATGACAAGAACAACGAGCCGGAAACAGTCGGTGCAACAGGAGGAGACAATAAAAGTGTAGGTTCAAGCGTTACCCATCTGGGCCAGGAAGAAAAGGCTAGGGCAGTCATTTGATTCGCTATTAATGTGTGGGGACATAAGACGCACTTCTCACTATAATGAATGAAGACCTTAGTGCACATTTCTGCCACACTTGGCTAAGTACAGGTCACAACAAAACAAAATAAGGAGTACAGTTAACGGATATAAAAGAATATGACTATCATTAGATGAATTCTACTTCTCCTCGCTTTCCGGTTATAGTAGATATAAAAGAACACACACATGTATACAATAGCTATAGCGCTATGTATCTTATAGTTGAAAGTATCTAAGTTGCGTAAGAATTGAATACACTTGGTGTTAACTTACTTTACTGACGTCTCTGTTTCACAGAATGACGGGGACGAGCTGGATAATGCAGAAGAAGAGGAGAGAGGGAAGGAAGGGCACAGCCTCCGCAAACTGCTCAGGGCCAGGAAGAACAGCAGTGTGTGCTGCATTTCCTAAGGAACGCGGTTTCATTCCGATATTCTGTAATGTATCACGGATATGTTCGACTTTGTGTGTATAACATCACGAATCGAATCGTGCTGCTGACAAAATGCTTGTTTGTGGACGCTGTATTTCATGCCTATCCCAGTGCGGGAAAATACCAGCATGGATGTTTAAACTAATTGCACAATTAACAGGTAGCGGCACACGACAGGCATTACTATTATATATCAGTAAAGTGTTAGATCAGAATAACACCGTTAGTTAAAAGTGGTCTATATGTATATGTATTGCTACGTATTCCACCATTATAAATTGAAGCTACGGCGAGTGAGTGCTCCTCTTGACCAACGACTATATTGCAATGTGCAAAGTAACAAACATTTCTAGCCTTATACGTCAGCCTGTGGTACTCTATCTAAATGTTATGCAACTCTATGTATCTGTCTTACACTGCCTAAAGGTTCAGCGTGCTCTCCATATGTCTTAATCTTGAGAACGCCTGTTGAAAGAGAAAGCGTCCTATAAAGGAGTAGAGTGGATATGACCTGTTGAAGTATCATATATGTGTTGTGAATAATCAATTTCAATCTGTCATCTGTCATCCAACAGTCACTGTGATTGTTGTCATAACTCAATGTATTGTATACCAAAGTATATCATCTTACGTCAACTATGAGGGCTTTAAGTTACTGTAATATACGCAGAATATGTAACTCTGTAGAATATTTCTCAGTGATGTGGTATGAAACATAACCTGCACATTTCGTGTCGTACGGCATAGTTATGTTTGTGTAATATGAGAGTATATAACATACGTAAATAAACATCAAGTATATAAGTCTTATTTATATAAGCATATACCACATGTAAGTATACATTGCATGTGTATAAAGAATATGTCATTGTGTAAAATAATCAATTGTGATTTGATATCAAATGCGATTTCATTTACATTATCAAATAGTAACTAGAAGCTGGAAAATGTTACACAGTCTAGCAAGTTTGCTTGCTCTTGCTCTTACTTTGATCTACGACTATATTGTAATGTATTCAGTAACAGGCATTCCTAGCATCAAATAAGTCCGTGTTACGTACTGTACCTGTTGTTTCTTACATTGCCAAAAGGTTCAGAGTGCTTTTGATATCTCAAAAGCTTTAAAATGCATGTTAGAAGAGAAAGGATCCAATAAACAGAGTAGAGTAGTCACGATGTGTGGAAGTATCTACAGGTGATATTTTGCTGGTTTAAACTACTCTGATACGGCAGCCGAAACCCGCACACTTGGAGAGCGAATCAACTCTCTACAACGATATACCTCCTAATACTGATACTAATACTAAATCCGAAAAACAAGGTCTGGACCCTAGTTGTTGTGTGACTAAGTAACTTGTACGCTACATAAGTTATGAGAACCTTCGTATGATACATCATCATCTGGTCGACGGTCTCACGTATGGGTGCTCTTGGGCCTCGCTCCTCCATCCCTCCCTATCCCCAATCGCAATGGACAGGCCCTCCAAAGTACAGTTTGCATCCTGACACAGTTGATAAATACAGTCCATGTAAAAACCGAATGAAAATAACACATTTTACAAAGAGGTAATGATTTTGATACTCCTGTAGAAAGTTTGTATTTTTTGTGCGATATAATACATTGAACGCGTGGAATTGGATCAAACAAGGGAAAGCAATCTCTAGTTACAAAGTATAGTTTACAGATCTCACCCAGTAGGATATGCCACCGGTTCATGCACTTTTCACTGGATCTCCGTTTGGTTAACCACAATCCTGTGTATCTTCTTATTTCCTTTTACTAATCCGCACCATGTAATTTGGTCCGTGTTTCGCCCTCATTCCTCCATCCATGCTCTATATCTTGATGATGGATAAACTAGAGTTCCACGACCTCATACCTTCGCCAAATGATTTAAACCTTTATGACTGACGTATTGGGAGTGTTTTTCACCAATTATAAATCATACCAGTTGATTGTCTTCACACAAATAACAGAAGTTGTCCAAAGTGTAAGCTTAAAAAAGAAGGTTATGATAACATTTATTATCAATTATGCAAAGGTGGTCCTTTGATTCAACGATGTTCACATTCACATAACTTCCAAATGCCACAAGCATGAAATTGCCATAATTCACCAGTATGGAATTATAGTCGTTTCTCATTAATTATGCAAATTAGGCCTACATTTGCATATTTTCCATCTGTCAACGTTCCTCTCTTCTCCTCAGTTACAAATGTCACATATTCGAATAGTCATATCATAGAACACAGTGGATTTTTGAAATTGCCTCATTAATTATGCAAATTAGAATCTGGTTTTCATAATTATCCTCTAATGATACGAAGCATCACGTAAGCTATCTACATACCAAAAATCATGACCATCCATCAAGCCCATCTTGAGTTATAGTATTTCCTCATTAATTATTAAATGTGGTCTTCATTTGCATAGTTGATATCTAATAATATTTCTCTCTTCCCCAGTTACATGTGTCACATGTTTGAGAGTCCTATCCTGGAATTTGGCGGATGTACAAACTTTCCTCATCAATTATGCAAATTAGATACTGATTTGCATAATAAGTATTTAATCATGTATATCATCACTCAAGCTATCTACTTACCAAAAATCATGGCCATTCATCATGCCCTTCTTGAGTTATTCCCTTTCAAAGTCTGAAGCAGAACCTGCTCCTGCAGTTCCAAAAAAAGCCGCCAGGGGGCCAAAACCTATAGCACTTACTCTCTGTCCAAAGAGCTATCTACCACTCAAAAATCAGTTCCATAGCATGTCCAGAACACGAGATATCGAAACAGGAAGTTCCGCTGCAGTACCGTGACAAGCCGCTAGGGTACCCAAAATCTAATAATTTCCAGGTCTCATCAAGATCTACCCGCCTACCAAATATTAAGACAATCCATCCAGGCCTTCTCCAGTTATTCTGCTTATTTACCAACACACACACACACATACAAACGCTACCCTCTGCATAACCTTCTCGGCGAAGGTAATGAGCTTAGCGAGGTATGTTGCTTCTTTCACTGCCTTTATGAATGATGATCGCTAGGCAGCCTTATTGACAGCGGCAAGGCTTCCAGTAGCCTCTCCTAACATCCAAAATACATGTAAATTTCTTTCTTTTTATATGGAAAAATCAAATCGGAAAAGTAATCGAAAAGATGAAGATTGGACACGACAATGTAACATTTTTTTTGAAATGATGATAAAATGGTGATATCCTTTACTAACATATCGTTGCAAAACTGCTAGAGGGCGCTTTTTCACGCTACATTGACTATCTATACAGGGCAGTAGGCGTCTCCGCATATGTTGGCAGTTAAGATGATGTTGAATGCAACACAGCATTACCTTAAATTTCCCCACAAGAAACACGAAAGAAGACAGGCATCTGGGAAAAGGAATCTTGCCAAGTATACCGTCTAAATTTGCGTTTTTTTCTCGGATAGATTTCACCTTAATGATGAACGCCTGCTTATGCTTAGGTCACAATTGCGCCGGTGCCCGTCGGGGATGTAGCCCCGGCTAGGATCTGACGTCCGGGGGGCACCGGCTGCCGTGGTCACAACTAAACGTTTCCTTCACGCTGCCCTGCAGGGGTCCCGGGGTGCTCCGGTGGGCACTCGGTGGCATTTTTGTAAAATTATTGTCACCTTCATTGGTCGGTCTCCGGTAGGTACCCGTCAGTTGCTCTGACGGTGTCTTGTAGTGACCCCTGTGGGGCCCGACAGAGTACCGCGTGCTTATCACATCGAGGTGGGGCAGTTGTAGGGTCCCTGCAGAATGCCCCGCGAACGACGGTCGGGCATCAGGCAGGCTCCTGGTGGGCACTCTCGGGGGTATATAAAACTGCACTGGAGCTCAAAAAGAAACACGATATAAGAAGTTCACGCTTTAGTTCTACTCACCTGATCTGTAATGTCACACATCTGACCCGGTCTTACGAAGTACACACATTTACTCCGTGCACTTGGTCCGTATCATAACATAACAATACGTAAATAATTCTATACTCTTCGGTAATAACATCAACATATTCCTTTCCCACAAAAACATTAATTTTCTGATACAGCTGGCTAACCAAGATATGTGTAAAGCAGATAAGTCGCAAACAAATTCTAGAAAGGCAAATTGCATTATTTTCTTAAGTAAAAATTAAAGTTATGATATCAACAAGGCCCAAATGTTCCTAATAGACAAGAGAAACAGACCAACATTTTGGGGGTAATAATAGATGAAAAATTAAACTCGAAAGCCCAGTCTCTGCTATAAGTAAAAAGATTGTTAAAACAATTGGTGTTATTGTGAAAATAAAATATACATCATCCCTCAAAAGATTCTCACAACTATATGCAACAATTAACAGCCTTATATACCCATATTTGACTTACTGTAACATTGTTTGGGGATGCGCCTACCGTACAACTCTACATCCTCTTATAACTCTCAAAAAGAAATTAACAAGGATAGCAACTACTTCTGACTTTCGCTCAGAAATGGCTCCTCTATTTCAAAATACTTAATATCCACGATATCACAAAAATATACAAGCAAGCACCTTTTTCTGACGTCTAAAAGTGACCTGAAAACCCATCATAGCCCCCTGTAGTAGTCACATGTTCGGTTATTATCTAAATTTAATCTTTACTATTAATTATTAGATTATCATTATCTATAGATCTATAAATATATATCTTCTATGTATTACTTTGCTATATTGTTTATAATTCATAATCAAGTTTGATAAGTATAGACCAGGAGGGCCTAGTATAAGCTATATACGCTTTTTCCTCCTCCTGAACCGGTTTTTATCTATTGTTGATCGTATTATGTATTATAAATTTTCTTGTTGTGCAAATAAAAACAAACAAACAAACAAACAAACAGACAAATTATTACTTGTCCCGGTGGACTGCCGGCAACCGGAGGGGTACCTCGCGGTGCTCTCACGTTGAGGTCACGGCGTCGTCTTGTCTGCGGGGCCCGGGTAGAATTTAAGTCAGAACTAAATTTTTTACGGGTCCCCGACGGGCCCAAAAATAGCCCGGTAGCCGCAGGGTGCCCCACGGGGCCACGTAGGGGTCACGTCCGGAAGTGCCAAAAACGGTCCGGGAACTACCCGGCAGGGCCCCTTTTTCCAATTGTGACCAAAGCATTATTGAATGCTCATTTTTATATAGAATGAAATCTGAGTAAAATGTATCCCCCAAAATTAAAACACCGTATTATTTATTTATTTATCATTTCGATTGTTAATTTCCGAGAAGCGCTTATCATCGACAGACCATAGATAGACCGTTATACAACACATGCGCGTTTGTGTGAACTTAACCATCTGGCAGTATCCTCACAAATTGTGTAAACTTGTCCATCTGGCGGTATCCTCACAATTTGTGTAAACTTGTCCACCTCACAGATTAGTTGCCATGACGACAAGCCACATTCTCCCAAAGGAAAATTGTGTCCCTGGATACGGTGAATTCATCTGGACGGTGATTCCCTAGGTGGAGTGAGAGACAGTCGGGGTGGTAGACTGCCCACTCGCTGACTCCGGCTACGGTTCAGTTTCCATGTCACCCCTGCGATTTCCTTTAAGAAACGATTAACATTGCAGGGAATTTTCTAGTTCGTGGTTAAAACCTGCTGATCGACAAATCTTGCTCAGAGTCACTGATGAAAAGTAGTGGATGCTACTTGAATCGTCTGACCGTTTCCAAAATCATATCCAGTTGATTGAGTCACTGTTTTTTTGGCGTAAGATATCCATAGGTTTGACAAGGAACTGAGTCTGTGAGTAAATATTGATCGTCGCGGGAATGGGTGACAAAAATACCATCCACCGGTGGTGAGGATATCGCTGCTATCCTCTAGTATTCGTGAGTAAAACGGGCTGCATTTCTGCTACGTTTCGGCGATAACATCGACCACTCAAACCACCCAAGCATGTACGGTTTATTGTTGGAGAGCATCAACGACTATCTGAAGGGAGCATACGGAGAGGCGGTATGGAAGCTAATCAGAGAACGGGCAAACGTCCCGCACCACTCCTTTGTGACTCATCAGGTAAGTCAAGCATTTTATATTGCACTGACGATGCCTTACAGTGATGTACATAGAGAGGGTGGTATAAAAACTTATCTGTGTGCGAAAAAACTCGTAAATACTGCCTCTCAAACACGGTGGAAGACGAAATACATTTTATTTCAAATTGCCCCTTCTATGGCCACAAAAGAAAGGCGCTGTTTAAAGAGGCCACCATATTCCATCCAAATTTCTCCATGTTTACAGACCAAAAGAAAACTACTCCCCTAGCTCTCACAAAACCCACACATTACAGAAAAAGTGGGATCATTCGTCTTCCACTGTCTTGGAAAAAGAAGTCAAACCTAGATAAGATAGAATCTAGTGTTAATTTTTAGACTAGAAGAGTCACATGCTATATTTTTACCCATTGTCTGTCCGTCCTTTCATGTTACATGTACTGTACTTGCAACTAGCCTACGGGCAACAACTTGCAATAAACTTCATATAACTGACTTATTTCCAACCACTGAAACAGGAAGGTTGGCAATGTTTTGGTTGCTCTGAAAAAGTAACAAAATGTGAACCAATACGCATATTAAGTATTACTGGTGATTGTTTAGCATCATCCGTATGATGGATGGGAGTAAAGACATAAGTGCAATTTCAATAAATTTACAAGCGCGAAGAACGTCTTGAAATATGTTATCTATGGACTAGAGACAGTTCCGTGCTCCAATAATAAAGCACGCTATATACAACATGGGGCGAATTGAAGTGTGACACTGTGTCATACAAAACCTTTTGAAACAATTATTATTCCAAATTGAACCAGAGAATAAGTAATATGCAATAACATTATCTTTTCAAAAACAGATTACGAGTATCAAGATTTAGACGCGATTTTTGAATTCCCCTAAAATTTCACTTTGTTTCTCGAAATCCCGTAGGTTTACTCGGAGTCTGTGATCCCGCGCCTGGCTAAGGCAGCGTCCGAAGTGACGGGCATGAACCATGACGAGCTGATGGACGTGTTCGGCATCAGCTTCGTCACGTTCGTGGGGCAGTACGGCTACGACAGGATCCTCCGCGTACTCGGCCGTCAGCTTCGGGACTTCCTCAACGGTCTCGACAACCTGCACGAGTACCTGCGCTTCAGGTCAGTTTTCAATTCATGAAAAGAAGAATATTGCATGATGTTTAAGACTGAAAGCAGGCTGCGGGAAAACGTATTTTTTAAAACACGGTTGTTGTATTGATCTTGTAATGAATGATTAAAGCTGTACCTTTTTTGAGTGCACGTTTTGACCGAACCGATAGATGGGTCTTTAGAGCTGTTGACGCAAACAGCGCATATTCGGATACAGTGCACAGTGTCACAATCAATTTAATTTAATTTAATTTCATTTATACAGGGAAAAGTACACTCTGGCAACAAGACTGTTTTTCATGTATCCCTGATGCTAAAATCTAAAAACACAACACAAAACTCATGATCAACCCGCCCCTGTTGTATTTACTGTGCCATAGGAGCAAGGAACTGTCTCTATATAGATAACATATTTCAATTGTGCCGAGCAATGAGATATCTCAGATTAACTACAGATGAACTTTCATGATAAAAAATGTCAGATTTATATTTTGAAAAACCTGATCGAACAACTTAACATCATGCCTTCCCGTTTTACATGTAAAAAAAACCTTTAAAAAAACGTACTTATGATAATGAGGTCAAAACCCAACCCTGTATCTCTTTGGTTCTCAGTTACCCGAAGTTACAACCCCCGAGCTTCTTCTGCGAGGAAGAGACGGCCACAGGGCTGACCCTCCACTACAGGAGCCGCCGGAAGGGCTTCATCGACTACGTGAAGGGAGAGCTGCGCCAGGTCGGCAAGCAGTTCTACCAGACGGACATCGAGGTGGAGGTGCTGAACCATGACGAGACGGACGAACAAACGCACATCGTCTTCAGGTACATGTGAAAACTTCAAGTAGGCTCTCCTCAAATATCACTTTGCAACATTGTTTGATTTATGACGAAAATACCACAAACGTGATATGCCACGGTTCAAATGTGATTTAAAACACACGGGAGACCGAAAGAACATATTTTGTACAAACCGTATACATTTGTGTTTGTATACCCCAAGTATGAGCAGATATGCCGCTACGGAGTACATAAACACTATTATGTAGGTGTAAAATGAACCTGTTAGCATCTGCATTCCTTATGCTTAGTTACAGCATTGTTGGACAATTACGATAAACACGAATAATTCGTACGCTACGTCATCATACCAAATTATGAATATGGAAATTTATAGCTCCCGTTACCGTAGCAACGAATTCCCGTACAAGGAATGTTACGGATATAACCATACAGTAAACTTTGTGAATTGAGCTCAGAATAGTTAACGAATTTGGAAAATCAAAACGAAAGAGGGTATAGGAGATTCTTTTTTTACACAACCAGGTAACCTCATCTGCTAACGTTTCGGTGTCTGTAAGACACCTTCTTTAAAGCTTCTGACTGGAGTACTGCTGCTTACCGCCATAAGTAGCCAATGTAGGTGGTGATTTTGCGGTGAGAACACTGTCCCAAACGTGGCTAAGTTTGTACCCCCCCCTCGTCTCGGTTCATCACTTGTGTTGACTTCCTTATCCAGACGGCCTCCTTAATCCAACGGGTGCGTCTGTTATCCTCTCTGTCGATTACCTTGGCCCCCTCCCAGTAAATGACGCAGTTGTGTCTTGCAATGTGGTCAGTAACTGCAGATTTCTTCTCTTCTTTTTGTGCATGTCTTTTCTGTGACCTTGTGTACTTTACAACCTCAATGTTGCAAGCTTCCTTCTTGTGTTCTTCTAGTCTAGTCCCAAAGGTCCTTCCTGTTTCGCCTATGTAGATTTCGTCGCAGCTCTTACATGGAATTTTGAACACACAGTCCGAACACAAGAACACAAGGTCACAGAATAGACATGCACAGAAAGAAGAGATACATCTCGAACAGAGTAAAACGTCTCAAATTAACGTATGACAGAAAAATGATGACCTGCCGATATCCGCAGGCTCCACTTCGACAACACCGCCTTCAAACAGAACCAGCAGGCGGACCTGCGGCAGGAGGAGGAGTTATTGCCCGTGCGCAGCGAGCTGTTCTTCGAGGTGTTCCCGTTCAACGTCGTCTTCACACAGGTGAGGTTTAATAATCTGCTTCAATAATCGGTGAAATCTGCAAGACAACGGACGGACACGAACCATATACCAGCTCTCACTCTTATGTTACCATGAAAGTGTAATAATATGTGTATAGATTTTTTAGGACTTTAAATAATTATGTATCGCCCATACTATAGGTATGGGCGATACATATTGTCTTTATGTTGAGGCCATAGGTATGGGCTCAACATATTGTTATGTTGAGCCCATAGGTATCGGCTTAACATGTTGTTTTTGTACATGTTTTTCTTCTTCTTCTTCTGCTTCTTCTTCTTCTAGATCTTCTTCTCCTTTTTCTTCTTCTCCTGACAAATCTTCAAATGGATTAAACTCCGACATTTTTTAACCAACCGACCTGAAATTTGGCATGGAGGTAAAGATGGCAAATACCCCCAGAATTTTTTAAATTGTTTTGAAACAGGCCTTAAAATCACTTTTAATTTTATGGAGGTTTTTTTTGGGCATTTTTAGGCAATTTTTATATATTTGGCTCCTGTGCCCTGATATTACAAGCAAATGACCTGAAATTCGGTACATGGGTGCCTTGAACATGTCCCTACAGGACTTAAATCATATTTCTGGTGCACATCACTTCAAAATGCTTCGCTTTGGGGACTTTTGCATGTTTGTGCCTATCTTCAGATAAAAAACGGGCCAAAAGTGCTATCCCCGTTCCACGTTCTATTTAAGGTTCGTCGCGTTCTATTTGCTGTTGGCCAAAGAATCCACGTTCTATCTAAGGTTCCGCGCGTTCCATTTGCTGCTGCCCAAAGAACATGTGTTCTATTCAGGTTACCTGAGGTCATGTTGCAGGAACGCACGCGCAATGAACGACACATTCAAACAAATGTAGCTTAGATCATTATAAAACGTCCATTATTGCATGAGGAGGAAGCTAAATCTGCTGTATTTGCTCAGGAGCAGATTACGACTTTTCTAGTCGCACACTTTTTTTTGTCTTCCGACCGTCTGTCCGCACAACTGCACTGGAGGAAGGTTTATTCATTATTCATTCAAAAATAAAAAATAAATACAAGAAACAACAGTTGCCTGGTTTATTCATTTCAACAACACAGGAGGGTCGGGTTCAGGTCAGTCAGAAAATGTTATCATTGAAGTTGCTTTAAGATCGCCCTGCAAAACATCGAACACGCTGTCATATAAGAGCAAACCTACAGTTTGAATTACATGGATCAAGTCCGTTCGATGTAAGGATGTTACAGATTATACAGATAAATAAAAGGCATCACAATTTCAACTATAGTTAGAATATACAGTCATGTATTTTTTTTAGATATGAATAAAGGTCCCATCTCGTGCTTCTGTTAACATGTTCGACGTGGCCTTGCTTTGCTATTACGCATTGTTTTTGCAATTTCAGGCAGATATCAACGTTATATTATCGGGTCTCCTAATTTTCATATAGGTCAAGTACTTCAATTCATGACTTCGGAATAGCACGCGACGAGGGTATGTTGGGGAGAACATCGGCTATTTTCCTCATATGGGGTCACTGACCTTTAGGTCACATCTTTATTCATCTGGCCAGGTGGACTAATTCGGTCAGCCAATGAGAGAGTACGTTGTAACATACACACGGTTTATCAAGCTCAACCTGATTGGTTAAAATAGTCAATTTAATTAGGGACACTACTAGTACTCTGACAGGTGCAGACAGGCACAAATTCACTACTCCCTGGCTCCCATCCTGTGTTGTTATTGTTGTGTCCTACTCAAGTTATGTGCAATTGAGAAGGTTCAAAACTTTTCTGGTGGTATTCTTCGACACAAATGGTGTTTTTGGCGACGCCTCAGTAGCGAGCCAAATGGTATAGCATTGTGTGCAGATTGTAAATATTCTAGGAATTGCACAGGCATTTGTCCACAGACAGGCAATAGAATGTTTGGAATGTTAGTCACGTCAGTAGTACATATAGTACGTCAGTAGTCCCCTGGGAACAGAAAATGTAGACAGGCAACCACATCTGCGGACCATATGTGCCAGGCCTATGTATACATGACCACTCAGATCCATTTAATTATTTCTGTATTCTTTTACTAGGGTAGCTCCGTCAGTGGCTTGGCACTGATTTTCAGGGAGGCCCTAGGTCTGTGAGTGTGTTTGTATTTGTGGCAGAACAGGTGATAATCAGCCTTCAATATATTACGTCAGCGGCTGTACAACGCCTAAAGCAATGGTAATTTGGCTGAAGATACGCGGCGGCTGTCTGTAATTTGCTCGAACATTTGCGACGAACAACACGACCTAAAGGTCAGTGACCCCAAGCCCCGAGCACGTGCAGCTGGCGTGGCGCATAATTATTGAACGGGGGGACATTTGGAGGGACACGGTTGTGTATCCTTTCTTCAGCAACATTGTTTTCAAGCTCTTGTTTATATGGTGGTATGTGTCAGTGTTACAGTACAGGTCACGGAATGCGCACAAGAAATTTGCGGTAAGTTTAGCAGATATTTGTGAAACTTTTGCAAAACAGTTCGAAGAACTGTTCGCTGCGTAATGAAAAATTGTCTGGACTCTCCGATTGGGGAAATTCTTCCGCAGAAGAAATCTACATCTTCAGCAACAAGATTCTAGTTGTTTACATTCTGAAACTTGCTTAATACGTGTTGGTCAACAAACCACTGGAAGAGTCCATTATTGTATGAGGGGGACATTTTTAAGAATTCAATTTTGGGCTGGGTTGACTATCGAAAAGGTCCATTTTTTTGGTGAAGGTGGTTTTTAATGGTCCAGTATGAATATGGGTGCCTGGAAGAGCCCATCCATGCATAGGGTTTCAAATTGGGAGGGATCCATTTCTGACTGGTCTTACATTCAATTATCTATTCAAATACCAACATTGCAGACATACAACAAACGTTAACCTCGATGCCACAGTCGCTTTTTACATGGGTTGGGTGATAAATGTTGCATTTGCTCCTGCAAATGTTGCCTTTCTAGTGTAAACTGTAACTTTATTATATATTTTGCCTGACCCTTACCTCTTCCTTCATGGCCTCAATGAAGAGGGCCTTCAGACCGATTTGAGCTTCTCAAGAATAAACAAAGTTCAAACAAAGAACTGTAAAATATCCTACTAGACAATTAAACGGAAGAAATAATCGCAATGTGACTCAAATGAAGAGAAGAGAATCAATTTTCACTTGACTAGTCATGATGATGACATCCCTTCAGGACATGGTGATCCGTAATGTTGGAGTGGGGTTGGAGGCCATCATGTCTGACCTGGAGGGAAAGAAGATCAACGACTGCTTCCGGGTCGTTCGACCGCTGGTGGAGTTCACGTGGGACAATGTATGTAAAGACTAACCATTCCGTCTGTTGAATTTGGTTCATACTGGATTGTCCAGATACTCCTTTTTTTTCTTTACACATTTTCTTTTCGCATCTTGCAAGGTTTCAAAGTTTTTTGTTTGTTTCAGCGGAGCAAAAAACAAACAGATTATTAACGTTACAATGCTCCATGATCACACACGTTCTTCTGTCAGAGAAATCTCATAAACACACCCTGTCAAAAAAATAGCAACTCGCTGCTATTTTTGGTTCTTCAGTCTTTCTTTTTTGTCATCTTGCCACTGGGGCAAAATGAGCAAACATTTGGATCTTTAAGACTTTCAAAATATAATGACAGAAATTGAATTGAGACCCAAGTAAATAAGTGAGATTTCCGTTCAGGACGTAAATTAGAAATATATTGTGGTGGGTTTAAAGCTCATTGAGCAAAAGTGACTTTCTTTACGTTTGCACAAGAGGGGCGATTTCACGCGCCGTGTAAGTTATCATTTCTTAACTTTAGTTTAGCTATAGTTTCTTGGTTGTGTGCTATATTGAGAGTTTTGTGCCGTTTTCTATATTCTGCCACTCTCGCAATGCAAGTGGGTTGAGCTTCAAGGTACATATTCAAGCATTAGGCTCCAATAAATACGTATAATTTTCCTTACAAATTCAGTTATCTTACTCAGAAAAGTGGCTTGATACACCAAATCCGCGTTCTCTTTCCTACTACATGTGTAATGAATTGACCTGGTAGAAGACAAGCATGCATTGCCATGTCGCTGCAGGTGTTGTCTCATACTAACAACCTGTTTGAGCTCATCTCGCGAGACCCCATCACGAGAGGTGGCGGGTACGGTCGGAACTCGGGAAGCGAGCCGCTCTACAAGAAGATTCAAAGTGAGTTACGTCATTAAGTTTGTATACAATTCACTCGTATTTCATCTTGTGGTACAACTGCACAAAATATGCACGATCACATTTTCTGTTTCGAAATTTGTCAATAGGAGAAGTAAGGCCTTTTATTTTGAAGTGACATATTTATCACTTGACGATAGTAAACAATTTTCAATGACGATAGTGAATCTTACAGGTTCTCTACAAAGAACACAAGCCAAGCACCAACTGAGTCATGCACAACACGGTTAGTCTGCATAGTATTACAGCTTTTCACAAACCTTAGACGTAAGAGTTGAACAGAAGCCCGTCACTCAGAAACTCAGAAACGCAAATTGCTCAAGTATGCTCTAGATGGAAACGTGAGCTTTTTTATGTTTTTTATGTCTCTGTGGGCTACCTTACTGATAGATGTAATTGTCTATAGCTTCCTACAAAAATATTGAAAAAATAAAATCTTCCTGTTTGTTGCTTCAGTTGGTTCTGAACTCTCTGAGTGACGTGTTGAGGGGTTAATAGTAGTGATGTCGTTGCTGTCTTCTTCCTCAAATCGTAGAAAAACAGGTCCCGATGGAAAAATCACATGATACTTGCAAAGTTAAAAGGCCGTTGATTTGGGTGTGTTGATCCTGCTACTTGGACCTCAGAAGGGAAGGTTTTCACATTGCGTTCTTGAAGCTTTGTTATTTTTTTTGTTCATGCATTATATTTGCATCCCAGCCCCATCCATTTCTCTATACCCAAGAATGAAGATGAATATTGATGAAGGTATAATGGTATCTTGAACGTATTGGCTAAATGTGTAGATTGTTACAGCAGGCCGAGCAACGTGTTATTCAACATAGTAAGTGTTGCCTGTGACTTCACAACAAATACAGCCATGCTCCACGGACTGCTTTCCTAACATACTTGATGATGTATAGATCGTGTTACATATAAGTACGACCTTATAAGGCGTTGATGCCCCTGACACATTCAAACAGTTGTTGAGTGTCATTACTTCAAATGTCACGTATGCGATACCACAGCGATGTATTTGTTATATGGAAAGGTGTAAAGCGTACGAGACGTAGATCTAACACTGTTCAAGTCAAGTCGAGGCCTTTATTTTACTTTGAGTGCTTGCTCCACCATGGTATGGCCGCTTTTCGACAAGGTAGAAACTGGATTTACTCAAAGTTCCATACAATAGTTGTCTGGCAGGTGGCGCGTACAATACCAGCCCCTCCCGCGGCAAAAATAAACTTGTATACATGTATATATTTAGTCTAAATATCTGTTTGATACTCTTATTCAACAACTACAAGGGTTTTGGATTCATGACGTTCTGAAATGAAATTTCTTCCGTAGGTCACCACAATGGCGAAGGTGAGGAGCAACGGGAGGGGGAAGAGGAGGATCGCAAGGCGCTGGACACCTCCCTGGAACTGCTGGCCTACCAAAGCATCACCGGTTTGTTCGGAAATTCTTCTTTTCTCTTGCCCGGAAAAAGATGTTTACAGCTATGTATCAGTAGTTGATGTCCAAATTAAAGATGATTGATTGATTGATTGATTCTATTGCAGCACGTTACTGCTGCAACGCATCAACAGTTGATGTCCGCAGATGATTGATTAATTGATTCTATTGCGAATTGCGGCATGTTTCCTGCTCCCATGCATCAACACTTGATGTCCCTTATGTTTGATTGATTCTATTGCGAATTGCGGCACGGTGTAGAAAAAAAGATACTGGAATTCTAAAATTTGGACCGAACTCTTCAGTACCTTAATGTTTTGTTTGTTTGTTTGTTTGTTTGTTTTAATTCTTTAGATGCGGCCCAGGAAGGAGTTGACGGCATCGAAGGAGCATCAAGCAACTGTCTGACACTTAAAGGGCAGATGATGTTCATGAAGGAATGGGATTCGGTCATCTTCATCGGAACCCCAATGTGAGTATTGATACGGTTATAGATACACATAGAAAAACATGTAGAAAGTAACACATATAACTGTTGGTGCTTTCTGAATGGACGAATTCCACAGACTGCATAAGACAAGACAAAATGATATTTTCTATGTATTGTTGGTATGTCCAACTCCTATATCCAGCTACATAGGTAAATTTCTTTATACATAATTCCAAAAGCGAGAGCGAATTACGTATACCCATACCTAGCTATATTGTAACCCATACACTGTTATATAATATTTCGCATTAGAATTGTAGGATAGATTATCCTTACAGCATTGTTGATTTAATGCCATACATTGTACCACATATGATTGTTGAGCAATAAAGTTAATTCATTCAGACAAAGGCTATAGCTAACTAGACTGGTGCCCTTCTTTGTCTCTACCCTATAGAATGGAGAACTTGGAGGCGATGTACCGGATCGGCTTGTTCATCAACGACTTGAGCATGCACGACTCCAGCAGGGACCTGGTGCTTACTGGAACACAACAGTCCGCCGAGCTCAAACTGGCGCTCGATCAGGTGAACCATAAAATGGTATACCCGTTGAAAGATTCCCCTGTTAATCCGAATGGTGTTTCAACAAAGAAACCTTATGTTAGACTCATTACACGTCCTAATGTTCTCGCTACAGTACTCTTCATTAATGGCCATGTATGTTGAAGTGACATAATATTTTCATACATATCATACATAAACAAGTCAATATTACAATCGATGTTTATCATTGTAGTGAAAATAAGAAATGCTTCAAGAAGATAAGCTTAGGAAAGTATGAAAATGTGAAAACCCAAGTAATTATGCCTTTAGTCTTTCAAAGGACTGGGGTTTATCACAATTCATCTACTGTACTCTTCTCGATAGCCAGTAGTTATGTATCGCCCATACTAGGTATGGGCGGTACATATTGTGTTTGTAATGATCTTCAAATCGATTCATCTCGGTCGTCTCTGGGCCAAATGGGCTCAAATTTGGTATACAGGTAGAGAGTACCTGTAGGTTTTTTTATTATAAATTTTACGATAAATGCCTTTAAACAGATTTTATTGAGGTTTTTCTGACCAAAAACGTACATTTAGGCCTCCAGTGCCTTCGTGTTAAAACCAAAGGACCTGAAATTTGGTGTAGTTGTGCATTGGATATTTACCCAGATGACTCTTTGCATGGCGTTCAACTGCAGTAAGGTTTGAACTAGTGCACACGTGAGGTATTTTGTTGAACTGGAGAAGTGTCGATGGTATTAGTCGGTAAAGCTACGTCCACGGCGGTGCAAACACGGTCAAAAATATGTACAACGTGCGTACTATATTCAATAAAATTTGCCACTGAAAATGCGTTAAATAGCTTGAGTATGGCCTACATGTATGTAGCGTACCAGTATAAACGTAAGCGGCCGTACAACACTCAAAATTATGGTCATTTGGCTGAAGATACGCGGCGGCGCTGTAATTTGGCGAGTAGAAGCTCTCGCAACCTAACGTAAGGTAACCAGTTAACGTCCAATTTATTCAAAACGTATTAATCTTAAAACCGCGCGGACAGAGCCAAATTTCAAACCCATGGGCAGAAATATCAGCTCTTCTAAAAAGAAAATTCATGGTCTGTAAGTTTTTCTCCGCCTGTTTAACGCCGTGCGAGCATGTATTTATACTGAGGTATATGATGAAGAATTGTGCTAGGGTAACCCATTATCGTCCACTTCTGAATCTTTTCCCTTCTAGCGCTATGCTTGAAGATCATAGACCAGAAAAAAATGCACAGTAACTGTCCAAAGTAGTCTGCAGACAAATGATAGTAAAATCACTATGTCTGTCCGGCCACTTGCTTAACGCGATGGAAAAAGAACAATGTTTATCTGTAAATTTCCCCCCACATGCGCGGCACGTGGCGTTCACGTGGTAAACGCATGGTCATTATGTTTTGCTGTGCAAAAATTAAAGAAATAGCTAAGGATCATACTTATGATGTTCTTTATTGCTCATGAGAACAGGCTTTGGCATAATACACCGCGACATGTGGACATGAGCCAAACCGGACGTAAATAGGTTCTGCACGTAAATAGGTCATGTTACGTTACATGTCAGTGACCCCAATCCCCGCGCACGAGTACCTGGCGTGTGGTATAGTTGTCTTGCATGTGGTGCGTATTATTATTGAACGGGGGACGTTTTGAAATTGATTTCGGACAGGGGCGATTACACAAAAATTCATTTTTGCCGGGGAGCAGCCCTGGCCTAGAGCCCGGTTTAATTGGTTGGTAGTTTGGCTGTTTGGTTCGTTCATTCGTCAAATTTACAGACTCCTGTCCACATACCATAAGCCTTTCCCACTATGAAAATTTACGTGTGCAAAAGGTTTGCTGCCATCTTGCTCATTAGTGTACCACGTGACTGGGCTGACTCTGTCCCAGGGTACCCCAGACTTCTAGTACTTCCAGATGCGCAAAAGACCTTGGGAATGAGGCATTCCTTTCACGCATGCGCACTGGTGCCACTTGCCAAGATAAACGTCTAGGCTTGCAGACGGTGAAAACCGCTTCTAATTCTTTTTACGGCGAATTTTCGGTGAGTTATGACTTTTTTGAATTTATGAGTTGGTCTGAGGGGGATGAATGAAGACCTTAATGATGTCCTGGAGTAATTAGGCTGTAGTTTTCTAAATTATTTTTTCTGGAATTAGCCTATTTTTTTTGTATATCCAGAGATGTTTTGGAGCCATTTTACAATGGTGTCATTCAACGACGCGGCCGTATTTTTAACGACACGAAGGATATGCATGGGTATGTCGACACGAAATGTATGCATTGGTCTCGTTCCCATAGATTCTATTGTATGGATTAATACAAATTGAGTACTCAAAAGCTAGCAGCACCACCCCCCATCCCCACAGGTCAGTACTAGTCTCATTGGAGTCCTGACATTGTAATTGTGTTTGAAAAAGCCTATAAGTAATTTACCCTTCTAGTATAATTTCATTATAATCATTTTCAAAAAAAAAAGTAGATTGTATCAGTATGTATGTATTATATATGTCAGACAGTGTCAATATTGATAATATCAACATGTTGTTCATATGCACTGCAGGTCACACAGATGAGGAGCACAGAGAATACCTCGAGACTGTCTGCAGAGTGTGCAGTAACAAGATGAAAGGATGGTAGGGCATATTAATGCCAGAACATGTGCAGCAGAAGATAGAAAGTGACTCAGATAAAAACTCTTTGTTATGCTTTAATTGTTGTTCAATTGAATGTTCAAAATGTAAATAAGACTTCACTGTACATTCTGAATACCAGAAAGTCTCTGTCATGTTGATATATAACTTTTTAAGGTCACACATATACAGAACTTATATCCTGTACAAGTTGCCTGCCTGTTGAGTAGTTGAGTATAAAAATTGCAAATGCACTCTCTGTAACCTCAAATATGAACCGTGCACATAGTAAAGATTGATACAACAGTGCTTCGAATCAGGACTATGGTATTCAGTCTCTGGCATCTATAGGTTCCAAGGTAAGGTAGCAGTTATCTTTTTGTTATGCTAATTATTCATGATCTCTGCATGGCAATGACATCATTTAGTAGTTCATGATGGTAGAGGTTGAATTTAAGTTACCCTATAGCTTTTTGGTGTCATTATTTCCATAAGACTATATAATTGATGGGCATTGAATACACATTGAAGACCCCCTATTGAAAACAGATTTATTTTCAGTCATGACATAACAATGATGGCATATCTACTCAATGAACAGTAAATTTCTGCTATCGAATGAACAGAAGATTATCACCTTAGTCGGGTCATTTGAACATCATTCCTCTCCGACGTCAAGTGTTAGTGTTTACATAGCGCCATTGCCGAAGACAAAACACAGACATCGCTTAACACTAGAAGCAGGGTCAAGAAGCTAGAAGGGGAAAACTGTCACACACTATAGTGTTCTCTGTACCTAGAGCAATGTCTGGGGCATTTTTACGGCTGCTCCTAGAGCTTTCAGGGATAATGGACTTGAAAATCGGACCCGACGATATGTTTCGGCAACTAAAATTTCCCTGCAATGTTCGTATGTTTTGATCTCGTGGACATATTCTCGCGTGAGTGTGCGTGGATATCGAAACATTTCCGTGAGTCATTTCGCGTAGCGCGAAAATTCAAGATGGCGACCAGGCACCGCTGGGAATATGCCCTGCCAGATCCCCAGAAATGGGCATATTACATAAAAAACCTCACGTAAGAGTTAATTCGCACAAGTCGCTCAGTCGGTTAGTGCATGGTAATAGATCGTTTCACGGCGATCGGGAGGTTGTCGGTTCGAGGTCCCGGTCAGAGATTTTTTTCTTTTTATATAAGGAGGAAATATTTTGTTTTTGCTAGCGTATTCTTCTTCTTTCCTTTTTTCTTCGTCTAATCCTTTCTTCCAAATGCGCCCCGGCCAGCTTTCTTTAAAAGCTTTCTTGTTTTAATAGAGATGTTTTCTGAATGGTCGGCTATGCATGGTAGTTCCTGTAATCTATTCTTTCATAGGGGACACAAGCTCCGTTTCGGGCCTGGAATATGACTTTGCAATAGTTCAGTTTTAGGCAGATTCTTTTCCCATGAGATGATTTTGGGAGTTAATTCTTGCAGTGGGAGGGAGAATGAACATGGGTGCCTTGAAAAGCCTATCCATGCATAGGGTTTCAAATTGGGAGAGATTCATTTCTGACTGGTCTTCAATTCAACTCTTTATTCAAATACCAACATTGCAGACATACAACAAACGTTAGCCAAGATCACGTTGATATTTACAATGGTCATTTCATGGTCTTACTTTATAATAGTTAAACGTTATTTTGGAATGCTCCATTTTTTTGGCATTAGAACAGTCGCTTTTTGCATGCATGGGGAGGGAAATGGGCGATACATGTTGCATTTGTTCGTGCAAATGTTGCCTTTCTAGTTCATTCCTTTTTCTGAACAGCCTCTTTGTACACAACCAAGTGTTCTATTTAACCGACGTTTCGGTGACCGTCCGTCACCTTCCTCATGGTGATTCTGACTGGTTCACTTTGCACTGCAGCTGTAGGTGGTGCTGCTTACAGATGCGATCCTAAAAACAGAAACGTCTGTTTAAATAAAAACACTTGGTTGTCAGTTTATCAAGTGACTTCCCAATCTGACGAAATGATTCACAGATTCTATTTTCTATCTTCAGGAGCAGCAAAAGAGCTCCAAGCTAGAAGAAAGCATGCGGCAGTTGGACCAAGAGATGAAGAAAACGGACGAACTGCTGTATCAGATGATACCGAAGACAGTGGCCGATCGACTGCGTCGCGGAGAGCCGTCCGTTGAAACTTGCGAGGTTTGCGACCTTTTGCGACACTTCGACTTCAAGTCCGCATGGGCCCTACAGCAAACATGCGAGGTTTGGGCAGTTTTGCTTTTGGGCCACGCACGTGACATGAGGGTCATATGAGATCTGTTTTTTCGACTTACTTTTCTACTTATTGGTGCCGTTTGTATTCTGAAATGACCACATGAAATCAATGATCCAAATTACGAGCTCTAATTACCTTCATTTTCAACCTTGAATTTGCTATTTTTTTCCAATCAATACACCGTTAAAAGGGAAACCAAAGAAAAATCCAGAATCCAGAGTCATCAGAAATGCCGTGACGTGGCCGGAAAGGGCTGCCTATAGGAGATCGCTCCAAGACACTTAATGCCATGTTACCAACTGGTTGTTTGTTGTTTACCAATCAAGTGTACATGCACTAACAATTCCTGTCATGTTCATAGCGTGGCTTCAATCTGTAACCAATCTTTTTCAAGAACAACAGTCACGTTGTCAGTGTTCTCAGAAGTAATATTTTCCGGGCATGTGTATTCTTTACGATCAGGCGACATAAACGGTGACAATTTATCATGTAATATGTATGTTTCACTTGAATTTTGTGATCAACTGATTTTGAATCAGACATGTGTTTTACTCATCCAGCAGTATTACTGAGGTGATCAAAAGGAATTATAACATACACGACACCCATGTGTATTGTGCAAAATCTGTGTCAAGCCAAGTGTCTTAGTGTTGTACATTTCAAATCATGAGTCAGGCTTGTCTCTTTGATTCTTGGTTGACATGTAGGTATTCCAAGAAGTCACCATCCTATTCAGTGATGTGGTCGGCTTTACCAAGATCTGCAGCCGCATCACACCTATGCAGGTTGTATCCATGCTCAACTCCATGTACACCCTCTTTGACCAGCTAAGCGAGAAACACCAAGTCTACAAGGTAAGTTTACCTGGGCTCATAATATTTGCAACTCCACAAGGTTGCACGTGAACAGTCACTTTGATATTGACAGATCATACACGCGAAATAAGTCAGCATCATAACGATTAATTTGTAAAACACTTGATAACTAGTTGCATCCTTCAGGTTGAAACTATCGGCGATGCTTACATGGTCGTCTCTGGTGCTCCGACCACAACCAAATACCACGCTCACCACGTGTGTGACATGGCTCTAGACATGATCAGGTCTATGGAACATCTGAAGGATCCATCTACGAACGAGAACCTGCACATCCGAGTGGGTAAGTCATCTCTCGTGTTAGCTAAAAATGTGGTGTGCTGTAGTTTGGTCCTTCGTGGAAGAGTGCTAGGTGTACTCTTCTATGGTAATGTTTTCTACAAATGGTTGACCACTCTAATGGTGTGAAAGAAAGTTACTGAAACATTTTTTTTTCTACGCAAGGAGTGCATTCCGGCATGGTGGTGGCAGGTGTGGTGGGCCTGAAGATGCCCCGATGGTGTCTCTTTGGAGAGACAGTGAACACTGCATCGTATATGGAAGCCAGCGGCGAGGTAGATGGCTTTGTTTTGACAACTTACATTCTTGCACTTAACAATGCGTCACATATTTGATCTAATCCAATAGGATGGATATTTGATATTGTGATATTCACCTATCTGCATCTGTTATCTTTTTTTCTTACGAACTATTTCATCCAACGCACATGACAAAGATATTGCCTGAGAACGACATTTACAACAATGTATCCACTTCTCATCATATTCCGTCCCACCCAGGGAATGCACGTCCACATCAGCCAGGTGACGAAGGACTATCTACAGGGACAGCCCTACATCATCGAGGAACGCGGGTCCATTCCCGTAAGTGTTGTGCCGGACAGATGATTCCTACCTACCTGCCTGCCTAAGTTCCTAGGCCATGGACTGCCCCCGTGTTCCTCTCCACGAGGTTCCACCACACTGCACAGTCCCGATCCATACATGTAGCTTCTTTTGCCTTAAGTTTAAGCTTAGGCCAGTCTCGATTACGATCCGGTATCTTATTATGATTCCTTGTCAAAAAGGCCAAGTACGAGGCATTCTTTCATGTAACTATTCAGGCTGAATCAATATAACTATAACACAGCTTGTGAATTGT
Organism: Branchiostoma lanceolatum; assembly: GCA_035149815.1. Classification (NCBI taxonomy): domain Eukaryota; kingdom Metazoa; phylum Chordata; class Leptocardii; order Amphioxiformes; family Branchiostomatidae; genus Branchiostoma; species Branchiostoma lanceolatum. The sequence goes on along the minus strand of CM068868.1, from coordinate 9,432,355 downwards.
GTTATGAGCTTAATTCTCTTGGTTATTAAATGCAGCATCAATGGCAACATATTCTCATACAAAAAAAGGCGAAGGTGTTTCAAGGCAATGATTGCGTCTTCCTGAAGGTCATGTTGTCAAAGGTTTTTATTCGTACATCGTGTACCTAATTATTGGGGTTACTTTCTGGGGTAAACGATTTGAAGCAAAAGTGCTTGTGGTCTTTCAAGGTTTGTATAACTACATCATCAATCAATTAGTGCATTGACTGTTAAAACCGAGGCTAGTATTATTTGTTGATCGTAAAGCGTTCTTTGATAGCAAACTGTTTTTTTCGCAGGCTAAGACAACCAGCCAGGCAAACGAGATAAGAATTCAGCTTGGCGAGGTAATGATGTCTGAATTCATGTGACAGACCGTACGAGTATTACCTTGTTATGTAGCAGAAGATGCCTTAAGTTGTACCTTGTACAATTGTTCTGCAATTAAGTTTACTTTTCTATCATGAAGAAATGTAACGTTTAGTCTAAAGATGCTGATTTTAGTTCTAATTGCTTTTAAACTGCGGAGATGCTAGATGCATCAAGTAGAACTGATAGCCTGACAGTGTTTGACCGATGTTTGACGACAGGGAAATGAGTTGATGAAGACCTACTGGCTGAAGGGGAAGCTGAGAAATGACGGCGGAGAGTCTGTCCTGTCTCCCCCGGAGGAGGCAGACCCCACCAAGAGTGAGGCGGGCCCGTGTCAGGTCTCGCCGCAGCCCAACTTCATCCCCCCGGTCGTGGACAAGGACAGGGCGAAGGACGCCGATGGAGAATCGCCGGGTCACCCGAACAACCAGCTGGAAACAGTCGGAGCAACAGGAGGAGACGACAAAATTGTAAGTATTTTTTAAACTTTACCTACCACCCGACTGTATGTCAAATGATTTCACGTGTTGCAAATCTAAATTCCCTTGCCAAACTCTGACGAAATAAATCTGGAAGAAACAGCACAGGCATTTGATTAGCAATTTACTCCTCTCCTATCGTACGCCAGTGTGGGGTCACAAAAAGACGCACTTCCTTTTATGATGTAAAATAGCTATAGCAGTGACTACTTCAGTTCCTGGACTATTCAACACATTTTGTGTTTACCTGTGACGTTTCTGGCTCACAGAATGACGAGGATGAGATGGTAAATGCAGAAGAAGAGGAGAGAGGGAAGGAAGGGCACAACCTCCGCAAACTATTCAGGGCCGGGAAGAACAGCAGTGTGTGCTGCATTTCCTGAGGAACGTGGTTTCGTTCCGATGTTTTTTATACAGAGTGAATATGTTAGACTTTGTGTGTATAACATCACGAGTCGAAAGGTGTCGTTTGACAAGATGTTTGTTCGTGTGCGCTGTGAAAGACATGCAAGTTTCCATGCTTTGTCCAGTGTGTGATTAGTGACAAATGTATATGGAGGCTTTAACTAACCGCATACTGAACAGCTGGTGGCACACGGTAGACATTACTTTAATGATTAATCAGAGAAGTCTTATATTAGAATAACACTTAAAAATGGTCTAAATGTACTTTTACACCATTATTATTTGAAGCTTCGGTGAGTGAGTGGTACTTCACAGCTCTTTTTGACCTGCGAGGCTGCGACTATATTGAATTGTATTCAGTAACAAATATTCCTGGGCTCAAAGCAGCTAATGTTTTTCTACATATCTGTCGTTTCTTACACTGCCAAAAGGTCCGAAGTGGTTTCGATATCTCTAAATCTTGAGAACGCCTGTAAAGAAAGGCTTCTATAAGCGGAGTAGAATGGAGATGACCTGTGGAAGTATCATATATGATGTATGTGTTATTAAGAATCATTTTCCGTCTGATTGACAGTGATGGTTGTCTGAATTCAATGTCGCATCGTATAACAAAGAAACCCTATCTTATGTGTTCTGTGAAGACTTTTAGTAAGTATATGCAGACTATATTACTGTCTAGGTATTCCCCAGGGATTGAGTTACAAATATAAGGTGCAGTTATCGCATCGTATTGTAAAGTATTATGTGTTATATGAGGGCTTATAATACATGCAAGTATACATCAAATGTATATGAAGCATATGTCACTGTGCAAAATATTTGATATTAGGTGTAATTTCCTTCACACAAGGAACTGGAAAATAGTTACGCAATCAAGTGAGCGCGCTTGACGAAAAGCCATATCTGACCAAAATCCGGATGAACATCAAATGAGTATTGTTGCTGTACTGTACGGTTTCATTTCTTTGTGAACAAAGACGCGAAATTTAAAGTTGTTCGTTGTTGTTGATTGTGATGGAAACTTGGTCACTGGTCTTTCTTCCAGATATGAAAAGGCAGATATGCAAGAAAGTGTGACTACTCTACGCTCGAAACCGTATTTTCCAGTATGTTATATTGTATCGTAGATTACGTCGACTTTGATGCACGCTTAATCGATAATCATTGTGGTAAAACACATGAATATGATGTTTTGTCGGAATAAAGACAACAAGGAAAAAGCACAATAGTTTGCCCTTGTCGCCTTGAACACGAAAGTTGAACAAAAATTGAATCTTTATAACAAGTTTCTTAAACAGTACTCGTAGACATGTTATGCTTTCGACTTTGAAAGGACTTAGTATATATATGTATTAAGACCCAGCTTTTTACCTTCGTTGAACAGCTCCCTTAGGAATATACTTATAATGGCTTAAAGTGTTCATATTTAAAGCATCAGTCCCGCCGAATGGATGACGCACCCCACGGCCACTCTTCCCCCATAGAAAGTACTTTAGTACCTGAGAGTGCTTTGATCAAATCACCTAATCAAAATGCACACCACGTTTCTACCAGAAACAGAATATCAACTAACTCACAGAAATTATAACATTGCAGATGTTAGAGATTTCAAAGATTACAGAACCCATAAATCTTGAAATAATACTACAAATCCTACTATTGTATGCATTTATAGCGAGTGACTTTTGAAGCGATTAGTTTAGTTTTTGTTATCTTCTAGTATGTACATCTCCAATTTGCCCCCTCCCCATTTATTTCTCCCTGGTAACACCCATACATCAAGGCATTACGCAGATATCCCTCACACGGTCCCCCATTCAAATGTGACAGCTAGCGGTATCACCGACACTGGAATCTAAATTGGGCCCATTTGCCATGGCTAGGCTGTGCTCCGTTCCATACGCGGAGTAATAAATTGGAATCACGACCAAATTGGCTCCATCACCGGAAATAGGTACGCAAATCGCCTAACGGATGTTAGCAATGGTCATTATACAGCCAACCGATTCATCAGTGACGTTGGCTAAGATTTGATTATCAAATATACGTGCAGTCAATTTAACCGCTCTTCAGATTTGGTATCGTCTCACAAAATGACGCTACAAATCGATATTTGCTTAAACCCTGTAAGTACGTAATTTATCGTCGATTCTCCAAGTTTGTAGTTGTTGACGCGTAAAGTGGGCCCGAACGAGTTGATTATATTTCCTTATATAGCGATTTTGCCGTAACGTATCGGCGGACGCGCGTGGAATAAGAAATACGCAGACAAATTGGACCCCTGAGCCGACATGTGACTCCGCGAATATTCAGCAGTAGCGGCGCCCATACAGGTTCAGTGGTCCCGCCCAGCAGCAACATGGCCGCAGAGCTATTCCCCTAACCGTTCCACGTCAGTACGTTCGTCTATCCCCCCATCAGGCGCTGCGTCTCCGTCTCCAGCGGTTTGACCGTGATGATTTGGAGCTTTAGGCCGGGCTGAAGCAATGTTGCACCGATGACGATCGGCCCAGCCCCTGATACCTACTCTATGGGCGCCGGATGCTCTCGTAGTGCCAGTGTTTCTCTCACCGACGGACGGTCCAGGTACAACGTACCGTAAGTAAACATTTCCTTCTACAGACTGAATCACCAAAGAACGTACAGCCTTCAATCATATCTGTAGAAACACGCACACTTATAGATAAACCAGAAATCCTTTTGTCTAGATTTTGGATCGTTCTATCTAAAACTGCTATATATGTTTATCCTAGGCTCTTGTAGGATAGGAAAGACATTTTGCCGTGGGGCCCTGAATCTACCGTTTTAGTAGGCTGACAGCTGTAAGCATAACAATAGGTGGACTTCATGTTGCAATAGCGGCTAACATAACACATGTTGTGAATACAAACGTCGTCTGAAATATACTATTTAACTTCAGTGTCACATGCACAAATCAAATGGTATAGTGGTCACCGTATGTTTCAAAACGAGGAACTTATTGATACATTGTAATACTAATAACGTATTGTTTACATTATCATGAAGAGCAATGTCAATACAGGGTTGTGGATTAAAATAATAAGCAGGAATATAGACATGTATATTTCACTTTAACAAACATTGCACATAGACAATGGGCGTTGTGGGGTTCAGAATGTACGAATTGGTTTCATAATGATAGTTTACATTCATCCTTAGATGTGTATGGTAGAGATATAGGAAAACCGTTTTCCTACTTGTCATTTACATATTCATCAGTATTCGGTTGTTAAAATAGTTTAATATCTTTCTACACTATCATGTCATAATTTCCGTGTTTCATCTAAAACGACATAACATTTAATAGAATACATAAAATTTGCATATTCATCTCCAGCGTGTATATCAGCCTGTAAAGCGTAAAGTAACATAGTAGCGAGAAATTCGATTCAAAACCATATGCTGTATGGATGGCATACTGCGTATAGACATTAGTCAGTCTTTAAATCTGTAATCTATGGGAATGATTCAAAGTTGTACTGGATTCTTCCATGTCTGGATTGACAAACTAGTAATACTTAGAATAATTGGCAACTGTGGTAAATTAGCTATCGGTAATCAATTTTGGAATCATGGCCAAACTACCTTCTGATGAAGATAATGGCAAATACGAGCCATTTACCTTATGTCATCATGATAAGGTGTAAGTATGAAATACATTCATAATGATTGAAATATACGATCATATACATGTATGTATTCACCTTGGGAACTCTTAAAATGAAACTGTGCCTCTGCATGCACAAAAATCAATCTCAAAAGGGCATAGTCAGCAGTTAAGCACACGGTTTGGCAATTTGATTTGATTTAGGTTTCAGTGGAACAGAATCGTGCAGTTCGTCCCATGTGTGTAAAGTTACGCCTAGAAGACGGACATTTTGAATTAAAACCTTTGATAACCCGTGATTTTCCTACTTCTACACAATATGATGCATTAAAAGGACAAATGTGTAGTAAAGACGTAAGCACGTTAATATAACAATATTCAAAAGAAAATATGTAAAGACTTAAGATATGACAAGTTGTTCTTATTCTAGTTTCAACTGATTGCCCGTAACATCGTTATGTATTCATTGAATGGCCCGAAAACTCACATGAATAAGTTGTACTTTCATGGAGATATTCGTTTAGTAATGACAGCGTTACGGGAATAAGCGCCATGCATGAATCCCCATCTGGATCTCTTTTCACAATAACCTTAGCGTTTGCAATTGGGGTACTGGCCCTGAATTGAATTATTCAGAGAAGTCGTGTTTGAATCAGTTCGGCGGGCTGCCAAAGTGCAATAAAGTAATTCATGGGTATCGATCGACAGAGAGCCCTCCTAACGATTTCTCTAACACAATCAACAGCTTTTACACATTGTTTAGGGCCCTTCCATTAGTCGGGGATGAAAGGCGTTTAGCACTGCTACATGTGCCGATCAAAGGAGAGTACTAACGATTTCTTCTGTCCCATGATGAAGGAATCTTTATAATGGAAATGGAGACAAGTGGTAAACTCTGACCATTAGATCATAGCTATGTGTACGCACATCGTTATAACAAAACAACGACATTTTATGACTGAACGAAGAACCATCGAATCACATTTTGGTGTAATAATGAGATAGAGTGGTTGTTATCTCATTTTGTCACCGGAAAAAAAGATTGTTCATCAGCTAGCAAGACACTAAAAATGAACCATCAAAACATTACTATGTGTATGATCACGTTTTTAGCGTTTAAATTCTTGCCTGAATAATAGTGATAAAACAAACAGGTCTAAACAATCGTAAGGAACGTGATCATCAAAGGCCAAAATCTGAATATGAATATTCAATATTTTCTATGTGATGCAAACTCTTACTCGATAGGTGAATACATATTTAACAGACCTTATGTGGTGCACAAATGTTAAGTATTAGGTAGGATACAGACGAGCATCTGTCGAGGATCACCCATTCCAGGAACAGATGGATGCTATCGGATAGAGAGTCTCGCGTCGCGAAAGGAAATAACGTAAATGATTTCAGTTGCTACTGGTATTGACATAATCCACTTTGCGACAGCTAACATCTGGCGCTACCGCAAAGTCCACATTCTTTTCTTTACTAACACCCTCCTTCCACTAGGGCGGCCTCGCTGGTAAGAATTTGACAGAGCGCTCAGCGAATTTCAAAAATGAAAAATAATCCTTTTACTCTCTGTGTGCTCTGTTGCCTTTTCAGTCATACTTGCACATCTTGTATGATATTCCAGTTATGAAGTTAAGGGTTACGCAAATTCAATTTAGGTCGCAGAGAGAGCACAGCGCGATCGCCGTCAGGTGGAATGGAGGCCAAAAGGAAGTAAAGTTGCCATACAAAAGTGGTGGATGATTAGAACTGTGGCGGAAATATCTTCCGTCAAATGTTTTAAGGTTTTAGACTAAGCTGTAGGACTTGGCATAATCCTGAAAATACTGAAATCATTCTCTTAATTGCTTCTATATCAAAATAAGGCTGTCTCAAAAGTAGATCAGTCCTCGTGTGATCATACTCAACGAAGGGGGCACATGTCTCCTTTTATATCGCCAAAAATAATTACTCAAGCAAGTGTATAGAATTTTGATGCAGTCAGTCGGTTCAGATAGTATCCGCTGTCTTTCGTCAGTGACTGACGAATTTTATCCAGTTGCTTGAGTAACTATTTTTGGCGTATCTTACTACCGGGATGTTTAACCTTCATCAACTCATTTTATATCTTTTAATTTAGTGTTATAGATGAAGAAGCCTTATTAACAAACGCCAACATTGAACCAAAATACTTTATTTTTTTAGAACTCAAAGATTATCGACTTTGTTGTTTTTATTACATTAAAAAATAATGTCTTGGCTCGAACTCCCAAACGATTTTATCGATCGTCACAGCAGCGGAGATCATGGCTCCTGTGTTAGGCGATAATGTTAACGTTCCTGCAGCAGGAGCCGTTTGAGTGGGCGGTTAATTGGCTCGTCACACCTCAGTGGGTAGTCCTAAAACATGTCATCGCGCTGAGTATCATTAAAGAGTTCGGGCTACTCTAGTTGGAAACAAAGCGTGAAGGAAGGGTTATTCTTTCTCTTGGAATTGTATCGTCCCTATCTCAAATATCGTTCCTATCTTCGTGTTTGTGTGGTCTTTCTCTAAAAAGGAATGGCAAGATAAGGTAAAGCACCGTAAAATGTGGCGTTACACTTTGAATTATTCGTGAAGAATTTACTTCAGTGGCGAATGATAACCAAAATAATCACATATTAGAATTAACAGGTCATACAGAATTGGAATACTGATGGATGTCTTCGAAATATGTCCGGTGCTTTGAATAGGATATCTTAAATCTTACCTGACTCTGTCCGACAAAGTCTGAACCAATAGGTCTCTCGGTTTTCCCGCCAAACATCTTATAGGGCTGAGAAAATAACCTAGCCAAGGAAGACATAGGCCTCGTCTAAGCCCAGGCACACGAAGTACTAGAAAACATATTTCCTTTCCAAGGCGGCGTCAATACTTATATGAAAGTGCTCTCTTAAAGGGGAAGGCTCTTTGCTGCGATATAAATGCATTTGAACGTGACGTTCGTCGCCTTCATGATGTCGTACACAAATGTACAGAGATGAAGGAGGAACTGCCTTCTCTGATGTCACAGATGACATGCGTTTTATATAGCTGGCATTTTGAGCAATTATGGTGCATCATGTAGGCTGAATTGGTCACTTAGCTTTTAAAGATGTGACGATGTATTTCAAGGCATCATAATTCGACAGATCGCTACCTTTGTGTGGTGGTAACACCGCGGCGCATCAGTCTTTACAACATGAATGCGATGTTGAATGTCAGCTTACTAGCTACATAGGAGACAAAAATAACTTACTGTGCAACTCTGAGTATTACTCATGATCAGCTTCTGCTGTAGACGATTCTCCATGTCCCTGGCGTCACCTGGTCTTCAAAATCACCTCTCAGTGCACTGTATGCAACTTAGCTTATAGCTGTGACATGCTATTTTATTTGATCGAAATGATTATGATAAATCATTCACTCCCGTTAGGACTTCCTTACAAATGGCCAATACGATATCAATCTTTCATCTGTATAATTATATTAGCATGAAAGCTCATCTATGTTGTTGAAATCCATGACGAAGTTTGATATTTACTTCAACACAAAGCAAATATTGCTCACTTCAAATTTTCAGTCGTACTACGTCGACCTTCTTCAGGAGTGATTCAATTACTCTGAGCACGTGACTTTAGGGACACGTGACTCGAGTAATGAATCGTAATTGCCTGGCAAGCGATATTGGCCCCCGTCTCTGTTGGGTGTCGGCTGGTGGGCTCTAATGTAGATAGCCTCCTTTATTATCTTCGCCGAGTACTAGTACTCGGGAAGATTATGTTTTCGGTTGGAAAATCTGTTGGGTGGGTCTGTATGTATGTCAGGAGCATAACTCAAGAAAACTTCAATAAATGTTTATGATTTTTGGTAGGTGTGTAGTGGTTGTGCAAAGGAAGGTCAAGTTCAAAAATGGGACACCTGGCGTTTTTTAACAGTACTGCAGCGGACTTTGAATTTTTTTGTGTTTGTATGTAGGCAAAAAAAGTGACGGAAACGTTGATGGATCTTCATGATTTTTTGCAGGTGTGTAGATGTTGTAGAAACGGAGGTCAAGTTCAAAAATGATTCCCCTGGCATTTTCCGTTGATACAGCAGCGGGCTTTGTGTGTATGTGTATTTGTATGTCGCCAACATAACTCGAGAAGCTGTCGATGGTTCTGCATGATATTTAGTGGATGGGTAAGGTGTACAGAAAGGAAGGTCAAGTTCGATAATGGGCCTTCTAGCAGGTATCTAAAGTATTGCAGCGGAGCTTCAAAGTTTGGGGTGAAATTTTCTGGAGGCGCCGGGTTCATGATTTTTTTATAGTGGATGGGTCTTGGGGCAGGGAACAAGTGGTGTAAGTTTGGGCCTCTTGACGACTTGTTTTGAGCTGCAGTGGGCCTTTATGTATGAAACTTTGGAGGAGGATAACTCATGCAGGGTTTGGTGTATCTTTATTGCTTTTGGTACGCAGGTACCTTAGGTGATGATTAACATAATGAAATGTATAGTATGCAAATTGGGACTTCATTTACATAATTAAAGAGAGTAATGCATAATCCCATTGAAAGCTGTTACTCGACCTAAATTCAGGGACACTTGTTTGTATATATTCTTAGGGTGGGGGTTCCCAGACTAGTTTTCGCTCATGAAAATTCATGAGAAAATAAATCAAACTCTAGTCTTTGGAATATTTCAATCAGAAATGCAGAGGTTTTTATACCACCAGTTATAGCCGTGCGTGTCATGGCAAACATATTTGATATTGCATTGCTAAATCAAGACTCCGGATCCGTTAGATAATCCTATATTTATTCAAGCATTACCTTATGCAGCATGACCTAGGTGTAAACACACCTGTTATTCATATGTACAGTATGTCATTGTATGCTTCCACACGGTACACGCAAGTCATCTAATCACGCAGGCATTTTAAACAATAGTATACAAATCTGTCACCAGGAATGTATACAACAAGATCAAAAAGAAACATGTGATGACGGAGTTCTTTCAACTCCTCAGTGCCTCCATTTGATTCCCCTCGGTCAATTACCTCCTTGTGATCAGAGTGATTTATTGAAATTCCCAGTTATGATAGACGGGAAAGGGAGGGGGGCTGAACAAGTGACTGTGACCTCTTGACATACACCAGTAGACAGAAAAGCAACCGTCGCATCGATGGTGATAAATCATGCTTTCTCCTCATTTCTGTTGTACACAACACTACGTCTAAAAGCAACATCATTCACGCGCGTTGTATATTCATGCAGCTACTCTCGTACGTTATGATCTGCGTAGCCTGACTGTAGTTCTTGTCGTACTTGCTAGATGTCTCTTCTGATTATCACTGACAGGACGGAGCCAGTGCAGATGAGCCGGAAGGATGCTGAAAGCCTCGTGGAAGATGCAGAGGCAGGGGATTTCCTCCTATACGAGGATCTAGACACGAGAAGAATGTGGCTTGTTGTCAGGTACTCATAAAGATTACGGTCCTTAAAGTTTTTCCTAGTCTTAGCTCTTTTAATTGATTGGCGTTATTTAGTCCATTAGAAATACGCTCACATTCAAAGGAAAGGAAAGACGGAATAACAAAAAAGTAACTTTTTGACAACTCATCACTTGAAAGTTTCCAAAGGGAAAAAGAAAATCTAATTTTCATTGTATCTATAGTTCGAACGCCATAAGTTCTTTGTACACTGTTCATTATTTTCAATTCTTTAAAAATTTTCAATATATGCTGGTGATGCTATAAAGTTTAGCTTTATAGATAAATGATAATGATTTCACCTGTCCTCCAGGACAGAGGAATGTGCCCGTCACTATAGAATATTTGAAAGGAACGGTATCTACTCCATCAACAGACAACCGTTCGGCTATGTCGACTCCATCGTCATATACTTCAGAAAATATCCGCTTAATGATGTCATCCTCAAAAAACAGGTATCATAAAGATGTACTTTCTCTCACTTCCGTTCTATCTTGTATACTTTTAGAAAATGTAAATGTTCCAGCAAGGTAGTTAGACTTTATACCATCAGTGTTATTCTACACAATATAAAAATCATTTACCATCAAACAAATATGTAATTATGGCCTATCTCTAACCCTAATATAAAACAATTCCTCACACTCACCCTATCCATATAATAATCCTATCCCTTACCCTACCCCTAATCCTAACCCTGACCCTAACCCTAACCCCAACCCCAAACCCAACCCTAACCCTAACCCTAACCCTAGCCCTAGCCCTAGCCCTAGCCCTAGCCCTAGCCCTAGCCCTAGCCCTAGCCCTAGCCCTAGCCCTAGCCCTAGCCCTAGCCCTAGCCCTAGCCCTAGCCCTAACCCTAACCCCAACCCCGGCACCAACCCCAACCCCAACCCCAATCCCAACCCTAACCCTAACCCCAACCCCAACACTAACCACAAAACTGGTCATACAAACTGTAGTCTCTTCGCCTGCTCATGGTGATACCACAGTAATGTTACCCTAAAGAAAACTTGATCCTGATTTATGAAGTGGTGCAAAACGTGTATCTATCAATTTGAAACTCGATCAAATTTGGTGTAATTGTCATGTAAATTTTACCGTTCGTCCAGGTAGAGATACCTCCAACAAAAAGAAACAGAAAGAGTCGAGAACTGTCCATGAGAATAGAAGAAGACAATGGCACAGAGAGCGCCAACGGAAACGGAAATTGCATCATCTTGAACTCACCTAAACCTCCGAGACACGAGAACCACAAAGGTGGAAACCTGACAGAAAACCTTGTTTGACGGTGTTTCAACAACAAGACCAAGGACGTCAACAACATCATTGAGGGAATCGAAACAGCAAAAGCTATTAGGCTTGCTCCTGAAGCTTCGCAAAAAAGGAAGGAAAATCTTGACTGTGAGGAAGATTTATTGAAAAGATCGAGACTTTGGTAACAGTGATGTGTCATGCCATAAAATTACCAATCTATATTTTATATCAGTGAGGCCAAGTGATTTACCTGTTTATGTCACCGAAAGCAATACCGCCAGTCAACTTTGTGGCAACGTACGCCAGGTTTTCTAGCAGTCGTAGCTCTTAGGTGAATACAACGTGAATCGTCATGTAAGTCTTGACTGGTCAGATGATATTTTGCAATACATATAAAAAGAAATGTTCAACGAGAATGTTTTAGGACAGTTTAAGTCGACTCACAGTCGGTCTCTCTGGTATGTTTCGATAATTGAAGTCTGCAGAAGGACTTAGGTGAAGACATTAGCATCATGATAGTTTGAAATATATCAGTCCCTTACATATCAAAGATAAGTAATGTTTACGTTAACTGTTATGATTATCTAGTAAGTGCTGCATGTGAAGATATGTTTCTTCTCACGTTAGTGGCAATACACCTTTGATTTTTGAATGTCATGAAATTGAGCGTGCATCCATGTGATTGATAAGTTTGTGCGTACAAATGCAGTGAAAGAGATGTACATTTTATACATGTACATATGTCGGGACACATAATTGTGCATAATTGTGTCAACAAACAGGCTTACAGCTGTAGCATCAATGGACGCAAAAAGCCTGATCTTTTGTTTAAGAGTTCAAGAAATGCGTGTCAACAATACTGTTGTGCCAGCATAGCTCGAATATTAGTGCCAATCGCATTCAACAGAAGCATCGTACAGAACGTTTTATTTTGTATGGATATGGTTTGCATGTGTATGAAACCTGTTACTCATCATTATTTCAGCAAATGATCCATATGAAAATATTGCTAAAGATTATATCTAATCAGGCTGGACCTGTCGTTTGTGCAATAAGAATGCCATAAAGATGTTATAAGTTATGTCATTTCAGACCTCAAGTGTTCATGTGTTTACGTGCACTACTAATATAGCAGCTGAGTCGTATCAGTACAACAAAGTGAATAAACTTTGTAGAGAAAGTACTAGTCTTGATGATAACAACTGTTTGTATGTTGTAATCAACGTGTGTTTCAAATAATGGATTACATGATGACTGGTCATTTAAACCGATACAGTGACTATTATATTTGATCTACGCGAGATAAGGCACGTGTGTTACTTTTAAAATAATAATAAATGATTGTTTTGAAACGCTACAATATGATCTACAACACCCTTTCCGAAGATAGCAATGGTGACTGTTGTGAAATCTTAACAATTAGAGATAACGAGGACGCTCCGCAAAATAGTATCTAGTCGTTATGTCTAGAAATAATTATGGCAAACGGGCTACGGCACGTTGACCTTCTAATGCCCACTACAGAGGCCACATTTAGATCAGGCTAATGCTGTACATATCGTTTGTTTTTGTACCGATGCTATCATCGGTATAAACATCACCTAGATTAAGACCTGTGTTTATATCTGCGATACTTTGTATTCATCAAACAGTTGCTTAGTAGAAAACAATACATTAGCTACGACGCTGGTTGCCTGAGACGACAAAGAATTCTATAGTAAAACAATAACATCCTGCTTGCTTGATTTATGTAAGGTAAATTCTGTCTAAAGTATATAAGAAGTGTAGGGGCATTGTGGACCTCGCAGAGGAATACCTACCGCGGTTGGGAAGAAGAAATACTCAGTTGCAGCCATGTTGGCCATCCTTATCATTGCTTTTATGGCGTCGACGTCGTTGTCAGGTAAGTCGCCTTAATGTTAGTTATTACGAAAATCTAAGATTTTAAGGGTTTTCTGGTATGTGGCAATAGAGACCTTTACACTGTCACAAGCACGAGTCTGCAGAATCAAATTTAGGGGGATAGGGACGCTACAGTTGTTCTTTCAATATAAAGAACAATCTTGCAGAGAGCAATTGCAAAGTTAGAAACGTATGAGATGTTCATTGAATCATATGCGTTACAGTGACTGAAGGTATTCACTGTATATTGCCAAGATCAACCGATACGACAAAGACACTATTGCCTGTTAGGGCTTACTATACTACTACATGTATAATGCACAGAAGTATTTATCCGTGACCCCCGGTCTGTGACGTAGGGGTAAAAAAATGAGAGCGGCCGAAATCTTGAACCGTTTGTAAAAACGTTAAGGTGAATGCCAACTTGAGGCCTGAACTTTACTGTATGGTAGTATAATAAGTCAGCTTATAGATCGCATGAATAATATTAGGAAGTTTGGCCAGACGGCGTATAGATGCGCGTGACCTTTACGGCTGCCCACCGAGTGAGTCGGCTGCAGTACCGCCTGACCCCGCACGACCCAATCTAAAAGAGGGCGTCAAAATGGTAAAAAGCGATAACTTTTCTGTTTTCAGTTATTTTTTAGATTGTATCCTCAACTTTTTTTTGGTCGTGTTTTTCTAAGTACCTACTGTATTCTTATCCGCGTCGATGTCAGCCCTTTGAGGTCCTTAACTATAGAAATAGTTAAGGCGAAAAACTGCGTTCTGCTACCTTGAATAAGATATGGACCGTCTCTTTACTTACAAATTGGGGAGGGGCACGTTATATAGCGGTATCACTTCCACCACGCATATCATCACGTTGGGCATATCATATCGGTTCCAGAGTAAAGTTACGTTGTTCTAGACAACCAATTACACTAAGAGATGTCGAATCCGACGATGTCTTTACTTGTCAAGACCTGCCAATTGATTATGGTTTCGGATAGTCTGCCGTCTAATAGACCTAGTTACCTTCGCCGAGACGGTTATGCAGAGGGTAGCGTTTGTATGTGTGTGTGTGTGTGTTTGTAAAGAAGCAGAATAACTGGAGAAGGCCTGGATGGATTGTCTTGATATTTGGTTGGTGGGTAGATCTTGATAAGACCTGGAAATGATTAGATTTTGGTTACCCTAGCGGCTTGTCACGGTACTGCAGCGGAACTTCCTGTTTGGATATCTCGTGTTCTGGACATGCTATGGAACTGATTTTTGAGTAGTAGATAGCTCTTTGGACAGAGAGTAAGTGCTATAGGTTCGGCCCCCCTGGCGGCTTTTTTGGAACTGCAGGAGCAGGTTTTGCGTCTGACTTTAAAAGGGAATACACCCGCCTACTCCGTGCAGCCCTCGACATTTCCTGGAGGAGCCACATAACAAACAGTGAGTTGTATGGCGACATGCCACAAATTACTAAGGTTATTCGCAACCGTAGGTTGTCTCTGGCCGGCCATGTTATGCGCGACGAGGAAATGGCGGGTATGGTTCTCCTCTGGAAACCGAATGAAAGGCGTAGGCGTGGTCGCCCGTCGTTGACACTAAAGAAAGTAATCGAAGAGGATGTTGGCCTTGAAGATGAGGAACTTCGATCTGTCATGTACGACAGGAACATGTGGAAACACGTGTGTCACCTCTAAAGAGGATGAACTGAACTGAACTGAACTGATAACTCAAGAAGGGCATGATGAATGGCCATGATTTTTGGTAAGTAGATAGCTTGAGTGATGATGTACATGATTAGATACTTATCATGCAAATCAGTATCTAAGCTGCATAATTAATGAGGAAAGTTTGTACAACCGCCAAATTCCAGGATAGGACTCTAAAACATGTGACATATGTAACTTGGGAAGAGAGAAATATTATTAGATAACAAGTCGATGTATCTATATGACGCTATAAATGGAAATAGGACCAACCTTGGCACATACACATCCCAGCACCTCCTGTAGGCAGCATTGTGATGCGCTGTTCCACTGCTGAATTTTTCCGCGCGAGCGGCCGATAGGTTCGCGCCGATTTGAATTTGTCTGCCCGTCGCGGTTGATTGGTCCACCGCGCGGAAGGCTAGATTTTTGCGGCGCGTCGAATGTGTCTGCGCGTCGCGGCTGATAGATCTCTGCGACCATTGATCATGAATGTGTCGGGCCATCCCGTGTCGTAGGTTATAAACCGTGAAAGGGTAAGGACATAAAAGTACAGTTTTCTGAAAAGGATCAAATGATACATTCTGAACAACATCTAAAAATTTGATATGTAGAGTCCAAAACAATGATAATGTTGTGTGCCGTTCCAGCCGAGGTGTCGTACCTGACCTCCATCCAGGGTTGGGGGTACTACAAGGTCCGTGTGTCCGGTCTGATGACGCAAGCCAACATCCAGGCCGCGTGTGTGGCAGAGGGCATGATGTTCCCGTGCATGCGAGCAAACCTGGACTGCGGCGGCGGCCAACAGTGGACCGCGGACTGTCCTGCCCTCCCCGACAACGGGACCGACCCGGGGGTGTGCCGTGTTCAGGTGCTCATGGCGGAGAGCGCCTGCGGTATCCCAGAGCCGTGGATGTGTCCGCCGCTTGACGACACCTTCATCTACATCCCTGGCTACTCCGCCAGCGAGGCATGCGGTATCGATGTAGATGGGCCGACGTGGTGCGTGGATGGAGATGTGGTCAGCGACTTGTACGCAACCTGCGTCAAAGGTAAGTTTGAATTATCAAATTTTATATAATCTATTTTGTTTGCCTGTTTTTCTGAAATGCTTCCTGAGATGCGAATATTACATTGGTTTTAAATGTGGGGGTGTCCTCGTAGTAATTTGTGTCATGCATATTTGTATATCTACAGAGCACGTGAATGAATGTCTGAACAGTCCGTGTAACAACGGTGGGGCGTGTGCAGACATACCGGACGGCTACCTGTGTATCTGTCAGGCGGGATGGACTGGGCAGAACTGTCAAACCGGTAAAAATACTCTTATGGCTTTTAATAAAGAATTGACATGCGGAAGATATTTGTGGAAGAAAAATCAGCCAGACGAGACATTCTTCTTCTTCTTTTGTTCGACGATACGATTGTACCGATTGACCGAACATGTGCATGATCTTTTGTTATGAACTGTCATTGTTGAATGAATAAAAAAAACAACAACATTTGAACAGTGTCAACTGTCAAGCATGTTTTTTATCCAGGTATCCAACATCTAAAGGCGATTTTGAATATTTATCATACGAATTTCTATTCCTTTTCCCTACCTAGAGGTGGACGAGTGCGCAAGTAATCCTTGTCAGAACGGAGCTACCTGCACTGACGGCTTGAACGGGTACATCTGCACTTGTGCACCCTCGTGGATTGGTGACCACTGTGAGAATAGTAAGTCATTCTTACATCTGTATAGTCCAGTTTGTTTATGTACCAAATCAACAAATCTATCATGCACTTTCTTCGGCTTTTTATTTCGTCCTTACGATTATAATTCTTAAATTTGGTACTTTTTCGTACTGTCGAGTACAAAAATTTGGTACTTTTGCGTACTTACGAGTTTCATACTTACGATTACAAGTCTTAGATTAACATTTTCGTACTTACGATTACAATTCTTCAATTAACATTTTCGTACTTACGATTACAATTCTTAAATTTAAAAAAAGATACTTTACATCATCTTATTTCAAGAGCAACCTGTGGAAGACCTCCTTCACGACAGGAAGTGTTACCGGCTGTCCTCCGACTCTGCTAACCACGCGGACGCACAGACCCGCTGTACCGCCATCGGTGGACGCCTGGCCGTGGTGAAGGACGCCGGGGTACAAGCCTTCCTCGCCAACGAGTTCCGCCAGGGGGCGGGCGTGTCACACTGGATCGGGCTCAAGAGTACAAATATCACGTTTCAACACATCGATCAATCACCATTAGCAGGTAGCCTGACATATTTACTTTACAAAGAATAATAAATTACTTTAGTCGTTGAGAACCTCGTTGATTTTCAGATTACTTTTCTACTTCCTTTCATTTCCTTTTCATTGACTTTTTAGGTAAATGAAAGACACATCATTATGCAAAGTGATACACCACGTTGATTTTCTACTCCTGCTATTTAGGATACACAAACTGGAAGCCTGACGAGCCCGCTGAGCTCTGCGTGCTGATGGACAAAGACGGGGGTTACAAGTGGAAGGTGGAATTTTGTGACAGTGTTCACAACTATGTTTGTGAGTCGGGTAGGTAGTATGGTTTAATCTCATTGCCAATCATTTTGTCTTTATCTCTCTCAAGTTCATCTGTGTTGGTAGAAGTCATTCTGAATCTAAGTTAGACTGTAATTACCTTACCAACACGAAAATTGAGAATGAATTCCTTGACATAGACTGGAGCTGATCAGTCAAAATTTGGATAAGTCCAATTTCTGTGTTGGCAATTTGAAGTTCAACTTTGATTCATAGTATTACACTCCATCATGATATTGAAATCAGAAGTTTCTTAAAGTAGATATGAAGTAAGACGATTATTTTGACTAACATTAACGTTTTTTTTACGCTAGACGAGACAACCTGTCGTCTTAACGTGTGTCAAAATGGCGGCAACTGTACGGCCTGTTTCAACGAAGATTTCGTGCACTGCGACTGCGCACCTGGCTTTGAGGGAGAACGTTGTGAAATCGGTAAGCACGGTATCTCTTAACATAATATATTGATATGTGTGTTCATACAACTGAAAATAAGCTGTATCTTGGTACACCCGGACACTATTGGCTGTACATGTATTGACACGAATGAGAATATCCATTTCGTGAAAAATAGCTATCCCATCTTGTTGATTTCATTATATATGCATGTATCATTCACTTTTCTCATGTCAGATTTCGACGAGTGTGAGTCCTCGCCCTGTCAGTTTGGCGGGACTTGTAAAGACGGCATCGACTCGTACATCTGCACCTGTCTGCCAGGGTACACTGGGGACGAGTGTCAGACAGGTACAGTTTGCGTCATGGTTCTTGAACTCATCTATTTTCAAATAACTAAGTAATGCAACCTGCAGATACATGTATGTTTGTTTGTTTGTTTGTTTCTTTGTATAATGTGTCCATCCATGAGTGATGCATTATGCAGTATACATCGTTTTCTCATGATTTATAAGATTTTGGGAAAACACTGACGACTTACTACAGACCTGAGACTTTTAACACGTAAATACAAACGATGCGTACATTATGTAAAATCTGTATTTAATTCATAGTCTTTTGAGTCTTACGGATACCTACTATAAGATTCTAATCAAAGGTTTGACCACTGTAATATATGCCCGTTCCTCAGACATCGACCTGTGCAACCCCAATCCTTGTCCGTTCGGCTGGGCCTGTGTGGATACAGGGCCGTCTCTCAACTGCAACGGTAAGTCCATATCAGTATGGATGTTTTAGAAACTTAATGCTTTACTCCAAACTACGTTCATCATGAAAAGAAGACACTGATTTCTGTAAGTCTAATGCTGTAGATTGTGGCGTTTTGGAGATTATTTCAATAATCATGATTGTGTTAAGTCACTCATACACGGACGCGAGGCAAACAGAGGGTATATATAATTCATCAATTATCGTAGTCTTCCGTGAAATACACATGTGTCACACTTTGGACAAGTACACAAACAATCTCCTATTTTCTGACGTTTAAAGTGCCATAAAACCCATCTCATAAGCCATCTTAGCCCCCTGTAGTAGTCTCATAACGGTTCAGTTCTTGTTTCTTTAATTAAGATATTGATCATTTGATTATTCTTATCTACCGTTATCATATTCTATGTATTACTTTGAGAGACCTTTCGTACATGTAATGGATTTTCAAAGCGATATGTTGTCATCTCTTCCAGCGTTCGGGCGCGACCACGGGCGCGGTAGGGCGGCAGTTCCCCATAGCTGCACCAAGGCGTCCTGTCCTGTCGGCATGACGTGTACGGAGGCCGGGCCGGGCTCCTTCTCCTGCACGGTCAGCTGAGGACAGGCGTTCTCCCGGCACCAACTCCACACCGAATACGATACCCGTGTGCTAGATGCCCCCCCCCCCATTGCTAATAATTTACAATCAGTAGCTAACATCTACGAACGTAATTCCACCAGGGTACATAATTCCGCCACCCTGAAAGGATACGTCCAAACAGATCTCCAACCCAACGTCTTCCAGTATAATGCACTCCTGTATATCCAGCCTGTGCATACCGGGGAGGTACTACACTAGAAATCTCTCAAACACACTGCTTTTTTAAAGTGGCGGATTTATGTAACCAGTCAGATTAATGGTAAATGGAGGTTACACCTTTCTATGACACAAGAACACAAGCAGAACACTTGCATAGGCTGTGAAGGGATCCTATGACGGCTAGTACACTCTATCTGTTCCAGTGAATGCCAGAATGTGTGATGCTCGTTGTTGTGACATATTACAGATATTTGAAAACAAATTTGAAAATTCATGTTTAGAGTTTGAAATGGAAGATATTTCGTACATGTACGTGAAAAGTTGGGAATAAGTCAACATGTATTCAATTCAACAGTTGTTGTATGGTACCCGCTATGGGATAATGGGCTGTACCTTAAATTTATGATCTTTGCTTCAATAAACCGTTTGCATCAAAACAGATCTGATTGTTCATTGTAGCGAATGGAAAACACTCATCAGAGAGGCTTGGAAGAAAGAACATCGACGTCCCTTCATAAATATTTAACGATTTTCAAGGAAACCAATTAAGCATGGACGAAGGTACAGATCAGAATGGATCTTAGAGGACGTCAAAATCATACGTAGTACTGATCTCCTTTATAACAACGCACGTATTGTAGAGTAAGGTCTATAGAGCTGTTCACTAGCTTAAAGTCATAAATTGTGACGTTAGAACGTAAGGGTAGTGTCAGTGCAGACAGCTAACGTATCAAATGTTACTATGGTGAAGAATGACGCCAGGGACATTTATTCCAGCGAATGGACTCTTTTAAGTCACCGTCAGCACCCAGACTAGACACAGCATGTCAATCATTACGCTTGCATGACGCTTTTTTCTTGAGCCATTTTCACATCGGTGGCAATTTTTAAAAGACTTAAAAAAGATACCCGCCCTTCTCTATGTTCGATGTGGCCAAATAACACACCCAACTGGAACCGTTTCATGCTGTATACATCGGGAGACTGCGGTACGTTTCATAGCAAACGACAACGTTTTTCAAAACATGGTTGTGCTGAAAATGATTCCGTACATCCTTGTGACGTCGACATTGTTACTACTACCAAACAGCCACCTTGTTTACGCAGGTAAGTTACCACAGCTCTCAGACCATATTGTTACTGTTATGATATATAGTAATTCCACATAATTACACAGAGCGTTTAACGTTATGATAGTCAGACTTTATCACCGTATTTTGATGGGATGAAATTGTATCCTGGTATCCATCTCTATAATAGCTACCATGGGTCCTTTCAACTGGCTGCAAGGTACAAATTTTCTGTGGTTAGTGTGGTTATGTATCTCTATAATCTATGCCTGTTAGTATTTCTGCCATGTTTCCTTTCCTTGGTTTCATGAATAGCTTTTGATAGAATTTCACCTTCTAGCCAAGCCTAGTAGTTAGAAAGAGGCTCTGAATGTGAAAATAGTAAAGTGCCTGTACTTAGCACAAGGGCTGGTCAGATTCGTTTTCACCATTGTGAGGTGTAGAGTTGGTCACAGAATGGCAAACGAAACGTTAGGACATATATAATAATATATAGACGTACCAGATGCAGAGCAGATAGATCATATGTTATTACATGTTATGGAAATGAAGAAATTGATAGTTTTCTTTATATACAATTACGAATCTACATCATCACGCTGTTGTTCCGTTGAGCCCTCATCTTAACATGTCTTGACGTGAAACTCATGATCATGGTTGACCAGGAAGAAAAACGCTCTCCTTGATATCTGAAGTGTCAAAATGCTTCACTGTAGTCTGCTCGACCTTTTTTCTGCTGTCTAACGACTACATCGTGAAGTGCCTAGCGTTTATCAAAGCAAGGTATACCACTAAGATGATTTTGTACATCGTTGTGGAGTCAACAGCAATGATACTGCAGGAAAGTCACCATAAGGAGCATTATTTATCGTAGTATTACTATGACTACCGTAGCAAAATAGTGTAGAGAGAGAGAGAGAGAGAGAGAGTCCTAGATTTGTGTATACATAAGCACAGTTCAGACTGTATTAATGCCACGCATTGCCTCTCCAATGAATCACGATAAACTGAAGTTGCATCTCGTCCATGCTAAAATTTTACGAAGCAGTTACGCCTGATCAAACCGAGAATAACAAAAGCTGTAATACGTGAACAGTTTGACCTCGCCCCCGCCCTGACCCGGCTGTTTGGTAAAGACACCTGTCACGATGAATTAGGACTAACAGCTTCTTCGTGAATTTTCCCTGGGCACATATGCAGGTGATAGAAAAAGCAAAATTACAAAATTGAATCTTTAGAGCAAGTCAGATGGTGTAAACGTTGTCATTGACAATTTCAAATATCATCTGTTCATTGTAACAAATCTATCAATAGAAAACGTTATAAAGATTAAATGTAGTGACTAACGCATTGATATTTTGGCAAGGTCGCAGGGGCCGATCCATTCCTTATTTGGTAACTATACCGATCTGGCGACCTTACTTTTAAAGTAGGTGTTATGAATTGAAGTAATTAACGTTGTGTCCGACGGTTTCATTATTTTTCTTATGACATCGTCAAACTTACTGAGTCAATATAAAGAATCCCCCGTATTTCCCCTCTTTGACAAGCAAGACGTATTTCTTCATCCATCGCCCGTCCTGATATAACGTTACATGTAAGAAGCATGTAAGAGAGTATTGAGAAAAGTTGAGGCGTTACTGTCTTTTCACTCGAATTATTTATTAGCATCTTCTATCAATCCGTTTTCCCACCTTTTCCTAAACGTAAGGATAAGATATTCACTGTTTTGCTGCTATCGATTCACATTGGATCACATCACAGACTTGAATGTTTTGTTATGGCTTGTGTTACAGTGTATCCTTTTGACCAGTTCCTGTTCATACCCGATTCTGCCATCAGAGGAGTAAGTGAACTTTTAGCTTCAATAACTGTCGAGAACTGTCTGCGGGCCTGTTTGGAGGGAACACCCTCGGTGCCACAAGGATCGTGCACTTCAGTGGATTACTTCCCGGGCTCTAGTGAATGTCACCTTCAGGTGGACAACAAATGGGCAGATCCAGGGCTGTACGTTCTGTATTCCGGAATTAACCACTATCATAGACGTAAGTTTAATGCAGAATTGTTAAAAGATAACATGCTATACAAAAAAAGATCCACCAAATGTCAATCTAAATGCTGTATGTAGCAAAGAGAATTTCTGTGATCATCTCAGAATACGGATTCCAAAGTGTATTTACTTACAATTTCTTGATGTATTTTTGATTGATTATTCATGGCCTTATGCCGAAAGTGGCTTTTGAAAAAGTGCAACAGAGTGTTCTGCATAATCATAGACGCTCTGCGCTACCACGTGACATCATACGCCTGGGTAGAGCTCAAACGCACCCCCAGGGACAATTACCATATCTCAAAATCCCTGAAGACGTTATTTCTTTAAAATAAATTTTGCATACACAACGTTATATACATATATATATTAGATGAATTATCTGGGATAACGTGCCAGTTATTATTATTGATAAGCTTCTATTATTTTCCATGACAACGCTGTGTTGCAGTTATTGACGAGTGTACAGCAGGAGTGGACATTTGTGCAACATTTCCGTGTGTGGACCTTCCTGTCGGATATAACTGCACATGCCCAACTGGTTTCCGATGGGACTGGACCGCAGCCGACTGTCTCGGTACGTTATGTTTGTTTGTTTTATTTAGATATCCATAAGTGATCTAGATGTGGATGTGCATGCTGGAGGTGGTGTGTGTGTGTGTGGCTGGATTTACATACGTCACATACATGCACACACACACACACACACACACACACACACACACTCATGCTCATACACAAACACACACATACACACACACATACATACACACAAGCATAAACAAACAAACACACACACACACACACACACACAAATACACATACACATAAACACATCCACGCACATACAGGTAATATAGGCGAATCAATGTGTAATCAATTTTAAAACGTTTGTTTGAAATGATAATGCTACCACAAGCCCTACTTTTCCAGACTGCAAAATGTGGCATTCGTTCCACGTGATGAAACGTGCAAACTAAATGCACACAGAACGCAGTAAGTGCGCACTGTAATTTGGTGCATATTCTGAATGATACGAATCTTCCTCCTAGATATTGACGAGTGCGCAATGGACAACGGAGGATGTGCCGAGGTCTGTACCAACTCAGCCGGTTCCTTCGTCTGTTCATGTTACGGAGGACTGCCCAAGGACAACGGCACCTGTCTAGGTAGGCATATATTGTCTTCGGGATGTGCTAAGGGCCAAATATAGCATAAACTTAAACTATTTGTTTTTCAAGATCTTATTCTTAATTTAGTTAAGATCATAGTTTCTAGACTTAGACATAGTTTCTTGATTTTCTACATTTCTGTCTTCATCATACGGCTCATACATTTGGACAAAAGTTACATGTACATTGAACCGTTTACCTGATCTCCTTTTGCTCAAATACATCATGAATGATATCGATATCTCACGGTGGTGTTGTGTCTGTACGTCCTCCCAGCCTGCCTTGACAGAGACACAGACGGCACCTATGAATATCAGTGGGATCTGCACCCTGTCACCTTTCCTTACATAGTCATGGCACAAACGGACGGTCCCGTTCACCTGGCCTTGTCTACTGAAGCCGGCAATACTGAACAGGCATATGAGGTTGTCATCCGAGGTGGAAATGATGGTAGTGTCATCCGCCGCAGTGTCCAGGGTCCAGACCTGATTTCTGCGGATATAATAGGTACGTAAAGCAAGCATCTTTTTCATTATTAATGCAATTAGCAATGGAAATGTACTTTTTCCTCTCATTGATAGTCTGAAGCATTGAGTAATATATTTGACAATTTGGTAATGACGACGATACATAGTTTTGACAAACCAGATCCCAACTGTACGAACAAAACCCTCGTCACGACGAAGAAGGTTACATACTTTAGGGATGTTTTACGTTTGAGTGCTTTTAACTAATGGCTATATCTGGATTTTTTCAAAACCAGTACGAAGGTTATAACCTACAAGTTATTTCTTCTATTTCTCCTAGGGATCCTGGATCCAGCTGCTTACCGAGCGTTCTGGATCTACTGGTTGCCAGATGGAACCATCGCAGTCCGGCTGCAGGGGGAGGCCCTGCCCTTCCTGCAATGGACGGACCCCGATCCTCTGCCGGTCAGCTACATCGGATATACCACAAATATGCGGCTCCCTGGACTATGGAGGCTCTGTGACGGTAAGCTACTATTTCGTAAAGTAAAAGTAGACTGCACGTCTATTGGATATACATGAAGAGTAAACGTTTAATGAAAACATCAACGCAGCATTGTAAGAGAGTGTACATGCATATGCAACGGTATGGTAATATTTCCATTCTCCTAAACATATTATTTTATGAAGAACGTTACTGTAACTATCATGCATTTTGAATGATATGTTAGTATATGAATGGGCATAATGTGATAATAGATTTGGTAATAGAAATGTTTGACCTACATCCGCTAATTAGGCAAAAACAATGCCAAGTCAAAAGGGGTTTACAGTTTAAGTTTAAGTTGAAATAGCTATGCAAAAGACTGCACATGACGTTCTCTCGTTTACATTGAACATTTCAAATGTATTTACTGAAATATGATATGAAGACAACAGATTGAAGTTGACAACGCATAGGGAGGCGCTATTGGAGTGACTTGGTGTACATGTGATTATTAACCTTCTTACCACCCCACGGTCGGAATGCTAAGCTATGAAATGTTTCAATGAGAAATAGCAAGGGTGCATATCATATGTTACGACAAAGTTAATGGCCACTGGAGTGAATGGGGCAGTTGGAGCGCCTGTGACGCGAAGTGCGGGTACGGAACCATGAAGCGGACCCGGACATGTGACAACCCGCCGCCGGTAGAATATCTGGGCGGGACCTGCATAGGGCTGCCCGGGATGTCCATACTTTGCTACGTCTCCGGCATATGTCCAGGTACGGTACCGTTTGTTGATATACATTATCGAATCAAATTCTCTATATTCTTTATCTACCTAAAATAATTATCAAGCTTGCAATGTATTTAAGAAAATTCAAGAACACGAAGTCTTTCTATCATTGCTCTTGGTATTAGTTTTGTCTTGTCTTCACCAGATGTGTTCAGTGTCTAAACATGGCAGCCATTCCAAATGTAGTGGTGTAAAACTTCAGACAACATTTACCCTTTCTGACCAACTTGTATTGACTTTGATCCACGATACATTATGAAATCTGGATATCTTTAATGAATATGATATGTTTGTTTTCTTCACAGAGAGTGATTCTGGAATACCGGTAACTATAACCAGCTCTTGAAAATATACAAAGGCAATGCATGCCTTTATTTCGTGTTTATCTAACCAGTACGATAGTTGCGTAGATAACTCCCAATACCACTCAAAAAGAGCAGAGAGCAGAGAGAAATTGCAATGTGCTTTGTATAGTTTTGATTATGGCGTTCAAGACAATGATGGCAAGAACATTGTCGAAATGTTAATGCAGCCATCTCCATTCGACCAATTTTGAGAAGTGCACATCCGTATCCAGATATTTCAAGCCAAAAACCATTCCTGAAGCAAAGTAAGTGTCAAATTCTGCAACGTGGCTTTCTATGACTCAATGCCCTCACCCATTGTAACACTCTTAAACGTAGGGCCTCTTCGATCCCGGTGAGAGCAGCACCAACATGACCTGGCCTGTATGGAAAAGCAACTGGGAAAATGGAAAGTTTCTGCCGTTCGACTATGACTCTTCTACAGCACCGAATGAGGAAGGTTTGCATCTTATTGTAAATTATCATTTAATAAGGGTACATGTAAATAACTAAAACCCAGAACCCTAGAATAAGAAAACATTACGATTGTATCCCCTAATGTTACTTTTTCCTTGTCGGAAAAACAGATTTTGTTCTCCACAAATCCCTAGCTACAACCTATCATAGCGTGGAAAAAACAACAGAGAGAATTGCGCTTGGCGGTACACAAATTATGTTTAATCAAGAAAGTCTGCCAAGTTCGACAAATTCCGGGGGATTCCCGTGGGAATACATTTACCAGTGGTACACAGATATATGATATTCCGTTCCCAAAGGAGAGAACATGTATACATTGGTTTTCAAACGACTACGTATGTATACCTGTGGTCAGACGAGTGTTGAATGCAGTCCATTGAAGTCATGTAATATTTGAAGTGTGATGTACTTAAATGTATAGTACACGAACTATATATATATATATATATATATATATATATATATATATATATAGAGAGAGAGAGAGAGAGAGAGAGAGATTTTCAGATTGAATTTCAGAGGTTTTGTGCAAATCGTTTAATGCTTTTGATGTTAAAAAATGTTAAACCTACATATATATATATATATATATATATATATATATATATATATATATATATATATATTTATATATACATTTGATGTTAAAAAATGTTAAACCTATATATACATATAGGTTTAACATTTTTAACATCAAAAGCATTAAACGATTTGCACAAAACCTCTGTTGATGCACAAAACCGCTTTTGATGTTAAAAAATGTTAAACCTATATATATATATATATATTTAACATTTTTTAACATCAAAAGCATTAAACGATTTGCACAAAACCTCTGAAATTCAATCTGGGTAAGCCAATATCTACCTGATAATTACAATGCTTTAACAAGGATCTTTACAGGTAACTAGACTTTACTTACTCTATGGTTTTGGCTCATTGTTTCAGGTGGACTGGACATCGCCTCGACTGTCTACGTTCTCAACATCAGCCCACATTCAGAGGAACATGCTGTAAACTCTGTTTTCCTACTTCTCATAGTATATACATATGAACTTTCAGCAATCTAGCATCAAGCTTCTCATTTAAGCTTGTCATTGCACAATTCTTCATATAAGAACCATCTGCAAAATATATCAATTTTTTTTCTTGGAGAGATCTAGAGGGGATACAACTTTTTCATTGATTGACTGTTACAGAACATTTCCATCAAGATACAGTACGTTCTCTGCTGGTATGATCCCCGTCTCTTCGGCCTGGCACCAGGGTGGGTTCCTGTCCCGCCGTCCTTGCTCTGGTCCCCGCCGCTCGCGTTCGGACGGACGGTCCGCCGGGCCATCACCGAAGAAGACGATGACAACAAGATGTGGATGAACCGTGAGGGGCTGGTTATTTTTCAGATAACGTAGGTTTTGTTTCATAGCTAGAGCAATTCCTATATATATGTCTGTGGTGTGTAGAAAGTCTATTGTTGACAGACAATGCAATGGTAGGCAAAGCTGAGGAAGTACTCTGCTACATTAAACATTTACTTGTCTTGTGCATGTTTACTATGCAAATGATTTTAAATCATAACAAAAGCTACGGTAGCAAAATTAGCACTTTTGTTTCCGTCCCAGACGTCTGCTAGAAGTGACTTGCGTGGCCAAATTGGCGAGGTATCCTCTCGACACTCAGGTCTGCTCTGTGGCTCTGCTCGGATGTGAGTCCAGATTGTACATTTCATTGACATTCTCTTTGTTGATATAGTCATTCATTATCTGTTATTGGGTTTCACAGTCGTGCTACCAGACACTAGCCCCCGTTAATCTAAGGAAAACGTTTAATCTATGCGTTCCATTATCTTACAAGACAACGGCATTCGGTACCGGCTTCAGCCGTCTACATTACCAAAACGGGCCCCCATCAAGAGTGACGCTACATGGGTGGTGTCACAGTTCACGTTCATCGGAGTGGAGGAGAGGGCGGTGTTCGAATCATTCATCACCAACGGCACAGGTTAGGTCTCTGTTACTTTACCGGTTTCTGTACAATGTACCGTGTATATTTATAGACTTAGTTTTGCTTCTGAGTCTTTGGGTCTGCAAGAGTATTTCCTAAGTCGACCATTTCCCGTCATGTATCTCTACCAGTTTGAGACATCTTATAACGTATTCCATTCCAAAAGATACAGCGTCCTGCATCTACCTCAAGCAGGACTGTGACTACCGTCTTGAAGAGTGCATGACGTCATTATCAGCCGAGTGCAGAGGCTGTAGCAACTGTTATCTCATCATCGGGGACTGTCAGCATCAACTAGAGACTTGTCCTCACTACATCAATGGTAACGATTTGAATATATATATATATGGCTCATAATTAGTGTTTGAACCATGTCACACTGTTGTCAATGCAAGGAAATTGCTGTCCATATGGCCTCTTTTTGTTTCAGACACCAGCGCTTTCACATCCCTGGAAGTTCATGTTCGACTCCGAAGAGTCCTGTGGCGGCACATCCTCACTGCCTACCTCCCGTCCACTGTGGTTGTTTTAGCATCTTATCTACAAACATGGCTGTCGCCCACACAAGCCGCCATTTCTCCCAGAATAGTTCTCGGTGTCATGTCAGTACTGACGATGATAAAGCAAATGGGGAAGACCGTACGCATGCCTTGGGTAAGTATCATCTAACTTTGCCCTTGAACAATTCCTCTTCTTTACATTATAGTCATATTGTGACGTTGTCATGTGCGTCAGTGTGATGTATCGGTAAACATTTCCAGATACTAGTAATCATCATGCTTTGTGCACATGAACACTAACTCAATAAGGTTCTGGGTTCGAAGGCCTTTCGATCTTCTGTAGCCCTCGTAGAAATACTGATTTGATCTGTCAAGTTCCTATATATAGCACCTACTATTGAAATATCGTAATGATAGCTATAGCACCCGATATGCAGGACGTTGCCAAATCGAAACAAACATCAGCAAATCATTTTTTGATAGGTTGATGAACCAAGAGCAGTCGACATCTGGATGCTGGGGTGTTTATCCTTTGTGATTGTGGCACTTCTGGAGACTGCCGTGTCACACTATCTCTCATTTTCCATTCAAGAGAAGGTACGAGCTGATGACTTAGACATGAAAAAGTCTTCCATCTCTTCGTTAACACCTATTATCTCATATGAACGTCAACAGTTTTGTTTCATGGGTCATCCCAGTAGAATGTATTTCAAATAAGTCATCAGCCAAATTCTAGCTCAGGAAATGTACTCATTGAATCATCTTCCTTTAGGAGAAGAAAGAAATCCGTGCTGCAGAGCTGGAGAAAGAGCAGAACCCACCAGTCCAAATACCACGACCAGGACTGAAGGATTCTTCGGGGAAGTCTCACATGCCACCCGAACACAACAAGCTCGCGATTCCCGAGGAGCCGATAGCCATCCCTCGAGCACGTCTCAGCAAGCCATCTAGTCTTAGATGGCACCAACTAGCTGATAAGGAATGGGTGGTAGTGATTAAACGAAAAGCAACAACAGGCTTCAAGCAGCAGCAAGACGACAATGTTAGAGAGCCGAGTGACCATGACAACAGTCCAGTCGTCTCGTACACTCCTCCCACGATCCTGTCCAACACCATGTACACAAACGTCCCGGCTTTTGACGCCAGAGCCGTAGGACCGAGTGCAGCCGAACGGGCCGACAGCATGGCGGGAAAAACAGATATATTTGCCAGGGCCATACTCCCCGCCCTTTTCCTGATATTTAACATAGGCTATTGGAGCTTTTATCAGTATTAAACGGCCGGCAGAAAAGCAGCTCGATTCCGCCAAATTACTATATTTTTGACCACTTGCATGATTGTGGTATTTTGTACCACATTGATTTTAGCATTCTTGTTTGACTTTGTGCAAACAGTCATTATCAACGAATACTTGGTGATTTACACTGTATGCTGATAATTGTCTTTAAGTGTTTTCTTTATAGTAACGAAATGGCCATCATAGTCACTAACTGCTCAAATACCAGCTTTAGACGTGTGTGCTAAATGACCACCAAGCTAGGTCCACCCCCAACCCCATTTCTAAGAATTTTCAATCAGTAGGTATACATTTCTATGGCACCAAGGACAATCAGAATTTTTACATTGACTGTGTAGGGATGCTACGTAGGCTACTAGTACTACTAAACTCTATGCCACTGAATGATCTAATGTCAGAAGACGTCTTATTATTTGCCTCGACATGTAAAGAAATATTTGAAAACCAAAAGTAATCTATGTTCCGATATGGGAATAGAATGGCGTCTAACTCAATGTTTGTTTCGTACGTGAAAAGTTGGAAATGTCAACATGACTCATTATGTATTCTATCCAATACTCCTTGAACTATGCCTGTTATGGGCTAAAATACCAACCTTTGTATTTTTTTTCATCAATAAACAGTTTGTATCAAACAGCGTTGATTGTTTCTTGAATAGTAACGAATGAAAACACGCACCGTCAGAGAAACTGGTGAAAAGAACGTTAACATCCCTTTATGAATATTTAATGATTACAGCACAAGACAACCCGATGAAGCATGCAGTAATTATAATGGACAGATCAGAACAGCTCTTAGATGATGTTCAAAAGTACTGAATCATTTTATAAAAACACACATATTGCAGGTGTGTAGAGTTGATAACTCAGTTAATGAATGTGACCTTAGGATATAAGGATAATGTCAGTGCAGAGTGATATTACACGTAGAACGTTAAGATGGTAAAAAATGACGCCGGAGTAACATTTCCAGCTGATTAACCGTTAATAACAGACATCATTTGCACTCAGGAATAGCATGTCAATATTGCTATTGGTGGATCTACTACACTCTCTTTGCAACCAGGAGCTGAATTCTGAGGAGCACAATCCGGTACAATTGGCGAGGCTAAAGTTTTGGAGCGCCTGTCATTCGGCGATCACACAGGTGACCTCAGTACGAGAGTAATTTTGCCGGGAGCGGCCATATACAGGACTGTAGGTTTTGAACCACTCATACCGGGAAGGACCTCTGGTGTGGTGCGTTCTATTCAAGCGTGCTCAAGGTGTGGCTCTTCCCAAACACGGGACCTCCAACTTTGCATCCCACCCTATAGGACAACCCTAGCCAAAGCTATCACCTGTCAGAGAATCCATCTTGCCGCCGTACAAGGACACCTCGCTACCGTACAAGGACATCTTGCCACCGTGTCAATATGAATCATTACGCTTGCATGACGCTATGGTAACACTTATGCAGGACCAAAATGGCAGACGCCCTCCCCTGTATTTGATGTGTCCAAACAACACTCTCAAGTACAACGCGTCCATGCTGTTTACATAGGGTGACTACGGTACATTCTAAAGAGAGCAACGTTTATCAAAACATGGTCGTGCTGAAAATGATTCCGTATATCCTTGCGACGTCCACAGTAGTATTGCTGCAGAACAATCACCATGTTTACGCAGGTAAGTCAGCACAGCTCTCAGACCATATTATTACTGTTATGATATACACTAAATCCAAATAATAGTACAGATCGTTTAACGTTATGATGGTCAGAGGTTATTCGTATTAGATAGGATAACTTTGTGGCCTGGTATCCACCCCTATTATAGCTATAGGGTCTTCATAAAATTTCTGTGTACTGACATTTCTCCATCTGTAATCTATAACTGTCTACATTGCTGTGATGTTTAATGTCCGTTGATTTTATGAATAAACCTCCACATCACTTTGCAGCCGGTGTCACAGGGATTTCGCACCCCCCTGATTTTGAACCCACCCGGTGCGAAATCACTAGGGATCTCGCACCCCCCGGTGCGAAATCCCTAGCGATCTTGCACCCCCCAGCTAGGGATCTCGCACCCCCTCCTCGAACCCCCCTAGGGATTTTGAACCCCCCAAATATTTCGAAAGGTGCTCTGTCTGTGCAGCAATTATATTCAAAACTGCATTTTGATATAATAAAGCCATAGTTTAACGTGGTAATCGAGAGTATTACAAGTTGCTGTGTCTGACAGAACAAACATCTAAGACTCCGGGAACCCATGCCCTGGACTAATGTAACGCTACTAGTATTTCAGCACAGCGCGATGATGGTGACTCTCTGTGCACAATGATTCGTTGTAATATTCTTCCTTTGTGCCATGAGGAATGTACGATTAGTTCATAGTTTTACTTCAATGTTCATAATTGATTTTTTAAATTATCTTAGAGACTTGAATAACATTTTATCATACAAAATTATATCACATATTGAATGGATATTTGTTAAATAGGGTTAGAAAAAAATTATCGAAGCCTTAATCGAAATCTTATGACATTTCTGAGTAAGAATTATTAGTTATGTAATGTTAAAAACTACGGAATAAAAAAATGTCGCCATCAGGATTTGAACACAAGAACCATGACTCCCAGATAGTCATTGCACAACCCACTTCGTTACCACTTCAGTCAACAGAGCATTTGAAATGTCAGTTATAGTTACCAAATCAATTTGTTAAAAAGATAGCCACTGGGAATTATGAATGCCGTAACAGAACACATACCACACCCTGGGGGTGCGAGATCACTAGAGGGGTGCGAAATCGCTAGGGATTTCGCACCGGGGGGTGCAAATTCACTAGTGATTTCGAACCGGGGGGTTCAAATTCACGGGGGGTGCGAGATCCCTGTGACACCGGGCCTATCAGTTAACCTTAGTTATGCCAAAATGTGTGATGCAACAATAGGTCCTTTGTTTCATACAGTCAAGATGTATTTGAGAAACGCATTGTATAACAACAGTAGATTACAACAGAGTAATTCATACAATAGAATAATTCATGAGCAAATAGTATGATTTCACTATATGTCAGCCCAAAAGCAGGCCAGATTTGCTTGAATGTACAAGTGGCCTTGTTGTTGTGGTCGCTGACTAAGTCCTGAGCTGCTCTATATATTTTCAATCTATCAGAATTATGCCAGGTGGGAAATGGGGCAAGCTACCGAGGAACAGTCTCTGTGACCGAAACAGGCAAGACGTGTCAGCGCTGGGACAGTCAGACACCTCATTGGCACCCCAGGACACCTGCTGATTTCCCATCGGCCGGACTGGAGCAGAACTACTGCCGGAACCCAGACGGCTGGCACGAAGTCTGGTGCTACACCACGGATCCAAACACGAGATGGGAGAGGTGTGACGTACCAGTATGTGGTAAGGTCTGATTCTGTTACCTTAGATATACGCGCTAAAAACTGTAACTTGTGTTAATGGTATCCTGTCATAGCTACATCTACTACTGAATTTCAACATTTTTATACACATCAATCGATAACGTTTGGTGACTGGAAAAGGATTCCAGGGCCTTCATGATACCTTGAATTTCAAGTGGAACATAACCGTGTCGGGATGGGAAAAAATACGAAGACACAACGAACGATATTCATCTTGACATCTATGGCACACGAGCTGGGTGGGACAGACATGGCTGTGATAAATCATGCTCTATCTTATGGTGAATTAACGTTACGTCGTATTGTAACGTTGTAAAACATCGTTTATTGTAACGATCGCGAAATAATGTAACTTGTAACGTCTCTGTAATACGGATATCAAGTGTAAGGTTCACTAGGATATGCCATATTGCAGGAAACCGTAGCATGCTATATTTGCAATATCGATTTTACAACATCGTGTACATACTCACGGTTTGTTTAAGGTACACTTTTAATAAGAGATTTTGACACGGAATTTGTTAGGTAGTATGAAAGGAAATATGGTAAGTCTACATGTCAAAGAGCTGGCCTTTTATGCTATATTTGCAGCATCGTATTTATTTGTGTTTATTCAAGGTACCTTTCTAAGAAGACATTTTGAAATGATGCCATACTGTACATGCATAATAGCAAATACGTATTAAGTAGAGGTAACATGATATGTTTATTTAAGTTACAGAAGGTAAGCACAGCTCCTAAACGAACAATATCATTTATTCGTATTATACATTCGTATCATAGAGTGCTTATTCTGGAATATTCGAATGCTTCTTCTAGATCCTGATTGCGGGATGGACAACGGAGGATGCTCTGATATCTGCACCAACTTAGCCGGTTACTACATCTGTTCCTGTTATGGAGGACTGCCAATGGACAATGACACCTGTCTTGGTAGGTTTAAATTGTCGATAAAGAAATAGCCCGACTGGGGATTGAACTCCAGACCTTTCGCTTGCGAGGCGACAACTCTACAGCTTGAGCTATTGCATCGATAGGAACTTAACTTACTCAATCCTATTCCCGTGCTTCCTGCAGTCAATAAGACTATTTTGCATAATACTAGCCATGTGCTTTGGAAAAGTTCAGGCACTGTGTACTGCCGTTTACCTTGTATCCAGACATCATGAATAATATATGCAACGCTGTGTCCTTGCATTCGTCCAGTCTGCCTTGACAGAGACACAGACGGCACCTATGAATATCAGTGGGATCTGCACCCTGTCACCTTTCCCTACATAGTCATGGCACAAACGGACGGTCCCGTTCACCTGGCCCTGTCTACTGAAGCCGGCAATACTGAACAGGCATATGAGGTTGTCATCCGGGCTGGAAATGATGGTAGTGTCATCCGCAGAGTGCAGGGTCCAGACCTGGTTTCTGTCGACACAAGTGGTAAGCTAGCATCTTTTTCATTATCACTTATGGAAAGATTGAGATACCAATGCAAATGTTATTTTTTTCTTATCACCAATAGTCTGAAACATTGAGAAATACATTTCACAACTTACCTTGTTAATGACGACGATGAATAGTTTTGCCGAACCACATCCCAATTATATGAAAAAATCCTATGTCATAACGAAGACGTTCACATGCCTTATACATTAGAGCCATTTTATTTTTGAGTGCTTTTGACCATATATAGATTTTTGAATATTTGTACGACGGTTACCTTCGTTATTTTGTCTATTCGTCCAAGGAATACTGGACCAAGCTGCCTACCGCGCGTTCTGGGTCTACTGGTGGCCCAATGGAACTATTGCAGTCAGCCTGCAGCTGCAGGGTGTGGCCATGCCCTTCCTACAATGGACGGACCCCGATCCTCTACCGGTCAGCTACATCGGATATACCACGGATCTGCAGCTCCCTGGGTTGTTGAGATTCTGTGATGGTATGTTTTTTTTCAAAACGTGAGCTAATTCAAACAGTATTTGTGAGGAAATCCCATGAACCATCGACCAGACATTTAAAAAGAGTGCCTGTATTACATGTACCTACATAAATGTATACAGTTTAGTCCCCAGGCGTATATTTTGAAGTGCCATTTGAACATTGATGATCCTTCCGTGACTCTCCGTAAATATCTACTGTAACCTGTCCTAATTTACTGATATCTCTAATTACAGAGAACAGTCTGAATCTTCCCTGTAAAATGAACCGTATCAAAAAATGAAATCTTTTGGTTGTCCTCAATATGTATATCTAGGAAGCATAATTGCTTCAATGGTATGCGGTTCGTTACAACATTAAGTATTTGTTGGTAGGAAAGTAAGCGGCAAAATGTACGACATATATTAACCGTGGCTTTGGTACCATTACTGCAAAACGTGGTACTTAAGCTTTTTATCATTTTGCATGAATCATGGTATCATTCAGGCATTAAGCAGGAATTATTCACACCTAATATGTCAAAATATTTCTCTTTCATTGACGAAGCCATGTATGTGCAATCGTCACCGATGAATTTAAAAAGAAAATGTTACTTAACAAAACATAACGGGGTCCGTTTAGTTGCAAAAATGATGAGTGTTTAAGGGTTATGCTATATGTTGTACCCACTACCAATTAACCTGTAACCAGTTAGGTAGAGCTTGGTAGTTTGAGTCTAAATCACCATGCTAGACACTCATCATACGTTTTCCTGCGTTCATTTGTTTTAATGATCAGTTCAAATATATCTACTGAAGCCCTTCTGATGATAACACACTGTTTTTCTGAATGAGAGAGAGACAATTGGAGCGAATATATGTACATGTAAAGTCACCCAACCCGCATCGGTAATAAAAAGTAGGACAGTTATGATTTTCAATGTGAAAACTCACAGAGGAGTCATTGATTTTCATGCAGTTACACTGCACGAAATGGCCTCGTTTCCCGGCGTATACGTACCGGGATTTTTCTGTATTTTTGTCGGATACTGACGGATACTGACGGATACATGCGGATTCGTGTAAGGTATCCGACTATTTCCGCACCGGTATATGGAATATTTCCTGAAGAATCCGAAAGTAAGGGATTTTCGACGAATACGAAGCCGTACACTGTACGGAAATGCCACCGATCCTGACGGATACGAACAGGAATTTTTCTGTATTTTTGGCGGATACTGACGGATACATACGGATTCGTGTAACGTATCCGACTATTTCCGCACCGGTATATGGAATATTTCCTGAAGAATCCGAAAGTAAGGGATTTTCGACGAATACGGAGCCGTACACTGTACGGAAATGCCACCGATCCTGACGGATACGAACAGGAATTTTTCTGTATTTTTGGCGGATACTGACAGATACTGACGGATTCGTGTAACGTATCCGACTATTTCCGCACCGGTATATGGAATATTTCCTGAAGAATCCGAAAGTAAGGGATTTTCGACGAATACGGAGCCGTACACTGTACGGAAATGCCACAGATCCTGACGGATGCGTACAGGGATTTTTCTGTATTTTGAAGAAAATGGTGAATACTGACGGATACAGGTGGACAAAACAACGAATCCGTAACGGATCCGACTAAGTGCTTCCATTCCTAATTTAACTATACCCAAAACATCATTTTGAATGACAGGAAGTTTGGGAAAGCCTGTATGTAACATATGTATCATTTCATATCTCAACATAATGTATTTCTAAGTTCAAAAACTATCAAATACAATACAATACGGAAGTACTATGTGGCTAAATGATCCATTTCATTTGAGACAGGCTGAGGGACATCCACATACTCAAAGCACCACTGCATATGCAGGTTAATGTCGGTAAATTGGGGTTGTGCAAGCACAATGTTCTGAAAAATTATGAAATGTATTACAATTAACACCATCACAACATTGTGGTAATATTTACTACTGTATAGTGCCCTTGGACCAAAATCATCTACATGTTCTAAATATTCCACTATAGTAATAAAAGCCTTATTTGTGGCCAGCTCTTCGTCTAAAAGCCATCAGATACAATTGTTTCAAATACAGAGGTTGAAAATAGAAAGTAACATTATACTGTCTGAAGAACTCCCATGATGACACGCCACATTTTAAACGTAAGTAGCATATGCCGTGGAACTGCATGTGTATAATCGTCCTCTCCCCATTCTCTGACTACATCTGAGTTCACTTCTTCCATGCACTCTTGGTAAGGGACAGGCAAGGCTGATTTCTTCTGTATCTGCATGTTGGACTCAGCTTGGAGTCCATCTTGTGATGAACCAGTTCCTATATGATAAAACCAAATGATGAATAAATATCAATTCACGTATTTAAGGAACATGTCACATGATTTTGACATGGGCTTCGTTTCATCACAGCAGCTACAAAAAACACGGGACAATGGATATCCATCATGCCTCTCTCAGCTAACATTGAAGTGTACCGATGATGGACTTACCAAAGGAGCCTGAGGTACTCAGCAGCTGAGCATCTGACAGTTGATTGCTTTGTTCCCAGCCAAGGTCCTCACAATATGTGCTGCATTTGTGAAGGAAGTATCTGCCGATGCTGTACTGGATATATATACTCTCACCTCTCAAATAGAAGTACCCCCTGGAATAGAAGTACCCCCCGGACAAATTTTCAAAATGTAATATAAGTACCCCCTGGAATAAAAGTACCCCCCGGAAAATTTCAAAAATCGACAGTCGAGGCTAGGTAAACTGTGTCCATACATGACATGTACAACTGTCACTGTCAGAGGGAAATAAGATAATAAGCAGCAGGTAGGTAACTTATATTTAGTCAATTATGCCATACCTGTTAAGTATATAGATATTGAACAGAATAACTGTCCATAGCTTGTTCAAATCATGATGATCTTCCTCGCCTCTTCGTAAAATATAATAGTAATATTGAAAAATTGGGCATAGGTTCCCCGCTATGACCCCTAACCGGGGGCCACGGTGCTTTCAAATTCAACAAGTGAAAATGTACATGATACATGCTTTTTCTACTTGGAACTTGAAGCAAGTGATCAAAGAAAATTGTTATATCATTTTATTATGACTGACAATCAGTGACATATAACAAAAATCATCAGAGTACTTTTAAAAGTTAAATGTACCTGATCATATTTTCTAAAGACATCAACCACAAAAAAACACAAATATGAACACAGTCCTTTCACAGAAGAAATATGTCTATAGACTTTTGCTCCATAGCGTCGAAAACAAAGTGAGACGCTCGGATTTCGAGTTCCCGCGGTAAATCCCACAATATTGAATAGAGATCGACTGTAAAAGTAGCTCAACGTCACAGACCGCACATACTAAGAAGTTACCCATTACGTGTTGACACTAGAAACCCGCGATGAACCGCCAAAATTGGGAAAATCTTACGATTATTTAAAAAAATGAACCCTCTGAAAATAAATATGGCGCTGTGTGTCTATCGTTGCCCCAAAAATATAAAATTTCCATGCGTTTACGGTATCATTTTAAAGATCGGTATCCGCACTACGCAATATGCTGCTAGTTTTACTGTCGCCATGCCTGAGAGTGGCGGCCATGTTTCGCGATTTCGCGCTGTTGTTTACCGAATCATATCGGACATATTTCTGCCGTTTTAGAGATTTTGTGGCCTCAAAACACATATCACAAGGGAAGTTAAGTTATGATTGTTGTTTTAACGTGTTACATGTCTTCTGCGAACAAATAATTCTTCCGCCGCGCTGCCGATACTACGGATATAGTGGTCAGGAAATTATTATTCCCCGTGCAGGCGTGCACCCTACTCCACACGTTTTTGATCAGCGTGCTTTGGTTTAGGATGTAAACAGAGACAATCAAAGTTATTTATATGAAAATTGTATTTTAAAATGTCAATGTCGCGTCTTATTTTCCGGTTTACTTTGTAGCGTCATAGCGATATCGACCGATATGTTACGAGTGCCGCCAGGATACTTTTCACAGGGCCGCCAAGCGGCGAGAAAATCAACGCCGGTAGGCCGAAAAATAGCGAATTACGAGCAAAAATACCGGGGAAATATGGGCAGAAAAACCTTAACTTACGATTTTAGAGGGATTCCTGGTTTGCAAAGCCTCAATTTTTCAAAAAATAATAAACGTACCGTCTAGAATAAGAACGTACAGGGTGGAACTATTGGCGAAAAAAAATAAACGTACCGGTACGTTTATTTGAGAGGTGAGAGTATATAAATGGAAACAATGACAAATATTAAACATATCACATACTCGCATGTGTTAAAAAATGAATCTGGGCATCGTTGAATTGACTACGTAAAACTTACATCTATAACTTGAATATGATATTGATCAAACATGCACAGCTATAACTGAATGAAATAATCACTGAGGCACACTACTGCCTCCTTATAAGTTCTAGTTCACTATCCACAAACTGTGGGATCTTTGTGGGACAAATACTTATGACATTTTCTTCCCTTCCATATCTTTAATTATCTTTCCCTCCACTGCTTGCTATTTTGTATCTGAAACGTTAACCAGACACACATGTCTGATGACCATTGGCAAGAATGAACAAATTGAAATTTTAAATTTCCTAGATCCTAACGCCGTAAAAGGGCAGGTCGGATGGAGAATTCTTATGGTCATGCGAATGCGATGATATGTCAAGCCACAATAGGAGGAGAACTGACGTCAAAACTAGTTAGAAACGGGAATTTTTCAATTTGTACTTACCAAAGGGCAGTCCCTCAAAATGATGAATCAACTCCCTACCAGCGTTTACAAGGGGGGAGGGGGGCGACGAATATTGCATGCACGAAAAAGACAACGTCGCAATTCCGTGCGTTTGAGTTTACACCGAATTCCCTTCGACTCTCAAGTCACTCAAAAATCACTGGTCGACCATGGTAGACTCTGGCGATGCCATGTTAAGCACAGAAAGTGATGAAACGCCGTTCTTGT
This sequence comes from Branchiostoma lanceolatum, assembly GCA_035149815.1. Taxonomy (NCBI): domain Eukaryota; kingdom Metazoa; phylum Chordata; class Leptocardii; order Amphioxiformes; family Branchiostomatidae; genus Branchiostoma; species Branchiostoma lanceolatum. Next base: position 9,391,589 of record CM068868.1, on the reverse strand, counting down.
CTGTGCTGTTAACCGAAAGAAAACCGTTAACGTTTGTCGCGCCCAGAAGTGTCTTGTGGGTAATTTGGATATCCGACACGAATCCGTGTTCCGTACACGTCAGGATCCGAGACAGCTCATGACTTCTAACATATTGGCAAATCTGAACTTCTAACATATTGGCAAATACATAAAAAAATGAAAGATCCGAGTAGATATTTTATCTGTACCCGAAACGTATCCAGACGTATACGGCATCAGAATTGCTGGATCTGAGGTGTTCCCGGTATTTGTCCGAATTTGCTCGGAAACGTTCCGTATCTGTACCCGAAACATATGAAGGATCCAGACGTATACGGCGCGGGAATTGTCGGATCTGAGGTGCATCGGATCCAATCGGAAACGTTCCGTATCTGCTATGATGCGCAATTCCGGATCTGTTGGATTCGTCAGGATCTGAGATCATGCCGCGTGCCGTGCAGTGTGTATTTGTTGGTCAGGATCCGAAGCAACTACCGACAAACAATCCGAACATCTCTGCCATATTGACAAATATCTAGAAACGAAGGATCCGCGCAAATATCCTCAGGTATCCGACGCGCATCACGGATTCAGACGTATACGGCGTCGGAATTGCCGGATCTGAGGTGTACCTGGTAATTGTCTGAATTTGCTCGGAAACGTTCCGTATCTGTACCCGAAACGTATGAAGGATCCAGACGTATACGGCGCCGGAATTGTCTGATCTGAGGTGCATCGGATCTAATCGGAAACGTTCCGTATCTGCTATGATGCGCAATTCCGGATCTGCTGGATTCGTCAGGAAATGAGATCATGCCGTGCCGTGTGTATTTATTCGTCAGGATCCGAAGCAACTACCGACATACAAACAATCCGAACATTCCAAATATCAAAAAACGAGGGATCCGCGCAAATATCTTCGGGTATCCGAGGCGCATCACGAATCCAGAAGAATACGGCGTCGGAATTGGTCGGATCTGCGGGCACTTCAGTATCCGAGCAGTGAACTGGGATTTTTCCGGATTCGCTCGGAAACGCCATGAGGCCCGATTCCGGATACGTCGGATCCGTCAGGATACGTGGCCATTTCGTGCAGTGTTACATTGCGTATAAGTGACGATGCGTATGTTGATTTACATGTATATGTTACTATGAAGTTAATGGCCACTGGAGTGAGTGGAGCAGTTGGAGCGCATGTGACGCGAAGTGCGGGTACGGAACCATGAAGCGGACCCGGACATGTGACAACCCGCCGCCGGTAGAGTATCTGGGCGGGACCTGCATAGGGCTGCCCGGGATGTCCATACTTTGCTACGTCTCAGGCACATGCCCGGGTACGATACCATTTGTTTCTTTCTTTTTATACATTATGCGTCTCGCGAATATAATTGTTTATCCCAAGTGATATTACATTCCGCTGCTACTTAAGATAAGCTCGTGAGATATTGAAGAACAGACAAAAAACACCTTATCATTGTTAGTGACATAACTTATATCATATATTATAAGCGTGATGCAAGAATATACATCCTATCTTTCCAATTCCATTTTCAAATCTCCACAATGCATAATGGAATATGAATAATTATAAGTGATTATAATCAATTTTCGTTGTTTCTGTATGTCTTATCACTTACTGCAAAAACAGAGAGCGATTCTGGAATACCGGTACGTATAGCCACTTCTAACCGGCTTTGTTTGATATCACTAACGGTATACACACATCCAGATATTTCAAGCAGAAAGGTCATTCGTAAAGTAAAATGTTCAATTACACAACGTGCATTGCTTAGAGGCTCTAACCACTCCACACTCTCTTAAATCAAGGGACTTTTCGATCCCGGTGACAGCAACACCAACATGACCTGGCCTGTCTGGAAAAACAACTGGGAAAATGGAAAGTTTCTGCCATTGGATTACGACTCGTCTAAAGCACCGACTGAGATAGGTATTTCCTTTAATTAGATCTTTAAAATTTGGTACAATAATGAACATGTAAATAGATAAGAAAATAACATTGCGATTTGAATTTCTCAATTTTACATGTTAAAGGTTATTCGATACCTTTTTTATACATGATATGAGATTTGAATTATGAATATTTAGAATTACGTCGAAGTTAGATAAAAAGCAAGTCCTAGAACTTAGTCTGAGTAGGCCAATGTGTACCTGATATATTTCGCTATGATCTAACGCGGATCTTTACATGTAACAAACCTTTACTTACTCTATGGTTTTGGCTCATTGTTTCAGGTGGAATGGACATCGCCTCGACTGTCTACGTTCTCAATATCAGCTCATATTCAGAGGAACATGCTGTAAAGTTTGTTTCCCTAATATTTTATAATAGATATGGTATATTTACAATTTAAAATCAAGCTTCTAGATTCTGTAAACTTCAAAAATGGCATTACTTGGTAGCCACGATGATCTAGAAGGATCCATTCGATAAGCCCCTTTACACATTGCTCTATTGCATGATTTGTGATTCATGAACAATCTGTGAAAATGTTCGATAGTTTAGGAGACATTAACCTATGCATACATCCTCGATATGCATTCATCTTCACAGAAAATTGCCATCAAGATACAGTACGTTCTCTGCTGGTATGATCCCCGTCTTTTCGGCCTGGCACCAGGGTGGGTTCCTGTCCCGCCGTCCCTGCTCTGGTCCCCGCCGCTCGCGTTCGGACGGACGGTCCGCCGAGCCATCACCGAAGAAGACGATGACAACAAGATGTGGATGAATCGCGAGGGGCTGGTTATTTTTCAGATAACGTAGGTTTTGTTTAAACACATTCTAACATATACTAGTATATGGCTGCTGTGTGCAGTACGTCTATTGCTGATTTCAGGCAATGGTATGTAACGTTATACATGAGGAAGTCCTAAGCACATTTACAAACGTTTGTTTGGTACATTTTCTTCTCTAATGTAAATCTAGTATGAAAATTATTCCTAATCATGTAAAACAAAGTGATACTAAATTTTTTACGTTTGTTTACCTCCCAGACGCCTGCTAGAAGTGACCTGTGTGGCCAAATTGGCGAGGTATCCTCTGGACACTCAGGTCTGCTCTGTAGCTCTGCTCGGATGTGAGTCCAGATTGTGCATTTCATTGACATTCTCTTTAACATAGTCATTCTATAATTGGGGTTTACAGCCGTGCGATCAGACGTTAGCCCACGTTTTAACTAAGAAAAAAGTTTTAATCTATGTGTTCAATCATCTTACAAGACAACGGCATACGGTACCAGCTTCAGCCGTCTACATTACCCAAACGGGCCCCCATCAAGAGCGACGCTACAGGGGTGGTGTCACAGTTCACGTTCATCGGAGTGGAGGAACGCGCGGTGTTCAAATCATTCATCACCAATGGCACAGGTTGCATCTCTTTTCCTCTAACGCTTTTTGTACAGTTTGCCATGCATCTTAGAAGATTGCTTCTTTAGGCGTGCATGTTTGGAGTCATTTATAGTGTCCTTCGTAATGCGACAATCTCTCCTCAATATCTAAACCACTCAAAACATATTGTAACGTATCAATTTCGTTTCCATTACTAATAGGAACAGCTTCCTGTGTCTACCTCAAGCAGGACTGTGACTACCGTCTTGAAGAGTGCATGACGTCATTGTCAGCCAATTGCAGAGGCTGTAGCAACTGCCACCTCATCATCGGGGACTGTCAGCATCAACTGGAAATATGTCAGCACTACATCAATGGTATCAAATAGTTTGTACCACCGTGACGTCACACAGTTAGGAATGCAAGGATATTCCATCTCATATGGTCACTGAAACTAACTAAGTTTGCCTGCTCGCTGTTTCAGACACAAGTGCGTTCACATCCCTGGAAGTTCATGTTCGACTCCGAAGAGTCCTGTGGCGGCACATCCTCACTGCCTACCTCCCGTCCACTGTGGTTGTTTTGGCATCTTATCTACAAACATGGCTGTCGCCCACACAAGCCGCCATTTCTCCCAGAATAGTTCTCGGTGTCATGTCAGTACTGACGATGATCAAACAAATGGGGAAAACCGCACGAATGCCATGGGTAAATATTATTGAACTTGCAATTCCTATCATTGATGGTAGTCATTGTGACGTAACCATTTCTCTCTACATCTATGTTAGTGCGATGTCTAGGTAAACATTTTCTGGTAGACTTATATTAGTTAGCGTTCTTGAGGATGTACCAGGGCCTTGAACACCAATAAAATAAGCTTCTATGTCCTGTAGCATTTACTATTGAAGCAGCATAACTATATAACTATAAATAGCTATATAGTCTGGCAACCCAAATAAATAAATGAATAAACTATAGCTATAATACGGCAATAATGTTACACCACATTTCTAAATTGAAATAAAGATAAGAAAAGCATTTTCATTTTCATAGGTTGATGAACCAAGAGCCGTTGACATCTGGATGTTGGGGTGTTTATCCTTTGTGATTGTGGCATTTCTGGAGACTGCTGTGTCACACTATCTCTCATTGTCTATTCAAGAGAAGGTATGAGCTGGCTAAGACATGAAAGATTTCCACATTCCTTCATAAACCTTTTTGCTTATCTCTAGTTTTCTTTCCTGAATCATCCCAGTAAAATCTCATTCAAATAACTTTGTTTTGTGACCTGTAGAGGAAAGTCGGAGGGAAATTATCCATAACAATTGTAAAATATATGCATTAAATCATCTTCCATTAGGAGAAGAAAGAAATGCGTGCAGAGGAGCTGAAAAAAGAGCGAAACCCTCCTGTCCATATACCCCGGCCTGGACTGAAGGATCCATCGGGGAGGTCTCACAAGCCCACCGAACACCACAGGGCCACGATTCCCGAGGAGCCGATAGCCATCCCTCGAGCACGTCTCAGCAAGCCCTCCAGTCTTAGATGGCACCAACTGGCTGATAAGGAATGGGTTGTAGTGATTAAACATAAAGCAACAACAGGCCTCAAGCAGCAAGACGACAATGTTAGAGAGCCGAGTGACCATGACAACAGTCCAATCGTCTCGTACACTCCTCCCACGATGATGTCCAACACCATGTACACAAACGTCCCGGCTTTTGACGCCAGAGCCGTAGGACCGAGTGCAGCCGAAAGGGCCAACAGCATTGCGGGAAAAACAGATCGATTTGCCAGGGCCATACTCCCCGCCCTTTTCCTGATATTTAACATAGGCTATTGGAGCTTTTATCAGTATTAAACGGCAGAAAATTAAAGTCAAATGCCTTGATTCCGCCAAATTACTTTATTTCTGACCACATGCACGATTGTGGCATTTTGTACCACATAAATTTTGGCATTATGTTTTGACATTGTGTATTGCGGGAAAAACAGATGGATATGCTTGGGCCATACACTTCAATCTATAGTTTTTTCAGACATTTAAGATAGGCCATTGGAGCTTTCATCAGAATTAAAAGCCACATTTAACCACATTTTTATTAAAATCAGAAAAACCACTAACCATTAAAATCGTGTGACTTTTCATCAGCCACTGCCTCGAAAGAAGTCAACCCCAATAATGCTGTATGTAGAAATATTAGTTAGATGCATAAAATAGACACTTGTTACCATTGTTACCCTGTTTGCTGTTTGTACCCATGCAATTAGCCTACGGGCATGAATTTGTAAATAAAAGTTATTCATTAAATGTACATGTTGAGGCGTATTAGAAAATTCCAATACCTGGTTCCTGCTGAATGACCTATGACTAGTACCTGTACACAAGCGCAATACATAACGCGTCACGGTAGTCATAATATAACAGAATGGTGGGCGCAAGCACCCATATAAGGAAATACATGTTAAAGTTTATATAGCATATCCATGTCGGTGATATAATTCAATAATGAATTCATTATGATCTTTCACATTGCACCGTAAACAAACAGTATCTTCGAGTTTCAACGGCAATGTATAATGTCAACCTTTTTGATGAGAGCGTGGATAAACAGGCTCTGACCGAACCTACATACAATGCCAGGTCGAATCCTATTTTCTTTCGCACTATTTTTTTCACAACTGTTCAGGCTGTCAAAGCTAAGGATTTTGAATAAAGTTTCTATTCATCAAATACCCGATCACACACTCTTCTCTGCCCTGGCGTCTTGCAATAAAATACACCTGTGCCTGTCATAGATGTTTTATGTGGAATGTTATTTGCTGTATTCGACAACAATGAGATCATCGCATCCCGAAGTCATCACCCGAAGAACTGAATGAAACGCACTCATTCATGAATATTCAATGGTATACGGGGCGACTCCGCAATACAGGTAATGATCGATGTATGAGTAGTGAGAATATATGATGTTGTGAATTCGATGATATTCTACCCAATAAAATGAGCAATTGAAAAAAAGACGGAAATGACTGGCAATCGGTGAATATAGATTGTGACATCTGAGGGACATCGCAAATTCAGAAGAGGGTTTCATCAAATAACCTTGAGTCCAACAAAGAGAGAACAAAGGAATGTATTGCTTAACAATCGTACATGGTACAATGTGTGGCATTGAATCAACAATACTACAAGGTCAATCTATCCTACAATTCTACCTTCAAAATAGTATACAACAGTATATGGATTACAATGTAGTAATGTATGGGTCATTCGGTCTCGCTTTGGGAATAAATGAATTCACCTATGTAGGTGGATATAGGAGTTGGACATGACAACAATACATAGGAAATATCGTTTTGTGTACCGGATAGGGAGAAGTTTGTCTTTAAGTTAGTAGTAATAGTCTGTAACAGCACATCTCTCCCTTTACTATAGTTATAAGTTGGACAAGTCATCACAAAATGAAATTAATCTTCAATATTTTCATTGCATGCGGGACACAGTCTCTGTGTGTCTGGTGTGTTGTGGTGTCGACCATTTTCAGTTTCTGGGCAATTTATCGGACAAAAGAGCAAACATGCAATTACTTCCATCGAATCGGGACTTGACGATACCAAATGCTTTTAGAACGAATCCTCTTTTTATAGGATCGCGCTACCTGACTATTCTATTTTATGCCCTCGAGCGACAAAAATGTCAACGCCCTTTTCTCTTTTGCTGCTGTTTCCAACTATTACAAGCTAGTTCTATTTCCTGGCTCTGGCGTTTATCTAAGGCTGTGCTGAAAAATGATTCACCATATCCTCGTGGCATCGATGCTAGTGCTGCTGTATAACAGGCATACTGTTTTCACAGGTAAGTCTATTGATAGTAGTCAATCAGTCTTCAACTGCTGTTGCATGGTGGCTGTAGACATCTCTCCAGTGTGTTAGATTTTCAGCATAGGACCTCCAGTTGGCTTTTGTGATCTCTAGCCCTGTTTAACCGCGTACATTGTAAATATCATTGCATCATGTCGTTTATCCAAAGAGCAGTCCAGGGTGATTTAACGCCCATGAAACGTAATAGAATTTACTAAGATTATACGTTGATGAAGATTATGTTTGACAACGTCAGATAATATTTATTCTGTGTACATCTTGGTGATAAGATTTCCTCAGGCAAGGTGTGATATTATCTAGATGATCTTCTATATTTTGTTACATACTGCTCGTCTTGCCGTCATTGGAAGCGAAACAGGCAAACCGAGTACCTAGAATAAGAAAATTGAAGAAAAAAAACCCGTTGCTTTAGGTACACTATGTTTTTTTTGTGTGTGTAAACCGACGATACGTCTCGTTACTGCATGGAAGATATTATTCAATCACATGTTGGAAGTCCTCATATCATTCATCTACTGAGCTTGTAACTACCCTTGCTTACTTGTAGATGGTCTATACAAAAGTATATACTACATATACATTTTGTCACAAATTTATTTTCGTTGTTATACTGAATGACTTAACTGCTTTTTGTAGTATGGGACCCATTGATAATCAATTCGCCACAATCGAATTGGCCACACCCAACTATCTGAAAATTCAATGAACAATAGCAAAACATTTGAAAGCACGCTTTGTACGAGACATCTCCAAATATTTTCTATATAACGTTAGACGCAACTTATATATATTACCATGAATTCGAACCTATTGCATCTACGATGTTCTCGTAGCTTAGTGACCGATGCGTTCTGATATAATGTTGTGCAATATAATGTGTATATTCATGGGCCATCGGTATAGTAGTTACTCTCTCAGTGCAAGATTTTACCTCATATGTAAGTATCTCCACGCAATTCATCCTTTGGTTTCGATGTGGGAGGAGTTATACAAAATTTTAGAAGTGAGTAAACCATAATTATTGTTATGGCATCATTATTATACTCTAGAGTTCACAACTGCTCCAGCAACAGCCTCCGCGTGTGAGGGTGCAACCTTGGAGCTGTCCTGTCCCGTGGGATGGACGCACCTCATCGACGACGCCAACTACGGTCGAACATCCTTCACGCATAGTATGTGCGGCAATTACGGAAGCGACAGCTGTTTAGCAGCCAACAGTCTGTCCTTTGTGAGGAATGCCTGTCAGGGGTTACAGCAGTGCACCATGGCAGCAAATAACGGGCTATTCGGTGACCCCTGCCCCGGTATCGGGAAGTATCTGGAGGTGACATACCGCTGCGAAGGTTGGCAGATATGACCTTTTTTCTCTCTCCACGGTGTATTAAGTATCATAGAGGAATTATTGTGTGTTTATTTTGTTACGCGCCACGCCCACATTTGTTTGCTTGTTTTATCAAGATCTCTATTAGCGTTCGATTTCACACTTATCTTCCAGGAGTCCGCGCGTGCCCACCTTTAAGATAATTTACTCATTGACTATTTCCCTTAGCCTGGATGTCATCCTGTCATTTCCATCTATTGTGAAGGTAGAGCCTGGAACTAAAAAGGATAACATTCAGGCTATATTGGGTTACAAATAATGTCAATTATCATAAGCATCAAGCTGTATCCATTTATGCGAATGGGGTCACTATTGCCACTGCTAATGTTTCTCTTTTTTCAACTTTCAATGAATCTTCCACCATAGAACATGGCAGAATTTGAAGTTTCCTCATTTGCAATGTAAATTTCATATGAATTTGCATAGCGACATCTGGTTATGTTAATCTTAACATGCACGCCAAAAATGTAGGTTGCTTTAGAAATGTCAGTTGATGTTGATTAAGCGAGTGAAAAATGTGAGAAAGATGTTTATCAGCTTCATAACTTTCATGACTCAGGCAAACCATGCAATGGAGGTCCTAGCCACCCCGAAAATTACACAATTAGCTGTGGGGAACAACCCACCTACCCAGCTGGCCACACCTGTGCCTTCAGCTGCCCGGCGGGACACACCCAGTCGGGCGGTGAGGTGGAGAAACTGTGCGAGAACGGCAGATGGGTGGGGGACGATTTAGCGTGTGAAGGTACATCGTTTTACTTGAGTTTCTACGACATAAAGTTTTGTTCGTGTGTACCAGATATCATTTTGAAAAGGGCTGATGTAAAGAAACCGTCTTGATAACACGATTCTGTCTTCTAGATATTGACGAGTGTGGAATGGACAACGGAGGATGTTCCGAGGTCTGTACCAACCTAGCCGGTTCCTTCGTCTGTTCCTGCTTCGGAGGACTCCCAATGGACAACGGCACTTGTCTCGGTATGCATGAAAAGCGAAGATAAAACACGATCTTGGTGCAACTATGAACTAACTAAAGCGTCCTTCTTTTCAGACCTTCCTCTTACAGAATGCACAGACACTCGAACGTAGCGTCTTTAATTGTACTTGTATTGATTAAAGGATGCACAAAAAGAACTACTGACATAAACTGACATATTTTTGTATTCTAAAACCTGAAAGTCATAAATTTGGAAGAGAAATTACATGTGCCATCCTTTGTATCTTATCTACTTTTGCTTGAACCTATGACAAAAACAACTATTTTTCATGTTGTCTCCTTACATCTCATCAAGCCTGCCTTGACAGAGACACAGACGGCACCTATGAATATCAGTGGGATCTGCACCCTGTCACCTTTCCCTACATAGTCATGGCACAAACGGACGGTCCCGTTCATCTGGCCTTGTCTACTGAAGCCGGCAATACTGAACAGACATATGAGATTGTCATCCGGGGTGGAAATGATGGGAGTGTCATCCGCCGCAGCGTGCAGGGTCCAGATCTGAGTTCTGCTGACACAAGCGGTAAACGTGATTACACAGTTTGATGAGGAAATATACGACACACAGCCGGCAAAACTGGGGAAAACAAGATCATAGCACGTCCAGGTCAAAAGATATAAAAAACAGAAGTTCTGCCGCAGTACCAAGGTCACATACCAGGGGCCCCAAGATGCACTTGACCTTCGTCTTCCCATCACCTACTTACATACTAAACGTTATCATAATCCATCCAGAGGTTCTTGAGTTACACCAACTACAAAAATCCGGAAACACACACACACACACACACACACACACACACACACACACACACACACACACACACACACACACACACACACACACACACATAGACACACACACACACACACACACACACACACACACACACACACACACACACACACACACACACACATGCTTGTAAAGGTAACGCCTTAAAATTCATCGGACACTCCCATACCATTGCAATCGTTTTCCATCCCTCTCTCCCAGGAATCCTGGATGCAGCCTCCTACCGCGCGTTCTGGGTCTACTGTTCGCCAGATGGAACCATCGCAGTCCGGCTGCAGGGGGAGACCCTGCCCTTCCTGGAATGGACGGACCCCGATCCTCTGCCGGTCAGCTACATCGGATATACCATGGATCAGAACCCTGGTCTGTGGAGGCTTTGCGACAGTATGTTGATGTTTTGTTTTTTTTGTTTTTTTTTCAAAGAAAAATCGCAATAAGGTTTCATGTAGCTATAACATGTGGATTTGAAAACTAAGTGCATGTTTTATCTAGTAAGCTACATTACCTTACTCTGAGAATTATGGCATATTTTTATTGCATTCATTTACACGTATTGCAACATAAGTTAATAATATGTAGATAGATATACAAGGAAAATGAAATTAATGCCGGCATTTGATGAAATATTTAACTATTTCAATAGCAAACATGTGTAAAGAAATTTTGACATGTTGGGTTTTATCTACGTATAATGTTTCAATGAGAAACAGCAACGGTGTATAATTTTATGTATTATGTTACTACAAAGTTAATGGTCACTGGAGCGAATGGGGCAGTTGGAGCGCCTGTGACGCGAAGTGTGGGTACGGAAGCATGAAGCGGACCCGGACATGTGACAACCCGCCGCCGGTAGAATATCTGGGCGGGACCTGCATAGGGCTGCCCGGGATGTCCATACTTTGCTACATATCAGGCATATGTCCAGGTACGATGCTATTTTTCCTTCATACAGAAACAATGTATGTGTGTATGACATGTAGTCTTTAGACCTGAGTTTGTGCGTTGAGGGGGAGGTGGGCAATGTGGACATAGGGGTGGATTGTCTGGCAAATTGAGGCGTCATTGAAGAATGTAAAGGAAACGATTTATACAATATACATCTAGCCATGTACTCTTGTTTCTGTTGCTACACAGAGAGTGACTCTGCAATACCGGTAAGTATGAATGTTCTTTAATCGAAATACTGCACTTACTTCGTTCGTTTACTTGTAATACTCTGCTAAGTTATTGATAGTTACGAGTCTCGTAACTATCAATAACTTAGCCAATTTCATTTTCGTATGACGTAAACCCCGTTCAGAAAAGACCCACACAAATACTACAGTCTTCATGCATCACATGTTGTCTGATTCTGTATAGTGAAAAGCCAAATGACATCAACAACGGAGACAGCCCGGACCTACGTATAATTCAATTTACAGAGATTGGGGGTCTTTTACAATCATGACTATGACTTGCAAGCCATTGCATTATCAACGTGAATCATTATTGTTGAGTTTTCCCTTCAACTAAATTCTACTAGTATATGCATGCGGCGTGTCTTCCCAACACCTTGTTTTCACTGTCTCTTAACTATTATAACATAGGGTTTGTTCGATCCCGGTGAGAGCAGCAACAACATGACCTGGCCTATCTGGAAGAACAACTGGGAAAATGGAAAGTTTCTGCCGTTCGACTATGACTCTTCTGTAGCACCTACTGAGACCGGTTTGTATTTGTTCAATTCTCACTATGTGGCTTACTGTTACATAAACATTCGACTGCATGCTTCTTTGTTGGATAACTCTTGAACATATTCTACTCCACTATTTTATATATTTCTATGGCTGTCGATATCATTTCTTCGTCAAAATATTTGTACGCAACTTTTTTTTTGTCTTGATTTTCATTCCAGGTGAAGTGGATGTCGCATCGACTGTCTACGTTCTCAACATAAGCCCACATTCGGAAGAACATGCTGTAAACTTTGTTTCCCTTACCCTACGTTGGCATCGATTTCGCATCATAGAAATAACAATCAGCTTCAAGCTAGCGTGATAAGCCTTTGAAATTGAATCACTCGGAAGTCACCATCAATATCATTGCATATATTTGGCCGTTTTTACATATTTGCAAAGAGCATTTACTTAAGGTGTTGCATTGAAACAGAATGCCACACATTATGCAACTACATCTTTGATTTCACATACTTTTATCGTTTCAGAACATTTACATTAGAGTCCAGTACGTTCTCTGCTGGTATGACCCCCGTCTCTTCGGCCTGGCACCAGGGTGGGTTCCTGTCCCGCCGTCCCTGCTCTGGTCCCCGCCGCTCGCGTTCGGACGGACGGTCCGCCGGGCCATCACCGAAGAAGACGATGACAACAAGATGTGGATGAACCGCGAGGGGCTGGTTATTCTTCAGATAACGTGGGTTCTTTTTCATAAACTCAACTCTGTATGCATATTTCTGGTTGATCCTAAGTCTATTGCTATTATTTAGTAATTCAAGAAATTAACGGAGAAAAAAGCGGTATATCAACTGAATTTAATGGTTCATAGTGTTGGATTTATCTGCTCTGTCAACAAACATAAATGAAAAATCATAGTCTTTTGATGTTATTGTTTTTTTTCTTATCCCAGTCGTCTTCTTCAAGTGACCTGTGTGGCCAAATTGGCGAGGTATCCGCTCGACACTCAGGTCTGCTCCGTGGCTCTGCTCGGATGTAAGTGTATAAAAATTGAATATAAATCATAATGAGTTTCAAGATGAACTTTTAATGTAAATCAAATCATATAGTATGGTTAGTGATATATCACATGACGCAACGTTAACACGGAAGCGTTGCTTCTGTGAAATTGTGTTTAATCTAGTTGGTTTGATTCGTTTTCTTTGCAAGACAACGGCATACGTTACCGGCTGCAGCCGTCTACATTACCCAAACGGGCCCCCATCAAGAGTGACGCTACAGGGGTGGTGTCACAGTTCACGTTCATCGGAGTGGAGGAGCGGGCGGTGTTCAAATCATTCATCACCAACGGCACAGGCAGATTTTTCCCGTTACTAGACTGGTTTCTTTTGATTTGATTGGCTTTTTTTTACCTAATACAGTACATGTAACTGCTTTTATATTTTTTCTGCACCATAAGTGGTCATCTTGGCATTCTTGCGTTAGCCTCTTGGACAATTGGTCGCAAACTGCACTCCCTGGCTAGCTAACGTCTCTGGCATATTTTCTGTCTATTTGGCCAATTTCTACCATTTTTCAACGACATGTGGAGCCTGGTAGAGACTAATCATGTACGTTTGCTAAGGCGATATGGTTTCTCTTTATATGTATGTTCTATGGTAGCAATTTGTCTCTATGGTAGTGTTGCACTGTAGAAATTCTGATAATGATTATTTTTCCTTCGACTAGGTACAGCCTCATGCGTATACCTCAAGCAGGACTGTGATTACCGTTTGGAAGAGTGCATGACGTCACTTTCAGACGAGTGCAGAGGGACCAGCTGTAGCCACTGCTACCTCATCATCGGGGACTGTCAACATCAATTGGAAAACTGTCAGCACTACACCAACGGTAACGATTTGAATTCACTGCTCTGAATGTCCCTACCACCCTTTAGGGAGGCAAGGACATTGCACTTCACATATCAACACAATACTGAAATTATAGAACGACTTTTTAAGTCAGCAATTTTCTAGATATGATTTTGCGGCGACGTCCTTCTTTTCAACGCATACCATGTGGTGCATGTAAATGATAGGTGGCTTTATTCAACAATATGCGTCAAAGTTCTTCAGTTAAAGACTCCTAACCTCTCCAAGTTTTGCTGTTCATTGCACATATTAATTGCCCCCTCAATCATTTTCTATATGACACTGCCGATATCTATCTACCTATTGCTGAAACTAATAAAAGTGCCACTTTGGCCACAGCAAGTAATTGTTATGGATGGCATCAGTACGCGAATTGATTTACCTGATTAAAAACAAGAATTTTTTTTACCCTTTGATAATGGTCAACATATGGAACATGGCACAACATGCCGTCTGTCAGTTCAATCGCAAAACAAAACACGTCCTAGATGCAGTAAAAAGGCAATATGGCACATGTATACGTGTTACTGTTTAATTGAATACAGGAATAACAGAGTTGTTCGTTTCAGGTATTCTGACATGCTTTATGGTATCTTTTTTTTGCCCACCTTGGTTTTTTGTCGCCCGCGCGCACTAAATTTGGAGTCTCTAGAGGATGTCATCCATAAAATGTACTTGCTGTGGCCTTAGCATGAAAGTTTATCTGAGTTGGTAAAATACACCATGAGAAATAAGCTGTTCTCAAACTCAAAAAAGTGCCACTTGTTACCACAGACACCAGCGCTTTCACATCCCTGGAAGTTCATGTTCGACTCCGAAGAGTCCTGTGGCGGCACATCCTCACTGCCTACCTCCCGTCCACTGTGATTGTTTTGGCATCTTATCTACAAACATGGCTGTCGCCCACACAAGCCACCATTTCTCCTAGAATAGTTCTCGGTGTCATGTCAGTACTGACGATGATAAAACAAATGGGGAAGACTATGCGCATGCCTTGGGTAAGTATCATCAAACTTTTATCCTATTAAGCAGTTCCTATAAAAATACACCCGGTAATAACGACAGACATTTTGAGGATAGCAATTTTTCCTTAATGTGGGCAAATGTAACGTAACTTCTTACTTTTCTGAACAGATCTGTGAAGCTACTAGTTACTTAGATCTTTTTAGCGCCTGTCCTTAAGACATCGGCCATAGCCCTCAACACACGCAAGAAAGACATAGCGAAAGTCTAATTTTAGACAAAAAAGTATGGCTGTAAATGTTGCATTTTATGATGCACCACCAGATTTTGTATAAGAAATAACAATAGAATTCTTTATTTTTCTTCCATAGGTTGATGAACCAAGAGCCGTCGACATCTGGATGATGGGATGTTTGTCCTTTGTCATCGTGCTACTTCTGGAGACGGCTGTAACTCATTATCTGTCTTTGTACATTCAAGAGAAGGTATTTGAAGACTCTACAAACGTTATCTGTTACAACCCCAAAGCCTGAATTCATGATTCTATTATAACAGTGATTTTTTGTGCAGATAGAATGCCATCAAAACTGCTTAACTCTGCCTTTTATACTCTCATCTTGTCTAAACTTCATCTTGAGGGTCGGGAAACGTGACTTATAGCATCAGCTTCCGCTAGCCCTTCCTGTCCTCAGCCCTTGCGTACACACACAGCGGTCTGCTGATACTCCGCCTAAAGGTGTTCGTCAATACGTCGCCATAGATTCTCGAATGTCGTATCATTTTCGTGTCAATAGGCTACCAGTGTGCAATGAACTACAGATCTATGAAGTTGCAGCTAATGAAATGTGTGCATGAACTCACACTCCTTTAGGAGAAGAAAGAAATCCGGGAAGAGAAGCGGGAGAAAGAGCGAAATCCTCCTGTCCATATACCCCGACCAGGACTGAGAGATCCATCGGGGAACCACAAGCCGACCGAACACCAGCAAAACCGGGCCACGCTCTTCGACCAACCGATGTCCATCCCTCGAGCACGTCTCTGTAACCCCTCGTGGCTAAGGTGGCATCAACTTGCTGATAAGGATTGGGTGATTGTCATCAAAGAGGATGGCACTAATCTGAAGCAGCAAGACGACAATGTTGGGAAGCCGGGTGACCATGACGACAGTCCAATCGTCTCGTACACTCCTCCCACGATGATGTCCAACACCATGTACACAAACGTCCCGGCTTTTGACGCCAGAGCCGTAGGACCGAGTGCAGCCGAACGGGCCGACAGCATGGCGGGAAAAACAGATCGATTTGCCAGGGCCATACTACCCGCCCTTTTTTTAATATTCAATATAGGCTATTGGAGCTTTTATCAGTATTAGCTGTCAGAATATGCAAGTTAAATGACTTAATTCTGATTATCAGAATCATTCTTTTCAAGTTTGCCACATGTATAATTGTGATATCTAGTACCAAACTTATGTATAAGTTAGCAATATTCTTTGACATCTAAATGAATAGTCAGAACAGTCGTTGTGAACTACATTATATGTATAGTTAGAATAACTGTATATACATATGGAGTTTTATCTTCTTTACCCGTTACAAAATTGTTATCTTCTGTACCTTTTGCAATTTGATTCAGTATTTTGCACTCATAAGTATTTTATCGTTCATGGAAAGGGAATTACATTCATTTGTGAGAAAGAAAGAAGAAAACAAGAGGTCGAATGTATACAAGTGTAAAGTCACGTGTTGTTGAGCATAGCTATGGACATTGTTGAGGCTGATTAATGTAAAATTAAAAGATTTCAGGTAGTTAATCTCATATCTTGCTGCATTCTTTGAAGGGATTTTTAGGTAGCTGTTGATGCCGTTAAAATGAATACGAACTATCTATGGAGAGATAGATACTATCTAGCAGACGCAATATCTAAACATATAGATACAGACATTATATCTAATGGAGAAAGATGGAATCAGATGCACTATCTGTGGAGAAATAGAAACATAAAAAACGCACTATAAATAGAGAGATGGAAAGATTCAGACACGCTATCTATAGAGACGTACTTCAGATAGATAGATACAGAGACACCACACCCGCGAGACCTTGCAATTAGAACTAATGATACTCGACACTTGCATGTATGCGTGCCCTTTGACCCACCCAGCGATGGAACTGTAATTTCGAATTAAGTTAGCCATGTGTTATCTACAATGATCAGTTCATGCCATGTCTTCTTTGATTGTTGTCTGCTTATGATAGTGTGCATTTGGGCGGAGCCTAAATTGTTTAATTATATGCACGGCACGAACTCTGACCCGTACCCATAGTCACGTGATTCCGTCAGTCTAGTGCCTTTGCAACGGCGGAACGTTCCGTGCTCTCTAGAGAAAAAAAATTTGACCACCCACCCACCACGTGGCTAAAAAATCTTGTTCCTCATTAAACTGTTCCTACCAAGCCCACTGATTCCTCTCCAGTTTTTGAGTGAGAGTGCAGATAATTAGGCACATAGCAACCTATCGAATGAGAAATAGGTAGATACAGACGCATTATCTATGGAGAGATACTTTAGATAGATACTATTAGATAGACACAGACAGACTACTTGACACCCGTAGAACTATACCAATATTCGAAAATGGCAACCGTGTCCTTTGACCTACGCAGCGATGGAACTGTCATTCCAGATTAACTTAGTCATGTCTTGTCCACAGCCATTTTGTACGATTGGTGAGTACCACATCTTCGTCGGTCCAACGCCTCTCATGAATATTTGATTAGTTGCGAACACAGGTCTAAGTAACAAACAAAAGCTTCGCGAGCCATTGTGGAAGGCGGTGTAACGGCTTAGAGATGACAAGAGAGTTTGGTGCTGTTCCGTTACTACTACTCATACTTTATTTTCAACATGTCTACGCAGGTATGTACTGTGCACTTCAAACATACTTCTTCAAATTTAGAGAAGGCTCCAGTCCCTTTATGTCACATTGCAGTTGGGAGAAAATACTTACTCCCCCAGTAGAGGTTGATTGGAAAGATTGTGACCTTCTCCTCATGTGCCTCATCCCAATCAACCTCTGCTTGGCCTTGGAGTACCGGTTGTGAAAGGCGTGTGACATGGCCGTTGCAGAAGATATGCGTGGCCTAAAACTGTTCAGACTGTTCCCAACCTACCGTCAACCTCCGGTAAAAGTCTTGAATATGTGACAGGTTGTGAAAGGGTAATTCACAATATATGCGTGGCCTAGAACGTTAACTGTTCAGACTGCTCCCAACCCACCACCAACCTTGGTTGGGTACTGCTAGGGGGAAAGCCCTGATATGTGACAGCGGCTTAATAGGCTAGGATGCGTGAATTATCATTAGCCAATTGGTGTAGTATATTGCTTTTTATTATTATAGAAATGTGTGGAATATCATTATTATAGCTCGTTTATACATTGAGTAGAACTTACAGATGCATTTCCAAATGTAAAACAATATACTGGCTCGACCACCCATTTCAAGGATGTCTTCCTATCATTTTCTGTCACAAAATAATGTTGCAGAATATCAAGCCGTTTACTTTTCATATCAAATGATTGAAATATCTTACAAGCTAAGTACAGGTCATGGTGATAAAGCAGAAGTAGAATAACATGTTATAACGTGATATCTTACTACATCTAAAGACTAATTGGTGCTACTATGTTCAAGTGAAACTACTTCTCGCTTCTTAAGACAGTTGTAGATGTATGAACATATATGGGCCTTATAATACATGGTTTGTCTAGTTCCAAAAGGAATACGAATTTCTCTGCGCTATTGGAATATCAAAAACTAGAAAACTTATATTGCATAGAATGAAATACGATATTTCTCTTATTGTTGTGCAATGTACAGTCAACAATCTTATCTAAATTACAATCTTATCTAAATTACAATCTTATCTACATTACAATCTTGCCTAAACTACAATTGGCAATTGTTAAATGTAACCTGTCTATGCCTGTTCACAATGTCATGCAGTTTTAGCTGCCATGCTCCTTCGTCCTAGCTATACATCTTGTATCATGTATTAAGTTTTTGATTAATGATTTATGGTCAACAGATGTCAGTATCATTGTGTGCAGTCGCTAACAATGTAACTGATATTAGTTTAAATAAAATAAGATGGACCAAAACAAAGTGACGGCGGACTCAAGTTAAACGCAACTTATATTCTCACCGCCACTTATACATTGTAGAAAATAGGATACTTGACAAGACACTAAAACTTGTAATTAGTAAATGAACAAATACATAGTTTGACAGTGAGTCCGAAATCCCCTCCGAGAGGAAAACAAACAAACAAAAAGGACACAAATACCTTAAAAAGTTTTGTTGTTGTGATGTAGTCTAAGGCTAACATAATTTTACAGTTGGTACCAGAAGAGAGCAAACATTTCTTGTTTCTAACCACAAGGTTGCCAGGTGGTGAATGGAGTGTCCTACCGTGGACCGGTTGCTGTGACGATCGCAAACAGGACGTGTCAGCGCTGGGATAGTCAGACACCACACCAACACCGGTACACGTCTACTGCCTATCCCTCGTCTGGACTGGAGGGGAACCACTGCCGAAATCCACCCGGAGATCCCGGAGTTTGGTGCTACACCACGGATCCTGGCCGGAGATGGGAGTTTTGTGACGTGCCAGTTTGTGGTATGATTTGATTACGTGAGCCATTGTGAGTGTGGAAGATGGTGTGGATGCTATTTGAACACTGCGTGAACTTCCAGAAAGACTTGTTTTGATAATTCCATCACAGATGCTACATTCACATCAGATGGACAAAAGATTACACATGTGCCCTCATTTTAAACTTATGTGTTACTATGCTTTGAATAATGATCGCTGTACAGCTACCAATGTATAGATGTCTTTGAATTGATTGTCCGTATTATGTATCTCTTTATCTGTTTTTAACATGGAGAACATCTGTTAGGATATGGCTTCTCTTCCTATTTGCATGATAATTCTGTAAATCTTTTGATCTTTACATATAGCATGTACCAGCAAGACAACAGACGGCGCAGACGGCGTTACCTTGTACCGATGGGATTTGCCACCCTTCACTTCACCGTTTCTCGTCCTGGTGCAAGCTACAAACGACGTCCACATAGCGCTGTCCAGCAGCAATGAGGCCCTGGATCCGATGTACGAGCTTGTCATCGGTGGTTGGGGGAACGGCAGGAGTGCCATACGTCGCGCACCACAAGGCACAAACATTATTAGTCGTCCCACCGTAGGTGGGTAATATTTAAAGGCCCTAAGATTTTGATTGAGACAATCATTGAACCCTGATTTGTTTTGAAAGTTTCACGTTGACCATTTTGCAATTCAATGTCAATTTCACATACAAAAATTTACAAATTGTCCACCTTTCTTTCTACCCTTACAAAGACATCCTGTCTCCAACTGAATATCGAGCTTTTTGGATCAGCTGGTCTCCTGATGATGGAAGAATTGCAATCCAGCGCTTCAGTGATGACCTGCCTCTTCTAGAGTGGAATGACCCTGCGCCGTTGCCAGTCAGCTACATCGGTTATTCGACCGGGTACGGAAGCTCCGGACTTTGGCAATTTTGCGAAGGTATGTGAAGATTCTCTCTCTCTCTCTCTCTCTCTCTCTCTCTCTCTCTTTCTCTCTCTCTCTCTCTCTCTCTCTCTCCTCTCTCTCTCTCTCTCTCTCTCTCTCTCTCTCTCTCTCTCTCTCTCTCTCTCTGTGATATTACAGAATAGCTAAAATGCCAAGTTGGCAGTGTACATGTAAACCTTTTAAAAGTTTGACTTCCTTATATTTCAGCCAGTGGACAATGGGGTGGGTGGACAAGTTGGACCGCCTGTTCCCTACCCTGTGGCATCGGCCTACAAACACGCCGGCGTGTGTGCGACAGGCCTGTCCCAATACCTCCCCTGGGTAAGGCATGTGAGGGACAGACACAGGAATCCAATCCGTGTTATATCACCGCATTCTGCTTAGGTATGTGAACCTTTGTCGAACTGATGTGCATGAGCAACGTCAACCGTTGATTATCAAAATATCATATATTGTATCGAAGTATCATACACTATACAGATGTGGAATAAACACATTCCTTTTAATATAAAAAAAATACATATTGAAGTATGGTATGGAAGCGTGATTCAAATGACTTGAAGCTAGATCAACCATTTTTTCCTCAAAGATTCATTGTAGTTTTTTCTTCTTTTTGTGGTCAAAAAACTGTGTCTAATATAGTCCGATCAATGTCGTGCATTGCTATATATGTATCAAATAAGAATACTGCCAGTAACGTAGGTATCGTTAATCTTATTGACTTATCGTCTACTTACATTAGGTTACTTTAGATTCTGAAAAAAATGTTCATGATGATAATTCTTTTTTCCTTTAAATGCAGACGACGACGGATCTCAGGTGAATAACTTTCACCCTAGTGATATTCAGATTCAGATATGGTTGTATTCTTTGCAAGTCTATTCTTAGTATTCTTCAAGAAGTAAATTGAAGTCATGGTAAATGACATTGCTTAATTAATCATGGAGAAACATACATGATCTCTGCAATTTGCAGATGTTATCGTCATGCTGTTACATGGATCTAAACTCATTCACTCTGAAAGCCTTCCCGTGATATAAAGTGCCACACTATTTTTTATGCGCCTACCTACCTAGTCCCCTGGACCTCCAGGTCGTTCGGGGTGTGTGTGTGGGGGGAGGCAATGTACTGAAATAGAAAAAAATGAAACTCTATATTTTGCTGTATCTAAAGACAAATCTAATGCATTTCTTTTTATGACGATCTTGAAAGGGTTTATTTGATCCCGGAGATACAAACATGAGCTGGCCTGACTTCCAGGACAACTGGAAAAGCGGCAAGTTTCTACCTCCCGACTATGACTCCACTGACGCACCGACGATGACAGGTCTGCACTATGGTTTATTCTTATGTTTTATCATGGTATGTTTTGGAATGTCGGCCATGTATTGGTATGTTGTTATGGTATCAGGCAAAGTTTACTTTCAAAGATTGCTGCGTAGATATATCTGCTATAATCAGTTGCTGCTAACCGCTTGTACAGTTTCCCCATAGAGCAGTTCCTATAGCTATATAACACAGTCTCTCAACATTTAATTCACGTTTAGGAGGAACGGACGTTGTCACCGCTGTCTACATCCTTCACATCGGCACTATGTCAGAAAAGCACGCGGTAAGAATTTGCTTGATTGAGCAGGCCGGGGCCTCTTTGGTCTTTTGCTAATGTTCAAACTATAGTCCAGATCATCTTTACCTTATTTGTATCACTTAACTGTATATGACATGTTACAAACAGTAAGTTGTGTGAAAGGCATTGTAGTGGACCAGCATACCGAAGTTATAACAAGATGACGTTTCATTGATTAAAATCAAAATAACTTTATTTCAGAACATTTCCGTCAAGCTCCAGTACACTTTAACCTGGGCCGATAACCGACTTTACGACATCGCGCCGTCGTGGGTTCCCGTGTCGCCATCCCTGGTCTGGTCCCCGCCGCTCGCCTTCGGGCAGTCCGTCCGCCGGGTCACCACGGAGGAAGAGGGGGACACCACGATGTGGCTTGACCCACGTGGAGTCGTCATCTACAAGATGACGTATGCGTTAGATATGATCACTTTAAAGACCACATGACACCAAAATACAACATTTGTTTCAATCCAACAGAGAAGATATTATACATTGCCTGTATGTGACGTTGATGATGCGATGTTGAATAACAGAAATATGGTCGATGTTGATTGAATGGTACCATTTATTGTTATTTCCATATTCACAAACAGACGTTTGCTAACTATCAGCTGTGTGCCCAAGCTGGAGAGATACCCACTAGATACACAAGTCTGCAAGGTGGTGCTACATGCATGTGAGTTTGACATCGCTGCTTTGTTTACATTAGGTTCAACAAAGGCTATCTAGATGCCTCTGTAATTTAGTTACATTATATGATATGATACGTGTTTGATGTTTGCAAGCATATAAATATCCAATGTAAATTTTGGGTGAGTAATTGAAATACTTTGAGTACAAACCGTATTACTTCAAAAATGTAGGTAAAGGTAATCCAGTAGCCATTATGAGGCGTTAGTGGCGGTGGATTCTTATCAACTGTGTCCAGGGCACGGTATTGGAAGGCGGAGCCCATCCCTCTCCTTCCACCGCTTTTAGTTTTACCTCCCCAATCGAAGTCAGGTACATTGTTTTCCACATGGGTCGGGAGTGAGGGGTCATGTCTTTCCCAAGGGCACAACATCGGTGGCAGGTCAAAGGATTCGAACCCAGGACCTCTGAGTTTTGTGTCAATCACCAACACGATACCACGTATCACTGGTCCGTGAATGATTAGTCAATTTTGTTTGACACCAAACACAAACATTTCTATTGCCAGACAACGGTTTGCGGCTCCGCCCGCGGCCTTCTCAGCACATCCAGAATGCACCAATCAAAGTCGACGCCAGAGGGGTCGTATCACAGTTTATATTGGTAGGGACTGAGCAGAATGCAGGCTTCAAATCTTTCCAGGAGAACGTCACAGGTTAGTTTACTCGAATATATGACATCTATATAAAATGAAACATGATTTTGTGGAAATGACCTGATGAATATGATACAAATATTTAGCTTATCCACTATTTTGTTATGGATAGTGGATAAGTGCACCTATGAATGTAACATTATATAATTTTATGTCTCCATACATCCAGCACGAAAATGACATTCATTCTATTCAGGAGTGAGGTGTTATATGCTAAATAGCAGTTTTCGTTTGCTAATAGTCATGTCAATAACCCGTACCTTGGCAACAAAGAGAAATACAAGTGTCATCAATGTCATGTCAATATAGCTTTCACAACAAATCAAGGTATTTGTTGTGAAAAGTTATCAGTTTGCTAATGGCTTTCTCCGTGACTAATCATTTGTCAAAGTGTATGTGTGTGTATTTGTTTTGTTTAATTATCATGATGATAATTTCCAGGTGTCATGCCATCTGATTTCTCCGTCTGTATTCTCCAGATTGCGGGTTTTTCCAGCAGACCTGTGACTACCGTATGGAACCATGTATGACGTCACTTTCAGACACATGCAATGGAACCGTTTGTGCTAATTGCGACCCTATCATCGGTGACTGTCAGCATAAACTTCCGTCCTGTGCTCATTTCATCAGCGGTATTATTTTACCATACTTGATCAATAAAGAAAGAAGATCAATTAGGCAATTGAGTAGCTACGTAACTTTAATGTTCGTGTTATGTTGGATATCTAAAATGAATCATCACTTTGTATAATAAATGTAAACATATATAGTGTACCTAAGTCTTGTTTTTCCCTTTTGAATGCGTTTATGTGTGCTTTGTAATTAACCGCTTGTATTGTATGTCGTATCTTGTTCAGTCATCAGGGCCCGTTTGTAATAGCTCTCCGCTACTTGGGTAGCACTGGCTGTATGTCTTTATACAGACAAAAAACACAAATGAAATGTCTGACAGCTACGGGTTGTTGAGGTCGTAACATGCAACAAGCTTCCTTCAATAGGTTTAAGATATGGTCGCTGGGCCCTGCAATGCAGATGTACAGTGCCGGTCGTAGCTGACAGTCTGTTTTTGTTTCGTTTTTATCACAGACACGAGTGCGTACACGTTTTTGGAGGTGAACATCCAACTGAGAAGAGTCCTCTGGCGATACATCCTCACGACTTACTTCCCTTCGATTGTTATCGTACTGGCCGCGTTCTTACAAACTTGGCTGCCCCTGACACTGTCAACAGTCTCCGCTAGGGTTGTCCTGGGTACAACTGCAGTCCTGTCTATGATCGTGCAAGCGGGGGAAGCTACACAGATGCCGTGGGTAGGTTGAACTTTTTTCAGGCCTGTTCCTTTGCTGACTTTTCTGACCTAGCCTTGTTAACTTTGGTCCGCTCCCAACGGGGTACCGACCAAAGCTAACAAGGCTGTACTTCAGGCTAATGCTGAACGGCACCTCTGCCCAAAGATTTTAACTTGTGACAACCCCCTAGATTCAATTTATCTCATCAGTTTTCAATCAGAACAGGAAACCTTGGTCGATTTCAATGACAAGAGGTATAACGCAATAAGGAATCAAATGCGTGAAGTCTTGACTTAAATCTAAGAGTAAGAGTAACCATTATATAAACACGTTTTGTTTTCTTTAATGCATAACTTGTATATGCAATCTTCATTCTAATTAATAATGTCACAGGTCAAAAGACCGAAAGCCATGGATATCTGGATGTTGGGGTGCCTATCCCTTGTAATTGCAGCACTCCTAGAGACGGCTGTAGCTCACTACATCTCAACTTACATACAGAAAAAGGTATGTACATTGATCGCCAAAATCCAAATATACTTAATATTTGACATTTCGTTGTAGCAAAAAAGAGATTCACGCAAAGAAAAGGAGAGGGAGCATGTAGGCATGTAGAATAGAAATGCATCAGTATGATCTTGATATGTAACAAACCTGTCGTTTATATCAAACGTTTGATTTTTATATCTAACAGCAAATAGAAGTTTTCATCAAAAATGAAAATAACTCTTTTTAAACATTGCGTAAGGATTAATCAGATGTTGATACATTTCCTCAGGAACAGAAAAAGGTCCAGAGGAAGGAACAAAAAAGGAGAAGAAATCAACCCATCCTGATACCTCGGTCCCAGGAAAACCTGTGCGACAGCCCGAGGTTCCAATGCCCCCAATATGCTACTAACGATCAACCTGTAGTCATCCCTCGACCACATCGGCGCACCTCAGGTCCTTGCAAACGGCATGAACCACCAACTAAAGAATGGGCCGTTGTTCTTAGAAAAGATAAGGTCAAATCGCCTCAAAAGAGAGGCATTCTTCAGAATGAAATTCGAAGTACAATTTTGCAAGATACCCATCAAAGTTGTGACGACAGTGCAGTTGTAACCTATGTTCCACATGCAACGGTAGGGACCACTAAGAGTGCAGCGAAAAGGGCAAAGATTGTAGCGTTGAAAATAGACAAAGCAACAAGGGCACTTCTGTTCTGTGCATTGCTGTTGTTCAATGTTGTTTATTGGTATGTATTTCATCATTAGTGGACACTTAATTAAACAAGTCAAAGTGCGATACGTTTTTTTTACTTGTATACATTATAATTCATTCTTATGGTATTCCATTTCACTTCAATATCAAAACTGCACATAACAAGCTAATAACAGACTAAATCAACAATGACATATAATTTAACAAGGCAAAACTCCAGACCGGATTACAAGCGTGTTAGGACTTTTCGAATTTGTACTTAAGATGTTGCTGTTGGATGTGTACTATATTCTCTAAACATTTGATAAGAGTATTATGTATTGTTATACGTCTTAAAATTGTTACACCGTGTTACATGTTGAGCAATGCTCAGTAACAAATGTATGCCTCTTTGTGTGACTAGTGTGTTTTGAAAACCGGAAAGCACTTGCTATGTATATCGATGAGGAGACGTAATTGCAGATATACATATAAAGTACCATCGTTTTTGTCAAGCTTGTTCTTCACTTTACAAACCTGTTGTTTATTCTTAGATTCTGTTACAACATTTCTATTGCAATATACATATAAACGTACAATGCACATGCATTGGTACCACACTAAAGCATACTGACATGATAGATACACAATATAGATAACATAAACATGCAAAAGGAAAAATGCATCGCCTTATGGTGTTATAGATATGTACAACATTACCGAGGTAATGTAAGTAAAAATATTTTGCTATCTATTTTCAGTAACGACCAACATTGTGCTCATAAATGTTCAGTAATGTTGCAAAATGACAATATAAGCTATGCCAATTGTCATAAAATGCCTGAAATTGGTAATATAAACAAAATATGTTGATGTCATATATGGTGTAATAGAAGTATGTTGAAATCAGTGTAAAAAGATGTATTTTTAATAATAATTTCAGCTCATTATTATGCAAGCGCAGACAAGCATATATATAGATTAGCAAATTGTCACATTAATCAAGACTTACATAATTATGTGGATTATAGGATTATCTATTATATATTGATTATACATTAACGCCGATATTTTTCTTTTTTTCATAATTATATATAGCGTATTGCTACTGTCTTTAATTCTGCCAGAATGTTCTGTCTGGCATACCTATAGTTACTCACCCATCTTTGATGGATACATTTTGGCCCGCCCGGTGTAGGAACTGTCGTCCCATAAAACGAAATGATGTTCGTCATGACTTCT
The DNA here is from genome assembly GCA_035149815.1 of Branchiostoma lanceolatum. NCBI lineage: Eukaryota > Metazoa > Chordata > Leptocardii > Amphioxiformes > Branchiostomatidae > Branchiostoma > Branchiostoma lanceolatum. The sequence goes on along the minus strand of CM068868.1, from coordinate 9,364,338 downwards.
TTACAGTCACTGAGTACAATATGCGGGTGGTGAATACTGTACCAAATACTGATACAAATGTATTGTAAAGCCCGTTATAAAGCTACGTTCAAGTTAGACGTTAGCTTTTAGGGAAATAGTCACTGAAATAAATACAAGAAAAGAATGAATGAATAAACTTTAATGCTCAACTGCTGTGCATTGCACAATGTATGGCAACAATCAACACAATGGCACTCGTCTATCCTAAAAAAATGACTACGGGAATCTTGTCGGAATGGCGGATTGACTTGCATGTTAACGTTTCTATCCGTCTCTCTCTTCTGGAAAGTGCTAAATATGTATTGACCTATTACGTAGATACAGGTACATGTACGTAGTCGGGACATGGCATATGTAGATTGAAAATATCTGTGCTTGTCTTGGACATGGGTGAACTAGATTTACATCTGATCATATTCATCAACATTCGTCTATCTACATGTACAGTATAGGCGGGATATTATGCTGATGATGATGTCATTAGAAAATGATATCCATCTTCAGCACTACCTATAGAAGTAGACGCCATACACCCTCTCATGAATATTTAATTCGTTACTGGCGCCGACTAGCAACAGGCAACGCTTTAAGAGCCATTGCGGGAGCCTTGGAGTGAGATGCAAGAACAACGGCTTAGAGATGGTACAAGGGTTTGCTGCTTTTGTACTATTATTTTTACCTCGGTGTCAACATATCAAAGCAGGTAGGTCAAGCTTAGTATAACGCTAACATTACACGTATTGTGTTTTTTATCTACATATCTACCGCGAAAGAATTTTGACTGATAATGGTATAGATATTATATAAAAGATACAATTCCAATATTGTTTATGTGGCTGACACCAGGCGTTGTCTGATGCAGTAAAGAAAATTAATCCATTTGAATAGAGACATTTTTTTTTACCTCACCCCATGTGTCACTCTTGTAACGTTTTGTACCATCGAACCTATTGTTCATTTTGTGCAGTCGTGGATATTCAAATGTCAGAAACATGATGATTGTGCAGGATATTTTCAAAATTTGCATATATGTGTATGTGTTTGTAAACATGTGTTGGTAGTGACCTGTTATTAAGCCCAATCACTGAAAATGTGCACTAGAAGTCAACATTCAATAAACTATTGATATATAACATTTGCACATATCTGCATATTCATCGAGGAAAGTCTTTTGTCATAAATGTGTTTCATAAAAAAAGCACTTGCACAAGTATGCAATTCACAGAAGGCATACTTTGAATATGAAATTATCATATGTTTCTGAACTAACCCCAGATTGCCAGGTGGAGAATGGTAGATTCTACCGAGGGACAGTCGCTGTCACCTGGTCAGGCAAGACGTGTCAGCGCTGGGACAGTCAGACGCCACACCAACACATGTGGACGCCCACTAACTATCCCACGTACGGACTGGAAGGAAACTACTGCCGGAATCCGGATCCGTCGGGCAGAGGTAGAGCTTGGTGCCTCACTATGGATCCTGGCCAATTCCGGGAGAAGTGCAGAGTGCCACGTGCACCATGTGGTAGGTTTTGACTGTGTGGCTTGACTGATAACTTACAAGTAGTGCATACGGCGAGAAAAGCAAGACTTAGGCAAAGTCTAAAGTACAACACTGTAAATAGCTACATTTGTGAGCTGTCTTGGAAATATTTCATGCTTCAGCAATTGGACTGTAAAGGTTATTCGCAGTTGAGCTGTGCCATATGGACAATGGGCATCATCACGCTATTGACATGTAACATCTATGGCTTTAATACTTCGTATTTTAAAATGACCGTTCATCTGTAACGATAGCTAGGATAGTATACGGCTCTAAGTCGGTCTTAACACAACATATCAGCACACCAGTCGACCGACCACGAAGTGTCCACAGGATCAAATTTCATAGGTTATAGGTCCTTCATTTAAACAAGAAGACTGCAGTAGGATGGCCTGGGTATTGTGATCAGATTTACATTTTTGACATACGTTTTGTCATGGATTGTATATTTAGTCCAGGCGGTTGGTGCAAAATATAGCTAGACTTGTTAAAACCTATTCTTATGGACTACCATTGTACAAAAGCAAGAAACGTTCATTTTTGTAAGAAAAATTGACAAATAAATGCAATAAACAGATTTAAAATGATATATACTCAAAAAGGAATCCTCACGTCTAAAGAGATAGGTCTTGGTTACAACTATAACAAATTTCGTGCCATTCGGTTGCAAAATTAAGTCATCTTATGACAGCAATGCAGACACTGGCTCGCCAAAGCACCCGTTGCCAAGCAAAAAAGGTTGCCTAGCAACAGTTGCTATGTAAGAGCAGGTTTATAATGGCTCCACCCCTGAAATTGTTTCCATTGTTGTATAGAACATTTATGCCAAGTTTCATTCTTTTACCATAATGTGAACAATTTTTGCACCAATCACCTAGACTAATTGCATCTCGTTGCTGTTTAAGCGAGTAACAATGCTAAAATAGACATGACAGATCTTTGACAAGAAATGTGATGTCTGCTAGCATGCTCAAATATGGCTTCTTTGTCTATTTCCATAATGATTCTGTAAATCTATTGATAACTAGCCTGTACCAGCAAGGCAACAGACAACGTGTACTTGTACCGATGGGATTTGTCACCCGTCACTTCGCCATACCTTGTCCTGGTACAAGGTACAGGCGACGCCCACGTAGCGCTGTCCAGCAGCAATGAGGTCCTGGATCCAATGTACGAGATTGTCATCGGTGGTTGGGGAAACAGCAGGACCGCCATTCGTCGCGCACCACAAGGCACCAACATGATTAATCGTCCCACTCAAGGTGGGTGGTATTTTAACATTTTACTTGAAACAATCATTGAATTCTGATTTGTTTTAACCATTTGAGCTTGACCATCTGACAACTCAATTTCATATTCAAAGATTTACAAATCGTGCATCTTTTTCCCCATTTTATCAAGACATTCTGTCTCCAACTGAACATCGAGCTTTTTGGATCAGCTGGTCTCCTGGTGGAAGAATTAAAATCCAGCGTTTCAGTGATGATCTGCCTCTTCTAGAGTGGAATGATCCTGCGCCGTTGCCAGTCAGCTACATCGGTTATTCGACCGGGTTCGGAAACACCGGACTTTGGAAACTTTGTGAAGGTATCTCTGTCTTTCTCTTTCTCTCTCTATGCCTCTCTCTGTGCCTGTGTCTGTCTCTCTCGCTCTGAGTGCATTCATGTCTCTTTCTCCGTCCCGCTGTCTCTATCTGTTTCTTTATCTATATTTATATAAAGAGAGAACATCTTTATCTCTGTCCTTTTCTTTTGCCATGTTTTACTTCATATCTAGTTATTGCGCAAATGATAGATTTTCCATTCGAGTAACGTTAAGAATACTGTAGAATAGCAAACATTCAAAGCTCAATTACAAGAGATTTATGTTTAGACGGGCAGACTAAAACGTTTGGCTTTCTGATGAATGCATTTCAGCCAATGGAAAATGGGGCTTGTGGACTAGTTGGACCGCCTGTTCCGCACCCTGTGGCATCGGCCTACAAACACGCCGGCGCTTGTGCAACAGGCCTGTCCCAATACCTCCCCTGGGTAAGGTATGTGAGGGACAGGCAGTGGGCTCCAAGCTGTGTTACGTTTCTGCTGCCTGCTCAGGTACGTGTACCTTTCTTGAACATAGGCAATCGGTTAAACTATAAATAGTTATAAGAATGTTATCGTCATTGTCAAAGAATCTCTAGTATAACCCAATGCTATATCATGCATTGCTATATATGTATTGTATCAGAAAGAGTTCTAATTAATGGAATATGTTTTGTCATAAGATTTAAGTTTTTTGACTGAATAAACCAAAATGTTCATTACAATAATCATTTATATGTTCGCTTTTAAATGCAGCCGATGACGTGGGATTTGAGGTAGATAACTTCTTTGAACATGCAATATACAATTCAATTTTAGATCCCAGGAGTATCCTTGATGTTATTCACGAAGGAAATTAATATATTGGTACAAAAGGCAATGCTTAATGATTGAGAAAGATAAAATATTCTAGCTGCTTGTTCATCAGATTGAGGCCAGGTACAGTCTGGTAGCTGAACGTTAACATTTACCTGCAACGTTACATGTAGAAATACATGTATGCCGTATTTGTGTTAATGACATGTACTTACATGTATGTCCAAGAAAGAGGTACACTACTTAAATGTGTTGTGTCCAAAGACAAATCTCAGGTATTTTCTTGAAATATGGAAACTGTTTTAAGGGTTTATTTGATCCTGGGGAGACAAATATTGGCTGGCCTGACTGGCAGGACAAGTGGAAAACCGGCAAGTTTCTACCTCCCGACTATGACTCCACTCAAGCACCTAGCGAGATAGGTTTGTAATATATCATTCATATCATAGTTTGTATGTTATACCTTATGGTATCACTGGTATCATGCAAGAAATCAACTTTCTAGTACCATTAAAGGTCGCTACTGACTGCCATTACATCACTGTCATAAACGACAGGATCATGCGAAAGGCTGCAAGCCGCAAAATGATTTTAAAAAACCACATCGTTGTCAGGTGAAATAAAGCCAGCGGGAAAACAATTCATTCATTCATAGCTGCAAATGAGCATACCAGTTAAGTGCACAACAAAACACCCATTATATACACGTACGCTTCCAACATTTCATTCACGTTTAGGAGGGACGGACGTTGCCTCCGCTGTCTACATCCTTAACGTCGGTTCTCTGTCAGAAATGCACGGGGTGAGAATCCATTTCATTGATTGGTTGATTGCTTGATTGCTTGATTGCTTGATTAATTGATTTCTGCATAATTGTAGCATTGAGCAGGAGCGTCTCTGGCGCCTTAGAATCTGGCAAGATAGTGAGATTGTCAAACTGTATTCATTTCGCTATGTTATAACTTTAGTTCACGGTTAGAGCATAGAATAGCTTTGTAATTGTATCAATTTGTATAACACGCTGCAAATGAATCTGTATGAAAGGTCATAGACAGGTAAACAGAGTATAGTCTAGATCATCGTTTAACTAACCAATTCACACAGTACTAGTATAGAAAGTTTTCCAAATTTATAGAATAAAAGTAGAAATAAAATTCCTGCCTTAGAACATTTCCGTCAGGCTCCAGTACACTTTGTCCTGGGCTGATGAACGACTTTTCGGCATCGCGCCGTCGTGGGTTCCCGTGTCGCCGTCCCTGGTCTGGTCCCCGCCGCTCGCCTTCGGACAGTCCGTCCGCCGGGTCACCACGGAGGAAGAGGGGGACAGTACCATGTGGCTTGATCCACGTGGACTTGTCGTCTACAAGATGACGTATTGGTTATATATTATTACGTTAATGAATATATACATATAAGTACATATGTGTAATAAGATAAGAATACCTTTAAATACGGAGAAGAGAAATCCTGCACATTTGCAATACATGTAATAAAATGAAAACGAGTAGGCTACAGCAGTCGTTGTAAAATGTCATAAAACATTAGCAAGGTTTGTTTACGAATCGTAGTTACTGAAGCGTGCATAGCTGAAAAACTTTGAATGGCGTAGTAAATGTATCCCATAGATGATAATAAATGCTTCAACAGGATGTAGTGTAGCACATTCGGTATGGATATCATTCTGTTGATAATAACGCTAGACAACGTGGCGATCAATAATCTTTCTTTTCTTCCACATTCACAAACAGACGTTTGCTAACTCTCAACTGTGTGGCCAAGCTGGAGAGATACCCACTAGACACACAAGTCTGCAAAGTGGTGCTACATGCATGTAAGTTTGAACTAGACATCATAATTGCATAACAAAATTTCCTTTGAAACTTGACACTTGATACTACATGGCAGACTAAGAAGTCTTAATTTGGTATGCATTTATAAGTCAGCTTACATTTAAACCAACATCATTATGTACATAATTTAGGGCATATTTCTTGTGCGATTTAAAATCTCTAGTACATTCTAAATATACAACATAAATCGATGCAAGGACAAATGCCTATCAAATCCCTACATTAGCAGACAATCCGCTGAATAAATGTAGTCGGTTTCAATACCATCCAATTTATTATCATTGCACTAAACTTTGTGATGATCCATTTGGAGTTTCACTAAAGATGAAATAGAAACTTTTTTGTCAGACAATGGGATACGGCTGAGACTGCAGCCCTCTCAGCACATCCAGAATGCTCCTATAAAGGTGGACGCCCGAGGAATCGTATCACAGTTCATATTGGTGGGGACTGAGCAGAAGGCAGGCTTCAAATCTTTTCGTGAGAATGTCACAGGTTAGTTTACTCGAGACAGTTTTTGTTTTGGCGAGTAGTCTATTTTGGAATGACTTCATCGGACGAATCTTTTGTTGAAAGAAAGCCAGTAAAGAGAAAATGCACGTGTAAATGTGTGTGTGTATGTGTAAAAGCGTGTGTGTGTGTGTGTATGTCTGTATATATATATGTGTGTTTCTGTGCGTACGTGTATATGCGTTTTTCCTTACGTGTGTATGTTCCCGTGTTTTAATGATTATTACCTATAGTATGTAATGCATCCCACCTGATTTTTCTTTCCTATTTTCTCCAGATTGCCAATTCTTCCAGCAGATCTGTGACTACCGCAAAGAAACTTGTCTGACGTCACTTTCAGACGCATGCAATGGAACTGTTTGTTCTAATTGTGATCTTGTGATCGGTGACTGTCAACAGCAACTTCAGTCCTGTGAACACTACATAAACGGTAATGGCTTTACAATGTGATATCAACTAAGGTATCAAAGTACTAGTTATAGCTCTACTGTCTAAAATAATCTTAGATTTATCATGTTCTAACTCAATTGCAGCTTCTGTTGGTTGAAGTCTACAGTCAACCTTCCTTTGGTAGATTTAGAATTTACTTGCCTCGGCACTGTGCATCTATATCCTGTAGTACATGATTAATCTCCAAGGAGATCTATCGGTGGCAAGGCATTATCAAAAGGACCAACAAGTATCCAAAACCTCCGGTGGTTTGGGATACTTTTTGCAATTGGCTCTTTTGATACTGACTTGCCACCGATAGATCTGCTTGGACATTAATCATGTACTACAGGATATAGATGTACATTGCCGATCGTAACTGTTTATTTTTCTTAGACACAAGTGCGTACACGTCTTTGGAGGTGAATATTCGTCTCCGAAGAGTCCTCTCCCACTACATCCTCGCGAACTACCTGCCGTCTATTGTTATCGTGCTGGCCGCGTTCTTACAAACATGGCTGCCCCTGACACCGGCAACAGTCTCCGCTAGGGTTGTCCTGGGTACAACTGCAGTCCTGTCCATGATCCTACAGACGGGGAAAGCTACACAAATGCCGTGGGTAGGTTAAACTGTTTTCAGGCCTTGTTACATCCTTCTTGCTGGAATATCCTGACCGGCACCATGCCATTGCAAGATCTTAACTGGTTGGCTGCTATCCCCTAAATTCAAGCCTCGGCAGTTTCTAATTAGAATGAGAAACCATGACATGAGGAATAACACAAAAAGGAATCGGATACGTGAAGGATTTTTGGATGTAAGCACGTTTTGTCTTAAAGCGAAACTTCTATGTAATCCCTCTCTATTCTGACGTTACAGGTCAAAAAGCCTAGAGCCATGGACATCTGGATGTTGGGGTGCCTATCCCTTGTAATTGCAGCACTCCTAGAGACGGTTGTAGCTCACTACATATCAACTTACATACAGGAAAAGGTATGTAACTATGTCACCAAATATACCTATTACTATACACATCACCAGGTAGAATGGATCTCAGGCACAGAAAAGAGACAACTGAAAGAGAAAACATTTGGAGACGCATCGATAAGCAGAGACACCTGCGCAATGTTAACCAGACAGAATTGTCCTGAGAAAGAAACGTCGGTTGAATAGATTACTTGGTTACGCTGTGTACAAAGAAACTTTTTATTAAAAAGATATCCTAGTATGTGTATACGTGCTAGCAAGAAGAAGTTTGCATCAGAAACAGATGATGTCCATAATTCTTTAACCATGCACAAGAGCTGATAAAGCGTTTCTGAATAATACATTATCACAGGAACAAAAAGAGATCCGGAGGGAGGAACGGAAGAGGAGAAGAAATCCAGCCATCCTGATACCTCGGCCCGGACTAAAATCGCCCGGGGAAAACCTGTGGGACAGCTGGGGGTTCCAAGGCTGCCAACACACTATCAACAGCCAACCTGTGGTCATCCCTCGAGCGCGTCTGCGCACTCCTGGCCCGTGCAGATGGCACGAACTACCGACTAAAGAATGGGTCGTTGTTGTTAAACAGGAAAAGTTCAAATCTCTTCAAAAGAAAGACATTCCCAAGGCTGAAGTTGGAAGTACAGCTTTGCAACATACCCATCAAAGTTGTAACGACAGTGCCGTTGTAACCTATGTTCCACATGTAACGCTAGGGACGACTCATTACAGAAATATACCTGCTTTTAACGTCAGATCTATTGGTCCTAGTGCAGCGGAAAGAGCAGAGATTTTAGCGTTGAAAATAGACAAGGCCACTAGGGCACTTCTTGTGTGTGCATTACTGTTGTTCAATGTGGTTTATTGGTATATATTCCATTATTAGTTAGCATTTATGAAGCAACTTCCAGTTACGTTATTTTCAAAGGAAACTTTTACTATTGATAAGAAGAAATAACTATTGGTTTGTATTTGGATATTAAGTAGAAATGAATTAAGCGAGTATTTACGTCAAGCCTTCACCATGCGCGATACCTAATCCTGAAAGTAAACATATTCTTTTATCTACAACCACCAAAGAGATAAGTTTATAAGTAAACCTCTTAAACTAGAAGCAAAATATTCATAGAATAGAAAAAAAATGATGTTGTTCATGTATAGTTGAGTTATTCTTCAGTGAGCCTAGCATAGTATAAATTTCACTTAGTAAGTACATTGTTTGCACGTATATGAATATATCATATCAATTTTACGTAACGCTGTCAAGTCATATGTCATGCAATATTGTTTCAATTGATCATGTACAACTATTTTTGTACATAATGTATCACACTTGCTGTCTGTATGGTTGCTTTATGTTACAACGACCACGACTATCAACGCGGTGTAGATAATTGTAAATAAGCACTGTATGCAATATTGCAATTCCTGATTGACTTTTTAAAAAAATTCATTATTGAGCTTTCAAATTAACATCAAATGTCAATCAGATTTAACATACTCTACTTGATTTATGGATTGACATCAATACCTAATTATGATGCCTTGTGTATTCTCCGTATCGGTAAGTAACCCAGTAAGCGATATTGAAGACCAAAAAAATCAGCGGGAAAACAACCTTCGCGTACGAGTCAATTTTCATTGTCAGACTGTCAGCCCGTTCAGTGGCGCTGGGCTTGAATGCTCTGGGATCAAACTCAGGAAATTCTTCGTAATCACCGCTCGACATAAAACAGATTGGGACGTAAGAAAGTACTGGATTACCATCACTATTACTTTGCTTTTGCCTTTTGTCATCGGCTTTCGCGCTTTTGGTCTTAGCCTTCTTTTTGAGAACTATGACCCATTCCTTGTCCGGGAGTTGGTGCCAGCAAACAGAAGGGGGGACATGGAGCCTCACCCGTGGGATGCACAGCCGTGTGTCTCCCACTCCAAAGCTACTCCTTTGAGTCTCAGCCTGTCCACTCGCTGCCGCCGTTGTGTCTCTCAGCCCTGGTCGCGGAATCCGGATAGGAGGGTTCTGCTGTTTGCCTCTCTGTTCCGAGCGTATCTTCATCTGTTCCTGAAAGAGTAACAGATATGTATAATTCCTGGTTCTTTCCCTATCAGCCCACTAAGTTTCATTTGAAAATATCAATGTTTAATTGATTTACCCACCCCTTTGCATAATTGTATCAAAGGGCGTGGTCAATGTTGGGGTCAAAAGGTCAAGAGCAGATAGCCGGGTCAAAGCTACCACGCTGCGAAAGCTATCATATCAAAATATATTCCTCAGCCACCCTACTTTTCAAAAATGATAAGGAAAATTTGCCACCTCGGGTGGTACCGATATGTAAAATCATGGGGTCTGGCCCATGGATTAGATATCATATATTTTGTAGGACCAATCTTTAGCCTAGTCAACCGTCAGTTTTATAAGAAAATCAAAAAGTTGATAAATAAATAACGTATACATTAAGGTCGAAACCAAACGGCCATTGGACGTTAAGATGCCATTCGTATTAGCCCGTACCTTGTCTTGTAGATATGTAGATATGTAATTCACGATTGCTGTTTCCAGCAGAGCCACAGTCACAAAAGACAAACACCCCAGCATCCAGACGTCAATGGCCCTCGGTCTTTCGACCTAAAAAAAGAAAACAAAAACGATACGGTATTTCGACTTACGCTGCCGTTTGGGAAAATGATTTGTCTTTGTGAAGCATCTTATCATCATTATAAGAGCTTTTGAGGTTCTTCTAAAGTCTTTTATTTATCAATTCTTTTAGATTATATTGCTAACAACAACAATGACAAAATAGTCACCCAAGGCATGCGTGCTGTTTTGCCAGTCTGTGAAATCATCGCTAGTACCGCCGTGGTGCCCAAAACAACCCGTGCGGAAACGGCTGACTGTTTGGGTGACAGCCATATTTGTAGATATGACGCCACCACAATGACCACGGACGGGAGGTAGGCAGTCAGCAGGTACCGCCACAGCACTCTGCGGAGTCGCATGCGCAGCTCCAGCGATGTGAGCGCACTGGTGTCTACAAAAGAGTGGCAATCGTTATACTTTACATGAGTACCAAACTTAATTCTTAAAGATATTCGCTCTTTACCATGGGATCCGTGAATTATGTTTCTCTATGTATTTATGTGTTGTTGATGTGATATGTTTATGTATATATGTAATGTGAAGTGCAATGAAAAAGATATTTGCTCTCAAAATTTTGTATTTTTGAGCACCCACGAGCAATTGATTGGAACGACACCTATAGCTATCAAAACATTGATCCCGGAATATTGTTGTGATTCATGAAATAATCTACTCGGTAATTACCATTGATGTAGTTAGGACAAGAGGAAATGTTGAATTGACAGGTCCCAAGGACGAGACTGCAGATGGCACAGTTCTTCCCAGCCTTGCACCTGTCTGAGAGTGACGTCATGCATGATTCCGACAGGTAATCACACACTTGATGGAAGAACTCACAACCTGTCTCTGAAGTAAGTGAAGAGATAAACGAGTTTAGAATACACTGACACGTGTGCATTTTCGAGTGAGTTTGATGAAGAAGGTTTGATGACTAACTTATAACATCGGGGTAGTACTAGTGTATGTACTGAAAAAAAGCTGACAGTGCATTTTATCTGACAAGGACATGAACTTCACAGAAACGTGTGCTTTTTCGTGTGAGTAGATTTTAAGAACTTACAACATCGTAGTAGTACTAGTGCAGGACATTGTATTCTTTCTGACGTGGGCATTACTATTTTCCACACACATAAGCTTCACACAAGAGCTATAAACGGTAGTTTTCTGTGTCAATTTTCTAATAAACGTAAAACTACGAACCGGCTGTGTCGTTACTGATGAAGGATTGGAACGTGGCGCTCTCCTCCACCCCGATGAACGTGAATTGTGACGTCACTCCTGTAGCGTCGCTCTTGATGGGAGCACGGGCGACATTGTTGGACGGCTGCAGCCGGAGTCTTATTCCATTATCTGATGTGGATGAATGAATACATGATTATCAATTATCACTCACTGCAAATGGGGGAATGTACAGATCCATAACCCCAATATCCTCAGCAGGGTTTAGGATCATTTGTCGCAATGACGCTAAAAAGTTAATGATAACATTCTGGACCACATTACTGCGAAGATTTTTATTTTGGCCATGCAGATATGAATAGATGATAACTTACAGCCCAACAAAGCCACCCTGCAGATTTGTGTATCAAGCGGATATCGCTCTAGCTCGGCCACGCAGCTCACTCTTAGAAGACGCCTAAAACATGATGATCAATCAGATATTTTTGGAGCATGAGGGATAAAGTGCAAAAACAACAATGGCAAGAAAAATAACTCGAAACAATAACAGTGACGAGAGTTGACCCATACAACACTTTTTTAGCCTTTCACCATCTGTTTGGTTGTCATTTTGAAAGTTGTTTAGCATATCATAAATAAAAAAGATGTATCGAAGACTCTTCTTCTGATTTGTATTTGTTATCTTAGAATTGCAATAATGTACTACAAACAACGATATCTACGTTATTTTGTAGACAATAAGTCCCCGTTGATCCAGCCACATCGAGTTGTCCTCCTCCTCCTCAGTAGTCGCTGTTCGGACGGACTGCCCGAAGGCCAGTGGAGGGGACCAGAGAAGGGTCGGTGGCACGGGAATCCACGACGGGGCAATGCCGAACAGACGACTATCGACCCACGATAAAACGTACTGGACTCTGATAGAAATATTCTGCGAAGAAAAGTTTGAGGTGATAAAGTGAAATTAAGAATATACCGTAGTACTAAGATTTCATACATAAACTGCTTTTCATATAGTATCTATTGAAATGAGAAATATGCTGCGATGAATTCCAACATTAAGACATTATTCTAACCATGCAGTTTTTATTTGTATGTCCTTACCGCATGTTTCTCTGAAAGAGATCCAATGTTGAGAATGTAAACATTCGATGCGACGTCCATCCCTCCTTAATCAAAATGAAAAATAAAACAATTTCAAGAAGAGAATGGATTAAATCTAAGATATTATTGTCTAATTGATTTCTCTTTACAATTACTGCAGGTAACAATTTGATTTAATTTTCACAAATTGTTTCTACCTGCCAAAGATGATGCATTGGTTGAAAGTCACACTTGAATTGATTTAAGCAATTTGTGTAGATCGCACACCAACAAAAAAATGAAGTTATGTCAGCTACTGCTCTAGATAATGTTCAACGAACCTATTTCACTTGGCGCCTCTGTGGTGTCGTACCCCGGTGGAAGAAACTTTCCAGTTTTCCAGTTTTCCTGCCAGTCTGCCCAGCTGATGTTAGCTTCGCCAGGTTCGAATAAACCCTATCAGTGGTGAACAGGAATAAAAATCTCAATTCTATCTCTTTATCATCATAAACAGAAGTCTGCGATGAGTCGAATGATTTAATGATAACCAAAAGAGCTGGCTACAGGGTAAACCGTCATTTTAGACTCGGTACATTGATACCTTAAGTTAACTTATGCATGGTTCTGATAGACATAAGTAAATGATATAAGTTAATATTGTGTTTCAAAGTATTACCTCTAGCCAAGTATCGCTCTCTGCGTGGATGAAGAGGGAAAAGCCGTAGTTAATTCATAAGAAAAAAAATCACTTCCAAAACTGAATATGCTATATGTTCTCCTAGGATCCGCTGACTTGAAATTGATGTATTGCACATCATAAACATTTTTATGCAGGTGTTTGTCATTTATCTGGGCGTAACCCTATTGGGTCAAACGTTACTAATAGCATGCAGAAGACTATTACTTATACCTCATTCCACTAGGACGGCGCTTTCATTCTTTTAAGCTTTGTGTTTTGTTGTCTTTTTGGTCATACTTGTACGTTTTGAATGATATTCCCATTATAAAGTCAATCGTAACACAAATCCAGTTTAGGACGCAGCGACGCCGCCATCGTGCCGCGTGTCCATTGAGAGGGGGGCTTTACAGGGAAGAAGAATACCTGTATTATACATCCTATCCACACCTCCAGAATACTACGTACCTTGGCACATCCCGGGTACGAGACACAAGATCGACGCCGCGGCTTGCCCGATGCAGGTCCCGCCCAACACATGTACAGGTGGCGGGTCGGTACACGTACGACTCCGGGCCCTCATACCAAATCCACAGGGGGCGTCACAGGGAGCCCAGCTACCCCACTCCGACCAATCACCGTTCACTGAAACAGCAATTTGTATCGTAGTAAAACACACTTTGATACTGTCCTTTCCCAAAGGTTGTCATTAAAACGTTTCAGTCTCAAGCTAAGTTTATTGTTGTAATGTAGAATCTGTTTTTTTATAGTGTGAACATATATATATTCTAATGCAACAATCCCCATAATGCAAAAATATGTAAATATTTAAACGACTGCTTTGTCCATAGAAAAACACCGAAACTAATGATTAGCCCCACTCGATTATAACATTACATGTATATCAAAAACTTATGCTAGCCCTTATTGTATTGTATTAGTAATTAAGATGTTAAGTTTTATTCTATACTTTTGACATACTTTGTACTGAGCACAATTGTCGTGGAATAAAGTTCTTTTTAAAGTTCTTCTATATAGCAAAAAAGGGACAGACAAGGTCAAGGCGGCGATACAATTAAGTTTTAACTTAACTAATCAAACTTGCATAAACGAAAAACGCCACCACCGAACAAGAAAATTTGCATTTATGTAGTGTATGTCAAGTTTTCTGTAAAGAATGTCTGTAAAAGCATCTTTTCAGTGCATTATTTCTGCCGAATGTGAACCGCTAGTTAGGCCATGTTGATTTGATTATATGGATGACATTCGCGCCGGCATAAATTTCCGTCCGTTTTCGGTCATCGTAAAATGCAGCTGCAAAATGACAAAATACACGCTGTAAACTACAAAAAGATATTTTTGGAAATGGATACTAACGTCGTAGAATGCCATAGCCAATTCCAAAGTCAAAAAAGAAGTTTTGAAAGAAAAAAGAAGAGGAAGAATCTACATTTTGGTATACCATACTTGCACGTGTGTTTAGTTGTGTTAATTCATCCTTCATGACCACTTAGATTTCACAATGAAGGCAACTCTTCTTTTTTGCTAAGCATTATTTTTCTATTCGCAAGCTAGCAGCAGTTTTGGGGTGCCCAGAGGATGTCGTCTATATAATCAAATCAACATGGCCTGATAAGCGAACCGTAACAGAAGTCCCAGTCCGCCACACCAACAGCCCCAGCGTGATAGCCGATGTGTCTGACCGGCCCGAGCTCCAGACCTGGGGCTGTCATCTGGATGAAAGGTAGGCTCTCTTCATGGGCCCGGACTGCGACAGTTCCATCTGCCGACCAGGTAAGCCAGAACACTCGGTACTCACCAAGCGGTAGGATATCTACAGAGAAGAGTTGAAAACATTATTGTCACTTTACTAATTAATTATCACAGTAAGTGAAGACGATGATTTCCTTCTGAGATTGATGCCAATGATTAGATAAAGCTTGAGAAATCAATCGTCCAAAAACATTAACAGAAATGATAATTACAGACAAGCACAGGAAATAAATCGTTCAAAAACATTTACAGAAATACTACTTAAAGACAAGTACACGTAAACCGTTACTTACTAGGGGTGGCAGCCGCCGTCAGGCCTCTAGTATGACCGATGCTACTTTGGTCACCGATGACGATTTGAATCATGGAGTCTGTGTCTCCATTATCGCTGGACAAAGCCATGTACACCCCCCGCGCCCTGATGGCCCTAACTTTGACTGTATAGGGAGACGTGATTGGTGGAAGGTCCCATATGTATGCAGCCTCGTGATTGTCCGTCAATCTGTGCTGGCAGGCTGGATGAAATATGATAGTGATGAAAGTTATTATATAACATCAAATCATCTCTGGTTATCACAAACATTAAACACATTTCTTGCATCTTAAAGTAATGTGTTGGTAATCAACATTTTTCTTCAGCACAGAAACGTGATTGAAATATTGCTGCATGTCAACACATTTACTCTCTTAATTCCTCCCTCTAAGGGGCATACTGAAAGATGTCACAGTATTGCATGTTTTATCTAGTAAAAATAGACTACAAATATTACCTGAACAGGTCGAACTATTCACCAGGATCGTACCTCCGCCGAGGCATGCGCAGTAAAAGGACCCGAAGACGTTCACACATTCCTCATTTACGGCACACCCTCCATTGTTTTGACTGCATTCGTCGATATCTAAAAGGAAATGCGTGTCATCATTGAAAGCAATAGGTGATGAATGTTCAGAACCACAGTCGTGTACTATGGTGTTGTTAGAAGTACCAATCAACTTTTCAAAGCTGTGAAGGGAGGATATTAAATCAATTTACATATGTTCATGGAATAATCGGTAATACTCATTTGCTTTCTTACCGACGCAGATTTTTGTGTCTGGGCCCAAAGTCAAGCCAGCTGCAGGCGGACACGTGCAACTGAACCCGTCTGCCTCATCCACACACCCATGGGAACAGTCGTGGGTAGACTCTACACACTCGTCAATAACTGTTGGTAGAAGTCGCCATAGTATTGTATCAACAACAATAATGTTGATTTTTACAAGCTACGTATTGTCATGGAAAGGTCAGGATATATGGAGATCTTGCATTGGGAGTCCACAAATGATATTAACGTGAAAGTTCAGCGTCTGTTAACTTGGTGAATATTAACATGATGGAATGTGATTCAACTTTATTTCAACACATAAAACAACCGATCGCTGGCAACACGTAATATCACGTAAGCGTGACGTCAGAAATGGGGCCAAGGTAGTTACAGAGGCGAATAAAAGTATTTTTCTCTGTGTTTGCTGAAATGAGGAACATTTTCCATAAACGTTCAATAGATTTTCATCAAAAATAAAGTAGAACAAGAACTTACGGATCTGGTAGTGATCGAGTCTGTCAAGTCCAGTTAGAAAATCCGCAGGAAAAAAAACCTTGTACCCCAAGGCAAGATAGCAAATGTTGTTATAAAAATCGTAGTCAGCAGACCGACAAGTGCCGGTGGGAACCCTGGCTGTTCCCTGGAGACACGCCTGGAGACATTCCGCTCTTGATATCCCGTTAATCCTGTCATCGTCATGACCAATGATTGCCGCGCCGCTAAATAGTAGGAACTCGTCGAATGGATAAGCTGTGTATGAAAAGAATGTGCAAATCATCAAAGTTAGAATCTGTTGTATATCTTTTAATGCATGGCAGATACAATGTATGTTGGCATGCATATGGGTAAGCTGATTCGCTTTTCTGTGCATGATTGTGGTACCGGGTGAAAAATAAGGGATCCCACCAGAGTACAGATGGGTACACCAGTATGTTCCGAGGTACACCTCTATGTCCCGACACCCCCTCAGCCTAGGAGTGTCGGAATGTAGGGGGTGTCGGAATGTAGGGGGTGTCGGAATGTAGTGGGTGTCGGAATGTAGGGGGTGTCGAAATGTAGGTGGTGTCGGAATGTAGGGGGTGTTGGAATGTAGAGGTGTCGAAATGTGGGGGTGTCGGAATGTGGGGGTGTTCCCGTAGAGATACCCCTTAATCCTTGTCCTGCGGGAATGCTATGTATAGGCTTTCAGATGTTGAATCAATTCAAATGTTTACCTGTAGATCCGATTCCGAAAATAAGATGAGGCTTCCAATAAAAGGAATTTGGCACCAATAGACGTTTTTAAATTAGAAACCGAGTAAAACTAGGTGTGTTTTATTTTTGTACAGCTTATACAAAGAGCATATACATGTGGTGTAATGTGACCAGCATCAGTCAAAGCCATGAATCTTAGCTCGTGTATGTCTTGCACAGTGTAACATTAGACAAGACATTAAGAAAAACACTTCGCATTTGAAAATTACTGTTGCGGGTCGTATCAGAAACAAACTTCACAACACTGGTTATATTGTACATGTGTTTATAGTAGATATACCATCACAAATGCGTAAAAAAACAAACATAACTCACCTGAAAGAGCGCGTTGACAGTGAAGTCCCAAAATCAGCAAAGCAACGAACGGGTGAATCGCAGTCATATTTACACATATCTATCCAGCGTTACCCGTCAAGTGCTATCTGAATATTTCATCTTGCACAATATTCACCACAACGATGTTACACAGCGCTAACACACACCGCCCTCACATGCCCGATAGAGTTAACGTCACATTTAGGTTACAGGATACAAAGTGTCCGTTATTAGCCGGTTTATGGCAGTTTATGAGTGTTCGCTATACTGACTCTAGATGAAATGGCAATGCACGGACACATAAGATGATCACGTCAACACGCTAAGCATTGTGTTCATCCTAATTAGTCTGTGACTTATGGCTCTGTTGCTAAGCGTTTGTCATAGGCACGTGCAACAGGTTGTCTCTCCACTCACTTGATGGGTGTGCAACAAATCTACGTTGACACTCCGGTGACACATGGGGTGGCCTTGGTGCCTATCTGGAGATTGTGTTGGTTGAAAGCATTGTTCGTGGTGGAATTTGACATGATAGACTCTGACGTTTCGGCCTCGTCAGGCGTGATGATGATGACGACATACGAAATATATTTTCACTTAGACATGCAGTGACCATGAATGGTGACAATAATGAATGCATCGGAAAGCCGAATGACAAATTTTTTTTTTCGAAACTGACTCTTTAACAGCATGTTCATGGCATGTGCATGAAACTATGAGCACGAAATATTTTACTTGATGTACAGCTAGTAGAATGAAAAACAACACGTATTCAAACAAGACTATTGATTCTTGGATGCACATATCTATTCAAGGGTCATCAATATTTACAAAGAAAATAAACATAAGCACCGCCTGCCTGAAAACACGTGCATTGCAACTTTGATGCAACAGCAGTTACATGCAGAACATGCACAATATCATTACGAAGTATAGAAAGTAGCGAATTTATAACAACACTGTGTTTTGTAAAAGGCTTTCGTAACCATAATGGGTTAACTTGCTGGGCGACTGCAGTTCAGCCATGTGAGAAGTGTGTACAATAGCGAGTAGATGATCCCAAAAGCTCTTTTATAAATGCCACGGCTCAGGGACATTAAACATTCATCCACTGAGTAATGTTCATGACGATTGTCAGTTTGGCAGCAATGTCAACACCGCCTGTTGACAGAGGCGTTATCACAACGAAATGATAAAAAATATAAGTGAGATTATCATTTTTGTCGATTACTATGATTTAGAACACGTAAGATGCACAATAAAAGAATTTAAGAGATAGTTATACTTAGCTAGAACAGAGGTTGTAAAGAATCATGCGCCATCAATCGATGTTTTCTACTGCTAATTCTACATGTCGGCGAGTCATTGACGCATCTGACATTAGTTCACTTTTTCAGCTTTCTTATGCGGTGCCTGATACATCGACTGGCTACGAATACAATGAAAGTATTGTATGTTACTTCGTCTGCGTATACTTCCAGAGAATAATGGTAAAATTGAGACTGTAAGCAGAACAAGTAAAAATATGACGGATCAACTTCAGATAAACGAGAATATCCGATCGCGGATAGAAGGGTAACTACTAGTATCCACGGAGGATGTTCAATAGGCTTCGCTAGTCATGGCTGCCGGACTGTGCCGTCTTGGAACAACGATCATTTTCAGCTCTTCCTTGGTGAAGTAGACAGATTTCCATCCTCCGTTACGAACTGGCTGCCACCCGACGTGAATCTGGTATTCACCTGGGTAGGCGACGACTTTCCACCTTCCGTTCATCTTCCTCTGTTGGAGTGACCCTCAGTTTAGGACGGGGAATATGGTTCGGTCGATTGAACGATTCTTCCGTTGAAACCATCCTAAACTGCCCATCTGACCCCTCCTGCCATCTTGCCTTGCTTGACGTCATCAGTAAGGCGTTTGCCAAGTCACCACCAGGGGGCCTTGGGATGACGATCCACCTTATGCCGGGAAGCCTGTACCACATGTACATGATTTTTGGCGACCGCGGGTTTTTCAACTTTGCTCCTGGTATGCGGATTGTAGACCACTCTTTGCCCAACGCTTACAAGAGAAATCCTGGTCGCGGAATCCCCGTTCTGCTATCTGAAGGTATGAGCAAAAATGGCACAAGTTAGTGTCATATTCTGATTGTATGTTATCTTTGTTATAGAACCTTTGTTATAGATTCATACATGCTCTCTGAATAGCTAGCTGTTCTCGACTTAACAATGATGCTTATAGTAGAATATATAGATACATTCTAAAAAAGCGTACTATTAGAACCTTACAACTCAAAGATTTGGTTTTTGACAGAATTGTGAGCAGTAAAAGTGGCAATACGTACTTTTTCTTCGAGTCGAGACTGGACGAAGCCAACAACAGTGATTGTCTTGAAAAATATGACAATGGCGTACCCAATATTTAGGTATCAGAAAGGGGCAGACCATGGAATAATACGGGGTACAGATACATTTTTTAAAGACTCAAACATGCGCCTTTTGTCCTTATTTCTTTTAATACTGCGTTCTAGTACGGCTTTGGTAGTTGACGTTGACTTTTCTGTTGGTTTCTTTTTCCCATCCTTCTAGGTTCTTTCGTTGAAAACGTCAGCTTTGTATATGTGACACCTGCCACTTGTTGCTATTCCAGTGGGCTGAGCGTACAGACTTTTTTTTTTTCGGTAGGCAAAACACAAACGAACGCCATATGTAGTTAAACGCTGATGCATTCTACATAACTGCGCGGGCGTAGTTATTAGATACACTTTACAGAGTCATTGACCGGGGCCTTTTGCATCACGTCACGCTTTAGGTTTTATCATGCAGAGCACGATGCCGTGATTTGAAAAGCTGACGAAAGCATGCAATGAAAAGAATGATACGGTTCATCGGTTGCAAATGTCATGTATACGCTCAAAGAGTCATTAGGTCTTCAGGCCAGTCAATGAATCGATCATGGAGGTTTTATGGATCAGAAAATATACGCAGTGAATACAAGCTTGGGGCGGGGCCGCATTCTTCCCGCTACAGAGCCACCTCAGAGCGGCGGTGATTATACCACAAGGCGGTGACCTCGCTGCGACCGCGCAGTGACCTAACATTACAATTTGGCAGAGCGCTCAACGAATTCTATAGAAAAAAACGGATATCGTTTTACGCTCTTTTTGCTTTGTTGTCTTTTCCAGTGATATCGATACTTTTACACTTTGCATGATATCACAATTATAAAATTAACGGTTACACAAATCCAATTTAGGTCGCAGCGAGGTCGCAGCGTGATCGACGTCTAGTGGACTATTGACCTTAACTGTAGATCCAGTCATTTATTGCCATATGATTATTACGCTGACGTCCAAAACGTTGGCAGTTAAGACTTTATTTGGATTTTCCAACAAAGAGAGTCATTATACAGACATTTAACACCCTTACATGCTCAGTTGGAGAATATGAGCAGAATAACTAAAATCACAATAAATTATTTCACGTAGGGTCCAGTAAATTGGATGAAGCTTTTATGCAAAACACTGCACATGAAAACCTTTAGTAAATAATCACACATGCAATATCATTTCATAATTAGACAACGATCGCCACGATCTTCTCAAAACTAGACACTAAGAATAACTGTATATAACAGCATTTTTAAAGAAAATACTTGAGCTAAGATATCCTTATACATAACAGCATGACCATCAGGAACAAACATATTCTATTAAACATTCAGCTAAACAGAAAAGGCTGCCGTGGCTTCAGGTCTGATAATGGGAACTTAAAACCTCCTTACATACAGGTATTAACGTATTTATATATGTCCTCAATATAAGCTAAGGTACCCACGCTATCGGTATGTTAACCTATTCTGTTCATGATACATTTACATCCTTTTCACGCAACTAAGTAGCCTGAACAATCGTAGTTTGTTATTGCGCTATAGACTTATGACAAAGTGATAGATAGCTATTTACAGCTCACAACTTGCGCCTATCCACAATCAAGCGTATTCATCTCATATTGTTGTCCTTTTTAAATTTCATTTATTCATTATTTTTCAAGTGAGAAGAGAGATTACAGACGTAGCGGTGACGCAATCAAGTTGACAAACTTATAATTAACGCCACCGATCAACATGTATACACAAGACATAAAGGTGAAAAGATAAGAATACAAACTTGTAACAAAACATGATGCACTAACTTATAACGAAATACGATGATCTAATATAAATGCTAGAAACAAATGATATGGTATGAAAACAAAACATTCTTGACGGCACATGTCCAATCCATTTACCCAATGGCGAAATGTCTAGTTGAACAGCTCCCAGTGGTAGTAAAGCAAAAAGCTGACACAAAATATGGCAAACATGATAGGGAATACAATGCGGGCAACAGTGTCCACCCTAGCCGTCACACGCTGGATTCTCTTCTCTTCCAACGCGTCTTCCTCGGCCTCGGGTCCGAACGGCTCTGGATAGGGATACATTCGTGGTGCCCTCGGCACGTAAACTATTGGCTCTCCGGGGTAACTGTATCCACGGAGGATGTTAGGCTTGGCTGGTTGTGGCCGGCCTACTGAAATACTTGGAACAACGATCATTTTCAGCTCCTCTTTGGTGAAGTAGACGGAATCCCATCCGGATTCTTCGGGGGTACTGATGTACTCCCATCCGACGTGGATTTGGTCTTCACCAGGAAAGGGGATGACTCTCCACCGCCCGTTCATCTTCCTCTCCCATACCACTGATGGAGTGCGGACCCTCACTTTAGGACGGGGGGTGCGGCATCGTGCATTGTCGGGCTCGTCGGTTGGAACGATCCTAAACTGTCCATCTGACCACTCCTGCCATCTCGCCTTGTTTGACGTCATCAACAAGGCGTTTGACAACTCGCCTTCAAAAGGCCTTGGGATGACAATCCACCTTTTGTCAGGCAGCCTGTACCACATGATTTTCGGCGGGTTCTTCAACTTGGCTCTTGGTATGTGGATTGGGGCCCGCAGAACACTCTGGTCAATGGGGGTACGTTCATTGGAACGCTCCGGCTTGCCCAATGCTTCCAAAACGTTGTGGTACGGTTTGTAGGAAAATCCTGGTCGCGGAATTCTGATAGGGGGATTTTCCTCACGCTTTGCTATCTTTTTCCGCAGCTGTGGGCAAAAGAAAGGCATGTGTCAGTGACATGTTCTGATTGTTGTATTCTGTTTGTTTTGTAGAACTTGACTTCTATTGAAATGGTGTGCTCCACCGCTAAGCAATAATTTTACAGTAAAAGATGTCACAGAAACGTTAAACGCTAGTCCTGTTCATTAAAGTTTTGAAACTCAACTATATCACTTTCGACAAAAAAGATAGTTTAATTAGATTAGGCCATACTATATTGAATAATCTATCTCAACCTATGTCTTTAACATCATAAAGAGACGAGAAGAAGCCGAACCTTTGCAGAGTTGTTTTAGAACCAACGTTTTAGATTAGCATTAAAAGTTCTGTTAGTGTCATTATATGTACTTTACCACGACTTTTGTATCTGTATACCTGTACTTAGCCCGATAGGGCATGAAGGTTATTATTATTGTTATCATCATTAAAAATGGTGATACTTACTTTCTCCTCGAGCCGAGACCGGATGAAGTAGACGGTGACTGTCTCCAGAAACATGAGGATGACAACAGTCAGACATCCGCTGAACCAGACGTCGATTGCTCTTATTTCGTTGACCTGGGAAATATACAGATGTTAGTATACTTGTGTAAGTTTATTTCTTTAATATACATTGTAAAACACAAAGGATGGCGTCAATTCGGTTATAAATGCCTGAACAGTCTGATCATCGCAGCTATTGTTTGTGGTTGTAAACGCAATTGCCTTCCGGTTTGCTATATTGCGCAGCTGTGTAAAGCTTGGTTATCATTTGACTTAGGCCAATATTCGTATGGCAGTTTCCTTACAACATGAAATCTCACAAGAACACAACTTTCAATGTGTCCCTCCGTGCCATTAAGTCACTGAATAGATGATAGTCACACCACTATATCTTGACATGAATTGTGCTTGTAAAATTTATAACTTAGGCATTATGCAACTAAATTGTATGTCTACTGCTTATTATAACCGTTTAGACCATGTGTAGCCTTATGCTATGGTAACATTTCCAACCCGGGGTACGGCCGGGCTGTTTGCGGAAAAAAATGTTTGTTAAGAAATATACACAAACTATGCTCATGTTTGATTTTTTTCTAATTTTTTTGGTGTTTTATTGTCTTTTCGTTTTTGCAAGCTGCACGGCCGGACGCCGGTTTGGAAATAATATCTAACAGAACAGACTAACTACGCCGGCTATAGGGAGAATAACTTGCCAGGGGAGTTTTGGCCTCCTTAGGGTTTGGCCATGGCTTATCCCGGAGGGGGAAATGTCAACCTTCCCGGGGCCCGGGGACTGCCTCTCCTGGCCAAGTATTCTCCTTTTTGCGAATTCTACTATCCGTAACCCCGAAGGAAGGCCTGGTGGAGGCTAGGTTTTTGAAATGTGACCATAGCTTTACCCAGGACACAGCGCCGACGCCGCTTCCATGTACGATGATGGTTAGGAAGCCCGTGATCCCCAGTGAGACGCGTCCCGAGACGACAGAGGTCTGTAGCGGGAGCCAGAGCTGCAGGTACGAGGCAGTCACTACAACTGCAGACGGGAGGAACAGTCTGAAGGCATGGCTCGACAGGCGGCGCCGCATGCGGAGACGAACCTCCAGTGTGGTGTACCCGTCTGTACCTGGAAAGGGAAGCCACGATCATTATTCTTGAATATGGCTTTTTCCTAAGTTACAGTACAGACTTTGGGATATTCATCACAGTCCTGCTGTGTATACCGCGAGATTTTGCTGTGTCTACGGCGAGATTTCGCTGCGTCTACCGCGGGATTTTGCTGTGTCTACCGCGGGATTTTGCTGTGTCTACCGCGGGATTTTAATGTGTCTACCGCAGGATTTTAATGTGTCTTCTGCGGGATTTTAACGTGTCTTCTGCGTGATTTTAATGTGTCTTCGGGACTTTGCTGTGTGGAATTTTGCTCAGCGGTATTTTGCGGGGTCTGTATCGTATTCCTACGTTTTATAGTTTTTCCGTCTTTTTCGAGGACGAAACAATTTTATCTTGATCTGTCGCCCTTATCCCCAATATTTATTTCAGTAATATACGTTCCAATACTTCCCAACAAAATGTTGGAAGGAAGAGTTTTCCCCTCATCTATCAAAATTCTAAATTTAAAGGGAAAACCTTTCATAGTCCACAGCTAGTAGAACGGATGGGTGTAACCGTCATTTTTGGGGATTAAGCAGGAATTTACTTGTGTGAGGTCTTTGTGTGCGGAGACCGTAGCTTTTTGTTATACGGTGTTCATCAAGGCCACCAACGTAATAAACATATCATATTTCTGTCAAACTATCTGATACCAGAATAAAGACATTTTTATTGTTATTGCCAGCAAATGAATTATGCATGGTGGCTCTTACTGCATACCCAAATGTAGCCTTGTTTCATCCTCTATAGAAAATATGCCAATTTCCTGTGTGTATATCGTGCATCTCAATTCAATAGACACATGTCACAGATGAAAAGCATACAAGCATCAAAGAATACCGAAGATGCTTGAAATTATACAGCAGTAGCTGAAAGTTCCGAAAGGGAATGATTCATGTAGTTTATAATTATTGTAGTAATTTGACAATGTATAGATGTATCTGTATACTATTCTTTTGTTTTGGATCTTTGTATACTATGAAGGTCTTCATTCATTTTTCCAAAGGAATTTATAGCGAAATTGATGTATACATAGACACCATGTATTAGATGTCATGTGTGCTTACTTGCTTGATCCTGTAGACAGCCGTTTGGTTCAAATTCGCACAGTCCAATCGTCTTGGAGCATTGTTGACATTCGTCACTGAGACGACAGTCCGGGAATCGGCGGAACAGGCAACCGTCAAGGCTGTACTTGCACTTCTGTAGGAAGAAGACGCAATCTAGAAGGAAATTCAACAGTTAGCAATTTTCAAAGTTTTACGATATGAATTCAATTTCCACGTAACTGCAACAGGAAACAATAGAAAGAAAAAATACAGATAGTGCAAGTTAACGGTGACAAGTGGAACAACTGACTATTCTGAGAACTGCTGCGAAATACAATCTACGCTTTTGGGGTTTGACTTCTTTAGGTACATTAAAAAAAGTGGATGGTATGCAAAAACAAACGAACAAGGAAGCCTTTTATTGAAGGACTAAATTAAGAAGTTTACTGCTGTTGTCGATAGCAAAGAGTATCGATTTATTAATAGCGAATTAAAGATTTTTTTATCAATCAATATACTTTGGAAATCTAAAGCAGATATAATTGTAGAAAAAAATCGTAGCTATAGCTAAGAGTGTCATAGCTTATGTACATAAAACAGTCCATTCACACATATCGGTCAAAATATATTCATTTACCTGTTGAATTGAGCTGGTAGTTCTCGAAGGAGGCCTGTATGTCGACTTCTGTCAGCTCGAACTGTGACACCACTCCCGTGGCGTCTGTCTTGATGGCCGCGTACCTGATGTCGTCTGACGCCATCGGATTCAGCCTCAGTCCGTTATCTGCAGAAATACACACCACTTTGTTACTCCACACGGATCTCAGCAGTTAATTACATTCAAATGTTATGTTTTCGGGGCTGTTTGTATATGTGTGTCTGGTTGTGTGTTTAACTGAAGAAGTCGCGGATGGATCATTATGATATTTGGTAAGTGGGTAAAGGTTAGAAAAACAAAGGTCAAGTGCAACAATTGGCCAAGCGCCTTTCTAAGGTACTGCAGCGGAACTTCCGGTTTTGATATATCTGATGCTTGGGACACGCGCGCGCTGTGATCGTGAGTTTTGAGTGGTAAATAGCTCTTGGGCCGAGAGTAAGTATTGTAAGATTGGGCCCCCTAGCGGTTTTTTTTCAATTAACATACTTACAAGCGTGAAGTTTGATACTGCATGTCTGGGTGTCAAAAGGATACTTGGTCAGTAATACTGGGCAGGAGACGTGTAACTTCCACCTATGGAACAGAACAGAAAAGAAGCAAATGAACAAACTTTTTGTCACATTCCTAAGTAATGAATGTTTTCAGTAATGTGTTTCGATCATGACTTGAAACGGAACTTTTGGAATGAAAGTAATCGACAAGATAATCAGTCAACCACATTTGGCCATGTCCATTTGAACTTAAAAGGCGTCTCACATAGGAGGAACGATAAAAAGACACAACAAAAGTACAGGGACTTTCGTAAGGATTAAAGGTAGCAAAACTAGGCAGAGCAAAAAAGCGTTATTTTAAGTGAAAACATTGGCGTTATTACTAACGTCATCCTGTATACGGTGAGTCCATCGGTGTTGACCCATGCAGGTGTGTCGTCCTGAACAGGCGCGGCGCGTCGGACGGACTTCCCGAACATCAGCGGCGGCAGCCAGATCATGGCCCTCGGCACAGGCACCCAGGTGGTCGCGATCCCCTGCAACCTCGGGTCATACCAGGACAGCATGTATTCAACGGTAAGGGACATGTTCTACATGTGCAGGAGGGGGGAAGAAAACAGGATCTCGTCAGAGGCGGGCAAAAATGTGTAACTATCATAATGCTTCATGTAGGTAATCGGACATTGTTTTCTCAAAAAAGCCTCTTGTGAAGGGGATACAATATTTCAGATAGACATAGAAATATAAAGAAGTGGCAATTGTTTGCTCTCATTGTCTGCAAGAGTACGTATCATGAACGACTCCAGGACAGAAATACTCATCACTTTAAGATATTATTGAGCTTAGATGGCCGTAAATATAACATAACATGGGAGATCAGTGATAGCTTTTGATGTACATGTCTGGGTAGTGCAAAGATAGCAATTCTGAAATACTGAAGTAACACCAAAACAAAATGGATTATATGTTTCAGAACAATCAAATGCTAGCCAACATTGCAGTATTCGAATGTGGTGATACAGCTGGAGGTAAATAGAACAAACAAATGTCAAAAAGTATAAATCATACCGCGTGTTCCTCGTCCAGGCGGCTGATCTGCCGAATATAGACCGAAGTCGCAATATGTAGAGTTTCCTCTGAAATAGAGAAACAGAAGAGCTGAATGTTAACAGTATGTTACCTGCGTTATTACCGAAAGCCAAGGCGAGATGTGCATGAGGACATTTTTGATGTCAGGCATTTAAATAGTATGATATTCCATACATAACATACCTGTAAAAAACAAAAAGTTTAATCATTCTTCATTGAGCTAGCTAAAACAAGAACATGGTCGAAAAACCGTTTACAAAACACTGAGGGAGAACACTGAAAGAAACTGAAGTTACAAGAGCACAGAACCTATAAGGATGAGTGTAAAGAACAAAAAGTTTAATCATTCTTCATTGAGCTAAAACAAAAACATGGTCACAAAACCTGTTTACAAACACTGAGGAGTAACACTGAAAGAAACTGAACCTACAAAAGCACAGAACCTATAAGGATGAGTGTAAAGAACAAGAATTTTAATCATTCTTCATTGAGCAAAAATAAAGAACATGATCGCAGAACATTGTATACAAACCACTGAGGGAGAACAATAAAACAAGTTACCAGGGTACAGAACTTAGGATTAGAGCTGACAAATTGTTCCATGTACCTTCCTCGTTCGGCCTGTTGGATGCGTCGTAGCCAGGCACGACGGTCTCTCCCGACTTCAAACTCTCTGATTCTCCCCACGCAATTGTGCTGATTGTCACATCGTCACTTTCCCCTGGGTCTAAAAGCCCCTACAGTATAAATGCAGAAGGAAAAAAAAAAAAAGTCAAATAGTATATCCATTAGAAAAGAAGCCTTCAAGGCACACAAGTCGCCCCGCACTTAAAGTTCCATGTTTTGATAATCATGTAGTATAATGTTACATGTTACTTTATAATCTATACCATGTGGAAGAATGCCAGTTACTAATAGGTAAAAATAATGGAAGTACAACTCACATCAATTATCGTTTTATGGTTTGGACCTGCAAAACAAGGACATGTACACATGAGATTTTGATAAGAACACGACACGTATTAAGTTAACACAACGTTCTTACATACACCCCTCTGATATACGTAGGAGTCAGTCAATCAAAGGGCATTACAGAGAATTGGTCATGTTACATGTCCTAAGTCTAAAGAAACCAAAAAAAAGTAGAACAGGAACTATTCCTACCTGTACAGCCAGAGTCTTCGTAACACAGCTTTGACCTGGTACCGTGCCGCCTGCAGTCCCTCCCGCCGTACTGTGGAGCAGGGCTGCTGCAGCTCCGCTGGCCCGTCTGACGACCCAGGCCGCAGTCTGCACTACAGTCGGACCACGGGCCCCAGTCTGACCACCCTCCGTGTACTGGAAGGAAAAATACTGTAAATGCATTTATATAATACGTTCGCGTGGTTTTTATTTCGCGTCAAGACGAAATGGAGTGTTCGCGGTGGTGTTAAGTTTGCGGCAGCGCTTTAGTCATATACTGCTACAGTATTGGACAAAAAAGTTCGCGGTGAAACAGTCGCCGCGAAAACCGCGAACATAAAACCACCGCGAACATTTCTGAATTTACGTTATACAAGGTACATCTGGGATTAGAACATCGGGCGGTCGGACACGCCACATCTTCTTTGTTTGTTCTTTTCTTCCATGTTTTGTCTCTACGTTAACATGTTATGTTTCATTTATTTGAACAGGTCAGAGCTGTACCCCAATTCAAAATTATACACATTGTACGACCAGAGAAAGAATAGCTGGCAGAAATGTCAAGCTACTTGTGGATCCAAATAAAGTCAAAGCCAGGCAAAATATAAAAAGGAAACAAAACCAAACGACTTGTAAGCATCAAAAGGGCATCAAGTGAACTGCCAGTTCCTGTCAGTTATGTATACGGCGGCTGTTTCAATTTTTTTTAAGGCAATCAACATTAAAAATAAAAAAAATGTTTTTAAAAATATCGTATTGAAAACAAAGCAAGATGTACTTTGGCAGTTCAGCCCATCAGTAAATAGCTCCCGCTTGGGCGGACAGGTGCAGTTGTAATAACCCTGGCTATTTTCACAGGTATCGGAGCACTGGCCGTTATTCGTGGCACATTCGTCGACATCTGAAATTGAAAAAAAATAGCAAA
This sequence comes from Branchiostoma lanceolatum, assembly GCA_035149815.1. Classification (NCBI taxonomy): domain Eukaryota; kingdom Metazoa; phylum Chordata; class Leptocardii; order Amphioxiformes; family Branchiostomatidae; genus Branchiostoma; species Branchiostoma lanceolatum. Next base: position 9,334,422 of record CM068868.1, on the reverse strand, counting down.
TACTGTATTTACTAGACATCTGTGTATCTGAAAATTGCTAGGGTCAGAATCATCTAAACAGGTCACGATCAAAAATGTGGCTACCCTACTTACGCCGGATAACGCCACGACTGTCAATTGACAATTGTTACGTATCCATTTCTTCCTTGATTATTTTGTGCATATTGCTTTGAATCAGCACACTTATTTTACATTTCACGAGAAAGTGCCATGAACATTTCTAGCACAGTCCGTTAAAATCATCTTAAGTTACATAATGAATAAATCAGAAAGTAGGAGATGCACGTCAACATCATTGTGATTCTTAACTCTTGTCCTGCTGGATCCATATATATATATAAATATATATATATATATATATATATATATATATATATATATATATATATATATATATATATATATATATATATATATATATATATATAAATATATATATATATATATATATATATATATATATATATATATATATATATATATATATATATATATATATATTCATATACTTGTACTTATGTTAATCATTTTGTATACCATTGTTTGATGTTTGCATGCATAGTTGTAGAAGACCTTACGAAAGTCGCTGTACTTTTGTCGTGTCAATAAAGGTTTCCGATATATATAATGGGTTGCACATTATACAGCCTGTACGTGGGTCCCGTGTATGTGCGGGTTGGGAGTATTTTTTTCAACTGAACGCGTTATTTTATGAAGAAATATCAGATATGAGGGGATAGCCTTTTAATGTGGCAATCCCACTATTGTTTCTTAGAAAAATGCTCCACTGCTCACCGATGCAGGTCCTATTGTCGGCTGGTGACAACTCCCAGCCCGATGGACATGTGCAGCTGTACCCATCCTTCAGGTCAGCGCAACCATGGGAACACTCGTCTAGATCTATCGTTGCATCACACTCATCAATAACTGTAGCGGGCGCAATGGTCAACTGTTATTACAAGTTGACTTTAACAAAAATGAGAAAATGCATGATTCCAGGTGGATAAAGGACTTGCATTGGACGAACTCATTGGCGTTCATTCTCTGAGAACATTGATTGACTAACTGATTATCCCACAGATTTATGTAATTGTTGTATCCCTTTGCTGAAATCCTAGGCAAATTACATCTTATTGTTTGTGTACATGCACTAAGAAATAAATTCAGCAGGTGAAATTTCAATTGCCAATGACTGAGTCAAAGTCTCTTCAAATAACTGATAGATAAGTAGAACTCTTACAAGTTTATCCCCCATATGCATTAGGTTAACACAATACAAATTAAGATGATTCGCAAATACACTAGGGGACTCACTTAGCTGATAGTATGTAACGTTTTCACCCGTGGTTGTGCGGCCGAAAGTTTCAGGATTTTGCACTTTTGAGGCCAGGCTGAGTATACATTTCGTTTGGCCTGGCCAGTACTCGACTGAGAGGTACCGACCGGCTGATGCGTTCATGTTGCGATTGATACATTCCATCAGACATTCTTCAGCTGTGACGGACCACACGGTGTCGTCGTTCAAGCCATCCAATGCATACCCATCGTATTGAAGGAAACGATCGAATGGGTGATCTGCCACCAAAACAAGACAAAAAGGGTAAATATGACATTTGAAATAAACACTGAATGTGTATGGTGAAACATCAACATTCCTATCGGAGATGTCACAGAAACAAAAGTTGAAAGAGCTCAACATTAATTCCCCATTTAACCTGTAATCCAAATGGAAATAAATGCTATATTAGGCGTCCATAAATTTGCGGGGACTCAACTGTTAATACCAATGTACAAAACTAAGAAAGTCTTACCGGGTGCATAGACATATGTAAGCAGTGATAACCCGAGGACCAAGATGCCGATGTACTTCGCCAACTCCATATCAACGTGTGTTAGAAGATATCCACGGGCACACACTGTTTGATTTGTCCAAGGTACACAACACAGTTCAGGGACAACTCTACCTCACATCTTACGTAGTTCTGTGACAGTTGCAAACTGCGTATGACGATGATTATACCCAATAATGCCATATACATTATGGATTACGTACACAAAGGAAGGAATTTGTTGACGACAGTAAGTTAGGGCCATATAGTAGATTGCATTTTCATAATGCCACTTCATGGTTTGCGTTATACAAGTATATTTACAAATATTTCACCTTCTTTATACTAAATTATAGTGATCTACTTTTTACGTTACGATTTTGTTGAGACGAGGACTAGATCTTGAATGATTCAGTTGAAAAGGATTTTGACATGACCATTACACTGCTTGTTGTTTTGTTAAAGAAACTTAAATGGAGGAAACATTTTTGTTTATTTCAATTGGCCCATATACGTGCGCACAGGTGCCACTCCCTCCAACAAATTTGATGGGAAGGGATGAATAATCATATTGATACAATTAGAAGGAGTCATTAACCTCAGTATAACAAGAAAAATAGAATGTTTCCTTCAAACTAGGGAAAGTCTTGTCAGGGCGCAATGAAAATATACAGTAATAACTGCTTGAATGGATGGATGCGTTTAGCCACTATTGTTATTGATGGCATGAGAAAAAACAAGAACAAAATACTCTTTCTTCAACCATCTTTGTCAGCTTTTTGTTGAGCTAAGGGTTTATCATGATTTTACATGATTTAAAAAAGAAGTACAAACTTGATTTAATTTGACATACTGATAACCATATAATAAATGGCTAATATCTCACATGGGCAGATATGACGCAAAAATGTCTGTACGCTTAGGCGGCTACACATGAATTGTAGCCACATGCCATTCATTTCCGTTGTATTTCATCAGAAGTGCATTGAATAATTCATTTGCACAGGAAATGCATACCTATGGCAGTGTTGTGGGTTAGAGGGTAAAGACCTCAGCATCTAGAATTCCACTTACCAAGTGGCTCTCGTCTCTACCAGCGCCTTAAATATGTTGCTGCAAAAATAGTAAGCATATTGGCCAGTGTAGTTAGAAGGCCAAGAATTCGAAGTTACGCATAGGTCACCATTGTTTGCAACTGTGTTACTGTCTAGCCGGGAGGTCATATTTACCCTATTTGGTATTTTTTTTCAGGAAGCAATACAGACTCAAGGACCTTGTATCGCATAGTTAGAGAGCTCACTGGAACTGGGAACAGTCCAAGTGTACCCGTAAAGGACAAGAATGGGAAGACTCTGCTAACTACAGAAGAACAAGACTTGAGATGGAGGGAGCACTTCCAGGAGACCTTAAACCAGCCAAATCCTGATACCCTGTTTGACTTTGCAGCAGAGCCAGTAGAGACCTTAGAGGTTTGCGAGGAACCAATCAGGAGAGAGGAGACTGAAGAGGCCATCAAGGCATTAAAAAACAACAAAGCAGCTGGGCTGGACGAGATCTCGGCAGAGATGCTCAAGCATGGTGGGGAGACCACAGAGGAGATGCTGACCCAGCTGATGAATCGCTGTTGGCAAGACGAGCAGGTCCCTAGGGACTGGCGAGATGGCGTAATTGTGAAACTCCCAAAGAAAGGAGACCTCTCGGACTGCAACAACTGGCGGGGAATCACTTTATTATCGATTCCTGGGAAAGTATTCTGCGCCGTGCTCCTTAAAAGGCTGAAGAAAGCTGTTGACTGCAAGTTGAGAGAGGAACAAGCTGGTTTCCGCAGTAACCGCTCTTGCACAGAACAAATCTTCACTCTCCGTAACATCATCGACCAATGCCTCGAACACCAAACCCCACTGTTATTGAACTTCATTGATTTCAAAAAGGCATTTGACAGTATCCACAGGACATCACTCTGGAATATTGCTGCCTCATATGGGATACCAACACAGTTTGTTAACATTTTTAAGAGCCTTTATGTAAATTCAAGGTGCTGTGTTAGAACAGAGGGTGGAACAACCGATTTCTTTGACATCGTCACGGGTGTCAGGCAAGGCTGCATCCTTTCTCCTTTCCTTTTCCTGCTGGCGATAGACTTTGTCCTGAAAAAGACTACAGAGGATGGCAGAGAAGGAGTGAGGTGGAATGGAGGAGAGAAACTGACAGATCTTGACTTTGCGGATGATTTAGCCCTGTTAGCTGTCAATAACCAGGACCTGCAGCAGCTGACAACGAAGCTAGAACGGTATGCGGGGAATGTTGGACTACGAGTCAGCATCGAGAAGACCAAGGCAATGGAAGTTGGAGAGAACACAGACCAACCGTTTAACATCAGTGTGTACAACAACCAAGTCCAAACAGTGGAACAGTTCACGTACCTTGGCAGCGTACTTAGTAACAGTGGTGAGGTAGAACCTGACATCAATTGTAGAATAGGAAAAGCAGCTGCAGTATTTCGAAGGATGCATTTCATTTGGGCAACAAACGCCATTGACCTGGATACCAAGCTCCGCCTGTACAACAGTATTGCCTTACCCACAGCAATATATGCAAGTGAAACTTGGAAATGTACAGCTAGACTGACCAAGAAGCTTGATGTGTTTCACCAGAGGAACTTGAGAAGAATACTTAAAGTGCGATGGCAAGAACACATCACAAATGAGGAAGTCCTCAGAAGGGCCAAGTCCAAGCCACTGGGAGACATCATAACCAACAAGAGAATGCAACTGGCAGGCCACATCTTACGTCTACCGAGAGAACGGCACTCGAAGATTGCAATGACCTGGGTGCCACCAGGGGGCAAAAGGAAAAGAGGCAGGCCTAAGAACACTTGGCGCCGGACCTTCCTTGGGGACCTAAAAAGAGCAGGAATCCCATGGGAAGGAGCCGAAGAAGCGGCGACTGACCGCGCTAGATGGAAGCATGCTGCCCAATGTGCCTGCGGCACAGGAGGACCTAAGGTCTAAGGTCTAAGGTAATACACCTTTCTCACGCGGCGGACATGATAGAATGAAGACGATGCCAATGACGCAAAGAAGCAAAAATAATGTACAGATTTAGTTTCCCTCCTAAATCACATTAAGTTTTAAAATATGATATCCAAGTATCAATATTACAACTAATGTAATGCACAAAAAAGATGCAGCAATTTAGAGCTTCGCTGACCGATCCCATAGTCTCCGCCCTCCTCTGTCAAAACGTAGAAATGCAAAATAAAAACATAGAAATGCAAATACTTGACGGTCATGCAGCCACTTCCTCATTGGTCGATTCTCTAAATATCAGGTTATCATTGGCTAAACTACTAATTGTGATTGACAGTTAGGATCGGTCTAATGTTTGCCACAAGGGCCTCGTTTTCATTCTATCATGTCCGCCGCGTGAGAAAGGTCTATTGAGCGTGGTGGAAATCTACATATAGGTGCCTCGTGTGGGTGGCGTGCTGGTAGAGAACGGACTTGTTGATGTATTACTGACGTCATGACACTGGGTTACGGAAACTGGCACAAGGGTATGGACACTTTTGCATCGAGGGTCCCCCATGAAAAATTGTCCTGTGTAAAATTGTTCCCCGTGAAAGATTGGTACGGACACTTGCATGTATGGACTTAGCTTAAGCTTGCGGTTGAGTCTATTATTGAGTGGCCATCGCATTGCAGTTATGCAAAACAGATCTTGATACCACAAGAGTCATCTGCACATCGTTGAAAATTTAATGATCAGAAGCCTATACTGCAGGTAGGAATTTAGGCGTAAGAAATTGACAGAAGACGCAGAATGCAAGGATAAACGTGACATGTACAAATAGTAGGTGCTTGGTCACTATGATAAATTAGTCTGGTATGTATCATCGTATATGTTTAATAATATATATCTCAGTGTACTCAAATAAGTAACAAGCATTAAGTAACTTTGCCCATTTATCATTCTATTGTAGACCTTATATTATATTACCTAAGTTCACCATATATGTGGATTGTATTTTAAATGCATCTTTACACCAAAACACCAATCATAAATATGTACTATATCAAGATGCTACTATAACTACTGTACTAGTACAAGAGTGAACCATATGTATAACTTAGTCATGATTGGTGCTTTTCCTAAAGGTAGATCTAGTAGTAGACTGTGTTAAGTTGTATTAAACCACCTCCGTATTATCAAAGCTAACAATTTTTTTCCCCAACATTTTGTGCACTACTTTAGCAGATAGCACTACAAGACATGGCAAAGATGAACCTGTTTATAACAAGAGGAGCTCAAGCTCCTCAGAAGTTTCCTTCTTGACATATATGGGGCCGTTTTGACACCTATATATAGAAGCCCCTATCTAACTGGACCCGCGGCACGTTGGCGGCCTTGCTACGACTGGATGATTTGGCAGACCGCTCAACGAATTTCATCGATTAAAAACTAATCTTTTTACGCTAGCTTTGTGGTTTTTTTGGTCTTTTTAGTCACATACTTGTACGTTTTGCATGATATTCCCAATATAAAGTCAAGGGTAACACAAATCCAATTTAGGAGGCAGCGAGGCCGCCAACGTGCCGCGGGTTCAGTGAGATAGGGGCTTTAGTTTACGAGGTAGCTGATGAGGATCGGGTTAAGAAAGGTATCAGTTAGTTAGGGTGGCACTAGCAACAACCAAATGTAGAATACAGACATGGGAGAATGGTTACAGTGAATCAGTCCTCTCGGTATGATCTGTGGATGATGTACGCACAAAATAGCAGGATAGAACCTAGCAGAGTCCCTAGAGTGACGACGCCTAACATCAGGTAGCGGTTCCAGTCGATGTCGTACACCAGACACGCTCCTTTCGCGTCACAGTAGCGGGAGAAATAGATGCACGTGAAGTCCATGGCCATCCCGAACAGGAAAGGAGCAGCAACACCTGTAACAGACCGTGTACAGTAGTTAGTAAAATGTAACAGATGAAGTGAGGGGTGTATTCAATGATACCGGGGTTGGATGACTCCAAATCACAGAGTTGATATACACGTAGATGTTTTTAAACACCAATATATTAAGCTGAATTATCTGGGCCTATGCTAATATAGCGGTGATCTACTGACTTTTCTTGTACTACATGACACTGATACTTTAACAAAGTCCATAATACCTAGCTAAGAGTATCTAATTGTGCATGTCTCAAAAGTAGACCCACCAACAGCTTTGATGGCAAACTGTATCATTCCAGTCGCAAGGGTGGACTCGTCTTTGTTTACAACTCTGCAAAAAAGAGCAACAAGAAATCAAAGATACAAAATAGGCCATAACATTGATAGTGATAGCTTTATTACAAAACTATGCTCGAAGGCTAGTTGCTAGCAAAGCACAAAAATAAACTCGTATAGAACGTGTGTATTCATGTGAATATTACCGATTTGCGATGGTTTGGCACAAACAACATATGATGTACATGTTTTCATATTCCACACATAACCATTACCCTCTAAATCAGGGACGGTTTACTGACTACCCCCTATCTATAGAAACATTCGAAAAACATATCTCCATTAACATTTCCCCGCTCTCATAGAAATGTAATTACTTGAGTAACTGTCATTTTGGCGTGTCATTGACTATTTTACTGGGGGGTCGAACAACAAAAAGAGCAAGATCATTTAATTTCTATTTATTCATTTCAACTTATTACTTATGACCGTATTGATGTACATGTGTACAAATTGTCTTTTTGTCCGTGACCCCTCCCTCTCCACTTCGACCTTGTCGAAAAGCGGCCGCGTGGCCGAACAAGTATTTCGAAGCAAAATAATTAAGGCCTTGAATTGAAGTGAAATTGGATTGAAATTTCATACCTCAGCACTGCAGTGATTATGGGCGTGAAGGCGAAGAACGACACAAAGGCTACCACGAGCAGGACGATCATGAGGAAGATGAAATTGTTGCACTGTCCGAGAGAGTTGCAGTCGTTGGTGGCCACGGAGCCGGTGTAGTGCTCATCCTTGACTTTCATCTTCCCCGGGGAGATACACGAACAATCGGTGTACAACTAAAAGAGTGACAGGAACGAGATGTCAAAACCGGAGGTTCCGCTACAGGACCGTAGAAAGCTGCTAGGAGGCCCATTTATCGAACTCGACCTCTGTTTCCCGACCCCAACCCATGCACCAAATATCATGAGGATACATACACGGCCTCTTGAGACATGCTGTCGACAGAAACACAGATATACAAAGGGCACCTAAAACATCACCTTGTTGTTAAGTTAAAATGACCCGGGCGTCTTGAAAAGACGCATAGGGGTGGCGCCCATCTCCATTTCTATAGCCCTTGGGCCACACACAGTTGTGCAAGTCACTACAGCAGGGGGCTGGTCCGCTGGTAGTGATGTGTGTTTAACTTCCATACTCTTTCCCAAATGCTGAGTGCTAAGCAGAGAAAGCAGTATGTACCATTTTTAAAGTCTTTGGTATGACCCGGCCGGGGTTCGAACTCACGACCTACCGTTTGCAAGGCGAGCACTCTACCAACTTGGCCATTGCACCGGTTGCAAACACCTTGTTGGCAAAGGTAATAAAGTTTATGTGTATAAGTTGTGATAGCAATAGAAGATAACAATACTGTATGTATCATTAGTATCAATTATCTAATCATTATCTAATGCTGAACCCTTCTTCTAAAGGATTTTTCGAAAAAAGTTTCACAGAATAGTTGAGATCCCGTCGACCGACGCAAGGCATACCACCACAGTATTAGAAATGTACGCAGAAGAGCTATATGAAAAATCAGATATTTCAGCATGGTTGGCACCACTGAGACGTAAATTGCACAGTTTTTTTGAAATGTATATTGATACATTAATGGTGACTTTTCCTCCTTGAAAATACTACCTGTAGTATGTTAGATATCCTACTTACCATGACGTCCTTGTACTTGGTAGTCAAACTGTCCTTACACCCGGCGAAGCACTGGTTGAAGTACATGATCTTGTCTGGGCCACAGACCGGGGTGAACTGCCGCGGACAGACACAGTCCTTGTTACACTCGGCCTGGAGGTTGGCGTGGGGGAGGGGCTGTCTTCCCGACTGTGACCTTTAATGGGGAAAATCATGATAATTTGACTGTAACACAGAAACACATATACCTACACAAACACACACACACACACATACATACATACATACATACACGCACACACACACATGATATATATATATATATTATGTATATACAGACACAGACACGTTTGACACGCACACACATACACACACACAAAAATACAGACACACACACCAAATTCCTGCTCTGTGACTTGTCCTGATATGCCTCATCAAAAGCATAATTGATCACAGCAACCTCCAACTTACGCTGTAGCTCCGTACTCGGTCATGATGCCTGCGATTGGTACAGGCTCACAGTACAGGAACATGCCGGGGATGATCGCCATGGCCACCACCAGGAACAGCCAGGCCAGCAGCTGGATAGAGTTCCGTCCGGACACCTTACACAGCCGCATCAGCACTCCGGAACTCAGCGTGCCCAGCAACGTCGCCGGGAGAACCACAATTCCTAGTGGTAGATGAGTAACGGTTTATAGTTTGACCTAATGTGGATCCAAAATAAGCTTGACATCTCTGCTACATGTTTGTAGCTATCCTACCTATAGTCTATACTAGTACCTAGTTGTACATGACTTTTGTAAGTGACATGCTGATTTATTAAATTAAGATAAAACCAAACTTTTTAGTAAATTATAGAGGAAAGGTACAAGAGTAACCGGTTATACATGAACATGGCTATCGTAACTGACATGTTGATTCTTTAGATCAACATTAGACCAAACTTTTGAGTACTACAGATTATAGAGTAGTGGTAGAAGAGTAACGTGTTATACATGACATTTTTAACGGGCATGCTGATTTATTTGATCAAAATTCTATCACACTTTTGAGTATTGAGATTATAGATGATCTTAATTTAAAAGCAAGGAAAAACAAGACATAAAAACAGAAATTTTAGAAATAATAGAAATCGCACAGACCTATCAGCGCACTGGCGTTTGCCTTTGTGAGGGAGAACTGTATCTCCAGGTACTTTGGGATGTACATGGAGAAACCGTTGGTGACGGCCGATATGACGAAGATGCCGAGGAGAATGAGAACGTACACGCTATTGCTGAAGAGGCAACCCAACGTCGTAAACAAGCCTATAGGAGAAGAGATAACATCCATTGTATTTATGTATATATATGTGCATGTACAACATTCAATGGGGCAAACATTGCGGGATGTCCTTAGTGTTGAAAGTACGGCTAAACATGTAGGGGAAACCTACCTTTGGGAAACTGAAAGATCACTGAGGACCCGGCTCAACGAGCACAAACGCCCAAGTTCTACCACCTCGGAAGTCTCACAGCACATACACATAGGATCCCCTAGACATTCAGTCTCACTGGATAAAGTCAAAATCCTGGACACTGAGCCGAACTTCTTTGCAAGAGGCATCAAGGAAGCCATTTACATCAGGGCCCTACAACCATCCCTCAACAGAGACGGCGGGCGCCATAGACTTTCCACTACTTATAATACACTGCTCACGGAGTCACGTGTGCTATCTGCATAACGTGACGTCATCCCAGCAGTGGACTGCTCACTCCTTGACAAAGACTGGTGTCGTACAGTCGAAAATTTGGGAAAGTCCAATTTTTGTGTTGGAAATTACCGTTCAAACTTGTTTCAGAATGTTGGGAATGTCCTTAGTGCTGAAAGTACTTTCTGATACAATGATGTACAATTACTATAAAGAGAAAGGAAGCGTTTGTAGCTCCTCTGGCGTGATCTATCTCTGAAAGATTTTTGGCCAATATAGCTTAAAGAAGCGTGGAGTTGTCATGTAGCTACTACAAATATTACTATACATTCAATCTAAATGAAATTGAAATCATAGAGTCGTTGCGTGTAAGGGCAAAGTCTCACCTTTGTCGGCGAGGTATTGCCGCTCTGCAAGAGAGGGTAGGATCCTGGAGGTCTCCTTGAGGCCAACTTCGTGAGGCTTCTTCATCTTCTTCGGGAAGAGGCAGAGAGGAAGGCTGAAGAAGAAGAACGCAGCGGCCAGGGGGAGGAACCCTAACCACCACGCCCCTATCCACTGGTCGTCCGAAGAGTCGATTCCTAGAATTGAACATGTAACGAAATGTTGAGGAAATTGTAAAGTCTGATTTTGAATAATCTTACTTAAGAACCATTTCTGTCGTTCCCCATTACTCACAATCCAACACATAGAACAGAAAGTCGCAATGCCACCTCTGATACTTTTCGTAACACCATCCAGACTTGGTAAAAGTGCCCGCGCCAACTTTGACGTGGTATAACTGCATAACGATGTGTGCTAGGACTACCAAACGTGGTGACTTTTGCCAGAATTTAGTTGGCACCAATTTTATAATAATAGAATAAGTTTAGTATTTTTGTGTTGCCATGCCAACGGGTTTCAGACAGTCATATTTGACAAAATTCAATAATATTAAGCTTAAACAATGAGGTTTCGAGGTTTTCTTGTTCAACCACACTTGTTTCCCTACATTATTAACCTCATATATAATTAAATGTAACTTTCGAGGACAAACTTTTTATAAGCCCAAGGACAAACTTCATTATTTCTGGAGTATCTGTGGCTGCTAGTTCTATTTGGTACTGTATTTTAAGTACCGCCAGATGTACATCTAAACCATGAATGCATACTCACCAATCTTAGAAGGGCTGATAAAGAGGAAGTCAACGTAGTATCGAAGAACAAAGGAGCTGAAGAGGAGACCAAGAGCATTGCCTGTGTTGGGAAGGACCAGCGCTAAACCTGCAAATAAATACACGTTTTCAAACATGTTACTTAACATTAAATATGTCGGTAAAAGAATGTTGTCTGACACAATTAAATAGTGATGAGAGTCGTTATCATTTTAGATGTTGAAACATGAAGGTAACATTTTATAAACAATATTTTCATGGTCTAAGTTCGGGACTTGTCAGCGGTCTTTCCAGTGACCTCCCTGTAAGCTGCTATCAACATGCTGTATCTGTATCTTAAGCTGAAGGCAAAATGTTGCCACTTACCGATATACAATGGCGAGCTCTCCTTTGTCACGTGATCGTCGATGTACGTTGTCCCGAGGGGCAACGCGGGCGCTCCACCAATCCCCATCATGAACGTGGCAACCGTCAACATGATGTACCAGAACAGATTCAAGGAATGGGATTGCTTGCAGTTCTCCACATCGGTCGTGTTTTGCGCCTTCCCCGGTGTACAGACAACCTCTTGTTCGGCTTCGTTGATGACGTGTCTCGGCATGAAGAAATATGGCAGCGCAAAGATGACGCAGCTAATTCCGATCAACATCGTACCGTACGCGATCCACTTGGGGCGATGCGACCCCTTCTTTCCACCGTAATAGGACACGAGGAGGACCATGATGAGGTACCCTGCGTCGTGCCCTCCGTACATGATACCAGTGTACTTACTCTCCATATCAAACGTCTTCTCTAAAGTGGCCAAAATCCCAACTCTGTAGCCGATCGTCGTGTTGATCAAGACGCACACGATAGCCCAGATCACCGCGAAAAGTTTGGGACTCGCGCAACACTGACAGCAGTCCGGATGGCAGCAGCCGCAGCCGCATCTGTTCTCCGGGTTCTCCCACTCGTCCTCGTTGTCTCCGAACAAGTCTTGCATACTGGACGAGTCGTCGGTGCCTCCGACGAACAGTCTACGGTGTAATGTTCCCGGGGACGCAGGAGGGCGTGGCTTCGGTTCCTCTCTCTTCTTTCCCGCCATTAGCCGTTCCGAGTCTTCATCGACTAGTGGCTGTAGATCTATGTCAGACATCGTGATGGTCGCACTTGCCCACACCTGAGAAAAAAAGCCTGCGGCAAAAAGAAAGAAAAACAGTGTACAATGTTTACCCACGCATTCCAAAACAATACGTTTTTAGTAGTGCTGCGTACCGGTACTGTGTACCGGTACTGTACCGTAAAAATTGATTCGGTACAGGTCCAAAATACCGGATCATGAAGTACCGGTACTGTACCGATATAAATTAAACCAAGTATGTGCTTATTTTGTGACTGATCTCCTGACCTCATGCAACACCAAACGTGACCAAAGTGATACCTTGGAACAGCGTAACTAATATGCAACAGATCATTTAGGCAGGCCGGGAGTTTTGATAGCAAGGCCAAGGGATTTTGGCGGTAGCAAACCTAGTTATGTTCTTTGAATAAAGATAGTGACAAGTTGAAATCAGTTTATTGCAGAAGTTCAGAAAAAACACATGTTAATTTTTCATATTGTTCTGGTACAGGTTCAGGTCCGGACCTGTACCTAAACCTCTGTACCGGTACCTGTACCTGATGTTACGTTTAGGTACGCAGCACTAGTTTTTAGCCTATAAGGTACATATTTATGCCAGAGCCATTCGAACAAGTTCAAACGAGATGATTACACTTCATGGAACATTCACATATGCATTACACATAAAATTGGACTGAAAAGTGCAAACACATGAAATCACGTATGCCGGGTTTTGTCCGACAATGTTTAATGAATTAGCTAGACCGGTAACTGATGGTATCTTACCTAAAAGAAGAATAACTAACCTTGATGGTTGAATGGGATCATATTGCTAATAGCTCAAACTAAAGACATATTGCAAAGCATGAAATTGGTCTTGCTTAATCAAGCATAACATGTGACAACATACAGCATGAATCCACACATTACATGTCATTGATAATGAGTTTCAAAACTTTGTCACCTGCGAGTACGACTTTTCTGGATTAAATGGAAAGATGGAAAGCTCGAAAGTTTTTGATGTTGTCTTTTAAGCTTTCTAATTGCAACATTTTATGTTACTGTCCAGAATTGTCTGTGGACATAGGCTGTCACCTGACACTTGTTAGACAACTTCGTCGCAATGCAAAATGGCGCCCATCCAAGATGGCGTCTACATAATTTTGTAAAACTACTCCGTCTGGATTTAACTCATTTTGCAGCAAAAGTACAAATATTACACAATTCTACAAAGTACCTTCACTAATCAGATTACACTCGAAGTCAAATATCATCAGTCATATCGAGACCATGTTGTTTCGCGATAACATTTTAACAACATTACTGAGTGGTTAATCATATGTTGAACACACAGATGTTCAACATAGCAGTAAAAGTTTCTAAATTTTAGGAACGAGTTAAGTACATGTAAAATCAAAACCTAGAAAGCGGGACCTCCTGACACATTGCGTTCACAAACAATTAGTATTTTCAAACTAGTGACAGTCCAACACAAATTGGGCAACCACCTGCGCCCTCCCCACCCCCCATATTGTTGTTAAGACTTGGTTTATTAGAGACCCAATATATCACACTAGAAGTTACGAAAAGTCTTCTGTGAAACTTAGATGACTTACCTGGTCAACAAAAGGTTCCTTTAAGGAATGCCAACCTTCTCAAGTCGACAGAACAGTGGGTAGAATTAGAAATCAGTGTGTTAGATACTGTCCTCGAAGACCCTAGATGTTTGAAACTCGTCGAACCAGTTCCACCCTGTGCCTTAGTACTAGCCCCGGGCGTACAAACGTTTATGCCAGGATCCCGGTGAAAGGTGTTCGTTACGCTCCACGAGAAACAACAATGGATCACTTGGGCGTGTTAGCAGCCTGGTCGACTCCGTGTTGTGGGGAAACCTCTAGTGCATGCGTCTGAAGACTTGCACTCAGTTGCCATTCAGTTACAAATTCTCTTCCCGACCTTTTCCCAACAACGCCAGTAATAAAGCAAACAGTGCTGTACAGTTTGCTTTGACATAGAAATGACGAAGCTGGTAAATGCATGTCTTTATCTATTGACCTGTTGTCAATTCTTGTTTATGTACACAGGCTTAAAATATCAAAGCATTCAATTTGTTTCCTAATGCGATATACACCTGTTCAGTACCACCTATATGTAAATCATTATATATGAAATTAAGTACTCATGACGTAAGGAGGCTAAAACAATCAACGTGGGGTCACAACAACAAAAAACATGACAGAACATTCATTATAGAATGTATCAAAAGAAGCTAACTTTTACCTGTGTGCTAAATTTAGGGTTGAAGTGTAGCATTTTCCAACGGTGTCTTTTAAAAGTTTAGGAAACGACCTAATGTATCCGAAGCGTAATGGATATACTGCATTACATGTTACGGCATTACTTTATAGATTTTCATACCAGTTAAAATTGATTTAATCAAGTAGTGACGGCCACAAATAGTTTGACTCATTCCCTATCAAGTTAATCAATTTAGACCAATGACAGGTGCTGAATCCTGATAAAGTATGCCTAATCTATACCTTTTATGGCTATACCTGTTACTGTTTTCTCCAGTTGAAAACAAACCTGTTAAAGTTTGTTAGAAACCTTGATTGTTTTATGACTAAGCAAACAAACAAGAATATCACAGGAACAGCAAAAACAATAGAGGTATGCATATATAGTTTATTTCATTTACAAAAAAACATGTACTGTGAGTTGAATATTGATGTAATATTCCAAATATTTGAATCAAAGTAATCTGTTACAATCAAATAACAAAAATTATATGATCTTATACATTGTTTTCTACATCTTATATCCCAGAAATTCAACTTTACCATGTAGGGGCATGACAATGCACATGCAAAACATTTTGCACAATACACTTCTACAAAACAGAGTGCACTATTGTTGGCCAAACAGCAAAAGAAACATTAGATTAAATCAACAAATGTACTCTTTATCAGCACAGTCAAAGACTCCAACAATTATCTAGTACAAACACATGATCTGTGAGCAATTATATGTGAACAGAGTACAGTTAAACTGATTTACAACAAGAGTTCTACGACCTCATACCTTCGTCAAATGATTTTGACCTTTATGACTGACGTATTAGGAGTGTTTTTCATCAATCATCAATCATACCAGTTGACCCTCTTCACCCAAATAACATAAGTTGTCCAAACCTCCTTGTTATGACTATGAGCTTAACAAAGAAGGTTATGCTAACATTTATCATCAATTATGCAAATAAGCTCCCTCCTTATTAGCATAATTTGATTCCAAGGTGTTCACATTCACACAACTTCCTAATGCCACAAGTATGAAATTGCCGTCATTTACTAGTATGGAATTATAGTAGTTTCTCATTGATTATGCTAATTAGGCCAACATTTGCATATTTCCTATCTATCAACATTCCTCTCTTCCTTAGTTACAAATGTCACATATTTGAATAGTCATATCATGGAACACAGCAGATTTTTAAAATTGCCTCATTAATCATGTGAGTTAGAATTTGATTTGCATAATTATCATCCAATCATACAAAGCATCACGTAAGCTATCTACATACCAAAAATCATGACCATCCATCAAGACCATCTCGAGTTATAGTTTTTCTCATTAATTATGTCAATGAGGTTCTCATTTGCAAAGCTGATATCTATTAATATTTCTCTCTTCCTTAGTTACATATGTCACATGTTTGAGAGTCCTATCATGGAAATTGATGGATGTATAAACTTTCCTCATTAATCATGCAAATTAGATACTGATTTGCATAATAAGTATCTAATCATGTACATCAGCACTCAAGCTATGTACTTACAAAAATTTATGACCATCCACCAAGCCCTTCTTGAGTAATTCCCTTTCAAAGTCTGAAGCAAAACCTGCCCCTGCTATAGCCAACCCATACGTCTGCTTGGAGACTACCTTACCAATGCCAACAGCTGGCTGACAGCCAATTTGTGTAACTGACGTTTCCTGCCTCCAATATGACCCCTCAGGACCCTTGCCCCTATGCATGACGCCTTGGAATAACACAGCCAGCACGTACACATACTTCAGCATACAATGTAACACATTTTTACACTTTTCTCGTCAATTATGCAAAACACTTCGCCCAAAATCTAATCATCTTGAGATTTCCCACATATACACCGACACACCAACTACGACAACAAACCATCCAGGCGTTCTCGACTTATTCTGTTCACTAACAGACACACAGACAAGCACCATCGAATAACCTTGTCGACGAAACCATTTCGTCGATGAAGGTAATTATAGCAGTTTAACAATTTTGGCAGCTGCACATACTACCAGTATCTGAGAATGAAGAGGAACATGTTTTCAAACCATTATACCTTTCATAAACCTTTCACACTTTTCACTGTCTTTCATGGACTTGCAAGTGCCTCTTCAGATTCTGTTTGCGAGCAACACTGTGGACATTTGAAGGGTTTTTCACCCATGTGAGTTCTCATATGAAGAATAAAGTCCTTGTGGCTGCTAGGTTGCAACCCACAGATTTGGCAGTTGTATACCTTTCCCCCTTGATGCTTTTTCATGTGAGTGAAAAGGGTGCTTCTGGTAGCCACCCTGTACCCACATTCTCCGCACACGTAGGGCTTCCCCTTATGCTGAACTGTTTCTACATCTTCTTCTGTCTTGCCTTCTGTCTCTATAGACACAGCCTGTTTACTTGCAGCAATGTCTGTGAAAGGTGTTTCACTAGGAACTGTTACTTTATGATTTGGCACAGTCATATCTTTACTCTCAGTGTCCCTACCTCTCTTATCAGCAGACATCTGGTCATCATATCTATAGCTCACCAGTTCAACTTGTAAAGGTGAACCATCTGGCACAACCACCACCTGTGAACCTGCAGTACCGCTACCTTTCCCTGTGTGGAGCTTCATGTGTTTCTGTAAGCCAGCTCTGTTCACTGCCCAGAAGCCACAGACCTGACATGTAAACCTACCTGGACTCTTGTGATGCATCTTGACATGCTCCTCAAAGCGGGACCTATCCGTGGTACAGTAGGAGCACTTCTGGCACTCCAAGAATGTTTTCTCATTGCCTGTTGACTTCCCCAGTTGGATCCCTTCATCAAGGCTGCTACAGTTGTCCCCCTTTCCCAAGTGTTGGCTCATTCTGTGCCTTGTCAACCCCCCACAGGTGGCTGCACGGTAGCCGCAGACTTGGCATGAGAACCTTCCATCCTTAATGTGTGTCTCTATGTGTCGAAACAGCTCAGACCGTTCCACTGCCAGGAATGAACACTCCGGGCACTTGAAGGGCCCTTTGGCGGTGTGAGAGCGGACGTGCTGTTCCATCTGTTTAACTAACCTGGAGGTGTACTTACATAAAGGGCAGGAATGTACCTCCTGTTTTGCACCGCTACCGGTAGTACTGTTGTGAACACTGTTACATTCTGAGGTTTGTGGCATTTCATTAGATGCAACAGGGGATGTTGCTCCGTATTCTAAACCTGTCTGGTTGTCAAAAGAGTCTACAGTCTCCAAAAAGGCCCTGTTATTGCTTACAGAGCTGTTGCAATTGTTGGCAGCAGTGTCATGTTGATGATTTCTTTCCTGTAGGCTGTGCTGCCTGGCATGTTTCTCAGCAAGATGTCTTGTCATGGACTTTTTTGTACCTGATGTAAAGGGGCAAAAATAACACTTCTGTTTTGCCTTTTTCCTGGCTTCCATCTTTTTGCCTGATGCAGGAGCACCAATAGTGTTGGCATCCTTTTGCAAAGAGTCTCTTTCCCAATCTGCGTGGTTGTTCATATGATGGTCCAGTCTGTATTTCCTTGAAGTTGTGTAGCTACACAAGGAGCAAGCAAATGGCTTCTTGCCCGTGTGAGTGAACATGTGGCGTTTCATTGTTGTGGTATGAACGGTGGTGTAGGGACAATGTGGACAGCGTCGTAAACCTTTCTTGTGATTCTCATCGACGATATCCTGATAGGCGTTCTCCTGCGGTAAAATCTTGAATGCAAGGTCTGTGCAACCAAAGTGATCGTAAATTTCGTCATCACTCTTTTCGGTTTTCACATTTATCTCATCAGTAGCGTGTAGTCCAACCTCAGAAGTGTCTTCAAACTGTTCTAAAGTTTCTGTTGCTGTGAGAAGGGTGCCAATGTCAGCTCTCTCTGATCCAATGCAGGTAGCATACATAGGAAATGGATCTTCAACTTCCTGTTTGATTTGAACTACACTGGCAATGTTCTTAGGCTCAATTTCTGTACCAGGAAAACCAAATCCATCCTTGCTCACTTCTACCCCCCTAGGGGATGTACCACTGTTCTGTAGGGAGGGTGGGTCCACCAATGTTTGTAGGGTGAAGTACTCTTCCACCATCAAATCCTGCAGCAGAGACACTAGGTCCCCCTTATCCAAAGTGGAACTGTCCATGTTCATTCCTCTCCTGTTCAGTTCAGTCATCAGTTCTTCGTAGAAGAGGCGAGGCAGCATGGCGAGAGTCACCTCCTCAGACAACCCACATATTCCTGCTACAGGCGCCATCTTCACTGAGGCAGCCTGGGGGTAGATTACAGTAAACAATGGTGAAGAAATATTACTCTCCAAGCAGAGGTTTGTGGAGAAGATCGTGATTGTGAGAGTTAAGAAATATCACTACTGGATCCCCTAATCTACATGTTACAATTGCAGCCTAAAGTTTTAACATTTAGACAATGAGTCTCTGCATTACACATTTACAGAGAACTTGGGAGGATAGCAATACAACTCTTTTATTTCTTGCACTGAATTTTATAATTCTATTTCAAGCTGTAAACATATACAGTCAGTTGCTATTGTTGTGTATTGAAAGGTAAAAGACAGCAGTGCCAGGAATATTTATCAAGACCGCCCCCCTCCCCAACACATATGTCACACACCATGTAACATGTACGCTATTAAATGTTATTAGGAACAACAAAGTGAGAGATAATACATGCTTGGAGAAGATATATTCTTGAATTCAGTGCGTAATCATACATAGAAGTAATGTTACATAGCGGTAACTGAGCTGTTAGGGAAGAAAAGAAAACATACACATCGCTCCAAACTAATTAGGGCACTACTCGGCTGAGAACACACACAACCCTACTCCGAAATTGAACAGATTATACATCATTTGGAACATTTTACATCATGAAAGCAGATAGCTACTAGTATACGAAAACTGTAGTGGAAAAAAAACAGTGTGGTGCGATCGACCAAAACAAAATATGGCGGACTTACCAATTGTGACCTTTGACATAGAACCAAAACACTGGGTCTCATACCACTGTGGTCTAGTCTCTGTGGTCTCATAGCGAGTTGTCTCAAACAGGGGCGTTGACCTACCAACAGGTGGTTGCCACACACACTATCTTATGATCATTGACATGAATTTGTATAGATGATGTACCTTTCGGGACATCAACAGAAAAATAAATAAGTAGAATTTTTTCTATTCACAGACAAATTGTTTTTATTTCACTGGCCTTCCATTATGTTCGAAAAAAATGATGTTGTTCACATGTCTTATTTTCGTTGAATGACGCTTCAATCAGCTAATGGTTTGGGGTCATGGCAAGGTTACTACTATCCCTGGGGAAATGAGCAAGCAGTCTTTGACGTGCAATATCGCCGTATTGAGTTCCAACATTTTGTAATAAGCTACACATGGTAGCCTGCTTTGCAGGCTTTCTGGTAGGAGCTGGCGTTTATTTCATAAAGCGCCGGCCAGAAAGCCTGCAAAGGAGGAATTAAAGCTAGCGTGCGAGTGTAATAACGGGCTGTTGACAGTCTTCCCTGGTAATAATCAACACCGATATCTTTCATACATTCTGTCATTCAAGCTGTCGAATACTTTTATACAACAGAGTAATTCAATTAGGAGTCACCGAGTTGTAATTAAAGTTGGTAGTTTTATTTTGTAACGTGTAGTGTGGCTCAATCCTAGGGCAATGAAATGTTTATGGAGTTCATCAAGAGGTAAAGACAGAAAGCAAAACTTGTAACCTACGTAGCTACGTAGACACACTTGTTGCCACCACAATGCCTTAAATCCGAAAAAGAAAACGCATCCACTAATAGCTGATTAGCAACTATGCTCTGTCATGTGTCGATGAAGTACAATCAGTAACGCATGTAATGCACCCAGTATACGATGTTGAATATTATAAATGACAAAGGCAGCAACAGTCTAGCAATCTCGTCTATTCTGTGGGTAATGTCTTTCGGCTTCTCTACTGGCTCTGCTGTCGGCTCCGGTTGTTTGAACTTTGGTTCCTTGCGGGGAATAAACACTGGTAGCGCATGCGCCTTACTGGCTGGATCTGCGGAGGTCTTGGGAACTGTTGGAACAGAATTGGCTGGTCCTGATGCCGTTTGAGCGTTGTTGGCCACAGCGTTCTTACGCGATGTGATGCGGTCCCTTGAAGCGGTATTTACACCATGTTTGGACAACTTTCGCGCAATTTTCTTCCCTTTCTTGTGAGCAAGTCTCTTGCCCTGTCGCTTTTTCGACTTTTCATTCTCGCGAGGGACCCACAACAATTCTTCCTTGCCGGATTCCACCTCAGCCCCAAGAAAGGTTATGATGACGTTTTGACTGTACTTCCTTGGCCTGTGGACGAGGACAGGATCAGGCAATCCTTCTTCCTCCTTCTTTTCCGTAACATCATTTTGTATTGTTGACTGTTCGACGTTGGCCTTGCTTGACTTATACATTCTCTGACTTTTCTTGCGCTTTCTGCTCTTCGGTTTGCTGGTCCGTTGACGCCGAGGCTTCTCGGCCTGACGTGGACTCCACAGAAATTCCTCAGTGCCAGACTCCGCCTCCAACGCTGGACTGTTAACGACCAGGTACGGGTTGTGCATCTTAGGCCGGGGAATGCGAACTTTAGCAAACACCTTTTCCTCCTCCACTCTTTTCTTTTTCTGAAAATTAATGAAATGCAAAGATTGTTGTGGTTTAGAATCTGAACGTGTAAACATTGAATGTAAATATTTCAAGACTGTCAAAATTTCAAAACCATAAACATAACAGAAATAAACGTACCTGACGTTCCTCCCAACAGTATATGTTGTGTGCGATAGCTGTCTCCAGCAATGCTACAATCACTAGTGCAAGGCACCCAAAGAGCCAAATGTCTCTAGCTTGGGCTTCAGTGGCCTATAGAATGTATAGGGACACAACATGGCTTAATTTTGTCAATCTACAATTTACGTAATATGCCATCACAAGTACTAGTAACCATGTTGCACCGTGGATATCAAATGATGAATTGTTTCAGATAAAGGTTTCTATAGATAACATCCACTAACATTAGTCCGCCGGGTTACATAAATCCGCCGCTTTGAATAGAAAAAAAAAGTGGGTTTGAGAGATCGCTAGTCCAGCACCGGTACCAGGTATGCATAGTTTGGATATACAGGAGTGCATTATACTGGGGGACTTTGGGTTGGAGATCTGTTTGGATAGGGTGACGGAATTATGTACCTTGGTGAACCCTGGTGGAATTACTTAGTAGATTAATTCGCCACTCACTCACTCACTCACTCACTCACTAACTCACTCACTCACTCACTCACTTCACTCACTCACTCACTCGCTCACTCACTCATTCACTCACTCACTCACTCACTCACTCACATCCTTACTGCAAAATTGTTTGCTATGGTATAGCCATTAAAAGTTTCTACTGCTAGTAGACGCCAATAAACTCTTCTGAGTATCTTATCTAGAATGTTAAAGGCTGGTAACTATTCTAAAGGCCTTTCATCTTTTTAATTCAAAGTTCACTGACCCACAGAACGCGGTGGACGCCGATGCTCTGTTTCACCATGACGAGCAGTGACGTACTTCCCAGAACCACACGCGCGGAAATGACAGATGTCGTTAGTGGCAGCCATGTTTGAAATAAAGACGACAAGACGACCACCACTGACGGGAAGAACAGAGTGAAGGTGTAGCGCCACAACCGACGTCTCAAGTGTAGCTTTATCCCAACAGTGCTGTAAGTGCTTGACCCTGTGAATCACATGCATCATCAGTGGTGAATTATTTGCATTTATCGTGAGCGCATATTAAATTCTTGGAAACAATAGTTGAGCATATTACTCAGTGACAGAGTTGCATTGGTGAAGAGTAGGAACTCAATTGTAGTGTTGTTTCTTAAGCTATACTTTTTACCAGTATGGCTATCATTGAAGATACCCCAAATTAGAAAAAAGATTCTTCGCCGCCATTAGATCTGCTTGGAGATTAGTAAAACTCAACGTTTGTATCCAAGAGACACAGAAGAAATATGTCTAGGGGCCGGGTGAAATAGCAACAACAACAACAAGATATACATTTAGAAACCCTAGCAATATTCTGGTTGATTTTTAGATCATATAATTTGTGTCATGTGCAAATGATTTGATCATGCAACGTCTGCTTGCCCAAAGGCCTTACCTAGCGGGTAGTCTGAGCAGTCTCCAAAGTCGTACCGACATTCTCCTATCAGCTGTTTACAAAGGTGACACTGTGCATCATCACAGTCATGGAACAGCACAAACTCGCACTCATCCACGCTGTTATAGTCGCACTTTTCCGCGAAGTAATCACAGCCTGGAAGATAAACGAGAAAATTTGGACAGATATCAGCTACAGAGTCTTTATCCAAACAGTGTTCCTGGGAAACAATGGCAATGACTATCAAGTCTGATGAAAACATGAATGTAGGTAAGAAATATATGCATTGGTCCTTCAGTCGAAGTTCCACAAACTATATATATATTTCATGTCATCATCTAAAGATAAGAAATGAAACCGGTCACAATTGCGCCGGTGCCCGTCAGGGGTGTAGTCCCGGTCGGGACCCGAAGCCACAAATTTGTCCCGGTGGACGCACGATTAGCTCACGGCGTCTGTTTGTTACCGATTCCCGCGGTCAATTTAAGTCTGAGTTAAATTGATACGGGATCCCGACCGGGCCCAAAAATAGCCCGGCAACCGCAGGTTGTCGACGGAGCCCAAAAAAACAGCCCTTGAACTGTTTCCAATTGGTACCGCAGCATTAACAGCAAATTACCTGAAGTGTTGGTTAGTAGAGAGTTGTATCCTGCATGCAGCTCTACGCCCGTTAGTCTGTACTGAGACACCACGCCAAGGATGTCCGTTCTCACGGGAGTTCTCTCCGTGATGCTGGACGGAAAGAACCGGAGTCGGACTCCGTTGTCTAGGAGATAATTAAAGATGATACATATTGTCCTTAATACTTTTATGTACTTGTTACATACTCAGAATAGAATATATAAAGGCACCCGCACTACTTTCTCATTAGGTATAGATAATCTCTAACTTAGGAATACATCAGGCACATTGATTGTGACATGGGAAAATTGGATCACTCTAGGTAAGATTATATCACTGCGAGAGTTAGCCCACATGGCACTAGAGTAAAGAATCATAGCTCAGCCTATGAAGATGTCTTTGCTACGTTGTTAAGATAAACAAGCGTCGAGACATATCAGAGCACAACTGTACTGATATAATTGATGAAGTAATGGTAGGCCCAAATAAACTCACCCAGGACCACCATCTTCACGGTTTATTCATGAACACATTAATGAAAACTTATTGTATCAATCAATTATATTACAACACAAATGATACTTACAGGCGTGTAACTGAGTATTACAGACTTGTGTGTCAAACGGGAATCTCGCAAGTTCTAAGCCACATGTCAACTTGAACTTCCGTCTGGAAAACATATTGAGATGTCAGGACAAATTACTAGTGCATTTAATTTTGTCGCTTTGATTACCATTATCACTGAGTGTCAGTTTCTTTACCTTATCTAAACAGCTGGCCTTGAAACTATTTTGATTTCACGCTTGAACCTCACGCTCTAAATCATAGTTAAAACAAATCATAAAAATACCATAGCACGTCCAGGTCAAGATATACAAAAACGGAAGTTCTGTTGCAGTACCAAGTTCACATAGCAGGAGGCCCAAAATCGAAAGTGATATTCGTCTTTCCAACACCTAGCCACATATCAAGTATCATCATACTCTATCCAGAGGTTGTTGAGTTATGCTGACTACAAAAATCCGGAAACACTTTTAGGTCTGTTCTCTAAACAACTAACCAACCAGCCAACCAATAAGCCCGATGATTGCTACAACTACTTACGTTATCTTGTACACAATCATCCCGTTGCTGTTCAGCCACATGGTCGTCCCTTCCTCTCCCATTGTAGTGGCCCCACGGACGGTCCGTCCGTACTGGAGGGGTGGGGACCACAGGATGCCCGGGGGGACGGGCATCCACGTGTTGGTGAGCTGGACAAGACGTGGGTCAAACCACGCCAACTCGTACTGAACTGTCATAGACAGATTCTGTCGATCGGAAAATAGTGCAAGACTTAAAAAGTCATAAAAAAGATTGGACAGTTGCAAGTCTTACAGACTTGTAGGCTTGTTATAACGACATTGTTCACAATTATTTGACATGTCTATCATTGCATACAACGGTATCATTTAAGCTTCAGTTTGCAGAAAGGCAGTGCTGATAAACTATGAAATTATGTTGCAGAATTTGTAGATCTGTCTTAGCTTTATTGATACAACAAAATATCAAGTAAACTGATTTAGAAAATCTTACGGCGTGGTCCTCGGAGATGGAGTTGAGACGAAGGACGTGCACGCGTGAGGCTGTTTCAAACCACCGAGCTGTGACATTCAATAACCACATGGTTAGAAAATAGAAAATAAACACCATCGTATCTCAAAACAGTACGATTGATTACTTTACCTGTACCCAAATGGCACGCCATGCATCAACAGTTGATGCCCTCAGATGATTGACTGGCCAACACACCACACTCGTACAAGGTATCGTTCCTATACCCAAGGCGACACATGGCAAATCTCACATTATTCTGGTTTGATACAGTGACATTGGAACTGAAAATGTAAATGGCCAAAGATCCAGAAAAAGTATTCTGAAATGTATGCCAGAATTGTGAACAAAGTCCTGTCCACACTTGCACACGTGAGGGTTTTTTTTTTCGAATCACCGACATACAATAACCACAAGGTTATAAAAAATAAACAACACCGGGTCTCAAAACAGTACGATTAATTTTTCTACATTTACCCAAACACGCCTATCAGCATCAGCAGTTGATGTCCGGGAATGATTGATTGAACCCCGCACCGTACACGTACAAGTTATTAGTTTTATTACCTTCGGATATTGGCCTCTCGTCGTTTTCATAAGAGTCAGGTAAAGGCTGCCCCGTCCTCCACTTCAAGACATCCACAAGACTAGCGTTACTCTCAGCAAGATTCAGGTCTCCCAGCTAGAATGATTATTAATTGGTTTAAATAACTTAATATGTTAGTAAGTGTAACATTTTGGGGGCACGGTCCTATTCCTATTCGATAGACAGTCTCATCGATTAATATTGTGGTGAACAGCTGATGGGATTTATGTTATTTTGGTTGATAAGCAGTCTATGGATACTGATACTGATACTTTATTTCCTCCATTAGCTATGGCTTTACCAAACAATGTTATGGAAGCGATGCAACATACTATATACTGTGCCTGGCCTTTCTTTAAGGAAAAGAGAGTGGAAATTTGAGAAATGACTTGTTTTCCCCTCCCCTCCCTGTGCAGTGATAAGGATTAAAATATATTTTGGTATACAGTACTTACGTCACTAGTTACACCATCTGACGGATCTGTGTAGGAATTAAAAGAGATACAGTTAGGTCACAATACAATTGTTCTAGTAGTTTTGCAGGTCATAAGCTAAGGTATCCGTCACCATAGGCACATTTTAAAGAGGTCCTACCGAGTGGCCCGCCTTGGCTTGAACACTGGTGAGTCTGAAAACACAGTATCGCGGACCCCGCTGCCCCTGCACAGTCCGCCCCACCGCCGGCCGGAGCCGGGTCAGTACAGGCCCGGGTCCTGCTCTGCAGCCCGAACCCACAGCCGCTACTGCAGGCCGAGAAACTGGACCAGTCGCCCCAGCTGCCGTCAATCACTGTTTGACATTATAAAAGCGAATGTTATTGTATTTTTAATGGTGATTTCCGCAAAACTCCCTTATAGAGTCAAATTTTGATCAGTAGATCTAGATAATAAAAGTAGATACTCAACTTGTACACCTGAGGGTGTACCAAAATGTTGTGCTATATTTAATGTAGCTAACACCTAGCCAGGCAAACATGAAGCTGCTGTAAATCAGTAATCTATTGCTGGTGTTTGACACGCCTGCCTTTATGTTTGGCCAAAGACTGTTAAAACACGTAGATAGTGTCAGCTATCGTCACAGATGACTTCATCCTAATCATCACGAAAAAACTTTATTGTGCAGTTTATTGAGGGATGCATCACAATGAACGTTAAAAAGAAACCCCAATCATCACGAGAAACCTTTCTTGTGCAATTTCGATAGAGGGTTGCAACACAAAGAAACTGTAAAAAAGATAAACCGACATGAAATGTCGACAAGTAAGAATCTTACAGCAGATCAAGTCCATTCCTGCCCAGATGAGGCCGGCGGAGCAGGTTTTCACCTCGTCCCCTCCGTCGATGATGAACCCGTCGTCGCAGGTGTAGGTGCACTGGGTGGCCAGTTCGTAGGGGGCTCGACATCCGGACCAACTGGCGTTAGCAACAACCGGTGGTTCAGGACAGCCTGGGAAAAAAGTCACGTCAATTCAAAGTAAAGTTTATTGAACAACAATTGCATCAGGTGAAATGTATGGTTAATAACATGGATTATTGATAACTACAAACTGAATACTAGTGTGCTAATCTGACCTCATTACTCAATACATGATATAATTGAGTAGTACGTTTCGCATTGTTATGACACGGTTTTTCTCGTGCATAGTATTATACATTGTACATACACTGGCCAACATGTGAATTCAATTTTTCATTACAGAATCTTAGTGAGGTTTAGGTTAGAGATGGCATTCAAGAAATGTCATTTACGCCAAGCACTCGTGATCACGTATGTTGGACATCCAAAAAAGTCATCAAAGTATTTCTAGATATCATAATATATAATGATGACCTTTAGATACCTTGACAGACTGGGTCTTCACCTGACCAGTAAGGTCCAATCTCACAGGTCTTGACGAGGTCACCACTGACCAGTTCATAGCCTGTAACACACTCGTACACGGTCTGGGTTCCCACCGCGTACGGGGAACTGGTGATACTCGACGTGAGAGGTATGGAAGGAGGAGCCTGACAATCTAGCACTGTAAGCGAAAGGCAATTTACATCAGCTTTCAGGGCCACATTCCACTAGACGTCGCTCTCATTGCGACCTCGCTGCGACCTAAGCTGGATTTGTGTAACCCTTGATTTCATAATTGGAATATCATACAAAATGTAAAGGTATGACTGAAAACACAATAAAACACACAAAGCGTAAAAAGATTCGTTCTTCGAAATTCGTTGAGCACAGCTCTCAATGGTCAAATTTAGGTCGCAGCAAGAGCGCAGCGAGGTCACCGCCCTAGTACTAGTAGTAGAATGGGCGTATCAGGGGTAGATTGAACATGCAGCGTGGACAAATTAGGATAAACTAGTATATGTCTACACCTTCATATATAAACTATAAAATTTAATCTGCCTTCCATTAAGTATAAGGCAGACAGTAATTTCGCACTTTGATGTCTGTTTTATAAATTTGGCTTGTGATATATTCAGACTTGCAAATCTTGAGGTATATGTTTTTTAACATCCATCTATGACATTTCATATTTTGTTCACTGTCTTGTATAGGTGATCCTTACTGTTAAAAGAGTGCACATGGCAGTAATTAATCAATTGTTATGATGCCCTTTCTTTAGACATCGTTTTGTGTTTTGTTGTGTATACTTACGTGTACAGACAATAAGGCTTTGATGCACCCACAAGCCACCAGTCCAGCAAATTGTGAAGGTTTGCGCCGATGGACTGTATCCCGGGTTACATTCATAGTAACAGTAAAAATTATAGGCGAACGGCGCCTGGGAAGCGCACAGTGGGTAACCGCCATCTACAGGTGGGGGCGGTACGGTGCATTCTGACAATTCCAGAAAGAAAACAATATTAGTTTTCTTTTTCAGATACGAATGAGATCATGAAATTAAAAAAAGACAGCACAAAAGCTTAGTCAGAATATCGAGATGTGTTCATTATTATAAAGAAGATCTAGGGCATGTACAAAATGTAGAAAAAAAAATGACAACCCAGTGTATACTCTAAGTTATAACAATTTTTATTGGCTTAGGAATATATGAACTCAGAACCAAACCAGTTCGACAGTGTCTGTGAGTCCTGTATCTATTTATTTATGCATATTTACCTTACTCAGATAATAAGACATATATTGCTACACAGATATACAACAACAGGACTAGATGTATAATGCATATAGATATATAGATAAGTGAGGTCTTCGTTTACTGTACAGAGATTATTGAAACTAAGTGTTACAACTTTGACAGTATGTCCTCTAAGTCTGCTATATATCTATCATTTTAGGTGCAATTTCGGTGCATAATATCCAGCATGTAAGATCTTTTGACGTGTTTTCTTATGCTGGTTCAATTTTTCATGAAGTTTTATATTGTTTAAGATACTCTCCAAGCAGAGATTGAGGGGAGAAGACTGACCATCTTATCATATGCCCCGTTTTCTGTCGGCTCTCTTTGGGGAGAGAGATATGGAGTATATGGAAATATGATAAGAAGGTCACAATCTTCTACCCCAACCTCTGCTTGGAGAGTTTAGGACACTCTGGTTAAAATAGTCAAATCTTCAATGTTTTCGACATATAGTGATATATTTTATGTAAAACACTATACTGCCATGTTAACGTCAATATTCTATACACCGGCTGCATATATACAGAATGTTTGTTGGATAGAGTACTTACGTGCATATACGTATGGTAGTTGCCCTGCCACACAGAGTAGAAAGGCTACCGTAATACGGATGCGAACCATTGCACTCCCACTGTTAAAGTGTCGACACCCCTGCCTAATTCTTGGAACTATACCTTCGCAACCTTGGGTAGTCTGGTTTCATTTCTAGGAGGGTCTGCATGGGGGATCGTCCCGACAACGAATTCAGAAGAACCCCTTGTGTATCCCGCTAAAATCAAGGAAGGCGATTACGCAAAATTTGGTCGCCACGCTATGAATTACGTGACTAAAAGATGCCTTTCCCTACGAATTACGGAAAATAAAAATAAGCTGCCTACGCCTTACGGAAACGAGCATACAGGCCCTCTCCTAGGTCTGGTGAGATTTGGTACTTAACTCAGATGTAAGAATCAGTCAGAGGAAATAAAGCCCTTTGACAGTTGCCTCGGCACGCCCGGTCACTTATCGAAATTACTTCTTCAGAATGTCCTCCATTTATATACATGTATGAGACACTTAAGATATTCCCCAGGGCATATATGAACAGCCTCCAGAATAGATTATTCTACGGTGCAATATTTCAATATTGACCGAATATCCAACATTTCAATACTGACCGAAAGAGGCCATATACATATATATATATATATCTGCTATGAATACACGTTGTGTCATATGTGCATAATTCGTAAAGTTAGCGTTGAGTTTATACTATATCAAGGTGGCATCGAGAGTGGAATACAATAGAAGTCTAGACTTTTTTCTGTCTATTACGAATAATGCGTATGAAGGGCGCGTCTTTGTTGAAGCGCATCCATCCGTAGCTGGCGGTGGTAAATTACAGTTGGAGATGACGAATTAAATCATCTCTCTCGCTGACAGCAAAACCGAGTCAAACCCGGCTTTGCGTTGAATGCAAAACCGACAATACATGCAGTGTCGGTGATTGTCACTAGGAGACGCTTCTATGATGGCGTGATCCTCTTTGGAACATGTGCGTGTCGAACTGAGCATACAACATCAATAGAAAGCCTACTGCAGCTGGGCACGTATTTCTATTACCATTGTCACGATATAACATACATGTATAAATATCAATGCATAAGAGCATCACATCTCATTGTATCGCTGGTTACGAGCCACGTAATATGATATCGAATACGTACACCGTATACGATTTCATAGTCGTTACATTTAAATACAACATCAGTACGTATTGACGCACGCGTCATTTCGTCATACAAGGAATGGAAATGCTGTAGACGCTTTGTTTTCACTATTCAGCTCATTATCATTTGTATCTCATACAGTTGTACAGGGATCCGGGATACATGAACTCATGTCTTGAGTTACACGGAAGTGCACGATAATGGTGCGTCGACAAAAACACATAGGACCTCCAATGCTCAATACGGTTAAATTGAAAATACGTAGATCGTCATAAAAGCTTTGAAAGCCTCCACTTTTGAATTAAACTTGCCTTGTAATGGAGTATTGATCTATTCCGTACGATTTTAGTTTATCACACCAGATAATGATGATGACACCAGATGAAATAGTTCGCATGTGGCACCTTGCTTGTCCATTGTTCTTGTTGGTGACCATATGTGTCTCCCCTCATTTACTGTTTTGGGTTCTTAGATAGATAGATAGATAGATAGTGGTGTGATCTAATCACGATGGTACAATAGCTAGCTACATTAGTAGGACTAAACTAACTTGTCCCAGCTCCATCAACTCAGAGGTCTCGCAACATATTCATATTGAATCTCCCGGGCACTCCGTATCTTTAGAAGGGGTCAAAATCCTCGATTCGGAACCGGATTTCTTTGCAAGAGGAGTGATGGAGGCGGTCTACATTAGAGCTCACAGACCTACCTTGAACAGAGACGAGGGGCAACACATGTTATCTGGCACGTATGTCCCGCTACTACGGTCACGTGTACGGTCACGTGTCTCTGACGTCACGTTCCAGGAGTAGACGGGTCCATTCCGTGAACAAGGTTTACGGAGTCAGCCTAAAATTTGGGTAAGTCCCAATTCATTCTTGTGTTGGACGTAGAGTTTAGTCCTCAATTAATAATGACTTTTACCAACACAGATGAACTTTCATGTTAAACTAATTTCTAGTATGTGAACTTCTTCGTTAAGTTGTCATTAATCTTGTAGAATTCGGCAAAATATCTACAGCCAACAAATCGGTGTACACATATTTCGGATAATGGGCTTTTTTCCCTTCAATATTAATTTTCACGTCACTGATACAGGCATTACTGAGTCGGAGAAGTTCTTTTTGTCCACACCTTCACAGCGAATCACTCGATTAAATGGCTAACGATCTCTTCTTCTTCCCCTGATGTTGCCGAAGAGACACATGCGCAGTAGCTTGTACTACCATCAGCAGCTGGTATCTTGTACCTGTGGCACCACCCATAGCCGGTTGTTGAGCTGCCCCGGAGGTACGGCACCGCTCATTGGTGAAGCTGGCTGGTGAAATAATCCTGGAGATACGGCACCGCTCATTGGACCACCAGCAGACTGTGTAGCTGAAGACAGCGTGACCTGTTGGATAGGATACAGACTTCATTTTACACATTCGTGATTCTAATCTGGTGAAAATGCCTTTGGTGCCGATTATAATTATTAGATTCCTATAGATTTGGGAACATATTGTTAGCGCACAATGCAAGTTTCACGAAGAAAAGGCCAGTATTATGACTTTGAGCTCTTTACATTACATTGTGCTCTGTGCGTTTTACATTTGCCTTATGTTGACTCTTCGGTGGCTGCCAGGTAAGGAATATGCAATGGACCGTTTGAAAATTTCAAAACAGTCACAATTGGTGAGGCAATCTGGAAATTATGAGTCATAAATCTGGTCTGGCCAGTGATCCCGTCAGGCGGGGACAGATTGGACCTACTTCCAGGCAAGAATTTTAACCTCAGGCGTATCATCACACTATTAGGCTCGCTCCTGAAGCTTCGCCAAAAATGGTCACAGTTTGCGAAATGGATATGGTAACACACCTTCCTCTAGCAGTGCTGAATTCCGCTCGGCAAGAGGGTTTGCCGATCATTTGCCGAGCGGGGTTCACTCACTCACTGCTAGAGGAGGGCGTGTTAACACAAAGTGAGCATGAAGATTCAAACGAGTACCTTTATCTTCCCGGGTATCGTCGCGTTTGAGGAGTTCCCCACGTGCACGGCGTTACTGCGGCAGCGGCACAGGTTGGAGATGGCTGTTCGGTAGTTGACGTTGATGATGCCGTACACCAGCGGGTTGACGATGGTGTCGGCCGAGACCAGGTCGGAGGCCAGTCGGATCAGGTGGACGGGGAGGACCTCGCTCTACAGTGGTACAACAACGCAAAGTTGTCAAGGCACGTGAGGTACGCGGCAATTACTCTCCAAGTAGAGGTTTCGATCGGGGGGGCTAGTAGTGACCGCAAGGTTTTCTTTATTTCAGCGACCCCGATTCTGAAAGGATAGACCCGCCCTGATGGTTTCTGGTGTAGAGATGGCGAGGGAGGGCACAGCATTGAAAATTGCGGCTGTCCGATCAAAACATCTGCTTGGAGAATACATTACAAGTACTTGTATGGTATGACGACTTCTCATACTAGACAATGGCACTACTGTCACTGTGACAACACCTACACGACGTATTTGTACCATAATTCTACAAAAGACAATTTCTGGAAAGAAGGCGTCTACACGAAGCCTGAATTGGGATGTGCTATTTCATAAAAGTGCGATGTTATATGCTTATTAAACAGGACGTTTGGAAGTTGTTTTGCTTATACCTTACCTCAGGAACGATGATGCCAAACGTGATGGACGACCAGAGCCAGAAGACGAAGAAGACCAGGAACAGCAGTCCACAGTTCCGAGTCAGGCGAAGTTCGGTGCGCTTGCGGACATTCGACGCCTAAATCAAAAACAACAATGCTTAGGTCTCAATTGGGAAAGGGGCTCCGCCAGGTAGTGTTTTTTTTGCGCTTTCGGGCCCGGCCGGGACTCCGAATCATTTCAGCCCAGACTTAAAATCAACGCGGGGCCGGTAATGAATAGACGCCGTGAGCTAATCGTGCGAACACCAGGATGTCTCTCCGTACCCGGCAGTCCATCGGGACAAATCGTTGGCTTCGGGACCCGGTCGGGAATGTCACGCAAACAGGCTAAAATGATCCAGATATAAGATTCCAGACGCGATAACCAGATAGAGTTCAAATAGAGTTCAAATCAAATAGATTCTAAAAAGTCTAACGCATGTCTACTTGATATGGTGTTCATGTATCAGGTAATAGTGGTTCATATCTAATCATAATCAATCACGAAACACAATTATGAAACATGCTATATCGTTGGTCATATGTTCCAAGTGCCTGAGAAAATGAACGTTTCTCACGTATCCCTGCACCTGCTCCCCACTTCGGCGCACGCGCACAATGATCTTGATGTAAGCCAACACGCTGATGATGACCATGGTGATGCTGAGCGCGCTCCAGGTCCGGGCAAAGGCGATGTACACCGCTGAATCCAGGTCCTAAGTAGGATCAGCACGATAGATATGTTCAGGCTAATCGGCTTGACATTTAAATCAAATTTCCGGCTCAACGATGATCTTGAATTGAAAAGGCAAGAGCGGGCTTAAATATTCAATGGACTTTTCGTACATTGATACTGTTCATATTTCCAGTAGAGCACACACCAAATACGACTTGGTGACCACAATACAGAGGTTGAAAATTACTTGTAGCATTTTCAGATCACTGAAAAAAGACTGATGGAAAACAAGACATATGTGAATAGTTTCATGAGGTTGGTAAGTCACTGAATAAAAAGACTGACTCTTTGTATACGACCAAGTGATTTATCAACTTGCCCTGAGCAAGGTGACAGATTGTTACCGAACCGTCGGTTGAATAAATCACTTGGTTGTGTAAAGATAGTATTTTTATTCAGAAAACAAGACAGTTTACTTATCATAAAGAGCTGATATTGGTGCTGTTAGAAACATACCAATCGCTACTTAACCAATTGACCAGTTACATGAGGGCAGTCGCGACACACCAATATGAGAACCTGTGATATGTTAACCTGTATGATGATACAACGCCTTGTGATGGGGTTATACCCTACGTCCACCCCTCCAGCGTAGAAAGACAACACCAAGATGAAGCTGGCAATCGCGGAAGCCACCAGAAAGAGTGTTGTAGTCTTCCAGTTGAAGATGGTGTCGTAAGTGTTGATGTTCTTGGTGATGATGACGCACCGGTTGATGGCAATGTGGGTCAGAGTTATATTAGACATCACGACACAAACCAGCTGGACCAGGCCTAAGACAGACAAGAAGACTTGTCAGTATGTGAAAAATGCATTTAAGATGAATAACGAAGCCACTGTAATGGTAAAATGAATATCTTAACATATGTTGGGTAGTGATTCATCCCTAAGATATAGTGATATCTACCAACTTCTTTAGTTCCATATAGTGAACAAGAAATTGACTATCTCTTGCCTCCGTGGATTTCTTGTTTTAATAATGATGGTGAATTTGCCGTTGATTCGCCTATGCGATTTCCTGCCTATGCAAATCGGGGTCCGGCCAAGACCCCTTTTCCATCCTGAGAGGCTCTGGTTACACCATCTTCCGCCTCAAATCTTCTCACTCTTCAATATTCAAATAACTACGTACCGACACACACCAAGGCAAAAAAAAAAAACAGGCCGAGAGCAAAACCTCCGTTTTCAAGGAGGTAATAAATAATCTATAGCTAATTCAAGACTTACACCTTACACGACACAGAAACTACCGTCAGCCGTATTCAAATCTGCAGTGACTATACAACAATCTTCATGACACAACAAAATCTAAAAAGTACAGCCACTTCATAAGGTTTTATACTACTATACATACGAACGAACAATTATGAATACAAATAAACTAACCTAGTACAAGTATATGAATGAAATAAAATCAAAATTTTGAGTCTGACGTATCACGTATACTACTAGTTCTAAGTTCTTAACATTATTTGATATATCTACCTATTTGTACACAGTAAGATTTATCTCCTTCTAGAACATAATTGAATTTAGATTATTTACCAATGGCCGTGCATGCTGCTGGGTCTAGCGGCCATCCTCCAGTAATGATGCCTACAGTCTGGGCAGGACCGATACAGATGGCGGCCAGCAGGTCGGTGGTACACTGTGTGGCCACTATGGCGTTGGAGGGAGTGCGTAGGTTCCGGGTCTTTACTGTGGCTGAAATGAAGAGACACCGTTTGAGCATACGCGTACCTGGACATATCAGCGTTGAACGTCCAGCCATAATTCAACTTTTTCAAAGCGCATATTTTGATAAAATAACCAAAATATTTAGACATATATGCCAAAAGCAGCTGGATGAAATTCTGAAACAGTCGGAAGTTTCAGACTAGCCTGGGTGCAATCCTATTACTATCGGTACCGGGGCTCGTACACTCGCTACCCAAAAAAAAGTTGTTTTCACGTTTGAGAAAGCAGGAGCCCCGGTAGTAATCTCGGATGGCACCCAGGCTAGTTTCAGACAGCATCCACTATCTTTCGTCAGAGACTAAAGGAAAGAACTGGAGACATACATGTACGACTACTATCAGGACCTTTGCAAAGAATCATGGTTAAAAGGTTTTATTCTTCACTTGACCATGGCGCATAGGATAGACAGCTTCACGCATGTAATATTAAATCGCGGAGTTATTTGGAATTTGTAAGTTAAACACTTCGACATGAAGTCACGACATCACATTATCTGGGTTGTCCTCTAGGTCTGCACTCAGTCGTAAATCATCACCTTTTTTTTAGCAATATGACAAATGTGGCACCAAAAATTGTAACACGTCGGCTTTAAGAAAATGCAAGTATCCTTTATAAAGTAATACGTGAGAGATTATTTATAATATATCATGCTTTGAGACTCACCGAGAATCACGAGAATACTCGCCACAGGGCCGACCGTGCCTACGGACACCGCGAACGCCGTCTCAAACCCATCCGCAACGGTGAAGTCTGTGATGTTACCGGCGCTGACAGTGTCGTTCCGCGCTCGTCTCATTTCAGTAGTGACTATCAAGAAAAATGTAAAATCCCACTACAGTGCCAGTGAACCTCTATAAGCAGTACCGCTTGTTGCAATGCATGTACATGTTGGATGCACTGGTACATATGCTCATTTACATTCTCATGACGTATTACACACACGTCATTCACAGAGCTTCGACATCCATTTGGCAGGTAGTTCTGAGATCAGATGGATGAAAAACATCACAGGTCATGACCAGCTTTTAATGCAGCGGTTGATTTCGTCTCGCAACATGTAGTTCAACTTTGCCCTACAGCATGCGAAAGGTGGGTTGAGATTAGATAAAGGCTAAACCATTTAAGCAAGGTCAGCTACCTCAGCGGGATTTGATACAAAATGTACCCCTCGTTTGTTCAATGACCTTTATAGTAGTATCTAATCTCAACACACCTTTTGCATGATGTAGAGTAGAGTTGAATTGCTTGACGTTTAACGACATCAAATGCCACATTGAAGCTATCAAAATATCATCTAAAGCCTTTTCCAGGCAGGCAGTGGAGGCACTGCTCAATGTTTTGAAAAAATGTGCAAGTTATTATTCCCATAATACTGCCTCTTCAGTTAAAAGAATGGCAAAATAAAAAAGAATATCAAATGTTACCTGTGTCAAATCCACACACCGGGCTTTGCTGAATCCAAGCGTAGATTAATTATGTTATGTCAAAACACGTATTTTGTAGCAACATGAAATGCTGTGATTAGCAATATAAAGAATATTGGAAAATAACGATGACTAAGAATATACTAAAGTGACATTTCACAAATGATGAGAGTTCATGTCGTTTTGCACAAATTAGATCACAGCTGCCATGCGGATTTTGCATATCGGTTTTCTTGATTAGAATCATTCGCAGATTAGCCAAGCTCTATCTCAGAGAACCTAACCTGACAATTTCTGGGTATGACGTTCCATGTACGTCATGGAATAAAGTTACGACTGTGAAATACCCTAATAGGGGTCTTGAACTCTTTGTAAATAGAGATACATAGCTATACATTCGTGTATCAATAAGATAGGATTTTAGTGATTTAGATAAACGTGTACATGTGTTTATGTGACGTACGTGAATTAAGAAGATAGGATTTGAATGATTTTGATAGGAATGGTACGATATAATCTTTGTGATTTAGATAAACGTGTATTAATACGATATACATGTATTGCTATGATTGGATCTTTGTAATCTAGATAGCATTAATGTGGTAGGATTTTAGTGATTTTGATAACTACCATTGCCTATTGAGGCATCCTCATTCCCGTATAATATTGTATTTCAAAACGAACCAAGGTCTCACTAATCAGGATCAAACAGTGAACCGGTATGACGTCAGAGTGACGTTCAATCGTATTCATATATATAAAGCGCACTGCAGTACTAACTCTTCAGAGATGATCAAATCAACGCCAATGTCCTTCAATAGTATATCAGTGCTGGATCATTTTATATTGTACATTTCATGTCAACTGACACAAAAAAGTCATGAATGGTGAAGTATCGCACTCTTAGCAACACATGGTTTATGACCAACGTAAATCTGATATGTTACGCCGAAGGGCGGTTATACTGGCTATAAAGATACAGATACAGAACATGAAAAGCACACTAGCTACATTTAGTCTATGGGGTTTGCATGAATAAGTTGTCATTCATTTTGTAGCGTTGGCTCGCCAGCTGGCGAGAAGAAGTGATAAAGGTTCATTCTTTGACGTGAAAAGTTCCTTTTCAAATTTGATGAAGAAAGCAGTTATAGATACTCATCACTGTCGGAGGAAAATCACGTCTCATTGAATGTACGTACGCTATAGACGGAATAATGTCGAAGAACGTGAGAGAAGTGATATATTGATGATGATCTTTATTTTGCGCGTTCTTGCCAACATGCGCTAAATGCAGTACTAAATATTGCACGAAAGACTAAATGTAAAGGATCATTACTCATATCGTTGCCAGTGAATAATTGGAACAACAAAACAGATAAAGCTATGCTACCACTAAATCTATCTCTCATGTCTCTCCCCTCTTCTTAGAACGAGTTTTGTTGTAAGCTGTTGTCTGTCATTATATATAAAAGTGATTCGTCCTTAACTAGCTATTCATATCTGACAAACAAACGTACCTGATGTTGTGGAGAGCCATGTAGAAGATGTGTTGATCATTTCTCCAGCATACGGGCACAGCGTACAGCCATGATGCCACAGGAGACACTACTGATCTGCCTCTGGGAAGGTCTGCGAATCGGCTCTTTCAAATAAGGGCGCATGCGCGTGGAACAGAAATGTCACTCTGTATGTTTATTTTCATGCTCTCGGGGCATGAGAGCATTAGTATAACATATGAGCCTTATTTTAGGTAATTTGACGAGCAGCGTATTTCAATGGTTAACCGCAAGATATTAAAAAAATCCATTTCATCAATTTTGTGCACTTTTATTTCCATTTACGATGACCCGCTCGGAAATGGGGTAACTTGATTTACTGCACCAGGTCGACCTCTGACCTTACACAACCTAGAAAATGTCTTTGGGCGAAAACGGCACTTAGTGCATATGA
The DNA here is from genome assembly GCA_035149815.1 of Branchiostoma lanceolatum. Taxonomy (NCBI): domain Eukaryota; kingdom Metazoa; phylum Chordata; class Leptocardii; order Amphioxiformes; family Branchiostomatidae; genus Branchiostoma; species Branchiostoma lanceolatum. The sequence goes on along the minus strand of CM068868.1, from coordinate 9,295,116 downwards.
GGCTTTCTACTAATGTTCACGAATGTGTACAGTACGTTTCCAGTCACATCGGTGGGTTTTCGTGGTAAAGTTTTCAGCTAAAACGATGATAGAAGAGCGACGAAACAAGGCATAACAGTTTGTTTGCTTATTTGTCCGATTGTTTTGTTTTGCTTTATTCAGATCTTCTATAGGTGTTCAATTTTAACCGTTGAATCAAAAGAAGTATTTCGAAAGATGTGCCTCAGAAAGATATACGTGAGAACTACGTCCCATACCTCCCAATGGGAGACTTAAATGTACATCTCCTAATGGCGAAATGATCCCACGACATCAAAACGTGAAATGTCACCGCACTTGGGACTCGTTTCCATTACACGAACTGAATGAGTCCTAGACCAGAGGCTGGCAGATTTGCTTATACCCCCATTCCACTTGGACGGCGCTCTCACCGCGCTCTCACGGCGACCTCATTTTGGCCAGATCGCCGTGAGAGTGCCGACAGCGCGGCGAGAGCGCCATTGAGAGCGCCGACAGCGCGGCGAGAGCGCCGACAGCGCGGCGAGAGCGCCATGCGCGCCGTCACCTCGGCGATGGTTTTGAACATGCTCAAAACCTTCGCCGTGAGAGCGCCGAGGATGGCGATCAAAAAACGAGCGCCGAGAGAGCGCGGAGTGAGCGCGGTGAGCGCCGTGAGAGCGCGGTGAGCGCCGTGAGAGCGCCCAAGGTGGGATCAAAGGGCCGCAGCGAGCGCTCAAGGATCGCAGCGAGCGCTCTATGAGGATTGAATGGTCTTAACTGTAGTTCAAACAAATTTAATTCTTGAAGTGGTGTATCTTGAATTTCTGGGAATTTTGTGGACAAATAATAGTTTTGCTCGTGGGTAATACATATTGACGAATAACTACAAGTACTTGCTTCCATTCAAATTAAATTTCCTCCAAGTTTCATTGTCAGTGGTAGTCAAAATGTGTGTCAAAATTCTGTGATTTACGTTTCTATTATAACGTAGAATGATAAAATATATTTATTGCAAACAGTTTACATGACAGACAACACAGAAAAAACAAGTTGCACATACATATATTACTTAAGACACACACTGAGCGACCGTGCAGCGACTAAAATTGAATCTGTTTTCTCCTTGATTTTATCATTCAAATATGATGCACGAGGTGAAGGTATGACTGAGAAGACAACAAAGCACACAAAACGTCACAAAAATTCGTTCTGTATCTCTGGAATTCGTTGAGTGATCTGTGAAATCTTTAAAAAGTTGCTGACATTTGACATTTTGGTCGCGCTGAGAGCGCGCAAGGGTCGCCGTAGAGATTCCACTTGAGCACGTTTTCCAGGAGTTCGGCGCTCTCACGGCGATCTGGATCATTTTAGGTCGCCGTGAGAGCGCGGTGAGAGCGCGGTCCAAGTGGAATGGGGGTCTTAAGCACGAAGTAGTTTCTTCCGTCCTCCTATCCTATAAAAGCCGAGAGGCCGAGTACATCGGCCATTGCAGCAGTCTGACTTTTATTGACACTTTTAAGTAGAGATATTGGAATATGAGAACTTGAAAACAAATTGAATGCTCGACAGGGCTATGTGGGGTGAAATAAGTACTAGCTTGGTCCGGGCTGATACAGGTCGATAGATAGATAGATATAATGCCTAGCTATTGATTATCGTCGATGTTTGTTGATGTATGTTTGCAATTGAAACTGCCTAAACAGATGATAAGCTATCTCCAGATGTTCTTGAAAAAAAAATTAAATCTAAAAAAAGTATTTGTGTAAAACTTGTGTATGTTACTACTTGTAGCTAAGTGCAATTACTTTCAAGGCGATCTCTTCTAGATGAAGTTGTTCCAACTAGTATCAAATACGCAAACTCATTTTGTTTTTGACAATACTTTACTTGACATTCACAGCCATGCAGACATGCATATCCATTGACACGTTGTTCCCTGGTTGTGACATTGCTATGTTTGATTTTACAACATGAATATCCAACATATCCTTGAGGCCAATGTGTCTTGATATACAATAAGTTTATATGTGTTCCAACCACGGAAGGAAACGACATACACCAGTGGCGATAGGCCTCGGAATTGTTGTTGAGCAAGGGACGCCCCCGTCCATTTCGGGTCACGCTCGAAACTTATGCACCAATCAGGGCAGTTCAGCACGGGCGATTCAACAACAATTCCTTGGCCTGCCGCCTATGCATACAAATGTACATGTTATAATGTTTCAGTTTTGTCGATTCCCGGTCATCACCCCAGAATTCTGCACACACATCTTTCTGAAATCTTTCCTCATTCAATTACCTCGGTATCATGTAGCTAATTTGATTATACGAGTGACAGTTAACATTCAATACATGTGCTGATGGTAGAAAAATGTCCTCGCAGGCAATTCGATAGAAACTTGGTAGCAATGACGACAGTTCATTACTCTCTTGTAGGCCCTGCTTGTTTCTATCAAAACGTGTTCTATCCATGCTGGCTGTAGTTATAAGCGCTGCTTTCCTTTTTCGTCTTGTATAGTTTTCTTCGACTATGCCTCCCTGAAAATCTTCTTCCTTTTGGTTCCTTTGGTACTAGTACTACATGTGCATTAAGGGACTGCAGTATATCAACGGTCTAGTAACAGTTCAATGTTCCATATATTCAAAAGTGTTCTATGCACTGCGTGAGATGAAATGAGTTGTTGCCTAATATATAAATGATTTGCGTACATGTACGGCACACTATGGTCAGCGGTAGTTCGCTACATCTCAACAAACCAATAGAAATATATCCATACGTATTACATTCAAACTTACCAAATAACAGCACTACATAAATCCAATAAAAGGATAGGTCTAGTCAGTTGCTCTATTTCACGTGACTATGGTCAACGTTAGTTCGCTATATCTCAGCAAGCCAATAGAAATACATTCATACGTATTACATTCAAACTTACTAAATAACAGCACAACGTACATAAGCCCAATAAAAGGATAGGTCAAGTCAGTTGCTCCATTTACATGAGGCTTAATGTGTGTATAATGCATATTGTCTTCACCACTTCATCACAACGTTTGCATCTTCAAGCGAGAATAACGGTAAAAAGTGTACGTTATCTTATTATTATCAGTGGTATGGCGTCTAAAACACGTCTATGGGACATGTTGTGTTTTGTACTTGACTAGACACAGCTGCATGAACCCCTGCCATAACCACACCCAAAAAAACTGCGGCTTTTAGAAAATGTCAAATTTTGATAGGTTCAATTTTGGGAGAAGTTTGGACGCCAATTACCGCCATTTCACTATAAAAGACTGCTGACAAACACTTTAATCGTCTTGCACTTGCGCTCATTGTGTGCATCTGCTCGAGATAGGATGGAAGACTAGACCTTGTTCGTACAAAGGGGCTTTTGGAATTTTTCTTTCTTTGCTTTTTTTGTAGTTGCCAAAGTTTCACCACAGCCTTGGATGCAGAATGACAGGTGCCTCGTGCAGAAATGAGTGCTTTTGTGATAATGATTTTAGGTTTATCAACTGATATATACGTGCTTGATAAATGTTGTGCAGTTTAGTTTTGTTGATGATGATGTACATATACGTGATATAAACATTGTGTAATCACTTGGGGTTTTCTCATATTTACTCTAAGTTTGCATAACTGTTTTCCCGGCTTTTCGAATGACCACACCGTCTTCTGCGCTTTTTAAATGTCTCACTATCTATGAGCTTTACTTCCTCAAAAGCCCTTTTAGTGATATACCGAGAGGTAGTGATCTCTTTACTTGCACGCAAATCTTCCTTTTTCTTTGTACAGAAAAGTCATCGAATGTTGCAATTCTTTTACAAATAACATCACATCTGATCAACCCATCACTAGCAGCCCTGTGGAATAATGATAAGACCGTTTAGCATAGGTGCATATATGAGTGTATACGACAGCGGTTGATTGATTGATTTTCTGGTGGACGGAACTATCACTGTTGAGGAGGGGGCAGTTCCTCTATGAACAGCCTGGTGGCGCTGTTCCATCCCGTGTAACCGTTGGTGTCGCCGAAGTCGGGACAGTTGCCGATGTTGAAGTCCACTCTTATGATGCCGGCTTTCAGATCGTTGCAAACCCCTGAAATGTATAGAGTGGTAAATGATGTGTTATAGGAAAAGGCAAACCTGGAAAGATATGGTCTGCAATTTCCCGCTTGCTTATCTCCAAGAATTTGTTGTGATGAAAATCGTAAAGCTTTCTAGCTGCCCCGTTGTTTTTTGTTTGTTGCCTTTACTAGCTTTAGCCTTTTCCCTACAACCCCGTTCCACCTTGCTGCGACCGAGCGATTTGATACATCACTAAACGAGTTTCGTAGCAAAGAAACTCATGTGTGTTTTGCTGTCTTTTCAGTCACACTTACGTTTCGCATGATATTCAATAAAGTCAAATACATTGGTTACACAAATCAAACTTAGGTCGCGGCGAAGTCACAACGCTCACCTCAACAAGACAAAGAGTGGTACCGCACTTCCTTCTATACTCTTCTATTCAGTTCGATCAGGGTACTCAACTCCCTGCTTTAGTTAGGGCGGAGTGTTCTTAGGAGTAGCCAATCAGCTTACTGGCTTTCATTTCGCACCAATTAGATTCAATTTGGACAATCAGTGCCTAGAAAAAGTGCTGACTCAGTGGAAACGCTGTTTAGGCAGGTCAGGGCAATCTGAGCGTGGTCCATCAATTGACCAATTCTCATGACCAAAAGAATGAACACATTAACTATACACAGCTAACGTTATATGAAACTTTTAGAGAGTTTTACCTTCAAACTGGCCCAGCCTGTGGCTTCTTGTTTCCGTGCTGGGCACCCATAGAACGCCCTCCACGGTGATGGGGTCCCGACACTCCACACCGTTAAACGTCACGAACCATCTCTTACAGGCAGACACGCCCGCCACGTAGAAGTTGGACGACACGGACACACGGAGGGACGACATGTTACTATTTTTGACAAAATCACACCCCTGCAAAAGAAGTGAAGTGGTACAGCCATGTGTCACGGTCATATGGGACCAGTCAAAACTTATTCTCTAAGCAGAGGTTTTGGTCGAGTGGGCTAGGAGTGTCCGGGACGCTTCTCACTGGAGGGTGATGGTTCGTGGATTTAAAAAATCCCGGACACTCCAAGCCCACTCGACCGAAACCTCTGCTTGGAGAATAATTTTGAATTAATCTGTAAAAATTGGCATGCCTCGCCGCAAGGAATTCGAACTGTCCAGGGAGAAAGAAAGAGAGGTAGGCAACAGAAAAGATGGGAGGATAATATCAGAGAATGGACAGGCATGACACCAAGTGAAACACTAAAAAAATAAAAAAACACCGAGAAGGGTGGAGAAAACTGCTTGCCAGATCTTCTGTAGTGCCCCAGTGGCCAAATAGTTAGACTAATAGATAGATGAGATGAGATAAAATGAAATAGTATCACGCATTGATATTCTTCTTGACTTGTGATTTTACTTAATACAAGATAACGGATAACATAAGCGAAAAAGGGACACAATCATGAACATGCTAATCAGAAAAAAAATTCTGGTTTGGGGCAACGTTTTCATTTAGAGATTTGTCACATTTAGCATTATCGAAAAGCCATTGTTCTATTTCCTGAATACGATTCAAATAAAGACTTATATTGATGATCAACTAAATTGTAATGGTAAAGGCCACAGTGTATAATTTAATCCATCGATTTCATAACAATTTATTGATACGTATACCATCTCTTTAGGCATTATTTCCTGTCAATCGAGAACAAATGGTCATGGTAGGAAAAAGATACAAACCGAATAGACTTTGGATTATGCATTTATAATCTCTTTTTCAAGTAATCGATATAGTCGTATTATAGTCAGGGGAGACTATTCTTTAATAAAATCAATGATTATTGTTTTATGTAGACAATAATGTATGGTTGGACCGTGCGTAAAACTGAAGTAAACGATAGCGTAATAATATCAAAATAGACGACCCTTGTTTAGATACCCATGAAGCATCCGAACTCATGGACGTTTTTAAACGGTGAAACTTTAGCTCAACAAGTGGCGCTTTGTTTTGAATAGCATGCTGGTTGGGAGGTCTCAAAACTCATCAACTCATGATTTGGAAGAGGCGATCAATAATGAAGGTACAATTTTGTTCATAAACAGGCTGATTTTCCTCAACCTGAGAAAACACTGCAAGGTACTTAGTACAGTAGGGCAGACGTCAAGTTGCGTTGCGCATTGGGGGACTCAAAATGGGAAGATCCTTGAAAATCCTTCTTTTCCTTGAAAATTTTGTCCCAATCTGGAGACTTTTTGGGTTAACTTAAAAGCAACGGGTAGGGCCTAGGCTTTCCCATTTTTGCAAACATTTCGGTTCAGTTCACCAGTTTAGTTGGTGAACATATGTGAGTTGTTGGGTCATGTGGATGGATACACCCGAAATCTGCGGTCAAAGGTAGGGTTTGTTTATACTTTCAGGTTTTCTCGGAGCTGAACAACCCTCTGTTTTCTTTGCATGGTTGTCAAGCAGACCCTTGTGACAAGTGTAGAAGAATTTTTAAGATTGAAATTTGTGTTAGTTCTTTTCTAAAGCCTTTTATGAAGTGTATTTTATCATGTTTTCCTATGGGCAGTCCTAAATTTGTTTTCAGCCCAGTAACAGCTAACTGTTTTTACAAAGAAAAACAAACGTCCCAGATCACCATGCTTCTGATCTTACTTGAATGACCCCAACGTCTGCCCCGTTGTTGAGGTTCGGCCAGCTGCACTGCTTCCAGTTCATGGTGGATGCCTTGGTACAGGAACACTTCCCCGGGGTGCCGCGGTCTCCCCTGTCACCCTTCGGCCCAATCGGACCAATCTCTCCCTAGAGGTATCATATATAATGGTACAATGTATTGTTGGTAGCTGAAGCAAAGTTGAACTGCAATTGCCAACACAAAAATTGGACTTACCCAAATTTTCGACTGATCAGTCGTGAAAAAGTGGATTGTTCAGTCCTTGACAAAGATTGTAGCTGATCATTAGAAAAAAAGTTCATTTATTTGGGTTGCAATTGCAATTGAACTTTGGTTCAGAATGACTACTACCAACACAGATGAACTTTCAAGTGAATGTTGGTAACGTTAGCAGTGCTCACTTGACGCACTGACTCAAACTTTATCAAAAAGGTCATTAGAAAAAAGCGATTAGAGTTGATTATATAAAGTTGGCTATTGGGTAAGATGGATGAATGTGTGATTTTCAAAGGCTGGAATACACAAGAAACGTTTTTACTATGTTTTGCTTGTATCTGTGCACTCGAAAAATGTATAAATGGATTCGAAGATGTTATATCAACACTTACTTTACATCCTGGTACATTACAACAATATGTGCTGTCGTATTAAGTACAGGGAAGGAGTTGATTCAAATCAAGGCCGCTTCGAATTCTATTCAAGGTCATGTGAACTTGCGAAGTGATATGAAATGACGTCATCACACTTACCTTACCGCCGTCCCTCCCCGGCTGTCCATGCGAGCCAGGTATCCCAGGAGTCCCCGGGATGCCATTTAACCCGGAAGAACATCTGTCTTCATTTCCGTTTGGCATCATGTTGTTGCTGTTCTGATAGGGTACACTGTTGACCTGTGTTGCCATGAGGATAGGATGATGATTTCATTCATTTCAACAGGATATAATCTGCTATTATAGAAAGATCGAAGCTTTATATTTGACAGAACGAAATGACAGTGTCTTTCGTACGTTAACAAAATAGGAAAACTACAAAATTGAAATACAAAATAAAACATAGATTTTTGTAATCAAGTCACATTCCGCCATTTTAGTACTGACAATTTACCCGGAGACACGTTAGGAATAAGCTAAGGGTATTAATATCTTGCTTATATGTGACTGAACTACTTTCAGTTTTTAGTTTAATTTTATTATCAAATAGACTTGCGTTCGTCCAGCTCGAGGCAACCAGATTCACAGTTTTTTTACACAGTTAGAGATGTATATCTAAAACGAAAATAGTTCAAGAATATATGACCAAGTTTATACTTGGAATGACAAGGCCAAACCTTACATACACATACAATACACACAACAGAGTATTAGTACTTTGTGTGATCAAAAATATATGAATGTGTATTAATTCTGCACCACTCCCAACTTATACTATGGTCCCAGTTGCGCCGGTGCCCGTCGGTGGTGTAGTCCCGACAAATCTGTCCCGGTGGACTGACGGGTACCCGCACGGTTAGCTCACTTCATCTATTTGTTACCGGCTCCCGCGTCGATTTTAAGTCCGGGCTAAAATGATTCGGGGTCCCGGCCGGGCCCCAAAATAGCCCGGTAGCCGGAGGGCGTCCCACGGGGCCACGTACGGGTCACGCCCGAAAGTGCACATAAAACAGCCCGTGAGCTACCCGGCAGGGCACCATTTCCAACAGGTACCAAAGCATAAGTACTCCCACCAAATCCACGAGCCATTACCTCTAAGCCCGTAGAAAGTCCCGCCCCGTATAACTGATGCCTGAGACAGAATACTCTATCACGCACTTTCTGAGAGGGAACTTAAAGGTCAATACCTAATAAGGATTATGAGTGAGTAACGGTTGCCTTGTCCTTTCCGGTGATGGAAATCCAGTACCTCAGTCTTCAATTACAGCATCATGTTCGCTACCAGGAGCGGCTTGGAGCCCATCAATCCCGTACAAGCACAAAAGCGTGCCGGAACAGTTGGCCTTCCCTTGATTGTATATAACGTATAGGGTCGCTCTCTTTCAAGCAGGGGTGCATTAGCCCTTTTGAAGACCCTAATCCTTTAAGCCTGATCTCAGAGGTCCCCGGGATAAAGGATTATGGATTAAGTGGTTCTGTTTGAGTATTCACGTGCGGACATGGCATCTCGTGTGCGCTTCACATTAGGGCAATCTTTTGATGATAGTTTACTTCAAAAAAGGATAAGCTTAAGGTTGGTAGTCCCATATAGCATTTGAGGCCTTAGGGGAAGCGGGTTGTTATCCACTGTGTCTAAAGCACGGTATTGGAAGGCGGAGCCCATCCCTCTTTTTTTTCTTTAAAGATCTCACTCAATGCAGGGCCGAAGGGGACACTTCTTTAAGCATTGAACTAATTGACGTGATTGGTTTAAATTGAATGTGGCTAAGGTGAGAGATAGCGGTGTATATTTGTTTTGAAGGTTTGTAGGTTATAGTCGGGGGTTATAGTCAAAAGCAGTGGGCTGGGAGGGAATTCCATAGTTTTGCTGTTCGTGGAAAAAAGCTGTTACTGTAGAATGACTTTGAGGCTGGTAGTTGTAGAGTATAGTGGTGTGAGTCAGTGAGTGTCCTTCCGCCGACATTTACCTCCCCAACCGAAGTCAGGTACCCATTTTTACACCTGGCCACAACATCGGTGGCATTTCAGAGTATTCGAAGCCATGACCTGACCGACCACCACCACACGACAACCATGCAGTTTCGTGCTTTCTTAACGTGCTGATATGCCTAAACCACCGTTACAGTTGTACATATTTACTATTCGTAGTATGTTTCTTGGGAATACTTGTATGTAAGTAGGTCAATCATGATGCGACTTCATAATACCACCACAAAAACGTGCAAGCGAAATCAAAGACGTACTAAAGCTACACGTTGTGCATCTTAGAGCTGACAGGCACGGCCATGGCAGATGTATAGGCAGGTCATCGTCGTAAATATTCCAAATGCTTTGAATCGCCCCCATTTCCCACAACATGCTCGTTGGGTAATTCCCCTCCGGTCCTTTGCGAATAACGTAATTGGTCATTTGCAGTCGGCTGTAATACGCGTGATATATCAACCATAGATTAGCTCGAGCAGGCCCCGTGGGGCTCTTCCGTTCACTCTCGGGATGAAAAACTGATGATGCTTCACCAATAACTGTTCAATTTATATTTAAGAAACGATGAGCATAATGACATCCATTCTAGGAGAGCGTCTCTGAAGACAGCACTTTGCCATAAATTTTCCAGGACGTTAGCCGTTATGGTCCTGCTCTTATTAACCCCAATCCCCTTGATCACTGATATGTGAACCGCTCGGTAAATCACACATTCTTATCGAGATGAAAAGGAAATTGACGCCCTTTGTGAAGGTACATCTGCGACAAATGTTCCTTGTAATGGAGACAGCGCCTTTTGTGACGCTTAGAGCGTTTTGTTCGCTTGAAAAGAGTCGTTACCCGTGAAAGGTCACCAGGGCAGGCTGTTCACTTCAGGACTTTACAGCCAAAATGCCATCACAAAACGGCGAAAGCGAAATTCTATAAATGATTCATGTTTTCTATAGAGAAGTGAATAGAAGACATCTGCACAAGGGCCTCAATAATTCCTTTTGATATTTAGTTTTTTTATTATGTAATTGTACGCAGTTTTAAGGTAGATCAATAAGGTGCTTATGATTTAAGGCAAGTATCGCTATGTCTCAGGCTCAGAGACATTTCAATCAAAGGTGTGCGTATCTATAGCTTATAACATGACCAAGTTATAGATAAGTAATGAGCTAACTGCATAATGGGATAGTTTTCGTGGTGCCGAATGCCAAATCAGCATCAGTTCAACAACGTTGCGGTAATATCAAATGTAGCTATAAAGATACCATAACTAACTTTACAATGTAGTCATGACATGGCATTTATGGTATCGATACCTCTCTAAGATAAAAACAAATCTGGAAATCCCATGATCTATTTTATGATTGTTTTTTATGAGCAAAGCATGAATATTACTAACCTCTTTGAAGACGGATATTGAGTGGTTGAGACACCATAAGAACCTGTTTTCTGTAATGAAGCTGGTTGAAGCGCTGCTCTGTCCGGCAACTGGCACCCAGGTGGCAATGCTACGCGTACATTCAACATTACATAATAGGTACCATCAGTAAAGGTACTGTTCCTATATGTATATATTCAGATAAGTTTACCGGTGCACTCTGTCAGAGCAATGCCTTTTTAGTGCATCAAAAATACATTTGCTATTCATTTTATTGATGTAATGCAAATGAATCTGTCCATTCAAATTTCCTCCAAATGCGACGAAGCAATAAGCAGAGCACTACATGCATCAGATCCGCTCAATTGTCCGGTCGTATTAGACCTGAAATTCATTGACCATACACACGTCCTATCATGAACCATTACAATAACAATAGTAGTTATGATTTTCAAAGCACCTTCAAGTAAGGACCTTACGTAGAAATTTGCCAACCATTGATTATTCCCACACAGCTAGAATCAAGGGGGCAGTTTTACGAGCAAAAGGCCAATTTCAAAATGAAGTGAAACATGCTTGTATCATTGCAGTAGATCGATGATGACTACGCAGTAAAAGTCCAATAAAAGTAGACATAGTAACGGGTTATTCATATGCATTACTCATCGATGCTGTTTCGAGAAACTACGTAAAAGACTGCTGAGAAATTATTTACAAAATAGACTAAAGAAGGTTTGGAGAATTAGGACAATGCATTAAGAACATATTAAACATATTGAACATATTCAAGTAAGGACCTTACGTAGAAATTTGCCAACCATTGATTATTCCCACACAGCTAGAATCAAGGGGGCAGTTTTACGAGCAAAAGGCCAATTTCAAAATGAAGTGAAACATGCTTGTATCATTGCAGTAGATCGATGATGACTACGCAGTAAAAGTCCAATAAAAGTAGACATAGTAACGGGTTATTCATATGCATTACTCATCGATGCTGTTTCGAGAAACTACGTAAAAGACTGCTGAGAAATTATTTACAAAATAGACTAAAGAAGGTTTGGAGAATTAGGACAATGCATTAAGAACATATATGTGCTCAACGATGTCATCAAGCAATGGAGCAATGGAGTACGGCATATGCCAAGGCTTTCATGCTGTAGCTGTATCTTCTTTTCTTTGAGTTAATGTCCAGCTACACTGAGTAATGTGTCTCGTTCTCCAAACTATAATACCAGTGACACAGTACACTATAGACTCCATGGCCAGAATGATCTAACTAGCTATATAGAAGTGACAAATACACCGTCTGACACCATCTGTGAAGACATGCCTACACTCCTTTGCCTCTAACAGCGTATACATACGAGTATGACTTCCTACGGTCCGAAAACTATTCAAATGGTAACACCCCTCCTTTTGGGAAGTTAAAAACCTTGGCAGCAAGATACTTTTCCGGAGAACTTTTCAAAATTAGATAACGTATCTTACAGCAAAAACCACTGATCAGATCAAGAGATGTGAGCGCCAAAGAACTTAATCAATATATCTTGGACAGAACACCAAAATCTAGTTATCCAAAGGGGCTCTTACCCACAGACAAATTGTAATGGCAAGCTCGTATCTAATATTGCATAAAGACGTAACATGAAGGCGGTATTGAGTAAAGTAGGAGAGATAGATGTCTAACCTGATGGTACGGGTCGGAGAAGAGTGCCGTCCGGGTGCCAGTAGCGACGGTCAGAGCAGCACAGATCTCTGTTTCCCACCCCTATCCTTTATGTACCGCCGCAAACGCGCACGAAATGCAGATGAAGGGGCTGTATATGCTAATTAATCACCCTGTGCGTCACTGTCCGACAAGAACACCATTAACAATACTCAGCATTATAGACCTCAAAAGCCACCACAATGAGATAAGGGTCTTTATTAGACATTGAGAGATGTTCTGTAGGTAGGAAATGACGGGAAAACGATGATTGGGTTTTATCTTCAGCCAACAGTTGAGGCTCACCATGGCTTTGCCAGCTCACAATGAGCTTGCTACTCCCCATAAGCCAATGATTTGTGCTATTGCTTTCTCGTCTTCGTTTTTGGAAGAATTTGTTCAAGCCAGAATGATGATTATGACTCCGAGATCTCGTTTATTATGCATGACAAAAATACACCATAATGAAAGTGAACCTTTACGAGAAAACAAAGATCAGTAGAGGATGACAAGGAAATGATAGCTTGATACCATTGTGCCCAATTTTCTTCATCTAATGGTTTTTGTGTCTATCAAACTTTATTTTCAAAATTGTCCCGTCTGATATTTTCGTCTGTAAACAAAATACGCATGAGGGACTATCAAAACGCCACCTTTCTATCATACTTACCACACAGCGTTGCCTCCCCGGACTATGTATACCGGTATTGCCCAGTGATCTCCGGGGTGTCGTTACCGCAGAATTGATGATTGGATCAGGGAAAAATTCCCTCGCTTTGCAAATCAAGTCGTGCGAAGATGCAGAGAGCAAAACCGCAAAGCAATTGAGCAGAACTTTGAACTGTATTTATGAATCCTTCAAACTTGAAGCAATCACCCGTACTAATTCTAAAAGGACATCCGTCTTGTTAAGTTGTTCGCTGTGAAATTACGAAGTATGATGAAGATAGATTTCACAAGGGTTAAGATATAACCTGTTGTCGCCTTTTTCATGGCAACATTCTATTGTGCCATTTTCAGCACCCACTTCCCTAGATGATGCAGGATCTAGAAATGAAAATAGGTCATTGTTTTATATGTAACACTACGTAATTGTGTCTGCTTATTCGGTTAAGATACAACCCTCTGCCGTCTTCAACTTGGCAAAAAGTGCCATTCCCAACCACTTCTCTAGCTGACGCAGGATCTAGGAATAAAAACATTTGATTGTTTCCTAGCAAACACTAGTCACTACGTTAAAATTTCATAATTATGTATGTTTATATCTAGCAAGTTAGTTACGTAGTTGACATTTGGCTGTGACAGAGGGCTCCTTTTGGCAGTCTTTCGTTCTCGAAGAGGCCTGTATGTGTTCCCATCAAAGAAGGTAGGAACTTATGTAGCTCCGGAATACACATTATGATGAAGAGCATAGTCACTCACTAATGATCAACTGGGCTATTAACTCCATCTAAAAATGCAAACCTGTATCATTGTCTTTAGAAGCATTGTCCAGAGAAAAATAAGATGCAGTACCGCTTCACAATAATTTAAATGATATTGACCTTTCTAGCCCTTCGCCTCTATTCTAAAATGAGTTATCATTTCCTCTATCTTGTATTACACCGCATGATATTGAAATTGATGAGTGCAGTCCATTCCTGTAATTGAACGCCGGTGCAATGCCATTGCCGTGCAGTTTCCCCTCCAGATGCAATTTCTTCTGGCTGTATTTTCAGTCAAAAGCATCAATCATTACCAGTTTGGAAGTAGATTGAACCTACTGGACCAGGTGTTAAACCAAAGCAATACATTGTGAAAGTGTTGTTTGAACTAATCATGTATAGAAATGACTAAATAAATTGACTTTCAAAATCCGATTTTTGGGGCCCTAATATTGCTTGAGTTTCCTTTAACAAGAAATATGAGATTCTGCTCACCAGAACTACTTATTTCTGAAGGCTTCGAAATGTCATGTTATTCGGTAAGTAACTATTTGTAAAAGGTTTATAAAAAGATATTTAAGTGGTTGAGAATTATCTTTAAAGTTTGCTTCAATGCTGAAGAGTTTATAAAAGGCCATTCGCAGCTCTTACATTGCATGAGCAAGTTTACACATAGACAGACTCATGCATCACAATAGAGTTATTACACTGAGAGAATAATGTATTGCAGCTAGCAGCAATGTTAGCTTATAGCATGTTGGAAGATTTTTTGATACACAAAACAATTTTTACTTCCTGTATTCATCAGACATGACTAAACTGAAATTAACGTGTAAAACATCACTCTCATATGTAGATTTGAGAGTATATCAACTATTACGATGTAAAAATCGTAAATACATAAACAATTGCTTTGTCATTAGAAAAGCAGTCGATGATTAGCCCAACCTGAGTATATCAAGATATTAGAGTTTTACGAGTACGTTAGCATTTATTGTTTACAAGTAGACGTTTAAGATTTTTTTTGTATTTCTATTTTGTAGTTTGTTGTTAACCGTATGAAAGTCGCTGTATTTTTTGTTGTGTCAATAAAGCTTCCACTTGCTACATCTATGTGATCACGTATTCCTGCCTACATATCCAACTTACGCACTGCACTATACAGTAGCCTTCGCAAAAATGTACGAAGATCTTCTGACCATTTAATAACATGATTCCAAAATGCAAAATGTCCTGTCTTGGTTATGTTCGCTGTGGGAAGTCCCGGTCAGCAGGATCAGCCAGTTTCATTACTGTGTACCGTACCAACCTGACGGAGGACCCCCATGGTGCTACAGTTCAGACATGGGGTCGGGGGGCACAGTTTGTCCTACTACTTTATTGCGTAACAATTGTTGCTATGCCAAATGGGAACACATAAATCTACCGCTAGCACTTGGCTACTCTTTCTAAATCTATAATGAATCAAAATGCCCCTCTACTTATCCCTTTTCCTGTTTGGAACTAGTCCAAGAAATAGGTATTATGAAGAAGCAACATCGGGTACTCTCCAAGCAGAGGAATGGGTCCGGCTGGTTTTTGCCGGGCGTTCTATTTTGTCCCGTTTTCTTTGTGTCGCCAACCCACACGGGACTAAAAAACAACAAAAACGCCTAAAACAAGTAAAAAAACCAGCCGGATCCATTCCCCTGCTTGGAGAGTAACATCGGGAACATCCTGGCTTTCATCCATTAGGATTCACATGATTGACTTGACAGTCAATCTCGAATTGAAGGAATATCCCTCTTTCCATTTCCTACCAAGAAAGACCAGTCTCAAGAGTCTATGACGATCTTCGTTTAGAGTAGCGAGCTCTTAAGGAACAGGTATTACAGATTGACTGGACAAAACGTAGCATGTAATTATTGTTTACATACGCACAATCCACCCAGGTGGAAAATTCACGAAACACTATCTCTGTCTGATTCATCACCATGCTCATCATTGTGTCCAGTGACCCTAGGGAGTTATCTTGTCATTTAATCAACTCTACTTTGTCACCATCCATATCGTCACTGCGTTCTACTGTCTAGTCAGCTGCACGGTGTTGTCTTCACAGAGAATATGATTACCGTACCATGGCAGATACAAATGATGAAGCTGAATGAAATGACAGTGTGTCATCTTCAAACTTTATCCTGCCTTTCAATTTCGATACCTTATTTGTATTAATCAAGAGCCGTATCAAGCTATTATACAGGTATGAATAGTCCGACTGTCTTATGGTATCATTCGGTGAGGGCATACATGTATTTTATCCTAGATAATAAAGTATATGAAAAAGTAAGTGACATCTCATCTATCAATGAAGACATATAAGAGCGATATGATGTTTCTTATGATAGGTAAAACCTCGAGAAAGAAGAAACACTTTACGAGATAATGTATGCAGACTGTATCCAATTTAGGTGAAACGCATTACGTACACCGTAGGTTTACGACAGGTCAAAGGTCATGGCTGCTTCTGCCAAATAACTCTTCTATGCACCATCATCCTTACGATTGGGTCTTGCCGACTTGTGATATACAAGTATCAATCAATTATTTCAGTGTCAATGATTATCAAGTCTTTTGAAACGTTTTCAACTCCTATTTGTGAAGGCCGTCCCGGATTGGTCGTTCGCTGTCGTTGTTGAAATCGCCATTATCATTTTGTACCAGGCGTCAGATTGTATCCATGGCACTGTTGAAATGTTGAATAAGCTTATGCTGTCATACATAGTTTTTAAGGGGAAAAGAGAATGCAGGTATTGATTAACTGTAAGTTATGATAAAATCAATACGTTTTAAACTTTCTAATGGACACATAAAGATGTAGATATGATACATAATGAATTAATCAGCAAGAGACATTCTCTGAAGAGATAGCCCAGGAACAATTTGTTATTAGGAACGATACTGAAAACCATGTTAAGCCCTACCTGACAGTAACATGATATCACGGATGTACTCAAATTAGCTTGCATTTTTATAGCATTGCTTAGCTAGTAGAGTTTTAAGACTTATTCTGTATTTCTATTTCATGGTTTGTAGTTGACTGTATACGAAAGCCACTGTCCTTTTTGTTACTTCAATGAAGCTTCTTCTATTGACAGAGTTTTTTTAACAAGAATGTGATATAAAAATTACTTAACTCTTCTTCACATGGCCTGTTACATGTACGCCCATTGATATACTGGGTATTAACTGCTACTGTATCCTCACATTCTTAAACATTTAAGAAATTCTAAAGTTTCAATTTATACCCGCTTGGTAACCAGCTGCCGTTTGGTATTTAAGTAGAGGAATTTACAACTGCAACAGTATATATATGTACTTCCAATCACTTTCCAAACATTAAGCCAAGCACAGGAATGGGCGTGGCCGACTCCTTGCTCCCGATGTGTGCCCACACAAATGAAAACAATGAACCGGATTACTAACCTGCGCGGAGATCTGCAGACAGCCCAGCGTCACCAAGATGAAAACTCCCGCGAAATTGCCCGCCGATGACTTCATCATCTCTTTGGTGTGTGTGTGTGTTTGCGTGGGTGGATGAGGTTGTGGCCGACAAGGTATATAAGGCCACCGAAAATCACTCTCTCTCTGTGTAGGCGACGTCTTCCTATCCACTTAGCGCTCCTGTCGCTTTTGCTCCTCCCTAAATTTATTACCGTTCTGTCGATTCCACTCGCCCAATCCATACATCGGTATTAATTTGACCAAAGGCTTTATTGCTTTATGTATGGGCGAGCGCCGGTTTAATATGAGATGGACTCATTGGAAAATTAAATTGGCACGGGACAGTTTTCTCGTGTAACCGGGTTTGAGTTGACCGCTTGTGTATCGATGAAACTGGCATTGGTCACTTCTAGGACTTGTCCTGGCTCCGAAGGTAATGTTTGCAGAGTGCTTTGAAGTGTTCGATATCACCGTTTCAGGTTCATTACGAGAGTGCTGTCCGGGCAATTTGCCAAGAATCTGTAGAGTAACCGAACTGTCGGTCTGGCATCATTCCATTATTACCGATTTCCATTACTCTATGCGGAATCCAAATACATTAATTAATCCCGTAATCTAATAAGGCTGGCATGCAAATTGTAAAGTGTCCTTTTCTTACAAAATTCGTATACGATTTCTCCCCGCATAATGAAGATGAAATGCACATAACGCGCAGAGCCAGTACAAGATCAAGTTTTTGTGTTTATTACGATATTCGTTTTACCAAGAAAATGATCTATTTCATATATATAACCGTGAGTCAACTATATCATATTTATTCCTAAGCCCATGGAGACTCTTTGGAAATATTCAATCATACGAAACAACGCGTTTCATTTTGTCGTCAAGTGTTTCCCCGATAGTATATAGAATAGTTGTAACATAAACGCATATCGGCATGTTTTAATTTGACAATACAATACAGCACGTTTGAATCCATCAGATTAGCTGACTAGAATATACAACGTTTCTGTTTTTCAACAATAACCAAAATTCACAACTGGCATGGTGGGTGTACAAGAAGTTATCGCGATGAAGACGAATTTTACAGTTTATTTTTCAAACCACGAAATAACAGCATTACATCTAGCTTTAACCTACTCATTTCCAGGATTTGATATCAATCATAAAGCTGAAATCAATACATATTTAGGATTAGTTAGGCCATGTTGATTTGATTATATGGATGACATCCTCTGGGAACCCCAAAACTGATGCGAGCGTGCGAATAAAAAAAAAGTTTGGCAAAATAAAAGTTGCCTTCATTATGAAATCTACTTGACCAGGAAGGATGAACAAAACTCAACACACAGAGTATGGTATACCAAAATATAGATTCTTTGACTTTGGAATTGACATTCTACGACATAAGTATCCGTTTTCCGAAATATATAATATATCTAAACATATTTTTGCAATTTACAGCATGTATTTTCTCATTTTACAGCTGCTTTTTACGATTTACAGTATGGCCGAAAACGGACAAAATTGATGCGCGCGCCGATGTCATCCATATAATCAAATCAACATGGCCTTAGACTTTAGGGAATTCCTGACTTCTGATGTGATTTTCTGGTACATTCCATTTCAGACTGCCCCTGACGAACCTTGTGCACTTCTCTCCCTTCATACTCGTAAATAATGAATTGCTAGCTGAGTTGTAATCATATCCAGATATTTCCTCAGAGTAAACCACGTGCCAAACGAAACAACGTTCACAAGATTACAGAAGGAAGCTTCCTGCGAAATCAATCTTAGTTGATTCATTGTTTTAGCTGTCATTTAGTAAGTACGCCTTTTTTGTGCAAAACTGCACAAATACACAAACTGCACCCGATTGTACGTCTATTGCAACCAGTGTGGATTATATGATATAAATGGTTTATTAACAGATTGACACATACGAAACCTAAAACAACATTGCAGCCAATGATACCTTGTTGTACAACCGGCTGAATTACGTAGTCTTAAAATCCATGGCCACAAGAATAATATAAACAGGGAACACCGAGATAGTCATACAAAATATCATTATTGTAAAAGCAATAAGAGAACACTTATCCAAATAGAATGTTAAGAATAACAGTATATACAATCAGCAATAAGATGTTCGCACACCAGATCGTGAATTACAAAATGGTGTTCAGAAGTCTCGACAATTAAGTAAGGTATAGCACTGTTTCTGTACCTGAAGGATTAATCGTCCTTGGACAAACGTGGAACGAGAAATTGCAAAGATAATTTCATTTCAAGTGACGTTTTATGATACAGCCCGATGGGCCCGGAGGTTAATGACGGAGGATGGTGGTTACAGGAGCGCGATTCGTCAGGCTACCTTTATCCCTCTATAATATTCAAAATATAAACCTCAAATAAATAAGAACGTACATACTGAGACATCAACATCTGCAACCAAATCTATACGGCCAGTTTGACCGAATTAAATAAATATATAATTCTTTATACAGAATATATTATCTCTGATATCTGTTTATATCTTTGATATTTTCTCTTTCGTTCTTTTACCGTAGTTCCCAAACCAACTTATATCTATGGCGAGCAGCTCTGCTTTTCCCTGAGTTCATGATTCACGGCTGTAATTCCCTTTCAATAGGCACAATGTATGACTATATTATGCATATCATAACCTCGGATTCAAGTCAACAGACTAAATGATATCATAGTTTCCCTTCTAGCACTACTCCGAGACTGGCATAAGGCAAGTCGAACTGGCGCAAACACAGCACTTCTGAGCAGAATTTTTCCACCGCCTCCACCATGGCTTCATTTGTGACAGACACTGTGAGGTAGATAGGGAGTTGTGTGTCACACCTACACATCTCAACAAAGTGTTTCAACAGGTGAGATTTCAGGTGTTTTATGTCTGATATGTGAAGGTCTACAAAATACTGCAACCCTGACGGAACTTCAAAACATTTTCCAAAACTAAAGCTTTCTACAAATGGTTTTGTGTCGTCTGAGAATAAAGAATAACCATTGTTTAACATGTACAGGAAGTTTTCTTCGCAGAAATTGAGTGGATCCCATCGCCCGCTCATGAGTCCGTTGGTTAATAGGTTTCGTGAAACTTCGGGGTGAAGAACCGAATGGAGGTCGTCTTCGTTAAGTCGGCGGAGTTCTGGAAGAGTCGGAACGGCCGGGAGATTGTTTGCTGCTCGTATGGCGCATGCGCGTTGGTTGCTTCGATCGTGTGGCTTGTCCACAAAGGAAGTCGTTTGCTGTGAGGAAAAAAAAGAACGACAAAATGAGCACTCCATTCAAAAAGGTCAAATTCATATATAAAATAAATGGGGGCGCATTACATAATGAGTAAAAAAATTCATAAGTTCATAATTTCAGCTCACCAGATTACAAACAACTTCCATGCCCTTTTTCTTCAGGGACTGGATCTTCCCAGCGTCAACAACCAGCTTCCTCTTGCGTTCCACGGCCGGGAAGTGTGACTGGACCACCTGATCGACGTAGTCGGTGAGACGGCGGCTGATTCCGAGCCCTCGACACGACTCGGCCACACGTAACGCCTTCTCTATGTACACCTCACCTCCGTCGACGATAAAGGCGGACGACAACCCCACCTAGCGAAAAGTAAATCATGACATTTAAGTACAACGTCAACATATGGACGTCTTTATAACAGAATGTTCTGCAACTTAACGCTAGCAAAAGTGTAAAGATATCTTAACAGACTCAGTTAAATGAAAGGATAAGGCCATGATGATTCGATTATATGGATGACTTCCGCGCGCGCTAGCCTCCGATGTAGGCTTTCCCACTAGTGATTTTTCAACTCCATTTTTCAGTCCAGGTTCTTTGGCTTGGGGGCCGTATCTGCTTGAAGCCCCGTATCTGCCTGGGATCCTGTAACCGCTGTGATCCTGTAACCGACATTTATTTTTGCCAAACTTTTTTTATTCACACGCTCGCATCAGTTTTGGGGTCCCAGAGGATGTCATCATATAATCAAATCAACATGGCCTAAACTATGTTCGAAGAAAAATAAAGGCATTGACTTGACTACTTAGGTAAGACAATATAGGGCAAAATGCCATCGCCCCCCCCCCAAAAAAAAAAAACTGTTGACAAATAAACATCAACAAACACGAAAATGAAGCTGCCCTTACGATTTGGCAGTCCAACTCCGCCAGTACGACGAGTCTGTGTGGGTCGTCTATGAACGCGTGGTAGTGGGACGGCAGGTAGTCCAGCCCGCCGTAAACTCCCTCGGACATGCGCACTACTTCGTGGAAATCTTCGTGGGTAGCGAGGCGAAACTCTAGACAGTCCTTGGGCATAGTGACGTCACTGTGGTGTCTACCTTGCGGTGTTCAGGTGATTTTTTCACAGTTACTTGTTGTTGATGATTTCTCCTATAATGAAATGTATATCATGAGGTTAATGTATGTGAAAATGGAATGGCAACATAAGAAGGCTTTTGTTTTTGTGGAAATGAATAAAAAAACTTAAAACTCTGAAGACAGCGAAGCTTTGAATCTGTTCTCGTCAAAATTAAACACTTGTTTCTAAATTTCATAACGTTTGGTAGGGCTTCACATTCCCTTTCGTATTCAGACCATACTATATATTCATAATGTCGACAGTGTGAAAACTGTAAAATTACACAATGTCATATGTATAATGGCCATTTTTGTGACTGTACGTCCGATATAAGTAGGCGAGGCAGGCATAAGCTCGATGTTATCGGCTGGTTGGACCGTGCAAGGCCGGGCAGTTGTTGGGAGAGAGCCTCCCGGCCAAGGCTGGCCTCCAGGGTAAAGTAACCAGGACTTGGCCCTTGTTCAGGGTGAGCTACAACATTTGTTCTTTTAAAAAATGTTTTTTTTTCTAGTACGCGCAGAGACTTAAAGTCTCTAACAGAGTCCTCTACGTACTAAAACAAAATCTAACAACTTCAAATTGGCCTCACAATTTGTCAGAGAAAGTCATGATGTGATAGCTTAATGCGACTAGACAAACCTCCCATTGAAAAACATATCTGTTCTTTTATATCTACTATAACCGAAAAGCGAGGAGAAGTAGAATTTATCTAAAGATAGTTATATTCTGTTTGTATCCGTTAACTGTACTTGTTCTTTTGTTTTGTTGTGACCTGTACTTAGCCAAGTGTGGCAGAAATGTGCAATAAAGGTCTTCATTTATTGAAGTTCACATTCCCCCGCAAACTATTCTCTCTATTCGGTCAGTTTCAACTATTTTTTGTAGTCCGCAGAGGACTCTGACGGTGGAGACTACATATCCTTGCTCTGTCCACCCTAAAAATCATAGGTAAGATAGTATGAATAGTCTCATTTGTGGCCATAACTATGAAAGAAAGAAAAAGAATCTAACCTACCTTCAGAGACTTGAAGAAGTGTGGACAGCCGACGACACCTATATCACTGAAGACTGACAGTTCGACATCACCGGCCCTTTTATTGTGTCACAAAATGTATGACGTCAGACAGGGTGCACTGAGGTACTAGTACTTCCCAGTATTAGGTCCGCCTCCATCGAGGCCAGCCAACTCGGATCACCGCCGGATGTGCCGTGAGTTGGCAAATTTTCTTCTTTTATACACTCATTCTTTTTCTTTTATTTCACTGCTGCAAGAATCTTTATATTCCACACGATAATAAGATAACAAACGCATATGATATTGCCGGGGAGACTACCTAGACTCTACCAGTCTCCCCCGGTCGCTGGGAAAATAGAGGTTGCCAATTTGACCCTATCTCCGTAGCCGACTCCCTTCAAACATTTGACTCTATTTAGCCAATTTCTACTATTTTCCCAGCGACCGGGGGAGACTGGTAGAGTCTAGAGACTACCAATTGAAAGTAAAGTTTGCCAGGAGTATCACATGGGGCCAAGGACATTGATGGGGCGTAGTGTAATTGCTATTCAGAAGATATTCAAATAACGACTTTGTCCTTCAATTCAAATGCAAGTTCCAAATCTCACGTTTGCTTAATATATGATTTCCATTTTAGTAAGCAAAGACACAGGCTGTACGATTGGGATGTTGTTGTCTTTCCATACCCACCACCTTTACGATTCGTACCTCCGAAAATATTGACTCGGAAAACTGTCCAAACTGTTCCCGAGCTCATTAAACATAATCAGTACATTTGATTGGTCTCCAGCGATATGCAGATTTTCGAAATATGGCAACCAAGTGGACAAATCCACAATTAACACTTCTTATTTAGTGTTTACTGACTGGAAGGAGATTATAGGAGGGTCGACTCGCATTGCTGTCGAGTGTTGGTGTGTTAAGTATCAAACTGGACGGACTGTCGTGAATGTTCCTATCCTCTGTTTGACGAAGACAGGAAAACCGCAAAAGACTATGACTCAACCATTGTGCTCCAAATTCATAATGAGGGAAGATTCATGTATTTTCCATAGTCTTCATTTGTCCAAGCTTTAGTCACTTAGTCTCTACCTTACAAACTAGGCTGGCAATGGGGGGATTATTAGAATGATTGACAGTTACCGCGGACTGACTCCCTGGCCAATTATTTTTGCCGAGTTCTGCGATCCCGGTAACCCCTTTAGAAAGGCCTGGTGGAGGCTATTGTTATTGTTACCCGATCCCCGTAGCGTCATAATGACGTCATGTAATCTAAACAACATCCCGCGATTCTCAGAATCCCGGAAGAGTCTTATGATCAGCAGATTAGTGAAAGATGGCGATAGGCGAGTACAACCCAATCTCTTAAATCCGGTTCATGCCATACGCATACATGTATTTCACGAGATTTGTTATGTTATGATGGTGATGTTATGATCAGGAGATGTAATTTGCCTCATTCTTCCTAGATTCGTTTTATTCTGGGTTAAATCTCTCATAATTTGAATAACCAATAAATCTGATAACAAAGTAGAAATAGGCCTAACGATGTTTTTCTGTCCTAATGCGAGAATAATGTCAAGATTTTGAAGTTCATTTCTATCAATTAAGCAAACATCAATTACGAAGATTGTCTGAGCGACTTCTTCGTTTACAGTTTTAAATTACCTTAAATTTGGCGAATTGACGGGTTATGCTAGAGTCCAAACCGGGGCCCGGTCGGGCAGTTTGCGGAAACGAAAAGTATGGTATAAACGACAAAAAATACACAAAACGTAAGCAAACTTTAGTCATTAGTATAAGTTGTGTATATTTCTTAATATACACTTTTAGTTTTCGATTCCGCATACAGCCCGGCCGGGCCACGGTTTGGAAATGGGACAGTAGCATAAGCGAGGTCAATGACATATTCAGTCACTCTACCTTTATTTCTATAGGCAAAGGTCCCGTTTTGCGCAATACATACTGAGGAAGGTGAATGCCCTTTAGTACCCACCCCCCACTCCACAACTATCCTTGAAATATGACCCGCAAGGCGTCTGTTGTGTGACGTTATGTAACTGTAGGCCGTACGACAGTTCCCGCAATTCCAAGAATCCCCTTTCTCATAAAAAAAACAACTAAATTTTGAATATTGAAAGGCAGCTAGGCTGCTTCTAGCAATCTATTTTTGTTCCATCATATTGTTGAAAGATTAAAAGGATTAACAAAAATGGTAATGAGCGGGCATCGAATGAAAGCCCCCGTTCACCAAAACACACTTGTGTGTATATGAGAGTCCGCATAAGTTTAGGTAAAGTTTACGGCCGAAAAATTAATTTCTTTGGTTCGATAACCAAGCTGCACAACGGTGTGTTAAATCATAAAACAACTTCTTCCCCGCAAACTTTACCTAAAGCAAAAAATTATTCATGCGCAACTTATGCGCACATGAATATACGCACAAGTGTGACTGAGGGGCCCAAACAATCTAACTAGGTCAGCGACCTCACAACATGAAGACCTCAGGTTTCCGTTGCTCTATTTTTACTCACATCCTATGTCGTCAATTTTGTTTTCATCATTTAGGCGTAAATTTATATCTACCGGAAGTAAGATGCGACGTTTATTTTACCACATCCTACTTCCCTTGCCGTTGACTCAGATCGTCGGACAATGCGCAGGTAAACCTTGCGTCACTGTAGTATTTTGGTAAAGTATGAAGTACTGGAATCGATAAAGTCAGTAAAAAAAAGGTGATTTAGTGAAAGAGGTCGGCCTATTAATTCTGAATCACGTGCACTGTCTCACAAGCGTAAGCATAAGCTAATATCGTTTTTCAATGGCACAAATGAATACATTTTTCAACGGCGCTAGGCTCTGAATCAGGAAAACATGTTAGTCATAATGATTTTCTCCTGTTATGACTGTTCTGAGGCATAGCAGCGCACGTACCACCCGCGGCTGACCCACGCAAATAACACAAAAGCCCGCCTCCTTCAGGTTTTGTTGTGTCAACTCAAGTGACCCCTGACACGGTACGCGAGGCTCAGGTAACTACTTCCGGGTCGTTGCCCCGGCGCCAGGTGACGCTTTGTTTGCGGAGGTAAACAGATTTCATTGATTGCGCGAGAGAGGGCTCTCTGCGACAAACTCACGGGTTTTAATACTACAAAAGCCGACAGTGGGCTGTATATTTGAGGGAAGGTCCGTCTTTTGGGAGTATTTTAGTTAGGTCAGTTGGAAAAGACGGCCAAACCATGGATATATCTACCAGTGCAAGACGCTACCCCGAAACAGGTACGTACGTAGCGAGGCGCTGTCGCCTGTATAGGAAATATGTTAGCAACGCGAAGGTCAACATACAATCGTCAATGGCGTACGTAGTCTGGAGTAGAACGATTATGAATGTGAGAAGAAGCCGTGCCCTGGATATCCTGTATAGTTGTGCTCAGGTACATTTGGGCTTTTCACTACAGGCTACCGGCCCTATGTGGTTAGCACTTGAATCCAAGATAAGCCCTTGGATAAGACATGTATTGTTAAAACATGTCAAAGGCGTTTTGATTGTACATTGTACATTGGCGCTGACTGTAACAATTTTACGTCCCTCTGACACATGAGTTCTAATATGTTCAACGATCAATTAACTATGGGTGAATATTTCTGGCTTCAGTCGCCCCTCCCCTCGGAGCCCCACGTGTTTTGCTGTCTGTTTACTGTCAATATAGGTGCGTGGTAGATTGGTATAAGCTATATTCAGTGGCTCTTAATCTACAGGCGATGTATGTTTCCTTTTTTAGATATTAATTCCTGCAGTACAACAGAGAAAGATACGGCGGTATGCACACTTGCCGTTGTTATACGTCGAAGTCAAGGGAAGAAATCACACCTATGTTTCTAATAGTACTTACAGTTTTGTAACAACACTTTGTTCATTCGACACTACAGGCACAAGTTATAGACAAGAAGAGCTGAGATCGCTGGAGAACCACAGAACGCCCATCTACAAGGAATGGATAAAGATAGGTTCGCTAGGGGGCGCAGGCAACATTCAAAAGGTCGTCCCAGATCCTCAGGTGAGACTAATGACTAACATGTATACTCTTTATATTTTTCATAACCTGAGAGGGGGGTATGAATATCAAGTGTATATGATGATATATCAACGATTAAAAAGTTGTTACGGTATCGTTGTGCCGAAAGTAGATACATGTATTTGTAATGGAGTTATTTCTGGCATAAGTAACCACACTGAAAATGTGTGTGATGAAATACTGTTCAAATATTTCAAACAGAATACGCTTCTAAGTTCATATAATTTCGTAACTGCAGACGTAACCAAATGTTTATAATTAGTTTCATGATTGATTAGAATTATCTTTGCATCTACAGGTACGGCGAGACCGTCCGACCGTGAAGGAAGGCGTATATAAAGGTTCCCGTATCTACGACCGTTACGAGCCGACAGCCACCCGTCCCCAGCCTTGGAAGGGTCTCGGTCCGGAGCCGGGGGCGCGATACGTCAAGGTCGATCCCGACTACATCTCTCACCGCCACCGCCCGCTCGTCAATCCGGACGTCAGCCGGGGCGACATCACCGAGCTGCCGCACGCGAACAGCCTCCGCTCCTTCGCCGGCGGAGACGACTGCAGCGTCCAGTCCCCGTACGGTGCCATGATGCTGCCGCCGAACCCCTACTACACCCGCTGGCCGCAGGGAGTCTATCCCGACCCGCGAGGGCCCGTCTTCGACCCGAAGCCCGACTGGCCGGCATGGATCGAGCCCCGGGAGCCCTACCCGCCCTTCCCCGAAGCCAACAACAGGCCCTGGCAGTACCGGAATCCGGAACCACCGCTAGCACAGCCCAGAACGGAACGGAAAGAAGCATTCCACGAGGTTAATAAGCCACGTCCTCGCTGACTTTCTTTCTTTAAATTTTTATCCACAATATGACTTGAACCTTTTTTTGCCCTATCTGGAACAAACTTGCTGGTTGTTTCTTTCATTATAGCTACATTGTACTGTAGTTTCTTCGTTGTTGCAATACAATAATTGCCTCCACGCCACACTACTACCTTCTTCCAGTTTTTGCATTACATCAGTTTGAAGAATCATTGATATACGGTTTGTTTTGTATTGTTTTCTGCACTTTTATTTCTTAGTCATTAAAGCACGACACTTTTGGTTTATCCATTCAGATGATCCTGGACACAGCGAGACCGAACGAACCCCTGAATCTACCCTATCCACCGGAGAGAGACCTCGACAAACCTCAGAAGGAAGAACCCATTCTCATCCCAGCATAAACAATTTACAAACACATCATATACGGAGAACAATAGGATAGCATTCTATATTTCAATGGACATTCTTGTAAAATGTGTGTCACCATGAAAAAAATATACTCAGAAACCGACTATGCAATCAATGTTCACACAAAAATGTTCAGAACAAATAACTTTCACTTAGTGTTACTATTCTGGATTATATACAGTAGTGTTGGCTTCACTTGGTAGTACTTAAAATTAAAATTTATCATTTAGCATAGAAATCACTTTGCAGCAAAATGTGTAAAATGTATATTGAATAGAGTCAAATATTGTACATTTTAGAATATATAAATCAGGACACTGTAGTTAGTAGTATTTAGGTTATATTCAGGATACATAAGAGACAACGCCGTATGCACGTGAGATAGTTGTGATGTACGTTTGCCAAATAATAATACTATATTCAATTTGATAGTCCAACGCCACCTAATGCCAAAATGTCGGAGGTCAATAGCATTAATCAACCGTAATGTCCACTCTATTAAGTTATCAAACAACACTTGACAACTGTATATGTAAATGTACATACCAGATTCTGTTGAATAAATAATTTGGCGGAAGTTGTTTTATGCCCTACATCCTTTGAATTCGCATATGATTATTAGTTCCAATACAGAATTAATATTGTAGCCTGAGTACCAGCCTCCGTAGTGACCACTGGCTCAAAAAAATCGCTTGCTAACCCCTCCGTGGTTAGCAAGCGAATTTTTTTGAGCCATCGGTCACTATGGAGGCTGGTACTCAGGCTATTGATATTGTACATGTAAATATTCTAAAATTCACAAGTAAAGTAATTGTTAAGACTAGCATATCATATCTTCAGCTTAGAGAAAATAGCATATCTCAGGGTGAAAAAAAAAACGTGAATGACTTTTATCCTGTTTCGTGCAAATTGTGGCGCCCTGTTTGCAAAGAACAGAATACAACGACAGAATGTAGACAACATAGCAACGTAGCTCACAAAATATCAACTAAAGTGATACTCTAAAGGTCCCCATACTCAAGTTGCCAACAAAAACTTGACAGAGCACTGTGTCAACTTCATCCAAGCTGTTTTTTTCTTGTGTAGCTCCCACGGAATGTTTTCTTTTTTTCCTGTCCCTATTCAAGTTAAATGAGCGTTGCGTGGCTCTTTTATCTCAAATAGCCCGCCATGGCAAACATCGTATCGTATAACAGGTGTGTACAAAGGCTCCACAAATGGCGAGGTGGTAACATTTGACCTTTTACCCTATTGTGTTACGTATTTATTACACCTGTCGCGAGAGAAAGGTCTCGCGGAATGTATTAGCATAGCGGTACGACCAGTTTTTCTAGGTTTCGCGGTAAAACTCACGCTGCGAAGTCTGTACGAAGAGTGCAAGGGGATTGTAGCTTCGTTGTACAGAATATTCGACTGGTGGGGATTGTAAGGTGAGTGTTGGGAGTATGTTTGGTCGCACTGTCTGTAGATATACGTCCATAGTTACGGCGAGTTTGTCGTCATTTCTTTCACAAACATTCCCGTGCGCTCGCTTTAGGAAATCTGGCGCTTTCGTATATATACAGCGATCCATGCAAAAAAAGCCGTAAATCATATCATGTTAGCGCTCTGTGTATACCAGTTACTGTAAGAGCTAATCAGGAAGGCATAAAGTCGTCAACATGGGTCTAAATCTCATTTTCACGACTTCCCAAAAGCTTTACAAGCGTCCTTGGTTACCGTAAACAAAGCCTTTATCATCAATGTAGATCCTAGTTTTACATGTTCCGATAACACACACTGCAAGGTCTGAATCCGGAAGCACGCAATGACAAGAATTTTCCTGTCAATCTCTCTCTCCAAATTTGCGAAGGTAGGTAGAAGTTGTAATTTTCGTTCCTCTGTGGCACTTCTGCAAAACATTTCTTTAGTGTTTCTGTGGAGCGTAGCGAATGAAGATACAGTTACGGTCCGAAACATTCACCCATAGCGTGGGACGTTGTCTTTCATATAATATGTGGAAAATCTAATACCATTCTCTGCTCATAAACAATTGTTTTCTTCAAGTGGGGACCAAGAAAAGACAAACGTGAATCCGCAAAAATGACAGAACGGTGTTGTTGACTTGACACGTTGCCGAGTATTTGTTTTTGTTGTTACTTTACTATTGTGGTTGATCAACCCTTATGTATGGACACTGTGATTGCTTAATATATGGTATGTGTATTAAGGCAAGTCATTTAATACAAATGGACTGTAATTGCGTTACTTTGTTAGTTAAGAAGACAACTTTAAGTGAATTCTAGACAGGGACTACGAACGATCATTTTCAGATTGGAACGATAAAGCTGTAACTGAAAATACTGCGGTGATACCTGTGGGGGTAGTCGGAATATTCCAAGTTCTGTTACAACTGAATAAATCATTTACAAGCCTTGCCCTTGATGGATTTTCTACATAGACCGACAAGGCATCCGACATAGAGGCATACATTTGTTATACATGTACAAAACCCCCAGTTGTATCGGAGGTCCCTTTGGTATAAATTATTTAGCACTGAGATCTAGTTCTATGGCCATTTCACCATGTGTTCAAATTGGATTGTCATGTTGTGTCCTATATGTGGTTACGGGGCAACCAACTCTCCATGTCATTTCGACTAGGGACAATACATTCTTTGTGCTTTTATTAGATTCTACATTATAGCACATACCATATTTAAACCTCCTTGTACAGACATTCCAGACCTCTTTGCAGAGACAGATTTCGTCAGAAGCCACAACAATACCAAACTACGTTTGTGGGTTGTATCAGTATCTCGTGAGTTGAAGGATTCACTGTTTTTCTCTACCTTTCAGCTGAGACCATGATGCCAAACAAACTGAACCCAGTGGACAGCGAGGGCGTCCCCGTACCCATGTTCGGCCGACCAAAGTTGGACCCGATCAAGGCGGGACAGCGTCTCCTAAACTTCCCCTTCATCGACCCTCCCCGGCCCATCGAGCTGGACTGGTCCTATCGGAACCAGACGAGACCCTGGTCAAACTTCTCACCGCCTAGACCGGGGGCGAGCTACTCCTGGCCCACCGAGGCTCCAAACCCGAGGCTCCGACCCGAGCACGGCAATCCCCGAGGGCCGCAGTGGCCTCCAGAGGAGCAGTGGCCGGCGTACCATCGCCACCCGGCCCCGACGCCACACACGGCCAGAGATCCAGTCCCCAAGATCGGCGAGAAGAGTCTGCCGTGGCCGCGGTCCGGGGTGTCCTGGAACGCCGTCACCACGGGCCCGGGGCCATACTTCGGCGGGACCAAGGTACACGACCCCGAGGGTGACAAACTCTGGTGGTCCCTCCAACCTCAGTCCGGCTGGCCCAGGATCCCTTACCCGTGGTTCACGGGACGACCCGAGCACAAGACCCGCGCCAAGCTCCGGTCCGACGTGCCTGAGGACTACTTCGCCGTGCTGGGCCGACACCAGATGAGCTCACACCTCATCAACAGGTTCCCGTGGAAGGCGGAGACGGTGCTGTACCAGACCACCAAGGAGGGGTACTCACATCCTAAAGTATCAGCGCCTAGAATTACAGCCTAGAAGATATACGAAAGACCAAATCGACAATGGCTTCTTCAGGCCATTTCCAATCCTTCCAAACCCATGAATTATTCCTTGTCGTTTTGGGGCTTTTGTAACGCGGCTCGGTTGGAATCCTGCCCTGGCGCGGTTATAAATGGGTTTGGGAGTGTTGGAAATGGCCTGAAGAAGCAATTTTTCCTTGTCGTTTTGGCTTTTCGTAAGAAAACAAGGACTGTACTTACTGAAAATATAGGTTGAACCAAGGTCATTATATAATGACCTTGGTTGAACAAAGACCTGCTACCGAAGAATGCCAAAAGAGATTTTATAGTAAGAAAAATTAAGCTGTAAGTGAAGAGATTAACAAAAATGTGTTACTGTACTTCCAACTCTTCAAAGAGGAGATGCTTAAACAAATGATTGTATAAGCATCATATAAAGCGCAAACGTTTTTTATGTAAACCCTATATTGCTTTGCGCATATTTAGCTATTGCATATCATGAGACCTAAAACTTGGATATGCATATCAAAGATGTCATAAATGAGTGACACACACACAAATGTCTGCTTTCTCTAAGTGTATATGCTACGTGTATTTTGCATCACTACCTTAAAAAAGTATTTAGTACAAGTATAGTTGTTGTTGATTGTAAATGCTTGAGATTTTTCACATTGAGCTTGTTTTGCTTAAGCACAAATGCTGCTATGATTCATTAACAATTGTTATGTTTTCTTGTCTTGCATTAATAATGATGATTTTAAAGTAAATGATCTTAAAGTAAATGTATTTTGTTTTGCACAAATAAACATTTGACATTTTATGACCATCCATGTTGCATATTTCTTGCATATGATAACTGTATGTTCAATACATATATTTGTTATTGATCGCAGACTAGACTGTACACAGCCTTATAAATCTGCATTTGAGGGGACAAAGTTTTGGCCATTTTGCCCATCAATATTAATATTCTCTTCTTGTCCCTTATCACTTACAGCTTGGCATTGTGTTTGTTCCACATACAAGAACCAAAGACAGACATTGATGCAGTTCAACACTCTTGGCTTTGATCTTCAAAAACGACTTACAGATACATGTAGTAATACACTAATAAGCAAACCCAAATAACTACAACAGATAGACAGTCTGTAGTCTATGATATCTTGCTTGCAAATCTATCACCGACATGAAAAATGGAGGGCTAGTTTTTGACCTGTCTGTGTGTCTCCAGATGTTTTAGTCATCATAACTTAAGAACCTCTGGATGGACTACAATGACATTTGTTATGTGGATAAGTCTTGTGGATTGTTATGTGGAAGACGAAAGTCAAGGTCGACTTTGGGCCCCCTAGTATATGACCTTGTTACTTTTTTTTTGGTAAAATTATCTCTAATCTGAAAAAAACCTACAGTTATTGAACATGATACCTTACCTTAACCCTTTTCTTAAACATGATCATTTAAAGGTGCCCTAAGCAATATCAGGGCACTGAAAGTCACATATTCAAATTCAATCTTTTTCTGATTTCTATCCATAGTAAGTTTAGATACCACTATCCCATCGCATATCGACCATCATGGAGCAAAAAGGCAATGTCGTTGTGTGGTAGGAACTCATTGAAAATCTGAGCACTTGGAGGCCAGCCATCATTTCAAATCTTCCTAACATGCACGATTCTGACCGATAAGTCCCGAACGCTTCCGAAGAAATAATCACGTGGTCATGGCTCAATGTGCTTGGGCATTGTGACGTCACGCGGCCGGAAATAACCGAAAATTGTAGACAGAAAACGGTTACGGCTGGATTCTGGGCTGATTTTTTTGGGGACCCAATAAATAGAATACTCCTTTTGTGGCTTGCTTCTGTGCTATCTTTAAACGCCCAAAGTCTGAAATAATGATGCAGATGTGCTAATATGGGGAAGTAAATGTCAATTTCAACTTCACCAAACAGAATTGTTTCCCCAGAATATTTCAAGTTTTACCCCCTGAAATCGCTTAGGGCACCTTTAAGTTACTAGAGGGAAACAAAAGTATAAAACTTTTACATGCTTCTTCAATTCACCACTGGAATGTTTGAGAAAGATTCATTTATGACTTGAATGAAACTTGAGATTAGTAATGCTGAGGCTTAATGTCTATCTTCTGTTGGTACAAAAGCTAATCAAAAGGGAAGTATAAGCTACTACTAATACTTTAATAGTAATACTAATGCAAAAATATCCCAACACTGCATATCACAGATTTCAACTAATACTCAACAAAACTAGGATAGAATCAGTGTCAATATGATGGAACTAAGGTATACATGTAAAACGATAAACAAAATTATGAAGACAGTTTGTATAAAGAGGTGTTCTAACTTGCATCCATTCCTATTGCAGCTGCCAAACGTGGGTACTTGTCCTCAGAGCCAGACAAAACTTCTTCTAGGTGGGGAATCTGTAGGAAGAATAAGTTGGAAATAAACAGCATACATTTATGCATCATACTATTCATTTAATACATTTTCTTATTACTACTAATAGGTAAAGAAATTTAAATACTAAAGTTGAAAAGGGAACAGAATCCATATACTTTAAACAACAATTTTGACTGTTTTATGCATTTTCTGACAGTCAGTAGGAAAAATATGATTTATGAAAAAACACATGATGAAAATGTATTGAAATGAAGACCATACCAGTGTGTCATCGGTGTGGTCCTGTAGTGCCAGCACCATACTTTCTATCTGGTCTCTTGTACAGCCATTCAGATATCCTGCAACTTGGCTCTCACCCTGTAAGGTACAACAAGTTAATGTACAGTACAAAGAAACCTCAACTTTCTGCCTGTCGAACCTAATGGTGAGAATCCCCTTTGTTTTTAGAGGACTGCAGACAGCCCTGAATGTTGCTAATCCTTTTATCTGTAATCCTGTCTTTAATTTTTTTGCCAAGCTTTATTTATATACTTAGGTCCCAATTGTAAAAAGGGGTCCCACTGGGTAGTTGACGGGCTGTTTTTTTGCACTTTCGAGCGTGACCCCTGCATGGCCCTGTGGGGCACCCTGTGGCTGGCGGGCTATTTTTGGGCCCGGACGGAACAACAAATCATTCTAAGTTGGAGTTAAATGCAATGCAGGGCCCAGTAATAAATAGGTGCTGTGAGCTAATCGTGCAAACATCGGCAGATCCCTTTCTGGTACCCAGCAGTTTGCCGGGACAAATGTTTGGCTTCAGGGCCCAGACAGGACTACACTTCCTACGGGCAACGGGCAATTGGGACCTTCGCATCATAGGCTTGGTGTGAAATTGCAATGACTTAGTTCCACATCAGCATTGTTTAAAACAATCGTGCCTTTGGCAATGCCTTCACAATGTCTGCCAGAAATTCCACCGTCACACTGTACAGCATATGTACTTCCATCAAGTTCCTCACAACTGGCACGGCATCTTGGGATTTCCCGCAATCCTCTGAACCGCTAGCCTCAGTCTCCCAAGACTGACTCGAGTCTGTTCGAGGGCTGCCCTCCGCACAAGTTCTCCTGCCTGTTCCGTTTACGTCCGACTCGGATTTTTCTTCAGTTCTGTGCCTGGTGGAATGTGGGGTTGAAACGGGAGTTGATTTCTGACTTGCTCCCGCTGCAGCTAGAGTCATACTTGTCCTGCGATCTTCCTGTATCACTTCAAATAGCTGCATGACACACTCAACACAACAGGAGTCTGAAAGCAAGGAAAAAGATCTGTTAGAAATATCATAAAGCCACATGAGAGAAATAGCAAAATAACATTTCAACCTGCAAATATGAATCCAGAGCCAAATTTTGAAGGTATGCTATCTACGTAATAGATACTTTGTTTACCGTCAAGTAAAGTTCACTACACAACTATATCATATCATAAAGTACTACTCTCCTTGAAGAGTAGCAATCTTGGTAAGACTTCCAATTCTCTAGTATCATCATACTTTTATTTCTAATTTTCATTGCTATGCTTGCTATGCTTGCTGAGTATTCTTTTTCTTTCAAACAAAATGACATTAGAACACAACCATCAAAACATTCAAAACGCATTGCTAATTTAGAATAGCTGCTATTGTTATCATTTCTGTGACTTATTGTTGAACTTTGAGTTTACACTTTGTGTCAGGTTAGAGTTCTACTAAGCTCTATCAGCTGACACTAACAAGGTGAACATATACTTGTTCATCTGTGAATCAGGGTTTTAGGAACTCAGGGACAGGAAAGTGCAAGGTACATCCTTCTTTATATCTAAGAACATGTTATGTTATGGGCTAATGAGTATGGTGACTATAGAAATCAGTATTCTGAGTAGCAGAAGGTTTTTCAGTGACAAAGCAAACTATTTTGTGACTCAACTCTCTACAGATTGGTTATTGAACTGAAAAACACACATGAGTCAATATTCAAACAATGTACATAGTGTTCATCAATACATATGAAGAAAAATATCAAGGTACACATATTTCTGAGTTATAGGTATAATAGACTAGACAAGTTGTTGAATAAAGCAAGTTAGTAACAGGAATGTTTTTGACAAATTGTAAAACTTGAATTTGTGATATCACATGTATGTTTAAAGTGTTGTTACATATAGTGGCCCAAACAATCCCTTGAATCAAATATTATATATCAAAGACAACATCAAATATTACACAAATCGGTGCTCCTTTGCAGGTACAAAAATGCTGTCCAAAAGTTACGTCTCCAGAATCTTCAGAAAAGCTAGCCTTCAGCCGTCATCTCGTGAACCAAAAGGTCCCCGAGAGGGCACAAGAAGTTCAGACAGCACGTATAACAATACCGACCAGGAGGACAAAAATCAAGATGCAGCAAGCAAAGGCCATTGCAGAGGATGCAAAAACAAACAAAAGAGCAAGGCCTCTGACTAGCCTGGCAAACATGCATGCCTCAGAAGGTTTGATGGAGGAATGCCTCCGTAGAGTGGTCTCACTTGAGGCAGACGTAACCATCTTACGGCAAGAGAACGCATCACTAAGAGCAGATCTGTCGACTCGGGAGAAAGAATCGGAAGACATGAACCTGATGAAGGAACAGGTAACTGACATGCAGCAGGAGATGAAAGACTTGAAGCAGATGTTTGAGTTGTTTAAGACTTCTCAAAGAGATCGACAGTTTGAGAGTGAAAATGTCCAGCAAAGGCTATACCACCTGGAATCAAAGAGCAGCTTTGCTAAAGCCCTAAGGCCCCTAACTGATTCTACTACTACTAGTGCCATTGCAACAACAGGTACTTCTCCTGAAAAAGGGCCTGCCAATTCGACAGATAAAGCAATGACACACGAACACAGGAGGAAGCTAGCATCTCAGCAGCTGAAGAAGGACTTGCACCTCGGCATAGTGTTACCTGCCCTAGAAGAGGCCAACATCATCACGACTGAAATGAAAGAAAGGATTGACGGCCGTACTAGCAAGATGGAAAAGGTCGATGAGTTTTTGAAGATTTTGCAAACAAGGGGTGATAAAGCATTTGAAATATTTCTAACTGCGCTGAAGGAAGATCCAGGGTCTATTCATCTGGTTAAGGAGTTGGAAGATCCAGCTCCCCAGGAGGATGTGTAAGAAAAATCACATCGTCCCTTCAAATTGAATCAAAGTAGGTATGGCCAATTTTATGTAAAAGTGTACTTCTAGTATGTCTATGTTCATAAAATAAACACAATCACTGCAAGACTAGTGAAGGTCACAGAAATATAACCTCTCCATCTGCAAGTAACAAGCTTTGTACTGTTACAGCAGTTCTTTGACTTTGACTTTATTGAAATAAATTCATATACCAACAATAGAAGCTTTTAATTACTTCAATCAATGTGAAACAAAGATATTTCCGTTTCTTTATGAAGTAGCATTTTTTTTATCCAGCTCCTTTGAAATCTATTTAATTGGTGTATCATTCACAGCTTGAGATTGTTTGGAGTACTGTATATACCATCAAAATGTGGAAAAGCCTACATTGTATCTCGCCAAGTAACTACAATGCAATGTTTTCCTTTAAAAAATGAAATCTTAAGACTATTGTTTGTATATCAAAGTCTGCCAGTGTTTGCCTGGCGTATTGATTCCTAGTCAGTCACAAGCACAGAGAATGTTGCCATGCTTGGAGAAATATTTCTTATTGAATTTCATGTAACTACAGGTAGCTCAATGGTTTTGATCTCTCGTGACTGGAAGGTCTCGACATAAGCAAGTAAGCAAGCACAGGTAGCATGCATAGTCTAGTGGTTAGCAACAATGCCTCTGGACCAAGCTTACCCAACATGCATGCTACTTGGAAGTGTCACAGGCTTTGGGATGGGGCATTAAGCCATGTTGTTTATTGTGCTTGTCGAAAAGAGCTAGGAAAATTCCCCTGGATCAAATAAACATGTAAATACCATATATAGCGTCTGTCTTCTCTACCACGACCAGTGGAAGAGTAGCTCAACTATTCATCGAGTTATTTTCAGTTAAACTTGTTAGAGATCACTGCCTTTCACTTGATTTAGATGATAGGTAGGGAAGTATGAACTCACTTTTCTCCAGGAGAACTAGTCCTTCCTCCCCAGCTGAAGAGAAGAGCACATTGAGTACAGACATGGCGGAGGCCAGACTCCTCTCCCTGCCCCCCACCGCGATGACGTCCTCACCACACACCCTGGCCACGTGGGCCGTCAGCCGCGGGAACAACACACCTGTACACTCCACTGGACAGCAACATATCGGATGGATTCAAAATGTGAGGTGTCGGATATATTTCCATACCATACCACACCACAGCACACCATACCATACATATACATGTTATATTCCGTATCACCCGAGGTACCAGCCTACCTCTGGTAGAATCGCCTGACGGCCGTAGTCAATCCTACCCGCGGAAGGGCTAGGGCTGAGGATGATGAGGAATACACCTTGTTATATTGTATTTATGTCATACCCACCCAAGAAAACACACATTTCAATTCGAAATGGGCCAGAAGTTGAGAAAAGTTGTTCCAACGTCCAAATCCGGCATTCAAATTTTTGACAGCGGCGAAACTGGCACACGCAAAGTTGGTTCATATGATTTATGGTAGAACCTTGTTTGATAATAACCCAAGTTATCACCTGGTCCGGAACACCCACATCGAACGTTATCCTGGCCCAGGTATGACATAAATACATATATATAGTATCAATTACTATAGCATTTAATGTTTTAACTATATGTGGCACACATTTTATGGAACTATTCATGAAGGTACCTAATTGTTTCATGGGCAATCTAATAAAGTTGATGAATTGAAAGCTGTTAACTGATGTAAAGAAGCCTGGCTGCAGTTCCACCCTACTTTGCTAGGTGTCCTCACTAACCTAATGGCTTGCTTCAACTTAACTCACCTAAAGCCTGCACTCCGTTTTCTGTAGTTGACAGCAGTTGTAGACAGTGCAGGTACGAATCTACAGTCAGCTCCTTTTCTTCACTGTAGCAAAAAAATATAAATCAAAGATATTTCAACATAATAGCATTGTGAGCTACATGTATCTTTTTCTGGTACTTTGGACCACACATGTTTATGTTCAACACACTAAGTCTGGTTTATATTGACAGGTGGTCACTATAGACAGGATTCTTAATGCTTGTGTCAATGGGAAAAATATCAAAGGGATCCACCGAAAAGTGGTCATGTTGGCCGGGTGAATTTTATGTAGAGGCAGTCACTTGTACATGACTGTGGTAGTAATTGTAGACAACACTTCCAATGACCTTATGAGACATCTAGGGATAGACAACACGTAACTCAGGAAATGGACAGAAAAAACATAATATACATTTTTTCCATAGGTCTGCTACGTACTGATTTTTTGCTCCTGACCCATAAAATCCAGCTTCTCCAGTTAAGCAGTTTGCAGACAAACACACAAACACACACAAATGACACTGAACACATAACCTTCTTCTTGGCAAAGCTAATAACAACACAACAACAGCCACTGAACTGCCCACCCTGTCTGTTTGATGGCCTCGTGTAACCCCTGTACAAAGTCAGGCGTTGCCCAGGCAACCAACAACTCTTCATCCACATCCAGGACCAGGTCCAGCAGGGAGCTCAGGTTATGTAACAGGTCAACTGGAAAACAACAAAAGTCATACATATCAATCATCATCATCATTCCAGGGTGCCATCACTCCTACGTAGGAACCCCTTCCTTGCCAGTCAAGACATCCTAATTACTGAATATCTTAACAGTTTAATCTGGTATAAAACCATGGTTCTCTGGTCCTTTTCTACGTCACTGACGAAAGACATCAGATACTGTCTGAACAAACATGACTGTATATGGTCAAATGTATCAAGAGAAAATTGTACCCTAATCAATTAGAAATCAGCTGTAAAATCATTAGGCAGCTTGAAGTTCAGCAGCTTAAAGATAACTACCATCGTTATATTACTGCAATATATAAACCATGTACATGTAGGCACATGTAGATTCTTTTCTACAAAAATACAACAATGGTGTGTTCAGCATTAAACGTCATATATAATGGTATGACATATTATACACAAAACCAGTCATTGCACAGGGTTAATGAAAAAGTATCATGAGAAAGATAGAGAAGGATCTAATAATTCAGAAGATTAAGCCATGGTTTCCAGAGAAGACCTCACCGTTGGTGGAACTCTGTAGCATGAACAGAATGGCAGTGTAGACTGTACTATCTCTCTTCATGGGAGTCAGCCAGTTAGTTCTGACATCTTTGTTGGAAACACAGGTGTGGATCAATCTGAAGTAATGCAGAGGTATGTATAATAAATACAGAATCACCATGTGTTCAGCTCTGAGAAAAGCAATATGCAATAGAACACCTCTAACATTACAAACACAAATAAAGCAGTGCACATGTAGCTATGCTCTAATAACATTAGTATAGGTGAGGCACTATCTGAAAGAATGAAAAATATGAGATATCAAAACCGGAAGTTCTGCTGCAGTACCATAGCAAGGGGGCCAAAATACTAATTATCTTAAGGTCTCATAAAGACCTACCCACATACCACTCTTGAGTTATCTTGTACACACGCTAACGTTGACAGACACTAGGTGAAGGTAATAAAACAAACCTTGATGTTTCTACAAGAGTGGGTGCATCAGGGTCTTCCAGCAAACCTAGGATAACGTCTCTGGATACAGTAAACAAGGAAAAAATGATCATCATCATAAATACATACACATGTACTACATGTAGCACAAAAGAATAAAATGAAAAAATTCTAATGTAGTACGTATACTTCCACCTGCTGAAAAAGCAAAAGGAGAAAATTGTAGTAAAATCCATGGTGACTTGGTAACTTAGTAATTTATATGCTTCCAAGCATATTTTGTAATTTGTATAAGTTTTTTTCTGTTCAGCAATTTCGTGTTATGTATTTATTTTGATTACAATGCCTGTGCCATGGGTGTCTGTATATGTTTTGTTTTGAAAATAGAATAAAAAAAGGGAAAAAAATTACATGCTTACTGTGATTTTCACAACAAATGACAGCTTTTTCAGCTTGTTGGTTACTTCTTACCTTAAATGGCATTTCATATTTCATACCACATTCTTTTTTAACATGTTCAGGCGGGAAAAGCACAGCTCTAGAGACTGCAGAAGTGATAATCAGGTATATTGGTAATATATATGTTGTACTTACACTAGTTTTTCATTGTTACTGATGTCCCTACAGATTTCATCACAGCACGCCATGTTGCCCAAGATCCCAACACATATTTCCTTGAGGAAGAATAGACAAAATTGCCATGTCACCTTCTTTTTTTATCAAAGATGTTTATCAGTTATATTTGTTGTCTAGATATAACAAAGTATAAGAAATGGTACATTTCTACCTTACAGCAACATTCAAATTGAAGTTGAACCCTGGACATGGACAAAGTTTAAAGCCATTCCATGCACATTTGCACAAAATTGAGATAACACATATTATACTACTATTAGTTGCAGACTACCAGGAAAAGTTATTCTGCTCAAACAGTAAAGCAGATTTGCTTGCAGTTTTTTATGCATAGCATCTACCATGCAGGCTCCGTGGATCCCTGGGAAAAAAGTAAAAATTGGCACAATAGAGTGAATACTGTAGACTACCCTAAGGGCAGTCGGCTACGGATAGAGGGTCCAATAGGCAACACACATTGTGTAACACTTAGTCTCTAGTTTCTTCAGGTGATTATATATTATGATGTACTCACTGTGACTCTGGGAGCTTGAGATTTGTTAATTACTCCCATCAGGATGTCTACTGCATGGAATTCTTGCAGGAAACGTCCAACATCCTGTACATAAAAATATAACTCTGGTTTTAGAAGTACCATTTCAACATTCATCCACAAACTTGCCCTATACAATACTGCATACATGTACATCGTCCGGCAGGATGAAAAGGAACTGATGATGATGACATGTATCAGTAAGAAAAACATGTACATGCATGCCTACAGTTTGACTAATTGAATAATAAGTTAAGTTTGAATAATAAGTTAAGCAATTTCAGCCATTTACAAAGCTGAAATTCATGAATATTCACATAGGGCGCTATGCATCATTGTACAGCGCTGCTACACTCTAAATTTGCCCCCTACTTTGTTAATGGACATGTCCCACAGTTTGCATAGCTCATTCTCCAGCTCCTCATCAATATCAATCCCAGCAGCCCCTGCTTCCTCTTCTCCTCCTTTCCTGACTTCAGTCTGCTCTTTCTTCTCTACTTCCTGTAGAACAAAAAAGAGGGGTAAAAATTTGCATATTGTATATGGTTACTGTGCATTTGGCTATCATCCTAGCTAAGCTTTTCCCTCGTTCTCCTTGCAGTTCGTGATCAAGCATATAATAGAAGCGAGAGGAAAATCCATCATGTAAGTCAATCCACATCGACCTCAATTAAAAGTTAGCCTCTACCAGGCTCCACAGATTGCTTGAAAAATTGTAGAAATTGGCCAAATAGAGGGATAACATACCAGAGAAGTTTGTCCATTATAGAAAATTAGAAGTTACAGTTTGCGACCTCTAGATGGCATATTGGATGCTCTCTCCATAGCCGACTCCCTAAAGCATATACATACTATTCTCTCTATTTGGCCAATTTCTACTATTTTCCCAGCCAGTCGCGGAGCCTGGTAGAGGCTAATGAAAATCGACCTGCAGGCAGACTTGAGCTTCTCATGAATAAACAAAGGTCCAA
The DNA here is from genome assembly GCA_035149815.1 of Branchiostoma lanceolatum. Classification (NCBI taxonomy): domain Eukaryota; kingdom Metazoa; phylum Chordata; class Leptocardii; order Amphioxiformes; family Branchiostomatidae; genus Branchiostoma; species Branchiostoma lanceolatum. The sequence continues at coordinate 9,252,285 of CM068868.1, read as the reverse complement.
ACATCAGCTGACCTGAATAAGGTTCATTAGCGTGGTGAAGAACCAGTGTTTGCTGTATGCCGTGTCTCCGATGTTGTCGGCATGGAGATCCACGCCCTCTCCTAACATCTCCGCAGGGGGCGGGGAGGGGTTCCTGGACGGGATCCTCCGTGGAGACGGCGAGTTGTCTGGAGAAGGTGGGAAAGTTAATGCAGAAATGTTCACAGGGGTTTAATTTCGCGGTAGGGAGAAAATGGAATGTTCGCAGTGGATTTGAGTTTGCATTTCAAACAATAGCAGCGCTACAGTCACACAATGGAATGGCTTTCTGCGATGAAGTCTTTACCGCAAACTTTAAAGACTTCATTGCGAAAACCGCGAACATTTAACCAACGCAAATATTTTTGCATTTACAGTAACTATTGCGACTTATCAAACCAGTTGAAATGAAACCAAAGTTCATAATCAACTCATAATGTTTGGAGAGGTATTAAGACATGTTGAAAGAACTGATTAGTGAGATATAAACAAATAGCATATGATTCAAAGTAAGCAAGTGCAAGGTCAAAGGTGAAGTCCCATAAAACATAAACAAAACAAATTTAATATTGCGATACAAATCACTGACAGGATTTGGACTGCATGGTCAATACACAAGAAAGGGACCTTCACCTCTGACCTTGCGCATGCGTACATGGAACTGTGAACGTCCTTCTGTTGATGATGATGATCATCATCATCTTCATGCCATACAGTGGAAGTATGAATTGTTACACCAAACCTCCTTGGTTACACCAACTACTATCAATATCGAATTATGAAAGAGAATTGAACAGCACGCACACCCATATAATTTTTGTCAAAAGGAGCTACCCAAAAAGTTTTGGTCAACATTTGGATCCATATTCCATACACAAATTTTTTTTCGTCCAGAAAAGCTCTCTTCCACTCATCTACATGTACTCACTCTTCTTTACGATGTGTAAATATTGTGTTTAACGTTACCTTCACTAGACATTTTAGAGTCTTGCAGCACCGATTATTGTCCAACAATCACCATAGCTTGCAAAAAGACTTGACATGGGGGAGGGGGGCGTTCAGCACGCGGTCATGCCTCGTTCCCAGGTCTGAGTTGTTGTTGTTTACAAAAAGTTTGGTTCCTTATCTATGTAAATTAATGCAGGGTCACACACAAAAAATAAATAAACCAATAAACCAATCAGAGGACAGATAACGGGGGCTTGGGACTAGGTGTGACCAATCAGAGTAAAGGTGTTGTCGAACGATTTGGGCAATACCACTTAATCACTATAGGTAAATTCTTCAATTTTATTTTACACATAAATAGTACATATGTCGATAGAATTTCATCAATAACTATATTAATATTAGAAATGAATAATTTATGAACCTAAAAATATCAATTTACTTAGCATATTTATTGCGATCATCTTTGCTTAAATATTTGGATTACCTACTTTCATAATAGAATAGGCTGTTGTGTCATGCTGCGTGACACATTACCGAGATAGCAACAAAAATGGCGAAAGGAATATGACAGAGTTTGTCCCAGCTTTCTGGCTGTGTTAGTCGGTGTTCTCGGAGCAGGGGTTCCCTTCCCGAGCCGACAAGATGAACATTTCCTTCTCAGGATGCGGTTTTCTGGGGATGTACCATGTGGGGGTGGCGTCCTGTATCATGCAGCACGCACCCAACCTCCAGCTGCAGAAGTTGGGAGGTGCCTCCGCCGGCGCGATGAGCGCTGCCATGCTACTCTTCGGTTGCGATCTCAGTAAGTCCAATTAATTTAACTATTCATAAAGTCTCTCTGTAAGTTCTCAATCGTATATCACTTAGTATCCTTAGGATGTAGTGTTATCAATAACTACAGAGTAAAATCAAACTTCAGTTTCCAAGTTCTCAAATCAAAATTTATGTTGAAACTTTTGAAAACAACGTTTCTGATTCAGATGTTCTATCATCTATACATTTGTATTTTGTCAGGGTTTGCGGAAGTAAGTAAGAGAACTTGCATGGAGTAAGGAGGTATTATATAAAACCTTCTTGCATGGAGTGAGCAAAGCTGAAGGTATTCATATCAGCTGTCTGAGATCCTTTGTACATACAAGAAGGAGGATAAGACATACATGAATATGGAAATACCTTTGCCATTGGGAAAACAAATTATAGGTTTGAAATTCATGATTTGACGTGGCACGCATGTACATACGCTTGTCTCAAGTTTATCTAGCGGCAGCCCTGGACTCGCATTGTGCCATGTGTCAGATGGCCACTGTCTTGAAACATTGAGTTGAGAGGTACAGTAGTAGCAATCTATAAAGTGCATGGCTAATCATCAGGGGTGCCAAAGAATACATACGAATTTTATGGAATACATACGAATTTTACGGAATACATACGATCCATTACTAGAAACATACGATCCGTACGGAATACATACGATCCATTACGCAGAAACATACGATCCGTACGGAATACATACCATTACGCGGAATACATACGATCCTTACTAATTTGCAGGCCATCGCGCTAGCACCGAATCTAGCTTTGTCTGGTCCTCCTAGTTGGTCTAAGCCTACATCAGTCTTAATTTAGTGCAGCTTGAGATTTTGAGAGTTTATCCGGATGGGATGCGCCATGATTAAGCTCTTATATTATAAGCCACGATATCGTACGAAGAACTGGTTATCCCGAGTCCGCCATCTTGAATTTGCCGCCAATGTCACGTAATCAGGACATTTCTCCAAATTAGTACGGATCGTATGTATTCCGCGTAATGGATCGTATGTATTCCGTACGGATCGTATGTTTCTGCGTAATGGATCGTATGTATTCCGTATGAATCGTATGTTTCTAGTAATGGATCGTATGTATTCCGTAAAATTCGTATGTATTCCGTAAAATTCGTATGTATTCCGTAAAATTCGTATGTATTCTTTGGCACCCCTGATCATCCTACCTATAGTGCCAAGAAAACTCTTATTTTTATTGACAGGAAGCAAAGGGATACATTAGAAGTTTTAGAACAAGGAAATTATACTTTAACTTATAAAGTTATAGAGTCTCCCTGTAAGTATACCTCCTTGGTATGAATCAGTAAAGTTTTTTCATAATCGGTGCAATACATGAGGCTCAAAAGGTAGTTGACTCACAAGCTTTGCATTCGGAAGGCCGTTTGTTTAATCCCTGGTCACAACATTCTTTTTTTCTAACATGTTTAATTTGCCTCAACATAGAAAGTGAGACCCACAGTGTAATGTCGATGTTATCATTATTATTATAATCGCAGTTCTCACATAACACAAGATGACTGACTGAGGGTTTCTTTTGTCTAGGATGTGATAGGAAATGGTAAGTAATTCCATCCAGAACAGTCATAAAATTGAGGCTATCATGGATTTTCTTGCTCTAGTACTTATTGCATCAGCTGTTCTACTTACCTAGTGTGTTATCTAGGTCATAATTGAGCCTCAATGACTGAATGAGGCAATACAATCATTCAACATGTGACACGTATCACATTGCATATTTGAAGTCCCGTAGTTTTATAGATAAAGGCCCTTACAATACAGTACATTTTTCCTTAATCACCCAATCCATGTCATGGCAAGATTAGATACCATGCAATCCAAGTTATGTTTTTATTACTTGCAGAATTTGCTTAGAATAGTTTCACAGTATACCATTGTCTCAGTTGGTATGTACCCTACTTTTGTGTTTAGCACACACACTTAGTTAGTACACTAGTGTGACAGACAGTCCAAGGCCAACTAGAGGGTCATTGACTGAAAGTAACCCATTTTAAGGTACAGAGCAGACCGATCGAACTCCAAGACCAGGGTGTTACTGATGACCAAAAGTATTCCACTATCAAGCAGCGTTAGCTTATGCTTGCTATGAAACAAATCAGCTCATAGGGGTCACTAACCAAAAGTATCCCAACCCAAATCCTATAAATATGGCCTATATGAGTGTTTACAATCATACAAATCAAATAGGTGTCAGTGACCTAAAGAATCCCACTTTCATAAAATCCATGTGTTGCTTACACTAGTTCTACAACTTACACATTCTTTTTTTTTTTGGGGGGGGGGGTACTGACCAAAACTAGTAGTATGCCATTTTCATGAAGACATGATACAGGCTACACCAAATATTGTAACCCTAACAACCTAGGGGTCATTGACCCCACTGACCTAGTTGTAACACTTCACCATTGGCTAGTTCCCTTTCAGAAATATGGATACAATGTACAAACTTATATATTCAATGCTTTTGTCAAGAGCTTTCCAAAATCATCATACTGATTTGTACCTCAGATGGTTTGTCCTTGACAAAATTCTCTGTTCAACAGCTATGCCGAGTATTGTTATCAAAAGCTTGTCATCCACATTTCAAAACAGGTGGAATAGCCCAAGCCTGTAAGGAGATACATGTACTAGTAGGTCATACATGGGCTGCACATGTCAGGCCACGGGATGGCTGAACCCAGTTGATATCTGCAGTGTTCTCACCAGCATTTTTCACAGCATAGGGGTCAGGTATAGAAGGCCAACTTTGCGAGGCCTAAGTCACTCGCGGAGTGCCAAAGACATGATAACGGTTGGGAGTCTGGCATCTTCCCGCACGTAAATAAGACAATATTTCCTGCATTTTGAGGGAGAAATTTTGTGAAGTTAAAGTTTTTCCTCTACCACATTCTCATTCTAAAGCCAAATATGAACTTTTTATAAGATTTATGAAGGTTTTTCCTAGAAAGAAACACCCCTATGCTCATCGAAACACAGCATCGGGGTCCAGATCACAGCATGGGGGGTCCAGATCACAGCATGGGGGGTCCAGATCACAGCATCAGGGGCCCTATGCTGAAAAGGCCTGGCGAGAACACTGATCTGGGTCAATCAGATATGTTTGGTGGTTGCCCAGCTGCTCAAATAAAGGCTTGCTCTGTCTAGCCTGGGGTGCCTCTCAGAGAGACGCTCCCTAAAAAATATATGAGAGAGTGTGAGAGCACTGGTGAACTTAATACTAATAGGAGGGCGCCAGCTAGGCTATGCTCTGTCCACATGAATATCTTATTCAAATGTCGCATGCTTTTAGAAAAGCAAGTCCAACAAAACAAGTGATTGCATGATATCTGTACTGTGATGGGAGAAAAGAATTCTCAGGCCTTTACGCTTGAGTGTATTTACTCCATATAAACTGCTTACACATCATACTTGATTTGCATATTCATCAATTTTCAACATGGCAGATTATAGATTAGACATTAGAGGTTAAGCACCTGGCAATGTATTGACAGAAGTGCTTGGTCAGTAGTTTTTTATCTACATTCCACATCATTCAACAAGCATTTGGAAAGTTACTGTAAATGCATTTATGTTTGCAGAGATTTGATTTCGCGGTAGGGAGAAAATAGAGTGTTTGCGCTGCCTCTTAGTTCGCGGTTGAAAGAACGGAGTAAGCGGGCAGAAGACAGGACAAGCATTTTGTGGTGGTTTTAACTTAAGTTAGTGCTGAAGAGGTTACTGCATAAATGATAAACCAAAAACATTGAACCACCCAAAAAATGTCAACATTTACAGCATACTGAAAAAGGCTAACTTCTTTCAAGGCAACTGTATGGATGTGAAATAGATTTTATGCTTATCCTTTGAAAGAAGGATTTAAGGCTTAACTGTTTAATGTGATTTTATGCTTATCCTTTGAAAGAAGGATTTAAGGCTTAACTGTTTAATGTGATTCAAGCCAACATACTCAGGTGGTGTTTTTCTTATACTGATTTGATAGATGATGGGAAAGACCTAAAACAAAGAATGTTGTTGTTGTGATGTTGTGAACACAAGTACATGTTAAAGTTAAAGTATCCCAGACGTCTTGATAAGACGCATAGGGGTGGCGCCCATCTCTGTTTTTGTAGCCCTTGGGCCACACTTTGTGCAAGTCACTACAGCAGGGTCTGCTAGTAGTAATGTGTGTTTAACTCCCATACTCTCTTTACAAATGCTGTATGCTAAGCAGAGAAAGCTGTATAATGTACCAGTCTTCGGTATGACCCAGCCGGGGATCGAACTCATAACCTACCATACACGTTGTAGGCCATTGCACCGGTACATGTAGTTGCATTATAATCTGATGATTTCCCTTTCTTTCCTCAGGAGAGTGTACAGACTCGGTTCTCAGACTGGCTACACAGGCGAGGAAACGTCGTCTCGGTCCCATGCACCCCAGCTTCCGCCTCGTGAAAACCCTCCGGGAGGGCATGCGGCGTATCTTCCCTCCCAACGCACATGAGATTGCGTCCGGACGGCTCTGTCTTTCCGTCACCAGAGTGTGCGATGGACAGAACATCATCCTGGACCAGTTTGACACCAGGGAAGAGCTGATCCAAGCCCTGATCTGTTCAGCTTTTGTACCTGTGTACTGTGGGCTGGTACCACCAATGTTTAAGGGAACGGTAGGTTTTAACATGTATCAAGCTCTAAATTATAAGAATACACCCTATTACAGTTTTCATCATGTTGAACCTCAAAAGTGATCTTTTGACAGCCCTACTTCAGTAGTTTTTCAAGCAACTATGTGTTGGTATAGTTACCATACAGAAATATTCTGTATCAAAGTTTAACTGCAATTTCCAACACAAGTATTTGGACTCAAGGAAATTGTTGACTGCTCAGTTCCAGTCCTTATCAAGGAATGAGCAATCCACTGTCTCAGTCTGTGACGTCACGTTATGCAGATAGGACATGTGACTCTGTGAGCAGTGGCTTCTTTTAGTCCTCTGCTCATTCCTTGATAAGATTTTGATCAGTCAAAAATTTGGGTAAGTCCAAATACTTGTGTTGGAAATTGTAGTTTGACTTTGATACAGAATGACTTCTACCAACACAGATGAACTTTCAAGTGAATACAGAAATATATTTCCTTTCTTTAGACAACAGCTAAGAAAAAGGGAGAGAAATGTTGCTAATGTTAAAAGTACTTTATAAATTTATTTTCATATTTCAGAGATATGTGGATGGAGGCCTGAGTAACAACTGTCCACACCTTGGCAAGAACACCATCACAGTGTCACCCTTCTCAGGAGAGGCAGACATCTGCCCAATGGACAAACTATCCAAGTAAGGCTAAGGGGACAAATGAGAAACCCTTGTAGCTAACACTTGTTCAAGGTAGAGAAGATTCAAGACCTGCAGGACATTTGTACTGTATGAAAGAAAAATTGCTGTTGACATGGTTATAATTAGCAAATTCAAGACATGTTCTATAGTTGTGTGGATGTTTTTTTTACTTACCAACTCGGCCATGTTGTAGACAACTTCAGGTTACGTTTTATTGCTTTTTCTCACATTTCTTTTTCTATTTTTCTTCCCTACAGCAATTTGTTGAACTTCTCCATGACCAACACCAGTATCCAGTTCACCACCACAAACATGTGGCGCATGGCCATCGCCTTCTTCCCACCGGATCCCGAGGTTCTGCAGGAAATCTGCCGGCAGGGGTTCAACGATGCCCTCCGTTTTCTACGTGAAAATGGTAAGAAATCTATGATTCTGTTAGAGATTGTAAATGTATGATATTCATATGTATCCACAGGGTTCGAAATACTGGATGCATGTGCACCTTAGTGCACCAAAAACTGAAGCTGTGCACCTAATTTTTGACTGTAGGTGTACTGGTGCACCTAGACATTTGTGCATTGTTATATCTGCAAATGTAATATTCTGTACAAGTCAAGTCAAGTGAAAGCCTTAATGTAAAGCATATTCCTAACTTGAGTGTCAGAAAAAAATATGAAATCTTTGTTGTACATTGTATTACTCATTTAACGTATTGAAGCTAGGTATTGAATTTCGATTTGTCACAATTTGTAAAACATAGAAATTGTGTTGGCAGGTTTTGTTGACATTCTACTTTATTTTATGTTGATTCCAAAAATTTTTTCTTTACTCAAAATGTTTGCATTTTTCCTCTGTTGCAGATCTGATAGGCTGTATGAGGCATGTCAGCAGTGTCAGGTCTATGAGCGAAGCCTTCAACTACGACACGGCGAGGTCAACCAGCGAATGTAGCGATGACGTATTTGTTGAGATTGGCATTGAAGAAACCGCCGCAGAGGAAAAAGAGGAGTGTTCGGAGTGCAAGTCAGAAATCCACCATGCAAACAAGCAGACACTTCCAGCACAAGTTTTAGATGGTAGGTACTGGAACTTGGAAGGTGTTGTGTTGTGCTTTCAATCAATATGAAATCAATATGATAATTACATTAAAAGTCTCAGTAAATGTTGCACATTCATTTGAAAGTAATAGACATTTTGAGAGTTTGCATTCATGACAATGTAAGAGTCATTTGGCACAATAGCAGCTGTACATTAGATGTGTTTATTCTGTTATTTTGTGATCATAAAAATGCTTTGTTCCAGCTGAGTCTTTTACAGAACATTGTCCTAAGTCCTAATGCCACATTGTGTTTGTTTTTAGTTTTCCAGGAGGCCAATAGGAAGGGTATACTACAGAGTATTCTGAACAGCTACACAGCCAGCTTTGTGTCTCTGGTTACTCTACCTTATATCCTACCATTTGAAACGGCCTTCAACTACACACTCAGGTAAGGACATAGTCGTAACTTTCACCCATTACTTGTGTTATACAGTGTGTAGACTGGGAAAAATGTTTTCTCCATTTTTCGGCGACGCCTCAGGGGCGATCCTATTGGTACAGTTTTGTGTGCAGTCAACAAGAATTCAAGGAATTGTACAGGAATGTGTCCATAGGAATTTCAGTCCACAGGACGATAACTTAAAAATGCCTGGACGGATTTTCTTCATATTTTTTGTCATAGCAAGATCAGAAAATTACTTCTGTGTATGATGTTGGAATACAAGTATATGTCAGGGTAGAGACTATGATCTGGTAGAATCACCGATTCTGCTGGTAGTAAGAGATCCCGATCATATTTCTGTCAACAGAGAGCCCAATAGGAATCTCTGCCAGCAGAATCGCCGATTCTACGAGTAGAAAATTAATCCTGTTATTTTTTTAACAAGGTATTGTGACAATTAGATATCTTACATGAATATGAATTTATGATATGGATCAGCTCTTACATGTCTTCAAATCTTTCTTTTGCATCATCGTTTCTCAAGCACAAGTATAAAGACTACGTGTGTACTTACATGTCACTGTAGATAGGAAACACTGTATGACATTTTACTAAACCCGACATGTAGGTTTGCTGAGTGGGCACCTGAAGAGACAGCCTACTACCTGAGGAAGCTGTTGAAACACCTGGAATCACAGATGGGGAGACATGCCAGCCAGCTGAAGGACAGGTGTGTGGGATCAGTTTTATGTTTAAATGGTACATGTACATGTTTCTTTCCAGATTCTTCTAAACACTATCAAAATAGCTTCTTATTTAGAAAAACAGTCTAATCTAATAATGTCAATAAATGGATGAATGAACTTTATTGCTCGACAATTGTACATGGCACAATGTATGGCAAGAATGACAATGCAATCAATACAATGGGTACTAAACTAGTCTATTCTATTCTATTCTGAAAACTATAATCACAAGAATATATGAACGTAAATGGCATAATGATATAATATATGTTCAACATTTCGGTCTGTTAAAATACATTCTCTCTTTTGTAAAGTGCTACATATGTATTGGCCTAAGTACGTAGATATGGTGTCGGGACATGACATAAGTAGATTGAACATGTCTATGTTTGCCTTTGGCAAGGGTTTACTGAATTTACATGAGATCATATCCATTAATTTTCGTCTATCTACAGTATATGCGGGGCATGTCATTAAGAAATGATATTTATCTTCAATGCTATTTTCACATGAAGGACATAGTCTCTGGTTGGCTGGTATATTATGGTATTGGCCTTTTTCTATTTCTAAACAGTGAGAACTGATTCTTAATTTGGTTATGTTAACTATAAAGGTAGTTTTCCAACGTGAAGTCAGTTTTGACTTGTGAATAGGTTTTTAGTTTACTGCAGCTCCTAATTTCTTGTCGCCAACCAGAGAGAAATGTATCCTTTAAACGTTCTTTGAATATGTTACCAAAATGTTTAGCATCAACCGCAGGGTTTAGCCATATATTTCGGAAACCATGCCTGCACAAAATATCTTGAACATGAACAATCCAGTCTAGTTCTTGTTCTACTGCAGCATCATACGCTTTCTTGACAATTCTATCATTGGGTAAGTTATGTAGTCTAAGCCAGTATTTGATAAGTTGTGTTTGGGTGTCAATATACAATGGAAACATTCCTAGTTCGCCTCTTATTGCGGCGTTTACAGAACTCCTTGGGACACAAAGTAGCATTTTGCAGTAGTTGAGAAGAACATATTCCAAGTCGGGTATCTCATAGGACGTTGTAGGTTGCTCTAATAAGACATTTCGATTAGATAACATTTTTGAGTTGTATAGAACATGTAACTTGTCATTGTACTTCTTGAAACGAACTAGAACAGGACGATTTGTTAACATATCAGATTTCTTCCCAGTACAGGCAACCTTGAGAATAACATCATTTACATTTGTTCCTAACATTGGAGACAGAATGTTGCATACAGTTTCCCTAATGTTTTCACCAGGACATTCCTGTAACCCATTTAGAATCAAGTCCCTGCATCGTATATTAGCCCCTAGAATTTTACTACAATAAAGTAAAATAGGTTTAACTAGACTGTTAAACAAATCTAGTGAAAGGGTAATAGATGGGTTATAGTTCGATGCCAATAGAGATTTAAGTTTAAAGGATGCGCGGAGAGCTTTTAGTCGGATTTGTTTAGTGGCACGATTGAAAGATCCCGATGGGGTGATGTCTATACCTAGATATGTATAAGAGTCTGTAATATCTATGGTCTGCCCTTGTACTTGGAAAGGAGAACGTTGATTTTTGCCTGTACGTCCATTTTTTGAGAAAATCATCACTTTGGTTTTATGTCTGTTGATGGAAAGCTTCCATAAGGAGCAGAAATTATCTAGTCTTTTAAGACCCTATTTTAAACCGGTTTCTGACTTTGATAGAACAACAAGATCGTCTGCCCAGAGCAGACTATTTATGGGAGTATCTTTCAAAAACACGGGGTCACATAATGGTGAATGAATGCCTTACCTATGTGTGATGATGATATGTAACTGCACTGTATGAAGATACATGTATGTAACTAGCTAACAACTTGTTTATGGTTCATCTTGATTGGGAGACAAGCTATCCTCCTAGCGGTTGGCCCAGCTATTACCACCCCCTAGAGGAAGCCATTAACCTCGGCCAGCAAGAGATTGTGTAAACATAGGCTAGAAGACAAGCAAAATGGTAACTGTAAGGACAGCAGTTACTTGATATGATAACTGCTATTACAACTGAAATATGTGACCTGTGACCCAGATTGCACCTTGACCTGTCAGCCATATTGTTTTCATGTAGGGTGGTGGAGTTGGGGGCAAAGTCCACCTACAGTCAGCAACTCAAGGACTGCAGACTCGTCGCCTTACTGCAAAAACTCCTGGATGAACTGGAGAGAAGAGGGGTCATTTCAAGGTAATATCAATATTTTTTTATTCATTTTGAATATTACAGTTAGCATGTTGACAATTCTGCATATGACTGAGAAGGTGTTATGTGTGGCTGTGTGTATAGATAGATTCAAAGGTACTACATAGTTTCTAACTGTGATAAAAAAATTGTGCCGCCTAATTCTTTGTCTTAATCTTTCAAATTGTTATGATCATGTCACATTCTACAAAATTGTTTTCCTTTCTATTTGGACAGTGATCATGACCTACTGATATTTTAACCTTTCACCTACTTTTCATACACAATACAGTAGCACTGTAAATATCCAGTGTGTTTGTTTCTGGAGGTTTATTATGTACTAACCACTTCAAGATAGTACTGTTAGATACATGTAAACATCACTTCACTTTATTCTGGTTACAGAAGAGGACTGCTTAATACTACTGACTCTGCACCACTTGGAAACAACATGGCCGAATCTTCCCCCTTATCCCTAGAATACCCTGAAGACATTGTTGTGCAAAGTGACAAACCAACATTCAGACACCGGCCTCACTTCTACTTGGAATTGGATGACACTCTGGACTACAGCGAACCATGGTCCGGTACGGCGGACTTAGACTCTCTCATGGGTTATGTGGAAACACAGGACTACATCTTACACAGGTTGGACTGGATAGATGCCGTGGTTGCCTCTCACTATAGCAAGATGATCGACAGTGACCGAGAGGACTGCGAAGAACTGGAAGCAAGCATGTCGGAAGACGAGGGAATCGCGAGCTTGACAGATTCCACAGAAGTGTCCTTCAGTTCCAAACTTTGAGACATTTTTTTCTTCCAGATCACCTTCACACAAGCCATGTACATGGAATGAATAGGAATTAAGCTGTCTTTTCGCCATTTAAAATGTGCAAAAAAGAACCAATTTTTGTACATAATGCATATATCTTCTCACTAGTTAGATATCTAAGTTTTGATGCCAAATTGATTGTAGATAAAAAAATTATACAATGCAAATACTAATTTGTCATTCAGGTATTGTGTCTGTGTTTCACGTTAGTTGATATCAAGTTAGTTGAGTATTCCTGAAAAACACCAGAGAAAAATACATAGTAGATTAGGATCAGGACAAAATCTTTTTGTCTGTAATTTGAAAATAATATTTTGCTACCTCAGTACAGACAGGTGCCTTAACCAATGAAAGTCAAATTTGTACACCTCTTAACATAAGGACCACCTTGCCAATGTGATTACTTATTGGTGGTCCCTTTGATAGTTTTTCCCATTGACACAAGCATTAAGAATCCTGTCCACTGCAAGTGACCACCTGTCCACATAGACTCAATGTTATTGGTCCCCTGCATGGTTTTCTTGCACAGTTTTGACTTTTAATTGAACTACTTCTCATTAAGAATGGGGAGTTGTGGACCAGTATAAACCAACAGCAGACTTAAATCGGGTACTAGTATTATATAACCTCTATTAATATTAATCTGCAGGGTTACATAAATCTGCCACTCTAAAACAGTGGGTTTGAGAGATCTCTAGATCACAGTCCTGGTGCGCATTATACAGGGGAACCTTGGATTAAAGATCTGTTTGGAAGTATCTTTTCAGGGTGGCAGAATAATGTACCCTGGTGGAATTATGTTATGTTAGTAAATGTCGCATTTAGCTACAGCTATACATGTATCAATACTTATTTCCAAACCTGTCTTTTTATTTTACCTCCATATGTAAATGTCATGTCCTCACGTGTCAAAACTGTTGCATAACAGACACACAAACATGTTTTTATTGTAAGACATATTTACCAATGGAATACCTAGATAACAGGTGGATCAATGCCATAAAAACAATTTAAAGAAAATATCAGTATAAAATAACAGCCACTTTTCATAGTTTTCCAAGTAAAAAGAATTGCACCGGTTGTATATGCAGAATATGTGTTGGTAATATGCAATCATTAATAGCAAATTGTTAAGTAAAAAGCAATGTTTGAAAGGGTACCATATAGCAATTCTTAAGTCCAAAGCAATTAAGAAACATCGCAAGTAGATACTTTAAGCAGCATGTTTCTCTCTGATTCTTTGAGGTATCTTAATTGCATTTGCTATATGTTAATCTATTTTTCCATGTACAAATATTCTATTGCACACAGTGTAATGTGCCAAACTAACTAGGTGGCAATTGCATATTAAAGATATTGAATCAAATGTAATCTGTTCTTTTCTCACTTTATCTAAACCAAGCGCTGTCTCTTGCAAGTACATTTTATAATGCAACAGATTGTGATTACATTTACAATTAATATGTTTATCTGAATTAAATGTTGTTATAACTCTGGAAAGGCTGTATTTAGTCCAGTCACCCCACATTCAGAACACGAATTAGAGCACTTACAAATGTTGCCCACATACACATATGGAATTGAAATTCAAAGCTTTCGAGCGCGAAGTACTAGATAGTCATCATTTCTTGTGAGAAGTTCGTCCCCAGCTATCACATGACAGTCTTGTGCCATCTTTTCAAGGTCTTGAAGGAATTCCTCTTGTTTGTCTTCAGGTATGGAGCACAGATATGGTGAAATGAGCCGGAGATAGTCTCTGAGCTGGTCCCTGGAGTCGAAGGAATACTGATAGTTCCCAACATGACAGGCAATGACATCAAAACCACTCTCCTCCAAAAGGTGACTACTGTGGCTTTGGTTGGCGAGATCTCTCGAAGGCCACGGCATTAATATACTAGCGACGAAATCTTTAGCGTAGGGTCCCCACTTTGGGTGTGAAGCCATCAAAACCTGACTTCGATACACCTTGGTTTTGTCTGTAGGACAGACGAGCAAGATCTCCCCACCAACCTTGAGACAAGAGTGCAACACTTTCAGTGCAGAAACTTTGTCGCGGATCCAGTGTAGGACAAACAGACAGACCACCTTGCTGAAAGCACCTTGCCACTCTGGCTTGATAGTGGATGCATCCGAGATGTCGGCCACGTGGTAGAGTACATTTTTGGCAGAGTTGTGCAGCTGGGCGTAACTGCAGAAAACAACAACTTGTCTGTGATGGATCATCATATCTCAATCAATGTCATCTTATTGCCTCATTCAGAAGTTGGTTTAACTATTATGGGAGTGCCAAAAGTTGGATGTCATTGGAATAAAATAAAATGATTGGTCATTTAATGGATACACAGCACATTCAATGTCATTCTTTGTCCTTCATAACAGTCTGTCAAAAATCTATAATTACCTGATGAAATCTGGTGACAGGTCAAATCCCACCACCGAGGCGACCCCTGGCTGTTTGGAGATGTAACTGCACATCTCCCCCGTGCCGCACCCCGCATCTAGCACGGTGTCGCCTTCCTCAAACCTCATGTACTGCTGCAGCGCCTGCATCCCGAAACTCGCAGCAACACAGCGCTTCTGATCAGAATAGTTCTCGAGATTTGTAATGTCCATTTTCTGTGCATGATTAGATAAAGAAGTAACCTAAAACAAAATGTTTGGAAAGTGCACCGTTCGATCACACCGCACGCATTCAAGCTCAGCCGTCTATTGGTCTTCACTTCTCAAATAATTGTAACAAATCAAAAGGTGACAGCTTGACATTAACATATGTCATTTCAGTTTAAGTGGTAACGTTACCTGAGACAATAACACACGGAAAATAACTCACTCAATCGCAGGTGGTTACAGCTGGTTATTAAGTTGATATGAGAAAGATTTTAGTATCATCACGATATTATCATACACTTGATACTGGCTGAGAAACACATTAATTAAAGCATTGCGCAGCTGTAACTGTCACTAGACGCAAGGAGATCTAACCTCCTGAAATGCTCCGTGTAATTCATCAGTGATGTTTTCCACAAGAAAACAAACCTGATCACGGACTAACTTTATAGCCTGGCTCCGCATAAATAGTCAGGAAACAGGGCAGCCCACAAATGACGACGACGACTGAAGTTAAAGTGCACTTGACCTAGCCCGACGTAACGTTACTAAGTCGATTGCCACTTCTATTCGCAAAGCGTATCACTCCGCGGTCCAGTAACTTACGCCGTCGCCAAGAACTCAATTTCATACGACGTTTGACAAAATGCATCATGACTGATGCCGGTCTTTTGGTCAACGTAAGTGTCAGACAGAAAATAAAACTGCCTAAACCTCTCCGGACGTCACGGCGTAGTGGCTGTGAACTTTTACCTTTGACTTGTGGTCTCGCAGTGGAGTTTTCTCCATGAAAGTATGTTGCGGTCTGTCGTTGAGCAATCCCCAGGTAAACGGTAATAATTTCAAGCATAATAAAGAAACGACTCAGTGGGCAACTGCGGTAGCAAACTGGGTACAATTAACTTCAATAAACAATCAGAAAACAGCATATAACAAGGTCTCATACTCTGTGAAATATGAATTGCTTACGAATTGATGAAAGGTATTTTTCCAATGTTAAGTCAGTTTTGACTTGAGAATAATTTTTTAGTTTATCGCAGCTCCTTATTTCTTGTCGCCAACCAGAGAGAAATGTACCCTTGGCTTTAAACGTTCTTTGAATATGTTACCAAAGTGTTTAGCATCAACCGCAGGGTTTAGCCAAATATTTCGGAAACCATGCCTGCACAAAATATCTTGAACATGACCAATCCAGTCTAGTTCTTGTTCTACTGCAGTATCATACGCTTTCTTAACAATTCTATCATTGGGTAAGCTATGTAGTCTAAGCCAATATTCAATAAGTTGTGTTTGAGTGTCAATATACAATGGAAACATTCCCAGTTCACCTCTTATTGCGGCATTTCAGCAGAGCTTCTTGGGACACAGAGTAGCATCTCATAGGACGTTGCCTAGACAGGCATCTCATAGGACGTTGTAGGTTGCTCTAATAAGATATTTCGATTAGCTAACATTAGTTGTATAGAACATGTAAGTTTTCATTGTACTTCTTAAAACGAACTAGAACAGCACGACTTGTTAACAAATCATATGTCTTCCCAGTACGGGCAACCTTGAGATAATATCCTTTACAGTTTCCCTAATGTTTTCACGAGGGCATTCCTGTACCCCATTTAGAATCAAACCCATGCATCGAATATTAGTCCCTAGAATTTCACTACAATAAAGTAAAATAGGTTTGACTATACTGTTAAACAAATCCAATGAGAGGATACTAGATGGGTCGTAGTTCGATGCCAATAGAGATTTAACATCTCTTTAATTTGGTTGACTGGCACCTGCGTCAATGACACAAGGGAAAGTAACTCTCAATCGCAGACGGTTACTGTTCGTTATTAACTTGATATGAGGAAACTGGGCAGCCCACAAATGCCGACGACGACAGAAGTTAAGGAACGGTGTCACACCCCAGTTTATATGGGGTTTAAAATGGAGGCTGCGCACCCTCAAGTCTAGGTACTGTCTCTCCCAGGGAAGTATTCCGAAGTAAATCAACTGTGTATGGGATGAAAGGCTATCCCTTCCGCTACAAGACCATCTGGGTTTTGTTCTTTAAACCTCTCTAATTTTTGTAAATCAGGAGACAAAAGCATAATTTTCAAAAATGATGGGCAAATTTTGACATTTTCGCGTAAGATAAAACTCGTAGAATTTTTAAAATTTCTGGGTAGAAACGACTGATGTTGTCAGAAAGAGAAAAACCTAGCGTTTAATCAATCCAATTGTAAAGAAAAGTCTACTAATTAAATTTCTTTAATCATCGATGGCGCGAGGCATGTCTACATGACCCACAGAACGCAACAAAGGTCAATCTCGGGCCAAGGGACATTTCACCATCAACGCGGATGGATATCCGGAAATACAGCTCAGATCGAAACGCAATTTTCACCCAAAACACACCAATTCATGCGCTTTTCAGCCATGCTAGTATCTAATATCAGTTCGAAGCATATCATGAGAAATGTGAACTCAAACCCAGCTCCTCGAAACCCTTTCGTCACTTTTTTGTCGCGCACTTCCATGGACTGGGGTGTGCACCGTTCCTTAATTGACCTTCAACTTAACTTTGGTCAGACCCGTGACTGTACTGATATGTCAACGAAAAACAAGCCTCTCTGAAACAGACTACTACTGTAAGTATAACTGATACGTTTCAGATATGTTTGGTTTTTAGGAAACATTTGATGGCCATAACTACACCTAGACAAAAACGTCAACCGCAAATACTGTGTTCCGTTCGGATCATCCGTTTGACTCTAACTGTGTTGTTTGTTGACCGAGCACTAGACTGTGTCTCAGTAGCTAGGCACCAAAGTCCAGTCCCACTTACAACCCACATATACGCGTATGCGTCCTGGTTGGATCTTGGGGAAAAAAGCAAAACTTGATATACTGAAAAGATTTAATAAATGGGTAATTTTATTGCACAGCAAGTGCATAAATGACAATGCATGACATTGTACAGATAACATATTAAGTTGCAATGTAGGTCTAGATCTATTTTTTCAACATTTAATTGCAGATGCAAAAGAGCGATAATACTAGCTTCTAAGCTATGTAAATGGAAATTTTAGCACTCATTTCAGTCAATGACCTCCATAGCAAAGTTAATACGACAAGGGAAGTTTGAGGTATATGTTTGTTGGAGACCATTTTCGTGCCCACTATATGTCTGTGAACAACTCGTTTATTCAAAGGTCATGATAAGAAAATATTGTCAGAAATATATATATATATATAGAGAGAGAGAGAAAGAAACAGGAAAACTATTTCAGAGAAGATTAACCTCCATTAACATTAACGGCCGACGGGTTTGAGAGATCTCTAGTACAGCACCCCCCAGGTATGCACAGTTTAGATATACAGTAGTGCGTTATACTGGGGGACGTTGGGTTGGAGATCTATTTGGATGTATCTTTTCATGATGGTGGAATCATGTTGTGTTTAGTAGATGTTGCATGTAGCTACAGCTAGACATGTATCAAATATATTGGTTTTCACTTCCCAAGGTGACACATTGACAACATCTCTTTTTTGGTTGACTGGCACCTGCGTCAATGACACAAGGGGAAGTATTACTCAATCGCGGGCGGTTACTGTTCGTTATCAATTAAGTTGATAGGGCAGCCCACAAATGCCGACGACGACGGAAGTTAAGGAACGGTGTCCTTAATTGACCTTAAGTCAACGGTGTCCTTAATTGACCTGAGCCGCCACGTCCGACATAGGTCACTCAGTGCACCTGCAACTCACCTTTGGTCATACCAGATCTTACCTGTGACTGTACTGATATGTCAATGAAAAACAAGCCTCTCTAAAACAGACTACAACTGTGAGTATAACTGATACATCTCAGATAATTCAGGTTTTAGGAAACAGTATAAACCGACAGCAAACATAAATCGGGTACTACTATCATATAACCTCCATTAACATTAATCCGCCGGGTTACATAAATCCGCCACTTTGAAAAACAGTGGGTTTGAGAGATCTCCAGTGCAGCACCCCCAGGTATGCACAGTTTAGATATACAGGAGTGCATTAAACTGGGGGACGTTGGGTTGGAGATCTGCGTGGAAGTATCTTTTCATGATGGCGGAATTATGTACTCTGGTGGAATCATGTTAGAAGATATTACATTATGTATAAAATCATCAGCCGTTTGATTTTTTTGTCAGAAGTTCCTGAACTAATTTTCACATCATCTTAGATGGCCATGAGTTACCTGAAATCCCGCAGTGATGAGCCCCTTGTGGAAGTGACACTGGGGCAGCTGCTGGACGACACCGCGGCGAGATGGCCCGAGAAGGAGGCTTACGTCTTCAGGAAGCAAGGCGTGAGGATGACGTGTGCAGAAGTAAAAAGAGAGGTAGGGTACCTAGTTGGGTGATTTTGAACGTAAGGCTAAATAAAAGCCACACAGTCTCTATTCAATACGTCAAGGTAACTTGCACGTCTACAGTTACTCGCTCCCACAGTTTTCTTGTACTTAGAGGCTCATCCTCAATAACTGCTGGCTACAATTCCAAACCTATGCTACACTACACACACAAACATACATTCAACAGACCCAGCGCTTCTAGCTCTATTGGAATGAGAATTATTTCTCCGTGCAAAAGATATAGAAGTCACCTATATCTTACATAGAAATTGAGTTGATAATACCTTATGTGGGGGTGGGGGATACCGGCACACTTAAGCTTAAGCTTCTGTTTTATTGTCCCTCTGCTTGTTTCTATTCATTTATTTGTTTATATTCATACATGTATAAATATGGCAAAATAACTTGAGTGTAGCGTCACTTTGTCCTCGTCTTCCTGTTACTTTGAATAACAGTTTTCATGAATCCAGTGGTAGCGCAGGAGCTTCCCCCTATGTAGGCACACACGAAGGCCTTGTATCAGATGGAAATCTCATCATGCACTCTAATTCACGTGTCTTCTGCTATTCCAATAAAGATGAAACGAACCTTACTGTATCACGACATTTCATTACATACTCTCTATACAGGCGGACCGGTTGGCTGCTGGTCTCCTGTCCATCGGAGTGGGCCGTGGTGACGTGGTGGCCTGGGTCGTCAGCACCAGGCCGGAGTGGATCGCTTTGGGTTTCGCCGTGGCAAAGATAGGAGCCGTTGCTGTAAGTCCTCTTTGTCTGAGAGTTCACATGATTCAATTCTGTTATGCCGGTTTGTCACCGGGTAACCCTGGTAAGAGCAACTATTTCATTCATTCATTCATTCATTCAATCATTCATTTGATCTTCATTTATGTCCGTTAACCTCTTTAGCTATAAGGTGACGCAGAATGGTGACATGTAACATGTACTAAGTTCACATAATTCCACCAGGGTACATAGTTCGGAACTTCCGCCACCCTGGAAAGAAATGTCCAAACAGATCTCCAACCCACCGTCCCCCAGTGGTATAACGCATTGATCTGCTTTTCTAAACTGTTCATGCCTGAGGGTGGAGGTGTTGCACTAGAGATCTCTCAAACCCACTGTTTTTCAAAGTGACGGATTTAAGTAACCCGGCGGATTAATGTTAGTGAAGGTTACCTCTTGTGTCGAATGGATCTGATCAGGATTTTGTTTCTTTACAGCTTCCTCTTATCCCCCTCTACTTCTGGTCGTCATACGATGACATCGTAAGTAAAGTGATGGCCAAGGTAATGCATGTATATGTTTACAACATGTACTTGAGGTTTATCTGTAGTTTTCAATAGAAAGAAGCTGCTACTGTGTCTGAAATATATGGAAAACGTTAACGCTTGCTCATTCATGTATATGTTTTCAATACCCAGACCATGGTATCAAAATTTGACATGACACAATCATATCTAAATATGCCAATTGTTATTCTTACATCAGAATTATTCTCTTGATGAGAGAAATACAATGTGTTACACATGACTCATTTCGTTCAAACGTTATCTCCCATGATACATAATTAAGCACCTTTTGTTATCTAGGTTAAGGTTAAAGTTTTCTTGATCGAAAACTTCCCCGCCACCGAAGACTTTGAAGGAACGCTGTCATTCCTTAAAAGGGCGTTTCCGGAAACGACGTCACAGAAGACTAGGGGCTTGACCTTTGACACGCACGTATTTTCTGACCGCTATCCACTGTTATCAACTCTTGATTTTATAACTAGAGTTCGGCGACCTCATACCTCCATGAAATATTTATAGAGTTTCCCAAGAAAGCTGCTAGCGGGCCCAAATTTATGTCACTTTTTTTCCGCGACCATAAGATCTATCTGACAGCCACAAATCGGCACCATAGGTTGTCGACATGTCCTGCATACCAGATATCAAACACGGAAGTTCAGCTGGAGTACCTAGGGAAGCCGCCATATGTAACATTCTATATGCTTATTTTTCATCAACAACCTGTTAAAGATGGTATAGGAGGGTTTTGTTGCTATGTAACTGTGCGGTTTTTAATCATTCCTAACACAATGCATTTTTACGAGACTGTAGTATATATTTCACCAATACTTTGCATATGTCAACAGAATGCCAAGCTTAAAGTCTATTGTCATCGTCGGGGACAAGAATCACGAGTACGTTTTATGACATGTGATGTATATATTTCAGACTTTGTAGATACAAAGAAGTAGACAAGGATGAAAATGTACCGTAATGCTTGTTGCTGAATAGCTCACACTTTTCTATGAAAATTACAATATTTTGAGACAAAGTTGCCAATGCTTAAGGTAATCTTATTTTCATCGATATCCGCTAACTATAGAAATCTTCAATGTAACCGTTCCATCCACATCCACCAGAGTATATATGTATATGTATACAATCATCAATATTCTTTCTACTGTACAAACCCCTTTCAATCGCCTGTGCGTCTCCCTGTCATATGTATTTTTTTTTATATTGTCTCTTGTTGTTATTTTAGAGACGCCTTCTACAATCTGAAAGACATTCAAAGCCTGGGAGACGATGACACCGCTAGGGGGCGTGTGCAGGAAGCCCAAAGCCACTCGGATTGCCACGATGCGGTTATGTTGACCCTTACATCGGCAAGTAGTCTTTTTGGCGACGCCTCAGGGCCGGAGCCATTGGTAAAGTATTGGGTTTTGGGTTGGGAGAATTCTAAATATTCCACACACGTAATCCCCAGGGAATTGGTTTTTGACAATACCTTGTTTCTTCTTTTTGTGAACACATAGCGTTAACGTAGGTCTAATTTCATTCGGTGTGGGGTATTCAAAAGGCATTTTGCAACACCTTGCGTGTGCATCACAAATATGGTATGAAAAACATTCCAATTCGCATGTGGAACCATTGCCTGGTGGTTTAACAATATAGTATTCCATGTAGGGAAGTGCTGGTCTTCCGAAGTGTGTTGAACATAGCAGTTTCACCATTGTCAACAACACACTCCTGCATGTGAGGGGCACTGGCATGGACACGAAGGTAACGAAATATCAATGCGTTGCATTTTACTATTATAACTTTATTATGATAATAGTGTTATAATGAAGTCGCATGAAATTTATGCGATTTTGACCTAGTCACGTTTTGTTACGTATCTGAAAGTATGAGATGTGTCTTGTTAAGGATGATAAGGAAAGATTTTTCAAAGTTGCCAGTTTTGCAGAAATTGAATTTCCCAAAAATTTGAAATTTGAGTTTTTTTCACAAGGTGATTTCAACAATTAGATTTTTTTTTTATGGGGAGAAAATTGTAAATGCAAAAATGTTTGCGGTGGTTTTACGTTTTTCGCGGTGAACTCTTCGCTGCAAACTGAAAACCACAGCGAAAAGCCATTCCATTGCGTGACTGTAGCGCAACTATTGTTTCAAACGCGAACTCAAAACCACCGCAAACACTCTATTTTCTCCCTACTGTGAAATTGAATTCCCACGGACGTTTCTGCATTTACAGTATATGCTTCTCCCTGCATCTCATGTATTGATTGTAACGCAAAATTCTACAAACATAACATTATCGATCGACAATGTCGGTAGTGTCATTGCTGTACATTTGCAGATATTTATGTTGATTGAAGAACCAGGCAGATTATACAAACAGTAGCGTGCGTAGTCCAATGGTTAGCGACCCTGTCACTGGATCAAAAGGTTGGGAGTTAATCCCGTGCTGTTGTAGCTCACCCGGCAAGCACGCTGCTGAAAAGGATCGCAGTCCTTAAGCCTCGTCACATTTCAAGAATTGAGCTCGGCTGACGTGTTGGCGAGCTCCAAATGGGCATTTTCGGCCGAAGTACGACCGACGTCTCGACGATTACGCGGGCTTCGAGCAATTTTTAGCAGCTCGGCCGACGTTCGCGGGTCACTGGAAGCTGCGCTTAAATTCCTCGGCCACAATTTTTTGACCTCGCAGAGCTCGTCAACAGGTTGCCCGTAGACGGCCGTAGTTGGCAACGGACAACGCTCGGTCAATAGTCGGGCGGCCATTCAACAATCCTTTTTTTGTCGATCGGAGGTCTCCCGAATTCGTTGTCCTCGCGCGAGCCTCGCTCGGGCTTCCCATCATTATAGGACGGCCTTCGTCGGTATTCCGCCCGACTTTTGGAAAGTTGGGAATGGCCGAATGCTTCGTGCGAGCGTCGTGCTGGTGTCTGTGCATAGGAGTTTGGACGGGTTCAGGCGAACTCCTCCTGTCAGCTAATCAATTTGACACCTAGGTTGAACATGTGTCATTACTTAATTGTTTTAGGGATGAAAGACTGCTTGTTGTAAGGTTGTTTGTACATAAAACTTAACGACAGTTTGGTTCATAACATAAACTAAAGAACAATGTATTGACTAAGAATGCTGCCTAACGTTTATAGTGAAAGACAATTCAATTGCAAATAAAGTTAAAGATTCATTGAAAATAATTGATTATAAATGAAATGTGGACACCACTGGATTGCTCATTCCTTGACAAAGACTGAAGTTGATCAGTCAAAAATTTGGGTAAGTCCAATGTTTGTGCTGGCAATTGCAGTTCAACTTTGATTCAGAAGGACTCTATTTGCATAATTAACGAGGAAATTCTATAATTCCACTGTTTCCTATAACTGGACTTCAATAAATGTAACATATGTAATTTATGGCAGGTGCAACATAAATAGATACTAAACATGTTAATGAGGGACTCATTTGCATAATTATGGAGGTATGAGGTCGCCAAACTCTATTTGAGTATATCTCTTTGTACTCCACAGAAAACCGTGCTGATGCCTACAGATCTGACTGAAGCCGCGTTTATCTTCCACCTTCCCATCATCACAGTCGGTACCCTTGTCCTTCCAATCGACGAGTCACCTACAGTGACAGAGCTCTTTTCCGCTATTATGGAAGAAAGGTGCCTATCCACTAATCAAAACAACAAGTACAATTGCCAGTTGTTTGTCTCTATCCATCGTGTACTAGTAGAGATGAAAATTAAACTTATTCCAAGTTCTAAACGATGTATCAAAATGAAGGACGTCTGGCCTGTTTTGTACAGTGTACGTCTGCCATTTGCTAATAAATTATCTTATCTTATCTTATCTTATCTTATCTTATCTTATCTTTGGACGTCTTTTGGGGCGTTTTTATCGGGCTCTCTATTTTGTCAGATTTTCCTTTGGTTGGAGCACAAACAGAAAGCATGAGAAAATAGAAAGCAATATGAAAACGCGTACTGAACAAGGCTGAGCCAAACCTCTGCTTTGAGAGTAATATTGAAACGCTTTGAAACGCTCGAAGTTGAACACTTGCTATTCCGATATCAAGATAGGAGAGCAAAATGGATACTTCAGTAAAAGTGGGTAAAACTTTTGTCTAATTGATTCATAATCGCACGTGTATCATATAGCAATTGAATCATCCATACACCTTAGATTGATAATATTCATTCGATCACTATAACAACTCCAGGTGCGAGACCACCACTTTGATGTACGTGAAGCATTTTCATGAGTTCCTGCACCATCCAGCTTTGAACGACTTCAACATTTCATTCCTGAAGCAAGGTACTGCAGTCTGTTTATTAACAAATGGTATCTTCAAAGTCGTTGTGCTGTCTAACGAGGTCAAAAGTACTAGTGTAGATGACGTTAAAGGAGTCCTAAACTCCAGAAGGGGGGGGTATTTTCCGCTAGATTATGTATCAAGTAATACACAATCAGCCGACTTTTTACAAAATTCCACTTGTGGTGAATTACATAAGGTGTGCTTTTTAAAACAATATGATACTCACTCAGTGACACTAAACCCGTGCAGACCCTACCCATGTATTCCCTATACGTATACACACTTCCTTCATCGTGGATATTTTTGGCATAAATGAGGGAGGATAAGCACAATAAGAAGGCCAGTTGTTAAGAAGATATAAAAGAACACATAACAAAACGAATTTACTTCCTGAAATTATTATCCATTGGAAAATAACTCCCCCCTCTGGACTTTAGGACTCCTTTAAGAAATGGCGCTCTGTGAAAGCTATCATTCTACAACCGGTTGTATCCATAAAAGATGTCCTCCGGACAAAGTAGGAAACAACATGTTTGAATCATGTAGTTGCTAGATTAATACGTAGTAGTATGTTAAAAAGAAATTTCAATAAAGGTATTGTATCATGTTTATGGTAAATGATGTATGCAGAATTATGATGCTTACGAGTGATTTAGAGTTATTGAAAATACCCGTTGAACACGTCTGACTGAAAACCTTTATTATTTCAGTCAGCGTAGGGGGAAATGCTGTGACCAAGCCTCTAGTACAGCGCGCCGCAGAAGTGCTCCCTTGTGTAGATATACAGGTGGGTGTAAAAAGAATTTTGATAAGCGAATAATCCTAAATTCGTCCTTACTCCTTTTTTCTATTCAAATACTGAAAGGCGTTTTATGCTGTAACAATGATAATCTCCATGCATCAATAAAAAAAATGATAAACAGACAATCATATCTATGTACTTAATAGGTATTTGTTGATATTTGTTGATATGTGCAGGTGCCTGATTAAACATTGATAATATTTATAATAATATAATAATCATGATATACCAGCTGCAGTCCTTCATGTCAACTTTTTCTTCGCTCCTGAAAGAAAATGTACGGAACAACTGAGACCATGTCCTTGGCGGTAACGGGGCCCGGAAGGACGAAAGAGCAGATAGAAACAACAGTGGGCAACTTGCTGCCACATATGGAGGTAAGAACACAACGGTTTTACAATTACAGACATAGAACATCAGGAGGGCCTAGCACACTTTCATTTGCTTTCCGAATAGATTTGAAATAAATACATTGACTGAAACTTAAGTCATTGGCGATTGCAGTAATCAACTGACTGTTTTTTTGTAGATCTCTTGTTATGCTTCTGAAGGTTTATTTTGCTAAGCAAATTCAATAGTCTCCAAGCTGTCTTCAGTACACTAGTATGGATACAGCACCCTAGTCTTGAGCCAGCGGTACTTCCTACCTTAAACTCTGGACTCGAACCAACTCCTGCATCCTTTCTGAGACCTTCCTGACAACTACCTTCCTGTTAGTGTCCCCGAGATGCCTAGCATTCCAAATTTCCAGTTGCGTAAGTGCTGACATACACCACTGTCACGAACAAAACAGAAAACACAAACAAACAAACAAACAAACACAGACTACAAAACTTTAGTCTACATAGCCGGGCCTAATGGCGCGTTACCGACTGACTGCACAAACGACCCAGTACAAAAAGAAGTCATCACCAAAAAGTGTATTATAAGCCCCCCCCCCCCCCGAAAGGCCCAGCGAGCCTGCTATGGACGCTAGCAAAGCCTCCTTTTTCACGGAGGCAAGAATGATATTTCTCTTTACTACCGTACCTAGCCTTTGCGCATATCACACAGATTATTTTGTATATCATTTTTATGAAGATGAAACTCGTGGACAGACACGGCCAGATCGTCCCCTTGCAGCACGAGGGAGAAGTGTGGGTTCGAGGCTACTCTGTGTTCAAGTGTTACCGAGGAGATGAAGAGAAAACTGCAGAGGCGAAGACGACAGACGGGTGGTACAAAACTGGGTAAGACATCACCGCTTGTTCAAGGTGTTTAATGTATACATAGGCATATAAATGAAGAGTCAAGTACAGTATCAAGAAGTTTGCAATGCTCTGGTCTTAGGGCCCTGTCACACTTGTGCGTGTATTCAAGTGCGTATGAGTTGCGCATCAACATTTTTTTTGGTTTAAGTAAAGTTTGAGGGGAATAAGTTGTTTTTCACTTTCACCTACTGTGGTGCAGCCTTGTTATCGAACCAAAGAAATTACTTCTTCGGCTGCAAACTTAACCTAAACCCAAAACATGTTAATACGCAACTCCTGCGGACTTTTATATACGCACAAGTGTGACAGGGGTTTCATAGCCTGAGTACCAGCCTCCGTAGTGACCGCTGGCTCAAAATTTTCGCTTGCTAAAAACGTGGTTAGCAAGCGAATTTTTTTGAGCCAGCGGTCACTTCGGAGGCTGGTACTCAGGCTAGGGGATTCACTCTTGTATGCTACAATAATAAACATTCCAATTAGGTTATAGGCGTCATTTGCGTAGTTAACACGAGGAGAATACGTGTTATATAGATTTTTTACTTATATATTTATACATCGACTCACAATTGATCTGTGTAGTTTACAACGTACTACTCGTAAATTCGTAATGATATAAATATGGATTCTGCATTGCAGTGATATTGGCATTCTCGAAGAAAATGGCTTGCTCAAGATCACAGGAAGAAAGGAAGTAAGTGACAGTAATTATATTCTGTTCTGTATGGTCCCTAAACGTAATGTTCAGTTTTAGATGGCTTGTGATAAGTTCTAATCCTTTCAAGTCACTCGTGTTTTTAATGTCACAAGATGCCATTATTATACCAGCTGATTTTTAAGATGATTTATTGTACAATAGAAAATTTAGTGCACAATAGAAGGTACAACGAATAACACTTGTAATCACATAATGGTTTGATTAAAGTGCATACGACACCGTTAGACAACATAGTTTTATGATATGTTACAATAGTACTATTATTCAGAAACCCGATACGTTTACGAAATAAAGATGTGGTTCTCCCATTATATACAAAATTTGAACGCCGCCAGGTAATCAAGTTAATATCCCGCTCGTGACGTCATAGGAAACACGGTACCCGGTTCGGAACCTTGTACCGCGACTCGCAAAAAAACGTTGTTTTGAGACGCAATCAGAAAAGTGAAAATTATCATAATGACAACGTACAATTTCATGTACTTTGCGATAATAAGGAACTGTTTGCTTCTCAAAAGAACTTTTTTTTGCGAGTCGCCTCACCAGGTTCCGAACCATCCATCACCACTATACGAGACAACATAATCTTTTAAGACCAACTATGACAAAAACTAGTCAAAAACAACATACAATAATGTTTAGAGGCCCCGCCGTATGGAATAAACTCAGCCAAATTCTACAGTCCTGTTCGTCCTTGCCCAGTTTCAAAAAACTTAGTTTTACTTTCTCCTGATTTGTTTGTTTTCCTTGTTTTCCACTTTTCCTTTGGTATCTGATGACAGAATGTTTCATATGATTGTTATTTTTGTATAATTTTGACCTATTTCTTTATAAATTGTAATTCATTATAATACTTATTATGTTTACAACTCAAAATTCACTTTGTAATTCCTATTATTTTCACTTGTTTCATTAGGATTTATGTTACAATTCTAATTTCTTCTTTCGCTAATTTTTCTTAGTTTTGATTATATATGATTTTGTAAAAATTCTATTTGTGTAGTTTAGGGGAGGCCCCCGAAAAGCCTTATAGGCTTCTGGCCTCCCCTGCATGTATTCTATTTATCTTTGTTTTATATTGTACACATGCAAATAAACAATAAACAATAATAAACAAATAAAAAAAACCAGCAGGCTATATGGCCTCAGTCGGTCAGTATTGACCATGGTAAAATCCTAATTCACACAGCCCTACAGCATCGACTATGGCTAAACAGCCCTATACGAGAATGGCAGTCTCTGCCACAAAAATCACATCTGTAAGTTGACTCAGTTCTGTTGCAAAGCCCCGAACCAGCTACCTTTATACTATGATGTCACAAGCGGGATATTAAAATCAGAAGGGTGAAATATGACCTGGACTTTATTCAAATCCTTCATAGGAATTCATCATAAGGGACTCAACCAACGTCCATCCCACAACGGTCGAGCAAGTTTTACTGACGCACCCCAAAGTCTTTGATGTGAAGGTACCCATAAACCTTCATTTCATATTTTTCTCGGCTGAACTTTTCATCATTTTGGTAGGATGGCGGTAAAAATTGAAAAATAATTCAGCTAAATTTGGAACTTGACACCTGCACGAGCTAAGTACTAAATTATGTTAACCTTTACAGCTGACATATTGTAAAGGTTGCTCATTGATTTATATGCAAATAAGGTCTTCATTTGCATAAACTATATCAGTTAATGACGTCCCATACCAAAGAACACAAGTAGTCCAAGGTATGAAAGGCTTATCTTAGCAAAGAAGGCTGTTTAGGCATTTTTCTCATTAGCTATGCAAATGAGACGGTATTAAAATATCTTAATTTGCTTGATTTTTATATTTTGATGTTCATCTTCAGTCAAATCCCGCAAGTATGAAATTACCACCACTTTGGAATTACAGTATTTTGTCATTAGTTATGCAAATGAGGTATCCAGATATCTTTTGATGTTCCTCTCTTTTTTAGTTACATTTGACACGTTTAAAAGTCCTACCATGAAATGCAACGGATTTATAGAATTTTCTCAACAATCATGGAAATTAGTCCGGAATGTGCATAATAATTATCGAAGTACTAGTAGGTCAACCATCACTTATGCTATCTACATACCAAACGTCATGACGAGCCGTCAATCCCTTATTGAGTTGTTCCTATCCCAAAGTCTCAAAAAACTTCGGCCCCTTCAGTTTAAAAAAAACAGCTAGATGGCCTGAACATGCTTCACCTCTTCACAAGCCGACGAGTTATCTACCTTTGAAAAAACATGACCATTGCAAGTCTAGAACATAGGATATCAAAACCGGAAGTCCTGTTGCAGTACTATGGAACGCCGCCAGAAGTAATTAAGAAATTAAGTATTATTATTCACAACTTCTTGAGTCATACTTTTCACAAATAGACAATAGACTACCCCGAAAACATGTATCCTTGGCGAAGGTAATAAGAAGCCTACAAATCTAAACCGCTTTGTGGGCCTTTCTCGATTTCCCCATTCCTACCAAAACCGAAACACCACGGTTTGACGGACGTTTTGACACTTTTTCTTTGACCCTCTGTGAGAAGAGGAGATGTTGGTGTGTCCCTTGCTTGTACCTTAGGGAATGGGTACAGCTAGCCCTCCTCATTGCACTAACTCCAACATCAATGCAACATACAGTTGTCCCCTTACTCTTCCAATAGCCTGATTTGTAAGCGCACCGTCAGCTTTCCGCTTGAAATACTTACTCCTGTTTGTAGTTCCCGCTTTACTCGTTGCCATGCCAGTTCCTGTGTGGCACCTTCTCTTACACGAGAACCATCGTACAGGAAAGTGTTCAGCTGGCGGACTTGTCCTGCAATCGTGTGGACGGCGTCTCTTGCTTGTTGCGCCGCCATTCGGAATGATGCGGCCCTACACGTCACGTCGTACAGGTCGACAAACTCCAGTCTCGACATGTTGACGAAGGCCTTTGCCAGTGAGGAGAGACTGAGAGCCAGCGCATTGTCATGCAAGTAGAGTTTCTGTAGCTCCTGCAGGTGAACTAGACCTTTTGCCAGGGCTTCACCTCCCACCTTGGTTATTGAATTTCTACTCATGTCTATGATTCTCATTTTTGTCAGGTGGGGAAATGTCCCTGCTATCGCTCTAACGCCATCATCCCCAATCTTATTGTTTGGAAGAGAAAGATGTGTCATCTCGCTCAGGAGGTGGAGCTTTTCAGCTATTGGTATTGCTGCCTTTGCTGAAATACGGCAGTTAACCACAAAGAGCCCATCCGCAGTTTTTAGGTAGGGGAAAAGGTTAACCAGAGCCGTAACATCATTATCTGACAGAGTCTGTCCAGAGAGCGATAATTTTACGGGAATACACATAAGCTCACTGTCTGTGCTTGTTGTCACGTTCGGCAGTGCCTCCAAGGCGTTCAGCACGGAGGTAAAGAACTCGCTGTACGAGGAGAAGCCATGTGACGTCATGTACTCGGGAACAGTTCCAGAATGGACGCAGAAGGCGACAGCAGTGGATATGGTGCACGGGAGACCGCCGTAAACAAACCAGTACCGACAAACCCAGGGCCAGAAGAACCTGTCCTGTAACAGGGACATCACGACCTCGCTGGCAGCATAACGTTCCTCCAGAGCCGTGGCGACATCGCCGTTTTCTCCGAAGTACTCTCTGATGTACAAGGTCCACTGAAGCTGCCAATCTGCAACAACAGGGGGATAACGGTTTTCTTTCAACCCAAAATCAATTTCAACTGTACGTAATAAGACATTGTTTTCTACCAGTCCCACCAAACGTTTAAGCGGTGTCAAGTCCAAATGCAGGCAGGGGCATATAGGTGTTGGTATATGGTGTGGGGGGTGCCATTAACAATAAATTAGCAAGCCACATGTGTAGCCCTGTGCAACGTATGAAACTTAACATTTCTTCCTATCAGAAATACATACTAGTAAGCACTGACTAAGTTGACCATGGCTGAGAAATAGAGACCCCGACATGGCGGCGAACATGGCGACTACGTCACGTATAAGCACTCTAATGCTACTGTGCAAAATCTGAGAGTAACGTTACATTTTCATCTATTTAGAATCAGTGAAACAATATATTCCGACGTACCTTTTCCCTGTGATGCCCTAGATGTAACCTGTGATGTCACCGT
Source organism: Branchiostoma lanceolatum (assembly GCA_035149815.1). Classification (NCBI taxonomy): domain Eukaryota; kingdom Metazoa; phylum Chordata; class Leptocardii; order Amphioxiformes; family Branchiostomatidae; genus Branchiostoma; species Branchiostoma lanceolatum. The sequence continues at coordinate 9,220,403 of CM068868.1, read as the reverse complement.
CAGTTGTGCGGACGATATCGTCGACGCCGTTGGAATTCGAAGTGTTGTCTGGTTCATCTAGAGACAAAAGTTCAGAATAGTCACATTGAATGAATGAATGGTTTATTAGGAAAAAGTGTGACATGGCAGCTAAAAGCTGAATTACGTACACTGTACAATCATATATCACATTATCTTAAAAGGAAAATACTTAAAACGTCTTGACATACATTATCAAAATATCCATAACGGTTAAAACGAATCAAATTTATCTACAACTCGGTGACATAACAAGATTCTTAAAAGGTAATGAAGCAAACTATTCTGTATCCCAATGTGATTAATTGTTGAGTAAGTGGACTAGATAGGGTACTGGGGAGTTCTTGTAGCGGTTAGTTCTGCACTTGATGTTTCTGAGTTTCCCACAGTTTCTAGTGTTTCTGCCATGTAGTTCCCCCACTGTAGGTGGGAGGAGTTCGGGGTTAAGTTTGTTCGCAAATTTTCGGCATAGCTCCTCTCGACGGTCGTTCAGTGTCTTAAGACCTGTTAGCTGCAGGGCTGAGTCATAGGTGGTGTATTGTCCTCTCAAAATTGTGCGCAGCGCCCTCTTCTGCACACGCTCCAACCTGGTAACCTGCATGCATGTAAGTCCGGCGTTCCACACAGGGACACAATATTCCACCACAGGTCGTACAAATGAGGTATAGACCTTAAGTAAGTCCAGAGCTGACAGATGGAACGTTCCTAGGCGTCTTAACAGAAACAGACGGCTATTGGCTTTTGAAAGCATTTGTGACACGTTGGCCTCCCACTTCAGATCAGCCTGCATCAATAACCCAAGCAGACGTGCGACTGCCACGTTCTCCAGTTCTTTCCCATTAATGGTAAAAGGCAGCGGTGGGGGTGGACGCATCATGAAACAGAAGGTCATGACTTTGCATTTGTCGGCGTTCAGGAGCATGTGGTTCTGTTCTGACCAGTGGTTGAAATTGTCCAGCTCCTCTTGCATGATAGATGGTTGTTGATAGTGTCTCGATTCGGCCATTGACAGGTCGTCCACAAATTTCCATTCTAGCACACTGGGGGGGATTTCTCTAACTGCATCGTCAAAGACTGCAAGGAAAATAACTGGACCAAGCAGTGTACCTTGAGGGACGGAACATGTCAGTGTCTCCCAATCAGAAAGCTCACCGCTGTATCGAACGCGTTGGCGGCGTGAAGACAGAAAGTCGCAGATCCACGGGATAATGGATGATCTCGCTCCAAGTTTAAACAGCTTACATATGGCAGTGGTGTGGTCAATACGATCAAATGCTTTGGAAAAGTCAGTCATCACTAGGGTTGAGATATTACCGGGCTTGTCAGATGCCTTACTTAGATGCTCAACCAGGCTGACAAGGTAGTGAGTGGTGGAGCGTCCCTTAAGACCCCCGAATTGCTGGGGGTCAAGTGAGGGCCTTATGTCCTGCAGCAACCACCTGCACACAAACGACTCGGCCACCTTCGCCAGCTGGGATGTAAGGGACACCGGGCGTAGTTTTTCCACCGACGGAGGTTGAGATTTCGGTAAGGGAACGACGACAGCATCCTTCCACTCTTGTGGTACGAATCCTTCTGTGAACGATGCATTTAAGATGATTCCTATTGGTTCGCTAAGCTCATAGGAGAACTCTTTCAATATTTTGGTGCTGATCTGATCTGGGCCTGAGGCTTTCCCCACCTTCAGTTTGCGCAGAACGTGATTAACTTCCCAAGGGTGGACCTCTGGCGGCTGGGACTCGCATGGCAGGTAGGCTGGTAGTTGGGCGGGGTCCAGTCTGGGGCGACCCTGTGCAACTCCGGCAAACTGCTTGTTGATATAGTTGGCTATAAAACGACTGTCCGCATTCTCGTTCCCCGGGATGTGGATAGAAAGGTCCTTCTGTTGCAAGTTGAGTATAGTTTTGATTTCTTGGTACCATTTACCAGGGTTGTCTCTCTTAAGTTTCTCGACTCGGTTACAGTAGTGTCTCTTCCTTGCTCTCTTGACTTCTCTGTTGATCTTATTTCTGAGTTGTTTCCAGAGGTACATTTTCCCTTGCGAGAAAGCGTCTTGCCGTTTTAGAATGAGTGACTTGAGTTCAGGTGTTACCCATGGTTTGTCAGTTGGATGCATCTTAACTCGTCGGACGGGGAAGTGCGTTTCGATGGCATTTTGGAGTGTCTCGTAGAACTTGGCTGTCTTCTTCTCACACGTTTGTTCACCGTAGACTTCCTGCCATTCATGGGAGCAGACCCATTGACCAAATGCGCGAATGTCGGAGTCCCGCATGGGGCGCACTTTTTTGATTTTGGTTCTGTTAAGACATTTCCGGATGTTTGTTTTCCATAGGACCATGTTGTGGTCGCTTAGCCCAAGTGGGCTTATCACTTCGGGTTTCTGGTAAAAACGTTGTAGGTCCGTTATGATCACATCAAGTATAGACTGCCCTCTGGTTGGTGTGTCGACTACCTGGACCAGCCTATTTCCCTTGCAGATGTCCTTAGTGTCTAGTCTGTTAAAATCTCCGAGGAGAATCAGGCCTGCTTCGGGGTGCTTTGTTCTAATGCTGTCTGTTCCCGTGAGCAGGTGCTCCACGAGTGTGTCTTGGTGGCGGGATGCTGGCGGATTGCAATCACTTCTCTCATATCATGGTGACAATATCAAGAAATTTCTTTCGCTAGTTTGTGTGTCTGTGTGTGTGTGTGTGTGTGTGTGTGTGTGTGTGTGTGTGTGTGTGTGTGTGTGTGTGTGTTCGTGTGTGTTTGTATGTTTGTGTGTGTGTGTATGTATGTTTGTGTGTGAGTGAGTGCATTTTGTAAACATGTGCTGTAAACGAGAACAAACTTACCCCGTCGTCAGAGTGGATACTCTGTTCGCTGCCTTGGTTGAAGATAACGGTGAACACAACTGTCGCAATAACGGCAATGATGATACCAACACAAACAGCCACCATGCACCCTGGACGGGACCTGAAGAACACGCGACAGTTCTGAGTGCACCTCGGGTCGCCATCATCAGCTCCTGTAAAACAGCAAACGAACAGGGATGAATTAGATAACCTGCATAGAGACGGAGGACGCCACAGATTACCTGCTCCCATGGATCCACCACTCACTGCATAAAGTGACATCATAGAGGGGTGAAATCGTTCACTCATTCATTCAAAGATTGACATCCTATAATCAAACATTTGAGTCCGACCAATTCACTTTGTCGGAAGAAAGAAAGAAAGAAAAGGAAAGGATAGAAACGTTGTTGCACACACGTGATTGACGCGGGATATTCTAGTTGACTTTCATGGGTACTTGGTATCAAATATTCCATGTGCGCATGTGCGCATGTGGTTTAAGTTAAAAGTTTAAGGCCCCTGGCATGCCATATAGACAAAAAAAATGTCCAGAGACTTTGTACTTTGACCAAAGTCACTGTTGCTCATGCGCACTTGGAACTGTGTGTTGGCTTATTACTTACCCCTGCCCGGTTCCCTGGCTCGGCGCCTCCTGCAAGCTTCATCTTGTGCGGCGACAAACTCGGGATCCAAACCGGCGTACACGTTACTGGACGAAGCTGGCTGGTCCTGTCGATTGTCGTCCATCTGATAGAAAGGCTGTTGTTCTTTTTCCTCGTCAGCTGAGGCGGCCGCGGCATCCATCTCGTAAAAGGGCTGCTCTTGTAATTCCTTGTCTTTGGCAGCGGTGACATCCATCTTGTAAAATGGTTGTCCTTGTTCGTCATCAACGGGGGAGATGTCCATCTCATAGAATGGCTGAGCTGAGGCATTTCGGATCGCATCTTGTGCTGCCAGAAACTCAGGGTCTAAGTCGGCATAGACGTGGGTTGATAGATTCGACTGTTCCTCGTCGTTCTCGTAATGCACGTGATTTTTATCATACTGGTAATATTTGTGATCTCTATTTTTCTCGTAATGCACGTGATTTTTATCGTACTGGTAATATTCGTGTTCTCTATCGCTCTCGTAATGTGCGTGTTCTCTATCGTTCTCGTAATGTGCGTGTTCTCTATCGTTCTCGTAATGCGCGTGTTCTCTATCGTTCTCGTAATGTGCGTGTTCTCTATCGTTCTCGTAATGCGCGTGTTCTCTATCGTTCTTGTAATGTGCGTGTTCTCTATCGTTCTCGTAATGTGCGTGTTCTCTATCGTTCTCGTAATGTGCGTGTTCTCTATCGTTCTCGTAATGTGCGTGTTCGCTATCATTCTCGTACTGCGCGTGTTCCCTATCGTTCTTGTTATGTGCATGTACTCTATCGTTCTCGTAATGTGCGTGTTCTCTATCGGTCTCTTTATGTGCATGTCCTCTATTGTTTTCGTAATGTGCGTGTTCCCTATCGTTCTCGTAATGCGCGTGAGTTTTATCGTACTGGTAATACTTGTGTTCTCTATCGTTCTCGTAATGTTCGTGTTCCCTATCGTTCTTGTAATGCGCGTGTTCTCTATCGTTCTCGTAATGTGCGTGTTCTCTATCGTTCTCGTAATGCGTGCGGCCATGGTTTTGGAGACCAGCCTCTCCGTTTCCAGCACATTTAAAGACAGAGTCTTCGCCATAGTCTCTAACAGGCTTCAAAACTGCTCCTGGGTCTTCCTTTGCACGCAGTGCCTGTCTCTGCCAGTCGAGGATCCGTTTGGTGGACCAGAACCTCTGTCCTACCCGTCTGACGTAGAGCGGGTCCGGCGGGCGGCAGGGGGCATCAGCCGGCTGTGGTGGTGGCTCCTTCGGTCGAACCGCAGCGGGTCGAGACCCTGAAATATTAAGATATTATGCGACGTGAATAAGGAGTAAGAGATAAAATCATTATATTACTAGAATGTTACTTGAAACATGCCCAAAGAGTTGTATGCAAATTCAGCTGGATATGATAAGGCTGTGCAGAATTATTACGGGGGCCCACAACGACAACTGTCGTCGCCTACGCAAATCATTTCACCGCTTTCCGTTTGTTGTGGTGGCCAAAAATAGTGTCCCTCACATGATCATGAGTATGCATAAGCCGCGCAGAGACGGTCACGTGTTTGTTACTATGGTTACTGACACTATGGTAACGCCAGGAAATGAAAATTGCACCCTGCTTTGGGGGACAAGGTTATTCACCCGTGCACGTACTCTCCAAGCAGTACTCTCCAAGCAGAGGTTCGGCCACGGCTGGTTTTTGACGCGCTTTAGGTGTTTTTGTCGGACTTTCTATATTGTTCTTTATGGTCGGCGGACAAAAAGAGAACGGGACAAAATAGGAAGCCCGACAACTTAACATGTCCTCATCAATTATAAAAACATAGCCCCTGGCTGAAAACGCAATTGCACTACAAGCTATTTTGCAAACCTAAAAATCGCTACTTTGTACATTTCACAAAGAACGATTCCATTGCTTTGTCCTTGGTAAAAAGTCGGTAGCCTCCATAGCAGGCAAGATGGTTACAGGCTGACTGATGGTTACGGGCTGGCTGCAAAAAAAGTATCATAAGCCTCCCCCAAAGGCCGCTATGGAGGCTACAAAGTCGGCCGCTCTACCTTTATAATTGCCAACCGGACTGATAATGCCCGGCCGGTGGAATACAATAAACTCTACAAGATGTCCTTACATCGGAAATGTATACATAAGTACGACCTACTAGTTTATGCTACATATGCTTCATGCAGCAGTTGGATCTCATGTACTAAATTTATAATTTTTTTACCATATACTTTAGGTAAAAAATATCAACATACCCGTTGCCTTTCGATTTTCATAGAGCTGGTCTAATTCGTCGTCTTTACGTGCTGATGAAGACGTCTGTACCGATGTATGTGCGCTCTTCAACCCATCCTTCGGTGATGAGGACAGTTCCTTATGTACATCTGCGTGAGTCGTGATGGTTCTCAGTCTCTCCCTAGCGTTACGCTGAGTATAATCGGGCGGAGGTCCGCATGACTCCTGCCGCCCGGGCGCTGTTTCCCGCCGCCTTAGAGACCGCGTCTTCTCGATCGGCCTAAAAACCACCCGGTCGCCGCTTATCTTTACCTCCCAAACCTCCACATCCACATTTTCGGTCATCTCGTCGGTATTATCTCTCGTATGGAAATGTTTTCTGTCAAGTCAAATCCTCTGAAATTAGGGTTTGTTTGTGTATCCAAGCCGAGGTCCGTCATAAATGACATAAATGACAACTGCGCCCTGGAATTATTCTAATACTGTTGCCATAGAAAGGAAACTTCAAACGACGTTCTATTTATCATCCGCTCACGTCAACGGACTAAGGTATTTCTTCCGAGTTTGATTAGTCTGCTACCTAACGTTGCGAAATTACAGGGAGGTGGTAAATATTTGCTTGTTTCTTTTTTATTGCAAGTAAACCGTGTCCTTTTTTTCGGGAGAGGGAAATATATAATATGAAATATAATCAGAGAATGTCTAGACGTTAGAAATTTCTTCAATGATTGTAAAAGCCCATTTTTATCCCATACTATACACTCGTGCATTAAGTAGATTAGCCTTATAGAACTATAGCTATCTACCAGTAGATGCCATACTTTGTACCTTGTACAATTCTTGTGCAATAAAGTTATATATATGTATCATAATTTGTGCAAGATAGTGTGACTTTGAAGAAGTCCATACCGTTATTTCATCGTAACGTGTCATAAACGCAAAATGAATATTGAGCAAAATAATATTCATGAAGAAGTAAGTAGTCTATCACTTGTAACCTGTGCTTACACAATCTCTCGCTGGCTGCGGTTAATGCCCCCCCCCCCCTTCTAGGGGGCGGAAACAGTCTGGCCGTCCGGCGCTTGCAAGCTAGTGGGTAGGGGACGGAGGTCTATTTAACTCCAGGGGTGATTTTCAAAGAGAGTAGCTCCTCAACAAGGGGTTGGCGGATAGCCATGATTGTTGGTACGTCTATACATTCGAATGAACTTAATTGCTCGACAGTTGTACATTTTACAATGTCATGGCAACAACACGAATGCAATTCGTACATTGATACTCGTCTTTTCTAAAAGTGATACTCGACATAGATGCTACTTATACAAATTAGGATCCAATTGCATAACCAATGATAAACTTTGATAATTTGTCATCTGCAAAGGTTAACATCATTTCACGAAGGTATTAGCTATAGGTCGTGGAACTCTAGTTGAAAGATACAATGCAAGCGATGGTAACTACAGAAGTCTTTGATATGCACATGGATATTCCATTTCCTGACTCAGGTCGTTGGTGTGCCAGACCCTGCCTCTGTGGAAGAGATATGTGCCTGCATCATGTAAGTAACTACGACGTCGACATATCAAGCAACATACTCCACCGTTATAAACAATCAGTCAGTATTTGCCTGCACCCTAGATCTCGGAGACCTTTTGTCCAGGGGATAAAGGCATTTTTCTAAAATTTGACACTCAAAGTTTTATGATATGTCACATGAAGTTTGTTAGCACTTGTAATCATGAGATGTTGTTGTATGGTATGTTATGCTGTCCATATTTTCTGTTATCATGTGTGAATTTGATACTTCTGGAAGAGTAGCAGTCAACCAATAAACCAATAAACGATATTTAGATTGCGCATTGCAAGCACACTTAAATGCAATTTTCGTACATCTATAGTTCAATCTGGATGTAGACTGTACAGTTTTTGCATTCACTAGATAGAAGATATTTGAGCATTGGTGCAAACCTAATCATGTCATGTCAGACGTACCATCATGTAGTCTGTTTGTTTGTATTGCATACCCGGTAAACCGCATCAAGGCGTAACACACCAGGTTTGTACTGAAGCGTACAAGCTGCATATCCGGACGGATTTATATGATCCACACACACCGGGAAGGACTCCTATTCTTTTCGATAAGTGCGGTGGGTTCTTTAACGTGCTCAAAGTGTGGCTCTCCTCAAACACGGGACCTCCATTTAACGTCCTATCCGAGGGACGTCCCTAACCGAAGCTAGGTACTCATTTACACCTAAGTGAAGTGAGGAAAGTCGTGTAAAGTGCCTTTCCCAAGGGCACAACGTCAACGGGACAAATCAGGGAACCCCGGATTCGAACCCGGTATCTCTGGGTTCTGGGGCCAAAACACCCTGCCACTACGCCACCGCGACGCCACAATAAAATAGTTATTCAACTGTCTCAGGCTCCAGCTAATCTTCAAACGCGATTTCCTTTCCTCAGATTAAAGAAAGGTCAAACGTCAGATCAAGAAGAAATGGAGGAGTTCTCAGAAAAGCATGGGGTAAGTATGGATAACCGGACATGTTGACTGGAAGCAGTTATATATAAGTACTACTGCTTCTATCTAGTCTACGTCATATGCTGATTTTGGTACAGGCCCTAAAATGCTATAACTACTATCTGATATTCTCAGCACTCAACATACTTCATTTCCTTCATTAGCTATCATACAAGTAAGAACTAAGTAGCTAATCTTCCCGGAGTACAAAAAACAACATACAACTGACAAAGTCATGTGTTCTTTTGGAACGGGCCTGAAAATGTTATGATTACTATCTGATATTCTTAGCGCTCAACGTATCTTACTTCCTTATGAAATAATGTTTTATGGAACGTGTACGACACTTGTACCATGATAGTAATATATGATCGCATAGACCTTAACATTGCAATACCTGCGCGCGCCTGATCTATTTACAATATATATTCCAACAGAAGATCTAATAATCGATATCTTATCACCACAGCTGATTGATGATTATTGCCCTGGTTACGTCATCTTCATGGATAGTTTCCCCGTGACGTCAACTGGACGAAAGGTATGTCTTATGACATCCTTAACCTTAAGCACTCAGAAGCAGCCGTTTGACACCCAATTCCCTATTGGTTACAGAGTTAGGCAGCAGGGAGAAGATTAAACTTACTTAAACATACGCGGCATTTTGGTTAAACTACACTCCTTTGAAAGGTGAATGTTTACGTCAATGTAATCATCATCAAGATTGACGTGAAAAATACAATCTTTTTAAACAGTTTGACCGGAAGAAGCTGCGAGATATCGCCATAGAAAGGCTGTCTCTGAAGGAGGGTGCCCAGTAACCGGAAGTGCCGTCAGGCTGCAGGAAGGGGCAGAGTAACAGGAAGTGACGTCACGGCTTTGGAATTCCGCAGATCGCAGAGCTGGGGAAATTTAGTGCTCCTACACTAACGAGTTTTGCTAACGAATTTCATGGCTTAGGTAGAAGTTGTGTGCGTTTTAGAGCTGCTCTTCTAAGTAGAGAGAAGAAGCAGCTAACGTTTGTTCAATCTGCTAGTTCATATCTGGACGGCATGATATATGATACTAATAGAAACGATTAATACAAATGTATGAATGAATCAATGGTTTATTTTGTAAAACGTTGACGCCTATAGGCTGAATTGAGTAGTGCGTACAAGATTTGAAGTGCAAACATATCGTTTCATTGGATACAATTGTGAGACAGCTGTGATGAAAACATTTCACATTAAAATGTGATACATTATAACATTATCGTGAATGAAATATGTTCAGCCTCTATTTACAGCTTGATAAGATTCTAAGACAGCATAGAAAACGGAAAAAAAGTATCAGACTGATAGACACATGCACGTAAACTAGGTACCCTGGTATTTCAGTGCAATGATAGGTGTCACCATGTTAAATCATTTGTAAGCATGTTTGTAAATTATATTTACAACTTAATGTTGATAAAAGCGAATGGACAACAATAATCCATATACCTATTACATAGTTTTACAAGATATTTTAGTATGTAACGTAAATCAAAAATCTTAACTGCGTAACTGAATTGCGAATAGCGTTGTAGTAATTTTCTGATATACAAAACGCTAGCTTGATTCGTGTAATTACATTAAAAGAAAATTAATGTATTACAAGCATTTCTAGACATTTCTCGTAAATTCTACCTCTAACCAGCTGATATTCCTCCTTGCACTCTATTTCAATGTACGGCAAGAAATAAAAGCCAAGTAGGGTAGACTTAACAACTTTTCTCCTTGTTTCCTCATTTGTAGTTCAGTACCTCAGAATCTAGATATAAATGCAGAAATGTTCGCGGGGATTTAATTTTGCGGTAAGGAGAAAATGGAGTGTTAGCGGTGGTTTTGAGTTCGCGTTTGAAACAGTAGAAGTACTACAGTCACACAATGGAACGGCTTTTCGCGGTGGTTTTAAGTTCGCGGTTAAGAGTTCACCGCGAAACCGCGAACATAAAAGCACCGCGAACATTTCTGCATTTACAGTATTAGCCATGGGTATGTGTCTTAGAAAGGGTGTAGGAAGGTCAAAGGTGAACGTCCTTCAGTAACCTCGGGTTGTACGTGTTCAGAGGTGCAAACCCTGTGTTGTCCGTCCGTCGGGAGGGTCGGGGTGGGAAGTGGATGGTGATATCCTGACTCCCAGCTGAAAAGAAATGCACACGTAAACAGTGCTTTAGAAGTGTATCTCAGGCCATGTTGATTTGATTATATGGATGACATCCGCGCGCGCATCAATTTTCGTCCACTTCCAAAAATAAGAAAATTCCTGTGGAATTCTGGGAATTCTTGCAAAACGGGCGTAAAATAGACTATTAAGCTCGCTCCTAAAGCTTCGCTAAAAAGAATACAGTCATACTTTAAATCGTGCAAAGCAGCTGCAAAATGAGAAAATATTTGCAGTGAATTGCCAAAAAAATGTTTTGGAAAACGGATATTGATATTGTAGAATTCAAAGTCATTTCCAAAGTCAAAGAAGAAGATGTGAAAGAACAAACATGAAGAATCTATTGTTCAGTATACCATACTCTGTGTGTTTAGTTTTGTTAATCCTTCCTGACCACGTTGATGTCGTATTAAAGGCAATGGCTGCTTTTTGCCAAGCTCTTTCATTTCTTAATTGTTAACAAGCTTCACGGCCATGGAAAAAAAACTTACTTGCAGAGGATATCGTCTGCATCCCGTCATGCACCTGTGCATCGTAGATTCTCATCTGTAAGGAAACGAACACGAATGTTGGAATCAAAAGCACTTGCTCGAAATTTCAGTGTCTAGTCTTATTTAGTTTGCGTGTCCATATATCTTTATCTCTCTGACAGAAACTCATTGTCACAGAAATCGTGAACCTGATCTGTTAAACAGGGTTTGATAAAGTCGGTTACATTGAACAGCAAGAACATAACCGTACAACCTGGAAATAGACAGCAGACTTTGCAGTAGAATTCCGTTTCATGACCTTCTCCCTGCTGGGTAACTCCGTAACAAAAATGAAATAGGGTGCAAAAACGGCTACTTCAGTGTGCTAAAGGTTGGTTTGTTTGTGCCTTTGTATAAGAACAGCCCAGCCCACCTTTGACAACAGATCTCGTTGGCTTTCTTCTTCAGCCGCCCTGCCTTTCTCTGGCTCTCTCCTTTCAACTTCAGGCTGGTAAAGAAAGCTCTCATTTGTGTGACCAACTTGCTTATTCCAGAGCTGCCAGATTCAAAAGTTACCACTAAGGTTATTCAGATGTTGAAATAACACTAACTTATTTGTAAAACGTCTTAAGGCCACAGCAAGTAAATTTTATGGATGACATCCTCCGAAGACTCCCAAATTAATGAGATAGGGCGAAAAAAAAACAAGGCGGGCCCAAAAAATCAAGGTTCCTATATTTTCAAATTTTGAGATCATAAGTCTTGCTAACCAAGAATTGAGGCGACGAAATTTATTCCTGTATTCAACCAATGAGGTTTCATATATAATATAAAACCTCCTTGATTTAATGTAAACATGTCCTTGTAGATGTGTATACATCTCAATAGACTAACTACAACAAATGCAGAAAAGAGCTTGGTGTACCATCATTTGAATCAACTACACTGGGAATTCATATGCGATGAAATACCTTGCGTATACAGCTCAATTAACTAGACCCCCAATTATTTATATAATGTCCTTGCCAGAACAAATGCAGAAAACAGCTTGTTAGTAGCCTATTGTTACAGCAAAGTCAGACACAGTTTACTGACGCATGTATGTTTTTCCTATGTTTTTTATCATGTATTTGCAATTAGCCCACGGGCATGAACTTGCAATAAACTTCTATTGTACCATCATGGGCAGGAACTACACTGGGTATTCATATGCAATGAAACACCTTAGACTGTCAACGTTTACGACATATTTGCCAATTTTTGGCATGCTGACCACCGTCGGAGGGCAATGAAATTTCTTGTTTTTTATTTCGAAATCAGGCGAAAATTAATGAGCGCGCTGATGTCATCCATAAAAATTACTTGCTGTGGCCTAAAGAGAGGGAGTTGGAACTTACGCATCTATGACTATATTGAACGTCGGTACACAACTTCCACAGAATCTTTATTTCAGTTCTCTCTTGTCCCGTCTCTTCATTTTTCGTAGCACAATAAGTTTCTACTAAAACCACAAAGCCCAAATTATGCGGAACGTGTGAAGTTCATTATCTAATGCCTTCAAAGAAGAAATCAAACCCCACAATAGTAAACGTAGTACCTTATTGTTGATTAAACATTAGTGGTATGTACTTAATTACTTTACTTTTACTTTACACGCAGTTAGCCTGCGGGCATGATAAGATGCAACATCATATGTGTTACGACTAACTACTAGTATGTTTCAGGACTGCTTTAAGTACCTGGTTCCCATCCGGTGCGTTCTGTTCGAGCATCTCGGCCAGAGATCGCATGAAGGGGTCCTTTGAATATCCATATCTTCGTACAGACCCTTCCTGCCCTGGGTCTGGGGTATGACCAACGCTGAAACAATTTCAGAGTAGCACAAATCATACCAATTCACATAGCAAAAATGTTTTAAAAAACAGCCTGAGGTCTGTAGATTGTTCAATAATACCATGCTACATGTAGATCAAAACTGATACAAACCTGTGTGCGAAGCTTTTGTTCCTGCTTCTCTTGACCATGATGGCGATCCAGGACACAGCGGTGAGGAGGATCAGAAGCCCTCCAGCACAGGACCCGATGATGATGTACAAAATGACGCTTGTATCTAAATATGACAGAAATAATACAACCGTTTGATGTTTTGTAATCTTCTTCTGTGATATTTGAATTGTAGGTTTAGGGCAACATTCACAAATGATGTAAAGTGAAAAAATATATTTTTGCGTCCAAATATTTCTTCGTACATTTGTATTTGCAATTATATATTTTCATGGACGATTTGATTTTTTTTACGCCTTGCGTTTGAAAAATAATGTTTCCATCATCAAGTGTCAAATCTCGCTATGGATGTAAGTCGCAATAGTATACCAGAAGGATATAGCGTTTTAAATAGAGCATAAGATATTCCATTATCAATATCATAATTCTGATTTTCGAAGAGAAAGACGTAGAAGTAAGTTTCACCCACCGACATTTTGGCACTTGTCTCCACTGTAGTACCGCCACAGGTTCCAGGGACATCTAGAAAGAACAAGATCAATCGTCTATCATCTAAGATATATTTCCTGCATTTCAGATACTATCAAGCTTTTCTTGTTAATATTAATTGTAAGCAGCGACAGCTTGCATTATACGCTTTCTAACTTTGAGTCGTAAATATAATGACCAAACAAAGTCCAATGGAATAAACTAACAAGTCTAGCCTTCTTTTGTGTTGTGAGCAAATGTAGGTATTCATTTATTCTTTCTCATAGAGACAGATTTTCCTAACTCACTTGCTAGATTTATTTATTCATGATTAAGGGTAGTCCCTTCAGTTTACTGCGTAACTGATAACCTGAATATGTTAAGTGTCTATACTTCTCTTAGGGTAGTTCCTTCAGTTAACTGAGTAATATGTTGACTGTCTAGATTGCTACTTTAAATGATCAAACGTTACCCCAATCTATGAACCACATATTGCCTGGGTCTTACTCACAGGCAAGTTAGATGATCGTTTGCTGAGTCGCTGCACTGTCCGCCATTGTAACAGTACCCAGGATTGGTCCGGCAGAACGCCACACACGTGTCACCAATCTTGGTACACCTGATTCCATTCCCACAACCCTCGCGGTTTGAACAGGTCGACATTTCGGTGAAATTCCCTGTAGGAAAGATCGAAAGAATGAGAAGATAGTTTAACTTACTCTAAAGCAGAAAGCCTACCATATTCTTACAACCCTTCATTTTCACACGTTACAGCGTCTTTATTACTCCCAGTTCTATTATCCGCTTCCTTGGATGAACTGTTACACCGTTTTTAAAATCGATTTGCTGTCTAGAATCGTATCTAAACAAACATGCTTTCGGACGATTCAGTCTAAGATACAGTTTTTATCGTGCCCTCGGCATTTGCTCTCTAATTTCCAAGTAGATGTAGTGTCCGTCTCGGTATTTTACGCGTGTTTTATTTTCATAATTCTCATTCATCTTAAAATATGCATGGAACACTGAGCTGGACCTTACATCTGCTTGGAGATTACTAACTTGTCACCTTTAACGGACTGCCTACCTTCGACGGCTACTCTGAGTTGTCCCACCACAAAGTTGCCCAGAGTGTTATCGGTGTTCTCCATCGCTGTTTGCAGCACGCTGCCTATCTCCATGGGGCTAGCTGCGACCTGACTCTCGATGATGACGTCAAACTCTGCAATGACACTGCCCTCCCTGCACGAAAAAAACTCAACAGTTTTTATTTTCTTCAATGCGATTTTGCGAAAAGCATATTTGTTACTACAATGTTATACTGTGTTTTTATTAGATTTAGTTTGTGATTTTTTGAAAATTTTGTGAAGGCATTTGGTCTATTCTTTGTGTAGTAGCTATATGCGGTAGAACTAATGTCTACTTTACCTGAATCCATTAATGACGATTCCTTGGAAGCCGGGCACGTCGGCATAGAGCTGTGACAGCTAAATATGATACAAAATGGTCCGTTAAATCTATCTTTACCATACACAGAAATAGATAAAACCATACAGCTGCATAATGTTAGATGCCTCAATTGTACATTATATAAAATATACTTGGCAGCAGTTCATGAGCAAATATACAAAGCTAGCTATACATGTATACAGATTCCTTGAGTTTGCTCAATATCATCGCTACTTTTGTGTATATGGGGATGATAACTAAAGGTACAAGTGATGTTTTGAAATACGCAGACTTACGTAGTCTATGAGTTCCTGGGCAAGCTGCTGATATTCTGTCGTGTTGCTGTTGGTAAGCTCCTGGGTAAAATTCTGGCTGGTAATCTGTACTTCTATTGCCACGGCACTAGCCACGACTGTAAGAGGAAAAATACCGGCATCTGAATATTGGCAAACCTGTCTTAGGTAAGTCATATATTAAGTAAGACTCGTCAAATCCAAACTTGATGTCGATAGCATTTGAAGCGATACACATACTCTTAAACTTGAACTTTCTTACCCGTGGTCACTGGGAGGGTTACTGTTGTCAGCCTCTGGGTAGTGCTACCTTCTGTTGTTGGTTTCAGTGTTGATACTGCTGGTGTGGTAGATGTTGTTCCCTCTTCTATACCGGAAGTAGTCGTGACTTGGCTTGAGGTAGTGGCATGTGCTGTGACGGAAGTTGTTGTTTGGACTGCGGAAGTTGTGGTGCCCTGTGTCGCGGCAGAAGTAGTCGTCTGGCCGACAGTTGTGGTGTCCTGCGCCGAGGCAGAAGTAGTCGTCTGACCGACAGTAGTTGTGGTGCCCTGCGCCGCGGCAGAAGTAGTCGTCTGACCGACAGTAGCTGTGGTGCCCTGCGCCGCGGCAGAAGTAGTCGTCTGGCCGACAGTAGCTGTGGTGTCCTGCGCCGAGGCAGAAGTAGTCGTCTGACCGACAGTAGCTGTGGTGTCCTGCGCAGAGGCAGAAGTAGTCGTCTGACCGACAGTAGTTGTGGTGTCCTGTGCCGCGGCAGAAGTAGTCGTCTGACCGACAGTAGCTGTGGTGTCCTGCGCCGCGGCAGAAGTAGTCGTCTGGCCGACAGTAGTTGTGGTGTCCTGCGCCGCGGCAGAAGTAGTCGTCTGACCGACATCAGTTGTGGTGTCCTGCGCCGAGGCAGAAGTAGTCGTCTGGCCGACAGTAGTTGTGGTGTCCTGCGCCGAGGCAGAAGTAGTCGTCTGACCGACAGTAGTTGTGGTGTCCTGCACCGCGGCAGAAGTAGTCGTCTGACCGACAGTAGTTGTGGTGTCCAGTGCCGTGGCAGAAGTAGTCGTCTGGCCGACAGTAGTTGTGGTGTCCTGCGCCACGGCAGAAGTAGTCGTCTGGCCGACAGTAGCTGTGGTGTCCTGCGCCGCGGCAGAAGTAGTTGTCTGACCGACAGTAGTTGTGGTGTCCTGCGCCGAGGCAGAAGTAGTCGTCTGGCCGACAGAAGTTGTGGTGTCCTGCGCCGCGGCAGAAGTAGTCGTCTGACCGACAGTAGTTGTGGTGTCCTGCGCCGCGGCAGAAGTAGTCGTCTGACCGACAGTAGTTGTGGTGTCCTGTGCCGCGGCAGAAGTAGCCGCCTGACCGACAGTAGTTGTGCTGTCCTGCGCCGTGGCAGAAGTAGTCGTCTGACCGACAGAAGTTGTGGTGCCCTGCGCCGCGGCAGAAGTAGTCATCTGGCCGACAGAAGTTGTGGTGCCCTGCACCGTGGCAGAAGTAGTCATCTGGCCGACAGAAGTTGTGGTGTCCTGCGCCGCGGCAGAAGTACTCGTCTGACCGACAGTAGCTGTGGTGTCCTGCGCCGCGGCAGAAGTAGCCGTCTGACCGACAGGCATTGTGGTGCCCTGCGCCGCGGAAGAAGTTGTCGTCTGACTGACAGAAGTTGTGGTGCCCTGCACCGTGGCAGAAGTAGTCATCTGGCCGACAGAAGTTGTGGTGTCCTGCGCCGCGGCAGAAGTACTCGTCTGACCGACAGAAGTTGTGGTGCCCTGCGCCGCGGAAGAAGTAGCCGCCTGACCGACAGAAGTTGTGGTGTCCTGCGCCGAGAAAGAAGTTGTCGTCTGACCGACAGAAGTTGTGGTGCCCTGCGCTGCGGTGGAAGATGTCATCTGACCGACAGAAGTTGTGGTGCTCTGCACTTCGGCAGAAGATGTCGTCTGACCGACAGAAGCTGTGGTACCCTGCACTGCGACGGAAGATGTCTTCTCACTTGTCATTTCCTGCACAGTAACTGTAGTTGAATCTTGCGCGACAGTAGAAGTTGTGGCCTCTTGTACCACAATAGTAGTAGTTGTTTCTGGATCGACGGCAGACGTTGTGGTCTCCTGCCCCTCCTTGGAAGTTGAACTGCTAACCACTCCAGATGTTGAAAGCGGCACCGTGGATGAAGTCTGAACGGCGGGTGAGGATTTCGCTTGCGTCGAACTTGTAGTTGTCTGCACCACACCAGAAGTTGTTCCCTGTATTACTTCTGAAGTTGACACATCCACCACGCTGGTGGTTAATACCTGTACCGTAGTAGGGGATACTGTTGTCTGTCCTAGAATGACTGTGGAGTCTTGCACATTGTCTGTTGTTACCAGTGCCATGTCAGTGTGCGTTCTTTGGGATGTGGTCTCACTGATGGCAGTCACAGCGTCTGTTTCCTCGAGAGTTTCGACTGTAGTTTCAACTTCCAGTACTCCTGTTGTTGTATTCATTGGTACTACAGGGTGCGTTCTTTGGGATGTGGTCTCCCCGATCGCAGTCACAGCTGATGTTTCCTCCAATGTTTTGACAGTAGTTTCAACGTCCAGTGCTGTCGTTGTATTCAGTGGTATGTCAGTGTGCGTTCTTTGAGATGTGGCCTCACTTATTGCAGTGACATCTGATGTTTCCTCGAGAGTTTCGACAGTTGTTTCAACTTCCATTACTCTTGTTGTAACAAGCACGGACTCTCCTGTAGTGGCATGAAACACTTGTGTCGAGCCTTGAACACCAACCGTTGTTGTTTCATCTATTCCCATGCTTGTATCATCTAGGTTCGTAGTAGTCTCTTCCTTCGCTAGTTCTGTGGCATCTGGTAGCAGTTCTGTTACCGTGCTTTGCGCCATGTTGACCGTGGTGTCCTGTGTAGTTTCCTGTGTTGAAAACTCCCGTTCGATCTCAGTTGTTTTCATAATCGCAGTTGTGAGATCAATGACCTCTGTGGCGACATTTGGTGTGAAGAATTCTGTTACGATGTCGACATCTGTCCTTGGTGCTGAAGTCACAACCTCTGTCGTTATCAACACTTCTGCGAAAGGAAAACGCAGAGGGGTCGATATACTCAAAGACATATGCATGACGGTTGTAGCATAATCAAACTAATCAACAACAACATCCCCTATGAACAAAACGTGAATATCATGTTGCCGTAACTTCAATGAATTCAATGAACAAAGAATATCCCGCTAGCTTGCAATGTGTTTTGTCAGCAATACAACGTATACACTGAGCAACCCTCCGGGCGCAGTCAGCATAAAACTACTTCATAATGGTCTATTTATGAGAATTATAGAACACAAGATAGCACTGTTTGAAAACATTTCTGTACAGTATGTGTTGATATTTGAAACATTTTATCTAAGGATCTCTTACCAGGTGAAGTTGGTTTCTTGGGAGAAGTTGTCGTTTTCGAAGGCTTGGCTGTAGTGGTGATTTTTTCTGTAAATAAATACGATGAGGCTACGTTGTAATTTCACACTGGAATGGCAACAAGGTAAATGTACATTTCAAATGCAATGATTACACTAGCTATGTTTTAGAAAATCGACAAATAATTGCAATATCTATACATCATGCATTGATATCAGAATAGTATAGATTAGTACCGTAACCCATGATACGAAAAAAGCATAAATGGATGCATTTGCTCGTGCACGCTTCCAAAAGAATTTGCTATTTACCAGTACAGGTCGTCCATCTGTGGGGAAGGTACTGTGAATCTAACGCACACCACGGCTCGTGCCAACCGTCCGTTGTACAGCTGTGGTAGGTCCTGCCTTGGTACCGGAACGGGAAGGTGCACTCGCAGTACGACCACCTTCCGGCCATGTGCAGGTGTCCCCACGAACACCACGGTCGGGTAGAGTCCACTGTGGTGCACTGGGTGAATACTAAGCCTCTGTACACGAAAGGAAACGCGCAGTTCTCGTCTGATGGTCTGGGTTGTTCTTCGCTTGGTTTTGCCTTACACACCGACCATCTCCCCTCGGTGTAGGTGTGGTCCCACGCGCACCATGGGAGTGCGAACCCGACCGCTGTACACTCGTTGTACCGCTGTCCTCTGTAGTAGAACGGGAAGACACATTCAACAGGCACTGCTGGTGGTGGAGAAGATGTAGGCTTGACGGTGCCCTTACAATAGGACCAGTGGCCAAGCTGGTACTCGCCATCCCAAGCGCACCAAGGCATCGTGACCGAGTCTTTGGTCGTACAGCTATCATACACATCACCGTCATATCTGAACGGGAAAACGCAGGCCTTTTCGTCTTTCGTGTCCGGCAGATAAACTTCTGCGAGTTCGTCGCATATGGAGTACCTCCTCTCCTGATAGCGTTGGTCCCATGCGCACCATGGTACTATGGAGTCCACATTGGTACAGCCAGTGTACAATACACCACTGTACATGAATTGGAAGCTACATTTCCCCTCGTCACCGGATCCAGACGTTTCTGAATCTCCAGAAGCCTCGGTTGGGTGGGCATTCGAGGTTTTTCTCCCCTCCTTACATATTGTGTACCGTCCTTCTTTATAGTCATGATCCCACGCACACCATGGTACTATAGAATCTACGAGCGTGCAGTCCGAGTGCCAGATGCCATGGTACCGGAACGGGAAAACGCACGAGGTTTCATCGCCGGAGCCAGACATTTCTTCACCGGATGATTCTACGTGTCCCGAGCCCTCGTCAGGGCGTTCTGTAGTTTCACAATACGACCACCTGTCGGGTTGTAACACATAGTCCCACGCACACCATGGAATCAGCGAGTCCTCCATGGTACATTCGGAATGCCATTTCTTGTTGTAATAGAACGGGAAGATGCATCTTGGATCTCTCAAGTACGGTTCTGGCATCTGCGTGGGTTTTGTACTGTTTGCGTTGTCATTGGGCTTACTACAGTACGCCCATCTTCCCCAGCCTTGTTGGTAGATAGCATCGACCGAACACCAGGGGTGCGAAGAGTCGTGCGTTGTACATTTCCGGTACAATACACCTTTGTACATGAACGGGAACACGCATGACGTCTCATCCCATAGCCATGCGTCTTCTGCACCGCTTAGCCAAGAATCGGACTGGTCTTCGTCTATTTCTCCTGAACCTTTGTTACTTCCATCGTCAGTCTTCTTGTTTGTCCCATCACAAACAGACCAACGCCCTGGCTGGAACTCTGCATCCCATGCGCACCAGGGTAGAACTGAATCTGCAGGACTACAGCCTTCGTACCAGATTCCCTCGTACTTGAAGGGAAACGTGCACGGTATTGCTGCACCAGAACCCGACGTCTCTTCTAGTTCTCCAGGCTCTGAGTTTCCCGATCCTTCGGCACTGCCTTCGCCTTTGTTCAAGTCGCAGAACGAGAAGCGCCCGTGAACATAAACTTTATCCCAGGCGCACCAAGCCATGTCGATACTAGATACAGCACAGTCGTAGTGCCATTGCCCTTCATAATTGAATGGGAAGACACACTTATCAGGACGTTCTGGTTTGTGTGGTGCTGAAGACTGTTCTTTGTTGCAGTGTGACCACCTGCCTTCGTCGTAGATTTTGTCCCATGCGCACCATGGTATCAATGAGTCATCCATCGTGCACTCGTCGTACTCTTTATGTTTGTAGAGGAACGGGAAGGTACAAAGGATGTTCTCCATGTCCTTGCCTGATCCACTTCCGCTTGTATCATCTTCACTAGAGTTGGCTTGATCGTGTGTAAAGTCACACACTGACCAGCGTCCTTCTTGAAAGGTTTCGTCCCAAGCACACCATGGCAATAGCGAGTCCACAAGAGCGCAGCGTTTGTACAAGACGTCATTGTAGTAAAAAGGGAAGGTACACGCAACCTCCTCGCCTGAACCAGACATTTCGGGCTCTCCCGATCCTTCTGATGGTGGCTTTTCGTTTTTCTTGTCGACGTCGCAGAATGAGTACCGCCCGGTGCGATAGAACTGGTCCCAGGGACACCAAGGCCTGCCTGATTCCGACACGATGCAGTCGTAATTCCAGTGCCCGCCGAAGTGGAACGGAAAGACACAATCGTACGGTCTTACCTCTACGCCTGAAGGTTCAGGGAGTGCCTTTTCACAGTACGACCACCTATTTTTGCGGTACACCTGGTCCCAAGCGCACCAAGGAGTCAGGGCGTCGGCCATGGCACATCCCGTATATCGCATACCGTTGTAGTAGAAAGGGAAAACACATTGACCGTCGGTATCCGTAGATTTAGGAGGCGTGTCCTCGTCTCTAGGTGGCTGTGGTCTGGACTGTTCTTCTGTACAAAATGCCCATCTGCCCAGTCCTGGTTGAAACACAGGATCCACCGAACACCAAGGAACTAGCGAGTCCTTCGTCGTACACCTGCTGTACGTTTTGCCTTTGTAAACAAACGGTATGTGACATGACGTGTCATCCCACAACCACGCGTCTTCATCTTTGTTCTTTGGTGAGAGCGCGCTACCTTCCTCCTCCTCGTCACCGGATCCGCTTCCGCTTAAATCCCCGCTACCGTCTGTGTCCTTATCCGCCTTAGCATCACAGACAGACCAGCGACCCTTCTGATACGTGACGTCCCAGGCGCACCACGGGTACAGGGAGTCCTGGTCAGTACAGCCTGTGTGCAACTCGTCCTTGTACCAGAACTGCGACTGGCACCTCTCATCCGGTAGCGTCTTGTCAGCAGTATCATGCTCCGTATCTGTTGTCTTGCTTGCGCACAGAACCCACCGGTCGGGATGATACAAACGGTCTCTGGCACACCACGGTACGATGTAGCCCTCGGTGGTACAGGAGTAGTAGATGTTTCCCTTGTAAACGAAAGGGAAGGCGCATTTCGTTTCTTCGGGCTTTTCCGGCTCGTGCACTTCTTCTGAACCGTCGCAATGTCTCCAGTTCTCTTGTTGATACTTCGTATCGTAGGCGCACCACGGCCTTCCGTACGAATTCTCCGTAGTACAGCTGAAGTAGAAGTTACCGTGGTACATGAAAGGGAAGCTACATCCGGGCTCTTTTGGCTCTTGGACCTCGCAGTATCCCCATCTGGAGTACCGATAAACGGAGTCCCATGCGCACCACGGATGGCTGGAGTCGGTGGTCGTGCATTCGTGGTACACCTTGTTGTTATATTCGAACGGAAAGGTGCATTCTGACGGAGGTACTGGACCAGTTTTGGGCGATGGTGTTGGGGACGGTACCGAAACATATGCAGCTGTGGTACTAGTTGTAGGTAGGACGGTAGAATCTCCTAGAACGGTGGTTCTTGTAGTAGGAAGTGCTGTAGAGCTATACATACCTCTGGTACTTGGGACAGTACTCTTTGCCGGGAAAGGTGTTTTCGGTCCTTGATTAGAAGCTGTCGTCATGTCCATTGTCGTTACAAACACTGTCCAATTATCCGACGTGTCTGTTAACGTTGGCGATTCCGTGTCGACTCCTGTCGTTGGCGGAGGGCGGGTCACCACCACTACATGACACAATAGGAGGTCATGTTGTAACTCCATTTATTCTGAATAACCTCACCTAGTAGTATTTCAGGTCCGTATCTAATCATGCTATAGATAAAGTCTCAATTCAAATTTATCAAAATTCTTGACTGACTCACCTTCGTTTTCACACCTTTCACCAGTGTAAAACACATCTTGTGTAACTAAGCAACTAGGAAAAGAGGAAACACTGTACATTAGTTTAACGCATATGAAAGAACAATAGACTGCTTTATATAACAAACACACCTTTAATTTGTAATCATTACGTGAAATTATGTACGTATCCCACCGCTGCCACCATGTTGTGCTCGGTTGTATCATGGTACTCGCTCATGCTAGTACCAAGTAAACGACGCAATTGAGAAATCCTTATGATTCTTTCCGCGTGGAGTGATATCGCGGAATGATACAAGCTACGCCAATGTGCTTGATGATAAAGTAGTGCGGGAGCTGTTATCGTCTAGCATATAACAATCATTATCAATACTTGATGATAACAAAGGCTTAAGTAAAACGGTTTAATTCTGCTTACTCGCAGGAGAGGTGGGTTGTCCGGTTTGACCTGCAGGTCCCCCCGTTGAAGCAGTAGTTGATGTTGGAGGAGCAGAAGGCCACACAGTCCCCCAACACGTTCACACAGTTCAGCTGCCCGCAGTCGCACGGGGTCACCGCACTGGTCGTGTTGTCTGGAAGAGAGATTCAAGGGAGTTGAGATTACTTAAGCTAAGATCATTATGTAAGATAGTCGAAGGTAAAGATAAGCTGGCTCCACCTTGGAAATGTGTAGGGTTTTTTTTTTACTCGACAAGCATAATTAGAAATGATCAAATGTTAACCTCCCCTAGAATTCGGCAAAAAAGGGAATGATTATTGGCAGGAAAGTCAGTCCACGGTAAGGTTAACATTTCCCCCTATTTCCGTACCCCCGTAGGAAGGCCTGGTCGAGTCTAACATTTGACCATTTCCGATTATACTTGTCGAGTAAAACAACTACTCGGTTCCGAAAACCGTTCTGTCAGGCTAGGTCTATTTATGTCTGAATAAAACATTCAGTTTAAGTTCATGTACTTTAGGTTCTTTCAACGATGGTTCTATTTTTGTAGTTTTGACACATTGCATCCGTATTTATCACGAAAAAAACATGGCTAAATAACATGAAAGAAATATTTTGTAACGGCCATAACTCGTGTACCCACCGTCTGCGACAAACGACACCTCCCCTACTGTGAAGTTCCCGAGGGTGGAGTTGGAAGACGCCAGGGATGACGCAATGACGCTGACGACATCAATGATGTCATCTATATCCACGATCTCCTCCTGTATGATGATGTCAAACTCGACCACGATACTGCCCGCACTAGACAGAACAACACAAAACCCCTAGTAGCCGGTTCCATAGTTTCCCAATGTCGTTTATTGTTATCATTTTGTACCCTGTTCTGCGTGGTCTTGTATAAGTTGTAATATGTGCTTATGTGTATCCATGTCTTGTAAAATTGAAAATAAATTCTTTCTGTGTGATGTTTGTGATATGGACTGTTTGAATTCAATAGAAGTACATGTATTAGAATTAGAGTGTGCCTTATCTGAAATAGATATTGCCAACAGCAAATCCTGGTTATTGCACATAAAACTGAATCAGAGCAAGTCACGAGACGAATAATCCCTCTTACCTGTAGTGCTGTATCTCCACACCGATGAACGATTGTAGGTCCTTAAACATGGACGTCACCTAAACCACAAACAGTTTATTAACCGTCAGTGTCATTCGAAAAAACGTGTCATCTTTTTCAGTTCAATTTGATGTAGTAAAACTGAACTTTCACTTTGCGAGGAATATATGAGATTTCGCTTACCGCTTTGTTAAACTCCTCTGTAAAGTTGATGTAGGTCGTGCTTGAGTCGTTCCTCAGATCTTCCATGAAATCCCCCAGCAGCCGGACCGTGATGGGAACTCTGGTGACTGGTTGACTGTCGGCCACACCTGCATGAATAAATACGCCGTGCTGGATTGGACTAGCTATAGTAATGCTTAACTATATAAACAAATCACCATTTCTATAGAATACAAATTATCCACTGAGACCTTTGATTGAGCTATATTCACGACGGTAGTGCCTCTTACACTTATGTGTTTCTGCAAACTTTGCTGCTGTTTTACTACTATGTACAATAGTACATATGCATTATTAAACTTTATTTGCTAAACGACTAGTTCGAGTTCCATGTTCAGATTCTCGCGGTTAGAGCAGTGTTAACGATAACGTTATGTAGCGAACGTTCCTTACCTCACAGACCTCAAAACAAAGAAACAAACAAACCTCCTCCCTCCGGTGCCATATATGGGCATCGCCTGACGTGGAAGGTGTGTCCCCTCCAGGATAGGAGTCTGTCTTCACATCCATCACTGGAGCCACTCACTATAGGATAGACGAAAGAAGACATAAGATGTACTTTGAGTGTAAAGGACTATCACCCGTTGGTCGTCCTGTCTACGGTGTGTAGTTTGTAAGTAAAAAGCGATGAAATCTCTTTGAAGTATAATAAAAAGAATGCAAATTGATGAAATAGACTGGAAATAAAGAATTCTTAATTTCACTCTGAGAGTTATCAACAAACGTTTACACAGGAGACACAGGAGACACAGACAAAAAAAGTGTACATGCAGTTCGTCTTTCATTGCCCTTTGACAATTATGCATAATAATGGATCCAGTTACGTTGATTAGCCACATTTCTCCTGTAAAAGATTTGGACGTTGTTGTCATTGGTATTGAATTTTGCTAAAAGTAAATCTCATATTTATAGAGTCAGAGCACATATATTGGCCAATGGGGTTAAATTACAAAATAGAATTGCGAAATGACGTGGAGCATATTTAGGGCGCTTGTTGGAAGCACTGATTTACATTGTCCGTGTCTGATGACCCTGTTAGTATGACCTCACGGACACCTTTATATAGTAGCCACACCCAGGTACCAGATCTAGATAGCTTTGCAATATTGTAAGTGGCTTATTGTGGAATGGATACCGACGTATTATGCCATTTGTTAGACGAGGACTCCACGAAAAACAAACAGTAACAGATCCTTTCGTGTGTTTTGTTCACCCCAGAACTGTACCACTCGAAGGTTAAGGATACGTGGCAATCTTAAGTCAACAATGAAGTCGAGTGTTTTTTGTACACCTGGAGTCTTTGCAAGCACTGGTGCAACCGCAAAATGTTTCGGGAGATGTCAATGTCCTATGGGTTACATTCCAAGGACGCCGATTATACGTTGGTCTTACCCTAGCGGATGCCGCGAATAATTGTCTGTTCATCTTGTACCCTAGCGGTCACTTTAGATAATTATCTGGGCCTCTTGTACTCTACCGGACGCTTGGAATAAGTATCTGTACCTCTAGTGCGTGACGCCATACCTTTATCTGAGTAAGAAATACCCACCCTGGCCCTGGAAAACCACATTTGAATATCATCTACAGCATTTTCACTCACATGAACGCAAATTTGCGAATATACTTTTTTTAATCTATTCATGTCAACAATTATCGAAAAGACACCAATCAACATTGACTAGGAATCACAGAAAATAATCTTAATTCTATCGAACACAATCGCTTGGCTTATCTTTACACTATTGAGCACAATCACAAGACAGTTCGCTTTTGTATCATTTGAATTCAGGACAATAGACTCAGACGTAGTTGGGTGTGTCATTGAAGTGTTGTTGTGTCGCTAGTTCGTTTCCCTTGTATATCATGTGTCAAATACTTGAAATTACTGGCAGCTGACGAATTTTAGAAAGGTGCATGATACTATCAGTAAGGCCATGTTGATTTGATTAAATGGAAGATATCCTCTGGGGATCCCTAAACTGATGCGAGCGTGCGATTAAAAAAAAACATTTGGCAAACAAGAAGTTGTCTTCTTTATGAAATCTATGTGGTCAGGAAGGTTGAACAAATTAGAATAAAATACTAAGCACACAGCGTATGGTATGCCGAACAACAGATTTTTGTTCTTCCTCTTCTTCTTTGACTGTGGAATAGATTTTCGCATTTACGACATTACCATCCGTTTCCCG
The DNA here is from genome assembly GCA_035149815.1 of Branchiostoma lanceolatum. Lineage (NCBI taxonomy): Eukaryota > Metazoa > Chordata > Leptocardii > Amphioxiformes > Branchiostomatidae > Branchiostoma > Branchiostoma lanceolatum. The sequence goes on along the minus strand of CM068868.1, from coordinate 9,193,751 downwards.
ACACATAATTTTTGCCATTTATGTCATACATTTGCACATTTTGCAGCTACTTTCGACGATTTACAATATGGTAGAAAACTATTGGGGGGGGGGGGGCGTCATCCACATAATCAAATCTGCATGGCCTAATATCTAACTAGTGGAAGTCAGTGATCACTCGAAATGGTAGCCGCCGGTCTAGTGGAACGCAAAACAGGGCACAGCCGCCCAGGTGTGGTGCAAACCACGCCCTAAATCCTCTAACAAAGGTGGGCTCTATCCAAGAAGCGGGTTCTCAGCGAACTCTCACTCATGCCTATACAAACAGTTACTGAATGTGATCATTCAACCACTGCCCCTGTACTAGATACCGGCGGTACCGCATAGCTAGTGCCGGGCACTGGTACTGACTTGTACGGTAATTGATAACTATTGAACTACATCGAATCATCCTGCATTTAGTGACAGGTCACTCATTTTAGGTCAAACAGCACCAATCATATGATTGTCAGTCAGCGTTTTCAGGGGAGCAAAAATGTTCAGCCAAATTAGAGAAATACATAAAGAATGTCCCAACGTATCAGTGGTATTGGAAATTCATGACTACACCTGGATGCAACCTCAATGTAGGGCACATACAACAGTATGTAGTTTTACTTTTCCATGCCATAATTTTGCTTTAGATTACGAGCTGGTAAAAATTAGATGGTAGAGAAACCAGTAACGCATGAAACATGCGTATAGTGCTGCTGGAATGGCCCTTTATTGCCCATGGCTTTACTGAAACGTACTAGACCTGATATGGGATTAATCCACAGTACTGGTATGCGCCTAGCATGTCACCATACATGTAGGTAGAAATGGATAGCGTACTAGAGTCATTACGGTGTTTATCGTATTAACACTATAATACCCAATCAACGACATCGCTCAAAACCACTTTGTTTCAATTTCGATCTACACGTTCCTGTGTATTTCTACCAGCATGACTATCATATCAACTGTCAGGACGCAGATCAGATAGTGTCAGAGTCAGAAATACTAGTTTACTGATATCCGTATTCAAAATATAAGAAAATCACCTTTAACAGTCTAATTATTATGTACCTTTTCACAGAAATGACATTGCTGTTATAACTCCAACCAGAAAATATTAAGTTTGGGGACGAATCACATTCACATATCACGACATGTATAAAAATGTTTCGCCATTTTTGTTGTTACAGCTTTTCTCTTTAAAACGACAAAAACATTCCTTAACGCTTTCCGTCACCCGCACTTATATCCAGTTCGTATTGTGTATGTCTATTCTCAATGGATTTTGTTTTCAATTAAGCACTTTTGAAGGCCAGTTGTCGAGAAAATGAAGTGCTACTTAAGACGACCTCCTTTCATTTGCCAGGCAAACTCTCAACAAAGTCAGTCAATCGTGCTATGCTGTGAAGTGTTTGGAAACAAGGGTATTTTTTCATAACTATATCCGATTGCGTAGCTTAACACTTTTAAGCTTAAAGCTCTTAACGACATAAAAACGCAGGCATTTTTATGTGTAGTTTTTTACAAGACTGCCACTGATTTAGAATAGTCTGATCAAAAACAGCCATTTGTATTGAGCTTTCAAACTCCTACATTCTATAGAACCTTAGTTTAAACTCATGTGCAACTTCAGTAGAACTCTTTTAAAGAAAAATAACTTTAAAGACTACGTTTACTACAATTCCTGAATAGAATATCTATCATTATGCAGTATACTAAAGGAAATCTGAACAGTCGATTCGCCTTGCCGATAGCAGAGAACGGGTACTTACACGATGTGAATTGGAGCACGAAGAAGACAGCGACGGAAAGAAGACGCGTTAAGGTTCCTCCTCGAAACGTTAGCTCCATGTCTTGTGGGGTGTTATAACCCGGCAGATCACGGTGTTAGTCAGTCCTACGTGCGTCTGTCACTGTCACAAGTGTCACCTGTTCTTAACGCGCAGCATGTTGTGCTACCGGGCACTGTGACGCACAGTCAGGTGGGGCTGTATTAAGAAGGGTGTCACCCCCACGGACGTCGCGACCTGGAACAGGTAAGTCTGGAGAGCGTTTAAGGTGCGGCCTCTTTAGCATCTGTCAATCATGTTAAGTTTGTTTTGTTAAGTCGCTGGGCGGGTTAGGTACCTCACATGCCACGTACTGTCCGCAAGCGCTTAAGCTCCTACTCCTAGTAGGAGTTGCGGTACAAGATCGTCGGTGGGTAATATGATAGCGAAGAATTTGTGGTACCTGTCATGATAAAAAGGCTATTCTATGTCGACTTAAGTACTTATTAAGTGTCACTTTTTCCTTCTTTTTTTTGCTAACTAGGAATTTCATAACGCCCAAACTTGTCATGATGCTTTCCTGTTTTACATCATTTGAATTCGTCACAACTTCATTTTCACAACTCCAGATCACTCCTTCAATTTTCTTATCACTACTCTCGTATACATATTATATTTGAGATATACAATCTATAAATGAAGATTGTACGACTTAACCAGTTTACTATGACAGCAAGCGCCTTTGTCGGTCTAAGAAGACTTTGTTTCTGTTGTAATAGCTGCCTTACTTATATGACGTTGTCTCTCATATTGCCTCGTTATATCGACAATCCTTATGGCCCTGTTGTCCTTGTAAATCATACTTATACATCGTGCATCAAGGAATACGCAAATCCAATTTTGGTCCTTGTACGGTCGCTCAGCGGTCGCGGCTTGTGGAGAGGAGGGCCTCAGTAGTTGCGTAACCACTGACAAAAATCTTGTTGACCTCTGCCCTCCCCCTAGGGACAAGCCACTCATACAATTTTAAAGGGGCAAAATGGGTAATTCTTTAGACGAAGCTCAATGTAAGCTAGTTGCATAAAGTTAGCCACAAAAAAGGTTGATTTTCATATGCAAACGGGACCAGAAAAGTCAAACTAAACTTAGCATATTCGAAATATGAATTCATAAGGTTTGCAGCACAAAGGTGCCTCCCCAATCTGCGTAATGGAATATCCCGTACCTGGCTGTCCGTGTGAACCGAGTCTGACACAGAAGACAAGCACACTCTGTACTCTGTAACTAGTGTAAGTATTTTATGCTTCAGACCATGGTGTGCTACCTGGTTAGCATTCAATCTCAACTAACCATCTCGCCTAAATATGCACTAAGATTTGGGACAACACAGTCTACGTCGGTATTATAGTTCACTCCCTCCGCTGTGTTACATATATGGCCTGCGCAAGTGACCTGGTCATTTATACGTTACCATGTATTAAAGTGTCCACAGTGCGTGAAAAATTTTGCATTGTCATTACAACATACTGCCACGTAGACCTGTCCATTTCAGTATCCACGGGTTGACAAAAGGAACACAAAATGTTCTGGTCAGTCTTAAGTCAGGTTTCTAAAGAGGCTAAGATATGGTTCACCAGTAGTGAAAGGCAATACTTACTGACCTACTTTGCGCCTGGGTTTCCGGAAAAGGTGGGCTAGGCTAGGCGCGGTGGGCTGCAGAATGTACCTCAGCAGGCTACCCTTTCTGGGCCCAAGGTTATTACTGAGCGACGAACAATCAGCACACAGGATGCCCCCGTTCTAAAGAATTATTTTGCTGTGTATATCTGGTATACAAAATACAAATATGCACGTATGGAGGTGTTTGAAAAAGTCACAAAGGCCTTACTTTACATGACGCAGCGTTATAGTTTATCGATTGATTGATTGATTGCTTGCTTGATTGCTTGCTTGATTGATTGATTGATCGATTGATTGGTGGATGGATGGATGGATGGATGGTTCATGATTTTGCGTATAGATAAATGTATTCTTTCCTGATCATATCTTGTTTCTTAGTGTACAGCTAACATGCAGAGTTTCAAAGAGGCGTTTTCCCGACACTTACGTCATCCCTCCACAGGACCAGTAGGTTGGCTGGTCAAGGTACGGTGACTGTTCTTACCTACTTATCATTTGTGTATCTAAAATCATTTTATATAGCAGATAACAGCTAACAGTCTAAGATGTTTTAGATGATCATAGTATGAACTAGAATGGCAAGATTCATATTTGTATATCAAAGCGAGGAATGAGAAAGCAAAAGGTTTCATTGTATACTTTGATTTTTGATACAGCAATTTCTTGTGAGGAGGAACGGGTATCTAGAGAAAGAGGCAGCCAGACTGCTGGGTATCCAACCACATGACAGCGTGCTGGAGGTGGGGTTCGGGCCGGGAGTCGGGCTGCAGTACGCCCTGGAACATATAGGCGGCGGTAGGCATGAGACAAATGCTTGATTTGATTTGATTTTTGTCTTCAACTATATAAAGACATACAGCCAGGACTACCCAGACCGCCGAAGGCTGTTATACAAAGGGAGAGTTTCTGGTATTTGCAATCTTCTTTTTTGTTTGGGGCGTGTGGGGCGCTGTATTCGTTTCGAGATAGGCGGAGTACTGAAAATATAACCTTCTTTGTGAAGGTAATGATGGTACTATGTAAATGTTCTTTTGGTTTCAGATGGCCGTGGTAAAGTTCATGGGCTGGAAATGTCGCCTGACATGATACACAGCGCCACCAGGCGACTTCACCAACACATTGCATCTGGCAAGCTCCAGCTCACCCTTGGTAACGTGATGGAACTCCCGTATCCAGACAACTCGATGGACAGAATCTTCCACGTCAACTGTTACTACTTCTGGGACGACTTAGATCAGGGGTGTAAGGAGCTGTACCGAGTTCTGTCGCCAGGTGGCGCCATGGTCTGCACTTTGAACAGTAAAATGGTGAAGCTGACCATCGAGAAAGATTTGAACAAGTACGCAGATAAATACGATCCTGACGGATATATGACGTCACTGGAGCGGACAGGGTTCACCGGAGTCCGTATAGAACACCTCAAAGATGGGGAGAAAAGTTTTGAGGCGATTTTTGCTGGTAAAGAATGACAAGTGGAACATTCTACGACGACAAATACAGTACTAGGCGCTTGTCTGCCAACAGAATTTTTTCGCGAATGTAGAAACAATGGGCATATTCTCACCCAATCATTCTAATCTACCTCTGCGGGGACCTAGTATGTATGCCCTTATTAAAGAGTTTTCTCATATAAATCGTAGCGTACGTTTTAGCCCACAACAAGGATGATGTTGCAACTAGTTTGTAACATAGGCTAGGCGGATACTACTTCAGTTAAATTTGTACTTCATCTGAGCTGAGTCTCTTTTGCAGTTCGATTTCTAAAATAAAGAAAGAAAATAATCAAACTGTGTAACAGACGTTTAATGTTAACGTTGGCTTTTCTAGTTTTGATCACGGAATAGTCACGCCGCATTCGTACCATTTCCCATAGAAGTAGGCACTGTGCCCAGCACCGATGGGACCGTACGTGAAGCTATCACCACGATGGCTCCGTCGAAAACCTGCAAATACAGTTTAAGACGGGCGAAGTTATTAATACTGATAATACAGCAAAATGAGACTCAATATATACAATGAACAGATATGGAAATCATTAAAGAGGTGATAATCGATTTTCATATCAAATTTTATTTAGCCGTAAAGGGAAAGCGAGGCGCATCTGTGGCCCGGTTTACACACGCTTAAGTGTACTCTGAGTGTACTTGGAAACGCGTGTTTAAACCTGGCCATAAAAAACGGGCATACTCTTACGTTGCAAAACTTGTGAACAGGAAGCACAAAATATATTTGTACAAATATTTGCCTTTGCATTTCTGCCCACAATTAAGTTGCAAAACCTTCATGATACATCATGACAGAATATAACACATCCAAATGATTTTAAGAGAAATTTGCACAGTTTCGTACTAATGCTTAGGTCCCAGTTGGAAAAAGGGGCCCGCCGGGTAGTTTACGGGCTGTTTTTTTGCACTTCCGGGCATGACCCCTACGTGGCCTCGTAGGCCACCCTGAGGCTGCCGGGATACTTTTGGGCCAGGCCCCGGAATCATTTAACTCGGACTTAAAATCAACCCAGGACCCGGCAACAAATAGACGCCGTGAACTAATCGTGCGAACACCGGGTACGGGGGTGGGGGGGATGGGGGGTCGGTACCCGGCAGTCCAACATGCAGGAGAAATTTGTGGCTTCGGGGCCCAGCCGGACTACACTCCCTACGGGCACCGGCGCAATTGGGACCTAAGCATTAATGGCGCACTAACCTTGTCCATAGCAGCTCCCAAAGAACGGATCCGCACTGGCTGTTGCGTCATCGACCGCGCCCACCAGTTCACAGTGGTCCTGTCCGTTCCCGCTCCCGTCTGCGATGTTGCTGAACGTCCCGAGCAGGCTGTCGCTCAGGAAGATCTTGTAGCGGGAGGACGAACACAGGACGGCGCCCACGACCAGCGGCTTGCCCTGGTAGGTGTAGCTGGTGGATTTTACGTATCGATCACCGTGGCAGATGCTGCAGCTGTCGTCATACGAGAAGTCGTACCGCTGCCACGTGTCGGTAACCTCTGCAATGTGATGATTTAGAAATGGTGGCTGTGGAATGTGATGGTTGGAAATATGGTTTTTATGTACAAGTACTTTGAATATGGTTATAGCTCGTTGTGCTGTCCATGTAAAAATTCCACGTAATGTCTTTGTCTTTGTCAGCAGGGCTAGCCCTTTGAAATAGCCTCAGTTGAGTTGGGCAGCCCTGGCTATGCGTGCTGAACAGCCAAACCAATGAATAAAAATAAAAGGGAAATGGTGATAATGAAAATACTACCATGAATACAAGAGTCAACAATGACATGACATTGAAGCCTTTAGAATGCCTGAATAATTTTCTCTATGACGTTACATGCTTTACTTCTCATATTAGTCACAAAACACGTTCCTGCAATTGACATCTGAAACTCTACAGCTACTGTAGTAGCCAGTTGGAATTTAGGTATATATATATATATATATATATATACCGGCTTCAAGAAAATTTGAAAATGACTTGTCAAAGTGACTAATGTTAGTTACAGCAGACTGGCTAGGTTGTTTTCCTGTGTTATTTTTGTCATTCAGTTGTATTTGCACATCTGGTCCGACAATTAGTCTTCTCACGCCTATAGATGCCCGCTCTCCTATTCTATAATGATCACGCACTTATATACGCGTATATCAAAATCGCATACTGCTACAGTATTGAACAAAAATGTTCGCGGTGGTTTTAAGAAGATTTATGCATTTACAGTACTATATGTCTCACCAGGCGCGTGCAATGTCTTGTTGCATGTCTGAAGGTCTTGCGTCAGGTGTTCCAGCTGCACCTGCAGCTGCGCCACGCTGCTCTGCTCCCCCTGCAGCTGCTGCACGATGGTGGCGAGTCCCGCCAGCTGCTGGTGGTACATCTGAACCAACATGGCGTCCGCACTGCCGGGAAAAGGTGCATTGACATTGTGTTTTACTCCTGTTTTACATCTATGTTTTTGAGTAGAAGGTGTTATGTAAGCAATTGTGCTTTTTGCCTGATACCCTTTATATGTGAATAAATTTCAATGAAATAGATAGATAAATAAATAAATAAAAGATGTATATCTGATAAACTCTCGCACGATTGAACTGACAAAACAGGATTTTTATCTATTGAAATTCTAGATCCATTCAAGATTGAATACAACTTGTCAAAGCTGAAAGACCAGCAAACTAGCAACAAGTGGTAGATTTCTATTCTGTACCACAGAGAATGTACATGTATGACTACCTGCGTGAGAATATATTATGCAATACAGCAGTATAAAAGAGTACTGTAATTTGATTTATTTGACTTTAAACATGTTCATCTGAGTACCTAGCCCGGCGACCCGGGCCCGTTAGGCGTAGAGTTGTTTTACCGGCCCAAGTCTTACTAACCAATAGCATTTTTGTGACAGCCTATATCTTTCCAGCCGGCCTTTCTAATTTGTAACCAATGCAACCCTGTAAACATTCCCCGGCGTACGCTTATGAGCTGGGCGGGCGGGCAATACTCGCAAGACCGTAGAGATACCGGGAAGCTGGCGAAGGTATGGATAATGAGTACCTGTCCTGGTGTAACTGTGCCAGTAAACCAGCCAGAGCCAGAATGTCGTTCCGGATGCTGTTGAAGTAGCCGGTCAGCAGTAGTTCCCGGTCCGCCTCCAGGACAGCAAGCTTAGCGGTCAGGTTATGGATGTCAGAAATCACAGCCTGAATGTCGACAGCGTCGGGGGTCCTGGAGAATAGAACATTCAGAATGAATAATCAGTGCTTCATACAAGGCCATATAGGCGATAAAAGTACAGATCGTTCTGTCAAACGACTATACACAAATGTCAGGTCATTTTGTGTCAATACCAGGGTACAAGAGCCCAAAATATACATTTTTTGTCTGGAAATTTCCAAAATGCCATAAGATTGATTCTGGGCAAATTTGAGATGCCTCAATATCTTAGATTCTATAAAGATCAAATACATGTGTGCTACTATAATTTGGTGCTTGATTAGAAGTCATCATTCAGAGAAAAAATAAGTTCAGCCCGGTTTTCTTGTAGTAAAGACAGAGCTTGGACCCTTACTACGTCTACATGTGTGTTTTGCCGATTTGGGGAAAAAAACAGCACCACGGGCCTAGAAAAGGCTAGATACCTAATTAATGTACACAAATAACAATATCAGTTATGTTCGACACTCGAGAGTAACGTTACTTGGTAGCTTGAATATCTTATTCTAGCATGTCATGAAGAGATATTTAGCTCATCACTTGTCAGCCACTCACTTGTCAGCCACGTCTTGTACGAGACAGGTCAGGTTCCCCACATCGTCCCGTAGGTCCGTTATGAGCTGGTACTTGGTGTCGTCTGAACAGGCGTCAGGAGAAGGCGCCATGACGGCACAGTCACAGTGACCAGACACCTGTAACAAACCAGACGTTACCGTTACATTCGTATACGCAAGTTAACAGATACTCAAGCAGCTGGATAGGTTTGAAAACGGTCAGACGTTTCAGTACAGTATCCGCTGTCTTTCGTCAGTGACTTAAATAACCAGAACGTTACGTATTACGTATATGACGCAAGTTAACAGTTACTCAAGCAACTGCCATTGGATAGATTTGAAAAACGGTCAGACGTTTCAGACAGTCATACGCTGTCTTTCGTTATTGACTTTAATAACCAGTAAGTTACATACGTATATGACGCAAGTTAACAGTTACTCAAGCAACTGGATAGGTTTGAAGACGGTCAGACGTTTCAGACAGTATCCGTGACTGAACAAGAAGTTGGAGTTCACCAGCTATTTATTCAAAACTCTGAATTGAATTGTTGATAAGGTGAAGAGAATTTTAAGGTGGTTCAATTGAAGACGAAGACGGTACACAACAACAATTTACAATGTTTGACATAAAAGCACAACTTTTGTTTTGTTTCTCTTTTCAATCAGACCTGACTCATTTCTTCAGGGTTTTTTATAGAAACATGTGATCGCCAAGCAACGTGAAATCCACGGCAAATTTGTTCGCTGCACAAAATTATGGAGATAGTTGCTAAGCGTAATAACTAAGTACAAAATAAAAACAAATTAAGTGATGTTAATGACCAAAGGAGAAGTTAGATACCTCAGATCCACCGCATCCTACCACGGCCCAGAGCAGAAGCAAGGTTAGAGCGCGGAATGGTTCCATTTTGAACTAGGCTGTGAGTCGTAGCAAAAACGATCAACTTATTAAATGCAACACCTTTGGGCAGCTGACGCATCAAATATAGCTAATTTTAGCTACAGCCTCGGCGACTCCCGGAAGGAACTGCCGGAGGCCTGTTTTATCTCAGGTGTAATAACATGACATTTGTTTGTTAAGTTCTCAATAACGTTAACGATCCGGAGAAGACATTCAATAATCCAATATGCCTGTCACCATTCGTGCGTACGATGACTTCCAAGCAGATCGGTACCTTTGATGTTATTTGATCCACCTTTATCGGGACGTGTATAGGATGTTTTCTGTTAGGATCAATCATCTTACCGAAACGTGATCATGAAGTGAACAACTGAATTTCTAATGATGCCATGTTGATGTGCTAATCATGCTGTGCAAGGAACACGTACTTTGGTATGCAAAAAATAAATGGATTAATTGATGGATGGGTAAAAACCAATGGTGAATATTTGTTTAGTTTTGTGTTTGTTTGTTTTTTTGTTTTTTTGCTTTCCTATCGAGATTCACACCAATATTGTTAAGGTATCATGAGTCAAACCAGTGTGCATATCAAACTGATCATATGTCCCACCGATTCTGTAATGATATCATGGGTCAAACAAATGCGCATACCAAACATTGACCATATGGCATACTATCGTCAGTGAACTTAAAAACGAAAAAAAACCACCACCCCCCTAGTATCAAGACCTTAGACTATTCCAATGACCCAGGTGCCAAAGTTCAAGGTTGCTTCCAATGCTTACTACAGCTGCTGTGCATGTGTGGTTGTTGCTGTCGCATTTTAGGGGGTAGGAACAGAAATTAAACGAAACGTCTGAAACGTTTACCAGTCGGTGGCCACCGAATCTACATGGTGTATAAACCGGCGTACGGGTTGGACAACTTGGCCAACTGGTAAGGTAAGATTTAGCGCCCCCTCCCCATTTCTCGTTTGTTGCAGCATACAAGACTATATATTAAAGGAACGACAGTAGCCATGAAAGTAAGCTGATTTACTTCACTTACACGCCTTGTATTAGTCTCTCATGGAATATTGGTGACGTCAGATTTACTTAATGCCGCGCAAATTGTTTGTTTTTTTAGTTCTGACGGTTACAAGAATGCAATACATTAAAAAGGCGGTTTCCCAGAACCTCAAACTCCCCACCGCTGGTCCTATCGGCTGGCTGGTTAAGGTAGGCTACCGTCTTGAAAAGTTTATGCTTCCTGTTATATCTTGTAATCAATTTTTTCTTATCATAGAGTCACTAGATAATTAACATGTATAATTGTACATGTATAATTGTATTTACATTGTGAAACTGTAAATCATAGTATGTTTATATTCATGATGGTGCAATTTCAATGTTACATATTATTAAATGAAAGTAGTTGTTACAAAATATAGTGCATAATATCAGCAGCGTCTGTATCTGTATCAGAGCTTTGGAACACCCACACAAACCCACCATGACAGCTGAGTGAAAAGGAATTTCAACAATGAAGAGCGGTCTAAACTGGAACAGTCCTACCTTACCGAAAATTCTACTCTACTCTACTCTACTCTACTCTACTCTACTCTACTCTACTCTACTCTACTCTACTCTACTCTACTCTACTCTACTCTACTCTACTCTACTCTACTCTACTCTACTCTACTCTACTCTACTCTACTCTACTCTACTCTACTCTACTCTACTCTACTCTGTATAGCCGGTATAACCGCCCTCCGTCGCAACACACCAGCTTCGCCGGCACGCGGTGCAGCAGGAGCAGGTGGTTATATTACATTGAACGGCCTGTCACACCTTACCTTGGCACATCTAACTGCAACCGTTCTTTAAAGCTATTTAGTGAGGATGCTCCTACTGTACTTGATGACACCGAATTCCATTTTACTTTGGTTCTCGGAAAATGTGAATTTTTGAACACGTCAATCCTTGGTTGATAACTCTACATATTTACTTTCTATCTTGTTTCTATTTCTGAAATGATTTGTGCAAATTGCGATTGTCAGTGTCTTTTGCCTTATCATTATCATTATTCAAGCATTTGTAACAGCGTGGCTCAAACGGCACTTACTGACCAGTCTAACTGGTCCGTACATTTTAGCCTTGCGGTAAGTGTGCATGCGTTGGGTTTGTGAGCTGGCGGCCCCGGGGTTCGATTCCCGGGAGCCAAGAGACTGTATCACTACGCCTTGTGCGTTTTACATTCAATTGTTGTTTTCTGTAGGAATTGATCTTTCTGAGAATCAATGATCCGATTGAAGTGCAGGCTGCCAAACTTTTGAATATCCAACCGCACCACAAGGTGTTGGAAGTCGGTTTTGGACCGGGAGTCGGACTGAAAGAAGCCCTGGGTTACATCGGTAAAGGTGAGGGGTGTACAGAAAGTGCGAAATTGAACGAATTGAAACAAAATGGAACTAAATAAAGTGCGAAATGGAACGAAATTGAAAAAATGGAACTACATAAGATGCGCAATGGAACTAAGTGGAAAAATGGAACTACAGAAAGCGCAAAATGGAACGAAATGGAACAAAATATGAAGCATACTGAAATAAATTTGATGCAAATGTAATGAGACGGTAAATGTGGATTACTTATATCTACTTTGTTTTGTTCATTTCTGGGAGGGAGAGTGGCTTCTTTAACGATATGAACTGCTTTATCATGCTATAAAACATCACCTGTTGTAAATGTGTTTTCAGATGACCCGGGTAAGGTGTATGGTCTGGAGTTGTCTCCACAGATGGTGCACGTCGCCACCAAGCGACTCCAGCCGTACATTGTGTCAGGCAAGCTACAACTCACCGTCGGAGATGCTGTGAATCTGCCCTATCCTGACGGCTCCATGGACAGAATCTTCCACGTCAACTGCTTCTACTTCTGGGACGACCTTCACCAGGGCTGCAGGGAGCTGTACCGTGTCCTGTCGCCAGGTGGTGCCGTAGCCAGCACCATGAATAGGACGATAGTAGAGAAGAGTGTCGACGGAGGTCTCAATATGTACGCGCGTCAAACTGACCCCGCAGAATATATGAAGGCCCTCGACATGGCAGGGTTTGTGGGAATCAAGGAGGAAGAATTTGGAGAGGGGAGGAGCAAAATCTACGGCTACACTGCGAGTAAGGAGGGCGAGGACAGGAAAGATTAAGATTTGAATGACTTTTTTGTACTCTTAGATACTATTTTCTGACGGAAATATAATCAGAACGCAAAACCTTTGGACAAGCAAGGATTTGGAGACCTCTTACCTCCACGAAGCTTTGATTCGTAGATTTCTTGTTTTGTCCTACTAGTTATGGAAATAAGGTTGTAATTAGCATAATCTATCTATCTCTAGTTGAAATACATATATTAAAATACAAATATTGAAATACATACATTGAATGAGTGAATGTTTTATCATTTGTCAGAAATCCATATTAACATGAATTTGGCTGTTTCACTAATTGCATATATGTCAAAGGTCACTCCCACTACAACGTTACCACTCATTATGCAAATGAGACGTTTACACAATCTATACAAGGTGATGTTCCTCACCTCATACTTAACTAATTCACATACGGCGCAAGGATGAAATACCCATCATTCAATTCCACGGAACTATCGCATTTTCGTATTGATTGATTATAATTAGATCCTTATCTGCGTAATTGGTATCTCACGGTTAATGTTTCACCTGCCATGAATTACATGTTACATGTACAACTCCTATTATGGAAAGCATTCGAATTATAAAATTTTCTCATTGATTATGCAAATTAAGTACAGACGAAGCCACTTAATTGCACCTCGGATAAACGCACCTTCCATTTAATTGCACCGAATCCCAATATCCAAAATCGGTTCCCATTCACTGCATTGTTAGTGACTCCGCATATCTGCACCGCGCATGGTCACAAATGCCGGATAACTGCACCAATTTAAAAAAAATCCTCGACAAGTTAACTGAAAAGGTGCGCTAAAATCGGCAAACGCGGTACAAATGAGCCGATACCTGCCGGTGTAAAGGCGCAATACCGCCAATATAATATGTTTAAAACTGTTTTGAGTAACAAAAGAAGGCGGTCTCCATTGACAGTTAAGTTGATAGGAATCGTATGGGAGGTCCCGGGCGGGTTACCAGTAATCATTAACCAAGTTTTAGTTTCAATTCCTAGTTTCATTGCGTTATATGATTTACGTAAATCGACAACTGCACTCTATGTAACGTAACACAGAAACTGTTATCCCATGAGTGGCATGACGATGTTTCAGAATGCCTCCCCTGTAACATTACGTGTGTTGGAATGCGGTAGATCGCATGGAAAAATGAAAGAATGCAAAATCTTTTAAAACAGGTTCGTAGTCATTTGTTTAGTTTCAGCAAAGGGTCAATAAATAAAGTTGATAACTGACTAATTTCGTCTGTTTTCTTTGTGCTAGTGTTTCTGACTAACAATACACCCCTCGCCCATAGTGGTGCGGTCCAGCTGGGCATTTCGCATAATTGCACCAGCCGGATAATTGCACCAAAAACGCTGACAAATGAGTGGTGCAGTTAAGCGGATTCTACTGTAATAAAAGAAGTGACAAGAATAACCAAGCTTGAATACAACCTCCTTTGATGAATACAATGTAAAACTTTTGAGGCAATATTAGCTCATAGGGAGGGGGTAGGTAGGCACAGCACAGTAATAAAGTAATATAAAATAATCGTGCACATATTTACATATTTTTACGACGTATTAACTAACCTTTTCAACGTAAATATAATTTTGTACGACATGTAGTGACTTTCTCAACTTGAATGTATTTGTTACAAGTCTGGATCATTTCAATGCGTTTTAGAGGGCCTTTAGCGAGTTCATGTTATCCAGGAAGACCAACAGATTTTGTTTATCACGTAAGCACAAGTTCTTGTTTGCTATACACACCAGTTGGTACATTCACACACTTAAAACATCCTTCCAAGTAGTCCTGTGGTCCGACTTTCTATATTTGGACACTTTTGCCTGGTCGCATTCCATACAGGCAAACGTCACCATTTGGGCAACGTTCCCAGACAACTGTTGTAGAAAAGTCCAAAGATGCCAAACAGGCCCAAATTATATATGATTGCTCGGCCGTATCAATGTTAGCTATATAGACAATAAAAGGTCGTCTGTACATAAAGGAAGAATATACCTCCTTTTCCCTTTCTGTGGTGATCTGTGATCTAATGATTAAGTCGACATCAAAGTCGGGGTTATTTGGCATATTTTGAAGATATGTGTCAAAGGCGTCCGTTTCTTTTCCTTTTCATGGCATACCCCGTTTAGATCGTTGATGTTGAAATACGATCTGAATTTTACGAAACAGATATAGTTTGTCTTCATTTATGATCAGCCCTCACCCCACCAAACATTTCTGAAAAAGCCCTAATTAGCACTTTACCGTGACCGATGGCCAGTAAACACTAACTGTTATGACAAACCAACTTGATTAACTTCAGTGACCGTACGCGTGCCCAGAAAAACTGAGGGTCGTGTTAATTTCCCAGTCCAGCCTTATCAGTCTTCCAGAGAGCTGAGTTTTTGGAGGCACGCAAAATGATCGCCTACACTATTGTGATGCTTCTCACGGTTACCATGTCCGGTGAGTATTTCTTGTTGACATCATACATTCTCATGTTGCATGGTTGTAAATGGCAGCAGTTGGACTCTTAATTTCTTGCGCATATTCATAATTGTATTTTTTGTCTGCACACTCATTGTAGATGCTTGCCTAGATTAAGATGAAGCTGAAGTGGCGTTGCTTGAAAGGATCTCATGCTATCGTTTTGTGGTGACAAATTATCTTTTATTCATTGTTGTTGTATTTCTATTGGAAACATGGTGGAAAAATAAGGAAAATGTTGAAGAGTTTTCCAGTGGAATTAGGACTATTGGACTCGTGTAAGATGCCGAACACTTAAAATCTGCTTTTTTATTCACCAGGCACCTTTTAATTTTGTGTCACAGACGAAATACTTTGATTGCAATTTTGGCTCATTGTTAAGAAAAACATCGAGACTGACATTCGGCATTTTGTTACAGTTATAAGAAGTGAATAAATGTGATTTTTGAATTTCGCCAAAGCACGCAAATATCAAATCGCATGAGGAACTTGTTCCCCAAGCAACTTCCGAAGGCCCCCTCCCCATCAACCTTCTCTTGCTTTATTTGGCGGTTGCCAGCATTCCTCCGAGATGGTGTTTAAAGTTCAACAGACCATGGAATGTTAACGTTGGCAGGGCTTGGAATGAACTCTCCTACCCAGGTTCTTGTCATCAAGTCAAGTCAACGCCTATATTTGTGGTTAACGCCTGTAGCGGACACGCTGCCAAGTGCAGGTCGACAGCTAGCATTATGCTGATGTGTACAAATAGGTCAATATATCAAAGAATGTCTAGACCTTAGAACCAATTGTGTTAATGACACGTTAGACTCAGCATGTTGAATTAGCCATATCTATTCATAAACATTTATGTATAGGTTGATTCATTTGTTTCCTCACGAAAGTCGCTGTACTTTTGTTGTGTCAATAAAGATTTCCATGTGTTCTGATAATATATCATTCCACAGCCATTCTGCTACCACCAGCCCAGGCCCTGAGAGTAGATATGTCAGAATTGTATGTCAAACAAACATCGTCACCATGTTGTATCTTTCCGTACATTTCTGGGAACACCCCCGAATGCACGTTTGCTTTGCTTGTTCAATTTTGTCTATGAAAATGTAACGAAAACACATAAATTTTGCCTTTGAAGGGTTGACAGATGCCCTGGACTGTCTGGAGTGCACCAGTACGGACGAGACCTCTCTCTGCGCCAGCGATCCGTGGAACGGCGCCGAGATCTCCGCCTGTCAGGAGGGTTATAGCAGGTGCATGGTGGGTTTGCGTTGTCTGTCATTTTTGTATCTCCCTAAGGCCATGTTGATTTGATTATATGGCCTATGGATGACATCTGCGCGCGCATCAATTTTCGTTCGTTTCCAGTTCGGCCATACTGTTGAATCGGAAAAGGCAGCTGCGAAATGAGTAAAAATATGCTGTAAATTGAAAAAAAAAGGATTTAGGAAAACAGATACTTATGTCGTAGAATGCCAAAGCCAATTCCAATGTCAAAGAAGAAGATTTGAAAGAACAAAAATAGAATAACCTATACTTTGGTATACTATACTCTGTGTGTTTAGTTTTGTTCATCCTTCCTGGCCATGTAGATTTCATAATGAAGGCAACATTTGTTTTGCCAAACTTTTTTTTGTATTCGCACGCTCGCAACAGTTTTGGGCTCCCCAGAGGATGTCATCCATATAATGAAATCAACATGGCCTAAAATCAAAAGAAGATAGTCATTACTTTTGCTTTTAATTGCAGACTATGTACACTTGGTTTAACAATACTACTAAGTACTAACAGATATAAATCTCACAGATACTATTGTTGCGCTTGCAGACTGTCAGACTGGACCTGAACGGCAACTTGACGATCTCCCGCGCATGCGCCACCCCAGAGAACTGCTCGGCGCCGAACCCGTGTTGGGGAGTGCTCGGGTCCTGCTCGGTCAACAGACAACTCTACTGCTGCAACACCGACGTCTGCAACGACCATCTCACACGACCAATCACAGATGAGGAGAGCCCGACAACGTCATCACCAACTCAAACGCTGATTGGTGGCGATTTTGCTGGTACAACGACCAGTCTCACACCCTCTGGAGTGACGGTCACCGGAGGAGGGACCAGCAGCATATTTGGCGGAGTCCTGTCGTTGTCGCTTCCACTTGTTGTCCTGCTCATCACGAAACCGTGACACGAAACTTTTGTCTATACCACACGATGAGAATATTTAGTTTACAGTTCAATCAACGGCTCCTAAACAGACTAGAAATAAAATGTATGTTGTTTTCGCCCAAGGTGTGCTAGCTACCACATCCAAGAAGTCTACGTCACGTTGATGCTTTGAACTCCAGAAGAGAAGTGCATTATGCATTCGGATAGAACAAAGTCGGTAATTTGAATGGCGTACGCTGGCATATAGCGTTATAACTTATGATATTTGTGATACGTGAACCAAAGCTGACGATCTATCATCATGAATGAATCACGATTGTACTTATTTTTGTTCACATTTGGACTAAGGCGTACTTATTTTTGTTCACCTTTGGACTAATGCGCAGCCACGTAAGTACAGAAAAGACAGATCGAGGCTTTATCAAATAAGGCTTTATCAAATAAATTTGACCTTCATAAAGCCTCGCTCTTTGAAGATTCTATTGTATAGAATCTTCAAAGAGCGAGGCTTTATCAAATGAATTTGACCAAAATAAAGATGGCTTCAAGCTTAATCCATCTCAAATTGGAACTGATTTGATAAATCCAAAACCTTTATTTATACCATGATTATACAACTGTATTTTCTATACTTGCGTGGCTGCGCATTTTATGTTTCTCATCTTTGTTGCTCAATTCCTTACTTAAGTTTTCCAGCGTCGTGGCAGAATTCCGTGATCACCTCTGGTACATGCGTTTTCAAAATAAAAGGTGTCTCAAGTCTGAGATTCTGGGAGTTTAATGAATTAGACAAGAAAAGAACTCTGTTTCAGCCTGTATTTTTCCCCGTTGAGGTTTCAGCAAATTGAGAGGGCAGTAGCTCGCCGCGTCGTGCTATATTCAATCTTCCTGTCATGATATCCTCTAGTGTTGGCTGTATCGCCTAGACATCTCTGGATACTTCCGGATAGATGGATATCTACTTGTCCCCGACAGGGCTTGTCCAGTCAAGGAGGTTGGTCCAGTATAACCATGTGACAACACGACCTTTGTTACTGTTAAACAATTGACCAAGTCTCGCGAGATTTCACGTGACGTCACCGCGTCTCACTCAATTTCAACTTCTTGGTCCAGCCTTCCCAGCTGCAGTCTAGCTTCACCACGCCCAACCTCTACATAAAGTTCGAGACGTTCCAAAAACCAAGAAAACTTTCCGTGAGACGTCAGGACGTACATCCTCACACGGGGCCATCCATGTGATTTTCATCTTGCACAACAAACTACCGAAAAGTGTCCCAAAATATGAGGCGAATCCTTGTGCTGGCGTTGCTGTGTGGGCTGTTGTTACGTGAGTGACTGTGTTATTTATCTGTTTGTTAGAATCAGTGTATGGATTCTAGGCCATCCTTTCATGCATCATCAGTAGACTTGTCCGACTGTCTTTTGTTTCGCACAAGCGATGTTCCCATGTAGAGCTATACAGAACGAGCGTTTTCTGTTCCTCGTCTCGGAAGGCGGCCCTAGCCTTGAGTATGTTACATTCCTCTCATGTTACCTAGCTGTTGGACAATCCCACAGTAATCACATACTACTCTTTCTCATAACTGTTTGATACAAGCAACAGGAAGACTTTTGTGGGGAGAGGATTGGGGATTTCGTTCTAAGGGAAACAAGGGTCAACAATGGCGGGCCCCACACACATTACAAAGAGTTACAGTCATGTATTTGAAATTCTAAGTAGGCTGAAACTGCGTGCCCGGAAACTAGTCAACAATATGCTCATAGAAGACGACATAACTTGTTTTACTAGCGTTGATAGGATTCAACAACATTCAAAGATAAGACTGACATCTTCACTAAAAACTGATTTTTTATGCAGTTCTGGATTTTTATTAGCTCTTGTATTCGCTTTAAAAATCATGTCGTAAAAACACTACAAAACCTAGAGATAGTCTCAAAACACCTCAACATATTAAACGAGAGAATTATTGCGTCAGCGACTTTAACAGATATTTCCATCCAAAAAAATAGTATGAAACAAGGTTAGGGATAGTATTGTTGCAATATTTTGAACATATGGCTCGACAATTTGCCTCGCAGTGGGATACTGTTGTAACAAACTCAACTTGGGTGAGGACAAGTCTTACAAAAAAACTTAAAGTCGTATTCGTACTCTGAAGGATGGACTGTAGCGGAATTTGTCAAATGTTTGCATTTGGTATGTCAATGTTCTGTGTTTGTTCTTTATCATTTCTTTATCTTTTTGTCCTTTTCCCTGTTCTTTTCCCTAGCTTATTTCATTTCGTCATTCCCCCAAACACGTCGGATTTTATTTCATATTTCATTTTTCCAGCATTCCTACCAACCCTACCCCCATCATCATTCTCGCTTCATCCCTACCACGTATGTCTTATGTCTCAGGACGTCGAAATATGATTCCTGTTTTGCTGCTTGCTATCCGCGACAGACTAAAGCGCTTTCAGGATGCACGCGGGAAACGAGAAAGGGTTTTGGTCCAGACCGGGGTAAAGCTGATTTTGTACGGGTCCGTGGTTCACAATGGCTGGGAACGGGCAGCCGGTAGCGACCCCAGCCTCCCGCCTTTGTGCCCGGCGGAGTCGCCGACAGGCCGTATCTCACACACATTGTGCCCGCAAACACACACACGTCTGCTGTTTGACTTGGCCGACGCGTTAAGGCATAATCTATAATAATTACGCACACAGAGTGACAACGTTTGAGATTAAAACTGCATCTTGAATAACTATGAGTACCCTTGTATTGAAACATGAAATACAAAATCAATGATAACTACATGTTACAAGCGAACGTGGAGACAACTTCAGATGAGAACTAATTATTGAACCTCATCTTAAACATAATTGCCCAGCTAGGAGTACCATTGTTGCAACATAAAAGACAGAATAAAATTTAAAAAAGTAAAAGGGATAGAATAAAAGTAAATAAAGGTGAAACTTGTAACACCAGAATTCCAGGCTCTCAGTTTATGTACATCGTAAAAAATCTAAAATTCCACATGCAATATGTAAATTTGAATGCGCGAACATGCTACATGTAGACAAGCTTATATCACGGGCAACACTGTGCTGACAAAAAGCAGAGAAGGGAAGTAACCGATTGATAGGAACATGAAGCCTAAGAAAGCCGCCAGGCAGGTATATACTGTGAATGCAGAAATGTTCGCGGGGATTTGATTTCGCGGTAGGGAGAAAATGGAGTGTTCACGGTGGTTTTAAGTTCGCGGTAAAGAATTCACCGCAAAGACCGCGAACATAAAACAATAGCGAACATCTCTGCATTTACTGTAATTCACGTTTTAGTTTAAGTTCGGTATACCGAACAGGTGGTTTGATTGGAGTCACAGGACACCGCCGCCACCAAGTCACCCTAACCACTGCCCTTGAAAACACCAGCAGGGCCCACACGCCGCCCCTTGCTGCCCTACGTGACATCATGTCGTGCATTTAGAACACAGCCACCTCCTATAATTACCATATTTACGCCACGTCCGCGCCGATAATTATCAACCTTGCATAAGTAGCGAGCATGTCGCTGACCGCACTGAAGTACTAGCCTCTACCAGGCTCAACAGGGCGCTGGAAAAATCGTAGAAATTGGCAAAATAGAGGGATAACATGCCAGAGAAGTTAGTCCGCTATAGAAGTTACAGTTTGCGTAGATGACAAATGGTCCCTTCCTCCGTAGCCGACTCCTTTAGCATACTATTCACTCTATTTCCGCGGGGCCTGGCAGAGGCCGCTGAAGTACCAGCTGGAGCAACCGCTGTGGGGAACCACCAGGGAGCTACAACGGTGTTTAAATTGCCGTAAATCAAACGGCCCAGCGCCAATCTGTTTTACGAGAAGGTGAATGGGAAACGGTTTTACACAGTAGGCCCGATTTACGAGCCCTGGTAAGCTCCAGGCTTCTTTGCAGGCCTCCCGGAAGGCGCCGGCGATAATTTTTTAGGGAGCTGATTCGCAATTTTTCAACTTATCGGGGCCATGGTCTTTTGCTGGGGAACAGAACTGTGGAATGGGGGCCTACACGTCACGCCTCAGCAGAGGCTGCGACCACTAAACGACCAAAGACTTGACAGGTCGCCCAACGAATACTGTACATGCATGAATAAGTTCGCGTTCGGTTTTTATTTCGCAAATGGGATGTTCGCGGTGGTGTTATGTTCACGTTTGAAACTATAGTGGCGCTACAGTCATAGGTGGGCAAAAGGTTTCGCGGTGGTTTTAAGTTCGCGCTGAAGAGTTAACCGCGAAAAACGCAAACATAAAGCCACCGCGAACATTTCTGCCTTTACAGATTTTCACGTTTTTTGTGTGTTTTGTTGTCCTTTTTAAAAATCGTACTTTTTGCATCTTGAATAATATTCTAATTATGAAATCAAGGCTCATACAAATCTAATTTTGGTCACTGTACGGTCGCTCTATAACTACTCTCCAAGCAGAGGTTAGGCTCTGACTGGGTTTTGACGTTCTTTTTAGGCATTTTTGTCGGGCCTTCTATTCTGTCATGTTTTCTTGTTTTAATTTGTATGGCTGACGTACAAAACGAAAACTTGACAAAACAGACAGCCCGATAAAAACGCCCTTGAAGATATAAAAAGAACATCCGGAGCCTAACCTCTGCTTGGAGAGTACGGTCGCCGGCTAGTGGAAAGGAGGTCTAAGAATAAATACTTTCTTCCTCATCTCCTAGGAGATTTGTCTGCCCAAAAAAGAAAACGCACCCCACCCCACCCCACCAGAAAAACGAACCAAGCAACGCTAATAATGCCCAAATTGGGTTGCCACATCACAAAAACTTGTTACGACGGTTCTTTTATTCGTTTATTTGTTGAGATTTGCCACATTTATGGAAGAATTGACATAACAGGTGACTATCACCTTTTCAACATGTCCACCCGGACCAGACTGTAAGGTTTGATCCACTCATACCGAGATGGACCCATAATCTTTTCGATAAGTGGGTTCTTTTACGTGCAAGAGGTGTTGCCCTCCTCAAACACGGGACCTACATCTAACGTCCTATCCGATGGACGTCCTTACCTAGGTACTCATTTTCGCGCAAAGTGCCTTGCCCAAGGGCACAACATCGGGGCATATCAGTGGTTTCGAACCCGAGACCTCCCGGTTCTGGGCGAACCAATCACCGTTTGTGCCACACGATGCCACTTTACAGGCCGCGGTTATATCTGCCTGGGTATGAAGGCGTAAGATATTGATATTGATATGCCCTCACATCAATACAACATGTTTTCTTCATTTTCATCCGCACATATGCATATATGTCAGCTTTTCTACTTAAAAGTAGCCTTCTGACAAGAATCTGCAAATAGATTCTCAAGTTGCATGTATCACAACCATCAACCACAGCGTTCTGCGGTTGTCTATTCATCTATTTATTATTTATCTATTTCCGTTTTCTTAATACAGGGTAGGCGCACTCAGTGCTAAACACACTGCTTTTCAGGCGTGTCCTTTTTTTAGATTGGATTAATCTCCAAGCAGATCTATCGGTGGCAAGGTAGCATCAAAAATATCAAAACGACGTGTATCC
Organism: Branchiostoma lanceolatum; assembly: GCA_035149815.1. NCBI lineage: Eukaryota > Metazoa > Chordata > Leptocardii > Amphioxiformes > Branchiostomatidae > Branchiostoma > Branchiostoma lanceolatum. The sequence continues at coordinate 9,170,727 of CM068868.1, read as the reverse complement.
TAAGCCACCGGCCCTTTTAATACTGCCATGACATCGATAGATCTGCTTGGAGACTAGATTGACTCAGAATCTACTCTATGTTGACCTTTTCCGTAGTGTCCGCAGAAAAATGTTACGGATCATAGTTTAATCACATATCTTGTATAACCTAGAAAAGAAATAGGGCAAATTACGTTGAACAAGTTGCTTCTAGAGGAAAATAACGCCTACAAGACTAACATTATGGACCATTATCAACAATTTAGTTTATATAAGCTGCCATTTCGACTCCTCCGACTATGTCAATTTTCTCCTAATCAAAGAAGACAAATAATCAAACCACGTTTATGTAATGTACTGATGATCTTTAATTTGAAACCAATTAGTTTTTGATAGGCACGATTCTATAATCTCAAACACATTTATTTCTACTCGTAAAATCGCGGCACCGATTATTGAATAGAGGGTAAGGGCCCTGTCACACTTGTGTGTATATACAAGTCCGCATGAGTTGCGTATCAACATGTTTTTGGTCTAGGTAAGAATGCAGCCGAAGAAGTCATTTCTTTCGTTCGATAACTAGGCTGCACAATGGTGGGTCAAAGTAGAAAAGAACTTCTTCCCCGCAAACTTTACTTAACCCCAAATAATGTTAATGCGCAACTCATACGCACATGAATATATACGCACACGTGTTATAGGGCCCCAAAACTCCCAGTACAGTTTCTTAGGGCCCTGTCACACTTGTGCGTATATTCAAGTGCGCATGAGTTCCGCAGTAACATCTTTTTGGTTTAAGTAAATTTTGCGGGAAGGAAGTTGTTTTCTACTTTGACCCATCGTTGAGCAGTCTAGTTCTCAAACCAAATAAATCACTTCTTCGGCTTCAAACTTAACCTAAACCAAAAACATGTTGATACGCAACTCATGCGGGCTTGTATATACTCACAAGTGTGACAGGGGCTTAACACTTCTAATGGCCCCCAGCAAAGGAAAGGTGGGCGTACGATGATGACGTGCGCAGACGACAGTTGCTATATGAACCAGACACATTACAGGTGAGATCACAGTTTTCTTCATCAGACAGCCAGCGACGTTACGTAGTCCGACAGGACGGAACCATGGCGCTCAACACGTCCAACAGTACAAGCACAGAAGTTTGGTTAGAGGATGGAGGGCTTGGCGAAACGAGCGGTGGTGGCGGGACGCCGAGCCATCTCCAGTGCTACATCCTCCTTGGGGAAAACCGTACGGACCTGGACGTGGAGGCCTGCCACGCCGCCAACTCCGCGGCGCAGGGTAGCACCACGTCCGCCGCCATCGTCTTCGGCCTCGCCATCATCCTCGCCAACCTGCCCGTCCTCCTCGGCATCGCCAGGAAGAGAAGTCTCCACAAACCCATGTACTACCTCATCGCCAACATGGCAGGGGTGGACGCCATGGCCGGGGTGATGTGCCTAGTCGTACCGGCCGTTCGCGGTGCAGGTGGCGGGGAGGGGACCTACCTGATACTCTACACCACCTTCTTCTTCTCGGTCCTCCTGTCTCTCACGGGACTGATGCTGCTCACCCTGGATAGGTACGTCTCCATATACCACGGCCTCTTCCACCAGACCAGCATCACCGGGAAACACGTCGCGGGAGCCGTTTTCACTACTTGGGTGCTGAGCGCGCTGGTCTCCTACTCTCCGCTGTTAGGGTGGACCTGTGACACGAACAGTCTCTCCGACATGTGTATAGACTCTTTGGACCTCAATTATTTCATCTGTCTTGTAGTCATCATTTTAGCAGGCATGGTTTTTGTTGTAGTAATAAATGTAAGAATCTACGTAACTTTGAAGCGCCGATTGGTAGCCGTTGGTGCGAACATGCATGCCCATCTACTCGGAGGGGTGCACATGAGCGCACAGCAAGTCAAAGCCGCGAAAAAGAAAGCCACGACCGTGTGCTTCCTTGCATGCGCTTGTATCATTAGCTGGACCCCTTATGTCATCGCCATGGTCCAACTGTTAGACGGTCTGTACATGCGTAGCGTGGAGGAAAGGTTAGCTTACAAGCCGACCGTGTTTGGTGTGGCGGTGGTCTTTCTGGGGATCTTTCCTGTGTTAAACCCAGTTTTGTACGCGTTTCGTTTGCCTCAGCTACGCACAGCTTTCAAGAAAATGTTTCAAGATTGTCACAGATGGGTTTGGATCAGACGGTGTGGTAGAGCCGCTAACAACCAAGTAGCACCGTTAGGTAATGTTGCGGTAAACGTTCACACTACTGATACGTTGCCAAGTGTAGATGTTCACTAAATCTGCCAATCAAGATCGAATTTACATGTATTTTCGTGGTAAAGGAAAAGAACGTAATGTGTGTAACGGTTTAGCTTGAAGTATTTGTGGTGTAAGTCGGCCGTTGCAAAAGTATATCACTTAATGTATATTCTCTTCGTTGAACTACTCACGAAATAAAAGGTCTGTCAGAAAGGCTACTTTTCTGTCATCTTGAAATTGTGTGTGAGATACATTAGCGTAACCTCTGAAGTGCAAGTAATCACATTTGGGTAATGGTTTTGCGAGGATCAAGATTTCAGGTATATTCAGATGAGACGCGCGAATCGCTGTTTTGACAGATGGGCACACCTTTTACCAAACATCTCAGTAATTGTACACCCTAATGGTTGTTGTAAGCAATGCTAAAATCGGATTTAGCAAGAATTTAAGTTGAGTACGGAGATGAAGGTTAGACATCCAGGTAATAATATGCATACGCCAAACAGCAGTTACTCAAGCAACTGGATATGATTTTGGGAACGGCCAGACGTTTCAAGTAGCATCCACTACTTTTCGTCAGTGACAAGATTTCAAACATCAGGATTTTAACCACGAACTGTGAATTGACAAACAAATTTTAAAAGTGAGGACAATTCTAGATAGTCCAGTAGGAAAACAAATTAGACAAAGTCAAGACAAGATTGGTGTAAAACAGGTGCTAAAGCTGGTTCGCGGGAAGGCTGAGTCCCAAGTGCCGAACAGTTTGAAAATTGAGTAGTTAATGAAGAAGTGTCTTAAAATCATACATACCTTGTCCGTACTCCACCTCGCATCTATACTGATTACAGCTATTCAATATCCGAAGGCGATCCAGGAAACTTCATCTAACATGCCAATCAGTTTACTCCTCTTCTTTAGAAACCGTATATCAAAAGCCCAATGACGCTTTTCAAATGATATGATTAGTGGCGGACATGCTAGAGTTCTCCCAGGTGGCTAATTCCTTACACGTATATGGTATATATAGCAACACATTTAAAATGAAAAATGGTATACTGACGGATTAACTCCTAGGCCTTAAAGTATAATTTCATATACAGTCCTCCTTATAAGTACAGGAAGAGAAATATGTCAGACTTAATAAGATTCTTTTTCCATTCGATTATTTGATATTTCTGTTACCCGGACAGCCAAAAAAGATCACATTGATGAACTGATATAATTTGTAGTTATGTTGCAAACAATACGACAATAACACTACTAGTAATCAGCGGACAGTATTACTGATTACAGCTATTTAATACATGAAGGCGATCCAGGAAACGTCACCTAATATGCCAATCATTTTACTCCTATTCTTTAGTAACCGTATATCAATGGCTGAATCACGCATTTCAATTGAGATGATAAGTGGCGGACATGCTTGAGTTCTCCCAGGTAGCTAATTCCTTTTCATATTGGACCACGTTTAAAAGGAAAAAAAAATCTTAACGGACAGATTAACTCCTAGGCCTGAAACTTACGTATAATTTGATATACAGTCACCGTTAAGGTACAGGATGTCAGACTTGATTAGATTCGTTCTCCATTCGATTATCTGATTTTTCTGTTACCCTTCACATAATTTCATCTGAAATATTTACAATATTTCAGATGAAATTATGTGTATCTATTTTTCGATCAATGAGACTATAACACCAATCTGTCAATAGTGTTACAACTATTCAATACATGATATTGCGCCAGGAAACATCACCTAACATACCAGTTAGTTTACTCCACTCCTTCAGTAACTTATCAAAAGCGTAATCACATGCTTTTCGGATGATATCATAAGTGGCGGACATGTTTGAGTTATCCGAAGGTAGCTAATTCCTTATAAATAGTATCACTTTTATAAGGAAATATTGTTACTGTCGGATTAACTCCTAACACTTATTACGTATATATAGTCGTCGTTATAGGTACAGAAAAGGAAATACGTCAGACTCAATTACATGTAGGTTCTATTTCTACTCTCCTCTTCTGTTACCCTGGTAGCAAATAAAAACATCATATATACAATAATTCAATTAAAAGCATTTGTAGTTATGTCCTATTATTTTCCAAACACGGTAATATCATTGGCAGTTTTTGAAAAAAAATATTTGGTGATAGACATTGATAAGTATTCACACCAATATCTGTCTTGCAATATGTAAACATGCCTTTATGAAACTTTAGATCTAGATGTTTTGTATTAAATTCAAGAATATATGTAACGTTATATACATGTACACAGCGGATAACTGTTAATGGAGGCCACACGCTAAACGCCCAGTTAAGGATAGGGTTTTATCGAACACAGTATATTGTTACCGTTTTCAGGAAAGACTAAAATCGAGCCTCGATTTTAGTCTTTCCTGAAAACGGTTGGGTATTCAATAATATAACTACCACTATTAGTAAGCAGTGATTTGCGCTTTCTAATCATATGGCGAGTCCCGTATCGCTATGCAATTGAAAGATACAATGATACAGAAATAAGATACACATCTTACCATTTTAAGTGCAAATAGTCACGACTCTCCGACAGGGATAGAGCCGTTAATGTATCGTAATCTTTATTTGTCTCTATTTCACCTCTAGTTCACTTCCTTGGTTTCTGCAAGGTAAAATGTCCTTGGTTTCTGTAAGGGTTTTGAGCCTGATTTTCTTTAGCCAAGGATTGTAATCGATGATAGGATATAGCGGATGAAATGCACTTTACAGTCCAACATGAACGATATATCGAGTTACATCTCCATGCGTCATGTACCGGTGAGTTATACGACTGGGCAGGTGCACTTGCACACAATAAGCCTCAAGATTCAAACAAGTATTTCAGATAACGTCACGGACTCTGTCCTTTTAGGGGTGTTTTAAGCATTGAAATGTGTGTGTGTGTGTGTGTGTGTGTGTGTGTGTGTGTGTGTGTGTGTGTGTGTGTGTGTGTGTGTGTGTGTGTGTGTGTGTGTGTGTGTGTGTGTGTGTGTGTGTCACAGTGTGTGCGCGTGTGTATGTGTGCGCGCGTGTGTGTGTGTGTGTATGTGTGTGTGTATGTGTGTGTGTGTGTGTGCGCGCGCGCGCGCGCGTGTGTGTGTACATGTGTGTGTAGCCTCCACGTGAACAATCCCTCAGTTGCTTGATCCAGGAGACTCAGTAAACGCATTATCACTAGTTCTTTTCACAGTGTTGCAAATACTAAAACAAACGCTGTGTACATTGGCTCTCAGTCTTGGTTCATCCGTCAGGCAGGCACGCTGCGCAACCTTGGTTAAACACCGACTAGAATCATACGGTTATGGTAGGATCAAAGCGTAGGTGTTGGTTTGCAGAGCCATCTGTGTGATATTTGCTCTTCCATTACTCTGCACTTTCTTGTGTTTTCTTCCTGCTTTCTTGTATTATATTCCCCTTTATCTTTGCAAAGTTTGACTGAGATCAATCTTTCTATTTTCACTTTCCTTCCTGGCCTCGGTCTGCCCATACCGTGTTTGAAGCCTGTTTATGAATTCTAGGCACAAAGTAGAAGTAACTTCGACCTTACCTCCCAAGGGCATAGACAAGCAACAAAAGATCCTTTTTGAGCTTAGTTACCTAATTTGGTGTGCAAACATGCCCTGCCCAGACCTTCCGGGGAGGATTGTTGTGGAAAACCAAAGGAAAGGAAGACTTTTGAGATGAAGCGAAACTAGAATTCGTGTTGGTACAAAGAAAAGGAAGTGGATATGTTCTCTTTAATATGTCTAGCAACATGCAAATGATTTCTGGTGCATTTTCGTCTTTTTCACTTTTATCCCCCAAAGAATTTTCTGGACCGTCCATTAACATCGCATACATGTATGTATGGTATTACATGGAAGGGAGATATATATGTACACTTCTTTATTTACTATATTTCTCATTGACAGAAAAACAAACGTCAAAACAAACCGGTGGCAAGGATATCGTTACGTATTAATCAATATTGGTAAAACAAAGGTCTTGTCACGGTGTTTATAGTTTCTCCAATTACTGTGAGGATCAGCTTAGAGAATATACAATCAATCAATCAATTAATCACGATATAAAGAAGACACAACACTGGTAAATCAATCAACACTGATCCTGATCCTCCCTCTATCGAAAGTTTGAGTAGATTTAAAGGAGTCCTAAACTCCAGAGGGTGAGTTATTTCCAATAGATGATAATTTTAGGAAGTAAAAATGAATACTTATTACAGTATATGAAAAAGTACCCACTAGTCTCATGCGCATCAAAAAGCATTCAGTATTCTACTAAATTCCCCAGGTGATCCTGTATTATCTAATCAATTAGATTAAACAGCCTCAGCCTATGGCTGAATACAATGTACCTGACAATGCCTGACAAAAGTTAGGTTACACGAAGAATGTCAGGGGGGATAAGAAAAACTTGTCTTGTTATATGTTCCTTTATATCTTATTAATAACTGGCATTCTTATTGTGTTTAGCCCCCTCATTTATGCCAACAATATTCACGATGAAGGAAGTGGGTATACGTATAGGGAATACATGAGAAGGATCTGCACGGGTTTAGTGAGTTACATATTATTTTACAAAACACACCTTGTGTAATTCACCACAAGCGGAATTCTGTAAAAATTCGGCTGATTATGTATTCATTGATACATAATCTGGTGGAAAATAGCACTCCCTTCTAGAGTTTAGGACTCCCTTAAGGCTTGTGGAATTTGATAACGGCTAGCAATGTACAATTTCCTTCAAGAGGAACATGTATTGAGTACTCTTTGTCTGATCGTTTTGTAATCCTTCCATACTAATTTATGATATGCTGTCACCACTCTCCTCTTTGTAGTCTGTATAACGCAAACTCCAGCTGTCCGGGGGTTTCTCTCCCCTGGGTTGCGAGGCGGTTACAGGGCGGCGAGCGGTCACAGGAGGCTTTATTGAATTCAGGCTATCCTCTTTGGTGGTCCTATAGATAATTTTCCCCCTTGACATAAGCATTACGATCCCTGTATATAGCGACCACCTGTCAACATGGACCAGATTTTATCGGTCCCCTCAGTGTTCATCTTGGCCAGGACTGTAGTTATATCCATGAAAAAATGAGGTTTTGTTTTGGATATGCCTGTGTGTGTGTGTGTGTGTGTGTGTGTGTGTGTGTGTGTGTGTGTGTGAGTGTGTCTATCTGTCTGTGTGTGTGTTTATATTTCCGAATTTTTGTAGTTCACACAACTTAAGAAACTCTGGATGGATTGTGGTTATATTTGGTATATAGTTAGGTGGTGGTGGTATGAAGACGAAGGTCAATGTAGGTTTTGGGCCCCCTGGTGTGTGACCTTGGTACTGCAGCGGAACGTTGTTTTTTTAATCTTTTGACCTGGATATACCTTGGTATTTCTAAATCTGTTTTCATCCATTACCAATGTGCTTGTCTTCATCCTGTGCAGGCGTGTCGGGACTGCGTTGCTGGGAGTGCCGGTCCCGGGGGGAGCACACCCGGTGTGAGTACCAGCCGGGTCTGGTGGCCAGGACCACACAGTGCACGGACAGGGAGAAACGATGTCTGGTACGGTATAAACGTTATACGTATGGATCGATAAATAAACTTACGCCCATATGGCTACTTTGATACGTCATACGTTATCAAAAAAAGTTCCTTCCCGCACCGATGGTACATAGGGAGGCGACCATCTCCGTTTCAGTAGCCCTTGGGCCACACAACTTTGTGCAATCACTACAGCAGGGGGCTAGTCCACTGGTAGTGGTGTGTGTTTAACTTCCATACTCTGTCCCAAACGCACCGGCTGTGAGGAATTAAAAGTTAAAAGGGTCCTGTAAAGTAAAAGTAAAGAAAAGTGATCTCGAACCAGTTTAGCTCAAATGAACAGATGAGCTACTCTTCCACTAGTCGTGACAAAGAAGACAGTCACTTCATCTACAGGAAGAGGAAGGAAGGATCGTAGAGGATTTTTTTGGGGGCGGCTCTGGTGAAATTTCAATAGGGGGCATATGCATGTTGCCCTGGAGCCAAGTATTTGTGTAGGCCCATGAAACAGTCTGGCATCCAGACTTATTTTTGTCATTCTGTTTTTTTTCCCTTCTGGGCAACATTTTCGAGCCGGACATCATTTTGGAACTATCTTGAGCCACCTGGTTCAAAGTCTAATTTCACACCCTACGTACCGGTCAGGGATCTCTCTCTCGATCGTTTTCGATGATCAAGCTTTTATAGAATTCAAGTTGCATGTCATGATCATGGTCAGTACTAATATTTCTAGCGTCACTATATTAAACGTTGGTATAGTACTTCACTTGAAAGTTCATCTGTGTTGGTAGAAGTCATTCCGTACGCAATTTCCAACACACGTATTTTGACTTACCCAAATTTTCGACTAATCAACTCCAATCCTTATCAAGAAATGAGCAATCCACTCTCTCTGTGACGTCACGTTATGCAGATAGGACACGTGACGCGGTGCGCATGCACAGTGAATCATACATTGCAAACAGTCTATGGCGCCCTCCGTCTCTTTCGCTGTAAAGTCCTGGCGTTGGTAAAGTAAATGTTGACTTAAGCTTGTTCATGTGTATAATAAAACAACATGTAGGTTTCTCTGTTTTTCTTTTCAATAGACCTCTAAAGCCAAGTCCAACGGTCACGTGACTGTAGTCCGAGGCTGTGCCACGCCTGCGCGGTGCATCCTGTCCGACTGTGACGGTGTGACGGGGAACTGTTCCAACCAGCAGTACTGCTGCGCCTTCGACATGTGCAACGACGAGTTCTCAGCGACCGTTACCATGGAGACCACAACCGTCACCACCCTACAGGAGAACGACCAAACAATCGCTGACGTCACATCCGACCCGGGGCCTGAGAAGGCCCCCGTGAAGATCGGTGTCGTCAGGAGCGCAGGGCAACGCGTCCTTCGTGAAGTCGGACTAATTGTTGCGTGTGGTTGCATTCTTTTGATGACGTCATGGTGACTCAGTGTTGACCTTGACCATGGACACTTAGATGCTTGTACATAAGTGCTTAGTAATTACATTGTAGGGTATATTTGTCGATGAAGAATATCTTGTCAAGCAAAAGTGTACTTGGGAACAATCTCTGTCTATGTATTGATGCATGTCTTGTGCCGTCTACGCATGTCTCAAAGATGATAGAATATGCACAGTAATATTATGCTAAAGATATACACAATCGTTCTGAAAACATTATTCCTTCACACACCTCCACTTTTTACACTCAGCTTAAACTGAAGAATCTACTGTGTAAGTCAGATTTCAATATGAATATAAGACGTTCTGAAGAAACATGCACTATATTATGTCCTTTAAAACAGCTGTTTTCACTGATACATGGATATAGAAATTAGTTTTACAGCTATACAAGTTGTGATCCTGTAAACCTAGGACTGAGGGAGGGGCTGTAATAATATAATCTCGTCAAATACATTCATATAATCTGTTGGCCCGTTGTTGCCTTCGATGCTAAATCATGGAATTACCAATGTCGTCCTCAAAAAAGAACGTCGTCAGGACAACATTCAAGATCAAATCACTCTTCGTTGGTCAGAGCAAAAGCGACTCCTTGTGATTTGAAACAGATCTGCAAAGAGTCAAATAGCTATCAATATCTAAAAGATGAATACACCGTACAATGATGGCAATGGTGAGGCAGGAAACCTTCCGCTCATGAATTGGATGATTGAACAGAGACCGATTTCATGAATTCTAAAGCTCAGCAATTCTCGTGAACAATGTTTCCGACAACATTTTCATTTTGAATTTGCGGAGAGGACAAACCTCAAAAGAAACTCGTCAGCTATAATAGGTTTGAATACCAACAATATCATGCCAGCAACAAATGTCCCACTATCCTGTTAGACGTTTAGGCTTAGGCAAAGGCGTGGCTTGGGTACCATCCTCTTTAGTTTCGAATCGAGTAGACTCTTGCGAACGTTGGTAGACTGGTATGGGAGCGAGAGTAAATTAACGGGGATGGCACCCAGGCAAAGAAGTGAGTAGGGACGAGAAAATGTTACTTTACACGGATACCTGGTCTCACTGCCCTAAGGCCTAGGAAAAAAATGTTGTGTTTCCGGGACTCCGACCCTAGCAATAACCTGCCGACCCTAGCCCCTTTGGGGTCGACCACTGCCATGGGATATAGAATTTTCATTTTGACATCAGAGTGAAGAAATTCAAAACAGACTTCCTGTATTTCAGGATGAGCGCTCTGTGAGCAGTCGATGTAAACATGTATGATAAACATTTTACTTCTTAATTCAGTTGATTGGTACATTTTATGTGTGCAATGTATACGTATATCTGTTTTATATTGCTTAAAAGTATTTGTTGAATCTCTATGGCCGAAATCTAAAAGAAGAGAAATTTAACAGAATCCCGACCTACCGGCCCTAATTTTTTCACGACCGTAACCAGATAAACACAACATTTTTCCCTAGGCCTAACCTAGCCTCCGCCAGGCCTTCCTATAGATCGTAGAATTTGGCAAAATAGGAATGATTGGCCGGTAGAGTCAGTCCAAGGGTAAGGTTTATATTTTCCCCGCTGGGGATGGGAAAGGAAACTCTATGGTGGCCAAATTTCCCTGGCAAATTGGCAGTAGCCGGCCAAGTTAGTCTGGAAGAGACCTAAGAGCCTAACTGTCCTCCTTTGTAAGTACATCATCTCAAGGAGAGAGATGCGGGTATGCACACGTAGTGATAGATAATTCCCAAGGGACGATTCCACACGCAACTGATGAAGCAAGACCTATTGTTCCTGGAAACACCCTGACAGATCACCTGAAGCGTTTGTATTTCTGGGATGTTCTTTTGTTACACACAAAGAACCATCTGATACCTATAAATAAATGATAAGAACTAAAAACTACCATTTCTTTATACGGGACAAGATACTCTGTACGTAGACAAATACGATGTAACGGCAAAATATAATGTAGATACTGTCGCATTTTGCCTGTTCTTCACACGAATGGTCTAACATGTCTTATGTTTTCACAGCGCCACTAGGCGGCGAGTTGACATTACTGCAGGCTTAATGATTTCACGTAGGCGCCATGTGTTGACAATTTGTCTTGCCCTTTCCCCACAAGAGCAATGCCAACAGAGCTAAATGAGCAAAACGCTTCTAAAGGTCAGATCAATATCAAATACCCCCGTGTCCACGGGACGTGAGTGTAGGTAGTGTTTTCTCTCTACTTGATACAAAGTATTTTGAAATTTTGGACTCGTTTATTTGATTTTACACTGAGTCTACGGAACGTAAATACACTTCAGATATGAAATGAAGAAAAAAACGATGTTCCTCGTTACTTACTTCATACTTGCCTAAATGCAAATGATGTAAAAAAAAAACATCTACAAGATGACTTAGCGCTTTGACATGAACAATAAGAAAAATGTGCCTATTAAATCCACTATTAGATACTAAATGTCAGGTGAAAGACCGGTTTCTGTGCAGCCAACCGGATAATTTGGACAGAGTTTTACAACAGTAATATTTTCCTCTAAAACTAGCGCCTTTACATCCTCACGAGAAATGACAACGCTAGCTTCTTCATTTCAATCACGCGACTATCTCAAGACCAAGTTTGCATCTACTGATCTACACTCTTTTTAATCCCATTGCCATCGTCTATATCGCCAGATGTGTAAACATACGTGAACAATAGGGGTGTGTATACTTGGACCATCCTTAACAATTACAGACCCCGTCTGTTAGCACAATACACATTGTTGAGTCTCACGAGACTTCAGTTCAACACGCGATAATTCAACAACCGACTCACATGAGATTATGGACCCCTTTCTTCTTCCTGTCAGGTTGAGATATGTTTATCCGTCCAGAGATCACAAGACGTTTTACTCACGCCACCATTTTGTTATTCTCATAGCAGAGGTTTCGATCGGGGGGCTAGCTAGTAGTGGCCGCAATTTCTAACGCCGTTGCGGCCACTTCTAGCCCTCCCGATCGAAACCTCTACTTGGAGAATACTATTTTGTAGCTACCAAAGTTTGTGCTATCTTCTTGCATATTTTGAAGTCGTTATAGAAAAAAATACAGTCACAATTAAATGATGTTGGTCCGACATGACCATTCTGTTTATAGGATTGGTTTCTAGTGTTTACAAACACATGGTGGTAAACATTTGTGTTGGCTCGACTAACAACAAACAGTGGGATCGAGTGATAATACATCCCATGTGGTGCAAATCCTAGAACGATATTCCCTTCTAATCTGTTTGAAGTGAAAATGCATATGGGTCAATAAACATTTCATTACAACAAAAGTACGGGTCAGAATGTAAGGAGTGAATTTCTGACCAACATACAGCCATAACTTCATGCTCTATTTTCTATCATTACACTATTATCATGTCAGTATATCAGAGCCAAATTACTGCATATTGAGACAGCGATGTATCTCTTACAATGATGGAATAATGACTACTACATACTGCAATTAATAAAAGTAACAATATTTGGTGATAATCTTTTCACCTTCTCCCATCTTGAAACACCTTATCTGTACCATACAATGTTCCCAACAAGTCACTTACTAAACAATGTTTATATTCACCGCAGTTCAAGCTCCATTGAAAACGACCCGCCCGCCCTGCACTAAACAAGACCGCCACTCACGCCGCGCCCTGTCAAATTAACCTGTGGCCTGGGTGCGACTTCAATGGGTAAGGTTACATACACTGATCCGCTAAAGACGTGTAACATACGGACCAGTACATATGGAAACAATACAAAGTCGAGTATCTTATAATATAAAAAGAGAAGATACAATATGAGCTTCATATCTTTGGAATGCTTTGAAGCTGTGTATACCTTTTAGTATAAAGATATATGATATATCAAGAAGGTTATAACCTCCTTAGATATATGTATAACGATATGTGCATCTTATAAGGAATGCTTCCTCTACAACGTTGTCTTTGGATGGTAGCTAGTAGCTACTAGTGTCTGGATTGAAAAAGATGCTAGTAAGAACACTTGGTGAAAGACAACTGGCACCTGTGCAACGGAAGCTAGCATTCACCCTTTAAATGTCTAGTGCCCTTTTGTATCCTTATTTGGTCTACATGTTCTAAGTCACCACCCCGTCAGAGCTCCTCGTGTTTGTTGCCAATCCTGTCGCAGAGACGGCAGGCGGTCTCTGCCGGCTGGGGAACCTCCTCCATCCCCTCTCGCACCTGCGGCTCGTCTACCTGTCGGCTCGCGTACTCCCGGAAAAGCCTCTCGTAGTAGCAGAAGACGCTGTTGGCCAGCAGGTTTTTCCTCGCGTAGTCTCGGCCGTTCTCGGCGATCTGTCGGGCGTCGTCGTCGTTTCTCTTCGCCCATCGGATCTTCGGGATCAGGTCCGTCAGGTCCATCCTGAATGGAATGTAGTGCACGTACGGCTCCAGGTCCTTGTAGAAGTGTTCGTAGTACACGGACTCGTGTTTGAAAACAGCGCTGTCCCCGGCGAGAAGGTACGGCAGGCGGTATGCCGCGACCGTGCCGTCTATGTTCAGCTGGTACTTATACTTGAAGAAGTCGAAGAAGGAGATGTGTTGCACCTTGGGTCCGTACTTGGCTTCCTCGTCGCGGAAGAAGAAGAAGTTGGTGAGGGCGGCGTCGATGAGGTCGGGATATTTGCGGGCGAGGTCTACAAGGTTGAGCCTCTCTCGGCGGCTGTCCCGACCTCGCCACAGCGCCTGTTCGGTCTTGTTCACCCACCTGGGCCCAGTGTTCCCCTGTACGGACAGCATGTCTAGACTAACCCTCCCCATGGTCTCTAACGTGGACTCCGTAAGGTCGTAAGTGGGCATGACGATATCCCGTGTCTCCTCCGACCCGCACCACGACAGGATCGGGAGAGGCCCGTCCTTAACTTGTCTCTTCTCCAGGGGCCAGTCCCCGAGGTTGACGAAAAACTCGATATCCGGAATTTTAACTTTCCGGGTTAGCGAGTGCAACGTGGCGTCCATGAACATCTTAAATCCGGTGTGTTTTCCATGGCACTTCCGGTGGATCTTGTTGTCCTTGACCGTGTAGTGACAGAGGCTGTGGTGGGTTCCGAACCGGTCTACTGCTTCCGTGGAGAGCCGGTTTAGATTAATTTTGGGGAATATTTCAAGGTCACGTTCGATTTGGGGGAAGGCTGAAGGGCACTGCATGTCGGTTTCCCACTTTTGGTGGTCCTGTTGAGGACAGTAGCAGTTCTCGTGATAAACACGTCCGGGGAGGAGGTAGGGAGAGTCCGCTACTGGTTCGTCTCCGCTGAACACCTCTATCTTCAGACCCTCATAGCTATCGAACATTTTGTACCGCACGAGAAAAGTGCCGTCTTGTCGGTCGAGTTTCTGCACCCACACACGGGCCCTGCCGCCGCCGGTAGCCGTGATGCTGACCCGGAACGCCTTGTCCCCGGGGGAGAAGGTGAAGTTTTCCCCGCTGGTATCTGTGGCCTGGATGTAAAACCATCGCGCCGGGACCACGAAATTCGTCTCCAGGCCGGGCCCCCACACGGCGCTCTTGGAGGGACACACGACCCTCTCCCGCTCGTACCCCGTCACGGGGTCCCGTAAGGGCAGCACGCCGAGCACGATGCTGGCCAACACGAGCGAGATGATCTCCGATCGTGAAAATCCCATCGTTTGCAGTGATATTCTGGCCGGTTTGGGCCCTCCTGGACTGCAAACGAGACCAAACCCAGACTGAAGTTTCTGGTTTCTGTCTCTTCCGCTGCATTTAACCCTTGACACAAGACGATTCCACTCATCCGGTAGGGGAGCCAACTGTAAGAAATAATCACAGAACACAACCCTAAGTTATGATAGATAACTTTGTGAATATCATCTGTATAGTCTTTATTTATAATTTGATACAAATTATAGGAAAGCCGTGATAAATGTTTTATATAGAAAAGTGTATTTTTCACACCTCTATTTTATATGACCTCGCCTGACTTACCCAGAGTTCTTTGCTGCACGGCGGCACGTTGCGGATTTTCCGTATTTTCACGAATAAAGGGGCCAAAATCTGCGTAAAATGAGCAGCTGTCCCGCCTTCATAGACCTCCCGGAGGAGGAGCAGGTATGTAATCATGATTTTTACATCTTTCTAGTCGCTAACTGTGCGGTAATAGGCGTTCGTATGGGTTCTATGGCTGTCGATCGGCTGCCCCCCTCCCACCTTTTTTTTTTATCCCACATGTGTGCAGCATGGAGTAGTATTTTTGACATATGGAGAGAGAGAAACTCCATATTGAACCACGTAAAAGTGTTTCAACTACACCGGTCAGGATACTGGATTGTAAGAGTTGCTTAAATGTGCTTCACAGCCAGGGTTTGAACTAAAGTTGAAGCCATATGTGTGCAAAAATGATTTTTGATAATTTATGTCAGAATAGTTTCTAGATTTATAGTTCAATAAGTGTGCACTGTGACTGTTATTGTACAGGATATGCGGAATTGTCTCATGGTGAAATAATAACGTCTTGATACCCTGAAAATTGATGTCTTTTTGAGTCTCCCAAGAATTAATAGAAGAAAGTGAAAGTGATCTCGATCCAGTTTAGCTCACTGAAGAGGTATTCTTCCACTGGTCGTGACTGAGAAGACAGACGCTATGTACAGTATTTACAGATTCAAAATTATGTACCCGGGAAATTCCCCCAGTTATTTTCGAAAAGTACTAGAAACAGTGGACCACAACTTAACGTCCTATCCTAAAAACTGCGAACCTTTTCGGTAGTGTGCATGTTGGGTGAGCGACACAGTCGGGATCAAACTCACGACTTCTAGTTCCAAAGACAGGGCCACTAACAGGGCTGTCTCCCTGACCTGTCCCTCTGGAAATTTGCTTGTTGGGACGGAAAAAATATTATCCTTTCCATCCCAAATTCTGAACTTAATGACATAGAATTGCTGTCTCAAGGACCCGTCCCTTCGGAAATTTGCTTGTTGGGACGGAAAAAAATATTATCCTTTCCATCCCAAATTCTGAACTTAATGACATAAAATTGATGAAAATGTATCTTTAACAGCGAAAATTCAAAACATCGGCTCCCAAACAATGAGTGGGACGGGAAAAATTCAAAGCTGGAAGCAGCCCTGGCTGCTAAACATTGGACTATGCACGCTGCCTTAGAATAGAGCAGGGCAAACATTCATAATCAAGTAACAGAATGTTATATTTGTATATATATTTGTAATATTTGTATCACTGTAGAGTAGAGTAGAATAGAGTTTACGGTCAGGTAGGACGTTCTTCCAGTGTTGCCATGTGTTTGTAACATGTTTTCCTTGAACCCCACAGATAATAGAACTGAGGAAATACCTGAAGACGACAGGTGCGGAGATCTCGGAGGAGAACTCAGGCGCGGGATGGATCACGGACCTGATGCAGGTTATCGACGCCATGGAAACGTGCTGGAAGTCACCTGATGAAGCTCGTGAGTGTAACGTGTACTTATCAGATATCGTTTATACCGATCAATGCTGTAGATGAATGCTAGCCTCCATATTCAATGCTATCCCATCCATGTGCAAGCACGTATAACCCCCAGTTGATGAGGAACAGAAGACGTTAATTGGATAGTGAGTGTGAGTGAGTGAGTGAGTGAGTGATATAATACTTTTTATTATACATGTAGGCTTTGCAGCTGCACTCAGTATATATGTGTGAACAGCAAAAGTAGCAACACAGCCTGCTATAGTATAGAGGCTAAGGAGTTCCTCTATGACTTAGTATAATTATGTATCTTATATCTATCTGTAAGACCATCCTTTGATTGAATAAAGTCTCCCCTTTCTAAATACTGTTGATTTAATGGAGTAACTCTGCCCTTATAACCCACAAAAACCTCAACGCTCTCAAAAAATTATTTGGCCTGGAGAGGGGTTTGCCGAGACGCCATGCGCCCTTCGGGAGCAAGCGGACCTGAGTTAAAAGTAATATTCTATATCTACTTCTGATAGGAAACCTCACAATCCCATTACCTATGTCCAAGCCCCTAGTTTCATGTTCTTGTAGTGGTCAGCTCAAAAGATATTTCTTAACAGTTAGGTTGCCATTCAAAAAAGTCAAAATAAAATGTCTGATGACCACTTGATTTTCAAGAAGAACATCTTGTCATTTCTTTTCACTCCAACAACAGAGGTGGAGGGTTTCCTAACGAGCGTCCTGTCGTTGGTGTTCATCACCCCGACCGCCAAGATCGACGAGGTAGTCCTGTCCCTGTGTGAGAAGGTGGTGAAAGGAGGAGACAAGATGAAGGAGCTCAGGCTAAGAATGTAAGACGACTTGAATTGTTTCCTTAGTTTTGATTTGATTATATGGATGACATCCGCCCGTGCATCAATTTTCGTCCGTTTCAACACAAAAAAAGTTTTGGCCATACTGTAAATCAGCTGCAAAATGAGAAAATATCTGTTGTACTTTTGACAAACGTTTAAGCATTACACCCAACATAAAAAAGATTGCTCTGGGGAGCTTTCGAGATGAATTTTCTGTCTCTTCGTCAACGTCGAAAATATCTGCTGTAGATTAAAAAATAAAAATTATGGAAAACGGATACTAATGTAGTTGAATGCCAAAGTCAAAGAAGAAGATATGAAAGAACAAAAATGAAGGATTTGTTATTCGGTATACCACTCTGTGTGTTAAGTTTTGTTCATTCTTCTTGACCACATAGATTTCATAATGAAGGCAACTTTTTTCTGCCAAACTTTTGTTTATTCGTAGCCTGAGTGTCATCCTGTTTCAGTTCCAGGCTCTACCTTCACCAAACAGTCTGAGATCGCTGCCATTCAAATCGTTTGGAATAAATGTATTCGTCCAGAAATCTGGACGGGCACGCTGATTGGCTCCATCTATCAGAGCTCCACATGCTATCTCAGCAAGGATCCCCCATCCCAGAACTGACCAAAGGATTTGTTTATTTATCTTAGATAGGCTGTAGTACCTGCTTTTTGGCAGATAGAAAGTGTTATCCTGACGATTTTACAAAGATTTGACACAAAAAAACTACTTGCAATTGGGATCTTTGTCTATACAACTTGGGATCTGTCTATCTATGACATAGATCAACTCCATGTTTTTGGTCATTTTTTTGGCCATTACTGGTATGTGTGGTTCGTAATAAGATGTGGTCCCTACAGAGATACCATGTGGAGAAAGTTGTTAGGTTGAGTGACAAGGACAATTCCCCCATGGAGCTCTGATAGGAGGAGCCAATCAGCGTGCCCGTCCAGATTTCTGGACGAATACATTTATTCCAAACGATTTGAATGGCAGCGATCTCAGACTGTTTGGTGAAGGTAGAGCCTGGAACTGAAACAGGATGACACTCAGGCTAGTTTATTCCTACACTCAGATCAGTTTTGGGGTCTCCAGAGGATGTCATCCATATAAATTAATATAATCAAATCAACTTGGCCTTAGCATCCTGAAATTGCTGATGGTCATATTATTCCTTGTAGAAGCAGCTCAAATTTCCCATTGTTCGGTAAGTTGGTTTGTGATGTAAACTGAATTCCATGCAATCAGATAAATGTGACAAAATCTGTAGATATCACAGAAAAATTACAGCAAGTAATAAAGTTTCATGTACCCCTCTATCTATTTTTAAAAGTTGAATTGATATTAGCTGCCGCTCTCACACTTTCTTGTAGGAAAGCTTGGTTATAAGCAGTTTGCTGAAAATGAAAAGTTGTGATACTTGTGACTATTTTCTTCCTAGTAGTTATGTATTTTGCCTGTATTTCTTTTCCCAGCTTGAACAACCTGTACAACGGTGTTGATGAGAGGTCCCCTGTCAGGTACAACGTGTACTGCGCCATGGTCAAACTGGCTGGACAGACCAACAGTGTGGACTGTATCAACACCAACCTAGAGGAGGTACACAGAACTCTGTTGGCTTCTTTGTTTGTTTTCTTACTATCTGGCCTTCAACTCAACTTAAAGTCCTGGGAGATTTTTTTAAGCGTGTAGAGTACATGTAGCTCGGCTGTGTATAAACGCGTATATATTGTTATTTTGGGTTGTTTTTTGTTCATCAGTTTCTCTTATTTCTTTGTTTATGTTATTCAGTTTATAATATTCTGTACAGGGCACGCCTATAAAACAGTGTGTTAAGCACTGAGTGTGCCTACCCTGACAAAAGAAAGCAGAAATAAATAGATAGATAAATAAACCAGGTCCAATGGATTCTGCTCTCTCTGCCCAACATGTGAACATTGTTGTAATGAATTTTACCAGAAAAAAATTTGTTTATTACAGTAAGAGGCTGATGTTGCACTGAATGAAGCAGTGACCATGCTATCAAAATAATCAATGCTGTCCGTATCTGACTCCATTGTAAATTGTAATCTCCTGTCTTAAGCTATGGTCACACTAAACTCACGTCGTACCTGCGATGGGGTTTCTTCCGTCATGACAGCGCCGTACGTCGTACGATTGGGAAAAACCGGGTGCAATAGTTAACACATACTAAGTGGTGGTCACATATAACGTAGGTACATCGTACGATGGTTTTTTTTAGTGTACCTAGGTCAATCGCAGGTAAATCGCAGGTGAATCGCACGTAAAAGTAGCCATCGCCGAGCGTCCTACGTCGAAAAATACAGCTAAAGATGATTTTGAACATGTTCAAAATTTCCCCTCCGTCGCCGTACGATTTTTATTGCCCCCAATACAGACTTCACTGCGGCCTTCTTTTTATACCAATGAGGTGAAAAATGTATACATTTCGATCGTTTTCTGATGGTTTCAGTTTTCCCTGATATTGTCGATGTTGTTGAAAAGTGCAGCCACTAGAGCGCATTGGCAACCGGTGTACAGCGCGCCCGCTGAAGAGCCTGCTTTCAAGTCTATGATTTTCTACGTGTCAGATCAAGTATCGCGGGCAGGTGATGCATACGATTGTTTCATGACTATACACACGTGGGTTCATAATTATATCAGACCTCAGTCCCATCCTGTCTCTACTTTAAGTTTGCCAAGAGAACAGTTTGCGGATGGCCCAGAGAAAGAATATGACAGGCCAGTTGTATTGTCCATCAAAAAGAAAGCACATAATAGGCATAAAGCGTCAAACAAAAACTGAAACTGAAAATAGAGACAGGATAGGACTGAGGTATGATCTAATTATAAACCCAGGTGTATACAGACATAAAGCAATTATATGCGCCTGGTTCTGGACCTGACACGTAGAAAATCTAAACTTGGAAGCAGGCTATTCTACGGGCGCACTGTTTTCTGGTTGCTATTGTCTTATGATGGTTACAATTTGCATCAGCATCGGCAATATATCAGGGTAACTGAAACCATCAGAACATGGTCGAAATTTATGAATTCGTCACCTCATCATTAGATAAAAAGGCCGCAATAAAGCCTAAATATGAGGCTATAAAAATCGTACGACGTTGGATGAAATTTTGAACATTGCCCGACGCTCTGCGATAGCTGATTTTACCTACGACTTACCTGCGATTTACCTGCGATTTACCTGCGTTGTACGGGAAATGCATCGTACGTGCATCGTAGGTACGACGTGAGTTTAGTGTGACCGGGGCTTTAGTCAGCAGGGCTAGCCCTTTGTATTAGCAACAGGCTAGTTGGGCAGCCCTGTCTGTGCGTACATAACAGCTAAACCAATGAATGAATGAAGCAGTGTGCAGAAGAGTTAACTATGTATGTACACACTGTGCTGCTTTCAGGTTCAGAAGTGGATGAAACTGTGGAATCTGGACACAGACAAGAGGGTAAACCTTCTCCGTCGACTGCTGGAGGCTTTCCTGGAATGCAAACAGAGGTTGGCAAACACTGATGAAGTTTCCTTTCAAGTTGTCCAAATGGGGAAAAAAAAAATTTCTATAGTATACAGACCATCAGTAAGAGTAGATATCTTATGAAAAGCTTTGTGAACAGATTGCGTTTGTCTCTCTCAAAATGTTTTAGTGTGATACTTTTAACTATCGGAAAAGTTGATGCCATTTACCTGTATAACATTATTCATAGATCTTTGCTGTGCTCATTTGCTGATCTTATTTATGTTCATACAATGTAGTATCATGACTTTGTGCATGAAGAAAACAAAAACATAAAACTTGTTAATAGATTTTTATGTAACTTACACAATCACTTTTATCTTTCAATGCCTCAGTGTAAATTTGCTGTGTTTAGGCAGTGATGCAGACATAGTGCTCCCTTCTTTAGGAATTAGACTGCATTTGTTTATGTTTGCACAATGACATTGTTCATCCTGTTGTGGTTGTAAATGACTGTATTTGTTTATGTGTGCACAATGAGAGTCCATCCTGTAGTTGTAACTGACTGCATTTGTTTATGTGTGCACAATGAGAGTTCATCCTGTTGTAATTGTAACTGTTTGCAGTGAAACTGCCAGTAAAGCCATGGTGGAGCTGTTGAGGAGCTACACAGAGGACAACGCCTCACAGGCCAGGGACGACGCACACAGGTGGGTCTGTAGGTGACAGTACAGGATTAAGGTTCCTTAAGTCATGTTAATTTGATTATATGGATGACATCACTTTTCGTCCTGTTTCCAAAAAATAAAGTTTTCCACCATACTGTGAATGGTAAAGAGCAGCTACAAACTAAGACAACACATGCTGTAAATTGCAAAAACATACTTCCGAAAACAGATACTACTGTTGAAGAATGCCAGAATCGATTCCAAAGTTTTGAAAGAAAAAAAGTGACAAACAAGAGTTATTGTCATGATGGAGAACAGATCTAGTCCAACAGCTCAAGTTGAAGTCTATGGATTACCTGTAGTGTTTTATTGTTGTGTTAAATGTAATTGCAATGTTGAGTGGTCCACTTGTATGCCTGGTGCTCTACTGTGTATTGTCTTGTTGCCATTCTTTATAAAGATAAAGATGTGAAGTGAGAATGGCATGGGATCAAACATGTCCAAATATGGGGCTTGTGCCATGTCATGTGTTTTGCCATGTCACTAATGAAGAAAATCTAATGTTGATGACTAAGATATCCAAGTTATAAGTGCAAAGCAAGTGCCATGTACTTGTTAAGGTCTAAAAAACTACAAAATAATAGTGATAACAGAAGACCTGTGATATTGACCAATACTGTATCCCCCTGTACAGGTGTATAGTACATCACCTGGCCCAGAAGGACATGTACCTGGTGGATCACCTTCTGGTTCTCAAACCCGTCAAGTTTCTGGAGGGAGAACTCATCCACGATGTAAGTTCTAATGACTAAGGATTTTTCCCTTCAAACAGTTCAAAACTTCAGGAAATGTTTATAAGATGACAGAGTAAGGTGGTGGTTCTATTTTGTCAGGGAATTGTAAAAGAACTGAAGAATTCCATAATTAAACACTGAATGGAAATAACTTTAAAGAAATTCTTGATAAGCCTTGAATATCTAATTGAAGAACCGTTGACCAAACTTATCAGTGAAAATGTTGTTGTTAACTGGCGTTTGAAGGATAAATCTAAAATTTAAGTAAAGTTTTTCTGATTATCTATGTGCCCATTACAGCTACTGACCATATTTGTAAGAGGCAGTCTTCACAACTACATGGAGTTCTGCAAGGCCAATCCAGACTATATTGAGAAGCTTGGTAAGTCTGGTATATTTTAAAGGCAACCAAAGCAATATTAGGAACCAAAAAATGGAAATGAAAAAAATGCTGAAATCTTTATTTTAGTGACATGTACTAACACTGGCTAGCACATCTGTGTAATAACTTCATACTTTGAGCATTTTAAAACCATGCAAAAACATACCATACGATGATCCCGTTAGTTTCGCAAGCCTACAAAAACCCCAGTAACGATTTTCAGTGAGTTCTCACGTGACAACGAAGTCATATTTTTGGCATCATGGACGTCACTATACATTGTGATAGCGTTGTTTGAACTAATCATGTATAGAAATGATGAAATAAATTGACTTTCGAAATCCGATTTTCAGGCCCTAATATTGCTTGAGTTGCCTTTACATGTAAGTCTGTGCATTTATTACCATGTACACTAGTGCTGCGTACCGGTACCGTGTAGATTTTTCAAATTGTTCAGGTACAGGTACAGATCTGTACCTGTACCTAAACCTCTGTACCTGTACCTGATGTTACGTTTAGGTACACAGCACTAATGTACGCCGTCCTCCACACCTACAAACCCTGGTACCCAGAACCTGTGCATCAGTGCCACTGAGTCACGTTAATCCCTCAGGAACAGTGACCATCTGACACCTGAACTCACTAAAACTGCCAGAGGCCAGAGAAAATTTTTGTACTGAGCAACGTCACTCTGGAAGACCCTTTCCACCATGCCTGCCTTCTTCCAAAGGAAACTCTGGGGCTGTCTAGGCGACCCTTGCATGTGTATGCACTCACCCTGACCTCTTGTTGTAGATACCGTTATTACCTGACTTTGCTTGGGGAGGTAAAAGGTGATAGAAGGAAAGGGGTTTTGCTCCATCTTGTAATACCGTGCCCTACATACAGTTATTTGACAACCCCACTGCCTCTACGGTCTCAAAGTCTATGGGACCTTTACCTAATCTCCAAGCAGATCTATTGATGGCAAATCAGTATCAAAAGGGCCAATGAGTACCAGAGGCTTTGGATACTAGTTGTCCCTTTTGATACTGCCTTACCATCGATAGATCTGATTGGAGTTTAACCTTTCCAACAAAGTTCTGTTTGCTGAGATTGGACCATTGTTTAATTGTTATCCCCATCATGTTGCAGGTCTGTCCCATGAGTTGTGTATAGAGAAGATGCGTTTCCTGACGTTCCTGTCCATGTCTTCTGACAACAAGGAGATCATGTTCGACACCATGGAGCAGCAACTCAACCTCACCACAGACGAGGTGGAGGCATTCCTCATCGATGGTGACTATTGTTCCCACCTTTTTTGTAGTCGAAGAATGCCTCTAGTTTTACTAGACCTAGAAGCATGTTGTTGGGGAGGGTTTTTTTTTTTATTCTACTCAATGGTCACCACATAACAAGACCCGAAGGTCACTTCAAGGAGTGAGGGCCACTCTGAGGTTACAGGTTACATATATAACGGTAAAAGCATCTCTTCACTCTACAAAATGTAGGTCAAAAACATGAGACTAGCTCAATAGCTGACTAAGAGTGAGGACTTACTGACCCAATGGGAGAAGCAGGGGTTATAAAAGGCTGCTGAGAAATTCCCTACATATGATATACATAAAAGATGGTGGAAGGAGAGGAATGGGTTCCGCCTTCCAATACCCTAGACACGGTGATTTAACAACTCACTATGTAATGTCTTATAGGCTATTTGGACCTTTACCAACAAAATTCTGTTTTCTGTGATTTGACCATTGGTATTCCCTTTATTCATTTTGTTGTTTGTTTTGTATTTCATTCACAATGAATGAATTTTGTGTATTTAAGATTTATTCAGGATGAAAGTTGGAGAAATTGTTAAAACAGCTATCTCCTATTTCTAAACCTGAAGAAAAAGATGAAATATATAAAGAGAAGTAGGATGGCAGTGAAAATGTTACATCTTAGTAGGAGGAAGAGGTATGATACAGGTGTGGCCATACTGAAGATCTTCTCTGTCGTACTACTACGTGTGTATTAAAATGTGTTTCAAATCAATCAGAGGTTATTTGTCAAGCCTGCCTAGGCAGAGGGATGATGTCATTTTGTACAATGTATGCATGACGTAATCGTATTTCCTCTTCCCAGTCGTGCGGACTCAGCTGGTGCAGGCATCCATAGACCAGATCCAGCGTAAGGTCGTGATCCGCTGGTCACAGCACCGCACGTTCGGCCGGCAACAGTGGCAGCAGTTACGGGACATGTTGGAGCGGTGGCGGGAAAACCTGGGCACGGTCCGGAACAACCTCCAACAACTCACGCCGGCGTCGTAGAACATAACGTACAGATGGGGATTGAGCCGTCTGTGTAGAACTAGAGCAAGGGATACTGTAAATGCGGAAATGTTTGCGATGGTTTTACGTTCACGGTTTTTGCCGTGAACTCTTTAGCGTGAACTTAGAATCACTGCGAAAAGCCGTTCAATTATGTGACTGTAGTGCTACTATTGTTTCAAGGGCGAACTCGGAACCATCGCGAACACTCCATTTTCTCCCTACCGCGAAATTACATCCCCGCTAACATTTCTGCATTTGCAGTATTTGTAAAATCTCCAGGCAGATGTAGAAGGGCAAAACCGTGACATTTCCCAAGCTCACAGTTCAAATTTGAGAAACGTTATGATTTTGCCTTTCCAAATCTGCTTGGAGATTAATATTTGTAGTTATTTCACAGCCCTTTACACCAGGCTGTGTCACATCCGATGATGAAGCAGAAATGATTATGAGAAAAAGTTGCCCGAAAAATCTGTACCATTTCTACCAGATCAACAATATGTACAATTTTTTTCAACTCTCCTCTGCACCCTTTGAAAAAAATTCTGTGAGTGTCCATTGGTTCCCTAGTTTATCTTTTCCTTTTTTGTTGAAATACCATTTATCAAATTTAATAGACATGTGAAACATCTTTACCTACATGTACTAACATGTACAACTACTACTAGATCCATCAATTTCTGGATGAAGTATTGTAGCATCACAGTGGTAAGTATCCTTGTTTTACTGAAAATGTAACTGACAAGTGCACATATTTAGACTATTTGTATCGTATTTGGACAGCGCTATTCCAAAATATCTCCAGATTAAACAATGTTCATGAAAAACATAATAATGTGTTGGCTGTGAAGTGGTTAGTCATTAAGTTAATGTTTGGACCATGTGAATACAGTTTCTTTGCAGTCAAACCAATGTATGAAACAGAAATAACACTACACTGGTTACTAAATAAGTTTGGTCGTGAACACAACTGTGTTTCCTAGTCATTCATCGCAGCAGAACAGAACATTTAAGAAATATTAAAACCACAACATTTCATCGTGAGTCTTAATTAAAGAGAGATTTTTTTTGGTTCAACTTAGCATTGGTTAGAATATTGTTGATTGAAGGCTGATTTAACGGTAGCCAGTCATCCATTTTGGCATTCACATCTTAACGAGAGGCCAACCAGACTGCCTGTCAGTGGATACAGCAATGGAGCGACAAGATATATATGATCTTAACATCAGTTGTTGCCAACGGTGGGAGCCGTCATAACCGTGCCAGGCAGGGCATTCCACTGGGGAATGGTGCGGGGGAAATATTAGTATTTGTATGTGTCTCTCCTGGCGTTTATAGGTTGGAATTAGAGGTGATGGCTCCCCCAGCTGGTTGAGCAAGGAGGTTGAAAGGGTTATTTTAACCTCCTTGAGTTAAGTAAACTGTCAGTGTTTATATTAATATGATTGTACAGTGGTTTGTAGAAGTTGGTGAGGCGGACGTTCCTCCTCCTTTCGGAGAGAAGGGGCCGCTGCGCATGCATGTCGTAGAGCATTGGTGTTCTCGCCGCTAGTTCGCCGGTAATCATTCGAATGCCATTCTGTCTTGCAAAGCCCAGTTCTTGAACGTGGGTGTGGGAGGGAGTGCAATCATTCTAGCAGTCTGTCATTGTAGCACAGTACTATAATAACATGCAAATGGCCAAGATCAAAAGAGGAAGAAAAATTAAGATTAAGGAAGAATTAGATAAGAAAGGATTGAAAAGGTTTCACCTTGAAAATGGGTTATCGTCCTTCAAGACGACACGATTTTGTTTTCAGTGCGTCCAAATTTGGTTATGTCGAGGTCTTGCAGATCCTTGTCTGCAGCACCACTCGCGGTCGCCATGAGGAGTTTTTGCAATGCGACCCTCAAGTTGAAATCATTGACATCGTTGAAGGTCCACAAAGGGTTCTGAATAAATATGGCAATTTCGGCAAGTAATCTAACGATACTTATGGCAAGAACAGATTTATGAATATCAGTCTAAAGAATCGTGTCATTCCTACAACAATTGAGAATAATATGCCAAAGGATATACTACATAACAGATGTTACAAACTCAAAAAATGTTCTTACAATTTGTATGTAGGATATTTTCAGCACATGGTTTTCAGTACGCATCATCTGATCTGTACACCACGTATCGTCCTTGTGAGACAACATTGTCCGTAAAGGTCATATCGACATCAATGGAATTATTTGTGTCACATCACTTCTAGTTACAAAAGTATAAGTTAAAGTGTATCAATTCTTTGATATTTTGAATGACTCGTTCGGGTGATACTTTAAAAGTGACTAGAAAAAAACCCTCAAAAACATGAAGCAAGGCAAAGCCATTTGAGCTGAGCGCTGAAATGATCGAGTTACGAGAGGCTTCCAAGAGGCTGGATCTGCTGCAAAGGTGTTAAATACCAACACACGCCCCCACAAACATAAACGATATCAGTTGATTTAAGACAGCCCATGGTCATTACACAGGTATGCACCAATCTTGTCAGACTACTTGATTCTATGCTTGACTGGACTAATTCAGGAAACAAAGTCTGGCGCAAAATACGTTCAAGTGGAGCTCGAGTGTTTTTTCGAAATATAGACGAACAAGACAGAACCAAACGGCATATATCAGGTTAGAAGTTTGTTCTATGTCGTCTGAAATGCTGAAACTTTGTAAAGGTGAAGATAGTTTCACAACGATTCAACTCTTCTTAAACAGTACAGTTGTCAACAACAATGTCAAAATGCCAGGGGGCGATCCGAGAATCTTTTACACCTCGCTGTCCGATTCATGTTGGACAGTCAATGTCGATGAAGTTGAGCGCGCTGTCAAATCGCATGGTCGCAGCGAGGTCGCCAACGTGCCGCGGGTCTGGTGAGAGAGGGGCCTATTACTTCGCTTGTCACATCGTCATTCAGAGCTGTCCTTGAAAATTCACAAGCCCAACCTCTGATCATAAGGAACTACTAGTATCGTGTTGACATCTACCATTAACCACTTCTGAGTTGGCAATTGTGCGCTCGGTGACAACCAAAGTGGTAACGCCTGTCTGTGCTTTGTTTTTCACAGCTGGCCACCATGGTCCACACAAGGGCGTCTTGCCTGTCCGCACTCTTGCTCACGCTCCTGATGTCGATGGCCGGAGTTGTGATTGCCCTTGACTGCGCACCCCAATGCCGATGTCACGGCGCCACCGTCGACTGCAGTCACGGAGCCCTTACGGCCTATCCCCGGGATCAGCTCATACCTTCTTCAACGGAAATTTTTCTGTTAAACGACAATCAGATTTCGGGGCTGAACCGTAATCCTCTGCTTCCCAACCTGCTGGAACTGAACCTGGAAGATAACTCCATCACTAGCATATCACGCCCCGGATCCCCATTCAGTCGCCGGCCCAACCTCCGGGTTCTCCGTCTAGGAGGGAACGTGATCTCTACCGTACCCGCTTCGGCTTTCGACGGGCTGAGACAACTTGTGAGACTTTATCTCAACAGGAATACCATCACAACAATAACTGCGTTCGGAAGTAATTCTTTCCTTGACAGCTTGGAGATGCTCGATTTACAAGACAACAGGCTCACCTCTATCGGGATCGAGACTTTCACAGGAGTCCCGCTTCTTATAGAGCTCAACCTCTCGTCCAATAGCATCTCAAGGATAGAAGATGGGAGCTTCGGTCGTCTCAAGAAGCTACGTGTGCTGTACCTACATTCGAATCACATCGGCGTGCTGACCAGCGCGACCTTCCGGGGGATGCCGGCTTTAACTCGTCTGACTTTGAGCGACAACAAGATCCAGACTCTACCTGGTATGGCCTTCATCGGCGCCACAAACCTGGGGTTTCTGGACCTGTCATCTAACGACCTCTCCACAGTCACACGGACAGCGTTCTCTGGACTGTACAACCTTACCACTCTGCTCCTGGAGAGGAACAACATCAGCTCTATCGAGGACGGGGCGTTTGGTGACCTGGTCAAACTGCAGTCATTGGTCCTGAGGTACAATATACTACAGAACATGTCAGCATCAACTTTGACGTCCACAGACCTATGGGTGAGCCATACCATTCCCCTCAGCTTGTTTCCTTTGATAAAATTCTTCCCTTTCAGAACGCATTGAATATGAACTTTGTTGCATATCCATGCCTAACATGGGCTAAATGCATGAGGTAACATAATTGAAGTAAAAGAAAAGGAACATGTTATATTCTATTTAAATCTACAGAGTCTCTTCTTGAAGTATGTCTACACAAATTTACACAGTCAATTATATTGTAGTCTTTAGGGGGCATACTATATGTGAATAATTCGTACTCGTTCTTTGTAAAATGCGCATGTTTCTTGTCTAGTTGTATGGAACTTACAAGGGATCTGCGCATGTCTGTGTATAGTGAGCGTTCTAAAACAAAATGTGTTTTATTTTCTACACAATCATTGTTACAGAATGTATATATTCTGTCATTTATCAAAACATATTAAAACGCTTCACAAGTAAAAAAGTAAAATCATCAGAATAAAGGGCGAATCCATTCTGGTCCGGGGGGTGTCCCGGTGGTGTAGTGGTCTGCGCATTTGCTACTCTGCCACATCTGGTTCAAATTACTTGGACCAGAAGGACTGGGGTTCTAGTCCCAGGTAGGGCACCTCTGGACAAGAGGCGCATTGAGTCATACCAAAGACTTTGTAAAAATGATACATACTTATGAAACAGTATGGAAGTTAAACACACTCCACTGCCAGTGGACTAGCCCCCTGCTGCAGTGATTGCACCACAGTGTGGCCCCAGAGCTATGAAACGGAGATGGGCACCGCCCTATACATCAATTATGGTGTGGGAGGATTTTAACTTAAACTTAACCATTCTGGTCCGTTCAGGAGCTGGACCTCGCTGACAACCGCCTGACTGCGGTACGGAGGGAGGATTTTGCCAGGCTGACGAAACTGAAATATCTTCGTCTTCATGTGAGTTCATTTTATCAGCACATGTGCACATGATAGAAAATTCCTGTTTCCCTTGTAGAGATCAATGATGAAGGAGAATTTTGATACAAATTGCTTCATTTTCAACTGCATTCTGGTGTTGCTTTTGTGGAGCTTTTCATTCAGTTGTTTCCTTATCAAATAACTTTATTTACCAGTAAATAAATTCATAGTGCTGCATTGTGTCTTTCAATACAATAGGACTCATTACTATTTCATTATTTGGTTTGCAGAAGACAATATACGTAGATGTAGCTGTTCTTTTGGTTTGGCTGCATACATTTGTACATAGCCAAAACTTGTTCAATAGCAACATCAAAATGACTATCTTCATATCGAGATTCACGACTTTGTCGTGTTATTTTTGTCGATATGGAAGTAGAAACAAGCTTACATTGTTATTCTTAACCCCCGTATAGACTAACAGGATCAGAACTGTGGAGGACGGTTCATTCGCCAATCTTGCCAACGTCGTTGTCTTAGAGATATACGGAAACTTTCTTACTAATGTCTCAGGAGCAACATTTCAAGGTACGTACACAGTATACTCTATCAATGGTTGATTATAATAAAAACAAATAATAACTTAATAATTGCAAGTTCATGCCCAAAGGCTAATATGCAGACAAACAAGTACATGGAGATGCATGAAAATCGAAAAAGTTATCTAGTCTACAGTGAAAATTCTATATTTGGGTTTGACTTCTTAATTACAAGAGCAGCTCAGTGAAACAAGCGACATTCGAACTTCATTACGTACGATTATGTATTGTTTGATGCGCCAATCTTATCATGAAGATCTATCAGCCATACACATATCACTCCGAGTTACTGGTAGTCATTACGGCAACTAAATGTTTTAGTAGCAATCTACGTTGCCAATTGGTGTTAAGGCAGTGGTCCGAAAGGGACGGACCCTCTGATAGATCAACTGATGACGTACATGTCTGTGCGAGCGTGTGTTGGTGTTTAAGATCTTTGTAGCAGAAAATTTAGCTGGTCTTGTTCTGTGTTCTGTTGTTTGATATGGTATGACCTCAAAAAGGTCAAATCGCTGTTGACATGCGTTTGTGATGACAGTGGTAAAACCAGTTCCAAGGCTAAAACATACCGTACACGTACTGTACTTATCTTCTACATGTAACGTTACATGTAGGCTCACCGGAAAGCAAGTTTCATCTTGTGATGCAAATAGGATATATTTACTGAGCCTATATTTCTTCGCTCGTCTTTACTGCTTAAAATTTCTTCATTTTTATGTTCTTGATAAAAAGCATGTAATCAAATCTGACAAGGGGGTCACATTTAGGTCAATTGCAGATGCCAATTATGTGTAACAAAAATTACTTGTAACGTTACAAACGGGAAGGTTTAAAACAGCAAGTTCAGCTTCCACCACATAGTGGTATACACATGATACTCTGACACACATGGAATACTGACAGTATACTTTTTCTTCAGGCTTGGTTTCTGTAGAACACATAGGGATGGGAGGCAGTAACCCTATTGAAACCTTCCCCGACGACACGTTTCGGGACCTTCCGAAGCTCTCTCATTTGGGCCTACTTGGCCTTCCACTCGTGAGCGTCAGTGACCGTGTGTGGGCACCCCTACAAAGCTTAAAAAGTGTGAGTAAGGCCATGTTGATTTGATTATATGGATGACATCCTCTGGAGACCCCAAAACTGTTGCGAGCGTGCGAATAAGTTTGGCAAAACAAATTTCCTTCTTTATGAAATCTACGTGGTCAGGAAGGATGGACAAAAATTAACACACAGAGTATGGCACACGGGGTCACCGACATATAGATTCTTCCTTTTTGTTCTTTCACATCTTCCTCTTTAAATTTGGAATTGACTTTGTCATTCTACGACATTAGTTTCCGTTTCCCGAAGTATTTTTTGTCAACTTACAGCAACTATTTTCTCATTTTGTAGCTGCTTTGTATGATTTACAGTATGGTCAAAAACTTTTTTTGAAACGGACGACTATGATATTAGATTAATAGTTTTACCATTATAGTTTTCAGTTGCCAGTAGTATGTTTAAGACAAGAGTCTAAGAAACCGAAATTTAGGGATTGAAATGGACCAGCAGTTAACGTGGGGTCTACACCTGGACAACGTTAGATCCAAAATGACAAGCGCTTTGGCAGCATTAGCAAGATCTCGTGACTACCTCACGAGCGACACGTTGAAAACAGTCACACAATCACTTGTCCTCAGTCACATGGATTACTGCTCTTGCCTCTTGTCAGCTAGTTCCCAAACTCACTTGAATAAACTACAGATTCTACAAAACAAGGCAGCTAGACTTGTCCTAAATGCAAAGTATGATTCCAACATAAATGACATGCACAGGAGGTTGAATTGGCCCAAAGTTAACGTAAGACTATACACAAGCACTCTTGCCATGTTTCACAAACTTCAGGCGGCCAAAAAACCAGAAGCTATCTATAAAAGGTTACAGAGAATTGACAACACACATCAACACAATACCCGTCTTGCACAAGGAGGGGGTTTCAAACTGCCAAAACCCAAAACCACCTCAGCTACCAGAACCTTTCTGCACAGATGTATCAAATTATATAACACCTTTCCACAACACATCAAAACATCCACACCTTCACTGTTCAAAACATTTCTCAAAGAAAGACTGATTACACTTAAGTACACAAATAAGCCATTACAACAATGGTGGTAGCTGAATGTATGTACATATGTATTTCAAGTTGACCTCTGACCCCTCAAGCTCTTTTTATTGCATCACATTTGATTTTGTTCATTACTGTCTGTCAATTGTAGATGTCTTGTATCACATTTGATTTTGGTCATGACTGTCTATCATTTGTGTATGTTTTCTTCTTGTTTGTTTTATTTTAATGTATCAATGTGAATGGACTCCAGGAAGAATAGTGTAAGATTGTAATAATTGAACACTAATGGAGATCTCAATAAAACTCAAACTCAAACTCAAATGCCCACTGGTAATAAGTGACATGCGTACACTAACATATTTTCGTTTGAATATCGACTATCGTGTGGTTTGTCATCTTAATTTTGTCATTTCAATGTATTGTTCGCTGAATTCATGCGACAGGTTTTGGTTCATATTCTGACAAATACATATGAATATTATCTGTAGAGTGCAAGAACCAATGTTATAGACATGAACGGCATATCCGATCCCCTTTGTCCGCTTTCACAGATAAGTATGTCAGACTCCAGGCTGAGGTCTATACCAGTTCTGCCCGTGTCCTTGGAATCATTCTCGATTTATCGTAATAACCAGATGTTGACGGAACTTCGCCTTGGAGACTTCACAACACTTCCTCGATCAGGTAAGAGAGCTACTTTGTCCCGGAAGATTAGAAAACTCTGTCAAATGCACTCCTTGGCGTTAATCTCGTTGGATTTCCAAGACTCATGCCTTATCACAATTTGTCTTTAGCGAAAATGCTGCAGTAGGATATCGCAAGTGGAGGTCCCGGCGCCAAGGCGTATACAACCTCAGTATGCCGTCTCACCCCGACTTCTTTGAAAGTCAGATTCGAATCAGCCAGGACCCCACAAATCGCTTCCTAGTTTGCCTCAATGACTAAATCTGAAAAAACAAACTCGCCAGTGAGATGCGGGAAGATGCCAGCTTTAAAGGATGCTTACAGATTGACAATTACAGCAGTTAAGAAATGATACAAGTGTCAAGTCGACCGCCAT
The DNA here is from genome assembly GCA_035149815.1 of Branchiostoma lanceolatum. NCBI lineage: Eukaryota > Metazoa > Chordata > Leptocardii > Amphioxiformes > Branchiostomatidae > Branchiostoma > Branchiostoma lanceolatum. Next base: position 9,136,837 of record CM068868.1, on the reverse strand, counting down.
TTAACCTTTGGACAAAGGTTGTAGAAACTATTTTTGTTCAAAGGTTTAATGGCGGTCGACTTGTATCATTTCCAAACTGCCATAATTGTCGATCTGTAAACATCCTTTAGAACCTGACACTTTCCAAATCTCACTGGAGAGTTTGTTTTGCCAGATATAGTCGTTAAGGCAACCTAGGAAGCGATTTGTCGGGTCATGGCTGATTGGAATCTGAGTTTCAAAGAGATCGATTGGTCGGGGTGAGTCTGTTGTATAGCAAACTTGTATTTAGATTTTGCAGAAATCATGACGACTCTAGTACTTTTAACGACTCTAGTACGTGAATATAAATCGACAATATAATGGATGAAGGTTTGATGTCTGCATCATTGTCTCCATCGTCAGAGACAGGACAACACCTTCCGCTCCCCCACCTGACCAGCCTAACCCTGAGGCAGACTGGGCTTCAGAAGATCCACCCGTTTGCTTTCTCGACGTTGCCGGCTCTGAAAACTCTAGATCTTTCCAGGTATTCACAACTTCAGTACCAATATACGGTTTAACTAGCTAATATGTTTATATCACATCTCTCAAAATTGCTTGATATTACCTCGTTATCGGCCGCGGAGAACATAAAAAAGAAACTACAGTTTTCATGTTTTCCTTTACAGTAACAACTTTCAGAGCATTTTGTCGGTAGATCCAGACGCATTCGGTAACCTGACTACTCTGCTAAGTCTGAACGTTGACAAAGTGACGACCTGGTCACCGCGTATGTATACATTACCATGTTATAGGTTTTCAGTAGTTTCTGTACGTAGTGGTCTAGAGTGGACACAGTAACATCTACTAACATAATTCAGGGTACATAATTCCGCCACCCTGAAAAGATACATCCAAACAGATCTCCAACCCAATTCTCTCCAGTATAATGTACTCCTGTGTATCTAAATTATGCATACCTGGGGGTGCTGCATTAGCGATCTCTCAAACTCACTGTTTTTCAAAGTGGCGGATGTATGTAACCCGGCGGATTAATGTTAATGAAGGGTATGTAACCCGGCGGATTAATATTAATGAAGGCTATATGATATATCACAGTTAAACTATGATTCCTGAAGGCTTTGTAATTTCCTGTTTTCTGATATTTGATAATTAGTCAATAATTTGATATCAGAGATACGTGTACACAAACATGGTTAACGGTTGTTTAAAGACACATTGTATGTTTTCTGTCACAGGGGTGTTTCGACATCTCCCTTGCCTCCAAGCTGTAACCTTGGGGAAAAGTTTCATCTGCACAAGTTGTGACTTGCTCGATCTCGGAAAATGGATCAACAAAACAGGTGCTAGAATGTTTTTTCTCCTTCTGTCCCGTAGAGATACATAAAGCATACGAATTACAGTATCCGTGCGAACAAACTCTTCCGTACAGTTTGTAAATCTTAGACTTTCTACACTAATTTCTTCACATATATTGGTTTTATCAGTTGAGCAGTACACTTCTCCAGCAGCAAACAATTTGCCAATATTGTACATTTCACAACAATGAGAAAATTATTCTCTTTAATTGTATACTAGGCAAGATAAATTTCCAAGTTTTCAATACTCAAATAGCACAGAAAAATGTGTATTCCTTATAGAAGTAGACAAACCATGTATTACAGGCTCCTCATGTTCAAACATCTACAACTGTCTTGAGAGCTAGCGAGAAGAAATTGAATACGTACATAACAGTATCAATTAGTCCTTATTAGATGTAGTAAGATGCCATGTTTTTAATATCACTGTAATTATACAACTGCTTTATTACCATGACCTGTACTTAGTTTGTAAGAAACGTGCAATAAACGTATTTCATCCATTCATTAACTTATTTCTTCTTGTCCTTACAGCCGTGAACGTCCAACCAAGTTCGCCCACCTGCTCCTCTCCAGTGTCGCTGCAAGGACGTTCTCTGAAAAGCCTACGGGAAGAGGACTTTGGGACGTGCCCAGCGACAACCGTTCCACCCGCAACAGAACCCGCCGTGCAGATCTGGTAAATGTTACAAATGGCAATTTTTACCTCTTTCAGGTAAAACGTCAAAGGAAGTAAATTGTCTCAGTGCTGAAACCACGGCTTGTCATGCAGCATTGTCCTTATATCAGTTTCTTCAACAGCGTCTTCTCATACAAACAAACCATTTTTCATTTCAGAGCAACAATATTTATAGATTATGCACCATAGTTTCCTACATGTATACCCTGATGGAATCGCGTTTCAAGCGGCCCACCTCGATTACCCAAGACAGCGATATATACTGACGTATACACATGTTTACAGTCCCCCAAGTAGCCATTGCCTGTTGTCGGAAAAGTATGACACCAACATCATGAATGACAAGATGATTCTATTCTTTCATCTTTATTTGTCTATGTCGTAAATTCATGCGCTGTTCTATATCCTTATACAGCCCAACACCATCACCTTCAATGGCAACTCCTTCCCAAGGATCTCCCTATGTGACAACTCCAAAGTCGTCAAAACCACCCTCGCCGTCCCCTACAATAGAACAAACAGGAATCTGCATTAGCCCGAGAAATGTCACGGTACATGACGTTAAAGACTCTCGTGCTGAGGTAGAATGGATCCACGGAGGCAGCACGGATCTGACTGGATTCGTTATTAAATACAAACCTCACGGTGAGAAAGAGTGGATGAAAACAAAACCGGTGCACACCACGGTCCGTCGTTCCGACCCCATATTGGACCTTCTTCCTGACACGCCCTACACAGCCTGCGTGACTGTTTTCTGTAACAATATTGAGCTCAAGCAAAAACTTGCAATAGACGACCAGTGCGTGGAGTTCACAACGGAAGCAGTTGCAGGCTTGTCACAAGCAACAGTGGTGGGCTTGGGCGTCGGATTGCCACTGTTGTTAATAATCCTGGTGATGGCGGCACTCATTTTCCTGTGGAAGAGAAAAGGACTCTCCTCTGCCGAACACGTGGATGCACGCACGCCTAATCATCCTCAACAACAGGTATTTTCCATTTGTTGTATATTTAGTGTAGTTTCCGTTTGTGTAATAGTAACGTTAGTTTTAATCTCTGATGTGCCCATTGTTGTCCTGGGCCAAACTGTACAGACGGCCGCTAACCGAGTGGCCGTGTTACACTACAGGAAGCGCCTGCCGACTCAGCTGAAGCTGACAGTGGTGTCACGTGCACAGACGACTCTCCATACAACATAATCAACGACAATCGGCGCTCTGATCGGCGCCCAAGTCAGGAAAACCCGTACCAGGACCCCGAGTCCCTGCAGGAACCAACGGCAGGCAGAATCACCAGTTCCTATCTGGAGCTTTCCCAGTGTGGAGCGATGAACAGCATGATAAACAGCAGGGCAAATGATGAAGAAAGTCGTAACGTGCCCATTCCAACTCCCCGCCCGAGTCCCTCCACGGACCGCAAGGGTTCCTCCAGCTCCTTCAACAACTCTCTGTACGACATGCCGGGACCGATGGCAGACAGCATCTATAACCAAGTCAATGACGTCGGGTCAGGAGAAGAACAAAATGCGTCGCCTGACGAGGGTCATGTTTACATCAACATCATCGGCTAGTAGTGAGGGACTCTTCAAGTTGATGCTAATAGCTCAAATAATAGCTAGTAGCTCAAATGCTAATATAGCTAGAGATATATAGCTATAGATATGAAAATAGATGCAAAAATTGACATGCCTTGCAGTGTAAGAAAGGTAATGTTGGCACTAGTCTCCAGAGAAAGGCCGTATTGTTAATACAAAAGCAGGCGACAGTCATAGGTCAGGGATTTTGCCTTTTGTTCTGGCTCAGATTGCTGTCAGTGCCCGCGGGGATTGCGTACAACGCCTGTGTTCTTCCAGTGAAAGAAAATGTTGACAGTGCCCGCCATTTTTTTTTCTTACGATGATATCGACACACTTTAGATTAACACAGTACTGAACGTCAATCCATCGGTACGGCGATACTTTTGCAACGTAACTAAAATGTTTTCAACTTTTCATATTAGTGAGGCAATGAAAATATGATATGCCGGTTAAAATGCATAAACCTGATCTTCACAGTCGAAATATTAATAGTATACTCAGGGAAGGGTCATAAATGGTTTAGGGCAGGATGGGTGTGTGCTCAGACAAGATAGTTGAGGAAACGTGCAAACGTTAAACTTTATAGAAAAGTAGAAGACCACTGACACACTCACAGGTCTTTCCGGAGTGCACTTTTTATTTTGAAGTAAATCTAAAATTCCATGACATTGTAACACCTATAGTTTAACACGTTTTGTGGTACCCGATGTTGACTTTGCATTTGTTTTGACCTGTTGTAATGCAGACAAAATGGAAATGGGATCCATTTTTTATCATTGGCATTATTGGCAAGCGTAACATCTCAAAGGGCATTTTATCTTTGATCAAGGATGCTCTTCCTAATATCTAGTCAGATCTACGGGTTGGCAATGGGCCGAAACGCCATCGGGTGGCATATGGATGCTGTTTCGACCCATGGATACTGCCTTAATTGTAACGGTAGATCTGCTTGGAGATTAATAGTTTGTTCTCCCTACAGGTACAAGCTCCTCAGTCTGACAGTCATCTTAATTATTCGTATTTTACAGTAGGTCGTGTTGATTTGATTATATGGACGACATCCTCTGGGAACCCTAGAACTTATGCGAGTGTGTTATATGAAAAATAAAATAAAAAGTTTGGCAAAACGTTACCTTCATTATGAAACATACGTGGCCAGGAAGGATGAACAAAACTTAACACTCTGAGTATGGTATACCGAACAAAAGACTCTTCATTTTCGTTCTTTTACATCTTTTTCTTTGACTTAAGAACTGACTTTGGCATTTTACGACATTAATATCCGTTTTCCAGAATAAATTTTTTTGCCATTTACGGCATATATTATACCATTTTGCAGCTGTTTTTTACGATTTACAGTATGGTCCCAAACTTTTTTGTGTGGAAACGGAGGAGAATTGATGCGCGCGCGGATGTCATTCATATAATCAAATCAACATAGCCTTACATCAAAGTTCAGTAGCATGTAATTATATTAACACAGTGTAAGAATATATATCTTTCTCATTTCAGGATGTTCGTCTTCACCACCTGCCCCAGTCCCCCCTCCCTCCGCCTCCTGTGGCCAATGGTGCGCACGTTAACCTGGTCTACACTGGCATTGCCGGCGGTTTGGCGAGTACCTGAAAATAACATCACGATGGCGTCCAGCAGGACGGACCTACTGTTGACATCAACGGACACAACGGCTTTAGCCTAGTAGGGAAGGGAATAATAGCCGAATTTTCATGTATATCTGAAGATAAATATATAATCATATATAATAATATCTATATCTATAGATAGAGATGGATAAAGATACGCCTAGAAAAGTAAGTCATTCCCAAGCAAATAGATGAAATTTTGAAAATGTCAGACAGCATCCAACACAACTATCTTTCGTCAGTGACTAACGGAAAGAACTGGAGAACCAGATTTTATACCCAAACTGTTAATTGAAATGTTTATGAGGTGAAAACAATTTAGGATTGTTCAATAGAAGATACTAAGTCAAGACAAGGTTGTATGCTAATAAGTCAATAGATAGATGAATAGTTAGATGGATACATCAACATGTAGAACCACTACATATATACTGTATAGTTTTTATAAAAACGTATGTTTAGAAAACAAGCAAAAGATCCTGTGAAGCATCTTTGATGACCATAGAATTTTGAATGTACTTGTAGCTCGGAAACACTGTTCTATCAACAAATCTTCTGATCCGGAAATTTGCCTTCCATATAAACATATTGTAACAGTTACTATATACTATTTGTAAGAAATACAAAATGTCAAACCATCCACAGCTTTATTCTCTAAGGAAAACATTGATATCCACAATTCCATCATCATGTTGTTATTACACACACATTGAACAATATCTTAATATATATACTGTACATATACACTCTCTAAGAACTACCAAATAATCATATACCCTCTGTCGATTTTCTTACAATTAGAATATGGCAAACCATCTTCTTTCTTATGCAATACACTTTGTACAATTTCAATTCCACTATCATATCAAAATACAATCATTCTATTTCCTGCTGTACGTAGCTGCGTAGCTGCACTGGATCGATGTTAATATCTCCCTCTGCAATTTCCAAAAGCACCATTCAGTTATTTCTATTTCACCTGTATTTGTCAGAAAGTACATTTCTCATCCCTTTAGTCTTCCAGAGAGGACATGAGGAAAAGAACTCTCTATTGTAGCTTGGGTACATGTACATTTTGTATACCTCTGCTAGCCTTCTACACACTTAAGACACTTTACCAAAATTGATAAGGCCATGTTGATTTCATTATACGTATGACCTCAATTTTTGCCCATTTCCAAAAATAATAAAAAAGTTTTCTACCATACCGTAAATCATGCAAAGCAGCTACAAAATGAACATATACATGCTGTAAATTGCATACAGATATTTCGGAAAATGGATACTAATGTCGTGGAAGATCGAAGTCAAAGATGTGAAATAACAAAAATGAAGAAGCCATGATTTGGTATGCCGTTCTCTGTGTGTTAAGTCATTTGTGCAAACTTACTGACCACGTAGATTTCAAAATGACGGCACCTTTTTTTTGCCAACCTTTTTTTAATTCGCACGCTCGCATCAGTTTTGGGGTCACCACAGGATGTCATCCATATAATCAAATCAACATGGCCTAATAGTAATGTAAATCTTACCATCACCTGAACAATAATTCATTGGTCATGAATATATACTGAAATGCGGCACCCTAACAAAATAGTTCAGCCTGTTACCGTACTTACATCTATACATGAAAACTTGTGCAATGTACCAATATATGGCAGTGATAGGCAAGAATCTCTGGTGAAAATCTATACCCTTACTCGTCCAAATCATGGCTGAACAGAGCCTGACACATCCCTTACCCACATGATCTTTTTCAGAGACTGTTAGGAAAAAAAGTCTCTATGTCAATCCTCCCATTCAACTTTAAAATTGTGCATACGCTTGATACAAATGATACATTTTCAACAATTTACAACAATTATACACTATGCACAATTTGTTTAAATCTTCAACACATGTTAACACTTTACACAAAACAAGACTTTGAAACACTTCTTCTGTATGGCACAATTCTTCTCTAATACCAATTATCCTTTTTTTATGTTCAACTTGTTAATGACATACCACCCTACTAGTCTAGTACTCTACACAGTCTTTTATCCATCATGTGCTTAGTCTAGTAGATGTAACATCTACTAACATAATTACACCAGGGTACATAATTCCGCCACCCTGAAGAGATACGTCCAAACAGATCTTCAACCCAACGTCCCCCAGTATAATGAACTCTTGTATATCTTAACTATGCATACCTGAGTGGCGTTGCACTAGAGATCTCTCTAACCAACTGTTTTTCAAAGTGGCAGATTTATGTGACCAGGCAGATTAAGTAAGTTATCTGTCAATTATGTAAAACATAATTCATGTCCACTTTGTTATTGCTTCTTTGTTGTTTTTTGTTGTTGTTGTAAGTCTGATTTTTGAGTTTGTTGTAAGTGTGACTAAAGTGTAATTTAAGTGTCTTTTCTTGAAAATTGCCTATCACAACATTTCCAAACATTTTCACCATCCTTCTGTGGCTCATCTCCTAAGACCAATTTGTTGTATTTTACATGCTCGCACATCTGCTAATGTCATATTACGTAATTTGATCCAAATTCTTGGAAGGATTTGTACCTAATTACAAGTGAACACCATATATATATCTACATTCTATTTCAATATATGGTTGTACCTGAACAATGACCGCAGACCTTAACTCCATTGCCTAAGAACCCTGGAAATAGTGGTCCAAGAACAATTTTGTTGTGAAAGTTGTGCTTCATCAGAATAAATATGAGGATTTTTACAGGTCTAAAGACAGTGTCATGTTTAATATGGCTGTCCTGGATGAACAACTGTGTCCTGTCTGGGACTGTGTAAAATACAATCTCAGTTGCTTCTTTCATTGTTCTACCCTTCAACTCCTCACACTTTGAAATCAGATTTTCGTCAAGCTTTTGATGCTAAATAGGGTAAAATCTGTTACTGTAAATGCAGAAATGTTTGAGGTGGTTTTATGTTTGCGGTTTTCGCGGCAACTGTTTCACTGCGAACTTAAAACCAATTTTTGGCAAAAATTTTTGTCCAATAGTGTAGCAGTGTGTGGCTATAGCGCAGCCGTGAACTTAAAACCACCGCGAACACCCCATTTTCCCCTTAGCACTAAATAAAAACCATGCAAACTTAAATGCATTTACAGTATACACACACAGGAAAGATGGCAACACAAATTACTTACCATCCTTGAATATTGAAAATTAAATCCAGACTACCGTCTTTATGAAAGCAGTTTTTACAGTGCAAGCTGTACAACTGATGAAGGTCATAGTACAGGGCTCGAAATACTGGGTGTATGTACACCTGTGTGCACCCAAAATTGGAGCTCTGCACCTAATTTTTGACTGTGGGTGCACTGGTGCACCTAGATATTTTTGTAAGCTATAGCATAAGGGTACTATTGTACACTAAGTATACATAATATTCTTGAAATGTAAGTATCAGAAAAAGTAAATATAACCTTTTGTTGTACTTGATGTATAACTTGTTTCAAATTTTAAGGTTAGCTATAGAATTACAGATTGAAGTTCTTAAGAGCGTTGTAATTATTCTTAAATTTTGCTGACATTCAAGTTTATTCTATGTGGTGCACCCAAAATTCTTTCTGCGCACCTAATATTTACGTTGGGTGCACCAGTGCACCTATTTTCTAAAAATGAATTTCGAGCCCTGTAGTACCTTAGCTTAACATACGAGACTTCGTATTGCACTAATGGGCATTTTGTTACCTGTACATGATATAGCTTTACCTATCCCGACTACAGCATAACTTCTGATGAAATACCAATTATCTTCCTGAATCTACTTAAAGATAATGTATCTCTGTCATTTTTTTCTAAAAGTTAGACATGCAGTCATGCATAATTACACAATTTGGAAGTTGATTGGTGTTAATATTTCTACAAATTGTCATCATGATTTTCTTGATGTGTATCTTTCATAATTCATCAAGCAAGTCCAGACAGAGTTCCACTTTCCAAAGTTTCATATGGCTTTTAACCACTTATAAGTATGGATTGCTCATTCCTTGATAAAAGGATTGGAGTTAATCAGTTAAAAATTTGGGTAAGTTCAATTTTTGTGTTAGAAATTGCAGTTTAACTTTGATACAGGCTTCTAACCACGATGCGTTCGTCACAGCGGCCACGGGATGTCGCTGAAATCCACCGGTCCGCCCAGACCAGCGTCCGCCTCCAACAGGCTCATGATGACCGCCATGGCCGCCTCGTCGTTCTCGGGCCCGCCCAGGTTGGCTGGGTCGAGTTCCGGCGGGAAACCGTGGTCGCTGGTGTTGATGGAGATGTCAGGCAGGGTGGTGGCGAGCGTGGGCGGGAGGACCAGGCCGTTGGGGTGCGTGCACGGGATGGCAGGGGAGGCGGCGTCAGCCTCCTGATGACCTGTAGTCCAACAACATGTCAGTCAGTTACAGCTGCACTTCCTTTGAATTCATTCGCATCTAAATTTGCCGCTAGTCAAACCTGGATTCAGCAACCACTGAAGGGACTGGGGCAAATGGCTGCTCAGGACAGGGTGGGGTTAACTATGTTAAAATGGACGGGACTGTTTTACTGGCCTGCCATATCGACTATGATTTAAGGATTATGATTTGGATTCGACGCTCGGTTATGTATATATTATCTTTTTTTGGTTACTTTCTGTTCATTATTCTATGTTATTTCCTTGTTATGTTATTTAGTCTGTTTATGTTATTTTGTGCAGGGCACGCCTGAAAAGCAGTGCGGTTAGCACTGAGTGCGTCCACCCTGGATAAAGAAAACAGAAATAAATAAATAGATAAAAATACTGGCTTGTGACTGGAGGTGGTTGCCTGCACCAGGTGGTTTGACTGTTACTGTTAGTCTGCTGTCCTCCCAGGGCCAGTGAAAGTTGGGCGGGCCACTGTACGCGCAATGTAATCAGGCTAGATGATAAATTATTCCTTTTTTTCACATTTTGCTTAAACTCCCTGATCCAAACATATACAATCAATGGTCTGTCTGTGTAAAATGTTGAAATGGCTGTGCACTTTTAATAACTTTTGACTTGTAATTTCAAAATCTCAGCATAGTGGTAAGACAAAGAAACAAATTTTCTATACAATGGCAGAGGGTCATGACTGGCTATTATGAATTTGATGCTTTCACAGTTTACAGAACATTTTGAACTGCAAGGAATTTGAAAGAAAAAGTTCCTACCTACAAAAGCATAGAAATGGACAGCAACATGCTTTAAGAATTAAGGTCGTGTTCACCCAGATAGTCCTTATAGACATCAACCATTGCAGCAGCCACAAATTTACTAACCACGATGGTACCAGGCTGTAGCTAGGTGAATATAGAACAAGAGCCTTGTCAGATAGATACTGTTTAGTGATATTGATCCAGTTTAGCTCACTAAAGAGCTATTCTTCCACTGGTTGTGACAGAGAAGACTGATGCTTTATACAGTAATTATAGGGTCATTGTACAGTCACTGTGGAAATTCCCTTAGCTCTTTTCGACAGATACAGGTGCGTGGGGTAAGGACGATACACGTGCATGTAGAATGTAAAACCCACCTGGGGAAAGACTGGCTGGCTGTCCTTCTGATGCCTGGCTGGTGGACGGCTGACTCATACCGGAAGATGCCACTAGGTTAGGGGTGCCTGGACTGCCCTGTATCACCTACAGATTAACAGAACACTCTTGTTATAGAGGGTCTTACAAGGAGATATTAAAAGGACAAAAGGAAAAGCTTATCTTACAAACTAAGGTAGTCAGTGCTACAGGTTTTCTGTTCACACAAGTGTGCTTGTTTGTTTGCTTTATTTGTTTCTTTACCTTGCCAGGGGAGGTCATCATGGGAGTGTGCGGAGAGCCACCGTTCTGTCCAGGGTCCAGGCCCATGGGACTGGGGGTGCCTCTGTGGCTGGAGGGGGAAGCTCGGCTGCAGAGAGATGGAGGAAAATACATTGTAGTTATCATATACACACATCATCATCATTGTGCTACTGTGTTGCACCTGGCATATTACACAGATGTACATGCATGTATCACACTGATAATAGTTTTTGCTTCATGTAAAAAAAACAAATTGGTGAAATGGCCAAGTAAGTGTTTGCATTGCATTGGGTAGGTTGTGAGTTTGAGCCCCGGCCAAAGACTTTAGAAATGGTACATACTTCTTTCTCTGCTTAGCACTCAGCATATGACAGTTGGACACACACCCCACTACCAGCCCCCTGCTGTAGTGACTAATGCTGTGTGGCCCAAGGGCTATTGAATTGGAGTTTCAACACTATGAGTGCTGCCCTATGCACCATCTGGTATAAGAAGGACTTTAATTTCAACATTAAATGTCAGCATGTCACTGATAAATGAAACTATATTTAAGAGGTCCTCTAGAGTCTAGACAATGGTATATATTTGTTGAGCGCGCCTGTGCCAAATCCTGAACAGTAACAAGACAGTCTGAAGAGACTAACTTTCATTGTGTCAATCATGTGCACAATTTGATAAACATATAATTACAATTCAAAATTTCTCCTGAAAGATTTCCTTATGTGAGTGAGAAGAACAAGTTACTAAATTACAAAGAAAAACATGGTTAAACGAGTTACTAAGTTACTATGATAAACATAACACCAGTCACTTTAAATCGGGAAGTACAGTTTCCGGATTCGAAGGCAGCTAGAACCTCCCTGACTGAAATCCCTAGTTTTCAACTTTTTTTTCCATAGATGTACAGGAAACTTTTACATACCATTTCAAAGATTATGTTGTCTTCATTATTAGGTTGTTTTTTTATTGCCATAATGTATAAACTTATCGATATATTTGAAGTTAAAGATTGCTTAGACCGCAGTGTAGAAAGAGTTTCCCCAGGCTTATGAAGTTTCCCCCCAGAGTTGGTGAGTTAGACCGCGGGGCTGACAGACCAGCCTGCATGTATACTGCATTTCATACAACACCATGAAAGTGACTGAATTAATCACAAATCACACCTGGCCAGCCTGTGTAATTAGCACATATATGATAAATTCTATGAAAAGTCTTAAGCAAGGGGGATAGGCCGCGGTCCTGAACAGAACCCCACATACTAAGATAAACGTAGAACGGGCTGATAGTTAGGTCCTCAGAACTGAACACAGCTGAGCCACTTTCCAGTAGTTGTGCATCATATTTTGCTCTACAGAAAACTGAGATTATACTACCTTGGACCAAGGAGGTTTTTCTTGGACAAAACATTGAGAGGACTGATTTCAGAAAGAGCATATTATCCAGCTATTAAAGTTGAAGACCTACATTGATAGGTAAACAAGAATCATTTGGGATTTTAGGCTTTGGGAAGTAGGACAAATCACACCATCTCTTATAGAATATAGCCAACTGCTTTATTTGGCAGAGTCTGACTTGAATCTTGTACCTACAGCCATGGCCAGGCATGACTATTGTCAACTGTGGAAAAATATGTCTTAGAATGTATAACCTCCTTGGTTTGATAAGTTAACTGTTGACAAATGTGTTAATCAAACTTGCAATGTAACGAATTGATTTGATACTGAAAGTGAAACAAATTCACACAGGTGGAAAAGCACTAAATGTGCCTTCCTTGTTGCAAGAAAGAGGGGAAGTAAAGTACCTCTTGGGTAGGATGTAACTAGTAAGTAAAAGCAAGGAGGTTCTATTTAAAACCTCCTTGGTAAAAGCAGAGGTCCTGTGAAAGATAAAAATACAGATTTTTCTTTTTTTTTTAGATTGACAGTTCAGCTTAGCTGTCCCATCATTTAGGCACGTACATCTAAGTTTGATGGGAGCACTGAACACCTAAGAAAACATCTCCAGACGTTATTAGCTAATTTTAAAGTAAATGCCAGTGCTCTAGGAAGGAAGGAATTCTTAGGAAGTTATATCAAGCACAGGGGGGACACGTGAGAATTTATTGTTCTTTCAGGGATGTCTGTATTGGCTGTGAATATCCCAATTAATGTCAAGGTGTGAATTACACTGATTTGCATAGAGCCAAAAGACAATTGGTACATGGAAAGATAGAATTTCTCGGATAACATGGATCAAGTAGGTATTCAAAAAGCAGAGGTTTTGGTCAGGAGGCTAGGGAATGTGTGCTACCTAGTCGTAATAGGGAAGCAAGGTGCAAGTACATTACTTCTGTATAGAAATGATCTTTGCTGGAAGGGAGCTGATCTGTATGGAGACTGACCCTTGGTATACTAGTATACTATGTCAAACCAAGTAGGTTTATAAAACCTGGTTTAAAATTTGGTCAAACAAACTAATAGGGAATGAAAAAAAAACAATATGGCCTGAGGACTCAGTAAAGGCTTCAACAAACCCCGTCAGTACTCACAATCACACCAAAGAATGATGAACTGTCTTAGACCCCGTTCACACTCATTTTTTTCAATCGCGATTGAAGTATAATCGCGATTGTTCGATCCAATCGCGATTGAACGTAAAGAAACTTTTGCGTTCACACTGCTTTTCGCCAAGTGGATTAAAGTACGCCGTGATCCGACCGCGATTGAAGCAAGAGGTCAAAGGTTCGGCGTCGCTTGCTACAAAATGGCGGGAGTCCCCCAACTCTTGATGATTTTGTATCTCTGGAGAATGTTCTGTAGCCGTGGAAGGGAACGCAATCGGCGGGCTATGATCGCGAGAAGGCGTGAACGACGAAGGCTTTTGTATATTGGCCTCGCTGTTGTACGGGTAATGAACGCGACATGTGCTGTAGACAGGACAATCTGGGAGCGTGAATGAAGCGACGATTGGTGGGAAAACATTGTACTTGGTACATTACTTATGTGATAAGTTGCGACCCTAGCCGTGAACCGGCCGAAATCCCCGCGGATCGCGATGGAATGAATCGTAGTTGCGTTCACACTCAAAATTGGATAGGATTGGATTGGATCCGATCGCGATTAATCCAATCAAACTACCTCCGGAGGTAGTTACAATCCAATCGCGATTGGATCGTTTTGGATCGTTCCAATCGCGATTGGGAGCGTTCACACTGAAAAAATCAATCGCGATCGGATCGATTCAATCGCGATTATACTTCAATTGCGATTGAAAAAAATGAGTGTGAACGGGGTCTTATTGTATATAAGATCACCTCAACTCAAGAGGCAGCTTTGGTGTGATTGTGAGTACTGACGGGGTTTGTTGAAGCCTTTACTGAGTCCTCAAGCCAGCTTGGAACAAGCTGGCTTGAGGCTATTTGAATCTGGCTTGGAGCATTCATGTTCACAAATTAACAACTACAAAATCTCACAATAAATGATAGTTTTAAAGAATGATAAATAAAATGATTTAAAAAAAAATGATTAAAAGAAATAAAATGAAAAAAAAAAAAAAAAAGATAAATGTCATGTTCACAAATCAACCATTCAAAAATCTCCCAATAAATGGAGCCAAGTGCCACTGGTTGGTCTGACCTGGTAGTCGTGCTGTAAACAAAGGGTCTAGGCTAACAAACTCTATAGCCTCCTTGGTCGAGACAACATACAATTGACATGAATGGCTTCACAAGAAAAGCAAATGCCGTCTTCAACTAAGGACATTATTCTAAATAATGCCCTTACTTCAACTAAACAACAATTGGGTATAGACAAATAACAACACAGGCATGCCATAAGCCAGCTTTGTGAAGTGAGAGGTTGGCTGGCTGGCCAGTATTATGCAAAGTACATTTCTGGTTCCAAGATCACCAATCTAAGGCACGAAAATAAAATAGTCCTTCAGACCAAGGAGGTTTAAAATCATCTTCTTCAGACACTAGTGAGCTATAGGGATGAAATGGGATGCACTTAAACTAATTTGGTTGGGGGTAGGGCAGACAAATCAATCTTTAAATTTGTCTTACAAATTGTTTTGAAAGAATTTTTTTTAGTTCACAGAGAAATGTTGCCTGGATTCATCTACAGTTGAATACAACCTACTAGGTTTACCCAACATCTGTTTTACCCATTTTGAATACATTATCTATCCCAGAAGTGAATTTTCAGGTTTCTGTACTTTAATATCATACCTCAGCTTACACCAAGGACAATATATAATGTCCTTGCTTACACCAAGGAGGTTTAGACCTCCTTGCTTTAAATACACACTGACTTATACTTATAGCAATACCAAGACCTGAGGGCCAAGGCTAACATGATCTTCAATCAAGCAGTTGTGGGGTAGAAGATTGTTATTTCTGTATTCTGATCAGCCAGGAATTCCAGGCTCCCATCCCATGACCCAAGGCAAGGCCAACATTTAGCTCAAGATCTTTTGGTAAGAAGGCCCCTTTGACACACACAGTATACTCCCTGTGTGATAATTACTTCTGAATCAACTTGATAATTTGACAGCATCACTGCTTGTCCAGGACAATAGCTGAGCTAGTTTGTAGCCGCATAACAAAGAAGCGAATAATTACTTGAATTTCCTGAACGAGCACATATGAGCTCTCCCCCTAACTGCCTAAGGTCCATATTGTAGGATTTGGAACCAAAATATTACCTAGAACCAACGAGGCTAGAACAAACTCTAGATCTAGCTAGCCTGATGTTTCGATTCATATGCTTGTAACAACTTCATATGTTGTTTATGAAGGTTAGACATTCAGGTTAAGACAGTTCAAACTCTACAAGTGGATACAATTCTGAGATTTAATTCGGAATCTCATAACTTCATATGTCAAACGGAACAATCTGTAGAATTAGATGTGCTAAGCCTATACTAGTATTTCCAGTTCCCGCACTACAAAAGTGACCTAAAGGCATCTCTCCTCAGCTATGTAACACATTGAAGTTAAGAATGTAAACCAAAAATGATAAGTATGTCACCAACATGGCTCGAAACATGAAGTTTGAACCTGCATAAGAAAAGCATAAAATAATTAGGTTTAAAGGACAAAGGACCTTGGATAAGGTCTGAAAGTTTCAAATGTCTGATGATTTTAATTAAAATTCATTCAGTAACTGTTGTTTTGAGTGATTGTGTTTTGGCTATAAAGGACATGATTTGATCGGTATGAAAGCAAGAAGATCCAAAATACATCTCATGGCCTCCCATATGAAAGGGATTTGAGGCAAAACTTAGATGAGGGTCTGCATGGGGGGGTCCTGGCAACGCTTAACGGTAAATTCAGGCCAGCCGATAACGCTTAACAGTAAATTTAGGCCGGCCGATAACGCTTAACGGTAAATTCAGCATTTTTAGAACATGAGATACCCCTGAAGACGACGTTTTTTTGCCACTAGTCGTCCTGATCTTGTGGCAGGAGACCTTTTACGCTATGCCATTCTCGCACGCCTTTTCCGAACGCTTTAAGTTCGGCGGCGACAGGAAATTTCATGATCACGATGACGAGCGCCAAAGGCGCGACGAAAATTTTGAAATCTTGACCCTCTGAAACGCTATTTCCTGCATTCTGAGGGGGGGATTTTGCTGAAGAGTAAGCTCGTGTTTCAGCTTGAAATTTTGTGGGGGGCGCCCTACTGACATATTTTCGCCGGAGCCGTGTGCTCCCTGGAGAAAATGTTGAAATCTTGACCCACTGAAATGCTTTTTCCTGCGTAACGAGGAATTACTCAATAACGCTTAACGTTGAATTCAGGATGACAAATAACGCTTAACGAGGAATTAAAACGACCAGTAACGCTTCACGATTAATATACCGATAACGCTTAACGGTAAATTCAGGGCGGCCGGTAAATTAACGGTGAATTAAAATCGCTCGTAACGCTTCACGAAAAAGGGCATGCAGACCCTCTTAGATACCCGGTATGCTCAGTCTGTAACCAAATAACTTGTGGCATTCAATCACATTTCAACTCATAATGTATGAATCTACTGCAGTCAAATGGCAACCATATGCCTTTATACTGGATGAACTTATCTTGTACTTGCCCTCACCTATTACCAACAGGGAGCCAGAGGTTTTGGAAATCAGTTGCACACAAAAGGCCGACTATAAATGAATAAATGTAAAATACACCACCAATGTGTGAAAACAGGCTGCTGGTAGGTGCAACACCTACCTAGGACAATTGTATGGTCAATATACTGTCTGACCACCACACAACACTGCTGTAATTTGTCTCTTTGCACATTTTGAGTTATCAAATTTTAAATCCCAGTTGATCTCTAGTATATAATATATTTTATTTTATTTTCTAGTATATAGGAGGGAAACGATCTCAGGTCCCCGCATTGATCTCCAAGCAGATGAATTGGTCAGGGTTATTAGCATCTGTTGCTCTTTTGAAAATGTACAAGTTGTAACTGTTATCATATGAACTTTAATGAGCATTTTTCACATCAACTGATTTGGACCTCAAGTGTGAGATGCAGGACCGCGGTCTAATTTCAAAGCCCTGCAGACTAAAGTTGGGAGTGTTTCCTGTAAGACTGTCAATACACGCCTCTTTCACACCTCTCTGCCCCGCCTCTCACACCTTTCTGACACAGCTTTTCATTCAAGTTATCCCTGCAGTCTGAAGTTTTCCCCGCGGTCTACCTGCTTTTGGACAGTTCTGCCCCGCGGTCTAGAAATTTAGAGCCGCGGTCTAACAATCTTAGACCCGAGTTCTGTGATTTCACATCTCCGGGCTAGCTTTTCATTTCAGCGGGCTAACCAAATAGCCTGCAGTCTGCTGACATTTTCTATTAATGATATCTGCAGTTATGAACATTGCAGAATAATAATTTTTACATCACTGTACTTGTTACACTAAGAGCTACACACTGATGTGAAACTTAATGGTAGAACATCAATTTTTCTGGAGATTCCAAATAGCTACTGTATTCCCCGATGTAAACTGACTGGTGTTACATACTTTTTTTTAGTTAAACATTTACTGTTTCACCTTGTACTTGCATTAACATTTCCTAAACCCTGTACTCTAAAGGGGTACAACATCACAAGCCAGGTTTCAAGTCCTTGTAATGTTAGATCAGGGTTCTAGCGAGCTTAATTTTTTTCCCATCATCCCGATTCCCTTCGATAAAGAGTCTTAAGTTTGTTTTTCTGTCGCCTTGTGCAAACTTCAATTACCTATTACTCAAATTTGGACATTTTTACATGTTTACTCATGAAATTTTGTCTGTCAAGGTTGACGGAATGGTCTAAAATTTTCCATCATATGCAACAAAATTCTGTCAAATGATGGGATGACAGGTGCTGGCTAGAATCCTGCGTTAGATGGCTGTGAGACATTTCTGCAATCCCTCACCTTCTGTGCATTTCTATGATCTCCTCAGCAATCTGTCGGCCAATCTTGCCGGCGCCGGGTCTGGTCCCCCCTGGCACCCCCGGCACGGATGGAACCTTCTGTTTACCAGCTGAACGACACAACACATACCGATAGACAATTATCAGCCTGGGGTCACAAATACCAGCAGGTAATTATACCTGTCTTTTTATCTCCTGTTGTCATCTTCGGGTGAAATGTTAAAGTTGAATCTATATGATCATTGACTGTGAAATGCTCAAGTGTATTTAGAATAATAATTAGGGATGCCTCAAAAAGGGACAATACCATAAGATAGAAAAACATTATGTTTGCACACTTACTTGCCCTCTACTTTTCTAAAGATTACAGTCTGTAACTGTACTATAACCTTGGACCAGAATGAAAATAAACTGTAAATTTACTAATAATATTCTGTGCACATTGGGCATGACATTGCTTCCTCATCATTGTGCATACTACATATGTGAAAACCTCCACAAGTTTGTGTAAATCACCAAAGCTGTGCTGACAGTTACTAGGAGAAGTTTGAGACAGTCTAAGTGTATTGCTTGTATGATGTGTGACTGTACCTTCCATAGGGTAGTGGTAGAGAGAGTCCAGGTTGGCCAGTGTGGCAGGGGTAGCGGACACTGGAGTGTTCCCTCCATTTCTGTAATAAAGATGATGGGTAACCGTTGATGAAACGATAGTGACAGGACATGTCATTAATACATTGTGTGTCTTTGATTTGCAGCAGTTACCGGTAACTTTAAATCTGAAAATAAGAAAAGGCTGTTTCTGTGGTTTGGTCCCTTTGCTGACAACACAGAAAGTGTGCTAAAGGTTAACTTAAACAAAAAGGCAGACGTACGGAGCTACCACAGTGTTGGTGTTGACGATGTATTCCACCTCCTTGGTCCAGGGGTTGCGGAAGCTGAAGCATTTCGTCCGCAGGCCGATGAAGCGTCCGTCCTTCACGCGGAAACGATACACGCACGTCAGGATCTTGTCTTTCGTCGTCAGAACTGTAGAAAAAGTAGCATTCGTCATAAACATTGTGACTGTCTAGATGAAGCATCATTAATTCACATAGAGAACAGCCGCATATCATCCTTATGTTGATGTTGAGAATTTAAACCCAACAATAGTCAACATTCAACTTGTGAAATACAACAAAGGCATATGTCAACAGAACTGAATCAGATGAAATGTCCATAGTGGACACAAATTTCTGTAAAGAATTCCTTTTTAGTTCACAAGTTATGCTATTTGTATATAATCAAACATCAGGTATTGATCTTTTGACTTTGAATTGATAGAAAAGCTGCACCTGCAGTACAGATCCTGCCACCTAGGTGGCTCTTCTGATCCACCTTTGGCCTGAATTTTGTGAACGTTTGTATTTCAATACTACTGGACAGTTTACTCTGTATAACACATCTTTCTTAATTACAAATTAAAGAATTTACCAGAGAGGATGTTATCAACAAACACACCTTACAATTGAGTCTCATACAATTGTAACCTCCATTAACATTAAAACGCCAGGTTACATAGATCTGCCACTTTGAACAGTGGGTTTGAGATCTCTCTAGTGCAGCATCCACAAGTATGCCCAGTTTAAATATACAGGAGTGCATTATACTGTGGGACATTTGTTGTATATCTGTTTGGACGTATCTTTTCAGGGTGGCAGAATTATGTACCCTGGTGGAGTTTAATTTTTTTTTTTTTTAATCAATTCGTAAGAGCCTGATGTTGCCATCGATTTACGAAGAAAGGAGGCTCAATTGTTACTGTAGCAGCATTTCTTCACCCTAGGTCAGAAATATCAATGCTCGAGACAAGTATTGACTTCACTGACCCATTAGGAGAAGCAGTAATGTTGGTAGACGTTATTTTCTACTGACAGAGCTAGAGGTAACAATCTACAGTATAACCCAGTCTGTATATCATCAGAACATATAACATCCAGGCAAATCCCCACCTGCTTTGTGGCTCTCTGCTAGGTGTGGCAGGTCCTCGTAGTAGTAATACTCATAGCTGGAGGTGCCCAGCAGCTCCTGGGGCAGGTAGCCCAGGATGGTCGTGGCTCTACAACAATACAGCAGAGATTTCCTCATATTAGATACATCATGATTGTTTGTTTGTTTGTGCCTTTATTTACTCTCGAAATATGCCCTAATCGGCCTTCAGGGCCACTTTTCATAGAGGTTGAGATGAGGGGATGTCAAGGGGTCAACATAACAATAAATAACTAAAGGTTTGGTCAAACAAGGTGAATCGAAATTATAACTGTAATACAAAGAATAGATAAATAGTGAATACACAAAAATATCAAATAATAATTCGTCAAGATGATTGTGGTATGACAACTACTTATGACTTAGCTGTGATTAGTAGTAGTACAACATGTATACAGAAAAAGGGTCTCCTATAAAAGAGAGCCTCCAAGAAAAACACAAATCTATGCTATATTGTAACAGTTGTAGCCACAACAATCCCATGATTGTCGTGGCTCTGCAACTGTTACAACATAGCATAGATTTAGTCATAATATGTCTATTATACTGTCATATTAGAATTGCTATCTTATGCTGTCAATTACACATGGCATATCTTAAGTATTTTTCTAGAGGGCTCCCTAGGGTACAAATAAAAATGATATATGATTGTGTCAGATTATCAGTAATTCTTCTCTTGTGTATTAAGTGTAAACCATTTCAAAGCTACCTGTATTCCACCCATTTGTTCACCAGTCCTGTTAAATTCACTTTATTCCAATTCATTTTCTCCTTCCATATGCTTTGTTTAAATGTTTCCTAGCCTAATTACTAAAATGACTTTCTTTCTCTTTCTCTCTTTCTCCCCCCTCTCTCTCTCCCTCCCTCCATCTTCCTACTAACTGCCCTGACCTCTGGTCCACAAAGGTGAACTTGTGGTCGATGGTGAGTCTTGACACGAACTCCAGCGGCTTCACGTTGATGTTGGCGCTGTCGATGCCCGGGTTTGCCACGGCCTGCGTGCGCCCGACGGCCACGAGACAGCTCAGGTTACATCCCTCGTTATCCGCCTCGTTATCCTCCTCGATCCCCATCTTGGAGGGCTGCCAGCTCTTCAGGTACCCCGTACAGTGGATCACCAAGTAATGTTTACGCTCTGCAGAAGAAAAAAACAGTGTATTCAAGGTAGGAAACAACAAATTCGGTCTTTTCGTATTGTCATTTGATAGTGTCAGTATGGCGTAATGGTTAGAGCATTGAGTCAGAACCATTCAATGCCTACAGTGTACCATGTCCCGAAGTTGTGTCCTTGGGAAAGGCACTTTACTTTCAAGACTCTAACTTATACTATATACCTACCATAACCATGGGGTGACGCCTACAAAGCCTCTCGCTAATCTGTCAAAAGTGTGCCAAAAAGCACCCACGGATTTAATGCATCAATGTGCCAACATCTGCACATCTGCCACCAAGAGCCGTAATCTTTTTTATTGATAGCGATCCTTTTCACTTTTTGTGGCCAGATCTGAGGATGAAAAGGCATCTGAAAACCTAAATATGACAATAAGTAAGGGAAGGTCCATGGTCACCATAGAATATGATATGGACAACCAAGCTTGCTGCCTTTAAGCCTTCAAGTTAGGCATCTGTTTTCTGGCCTCCCATGGTCGCTGTCAGCGTTAGCTTAAATAATTATAATAATTTACCATTACGTTAAAATTCATATTTTGAGTTAACGTTAATGTAAAACCGGGATTTTTTTTATATGACTTGATTGAAACCAATCTGGCAGAACAATAAACCAGCCTTTTTTTTTGTTATTCTGTCAATGTCATGGATTACCCTGGCTTGTACTAATGCTATATAAAAATTATGTTATATTTTGTCTCTAGTCGTGCTGATACCATAATTTGAAACTACCGTCTGCCGCACGCAGAATGACGGTGCTCTCGGACAGGTGCTAACATTTTTTCAGGACAGAAGATTCGTCATTAATATCTTACCTCTGATTAGCTTTTAGATAGCAGCTATTGTTCCCACCTTGGCCTGAAGAGAGTTCTACGGTGATATAAACGTGTCCAAGCTAGCAAAAACCACAACAAACTGGCCGTACCGCACACATCAGGCCTTCAGTAACAACAGGCAGAGTCGGTAGAACGTCACTCAAAGTCGACCCCCACCGTCATGCACATACATTGTATATGGCAACTTGCACATATTATTCATCGGGAAATTAGGTGGATGACATCATTTTTATCAATTCTACTGTATGTCACGAAGTTCAAATATTTTGGATGAACAGCGTGCTATTTCTTTCCGTCCCAACAAGCAAATTTCCGCCCCAGAACAGAGGGACAGGTCCTGGAGATAGCCCTGGTCTACAGTAAAGGAATATACTAAAGACATTCTTTAAAAAAAAAACAGTGTCATCCAGTAAGTGCTCTGAAGCATACCAAAAATAGCACCATAAATAGTCTCTTGTACATCTCATTATATTATTTTTAGCCACAATAAGAAGCCCAAGGACTTAACGTAACATGATGGGCCCAGTTAAAAATAGCTTGCCCTCGGCACAGCATTATTCAAATTGCATGTACTTGAATGGGTTGGAAAATGCATGTTTGGGTAAAAGGGGGAATTAGGCACTTTGTTAACCTTCTCTGACCCCTGTTGCCTAACTCTGTAATAGAGAATGGGGTCCAAAACAGCTACTTCAGTGTGCTAAAGGTTAATGAATAATCATCTAAATTTTACATGGACTCAGTATGCAATGGCATAATGTTTAACACACGTCTGATTCATTTTGTACAGTTGGCATGGTTATGGTTATAAAATGTAGATCTACAGTACGTCCTTATTATTAAAATGTCAATTTAAAGAACAGCATCCTAACAATCTTGCTTACAATGAAGCCTCAATAAGTTGATTATTGCTTAAAAGAAAATTACATTGTACACCGGGTTAAGTTGTAATTTTCAATACAAAGGAACACTGGTTCTACAAGCATACTCTGTACCATGGTGACTGCTGTTCACACTGACCTTTCCAAACCACATACAGCTGTGCCTGAAGTACTACAAAATGTAGATCATGCAGATATTAGTTTCAATCTTCATTCTGCATCAGTACCTATATATACCCGGTATAACTGCCTATCGGTGTAACACACCAACTTCGCAGGCACATGGCATGGCAGCAGCTGGTTACATCACACTGAACGGCCTGTCACACCTAGCCTTTACGCATCCAAATGTAAGCGCTTTTTAATATGTATCTAGTGAGGATGATAGTTCATGTAGCTATGGACTGCTGATCATGAAGGTAAAAGGCTGTGGAAAAACACAACCCTATGCCACTAAGGATGATATCCCCCATTAACATTAATCTGCCGGATGACCTAAATCCGCCACTTTGAAAAACTAATAGTATGTGTTTGAGAGATCTCTAGTGCAGCACCCCACAGTTTAGATATACAGGAGTACACCATACTGTGGGACGTTGGGTGGGAGATCTGTTCGGATGTATGTTTTCAGGGGGGCGGAATTATGTACCCTGGCGGAATTATATGTTTAGTAGATGTTAAATGATATTCCACTACAGATACAACAGTGCTCACCCTTTTTTCTGGAGCAGGGCGTGACACTTTCGGGGCTGTACTTCTCCTCCTTTACCACTCTCCCCGTCTTCATGCGACAGAAAAATGAGCGGCGCGCCCCGGAACACAGGCATGACGGCATCGGCGGAACGTCCGCCTTCACTGGGAGACCAGCTGCGGGAAAATCACGAGAACAACAAAATCTTTAATTTTATAGATACTGCAGCATATGCTAAATATAATTTATTTATTATAGCTCACACTTGGTCATTACTTAGGTCAAAAACTGAGCTCTAAATACACTTAGTGTATAAGAAATGATAAAGACAAAAACAGCACTTTAAGTACAAATTAAGCAATGTGTATAATGTAAGTTACACTATTTTGACATTTCACTCATTGAAATATCTTGAAGACTCCACAGTGTCTTTATTGGTGAAAAGGTCGGGCAACTCTCTTATTATCAGTTACCAAAATCTTTAAGATACTGCCACGGTGCCTAAAATCAATGTGCATTATCTCACGCATACTAGCAGATGACATGCCAAAGTACATACTAGTATAGCATTACAAATGCATCAAAGGGATCTTGAGTTATAGCTGCGAACACAAAGACACAACCACAATACCCCTATAGGAGGTGAACCTCCTAATGAGCTTCCTGACTACAGTGACTGTCTTCTTCTTCTTGGGTTTTGAGACTACCAACTTCAACTGGCTGAAGCATACCGATGGACCATTGTACCGGGGCATGCTCCTACTCTTTTTTAAAAGGTGTGGTGGGTTCTTTAACATGTGTGGCATCCGAGGGACGTCCCTAACCTAGACTAGGTAGTACTCATTTACACCTGAGTGAAGTGAGGAAGGTCGTGTAAAGTGCCTTTCCCAGGGGCACAAGATCGGTGACATGGCAGGATTCGAACCCAGGACTACTTGGTTCTGAGCCGAACACACGAGCCAAACACACGACCCCATACTGTACTGTTGTCCTTCAATTGCAGAACTCACAAACAGGGACATACTTTTGGCATCGATGAGTCTCTCCCTGGGCGACATGTCTGAGGACAGGAGCTGCTCTTTGACCTTGGCCACGTCCTTCGGATGGAGAATGTCGAACCAGCTCTGACCCATCAGGTCTCTCTGTGGGAACAAACACGAGGTCTGATTGGTCGATAGTCCATGCTACAGGTAGAAGCCTTTTTCTGCTGGTAGTGGAACATGCAATGTCCAATGTGTTTGTAGAGAAATGAGTTGAATGATTTCAACAGAAAGACAGTTTCTTTTTGTGGATTAGGAAGATGGGCAAAGTATAGGGAAATTTTAGAATATAGACTATATTATATAGAATATATGACATTTACATATAAATGTCCAGTCACTGATGAAAGACATCAGATGCTGTCATAACTGCTTCAAACTTTTATCTAGTTGCTTGAATAATCGTTTTTTGGTGTATCGTATTACCTGGATGTCTAACCTTAATCAACGTTAGTGTCTAATGTTTTCAAAATTTTATAATAATTACAACAGTGAGCTCACTGACAGATAAGTATTTTATCTTCCACTGCTTCACACTATGATTCCTAAACTCATCACATAGTAATTGATGCTATTATAGTCTACTCCGAGGGCTATATATATAGCTGTTTTCTCCATCTCACCTGGTTGTAGTTCAGCACTCGAGCCACCGACTCTGACACGTACAGGATCCGGCCACGGTCGCAGCTCACAACAAACAGGAACCCATCCGCTGCCTGTCACAACACAATGTCATGGCTCTTACTATATTACTTCATATCTGTACAGACAAGAGCTACAACAATCTCTATGTATACTGTGAAATAAAACAATGCAACAAAACAACGATGACTCTTTCTTTCAAAAGGGACTTCCAAACAGGTAACACTCATGTACATGTAGCACACTGTTTAGAATATGGACTGTTTGATTGTTGAGATTTTGTTCTCATTTCCTACCTCCCATATAATCACAACCTGTTTTATCCTTTAGCACGATTTTCTTGAATCAAAATTTCATTTCCTAATCAAGTTCGTGGACCCGGAGATGATACAATTGTACACTTCAGTATGTTACACAATTTCAGCTGATCTCACGGGGACTCAAATACTGTAAAATGCAGAAGAGTTTGCAGTGGTTTTATGTTTGCAGTTTTTGCTGTGAACTATTTACCACGAACTTAAAACCACCACGAAAAGCTGTTCCATTGTGTAACTGTAGCACTTATTGTTTCAAGCACGAACTCCAAACCACCACAAACACTCCATTTTCTCCCTACCGCAAAATCAAATCCCTGCGAACATTTCTGTATTTACAGTAGTCCCCAGCCATAACCTACATAATTATCAATCAACCAGTCATGATTTTGTTTGGCCAACAGCCAATCGTTGGGCAGCAATGCATGTACACCAGAACATGCAGTTATTGTCAGTTTCTACTAGACGGAATTGTATGGGTTGATGTATTGCCAATTACTGCGCCAATCATGTACTCAAGGTGTGTGGCTCCTGCTGAGAAATTCACAACATAACAATTTTTCCCCAATTTGGCTGGAAGTAAATTTGTCTCCAGACATTCTAGTTACATCTCATATTCATTATAATTTTGAATTAACTTTTTTGCTCGACAGTTGTACATTATACAATGTATTTTGGCAACAATAACAAAGTAAATCATGATCAACACTGTATGACAAAATCTACATTGTATGACAACTTCTGATACAATGACGAAAAAAGCAAAGTAACGTAAACAGGAATGCATAATACACACTAAAAAGGCAACATTTGCACGAGCAAATACATCATATTTCATCCATATCCCTCCCTATGCAAAAATGGCCTGTTCCACACCTTAACAAAACTGAAATATTCCAAAAAATTCTGCCCAAAAATTAGCTATTGCAAAGTCATCCCAGCCCGAAATGGAGCTTCCCAAATTTGACCTCCTATATGCAAGAATGGACTCTTCCACGGGCATCACCAAACATAACGGAATACTAAAAGAATGGATCAAACCAGTCCAAATTGAATTTGACATGAAAAGTCCCTCCATGCAGGAATTTTGTCCCTCCATGTAGAATGGACCAGTCAAAAGGCACTAACTTAAAGGAAAATGGACTTTTGCATAATCACCCCAGTCCAAGATTAACTGACAAGATGTGGCTTACCTCTAGAATTAGATGTTTGAGCTCATCTTCAGACAGGAAGGATGGTTTGAAGTTGCCCTCAGTGAAAGGATTTGCAGTTGCTGTTGGAAAAGAGATAAACTAAATGTTAAATGTGTCCAGTGAAGACAACAGGGATGCCAAAGAATTCATACAAGTTTTACGGAATATATACAATCCAGAGAGAACATACAAATTTTACGGCATACATGTACATACGATCCATTTACTAAGAACCTTTTTTTTGTTACGGAATACATACGATCCATTACAAGAAACATACGAATTTTACAGAATACATATGATCCATTACTAAGAAACATAATTATAAATTTTACGGAATACATGTACATGTATACGATCTATTACTCAAGAAACATACGATCCTTACTAATTTGTTGGCCATCGTGCTAGCACCAAATCTAGCTTTGTCTGGTCCTCCTAGTTGGTCTAAGCCTACATTAGTCTTAATTTAGTGTAGCTTGAGATTTTTATAGTTTAGCAGGATGGGATACGCCATTATTAAGCTCTTCAAAGCCAAGATATCGTACAAAGAACTGGTTATCACGAGTCCGCCATCTTGGATTTGGCGGTCATGTCATGTGAGCCAACAAATAGTAAGGATCGTATGTTTCTTAGTAATGGATCGTATGAATTCCGTAAAATTCGTATGTTTCTGCGTAATGGATCGTATGTATTCCGTAAAACTCATATGTATTCCGCAAAATTTGTATGAATTCCGTAAAATTTGTATGAATACTTTGGTACCCCTGGACAAGCAAACATCATCTAAGAATCATGCTGGTGATATACTGTAAATGCAGAAATCTTCACGGTGGTATCATGTACGTGGTTTTCGCAGCGACCGTTTCATTACGAACTCAAAACCACCGCAAACATTTTTGTCCAATACTGCAGCAGTATGTGACTATAGCACTGCCGCAAACTCATATCAGGATTGTCTCCAGCCTTAAACTTTTTTCTGTCCCATGGCAGTCATTGTGTGGGAGCCCATATTGTTAAATTGTGTTGTTTTAAAAATCTGTCATTCTAAGCTTACAAAAATACAGTTTCATGAATGTCATGTAATGAAGTTCTGGATGGATGGGGTGAAATTTTTTGTCAGTCTCAACAAGCAAACTTCCATCCAGGGACAGAGGGACAGGTCCTGGAGACAGCCCTGCTTCATGTACAAAAGATATATCACTGATAAAATGTGACCTGGTAATATAAAATTATATTATTTAGGCCTTTACTTCATTTTGCTAGCTAACCATTATCTCTGTCAATACCGACAGGTAAGTAAACATTTTTGAAAGGGGGCTGTGGCCTATTTCTATTTCATTTCAAATAAAACTGGTGTTGCCATAGGTTGATGTGAAAAAAAAAGAATGACCCTTCCAACCAAGCAAGCAAGAAAGCAAATAAATCAACAAATCTTCTCAATATGTTCTGGATTGACAGATTGTATGTAATTGGTGATACATCAGTCCATATCTACATTTTACATCTGCACACTTCTGTGTGCCATGTTAATTACCTTCTCGCTGGATTAAAATATAATTGCTGCCTACAGTAACTGGCTCCAAGCCAAACCATTTTTTTGTCAGTGCTCTAGGGCAGTAATTTGCATCATTTGATGCACTATTCATTAGCCTGACGAATCGCGCTCCTTGGCCAGCCGGTCCTTTAACCGCCATCCCCTAGGTGGGGGTCAGTAACCTCCGGCCGAGAGCTTGTGTAAACACAGGCTACACTATTCATTATATCATGGAAAACCTTCCCAGTCCACGTTTTGTTCAGCTTTCTTAAACGGTGGTAGTCCCTGTTAAATTTTATATTGGAGTAAGGGTTTTTTAAAGGCTTTTCTGTGCCCTGTGGTTTACTATAGGATGAGTGTGGTGGATACAGCTCACTGTTGCCATGAAGTGTGACTCATATAGCTTCATTTTGGTTACTTTTGGTCAGCGAATCTTGGCTTCCGGATATTGCTCCGAGGCCGCAAACGATGAAACGCCCCGAGCTCGGAGCTTGTGACACACGTCAGGAGACAGCGTTATTGTAAGATTCCCAGTGTAAGAATTTTTCAAATAATCAAATATGTTTGGCAGTACAATACATGTTAACTTCCTATGTAGGTGTGGTTTCTGACTAAACTTTCCTTCGTGATGTAGGGCGTTGGTGAAAAAAGGTTATTCATGTACTATAAGTTTCAACATCGAGACCTCTCATGTAAGAATGTGTAGTATTCATTGTACTTCTTTGTCCAGTTTATCAATACACTTGCGCGTGTACAACAAATATTTGTATCAATACAATTATATGATGTTGAAAGTTCCACTGCAGATACCTTAATGCTTTCAGTTTTACGTTTTGCAAATGTATATGTTGGATCACTCTGGCCAAAAGAGAATCCCAACCTACCAACCCTATTTTTTTCAGGACTGAAACTGGAAACACAACATTTTTTTCCTTAGGGCCTTACCTCGGAGTGTCTTCATGTGCTGGACAGCCATTCGCAGGACGGTCAGCTTGTCCAGCTTGCGGGACATGGCATTGCACATGGGGATCATGGCCGACAGTTCCATGATGTAACTGTTCATCTTGTCTCGCCGCCGCTTCTCAATCTCGCTATGGTTCTGTCGACTGAACATACTGGACACAGTGGGTAGACGGTTCATGTCACACATTCTCAACAACACATGTACAGTACAACACTCAATGAAAGCAGTCATTTATTACATGTATACTCAATCTCGCTTATGGTTCTGTTGACTAAACATACTGGACATATTGGAGGACAATTCAATTGACACATTCTCAAGAACACAGTCCCGCACAGTACAACACTCAAACCAGTCATGTAAAATTCTTTATCATAAAGAACTTTATATTTCTAACAAGATATCAAAATCAGAAGTTCCACTAAAGTATGATACAATGTAGCTAGGGGGCCCAAAATCTAATCATTTTGAGGCGTCAAGGAGACCTACATGTACCCTCATACCAAGTATCAAGGCAATCCATCTACACAATCATGATTGTCATTGTACTAGTAGGCATTCTTGAGTTATCATGTTTACAGAGGGACACACACACACACACAAACACTGACGAAAACATAACCTTCTCGGCAAAGGTAATAAGTCTAGACAAACCTTTGATTATGAAACATATAATAATGCTCTTACATTTTCACCATACAAATTAAGAAATGAGGAAAAGTCGAAACCATTTAGTTTTAATTTTTGTAGTGATTTGACAGAATGTGTCTAATAGTATGTATCTGACAGTGTATACTTAGTCTAATTCTTTTGTTGTGACTTGTCCTTAACCCAGTGGGTATATAACTATTATCGTGTACAATAAAGCTCTTCATTAATTTATTAAGAATGTTTCTGCGTGGTTAAGGATGCAGTGTTGGCTCACCTGACATTCTTGCGGCTGTCGGTATCGGACTGGTCCATCCGGTCCATGTCCATCTGGCTGTCTGCCTCCATACCGCTGGAACACACATACCATGCAGAGGATGTTAGCTTCCTGGGCAACACTGTTCTGACTACACCTTTAGATGTCTAAGTCTAACTGTAGCTAGCGAGGACTCAATTGTAGCTGGGGAGGACTTAAAGAGTAAGTGTAGCTGGTGCGGACGTAATCATAGCTGGTGAGGGAGTAAGTGTAGCTGCCTGGTGAGGGAGTAAGTGTAGCTGGTGAGGGAGTAATTATAGCTGGTGAGGGAGTAATTACAGCTGGTGAGGGAGTAAGTGTAGCTGGTGAAAGAGTAAGTGTAGCTGCCTGGTGAGGGAGTAAGTGTAGCTGGTGAGGGAGTAAGTGTAGCTGGTCAGGGAGTAAGTGTAGCTGGTCAGGGAGTAAGTGTAGCTAGCTGGTCAGGGAGTAAGTGTAGCTACCTGGTGAGGGAGTAAGTGTAGCTTGTGAGAGAGTAAGTGTAGCTGGTGAGGGAGTAAGTGTAGCTGGTGAGGGAGTAAGTGTAGCTTGTGAAGGAGTAAGTGTAGCTTGTGAGAGAGTAAGTGTAGCTGGTGAGGGAGTAAGTGTAGCTGGTGAAAGAGTAAGTGTAGCTGCCTGGTGAGAGAGTAAGTGTAGCTGGTGAGGGAGTAAGTGTAGCTGGTGAGGGAGTAAGTGTAGCTGGTCAGGGAGTAAGTGTAGCTACCTGGTGAGGGAGTAAGTGTAGCTGCCTGGTGAGAGAGTAAGTGTAGCTGGTGAGGGAGTAAGTGTAGCTGGTGAGGGAGTAAGTGTAGCTGGTCAGGGAGTAAGTGTAGCTACCTGGTGAGGGAGTAAGTGTAGCTGGTGAGGGAGTAAGTGTAGCTGGTGAGGGAGTAAGTGTAGCTGGTGAGGGAGTAAGTGTAGCTGGTGAGGGAGTAAGTGTGGTAAGGGAGTAAGTGTAGCTGGTGTGGACTTAATGTAGCTGGTGACGACTCAAATGCAGCTGGTGAGGACTGACTCAAATGGAGCTGGTGATGAGGACTTAAACGTAGCTGGTGAGGACTTACATGTAGCTAGTGAGGACTGACCTAAATTTACATGTAGCTATAGCTGGTGAGGACTTAAAGGAGTCCTAAAGTCCAGAGGGGGAAGTTATTTTCCAAAAGATGTTAATTTTAGGAAGTAGAAATGAATATTTTTACCAGTATACGATAAAGTACCCACTAGTCCCGTGCGCATCCAAAACGTTCAGTATTCTACCAAATTCCCCAGGTGACCCTCAGCCTATGTGTTTTTTACAATGTGCCTGACAATGCCTGACAAAAATTAGATTACAAAAAGAATGTCAGGGTGGTTAAGAAAAACCTTCTGGCTATGTGTTCTTTTATATCTTATTAACAATTGGCCTTCATATCGTGCTTAACCACCCTCATTTACACCGAAAATATCCACGTTTAAAAATGTATGTTTACGCATAGGGAATACACTGGTAGGGTCTGCAGGGGTTTAGTGAGTATCATATTGTTTTAAAAAACACACCTTGTAAAATTTACCACAAGCAGAATTTTGTAAAAAGTCGGTTGATTATGTATTGATTGATACATAATCTAGTGGAAAATAACACCGCCTTCTGGAGTTTAGGACTCCTTTAAAAGTAGCTGGTGAGGACTTAAGTGTAGATGGTGAGGACTTAAATATAGCTGGTGAGGGCTAACTTAAATGTAGCTAGTGAGGACGTAAATGTAGTTGTTACACGTACTGTTAGTAGTATCCATTATTTGAGCTGGTGAGGATGTAAATGTAGCTGGTGAGGACTTAACTTTAGCTGGTGAGGACTTAAATATAGCTGGTGAGGACGTAAATGTAGCTGTTACACGTACTGTTAGTAGTATCCATTATTTGAGCTGGTGAGGATGTAAATGTAGCTGGTGAGGACTTAACTTTAGCTGGTGAGGACTTAAATGTAGCTGGTGAGGACTTTACAGCTGCATTGGTGATGAGACTGTACAATGTAGTACTACATTGCTTCAAAATATTTGTCCATCATGCTGTGACGTTGTGAAATTTTAATGAATACTCTTTTTTGCTAACATCCGATTTGTAGATAGAAACAACCTGCAATCACTCAATAACATTGACTCAGCAGAATAGAGAAAAATTCAAATCAGCAAACTAAAGGTCACCAGGCTATTATGTGGAGTCAGCTTAAAGTCTTAACATGTATGTAACCAACACACCCTTCATTTGAAAACAGTCTCACTGGTTAAGTGCAACATGCATCCTTTGCCACCGACACATACTGTTCACACTCTGCAAGGTTTCCCCCCTATTCACAGCGTAATTGGCAATTCTGCATTCATTATATAGCTGGCGGTTGATTCATCTGTTTGCAAGTGGAGTAAGGAAATTGACATTTTGCTGGTCCTAATTACATGACAAATGAGCCGAGAGCGATCTAGATGAAAGGCTTTTATGTTGTTGCCTTCACCTATGTTGTAAGTTTTTAGTAAATGGCAACAAAGTCTGTCACTAATGATGTGCGTCACAGCTCTAATTTCACTTTGAACCACTTTACACTAAGGTTCTCCTTTATCCTCTCAATGAGTCTTAGCATCCTGAACTGATACACTTTGATGATACATGTATTAAATAGTATTACATGTATGATACTGCATGCAAAGGAGATCTTCTGGCTGTCAGTGCCAGTACAGATTGAAACTAAAACGATTAGATGATACAGTCAAACCTGTCTTCAGCAACCACTCAAAGGACTGAGGAAAAATGGTCGCTGAGGACAGGTGGTTGCTCAAGACAGGGCGGGTTTGATTATAAGTACTATAATGTAGAAATGGACAGAACTGTTTTAATGACATTGCCTGCACCAGGTGTTTGTCCGACCAGGTTTGTACTACTAACCTAAGGTCATTCTTAACCTTTAGCACTCTGAAGAAGCCGTTTGGCACCCAATTTCCTATTGGTTGATATTACGTACATTGTACTTTGTAGCTGTAGCCTATTATTCCCCTTAACCATGACATACATGTAGAAATGATATGGTTCGACTGGACTCTCCCCAACCCATAATCATCTAGTCCTCTGTGTAACTACTGATAGAACCAGGGTTACAATTCAGAACAGCTTCTTTTTCATGATAAATACCAACTTTCACTGATTCAAACATGTGGCTCACGGACGTTAAAACAGTGGTTGTTTCATTGCATGTTCGCACACACACAAAAAAGCTGATGCTATGACGAAAAACAGAAAAGAAAGCTAAA
Source organism: Branchiostoma lanceolatum (assembly GCA_035149815.1). Classification (NCBI taxonomy): domain Eukaryota; kingdom Metazoa; phylum Chordata; class Leptocardii; order Amphioxiformes; family Branchiostomatidae; genus Branchiostoma; species Branchiostoma lanceolatum. Next base: position 9,102,900 of record CM068868.1, on the reverse strand, counting down.
ACCTCTGAGTTCTAAGGTCTGACTCTGAGATCTTTCTGTTTTAAAAGCAATGCCAGGCATGCTATGAGAACCATGCAATGTACATGTAAGCCATGTAAAGGCAGCGCTCTAAAAAGCTCAGAGAACCTGTCGTGTAGTGAGTTCTGCACGTAGACCATCGGAGACTGGGACAGGCTTCCTGGTAGCAGGGGTTCGTAATATCAAAATCCCACCGTGAGAAATCAAAGCATCTTCCGACAAAAGAAGATATGTCAAGTCAGAATTATGCTACTTGATGTTTCATCCAGCATACAATGTACTAAGTATTTCCTTTAAACCTATGTCAAGTTTATGGCCAATAGCAACAGGTGCACCAGCATTTACATAAAATCTGAAGGATGTAAACAATTTTCAATAATTTAGAAAAAAACAGCAGCCATGCAGGTTCTCCTTTGTTATAAGTATTCATAGTTTTGAGTCTCCATCCTCAGTTTATTTTGTATCTGACATCCTAGATTTGGGGGGAAAAATGTCACATTTAGTTTGGAGCAAAATTTGATTATATTAGGTCTTAATAGACTGATGAGTTCTATAGAAAAATGTTCCAATGGGTACAAATGTATGCATGAAGAAAGAAGACATGCAACAAGTCACAAAGCGTAGTGTGCAGAATAAAAACGATGAGTGATTAGTGCAGTGGCACTGTATATAGTGGTGGATCATCAGGCATCTAGATGTAAATTTGATAGTGATGATGTTTGCCATAGGCGTTGATGAAGACCTTGACTTTTTAGCAATGCCATTGAGAGTCCAGGAGTGGCTTAAGTGTTAGTCCAGTTTTTGCTTGGAAGCTCCGATGTAAAAATCATTACTCAGATATCTGCTAAGCCACTGCATCATTGGTGCTTAATATAGGCCATGACAGCCTTATGCAACAAAAATACATTGTGACTATACCTACCATGAAAAACTGATTGTTTTGATTGATATGCATTTAAGAAACTCTAACCGTGAAGAATCTGTGCAGTGATATTTGCACATCGCACACTATGCACACAAAGTAAGCAGATCCTTTAACTGATTTCTATGTCGTCTGTTCTACATGAAAGGGTAATATCAAACATCATGTCATAGAGCATATACTATAGCTCAATGACATGAAATGGTGGAAATATCTAAAGAAGCGACTGTACATGTCTTTCCCTTTGACTTGACAATGGAATTAACAAATATCAGTTGATTAACTCATCATACACAATATTGCAAAGATGTCTTCACTCCAACTGAAAGACTCAAACTTCCTGTATTCATTCAAGAATGGCGGAGGCCAGTTTCTATATCCATGTACAACATTATCTGAACAGGAACTTTCTACATCAACCATCCCTCGACGCCTCACTGAGTTAAATGACAAGATACCAAACCTTGCTTGTAGCTCATTTGTCAGCGGAGGGACGAGAAAGATGTCATCGGGAAGACCCGAATCGCCGGGTGCGTACTGGAAAAACTCCATCTTTTATTTCCCGGAGCCGATGCAGACAGTCTTGACGCGCCGCACAATTGGGTTAGTTAAAGATGAGAGGTGTACGTCGTGTAAGCTGCACCCACGCCGCCACTGTGCATCCTAGCTTACATCCTCCCAATGCCAGCTCCTAAAGGCGTCTGTCTGTCCCTGAAACTAGTTCTATCACTCCATTAGCTGAGAGAAAAAATCTCCAGCATGTAGTACATCATGTCATCTTACATTAGCTTTGGTTTTCACTAGATTATCCCTTCCTACCAGTCAGGTTAATGGAGGGTTTACTCGATCCATCTGACATTTTGCTTCCACTTTCCTTTAAAATGCCGGACCCCTCTAAAGTGACAGGACTGTGCTGTCACATCTGTGTTGCCCTTTGCGGGGGTATTAGTTGTAAGGCTCAGTGGAAAGGCTGGAGGGCAGGAAAATGCATTTTACATGCATGTCAATTTCATGGGTGGTACTTCCACAACAGTTGACAAGAATAGGTATCAACACATCATTGGCTGAACGTACTTGTAAACAAGACCAATTTGTATTGGTAGATGACATCCTAAATAAAGACTGATCTCAAACCAAATCAACAACGTCTTATGGGACTTATCAAATTTGCATCTGACTCTGTCAGCCTTAAGCTTGTTTATTTCGTAGAAAGGTCCATTCTGTGTCAGTCGAGAATTTGTGTAAGTCCCAATTCCTCCAAGTGTAACAGTTTGTGTAAAGTTCAGGAAATCAGAGTTTTTTTTGTATCTTTAAGAATGAAGTTCATCTGTGTTGGTCAATGACAATATATTACACAAACCAACATTTGGAAGAATAAGGATTTACCAACGGATTTTATTTCAGAGATAGGACGGTCCATTTGAGCAGTCCTAATTCCTCAAAGTGTAACTGTTACGGTTTGCGTAAAGTTCAGTCTTTATTTTTTTGGATTTAGTCAAATTGTAGTTTAAATGGTCGATATAGGTCAGAAGGTCGATATAGGTCAGAAGTTATAAATGATTAGGAGCAAGGAGGTTATGCCTATAACCTCCTTATTTAGAGGTAGCACTCTCACAATGTCAAATTCTTAAAAGGAGCTGACAGCTCTGCTAGTATCCACTGGCCAAAACTGTCACAAAAGGATCCCCATTCTATATTTACCCCAGGATCGATCAAACAAAGTCCCCAATCTCCCATGCAGTATACGGTCTGCAGTATACCAAAGTGTTGTTTGAAAAACTGGTGCCCCTTCTTTTACCTAAAATGACTGTTGTTTTGAAATTTGTTGTAATGTTAAAATTTCATGTCCGCAGTGTCAGTCAGTGTCTTCTATAAAAAATAGTCGTCTAATAACCTTCAAACATTTAATCTTTTGATGCCTAAGTGCATACATGCAGCCAAAAAAAACAAATCTAACGTGCAAGTAGAGCCAAGCACATCAAAAAGGCTAGAAACGTAATGATTATCATACTTAGTCTAGTACATGTAGTTACTGTTAGAAGCCTCCAATAGAGTGCCATCTTGAGAAGTGTGCACAAATTGAGTGCGCACTGAAATTTAACAGTTTAATGTTGTAACGTTACTTCACGTAAAACCGGGATTTTTTCGATACGAGTTAATTGAAACCAATCTGGCAGAACAATAAACCATTCTTCTTTTCAGTTGTTCTGTCAATATCATGGATTACCCTTGTACTAATGCTACATACTGTACGTTATATTTTCTCTCCAGCTGTGCTGATACCATAATATTGTAATTTGAAACTACCCTCTGCCGCACGCAGAATGACGGTCCTCTCGGACAGGTGCTAACATTTTTTCAGGACATAAGATTTATCATTAATATCTTGCCACTAATCAGCTTTTATATAGCAGCTATTGTTCCCACCTTGGCCTGAAGAGAGTTCTAAGGCCATATAAATGTGTCCAAGCAAAAAACACACATGACAAAACGGCTGTACCGCACACATCTGGCCTTCGGTAACATCCCATTTGTTGAGTCTGTAGGACGTCACTCAAATTCGACCCCCACCGTCATGGCAACGTTTTACATTATTCATCGTAATGTTAGCTGGATGCCATAGCAATGGTAATACTACTACATCCATGTGTTTCTGGTTGTGTCAGGAGCAAAATTTGAGGAAAATATCGCCCTCAGTAGACTATCACACGCAACGTTTAGACAAACCTTTGTCGTCAGCTGAACAGGATTCTGGGCAACGATATGGCGGCGGGAAAATAGATGTGCCGTAGGTTGCAGCAACAAAGTGACGTTTTTGATGATTGATCACACTTAGAATCCAGTTGCAGGTTAACAAAAGAGATTTTAATAAGCAGTATTGTAAATAATTGTGTTGACATTTGTCTTATAAACCAGCAAAATAATCATTTAGTCACAATTTACTAGATGTAAAGTTCTTGCTAAATATTCTACATAATCTTAACATTTGTACGCATTCATTTTCAAACAAGAATTTAGTTAGGAAATCAAGACACTACATGTAGCTTTCAGTGTAGGGACTGTGATCCGTCAGAATCAGTAGAAATCCTGATACACTCAGTCTGGTTACAATCTCTACTTAGTCTAGTACTAACAAATTTAAAGTTAAATACTAGTACTGCAAATGCAGAAATGTTCGCAGGGATTTAATTTCACGGTAGAGAGAAAATGGGGTGCTCGCAGTGGTTTTGATTTCGAGATAGAACCAATATGAGTGCTACAGTCAATGGAACGGCTTTTCGCTGTGGTATTTTGACGTTATTTGAATGAGGTTTCTTTGAAACTTTTCAGCCTAGCAGGCATGATCTGCATCCTACCTCCCTTTAGGGATGTAACGTTGGGTAACATAAATTCGCGGGGTATTTAAATTCGCGATTTTTCGAAAACGGGGTATTTAGGGATATGTGCTAGATGTAAAATCAGTTATAACGCCAGCAATGCAAACCGGATAGACTAAGGTATTCAGAACACTGGCTGAAAAGCTTTGATAACCATGCATTAGAAGTTGGCGACGTCAAAAACTCTCCGTCCCTTATTGACAGAGTCTGGGGGCTTCGTGGGAGAATCACACTGCACGGTTGTTCGCTGGTTTATAAGACAAATGTCACATCTCCTGCCTGCTAAACACAATTATTTACAAGACAACATATTACAATCTCTTTTGCTAACCTGCAACTGGATTCTAAGTGTGATCAATCATCAAAACTCCTCTTTGTTGCTACAACCTACGGCACGTGTATTTTCCCACCGCCATATTATTACCCAGAATCCTGTCATCAAGCAGACGACAAAGGTTTGTGGGGAACACTTTTTTGTCCAAATGTTGCGTGTGATAGTGGACTGAGGACGATATTTTCCTCAAAGTTTGCTCCTAACACAACAAGGAACACATGGACATAGTAGTATAACCATTGTTACGGCATCCAGCTAACTTCCCATGAATAATGTACACGTTGCCATGACGGTGGGGGTCGACTTTGAGTGACGTTCTACCGACTCAACACACGGGTTGTTTCCGAAGGCCTGATGTGTGCGGTACGGCCGTTCTTTCGTGTATTTTTTTTACTTGGACACGTCTATATCCATAGCACTCTCCTCAAGCCAAGGATGGAACGAATAGCTGCTGTATAAAATGTAATTAGCGGTAAGATATTCAAGACGAATCTTCTCTCTCGAAATAATGTTCACACCTGTCCGACAACACCGTCATTGTGCGTGCGGCGGACGGTAGTTTCAAGTTGAAATATTATGGTGTCAGCACGACTAGAGACAAAATCTACCACATACATTGTAATGTATATGATTAGTGCAAAGATAGTACATGATACTGACAGAATAATAGAAAAAAAGGATGGTTTATTGTTCTGCTAGATTGATTTCAGTCAACCATTATCGGAAAAATGGCGAATTTATGTTACCCAACGTTAAACTTTAATAGGCATGCAACCGTTGATGGAGAAAATATGATTCTCAATAAATCCAATCTTTTCTAACAGAAAAAAAAGAGTAAAGCCCTATCATGCTTCACGTCAAATGAGGATGCCTTGAAACGAAAAAAAAGCCCTAGGCTGAGCACTTTGGCACATCCCTTGCCATAATAGCATTGTCCTTGCAGCACGGGCTGCCATGGATACCATCATAATGACATCACAGTACCAAATCAAATCTAACATCATGACAGTGCAATCATCAGTGCATGTAACATTCAGGGGTCAAGGAAAAGGATCCAGGGGGAGAGTCTGTAGCCAGGAGTCCAGCCTTGTTAGCTAAAGTTGGCCTGCTCCCCTGCCATGGCTAGCAGATGTTGGCCATGGGGAGCGGGCCACAGCTAACAAGGCTGGACTCCAGGCCTCTAGTACTAGAGAGACTCTGCAAGCCAAACACCTTTGAAAGTGAAAATAAGACTGGATGATTGTTGCTAATGAAGATAATCATTATGCCTTTATCATCTTCATCAACACCTTCATGTTAAACCTATCACAAGATCATTAACAGTAACATGACAGGCAAGATAACTAACCTTTGGGGGGATATGCTTCGGCTACACAAGGTTCAGAGCAGATCTCAATTCACATCCTGATTTAGGGATTTCTCAATAAGGGTCATTCATTGTTACAAAGACAGATAACCTGCTGTTTGATACAATGAATACAATTTAGAGAGAACAATTGGTTGGGATGCATATTTCGTTATGGTAACCATGCTTGATCTGCTAACTCCTTTAATCTTCACCCTACCTTGACAGAGCTTTTGGTGCAACAGGTGGTATGAAGCTCTGTACCAGTGTTACATTGTAGCTTATAATTACGACATTATTACCCCATACTGTACTGTTTGCTTGCATCAATAAAGAGGACCGGAATCGAACAACCAGCAGGATTAGATCCAAGATGATGAACTGCGCTACATTATGCTCGATTGGGACTTTTGGAGACAATGGTGTCAACTCAAAGAGGATGAACTGAACTGAACTGAACAGAACAGAATATGACAAAGGGTCTGAAGACTTTTTAATAGCAACTTCTGCAGACAGTATTATGTTGACGCGATATGTTTCACACAGTCAACAATTTGTGCCCCTGAGGCTTGACCTACTGATACGAGAGCACTGTCTAAAAGTCATATTACTTTTGAGCAGCCTGTCTTTGGGGTCACTAACTTAGGCACAGGCTATTAGATACGTCTTTGTGACAAAATACACCCTTTAAAGTCAAAATATTGTGAGTAGAAACACTAAGAAACATTCTGCTAAGATTCATATGTTTTTACACAGAGATTTGTGCGTTTTTCCTAAGATTCATAAGACTTTTACAAAGTTTGTGCGAATGTGTGAGCTACTTTTCTGCTTTATTTTGCCATATCACACTGTCTTCTCCCGTCGTCGCAGCTTGACACCATCTTCAACATCCCGCTTTGTCACATGACTCAGCCAGCGGCTCACTCTGCATGAAAAGGTCACTGCATTTTCCATAAGAAAAATGTATACATTTTGCCAACTCCTGCCTTGTCTTTTTCATAACATGATACGTGTCTCATAGTCCTTTGTGCACTTTTCATAAAATCCATACAGATTTCATACAATCTGTATGAATGATAAATAGGCACCCTGTATGCGTTACAAAACATCCAGAGAAACATCGACAGTTAGAGCTACAAACAACACAACACGTCAGCTGTCCTGATCACTGGTAAAATATGAAAAGCTTTGCCCATTAACAATCAATAGCCCATCTCCCATCCACTATAATCTGCTAACAATAAGCACATTATGTCAAAGAGATTAGAGAAGGCTGCTTCCTTTATTCTAACACAGCTAAGCAGGAATAATTACTAAGTATTATTTTCCACATGATAAATCCTCACATAGGCAATTAGGCTAGACAGGAAGGGGCACCTGAGCTAATTATCGTTTCTTTCAGTGTAACACATCCATTTCATTTAGTTTTGATACCGTAAAATTCTATTATGATGATGATAATGAAAAGGTTTTCACACACAGTCAGACAAACATTTCATGCTGAAATCAACTCTGCATACATTCATTTTTGACAGTTGTTTGTACTTTGCCCATCTTCCAACCTGGGACATCATAGTACATCATCCTTGTCTTAACTTGATCTAAATAATGTGTTAATCAAAAGCTTAAACAGTGAATCCCAACAGTCAAACTGTCGAATGTATTCACAACTGACATGTTAAACCAGAATAAATTGATTCTGACACAGGTCTGCCACTACTCTCCAAGCAAAAAGTTTGGCTCCAGCTGTTTTTTGATGTGTTTTACTTGGTGTATTGGTTGGCGACATACATGTGTAAAAAAAAAAAAAAAAGACAAAATAGAAAGCCCAACAAAAAAGCCTAAGAACGCATCAAAAACCAGCCAGAGCTGGACCTCTGCTTGTAGAGTAGTCTGTCACAACGGTTGTTATTTTACTGACTGCTGCAGGTGCCTTGTCCTTTTTGACAATGGCGTAAGCCCAGAGAAAACATAACGAGAAATTCCGCATAAAGCGATAAATTCTTGGAACCCCTTCACTTGGGCATTGTTGTTACCTTCGCCGAGAAGGTTATGCATAGGGTAGCGTTTGTTTGGATGTTTGTAACGTACAGGATAACTCGAGAAGGCTTGGATGGATTGTCTTCATATTTGGTAGGTGGGCAGGTCTTGATGAGACTTGGAAATGATTAGATTTTGGGTCCCCTAGCGGCTTGTTACGGTACTGCAGCGGAACATCCTGTTTTGATATCTCGTGTTCTGGACAAGCTATGGAACTGATTTTTGAGTGGTAGATAGCTGTTTGGACAGAGTAAGTGGTATGGGTTTTGGCCCCCTAGCGGATTTTTTGGAACTGCAGGAGCAGGTTTAGGTTCAGACTTTGAAAGGGAATAACTCAAGAAGGGCTTGATGGATGGTCATGAATTTTGGTAAGTAGATAGCTTGAGTGATGATGTACATGATTAGATACTTATCATGCAAATCAGTATCTAATTTGCATAATTAATGAGGAAAGTTTATACAGCCGCCAAATTCAAAGGTAGGACTCTCAAACATGTGACATATGTATCTGAGGTAGAGATAAATGTTAATAGATATCAACTATGCAAATGTGGACCTCATTTGCATAATTAATGAGAAAATACTATAACTCAAGATGGGCTTGATGGATGGTCATGAATTTTGGTATGCAGATAGCTGACGTGATACTTTGTATGATTGGACGATGATTATGCAAATCAGATTCTTATTTGCATAATTAATGAGACAATTTAAAAACCTGCTGTGTTCCATGATAGGACTATTCAAATATGTGACATTTGTAACTGAGGAAGAGAGGGATGTTGATAGATAAGAAATATGCAAATATGGGCATAATTTGCATAATAAATGAGTAACTACGTTAATTACATACAAGTAAATGATGGCAATTACATAGTTGTGGCATTTGGATGTTACGTGAAGGTGAACATAGTTGACTCAAATTATGCTGAGAAGGACCTCATTTGCATAATTGATGATGTTAGCATAACCTTCTTTGTTAAGCTTATACATTGGACAACGTCTGTTATTTGGGTGAAGACGATCAACTAGTATGATTTATAATTGCTGAGAGACACTCCTAATACGTCAGTCATAAAGGTTAAAATCATTTGGCGAAGGTATGAGGTCGTGGAACTCTAGTTTGGACTGCCGTGTGAAAGACTGTGAGTGGCAAAGTCCCGCTGTAATGACATCCATCAAACCGCAGGGTTTCAGCTTACCGGTCTCAACTTTACTTCGAGTCAACAGTCTTTTGCATAAACGCCGTAATCATTGCTTACACTTGATCCCAAGTGCTGTGGTGTAAAATTCCATCCTGAATATAGTTAATGTACTACGTCGTACATCATTCTGCAAATATCCGGTTATGTGGGGTTTATGAAACAAAACAGAATAAAAAACGCATTGAATATGCACCTGCTTAAAAAAACGTGCTACATTTTTTACATGTTTTAATCTGATTCTGTGGACAACTTGCAACATTTAAAGAACTTTGTTGTGAAAGTGAAAACAAATATGCACTAAGCATCTTTGGGTAACAGCAAACAAATTTTTTACAATCTGACTCTTTTCTGAAAAAAAAATCAAATCTTCCCTCCTATATGCATCTATGCCATGTCTTCAAACCTGACAAAGAAACATATGCTATCATTATAATTGTCTTTCCTAATCAAAATGTGACAGTAGCAGTTACATTTGTAAGGTCACGGACGGCATATTACTTCTGTCAGATTCTGTATAATTTATGGACCAACAAAATCACCCTTCAGTTAAGCCTAAAGGCAAACATAAGACTCTGAGGCAATGTACCATGAACTTAATATATCTTAGACTAATAAAAGATACATGACATTGTAACTCAAATGACTCCTATAAGATTATCAAGTAGATGTCTGACAGTGTACTAAATATCTTTCATGGTGAATAATTCAAAGGAGGAAAACTATATCTATAATATTGTAAGACTGTGAAATCAAAATAGTAGTGACTGTATACCAGTTATAGTCTCACATACAGCGCATGCAGGCAGTGCAGGTAGAAGTATGGATCGACACAGAAACTTATCTGAACCAATTACAGCAAAATTGGTCTGAAGCAGTAGTAGAAGCAGCAGACTATAATTCTTTGAAATCAAAATGTCTGTGAAGAGGAGTCAAATTACAGCCTGTTTCAAGCAGTCGCACAAATGTTATACACATACAAATAAACCACACAAAAAATTTGGGTCTTAAAAAAAAAACCCAAAGAAAAACAATGCCTGGTAACCATACCATCAGGAGCTCCCCGGTATCTCTACAGTGCTGGGAGTGATGCCCGCCTGCCCAGGCAGATTAGCGTGCACGGGGGGGTAGTTTTACAGGCTCCAGGCTTTAACTTGATATGCCAGCTAAAGAGACAGGCTGACAGAAAAACAGGTAGCGGTAACGTTTCTTTCACACGTGAATCACACTTATTGACTATTTTGCAAGGGCAGAACTTGCATTGAAACACTCAATATTCATTTTGCACAAACCTAGTGTTATAACCATATACCAAATTTTACACAGGGGATGATGCATTATGTCTCAGACCAGCTCATGTTGGCACTAAATTGACTGAAAATGCTAAAATTCATGTCCATGATGTCAACCAGTGCTGAACACACCACAGTTGTCCCACAACTAATTCCAGTGACAGATGACAGGTGGTTATAAATGATGATTGAATGCCTGCTTTGATTGAAGAGACTGGATTGGTCGTTTGTTACATACATGGCGGATCAGTGTCAGTAGAAATCTGATTGATGGTGAAGTTTTATACTCCATAGCAGGCTCTCTGGGCCTTTTTTTGTTGCTTTTAATACACTTTTTGCTGATGATTTCTTTTTGTACTGGGTGACCTTTGTGCAACCAGTAGACCCAATGGTTACAGGCCTGCTGCACAAACGACCCAGTACAAAAAGAAGTCATCAGCAAAAGTGTGTTATAAGCCCCAAAAAAGGCCTGCTATGGAGGCTTGTGAAGTATCCTGTCCACTAATGATGACCAAACTGACTTTACCGGGCTGATATGAAGAGACAGAGTTTGTCTCAAAAGCTCCCCAGATTAGAGAACTCTTTAATTTGTTGTGTCTATGGTTTAAATACATGTCAAAAGGATGACCAAACTGCACCTTTGTAGTTAGACTTGTGAGCTCTAAATAATTCAACCTATTTGCAATTTTAACTGAATTTAAATTTAAAGTTACCCATTTGAATTTGAAGTCATTTCAATTTATCTACTTTCTTGTTAGTCATACTTAGCTGGCAACATGAGAAGTTATGTATATTATTTCATATACGTTTTCCATGGTTTTAAAAATGATTCAAGTAATTTTCTGCCAAATCGTACCCGCTGGCCCTTTGGTCAGCTGTTAGAATCCTTTCAATCCAGGATTACGTAGTCGGTATACTGTATTTGCTTTTCAAAGGCCTCTACTATAGATAGCAACACCCAATTCAAGCCCAGAATAACCTTATTTCAGTCACTTTAAATTTGACGTCAAAACATGTATTCAATAATGTTACATACTGTTAAGTAGTAATACAATTATAACAAAATTACCAAAATTTCTGTTCCCCAGTGAATAAGGTTATGAATATAATTATTCTTTGCCTTCAATTCAAAATGTATGACTCCAAATTTTGTGTTCTAAAGCTACCAGTGAGTTATAACTTTGAGCCATGAGGGGTTAAGTTCCATGCAATCTATCAGATTTACTGACTCAAATTCAGTTTTATAGCTCTTGGCTTGGCATGTGACATTACAAAGAAACATACACATGATATCGAAATGTGCCAACAGTCACAGTGCATAATATCCTTGAATTCATAACATTGATTACACTTATTAATAACTAAAATACATATTGACAATTTATGTTAAGCTTAACACTTATTATCTTACTAAATGTAGCCGTGGCAGAGGAAAGTTAGTGTGTATATACACTACTGGTTGCATTTTGAGTTATGATTGAGGCACATGACAGTTGTATATATATATATATATATATATGTATGACTAATAAACAAAAACTACAGTGACAGATCTTCTACATTGTGTGTTGACTTACCAGGGTGCAATGTATGGGTTGCCATTCTAATACATCAATTTGCAATTGAGTGTTCTAGCTTAACTACGCTACCACCTCTTCTTTTTCTACCCCGTGGCTAAATGACAATTCAGAAATCAAAAGGCTTCCTCTCGGATGCCCATGTCTACCTTAGGCTAGTAATCGAGGAAAAACTGCAGAAGAATTAATTGATGTTGCAGAATATTTCTTACCGGTGGCAATATCCCTTTGATTCTAAATTGAGGATTTCTTCTAAAAAATCATTGTTTCTTATCAAATTACAATTACAATGAAGGATAAAACATATCTTTTTTTTTCCTTTTAGAATGTGTAAATGCAGTGGTAAGGGAAGCAGCTTGTATCAGTATCAATGTTATTTCACTTAATTCATTTTAGCCTTTTTGAATGAACATAGTGACTCACTACATACAAAGAAGCAGAATGAAAGTTGTACTCACTCAAACATGTTGCTGGCCTTGGTGCTGGAGTTGTACTGCGAGGGGTCTGCACATGAACTTGATGAGATAGGCGGTAGGCTGTCTCCGACCATCCCTGGGTTTTCTAGAGGGAAATACCAGGAGGATTGTCCGTAAGAGCAGGATTCGTACAGGTTGAGGAACGACAGGTCATCCTGGTAAGCGCACGACGGCATCGCGGTGGGCTGCATGATCGAGAATTAATCAGTCTCCCCGGAGAGAGAAAAGTGTTGAGCAAGCAGCAGGAAGTAATACAGGTACTGTCAGTACTGCTGTGCGGTCCAAGTACTTATGGACGGAAGAGGAAACTTCCTGGGTCTCCCTGCAGGGAAAATTTGTAGTCTGAGACTCTATAAGCTCCACGCAGTAAGCAGCCCTGCGCATTTGACCTTGATGGGTTATCAGCCGAGAAGCGGTGGAACGCAGATGTGTGTCTAGTGAACCTAAAAGCCCTCGATGCACTGATTGGGGGGGAAAAAAGAGAGCCCATTCAACAGGTGAAGAGGTCTGATTGGTAGAGTCAGTGTGAACAAAGCCAGAGGTAGGGTTTGCCGAGAGGAGGCAGCAGTCTTCCACTTTACTTCAGAAACGCTTTTTTTCTCCGGAATTTTAGAGGAGAGACTCTGAGTGTCTCCCGGGGATACTGATGGCTCCTTTATGTGGGCATTAGCACTCTGGTCCACCTCTGACATTTGGCACATGGTAACATCTTTTGTCACCTCCCGGGGATGGTACGTTCCGCCAATGGAAACACTTTCCCCCAGAGCTGCTATCATCTAAAAGCATCAGAGTTGCGTGGAGCCATCCATTTTGTGGCAATTGGCTGACATTAGCGGCTAACAAGCCATTTTGAGCCCCTCTTAACGAAGACAATTACTTTGAAGTCTCCTCCGCAAGCTGTTAGCTCGCTCTCCTAGCTGGATCGTACCAATTAAAATATGAAGAGAACATTATTCTACTACTTGAGCTGGAATGTCATGTTAATAGATTGTGCTTCTTTAAAAAAATTAATTTATCATCAGAGATATGAAATATTATTTCATCATGATCATGAATTGTACTCTACTACCAGACTGAATTATTCATTTTTTTCTTTAAGGCAAAAGTTTGTGTTACAATAACTAAACCTGTTCCAAAGTCAGCTGATCTTGTCTTCTTTGCACTGCTACAATTTTATGACTGCTGTATTCCATATAAATTAATGTAATCTGACATCTTAATTCTTATGTCTCAGTGCAATCATCTACAAATGTATGCCTCTCACTAAACTGATTCAACACAGTATACGATGAGAACTTTCAGTCAACACAGACTTGAGAGACTGCGCACTAAAGAATAAGTTTGATAACACTCTCCTCACCTACATATCCAACCCATGGTTAGCAAGCAATTTTTTTTAGCCAGCGGTCACTACGGAGGATGGTACTCAGGCTAATCAAAGACACGACATATTACTGCAGATTGAAATAAACTCAACCCTGTCTGGTTTATTCACTGGTAAGTTCTGAGACTTGCAAGTGATCCCAGTATGTAATTGTAATAATAAGAGTGTAGTCTGTACACCAATTCACTTGACTTCTGGTGTAGTTTAGGGATGTGTACTAAAACTCACATTCAGGTTCAGGTCCAGATTCGAATCACTGAGTTTTTTTTTTTTTACAAGAACCTAAACGTTTTAATGAGTTTGGATTCAGTTCAGCATTTAGGTATGCATCCCTACTCAGAATCATCTGGTATTTCTTTGCTTCAGTTCATGAATATTATGCTTTATACTTATTACAGACATATTTACAGAATATAACCCAAAAGCCTTCAAAGTTAACGATCAGCACCCTCTCCTGCATGAATGGACACCTCCCACCAAATTACAATGTAGTTCTGAGTGCCCAAATGTTACATTATGATATTGAGTCACTCTTATTGACTCCATGTACAGTCTTTGTTTTTGGTGTGTCTGTTTGTGTTGGTTTGTGTCCATAGTTTTTTTTCTAAATCTAATGTCAGTATACAGTGGCAGAAGTGACAGCAGGGGCTCATCTAAATTGGGAAAGAGGGGCGCTGCACCCTCTTGTTTCAGCCCAGTGCCCCCTTGTCGAATTCAGATTTTAGCTTAATATCCAGCATACAGCCTTCAATCAGCAATTATTGATTCTTCCATAAATACATAGAATTCACTCCCTCGCCTGTGCGTGCTCCCTCTTATTAAATTTTTCTAGAAAAAAACCTGGACAGTGAGTGAGGTATGTACTGCAAAGGTCAGACTTACTGAGTAGCAGAAAGTAAAGGTCGAAGATGGTAGAACTAGTCAATCAGACATGACAGTCCAGGTCATGGGGTCAATGGAAGAGGCTACAAATTAATGGGGAGGTACTTATTTTTTGGTCCGTCTGTTTGTCTGTGTTTTCACAGTTACTGTATATTTTTCATATGTTAGTCACTTCACTGTATGTCGAGTGACAGGAAGTGATCAATGGATACATGTAATGTTAGTATAAAACCATAGTTGCATGATTAATGAACTACAGTACGCCTTACAATCAAACAAGATGAGTGAATATTTCAAAGAGTCATGTGATCTTTAAACACTTGTTCTGCTTCATAAGCAAAAGTCATGACAAGATCTAGATGACAAGCATCAGGCTTTGTCTAATGAGTGCCACCCCCCCCCCCCCACACACACACACACCCACCCCCGTGCGCCCCCTTACCCTGGGGAGCAGATCCTCTGAGTCTGACTTGCATAAAATTATGATTGACCAGGGATGCTAGTACTAGTAGATCACATTTGGCCACAGTCTTAAACTTTGAGCTGTTCTGACAGTAAGTTGCCCCCATTCTGACTTGAAAATCTCCAAAACTCCACACTATTCCGCCACTTGGTCGCTCCACTCCCTTGCAATGCTCCCCCTTTCAATTTTTTTCCTACAAAAACCTTTTAAAGCATGAATGTTTACAATGTGAGAGAATCAGGTGTTGTTTTCTTTTATCAAACTTTGAATCAAAATCATCAGGACCTGTTCACTATTCCAAGAAATAACTTGATATGATGTAAGTCAGTGGCCTAGAATAAATGACACAGTGCATTGAGCAACTGACACTTAAAGCCGATGGATATTCTGTGACATTTTGGCTTATGTAATGTCAGTTGGAAGAAAAATGTGGACCTATTCATGATGCAGGGGCTAATTTCAAAAGGATGTGATGCTAATGTCGTAAAGACTAGATTCTAAATTAGCATAATCCTAAAATTACAGATTTGCAGAAGAATCCTTGGAAGCATAACAACCTGCAGTATACATATCAGAGTACTGGAATAGTTATATTATAAAAAGCAGAATGCAAGAAATGTACTTCTTAGATTATAACACATTTCTTGCACGAATACAACACTTTCCCATTTATTAACCAAATGAAAAGGGTAATATAAAAAAGAAAGAATTCGAAGCAGTCATTTGAAGTAATCAAACACAGATCATGACTTACATAAAAGAACAACATGGCGCTTCTTTTTTACATAACAAAAATGAGACATGGAAAATCTGGTGATGGTATTACTGAAGCTTGGATGGTGTTGACAATTTGTTTCTTAAAATGAACTTAATATATTCCTAGTCATAATCTATTTTCAATGAAAGAGATTTTTACGATAAAGCAAACTTATATATACGATAAAGCAAACTTATCTATTCTTATAGGAAATTCAAAACACTTTTGCTCAAAGAGATTTTATATAACAACGGTTATGAAACTTTGAAAGTACAAGGGGTAAGGACCCAGATACAAAGTCATGCATGATGCAAGCCAATAAATGTTGTTAGTCAATTTTCAAAATAGAAGTCATTAAGCTTGAATTCACGGACAGTCAGTCTCAAAATAATCGAGCAAGTTTGAAATCCTTAAGTAACACCATTCAAACCTATCGTGTCTATGGTAAGATGGGTGTAAATGGAGGTCACTGCAATGTGACTGATAGTGACCTTCTTCATACAGTATAATAGATGTTATGCACATACACATAATAATACATCAGCCCTCTGGCTTTAGACATTTTGAATAGCTACCCAGTTAAGAAGTTTGAGGAGAAAACCTTCATCTTCAAGTGCGATGAACTACTGGCACAAGCCTCTTTGCAAGTTCAATTTTTTTATCGTCTTTCTTGACCCGTGACGCCGACTCTTGGGATGCTTGGTAAAGATAAGGCTATCACTCCTAGAGTTCATCTGATAGGTGAGACCTGGTAGGGCACACTGGCTTACCGCTGACAAGATTACCGACTGCTTCTCATAAATGTGCATGGAACACTGCTTTATACCCCCATTCAACTAGGACAGCGCTGACTCGCCGCACACTCTCTGCGACCAGGGAGGTTTCATACAGATTTAACCTCCTTGCTGCGACCTAAAATTTAGCAGAGCACTCAACGAATGTCATAAATACGAAACGAATCATTTTACGCTTTGTGTGTTTTGTTACATCTTTTCAATCATACTTTTTACATTTTGCATGATATGCAATATTATGAAGTTCAGGAATATACAAATCCGATTTAGGTCGCAGCGAGAGCACAGTGCAATCACCTTCTAGTAAAGTGGAGGCCTGAAGAAGGATTGGAAGAAAATGTCAGTTGCATAACCTTTGCTTACATAAGTCTGTTGAAGAAATATTCAAGAGACAGTACCGCAAGGAAGGAAATTGCTTTTGGTCCGTTGGGTCCTGTCATCCAGTGATAAACGGAGCGAGGAAAAGGAGCAAGCATCAGGTGCCAAAAGTAGGAAATTGGTTACATCATGATCGGCATGATAGTCTGGTAAGAGTAAATTGTTGGTGAGTTGGAGCGACACTGACTGTGACTGGAATATATAATTAATATAGTATATGATTGTATGGCTAAATCTGTACCAGTCATAACTACACATATAGGAACAGACTTCAAACCACTTTGTTCATGGGAAGAGGTACCAGTGAAAAGGAAAGAAAATTATGTACAGAACTGCTAAAAAAAAGATGAACAAGTATTGTGAAATGTTAACTGAATAAAACAGCAAACTGAGGCCTAGGAGTAGCCTGGAATCCATCCTATTTAGCTTTCTAGCCGCTACCCTAGCTCCGCTGCGCTACCCAAGCTCCGCTGCCGGCAGCGGCCGGAAAGCTAAATAGGATGGATTCCAGGCTAGCCTAGGAGTGCTGCTAAAAAAAGACAAACAAAACAGGCCCCAGTATAGTTTCGCACAAACACTTCAATTCCAGCAAACCTTTGGTTAATCATTTCAAATATGTGTATGTATGATATATCAAAGAATAATTACATAGGTTGCAATTAAGCATCTCCAAGAACAAAGTCAATTCTGGCAGAATTACAGAAAGATCTGCCAGAATTCTGCCACAATTCTACAAACGTACCGTTCGTTTCAAGGCATCCTCATTTGAGGTGAAGCATGATGCTTTTTCAAGTAGCTAGTGGTAGTGCAATGCAGCTTCGCTACGGCTCGCATTTATGCCCAAGCTCACCGGGTCACCCCTACTCTTCTAGATAAGTGTGATGGGTTCTTTTACGTGCAGAGGTTTGACGCTTGAGGCTAATGCCTGAAGCTCTCTCATAGTACACGGGGCCGCCGGCTTTATGTCACCATCCGAAATGGTGATTGCTATCCCTTACAACGTGTCCGACCTGGAGTCGACCCCTAGGATCAAACTCGGGCCCTAGGATCCACGGAATTTGATCCAGATGGCGAAGCAGCGGGGTTGCGTTACCGCTTGCACCACGGGGACATGCGACAGACGTACTGAGTATGAATATCACCCCAAGACACTGATATTAATGAAATCAGTCTTCTGGTGAAGTGCAGCTCAAACATTGGAACTGACATGTATGTAAATCTTGACTCAATTTCCAACAAAGGTATAAATGAATTCTTAGGTTACTAAGTTAGAGCTCTTTCCAAAGATTATTGTGTCTTAAGTTATCAATTGCACTTTGGTAACGTTTTAGTCATCTGCATAACTAATAACACTTAAATCATTACGATAAGAGACGGTTTGAAACAATTACAGCGTTCAGTATGCCACTATCTCAGTATCTGATAAGTGGCGTCGCGGTGGCGCAGTGGCAGGGTGTTTGCTCCCAGAACCCAGAGATACCGGGTTCGAATCCGGAGTTCCCTGATTTGTCCCGTTGACGTTGTGCCCTTGGGAAAGGCACTTAACACGACTTTCCCCACTTTACTCAGATGAAAATGAGTACCTAGCTTCGGTTAGGGACGTCCCTCGGATAGGACGTTAAATGGAGGTCCCATGTTTGAGGACAGCCACACCTCAAGCACGTTAAAGAACCCAACACACTTATCAATAAGAGTAGGGGTCCTTCCCGGTGTGTGTGGATCATGTAAATCTGTAGATGGATATGCAGCTTGAATGTACTCTTCAGTACAAAGCTGGTGCGTTACACCTTGATGCGGTTTACCGAGTATGCAATACAAACAAACAGAAGCTGTAATACGATGATGAAGATGATAATGAACAGATGGAGCACTCGGAGATGTGATTATCATATAGCAAAAACAGGAAACGGCCCGTCATAACAAGGAAGATGACTCTCAAGTAGCAGACAAAGGACCGGTAATGTGAAAATAACATTGACCTAATATGGCTCTCATTCGATGGGGCCGTGTAAAGAATTGACGTGTGGAAATGATGTACACCGGATGATAGCAATTAGAATGCTCTACTCGTATCTTATCATGACCACATTGACTTAACTGTATAGATGACATTCGCATCAAGTTTGGTAAAAAAAAGTTTGCAATCAAACTGTAAATCATACAGAGCGGCTGCAAAACAAGCAAATATATGCCGTAAATTGCAAAAAACATCGGAAAATGGATACAAACATCATAGAATGCCATTGGAGAAGGTGTGAAAGAACAAAAAGAAAGAATTCATTGCTTGGGCAATTTTTTTTGTTCTGTATGTTCAGTCATTTGTTCAACCTTCTTGACAACTTATAATATAGTTATATTAGATTTCATAATGAAGGCGACATATTTTCTCTGCACGTTCGCATCAGTTTTTAGGTGTCAAGAGGAATTTTGTCATCCATATAATCAAATCAGCAAAAAAGGAAAAATTCTGTCAGCTCAGCAGGGTTTTCATAAATCTTAACTTGGTGCTTTGAACCCTAACTAGTATTATATACTGAGGGTCTGCATGGGGGATCTGGCAATGCTAAACGCTGTCTAGGAAGATGGCAATGCTTAACTGTGAGTAAATTGATATGCATTCCTGTATGCACTGTGCTAGATCAGGCCTGGATATCCCAATTAGTAAACCTAGGCTAAGAACAGCGACGCTGATAGATTTGAAAATTTGAGTCCGAAGATCTAATTTCAATTAATGTACAGTAAAATGAGCAACAGATTTTCAACAGTTGTAAATCACCACACCCAGCTGCAGTACTACACACAGATGAAAGGTGGTGCTTCTGCACCATTCTGTTGGATAGGAGGACTGAATTCAAAGAAAAGGGGTTCTATTTGCAGAAAAATTAAGTGTTCCACAAAACCAAAGACTTGAAGACTTTGGATAGAATAAAGCGAACATTTTGCGAATTCAAAGCATCCCAGGCTCAGAACAATTGGAATTTCAGCAAACAATGACTAATGAATACAAAGTCTGACTGCTTCAAAACTTTTGACAGACTTCTCAATGATTTGCCACTTCGAAACATATCATTACTAGAACATTTTAGTGCACAAAAGCCATGCAGCATTCATGACATTTCAAATTCAAGTCTGTACATGTGGCAGACTTGCAAGTTGCTGTGCAAGCTGGAGCATTGTGAACATTTAGCAAGGTACATAGATTTCACAACATTTCTGAACAGTCTTATATAAAATATGATCAAACACGTGGTTGGCAATTGCAAATGTAAAGTGCATGTGTGCGAGTAAATGTACATGAAGTTCAATAGCAAGAAAGACAGCTATCTCCAGTCTAGTCTAAGAAAAATTAAGAACGAGTTACCTTCATACATGGTTGCAACGTTATTAGCATTTGCAATGCTGGAGCCGACCACGCTGCTCAAGCATTCCACAGCACTCATACCGACTCCGGGGATTCGTAGATTTCCAGTCGGCAGGTTTCAAAACTTCTTGCAAGTCTCATACATATGGTTACGTGTGTAAGATTGCAGTAACCAGAAGCTCTTTATATGCTACGAGTAGTTCACGGCACACTGCATAACGCCGGGTATTCGTCAAAGCGCTTAGGGCATTATGCAAATAAACCCGATAATTGGCATGACCTTAGCCAGACCATGACCCTGAAGTAATTCAACTTACTTCATTTTACTACACCGAATGATGGCATCATCTTTGTTACAGTAACTTTTACTGTTTTCATTTGGTCATAAATCAATTAAATGTACTATGTAGTCAAGCTATCTGTGGAGGGGGGATGAACCCTTGTTATGATCATTACAAAACAAAGACCGAGTTGCACCCTACTTTTCTTGGGGTGTGATGCTGTGACATACGTACAGCAGTGTCCTTACTTGGTCAAGGTTACACGTGCATATCCGACATAAACATCAACTTAACCACTGTGACAGTCAACTTAAAAGTGGACAATAGAATAGAAATGGGCAGATTGCAGACTCAGATATGTTTTATCTACTAATACCCCTACTGCAATTAAACAGATGTTGGTAATTAACTTGGGTCCAGTTATGAATTTCATACATGATCATGATAATTCATACAAAAATATTGCACCCTATTCCCATGAGAGAATTTTTGTTTAACTCAAGTACATGATGTGATATCAGCTTTGCAATAGAAAAAGTTCTGTATGTAAAAAATAATGCAATTAATAAATCAGTCTTAATTTACATGTAATTGCATGCTCTAGATGATTGAAAAATTGTGCAACCTTCGTGTAGTCTTATACCCCAATTCAAAGACAAACTGGAATCTTTTGAAGAGGCCATTATTACACCAAGGTTGAAACACTATACGTACCTTTCTACAAACCCTGGGGGAGGACAAGTCGTCCAACCACTTCAGACTAAAACATGGGGTACATGTGGGTCATTTTTGTCACATGCCACCGCGCTAAGGTCACATCAAACAGCTCGAGGGTACTCGTGTGGTTTTGTTCAGGATTTATGCCTGTAGTTAATCATGATATATGGATTAGACGAGTGATTGGAACCAACCACAATTGTACATAAAGGACATATACTGTAACTGTCGAAATTTTCCCGATGGATTAATGTTCGCATTTTTCGCGGTAACTCCTTCATCGCAAAGTTAAAATGACCGTGAAAATGATGTTCTGTGTTCTGCCTGCGTACCTCCTTGTTTCAACTGCGAACGAAAACCCCCGCAAACTTTGAAAAATACAGTAATGAGAGTTACATGAGTTATATGAGACTATCAAATCAGGATTACCTACATGTACTCAACAGATGAGCTGATAGTGATATTGTGTATCCAAGTTATAATTACTAATGTTGCCCCAAACTGCAAAATTCAATTTTGTTCCCAAAGCTTGTACACAGTCACACTGTAGATTATTTTACAGTACTAGTGTAACACAGGAGTGAACCAACTCTGCCCCCTACTGGCTACACTGGGAAGAACAGGTCAAACTGCCTTCAAATAAGCTGACAAATCATCTAGGTATCAAAAATCAGTCTGCAAAATCACCTACAATAAAAAATGGCTACATGTTAGTAAAAATGAATATAAACACAGGAACCGAATTGCATGGTGTTGGGACTTGGGAGGTTTGAAACATTTCAAATGTATTCTTTATGTTCCGTAGTGTCTTTCCTTTATTTCCCTTCGTTTATTTTTAATTTTACCGCTCACTTGTGTTGTAACTAACCCATGCACAACTGCTGAATCAGATTATCTCAAATATGAGGCTAAGCAGTAGAGAAAAAGAAGAAATACTGGAACTATGGACTAGTATGGTCCCCGTGGTGCAGTGGTTTGCGCACTCTGCCTCTCGTCACATCTAGATCAAATTCCGTGGAGCCAGCGGCCCGAGTTCGCGCCCGGGCCTGGACGCGACTGGAAAAGATGTGCATCGTCCTATCGGTTGGGGACGTAAAGCCGGCAGCCCAGTGTATGAGGGAGCTGTAGGGTGCCAAACCTCTATACGTATAAGAACCCAACACACTTATCGAGAAGTGTAGCGGTAAACCGATGTGCTTGGTAAAAAAAACTCAGTAGCAAAGCTGCATTGCACTACAAGGTAAAAAAAAGTGTCAGTCCTCAGTTCGACTGCTTTATCTTTTTATGGCCTCCATATTGCGTCATGATCAGGTGCTCCATGATATGGGTCACACACTTAACCAAGCAGGTGTTTCAGTGTAAGTCCAGATGTTGCAATCTAGCTATTGGTTGAAACGAAAAAAAAAGTAGCCTGCACAACTGCGTTACATACCCAATTGAAATGTCTGACTTATCGTCCTACTAGTACATTCCTTTTTCTTGTAAACAAACTTTTATCTATCAGCCCACCCTGGTGCCCATGTCAGACAACTCTCAGGAAGTGATAGGGAAAACGCTAGCCTGGAACCCAGGCTTGGTAGCATAAGTCCACAGCTTCCAATGGTTGCAATGGCAAGGTAGCCACCATTATATTGGAAGCAGTATAAAATATAACAAGACTGGATTCCAGGCTAGAAAAATGCCACATTAAAGAAGTGGTTTGGATTTGTTCCAAATCCTCTATATGCAGACAATGGCATATTTGTGCCACTTGATATTGTAGCCCAACAATGAAGGTGACCAAAATAGATTCATTGTAAGAGTCCGAAAGAGATTCATAATATCTATCATGAGTGTCCAAAATATCAAATAGATTCATAATTGTTCAAAACAGATTCATAAGTGGCCTTCGGTTCCTTTGGTGAATAAAACCAATTTTTTTTTCACGTACTATGAAGAAATATGATAATCCTCTTTGCATTCCATCTACATGTACATTGATTCTGCTTCTATTCTATTTTTCTCCTTAGTAAAAATGGAGAAATTGTAATTGCTGCTACTTTACAAGCAGAAGTTTGGCTGAGTGGCTGGTTATTGACATGTTTTTAAGCGTTTTTGTCAGGCTTTATATTTTATCCCGTTTTCTTCATGTCCCCAACCCAAATGTTTGGCTTGGCGACATAAAGAAAACGGAACAATTAACAAAATAGAAAACCCGACAAAAACGCCTAAAAACACATCAAAAACCTGCCAAAGCCGAACCTCTGCTTGGACTGAGTTGGAGAGTAATGCCTGCTTCCAACATGGATAATTCAGGTCTCACATCTTCACAAGCCTTTCTTATCTCTTCTCTTCAAACAACAGTAAGGGTCTGTTCAATTAGCATATTTTGAATGTGTTATGTATGTTTAAAATCTGATTTTAATTGATAAAACCCTTAACCAGCTGGACCCATATATATGGGTAGCACATTACAGGGCCTGTATGCGAGTCTTGTATATGTACGGGTTGGGGGTATTTCTCAACTTTGCACCGAAGCGCACCGAATGTGGAAGTAACTATGCCACAGCAGCACAGAAGAAGTCAAGGGCCAATGACCTGATTAAGAATTCAAATAAATGAAATTAATTACAAAAAAAACAGTAGGACAAGGTTTAAACCTCCTTGGTACAAGTGGTCCTGGGCCCAAGACAACAGTGGAATGTGTGAGGTCGAAGTCCTCTACTACTACCGCACGCTGCTTGTTTACGTAACTCTCCATTCAGCAACATAACGGCGTAAAGCAATCAAATATTGTATGTGGGTGTGCTGGACTTTCATCCGTGTAGCAAGATTACTTTCTTTCTTTTTTCCATATCGTGTAGAAAGAAAGTAATCTAGCTACACTGATGAAAGTTGTAGTCGAAGATCGAAAGCAAAGCTTAGAGACAGAGATTAAAGTACAGGACAGTATAGCAAGGAAGTCCAGAGATGAACATTGCAAGACTGACCCAACCAATGGCAACTCTGCAAAAGCAGTGCAGGTTAAAATACTGTGTTTCAATCCTATCCAATCTTGGCTATCATTCAAAGAATCACGCCTGGTGTTAATCTAATTAAAACCTCTTTCAGTCCTTGTGAGTAAATACAGTTTACCAACAATGATGCGGGGAGTGGGGAAAATAGAAAACAACAACAAAAGTCATGGGGTGTGTCTAGGTCATCCTTGTCTTCCATCATGTTTTTTTTTTACTTTTTTAATGGACTGACAAAATGAAGAATGCAGACAAATATGCAGGCCGCGACATTGTGGTGCGGTCAGTTTCTAACTGGTCACTACACAAACAGTCCGCGCGTCCAAAGTGTGACCACCTGGTAAAGGTCACCTAGTCCGGCCCCTATTTTACATCACAAATGATTTCAAGCTGTTGACATGGCTTGCCTTTGATTTAATTTCAGCCCTTTTCTACATTGAAAAGGGGAGAGATCATAGTAAACAAACAAGGCGACATGGTGTGAAGAGTGTCGGGTGGGTGTCAGCGAGGTCAGCGTGACCCAACAGAACTAACCGCCCAGAACGAAGGATGACCTAGTTGCATTTTTCTCCGATTTACCCTCGCGACAATCTTTACAAGTATGTGGAATCCTTGGCTACAGTCTTGACAGCATAGCTGCGAGATAAAGATAGAACATTTGCGTCTTTCTGATGAAGAAACACTCAAGGACAAGAGAGATATGGTGTGTTATGTAAGGGCTGATGACAGGGTCACAGCTGGGATAGGAGGGGAGGGACATTTTTTTCTCAACAAAACAGTCCGTTTCACAAGACATTTCTGCATCAAAACACCTCCAATCTGAGATCATCACATAGTCGAACAAGACGTCTGTACTTACCTGCACCCGACAAGGCGTCCCTGCTGTCCTCCGGGCCGCTTTTCTTACAAGACAACCATCGCCCGACAGGAACGCATCTTGGCAGCGGCCGCTACAACAACATGGCCGTCTGGGTCATTAACCTGGTACAGCTACAGCGCCACCTATCGGATCAGCACAGCAATCCAGGCCTCTGCTCAGGGTTGTCAACCCCCTGCACGTTGAAGTAATCCAACACACCTTTTATATCGAGAGTGCTTGGGCTGCCAAGCATGCCTTCTCTCCGGGTACTAGATAACCAATGAATGACCAAAAGTACTTGTAGCTTCCGGTTCATGGTCGATTATGGACTAGCTGATGTGTCCGCTGATATTGAAGCAAGGTCATTGTAGTACATCTGGTGTCTGTTAACTAGCATCGCCATGGTTGCCTGACAGTGACAGGCCATGGCGAGATCCCTCTACTTCTTCAAGGACACTTCAAGCAGAGGTTGATCCTCAGAAGGGGGCAGCAGTCACCTTTTGATTGCCCCACTTTCTAAACCGATAGGTTGAAGAACTTGAACGCCCTTCAATCTCTGCTTATGCACCGTGCGACATATGCCGTACTCATAGGAGTGGCCGTCCAACACAGCAATGTTATTGTTTGTTTGTTTATTGAGATCTCCATTAGATTGTACATTGTAAATGTTATGATAATCTATAGTATGGATTCTTCATATAAAGCGTTTTTCTCACATAAAATTTTATTTCTATACTGAGCAAATTTGTATTCATGTCAGGAGATCAACTTCATATATGTTGAGAAGTTACAATCCCCGACTACTGCGTGGCGTTACGTATATATAATTGGACAATGCGATGGGTGGGCCAGCGGCGCTGA
This sequence comes from Branchiostoma lanceolatum, assembly GCA_035149815.1. NCBI lineage: Eukaryota > Metazoa > Chordata > Leptocardii > Amphioxiformes > Branchiostomatidae > Branchiostoma > Branchiostoma lanceolatum. The sequence goes on along the minus strand of CM068868.1, from coordinate 9,076,587 downwards.
TAGTGATGATTAATGATAAGTTAGGAATCATACCAAATAGTCTTAGCTTACCGTTCTTCCGTAACATTTTGTACCCAGACATATATCTAGACCTTCCATTTACTGTCATGTTGTTATATTAATATTTACTGCCCGTAGAAATTAACTTGACCCCAAGACGGTCTCTAACGGTATTTGTGTGTGTCGATAAAGTCATATTCTATATGCGCTCGGAACATTTAAAATCAATCATAACGATTGTCATTGCATTTTTAGGCATGCACGGAGTGAACTTCCTTGAAAATTCTATTGCAGTACATCAATTTTGATTGCATATGTCAGATGTACAGGTTCCCTTTGCCACGGTGTTACAGAACAAAGGATTAGGCAATCTTAAACAACTTCGTACCATTCTTTGGACATTCAAATAACTTCCGATGGCGTCTGAGGACATGTATTCTAACAAACAAAGGTTCTCTACCCAAAACTCAACAGATACAGTCATATATACATCATTTCAGTTTCTCACTGAGAATCATTCAGTACTGGCGTAGGAAAGTCTTAGGGAGGATCGTCCAGGATCACAGGAGGGTCGGCCGAGTTCTGGCCTGTCATCGGCTTCTGGAAAATGCGATCAATCCAGGCGGAAACGTTCCATCCTGGGTCGGCAGAATCTGAAATAAGAGCGAACTTAAGTACTAAGACTAACACTAAGTGTAAGACGTTAGCAATATGGAATCAGTAAAACGAACTAATGGAAGTATTTCATTTTTTCGCTGTGTTTTCTGACACATGATTACAGATTATTAAATAGGTAGATTTCTAGATCACCAGACTATAGCTAAAATACTACATCACTACCTTTTAGATTTCTAGATCAATACACAGCTAAATCACTACAGTGCTAACGCTACACAGCTAGATTGATACATCAAAAGAAAGCTCAGTTGGGTTAAGGCGGCCCAGGAAGTATTATTCCATACATATCAATACATATCCTGTAACTTTTGATAGCCTTGTCGCACCACGACGAAACTTGACACAGTTTTAGACCTACTAAAAACACATTGAATAAAGGTTACTTTAGTTTTTCTACTTCTGAATTTTGGGTTAGAAAGAGACATTTTGGTTAAAAAAAGCTGTGTATTTCATGAGTTTACGCGCGCAGGCGGTAACACCACCTTTCATCGTGGTATTTTACAAAAAGAGAGCTAACCACATACGAATCATTTTTGTCCGAGGCTATTTTGTTTAAAATGACGATTACATTATTTTTTTGGGCCAAAAACATCAGAAACGGCTTTTTTTTGGGTCATATCTTTGTGAAAAATTCGCCCCAGTTGAAAAAAAATAAAACCTATGCAAAATAGCTTTGGACTATTTTGATAAGAAAGCGATAATAAGCAATATTTGATTACTCTAAATACCAAATCTGTTGTTTTGAGCTATGCGTAATTGCGTAAAAGTCAAAACCCAAATCCCACACAAGCAGCTCGTTGTCTCCCACGAAATCCAAGACCTGTGACGTAACGGCCGTTCCCTTCGAACACCATATCGAACATATAGAACCCCCTGTTCTATTTGGAACACCTCCGTCAAAACAGCGCTAGTAGTACTCGGCGCGGCCCATGCAACATTCGTGGAGGAGACAACTTCCAAACCATTTGATTGAAACATTTAGAATGTAATACAATCAAAATCATGGCCTATAAAACAATTTTGTACTTATAGGTACACCTGAGATGAGATATATGATTGTGTAGTACTATAGACCTTGCGATCCCCGAAATGCTTCGTAGTGGAACATTTCGAACCGGGTTCGGGTTCGGCCGCACTGCTGGCCATGCACGCGGCCTAACTCGAACACGAATTTTCGAGCCTGGGCTGCCTTAACCCAACAGAGAGCTAGATGATTAAACCATTACCGTGCCTACATTCAATAGATATCACTATATAGCTACATAGTAGATTAATGCACAGCTAGATTAATACTGATCGCTACACTTACTGCAGTATTTCATTAGATTGCATGCTAGATCACTAAAAAGCTAGATAAATGGATAACTACCGCGACAGCTAGATTACTAGATCACTACATTGCTAGATTACTAGATCATCACACAACTAGATTACTAGATCACTACACAGCTCACCTTCTTGAGTACCAGGGTCTGGTGTCTCGTCATCGCCATTGTCCACAGAAGTTGTCCATGGCCAGAAGTAGGTGTGACCGGAGGTCAAGGTGTCCTCCTTTGCTTCAGCCTTATCCCCGGCGCAGTCTAAACCAAAGACAGATTGACGAATATGAATAGATATATAAGTTAGACAGCGTGGTATAGAAGGACCAAACTCATGAGAGTAATCATCACATTACATTTCACTGGCCATAAGTACGAATGTCTTTGCAATTTTATGCTTAGGTCCCGTCGGGGATGTAGTCCCGGCTGCGGGATGCGATGGTGCACGACAACCTCACAGCGTCTATTTGTTACCGGGTCCCACGTTGATTGTAAGGCCGGGTTAAATGATTCGGGGTCCCGGCCGAGCCCACAAATAGCCCGGCAGCTGCAAGATGTCCCACGGAGCCACGTAGGGGTCACGACCGAAAGTGAAACAAGAGCTTCTAAAATAAGCTGGCCATACGACCTCATTGTAGTGGGGATAAAACGGTTGAAGTATAGTTTGTAAAAAGAACTAAATTGCACAAGTGCAGTTTTTTCAGTTTTGTGAAGTTTGGTATGATATAAACTGTTTTCAAAGACAGCTTCAAGAAAGCTGACTGGGGCGCATTTGAAAGAAATGAAATGAAAGTTTCTGCATAAAATATGCCAGTGAGACTCATTAGCATAATGTATGTGGTGCATTCACCTTTCCTAAAGGCACTTACAAATCAAATATGACATCTGTAGCATTTATCGTATGGGATATACAAGTTCCTGCATAAATTATGCAAAAGAAGAAGAAAAAGATGAAGAACACGCCAGAAAAAACAATATATATAAAAAAAGGAAAACTGAGCCATTTTGGCTGGACAGAGTTGTGCGGTTTTTTAAAGGTACTACAACCTAACCTTTAAATGTCACTATACGGCACCATATTTTGGTCACCTTTTTGTCCATTTTCTTAACAAAATCAGTTCCTTTTTGTGTCATTTTGTGGTAATATATGTAATATGGCCATTTATGGGGATCTGACACGGCATACAGCCACGGATACCGGCGGAAATGCCCAAGTACGCCCTGCTGTTGTATGATAGTATATACAACTAGAGTTCCACGACCTCATACCTTCGCCATATGATTTTAACCTTTATGACTGACATATCAGGGGTGTTTGTCATCAATTATAAATCATACCAGTTGATCTTCTTCACCCAAAAAAACAAAAGTATGAGCGTAACAAAGAAGGTTATGCTAACAAAGTAACATTTATCATGAATTATGCAAATGGGGTCCTTATTACCATAATTTGATTCAACAATGTTCACATTCACATAACTTCCAAATGACACAAGTATGAAATTGCCATCCTTTACCTGTATGGTTTTATAGTAGTTTCTCATTAATTATGCAAATTAGGCCTACATTTGCATATTTTTTATCTATCAAAATTCCTCAGTAACAAATGTCACATATGTCAATAGCCATATCATGGAATACAGCGGGTTTTTAAAGTTGTCTCATTAATTATGCAAATTAAAATCTGATTTGCATAATTATCGTCCAATCATACAAAGCATTACGTAAGCTATCTACATACCAAAAATCATTACCATCCATCAAGCCCATCTTGAGTTATGGTATTTCCTCATTAATTATGCAAATTAGGTATTCATTTGCATAATTGATATCTATTAATATTTCTCTCTTCTTCAGTTACATATGTCACATGTTTGAGAGTCCTGTCGTGGAATTTGGCCGATGTATAAACTTTCCTCATTAATTATGCAAATTAGATACTGATTTGCATAATAAGTATCTAATCATGTACATCATCACTCAAGCTATCTACTTACCAAAAATTATAACCATCCATCAAGCCCTTCTTGAGTTATTCCCTTTCAAAGTCTGAACCAAAACCTGCTCCTGCAGTTCCAAAAAAGCCGCTAGGGGGCCAAAACCTATACCACTTACTCTCTGTCCAAAGAGCTATCTACCACTCAAAAATCAGTTCCATAGCTTGTCCAGAACACGAGATATTGAAACAGGAAGTTCCGCTGCAGTACCGTAACAAGCCGCTAGGGGACCCAAAATCTAATCATTTCCTAGTCTCATCAAGACCTACCCACCTACCAAATATCAAGACAATCCATCTAAGCCTTCTCGAGTTATGCTGTACATTACACACACACATACATACAAACGCTACCCTCTGCATAACCTTCTCGGCGAAGGTAACAATAATGCATTGCGACATATGCCGGTGTTGTACAAACGAGATATCTTTAACGATTCATATCCATTACAAAACATAAACTTTTAAAGGAAAACTTTATATTGTTTTACCACATCGTTTACATGGTTGAATATCAATCTACATTGTAATATTTTGCAACCGTGCAGCATTTTCTATGTTGGGCCCACAGAAGAAAGTGTACATGCCGGGCACTGATTTTTGGCAGGTATGTGTGTTTTAGCATGCAAGCAGTGCATACTTCCCAGCGGGTTCGTGCACATACCATATAGTGCAGTCAGAACTCCTCATGTGGATCGGCAGGGTCCAGAGAAATTAAAGATCAAAAATGAAATGTTACCACCAGGGGAAAATTATACACAGCACGTTTTTTCATCCCGAGAATGAAGAGATGAGTGTGCTTGACGACGGGAGAAAGATTTGCGTGAAAGTCATGAGATCTAATCGCACAATTACCCACAGAACCTTTCCATCTAACATGTTGATAGACCGTTAAAGTGCGGCAACCTTGTCTTCCATTGAACCATCCTGAATTGTCTTCACCTCATTAACGTATCGATTCAGAGTTTTGGTATAAAACCTGTTTTCCAGCTCTTCCCTTTCGGAATCACTGACATGAAACGTCTGACTGTTTCAAAAGTTTATCTACTTCATAATGCTTGAGTAACTACATTTTGGCGTATCGGTAAAATATATTCTATGTTCGTACCGATCTCGGGCACTTGATCGGTTGTCGAGTCATCAGCTGGTGTCTCTGACCAGATTTTGTCCATGACACTCCTGTAACCGTCTTGAAGCAGGTCAGTCCATCTTAAAGGGCGGGGCCCTGGACCGGTGTAGGAATCTGGGGGAAAACAAAAACAATGTTGATAGTTCTCTGTCATTCATCCTATCTGATACACAACACTTTCTATGTATTGTTGTCATGTCCAACTCCTCTATCCACCTACATAGGTCAGTTCCTTTAGGCTTCATACATTATTCCAACAGCGAGACCAAATTACCCATACATGACCATATTGTAATCATGTATGACAGATTAGCCTTGTAGTATTGTTGATTTAATGCCATACATTGTACCATTGTTAAGCATTAAATTTCATTCATTCATTCATCATTCATTATGTCGACCCAGTTCTTAAGCATTTCGTTACAATAGTATTGACCATGGGAATAAATAATTATACCGACTTGACACAACGGTCTTGCACTATACGTCCTCCCACTTATACACACACGGCTGCCGGCACACCAGTTCGTGAAGTGTGTAGACATGTAACAAACGTTTGAATGGGTAAGCCGTTGTAACAAAGGTATGTTCAGGCCCTGGGTATGTTTTCCCTCACCAGTCGGCTCCTCAGACAGCGCCTCTCGAAGGTAGTCCTTGGTCCAGTCACGGATATTCCGTGCGAGCTCCAGCCAGGTGATGGGGTGGTAGGGCGGCGCCTCCTCTACAGGCACGTCAAACTCCGTACTCGGGAACCTTAGGCGCAGACAGGACTTCACTAAGTAGGGGAAGCGCCTACGGGAGAAAGAGAGAAAAGTTTGTTGTTGTTTTTTCGATCCTGGAATCTCCGAATATTCAGGTGGTTATTGAATGACAGTTTTCTTTTTGCCTGTGAACGTAGAGAAATGAAAATAGAATTTGGTGGCCTATTTAAATATCTCTTTTTTTCATGGTCGTAGAAGGGGCAATTTGAAATAAATTGAACTTCATCTTCCACTGTGACATGCAGTATTTACAAATTCTTTCACACACAGGTAGGTTCCTGTACCACCCATCCTCTGTTTCAAGGGGTGGGTACTAATTCTAATAGCGTAAATCAGTAGTTAAACTATAGCTAGAGTTGTAGAATACTATATTGTTCACTGTCTGTCCATTATTTTCATGTTAGATGTATTTGTAATTAGCATACGGGTAAGAACTTGCAATAAACTTCGATTGATTTGTGCAGCATTCGTTCTCGAACAACCTCTCCTTACTCAGCATACAGCATAAGTAGTGTTATAGTATATATATAGTGTTACCATCATCAGCACGGTCCAACAATGTAAGTCACCAGCAAGCGACGTATAGAAATGATACCAAGAATTCGACATTTAAGTATATTTGACGCTAAGTATGCATAAGATACAAATGGTCATGATGCAGTAAAACCTACCAATAGCGGTCACTCGAGGGACTGCCCAAAATTGACCACTATGTAGCTATGTAACCATGTAGCTGAAGATTATGATTGTAAAAAAGCTGCAGCCGCTAAGAAAAGAATTTGCTGATAAAGATGAAGCCAAGGAGAAACTGACATTAAAAAAAGACGCAGCGGCCGGTGTGGACTATCTTGAGCCCAGGCTAAATAAAGAATAATTTACATAAAATGTTTTTAAAAAACACTCACCATGACTCGGGCATGTTGACCCGTCCTGGGTCCCTCCCCCCGGCCGTCAGCCTCTTCACCATAGTGTCCCTGTGTACATCTTTGTACAGATCACACTGCACGATCCTGCTGTAGTGGGTCTCATTGCCGGGACGTAAGTAAGCCCGCACAAAGATTTCCTCATTCGCTACCTGTATGGATAGACGTAACATGGACATGGTAAAGACCAAATACATTCGGAAAGATAGTAGAAAATCATATATCATTGACAAAGTGACGCAATGTTTTACAAAGATATGTGTAACGTCACCATGATTGAGCTACTCTGACGATGACATGGCCATATCTAACATCAGATTTAGTACATAATTCAGTTATAAGTGTCCTTGAGATAAGTGAAGATTCTACTCTGAAAGTTCACAACACGTAACAGCTGAATCTTCGATATATCGGTGGTATGTTTAAATGAATGAAATCATGTCTTGATGCAGGAAAGTGGTAGTGCGGAAGTTTTATCAAGTCAGTAGAGCAGTCATCACTACAAAATATTTCTTATACGCCCGCTGGAATTGTACGGATAAACTCAGTGAAAACATATATTGTTCTCTGATAGTTTTCCTTACCGGGTAGGCGAGTAGCTGGTCGCTTGTTGTGTCGAACACTTTGAGACCGTCCAACAACCCTCGTGCGATGGGATCGCGGGGTATCAGCTGCCTGTCCAGGGCTTCCTCACACAAGTCACTGTAGAAACTTGCTCCGCAAGCAAGCAGGTACAGCGGCCAAAGGTATTTCAATAGTCTCCAAAACATCTTATCGTTTAGAGTTTTGAATTCCTGCGCTGAAAATGTCGAACAAATTTTCGCACACTGAAAAAACACGACTGTTCACAACGGTAACGTCGTATCGGTTGTTTTGTGACGTTCTAGAACCGCATTGTCGATTGCCGCTACTGTACCTGCGCAGAACAGATCTCGTTTCCGTCAGTTGTGCGCAGATCGAACGGATAGCTAGATTAGTTACATTAGTGGTATTAGTTTGTCAGAAATACTTGCTTCTTTATTGATAAAATGAAATGACTAAGGAAGAATTCTAGAAATAAATGTGTGCGTCTAGAAATTTTTCAGTGATTTTCCTACAGCTAGCGAAACCTTTTTTTTCAAGGTATTTCTTGGACGCTGTCGACTAGACACTCAATGACACGAACTATTCTGCGCAGTTGGTGATATTTCTCTTATTTGCAGTTTTTGTGAACTTAAGAATTCTTACTAGACTTTTCCCTACTTTGGTACTGCTTTCGTGATATGTAGTTTCATATTCCATCCGTTTTCGCTGTTGATTACAAGTAACCCCGCATTCTAAAGCCCCCCTCTCACTGGGCGTGCGAATGGCTACCGCCGCAGTGCCGTGCACAAACCTCGGAGTTGGGTAATCAAAAGGTAAAAATTTCACTTATGCTTACAGCTATTATGAAAACTGCTGTTTCTTCATCAGCATTTTTAATCAAAGAAAAATTCACAAAATCCATTTTTTTACGTAACATTTTATTTCTCTGAGCAAAACATGTATACATGTCAGAAGAACAGCAATTTCATTAAGTTTCCTTACTACATGTACCAGGAATGATATGTTCAACTTCATAAATATCAGATTTGTCAGAGTGCAATGAAAGCTTGGAACACGAAATAAGATTACACATAGCGGTAACATCCATGTGAGTTAAGCAATACAACTCCTGTTGGAGAAAACCTCCGTAAAATTGAAAATTCTATTGCAGCACATCAATTTTAAATTTGCCTATGTCAAATGTGTAGAACAGAGGATTTGGCGATCTGGAACAACTCTGGGTGGATCTAGATAGCAGAAAGTAAGAGCTTTGCCGGATATCCAAATAACTTACGATTCGATGACGTCTGAAGACATGCATTCTATCAAACTGAAAGGATCCCTATCCCCAAAACCAAACAGATAGAGTCGATCCCTATCCCCAAACAGATAGAGTATATATACATCATTTCAACTTGTCATTGAGAATCCTCCAGCACGTAGAAAAGTCTTAGGGAGGATCGTCCAGCACCACAGGCGGGTCGGCCGAGTTCTGGCCTGTCATTGGCTTCTGGAAAATGCGATCAATCCAGGCGGGCACGCTCCATCCGGGTTCGGCAGAATCTGAAATAAGAGCAACTCTAGTGTAAGACGTTCGTAATATAGAATCAGTATAACGAGGTAATAAAGTTTTTTGCTGTTTTATGACACTTGATTACAGATTGCTAAATATCTCGATTTAGCACATCGCTACACAAGTTAGATTACTAGATCACTACACAGCTAAATCACTACAACATTGCACAGTTACATTGCTAAATTTTACATCACTACAAAGCTAGATCGTTACACAGTCACAGCTAGATTACTAGATCACTACATAACTAAATTACCAGATTACTACACAGCTAGATTGCTTCATCACTACACTGTTAAATTGCTAGATCACAAGGAAGCTAGATTACCAGATCACTACAGTGACAGCTAGATTACTAGACAACTACACAGCTAGATTACTAGATAACTACACAGCTAGGTTACTACTGATCACTACACCGCTTACCTTCTTCAAGACTAGTGTCTGGTGTCTCCTCATTGTCATTGTCCACAGAAGTTGTCCATGGCCAGAAGTAGGTGTGGTTAGTGGTCAAGGTGTCATCAGATTCAGCCTTATCCTCGGCACAGTCTAAACCAAAGACAGATTGACAAATAATAATAAAGTGTCAGTACATACTTCAAAAAAAGTTAAACTCAAAAAGGTTAGATTACATTCCATAGCAGTTTTAGAATAGTCACTTGTTTTATTTGTCACCATTGTTAACTTGCATTGTTAACTTGCACTGTCTGTATCCTTTTTACATACAGTTTTATATACACTGTTTCATAATGTAGAGGTGGGTGTGATGGGGGAAAGACTTCTGTTAAAGTTATCAGATCGTATCGCATCCATCCACAAAACCTCTCCATATGCTAAAGTGTTGATACATCGTTAAAATATGTTCTATGTTTGTACCGATCTCGGGAGCTTCCTCAGTTGTCGAGTCATCAGCTGGTGTCTCTGACCAGAAGATTTTGTCCATGACACTCCTGTAACCGTCGTGTAGCAAATCCGTCCATCTTAAAGGGCGGGGTCCTGGACCGGTGTAGGAATCTGGAGGAAAACAAAAACAATATTGACATTTCTCTGTCATTCATCCTATCTGGTACACAACACTTTCTATGCATTGTTGTCATGTCCAACTCCTCTATCCACCTACATAGGTCAATTTCTTAATACACTATTCCAAAAGCGAGACCGAATTACCCACACATGACCATATTGTAATCCATATACTGTTATATAATATTTTTTAGGAAGAATTGTAGGACAGATTAGCCTTGTAGTATGGTTGATTTAATGCCGTACAATGTATCATGTACGATTGTTGAGCAATATTGTTCATTCATTCATTATAAAGACCCAGATCATCAGCATTACTTAACAATATCATTGACAATAGGAACAAATAATCAGACCGACTTGACCCAACGGCGCTGCAATATAAATCCTCCCACTAATACTTTCCATACACATGAGAACACACACGGCTGTCGGCATACCAGTTCGTGAAGTGTCTAGACATATGTCAGTGCAGTTATTTTCAAAAATTGAATGGGTAACAAAGGACTAAATGTTTTCCCTCACCAGTCGGCTCCTCAGAAAGCGCCTCTCGAAGGTAATCCTTGGTCCAGTCACGGATATTCCGTGCGAGCTCCAGCCAGGTGATGGGGTGGTAGGGAGGCGCCTCCTCTACAGGCACGTCAAACTCCGTACTAGGGAACCTTAGGCGCAGACACGACTTCACTAAGTAGGGGAAGCGCCTACGGGAGAAAGAGCGAAAAGTTTTTTTTGGATATTGTGGTTATTGATGTGTGCAATACTAGTGTTCGTTCTCGAACAACCTCTCCTTACTCTACATACAACATCAGTGTAACCATTATCAGCGCGGTCCAACAATGTAAGTCATCAACAAGACACGTAACGTTATATAGATGATGAAAAGAACGATATTCAAGCATATTGAACGCTTAGTATGCAATATGAATAAATGTATAAGATGACAACGGCATTGATATCTGTAGTGTACGGTTGTGAAAAAGCCAAGATAGGACTTCACTAAGAAGGAAAAGCGCCTAGAGCTACGGGAGAAAGAGGTGAATATTTGATACTGGAATCTCCGAATAGAATATTGTGGTTCAAGTTGATGTGTGCAGTACTAGTGTTCGTTCTCAAACAACCCCTACCTTGCTCAACATACGACATCAGTGTTACCAATATCAGTACGGGTTACGGTCTAACAATGTAAGTCATCCGCGCCGCGTATATAAATGATAACAAGAACGATGTTTAAGTATATTCGACGTTTAGTATGCATAAGATACACACGGTCATGATACAGTCAAACCTGCCTATAGCGGTCATTCGAAGGACTGGTCAACATTGACCACTATGTAGCTATGTAACTGTAGATTAGGGTTGTGAAAAAAGGTGCAGTCGCTATGGCTATGAGGAAAATATGACCAGGATGAAACCGAGGAGAAACTGACATCAAAAAAGGACGCAGCGGCCGGTGTGGACTAGCTTTAGCTTGAGTTGAGCTACCTTGGCTAAAGAAAGAATAATTTATATAAAATGTAAAAAAACACTCACCATGAATCGGGCATGTTGACCCGTCCTGTGTCTCTCCCCCCGGCCGTCAACCTCTTCACCATAGTGTCCCTGTGTACATCTTTGTACAGATCACACTGCACGATCCTGCTGTAGTGGGTCTCATTGCCGGGGCGTAAGTAAGCCCGCACAAAGATTTCCTCATTCGCTACCTGTATGGATAGATGTAACAAGGACATGGTAGAGGTCAAATACACCGAGAAAAACAGAGTAAAAATTGTCGATACAAGATCAGTAACGTAACAATTTGACGAAATACTTTACAATCAAAGTTATACGTAGGAGTAGCATCATATTAAAGTTGTGTACACTAGGAAAATATATCAGAGAATGTTAGACATTAGAACTAGTAGTGTATGTAACACGTTAAACTCGACTCGTTGAATCGTTTATATACTTGTATGTAGGTTGATCCCTTTGTATACTTGTTTGTTTGCATATATAGTTGTAGAAGACTTTACGAAAGTCGCTGTACTTTTGTTGTGTCAATAAAGATGGTCTATTAAGTAAGTTACATGTAAGATGACATGATCAGAAAAGTAACATGAAGTCTTGGGTACCCAATATTACAATGTCGTTAAGATAAGTGATGGCTCTACTTTGAAACTTCACAACACTTCAGCATTGTCGGTCGTATGTTTGATAAATGAATGAATGCTGTCTTGATGCGGGAAAGTTGATGCCAATATTTCTGGCGGGTAGTGCAGTCAACACTGCGAAACATTTCTTATACATACTCCCATTGAAATTGTACGGATAAACTCAGTGAAAGTCTTCCTTACCGGGTAGGCGAGTAGCTGGTCGCTTGTTGTGTCGAACACTTTGAGACCGTCCAGCAACCCTCGTGCGATGGGATCGCGGGGTATCAGCTGCCTGTCCAGGGCTTCCTCACACAAGTCACTGTAGAAACTTGCTCCGCAAGCAAGCAGGTACAGCGGCCAAAGGTATTTCAATAGTCTCCAAAACATCTTATCGTTTAGAGTTTATCTTTCCAGCGCTGAAAATGTTAAATTTTCGTTCGCACACTGAAAAAACACGACCGTTCACAACGGTAACGTCGTATCGGCTGGTTTGTGACGTTCTAGAACTTCAAAGTCGATTGTCGCTATTTTAACTGCGCAAAACAGACCTCGTTTCCGTCAGTTGTGCGCAATGGAACGGATATATTTATGGTACTTCATATACCTGATTCTTCATAGAAAAATGTCAAATGATAGGCAATAAACATGGGCGGACGTGTGATTTTCTACAGCTAGCGAAAACCTATTATTCTCTAATTGGACAATAACTAGATTCTTAATGACAAAAAGTATTCTGCACAGTTGGTGACTAGCTTTCTTTTATTTCAAATTTATACGAACGAGGTCCCATCAGACCTTCTCCTACACGCTTGGTGTTTTTACGTGTTGCAATGTAGCTTGAAACCCACCCGTTTTGAAATATGTGGCACAGGAACAGACACGTCAAGAGTCAAGGGCCAGTAGCAAGGATTTAACATACCCCCTGAAACTAAAGTACCCATTTGGTACCCAATCCCTATTAGTTTCAGAGTTAGGCAGCAGGGAGAAGGTTAAGGAATACATAGTACTTGCACTGAACAGTTTACGATGTTTTCTTGCTCAAAAGTCTTCCCGACCACCTACTTTTATTGTCAAAAGTTCAACAAATTTGGAGCTTTTTACAGCACAACAGCACAGATTGTTTTCAAAGTGAACAAAAAGAACACCTTATGATCTACCAGCTCAATTACAGATCACAGTTTTAGTGCACGTTTCTCAGCCATCAAGGTACATCTTGGACTTGTATTTCCACAGATCAAGAGTAAAGGAAGACTATATCATAATGATATAAAAGATGGGGACTGTCAATTCATACTCTTCATATGACATTAATCATTTAAGAAAGTGTTATGAGAATTGTACAGAAGGATGTACTTTTATCTCTCTCTCTCTCTCTCTCTATATATATATAATATATAGGTGTCCCTAACAATTGTTGCTTCGTAGCACTGTATTATGTTCTTTGAAAGGTTACAAAGAACATTGCGCTAACCGCTACTCCTCGGCCATTTTCCACCACCTAAAACACAACCAGGGGCACTCGTTCAATCTCGAATCCACTGATATCCTTGACCGCGAACCCCGCTGGTTCGAACGTGGAGTAAGGGAGGCAATATATGAGAGGATATACAATCCAACCCTCAACAGGAAAGGAGGGCTAAGGGTGGAACTGTCTGGCACTTGGGACATAGCCTTGGGGGCAAACCAGCTTTAGCTCCTATATTAAAACAATAGGAGCTATTGTCCTCTTTTACTTCAACCTTGTCTTGAGTTGTCTAATTTGCTTTCTATTGGACTATCTAAAAATTTGTCTTCTCCTTATTTGCATATCAATTCATAGTTCGTGGTTATAAACCTGCTGTTCAACTGATCTTGCTCACAGTCACTGACGAAAAGTAGTGGATGCTACTTGAAACGTCTGACCGTTTCCAAAATCATATCCAGTTGTTTGAGTAATTGCTTTTTTTGGCGTACTGTATTATGTTATCATGATAAATCAATAATATATTGCACTCATCTTGCTTAAACAACAGTGGAACTCTAAAAGTAACATTGTCTGTTATATCAAGTTTCGTACAATGTTGTGATGACTGTATTTAGATTGGGCACCTTCCAAGTACATGTATGAAACAATTTGATATACATAAAAATAAGTATATGATTGTGTAAATCTACACCAGTATTTTTGATCTAAAATAAATCTTCACTACTAACTTCGTTTTTTCCTTCTTCACCACTAGTCTATCTACAATAAACATTGGAATAACTGAGGCAACACTATGCCAAGAATCAGGGTATTGTCTTTCCAGCTTTTGTACGATCCATCAGTTAAGCTAAACATGACTAAAAGAACACATCAACAGTGAACAAGATAGAACTCAGGACATGTTGTAGATGTTGTTTGCTACAAAAGATCCCCTAGTTCCCCCATATTGGGCAGGTAGTAGTGTGGAACACATTTCTGGTGTTCTATACTGTTGGAGGCCTGCATCTGACGTGCCTCGTCCAGTGAAGTGACCCCAGACAGAACCAGCAGGGTGGTCAGCCCACAGTTGTGTCCCAGCATGATGTCTGTATTCAACCTGGGGGAGAGGGATTGTCATTTAAAAAGAAGTCAAACCCAACTAGAAAGGCCGCCATTTGCCCCTGAGCAAATACAGCATGTTTAGCCATACTCCTCCCCATGCAAGAAGTGTGCTGTCCCAAAATAACACCTGGGCAAATCGAAATATTAACTGCATGTAGAAATTCAATATTTGCGAGAGCATCATACTTCGCCAATCTCCCTCCCGATGCATAAATTGACTGTTCCAAAATCACCCGTGCAAAACAATTCTCTCTACAAGTTTTGCGAGACCCCAAGAGCTTCTTACTGCAAAGGCTTGCGTGTGTTCCTGCATTATGACCTCAGGTAACCTAAATAGAACACGTGTTCTTTGGCCAGTAGCAAATGGAACGCGGGGATCCTTAGATAGAACATGGATTCTTTGGCCAGCAGCAAATAGAACATGGAACGGGGATACCACTTTTGGCCTGTTTTTGGTCTGAAATGGGTCCAAAAGTCCCCAAAATGAAGCATTTTGAAGTGATGTACACCAAAATTGTGATTGAAATCCTGTAGGGACATGTTCAAGGCGCCCTTGTACCGAATGTCAGGTCATTTGCTTGTAAAACCAGGCCACAGGAGACCAAAATGTAATTTTTGCCTAAAAATGCCCCCAAAAAACTCAATAAAAATGATTTTCAGGCCTGTTTCAAAAAAATGAAAAAATCGCATGAGGGTATTTGCCTTTTTTACCTCCATGCCAAATTTCAGGTCGGTTGATTAAAAAATGGCAGAGTTGAATCAATTTGAAGATTTGGCAGAAGAAGGAGAAGAAGAAGAAGAAGAACGTGAACAAAAACAATATGTTGAGCCATACTAGGTATGGCTAAACATAAAAAGCGTAGATTATATTCCGTAGTAGTTCTTAGAATAGCCATGTGTTCTACTTGTCAACATTGTTAACTCGCACTATCTGTACAGTATACCCCTACTATGTATTGTTTCATGTATGCAATTAGCCCTTGGGCAAGAACTTGCAAATAAAAATTATTTCAAAAAGTGGAAAACATGTTGGAGATTTGCTGTGATACTTTAAGGACCCGAATCAATATCAGGGCATTGAATGTTATTTTCAAAATCAATTTTCCAGTGATTTTTGTCAATAGTAAGTTTAGATAACAGTATCCCATTGCATTGACTGACGTGGAGCAAAGATGTGATGTTGTTGTGTGGTGGGAACTCATTGGAAATCTGAGCACTTTGAGGCCAGCCATTATTTAAAATCTTCTTAACATGCGTGATTCTGACCGATGAGTCCCGAATGCTTCTGGAGAATTAATCACGTGGTCATGGCTCAAAGTGTTGGATAATTGTCGACCAAGAACGGTACGGCTGGATTCTGGGCTGATTATTGGGTGGTACCAATGACTAAAATACCCATTTTCAACTTGCTTCTGCGCTCTTTTTAAATGCTCAAGTATGAAATAATGATGCAAATGTGCTAATATGGGAAGTAAATTTCATACAGATTGCCTTATCCAGAATAAATTTATGCCATCTGGGTTACTTTCGAAAAAATCTATGCTATCTGGGTTACCTTCCAATTTGACTGTCGCAAGCAACACTATAAATATGCATCAATTTGTAATGTCTTAGTGCATCCTAGTTTAAGGCGTTTGCTATTGCTGGAAGCAAAACATTTCTTAGATCTTTTGCAGTATGAAAAAAAAGTTTCTTACTTGTCGCCTATCATCAAGGTACGGTTGGGGTCAAGGTCAAACCTGAAGTGCAATGAAAATAAGTATGACAAGGGGAGCAAATAGTAGGTATATTGTATAACACATCACAATGTAGTGACCATCAATAGGACCACAACCTCCACAAAATTCAGCTCGCTCTGACTAAAACTTTAAAAACTACTGCACAATAAAGGATTAGTAGAGAGGTCTAAAACCATAAAAGTGATTACTATATTTTATGGAGACGGGAATCGTTCAAAAATCAAGTGTGGGAGGGCAACTTGTAAAGGACCTTAATATAATAAGCACCTGTTTTGCCCTCCTTTTCACATTGTGATAAATTCAAATAAAACAATAACAAAAAATGACGGCTGTTCATTGTATATACACTTACTTTTCTTTCATGACTTCGAACATGAATTTGGATGGTTTTCCCAGAATGATCGGATCTCGATCTGCAGCAGTGTGAACAGCAGCCAGGATACAACCAGTACCTTGTTGAAAAGAAGACAATTATCTGTCATGATATAATATGAACTTATTGTGAAGTTACATTATCTCGATCCAACTATGCATATAAACATATAAGAGTGAATGCATGAAAGGTAATTGATAAAAAAAGACTACACATGTAAGACAAAGCTTCTTGTCATCTTAAATGTTCAGCCTACATTTATATTATGATTTTCTATCCGACTCTTTTGGTTAGAAATTTCTATAAAATTAAATAAAAGACACCCTTAGAAACACAAACATTAGTCCACTGAGTGAACAGTGCTGTCTCCTAGTCCTTAATGACTGAGTGACTGTATAACTTGTATAAAAGACACAAAGGTGTGTTTACCAGGGATGACTCGACCATTTCCCACAGGCAGTTTTTCATCAGTGTTGGTGGCTACAAACTGGACGTTCTCATTACTCAGGTAACTGGCAGCTTTGATCATCTTCATGTAACTCAGGTGTTCATCAAAACCAATCAGTACTGTTGTCACCTGCAGAAGAAAGGAAATACTATGAGGGCAAGATATAGCTGTTGCAGGGTGGAAAAGTTTGTAAGACAACTTTTGACAAATATTCAAACCATACACAAAACAAATGTGTACAGTTAGATCTCGTCTTGGAGACTTTGTAAGACAAGTTTTCAGAAAAAAAAAGAACTTAAAGATTGACAGGTGTCACTCACCTCTGGGTCCAAGGGCAATGTCTTCCAATCAGTAACAGTTCCTTCTATTGGATCAGGCTGAAAATCAGTAAACACAAATTAAAGAGCATTGAAATCCATGACAGTCAAACCTGTCATAAGCAACCACTAAAGGGACTGAGCAAAGGTGGTTGCTGAGGACAGGTGGTTGCTCCTGACAAGTTGGTCGGTTGGTTGGATCATTGATATACATGCATGGTAAATTGGTAATCCTGGCTAATAAGGATATAACTAAATAAATGCCTACCGTTATTCACTAGTTAGCAGCGCAAAAATGATCACGCCAACACCTTCTATTACAGCCCTTAGAACAGATACACTCTCCAAAGTTCAATGTTAACAATAGAGACAGCAAGATGAAAGACTGACTCTGCGTTTTGCCATTCACTGACATTTTTTTTAACGAACTCGCTCAGTGCGAGGCCATAGGGGGCCACTTATCTAAGCAACATGTAGATATTAAGGAAGGGCACAAAAAAGAATACAGCATACTTACTCCAGTGCCTGTGTAAGAGATCCCTTGTAAGTCCAGCTCCTTGGCCATCTCTGTGTTCCCCACCAGGTAAACCTTCCCTGTCACCTTAGCAATGTTCTTCAGGTACAGAGCAGCAATGTAAGCAGTGCCATACACTTCATCCTGAAACATAACATAACATACATGTACACGTGAAGCACAAAGATTTGATGAAGAAAAGAGGTATTTGAAAAATGGCCTTGAGAGACACATTTGCAAGCAAATACATTCAGTTAATGTTTACCTTCACATGGTCTAACCTACCCTAGTAACTAACTACTTCTCTGTTTATTCTTACTCAAACACATTCATATGTAATCATAAATGGTGACCCAGTCCCACAGCTGAGACTGTCCTGCCACTTGCTACATTACGTGCAGTTGAACAACATAGGGTGTTTGCTACTTAACCAGTTACCATGATTTCCCTTCCCTGATCATGAAGGTAAACATATCAAATAAGACAATCTCACCTCATTGGCTTCAAATCCCAGGTTTTTGAACTTCTCCACGTAAGACAGACGAGACTTGGTACTATTATTGGTGACAAACAAGACGCGTTTCCCCTGCAAAATCAGATGGAAAATACATATGAAACAAAGTAAGTGTCACTGTGGACAAAACTTAGGTAAAAAAAAGCATTGATGATACTGGACAAAGTTTTGACATTTTCAAAGGGAATGCGTCGTAACAAAATCTTTTCTTCGAAGCTGGTGTGTTACGCAGAGGGGGGTTTACCGGCAATACAGATACAGATACAGAAAGACATCTGCAAGAAAACTCACCATTTCCCTGAGTTTGGCGATAGTTTTTGCAGCACCAGGAAGAGCCTCCATCCCCTGCCATAATACACCTACAAGGATAGAGTAAACAAATATTGTGTTACTAGTGGCGTCCGTGGCCTAGCTTAAGGCTATTGGACTAGGGGTCGAGAGGTCCCGAGTTTGATTCCTGGCAGCGCTGTGTCCGACGCTGTGTCTTTGGGAAAGGCATTTTACATGACTCTCCTCACTCCACCCAGGTGTGAATGGGTACCTCAGGCTTTCGGTTGGGGAAGGTCGTATTGAGGTCACCTGGTGGCGCCGAATGGCAGCCTCCCAGACCCTTGCAACAGTTCCACAAAATGCAAGTGTGGAGCAAATATGTATCTGTTGCCCATGTGTATTATGTGATCATGGTTGTATACCCTGCACTAGAAACGCTGCCATTTCTGACCAATAAACCATTATAATTATCATAAACCTGACAAAACTTGTTCCTGCTGTAATGCCATCTGTCTGAAGCCACAACAGTAACACAAAGGCTATTTTGGTTGTTTCTCTGGAGTCTGGAACATCAATCATAACAGAGTCAAGTCTCATAAGGTCATAATACCGCATGCATCGGGTAACAACGTGTGCTTTCACGTCATACTTGCGCGTGTGGGGGAGGGGGGCGGATACAATTTTTCAGCTTTACTTCCAGTGTCCCCCTTCCTATAACATCAACAGGAACAAGCAAAAACATACTTCAGGTTTTCCTATCAAAAGTAACATTATAGAAGAGCCCTGCTATACTGGCATGTCAGTCTAACTTTGTGCTAACTTTGTATACTGTAGAATATAAGGATGTTGCATAACAACTTCCGCATTGGGCTGTTCCAAAAAAAAAAAATGGAGGGGGGGTTGACGACACAATTTTCTGCATATTATTCAACCCCCTTTATCCCGGTATCCCGACGACTTCAACCCCCTTAATCCTGCATCCCGAAGACCTCGACCCCCTTTATCCCGGTATCCCGATGACTTCAACCCCCTTAATCCTGAATCCCGACGACTTCAACCCCCTTTATCCCGGAATCCCGACTACTTTCAAACCCCCTAAATCCTGAATCCTGTCCTACGTCGTCAACCGGGGGGGTATTTTTTTTTTTTGGAACGGCCCATTCAAACGGCTCAAAATTTGCAACCGGCATGTCCTGGATACATATGAGGTTCCAACAGCATGTTTGGGTTCAAACTGGACATGGTGTATACAGATTTGAAACATGTAGCTGTAGATATGATTCGTGAGAGACTGCCTTACCGTCACAGTCCGTGAGAACAGTGTCGATGTTAGCTAGAAGTTGTGTTGCCCTCTCTCGTGTCAGGAGCTTGCACGCCGCCATGTTGACCCGGTAGGTGAATGACCTGAAGTACGTTAACCCCCACGATTATCTCTATGTCCAGAGCAAGGATCTGATTGGTGGAAAAGTCAAACTTTGACAACTTTTTTTGTCCAGACGAAACTACGGAAAACGATTATAATGACGGTATGTCACCGTTTAATCAGAATGGATAGCATTGGAAAATCCTCAGAATTGACGACATGCTCTGTAAGTTACATGCCCTGTAACTACGTTTCACCAGAGGCGCACATAACAAGCAGAGGACTGGTAACGATTTATATATATATACTAGCCACCAGGCCTTCCTACGGGCGCATCGATCGTAGAATTCGGCAGAAAAAGGAATAATTAGCCAGTAGAGTCAGTCCACGGTGAAAGTCACATATCGCCTGCAAATGAAACATTGGCTAATATTGAGCCTGTGCTATTCTCCAAGCAGAGCTTTCGATCGGGGGCCGGGATTTTTAACGCTCAGCCCCCCCTTCCGCAGCGTCACCCGACCATTACTAGCCCCTGATCGAAACCTCTGCTTGGAGACTGCGCGCGTTTGCAAGATATACATGATTCCGTCTATCGGCCTGGCACCCCTTAGCGGTTTACATCGATGGATGCATTTACAACAGGTGCCCGTGCAACATGCAAATGAGCAGCCCTCTGACCAATCACTGCCCGTCATTCCTGCAACTTGATCTTTCAGACGACATTTTCATTTCTGTCAAGAGTTGGAAGGTCGTCTGAAAAAGAAAACTATAACGTTATTGCTGCCATGATTTGAGCATTTCTCGAGCTTTGCAGAGTCACTGGACAGTTAGTTTTGCGTCAAAAGAAACTGGGAACAGAGAGGGAATAGGTAAGCTGAGTACGAGGTATAACTTTTAAAGCTACATTCTTGAAATTATGTTTATCAAATCGTACCGTCTTGTAATGATAGAATTTGTGACTGCCGATTTTAATCGTTAATGGAGCAGGCAGAGTTTTTTTTAATGTTTGCGCTGACTTTCCCCCAGAGTTTCAAGATCTTAGAGTTTGTAGTACTTATCACTGGATGTCAAGCATGCCTGCAATCGGGTTGTCGCCGAGACAGCAGAAGCAGCGGCGGCGGATGTCGGACGCCAAGCACCGCGCCAGTGTGGCCGCCAGCTACAAGCAACTACAGAAGGTTCTCCCCAGCACATACGACTATCACGGAGTCAAAGAAATATCTAGGGTAAGTTCTACAATATCTATATAACTTCTGTTTCATAAGATGTAATCAAGGACAAGGTTTTCTGAGGGGCAAAAATTACTGTCAGACAGGTCACAGTTGAAGATTGTAGCCACATGACCCTGTAATGTTAGCATCTTAAGATCCTCGGTCAATCAGAATTTTATGCTTGTCAGAGGATCTGCTCCCCAGGGTAAGGGGGTGCATGGTCAGGGCATGGGGCACAGCGCCCCTGTTCCTCTGTTTAAATTAAGCCCAGAGATATAAGATGTGAATCCCACCGTGCATTAAAACATCATATCACAACCTCTTAGGTATTGTGAGTGATATTTGAAGATTCATTATGTTCTACCTTTCAGCAAACCAAGATAGTACGGGCTGCTGTGAGTCACATCAACAAACTGGAGGAAACACTGGACAAAATCTTGAAGCTCAGAGGTGAGGGAAATACAGTTACATGCAGCAGAAATGTTTTTCTTTTGTTCATTCAAAGCTATGAAGGATTATTGTAAGGGTGTATATGAGAAAGGATATGGGAGATTCTTTATACACAACCAGGTATTGATCTCATCTGCTAACGTTTCGATGTCTATCAGACACCTTCTGATAGACATCGAAACGTTAGCAGGTGAGATCAATACCTAGTTGTGTATAAAGAATCTCCCATATCCTATTTTCTACCAACCTGATGAAATTATTTTCGGTGTATATGAGAAAAAATTGAATTATCAATTTTTTTCCAGCTCAGCAGTTCTTGATTTTCACATTTTTTAAATTCTATCACTGAAAGGGTATTTTGCATATGGCTTAAACATAAGTACAGAATTCACACGCCTATATTATATATACTGTGTTAGTTCTTATCTAACTGGGATGTTTTCTCTTTTTTAGCATACAAATTTGGAGACAGAGCTGGATACAGTAAGACCCTGTACATGATCAGGAGACAGTTCAGAGAACAGTTCCTCTACAATGAAGCCATTCAAGCACAAAGGTAACTATCATTTTGGACAGTCACTGAGTGATAAAATTATTACGATATTTTGTATGTATTCTAAGAATTTGAAATGACTTTCGCATGGTTTCATTTTGATGGGAATACACAACGCTTTTCGTATGGTGCTCAACTGACGCACCTGTTAGATACTAGTTGACAAGCACGGCTTGAAATTCATTTTTGGGAACAGGTGCACAGGTGCACCGAACCGAAAAATTTAGGTGCACAGAAAGAATAATGGGTGCCCAACATAATGTCATTAGAATGTTGGCAAAATGTAATTACAAACTGCCTCTCTGAAGAACTTCAATCTAATTCTATAGCTAACTTCAAAATTTGAAAGTCACATGCACCCAGTATTTCGAGCCCTGACAAGGTTTAATTCATTATTCCCAGTTAATTTCAAAGTGCTACTAAACGTAGTAAAACAACATAATCTATACTGTTTATTGTCAGTAGGGAAAAGAAGACAAAAAAGAGAGTGTACCAGAGGAAGAAGAAACTGGTCAGTGTTGCTGAACTGCCAACTTGCCCATCAGTGGAGGAAAGTCCCTCCCCACAAATAGTTCCTTCCAAAGTACACCCCATGACAAGCACCTCAACAGGAACAGTCCATTTGGTGGATGTGGGGGTTAATGTGCCTTCTCAGCTCAGGTTGGTTGCTTTTCTTTTTGTAGATAACTTGTAAAGAGACTATGATATGAATAGGCAGAAAGGACCGTAGATAACATACAATGTAATGCTTAAATATACTAACTACATGCATTTCACATTGGATATTTTTTGCATTTTGAAGTAGACTAAATCTTGAAGTTGCTCATGATTTCTTACTGCAGTTCTTCAATGCCAAACCAAGTCAAGTACAACACTGAAGTCAGACCCCACAGCTCTGGGAAGGAGGGACCAAAGACCCCATATCACGGAGAAAATTTTTCCACAGAACCCACTTTTGCTAGCACATCACAGGAAACCACTATGTCAGCCAAAACTACCAGCACAATAGGAGGCACATGTACAACTGAATACAACCACCCTAAAGTGGATGATATGATGCCCAGTGGAACACCAGAAGTTGAAGATGCCACTGGTCTTGAGACAGACCCAAGGAATCTCCTCTTTGTCACTTCTACACCCAAGATGCTCGTGAGGCCTGCAGCGTTCTCAAGTCCTGATCCTGTCAGGTCGTACAGGGAATTTGAAGGGTATGTAGTAAGCATCCATTCTTGAAGCTTAAGCCAATGCTTGTATTCTATTTGGAAAGTCTTCATATGACTTAGTGTTTTTGCGAAACACAAGGCAAAAATCTGAGTGTACCATTGATCAGCAGCAGCATTCACAATCACTTTGTTTATTGGTGCTGACCTTGGTGCTGAACTTCTATCCACTGACCTCAAATATGTAGTTCAATAAAAGAATCTGTATGAAAAATTGTGAAAGTTACAGGTAGAATTTGACAAACAGCTTGAGTTCCTTTCATAGTTCATAACATGATACTGTAAATGCAGAAATGTTTGCGGGGATTTAATTTCGAGGTACCGGTAGGGAGAAAATGGAGTATTCGCAGTGGTTTTGAGTTCGCGTTTGAAACAATAGTAGCGCGCTACAGTCACACAATGGAACGGCTTTTCGCAGTGGTTTTAAGTTTGCGGTGAAGAGTTTGCCAAAAAAAAATAAAATGCATTTACAGTATATACCAGTAAGTGCACAACAGTAGTTGTTCTGTTTTTGATAGGCTACAAACTCCTCTTTGTCACAGATACCTGCTTTTCTATGAGCACATGGTGAACCAGCTGCAGGAACAGCTGCAGCTGCCCACACAGCACCTGCACAGCATGCAGATGTCCACCACTATACAGGTGGGTTGGGATCGATACCAAGTTAATGTGTTACAGGAGAGGAGTTCTAATGTATGGTACTTGTACACAATGTATGGCAAATCTCTTCTGAACATTGATGCAAACCATGAAAACTGTGTTGCTGGTATGGATATACAGTCAAACCTGTATTAGCGGTCACCTTTGCATAGCGGCCACCTGCCCATAGTGGTCACTTTTTGTCGGTCCCTTGGATTTTTCCCATTGACATAAGCATTAAGAATTAGGCTATAGCGGCCACCTGTCCAACGCGGTCGCGGCCAGACGATTTTCGGTCCCGCGACTACAGTAACACTGCCGATAACGGTCAATGTGCGCCGGTAGAAGCCGCATCGCCACCGCACGCCGGGTTCAAAATCTTCATTTTTTTTAATGCAGTTATCAAGTTTATGTGAACTCAACTTTACAGGATAATAATAAAGAAAACAAGAATTTTTCAATGTCGGGCCAATATTTCCCTTTTCCCCGGGAATTCATCCGAAATGTGCCCAAACACGATTTTCAAAATGGCGGAGCAGCATAAAGGTTATCGGAAGACACCACTGTTGCGGAGGTATAGTCTTCTAAGTTTATTTTGCTGTAAACTATCACTGAGGATAATTACTTTGAAAAAACCTTCAAACTAAATATGGATAACATTACTATGATGTAAAATTTGGGCTGTTGCAATTTTCTGAAAAGAAAAAAAGCCCTCAAAAGAGCGACCTTCCTCTCGTTACCCTATTAGCATAATGGTAGAAGCCGATCATTACAAGCAAACAACAACAGACTAAGGAAAATGGTCGCCACGATTTTATGTTTGAAAACGGTCGAAAACGAACAGTAAGTGGCAACTGAGCAACATATATTTTGTTCTTAACTAACTAGGTGGCATTTTGCTGCGAAGGACTTTGTTTCATATGATTAAAACTCGTCGGTGACGCGTGTGCCGCCAGCGTCAGTCGCGAAGGATCAAGAGTAGAGTATGGCGATGCTGGTCTGTTCAGACATGAAGCTCGAGCAAGCCATGGATTTTGGAGTTGGCAGATACAATAATTCTTTTTTCAAGCCCATAATAGAAGTAAAAGAACAACAATCGAATTTCTAAAATGTACCTTACCTATGTAATGTTTACATGTGTATTGTATGGTGAATAAATGTATCTCAGTGGGTACTGAAAACATGTGTCACTCGTGGTCAATAAATCAACATTTTCTCCATAGCGGCCACCTGTCCTTAGCGGCCAGTTTTGGCCAGTCCCTTGAGTGACCGCTATAGACAGGTTTGACTGTATATAGGTTTATAACAATTCTACAAGCTAACTTTTAATTTTTTGATGAAATTTGTAAAATTTCATTTATTGAGCATGATGTTTTTTCTACTACATGTATACAAATAGAAAAATTGATTTGGGAAAAAGCCTTATCAATTTCCCTAAGGCCATGTCATGATTATATGGATGATTTCCATCTGGGGAGCCCAAAACTGATTCAAGCATGGGAATAAAAAAAGTTTGGCAAAAAAAGTTGCCTTCATTATGAAATCTATGTGGTCAGGAAGGATAAACAGCACAGAGTATGGTATACCAAAATATGGGTTCTTCATTTTTGTTCTTTCAAAACTTCTTTTACTTTGGGATTCTACAACATCAGTATCCGTTTTCCGAAATATATTTTTGCAATATGCAGCATGTATTTTCTCATTTTGAAGCTGCTTTTTATGATTTACAGTATGGTTGAAATACTTTTTTCTTCTTGGGAAACAGACAAAAATTGATGCGTGCACGGATCATGTCATCCATATAATCAAATCAATATGGCCTAATTTCATTTATGGTCCATCCTTTAGGAGATCTGGAAGGAATTGCCTGTTGGATGTCGTAGAGCTATCACTTCCACCGCAACTTCTGAGGTCCCGAAGGCAGCCAAGCTCTCCCGGATGAAGGCAGTGGTATCTGTCAGTATGGACAGGGCATCCCTACAGAGGATGAAATCCAAGGAGCACGCCTGTGGAGAGAGGTTGTCTACTTCCAGTGTAAAGGCATGTTCAAAAGAGACAGCATGTGAGTGTTAGGAGTACTAGTTTAAGTTTGTATACCTGTAAATGCATAAAATACTTGATTCTCATTTGGTAGAAAAGTTTCACAGTACATGTCAGTCTGCCATTATGTATAGGGTACCTAGAATGAGGAAACGCACAGCATCAGATGTTATAAAATATAGCTTGACTGTCCCTGCATTGATTTGAAAAATCTGAACTTGCAACTGACTTTGTTCGTTTTTCTTACTCCAATGTGAGCTATTTCTTCCCTGAATTCCACATTTTCCATATAACCTCCATCTATCTGCAGGGTGACATAAATCTGCCACTTTAAAAAACAGAGGGTTTGAGAGATCTCTAGTGCAGCACCCCCCAGGTATGCACAGTTTAGATATATAAGAGTGCATTATGCTGGGGGACATTGGGTTGGAGATCTGTTTGAACATATCTTTTCAGGGTGGTAGAATTGTGTACCCAGGTGGAATTTTGTCAGTAGATGTTACCACAAGTCTTACTCAGATTTGTCGAATACACTGTTTCTGTAAATGTTGTGATTGACAGGTATAAAGCTGGCCAGCCCCCTGCCCTGTGAGGCTGACTTCCACAAGTTCCTGGAGCAGCAGGGGATAGAGCTGGCCCAGATGGTACAGGACACCTCCCCTGTACATGTGGAGGGGGACTACCTGGACTGGAGTGATGACGAGGATGAGGATGAGAATGAATGTGTTGTGTTTCTGGACGATAAGATGGGATTTGGGAACCCAAAGGATCCCCAGACATGTTCGATGCACTGTGATGCAGAGGTGCCAACTTTTCACAAACCAGGTCAGATACTTTGACTTGTTTATCTCTTCTATGTAGAGACACTATAATTGATTGTCCTTTGAGTCCAGTTACTAACTTATTTTCAGAGTAGATCTAGATCTTAAAGATGATTCATAAAGAATCAAGAGCAAAGTTGTTTTGCCTATTTCAAGACAGAAATTGTTGAGTTACAGCTTAAAGGTGTTATGGAAACAGACAAGCACAATAAGTCCAAATTACTGTACAATTCTATTGGATTAAACATTTTAAGCTAGATAGGTAATGGCTAGTTGCTTTTGATTAAATTAAGAAAAAATTGCTTGGAAATGGCCATGTTGTTTCCTCTGTTATTTTAGATATACAGGAGAAGAAGGAATATTCCACTCAAGTTGTGCCCAGTGCAGATACTGGCATCAAACGAGAACCACTAGACATTGATGACGAAACTCTAGCAACCAATCCAAACGGTCTGGTAGGAAGTAAAGCCACATCGGCAAGACTTCCGGATGGCAGAAATGTCAAAAGAGAACCCATGTGGAATGGAAGCAGTGATGGGGAAGGTATAACAAGTATTTATGACAATGATATAAAGAAAAAGGTCAACGCATGTTTTTCTTGATTTGTTTTGTAGGTCAGTAGTGTAAGTGGTATATACCAATTCCTGTTGTCTAATCTCTTCAAAAGGGATTTGAGAATGTTCGTACAAGAAAATGAAGGACACTATAGATGATGATCCATATATTTCTGACAATCATCGCTTACTATCATAAGTTCCATTGTTGTCAATGGATATCCATCAGTCATCTGATACTTGAATCCTTAGTGAGGATGAAGTACACAATTTTGACTTACTATTGCCTTCTGGACAACATCTTTTTCACTTTTAATTCCTAGAGGGCTTACCAAACTGTCCAGTTACACCAGTGTTTGGTGCAGTGTCCCCTGCAACAGGGTTTAGGTCTCCAGTGTTGAAGAACAAATCTCTTGCCAAGCTACCAGGTATGTTTTGTGCATCATCGTGGATATTTCTTCAAGTGAAGTGCAAGCTCAAAATCTTCCATTAAGAAAGAAACAGGGAAATTGAATTATCTTATAATGATAGACAGCTGTGGCAACATAAACAACATTAAATCTTCCTGTAAAACAAATCTAATTTTGCAAGGACGTGCTTGTAACTTTCACATTTTTAGCAAAAGATTATAGACAGTGTCTGTCCTTGGTGCTGAACTAGACTTCTAGAACACCATGTTTTAACAATAAGGTCTTTTTCATTCAGTTATTTTTTGGCACAATGTTCTTAATTCTGACTGAAAATATCGTCTTTTTGTAATATATTGTACATGAATGGTTTGCGATTGCTTTCCACACCAGTTGATGGTACTCACATTTGGACTGTAGATGTGGAGGAACGCTCTTTGGATCTGGACAAAATCTTCACGAAAGGAGGGAGAAGCAAAACTGCTATGGTAGAGTACAACATCTGCAGTCTTTTTCTGGTATCAAGTTAATATTTGTTCCCTGGATACAAAACCAGTGCATGTTTTTTTTCAATATCTGGCAAAATGTTGACAAACTTCTGTTTTTTCAGCAAAGATTTGTTGACAAGCAGAAAAAAAATTTAAGTGCTACACGGTACATCTTTTTGTATGACACTTCAGTCAAGATTACCCTCTCTAATGCTGTGATGATCTATTTTCTTTCTTATTCACACAGCAGTAATGTTGTTTCCTTGCCTCCTTTTGGGGAGATGGCAGTTGTTTATTACATCACCGTAACCCATATTACAAAAAAATTGAGATCATTCGTCTTCCACTGCCACGGGCAAGAACTTGCAATATTAAAGTTTCATTTATTTGTTGTTGTTTGTTCTTCCTAGCTGCCCCAACAGCAGGACTTTTTGTGTAGCCCCACCTACCAGTCCCTTCTGAGCTCAGGTTTCCTGCCACGCCCTCCCACCACTCCTGACTCCTCCCACCAGGTTGTACCAGACCTAGGTTCTCCTGCTGACATGCTCACAGACACGGACGGTTACGGGGAGTTCTGGTCCCCC
Organism: Branchiostoma lanceolatum; assembly: GCA_035149815.1. NCBI lineage: Eukaryota > Metazoa > Chordata > Leptocardii > Amphioxiformes > Branchiostomatidae > Branchiostoma > Branchiostoma lanceolatum. The sequence continues at coordinate 9,047,418 of CM068868.1, read as the reverse complement.
GAGGAGGTCAGTGTAGTCTAGGAAAGTAGTTGTCTGATGACATCATTTAACACAGTTGTATGTTTACTGTTGATTTACTACTAGACATGCTAGTCTTTTTGAAAAGTGAAAATGCATGAAAGTTTTCCTCAGTCCTGACATTGTGAGGGTTGATGTTGCAGAGCCTGTTCAGCCTGGAGAAGTCCATGGAACCCCTGTCTGAGATGGACCAGTCCAACACCAGCCACAGTCTGGAGTGTGAGGAGGACTCAAGGGACCTGGACGATGATGTCGATGACCTGTGATTCCACTCACACAGCAGCTAGTCTCCTCAACTTTAGAGACCAGTAGTAGCCTGGTATCCAAACCTATTATAGCTCCCAAGTCCGCAAATAGAGTTTGGATACCAGGATAGACTAGTAGGCTTTCATTAAAGTGTTCCTAGTTCTTAAATCATACTAGTCTAATGTTGGTCCTGGTTTTGAATTTGTTGCGATGTGTAGGGGTCCAATCATCAATTAAAATGATCTTCCTAGACTAGTAGGCTTTCATTCAGTAGTGTTCCTAGTTCTTGAATTAAACTAGTCTAATGTTGGTCCTGGTTAGGTTTGGAATTTGTTGCAATGTAAATAGGGGTCCAATCATCAATGAAAATATTCGTCAGGCATGTATGACACTGTAAAGATGCTAGTGTAAAGAGTCTGGGTAAATCAGGGATTAACTGAGGAAGATGTTGCAATTTGTTCAAAAAGTTTCTCAATTGAGATGACAAATCAAAGGTATTTGACTGACTCTAAATGTTTCTGATTGATTGATAGAAAGATTAACTTTATTGTGCTTTATGCATCATAATGTTGTAGGTTTGATATTACAGCTATTTATTGTGGAACTCGTCAATATGTATGTCAGACCCTGAAGAAGAAGACAGCTGTAAGCTATGCCTTGTATACCTCTGTTCCTGTATTTGTCTCTTACAAATGTTGGTGTTGTGATGAAAATAACTGAGATATCTGAACAAGACATAATATGAATTCTTTGTTCCTCTTTTACATGTAGTCAGTGTTTCTTGTTTGTGACAATTTTTTTTCTTTTCATTTTACATGGAAAGGCTATAAACAAGGTCAACAGCTATGGCTGAGAGCCTCTTTCCATTCCAAGTGGTATATCCACGGGCTTTAGGCTACGGTATCTATGTTGGGTATAAACCGCCACGGTACATGTTTTCGCTCAAATGCTCCCGAAGACAATTTCTCCCGTCGCTCACTCCGGAAATGCCCCCCCCTCTCATTAGCGGGGATGGTTTCTCCCGTCGTCCTTTGCTAATTACCTTTTACTTTCAAACCTACGGGGCTCGCCCAGACAGAGTTCGGCTTCGCCGAACATTGCCGAAAACCGCCGAACACTGTTCGGCTCCGCCGAACACCGAACCCTGTTCGGCTCTCCGAACCCCCCGCTCGTGCCTTCGGCACCGCTTCGGGTTTCGCTCGGAAGCTTGGCGCGGGTGATCCCCGCCCGGAGTACTTCGTCACGATCGGAACTTCAGCAGCTATTCAACGACAATACCTTTGCCTACCGCCTGTGGTATATCCAGTGTGAAATTTTAAAAGTTAAAACCATGCTTCAGTTGCAATAAAAAAGCTGTTTGTATCCCAGCCCTACGGTACTTGATCTGCCATTATACGTTTATGAATGTTAAACATCCAGGTAAGCAAATAGAGTAGTATAATTTAAACTTTACATCTGGATAAATTTCGATAAAATCGGAAGTCGGATGGACGCCCGAAACGTCCGATTTTATCGAAATTTATCCAGATGTAAAGTTTAAATTATACTACTCTATTGATCTGCCATTATTGGTGATCTACATGTATCAACAGAGCTACAAACTAACTATATAAAGATTAACTTACAGTGACACAAATACATCATGTTGATGGGTATGTAATAAATATTTAATAATTACGGCTTCGACAGTGTCGTCTGCTAAAGGGCTTTTCCAGTTCATATTTGTAACACATTGGAAAAATTAACATCAGAGATAGGCACCTTATGGTAATAATACTAATTTCCACAATTTAAATAGTACGTACGGAAAGTACATACTGGTGCAAGGTGACATACATGTATTGTATGATATGCATTTGCTGTGGAGCCAGATAAAAACAATACCTTAAAGCCAATCAGCCCTGAATTTACCATCATGATAAGCGACATATATGTGTAATTAATTGTCTTTACATCACTTTCTACATGTTATAAATTGCCAAAGTTTATAAGGCAAGATATTGTTTGACTACATTTCATGTAACACAGTGAATCTCGCTAGTATACAGCATCAATTATAAGACTAAAAGCAATACATATGTGCAGCTTTGAACCTGCAAGGCACCTGCACTGCAGTTAAGGAGCCCAAAGCAGTTTCAGAACATTAAAACTGGAAATATTCTGGATATGGCTATCTGTATGATATTAACATTTACTTGTTCATATCAGCACATTTCTATCATGATTTCATACATTGGGAATCTATAAAGAACACAGATACAGGCCACACAACGACATCTAATATTTGCTCCATGAAGGGTGACATGCAATGGAATAGTGTTATTCAAACTTATTATGAATAGAAAGGACTACAAAATTGAATTTGAAAACCCAACTTCGAACGTTCAGAAATTGCTTTGGGCTTCTTTAAAGTTAAGAACCTGCTGGTAGAACTTAATGGTCAAAACATCAATTTTTCTGCTCACTGTGATCAGGTTTCGAGGTTCTCTTTTTCTATTTCTTAACAACATGGCAAGATAAAAACAATTTGGTAACACCCACTTGGGATCTTAATTTGGAGATTTTGTGACCACTTTGTGGTCCTAGCTTTCAAGCTTGTTCATAATTTGCTCAGTCTCTGTCATACTGCATTGGAGTTTTCCATTTGATACGAAGTTCAAGAAATTTCAGGTACTTCAAGCTGGAATTTAATAGCTTCAAGACTAAGACAGATAGATTGTGGCTTAACAAAGCAAGGCTGAATACACCGTAAACACTTATTTTGCTGTTCAAAAAGTGCAGTTTCCTGCACTATTTCATTTACCGATACTGAATGAGGCAATCATGGTTTGCATTTATCATACTACAAAAATCTAAATGAACTACTTGGTGCATGAGTAACTCAACAGTACTAACACAATATACAATGTACACTTCTACCCACTACATGGCTCTGATATGGTTAGTGGAATTCTTTCAATCTTTGCAAGAAAAGACAACATGTGCCTATGGAAAAAAATTTATTAGAGACAGTATCTAAAACTAAATTTTGGCTGTCAACTTATATCAAAACTTGAACAAAGGAAGACAAGAAAGGTTTGAGAGACATTACAAAAAGAAAACTTAGAGTTTCTCCAAAAATAATTTGCTTGATTCATCATGATACTGACCTAAGATTGCATTTCAATATCTAAGTAATATGTTAGGTTTACGTGACAGCAATGACCATTTACATTTGGCACTTAAGAAGCTAAGACTTACAGGGTCTCGTCTTTACATCTTAGGTACATTTCATACCTATGACAACAAATTTACATGACGTATTCGTCAGACACATAACTTGGCTTTTGCTGTTCATCACAGCTAGAGATGCCATATTTTACAAACATGCCTGACTTAAAATAGTTCACAGAAATCAAGGAATTAGACTTAACTTTCAACTCAAATCACATAAATCCTAAAATAATAGGAAAATGAACAACAGAGGCCATAAACTCTAAAAACTAGGGGTGGGTACCGGTACCGTGTACCGGTACAAAACCGGTATTTCTTAATGGACCGGTCCAAAAAAAACGGTCCGTAAAAAATCAGTGGACCGTCCTATGGACCGATTAGAAAATTCATAGTACCAGGCTACCAGCAGGCGGCCACGTAACTGGTCTAAGAAAATACAAAACAGCAGATTTAATGAGTCGTTTTCGAAGACGTTAGCTGTGAATCATATCTAGAAACACTTAAAGGATGAGTAAACAGACGGCGAGGAGAGTATAGTTATAATTTTGAGACAAAGTGCAAACCAAAGAAATTATATCGTTCCAGACATGACCTTTGGAGACTATTACGTGCGTCTCGCTCTCCAAAATATGATGTAGTTGCAACACTACTGTAATCAGGTACAGGTACAGGTCCGGACCTGGACCTGACGCTCTGGACCTGGACCTGGACTGGACCTGAATTTTATATACTGGTACCCACCCCTACTAAAAACATTAACTTAAAGCTGCTTTTACAGGTTAGTAAAATCATTCTACAGCTGACTATAGTATACATGCAGTTGCATATAAAGGCATCTATTGCTGATTAATTCTCTGTTGACCCCAGGCTGGTTGCCATCCTATTCAATTCACTGGGTCTCCCATACCCACTTCCTTTGTCAAATATTTTGTCAGGGAGTGAGTATGGGAACCCAAGTAAACTACTAGAAAATAGGATAGCACCCAGGCTATGTCACTCCTGTAGGAGAATAAACACACATAAAAAAAACCTATTTCAAGGATATGTTCAATGCCCTTGATACAATACAACAATACATTGTATCAATCTGTTATTCTCACTGATACAATCAATGCAGACATGTGGCATTCAGAGGATTTTGGTCTCAAGCCAGTTTGCTACTTTGTTTCAACATGGCTGGATGGTGTAGTTACCTGAGGTCGTGGTTACCCTCTACTGTTCAGCCTACTGTCCTATAGTATAGGGTGATCCAGCCTGCAGGAGTTGCCGAGTGACTTGAGACGCACTCCTATGCTGACAGAACTGGAGGCTGTCTGTTTTCCAGAATATCTGAAATAACAACATGGTTCGTTGATGAAGGTAAGACATCCAGGTAATAAGATACGCCAAAAAACAGTTACTCAACCAACCAGATGAAATTTTGAAACAGATGTTTCAGACAGCATCAGCTATCTTTTGTCAGTGACTAAAGGAAAGAACTGGAGAACCCAAACTCTGACTTTGTTGCTTCAGTAACTGTTTTTTGCTGATAACATGGTTCATGTTCAATAACCATGCCACTGCGCCTACAGTGAGACAGAAACTCATCATACTGTGACAAATGTGTAAGTACATGCAGAGCAAAAGAAATGAGATCATGTACCACTACTTATGGAGAGAAATTAAAGGAGTTTAAAGGAGCAGTGAACTCTAGAAGGGGGTGTTGTTTTCCAAAAGAAAACAATTCTAGGAAGTAAAAATGCATACTACTTCTCAGTATACAATAAAGTCTAGTCCCACGGGCGTCAAAAAGCATTCAGTGTTCTATAAAACTCACCAAGTACCCTCTAACCAATGTCACCTATGGCTCAATATAATGTGCTTTTCAAAAATTAGGTTACAAAAATCAAATCCTGTAGAGATCATAATTGTTGATTGTCATTCAGCACCAAGGACAGTGGTATAGGTAAAGGTCCCACAGCCTTTTTGAGGCCGTAGGGGCAATTGGTTGTTACCCATCGTGTTTAGGGCACGTTATTTGAAGGAGAAGCCCAACCCTCTTTTCTACCACCCCAAAATTGAAGTCAGGTACCCATTTTTACAACTGGTTAGAGTCGTGTAGAGTGCATTTGCCAAGGGCACAACATCCGGGCCGTCAGGGGATGCGAACCCTGCCGTTACGCTACACGACCCCATATTAAGAACAATGACAATATTGTTTATCTAATTCTCACCTGCGACGATTCTCTGCCAGGGTAAGGTAACGTACGTCAGGTGGGCATTAAGGACGAAGGCTCCACTGGAGGAGCGCTGTCTTCCCTTCAGCCAGCTGAAGGCCCCGCCTAACCTGGCCGCACCCCGACTGGACCCGTCTTTAGAACCTGAGCAAACAAGAACATGCAGGGGAATCCAATAATGGTCAAAGTCTGTATTGATTACACAGTTAAGTCCAGGGCTGTCTCCAGCTTTAAATTTGTTTGAGAGCCCATGTTATTGATTTTGTATGTTAAACCTGTCATTGTAAGCTTACAGAAAAGCATTTTTATCAATTTCATGTCAGCAGTTTAGATTTTGGGGATAGATGGGGTGGATTCTTTCCCCTGTACCAATGAACAAATTTCCTTCCCAGGACAGAGGGACGGGTCTTGGAGACAGCGTGACATAAGAATGGATAGGGAAACAAATTTTCATCAGAACTATAACACATGAAATCATCAATGTCCAGACTTTGCATGATGTACAAGATGACTAATAAACTTGTGGACGTACCGACTGATAAGTATCTAATGCCAGCTCAGAAGAGGACTAGAAATAGTCATGCTTTTAAGTACCAGAGTTATCAGCCAAGGATTGATGTGTTCAAAAATTCGTATTTCCCGAGAACCATAGTAGAATGGAACTCGTTGTCATCAAGTACTGTAGGAGCTTCCTCACTAAGTAGCTTTAAAGAACGGTTGCAGTCAGATATGCAAAGACTAGGTGTAACAGACCGTTCGGTGTAATATGACCAGCTGCTGTCGCGCCGCGTGCCTGCGAAGCTGGTGTGTTACGCCTAATGGCAGTTATACCGGCTATATAGATACAGAAGACTGTATTATGACAAAAAAGGCTATTTTGGTAATAAAATTCAACAACAAAGTCCAGCTGTACATACCTTGCCTCCTGTCCCTCCCCTGTATTCTATCAAAGTCTGCCCGCTCGTTTAGGGATGTTGACTTCTTCATGTCAGTAGGCTGGCTGAGGGAGTGGCTCATGGCACCATTGGTACTTCTGCCATGCCTCCTGGACTCCTAAAGTGTCAAAGGCATTAAACATACTTCAAAGGAAATCCCTTTCTTCTAACATTTCTAGTGTTCTTTCTAGATATCTGAAGACAGAACGTTATTACGCAACAATTGTAACAGGTACAGCAACTTGTACATACATGGCAGTTGAACTATAAATTGCTAATATCTAACAATCTTAAATAACTTAACTACGTAACTATGAAATTTGAATATTGAACTCAACAAAAAATTATGAATGGTACCACAGCAGCATAGCCATACTGTAATTTACTTTATCTTCACAGTAGCAAAATTTCACAGTGTAAGGAAACGGTGGACATTTTTACTGAACTTTAACTTCACGGTGGTGTGAAAAACGGACGTGTGAAAGAATCACATTAAAAGCAACAGGTTTTTTCAGGGTGATGATAAGTTCACGGTACAGAGGTGACCATAAAAACAGTGAACATAAAGATAAAGTTACTTATGGTGAAAGAAACAAGAATTATCAGTAAATGTTCCCCTACCCTGCTGAATCTCAGGTCGTCCTCACTCCTGCTGGTGGGCATGCCGTCCGTCAGCCTGCTGACCGCCATCTCTGCGTAACCCTTCCCCTGCGGACCCTTCATACGCACAAACTCCACCCTCTCCTTCCCGTGGTACAGTCCCAGGGACATCCGCTGGGCCATCTTACTGGTCACACTGGCCTGGGGTGGGGGAAAGTGGAATACAGTTTGATTTTGTATCAGTTTATATTTGGATTAGCACCTTATAATCATTGCACTTGGCCCGGGTTTGATTCCTGTCATGTCACCCATCTTGTGCCCTTGGAAAAGGCACTTTACATGACTTTCCTCACTCCACCCAGTGTGAATGGGTACCTGACTTCGGTTGGGGAAGGTACTAGTAGTATTGAGGTCACCTGATGGTGCTGAATGGTAGTCGCCCAGACCCTTGCGACAGTTCCACAAAATGCAAGTGTGGAGCAAATACATGTATGTATCTGTTGCCCATGTGTATTATGTGATTAATTGTATACCCTGCGCGAATTCAGCACTAGAAGGGCTGCCAATGCACGGGTAATTTCTGACCAATGAAAACCATTATTATTATTGCATGGATGTGATGAGTTCACTGCCTTTCTTGTATTTTTGGCAACTGCCAAGAGGTGGAGCATTTTCTTCCTTTTTTACATTGTTCTTGAATACATGTAAATGCCTTAGTCAATTAGATTGTTGGAAACTAGGGCAAACATGTTTGGCTTTGTAACTATGCAACACCAAGGTCTGACAAACAGCTTTTTGTGGCTGCTTAGATTGCGTAAGGTCTCATTTATAACACCTAAATTATGCAATTTGAACAAGTAGTTTTCTATTATGTTATTTACAAATACCCAAACACAATGATAAAACACTGACCCGCCCGTCGTAGACTTTCTTAAGAGCCTCATATCTGATGGATCCCAGGAAGATGACACTCTTGAAGGAGTCTTGTCTGTAGCGAGCCAGGAGCTCCACACACACCATCTCTCCTTCCTGCACGGAGATGTCTCCAAACACCTGAAACAACAATGGTTAGTTCTTCTGAACAATGTTACTCATGTGTTTATATGCAGGGATCGAAATTTCTTTTTGAGAATAGTTGCACCGATGCACCTAACCTTTTAGTAAACATTTAGGTGCACAGAAATAATTTTGGGTGCACCACATAGAAGAAAGTAGGAAGTCAGTTAAACGTAATTGCAAACCCTACTGCCTCTCTTAAGAACTTCAATCTGTAATTCTATACATTGTAGCTAAATTCTAATTTTTTTGTCACGAAAGTTACTTATTGTTTTTTTATACTTAAATTTCAAGAATATTCTGCAAACTGGTGCACAATTATACCTTTACCCTGAAGCCTAAACTAATCTGTCTACTTGCACTGGCGCACCCACAGTCCAAAATAAGGTGCACAGCTCCAATTTTGGGTGCACCCAGTATTTTGAGCCCTGATATGTTTCATAACAAAATCGTGAGTGACTGTAGTGGGTGACCTTTGAACCTGGGAGCTACCAAATGGATGCTACATGAGGTTGGTCAGGCTCACTTACACTTGCAGTTATACTCCGTCTGACTGACAACCAAGGGATTGCAGAAAACAGATGCAATGGTCTGTCTTTAAACCTGGAATAACAGTTACTCCCGAAGAAAAAATGGTTGGTCCCTCACATGCAATTTTTGTTTCCTGTATTGAAAACTCTATAAGAATGCCTAGTCCCTTTGGAAATTAGCTGCTTCTTCCAAGGATGTTATATGATGTCCTTGCTTCATCTACCTCTTTTTTCCCCATGTCTCTAACAAGAATGATCAGCTGCTAAACGCAACATACAATGTACAGTTGTAGCTGTAATTTCTCTACTCTATTCGTAGCTCTGGGACAAAGACAGCACCGAGACGGAATTGTAATATCTCCACTCAGAATCTCAGAACTCAGAATCAATAATTGTTAGTATATAGGATATAGGAGATTCTTTTTACACAACCAGGTAATCTCACCTGCTGACGTTTCGGTGTCTGTCAGACACCTTCTTCAGAGCTTCTGACTAGAGTACTGCTTCTCACCGCTATAAGTAGCCGATGTAGGTGAGATTACCTGGTTGTGTAAAAAGAATCTCCTATATCCTATATTCTACCAACCTGATGAAATTATTTTCGGAAATAATTGTTAGTCCCTCTTATCTCATCATCCCCCATGCACCAAACTTTTAATAGACAGCACTACTCACCTCATCAAAGTTATCGATCATGAAGAAGATGTTAGGGTAGGAGACGGCTGACTCTGTATCCTTCCTGTCCATCCTGTGTTTGTTGGGAGAAGCGTAGACTCTCTGGGGAAGAAAGAACAAGACAGAATTCAAAACAAACAAACAAACTATTTCCTAACTCTAAACACATTAATCATCATCACTCACTCCCTCGAGCCCGCTCGGAATCTTCCCATGACTAGTTGTCACCATAACTCTCTGTCGTCCATCGCTGCAGGCAGTTGGTGTAGGTCCATAACGCTGTCAGCTTCAAGTTGTTTAATATAATATAATACAATGTCTTGTACAGTCTGCCATGACCTCTGTTTCCATGATTCAAGTTCCACAGTTACTGTAAAAGTGTGTGTATTGCCTCATCCTTTTTTCTCCAACATCATACCATACTGAAATTCTACAATATTTTATGCACTTATACATGTCACATATCTCTCTCTCTCTCTTCGTAGCCATGACAATAAGGTAAAATTTTTAGTAGGTTTTCATGCTACTGATGAAAAGCTGTGTACTTACAGAGGAGTATCTTCTGTGCACTGTGAGTTCCTTCCCTTCCTTGGTACATACTGCACATGTCAGCTGATATTCAAACTGCGGTGATCAGAAAGGTAATTTGTAATTGTATAGAAGTCAAAAAATGATACATTGTTCCCAGCATGATTTTAGTTCCAGAAAAACTTTTTCTTTACCCTGTTCATACCTGGATTAGTGATAGGGATTCACCCAGGCACAGGGATTGATCCCGATTCGCGAATCCTGGTCATGAACAGGGCCTTAGACGTATATAGCATAATTCCCAGGTTTGAATTCTGTTGTGTCACCGATCTTTTGCCCTTGGAAAAGGCACTTTACACAACCTTCCTCACTTCACTTATAAGTGGAAATGAATACCTAGCTTTGGTTAGGGACGTCCCTCAGATAGGACATTAAATGGAGGTCCCGTGTTTGAGGACAGCTATACCTTGAGCATGTTAAAAAACCTGCCACACTTAATTGTTAACGAAAAGAGTACTAGTAGGGGTTATTCCTGGTGTGGATCAAACCTTACACTAACTTGCACATAATAACAAATAATAATAAGTCTGCCCATATGTATTGTAGCATCTTACCTGCTGTAATATAAGGTTGAGGTACACTGTCTCCTCCCAGTCTATACTGGGGTCTCCTGGACTGGGCAACCTTTTAGAGTCCCTTCTGTACACATCTACCTCTGTCTGTCAGAGAGAACGGGCGACACAGCATGACTTCATTAGTGCGACTATGAAGTAGCAGTACAAGATGTTTGTATAGCCCTATATCTATAAAAAAAGAAGCCTTGGATCGGATATAATTACAGACCACTTACCACTAGCCTGCTAACCATTTTCAATAGGCTATTTTACCGGCCCAAGTCAGTTTGCAGAATTGTCTTCCTTGATATTAGCATAGGGGGTACTTCTGAATTCAGCATGAAGTGTTGCTGGGACCGCCCATGCAGACCCTTTTTCATTTGTAGGCTGACCCTCCTTGACAATATTTCCTTTTTTTTGCAGAATTTTTGATCCCGTAGGAACTTAAGGATGGCCTGCTGGAGTCGTGCAGATTGGTATAGATACAAGAGAGCTCATGATGATATGGTACCCAGGCTACTTACCACTGGCGGCTGGTCCCTGGCATGTGAGATCTTCCTGATGAAGAACAGCATGTCGTCCCTCAGGTCATCAGACCCACTGTCCACCAGGTACTCCGAGAACACCTTAGTCCAGAAGGTGTTGATGGCCAGCACTACAAAACCTTCTGGTACACGGAAATAAAAGAATTTCATGTAGCCATCACGCTTATAGCGGTCCGTGTAGCATCTGCCACCCCCTTACAGCCTTGGACAGCGGAGTTTGTGTTACACAGACTTCATTTCATGCCTTTTATTAGAACATTTCTGCATCTACAGTAGTAATATTAACTTAACAGTGGTTTTATGTTCGCGCAGTGGTTTTATGTACGTGGCTTTCTCTGTGAACTCTTTACCGCGAACTTGAAATCACTGTGAATGGTGTTTCCTAGCCTGAATTAAATCAAGCCTCCTGTGACCGCTTGCCGCCCTGTAACGGCCTCGCAAGCTGGAGTTTGCGTTATACAGACTAGGTGTTTCCTACCCTGGGAGTCCAGGCACCGTAATCGGATCCCCGCACGCGCGCCCAAGCTTTCACGGCTCACCCTCCCGCTGCCCCCCGAAGACTGACCCCGCCCCACTCTCCGCTCAGACCCAAACTCCGCTATCCGATTACACCGCTATCCGATTACCGTGATCGGATAGCGGAGCTTGGGTTTGCAGCGGAGAGTGGGGCGGGGTCGGTCTTCGGGGGGCAGCGGGAGGGTGGGCCGTAAAAGCTTGGGCGCGCGTACGGGGATCCGATTACGGTGCCTGGACTCCCAGGGTAGGTGTTTCCATTTTGTGACTGTAGTGCTAATATTGTTTCAAACGCAAACTTAAAACCACTGTGAACACTCCATTTTCTCTCTACCGCAAAATTAAATCCTAGCAAACATTTCTGCATTTACAGTGTCTCAAAATTCCATCCCAGTCTCCACTACTCTCCAACTGAATACAAGCAGAGTTACGGCTCCAGCTTGTTTTGCCGTTTTTATTGGCCTTTCTATTTTGTCAGATTTTCTTTTTGCCAGCAAGAAAACCTGACAAAACAGAAAGGCCAATAAAACCGGCCACAAACTGACAAAGATGTCCATAACAAGCTGGAGTCGAACCTCTGCTTGGAGAGTAATCTGCACTTCCTCTTCTTTTGTTTTTATTTCGCAGTGCACAATGGACTAGAGAGAAAACAATAATTTATGAAGTTTGGTTCTGAATTTCATTTGCATATGTCACTTACCCTTTGGAAGACAAAAAACAACAAAACTAAAACAATACCAATGTTATGTATAGCCTCCGTTGCAGACTCTGAAGCGGCTTTTTGGGGGGCTAAATAATACACTTTTTGCAGCCACCCCGTAACTATCAGCCATCCTGGCTGATAGTTACGGGGTGGCTGCAAAAAGTGTATTATTAATTTAGCCCCCCAAAAAGCCGCTTCAGAGTCTGCAACGGAGGCTATGTTATGTACAACTACAAGCATGGGAGGCACATATTTACTTTTGAGAGTTTACACATACTTCTTCCAAGAAAATGGTCATCAAATCTTGTATTCTGTACTTTGTTCATTCCAACAGTAGCCAGGCTGTGTCCAGTTAATTTAGCATTGCCTCCCCCGCCCCCCAGCCGCGAGCAGCAAGCGTCTCCCGACCCCCCACCGCCTCAAATTATCCACCGCCTTTTGTCGTTTGTCTGCAAATTATTTCCGCCTCTTCAAATGTTCCCCATAATTTACACACATCTTAACATCTGACACTTGCTACTGTGCATCACGCCTACAAAAATAAGTTTTGTTGAATTCTTCACACTGTAATACGTACTAGTTTCCCCCCAAAATGGGGTATGAATATTCTAGTTTTGGGTTTAAAATCCGTGACAACTCGAGAAGGGGGAGGGGCAGTATTCATCAGAATGTCAAAGCCCCGGCTAGCTAATTGAAATTCTTTTGCTCCTACCCAACAATAACATCTGTATGGCTGCTCAGTGAAGCCATGACTCCCCAGCGGGGCTCTGTGCCTCTCCTTTTGTCCACTTTCCCCTCTAACTCAGTTTCTTAGATTTCAATAACAAAGCGACGCCACAACAAAGTGTGAACGCTGGAAGTGGCAAGCGGCCCAGACCAGGGAAAGTAAATTTAATGTACAAACCGCCAACTTAGAAAAACGCAGCTTCTGAAAGGAAAATCGCACAGAAATTAAAGCAGTACCTTCCCCAGTGTCTCCCATAAGGACTCGGCTCCTTTCCCGCTTGATAGAAGACAGCATGTTGTGAAGAGAGCTCCTATTTTCGGACGAGCCCGATCGACCTCGCCGAGCGGACGCCATGTTGGATGTTTATAGTGGGGTAAAGGTCGCGGGGTCAAACAAGTTCAAAGACCTGCCGATTATGATGACGCAATCATATATATGGTGAGGTTTTATCTGATTGATCGTCGGTGTTATTATTCAAAGGATGGCAAGGACTCAGCGTTTTCAGAAATTTTGATGTGTCAACAGCTTACGTTCTGCCCTGTATAACACAAAAAATGTCAGTAACGTTTTGATACAATGTAGGTCCAAGGATATTTTTGCGGGACCTAGCCTGGTCACCAGTCTCTAAGCGCCGGCTTAGGGGTTTTTTATCGGGCCCAGTCTGACAATGAATCGTTTCTGTCAGCCTGTCTTCTTAATTAGCTTGCTAGTAGAGAGTTGTTGCCTCTTCAGGAGCGAAAGTATTAGCCAAGCCCATAAACTCACCCCATATTGGGCTAATCTGTCTGCATTTAAAGGGCATAAGACACCAAAATACAACATTTTCTTATTATCTGAAATAGGAATACAGTAGCATCATTGAAGGAATATAAACATTTAAAACAAATACACACCCGTAAACTCACCCCCTATTGGGCTAATCTATCTGCATTTAATGAAATGTATATGCACAGATTAATCGCTTGAGACCTCCTTGATCTTGGATAACCGTATGATTTTGAATCTTGTTCTACCCCAAGTCTTTTGTCATAAGGCCACATTATGTAATTTTTATGGATGACATCAACGCGCTCATTAATTTTCGCCTGATTTCGAAATAAAAAACAAGAAATTTCATTGCCCTCCGACGGTGGTCAACATGCCAAAAATGGGCAAATATGTCGTAAACGTTGACAGTCTAAGGTGTTTCATTGCACATGAATACCCAGTGTAGTTCCTGCCCGTGATGGTATGACAAGCTGTTTTCTGCGTTTCTTCTAGTTAATTGAGCTCTATACACATCTTCAAGAACAGTTTAATGTTTAAAGTCTAAGGTGTTTCGTTGCATATGAATACCCAGTGTGGTTCCTGCCCATGATGGTGTAATAACGAGCTGTTTTCTGCATTTGTTCTAGCAAGGACATTATATAAATAATGGGGGGGTCCTAGTTAATTAAGCTGCATACACAAGGTGTTTCATCGCGTATGAATTCCCAGTGTAGTTGCTTCAGATGATGGTACAACAAGCTCTTTTCTGCATTTGTTGTAGTTAGTCTATTGAGATGTATACACATCTACAAGGACATGTTTACTGTTGAATCAAGGAGGTTTTATATTAACGTTATATATGAAACCTCATTGGTTGAATACAGGAATACAAGACCCGTTGGTCAAGATATCATATTTCGTCGCCTCATTTCTTGTTTAACAAGATTTATGATCTCAAAACTTGATAATATAGGAATCTTGTTTTTTTTAGGCCCGCCTTGTTTTTTTTCGCCCTATCTCATTAATTTTGGAGTCCGCGGAGGATGTCATCCATAAAATTTACTTGCTGTGGCCTAAGTATTCACTTGTTTCTACATCTGCAGTCATAGAAACGTTCTGCAGCTGCATGCAGTCTTTTACCTTGGTTAACCTTTATCACACCGAAGTAGCCGTTTGGCACCCAATTGCCCATTGGTTACAGAGACAGGCAGCAGGGAGAAGGTAAAAAGAGCTCTTATCTACACCAATAAATAAGAATAATAACTTCTTCAAAAATGAGGTTTTTCAATCATCTTTTAATCAGTCTTCTATAGATCTAATGTCAGTTCCTTTTATTGCTGAGAGAAAAATACTATCTTACACAATACAGAGTACACTTTTTATCTCATTGGTCACAAACAAGCTTTTTATGACATGGTAACAAAAATGTACTTGATATTTTTAGCAAATTGTCAGATACATTGGTCAAAATGAACCTTTAATCGAAAGCTTTGCACTTGAAACCACTGCGATAGAAAGCAGCAGGCATGTTACCTTGTATTGTCCTTATTGGGCAATAATAATTGTAACAACGAATAATACCACATCATGTATCAATCTAAGACGGTGATAGTAAATGTTTGGCAGATTTTGAAGCAATTTACAATACAACATTTTTTTGTTCCACTTTCTAACAATACATGTCCAGTTATCCTATCTGGGTCCATACTTAAACATTCTGCAAGATTTGTAGGAAGTACATGTAGTGCTAAAACATGCCTAGTTAAATGACATATACGGACCGATTGTGCTATTCTACAGGTAAATAAACACCAATCATATGAATAGTATTGTTGAACTACTGAAAGAATGCCCATTAGTCATTACCCTTTTTCATTGCCCCTATGAGATTTACACTCGTCTGGCAGGTGTATCACGTTGTTTCTATGAGTAATCTAATCTGAGTCACTGTTCTCTGATGCTGACTTGGCACCCCCACTAGCAGAGCTCTCATTCCCAGAACTCTTAGCACCACCAGATCCCTCATTGCCTGACTCATTCCCACTGCCTGATTTTTCATTGCCTGACTCATTCCCACTGCCTGATTTTTCATTGGCTGATTCATTCCCACTGCCTGACCTCTCATTGGCTGATTCGTTTCCACTGCCTGACTTTTCATTGGCCGATTCATTCCCACTGCCTGACTTTTCATTGGCCGATTCGTTGTCACTGCCAGAGCGAGACCGTCCTGACTCGTTTCCGCTGCCCGATTTCGCTGATCGATCAGATTTTTCGTTGTCAGAGCCGCCCCCACTTCCTGATTTCTCCGACACAGAGTTTTCGCTATCGGAGAGAACCCTCGCTCTCCCACGGACTCCTCCTGGCTTGCGTTCTCGAATACGCTGACTGCCGCTGTCGCTGGAACTACCGCTCTTGTTGGAAGCCTTGTCACTGTCCTTACCGCTGAAATACACAATTGCAAACTTTTGTCATCATCGTCATCAATTCAGGGTGTATATGTGGAGGAACCCCTCCCTTGACTGACTCCACGCTCGTTCTCATTTAAATGTACACATTTTGTAATCTCCGTTACCGATTGAAATAAGACGTTCCTGGCATTAGGATATGCCACATATAAAATGTCAAACTGTAGTTTTTATGACGACTTAAAATTTTTCTAGGTTTTAAAAACGGCAGTTGCGTACCTTATATGTGGCATATCTTAATGTCAGGAACATCTTACTTCTAACGGTAACGAAGATTACAAAATGTGTACATTCAAATGAGAACGAGCGTCCAGTCTTTTCTGAGTCTTGCAGTTCTTGGCAATGTAGGGTCCAGGTGTTTAAATTTTGTCATCAACAGCCTTTTAATAACCATAGGACCAATCTTGATTTACATATCTGTGACATTTATGTACGACAATTAAAATCACGACAGTTACGAGTTAGCGACTTGATTGTGTTCAACGGTTTTTCCCCAGTTACATCTCATGTACAGGTATTGTATGCATAGTACTGACTGTCCTGCAGGTTGTTTTAGTGACGTTGAAGAAGAGTAATGGATATCACTTGAAATGTCCAGAAGTAATCTCCATATCTTAATGAGTTGAAGACGTTAAATTGTCTTTAAGATATTGTTTACCTGCTGATATCGTCATAGGGGGATTTTATACAGTCACGCCACCGCGGACGTTCGTTAATAATAGAATGTGTTCGAACGACGTTTCCCGACCAGTGTCACAGAGCCTGGCGTCTCGCAGGTATTCATTTCCCCTGGGCGGCCTGGTGCCTGCACACATGCCGTCAAATGTTTCTGCGTATCACTATACAATGTCGGTAGCTTTTCCCCTTTCTCACTTGTATAAGATACGGAGAAAAATGGCTTACTTCGTTCTTATCTGTCGTAAATCAGTCAGATTTTAATCGAACACCTTCCTCCTCCGGGTTCGGGGAATGTCGTTCGAGCATATTCGAAAGTGCGCGATGAAGTTGCAGTTTGAGCATAAAATCCACCTATGATGAAATAAGTTTTTTCTGTTCAAATTGGTCTATTTGGCCCTTAGTAAAGCATACAGCTCATCTACATCAGACCATGTTCTGCTAAAATATTTTGCCCCCTCACCTCTCAGGCTCTGCAATCTTCAGTTTCTCATCATCTGAGCTGGAGTCACTGGAGGAAATGATGGCCTTGGACTTGACCTTGCTCAGCTGTTTGGCGGACAGCTGTGGCTCAATCGAGGTGACGCGGCGAGACTTCGGCTCCTTGGGTTTGCGTTTCCGCGGACGCTTTCCAGCCTGTCCATCTTCATCATCGCTGTCAGCAGCTTCGCGGGCTGGTTTTCTGTGGGATGATACACGCATTTCTTAATACTGAATCTGTTAGGACTTTTTAATGAATAGAATAGCAGATCTATTTGAGTCACAATTAAGATAACACCAGTTAAGTTTAAGTTCTTCCCGCAGAATATGGTGCATAGGGCGGCGCACATCTCCATTTCAATAGCCCTTGGGCCACACAACTTTGTGCAATCACTACAGCAGGGGGCAGGTCCACTGGTAGTGGTGTGTGTTCAACTACTATACTCTTTCCCACATGCTGAGTGCTAAGCAGAGAAAGCAGTATGTATCAAGTCTTTGGTATGACCCAGCCGGCGATCAAACTCATGACCTACCGTGTACAAAGTGAACACTCTACTGACTAGACCATTGAACCAGTTATATTACCGTTTCTATCAATTTAAAAAAGATAACATCAGTACTAGGCAAAGTGTTGAGTGGTTTTGAGAGTTTTCAAATTTCAATTAGATCTAACCTCTTTCTCTTCTTCTTCTCTCCTTCCATCCGTTTCTTCTTCTTGGGCACGCCCTCTGCGCCCCCCTCCCCACCACTCATGCTGCTGCCGCTGCCGTCGTCGATGATGTCATCAATCTCGCGCTTACGCTGAAAGTACGAAACGGACACTTAATAAAAAAAACGTGGGGAGATTTTCTGTCAATAAGTCCGTATCCTTGCCTCCAAGCTTGTCTTAAACTAAAGCATATTTCCATGCCTATCAATGAAAAATTCATCCATTCATATACTTGTATAGATAAGAAATAGATGATTGCACCTGTGGTATGTATACTCATGTGTAAATCTAGCAAAAACGGCATTGTCAGCCGTTGTACAGTACTATGCTATAACAAGAGTTCCACGACCTCAAATCTCCATGAATAATTCTATTCATGCAAATGACTTACACATGTGCATACTATATGCTTGGTCATGAACACCTTTATCTACCTTACATGTTGCAATATTGACAGTCCTATAATTTTCAAATTAGATGAATTATGTATCTTGCATTGATTATGCAAATTAGGAATTTATTTGCATAATTGGTATCTATTGATGCTCCACTTTCCACAAACTACATATGTTACATGCATTTGAGCCTGATAATGGAAAACACTGCAAATATAGATAATCCTCATTAGCTATGCAAATTAAGTAACAATTAGCATAATTTGCACTTCACTATGTATATCTCTCTCCAAGCTACCTGCATACTAAGTATCATATTGACAGTCCTATAATTTTCCAATTAGATGAGATATGGTGTTTTTCATTAATTATGCAAATTAGGAATCTATTTGCATAATTGGTACCTGTTGATGATCCACTTTCCATAAACTACATGTTACATGTATTTGAGTCTGATAATGGAAAACACTGTAAAAATAGATTTTCCTCGTTAGATATGCAAATTACGTCCCAATTAGCATAATTTGTACTTCATTTTGTATATCTCTATCTGAGCTACCTACATACTAAATATCATGGAAATCCGTTGTTCCTTTGTTCAGTTATTCTCCATAGAAGATTTTCAAAAAAACGCCCCTGCAGTTCCAGAGAAAGCTGCTAGGGGGCCCAAACCTACACCACTTCTTTATTACATCACAGGCTACCTGCCACCCAAAAATCAAGACCACAGCACATCCAGGTCAAAAGATACAAAAACTGAAGTTCTGCTGCAGTACCAAGGTCACATACCAGGGGGCCCAAAATCGACCTTGACCATCGGCCTCACAACACCCGCCCAGATACCAAATATCATTGTAATCCATCCAGAGGTTCTTGAGTTATGCTGCCTACAATAGTCCGGAAACACAAACACAAACACACACACACACACACAGACACGCCAAAAACAATATCTCCATTTTTCATGGAGATAACTAGCAATAATGCGTTTCAAGCCTGCTTTCCTAATATCAGAGTACATAGCCTCTGTCAGTGAGGGGCACGAGGGGTTAAGCTGTTGCCCAATGACAACCTTCTCTGCCAAGCTGTTACTCCTGCATACTCCATGCACACCCTCAGGTAGTGAAGCTACCAACTCACCCTTTGCGAGTTCTTTATGCTGGGGTCATGTATAAACTGGGGGATACAGGAGATGTGGACAGGGCACAGAAGAGAGAACACACACAGAAAGAAAAGAGATTGTGTTGAAACTATCGTATACAGACAGTGAGCGAATTCCTTCTTCTAAAGATGTACTGTAGATACAGAAATGTTCGCGGTGGTTTTATGTTTGCGGTTTTCACAGTGAATTCTTTACCGCGAACTTAAAACCACCGTCGTTCCATCGTGTGACTGTAGTGCTATTATTGTTTCAAACGCGAACTCAAACCCACTGCAAACACTCTATTTTCTCCCTACCACAAAATTAAATCCCAGCGAACATTTCTGCATTTACAGTAATACTGCAATGATCATGAGCAAGGGAAATATCTGTTGATCGCAACTGTGCTTGAGGGTTTGCAGTGATTCACTTAGTACTGAAACAAACACACTGACAAAAATACAGACAAAAACCATCACGCACCACCCCAATGTACATTTTGCAATGAAAATTGGTGTAAACCCCATGACTATCATTTCAAAAGAAGCTTAGCAGAGCAACATGTTACTAGCCTACACACAAACAGAAATGTTAAAAAGTACAAAAAATATGTCAACTACATTCATTGGGCAAGAAACATATCACCTTTCTTTGCTACTTGCTAAAAACTTGAGCAACAACTTAACCTAACACTGGAACACTCCCAGAGCTTACCAGTCCGCCCTTTGACCTGGATTTCTTCTTGACAGGCATACCATCATCATCAACTGTCTCTGAGTAGTGCACTTTCTTTTGGGTTAGAGTCACACAAACAGTGGCACAAACACAACAAAACAGAAGGCACAGAACTTTAGCACAAAAACAAAGAGACAAGATGTCAAAGGAAGAACAGAAAATAGAAAGAAGGAAAATGGTAATAAACAAAATAAACTTAGATGAAAAGAGTCACACAAGGACCAAACATTGGCACAAACACAATAAAAGACAGAAGAGAAGACACAGAATTTTAGTGAGACGTACAAAGACAGTAAGAGACAAGATGTCAAAGGAAGAACAAAAAACAGAAAGACAGAAAATGTAGTGCTGCCAAGTCTGTTGAATAATAAACCATTTTTGATTGATTTATTGATTGATTGATTGAAGATCAACGCTATGTTCACTGTATTGGTTAAGTGCCACAGATATTGTACATTATACCAAACTCACCCTTCCTCCACCCCCCTTCTTCCTGGACTTGGGCTCATCCGGCAGTTCGTCCGGCAGCACCAGGAGGCTCTTGGTCTTGTCGAGGTACTGACGTCGCTTCTCCTGCAGTTCCCGCGCCTGTTGCTCGCGCTCCTCCGTCTTCTTGCGCTGCTCTTCCAGCTGCTTCTGCCGGAGGGCCTCCCGTTCTTGCTCCTGTCTCATCCGCACCTCACGTTCCTCTTCGTCCTGGCGGCGGGCGCGCGCCACGTGGTACTGCGCCTGGCTCAGCAAATCAGAGCACTGCCTGGAGTGGGGATTATCATAAAGGACGGATTACTCTCCATACACTATGCAAGAGAAAGGAGTTTCTTAGAAGCATTAAAACCAAGGAATATAAATACACAATTCAAGCTCTGCACAACTCAACATTGTTCTCACAGCCATCAGCAGGATACTTTTGTCATGATGAATATACAGTAATTGACTGTTGACTGTTTCAAAATTTTATCCAGTTGCTTGAGTAACTATTTTTGGCGTATCTTATTACCTGGATGTCTAACCTTCATCAACGAATGTACAGTAGTTGCTTCTAATTTACCTGGCTTCACCCTCTGCCTGTTTCAGGTCGAACCTCATACGGTCCCCCTCTCGGCTCAGGTAGTTGAAATACCTGAGGAAGGCAAGAAACACACATATGGTGAGCGTTGTTTTCTCCTTACAAAGGTATGTTATAGGGAAAGCTCAGAAATTTTTACCCTACAATTTGCTTGTATGGGAGGAGATTTCTACATTGCATATGAATATTATGATGTATAAATTTTCCCTGCATAAGGACTGCTAGTAAACTTCAGTACCTGTGTGCCAGCTCCAGCTCCCTGATACTACTACTTCTAGTACTACTGACTGCTAGTAAACTACAGTACCTGTGTGCCAGCTCCAGCTCCCTGACACTACTACTAGTACTACTGACTGCTAGTAAACTATAGTACCTGTGTGCCAGCTCCAGCTCCATGACACTACTACTACTACTACTACTGACTGCTAGTAAACTTCAGTACCTGTGTGCCAGCTCCAGCTCCCTGACGGCCCCCAGGACAGTCTTCAGGTTGCTCTTCTCGTCCTTCAGGACAGACGTGGCCATCTTCTGCATCACCAGCGACATGTTGTACAGCAGGACTGTGTCGTGGGGCGACACATGGCGCGCCTGTGTAGGAAACAATAACAGATGCTTTAAATATTGATACTACGGTGACCTCCCTAAACTCTCTGAGAAGATAAGGCAATGTAGAATGGCCCAGGCTGGACACTGCGTCCGACATACAGAGCTTATCTTCTGGGAGCCAACAGAGGGAAGGAGTAAAAAGGCTGACAACGTACAACATACAATAACAAAATGAAAAGGGATGCTGGGCCCAGTGATATCACTACAGCAGAACTTGCGCACTGTTGGAGAACAGGGCTGAGTGGAGAAGAAGAACCGCAAGATGTCCCCGTTCAAGGATGCGGCGGGACATACATCTGATCTATGAAATTTAGTCAAGTCCAAGCTTTATTTTCACTATTCAGAGCTCTAGCCAGCTTGATTTTTTTCCGTCATCCCAATTCCCATCTACCGAAAGATCCCACAAAGAATAATTTTTCCGGTCACATGTACCAATTTTTGTCATTTTATTTAAAATTTGGACATTTTTATATCTTTACACACCAATTTTTTCCCCTCAAGGTGGAAAGAATGGTCTTAAAATATTTCCGTCACTTGTAGTGAAATACTGTACCATCAAATGACGGATGACAGGGTGCAGACTAGAGCCCTGCTACTATTTATGAAATTCTTAGTCACCTTTATACCCAAAACTTAAATCATGATCATGATGATTTCTACTGAAATGTCAACATTAAAAACCAATCATTATCGATATGTATTATATAAAGAGATGCTAAAATATATAGAGAGAGTGCTATATGGAGTACATGATCTCCCTACAGTGGGAATTGAATAGCCTCCACCAGGCCCTCTAACGGGCGTATGAATCGTAGAATTCGGCAGAAAAAGAAATAATTAGCCAGTAGAGTCAGTCCACAGTGAAGATCACATTTTGCCTACAAGTGAAACCCTGGCGTAGTTAGTCTGGTAGAGACTAGGAATTGAACCCATGTTGAGTTTACCTTGAGCAGGATTTGCCGACACTCCTTGTGCTTGCCCAGCTTGTAGTATGCCCGCGCCAGGTACAGCAGCACGTCTGTGTCCTGGCACTTATAGAACTTCTTCAGACAGTTCTCATACTGTGGAGGTCAAGACAGGTCATGAGTAGGTCAAAGGTCAGGTCAGGACTGGCTCAAAGTTCATGTAAGTAGGTCAGTAGTCATGACAAATTATTTTCTCAAAAGGTGAAAGTCATGTTAGTAATATATCTACCAGGACTACATACTGTAAATTCAGTCATTTTAGCAGAGCATTCATTTCGCGAGAGGTTTCCGTGGTGTTTTACGTTTGGCGGTTGAAACAATTCTGTAATATAGCACTAATACAATGGAAACACATATTCACTGTGTTATGATTTTGTGAAAAATGTGAAAATAAAAATTCAAGATCTACAGTACTACTTTATACTGAGCTCTTAAAAAACGGCCACGGCCGAAGAGTATGTAAACTTTCGAGGTTAGATAAAGGTTGCAAAAAACAATACATAAAAAAAGAAGAGTCTCCTCACCATCTGAATTGCGCTGACATACTGGCGCTGCTCCACATAGATATGAGCCAGGTTCAGCCATACGTCTCGCATGTCTGCAGTCGCCTCACGGACCTGTGGGTGGTAAAACCGGATAGCCGTCGAATGATTTTGGGATCCCGATAATAGTCGAAGACATAGAAAAATCAATTGCTGTATCTAAAAGTCATATCAATCCAACTAAAACATCACAAAGATATACCTGTGCAAAGACATCTCTGGCTTCTCGGATACAGTTCTTCTGAGCCAGAACGGCACCTAAAATAAACACAATCACTCCATGTTACTTTCTAAAGTTTTATCAATGAGAAGCTGAAAAGCTTTTACAACAATATTGACAGTACAATCATTTGTGGATCAGAGAATATGTTAGTCTTACCGATGCCATTGGCAGCATACAGGTTCTTAGGGTCATTCCTCAGGACTTGTTTGTACATGGCCAGGGCTCGGTCCTGGTGGCGCTTTTCCTGGGAAGGAATGTGAGCATCGGAGGTAATAAATAAGAGATTCCTAAGAAAAGATGCCAAATGCAACAATGTTGAATGCAATTGGTCATAGACAGTTGTCATCATTAGTTTTGAAAATCTACAAAAAAAGATTACTACTCAAACCCTTCTACCATAACATTTCTTGACATTTTCTCAAGGTATTCCAACCCTGCACTTTTATAGCACAGATGAAACAGAACAACGTACACAACGTTGGCGTGGCGTCCTGGGTTCAAATCCAAAGGCACATTACACAACTTTCCTCACTCAGGTGAAAATGAGTACCTAGCTTCGGTTAGGGACGTCCTTCAAATAGGACGTTATATGGAGGGCCTGTGCTTGAGTGGATCAAACCTTACAGTCTGGTCCGGATTGACATCTTGAAAGGGTGACAGTCACCTGTTATGTCAATCCTTCCACAAATGTGGTAAATCTCAATAGATAGACAACATAAGAAATGTTTTGTTAGATCCTTACCTTTTCCTTGTCCCTCTGTGGCTGATGCAGCGTCTGTAGCCACACATTACCCAGGGCCAACATGGAGTAGGCATCGCTGGCCGTGTCGGTGTGCTTCAGGATCCGCTCAAACTTCTTCTGCCCTGGGCCCCACTCCTGCTTAGCCAAGTGGAGGTTACCAATCAGGGACCAGGCATCGGGGTGGTCCTGTAAGTATGGAGAAATAAGGCTAGGATCAGAATATGGTACAGGGACCAGGCACTAGGGTGTTCAGCAAGTAAGCAGAAATAAGACTATCTGGGATTCATCTGAAGAGGGGAACAAGGGCGCTGTGCCCCATGCCCTGACCATGCACCCCCTTACCCTGAGGAGCAGATTCTCTGACAAGCATAAAATTCTGATTGACAAGGGATACTACCAGGTCATGTGTGGCCAGTCTTCAACTGTGAGCTGTCTGACAGCCAAAGATTGCCCTATTTTAACTTAAAAGTCTCTAAAACTCCACACTGTGGAAGGGGGACCCCCCCCCCCAACCACCCCACTTGCTTGCTCTGCTCCCTCGCAATGCTCCCCCTTGCAATTTTTTTCTAGAAAAACCCCTGAGACTATGATCAGAATATGTCAAAGTATGGGACAACCAATCAAGAACCAGGCAAGTAGAAGGTTCTGAAAGTACAGAGAGGGAGGACTTTCATCAGAATAGGGTAAGTACGACTGATTAGCTGTCAGAAACAAGGAATTACAGCCCTAATAGTAAAAGAACTAGTGAACATGAAACATAAATCATGAAAAACATTGCCAAAAATAAACCCCACTAACCTGATTGATTTGGAGGGCTTCCTTGAACCAATCCGAAGCCTCGTAGATTTGCCCCCTGTCCCTGGCCATGCAGCCTAGGCGGAGGTAACAGTCCACGTAGTTGGGATGTTCCCTCAGCACCTCCTTGTACAGCTTCTCCGCGTCCTGGTACATGCACAGCGCCTCGAACAGGCGCGCCAGGTTGTAGGACGTGGTGACGGAGATGGCGCTGTAGTACGTCTCGTCGTGTTTCGCCTCCTGTTTGGAGCGGTCCAGCGAGGCCACGTAATACTTCTGCAAAACGAGAGAAACGTCTTTGGAAAATATTGGAGAAATCAGCTCCTGTGTTACTGTGATTCTTGAAACCTTCCTGGTGATTTTAGATTGCGCCTCTTTGCTGCAAATTCATGACACCATGTTATATGTTTCTGAACATACTTTCAAATCACTACAAAAACTTCTTTTTCTCCAGGCACAAAATAAAACCTACCAAAGTAAATGAAAGACTACGAAAAGAAATTAATTAGCAGTGGCTGTAATCTCTTTTGATACTAGTTGCTCTTTAAATTTAAAGCAGGATGTTTTCGTACATTGACTTTTGTGTGAGCAAAGATTAACCTCTACAAAATATTTCTCGACTTGATGGTACAGTAGAAAACTAAATTTGTTCCTCCAGTTATCTAAACATACATCTGGATGTGCTAGAATACATCGCATTTACAGTAAGTGCTATTCTTCCGACCTTTGCCTCCTGTAAGTTTCCCAGTCTGAAGTGCAGGGCTCCAACGTTGTTCAGGATCTCTGGTGGCACATCAGCCTGCACCTTCTCCTTCAGGATACGGGTGGCAGTGCCATAGGCTTGAAGAGCCCCCTGTCAACAGAAACAAGAACTGCAGTCTTGAAGAATATCACAGCACATAGTCTTTTCAAGCAAATGCTGGCAAATTGGGAGGGAACAAAAACATGTCTTGGCTTGAAAATTTCAAGAATGATAATCTACATAGTCGGGTTCCTTACCTGAATATCAGACTGCTCCAAAATTTGTGCCAGCTCGATCCAGGCTTCCACGTCATCAGGAAACTGTTCTGTCACTTTCTTCAGGTGTTGCTGTGGGAGAACAAGGAAAGTTCTGCTGTTAATATGTAAGTTTCTACATAAATGTACAGTGGTACCCAAAAAGATGCACAGTTAACTTACATCTGATATTATTTCACTTTAAAAGAGCCTTGGAAATAGTCACTTATGAACCTTGCTCTTTAGCCACATCAATTGTATTCCTTATGATTCAAACCTTGGTGTCTAAGTCAGAGCATAGATGACTAAAAAGTCATGATATGAACATTTAACTAAATAGTAATCATAAGTTTGTACCTTGGCAATGTCCCTCTTTTCTTGGTCAGAAGACTGTGCATACAGGGAGCCCAGGATCTTCATGGTCTCATAGTTGTTGGGGAAGTGTTTCAGAACCTTCTCAAAGCACTGGGCTGCCTAAAGAGCAATCAAAGACAAACACATTTTATTGAAGTGGAAATGATTCTATACTACAAAACTGGATAATAAAGCCAGATGAATATTCAAAAGCAGGGCTCAATATTCAGTCATTTCTAAAAATCTAGGTGCACATAAAGAATTTGTAGAATATTACTGTAAGTAGAATGTCAGCAAAACATGTTTACAAACCCTATTGCCTCTCTTAAGAACTTGAAATTCAGTCTGATAAGAACTTTAACTTCAAATTCTTAAACATGAAATACATCAAACAAAATACAACAAAGGGTATGTTGCCTTTTCTGATACTTAAATTTCAAGAATATTCTGTATTCTAGTCAATAGTACCTTTACCACATAGCCTAGAAAAATATCTAGGTGCACTGGTACACCCACAGTCAAATATTAGGTGTGCAGCTCAAATTCGGGGCCACAAAAGTTTACATGCACCCAGTATTACAATCCTTGACAAGACAATGACCACTCACATTTTCGTTGTCTCCTCTGTAGATGTACATCTGTCCCAGTCCAAACTGTGGCAGGACAAACTGTGTGGAGGCAAACTGTGTAGCCTGGTAGTAGTACTGGAACGCCTGGTCATAGTCTCCCTGTAAGGTATAAACAACATTCAGGACAACCTTAGGATAGTGTCTGATCTAGTACACAATACAAATAGACCATGGTTTGGGACCTTTGCATGTAGTTGCTTAAAGGTGCCCTAAGCGATTTCAGGGGGTAAAACTTGAAATATTCTGGGGAAAACAATTCTGTTTGGTGAGGTTGAAATTTACATTTACTTCCCTATATTAGCACATCTGCATCATTATTTCATACTTTGGGCATTCAAAAATAGTACAGAAGCAAGCCACAAAAAGAGTATTTTATTTATTGGGTCCCCCCAAAAATCAGCCCAGAATCCAGCCGTAACCGTTTTCTGTCGACAATCTTCGGTAACTTCCGGCCGTGTGATGTCAAAATGCCCAAGCACATTGAGCCATGACCACGTGATTAATTCTTCGGAAGCGTTTGGGACTTATCGGTCAGAATCGTGCATGTTCGGAAGATTTGAAATGATGGCTGGCCTCCAAGTGCTCAGATTTTCAATGAGTTCCCACCACACAATGACATCACATTTTTGCTCCATGATGGTCGATATACAATGGGATAGTGTTATCTAAACTTACTATGGATAGAAATCAGAAAAAAAATTGATTTTGAATATATGACTTTCAGCGCCCTAATATTGCTTAGGTTGCCTTTAAAATGGCCTCATATACTTCTAGTAAAGAACATACTTTAGTTACATAGTGGTTTAAGTTCAGGGCTCAAAATACTGGGTGCATGTGCACTTTTGTGCACCCAAAGTTGGAGCTGTGCACCTAACTTTTAACAGCAGGTGCACTGGGACACCTAGGTATTTTTAAAGGCTATGAAATTGCACACTAGTAAATAGAATCAGAAAAAGCAATACAACCTTGAAGTTGGTTAAAGAATTGCAAATTGAAGTATCCGAGAGAGGTACTAAAAATTTTGCTGACATTCTACTTTATGTTGTGCACTCAAAATTTGTTCTGTGCACCTAACTTTTTAGGTTAGGTGCACTCTCAAAAGTGAATTTCAAGCCCTGAAGTTACTACATATCTTCAAAAGCTTATCTGGCACTATTTTAACTGTTTGTTTTTCATCTAAGTTCCTTACCTGTACATGGAAGGACCTGGCCAGCTGGTAACAGGACTCAGCCTGGATGGCCTCCACCTCAGTCCCATGGAAGGCATGCAGGGCCAGGTGCTGCACCTTGTTGTAGTCCTGCATTTAAACATACACAAAAAAACATTCAAAAATTTACTTTAAAAAAAAGTGTTCTTATGTGCACATAATAAAGGTAACCTGCAGCTGGGTACCATCCTCCGTAGTAACCGCTGTTTAGCAAGCGAAAAGATTGAGCCAGCAGTTACTTCGTAAGATGGTACCCAGTAGAGCTGTGTGCCGGTACACTGTACCGATACAGTACCGGGTACAATCAATTAGGTACAGGTCCAAAATACCTGACCTTGCTGTATCGGTACTGGACCTGACTCAGGGGATGGCCACTTTGACAGATAGAATTACTAGGAAATTACCGTGGCAGTGCTCTAAAGCCACTCTAAAGCACAGAAAACACATTTGCATGGCTAGAGTCAAATTTTCATCTGTGTTTTCATAAGAATAATACCCAGCACAATCAAATATTATGTTTTTACCAGTTCAAACATGCTTTTGTCCTTATTGAAAATCTAGCATTTTCCGAACATGTAGTTTAGGTACAGGTTCAGGTCCGGACTTGTACCTGAACCCGTGTACCCGTACCTGTACCTAAAATTTGTGAAGGTACACAGCTCTAGTACCCAGGCTATAATGAAGGGCTCCTTTCTGTGGCATTCTGAAAAGTGTTAGAACTCAGAACTGAGAATAATCATGCAGATATGTTTTCTCCAGAAAAATGGCAACATAACTTCAGTGCATTCAGATGACTGCAATCTTTGTACATTCTTTATAGAATCTGTACTGTCATTATGCATGTTGCTTCAATATCTTAGTGTCTGTTTACATACTGAATAAAAAGAGGAATGTGAGTCATTCAGACTGACCTTTTTAAAGAAGAAGTGGTTGGCGAGGTGGTTGAGTACCATGGGGTTTGTGGAGTCTATGGTGTAGGCCTTGGACAGGTGCTGGACACCTCGTTTGATGGATTCCTTATCCTGTGTAAAAAAAATACATTCTTTTGTAAAAACAGCACTAAATAGAATTTGTTTGGCAAAGTTTACGAAATAAATTGTTCCTGTCTGGATCTTATGTTCAAGCTAACAAAGAAGCCCTGAACTGGCTGTAGTACTGACAACAGCACCACAAGATACTGTAATTGTAAATGCAGAAATGTTTTATGTTCGAGGTTTTTGCAGTGAATTCTTTACCACCGCAAAAAGTGTGTCCATTATGGGACTGCAGCCCTACTATTGTTTCAAACGTGAACTTAAAACAACTGTGAACACTCCATTTTCTTTTTACTGCAAAATCAAATCCCCAAGAACTTAAATGCATCTACAGACAGTGTAATGATGATGTTTTTGTATATGAGGAGTTGATAAAAGGAATACTTACCTCTTTGCTGTTCAGTTCTAAGATAGCCAGGCCCACCAGAGCTCCTACACACTTGGGGTTCAGCTCCAGGGCTCTCTGGAAGGCAAGCCTGTGAAAACATGACGTGATTGACATTTTTCAGGTTTGTTTTGCATTGCAAATATTGATAAAGGAATGCATTACTCTCCAACAGCAATACTACACGAGCACATCTTTGAAATGAATTACTAATCCAGTATTTCACTAGTCTTTTCTCACAATATGGCTAACCTAAAATAGTAAAAAGATGTTTGAAGATAGAAATGTGCGTGTACCTTGCTTTATCTGCTTTGCTGAGTTTCATGAAGCAATGTCCCATACCCAGTCTCACTTCAGCTGTGGGACAAAGAAATATTCAATATTGGTCATTAACTTACTGTACAGTAACACCTCCTGGCCATTTTGATGAAAACTGCAGCATATGTGAACAACAACAGTGGATGAACATAACAACACAACATTACTATCTGCATGGATAGCACTTATAAAAGATAATATTGTGGAGTCAGACTTACCTGGACAGTTGGGATTTGTTCTTAAGGCCTTCTTGTAGTAAGCCAGGGCTCCTCTGTAGTCCTTCTTGTTAAAGGAAATACAGGCCTTCCCTTTTGACAACAAACAAGTTTAAACTTCATATCGAACATAATACAAGACTTCATGACAAGAATATAAAATCAGCATAGGTAAAACTGACATATGTATCTGTATCTATATAGCTGGTATAACCACCCTTCGGCGTAAAACACACCAGCTTTGCAGGCACGCGGCGCGGCAGCAGCTGGTTATATTACAGCGAACAACCTGTCACGTCTAACCTTCGCACATCAAAATGCATGCAGTGTTGAAAGTTTAAACACTGCATGCATTTTGCTGTGCACAGGTTAGATGTGACAGGTTGTTTGCTGTAATATAACCAGCTGCTTCCGCGCCGCGTGCCTGCAAAGCTGGTGTGTTTTAAAGCTATAAAATGAGGATGTTTCTACAGTACTTGACGGTAACGAGCTCCACTCTATAGAAACCTACCCAACAGTGCAGGGATGTTGTTAGGAGACTGGTTCAGTACAAAGTTGAACTGTGCGTCGGCCTGGTCCATCTTGTCTCCCTCCAGCAGACAGAAACAGGCGCGGCCCAGGAGATGGTTCTATGGGAAGGAAAAAAAGGACTGCTTACAACTGTTTTTTATCAGTGTAGTAACTCTAAGATGAGTTTTTTGTGTGTAAATACAGTCAAAACTGCCCAACAGGACCACTCAGGGGTCTGATAAAATCTAGTCTATGTGGACAGGTGGTCACTATAAAATCTGGTCTATGTGGACAGGTGGTCACTACACTATAGTCTATAGACAAGATTCTTATTGTTTGTGTCCATGGGAAAAGTTATCTAAGGGACCACCGAAAACTGGTCGCATTGGCAGGGTTGATTCGACAAAAAAATCGAATTGAATTGAGGTGGTCCTTATGTAGAGGCGGTCACTTATAATAGGTTTAACTATAAGTGCCATCATTATTTTTCTTTTAACATTGCGACGGTAAAATCTCTTATGAGATATTTTACAGACAAGTCAATCAAAATTTACACCCTTACAATAGGGTGGTCAGTATCAATCATATCAATGCCAATCTCTTTCATGCAAAAGTGACAAGAAGTTGTGACCTCTGACCTGGTCGTACATGATGATTTTGTCGGCCATGGTGTACAGGAGCGTTGCCTGTGTGAACAGCTCCTTCTTGCGGTCCTTGTTCTTCTCCTTCCGTGCCTGCTGGACGTAGTACGCGGCCAGGGTGTCCAGGGACTTCATCTGGTCGATCTCGTGGTTACGGTAGTCATGGTTGGCGTCTGTGCGCGCCGCCTCCAGAATCTTGACAAAGTCTTGAGCCTTACCCTGTTTGTAATACTCCAGCTACAAGAGACATGAACAGATATATATGGATATAACATTAACATCTAACATGTTTTTATGTTATTTATATATAACTTAATCATAAGTATTAAAAGCATTTAAAAAAATCATTGCCACAAATAAATACAAATCAAGTAAACAAAGCAGAAAGTGGCATAAATTACTGAATTTTAGTCAAAGCACTTTACATTCCTATGTCATGTTCCTTGTTCATATGTACATATCTTTTATTCTGGACGTTTTGTTTATCAGAATAAAGAAAAAACCCTGCTCTAATCATTTCCATAATGTCAATTCAAATGAGTAGCAAAAGTGTGAAATTTGCTATTAAGTATAATCATAAAGCACATCTTGCAACCTTAAATGTTTATTCATGTATGCATCAATTCGATAACACACTCGTTTGGGTTTATATCAAAGAGAGCGTAGCACATACAGATGACCATGATATATACAGACCACAAAGCACATGTACAGTTTATGTGCATACATAAAGCCAGTGTGTTCCACAGTAAGGATGATCCTCTATCAAGACTAAGCTCATTTTGTGTGTATACGTACGGCCAGGGTGATCCAAACAGTGAGGACCACATTCTCCTGACGTAGGATATTCAACACCTCCTCTCCGTCAGGCAGCTGGTCAAGGTCAAGTTCTATCACCTGGAACAGGTACAAACATACAAGTTCATCAAGTTTATTGAGAATTGTTATGAAATAAACTTTGTGTTTAAACATAAAAGTTCATCAGGCCTGTTCAGACTTTGCAAGAGTTAGATACTGCAGATCTGACTTGAAATGTTCGCAGTTGTACAATTTTCACAAATTTTCCTGCGACCTCTCCACCGTGACATTATGGCTCCGTGAATATGCATTTACAAGTTCCATTGGGCTGTTCCAAAAAAAAAAAATGGAGGGGGGGTTGACGACACAATTTTCTGCATATTATTCAACCCCCTTTATCCCGGTATCCCGGCGACTTCAACCCCCTTAATCCTGCATCCCGAAGACCTCGACCCCCTTTATCCCGGTATCCCGACGACTTCAACCCCCTTAATCCTGAATCCCGACGACTTCAACCCCCTATATCCCGGAATCCCGACTACTTTCAAACCCCCTAAATCCTGAATCCTGTCCTACGTCGTCAACCGGGGGGGTATTTTTTTTTTTTGGAACGGCCCATTGCTACTGTACTACAGAATAATTACTTCAACGGCAAACTTAAAACACTGTGCGAAAACTTCCTTTCCCCTTCTATGGCAAAATTGAATATATTAATTTACGATAGTTAATACATACAAATTATAATACATTATATACTCTACATGTACGTAAAACATGAAAACATCATAATTCATATGCACCAAGAAAATTATACTCCGATACACATGGTAATTATAAACAAAGAATTTATTAGTCAGCGAACTTAACATGAAATCCATTTGAAAAATGATCAGTTTTCTTCATTTCATTAGCAAATCTGATGAAAATTTCTATATTTTGTTGTTGGACAGATTCTTATAGCGTCATCATGTATCAACACAGGCTCTGAGTCTTTCAAAAACAGCAAGTAAACTAAATATCATGTAAACAGAACTTTGACTTCATCTTCTTCTTCTTCTTCTTCATCCAGAGGCAAAAGAATAAGTGCTCATGAATGCTTACTCCTTCATCAAACAAACGCATTAACAGTCAGAGCTTTGAGTATTGTGTAAGTGTAAGTTTTTAGATCTCACTAAAGTTCAGAAGAAGAAAGAAACACAGGAAAAGAGAGAGACTGCAACATGAGGGCGCGACGGAACACCAAACAACGAACGAAACAACTCAAACTGAGATCCGCTAGCTATACAAATCTTAGTGCAAAGATATCATCAGATGTTTATACTGAACTGTGGCGTAAAATATTCGCTAAAAAGTATGAAATATTGCACAAACCTCGTCTGTATCCCGCAAGGGGATTTCGACGGATCCGGCAGCCACGAGCGCCGCCATCTTGCCTTGATCAATAATTAATAAACCTCGCAAGATCTCGCGAGAACACCCGATGGCACGCAAAAAAATGACGTCATGGCATTCAAACTGACCAATCAGCATACCCAGATTCTAGCATGTGACCTACTTAGTTTTAAAATTTCAAAGTCGGTTAGTTCCGCACGTCTGGCCCGAAGACTGTTGTTGTGGTGCCGATATTCAGACGACATTTTCGATAGTTTTCCAAGCCACAACTAGAACGACATTAACGGGTAAGTCTTACGGGTACTCGTAGGTTGTTATGGAAGTGTCTAGAAACGTCAGTGTATGTACGTTTGCAGTTTGGTGGGAAATATTTTGGCCCACCGGCTAGTGGCTCGCACCGTTGGTTTTGAAGGGAGGGGGAGGGGGGCACGGTACCAAGAGATTCAAAACATTTTGGTGTGGTGGTTTTTCTGTTGTGGATGTCCCTTTTGGGCTCATAGTGATACGTTTAAGGTGATCACATGTGGTCTCTTGTGTCTAGAAGATATAATGTAAAATTCAGGGTGATGGCTGTATCCTTTCTTGCTCTGACGTACAACTAAATTTATGGCTTGACTCATAGTATCCAACGTTTAGCAACATGATTATATTTGCTTTTTAAAGTACAACCGCAGTTTGTATCGATCTGTACACCTACCAAAGCAGACTCAGATATAACCATGAGGCTATTGAGAGTATGTCACACTATCTGCTGGCCACTATTCAACTGAAGTCTGCCTAGCTGTAACTAGTGTAAGTGTATGCTGTTGAGAAGGTTTTTATTATGAAAACTTATACTAACTTATACTTTATTAAGTTTATAGGAAGGCACAAAAGCCTGTGTTCTAGGAATTGTTCATATTTACAATCTGAATTCTCATAGATTTAACTTGCAAAGAGTTGTAGAATAATCAATTGCCTTTTGTGCTTGTAACATATTTCAAAGCCCTGGGGGAAAACTGATCGAATGTTATGTCACATCTGTGTAGTAACATCATCAGATTACTGTTGGCTTCCATCTACAAGGTTTGTGTGGACATTATCCGTGTTGGTAGACAGCATTATTGGTTAAGGTTTAGATATTTACTGACACAAGGTTTGGACGAGAATTTTTGACCAGTACAATGCCACAGTGCCTTACACTTTTTGTTGTTATTGTTGTCCTTGTTTAGCGTCTATTATATCGCTAGACGTGGTCACTTGGGTTTCACTTTGTTCAGTTACGAGTCAATTGTCTCTCTCGGTATTTAACACTTGGTCTATCCAATGTTGAGGTAGTAGTGTAGGTCTGACCGTCAGAAGTGTATATTCTACATGTTGATGACTGGACAAACCCTGTTTTACTTTTACAGTTTTAGTAAGTATTACTGTTATCTAGTGTTAGACTTAGAGAAGTTTCATTTCAAACCTCCCCTCTAGTGTGTGTCATTCTGTACAGTAGTGTCCCTTTACCCTGACCCAGTGGCCCAATTTGTTCACCACATGGGTTGACCCAAAGATGACCAGTCAGACCAGGCCATAAACTTGCATTACCAGAATAGTGGCTGTCATCCACCATCAAATACTTCTGAACAACTGACATCCACTGCTTTTAGTTGCAGAGAATTTTTACACTAGTACTAGTAGTAGCCTATAACCAAGGTCTATTCATTTATGCTGCATAACATAAGTATTCTGTAGAAGGGTCAACTTAGTTTCAACTTTTAGCATGTAATGTTTACTGTAACATGTAATGTTATAGATGTGGTCACTGTATCAGATCACTTTGCAGCTGTTGTTACATACTTAGAATATTCCATTTGTGTATATCTGTAAGAACACAGAACTGAAGTTTGCCAGGACACCAAAAATGCCTTGATCTTTTTGTTTCGCTTGATTGTTGTGATATACAATATGCACTCTAATTTCAGGCACATACCTACTGCTGTTATATAGTACTGTTGCTGTCAGTATTACTATTAGTATTACTGTAGCATGCCACCAGCACCTACAAATTTAAAGATCATGTAGGTCACATACATTTGATAATGGATACTAGTTCTATATTTTTACAGCACATACAAAAGCCACCTGTGAAACCTGAAAGGTTATCCTTTCATATGCAAATCAAGTCCAATGGGGTTGTGATAGCCTCCTTTGTTGTGGACAACAGGGGTTACATAAACACCATTCATCTTCATTCAGGGAAGCCATCAGCACAGTATCACTCACCATCTGTAGGTAACTAGTCTAGTAACCAAATCACTTTTTGTTACTCAATGTGCCGCCTATATTATGGGTCCCTTCCCTGGAGTGGGTGGGGTTGGGGCCTTGGGGTGACGGATGGAAGGCAGACTGCTTGGACTCTAGTGCAATGTAGGCATGCTACCCAAGAATTTCTTGTTTTTCTTTATTCAAAGAAATTTTGATTGTTACTACATGTATGTGAATGCCATTGCTTTTCTATGTATTGAATGTTAAAATTTTCAATCTACAGCTATCAGTATTAGGAAACATATTCCCACAAACTATACACTAGGTGTAGTAGTGGGCAAATTTCCCCTTTTAGCTGATCCATATATCGTTTAAATCGGATGC
Organism: Branchiostoma lanceolatum; assembly: GCA_035149815.1. Lineage (NCBI taxonomy): Eukaryota > Metazoa > Chordata > Leptocardii > Amphioxiformes > Branchiostomatidae > Branchiostoma > Branchiostoma lanceolatum. Next base: position 9,010,918 of record CM068868.1, on the reverse strand, counting down.
ATCAAATGCTGCTGCCCTGTTTACTACATTCATATCACGTCAGACCGGCTTCATCACTCGTCGAAGGTTAATTAAAGTTCAGAGTGACTCAGTCTGAACCAAGTTCAACATTCACCAGATATTTCTGTATGTTTACTGAGGTTTGATATTTTTTGTGTATTTTAGAAAAATACTGCCAAATTTGCCCCATCCCAAGCACTCGCATTTTGCGTCATTTCACTCTCACATTAGCCATGTCCACATACTAGGATTGTAGGATTATGTATTTTGCTCCCTCCTGATTTGCATATATGTGAGACAGCATAATGTAGTCATGTACAGTATGCTGCACAGGGACCAATCCTTTATTTACATGATACATGCCGTATTCAGGCTGCGTCAGCTTTGAGAGCTTTTGGTCATGGAGGTGTTTTAGGCACCGCCAATGGTTCCAAGCAAATGGGCAGGTATGGGAATACTATCAATGCAAGTTCTATTATTTTACGACGATCAAACCTTGCCCATCGTTTTGGAATATTCTAGTGCGTCAAAAAATTATGCCATTTTTGACGTGAATCATATACTGCTCCATATCCTTTGCTACTCGTGATCTGAGAGTAATGATATGACATATATGGAGCAGCTACTAGTAACTCATGACTGCTGCATGCTGTAACTGGAATGTTACAAATCATTAGAAGGAAGCCACTCTTGGGGATCAGCATGTGTTTTTGATTGGGAATACTCTAGAGAGAAGGCACCTGTCTATGGTGCTTGGCACTGGGTGGGGTAGTGCATTATGTGCTCTATAGGGATGAGGAGAATTGGGAAATAGGAGTTAATTTACCAGGAGGTGTCAGATGTTCTCAGCAAAATGGATGGTGTGTGGGTTTTCACCCATTTCTATGTCCTTACATGTAATATGTTTTGTCTTGTCCATTGACATTTGCAACTTACAAATTTTCTTCTGTTTTGAGCCAGACCAAATTGACCCCTTCGTCCCTTAGGAGAAGGGTGTGTAGGGCTCGAAATTCATCTTTGGGAATAGGTGCACTGGTGCACAGAAAGAATTTTGGGTGCACCAGATAAAATAAAGTTGAAAGTTCTTCAGAACATAATTACAAAGTTTAATGCTGCTGCCTCTCTTTAAGAACTTCAATCTGTAATTCTATAGCTAACTTTAAAATTTAAACAAATAATACATTAAATAAAGTACAGCAAAAAGTTATCATGCTGTTTTATATAGTTACATTTCAAGAATATTAGATGTATACTAGTGTACAATAGTACCTTAACCCTATAGGCTACAAAAATATAGGTGCACCAGTGCACCCACAGTAAAAGATTAGGTGCACAGCTCCAATTTTGGGTGCACTGGGTGCACATGCACCCACTATTTCGAGCCCTGGTGTGTGACATCATGACCCCCACCCCATACTCATTCTGACACACTGTTTGTCAGATGACACTGTCAAGGGCCATAAGGCTCTCATATGAATTCCGGTCACAATTTACAAGTACAGCATACGATCACAAGGGACTTTCCAATAACAGGTCTGGTGTGATTACCTGCTCATAGGGAATACTAAATGAATGCTTGTAAATTCTTGTTTGAACATTACAACAGTGACTACCTGGCAAATACAAATGTGTGTAGGGTGTATGGCTTTAACTAATTGTTTAAGTTCAGAAAAATGTGTAGAAAATCCAAAATGTTTCAGTTTTTCTTTGTCTGTGGATGCAAATAAGTGTAAAAACCACAGAGTATATCAATAATTATCATATTATATGGCTTCAGGTTCAGGTAAGTGTAGAAAATCTAGAATGTTAAAATATTTCACTTTTTAAGTTTTTCTGTGCATAATGTTTGACTTGTTCTGTCCTTCTGTCACAGTGGTATACTGAAAAGTTGCAATCATGGGAGACGATGATAGTGAATGGAGGAAGCTTCCCACAGACGACAAGTGTGTTCACAAAGTAAGGATGAAATCTTTGCTCTACAAATAGTACAATGGGAACATTTGAATATGCAAATAGTGTAGCAATGTTGTAAGTCATCCTTTTTTTAGGCAAAGATGCACTGAAAATGTTTATTGTCACCTCTGTGATATTGTATATGTAGCATCCTTTTTTAGGCAAATATGTTGGAACTTTTTATTGTCACCTCTGTGATATTGTATATCCTTTTTTAGGCAAAGATGTACCGTTAATTTTTATTGTCACCTTTTTATTGTATATGTAGCAAAGTTGTAATTTATCCTTTTTACTAATTTTAGGTAAAGATACAACGATGTACTTAAAATTTGTATTTTCATCTCAGTGATATTTAGTATATGTACTTTAATGTGGCATTGTTATAATTCATCCTTTTTTAGGCAAACTTGGTTGTAAATTTTGATTGTCACCTCGGTGATGCTATTTTTTCTGCCTTTTCTGCAGGTATGGAAAGCACGTCTGGCCGGGTACGAGGAAGCTACCAAGCTCTTCAAGAAGCAGACAAACGAGAAATCTCCAGAGTTTGGCAAATATCTAGGTGACATTCCCTCTCTCAGTCAACTGATACATTTGTTGTATTGGGATCTATTGACTATTGTGTAATCATTAACGTCACATTCCACTTTTTTTTTAAGCACATGTGTGCCCCTAAGTAAAAGTAGATGGTTAAAATTAGCTAAGTATGCAGCTAATTGTTCCTTTTCATACATTTTCTAACAAGAGATTTGTTTTGTTTTGTTCCAGGTTTGATGAAAAAGTTTGTGACAGACAACAATGCAATCGCCCAGGAAAAAGGCCTGGAAGCTGTGCTGGCTTTTGTAGAGAACGCTGCTGATGCAAAAAAGTGAGATTAAAGTTGGATATCTTCTGCTTCTTTCTTTCTGCTTTGTCTTGTAAAAAATGAGATTTCTAGCAGTTTGTGTATGTACAAATATTAGTTACAAAACAAGTGACCAGTACGGATAAATATGTATGTAACTGCTTTTGTGTGTGCAAAAGACAGGACATGTGAATTTAGTGTATTATATCAGTCCGTCTATTTCACAGGTATAAGAATTACTTTCAATGTGGCAAGTCTGCAAGTACTGGCCATTAAATTATGCATGCAGATGAAAATTGATCTACTTGTAATTTGTGATTGATGCTTCTTGGCGATTCTGTGTATATTTGTCAGTAATTTTTCCCTAGCTGAATGTTGTGGTGTTGTTTTGTTTGTCTGCTTATAGGACAGCAGGAGAAGTCATCCCTGGTATCGTGACCAAGGTTCTGAACGCACGACCAAAGACGAAGGAAAAGGGGGTGGAAATCTGCATGATGTATATAGAGATAGAGAGACAAGACATAGTCCAGGTGGGCACAGCTAGATTATGTGTATTAAAACAAATAAAAAATCCACTGAGCATTTAGATGTCAATGCAATAATCAATATTCTTCTTCCTGTTATCCTATAGAAGTATAAAAATGAATTCTCAGTTCTTTTACTATTGTTTTAGTGAAATGAAAATCATGTTGCTTAACCTTTAGCACTCTGAAGTAGCCATTTGGCACCCTATTCTATATTGGTTGCAGAAATAGGCAGCAGGGAGAAAATTTAAAGGAAATCCGCCAAAAATAGTTACTCAAGCAACTGGATAGAGTTTGGAAACAGATGTTTCAGACAGCATCCGCTATCTTCTGTCAGTGACTAAAGAAAGGACTGGAACCAGGAAAGGAAATCATGATGTTTTCTGAAATGTAAAGCTTTCTTGTATATACTGAGTGTTAACTGTGAGAATTGTTCTACAGGAAGAGATCATGAAGGGTTTTTCCAACAAACAACCCAAGGTGGTTGCAGCCTGCATACAAGTTCTCACAGAGGGGCTGAGGTAAGAGAAGAGATCAAATTTTACATTTTTCATTCTTTGCAGATTTCTTAAGCTTTTTTTGTAGTAGCATTGAATCCTTTTCTTTAGAATGGTCCTATTTTAAACCCTTGGGTAACAACATTAGGGTAGGAAGTTTCCTCAGAACAGCCTTCCTAACCCCTGCTTCGCCTATTGAGTCAGTTATTCAGTTGCCTAAGCTTGATGTTTCTAACTTAGGGAGAAGAGATGCTGCTTCAGTGAGCGTTAGTTCGGTGCCCAGACGTGGTCCATGTGGCCTTACACTGAACTACAGTCAAACCTGCCTAGGCGACCACCTTTTCAACGCGACCACCTGGCCATGGCGACCGCTTTTTCTCGGTCCCGAAAATTTTCCCCATAGGCACAAGCATTAAGCTGTCTGCCCAAGGCGACCACCCGTCCAACGCGACCGCGACCACCACGAATTGGGACCGCACAGAGCACAATCCCTGCCCATGGCGGCCACCTAATTTTCAAGCGTGTGCTGACATTGGATCATTTTGCTGTCGGATTTCACGGAAATGTTTTCAAGACTTTGAAGGACAAAAATAAGGACAAAAATACATGGAATAGCAATGATATAGCATCGATTCCTCCATGAAGTGTTCTAATAAAACGTTCCCCCTATAAATATTGTAAAGACAAATGTTTGTGATGTTGTTGTTCCTATCGTAATCTTATAGTTATAGTTTACCACAAACTCAGTTCGGTTTAAACTCAATTTTCAAAACGAATACGTAGTGCATGGCGTCAAAAAGTCAGATTTCGCAGAAACTACTATCTATTTCTTGTATTTTCAACAAAAATCTGTCTGTGTCTTACTAAATTCCGCCAAAAAATGACTTCGCGGCGGGCAAAACGTCGGGCGAGAAATGTTGTTCCTTGGTCCCGACACCATCTTGGATTTTGGCGCGGCCCGGATTTGGCGTACCGATGACCTTTCTAAAACACGTTGCTTTTGTGTATGAACATTTACGAATACTCTAGTTATTAATTAAAATTATCACATAGGTAGATGGCGTCGACCAATCAGAAGCCTCCATTGCCCACAATAAGTGGTCTGTTATCACGCCATAACACACCACTTATTGACGTCATGTCAGAACACAACCGTTCCATTTTGTAGAGGGGGTATCTTTTTGTAGCCTGAGTGCCAACCTCCGTAGTGACCGCTGGCTCAAAAGCATTCGCTTGCTAACCACGGAGTCTGACCCTGCGCGTATCCGTCACGGCTGTTAGTCAGATATTCGTTTCGATTTTGAACGAGCTCGCTGATTGGCCCCATTCGTCTAAGCTCCTCCCCATGCCACACTGTTCTTCGTAACGGGTAGGTTCTAAGAACTGTTGCCATGGCGATTCTTTCAAAACTGGACCCGAACAGGGCAATAGAGACACCTTGGAACGAAAAATGGCACCGAACGCAGCTCGAATTCCCCTCATTACGTGATAATGAGACAGCCGTGACGGATACGCGCAGGGTCAGACTCCGTGGTTAGCAAGCGAATTCTTTTGAGCCAGCGGTCACTACGGAGGTTGGTACTCAGGCTAATCTTTTTGATGAATCTTTTTCTTAACCTTGTTTAAAAATCTTTATAACCGTTGCATTTTGTAGAGGGGGTATCTATTTGATGAATCTTTTTCTTAACCTTGTTTAGAAAATCTTTATTGCCTTAGAATTCCTAAAAATGTCCTTAGAATACATGAAAAAGGGAAAACAAATTTAAAATTCCCCAAAAGGTTCCGCGTGTTCCATTTGCTGTTGGCCAAAGAAACCACGTTCTATCTAAGGTTCCGCGCGTTCCATTTCCTGCTGGCCAGAGAACCTGTGTTCTTTTCAGGTTACCTGAGGTCATGTTGCAGGGAGATTCTTCAATGATAACATTTTCTGACTGACTTGAAACCGACCCTCCTATCCTGTGTGGTTGAAATAAATAAATCAGGCAACAGTTGTACATATTCTTCATCATTTTCTGTTAAAAAAGGACAAATGTGAATTCTGAAATGCATTCTTAATAGTAAAAGGGATCTATGCGTCAAACAGAAATTGTCTACTCTTATATGCGTCAGTTCGGATAAGCTATATGATAATAACGTTAATGACCCGCCTCTTCCTCGGTGTATATGGTGTCATAACGCCTGGCCATGTGCTATAACCACCTCATAAAACCACTATGTGACAATTAAAATTATCACATAGGTAGATGGCGTCGACCAATCAGAAGCCTCCATTGCCCACAATAAGTGGTCTGTTATCACGCCATAACACACCACTTATTGACGTCATGTCAGAACACAACCGTTCCATTTTGTAGAGGGGGTATCTTTTTGATGAATCTTTTTCTTAACCTTGTTTAAAAATCTTTATAACCGTTGCATTTTGTAGAGGGGGTATCTATTTGATGAATCTTTTTCTTAACCTTGTTTAGAAAATCTTTATTGCCTTAGAATTCCTAAAAATGTCCTTAGAATACATGAAAAAGGGAAAACAAATTTAAAATTCCCCAAAAGGTTCCGCGTGTTCCATTTGCTGTTGGCCAAAGAAACCACGTTCTATCTAAGGTTCCGCGCGTTCCATTTCCTGCTGGCCAGAGAACCTGTGTTCTTTTCAGGTTACCTGAGGTCATGTTGCAGGGAGATTCTTCAATGATAACATTTTCTGACTGACTTGAAACCGACCCTCCTATCCTGTGTGGTTGAAATAAATAAATCAGGCAACAGTTGTACATATTCTTCATCATTTTCTGTTAAAAAAGGACAAATGTGAATTCTGAAATGCATTCTTAATAGTAAAAGGGATCTATGCGTCAAACAGAAATTGTCTACTCTTATATGCGTCAGTTCGGATAAGCTATATGATAATAACGTTAATGACCCGCCTCTTCCTCGGTGTATATGGTGTCATAACGCCTGGCCATGTGCTATAACCACCGAATAAAACCACCTCGTTCGCTTCGCTCACTCTGTGGTTTTATTCGGTGGTTATAGCACATGGCCAGGCGTTATGACACCATATACACCTTGGGGCGGGTCATTAACCCTTAATTAATATTCTTATTTTCTTTTTATTTCCATGAATCTCACAAACCTTTATTGGACGGTGTGCGTTCTGCTGCACTGACTTACCTTTCGATGCGGCGCGGCGCGACGAAATCACACCGTTCCGTTTTCATCTTTAGTTGTCAGATCGAAAACTTTTTGCCCCTTTTATCCAGCGGTCGGCGCCCCAAAAAAGGCTGGGGTCAGCAGGTGTTTTCTAGGGATTTGTCTTAGGCCTTAAAACTTCGATGATGTGCGTGTGTGTGAGTGTGTACTATCTAATGTAACGTGTGAATGCGGGATGGTACTGCGAGATCATCGCGGCAACCATTGTTTTGTAGTCAAAATTATTACGAAAATGTGCACACGATGTAGCGGTGTACAATTATTACGACGATAACGGCAGTGTTCTCGCCAGGCCTTTTCAGCATAGGGGCCCCCTATGCTGTGATTTGGACCCCCTATGCTGTGATCTGGACCCCTATGCTGTGTTTCAACCAGCATAGGGGTGTTTCTTACTGGGACAAACCTTGTGACCCTTCATAAATCTTATAAAAAGTTCATATTTGGCTTTAGAATGAGACTGTGACAGAGGAAAAAGTCTACTTCACAAAATTTATCCCTCAAAATGCATGAAATAATGTCTCATTGGGTCATGAATTTACAAATTTTCCGGGGAACATGCCGGACTCCCTACTCTGGTCATGTCTTCAGCACTCCACGCGTGACTTGCACCGCATAAAGTTGGCCTTCTGTACCTGACCCCTATGCTGTGAAAAAATTCTGGTGAGAACACTGAACGGAAAATGTAATTTTTGTAGGATCTTTCTGTCAATGAGAATTGAACCTGGTGGGGGTCATGTTGTCTTAATTCACATAATTTTCCATCCATTTACGTACTGTATTTGAAAACCTCGCCCTGGAAAGATGTGAGTGGAATCCTCTTCATGGCGACCACCTGTCCATCGCGACCGTTTTTGCTCGGTCCGCCGGGTGGTCGCCTTGGGCAGGTTTGACTGTAACTCTTAATCTAATGAAAAAAGGAGAAAAAAAGAAAACTCTTTTTCTTGTTTCTTCCAGATGCTTTGGTAACAAGATCCTGCCCATCAAGCCTGTGGTGAAATCCCTCCCCCCACTCCTGGAGCACAAGGACAAGACTGTGCGAGAGGAGGCCAAACAGCTGAGTCTGGAGATCTACAGATGGATCGGTCCCGCCTTCACCGGCGCTCTGCAGGGGGTCAAACCTGTAGTGGTACGTTCCAAAAGTGCCACATTGTAACATAGATTTTTATATGTTGATGAAGGTTAGACATCATATGCCAAAAAAAAACAGTTACTCAAGCAACTTGATACAACCGTGTCTTGACTTAGTCTTCTATGAACCGTCCAAAATTGTCTTCACCTCATTAACATTTCAATTCAGAGTTTTGGTATAAAACCTGGTTCTCCATCACTGGCGAAAGATAGCAGATACTGTCTGAAACATCTGACTGTTTCAAAATTGTATCCAGTTGCTTGAGTAACTGTTTTTTGGCAAATAGATTTTTATGGCTTGAAAATGATCCATGTCCTTTTCACAGAAATTGTTGTAGTTGGAAATGCTGAGAAAATGGATTGTATGAAAAAGTAACATGCATGTACTGTATACCCAATGAATCTGCTTGCAATGACCAGCTAATCTGCTAGGTGTCATCACAGGTCCATTTTTTCTACGCACTGATGTAAAAATAAATGTTGTTTGTTGTGATAACAGATGAAGGAGTTGGAAGATGAGTGGGAGAAGCTGCCTAAGAAGCCTGCTCGCCAGACTAGGTTCCTGCGCTCCCAACAGGACCTGAGGGCCAAGATGGAGGCTGAGGAGGATGGGGGGGAGGAGGAGGATGAAGGTTGGCTTCATCTTTGTGACTCACCTTACATCATATGTTTTACTTGTCAAAAATGTGTAGTGATGTAGTAGTTTGTAATCGTTAAAGGACATAGTCCTTGGGAGAGCAGAACAGTCAGGGCTCGAAATACCACTCTCATGTAGAAGTTTGTGCACACAAAAAATATGAGCTGTGTTTGTAATTTCAAGAAGACCCACAGTAGAAATTTATCCCCTTTAGCTCATGTAAATTTTCCAATGAAGAATCATTGCTCAAACAAATTACAAATTGAGCAAGCAACATTTTGTATTCCTTTTGAAGTTGTATTTAGTCCATCATTACGAGTGGCCTTGAGCCAAGCTGTTTAGAAGCCGCCATCTTGGAGAATTGGGGTATCATACTCCCCCCCCCCCCAAGATTTGGCTTTAACACCTCTATTTGACAACATTCAGGCGTTGTCTGAGTATAACACTTGATTTGTTCACGACTGTTTATAAGGTTTTCTCCTAATGAAAATTTACAAGAGCAAGTGCTATTGTACAGTTTTGTTGTTTATTGTTGATGTTTTTGCTGCTGTGTTTTGCAGATGAAGAGGATAACAACGAGGCCCATGCTGAAATCGACCCCTATGAACTCCTAGATCCAGTAGAAATCCTCTCCAAGGTTCCCAAGGACTTCCAAGAGAGTATGGTCAGTCTGGGCAAATTCATTCTTCCTTATTACAACATGATAAAGTTATGTTTATGAAGGTTAGACATCCAGGTTAACAAAATATGAATTCAAACTTCATACTAGTGATGCTGATGAAGAGTGATGGATGTCACTCAAAACATCCAGAAGTAAATCTCAGAAATTTATCCAGATGTAGAGTTTGAATTGTTTTTATGATATAAAAATTATGTTAATTATATGATAAAGTTTTGTTTATGAAAGTGCGTATTTCATATTTTCCTTCATACTTGGAGATTATTCATAGGAATACTGCACAAGATTCTCCTTTCTAAACAAGATATAAGGTATAATGACCTATATATAAGAGGAATAATTAGAAATGGCCTGTCATTAAATGTACAAAAAAGATGATCCAGTTTTTTATTCATATATTGAAATTACGCTTGTAAGCATGACAGTATACGTTTTAATTTTCCAGGAGAGTAAGAAATGGCAGATCCGTAAGGAGGCCCTGGATGCCCTCCATAAGCTGTGTCAGAACCCCAAACTGGAGGCAGGCGACTACGGAGACATTGTCAGGATACTCATTAAGGTTTGTCTGATACAAGAGAAAGTACGCTCTGTCTGCACATTATGAAAATAAAAACTTTTTTTGGGGGGGGGGGGTAAACAAGAGCATGTAATGTTGGAATCTTGTAGGTGGTATCTATGCCAGGCCTTCCTGTTACAACAGGCACACTACAACATAATGTTAAAACAGTTTTGTTTTCAGTTTCTACTAATTCTAAGAATAAGTGTCTAATTTTCCTTGGCTGGCACTCAATTACACTCAAACTTGTAGAAGTGACCACCTCTTCATAAGGACCAGCTGGCCATTGTGACGACTTTTTGATTGTCCTTAGATAACTTCACCCATTGACACAAGCATTAAACAAGAATCCTGTGTATAATAACCACCTGTCCGCACAAAAACAGATTTCATCGGTCCCTTGAAGTCCCACTTAAGTCAAATCTAAACTTGGATTCTGTTTAATATTAATTTTTTGTTTTCCTTCCCAGACTGTAGGCAAAGACTCCAACGTGATGCTGGTGACTGTAGCGGGGAACTGTATGACAGGACTGGCTAACGGTCTGCGTAAGAAGTTCTCGTCGTACGCCGTGCAGTGTGTCAAGGTCATCCTGGAGAAGTTCAAGGAGAAGAAGGTCAACGTGGTGACGTCCCTGAGAGAAGCCATTGATGCTATCTATCTAACTGTAAGAATGAATGGTTTTATTATGTCGTTGCAAAACACAATTTACGGTAGCACTAGCAGCCTTACTTGGCTGAAATACAGTATGAGTTACAATTGAAAGTAATCTACAGGCACTAAAGAATAAGTCATGCTTCACCATCAAAACATGGTGTAGTTTGATAATAAAAAGTATATACGTTGTAGATCTAATGTCGGCCTTGTCAGCCACCTGCATGCCTGCGCATGATGATTGTGGTTAACGTTCTTAAATCTTCATTTGTAAAGCCACATCAAGAGTAGATCTTGTACTTTTGCTGTATAGTAACCTTTTTCCAGTGAGCTATAGCTTCATTTTCAACATCATCATATATTGTAGCAGACATCACAATGTAGATTTGATTTGCTGTTGTCCCTACCACCACAGACTGAAACCTCAGAATTAATCAGTTACTGTAAAGTTTGTGTTTTTCATATAGCTTTATCAGGACACAGAGAAAACTTTAAGACATATCTGAAACACATCAACTATTTCTTCTCTAATGTATAGACCAAAATTATATAAACAAATTCTGTAAAGCCTGTGTCGCAATCACCTATTGACTGAGACTACTTCTGGTGATGATCACCTAATACTCTTCTAACAATTTTTTTCCGTAAGACGACTCTCCAAGCGATCTCGGAGGACTACCTGGCGGCGCTGGATAACAAGAACCCGTCCATCAAGGCTGAGACGGCCCTGTTCCTGACCCGCTGTCTGAAGCGCAGCACCCCGGCCCAGGTTCCTAAGGCCGTCCTCAAACCCATGTGTGCAAGTCTCGTCACTGTAAGTAATACTGGCAGATTTAATTCACTTGTAATTTCTTCTAAAGTACAATTACACTTATGTACTAAAAACCTTTGCTTTTGTGCTTTATTCTTTTCTTTAACCCTTGTCCAGCGGGACCCCTATATATATATATGGGTTGCACATTACAGAGCCTTTATGTGGGTCCCGTATACATGTATGTACGGGTTGGGAATATTTTTTTAGCTGAACGCATAATGCTGCAGCGAAATACACCGAATGCGGAAGTAACTATGCCACAGCAGCGCAGAAAATGTCAATGGAAAATGACCTGATTAATCAGAATTATGAATTGCGTAAAAAAGACCAGCAAGGCAAGGGTTAAGAGATAAATTATTAGATTTGGGAGTCAATCAAAAGTTTGGCGTCTTGATGATGAATGTCTGATGATGTGTTCTTGCCCTGTTTTGTACAGAGAACGGGAGACACAGCGCCAGATGTCCGTGAGGCGGCGTTTGAAGCCATTGGTACCGCCATGCGGCTGGTAGGAGAGAAACCCATCGCACCATTCCTGGCAGAACTAGACCAGATCAAGATGGGGAAGGTATGGATGGCTGTTTGCAGTCTTTTCTAAATGCTTAAGAATACAAATTTAAAGAAGGCTTTAAGATATTCTTCAGCAGCTTTTCTAGCAGTACTGTAGAACCTTTTGAAAAGTGTGAACTTGAAGTCATAAATTGCTCCAAAAGATTAACAGAGAAACTTGTACTAAGCATTTTTCAAATCTTTCTTGCCCCTTGAAGATCAAAGACTACAGTGAAAAGGCAGAGATTATAGGAGGTGGGAAGAAGACAAAAGCCAAGGAGCCTGCCGCAGCTAAAGAACCCCCCAAGAAGTCTGGAGGACCCCCAAGTGCCTGGAGGAAGGGGGCACCTGGTGGGCCGCCAAAGGTACTGCAAATTGTCATGATAATCTTTGCATTTGCTAGATATATGCGTATTTTCTTGTATGATGTCTAGGATTTTTTTTTGGTACTTTGGGCTAGTGTTATTATTATTATCAAAGGGACGTTATAAAAAGCTGTCAGTTCTGGAGAGACTGTGCAAATATTGTACAACGGATGCAGTGGAAGATGAAATACATTTCATTTGTAACTCCCCTCCTTATGAAACAATTCGAGACAATTAAAAGAATGTTTCCAAGCTTTCACCATCTAGAAGGCCTAAAAAAACACTTTTGTACTAACACAAAATCCACTAAGTATTGAATTACTAACTTTTCATTAGCCACTGCCTCCAAAGAAGAAGACAACCCCTCAGTAATGTGTAGAAATATTAGTTAGATGTATATATAGAATAGAAACTTGTTATGCTTGTTACCTTTTTTACTATTTGTAACCTTGCAATTAGCCTACGGGCATGAATTTGCAAAGAAAAGTTTTCATTATTATTATTTACCATCTTTTAGGTTTTGTATGGACAAGAATTTCTCACAATTTTGTGATGTACTTTTCCTCCCCCCAGGCTGCAGCCTCCCAGAGACCTTCCACAGCTCCTGCCAAGTCCAAGGGCGGAGCCGGCAAGGGGAAGGGGAAGAAGGGAGCCACGTCTTCTGTCTCAGACAAGCCTGAGTTCCAAGAGACAGCCTTGTCTGTAAGTACACACAACATGTGTGTTTGAACATCTGTGAGAAGATTTGTTTTTTATTTTTTATTTCAGTACTGTTGTTCTGAGAATATACTCTAAATGCAGAAATGTTCGCAAGGGTTTAATCTCGCAGTAGGGAGAAAATGGAGTGTTCGCGATGGTTTTTATTTCCCGTTTGAAACATTAGTAGCGCTACAGTCACACAATTGAACGGCTGGTCGCGGTTGGTTTAAGTTTGCGGTAAAGAGTTCACCGCAAATGTAAAACCACAAGAAAGATTTCTGCATTTACAGTAACACTAGGCTATTAAAAATTGAAAAAGAAAGCAATTTGAGGCCAAATTTTTACAGAACAGAGCCTCTTGAAAGCAGGCCTGCCCCTTGGCCTTAGTCACTCTAAGAACATCCAGGAAGATTTTAGATAAAGAAGATGGCTTAGAGATTCATGCATGTATAATTGAAGGGTTTTTGAGAAGCCAAATATTTAGAGAGAAAAATGCTGAACTGTTGTTTTCCACAGGAAGAGGAGGTTGAAGAGAAAGCAGCTGAGCTGTTTTCAGCAGAACCTCTGAAACAACTGGAGAGTGCCAACTGGAAGGAGAGGTTAGCAGGGATGGAAGAGTTCGCACAGGTACACAGACATAGAGTCATGAAGTCTGGATAGGCTTGGACATAACATTAAAAACATGTGACAACACGTTTCTGTTTAGCAGAAAAAAGTTCTACACTGAACTGTAAGTTGATAGGAAGAAAGTATAACGTGTCATTTGGATTTTTTTACATTAAACATTAAAAACATGTGACAACATGTTTCTGTTTAGCAGAAAAAAGCTTCTGCACTGCACTGTACGTTGACAGGGAGAAGGTATCGTGTATTTTTTGGATGTATTAACATTCAAAAGGCCGAAACTTCATAAAGTGCATTTTATTTGCATCAAAGAAGTATGGACAAAGAACACAAAATTCAATTTCTAAAGCTGAGTGTTGTAGTTGTTTGCAAGAAAGCGCTGTGAATTGAAGTGTATGTATTTGTGTTCCACAGGCTGTAAAGGCCATGGAGCCAAAGACTCTCCCCTGTCAAGTCATCATCAAAACCTTGGCTAAGAAAGGATGGAAGGAGAACAACTTCCAGGTAAAAAGTTTTAAAACTATGTTAACTTAATGCCTAGTGTAGAAAGAATCTTTAAAAAAAAATGCTGGTCGTGGAAGCTAAAATGTTGTTTCAGCCTTGCATTTAGTTATGTTGTTTATTATGTGTCTGTGTTAGATGTCTGTCTTGTTTTGTCTTATCTTTAAAGTTTTAATTAATGAAGAACTTTATTGTACACAATAATTATACATACTGGGTTTAATACAGGTCACAACAAAAGAGTAGTATACAGATGCATATATGCATTGTCAAATTACTGCAAGAATTATAAACTACATGGATTCAACTACTCGTTTCATCGTAATGGTAAAGATACTAGAATGGCAACATTTTCGGGAAAATGCAGAATATTCCCCTCCCATTACCTACACCTCAAATATGACATCCTTAGCATTGACTGTAAGGATATGACGAAGTTTCTGCATAAATCATGCAAAGTAGGTCGGCATTAGCATAATTTATGGCCAGGTGTGTTCGGCCTGTCCTAAAGGTTCCTACATCTCAAATATGACATCTGTAGCTTTTATGGTTAGGGATATGCATAAATTATGCATAATGCACTCATTAGCATAATTTATGGCCAGGTTTTCTGACCTTTCCTAAAGGTACCTGCATCTCATTCGTAGCCTTAACAGTAAGGGAAAAACAAGTTTATGCATAAATTATGCAAATGAGGTCCGCATTAGCATAATTTATGTACAGGTGTGTTCACCTCTCCTAAAGGTACCTACATCTGAAATATGCCATCCGTAGTCTTTACGGTAAGGGATATACATACATTATGCAAATGAGGTCCGCATTAGCATAATTTATGTACAGGTGTGTTCACCTCTCTTTAAGGTACCTACATCTGAAATATGCCATCCGTAGTCTTTACGGTAAGGGATATACATACATTATGCAAATGAGGTCCTCATTAGCATAATTTATGTCCAGGTGTGTTCACCTTTCCTAAATATACCTACATCTCAAATATGACATCTGTAGCTTTTACGGTAAGGGAAATACAAGTTTCTGCATAAATTATGCAAATGAGGTCCTCATTAGCATAATTCATGGTCAGGTGTGTTTACCTTTCCTAAATTTATCTACATCTCAAATATGACATCTGCAGCTTTTACTGTAAACGCAATACAAGTTTCTGCATAAATTATGCAAATGAGGTCCTCATTAGCATAATTCATGGCCAGGTGTGTTTACCTTTCCTAAATTTATCTACTTCTCAAATATGGCATCTGCAGCTTTTACTGTAAACGCAATACAAGTTTTTGTATAAATTATGCAAATGAGGTCCTCATTAGCATAATTTATGTCCAGGTGTGTTCACCTTTCCTACAGATACCTTCATCTCAAATATGACATCTGTAGCTTTTACGGTAAGGGAAATACAAGTTTCTGCATAAATTATGCAAATGAGGTCCTCATTAGCATAATTCATGGTCAGGTGTGTTTACCTTTCCTATAGGTACCTACATCTCAAATATAACATCCGTACATTGTAACATAAGGTACATATAACTTGCTGCAATACCATTAGTACAGCTACCACCGCACATCTACTTGGTTTTTGGCAGAAGAAGAAGAAGAAAGAAGAAGAAAGAAGAAGAAGAACAGGCAAGCAAAAACAGTATATCCCCCTTCCCACTGGAAGGGGAATATAATAAGAGTAGATATGGTTCACAATCAATGGTTTGTCTAAACGTATTAGCAATATAAATGT
This sequence comes from Branchiostoma lanceolatum, assembly GCA_035149815.1. Lineage (NCBI taxonomy): Eukaryota > Metazoa > Chordata > Leptocardii > Amphioxiformes > Branchiostomatidae > Branchiostoma > Branchiostoma lanceolatum. The sequence goes on along the minus strand of CM068868.1, from coordinate 8,994,957 downwards.
GTCTATATTGCTTAAGTGTATGATGTAGGGGAACATACATGTAGGTTGTATCAGTCTATAAAGCGCTGTTCTCAGACTCTTTGTCGTTTAATTTATAATCTACAATGTATTACAAAATGATTGATACACTGTCTTCCTCAGGTCCTGATTGCCAAGTTCCAGCTGGTGAAGTATGTTGTGGAGAACGGGAGGATTTCTCAGGGCGTGGCCAAGGTGTGTCTGACTGGGCTGACGGAGAAGGTGGGAGACGTCAAGGGCGGGGCGATCGCCAAGGAGGCGCTGACGGCACTCGCAGAGGCCACGACACTGGATTATGTCAGCCAAGGGGTAGGGAGTGTGGAGTTGCACAAAGTCATGGAATGATTTTTAACCTGCTGCCTAACTCTGCTGTAAATAATAGAGGATGGGGTGCCAAATAGCCACTCCAGTGTGCTAAAGGTTAAACAGTTTTGTTCAGTGAAATACCATAAAATGAAATAGGGATAATGAGCTTGGAAAACTTGAAAAAATATTGAAAACTATACAAAAATGTATTACAAATCAGCTAGTCTGGAATTTTTAAAAACTGAGTTTCTGTCTCTATAGCAAGTGTTAAATACTTTCATCTTTTACAACATCCTTCAAAAATTAGTAAAAGTAGAATTTACACATTGTTTGTTCTTGTTATAATGTGTCTTTATTTTTTCCTATCATACAGGGAGTAGAGTTGGCTTTCAAGCAGAAGAACCCAAAGAACCAGGCTGAGATCCTCAACTGGCTGAACCAGGCTATCAAAGACTTTGGTTTGAAGTAAGAATGAAGTTTACATTTGCACAGAGAAGCCTTTTTGTAGAAAAATGTTGCATGTCAGGAGGGCGCCTACAATTGTTTTGTTGTTGTTTTTTTTTGTTTTTTTTTTAAAAGCCATCTTTAAAATGTAGATCTACTTGTGTCTTAAAGCTGTCTACATCCATGTAGAAATATTTTATAACTTGAATGCATGTTTCATTGTTACAGGGTTTCTGTGAAGCCATTTATCCAACATCTGAAGACAGCTCTAGCTGCAACCAACCCAGTAAGTCTTGCCTAAAAACTTGAAGAAAGAGGCTTCTTATTTAGTTCCACCCTTTGAAAAGGCTTTAATAATTGCAGTATTCTTTATACAGACCTTATTGGTGGTGTGCATGTGAAAATTGATTTGTCAGCCAATCTTGCAACATTTTGTTTAGGTCTTAGCTCTTGATAGACGGTATATAAGGAAAAGAAAATGGTTCCGTAGTTCTTTCCTTTAGTCACTGACAAAAGATAGCGGATGAGGTCTAAAATGTGTGATTGTGCACAAAATCTTATCCAGTTGATTGGTGTCACTGTCTTTTTGCGTATCTTATTACCTAGATGTCTAAACCTTAATGGACGTAGAAAAGAACATGTTTTGTCTGTGTTTTTGTGCAGGCCATTCGCACAGCAGGCATCAACCTGATCGGAGTGCTGTCCATGTACATGGGCGCACAGCTCCGCGTCTTCTTCGAGGACGAGAAACCCGCTCTTCTACAGCAGATTGACGCTGAAATTGAAAAGGTGAGCTTAGTTTTCATCATATTCCGAGATGTTCATGCATATGTCTGGGTATTCAAACTTCTTCTCACTAACTTGGTTTATAAAAAAACAGTAGAAAATGTTCAATAAACTACTACAAATGCAGAAATGTTTGCAGGGATTTAATTTCGCAGTAGGGAGAAAACGGAGTGTTGGCGGCGGTTTTGAGGTCGCGTTTGAAAGAAAAGTAGTGCAACAGTCACACAATGGAACAGATTTTGTGGTGGTTTTAAGTTTACGATAAAGAGTTCACGGCAAAAAAAACATAAAACCATCACGAACATTTCTGCATTTACAGTAACTCACAAGATGGTAGCGTTCTAGCTAGCTCAATTTTTTTTTCCATCATTCCAATTCCCAGTGATATAAACAAAATTTTAAGCATGGTTTCTTCAAATTTGGATACTTTACTAAGCAAATTTTGTCCATCAAGATTGATAGAATAGTATTAAAAGTTTTCAACCATACGCAGCAAAATTCCGTCAAATAACAGAATCACAGGCGTTGGCTAGAGCCCTGCAACATGGTGAAAAACAATCTCTCCATTTCACCTCCTGTAGATGTCTGGAGAGAAGCCCCCCGCCCCCACCAGGGGGGTGCGGAAGAAGTCTGAGGGGGAGGAAGGCGGGGAGGACGAGGGGGAGGACGAGGAGGATCAGGCTGCTGCCATCAACATAGAGGACCTGGTACCCAGGACAGATGTGAGGTGGGCTGGACATGTCTCCTCATGCTCTAACAGGACATTTAATACCTCTCTGCTTGTTCTTGCTGTATTGTCTCCTTCATTGTGTACACATTGCATTGTTCTTGTCATGAATGGTGCGATAATTTCACCATTTTGTGTTGCGCCTCTACGTGTAGTGGTGATAACATTAACAGTACATGGCTGTGTCTTGATGATGATTTTTAGGAGCAGGTTGCTTATATCTAACTCTAGGTGCAGAGACTGCATCTGAACAACTGAACAAGGGAATGTGCACTGTTTGAAACTTTGCTACACTTTAAGCAGTGCCTGCCTGTACATGATGTACATGCAGGGCTCGAAATACTGGGTGCATGTGCACCTGTGTGCACCCAAAATTGAAGCTGTGCACCTAATTTCTGACTTAGGGTGCACCAGTCAACCTAGATATTTTTTGTACTCTATGGGGTAATGGTTCTTTTCTACACAAGCATACAGAATATTCTTGAAATGTAAGTATCAGAAAAAGCAATTTGACCTTTTGTTCCACTTTATATGATGTATTGCTTGGTCGAAATTTGAAATCTTGATACAATTACAGATTGAAGTTCTTAAGAGAGGCAGTAGCGTCAAACTTATGTTTTGCTGACATTCAACTTTGTTTTATGTGGTGCACCCAGATTTGTTTCTGTGCACCTAATTTTTTAGGTTGGGTGCATCTATTTCCAAAAAAGAATTTCGAGCCCTGACATGTATAAGATACATTGCACAAAGCCATTGATGCATCGTTGCTATCATATGCCTTCGCTGTACCATTAACAGGGCTTCACATGCAACTAGCTATACTGCATGTAGCCAACAGTAGAAATATACTCCTGTGAACTATTGGTTAGTAGCAGCTGTAATTAACATGCTTTTCAGCCACTGTCCTTTACATATTAATGACTATGCTACACTCACTGTTTTGCAATAAGCTTGATGTGAGACACCATAGACGACTGGTTGTGTTCCAACTTGTACAGGACAGATTCTGCTCTAGAAATATATTGTGTCCTCTAAATCCCCAACAGTTTCCTCAGCAAAGTCTTCGGAAAATTTGGACATTGACTATAAAAACATGTAAACATTGTGCTACTGATGCAAAGTAGAATTCACCAAACACAAGGTATTCTACCACTGTCACTGCATGCCTTGGTCTATTGGGAACAAGTGATGTCGGTGTGGCACAATGGTTAGAGCGTTGGACTCAGAACCAATAGGTCCTGGGTTCGATGCTCACCATGCCCCGACGTTGTGCCCTTGGGAAAGGCACTTTACACGACCTTCCCTGGCGGCGGAGTGACATCCACCGAGCCTCAGGCTCATCTGTCTAAAAGTGTGCCAAAAAAAAACCACCGCGGATTTGGTTGCCGATGGGCCAATATCTAGCAAATTTGCCACCAAGAATTTTTTTCTTCACTTTATTGGGAAACTTCCACCTGCCAATCTCCACCAGTCGTTTGTGTATGTGAGGACTAATTGATACTAATGTTGCCTCTCCACATAGCTTGCGTATGGCGCGCTCGGGCTCCTTCGTGTAAGTTGGTATACCGTGTCAAACCTCCGTGCACGTGTTCACAGTGCATTCTCTTCTCTCCCCACGTCACAAGTCACCCATCTTCTTTCCTCATGTAGCTTTAGAAATGGAGTGATGCTGTCCCCATGTCCTCATCACTCTCCAGTACTAAGATCACCTAGTTGGCATTAGTGTGTGTGGTTGTATCCTTATGTGGTCCAACCATTTAACCCACAGCAAGTAGAGATACAGCACATATCTTTAGAAGTTGTGTGTCAAGTATGGAATTAGGATCTGTAATTTGCTTACAGTTTCCTTTGTGAAAAGGGACTTCTGAAAATGTTGTTGTCTTCAGATTTGTATGGTGAAAGCAGGTTTCTATTTGTATGAACGTGTAAAACTTTTTTGAAGAGATAGAAATAAAACAACTCTCTTCGCACAGTTTCTGCCATTGAAGACTCATGCAAAAGATTAGAAAGAAAGATTTTCAGTACCCGTTGTGCTGGAATGTTCATGTACTTCTGTGACTTTGTGGTCTTAGTCACCAATTCATTACTTGTACATAATTTCCTGTAGCCCACCCTTTGTATATACTGTAGCCTAGATGCCAGCCTTTTAAAATTAAGTACGCTTTCTTGGTTTCACGGTAAGCGACCAACAGAGTGTTCAGATTTTATGAATAAAAACTAAAAAGGCTTAGCCTGGGTACCATTCTCCATATTAACTGCTGGCTCAGTCTCGTCACATGTTTTGCAAGTGAAAACATTGAGCCAACGATTTCTACGGAGGATTGTACCCAGGCTAAAAAAGGTTGGCATCTTGCTACTTTTTATATACACTGGTGACTTCTTTCCCTTTCAGCCCATCCCACCCTGTAAACTGTGCTAGTGTTCTTGGTCCATGACAAGTTGCATGTATATCCTTGCTTGCAGAGAGGGTACGTGTTGAGCCATTGGCTGTGTTCTCTTAAAGGGTATGAAAAGATTATTTCTTGAAAACTGACTATGATTTTTTCTCTCTCTCTTTAGTGAGCGGATGAGACCTGAACTCATGAATGACCTTGGAGACAAGAACTGGAAGGTTAGAAAAGAAGCCCTGGAAAAGGTGAGAGAGTCGTCAAGCTTTTTTTGTGTGAGGGTTTCATCCTAGATGAAGTGGTTGCTCAAGAATGCTAGATATGGTTGTGAAATCACAACTGTCATTAAGAGATATAGCATCAATTAATGCTGTCACAGACTATCGGAAAATATTCAGCAAATATTAGATATTATTGATCAAATATTCATTGGTGCTTTGTCTTTTATATCTGTATTAGGTATCTGTAATTCTGGAGGAGGCCAAGTTCATCACCCCCAGCCTGGGAGACCTGCCTAGTGCACTGAAAGCCAGGCTTGGAGATTCCAACAAAATACTGGTGAGCAGCACTGCCTCCTAGCAATTTGTGTTCAAACTGCAGGCTTTGGATTATACAAAGTGTAACTTTTGAAAGTGAGAATTGCCATTGAAGTCTTACGTCGTGCCAAACTACTTAGTATGTCTTAGTGGTTTCTACCATAATTTTATTTGTTTTAATTGTAGGTCTTTTTTTCACATTTCAATTGTATTCACTGAATGTAGGTGTTTAGAAATTTTCGATGCTGCTGAAGTGTACCTTCCTTACTGTATAATCTTGTTACAGGTCATGAACACCTTGTCTATCTGCACCACTATCGCCACGGCGATGGGGCCAAACATTCGGCAGCACGTCAACGTCTTTGGCCCCGGTATCCTACAGACGTTGGCAGATAGCAAGGTCTCTCACCAGTGTTTTTCCCTTCAGATTATCAATCTTCACTTGAAATTCTCTCCATGTCTAGAAAATGCACGGTACCACAATATCATTACATGTCTTCATTGATGATTTTCACCTGCCCCTATCTCTGATTTTCCAAATCATCCACAACAATAACAACTGACGGTTTGTTTTTGTGGTGCGTTCTCAGGAGCATGTGCGCCAGGCAGGACTTGCCGCCCTGAATGCCGTTGTCGAGCAGACAGGCATCACGCCGTTCATGGAGAACGAGATGATGTCTGACGCCCTCCGCTCCACCTCTCCCATGCTCAAGATTGAGGTGAGACTGTTCATTGACTGTTCTCAAAGCATAATGCTTAAGGGTCTACTCACATTTATTTACAGGTAGTGCCTTTGGCAGAACAGTTTATGTTAAAAGAAAGTTAAAATCCTCCCGCGCCAATTGGTGGAGCCTATGGCGGCGCCCATCTCTGATTCTTAGCCCTTGGTCCACACAACTATGTGCAAGTCTCTACAGCAGGGGGCTAGTCTACTGGTAGTGATGTGTGTTTAACTTCCATACTCTTTCCCAAATGCTGAGTGCTAAGCAGAGAAAGCATGCAGTATGTACCATTTTTAAAGTCTTTGGTATGACCCGGCCAGGGGAATCGAACTCAGGACCTACCGTGTGCAAGGCGAACACTCTACCCATTAGGACACTGCGTCAGTCTTTACATAGTTTGTGTAATAGTTATTTTTTGTTGTACATTTATGACATTACAAACCACATTCAGAATACTAATGTTATATAAAAGCATCCATCTTAGCAATTTTCCAGAAAATTGGAGAAGCAAAGCTTGCCTCTTATGGTTGTTGTTAGCATTCTCCATAGACATTTGATTATGCTGGGTACTGTTTGTTATGTTCTTGGTTTAGTTGTTTCCAACAGAAGGCCCATTTATATCCATTCATTGTGTATCCAACAAAATACTGCTGAGCAGCTCTGCCTCCTAGCAACTTGTATTCAAACTGCCGGCCTTTGTTGTAGAAAATTTAACTCTTGAAAGATCCCTTTATTGTGTGAAACACCACTACCTGTCTCCCTGCAGTTGTTTTGTTGGCTGGCAAAGAAGATGACAGCACTGCCCTCTAGCAACTTGTATTCAAACTGCAGGAATTGGTTGTAGAAAATGTAACTCTTGACAGATCCATTAATTGTGTAAAACACATCTCCCTGCAGTTATTTCGTTGGCTGGCAGAGAAGCTGATGACAGTGAAGACTTGTCCGCCCGACCTGGTCAACTGCCTGCCCATGTTGTACGCTTCGCTTGAGGACCGCAACGCAGACGTCCGCAAGAACGCCCAGGCCGCCGTGGTTCCCTTTATGTATCACCTTGGTTACGACAAGATGAATCGTGCTGTTGGAAAACTCTCCGTAAGTCAGACCCATAGTTGTAATTATTGCAGATATGCTTTTAACTGTTTTTATTCATGAACGCCTACATTACTACATTACAGTACTTGAATTGGCTTGCATTACGTAGCAGCTCAGTTGAAGAAGTCAAGTATTTGAAAGTTGGAACAAATTGCACTTTTCTAAGTGTTTCACCATTTAACATACAGCTCTTTCAAGAAGTTACAGTTATAACTTATACATGCGATGCAGTATGTGATGTGCCTGAGAAGAAGTCCTATGTAATTATCCCAACTTGCTTTAACAAATGACATTTTCACATTGGAATAAGATGCATTTTTGATTGCCACAGTCACTTTATTAGTAAGTAGATATTAGACACTATTAACCTGGTGGAATCATAGGTATTTTAGGTTCAAATTAACTATCATTGATAGTACAAATTGAATATACTGATTGTTGCACACACTAAACTCAGATTTTTCTCCTCTCTGTCTCAAATATCAGGACATTCTTCCTTATGTGAGTTCACAGTGTGTCTGAACTTGTCTCTTTTGACAAAGCTCTCCTTTTTTTGGTAGTCTTTTTCTGAGAAGCTGATTTGTTTTCCAGTTCCAAACACTTCAATGTTGAGTTAATCTTTCTCTGAATGATAAGTTGAAGATTTTTTTTTGCGAGAGACTATGAGTATGAATTATTGCACTGACAGCTAGTTGTGAGTGTGTTGTCTCTTCTATTTGTAAGCAATCCTTTCTCTTTTTTCGAAACTCTGTATCTGTATTGTTGTTTTTGTCACAGACTTGGTGTCGTCTATTGTATTGTGTATGGACTTGTGAATGTGTTTGATGGAAATCAAAACTATCTTATATCAGCTAGCTAATAAGTAGATAGATTTACATGTATCTAGCAGTACTTGTAGATTGCCACACGTATGCAGAGTTTCTTTTTAGGAAGCAGAAAATAAATGATGTAGAATGTACAGTACTACATATGTATGCAGTATTCTGCTGTTTGTAACAACTTCTTTCTCCACCAGTATGTATGAAATCATTGTCTAGCCAAAAGAGCATGTTCTTTCAATGGCATATGCTATTATATGCTAGACCTGCTTTCTATCATTAATGTCGATATGCTTGTTTAAAGCGCCATGCATTTTTGTCAAGGTTACCCCAGGAAGCTAGAACCTAAGGTCACCCATGCACCCTGGGTTTGTCATTGACGACTGTATATTCCTCCCCTAGGCTTCCTCCAAGACTAACGTGTCTGCCATCCTGGAGAAGGCTCGTGCAGAGGTCCCCGCCAAGCCCAGTAAGAAGGGAAAAGGAAAGGCCAGCTCCCCCCCTTCAGACGAGGGGGGTAGTGGGGGCGGCGCAGAGACGCGCAGACCTAAAACTGCACCTGCCAAGTCTAAGGTAAGTGTAGGGAGGGGGGTTGAGAATCATGTGCGAAAAGATGATCACTAGTGGTCACAAACAGATTTAGGAGGGATCAAGTCTTTTAGTTTTAGAGAAGGATGAACATAGAAAGGAAGCTAGTATGCTTTTTGGATATTTGGCAATCAGAAATGACGTGATTATTCGATTTGAAGAAGTTAGCATACTTCGTGAATATCGATGACTCATATTCGGTTGTGTTTGTTCGAAATTTTGTGTACGATAAAGTATGAGATGTTTTGAACTTATTCCATCTGTTAGAATTAGTTCTTCATGCATTTTCACACACATGTACTATATTGTAGATACTGAACGTTTTACTTTCTATACTGCGCATGCTTGATTCTCATGCTTTCATGGCTGACAAGAGCTTCACCGTTTAGTTTCTTGCACATCCATTCCTTTGGTGTTTTTTGTTTTTTTCCAAACTTCTTGCTTTTGCTCGCCTCTTCTTCGTTAGAGAGAGGAGGATTCTGGGAGCGCTAAGGAGGCGAAGCAGGCCGAGCCTGCTCCTAGGTCTGGCCGGCCCAAGTCTGGCATTGCTAAAGCAAATACAAACAAGGTAGAGGGAAAACCAGAGCACCAAAATCAGTGTACTGTGATCAAAGCTGTGCATGGCCTGATTTGAATACCAGATGATAACATGGAATCTAGCAGTGGATGTTTCTTTCTAGCAGTCTGATGAAAATAAAGATTTGAAAAATGAAATTTCAACATTCTACATGTAAATGCTACTTGGAAACACTTGAAAATCAATAACTGTCACATGAATTTTGCAATTTTTTTGTGAATCCTCATACGTTAAACGTGTAATTTCGTAAGACTGCTACAAAGAAGTATAGATTAAATTGTATGAAGAGCATGATTGTACAGATGCTGCAGAGCTGTTGATTTAATCAACTATCTATTGCATAGTCAGTCTGCATGATCAGTGATTGATTATGTATGATGACATGTTATCTGTGATTTAGTGAAAGCTACATGTGTATATTATACATTATATCATAATTATTAAGTGAAATGTAAACCGAAACATCTGATGATGGGAAATTCATTTTAATCAATTTTAGAATGGAAAATTTTTGTGAAAATATGTGTGGGTTTAGTGCTTCTTTATTTTGCTATGTGAAATTAATGTCAGTGTTTCTAAGCGACTGTTTTAAAACTTGTTAAAACTATGTGACTGTTTACAAAGAAAAAATCCAATTGCTCAGGACACACTGACAGCAGAAATGCACAATTCGCGAGAATTCGTCAAAACACAAATTTTTTAATATGCCAACAATCGCCAAGTCATGGTTCTCTCATAAGACAAATACTGTTGATTTTAGAAATCTTTTCTAATCATGCAGTTTTGATTTGTCTGCATGTTTCTGAAATCATGTTAGTGAGTCATGTGACTGCTCTTGTTCCCAGGGTGGTATGGCAGGGTCTAAGAAGAAGGGGAGTAACCAGAGCCTGGCTGATGAGGACACAGGCCCGCCTCTCATCCTGAACAACGAGAAGAAACAGAGGATCAAGGATGAGAAAACACTTAAGGTATGCATCCAAAATTGGTTCAATGTGTCATGTTGTATGTTGGGGGAAGATTAATATTTTTTATTTTTTTATCAATAGAATTCATATGTTGCTTTGAATCTTTTAGTTTGAGCGTGAGCTTAAAAAAAGTGCAACGTCTTGTTAGAACAGTTTGAACCACTGTATGGTAAGTCTTGAACGTAACAATAAAGGTAAATTATAACTTAAAGGTTCTGTCCGACTATGACAGCAGGATCTGTTATTTAGGGACATTAGGCAATCCTTTATTTTCGTGAGGTGCCTAAAATGTTAGTCTTTCTTTAGACTGAACAGTTTTAAGAGAAGGTGGGACAGATGATGGCAGAAGAAACAATTTGATATTTCATACCAGGGCTCGAAATTCTGTTTTGGAAATAGGTGCACACAAAAAATTAGGGGGAAAAAAATGATTTTGGGTGTACCACATGAATTAGAGTTGAATGTCAGCAAAACATAATTACAGAGTTTAATGCCTCTCTTATCAAGGACTTCAATATGCAATTCTGTAGCTAATTTAAAAATTTCAAACAAAATGTGCTTTTTCTGAAACTTACATTTCAAGAGTATTCTGTATAGTAGTGTACAATCATACCTTTACCCTATAGCATACAAAAATATCTAGGTGCACCTGTGCACCCATTGCCCAAATTAGGTGCACAGCTCTAATTATGGCCGCACAAAGGTGCACATGCACCTAGTATTTCGAGCCCTGCATACCAATATCCAGAGGGAACAGTTATACATCTTGAGTTTCTATCCTCCACTGAAACAGGTGCTGAAGTGGAATTTCAGCAGTCCGGAGTCTGACCACATAGAGCAGCTTCAGAAACAGCTGACCACCTGCGTCAGTAAGACCGTGTACACTCAGTTCTTCCACTCCGACTTCAAGCGTCACCTGGCGGCCATGGACACCCTCATTGCGGTGGGTACACAGAAATGTTGACGTCATTACAAATGTGTGATGTAACATGAGAAATTATTTTCTACTTCAGGATTACTAGTGGACCTTATAAGTTCTTATGTGAGAGACTACCTGGGGATTGGGCCCTGAAAAATTGACCGGACGAAGAGAACGGTTCAATTCTATGGCATAGAAAATTGGATTGGAGAAAGGTCTACTAACACTGTCCCTGTCCTTGGTGCTGAATGACGATCTGGGATAGTAGAGATACCATGCAGTAAAATTGTTTTGTTTGAAAGTCCTCAGGAAGGTAGTAGAAATTATCATCTGTGTATGTAAAATGGGACTGGGGAAAGGCCTTCTAAAACTGTCCCTGTCCTTGGTACTGATTGACACTCTGGGATAGCAGAGATACATGTACTATACAGTAAAATTGTTTTATTTCAAAGTCCTGAAAAAGGTAGTAGGAATTCTCATCTGGCATGTAAAATGGGACTGGGGAAAGGCCTACTACTGCTGTCCTTGGTGCTGAATGGCGCTCTGGGATAGCAGAGATACCATACAGTAAAATTGTTTGATTTTCAAGTCCTCAGGAAGGTAATAGGAATTCTCGTCTATGTTAACTTTGTTCTCCCAGACAAAAAGCAAGAAGGTAATTTGTCTAAACATCATTCATAACCAACATACAGCCAGTAATTTTTTTTAATTCTAGACTTTCTAGAGTATCTTCTAGGTTAGTTGGGTCGTAAGCTATCACTTACTTTATTTCATTACTTTCATATCACAAAATGTGCATGGGAAACACTGCATATCTCGCCTTGAATCTGAAAAACAGCTTGTTACACTTTTATTGAAAACTAAAATTATGTCAGATGCAAGAACATGTGAAAAAAGAAGTAAAGGTGTACTGACAACAAAGCGAAAGTGTGGTGCAAAAGCTATAATGTCTGTCTTGTGTACTACATGGCTCAATGACAGTGTTTTCCTTCTGTTCATCCAGGCTGTGAAGGACCAGCAGGATGAGACTATAGCCCAGCTGGACCTGCTGCTGAAGTGGATCACCCTGCGCTTCTTCGACACCAACACGACCGTGAACATCAAGGCCCTGGAGTACCTCACCATCTTGTTCAACACCCTGGCGGAGAACGAGTACCGTCTCCTAGATATCGAGGCCAACTCCTTCTTACCATACCTGGTCATTAAGGTAAGCAGATCAGTATGTGTTGTACTGAACCAGGGCCCGAAATTCATGTTTGGAAATAGTTGTGCTGATGGACCTAACCTAAGAAAGCTGGCGTACAACATGAAATAAATGTCAGCAAAACCAAAATACAACTTTACTAGTTACTATACATGTACCCGAGGCCTTACTCCAAACTTTGAATCTGCAATTCGATAGCTAACTTAAAAAATAAAACAGATAATACAAGGGATTCGTTATTTTTCCTGACACTTGAATATAACTATAAGAAAGTCTGTATACACCTGAAGGTAGATTATAGTACCGTTACATATGTAAGCCTACACAAATATGTAGGTGCGGCAAAGATTATATGTGCAGGTCCAATTTTAGGTGCACAAAATTGCACATGTGCCCAGTATTTCAAGCCCTGTCAGTAAACAGTACTTAAAAATAGGCCCCATATTCTGTTTATTTTCCATGTTTCAAGTATAGAGCTTAAATATTTGTCCAATGAAACACAGACTAGAACGACTCTTTAGAATGGGTGCTCTGAAACAAGTGGTTTCTGTCATGTGACATTGTAACGTGTTGACTGACCACAGGTTGGAGATTCTAAAGACGTGATTCGCAAAGACGTTCGCGCCATCTTGAAAATCATCACTAAGGTGTACCCCGCCAGCAAGATCTTCCCCTTCCTCATGGACGGGGTGCGCTCCAAGAACGCCAAGCAACGAGCTGGTAAATTTTACCCATTAAATTGTACATTTTGTTCTGAAACACCAGGTACTGCTCTGTATGTGTCTGTATTCACAAGGAAGGCATATTGAGTTACTCTTGTACAATTTCTGGGACCTGAGACACAGCATTTGTTTCATTTGTATTGGAGAGATTACTGAAATTCTTGTTCCTTTCACTGTAACTCTATGTTCACTGTTTTCACGGTCATCAGGTACCTCGAACTTATCATCACTGTGAAATAAACATTTTTTTTTAAAATCCTTCGCACATCCGTTCTGTAAATCATTTGCCACCACCGCGAAGTTAAAGTTCAGTGAAAATATCCGTTTTCCTTACTCTGAAATTTTGCTACCGTGAAGATAAAGTGAATTACAGTAGGCTCTTCGCCAACTCCCAAATTTGGACTCCTGGAATTTTTGACTGAATTGCTCAGTCCTCTTCAGCTATCCGACTTAATTGCTCTCTTGACACAAGGCTTTGTGCATCTGTGACATCAGTATTGTGACTATTAGGTTGTTGGAATTCGACAGCGCCCCCCATCCCATTTAAGATAAGTTGGGTGCGCCCTGATGTAGATGGCCTCTTTTACTGATCTCAAAAACTAATTGTGTTTGGTATGCAAAATTTTACACCCTCCAATGCAACTGTGTGTCCTGCGGACTCCAGGAAGAATAGTGTGAAATCTGTTATTGAATGTTAATGGAGATCTTACATGTAATAAAAACAAACATCCATTATGAATATGCTGTGCAATGGTAGTCAGATATGGATATTGTTAAGAGTACAGTTGATTGTGATATTTTGAGTCCCCCAAAACATAACATTTGTGTTCATTGCCACCATGTTTTCCACAGAATGTATTGAGGAGCTGGGCAGTCTGATCGAGGGTTATGGTCTGAACGTGTGCCAGCCCACCTCGGCAAAGGCCCTGAAGGAGATAGCCACACAGATCAGCGACAGGGACAACAGTGTGCGCAGTGCTACGCTCAACACACTGGTCCAGGCCTACGCTATTTGTGGAGAGCAACTCTTCAAATTCGTCGGCAGGGTATAGGATTTATTATTATTATTGGGTATGCCGAATACTCTCTCTTCGCAGCCAGGGAGCGCACAATTGGCGGGGCTGAATCGCAAGGCTCTGGAGCTACACTGCTATTCATATTCCCATATGCAAGATTTTCAGTCCTTGGTAAAAATAGTCGGTTAAATGTTTCACAAGTGAATAGATAATGTTTTGGGGATTTATAGTCTATTTGGAAAGGTAAAGCTTTTTTTTGTTAGCTAGTAGTGTAATGCGGCTTTGCTACAGCTTGCGTGTTTAGCCATTTGTAGTCAAGATTTTTCTTCATACTTTGTTGAAAGTTAGACATCCAGGTGATAAGATACGCCGAAAATAGTTTGGCTTGAATGCTTGAGTAACTATTCTTGGTTTGTTGCTTGATTCAGCTTGCAGAGAAGGACCAGTCGATGTTGGAGGAGAGAATCAAGCGGTCAGGAGTCCTGGCCAAGCAGGCGGCAGGTAACAGACCGACCACGGCACCGCCCAAAATCTCACCTGGAGGGATGGAGGACGGCCCGGGGGACACCAAACCTGGCAGTAAGGAAGAAAAGGCAATAAGGTGATTTCTCTCATCATTTCATGCTGTGTTGTCTTTGTGTTAAAGCTGTTTTGTAGCTTTCATCCAGTAGTATACTGTAATTCTTGATCTGTTTACGGTAACTTTATTTTAACTAGACTTAAACGATCACTAGTCAACAGGTTAAATTTCAAGATACTATTCATAGCAAATACTTGATCACTAACATTTGAGACAGTGATTGTTCCCACCATTGTAAAAAAAAGATTAAGAAACTACATGTGTGCACAGTTTCACTGTTTATTAGCCATTTAGAGACAGCCCCCTTCCAGTGAGAATTTTGCTGAACCATAATCAGTATATAAGAGTTCCACATCCATGACACCCCACAGCACATCACCTGTCTGGCTCTTAGTATTACTGCACTAGTCTTTCTCCCTTTCACTCAAACAATTGCTTTTCACACAAGTATGTTTGTCTCATATTTGTTGATAACTATCTTTAAGTACACGTATATATGATTGATTTTGTGACTTTGAGTTTGATACTACTTGCTGGGAATGTTTTGCAAAACTCCAAAATATTGCTCTGATCTAAAATATGTCAGGTGTTAACCTGTAAGGTTAATTTTTATTTGTTGTACTATTTTTAGGTACAATTTGACAACATTCGGTTGCACTATTCTGTGATTTAATAAACCTTAACAGCAACATTTTGCCTTTTGTTTTCTGAAAGTTGCAAATGTGTGACATTCCTTCTCAGCTTCAGTTTGAATTTCTGTGACTTAACCTTGGCCTGTTCTCTCTCCTCTACTTTACATGCTCTCAGTTTTTACAGGGCATATCTGACGTAAGTTGTTCTACTTCTCTCTAAGTGAAGGCACTGAGCTTCTAAGAAGAACACACAGACACACTACACTCTAGAATTTACTTTGCGAGTGTTTAGTGCACTCTAAAAATAAAATTGTAGGGCTAAGGTCTATATCTTATGAAAACCTTGTTTCTAGTTACAGTACTTCAAAGTCATATTGGAACCAGTTCTAGAAAGGAGATAGTGGGTTATTGTTAATCCATAGAATCCTTTGGGGAAGACTGCTTCAAAATCACCAGTACTCAACATGTATACAGTAGGTCTGCTGATAATATGTCAAACAAAGCTGCTGTAATGAAAGTTAGCTGATATCTGTACCAAGTCTACTCCTTACAGCATATATCATCAGGGACAGGTTTAGTTTAAAGTCAGCATATCTTTTGTTAAGGTCTCAAGCCATATATGTTTTGGTCCTGTTGACTGAGCTGACATGACTGTGTATATATTCCACGTCACAGTCAACTGAAGCAGCTTCACCGTCAAGCCCAGCACAGCAGACCTCAGACGGCGCAGTACAAACGGGAGTTCACGCTCGACCTGGAGAACATCGAGGGCGATGATGTCACCGTGTTGGAGCCCGTCCTGGTCGACACAGAGAACACGGTCCGCGAGCTCCTGGAGGATCCCGTCAACCTCCCAGAGACGAGAATGCGCCCTCCGTCCCCGTCCATGGCGCTGTTGGGAAACACGACGAGCTCGTCCTCGGCCGTGGACTACGTGATCTCCCAGGTTGCCAGCAGCGAGGTGTTGACCAGCGTGCAGGCGCTGGCACAGCTGGACGCTGTCATTCAGGACGGGGAGAAATATGAGGCCATCACTGATCATGTAGATCAGGTGAGTCAGTTCTCACACAGTTGAAGAAGAGCTTTATTGTGCGACAATTGTAACTGGTACAATGTATGGCAACTTACCCACATGAGAGTTGAACTATTGCTAATGGTTACATGAAGACCTAGACTACATTTGATTTCACTTGTACGTTTCGCACATGTTAAAGGCAATGTACAAAACATGAATAAAAAAGCAACAACAACAAAACACCTGCTTGGGGTGGAAAAAAGCCATGATGGCTTGTTTGAGTTCTTTCCTAATCTAAATCAACAAGTAATAATACAAGTTTAACAAATCAAAACATTTAACCAGACTTATAAAATGCCCCAGCCTTTCAATGTTTCTTGCAAAATTGCTAAGACATGTTCTCAAGCAGAGATGTAAAACAGTTTTTTCGTTGTTTTACTTTATTTGCACAACAAGAAAATACATTATGATAAACAATAGATAAAGGATGGGCAGGAGGAGGTGAAAAGCGTATATAGCTTATACTAAGGCCATCCTCTATACTAATTATACAAAATAGTAACATTGTTGAAAGCTCTTCATGTTAGGCATGATTTGAACTGTCTCCCTTTATTCTCCAGCTGCTGATCGCCACCCTCCTGCAGCTGCGTATGGCCATGAGTAAACACAGCGACAACTACGACTCTCCCGAGGCACAGGACATCATCAAGACTTACAGATGTGTGCTGGCCACCCTTATAGCTGTAAGACATATTTAAAAAAAGAACTTTATATACCTGATACTTAAGGAAGTCTTAGTTGAATCCAGTAAGAGCCAATACCAGTTTTAAGAATTTGTTTAAGACTGTGGTAACTCTGAATCAAAGTTAAACTGCAATTGCCAACAAAAAAAAAGTGTTTGTCAAGGTAACTCATTGTCTTTAGGACAGTACAGTAAAACCTGTAATAGTGACCACCTCCACATAAGGACAAGCTGGCCAACGTTACCAATTTTTGTTGGTCCCTTGTCAAATGTAAAGCCAAATTAAACTTGTTTCCTGTTTCCAGCTGTTTCAGAACCTGACCCTGGCTAACCAGGCGTCCAAAGACGTGCTGCGGGACCTGTTCAGCGTCCTGATCACTCTCCTGCTGGACGAACACCTGCCGCACTATGGAGACGGCCCGCAGGTCATCCGCTCCGTCAACGTCCTGGTGGTCAAGGTCATCGAGAAGTCTGACCTCACCAACTGTCTCGGGTAGGTTTCTTGTCAAAGTCACAGATTTGTCATGATACAATTGTTAGAGCCCTATCACACTTGTGCATATATGCAAGTGCACATGAATTGTGCATTTAATTTAGCATTTTTTTGTTTTTAGTAAAGATTGTGGGGAAGAAGTTGTTTTCTACTTTGACCCACCATTGTGCAGCCTACTTATCGAACCAAAAAAATGACTTCTTCAGCTGCAAACTTAACCTAAATCAAAAACATGTTAATAGGCAACTCATGCATACTTGTATATACGTACAAGTGTGAAGGGGGCTTTACAATACAATACAATACAATACAAAGAAGAAGAATACATTAATATTAGTAATGATAACTTAATGTTCAAATGTATGAGTGCTTTGACTATTTTTATTATCTCAACAGCTGAATGTAATATGTGTTTTAAGTAAATAAGAAGTGATACTAAAATGTCTTTGATTACTGTTTCCTGTAGAGCTCTGATCAAGTTACTCCATGGCTGTGTGGCCAGTGAGACCAGTGCACCCAAGTTCACAGACCTCACCATGAAGGTTTGTTTGTTTATTTGTTTGTTTGAACCTTTTTTTATTCATGTACATGTGGGACTTTTGACATTGTGTTGATGAAAAAGTGTAAAATAAAAAATTATCAACTCATGTCATTCTCTTTCTGATTTCTTAAGTTGATCTCAGACTTACATAGAACGCCCAGCCCTTTTAATTCCAATACTTGTACAGTGTATTGGAAACATATCAAACTTAGAAGCATGATTTGATATTTCCTTAGATTATATGTAGTACTTGCATTTTTCTTCAGCAGTTAGAGTTATCAAAAGACTCTCCCAAAACACTCTCACGAGTTAAAAAAGATTATCATTAAGATTTCCTTTTTATCTGTATCCCTTCGGCATAACACACCTGCTTCGCAGGCACGCGATATGTGGAAGAAAGTGCCTTTGGAAGTTGGAACCGGTCTTAAAGTTGACTGTACATCTGTACTTCCTCCTGTAGTGTATCTGGAAGACGACCAAGATGTTCCCGTCCGTGATGTCTGACACCAGCATGGACATCAACATGGACAAGGTTCTGCTGGACCTGCACAACTTCATGAAGGCCTTCCCCACGGTCACGTGGAAAGACCGGCCCTCCGACATGCCACTACGCACCATCAAAACTGTCCTGCACCTGCTCGCTATGATCAAGGGCAACAAGGTGGGACTCAGTCATCTTGTTAACACTTCATGCTACTACTAGTACTAGTGTTATCAAGACAATTAATAGACCAATTTGAACGACACTAAATGATTTTGTCGCAAACTGTTTGTCATCGTGTACATTCAAACAAAATTACCAGAACCCGGAAAAAGCAGGTGTTTGATTACAATCTGACTAATTTACAACAGATTAGTACAAAAATTAACCGTTTTTCTCGTTTTTTTTACACAAGTGAGAAAGGGGAATATCTATCAACATTGTATAGCGATATCTGGAAATGTTTGACGGCATGTGTGTGAGCGCCAGACCACCCGCGGGAAGTGTATAACCGCGAAGCACTGGGCTCCGTGACCCCGGTCGGGGTTCAGGGAAGACGTTCCATTCTTAATAAACGTGCGCGATCTATTACTAGTTAGACAGTTAGTGACTAGAAGTGTCGTTGTACAATGATAGAGTCGTGG
Organism: Branchiostoma lanceolatum; assembly: GCA_035149815.1. Classification (NCBI taxonomy): domain Eukaryota; kingdom Metazoa; phylum Chordata; class Leptocardii; order Amphioxiformes; family Branchiostomatidae; genus Branchiostoma; species Branchiostoma lanceolatum. The sequence goes on along the minus strand of CM068868.1, from coordinate 8,976,002 downwards.
AAAGTATTGGACCATTATCAGCCTCCTAACGGTATAAAGAATAACATTGGTCGGCTGTTTTCCCTCCTTTACAGATCTTCAGTCACATGACGCTGATTGACAACCCCCAGGACTCGGAGGTGGAAGGTTACCTGAAGCGCGTCCTCAAGTCCGGTAAAGGGAAGTCTTCAGCCGGCCAGAATAAGGCCAAACACAACGAGCAGATGAACGGGACAGCAGAGAAGGACGAGGCTGAAAACATGCCTGAAGAGGTGAGAAGCGCCCCCTAACTCTGTTACACAGTATTGCAGCAATCTTTACTGATAAGCTTAGCAAAGAAGAGCACTTTTCCAAGAAATGGAGTGCGAGTAGTAAAGCTAGACAGACTTTGTTGCACACAACTATAGAGAAGTGCCCCCTAAATCTGTTACACTGTATTACAGCAATCCTTACTGTTAAGCTTGGCAAAGAAGAGCACTTTTCCAAGAAATGGAGTACAAGTAGTGAAGCTATACAGACTTTGTTGCACACAGCTATACACTGATATGTTACACTGACTTTTCACTGTTGAAACTACATATTGGTTCTTTGACCGTGCCTCATTGATCTTTTAAAAAATGTTTCTTTCTTTTGCAGAACTCCAAACCAACTCCTCGGAAGATGAATCCAAGAACCAACGACATCTTAGCAGAGATCTTCAAGAAGATTGGGAACAAGGAGAACACGAAAGAGGGACTCGCCGACTTGTACGACTTCAAGAAGAGGCACCCCGAGGCAGACATCACTCCCTTCATGAAGCGGACCTCGCAGTTCTTCCAGAACTACATCGAGCGCGGTCTGAAGAACATTGAGCTGGAGCGAGAGGGGAAGATCCAACCTGGTACTGCCGTCTCTCATACTGGTAGGGACACTGGTGATCGGGCTTCGTACTGACACTAGTACTCGGTGTTCAATAGGAATGGATTGTTTAAAATCATTGTCATCGACCATGTCTAAACTGAAGCCTATTGACTATGCAATCTTACCAATCAACCCAATCTGGTACCGTCTTTCTGTTCCAGAATATTCTTAAATCTCAACCCTTGTTCTGCGGGACCCATATCCCGTATTTATTTATTTCAGTTTTATTACAACAAGGTGTAAATGGACAGAGGGAAACAGGAATATGTATGGGTCGGGGTATATTTTTCATCACACCGCAGCGAAATGTACCAATTGCGAAAGTAACTATGCCACAGCAGTGCACAAAATAATCAAGGGAAAATGACCGGATTAAGAAATCAAAATCAATAAAATAAATTTTGTAAGAAAACGCGAGCAGGACAAGGGTTTATCTTTGTTATCCCCCTGGTATCAGTGTAGTAGCCATGTGCTGTCGCGCTCTGAGCAATTCTTACATACAAAAGTATCTGACAAGCCTTTCTTCCTGCTTCTAGGTGGTTGGGGTATTAACATGCTTGTGTAAGGAACTTGCTTGTGCTCTGGTGGGTGGTATGTCCTTTCCTGTGGCATGCATGCGGTAGTTAGGCTCTGACACCTCGCCCTCCCCTTCTTCCACAGATAATCAGTTCCAACAGGGAGACAATCTTCCCCTTGCAGAATCCTTCGGTAGTCAAGACAACCGTGTTTCCATGGAGACCGACACCGCCACGTCCAAAGTCATCCAAGAGACGATGTCGTCGGCCACCAGCTACCGGGAGAGACTCAAGATCCTTCGCCAGCGCTGCGGGCTCGAGAACTCAGCGGTAGGATTCTAAGAAGTGATATTACTGTAAATGCATTTAAGTTCGTGAGGTTTTTATTTCGCGCTAAGAGGAAAATGAAGTGTTATAGTTACATACTGCTAAAGTATTGGACAAAAATGTTTGCAGTGGTTTTAAGTTCACGGTGAAATGGTCGCCACGAAAACCGTGAACATAAAATCACCGCAAACATTTCTGCATTTACAGTATCGCTTGCCATAAATCCTTATAAGGGGTAAACTGAGGTTTAATAGTACTGGTCAGGAAGGTTTTTCTTTCCGCAAAATATCTGTTAGCTATCGTCCTCATATCAACCTTACCTTTTACGTATAGCGTCCCGAACTGCCCCAATCAGTGTCATAGAATGTTCAAAGAAGAAGATCTGAAAGAACAAAAATGAAGAATCTATAATTCGGTATACCATACTGTGTCAAGTTTTGTTCAACCTTCCTGACCACATAAATTTCATAATGAAGGCAACTTGTTTTTTTGCATTGCATTTTTTAAAATTTGCATGCTCCCATTAGTTTTGGGATTCCGAGAGGATGTCATCCATATAATCAAATCAACTTGGTCCTAGTAATGATTAATGCTTTGCTCTAATGACTTGATTGTCCTTGTTCCTTGTTATCATTGTTGTTTTTGTTACTCCACAGGGTGATGGTCCCCTACCACATGCTCCCCCTGTTTCCAGTCAACACGTGGACAGATCCAAGACTGCTAAAGACTACCCCGACGTCGTCCCCTCCCCCTCCGAATCACAACTGGACCTCCCCCCATCCATCCTCTCCGGCCCCCCAATGGACGTTCCCCAACCAGCCAGCATATCCGCTAACGTCGACGACTTGAAACGACGACTGGAAAGAATAAAGAAATCACAACATCAAAGCACTTAAAACTATGGTACACGTCCCAGACACATGAACACTGACTAAGTTTCTGATTAGGATCACAAGTAGAATATAATGATGGGTAGTTCTATGTTGAAAAGTGTACGTGTGCCAAGTGCAAAGATACCTCGGTTTGCTTATGTAAAAAACGCTGTGATCTTGTTTATAGTTGTGTATTGGTACATTTACTTGATGATTTTCATTTATTTCATAGCACATTTGTGTATAAAGAACTACAGTGATCTTGTTTATACTCAATTGTAGTTGTGCATTGGTATATTTACTTGATGATTTTCATTTATTTCATATAGCACATTTGCAAACAAGGTGAAATCTTATGAACAAGAAAGACATAGAAGGAAGTTTACCGTGACTAATGATTACTTAGTTCAATTGATAGGAACAAAGTACATGCAAAGGTTGTATTAGGTGGTAACTTTTCTAACTAAGCAGATGTCGATATCTCAAGACAGGAAACTTACAATGGCAAAATTGTTTTATCTGCAAACGTAGTAACTAATTATGGCCATGTGGAACTAATGCTCTGCTAAATGGTTGTTGCTAAACTTAATATGAATGGCAGCAGCATGAAAAAATTGTTGAGCAAACTATGCAGTTAGAAGTGGTACAACGGAAATTTATGTCCATTTGGTGTTTGCGCCCTTTGTTTGTGTGTATGTGTGAAACCTGCCAGCAATCTCTGTAAATCTACATTTTGTTTTCTATGAAAACACGCAGTCATTATACACATTCAGATAGCAAAAATTATTGTCTTCCTTGATTTTTTCCCTTCGCTGTACTTCCATTGCCCAATAGGCCACTATTTACATTTATCTTAAAATGGAAACATTTATGAAAACATGAATGGTGCTTTATTTTGTGTGTGTAAAGAATTACATTCTAACTTGTGGTCAGCCATACTACATTGGTGCATAGATATGTTGATCATTTTTTGCCTCTTCTTTGATGTTTAGAGATAGCATTCATTTGATATACAGTTTATGCATATAACTCTGTTGTATGATATCTTGGTCCTGTCACTCTACCATTTGTTTTATAATCTGTCCAACACCTGTCCTTTACTCAAGCTTATGTATCCCAACAGCTTACATTTATCTACTCTCATACATGTGACTATGTGTTAAAATATGCTACTTTTGTATGTTTGCGCATCATTTTCATCAATGGTGCACAATTAGATGTTAGCAGCTTACATTTTAAAATTACATATGTATGCATATGTGTAATAAAGATTATTTCATGTTTGAAAATCTGTGTTTTGTTTTATTCAAGAGTCTGAAAGAGTCAGTACACAGCAATATTTAAACCAAAAGTTTTGATTCATATTGTAATTGAGAGATAATTGCATTAATAAATACACTATTGATGATTGTTATTACATCACAGAAAAGGTGGGATTATTCGTCTTCCACTGTCTCGGAAAAAGAAGTCGAACCCAATAAGTTAGAATTTAGTGCCGTTGGACTAGAGTAATCACGTTATATTGTTCATCACTGTCCGTCCTTTTTATGTACTCACAACTAGCCTACGCGCAAGAACTTGTAATAGATTTTAACCCTCAAACCACCGTAGATTTTTTACGACTAATCTTACCGTATGGGGTCAAAACTGACCCCACAATGTTTTCTACAAATATAGCTTTATAGGTGACTATTTTTGTGGTTTGTATATAGGCCACAGCAAGTAAATTTTATGGATGACATCCTCCGCAGACTCCAAAATTAATGAGATAGGGCGAAAAAAAAACAAGGCGGGCCAAAAAAAACAAGATCCCTATATTTTCAAATTTTGAGATCATAAGTCTTGTTAAACAAGAGTTGAGGCGACGAAATATGATATCATGAACAACAGGTCTTTTATTCCTGTATTCAACCAATGAGGTTTCATATATAATATAAAACCTCCTTGATTTGATGTAAACATGTCCTTGTAGATGTGTATACATCTCAATAGACTAACTACAACAAATGCAGAAAATAGCTTGTTGTGCCATCATCTGAAGCAACTTCACTGGGAATTCATATGCAATGAAACACCTTGTGTATACAGCTCAATTAACTAGACCGCCCCCCCCCCATTTTTTATAAAATATCCTAGCTAGAACAAATGCAGAAAACAGCTTGTTATCATACCATCATAGGCAGGAACTACACTGGGCATTCATATGCAATGAAACACCTTAGACTGTCAACATTAAACTGTTCTTGAAGATGTGTATACAGCTCAATTAACTAGAACAAACGCAGAAAACAGCTTGTCATACCATCATGGGCAGGAAGAGCCAGGAACTACACTGAGTATTCATATGCAATAAAACACCTTAGACTGTCAATGTTTACGACATATTTGCCAATTTTTGGCATGTTGACCACCGTCGGAGGGCAATAAACTTTCTTGTTTTTTATTTCGAAATCAGGCGAAAATTAATGAGCGCGCTGATGTCATCCATAAAAATTACTTGCTGTGGCCATATGTATAGTTTAAGTAATCTATAAGGGACAGTTTGACATGATTAGGTGTGAATAATTTCTGCTCATTATCATAATTTATGCAAAATAGGGAACATCGTCTTTTGCAACTTACGCCATTCAGACAAGCAGGCTCTTTTGAGGCCTGCGCCAACACTTGATGTCATATAGCATCTAAAAGGCTTACGCTAGAACAACCAAACTTGGTCACCTTTGCTAAAATGTCGTTGGCAACAATTTTAATTCAATGAAATATCTAATCAATGTTCTCATGTTGCTATGGCAACCGGTTTCTTAGAGCCATATTTGGAAAAAAGTCGCTGATTTTGGATTTTACAATGTGATTCTAGGGCTGTCTTTTTAAACTGCACTTATTTTCTTACATCAATATCAACCAATTTAATTCACTATCACTTTTATGATTTAATATTCATAGTTTATGCATATTTGATTACGTCATCGGTCAAAATCTAAGATGTCGGACGATATAATTAGATTAGCTATAACCGGCTATTTCAACCTCAAATTTCATCATTACCATGTTTATTCAAACAGAAACAATATTAATATAAACTTTTTGGTCCATTTTTATTGTGTTATTAGGTTATATGATGAAAAAATGCATTTAAAATAATTCAAGATGGCGGAACCAAGATGGCGGATTTCACTAGTGTAACTTGATATGAATATAATTTTTATGACGTCATTTTGACGTCGTTCCTGTTGCCATCTACAAATAATTTGGATATTTTATGATTTATCAAACGTAATTTCTATTTAAGTTTTATCGTGTACCTTTGAATTATATGGAAATACCCAATTTGTTGGTTTTCGTCAAGAAAATCACATAAATGACGTCATAATACGTCGCAACGTCATTAATCTTTACGTTCATTTAAAAAAAAATGTTTTTTTCACGTTTCTACAAAATTATATTTTGTAACTATGATCATAATAACCCTTATCATACATGTTACTAGATGACAAGTGGCAAACAATAGGGAATATGAGTGCAGATTTTGCTGGGGTCAGTTTTGACCCCACTGGACCATGCGTAAACTTTCTAAGATAACTTAATCAACAATTAGCCAATCTCGGTAAAAACTTGTGAGAAGTTATAAGACATATATACAAACAAACTCATAGAAGGAATTTTGTTTTCGACTCGAAATGTCAAAATGGCACATGTTGATATACGCCTGGGGTCAGTTTTGACCCCATACGGTGGTTTGAGGGTTAAATAGATTCGATAATTCGTTGCTAAGAGACTTCTATGCCCCAGGCGTGGACTATTATGGCTTGTCTAAAGGGTCGTTAGCTCTGTCCCACTGCACGTTAAATTCCCGTGATGCTCTACTGTGCACAATGCCCGGAGGTGCATGTGAGGTCCTACTGTACATGTACTGGTAGCGTGCACACTGCCGAAACCTGTTGGACAACTAGGGATGATCATCGTACTAAAACTGACGCGGTGAAATAGACGGGTCCACTCCAAAAAGAGATACCGTTTGTTGTTTATCATGCTCAATACCACTACTAGTTCGCAAACAACGTTTCTATAAAATTTAACATGAGATGAGGTAGTGCATAAGCTGGATGTAAATGTTAAAAGTAAAGATGTAGCTTTGACCTGGTACTTCAAAGAAGGGAGATCATAAAAAGCTATCCCCCCAAGATCTAGATTTTGGAACGTGCGGAAAACAGGGTTGCTTGAGGCCTTTCACTTTTTAATTGTCACCCTTTTGGATTTCTACAGAAACAACATGGAGAAACTTGACGGTAAGGAGCTTTCAATATCATTTTTCTGATACAAATGGTCTTTCGGATGAACTTATAGGTGTGTAAATTCTTTGTTACTGGAACCATTTTGGTTCTACAGTCGATTGTTTTCGCATCAGACGCATACTTCTCTGTGACTATTGTTAAGGTATGCTAAAGGGGGAGGGGCTCATTTTAGTGTACAAAGTTTTCTATCGTATTTCTTATGGAAATAGAAGAAACACTCGTAAGACAGACTTAGCTGCAAATTCAGAGTCAGATTAAGGTTTTACTCAAATCGTGGGCCATCTGAAGCGGTCTCCAAAGCACACAGAGTTTATCATGGCTTCTCATATGCTTCAAATCAGTCATGTTTTGTTTCTCATCTAACAATCAATGATGATCTGCCTTGAACAAAAGTAGATTTTCCATCAGTGTATGTGGGGCAGTCGTGTGCTACCCAGAATATTTTGTGAAGCAACGGCCGTTTTGTATAATTTAGATTGATGAAATTGATCACTTATTTTTGGCGTGTATCGACTTTGTCGTGTTGCTGTGGGATCAGCATTAAGTGTTGAGGTGTGGTAAAATGTCCCGAAGATGCCTCTCCCCATCAGTCATGTAACTTTCCACGATTTCAAAAAAAGAGGTATCATCATTTTGATGCCCTATGTCATGAATGTGTTTAGTAATGGCCACAAGATTGTGATCTAACAGCGGCCCCATTCATTGCTTAACCTACTAATTACCACATGGCATCTTATCTTGCAATAGCAGTTGTCAAGACAGTAGATACCTTGATACCAAAGACTCTCTTCAGGGCAATGAAATAGATAGTCTTAAAGCCGGTATAACTGCTTTCTTGTTATCTTGTTATCTTAAAAGCACGTGTAAGATATTCTTTCTAGAAGGTGTGTGTGCTCATTCAGGCTTTCAAGATGGTGCTGTTTACTACCCGAGGAACGGTAATTTAAGACGAAACATCATGATCATCTGATTGGCTTCGTAAAAACCAACTTATGTAAAGCAAACGTTTGCATATGTATGATTGTTGTACCAGTACAAGGAAAGGTGTTTTGTCACACATATTGCTGTGTGATACAAACCGAGATATTTGTGTTGCCCTAGGCTAGCCGCCATTTTCTCGGGCTAAGAATGTTGAACGGCTGAACACAATACTAAAAATCAGATCTAAAGCTGTCCCCAACACATACAAAGTCAAAGTTTATCATGGATTCTCATTTGATTCAATGGCCACGAGGCTGTGATCTATCAGTTGCACCATTTATTGGTTAGCCAACTAACCAAACAATTACCTTTTGGCATATTTGATGCAGCAGTAGATACTGGGATACCATCGACTCTCTAGGGTACAATAAAGTCGGTACAACTACTTTCCTATCTTTTGCATTAAAGGCGCGGGTTCAATAAACGTTTTGCTAAAGGTGTAAAGAAAATTGAGATTTTCAAGATGATGTTGATACCTATGAATGAACGGCAGTTTAAGACGAACTATCGTCATCATCTGATTAGCTTCGTAAAAACAAACATAAAGAAAACATTTCCATTTAAATAGTTGTTGTAATGGTATAAAGAGGGGTGTTTTATTAGACATACTGCTGTGTGATACAAACCTATGCATATCTATTGCTCTAGGCTAGCCGCCATTTTCTCGAGGTAAGAATGTTGAACGGCTGAACACAATACTGTCCGCCTGACTGCTTCTGACCACTTTCCCCTATTGTTGTCACCTGCCATGCCCCCTTCCCTCACCTGGCTCTAACACAAACACCTGGTGAACACCTATACATGTAACCGAAATAGGATACTTTCAAAACGGTAACCTATGCATGAGTATAAAACATTATGATTATGTTTACACAATTACAACACGCCTTTGGACTATTTGACCTCATAAGATGATTCTAGGAGCGTTAGACGACTGTAAATTGTTTCTGGCTTTGGAACTGTTTTGAAATCATTGCGCGATATATACCGTGTTTCGTGCAAAATGAAGCATTCCTTTACAGTGAAGAAAGGTACGAGAGTAGCTAAAAAAGGTAATGCGGGTGGTTTTACAACAGTTTTATGTTATAACCTCACCTCGTCTTATGAAATATTCTCGATGAGCAAATTCCTTTCACCTAAATTTTCATAATCGTTCATAACACGAAAACTCATCATTGCCACCATAGATGTGAAATTGATTTTGGTAGCTATCGGCATTTAAGACCGTAAATATCTTTTCCGTTTTCAGCCGGATGAGCCGAGTACGGGCGCCTCCCAGGTAGTCTGTAGCGGGTCGTGATGGGGGTAGTGTCGGACGCGTGGCGCAGGGTGCCCCGCCGGTTCTCCGTGCTGGGTCTGATGGTCCTGGTGCTGATAGCACACGGAGGGCTGCAACCCAACTTTCAGGTGGCCGTGGTCAAGGTGGTCAAGTCCGCTTTACTGAAGGTAAGCCATGGAAAGTTTTTCATCTCAGTTTTGTTTTGGTTTTGTTTTCCAGTTTTGGTTTTGTTTTCCATTCAATCGTTGTCTCTTTGAATCAATCATTCATATAACCAGTGCAGATACTCGCCAAGCAGAGGGTCGACTCTGGCTGGATTTTGACGTGTTGTTAGTTAGGCGTTTTTGTCGGGATTTCTATTTTGTCCCGTTTCCTTTATGTCCGGTTTGAGTTGGCGACATAAAGAAAACGGTACAAAATAGAAATCCCGACAAAAACGCCTAACTAACAATACGTCAAAATCCGTCCAGAGCCGAACCTCTGCTTGGAGAGTACAGTGCAGATTGATAAAAGTATAGTCTTGTTCTTGCGCACTAGCAAATAGATGTACATATTCTCACATTGCAAAACTTCGTAAATGCAAAATGATAAATCGTAATTACACGCAACACCAATCACTATACGAAATGCTGCCAGCTTACAAAGTGACAAACTACCGAAAAAAAAGTAAACTTGATTAAAACCTTTCCTACCAACACCTTTCAGTGCAGAGGATTCTTGTTTTGGGTAGACGCAAGTTGTTTCCTAAGAACACATATCAATTGTGCCACAATTCATTTAACATCAAGTAACATAATTCCACCAGCTGCAGGATACATTATTCCGCCACCCAGAAAATATACGTCTAAACAGATCTCCAACCCAACGTCCCCGAATATAATGCACTCCTGTTTATCTAAACTGTGTATACCTGGAGGTGCTGGACTAGAGATCTCTCAGACCCACGAAATTTCAAACTGGCGGATTTCAGATATAAGTAACCCGACGGATTAATGTTAACACAGTTTAGTAGTTGCGAGACATAACTTGACAGTGTACTTAAAATTCTCCAAACAAACAAGTGTCAACTACCTCCTACTCATGACTTGTTTCGAGCCTGGTGTATTTTCTGTCCAACCACCGCGGGCTATGTCTAACCAGAGTTATGTGCAGGGTGACCTTGCCTGCAGGTGGTTGACACACGAGTCAGATCCTTTTGTTTCAAGATCAAACGACATGAAAAACAAGATGGCGGACGGCCCCTCAGCTATGCTTGTCACATCATGAAGCGTATGCTTGATTAACTGGGTGGTGAAGATGACTGGCTCTTTCTTTGTTTGATCGAACAGACTCGTATCACAGATAGGGTTCGTTCATCTGAGCTGATTTGATTTAAAGCAGTCAGTAACCGTTTTACGTATCATATTGTTATCTTGTAACTTAAAATCATTTGTGAGTTACGCCCAAAAACAGTTACTCACGAAAGCAACTGGATAAGATTTTGAAACAGTTTCAAAATTTTATCCAGTTGCTTGAGCAGTTGTTTTTTTTGGCGAATCTTATTACCGAGATGTCTAACCTTCATAAACGCATTTGTCAGTTAGTTTTGACCTTTTTATCATCTGATAAATGCGCCACTATTGCATCTCGTTTGCCACCCTCTCATGTTATTATTCAAATATTAGCTAGTGAAACTGCTGAAATTAAGATTAGAATTCAATTATTTTCAAAGATGCACATTCTATAAATGTTAACACCTGGACGCACACTATCAAAATATCTACGAGGGGAAGTCAGAAAGAAACGCCTTTAGTATCATAGTAGGTTCATGTTCAGTGTATGAAATTACTTGAAACTTGGCACAAATATAAAAGCACATCTCTTCTTGAGACTGAAATATCTCAATCTAGCAATCTACATTCATTCATTCCTGCATCACTCAATATTACATACATTAATATCTACAGGACAAACCTGCTGACCAGGGAGCGCCTCCAGAGTCCAGGGTGGAGCAACCCGACTGTCAGTGCCAAACAAGTGGGCGGGGCTTACCCTACACCCTGACGTCACGGGGCGGAGTCACGCTGACGCTGACCGACAGGGACCTCGAGAGACTTCGGACATTCCTAAGAAAAAACCTCATCTTCGACAACCTGAGCCAGGATGGAAGAGAATCACACGGCAACAGGGGATCAACCCAAGCCTCAGACATGCCAATGTCCAAGCAAAAACAGATGGAATTTTTGAAACATTTCCTAGAAAACGAGCTCTCGCACGATGAATTATTACGTATCGTCCCGACGCTATCCAGTAAAAAGGACATTCAGTCCTTAATAGACTCAGCGAAAGATATCGCAAACATAAAGCTACAAGAAAACACACCAACTGTACAGGATAAGCCAAATTCCCTTCCCTCATCCAAGCGAATCCGTTTTCTTGAGGTATTCCTACGGGAAGAATTGTTAGGAAGTAGCAGTGAAGAAGAATTGCCAGGAAGTAGCAGTGAGGAAGAAGAGCCTGATGAGATTCCCATCCCTGGTTACCCCCTTCAAGAAAAGAGAGGAATGTCGTCGGAAAAGCACATTCGTTTCTTAGAGGTTTTTCTCAGAGGTGAACTGTTGAATCAAGATGGCGAAGCCAGCCCTGTGGCGCACTCTCAACGTGAATTTAACCCCATGACGCAAACAGACGAATGGCGCCCTCAGCCCATTAACAGACAATGGTACATGTCCTTTCTCAGAAATTTCCTTTCTTATACCCTAGAGACTGAGCACAGTAAAGCAAAACGTGATGTGGTAAAACGTGATACAGGAGCCAACGCCTCAAAACATGAGAAAAAGTCAAGCCAAACGTCGTCAGAAATTAAAGATCGCTCGAAGAAGAAAAAAGGCGGGAAAAACAAAGTCGTGCTACCAGAAATTCCAGGTTTGCAGGACGAGGCGGCGGAGATTGATATAGATTTTGAGAACATCATGGCGGAGGCCATGGCCATGTTCATCCCCGGACTGAACGAGACCGAGGACGGGGAAGACAAGCGTGGTCTCGGACAGATGATGGCGGTAAGTCTACTATCATAGACTATTATTAGTCTACTACTAAAGAAGTCAAACCAAAAAAGCTTAGATTGTATTCCGTAGCAGTTTTTAGAATAGTCACGTGTTCCACTTGTCACCCTTGTTAACTTGCACTGACTGTATACTTTTTCTATGCATTGTTTCATGTTGTAATTAGCCATCGGGAAAGAACTTGCAAATAAAACTCAAATCAACTATTATAGAACCTGTCCCCTTGTCCCTCGTCGTTAGCTTGACATCAACTGATTTCATACTTTGTCTTTTAGCTGCTACAGTTATATAGAAAACGATAACAGAAAACACTGTTGCCGTTCAATGATAGATATGTTATGATATCACAACTGTACTAACACACTGTTTATTGAGTTCAACTGTTCATGAAGTCACTTCTTATCATAGCTGTGTGCGGTGAGGTTTACATTCAATTGGCTCCAAGTGGGCGAATCCCTAAAGAACTAGTTATCCACCATTCAAAAATCACGACATAGCATGTCAAGGATACGATATATCAAAACTGGAAGTACCGCTGCAATACTGCAGAAAGTCCCCAGGAGGCCCTTTGTTGATTCACCCGCATGCAGTTTTGCCGATATATTGGAATATGTTCAAATACATACGCAGAGTTGTATTGAAGAAAAACAGGGTATAAAACATGTGTCTCACCTAAAAATGTATTCAACCGACGTTTCGGTGACCATTATTCACCTCCCTCAAGGCAATGCCGAATGGTCGGTTGAATAAATCACCGTGGTTGTGTAAAAAGAGACTTTTTATTCAGTGACTTACCAACCTGATGAAACTATTCACGGATTCACCTGTTTGTTCCCAGGCCACCACCATGTCGCCTGCGGGGATGGTGTTCAGTACTCACATCTTCTTCCTGGCCGGTGCCACGCTGACGTCATTCATCGGCGGCATGCTGTCAGCAGTCTTCTCTCCCGTACGGTAAGGAAGCAGTTGTAGAGTAGCCTGTGTTGTACAATAACTCGCTGTCAGGGCCGGGGCTGATTTGGGCTTCTAGGGGCCTGACCAGTGGAAGGGCTGATAGAAGCTTGATTTAGTCAGGACACGTTTCACAGTCACAATACAACTTTCAATCTAGAACTAATGATAAGTGTTCTTGGTTTGATAAACCCCCCTCTCACTGGACCCGCGGCACGCTGGCGGCGTCGCTGCGTCCTAAACTGGATTTGTGTTACCCTTGACTTTATAATGGGGATGTCATTCAAAGTATGACCAAAAAGACAACAGAACACACAAAGCTTAAAAAATGTTTTTTTGTCGATAAAATTCGTTGAATGCTTTTTTTCGATACGATTGGCCGCAGCGACGCCGCCAGTGTGTCGCGGGTCCGGTGAGAGGGGGGCTTAAGCGCTGTAATTGTCTATTGCTCTCAAAGATATACAGGTAACAGACAAGGCTTTCTTAAGTTGAAAGATTCCAAGTAAATCAAAGAAATTCATAAACTGTTTCCTGATCTTCGTACCGTCTTAGGTTGTTGGGCGGCACGATTTTCGCGGCCTGTATTATCCACATGGTGACGCCATTAGCCCTGAACTGTAGGATGGACTACATTGAGTGTGCTCTGCGACTCATGCAAGGCGGCCTGACGGTAAGTTTCAGAACCATAGACATTTTCGCTGTAAATTTGGTTCGGTTGGGTTACCTTTTGAAATGAGGGAGCATGTCCGTCCAGTACGTTTGGTCGGCTGATCTCATCATCTCATCCAAAACAAGAGCTACCTACCACTAAAAAATCATGACCATAGCATGTCCATAACAGGAGTTGTCAAAACCGGAAGGTCCACTGCAGTACCATAGCATGCTGCTAGGGGGCCCAAAATCTAATCATTTTGAGGTCTCAGGAAGACCTACTCACATACCAAGTATCAAGACAATGCACCGTGAGTTATCGTGTTCACAGACAGACGGAAGGAAGGACACACACACACACACACACACACGACCGCTGACCGCTAAAGAGAAAGTATTGGTGAAGTTTTGTTTTCGATTAGATTCGATTTTCTATTCCAAAGATAAAATGCTCACTGGCGAGTGCCAAATAGATAAATTCATCGTGTTTATCGTGTTAAGAATTTTCTTGTCTGATGTTAGGGTCTAATCGAGCCGGCGACGTACGGCGTGATGTCGCACTGGGCGGCTAAGAACGAGAGGAGCACGGTGGTGTCCCTCATCACGGCCGGTCTGACGTCAGCACACACCATCGGCATGCTGGAGTCAGTAGCGCTGTACGAGGCCATCGGCTGGTTCTACTCCTTCTACGTCATCGGTTAGTGTGCACGTCGACATCTGATCTGATTTATGATTGGTCGTACTTAAGGGGGGGTCTTCCTCATTGGTAAGTGAGATGTTGCAAGCAATTGATTGTCATAGTCAACCAACAAGATAAGAACAGTACACGTACTGTGACCAAAGTTTTTGGTGACACTGCAGAAGCTATATTACGTATTTTCCTAACAATTCCGTCAATCTCATCTATACCGGGGTTGGTATGTGTGGAATATTCCTCGCACGCGTAGAAGTAACCAGTCCAAGATATAGCCACTCAATCGTCGCCATAGCAATACATTTTATTGCCTTTCGAACCACAATAGAAAAAACCCCGAAGCCAATTCGGTTCAACTTGTTTTAAAACATTCTTGCAAAGGAATACCTCGTACATTTAACGCGATTTCTAACAACGCATAATATGCCGATGTGTGTTGTACATCTTCAGGCGGTACTGGGGCTCTACTAGCCCTGCTGTTCTTCTTCTCATCGCCGAGTACTCCCGAAGACGACCCGAAGATGAGCGTGGATGAGCTGATCCACGTGACCAAGGGGAAGGACAAGGGCATCTCGGCCTACGCCGGGGGCGACCCGAAGGACGACGACGACGGGGCGAAAGGAGACGACGATCCCGGGAAAAAGGAAGACGACGGAGCGAAACCTGCGGATGACGGAGCTGCTCCAACTAAACCTATGGTAAAAGCCATTTTTTTTGTTAAGTAGTGAAGGAAGTTCAAGGAACAATGGTTGCGCTAAGGACGTAACTACATATTACTATTTGTTGGCACTAATGTATAATGTCTTGCTTATATGGATCGTAATTCAATTGAGGAATAAGTGCTACCTGCGCCAGATGACCGAGTGACACATTAATGCTACGCCGATCAGCCTTCGTATTTCAAAGATATCTTCATTTATCAATCCATTTATTTGTCATGTAAACAAAAGTACATATATGATTTTGTCATATCATATACTATTGTACGGACTAACAACCTTATGAATTTCCTCGTGTTATGGTCGCTATCTGGTCTTTTTCAAGGTTTAGATAAGGCAATTATGTTCCAGGATATTATAAGTAACATCACAACCACAACCCTTGACCCTTTGTTGGTTCTTGATGTAACATGGGTGGATATAGATGAATTTTGCTTATGAATTTTGTGATGGAACAACTACAGGTTTCATATCAAAATGTCTTGTTTGAAGGATGGTGTGGATTCATTAACACATAACAACTTTTTCGGTGACAGAAACCCGTCTGTAGAGCGTTCACTAACACCACGTCAACGATGACAAATACTTCGCCAACAAACAAACCACCCACACAGCCTACAGCTGACGGCGAAGACAAACCGACGGACTCAGCCGAATCACCGAAAGAGTCAACACCGACAAAGCCGAAGACAGAACCGAGGAGTGCCGATGCCCCTCCGAAGAGCCCGACGGAGGCCGAGGCGAGGCCGAGGATGAGGCCGAGATCTTACTCGTCCTCTTCAGAGTCTTGGTCGTCAGAGAAGTTTCGGCCATTGTCAGATTCTGACATGCGGGAAAGGGTAAATACACAGACTGACAAAAATGGATATACGTCGCCATATAGCGCTATCAGTAATGTTTGTCCAAGATATGTATCTCATACTTCATTCCTTATCTTATTGGGTAATGGGTATCAACGTCATTATTACCTCTATGAAATGTCATGAAGGTTACATTTTTTAGCAGCGTTTGTCAACAAGATAACTGGAGAACGGCTGGATAGACTGGTTTCATAGTTGGTGTGATGGTAGGGTGTGACAAAAACTAAAAATGATTAGATTTTGGTCCCTCTAGCGGCTCTCTAGTTAGGTATGCTTACGCATATTTGAATGTTGGTAAATTACTTATAGATCCGTATTTGTAAATGGTAGAAAGTAAAACTAGATGGCTGCTAACTTCTCTATACAGATCGTACACGGTGCCGAGAGTTCGGACGACTCGGAATCCGAATACCCGATGCCCGACGACGACATCGTCGCCAGATCGACAGCCATTCGGAAGAGGAAAACCACAAGGATTGTTCGGGAGCTTTCTGCTAGATTTGGAGTGGTGAGTTAAATGAGTAACACAACTCATGATTGAAACCTTTAAGTGAGTGATATGTTTATGAATTGATGGATTGAGGTAATTGAGGTAAGTGCTTTGCAGATGAAGCAGGTCATTTTCTGGTGTATTAAAGCCCCCTTCACACTTTTGCGTATATATAAATCCGCATGAGTTGCATATTTTCATGTTTTGGTTCAGGTTAAGTTTTTAGCCGAAGAAGTAATTTCTTTGGTTCAATAACAAGGCTGCACAACGATGGGCCAAGGTAGAAAACCACTTCCCGCAAACTTTACTTAAACCCCCAAATATGTGAATGCGCAACTCATGCGCACTTGAAAATCCGCACAAGTGTGATATGGCTCTTAAACTAATTTGTTAAACTCGTACGTTCCGACGCGGAGCTTTACACCTGAATTCTATTCTAATTTCAATCCTGTGACATTGCTGTCCAACAGGCTGAAACATGGGGTCCATTGCGGCTGCGCGGAGGCACAGAGGGGGGCAGCAGCCCCACCTCGCCCGACCTGTCCGGGATAGAGGACAAGGCTAAGGACATGCTCGCAAAGGTAACCAATCTTACTCATGTCATAGTCATCAGTCGACGTGCTTACGCACCGTCGGGGTTATACCGCCCCTTACGGGGTTACATAAACCATCATCGTTGGCTGATACAAGACGAGGACGCGCCAGGTCTCCCGTCCAAATGCACTTGTGTGCTTGTGTCATTGATCCTCTGGCCACTAAAGAAGGCACACGGCAAACCGGTCTGGGTGACAGGCTGAATAAAAAGTCTAAACTGGAACTATGCGGCTCCAGATGTCTTACTGAGGGACGACTGCGGTGCGAAAGATGTCGGTTAGCTAATGAATGAATCCACTCTACTTTATACTACCCAGTTTGACTACAAAATACAGAAAGATATGGATCTCCCTGAAAGTAGAATCCACCGTGTTTCCAAATCTGTGATGTACTGTTTCACCACCAAAGAACGTGTAACAAACTCGTGTATTTGTCCTATTGTCAAACTGAAAATGTTATCAATATTGATCTGACCTTACGTACATTGAAATTTATGCAGTAAGCCCTAAACATATTTCATTAGAATCTGGCAGTCCCCAATTATTTTCATATTCCGTGGAAGACGTGTACACTTTCGAACTTAATGGCAATGTTTTTTTAGGCGGAAGACTTGAAGAAGAAGTTCCCTCCCTGGAGAGACATCATCTTCAACAAACCTGCCCTAGCCTACATCCTGGCCTACCTGGTCTACACTCTCACCTTCTGCCTCGTCATCAACCACCTGGCCGACTTCTGCGCAGTCGTGCTCAACGAAGGAAACGACGAAGGTCTGGAGAACATGATACAAGACCTGACCAAGGCTGGACACAAGGGACTGACCAAGAGGATGTCCATTCCGTATGAGTACCGGGCTACTCGCGGCAATCATCATGGCTTCAACATCAAAACGGTAAGCACCAGCTCGGTAAATTTTCTTGATTTAGTCATATCGGTACGGTGTTTTAGTTTTAAAGGTAAGGAAAAAGGAAGCACTCTGAAATCAATGAAATAATGTAGGATAAAGGTTATGCAAGCAACTGGATAATTTCGCAGACGGTCAGACGTTTCAGACAGCATCCGCTGTCTTTCATCAGTGACTGATACTAGTAACCTGGATCTAACCTTCATCGACAGTTAACGAACGAACCATTTCTTTGAAATAATTGTTTCCAATAACAGACATGCTGTTGCACTCAAGATTTCTAGACCAAGATTGATATTAATCGTGTTGAAGTTAGGAATAACAACGCTTTCACAAAAGCAGCCTAACACAAAATGCACGTAGTACAAGTCATGGAAAAACTGCTTTACTCCTTTGATGGAAACAATACAATCTGTCTGAGGTTTCAATAGACCCTCCTGTGTACAAACCATGATTATGTGTTTTTCCTGTATATCCAGTGTGAGTACGGCCCGTGGCTGGGCACATACACCACTATCACACTCCTGGTTGCCGGCTTCCTGGCCGATCAACTGTTGGATTCAGGAAAAGTTGACATCACCGTGCTCAGAAAAGTCTTCCACATCGTCGGTGAGTCATGAAATATTTCTGTTATGATTACCTTCAAGAAGATTATCTTTTGGGGAGCATGTGTCTGTGTGTGTGTCTGTGAGTCGGTGTGTGTGTGTGTGTGTTGTGTCTGTAAACGCGATAACTTGAAAATGCCTCGGTGGATTGTCTTGATATATGTTATATAGTTAGATCTTACTAAGACCTCAAAATGATTAGATTTCAGGCCCCCTAGCAACTTCCTGAGGAACTTCCGGTTTTGATATCTCGTTTTCTTGAAATCCTATGATTATTATTCTAGAGCGCTTTGGAGGGAGATTACTTCTATTTCCTTTTGGTATGATGGTAATAATTTGCTACGTTGGTCGTGCAAATACTAAAAAGGCAACACAACTGATATTATTGAACCATGAAAATGCAACTCTTCTTTCGTTCACGTTTTTAGGTCTCTACAACTTGAAGAAGCAGCGTTTGTTTCTTATGCTGTATATGGTACAAACGATGCCTTTTGGTTTTGGTTTATAATTGACTGCATGTTGTATTCTCAGGACAAGTCTGTGGAGCCCTCCTGATGCTCGTCATCATCCTCACTAAGGACGAGATGGTGACGTACTACGGTACTGCTGCCTTCATGGTCTTCATGGGCGTCACCATGGCAGCAGGTCAGCATATTATGGGCTATATTTCGTGTCGTGATGTTGTTTGAATCGCCCGCACTACTACGCATCATTTTATGAAAGAGCTTTGAGACTATATTCAGTTTTTTCTCACTGTTTCACTGCTTCACTGTCACAATTCAATTCAATCCTTTTTAATTTATTGTAAAATCAAGCTGGCAGACGTACACTGTAATACATTTTAATTGTGTCGATCTTGTGTCGTAGTTACAAAAATTATTACAAAATAGTACAAAAATTAGAATGACGTTAACATGTGATGATCATATTTGCGTCAACTCCGAACAGCATCCTTTCATAAAAATAATTATGACTTTTAACTATAAAGTTGATATAGATAATCATGTCTTACTTTTACATGTAGTCATTGCTTTCATTTAGATGTATGTAAATAAGAAATATCATTGACAGTAAATATGTATGACTTAAGAATCACTTTCTTTCCTTTCTTTCCCAGGGTTCACGGTGACCCCGCTGGACATAGCTGACCGGTATGCAGGGATACTTGTGGGCGTGGCTAAAACTCTGGCCAGCATCGTGTTGCTCGGCTGTCCGATGCTCTTCAAATTCATGAACAAATTCGGAGTAAGTCATGATAACTATACTAGTATATAGAATTGATTCATCTATCTATGTTAGAGTATAGCTGATAGCATTCGGCTGTTTTATGTACTTACGAGTTTTTGTAAGTCATGATAGTGACGATGTTTGTCCATGGTAGAGCTTCATGAGTTTGTTGTTGTTCTGTGTTCGGTAATGTAATCTTTGGTTACAATTGTCTACATTCTCAACATACAGATCCAAGCACCTAACCCTTGCTTTTTCAAACCGTTTCTTGAATAGATTCGTGGTTTTGAGGTGGCCATAGGAATCATGATAGGGCTTGTTGTCCTAGCGGCAATCATTTATGGTCTCCTGGCCAGCGCAGAGCCCCTGCAGATCGTGGTAGAGAAACCCCGCCCCAAGATCAAACTTCCGAAGTTTCCCTTCCCGTCAATCTCCGCGCCCAAAGTAAAGATCCCGTTCCCTGATTGGTTCAAGCGGAGGGAGGAGCCTGAGGGCGAGGCGAAGGAGGATGCGGGGGAGACTGGCGCTCCGATGTCTTGGTACAAGTAAGTCCCGCGGACATTGCTTTACGTAGATAATGCTACAAGCTGTATATAGAATAGACGTTCATCTTTCTTCTCTTATGAAGATTTCATACGCTATTTCCGTGCACGAACTTAAACGCTTATAACTACGAAAAAGCCTTCGATCTTTATATAATGTTACGTCCTCCGTAAGTCCCGCTGACATTGCTGTTCGCAGATAATGCTACATGTATACAACGCCGTAGACGTAGAAAGAGAATTTTCTTCCCTTTGATTTTATATTCCATTTCCGTACACAAAGTAAAGCACTTGCCAACAAGATTTCGATTTCTATAATGTCAATTACAGTCACAGATGAAATTTTATTCAAAGTTTCTTCGCTCTTCTGAATATTGCCGGCTATACCGTGGAAACTAGTCCTGACCATGCCATCAATGACAGAATCTCCCTTTTTAGGCGTCGTATTCCCTACATTCAACCCATACCTAGCGCAATCCCTGCTACTTAACTAGGGCTTGTACAGTGCTGTTTAATCTTCTCCATTAATTGTTCCTTCTCCCTGTGTTCATCTAGGAAAGTTCTTGACGGCGTACCTAAACCGGACATAAACTACCCGACTGTAGACTGGTTCCAACTGCCGACCCAGAAGGCCCTCTGCAGCTGTATGCCCAGGAGATATCTGGTAGGAATCAGTTTAACAGGTTCACACGCTGTATTATTGACAGCAGTAAGCACAAAGGCACAGAATGCTAGTTATCTAACTTAGCAATGATGATGATCTGCCGAATTTTGTGCAGGGAAATCTATTAGCTACCATACTACGAAACTTTTGATTTATTATACGAAGAAATAGAGATGGAGAATATCTATGCATGAATATTATATGTAATAGAAAATGCAAATGGTAAAGAGTTGCCCTCCTTAGGTGACAATGAGAAAATGCTGACATGAATTGCCTTTTCTCCATCAGATCGCGATGCTGTCATGTATCGGGTTCCTGATCGAATACGGCGCCCGGACCAACATGGGCGTGGCCGCGACACAGATGGTCAACAACGATGCCGTCATGGGCCAGCTTTTCCAGGTTTGTACCAATGTGATGTACAGTTATTGTGTATCAAGCTGTAGTAAAATTGTTATAGTAAGATTGCTCCTTGTCACTAACTTACAGGCAGACACTGAGAACAAATAATGCCACACCAAAATTGTTGTGTCGTTATTATCACATCAACAACGTGCTATTCGATGTATCTGTATCTTAGTGTATAGCCAGTATAACAATGCTTCTGCGTAACACATCAGCCTCGCATGCACGCGGCGAAGCAGTGGTTGTATTACACTGAACAACCCGTCACAGCTAACATTTAAAAAAGTTATCTAGTGAGGATGCTTTTTAGTACTTGATGGCCACGAGCTCCATTCTACGATGGTTATAGGAAAATACGCAAATGTACACAGTTTGTCATTAGCTATCAAATGAAAAGTTTTATCATGAACTGGTGCGTTATTACATCTAACAGTAGACTGATATTTGTCGTTGACTCTTAAACGGTACTTAACCAACCTCTTTCAGGTTGCTTCACCTAAATTAAAGATATAGAATAACCCTAACTCTATCGCCTGTGTTTCAGCCATCTGAGTTCGAGTGGACCATGTTGATTGTGGGGGTGATCCATGGTGCTTTCTTCCTGGGCTTCCTGCTATCCCGACCTCTAGGAGGATTTCTGGTTTCACGGTACCCAGCAACGATGTAAGTCAAGAAATATCGAAAGTGTACTGTTATCATTATGTATTATAATGTATATTGTAATGACGTTTTGTTCCATTTATTGTAGGTCATGTTTACGTTGTACGTTCGTCTGTCACTTTTGTGAGTCAGCCGTTACCAGCAAGAGCTGCCTTGGCTGACCCAGTGTAATGAATTGCTTCATTCTCAATAAATACAAATAATCAAATTGAATACAGAATTTGAAAAAGAAATATTGTGTTCTTATCATCTAACTTGTGCATGTTTCCCCTCAGTGTATTCGTGCTATCGATCGCGGTATCCAGCCTGGTTAACCTGTTCATTCCGGTGGCCGCAACGGTGCATTTTTCCATCCTTGTGGCCCTCAGAGTCATCCAAGGCATGAGTGAGGTAAGAAAAGCCACCTTCGTGTTTCTATCAGATTTCAAGCTTATAACTCGCTTCATTTCTGCGAGACGATGAAAACGAAGTTTTTAAGGTTTATCCTTTACCTACTTTGTGATCGTAAGCAAAAAAAGAGGACAATATGTGAAGAGACATTTTTTCTTCAAGCCTTTGTGACAGTGATTCAGATGGCAATATTTGGCAAACAGATTCTTGATATCTTGCCAAATCATAATCGTTATTATCATCATTATACCAAATGAAGGCCACTAGTCAGGAAATAGTATGCTCTGAATGGACATGATCGGTCAGACACAATTTTCCGGATGGCTTGATATGATAAGGTCAAAAGATTGAACGATGGGCACTATCTCTCCAATTGATTTATCGTCAGCGTTCTGCCAGTTAATAATATAATTGACAGAGAAATTCAATCTTACCAACAATGTTTTTGAATGATTTGATTAAACGGAAATATAATAACAAAGACTGTTTGATTTGCAGGGCCTGACCATCCCTGCCTCCTACGGCATCTGGACCTTCTGGGCTCCGCCGACCGAGAGGAGCAAACTGACGTCAATCACGGTCACAGGTACGTGTACCCGTGACGTCATTAAGCACACGACGATAGCCTCTACCAGGCTACCATCCGTGGGTAGCCTATTGTCCCTCTCTCCGTAGCCGACTCCCTTAGCATACTATTGACTTTGTTTGGAACATTTCTATTATTTTTCCAGCGATCCGCGGAGCCTGGTAGAGGCTAACACGACGAGGCAGTCGTTTCTTCACTCAATAAAAACGCCATTGTTTGTTGGTCCTTTATCAATTTTTAGCAGTGCTAATTCTGTTATCGTCCATTTTTTCAGGTCAATACATAGGAATTGTGATAGGCATGCCCGTATCTGGAGTGGCTGTTTTCAACATTGACTGGCGGTTTCCCTTTTGGATTTACGGTAAACTTAATGCATTGTGAATTTGTGATGTGTTTAGCTACCTTGTAATCACTAAGTATCTGATACTGATATGTCATACATTGAAAACGTAAATGGTGGAATTTCAAAAGGCGGAGTAATCATTATCCCCCTAACATACGAATCATGCCAAAATATAGTTTTGAAGTTTCAAAGTTTTAGTGTCTTGGCAAACATTCTATTTTCTACAATGTGGCGGCGAGAATATAAGTTGTGTACAACTCGAGTCCGCCGTCACTTTGTCTTCGTCCTTTTCTTTGTATCCTTGATGTTTCTTTGAATTTCAAAAAAAAAGTTTCGAAAGTGTGCGATTGTCGCTTTAGTACGAGGCTCAGTATCATGTGACTCAAGCACATTACATCATTGGGCATAGATATTAAGAATTGAGGACAACAATTTTGTTCCGTTGAACTACAGGAGGTGTCGGCCTGGTCTGGTCCCTCATATGGTACAGCATGGTGTACGAGTCACCGGAAGTCGACAAGTACATCGACCCCGAGGAGCTGAAGTTCATCCAGGACAGCATGACGTCACTTCCGGGACTCATACCACCCAGTGAACCTGACACAAAGGTATGAGAACTTTTATGACCACCATTGTAGTACTTGTACAACAATATGATAGCCATTTCTTACGTTTTAACATTGCAACATAATTTAGTTGCATTGCCACTCGATGTTAATGACTATTGAACATCCCTTTGGCAATGGTTGCTTTCATTTAAACATCCCCTTGAAAGTACAAGTAGTATCTAGGACTGTCTAGTCGTAAGAAATACTTACGTGATCATAATAGAAGAACGTAATTGTGCGACAATTGTAACAGGTACAATGTATGGCATCTTGTACATATATGTCAATTGAACTATTGCTAACGACGTGTATTTGACAATCTTAAAGAACTAATTTACTTTATGGATAACAATAAAGACAACTGCTTGCTAACAGTCTAAAACATTATGCTGATGATAGCATGCTAATAGTCTAGAACATTATGCTTATTAAGATAGTATGCTGCGTGAGGAATGAATAACACTTTATACCGCTAATATTCATCCATTCATTTTCGTATTTTAGTCTGAAGCCTCTGAGGCGTCAACTGACGCAGGCGAGTCCACCGCGAAATCCCCGCCATCGCCTGCCTCATCAGTAGGACCAGACCTTCCTACACAAGTATCACCCCAGAAGACCCCATGGAGACACCTCCTGACGTCACTTCCGGTGTACGCCATCTTGGTTTGTGACACCTGCGTGAAGTGGGTGGTGTACCTCATGTTACTAAACGCACCGATGTACTATGTACAGTCGTTCAAGGTCAACGAACTAGAGGTTTGTTCAACATCATTTGAGTTTATTTCTTTCTTGGTAAAAATTCGTCTCATTGACACAAAAAAATTACTTCGATACAAAAGAATCCTGTTGTATGTTTGTTCAACATCATTTAAGTCTCTCACCTGGCCGTAATAATTCCCATCGTTGACACAAAAATATTACTTCGAGACAAAAAATCCTGCTATGCACTATTAGGAAGCACCGCACTATGTCAACAAATTTGCATGAAGACTTGAAGTGTTAAGGATTCAAAGACGAAATTTCTTCCCCCAGTTTACTTATTGTTGCTGGAAAGATACTGTCTATATTGGATTAGTTTCAACAGAAGAACAAGGCATATGATCATTATAAAACTGAGCAATTTGTAATCATCATAGTTCAAATGATATGCCTCGCCCTAGCTGTGGGACTGAGTGAATGAGTCTATGATAGCTGATCAGCTCTGAGCTTTAAGGACTATTATCAGGGTTATGTGTAGTCTGACTAATGTCTCGGTTGTTCCACCCAGGCCGGTGCCTTCGCGGGTCTCCACTTCTTCCTGCTGATGTTCGGGCTGCCTCTGGTCGGGTCTCTGGCCGACTGGGTGTGGAGAACACAGTCCATGTCCACCACCACCATGAGGAAACTGTTCAACACTTTAGGTACTTCAACCTTTTTTTTACGTGGAAAATATTTGTGATTTAAGGGAAACATAGAAATAAATACGTTCTTTTTAATTTTGTCTGTATGTCTACGTGATTGAATAATCCCGATGCCAATATATTTATGATGCCGAAAATGTACGCAAGGTTTATAAAAATGGTCAAGGTAAAGGTAGTCTCATAGCCTTTTTTAGGCCGTAGGGGCAGTGGCCAAGGGGCACGGTATTAGAAGGCGGAGCCCAACCCTCTCCTTCCACCTCCCCAACCGTAGTCAGGTACCCATTTTACACCTGGGTTGAATGAGGAAGGTCGTATAAATTCCTTTCTCAAGGGCACAAGATCGGTGACATGACAGGATTCAACCCCGAGATCTCTGGGTTCTGGGCCGAATATCCTGCCGTTACGCCACACGACCCTGCTAAGAGCGAGAAGTTCAGCTAACTTTAGTGCACATTTCTTTTGTTTTTACCAGGCATGTTCGTCGAGGGCGCCTTACTTCTAACCGTCGGCATGACATCCAACATCTACGTGTCGACGATTTGTCTGAGTATCGCATTGTTCTTCCAGTCCTTCCCCCTCTCGGCGGGTAGGTCATCAAGATTATCAATATAGCTACATGTGTTTACTCGCATATATACAGACATCAAATCATAAAATGATAACATGCAGGGGAAGCCGAAACCTATATGGTTTTTCGTGGGCCTTCCCAAAAATGTAAGAATATGAGAATTCTAGCGTTGTAGTTATGAGGATAAATACATAAGCAAGGAAAATAAACTCATGAAAGAAAGAAGTCAAAATTATGTTAAAAAAGTATATTTGATACATATATATATATTACATTGACTAGTTGAACAACACTAACGTTTTATAGCTGGGAATTGTAGACACTCTGGCAGAGCGTACCACAAACAAATTTCTAGTTCATAGAATACATGGTAGATGAGCTCAAAGAAGAAAGTTTTCAAACCTAAACTCTCGCCGTTTCTCGCAGGATATAACGTGAATGCCTTGGACATCGCGCCCCAGTTTGCCAGCTCCATCATGGGCCTGTCCGGTTCCCTGTCCACGGTCATAGGCATGGCCTGTCCCATCGCTATAGGGGCCATCACCATGGACAAGGTACGTGTTGTTCATGCAACATTCATATTCTTGTCATACACACAGACACACACACACACACAAACACACAGACACACACACGCACACACACACACACACACACACACACACACAAAAACCCACACAAACACACACACACACACACACAGGTACGTGTTGTTCATACAACATCCATATTCTTGTCATACATATAGTACATACACACACACAAACGCACACACATATACATACACACACACACTAAGACACAAAAGCAACAGGTGCGTTTTCTTACAGCATTCATACAGACACACACACAGGCACACAAGTACGCACTGATACAAGAATGCACAGTCTTGAAAGGCATTCTGAGTCGAAAATACTGAACTACATCATACGATGTTCATTCAGCACCAAGGACATCGTCAACCTGATATCTAAGATGTCTGTTCCATTTGAAATACGTGGGAAAGTCCCAAACTGTTTTTGACTGGAAAAAAAATACTAAGATGTCACTAATTCTTCTTACTTCAGACGCCGGAAGAATGGAATATCGTGTTCATCGTGTCGGCCGGGCTGATCCTGTGCGCCGGCCTCCTCTACCTCCTGTTCGGCTCGGGCGAAGTGCAGGACTGGGCGGACTTCGGGCCCAACCCGTCCGTGTCCGCCGGTGATCCCGTCCCGAAGGGGAACGAGTGTGGCCTGCCGAATCTGGTCTTTCCTGACCCGGAAACTCTCCTAGATGAGAGCGTGCACAGAGTTCAGATGGAAGACAAAGACCCTTATATGTACAATCTTGGCGATAGAGAGTTTAGCTACTTGGATGATGATGATTTTTAGTAACAAGATAGACTAGGCTGTACTCTAAGGTACTACATACTACTCATTCAATGAAGACAAGACTTTTCCAAAAACCTCTACATTATGATACGGCCTGTATATGGCAGCTAGGCACATATATGGTGTTACAGCAACAATAGAAATAGATGTATCATATAACTTTTTTGTTTACTTAGTTTGGTATCTATGGTTTAGCTTAGTGCTGTTATTGTGATTCGGGATAATTTTGACGGTGTGTCGGGATGTGCAATATATATTGACTAAACTGGAATTAGATTGGAGTTGTATTTGGGTGAACAAGTTTAACAAATTCTTATATATTCATAAGTTATCATTATTAAGTTAAAGTCAGTCCGTCTTGATGATTATCGGTGAATCAGGTGCCATATTTTGTGTAATTTTATTTTATAGTTTAATTCATTATTTCAGTTCAATTTATTTTGAACTACACTATTGTAAGATGTGTGATGTCAAAGTAGTAATAATGGATAAATTAGGTTATGACAAACATATAACTAAATAACAAAGATTTACGATTGATTCTTGTCGCTTAATTATGATTGCAACAACGCATTTCATCAGACAGCAAGTCAGTGTTTTGTATGCTACTATATCACGTGATCGTAAGTGCGCATGGCACGGTGACATCACTTTTTTTGTTCATCAATGTACACAATTTTGCACTGCTCTCTAGCAACAAAGCTTAACATTTGAAACAGACCGTATCTAAATGGGCCTTGTCAATCAATCAATCAATGGGCATCTAGAATTGAACTTTGTTTTCGGATTGTCTTATTCTTGTTCCTTAGCTTCGAGATGGAAGACAAAAAACTTTCTATTATTTATAGGATTCGAATTGCATCTCTGCATTGAATTGCTTTTGAAGTTTGTCCAATTAAAAACCATGTCAATTGTTAATTCTCACTTACATGTACAAGACGGATAACTTTGATGCAGATTCTGCGCTTTCTAGGAGTGGGGCATTGTCTGATTAAGATCTAAATCAAAATATTAGTACCATGGGCGCTTGTGTTTTCGATCTGATAGATATATTTGCCTGTCATATGAGCCAAGCTAGACTTGTATCTGGATACGTTTGGGAAATAAAGGTGGCAAACTCAAAGTTCATGGTGTGATTTTATTATCTCCATGAAAAATAGAGATATTGGTTTGTGTGTGTGTGTGTGTGTGTGTGTGTGTGTGTGTGTGTGTGTGTGTGTGTGTGTGTGTGTGTGTGTGTGTGTGTCTCAAGAACCTCTGGTGGATTACGATGATATATTACTACGTGGGAAGACCAAGGTCGATTTTGGGTCCCCTGGTACGTTACCTTGGTACTGCAGCAGAACTTCCGTTTTTTTTTTTTTGAATTTTAGGTAATTCAGCTATGACACTGTAAAAACAATGATAATCAAAATGATAAAGATGGGGCTTTTCATATACAAAGTCGTTTATGTGATATGCGAATTATTTGATTTCCATGTACATGTAAGGGAACAAAGTAGAAAAAAATATCACATAAACCAAATACGGTAAGTTGGGGGTTATAGATCTGTGAAAGCTGTTTTTATTACCTTCCAAGTAGTAATTGACTCTATTGACGAATTTTATCTTTGGGCATATGGAAGAATTGGCAGAAATATAAAGTAACTTAGATTCCCTGCCCCATGATATTTTAGCGGTTAGTCAACACTACCTCCTCGACAGTTCCTAAGCAAACATGTAAGTAATACTTAAGATAAACCACACCACGACTGACGCGTTCCCCAGCCTCTATGGCGACGACCTGCCTGCAAACAAACAGGGTCGCCCTACCGCAGCACGCCAGTCAAAGGGGTACTGCCGCCGGGTCGCCGCACAAACAGTCATATCGGCGACACGACCGGACGAGGTGGGACGTGCATCCGTACTGTACGCGACACAACCATCCTAGTAAAGGTATGGCTAGTACTACATATCTGAGGTGTTCGCACATGCAGTTTATAAGTCCGAATTGATATATCATTTGTGTGGTACTAAAGTGAACTGACGTCAATCAAAGAGAATGTATTGTACATGTATTTGTTGAAGGGCAAATTTCAACAACACTACAAGCGCATATGTACCTATACTAGCGTGGTTATACGATCTATCGATCGGTTGAAGAAAGCCTCGTGTTATCAAAACCTGAATCAGTCCCTGGTATTTCTACCAAATCCGCTACCAGACTTGTGCAACAATTGTACCCACGACAAGTCCATTGTTGCGTAATAGCAATGAGTTCCGGTACACACCGGTTAAGGGCACGGTCTGGGGGTGTCGTGGATTGCGCAATGCTATAGAAAAGGTGACAGTACACCCTTCACCCTTACACAAAGCAAACACGCAGGACGTGACCTGGCCAATGGTAGAGATAGATTTTTTGCTTGTCATACTGTGCACGTATGTTTCACACGTGTTGCGCAACCTTATGATAGATAAGAAAATTATTTGAATACGGTAAATGCAGAAATGTTCGCTGTTGTTTTCTGTTCGCGGTTTTCAGAAACTTTTAGCGCGAACTTAAAACCACCTCGACAATTTTTGTCCACCTACCCCCTTGTTTAAGCGCTACGTATATCACTACATTGAGGCAGCTATCTATGTTTCCAACTGGCTGTCCGTAAAACCACCAGACGAGTGTCTGCATTATGTGACTGTAGCTCTGCTATTGTTTCAAACGCGAACTTAAAACCACCGCGAGCACCGTCTATTTTCTCTCAACCGCGAAATTAAATGCCCGCGAACATTTTTGCATATACAGTATCTCAACCCTGAAAATAAAACGTTGTCCTTCTAATACACAGGGTGGCTAGAGTACACCTACGATAGGTTTAGTTGCCATAGACTTATAGAAAGCTTTTGACATCTCTACAAAGGAATGCCTTTTGAACTTTTCATGAACTTATCGGTTAAATCACTATTTAAAGCGTATCATGGTGGCATGCATGTAAGACAAATTTAGATTAAGGAGTGTTTACAGTGTTATAGTCCGGATATGCGCCGTGTTAAGTACTGATTAGCCCCCACAAAGTAGTTGTTACTTTTTGAATGAGCAATCCGCTTTGTCGTTCTATTGGCTGGCACTTCCTAACCTGGGTGCCATTCTTGTTATTTTTCCATTCTCTCCACTTACTTATAGTCGGAAAACTAACTAAAATGGCACCCAGGCTAAGAAGCTATCATTGATTTCAATATTTGTCTATACGTACCGTTTGATCTGCCAACTTTGTGCCCAAGTGACAGTGAAAAACCATATCGGATATACTTATATATAGGTTAAGATATTTTAGCTTAATTACAATTTCAAATAACAATGATATGTGCAATACATCCTTAATTGTCATGTCAGTAATAACGGATGATTTCAAAATGAATGTGTAATTGTCTTAGCGTATCGGTTCCACGTAGCCCGATTGTCAAACATTTGTGCCAACACACAGTTAGCTATGTATGATATATACGTGTTGACTGTGTGACTGTATACGTACATTGTATACGTTTGAGTTTAAATGATAAATCCAAATCATCAAGTGCCCACCAACATGACAAATCGGATTGCCCACAGTAAAGAAAAAACCCTACTTTGTGGGTCAATTTCTGTCTTTTACTGACCTACGTTGATATTATCCCAGTTTCGCGGTGGACATCCGAAATAAAGAAGACATGGGCGCGTTTCTGACCAAGCCGTTCTCCCTGGTGGGAAGACTCCTGTGGAAGGTCCTGTTCTCCTGGTGGGTCAAACAGATAGAGACGCCGAGTGACGTCACAGGACTGACACCGACACAGAACCAGCTCATCAAGGAGTCGTGGAAGATGTTCCTTAGTAAGAAGAGAGAGAACGGATTCGTCATATTCAGGGTGTAAGTGTGTTTTTTTATATCCTTATAATGTAGATGTGTTCAAATTTCATCATTTTAAATTGGCTATCATTTTAAAGGACAATAGACAAGAATGACATGAAACACACTGTCCATTAACAAAAAAACAAAAAACAAAAAACAAAAAAAAAACAGAAATATGATCGTGTAAAATTTCGAGTAAATTACATGAAACACGCTGCCTATCAAAAAAAAGCAACAGAAAAAGCAACAGACATATCATCCAGGTAATAAGATACGCCATAAACAGTTACTCAAGCAACTGGATAAGATTTTGAAACAGTCAGACGTTTCAGACAGCATCCAGTCACTGACGAAAGACAGCGGATGCTGTCTAAAAACGTCTGACTGTTTCAAAATTTTATTCAGATGCTTGAGTAGCTGTTCTTATGGCGTATGTGCATCATATGCATAGATGAGTTGAAAAAAACCGACACTGCTGTCTGAAACGTCTGTTTCAAACTTTTATCCACTTGCTAGAGTAACAGATACTGTTTTTGGTGTGTGTATCATATGCATTGATGAGTTGAAAACACCGACACTGCGACAAGAGTGTAACGAAATGGAACACGTTACTGTTGCAGATTGTTCACGGACTATCCAATCACAAGGAAGCTGTTCAAGGGCGTGGACCAGATGGACTTGGACGTGCCAGGTCAGCTGGAGAACAGCATATCCCTCCGCGCACACGTGACACGCTTCATGCACAGCTTCGACACCTACATGCAGTGTCTGGACGAACCCGAAGACCTGAATCAACTCCTGTACGACACCGGCAAGAGCCACATCATACACGACGTCAAACCAGAGTACTTTGATGTAAGTTTTATACGTCGGCTTGCATAGCTAACTAAGATTTATTACTGTTAAGGAATTCGAGATGTTATCTCTTGCAGCATATTTGAGGTCACTTGCGGTAACACAGAATATGGCGTTAGGGCCCTGTAACACTTGTGCGTATAGGCAAGTCCGCATGAGTTGCGTATTAGCGCTAGCAAGCTTTTGTTTTAGGTTAACTTTGCAGCCGAAGAAGTAATTTCATTGGTTCGATAACTAGGCTGCACAACGATGGGCATAGTAGAAAACAACTTCTTCCCTGCAAACTTTACATAAACCCAAAATATGTTCATGCGCAACTCATACGCACTTGAATATACGACATGTGTGACAAGGCCTTAAGCAACGTAGCGTCCTAAAATCCAGTCCCCTTCACACCTGTGGTTATATACAAGCCCGCATGAGTTGCGTATTAACATGTTTTTGGTTTAGGTTACGTTTACAGCCGAAGAGGTAATTTCTTTCGTTCTATAACTAAGCCGCACAACGGTGGCTCAAAGTAGAAAGCAACTTCTTCCCGCAAACGTTACTTAAACCAGAAAAATGTTGATGCACAACTCATACGCACATGAATATACGCAGAAGTGTGATAGGGCCCTAAATCTTAGCAGACAGGGTGCTCGGCTATCTTTTTTTTAAATCGTAACA
This sequence comes from Branchiostoma lanceolatum, assembly GCA_035149815.1. NCBI lineage: Eukaryota > Metazoa > Chordata > Leptocardii > Amphioxiformes > Branchiostomatidae > Branchiostoma > Branchiostoma lanceolatum. The sequence goes on along the minus strand of CM068868.1, from coordinate 8,943,201 downwards.
GAATATATGGGAGATCACTGTTACGATATATTACCCAATACAAAGACGATACCAGGAAAAGTTGCGTGTTTTAATGTTAAGTGACTCCACCTCTTTAGTGAGGGTTACTTTGGGCTCCGCCTTCCAATACCGTGCTCTAGACACAGTGGATAACAACCCACTGTCTCTACGGCATTGAAAAGGCTATGGGACTACCATTACCTTTTTTTGTTTTACTCTTTCTAGGTTCTCGAGACTGTCCTGATGAAATCGCTGGGGATAGTGTTCGGAAGTAAGTTTACCCCACAGCTCGAAGAGGCCTGGCAAACAGCATACAGCCACTTCAAAGTCCCCATTAAGCAGGGGTTGGAAGATGCGATCCGCAAGAGAGACCAAGCAGATACAAGTGTAGTAGGTGAGTTATACATTTCAAGGAATACAACATACAACTAAAAGACTAGATCAAAACAATGTATGTATACCAGTGAAAATATACTAGAATATTGTGGTTTAGTCTTAACCTTGAAACTATGCGTGGAAAGCCAAGGAAAGTTACACAGTTGTAACTCGTAGAGAAGGGGGGCTGGAATTAAAACAAAAAACAAAAAAAGAGCCAGACTGTCCATGCCATTGACATTGAGACGTGACTTGCACAATGATTTCCTTGCCATGAAGTCACGGAAGGATTACGTTTCATGCCCAGGGGTCATGTGGAGTTCAATGTTGACAGTGTGACGATCGTTCTTTGGGTCTAGCGGCAGCACGAAAATGTGTTCTATGCCCAATGTCATGTTATAACAAAAATGTCATTTATCTATTTTTCCCAGTGACTGTGGAATAAACATCGACAGAGCCACACTTTTGAGACCAAGAGACATGAAGGAATGAAGAGTATTTCAACGACCTTGGACGATGAACTTACTAACCCTTCCCAAGAGCCTTAGCGTCAACAACACTCATTGTCTCCGTGTCAACAATGCTCATGGCAGCCATCTTGAAATTGACGTGTAACGTTATGTATTTTCACGTGTAACGTTATGTGCGAACGGGCGATTTGACAGTGCGCTCAATGAATTCCATCGATAAAGAGCTTGATGAGTTTTGCTATCTTTTAGTACGTTTTGCATGACATTCCTATCATTAAGTCAAAGGTAACACAAATACAATTCAGGACGCAGCTAGGTCGCAAAGGTGCCTCGTGTCCAGTGAGATAGGGGCATTTGCATTTGGCATATACTGTACAATTAGAAATCCTCCTAGCAGAAGTATGATACATAGTTCAGTGTTTAGGTGGTGTGGAACTACCACAAGAGCTAGATGTTAAGAGTTCGCGGCCATCTTGTCTTGTAATTTTCTAATCCAAATGGTCATCCACGTGACTGAAAAATCACGCAAGTTGAGTGTCATTTCAAACTTTTCTTTACAACGTCATTAAAGTATTATCTCTGGGAATTCTCAGCTTTTTTCTTCTTTTTTGAACGTTATCTAAGTTGCTATTAAGTGTAGTATTTCATAGAAGACCTGTCGGGTCTCAAAAACCCTGACCTTATTGATGTATTTCGCCCGCGCATTGATTTTGATTCCAGCTGTTTCTGTAAAGGTCGATCCTTTTTAGAAATAGACAATGACAATCCTATGACCTTGGCAACAACTTATCGTTAGTTGGAAAGTCACCGGAAGCTATATATAGATAAACAGGGCCGGTTTTTGTGCAGCTTCGAAGAATATATAAAAATATATCACCTAAAATTAGAAACAAATTTGGTGATTTTAAATCTATTAGAAAAGCAGCATAAACATCGCAGTTCAAAATTGATAATAATAAAAGGAGAGGCATTTCTCTCTCTTTTCCAATCAGATTTAGGGTTTCAGACTATATCATCCATACATGCTGTATATAGAATTGGAAAGTTTTCACGAGTTAATATACACACAGAATACCAATAAAACACTCCAAAACACTTGCAAGGCTATCTTGACTCTATGACAACGCCTACGTTGGCATATTAGAACGCCCTTTGGCACTCCACGCCGTACGTAGTGAAAGCTTGTAATTGCCAGTAGGACGTTAGTCAAACAAACACGAGACCTCAGGACGTGAGGTTACCTCCCCAGTACTGCACAGGACTTCTATACCTTTACCTTTACACACGGTTGGGGGACACAAGACTGACGATTTGAGCCAGATTCGGTCTTCAGCAGGCTCGTATGGAACTGTAAGTTGTTTGATTCTGGTGTAGTTAAGTTTTAGTCTATGAAATTACGTTGGAAATACAAGAGAAGCTGCTAGCAGGTAACGGAGACGGAGGTTGTCGCCAGACACCATTCTAGTCCATGTTAGTTTCGTTCTGAGGAGAAACGTCAAGGCTTTATACTAAGCTAGCTTTGCACTGTTTTTGCTCTTGAACGTGAAAGTGTTCCGTAGTCACAGAGAGTGGTATAAGGGCAGATTTGAAGCCAACAGCCTATCCATGAGAAAACACGTATGACATATATTGCGCAACATATTGCTTCTGACATTGATAAATGACGCTGGCCCTGAACTGAACGAAAAAACAAACAAACAGTAGAGAGGCACGCTGTGTATTTCAGGCGGATGTCTTTCACTCACATTGAACATTATATCAACATAACATTGGTGTATTAGTAACATATTTTGCTTTGACATGATATACTCGTTTTAGTTCAAAGCTAGCAAGGGGAGGTGGCTTATTCAAAGTCTTCCGATCGAAATAGGAGTTAGGCAAATTTGCTTTCTAACAGTGTTTGAATGCGTGTTTTTGACGCGTTACATAGAACAACGACATCAAGTTGTCATTGAGGGTAGCTGGTGCGAATGATACAATGCAATCAGACATGCCAAACATTGTGAGCTGTACGCTGATTAAACTGTTTATTAAGGGTATCTCCGACAACGTGAACAATGAGTATCTTTGTAAGTTTTGTTCTGAAGGTGTAAGCTCCTTCTGTGTGCGAGCGATATTTTAAAGTTAGCGTAAGGCCAAGGGAACTTTGAATGGACTTCTAATGTCGCGCAATGATGTTTAACGTGGTGTCTAGACACAGTACTGCATATCATATATGTATCCTTACCTAGTTACCTAGGATTGGAACCTATTCGGTGTTGATAAACTTCACAAACCATTGAGCATGTACTACATGTAAACACCGTGTGTTTGCCGTAACGGTTGTCCTCATAGAAATGTTCCCGCGAAGAAGTGTCTGGATATGGTATACGTATCATTACAAACACCTAGGATAGGGACCTATTAACTGTCGATAAACTGCACAAGCCTTTGGGTATGTACAGTACATGTAAACATTCTGTGTTTGACGTTATCGTATAACCTCATAGGAGTGCTCTCACAAAGGAAGCGTGAACCCAAGGCGATATGGGCGGTGTTATGGGAAAGCCGTTCTCCCTTGTGAGAACCCTGTTGTGGAGAGTCCTGTTCTCTTGGTGGATGAAGCCCATAGAGAAGCCTGATGACGTCACAGGTCTGACGCCCACCCAGGTCCGACTTGTTCAGGAGTCTTGGAAAGTCATCCTTCTCCACAAGAGACAAAATGGCTTCCTCATATTCAGGATGTGAGTACGTACACGTGTATACGACATGAAAAATGGAGGCATTGTTTCTGGACTGTGTGGACTTAATTTGCATAATCAATGAAGCATTTCTTTTGATAATCTTTTGATAGACTTGTTACATATGTAATTAATGGCAAGTGGAACATTAACAGATACATGTACCAATTATGAAAATATAGGCCCAATTGGCATATTTCATAATTCATTTAAGAGAAATGATAGTAATTTCATACTTGAGACATGTGTAAGTTCGTGTACTTAGCTATGTATAGATTATGTAAATGTGTAAGTTATTTGCATAATCAAGATAGCTCATGGAGGTATGAGGTCTCCGAACTTTTGTTGTAATAGTCATGGCATGGCACTGAGTGCCCTGTGTCACACCTTACCTTCAAAGCTGCTGTTTAAAGCCATTTGATTAGGATGCTTCTTTCTTGATTTCTTTATTGAACAAAAATTGGAGAGACAATACTCACCGGTTCTAGTTGTCTCGCTCGCAACATACAAAATGTTACAGTAGACTTATGTGTCATTTGCTTACTCCTCCCTATAGACTGTTCACAGACTATCCTATGACGAAGAGGCTGTTCAAAGGCATAGACAAGGTCGACCCCGAGCAGTACGAGAAGACCACGTCCATGCGCGCTCACGTCACACGCTTCATCAACAGTTTCGACACCTTCATGGAGTGTCTTGAGGAGCCGGACGCCCTGAAGACACTTCTGTATGACACCGGCAAGGCGCATCTCAGGCACAACACCAAACCGGAGCATTTTGACGTGAGCTTGTTCTGCAACGTTGTTGTAAAGTATAGAGAATAGCACCCAGCTCTAAATGGATCAAGCGTAGTCAAAGTAGGTCCAATTTACACAGATGTCTTCGGAGTCGACTCGGGGTTGTGTGTGAGGAACTTTGAGTTGCTCAAGTGGAGTTTTCCTACCGAGAAAACGCTGCTTGGTTGGCCTAAGGTTCTCCTTTCACACTTCCGAGTCGACTCCAATTCGACTAAAAAACGCGTGTGTAAATCGGGCCACTGTGATGTCGGTTGAATGGTATTTGTCGGACAGGTGTCGGATGTATGTATGTTGCATTTCTTCCATTTGTTCCCCGACAGAATCACTAACGATAACATTGTTACAAATCTACAGTATGTCGTCTATGTCCAACATATATCAAATTGGGACAGTCTTGGGCTGTGGATGGCTGAAAGTTGACATAACGTTATATTCCATAACATAACATACTGCATGGAACGGAAGATGTGTGATGTGGTCGTCCAAACTTTATTCCACAATAAGTTGTTTTATCAACGTGACTCGTGACCTGTAACGGGGCAACGTAGACGGTATCTATGTATGCGTTTGAATGAATGGATGAATGAAGATTTTTATTGATCCAAATGGTTACAAAAATATAATAGTATACAGAAACATCTATGTATGTGTATTGTCAAATTACTACAAGATTTATAAACTACATGGATTCGACTTGTCGTCTTTTTCGTAATGGTAAGAATGTAAGAGGAGATATGATTTATGATCATTGCCTTCACTCATTATTAGAAATATAAATTTGTTAATATTGCTTAGGTGTACGAAATATGGGAACATAGATTGTATGAGTCCACAAAGCTCAGTTCTCTTAGATAACAAAATGATTTTTCATCTTTGTAGGATCTAGAAGTCGTGATGATGAAGTCTCTAAAGGCGGTTCTGGGACAGAAGTTCACGGAGTCGGTGGAGGGGGCGTGGAGAACAGCGTTCGCCTTCTTCATAGTCCACCTCAAGTTGGGCGTGACGGAAGCCTTGCGGGGACGGGAGAAGAAAGACACAAGTGTAGTCGGTAAGGTAATGACATGTTTAAGGACGCAAGATTCAGTGAGTGAGTGGGTGAGTGCGTGCGTGAGTGGGTGAGTCAGTGAATGAATGAATGAATGAGTGAGTGGGTGAGTGAGTGAGTGAGTGAGTGAGTGAGTGAGTGAGGGACTGGGATAGTGAATGAGTAAGTGAGTGAGCGAGTTAGTGAGTGAGTGAGTGAATGAGTAAGTGAGTGAGTGAGTGAGTTAGTGAGTTAGTGAGTGAGTGAGTGAGTGAATGAGTGAGCGAGCGAGCGAGCAAGTGAGTGAGTGGCGAAAATGTTGAATATAACTCATAATGCTACAGATAATAAGATAGACTGGAGTTCTTATATTCATTATGTACAGAGTATGTCAATGACTTTCTGAGTTCAATGGTTGAGAGCTCAACAACAAAAACTTCTTCATAATCACGAGGCATATAGTACAAGCACTTTGTTTTGTTGAATAACGTCCGACTCGACTCTATGTTACAGTGACGGTGGAATGAATCATGGTGTTGACGATTTGTGAGCAGAAGTGACTGAACTGGCATGGCGATCTCGGACAAACCATGATGGACAGACAGACAGGCAATAAAACTAAACCTTAAGTGTGCCAACGTCCCCCACCCCCACCTAATGAACTATCAATTCAATTTGAATGTAAGATAGGTGCCTTCTATATATCTTTTGCATGGAGATTGTGAACAACTCACATCGCCCTGTATGGCAGTGCCAAAGTTTAAAAAAAACGAGGGAATTAGCCTACATGGCAGACTAACGACCTTTGTCGTTGTTTCCCCGCTTCATAAATCAGTGCAACATAACGCATGCGCACTGTCCGTTTACTTGCCACGTTCTCTTTTCTGCAAGTCACTCTGTTTACGGCTCCCCAGAATTCTGTTTTGTGTACATCTGTCACAAGGTGCAAAAGGAATGCCTCGCATCTTGCCGAACCTTCATCACTTCTCCAACCTTTCCATTTCGTACCTCAAACACGGTAGAAGATAAGTGCAGTTTATTGTACTATGTATGTTGATGATAGAAATATCCTATTCAGCTATATAGAAAGTAGATGCCCCCACTTTAATCATATAAGTAGCACTGAGACATTTATTTTCTTTATGCGTTTCGACAAACAGATTATTACCATTACCAAGAAGCGAGAAGAAGCCAAACTCGAATACTAGACTACAATACTTTTACCAACATGTGTATGTTTTGACCTGTACTTAGTTCGGTTGGGCAAAAATGTACAAGACAGGTCTTCATTTTCATATAACATGCTAGTAGCGTGTGAAGTGAATGGGTCGTCATCTCCTATTACAATTGACAACAAAGTTGGTAGGGGACTATTTTAGAAACCTGCGAATATCTTTGTTCAGGGAATTTGGAGGAAATCTCAGTTGGATTCTTCATATAAGTAGATCTCAGATAGGGACTGATGGATTCCATTCTGCTATTTGAGCTTCACTGGTTGTATTGATGAATACATGTACTATTGACTGTCTGTATGTATCATTATGTTATATTGATTATCATTTCTTTTTGTTTGAAATAAGGGGGAAGATCTCTGGTCGTCTTGTAGATTGAGGCCTCGCGATGAATATTATGGAATGCAGGCAAATGTGAAGAATCACAGACAAAATAGATAGTACTACCATTTCCATAATGTAGTAATAAACTAGTGTCAGAAATTGATAAATTTTAACTGAATAATCAATGTTTTTACTACGTATCGTCCTTTTAAACTACAAAGTACTACTTTACAACAGGTCAAGAAAACACAAAGCAAGGAAAGGTTGATTCAGAGAGCATTTATTTATACAAGTTTCACATTGTCGAGTTAAAATAGCACATCGTTAGCAAGCTTCTGGGTTTAAAAGCAGAATTGGTATTCCGATTTGTGTTCCAGCCAAGCGTACTTTAGACTATTGAAATGATGTTTTTGTAGAACCAGCATTTGAAACATTTCTCTAATTGTTGAGAGAGGGTTTTGTGCAATGTTTACCTTTCATCATGTTATAAAAATGGCTACATCCGGCCTAAGACTACCTTTTTTTACCAAAAAGGGGGTTCGACAGGGCTATAACCTAAGCCCTACTCTCTTTAATCTATTCATCAACGATCTAGTACATGGTAGCTAGACAATGTCGAATGTTCACTCCCTGCTCTAAATAACCTTTTAATATCATGTTTGCTATATGCAGCCGATGCTGTTTTATTTTCTGAGTCCGATAAATGAATGCAATGCGCCGTTGATAGACCAAACATATTTTGCTGTGAATGGAAGCTCCAAGTTAACCCAAAGAACACAGAAGTCACTATTTTTAACAAATCTGGCCGGTCTTTTCCAAAACAAAATTTCCTGTTCGGACAAGACACGGTAGACATTTGTATATTGCTATTTAGGTATTACCGTAGCATCATCAGGTAGCTTGTCACTAGCCAACTAAAAAAACTAATGTCACACAAAGCGCGCAAAGCCATATACAGCTTGTCTGATTAATAACTCGATCTTCAGTTTTACTGGACAGCCTACTTTCTATTGACACATGTTTGTCTCTTATATTTCTGCAATGTACTTTAATAGCCTCCGGATCCGAGCATGAACTTACAAATAAACTTTTAACTATATATCAATGAGGTCCCAAAAGCACATCCACGTATAATCTATACTTGCTCTGTTAGATGAAACCAAATACGCAATACCATTGTATTCACTCATATCAGATGCTTTTAGGGTAAACCTAAAACATTTCAAAGCTCTTAAATGCTGAAGTGTACAGACATTAGATTTCTTATTTATTCATAAAAATAAAGTCTACATTGATGAAGGTTCCTTACGTCTTCAATTAACTAGCCTCGGCTTTTCTCTTAAAAACAATTTCTTTAATTTGCCCAATAAAGGCATTTAAAACTGTAAAAATAATCATATTTCGTCAGATCAACAAACGGTGGTAAAAACATAGCCTCATTTGACTGAATTGAGCATGAGTTAATTCCAATTTTCCCATTACATTGCATTGGATGTAAAGTTTTTACATGTTCCTATTATCAAGTCGAAGCAGTTTTCTTATGACACTTCATTCACCTGGCACGAGATGGAACTGTTCACAAAGACGTGTTCTCTTCCGAAAGACTGATGAAAGACGGCTGAAGATGTAGAAAAAAAGAGAATACAATGTATTATCAAATTTCACAATGCACCCTATATCATAGCAATATCTCTGTGACTAGTTAAGTCGTAGTGTTAATCAGCGTATGGAAAGTGGTGATTTTTCATAATTCCGAAGAGGCTGATTACCATCTATCTATATCTGTAAGAAACTTTTGCTTCTATTGCTATTGTGTCGTTGATTTCACTATCTATAACACAAACACAATTGGTTCATTCAATATATTACAATATTCGACAAAATCAAATTCCTATCCGCTCGTTCATTCACCCACTAATGCATATTATTAGTTATGTAACTGATTATAATCACTGTTACTGAAGTGGTGTTGCATAGATAGGTAAACCATGGCATGAGTACTTACACTTCTCTTGCGAGCTGCATCCTCAACCTCGTGTGTCTTCAGTGTCACACCGAAGATGTCCTCATGGTAACGGTTGTTGTCCTGGGAGTAGAAATAGAAGTACAACTTATAAGTGTTCATGATTTCTCTGGTCTATGAAATCTACCACGCTGCTTGCCAGCTACCACATATTTCACACGTACTGCATCGCTGGACATTCCTGGAAGAGGTAGGTAGAGATCATCAGCGATGTACTATGAGCTCCGAAACATATACATGCACGTGTAGGGAGACCATGTGCTACCTACATTCATTAACTGTGTCTAGATGCGAACTGTACTTTGGAAGACCTGCCCAGTGCGGTGGAGGATAGGGAGGAATGGAGGAGAAGGGCCTTGAGCATCCGTGAGACCGTCACAACCGGATGAAATTAGATGATGCAACGCAACAGATTTGCTCAGTTTTTCAATGAATTAGATCACCAGGTATATGATACACAATGTTTGCAAAATAAACCAGTGTTGAATTCAAAAAGTGTGTACCTTCATGTTGTTGATGAAGTCCTCTGCCCTGGCGACAGACATCCCGCCGTGCTCCACCAGGATTCGCTGAACGGTCTCGCCGACGTCAGTGGCCATGGTGACGTCACCACACACGTAGATGTGTCCACCATCTTTCAGAACCAGGTCCAGCACCTTCTTGGGAATTTGCTGACGTATGATGTCTTGGACGTAGGTCTTCCATGAGAGCAATAAACAGAACACACAACTTTACCAGACGGTCAAGGTTAAAAACTTTGTTCTACGCTTTCTTGTCGGTAATACAGGTACTGATGTGGACAGCACTATACGATCTTTGTGTAGGATATAGATACAGCAACGAATGGGGTGCCAACTTCTACCAGCAAGGCTGGCAGAACAGCAAGTTCATGAGGACCACCTCTTGATGGACGAGTTTAGATGTACAACATACCTTAGTTGTCCCTGGTTCCCTGGACAGGGCTGTGTAGAGGTCTGTCAGGGCTCCGTCTCTCCTTGCCTGTGCCGTCTCCTCCCTGTAGATGTGGTCCACCCTGGACTGTCTACAGCCGAACACCAGGGTCATGTCACCTGGAGGATGTCCGGACGTGGTACCTGTCAGGATAGACATAGCAGCTGTAAGATACTGAATACTGACATCATTTTACACATGATGTCCTTTCTCCTTATTCAGGTGTTATTATGTTTTACAATTTTGAACCAAACTATTTGAAATTAGTTTACACATGGCACACGTGCCATTGCCGTCCCCTTACCAGCCTTGATGTCCACCTGTCTCTGCTGCCAGAAGCTCCTTAGAGGGGCGATGCCTGTCCCGGGACCTACCATCAGGACAGGGAGGGAGGAGTTCTCAGGAAGGTGGAAATTCTTGGCCCTGAAAATGTGTGGAAAAAACGTATAAAGAGAAAGCCGTGTTCAATGTTGATGACAAAAACGTTTTACCTCATCCATCGTACTGCAATATACAAGTCACCGTCACTTTTACTACTTATAAGTTTTGGTAATATCATTTGATAATGAAAGGTCCCATTTATTTTCTCTCTCAAAACTTAGCAAAGCTTCAGTATGATGAAAAAAATGATCTTACGTGCGAATGAAGCAAGGCACGGACTCGTTGATCTTGATGGTGTTGAGCCAGTTAGAACACACACCGCTGTGCTCAGGACCCTGGCCACCTGAAAAACACATACCGTAAGTCAGACTGCTACTTTATTAGTGACTTTCGAAGGACACTCGTGGATCTCGCCCAAGTACATGTGTAGGGAGGAGCTGATGGAGTAGGGTTAGTGTATCTTATATAGACTCACCACGCGTCCTGTACTTGACCACGGCTACAGTAGCGTGGATCTGGCCCGGGTACATGTGTGGGGAGGAGCTGATGGAGTAGGGTTAGTGCATCATATATAGACTCACCACGCGTCCTGTACTTGACCACGGCTACAGTAGCGTGGATCTGGCCCGGGTACATGTGTGGGGAGGAGCTGATGGAGTAGGGTTAGTGTATCTTATATAGACTCACCACGCGTCCTGTACTTGACCACGGCTACAGTAGCGTGGATCTGGCCCGGGTACATGTGTGGGGAGGAGCTGATGGAGTAGGGTTAGTGTATCATATATAGACTCACCACGCGTCCTGTACTTGACCACGGCTACAGTAGCGTGGATCTGGCCCGGGTACATGTGTGGGGAGGAGCTGATGGAGTAGGGTTAGTGTATCTTATATAGACTCACCACGCGTCCTGTACTTGACCACGGCTACAGTAGCGTGGATCTGGCCCGGGTACATGTGTGGGGAGGAGCTGATGGAGTAGGGTTAGTGTATCATATATAGACTCACCACGCGTCCTGTACTTGACCACGGCTACAGTAGCGTGGATCTGGCCCGGGTACATGTGTGGGGAGGAGCTGATGGAGTAGGGTTAGTGTATCATATATAGACTCACCACGCGTCCTGTACTTGACCACGGCTACAGTAGCGTGGATCTGGCCCGGGTACATGTGTGGGGAGGAGCTGATGGAGTAGTAGCGCTGCTGCAGGACCGGCAGCTGACTGAGCAGCAGGGCGGGCGGGACCTGCAGGGACGGGTAGTGCTGCAGCACCTCGGGCAGAGTCGGGGCCGCCTCAAACTTCCAGTCCTCGTACCTCAGTCCTCCCTGTAGCGGCAAATACGTGGGACTTTACTTTAGCTTTTTCCGATGCCAGTTCTATATCACCTGGAAAATGTGAGACGCTGAAGACTGGAAAAGATGTATCATATCTGAAATAGAAAAGAAATATCGGTTTTTGAAAAGACGAACCTTGCCCAAAGCCTCGAGTTCAGCTCTCTCCCTGCTTGACGCCGCGTGCATCGCCAGGTAGAGGAGCAGCTGTGGTGACGGTGGGGTGGTGACGTCAAGGTAACGGGACAGTGCCGTGCGCAAAGAACATGGCGGCAGTCGGTCGTGGGGCGTCCATGATTTGACCAAACCTTTCAGACAAACAAACAAACAAACAAATAACAACACAAATTCGGTCAGTAATTTTTGTATGTAAATGACTATCAACACTGGGTGTACATGTGGTATGTCAAGGGACTGATAAACACATTAGATAAAATGCCGAGTTATAAATCATATGATATAAATGTCTTACCAGCTCCAATTTTTTTCTCTTGCAGCGCTTCTATCTGAATGACGGCGTCGGGGTTTGTTCCCTTCTCCACTCTGTCCAGAATCGCCTGCACTAGTCGGTCCTCATTGGCTGGGAAGACGGCCACGTGATCCCCGGGAACATACCTCAGCTCCTGGGCTCCGTGAGTTTCCAGCTGCACCAGGCAGGTCTGTCGGCTGGGACACATTAACCGAACAATGGGTTGGTCCTACTTTTGCAGAAATGTATTTGCAAAACTTTGAAATATGTACATGTCTTTACTCAAATCTCAATAGGAGAAGGATACTGTTTAATGTGGTTACATTTGTCGTATCAGGGTATCTATCACGATATTCATTTTTTCCTTACCTGGACTCCGAAGCTTGTAGCTGAGTTCTGGAGATGACTGTACTGGACACAACTGTTCTGCGATGCAGTTTGGACAGACCTGATAATGATTTGGGGACATGGTGTGTCAGAATACAGACCAGACTCTTGTGTCTATGTATCTATGTTTACTACGACAAATAAAGACTTGTGATTCTCCATTTTCAGTGTCCAATGTCTTTTCTTCAATATGTTGCAAACATAATCAACTTAATATGGGTGATTCAGTGTGATCAAGAAGTCTGGAAGCGAGTATACGAGGTCCGGTAGTAAATTGGACCGGATGACACCCTGGCTATGCTACGGTCACATTTGCACCGGTGCCCGTAGGGGGTGTAGTCCCGGACGGGCACAGAGACACAAATTGGCTTCGGTGGACTGTCGGACACCGGAAGGGCACGTACCTCTCAGTATCCTCACAATTAGTTCACGTCACCTATTTGTTACCGGGTCACGTGTTGATTTTAAGTCCGTGTTAAAAACCTACAGGGCTCCGGTCGTGCCCTAAAACAGCCCGGTAGCCGCAGTTTTACCGTGAACGGCAGGGCCCATCCTTCCAATTGTAACCTAAGCATTAAATGTGAGGAAGGCAAAGAAGTGATATAGGAAATTCAACCTACCCTCCAGGATGTCTGTCTCCGGCAGTCCCTTGGTCTGTAGGACACGGAACTTCCCCGGCGCCCAGCTGAAGTCACTCCCGAGAAGGGACGCGTTCGCCTCCTCCATGTTCACGTCATGGCCGACATCGTACCTCTCACATGCAGACTGTTAAGAGAGAACGAATCACCGTTAGTGACACCCCCATTTCACTAGGGTGGAGACCTCGCCGCAACCGAGTGATTTGACAGAGCACAAATTTCGTAGATAAAACGAATCATTTTACGCATTGTGTGTTTTGGTTTCTTTTCCTTGATGTTGGAGTGACGCCCACCGAGCCTCTTCGGCTAATCTGTCAAAGTGTGTGCCAAAAACACACTACGGTTGCCAATGTGCCAACATCTAGTTCATTTGCCACCAACGACCGTTAAATCATTATTATTAGTCATACTTTTACATTTTGCATAATATTCCAATTACAAAATCAAGTATTACACAATTGCAATTTGGGTCTCAGCGTGTCGTGGCGCGAGCGCCGTCTAGGGGAATAGGGGCCTTATTAGTCAGACCAGACCAGACCAGAATCATACCCCTTGTACATGACGTTTGCAATGGTTTATCCAGTTTGCTGGATTACTAGTTTTACAGTTTTGAGAAGACCGACTGCTCTAGACTAACTAAAGGAAACTACCTGACTTTCAAGATCAAGAAAATATGTACCTTAAAGGCGCCTTTGGCCCAGGCCCGGAAGGACTCCTCCTGTCCACACAGCTCGTCCCCTTCACCCACAGGATGGATCCGTTCCGCTCCCAGCGACTCAAACAGCGTGTCGATGGCGTGGCCGAAGGCGCAGAAGTGTGGATAGGCCCGAGACCCGAGGGCAAACACACCGTATCTGCAGTAGAAAACATATAAAACGATTACAAAGACACGATGACACTTTTTGGCCATACAAGATGATTTTAGACCCGTTCCAATAAATCTATAAGAAAATGCTTCACGTGGGTTCGTGTGGCGTGACGGCAAGGTGTTCTTCCCAGAACCCAGCTGTCCCTGGTTCGAATTCACTGACGCCACCGATGTTGTGCCCTTGGAAAGGCACTTTACACGATCGACTTTCCTCACTCCACCCGGGTGTAGAAATGGGTTATTTGTCTTTGTACGTGGCGCTGTTGAAATAAGTTATGAAAAAAACTTGAGTGCAGTGCCACGTCATCCTTGTCTGTCCAAATGTAAAGTAAAAAAAAACCCACAACAAATGCTTCACGTGCATCATCTACGAGTCGTTTTAACATGTAGACCTGCCTGTGACATGAGGGTTGAAAATGCCTGCTCACTCCAGTCGCTAAAGCTGAGATATGGGGGGCTAATAGGCAAACATATGGCATGCCCACCTGACTTTGCCGAGCGCCCCGCCGTCCCGGAGCTGCCGCAGCAGTTTCTGCTGACGTCGGTAGGAGGCCCTGGAGATGCTGCTCACCCTCCGGACACTGCCGCTGAAATAAGGAAGTAGCGTGTGGTCGGTCAGCTTTGACTGGTTTGGGATGCTTTGAATTCTAGAGTTGCTTTTAACATAATTCGTATGCATACTAATGATACATCAAAATTTATAACTGCTGCGTTTGCTATGCTGCAACTAGTAATAAAAACAGACAATGGTTTGTGACATCAACCACAACTTACGATCTCTTTTTATCACTTCCAGGCGGGTGCCTCATGTGTAGTAAAGCCTGACCAAAAGCCTAGATAAAGAAAAATCACAAACTAGATTTGTCTGTGTTGTGAATGAACTGGATGGGTAGGAACAATTGTTTAAGCTGAACGTATCCTGAGATACGCAATTGAAGAGAAATATACCTTAAAGTTTAAAAGTTTCAACTTGAAATTCACTAGAATATGAAGATTTCTCGATCAATCTGACCTCTCCGTTGTCCGGCGGGTCTCCGTTCCCGAAGGTACTGGTGACGACGATGACGAGTTCCTCCTTCTCCAGGTTTGTTATGTCGTACTCATCCATACACATCATCTGCAGAAAGAACGACATGGGGCGGTTTTCAGTGATAAGTACTGCAGCTGAACTTTATACACTGCTTCAACACTACTGAGTACCTAACACATAAGTCACAGGTGATGCAACCATCTGTCAACAGATTTTTGACACTTAGATTGTACCTGACACATAAGTCATATGTGCTACAACTATCTGTCAACAGATTTTTGACATTTAGATTGTACCTGACACATAAGTCACATGTGCTACAACTATCTGTCAACAGATTTTTGACACTTGGATTGTACCTACCTTTGCGTCAAACGCGTGTTTGAAGATCGTGAGTGTAGAAGATGCGAATGATTCCGACTTGCCGGTTTCTGTGGCGTACAGGATGGTGGTCTTCACTCGCTTGTTCAGAGCCTTCTTCATCAGCACGGCAGCGAACTTTACCGCCCTGAGCGAAGAAAGACAACAGATCCACAGTGTTAGACATGCCTGTAAGCTGATGTGTAGTACGTCTGAATTACAATAACAATCAATCTTCCTTGTAGAATGACTAGTTTTGTAAAGAAACATTTATAATCCCAACAATCCTGCTTAGCTTATCCCAAACTGAGGATCCTACAAACAACCTAGATATGCTTTTAAGTTAATTTCTATACTTAAAACTCACAGAGCCACCTCCTTCAGACGGTACTTCCTTTTGGGGTTTTCATCGTAGGCGTACTTCAGAAGGACTGGGTGCTCCGGCTTCTTTCTCCAGAGGTGAAGCAGCCAGGCGTCCTCCTGATGCAAAGAAAATCAACAACTCTGTTTTAGAATCGCACGCTCCTTGTTACTCTGAATGAAGGCTTCAATTAGCATAAGCAAAAGTGTCCGTGAAGTTGGCCTTCAATTGGAAGAGCTATTGTGTATGCACAGTTTTGTAATTGTCAACATTTACCTGATATTCGAAGGACGGCCTCACATGGTAGTTCGCCATCTCTTGATGGAAAACTTCGGTGAGAGACGCCGACATTGGGGGCACGATCCACACCCAATCAGAAGGGCATCCCCCGCGCAGGCGCTGTTCGTTCTCCAGGTGTTTCATGAAGGTCTCCGAAGCCGTGTGGTGATCCATAATCGTCGTGTTGTTGCGCTACAAACACGAGTGAAAATGAGAACAACTTGTATTATGTTAGCAGACCTCCCTGGAGAGAAATTTCGACAATTACACTGTCAACATCATCGGCTGTTACCGTCTCTTCTCGTGTTATTTTGTTGGTAAATCTGATATAAGAGGAATACTGTAGTTTTAAGTTCGCGGCGAAGAGCTTACCGCGAAAACCGCAAACAAACCACCGCGAACATTTCTGCATTTACAGTACTTCAATACGACAATTACCAACAAGTTTCTCCTCATCATGATATTGCAGTATAATCACAATGACTGTCAGTACCTGGAAGCTGTGCAAGACGGCGATGTTGACCTCCACGAAAACGGCGTCTTTCCAGAGGGAGGAGTTTCTTGCGACGTCCAGACCCATCCTCTTTCCTACTGCCTGTAAGTAGAAGAAACTATTACCTTACGTCACCGGCGCACAAGATGGCAGCAAAAATTGTAAGTATTGACAATAGAATTGATAAGATCCTCTCAAGATTCAATGCATGTTTTGTAATGGCACTTTGCTTTTATTGTACGATAAAAGAAGAGCAAAAGAAAGGCTTCCTAACCCCGAAAGTCCCCTAAAGCCCCCTAAAGCTAGAAACCTATAAATTCTAAAAGAATGTAACGACTGTAATAGATTCTTACTTCTGTGATGTTGAGCCTGTTCTCGTCACACAGGTCCCTGCCCACCTCCGTCCCCATGTACCAGCCGCTGAAGGGAGCCGCTGAAAACTCCAGACCGCCGCAGTCAAACAACATGTTGGACACGGCAGGGACACAGTACCACTTGATGCCCAACTCTTCAAACCAGTCGTACCTATGGGAGAAAGGGCGCTGTTAGTCAGAGAGACAGGGAGACAGTACCACTTAATACCCAACTCTTCAAACCAGACGTACCTATGAAGGAAAGGACGCTGTAAGTCAGAGAGACAGGGAGACAGTACCACCTAATGCCCAACTCTTCAAACCAGTCGTACCTATGAGGGAAAAGACACCGTTACTGTTAGTCAGAGAAACAGAGAGACAGTACCACTTAATACTCAACTCACGGGAAAGGACACTGTTATGCCTTGGTCCCAATTGGAAAATGGGGCCCCGCCGGGTAGTTTTTTGCACTTTTGGGCGTGACCCCACGTGGCTCTCAACGTGGGACAACCCGTGGGATATTTTAGGCCCGACCGGGCCCCGCGGTGACTTAAAGTCGGACTTAAATTCAACGCGGGACCCGGTAACATATACACGTGAGTCATGCAAAGAGGCAGGGAGACAGTATCACTTGATACTCAACTCCTCAAACCAGTCGTACCTCCGTCGAAAGGGTGCTGTATAATTAGTCAGAGTAGAAATGGCACGATTGCCCCAAAGTTTGGACTCACTTGGGATGTGTGATGTTGACCTCCATCACGATGTCCCTCGGGAGTTCGAACCACTCCGGGTCCTCCCCGTTAGCAGACAGAACCATGGGCAGCAGGTCGAACCTTGTGCCCTCCCCCTTCCAGCCCAGAGCCTGACATACCTGGAAACAAATTAATTAAGAAGCTGGTGATACAAAAGTACTCAAACTTACACATGTATGTCCTCATCTGCAAAGCAAGCCGTTTTCATGGCAGCTTCACCATTTTAACGTTAACATAAATATGTTTCAATTAGAGAAGGATACTAAGACAAGGGAAGTGAAACGGACATAATCTCCGGTACTGTCTGACCTCTGTGAATTCTAGGTTGATGGGATCGCCGAGGATGGACCCGTCAGGCAGCTGGTAAGCGGCATATTTCAGGAACTGTCCGTTCCACACCTTGTAGTCATGGCGACCGTCCGTGCGTGGCGGGAAAACAGTAATGGCAGACCTGGAGTTAAGAAAAGTATGATCATCAAGATAAAAGTGAGTGAAAGAAAAAGTGAGTAAAAAGTGAGTGAAAGAAAATAGAGTAAAAGAAAAGTGCTAAGATTTCATAAGGCCACCCGTGGTATAAGACGAGCACCTTTAAACAACAGCCGTCACTAAATGTGACATTGGAAGGGCAGCATTCTATATCACTATGGCATTTATAGCTTTGAGCATCGAAGAAAGAAACCATAAGTAACAACTGGATCTTTTCACACAGAAAAACCGCTAACCTGATATTCCCGCCGTTGGTGCACCATTTGATGTGTCGGCAGATAGCCTCAAACATTCCTCTGGCCGTTGTGACGTCACGGGCGTCAAACAGCTTTAAAAGAAATAAACACTAAGATCAGTCAATGTGAAGTTTACTTTGATATGTATGATATAGGACTCGCTTGAAAATCCTGTGTTTTCTATTGCTTTACTGACGGGAAATTAGGGCTGGTTTTACACGTGTATTTCCAAGCAAACTCGGAGTGTGTTCCGAGTGTACGTGGAAACGCGTGTATTAACCCAGCCTAGGTCTACAGCATCACCTGCAGTTTGGACCACTGGATACGTCCGATGCATCTTGGCGCATTCCTCCACGACATCTTGGCGCCGTACAACAGCTCGTCGTAGGTCAGGTGGTACACACCTTTCTCCTCCACCTGTACCTGGACGTCTCTCCAACGTCTGTCACGCTCACCAGCATCCGAACTGTTGGAGAGATGAAATAGCTGCAAACTCACGTTGGTAAAAACAAGTCAACTATCAAAAGGTGTATGAGCTAAAGCCAATAATTTCATTGTAGATAAGGATTTACACAAACCTCTTCAATGAAGCGTAGTACTCGAAGATGAACTTCTTTGCTTGTTCGAGGACTTCTTCCTTCGGCCGGAAGTAGCCGGGTGCTGTGAACGGTCGTGGTCGCATCAGCGGACCGAGACATCTGCCGTCATTGCACGGGTTCAACTGCCGAGATAAACATGATCAATGTATGAGATATTTCGGGCAGCTTAAGGAGGAGTGACTTGCTTTATGTGATATGATTGTATCGGTTACGTCGATGACGGTTAGACAGCCAGGTAATACGATACGCCAAATAACAGTTACTCAATGACATGCAACTGGATATGATCTTCGAAACGGTCATACGTTTCAAATAGCATCCACTACTTTTCGTCCGTGACTCTGTTCGACAAATCTTGCTCAGAGTCACGGACGAAAAGAAGTGGATGCTACTTGAAACGTATGACCGTTATAACATAACTGTTATTTGGCGGATTGTATCGATTAACATTCAATTTGATAGTCATAGAAACGAATACCATCTGTAAGATTTGTTATATAGCCCATGTGATGCGTATGTGAACTGACAACTAAGAGTGGTACATACGTCGTTTGCCTTCGAGTGGAGGTTGTCATTGATTCTCCTTTCGTTCAGCCAGTTCTTCAGTCGCACTGGCCTCCTGGTCCTGGACGGTCCCACCGTGGCTGCCCTGTGCCCAGTGACCGGACAGCCGTTCGCTATGGTGCCGCTGGGGATGCTCTTGATCACGTCACCGTTCGCCACACCGCGGTTGTTGAGCGGGATGTCGCCGCGATTCTCAAGTTTACGGATGGCTCTCTTGTCAAAAGTGTTGCCTCTCATGCGCTGAATGAGGAGGGTCAGGGCGCCGATGGGCCCGTTAGGCCTGGTGACTCGCACAGTTTTGGTCTCCCCGGTGCTCAGACGGACGGTCTCCAGGTAGGTGTGGAACCACTTCGGTCCGCGGAGGACGAGTTCGACCGGCTTCCCCGGCTCGATGTCCCTGATGACCTTGGTTGCCTCCTGGTACGATAACCCCTCGATGTCCTGCCCGTTTACAGCGACGATGGTGTCCCCTGGCTGCACCATCCCGGTGTGGTCAGCAGGCCCGCCTCGGATCACCTCCTCGATGACCACCGCAGAATGACCGGGTACTTCCCGTCGCTTCGCCGATACTCCCAGTCCATCAACCTCCCTCTTGACCAGTCCGACGACGATGATGTTCTGTTGTCCCTCCATGACTCAGGGTCAGCTAGTCATAAGAATGGAAAAAAATCGATACAGGGACAATTTTTACTCCTCGGTCACTGTCATTTGAGCTGGAATGTATCATAGAAATATTCATGTTGCGCCAAAAATAGTTACTCAAGCAACTGGATAAAATTTCGAAACAGTCAGACTTTTCATGTTGGTCTGAGCATCCATAGATGATTGGTCAATATGAAAAGGCTTCCTACTACTCTAAAAATCAATCTCGTTGGTAGTTATGTTCCGAAGAATTGTTCCAGAAAGGCGACCAGTTGTTAACATGATAGCTATGACACATTACAAGTTTTGTTTTACAACATGTTGACACCTGCTTCATGGATGGGTTGTTTTACAATGATAACTTCATACAGCCTGACAAGCTAGAGATCTATTTTTGCCGACAGCACGTTTTCTCACCTCCATGCTCGACGAAATAAAACAGTTTCCCTGACATAATCTGTTACAGAAATTACATTTTTGTGCTTTTCAAGAGTCAACATTGCCCGTCGAATTGCTAACATCAAATTGACAACAGTTACGTGTTGGTGGCGGTGGTAGTGACGTTACTAGTGGGACTAAGCTACTTGATTGATAAAAACACCTACACTTAAATACCTTTATTTTTCTATACGTTTTGTGTGTCAGATCACTGAAGCCTTACTCTTAATTTTGTTATCTTGTGCAGTTTTTCCTGAAACAGCTTAGTTATGGTTATGTCAACAACGTTCATGTCTTTGTGGCAGTTCTTCCGCCACATTGGGCAAAAGTCGTTCATGTTTTAACCTCGAGCTCTCTTTACAACCTTTCGCCCGTGTCACCTTTGGCGTAACGGTTAAAATGATGAATGTTTGGCGCGTGTTGTTATATGCGGGGGTTGTATCTGCTCAAAGGTCGCTGTACGTGTCCTCAGTGAGGTGAAACTACCATAAACTTCTCATGCACGGTTTGGACGGCCGCTCAACATAGGCAAGCCATGAGCGTCGCCGACTGAACAACATTACAGAAAGCAGCCAACACGGGTACTGCAAAAGGACTGTTTCTGTCTCAGGCTGTGTGGAGGTCGTTCTCAAACCCTGGCACCAACGGCACAAGATAGGTCAGTGGTAAACAATACTGGTACTAGCCTAGCACAGAAGTCAAAACTGAGCCGTGCATCCATCGTTAACTGTGTAAATCCATGTTTATGTTCAGTACAAACAACGTCACTTTGTGTTTGACGCTACCTGCCATGATGTAGGGATATCGTCCGTAACAAAGGGGAATAGAGAGCGATTCCACATTACTAATTTTGTGTTTCAAGACCTTTAACGATAGAAAAAAGGTGGGCTTACCTGGAAGGAACAAATGTGAACTTCAACAATGGCCGTCACGTATGCACGTATTGTATATATATGTTTTATGCTTCTGAATTATGCTCGTCATGCCATGGCCAACAACAAGCCATTGTTCCGTATCAAAGGGTGGGACAGGAATTATAGGATTTATAGATTACTATACAACACAGGTAAGTCTGGTAAAGGTTGATTATGGCATATGATATTTCAGGCAACCATTATCAGATTTTCCTAGGATTTATCTCTATTACTTAGGAAACGTTCCCAGATGTGCCTGGGAGCTAATAGCGTTATCATTAGCTTATATGATTGTAGTAGCTTAAAGTATACCGGAGTGAATATATGCAGAGCTCACTTTACAGAAAAGTACACCAAGTAAATCTCTACTGGCTCCGTGTATCGCCTAAAGCACCCATTACCAGATGTAAGAATTTATTGGGTGACTTTAAAGTACAGGCATGGTCTGTAAGGTATTTACCATCATCGGTAAATCCCCCGGGCCTTCTCGTGCAGTGTTTGGAAGATTGCTCTACTGAAAATATTGTGTTTTTTTCTGAGAAAGGAATTAAACTAAGTAAGGGGAAATGAAGCAAGTGTATCACGCCATGAAACGCTATTGATTACAGGTTTGCGATAGCAAAACCTGTATTGTTCCTATTGATATCACCCTTATATCTACTGTCATTAAGTCATAAAGAAATAGAATTTTATGTGAAGAATGAAACCGTAGGACATGGAGGTTTCGTATTATATGGAATAATCTCCAAGCAGATACATGTATACCAGTGGTATCCAAAGTATCCAAAGGGCCAGCTGAATACTGTTTTGGTCCTTTGGATTCTATCAGATCTGCTTGGAGATTAGTATGGAAAAAAATTTGGTACACGATAAGGCCCCCATTCCACTAGATGGCGCTCTCTCTGCGACCTAAATCGAATATGTCTAATCCTTGATTTCATAATTAGAATATCATGTAAAATATAAAAGCATGGCTGAAAAGACAACAAAACACACAAAGCGTGAAAATATTAGTTTTTAAACTACGAAATTTGTTGTGTTCTGTTAAATTCGAGGTCGCAGAGAGCGTCCGGCAAGAGCGCCGTCCTAGTGGAATGGGGTACAGTATTAAGTAATTCGCAGTCGAGACCGCGGACGCCTCTCACTGGACCCGCGGCACGCTGGCGGCGTCGCTGCGTCCTAAAATAGATTTGTGTTACCCTTGACTTTATAATAGGATTATAATTCAAAACGTACAAGTATGACCAAAAAGTCAACAAAACAAAACACACAGCTTAAAAAGATTCGTTTCTTGTCGATAAAATTCGTTGAGTGTTTTGTCAATTCGATCGGCCACAGCGACGCCGCCAGCGTGCCGCGGGTCCTGCAGTGGGGGGGGGGGGCTTTACCCGCACCTCTGCCGCCGGTCACGTACTCAAACGTGCGAGAGTTCGTTGACTGGCGGCAGGAAGTTGTTGACACAGGCGGGGCTTGTCTGTCGGTTAACTGACCTATTGATCGGTGTTTGTAAAACCCACTTGCTTCTTTGGCCACGCGCCATTACGTAATGCTATTAGCTATAGGGAAATATTGTATTTGCTTAGTTGTAAGTCAAACATTTGCTCCGTCCCTAGCCGCGTAGCCATACAAAGTTGCCAAATAAGTGGTGCACTATTCTTGTCAAAGACATGTTTAAGGAGAAAAGGGCCTATCAACCATCCTTCTAACCATTGTTTCGATTTTCTCGGAACTACATCCCAAATTTGGTCAAATTTGAAGCGACCGCCATTCAACAGCCCTAAGGTGCGATCAATTAAGATCACTGGGTGTGCCATATTATATTTAGACCTAACGGCGGCTAAACAGTAGTTAAGAACTCTGCTGCCTGGCAAGCCGCAAAAACAGGAGCAAATGCCTAATTCAGAGTCGGTATCAATCAACCATCCTTTTACTTTATCTTCTAGTTAAAAGAGAGTCTGCATGGTGGATGGCAACGCTTAATGGCGAATTTAGGAGGGCTAAAAAGTTAGAGACAACGCTTATCGGTAAACGGTATCGGTAAATTTAGGACGACCGACAAGTTGGAAACAACGCTTGACGGTAAATCTTGGAGGGACGACAAGTTGGAAACAACGCTTGACGGTAAATCTAGGAGGACCAACAAGTTGTAAACAACGCTTGACGGTAAATCTAGGAGGACCGACAAGTTAGAAACAACGCTTAACGGTAAATCTAGGAGGGACGACAAGTTGGAAATAACACTTCACTGTAAATCTAGGAGGACCGACAAGTTAGAAACAACGCTTAACGGTAAATCTAGGAGGGATGACAAGTTAGAAACAACGCTTGACGGTAAATTTAGGACCGAAAAATTGGAAACGACGCTTAACGGTATATTTAGGAAGACGGTAAATTGATGCGCAACTGACTAGACAAGAAATAGGCGGTACGTAAACAAAACCTGCAACCATTATCTAGTATTAAACTGATGTAATAGAAGAAATACACGTTTTACCTTTACAAATTCGAAGCAGTCATCAGCTCATTCCGTTGCGGCATGTTCTTCACACCAAATCCCCAGAAAACCGCCTGTCGAGTTTTATTTCTTCAGACGAACTCTCAAATGACCATCATAAATTACGTCGCTTTGACTACAGAGAAAGGAGCGCTGTGATTTGCCCGTCTCCCGGAGGCCACCTCCCACTCCCTACCCACTTCCCACCCATAGTTGCAGGCCTCCCGCACGGTGATTTTTCAACTTATCGGGGCCAGGTCCTTTGGCTATGCTTGGTTATCTGCTGGGGGGACTGTAACCGCCGCACACAGTCCCCCAAGCAGAAAAGGGGCCCCAAAAAGATACCCAAACAGATAACCAAACATAGCCAAAGAACCTGGCGCCGATAAGTTGAAAAATCGCTGTGCGGGAGGCCTGCAACGGAGGCTAACCCACAGTGGTATGCACAACCTAGACCATGTCATGAAAGTGTTTACATTTTATCAAATCACAGGACAGCGGGACAAATATCTTTTTAAAAGTAGTCGGGGCAACGTATCCCAACTTACTCGGCGTGTAAAATGATAAATATATACATGCAGCTTTTGCAGAAGCCATTCGGAACAAAAATTACACCAGCCTGGGCATCTCAGAAACGAAAAGTTATGATTGACAGCTCTACCTGATCGATGTTAGGACTACTGTAAATTCGTCAACATTTGCGATGGTTTTATTTCGGGGTAGGAGGAAGAAAATGAAGTTTCTGTGGTAATTTTTAGATTCGCGGTTGTGTGGTGCGGTAGTAATAGATTAGAAACGCATATTCGCGGTGGCATAAATGGTGAGGTGAACGCAAAGCTTACGAAAATAAACCCACCGCGAAATTTTCACGATTTACGTTCCTTCGTCACGATTTACGTTCCTTCGTAAAATGTATAAGAGAATCATTCTGTACTATTCTTTTGCTTTTTCGTACATGATTCGTGAATTTATCCATGTATGCAACTTCTGGACAACATGCATGCACTAATGACAACAAGAACAAGACTATAGCACGTCCAGGTCAAAAGATAACAAAAAACGGAACTGCTGCAGTACCAAGGTCACATACCAGGGGGCCCAAAATAGACCTCGACCTTCGTCTGCCCACAGACCAAATATCATTGTAATCCATCCAGAGGTTCTTGAGTTATGCTGACTATGATAGTCCGCAGACAGGCAGACAGACACGCAGACACACATACAGACATGCCAAAAGCAATATCTCCATGTTTCATGGAGTTTGTTGCAAGCCGCAACATCGGAGCGGATAAGATCCCATGCGCATGTTGAGAGTTAGCCCCCACCGTGGACTGCCCTTTCGTTTTCTCTCCGCTAGTTATTGATTTGAAAACAAGCGACGTGATGCCGAAGAAGAGCACGTAGTTCATTCTGCACAGGGTACTGAGATACGGATCTAGCCTTTGTTTCGATTTTCTCGGAACTACACCCCATATTTGGTAAAATTTGAAGCAATCGCAGCTCAATAGCCCTAAGGCGCGATCAATTGAGATTATTGGGTGTTCCAGCTAATATCTGAGACCCAGCGATTGCTTTGTAGTCTAGGACCCTGATGCCTGGCAAGCCGCAATAACAGCTACAAATGGCCAGCACCTGGTCTAAGTACTTACTAAAAGAAATGTCTGCAGTCCCGCAGGAAGCATTTCATAAAATCTACTGAAATCCTCACGAATATCATTCCTACAAACCCACTTTACTGCAGTTTTACTGCAGTTCTAACAAAACTGAAAAAAGCAAATTACTGCAGTTCTAACAGAACTGAAAAAAGCTCAGGAATTGACCTACCTGTGCATTCTATAAAGGCTGACGACACAGTGTTCAAAACAAAAATACGCCATACGCCAATATACGAACGCACCATATCGTAACGCGTTCACAGAGATCTAAACATATGCCGACATTTCATATACCGACATCTCAGGGGATTAATGCTCGTGTGTGTTTCTGTGGCGCCTGTACATGTTATCCCCAATCATACAGAGTAGAAATACGACCCGAGACAAGCCCCAATGTTTCTCCAGCAACGAAAGCAGGTGAGAAAAACAGGTGTGAAAAACAATTAACGATTATGGTATGAAACAGCAACAATTGTGGTATGAAAAGCAACGATTATGGTTTGAAAACAACGATTATGGTGTAAAAAACGATTATGGTGTGAAAAACAACGATTATGGTTTGAAAAGCATCAATAATAGTGTAAAAAGCAACAATTATTGTGTGAAAAACCATATGGTGTGTCCATTTTCGAGACAATTCAAGACATGTGGAATTAGCCAGCAATAACAAGTGAATACAAGTGAACTATGAATGATATGACGTAATGCACGAAGAGGATTACGGTCTTTTTCACTCATTTTGAAAACCTTTTTACGATACTGTCGTACACTTAATTAATTCTTGCTTATTATTCATTTTTGTACGTTCTGCCCCCCCTCCAATGTTTTGATACGACCGAATACTGTACCTGTATGTGTAGCTGTCAGCGATATAGCACCGACGGTTGTAAGTATACTACTCTCCAGGCAGAGGTTTCGATCGGGGGGCTAGGAGCGGCCGGGATTTTTAACGCTGTCCTCCCTCCACTCTGATGCGTTTTGCGGCAGAGGTGGAGGGAGGGTAGCGTTAAGAATTGCGGCCACTCCTAGCCCCACCCCCCACCCCGGCAACCATCGAAATTCCTACTTGGAGAATATTCAGAGACGAGACGGACATGCGCAAGGGCTATCGCGCGAGAAAATTAAACAAGGTGTGTTACATCTGCTTCTCTGTGAGTATTATACCTAAGCATGATATGATTTAGGAAGACAGATAGTACATGCGTTACCTGCTGTAAACATGGAGCGCTTCTTTTAAGAGCTCGTCTCGCCGAAGGGTCTATTTTGTACACAACCTTGCCTGTTCGGAGTACCCTACTATGCCCTACGCCTGTTGATAAAACATAATTTTACAGCTGTGCAAACCAAGTTTGCACGCGACATGGCAATAAACTTATTGCATATCCCCACCCACCTCCGTCAAAACGTAGAAAGGCAAAATAAAGACATAAAAATACAAATATTTGACACCGACACTGAAGGAGTGCTGTGTGATGGACCCCTGATGTTAAAGCCAGCATTTCGGGTACGTTGCAGAAGTTATGTTTTCTGCGCCTATAGTGGTCCGAGTGTCATCTTGTTTAAGGAGGGGCCTAACACACTTTTAGGTCAAACAATTGATCCTGTACTTCTAGAGTGTTCACGCTAGTTACCTGGTCGACCCAATTCTTTGTGTAATATTTTCATCTTTTCCGTCACACAAAGTTGGTGGATCTAAAATACAAACCTACTTATCTTGCAATGCAAGGCAGGAAAATTATTAACATTTCAAATTCTACAACTTTACCACGACTTAAGCCCACATATCCAGCGAGAACTACCCAACTTGATATCACATGTAGTCGTTCACGTCAAGATTCAACTAAATGTATATACTTTAGTACATTACCAGTAGAATTATCATGTCAACGGCACAATTCTCTAGTATTACATAATGATTTTCTGAAAACATCTCTGATTGCGTAAGACACGCGCGCAGTCATTTCTTTACCGATCACACTTTGAAAACAGTCCTTATGTATGTTACTTACAAGGCCCTTTCCTCTAAATGGTGATTAGTAAGACCCCCATTCCACTTGGACGGCGCTCTCACCACGCTCTCACGGCGACCTAAAATGGCCCAGAGCGCCGTGAGAGCGCCGAACTCCTGGAAAACGTGCTCAAGTGGAATCTCTACGGCGACCCTTGCGCGCTCTCAGCGCGACCAAAATGTCAAATGTCAGCAACTTTTTAAAGATTTCACAGATCACTCAACGAATTCCAGAGATAAAGAACGAATTTTTGTTACGTTTTGTGTGCTTTGTTGTCTTCACAGTCATACCTTTACCTCATCATATTAGAATGATAAAATCAAAGGGAAAACAGATTCAATTTCAGTCGCTGCACGGTCGCTCAGTGTGTGTCTTAAGTAATATATGTATGTTCAACTTGTTTTTTTTCTGTGTTGTCTGTCATGTACACTGTTTGCAAAAAAATATATTTTATCATTCTACGTTATAATTGAAACGTAAATCACAGAATTTTGAAACACATTTTGAACCACTGACAATAAAACTTGGAGGGAATTTAATTTGAATGGAAGCAAGTACTTGTAGTTATTCGTGAATTTGCATTACCCACGAGCAAAACTAGTATGATTTGACCACAAAATTCCCAGAAATTCAAGATAGACCACTTCAAGAATTAAATTTGTTTGAACTACAGTTTAGACCATTCAATCCTCATAGAGCGCTCGCTGCGATCCTTGAGCGCTCGCTGCGGCCCTTTGATCCCACCTTGGGCGCTTTCAAGGCGCTCACCGCGCTCTCACGGCGCTCTCACGGCGCTCACCGCGCTCGCTCCGCGCTCCCTCGGCGCTCTCTCGGCGCTCGTTTTTCATCGCCATCCTCGGCGCTCTCACGGCGAAGGTTTTGAGCATGTTCAAAACCATCGCCGAGGTGACGGCGCGCATGGCGCTCTCGCCGCGCTGTCGGCGCTCTCGCCGCGCTGTCGGCACTCTCAATGGCGCTCTCGCCGCGCTGTCGGCGCTCTCACGGCGATCTGGCCAAAATGAGGTCGCCGTGAGAGCGCGGTGAGAGCGCCGTCCAAGTGGAATGGGGGTATTAAAGACCGTTATGCGATAAAAACTGATTTGTGAGAATCTTGATTTTATGATATTTGGAATATGATGCACGATGTAAAAGTCTGATTTGAATGAGCATAAAGCACACAAAACAACAAGATGTCCATTCTTTATCTATAAAATATTTATATTGATCAGTCAAATGTTTGGTCGTTCGGCGCTCGCAGCCTTTAGGAGATCTTCTTACCCTATATCAAGGGGGTTTTGTTACCCGTTTTCCAAACTTTACTAACCTGAAGAGCTCTGTTGACGGCTTCTCTCCCCAAACTCCAACCTCCTGCAACTCCCCGCTCCAGGTTCAACTCGAGCGGTTGCCATCACGTCCAACACGTCTTTTATATAGATGTTTGTATAACAAACAATCCCATTGTATTTCATTACCATCACACCACACGAGCCACATGCAAAACCCACCGCCCTGGAAACTACTAACGTAAGTGCACACACAAGACACACCTTAAAACTACAAATCTTCGACTTTGAACGCTTTAAATGCAAGTCATAGTGGGAATAATCTACGTAGTAAGTAATATCGATAGCTGGAATGTTATATAGCATTCTAAAACAAAGGGAAGGTGGCCAGCTACAAAAATTCGACTTTGCACGCTCTAGTGCAAGTCATGATAGGCAAAATCTACGGAGTAACTAACATTGGCTGCTGGAATGTTATAGCATTCTAAAACAAAGACGCGAAGCTAGGTGGTCAATTAGTACATTTCCTAAAACTAGTTGCTAGAAAAATGACTATCTTAAACTCTTCTCGCCAGGAAATCGCGATGCCAGAGTGTTCTTAAGAGTCATTGCATGAGAAAACCAGGCAGAGGTGGGAAGATGGGGGTCGGCCAAATCGGCTCAAACTTTGTATGTATGATAGGTATGTGGAACTATGAACAGCCATATAATTAAAACCCTCCAGCTATTTTTCGTTATGGCGTTATGGGACCCCCCTGTGAGACCCTCAAAAATCCAACAATTTATGGCTGAAAATTACTGAAATTGCAATGGCTACCCTGACAATTCTGATTAAGATACGATTATAAGTTTTATATTTCCATATAGCATTGGTTCCCTAGTTTTACCTGCCAAAAGTTGAAGGTGAAGCTTTGAAATTAAGAGGGTGTACTAGGGGGTTACCAGAACCAGTGAAAGCAGAATTTTCATCTCTTTGAATTTTAGTCATTTTTAAGGGGCATTATCTGCCCTGGGCAGTGGCTTTGGAGAATGATTTTACTGTTGCTGGAGACAGGGACATCTACTGATTCAAAAACAAGCGTCGTAAATTTGGGCCACTCATAACGCGAGCCGCGAATGGGGGCTCTTTATGGGGATGTTTCGGGTTCGGGGCTATAACAAATCAGGTTGTGACGTCTCACTACGGGGTAAGTTATGGCAATTTTTTCTGCCGCTTCCGTGAAAACCATGCATAATTGTCATAAAATGCTAGCACAAATCAAAAATGTTGATTCGGGCTCTACATGGGGGATATGAGGATACTTAAAAAGTAAATTAAGGTTATTTTGCACATTTTACAGTTGCTTTTTTAGACCTCAATCAGTAAATTACTTACTAAAAATTATGTGCAATTATGAAGTGGTCATTAGTGAAAAAGGCTATGTATGGGGGTTATCAGGACTCCACATATGTGATATCACTGGTACACGCAGCTATATGGAAAATCAAGAAACAAGACAGTCACTATAACAAATGTCAGGGAACAGTTTTAAACTAAATACGTATAATATACTTCTCAATTTGGGTCAGTACATGAATCATGATGAAATCAACAGATTGTACATTGCAGTTGCAATTGTTCCATTTCAAAAAACATTCAATATTTGGTATCAAGCATTCTCGAAGAACTCAGCCAATGACTGTAGCTAGTAATTTCAATCTCTTTTACACATTTACAAAATCTAAAATGATACAATCCACACAATTCCATGCAATACAAGACACCTGGCTATTGGCTAGCGGGACAGCCAGGTACTTGGGAGCTAAGTGGTTAAGTACTATGCTACAACTGCAATAGTTTTGAATATTATTTAACCAAAACATACATTTGCTGTAGGCGGTTAGAGGTTGTCATAATGTTATGGGAATGTGAAATCTCAAAGATTGAAAAAAAGTCAAGGGCATCACTGAAATTCTTTGTATGTATTATTGCCGTAATACAGGTAATAGTGCATTCAAAAAGTCAATGCTTCATAACATAGAAAAGTCCATAGTTTTGAATGCTGACCTACGTAATATCAAGAGGTGGCTAGATGCAAACATACTGACACTTAATGTCCGTAAATGCAAGTCTATGCTCTTTGGTACTGTACGAAGGCTGCGCCTAGGTAATTAACAACTAAATCTTACTCTTTCTGGATTATTTGGAAGTAGTTTCATGTTTTAAATATCTAGGTGTTTGGTTTGACCTCTGTCTAACTTGGAGCATACATATCAACAAACTGTGTAATGCGGTGTCATCTAGGCTAAGAGTGATAAGACGTTTAGCATCCATTTTACCACCTAAGACACTGTCTATGCTGTTCAACTGTATGGTTCTTCCAAATATTGAATATTGTGATACTGTTTGTGCCAACTGCGGAAAATCTCTCTCTGACAATGTCCAGAAACTTCAAAACCGAGCAGCGCGACTTGTCCGGTAGCGTGCGTAGTCCAGTGGTTAGCGATCTTGCCTCTGGAACTAGAAGCCCCGGGTTCGATCCCGGCTGCCGTGTTGCTCACCCGACATGCACGCTACCGGAAAGGATCGCAGTCCTTGGGACGGGACGTTAAGCCGTGGTCTACTGTTCATTGTGTTATTAGAAAAGAGCTAGGGGAATTTCCCCGGTACAATGAACCTGTAAATACTGTACATAGCGTCTGTCTTCTTCTCTGTCACGACCAGTGGAAGATTAGCTCTTCAGTGAGCTAAAACTGGATCGAGATTACTTTCCTTTTTTTTTCCTCGGTCTGTCACGTACAGCACATGTGGATAATGTACAATTGTCTGTTTTAGGTTGGAGTTCCCTCGCATCTCACCGGCAAATGCACCTCCTTCAAACCATCTTTAAATCTATTCACCAACAAGTGCCAGAATACCTGCAAATATTTGACAGAACATCTAACACCTATGGAACAAGACATAATTCAAGCTTATCATTGCAACTTCCGAATGTCAGACTAGAATCCGGCCGTAGAAAATTTGCGTACAGGGTTGCATTTGCCTGTAATGATTTGCCGGCTACAGTTAGAGTGGCCACGTCGGGCCTAACTTTTAAAAAGCTAATAAAGCAGTACTGCTGACCTCTGACCTCCAGACCCGGCCTGCCACATCGACTTTGATTTACGGTTTATGATTTGGATTTGACGCTCGGTTGTGTATATATTATTATTTTGGTTACTTTTTGTTCATTAGTTTATGTTATTTCCTTGTTATGTTATCAGTCTGTTTATGTTATTCTGTACAGGGCACGCCAGAAAAGCAGTGCATTTAGCACTGAGTGCGCCTACCCTGGATAAAGAAAACAGAAATAAATAATTAAATAGAAACAGCCCAACATGTACAGATGCGCACAATAGGTCTCCACTTGGCAGATGTAGGTCCTGGAGTCTTTCCCGGAAACTGGTTGTGTTACTGGCAAGTGGCAAGTACGTGGAAATTGCGATGCGTCACTCCTATCAGCTTCAAGGCATTCAGCCCTTCACATTTGGCGTGTTTGCAGATGTTCGTTTCTCACAATGATAGATGATGGCAATAGTTGATATTTTTGTATTACCCCATTCATTTCATCCTCTGTGAGGTGACACAAGTTTCTTTACAAGTCCCTGTCAAGAATGACAGAATAAAGATCATCATCCTGTAAACCAACATCCTCCTTAATCACCTTCTTGAGAGTCAGACTGAGTGAAGAACAAGTTGATGTGCATGATCTTGGACTTAAATTTTTGCATAATGGTATTCATCTGTTCAACGCGTATGTCTGTTTCAGTGGTCCTATGACATGATTTTAGGAATTGCATGCATTTTGTAGATACATGTAGCATCAAAATTTTGATTTGGTATGTGTAACCCTGGGAATGAAAATTACAATACATGGTACAGTAATGGGCTTCGTTTCTGAGAACACTTTGTAAGTTTGATAATCTATGAACTGCAGTTTGTTGAATTCAGTATGGTACCTGTACTGATCCTGATTGACCATCAAAATTATCTGCATTTAGCTAAAATCTAAATTTGTTCTTGACATTTGTTATAGTCTAATTCTTTATTGTCCATATAAAGTATATGTAGCTCTGCACACATGTGCACGGGTGTGTACCAATGATAATGTGGAGTTCTGATAACCCCCATACATAGCCTTTTATTCAGTATGTACCATTTAATGAATGAATACATGTATGCATATGATTATTTAGTGTGGAACTAACTAATTCTTAGACAGCAACTGTAAAATGTGTAAAACAAGCTTAATTTACTTTTTAAGTATCCTCATATCCCCCATGTAGAGCCCGAATCAACATTTTTGATTTGTGCTAGCATTTTATGACAATTATGCATGGTTTTCACGCAGCGGTAGAAAAAATTGCCATAACTTACCCCGTAGTGAGACGTCACAACCTGATTTTTTATAGCCCCGAACCCGAAACATCCCCATAAAGAGCCCCCATTCGCGGCTCGCGTTATGAGTGGCCCAAATTTACGACGCTTGTTTTTGAATCAGTAGATGTTCCTGTCTCCAGCAACAGTAAAATCATTCTCCAAAGCCACTGCCCAGGGCAGATAATGCCCCTTAAAAATGACTAAAATTCAAAGAGATGAAAATTCTGCTTTCATTGGTTCTGGTAACCCCCTAGTACACCCTCTTAATTTCAAAGCTTCACCTTCAACTTTTGGTAGGTAAAACTAGGGAAGCAATGCTATATGGAAATATAACATTCATAATCGTATCTTCGTCAGAATTGTCAGGGTAGCCATTGCAATTTTAGTAATTTTCAGCCATAAATTGTTGGATTTTTGAGGGTCTCAGAGGGGGGTCCCATAACGCCATAACGAAAAATAGCTGGAGGGTTTTAATTATATGGCTATTCATAGTTCCACAAACCTATCATACATACAAAGTTTGAGCCGATTTGGCCGACCCCCATCTTCCCACCTCTACCTGGTTTTGCCTGGTTTTCTCGTGCAATGACTCTTAATACAGATCGGGATTTGAGCAACACCATTTGATAGAGAGTTATTCTGAAATATATACCGTATGACCCACTGTGTAAAATTGTGTGGCATTGTCGTGCAGGGTAATTTAGACACGATTTTCTCGTCGACTACGCACGGTAACACTCAGCATCCGCCACTTTTGGGTCAGCAACTTCCCACCAAAATGATGTTGTTCAAATCTCACCCGGTGTTGACGAACCATCGCCACCGCACCGTCACGTTTTCTAATTGTATGGTGGGCGTTCGGAGAAGTCGCTTGGATAAGAGCAGACCGTTACGTCCTAATTATCTATAGTAAGGTAGGTAAAGAAATCCTCAAAGAAAAACAGTCCCATAGCCTTTTTGAGGGTTGTTGTACACTGTGTCTAGGGCACGGTATTGGAAGGTGAAGCCCATCCCTCTCTTTCTACCGCCTTTTTCTCCCCCAAACGAAGCCAGGAACCCATTTTTACACCTTAGCGGAGTAAGGCTCTAGGAAAGTGCCTTTCCGAAGGGCACAGCATGTCAGGGGATTCAAACCCAGGACCTCTGTGTTCTCGGCCAAACACATTAACCATTACCCCAATACGACACCACTGTGCACTAGCTATATAGTGCCTTCCTCCAATATTTGTACTCGGTTACCCAACATCAAAGCTGAAATTTGACAAAATAAATATGACTGCAGCTCAATACAACATTGTATAGTTATCATTTCACACCGGAATTTCTTCGATCCTCATTAAATTGTCCAGTACGTCGGACCGTCGGACAAACATGTCATTCAAACTTTGACAATTCTTTGTGTTCTCATGATATACTAGCTTAATATATAGCTTCTGCTTCGGTTACTCAAAGCTGACCTTAAACAAAGTAACCTTAGATTGGTTCAGCCAAATACGACATATTCAGCTATTGTTTCACGTTTTGTGATTTTTCCATCCAGTTGTCGGCACGTAAGATAAAAACGTCAGGCAGTCTTTGAAAATTCACTGTTGTTCAGCGAAGTCGCTTGTATAAAGCCGACTGTTACGTCATAATTAGCTACGGTAAGGTACTAGGTAAAGAAAAATGTCTAGTGGTCTCAAAGCCTTTTTGAGGCCGGGGGTGTGGGTGGGGGCTGGTCAGTGGGTGGTTATCCACTGTGTCTAAGGCACGGTATTGGAAGGTGGAGCCCAACCCTCTCCTTCCACCGCCTTTTACCTCCCCAATCGAAGTCAGGGACCCATGTTTACACCTGTGTGGAGTGAGGAAAGTGTTAAGTGCCTTCCGAAGGGCACAGCGTGTCAGCGGATTCAAACCCAGGACCTCTGGGTTCTCGACCAAACACCTCAACCATTACCCATTACACGACGCCACTGTGCACTAGTTATAGTGCCTTTCTCCATTATTTGTACTCGGTCTGCTTCGATACCTCAAAGCTGAACTTTGACAAAAAAATGCGACTGAAGCTCAATACGATATTGTATAGTTATACTTCACACCGACATTTCTTCCTCATTAAATTGTCCAGTACGTCGTAACGTAGGACAAACATGTTATTCAAACTTTGACAATTCTCTGTGTTCTCATGACATACTAGCTTAATATATAGCTTCTGCTTCGGTTACTCAAAGCTTGCCTTAAACAAAGTAACGTTGAATTGGTTCAGTTAAATACGACATATTCAGCTATTGTTTCATGCTTAGTGATTTTTCCCATCGAGTTGTCGGCACGTAGGATAAACATTTCCGTCAGTCTTTAGAAATTCAGTTTTGTTCTCGCATGACACATTCCCTGGATGTATAGGCTATGCTTCGCTTACTCAAAGTTGAGGCAGACTCAGTAACATATATCATACATTGTGTTTCCTTCCTGTATCTATCGTGTAAGCGACAGGCAAAATGTGTCATGTCGACCGCAAGGTTGCCAAAAGGTGGGAGAAAAATGTTACAAAAAGAGCGTTACTGGTTCAAGCTGTACAAACAGGACTGCATCGTTTTTCTCCAAGCAGAGGTTTCAATCGGGGGGGGGGGGGGGGGTCAGGGGTGTCCTGGATTTTAAAGGGAGGAAATCTTTGAAAATCCCGGACACTCCTAGCCCACCAATCGAAACCTCTGCTTGGAGAATACTGCATCATGACCCCAAACGCACGGACGTTTTGACTTTAACACGCATGATTTCTAAAACAAATAAGGTGTGCAAAAAAGAATTCCTGCCTCATTCAAGAGATGTCGATTCTGTTCAAGACTTCGAGAAGATGTTTGATGTCAAATCGCCATGGCTAGTTTTTACTCCGGTCGCTTGGTCGAGTCAAACGGCACCAATTTTTTTCATGGCGTAAAACTGAGGTAAGATATAACGTTGGGTAACATAAATTCGCGGGGTACTTAAATTCGCGATTTTTCGAAAAGGGGTATTTAGGGATATGTGCTAGATGCAACTTAAGTAATACCGCTAGAAATGCAAACCTGACAGACTAACGTATTCAGAACACTGTCTGAAAGCTTCGATAAGCATGCATTAGAAGGCGACGAGGTCAAAAACTCTCCGTCCCTTATTGGAACAGTCTGAGGGCTTCGTGGGAGAATTACACAACATGGTTGTCGGCTGGTTTATAAGACAAATGTCACATCCGCTTCCTGCTAAACACAATTATTTACAAGACAACTTATTACAATCTCTTTTGCTAACCTGCAACTGGATTCTAAGTGTGATCAATCATCAAAACTCCTCTCTGTTGCTACAACCTACGGCACGTGTATTTTCCCGCCGCCATATTGTTAACCAGAATCCTGTTGTCAAGCAGACGACAAAAGTTTGTGAGGAACACTTTTTTGTCTAAATGTTGCGTGTGATAGTGGCCTGCATGAGGAAGATATTTTCCTCAAAGTTTGCTCCTAACACAACAAGGAACACATGGACATAGTAGTATTACCATTGCTACGGCATCCAGCTAACTTCCATGAATAATGTAACGTTACACGTTGCCGTGACGATGGGCCGACTTTGAGTGAAGTTCTACCGACTCAACACACGGGTTGTTCCCGAACTGGCCTGATGTGTGGGGTACGGCCGTTTTTTCGTGTATTTTTTTTACTTGGACACGTCTATATCCATAGCACTCTCCTCAAGCCAAGGATGGAACGAATAGCTACTATATAAAATGTAATTAGCGGTAAGATATTCAAGACGAATCTTCTCTCCCGAATTAATGTTCACCCCTGTCCGACAACACCGTCATTGTGCGTGCGGCGGACGGTAGTTTCAAGTTGAAATATTATGGTGTCAGCACGACTAGAGACAAAATCTACCATATATGTGATTAGTGCAAAGATAGTACATGATACTGACAGAATAATAAAAAAAAGGATGGTTTATTGTTCTGCTAGATTGATTTCAGTCAACCATTATCGGAAAAATCCCGAATTTATGTTACCCAACGTTAACACGATTTTTCTTGAGGTAAAGTTGTGGTTTCTGATCTTCCTTGTCCATTGAAAAAGCTTGAGTGAGATGGGTTGGTATGACGTGCACCAGTTGTCAGCTGTTTACACAAAATTACACACTTACAATTTTGAACATTAAAATCTCATATTAACGTTATATCTAACTATGTGATAAAGCACATCAAAATATGGTTACATGTAAATTGAAGCAATCTAGCTTGAAATAACCGTTCAAAAGCATAGTTTTTCAAACATTTGTATAATAAGAACTGTCTCTGATGTATCTCTATTAAAACAAAATTTCCAGTGAGCATTCTTCATTGTTGAAATGTGATAACGACCTGCGTGCATTCTCTTCTTGGCCGAGTTGTATATTTCCACCAGTGTTTCAGTCAATTGCACGGTAGTTTTCCAGCGGTGGAAGCCGTTTATTCATTTTGTGTTCTTCAGATCTCCCAAGTGCAACTATAACAGTCCTGATGATAAACCGCAAACCGCAGATGCAACGTATGCAAATGATGCGTCACGTTGCATCACCCTTTTCAAGTTTGTTTGGCAAGCTTTTGACAAACAAAGTATAATCGTATCCACGTCTGGGTGACGTTGCTCATGCATCCCTTACATAGTCTGGTATATCCAAATCCGTGATAGTCGAAAATATCCCCACATTGTAATCCGATGATTTCCATAAACTATGAAACAACACATTACTTCCAATAGGCATATAGATGCACACAGCTCAGCACCACAGAATGACCAACTGACCTCCGCAATGATGGGTGTTAACAAAACGTACACGCAAAGTTTCAGAGCGCATGGTAGTTCCGCAGAAAAGCTTGTGTGAAATAATGGCTCCTTCCTTGATCAGCAGTTGTCGATGCTTTTGATTACTTCTAGAAGGCCTTCGACGTAAATGTACCAATGGGGTTGGATATACCGGAGGCTATGTGGTTACATTTCGTCTTCTCAACGCCGACATGGTCGTCTGAACACCTACAATTTGTGTCCGCGAACCACGTCTACTACATCTTTATATAACCGGTTATTTGTTCACATATGGCAGCTAAAAAAGCCGACGTATGATACCGTTGACATTGGCCAATTTGAAATAAGTAACCCGGCTACTTTGGTTGAGAAAACGAAGTTTTCGGTCTACGTGACGAGTGTCACGCTCACCATTTTATGAAAGGCCCTGGCCAGAGGGTGTCGACATGACGTTTCACTTTCCAACAGTTCCGTACGTGTGTGCTGACACACTCACTGGATCGTCAGCAGTTAGTTTATTTCATGTGAGACTCACAACAATTTGACGCATTCTCAAATGTTATATTTACCACAGTACTTAAGACAACTAACAACGCTATCCTCCTTCTCTGTACAGATGTAGCGACTGTTAAGTAGAATACCAGTGCCAAGGTATTTTAATCATGAAATACACATGAAAAAAGGAAGGATGAAATATTTTCAAAAGATGAAAAACTGTTCAGTCACACACACACACACACACACACACACACACACACACACACACACACACACACACACACACACACACACACACACACACACAGACACACACACGCACACACACGCATACACCCACCCCCCACCCCCACCCCCCACCCCCTCCGGCCTAAAGCTAGTTCAAGATGAGAAAGAAATTACAAAAGAAGAAATCAGGGAAATGTGAGGGAACAAATAAAAGTTGATCAGTTTAACGATGATAAAAAAAGAATACAGGAAGTTCCGACTACGTACTTTCTCCCCCCCCCCCCCATTCAAAGGTCATCGACCTGCAAGGTGAAGCCAACTGCATCGACTAAAGTTGTTGTACACAACCAGCTTCTAACTTCCAAAAGTGCGTTATCTATTTTTGGTATCGATCAGGTATGCATGTACCCGTGAATTATGACTGTGTTTGATATAGGTGGCTTTATGGTTGCTCAAACTTGCTGACGCCTCAATAGCCTAAAAATCAACCAATGTTTGATTATGATTTTTTAACCGGACACATAACTATGAGTCTTAAGTAACGGGACAAACTTGAAGCTTGCAGTGTATGTACATGTCTGGTACTAATCTTGGTGTGATCATAACTAATGACCTTGTTATAGCCACGTGGACTTGGAATAGCCGAAGTTACTGACAGGCCAACTGCTGAACTGACGCCTTTTACAAACAGTTTTTGACAGAACTGCAAGATTTCGTAACGTGGCTCACGTACGTCAGGTACCTTTGTCCTGGGTGGGGTACCTGTGCGTGAGGAGGGAACACGTGCCTCGGCAAACGTCTCTGTCACCTGTCTGACAATGGCATGAAGCTATAAATGCCTGTAGGTAGGGGGTACAGGTGCTTTGACTCGGCGAACAATAGAATCGACATTGAATAACTGCCTCACATTATAGTTACACGACATCAGAAAGGCTATGAGACGTGTGGGGTCCAAAACAGGCTAAATGGACTACATTGTACGTACCCACCGTTTCCTCTTGAACTTGAATCATACATACATACATATTTGTATAGTGCCTGCAATACTTTAGAATTTTACACTATATAGGTACACTATACACATAATATGTGGCGCTAAAAGGTAAAGCGGTCGAAACTCACACGGACAAAGTATGACGCTTTCTCGTTAGCTAATAGTGCAATGATAGCCTGTATTTACACAAGCTCTCGGCCGGAGGTTATTGACCCCCAGGACCGGCTGGCCACTAGGAGCGCAATTCGTCAGGCTAGTGCAATGCGGCTTCGCTACGGCTCGCGTGTTCTCTAATTGAAAGCACACTGGGTCAACTCCTTGGTCATCCCTACTCTTTTCGATAAGTGTGTTGGGTTCTTTTTACGTGCAGAGGTTTGGCGCCCTAAATAAGCTCCCTCATACACGGGGCCGTCGGCTTTACGTCCCCATCCGAAAGGACGATGCGCATCTTTTCCAGTCGTGTCCAGGCCCGGGCGCGAACTCGGGCCGCTGGCTCCACGGAACTTGAACCAGATATGGTGAGAGGCAGAGTGTGCAAACCACTGCACCACGGCTACACACGCTAACTTGACGATATTTTTTTGTGACGCTGCGTCAAGTGGGTATACATGATACCTTTCTATACATACTTAAGTGCAAGGTTTCCATATTTACAAAGGTCACTTATAGACCAAACTCGTTCCTTGATTCGCATAGTTAGTGACGTTTCTGGCTGAGTGCACAACTTTAGACACGTTTCTGAACTATAACAAAATGCCTTTATATCGTCAACTTCACAAACTAGCTTCATGGCTTTGCCACATTTTAATTAGCAGTTAATTTATCAGGTGACAAAGAAATCTGACAAACTGACAGTTAAACTGTCCGCAAGTTCAATTGTGGATGTCAAGGGCTCACCTCTATGAATGACAGATATGTTAGCATTCGCAAATTTGATAGATTATTTCGTGTCAATAAGTTCACCCGGCTTTGTGATATAATCTGCACAGTCATCGGCTATGTGTACATATTTGCATATGTATATATAGTTAAGCCGAAAACCAATAAGTCAATTGTAAGTTAACAACGCCCGGAGGCCGCAGAGTCAGACCACCACGTGTGACTAAGTGAGAACGAGATAGGCTGAACTTCAGATGAATTTTAGAGAGACTGGTGCACGTACCATACGTCTGAGTGTATTCTTTTCCTTCTTTCTTCATATCTCAATTTTTCGTTTTTCTTTACTTTTTTTGTTCCACACTTCTACTTAACCTAACTTTGTTGTAAAGTTAGATATTCAGCGTAGCCATCGACCAACACCTGGCTTTTTGATTCCCACCTTTTCGTTTTTCTTCTTCTTCGTTCAACGTATCCTTTTATGCCTTACTATTATGATACAGTTGAATATTCAGCGTAGCTACTGACCTACACCGACCAATGGGTTTCCCACCATGATCCCATCCGGGGCCGCCTGTGTTCTCAACTTAGAACCTAATATATATTTCTTAAGTGGCGCTGGCTAAATAAGTTATATAATTTGAGTGCAGCGTCACTTTGTCTCTGTTATTTTTGAATTAAAAACAAACAAAACCTAATATACGATTTTTTAGTTGGAAGTTGCTGCAAGTAATCATATTTTGATTGAAAATTCTCGTGGAAAGAGAATAGCACAAATTCCACACTTTGGTCTCATCCTTCATTGTCATCATTCAGTATTACGCTGCTGATTCGATCCATTCATGCAGTCAACTTCCCCACACCACCCCAACCCTAACCCTCACCCCACCCCCACCCCCAAACTGACAGGTAGCGCGGTACTGCGGTACTTGAGTTTGCATGTAAGTTGCGCCAAACAAAACTTGGTTGCGAGGCGCAACTGCATATGGTCAACCGGGCACTTATTTCGGACCCCCTCCGTACATTGTTATTTGTTTATGCAGTTCTGGGTTTTTTTTACTCCTAAAACTGCACAAAAGTCTCAGTGGGGAGTACTTCCTTATTGCTTTTTCCCTATCCTTTTAATGGTAATAATGATAACCATAACCTTTATTGTAAATCCATGCCCTATCGGGCTAAGTACAGGCATACAGATACAAAAGTCGTGGTAAAGTACATGTAACGACACTAACAGGACTTCTGATACTTATCTAAAATATTGGTTCTAAAACTACTCTTATGCGTAGGGTCGGCTTCTTCTCGTCTATTTATGATGTTAAATATATAGGATGAGATGGATTTGTTTAATATAGTACGGTCAAAACGCATTAAAAAAAATAAAACGTATTCTGAAATTCTCCCCCCCCCCCCACACGAACAAATGCGGCATAGAAGTTCCGGACCAGAGAATGATGCAACATTTTGCCAATATTCAAAGTACCAAACTCTCATGCCCTTGTGGAAAGTTCCATAAGTGGAATGACGTACAACGATGTTCGAAGTCCGCAACAGTCTCTGCACGTAAGCCGTCACGTTCCGATCTTTCTTTGCAGTTGTCTCTGGCGACAGAAGTGCCTGTGGTCTTACTCGTCCACACGAAGTAGGACTAAACCAATAATTAGAAAAACGTTAGCGGTCTCCAAGTCATATATGTATAGTAGAAGCACCATGGTTACACGATTGTCTTCATGACATTTACGTGTGTAATAAAAAGATCAAGCGACAACTTTTACTACATTCCTTCAACTGAACAATTTGTATTTTAAAAAAATTAAGGACGAAAGAGACACTTCTTTTGTTTGCGTTTAACCGAGTTTATGTTTCCGAAATGTATTCAACATGAAGCAGTAAGTGTATAAACAAAACGTCGACTAAATCGGTATGTTTGTGTGTATCGTCAATACGATTAATCAACAGCTTTGTTGCCACTGCGAGCGAATTTCATCAATTGTTCTCATTTTACCCGGCAGCAACTCAGGAAGATTCCACAACATTTTAGATTTAAAAAATTCAGCATTTTATGATTTCAAACGATTTTGTTGAGAGGCCAGTATTGATTATCAGCCAAAAATAGTTGTTTAAAGTCATGTTACCAAGCACACAAAACGCGAAACTCTTACTCTAACTAAGACAATATTTAAACTTTCTTGCTATTGTACTGTCTGTCAGCGAGCAGTGCCACGCCGGATAGGGTCAACGGTTTCAGCAACATTACCTCATTCTTATGTAACGTGATTATCACATTCTTACGGGCAGTAACGCTATTTTCTATCGTTTACATCAAATAAAGCATCCTATGAAATCTTCAAATTAATATCGTTTTTTTTCTAAATTTTTCGATAATTTCATTGCTCTTGACCTCAACCTATACCCTATCCGGGCCGTCGCATAGCAACAACACTTTCTTTCATCACCCGATGACATCACCACACGTCAGCGTACAGAAATGGAAAGTGGTGTACTATTCACACAGAAACAGAGCGGTACTGAGCTATTGTTGACTAAAGCCCCCTCTCAGGCACTGGACCCGCGGCACACTGGCGGCGTCGCTGCGTCCTAAAATGGATTTGTGTTATCCTTGACTTTATAATGGGCATATCACTCAACAAAACGTAAAAGACAACAAAACACACAAAGCTTAAAAAGATTCATTTTGTCGATGAAATTCGTTAAGTGCTTTGTCCATTCGATCGGCCGCAGCGACGCCGCCAGCGTGCCACGGGTCCAGTGAGAGGGGGGTGGGGTTTAAGAGTGAGTCTGTTTGTCAGTGTTGGTCGGTAGCTACGCTTAATATCTAATTGCATAACAAGTTAGGTTCAAAAGTCTTAACCTCATTAACATATCCATTCAGGGTTTATATCCTTTCCTTTAGTCACTGACGAAAAACAGCGGATGCTGTCTAAAACGTCTGACTGTTTCAAAATCTTATCCAGTTGCTTCATTATCTATTCTTGGCTTGTATCTTTACCTGGATGTATAACCTTCATCAACGTACGTATACAAAAGAAGTGTTGAAGAGGGAAAACGAAAAAATGAGGGAATAAGAAAATACGAAATTGAGTCTCGAAAGGGCAGGAAAAATGAGAAAAGGATGACAATGCACAAGCCAAGTATGGTTCGTACGCGTGCACACGTCTCACTAAAGGTCATCTAAAGTTCAGCCTACCTCGTTCTCACTTCTCTTCGAATGGCGTTCAATGCAGTCTGTTTCAGGACTCAATAAAAGGGCGTTGTTTGTCATGAGTTAAAATTTTCTCATTGATTTCAGGCTAAACTATGCATAGCTGATAACTGTGCGGATTACATCACAAAGGGCGAACATGTGTTGACACAACTAACTGAACTAACAGAGGCTAACATGTCTATCATTCAGAGAGGTGACTAAAACGTCCATGGTACCGACATGTGAGTTCAACTTACAGACAGATCAGCCTACAGGTTGTCAGATAACAGATTTCTTTGACAGCTGGTGGTGGATTTCTTGTCAAATCTAGATTTCTTTAACCATCGGATTAACATTGACAATGAAGTTGATTGCATATTCATGCAATATTGTGGCTAGATGCAGTAAGTTATATACAAGAGAATGATGGTGAAACTATGCTATGTTTTATTCTACCTAGTGTTTACATGCGTTTTCTCTTTTCATGAAACATCG
The DNA here is from genome assembly GCA_035149815.1 of Branchiostoma lanceolatum. Taxonomy (NCBI): domain Eukaryota; kingdom Metazoa; phylum Chordata; class Leptocardii; order Amphioxiformes; family Branchiostomatidae; genus Branchiostoma; species Branchiostoma lanceolatum. The sequence goes on along the minus strand of CM068868.1, from coordinate 8,898,787 downwards.
TAGTTAACTGATGAAATTATATATAAGAACATGTCATCTTTTGTTGTTAGGCTTACATATTTCTGTTCTAGCTGTATGGCTTTTATTAACAAGGGTATTATTTATATCATTGTACAGTGGGCATTCTATGGTCTATAAGCGACTTTTAAAGTAAAATATGGGTATCTGTATGATATATGTATGAAAATGCATTATATACAGCCATTCAACACAGCGTCATCAAAAAATTGCCACGTTAGCGTTGTTATTTTTTGTATAATGTACTGATATATTATATTCCGTAAAATTCTATTGTGTTGTAGACATCGTGTATAATCATGTTTCATGGTGATTTATCCTCCACCCCTCAAGAGCAATGCTTATCTGAATTCTGAAACAAAAGAAGCCACAAAAGTGGTTACTACCGGAATGCGCCAGGTGCAAGTTCAAAGATGGTTATCATTTTGACCCCCGTAAAAGTTCCACTCAGTTGAAAACATGTTTATCTTTAAGTTGTAAAGACTGATAAAGACCTCATGTGATTATGGATATCGATATTTCATTTTCATCCCTCTATTGTTCTTGTTTTATATCTTTGTTTTTCAGCCGAAGCGAAACCTACCTTTGCACCTTCTCCTCTCCAGGGTCGTTAGTTCCATTGACCTTGAATGACTCAAGATGTGGGAAGAAGGTTTCCATTGTCGATCAGGTATAGCTACAGTATGCCTCATCCGAATAAATAATACAATCTTCAGTTCTAGCTATAGATGTTATTGTTACTGTAAAATCGTGTCCGTCATCTTGTTTTTTTTTCTGTACAGGGCCTATCATGTATATGTAGTCTTTGTTTGGCATATATAGTTCACGCATGGTATACCTGTATATCGATCGTTCTGTTAGCAGTTTCACTTTAGTACAGTGATACAAACTGTGACCCGTCTGAACAAAGTCTGCTACCGGGCGATCAATAATGATTATTGAAAGGACGCCGCTTCAAACTCAAACCGCTGAATCTTGAAAAGATCCGTACAGGGCGTTAAAAAAAACCCACCTATTTATCTTCAATTTGTGAAGAGACATATATATAGCGTGGTCGCCTTCTCGGAAGTGAATATTTGTTTTAATTCATCTATTGTCTTTGCTTTCTAGCCGGAACCTACCTTTGTCCCTACTCCCGCCCTGGGTCGATCGTTCCATTGACCTTAAATGGTGTGTATGGAAATTTAAAAAAATGCTGACAGTGGGCAACGATGTTCAGTGAGTTCTCACATCACAACGACGTCATTTTTGCATGATGGACGTCGCTATACATTGTGATGGTGTCGTTTGAACTAATCATGTATAGAAATGACTAGACTTTCAAAATGCTGATATTGGTTGATCAATAGTACCGGAATGCTTGAATTCGGAAACAAAGAAAGCCACAAAAGTGGTTAGTACCGGAATGCGCCAGGTGCAAGTTCAAAGATGGTTATCATTATGACCCCCGTAAAATATCCGTTTAGTTGAAAATACGTTTACCTTTTATGTTGTGAAATCTGATATAAAGACCTCGTGTGATTGATTTGTTGGAAGCGGATATTTGTTTTAGTCCCTCTTTGTTCTTGCTTTTCAGCCACAAGAAAACCTACCTTGGCACCTTTTTTCTCCCTGAGAGCCGTTAGTTCCATTGACCATCATAAATACCGTCAGGTGTGGGAAGGGGTGCTTTTATTGTCTATGAGATGTGCTACTGCATGCCACATCTGCTGTATAGATGCATACACGTTTCAGTTCTAGATGTGATTGTCCCTGTGAAATCGTGTCTGTCATCTTATTTTCCTGCTTCACTTATATCACTGGACGTGCGGCACATTGGCGACCTTGCTGCGATCGGGCGATTTGACAAAGCGCTCAACGATTTTCACCGATAACGAATTTCATCGATAAAAAAAACCGAATCTTTTTACACTTTGTGTGTTTTAATTTGTTGTCTTTTTAGTCATACTTGTACGTTTGGCATGATATTCCCAATATAAAGTCAAGGGTAACACAATTCCAGTTTAGAACGCAGCGAGGCCGCAAACGTGCCGCGGGTTCAGTGAGATAGGAGCTTAAACTGATACGTTGAGACCAGTCTGAACAAAGTCTTGTTACATGGAGATTTATTTCACGTGCCCTCTCCGGAGAACAATGCTTATCGAGTTTAACATCTGAAACACAGGTAGCCACAAGAAGTGTCTTTTGTACCCGAAGGCGCCAGTTTCAAGTTCAGATGGTTATCAATATGACTCCCATACAAGATCCGTTCACGGCGTTAAAAACATGTTTGCCTTCCAGTTGTAAAAATACATTCATAGCCCTCATGGCGCGGATTTCTTGGAAGCGGATGTTTGTTTTACTCTATTGTCTTTGCTTTTCAGCCGAAACTTACCTTTGTTCCTACTCCCCTTCTGGGTCGTTCGTTCCATTGACCTTGGATACCCTAGGTGTGACATGGGGACTTCTATTGTCTATCAGTAGGCCTCATCTTGATAAATAATACAATTTTCAGTTCTAGAGGTTAGAATCATGCTTGTCATCTTATTTTGTATGTTTATTGGCTATATGTATATGTCAAGTAGTCCAGGGTTCGAAGCCTGTCATGTCACCGATCTTGTTCACTTGGGAAAAGGCACTTTAAACGTCGACCTTCCTCACTTTACTCAGGTGGAAATGAGCACCTAGCTTCGGTTAGGGACGTCCCTCGGATAGGACGTTAAATGGAGGTCCCGTGTTTGGGGAGAGCCACGCCCCACGCACGTTAAAGAACCTACCACACCTTTCGAAAAAGAGAAGGGGCATGCCCCGGTGTGAGATGGTCCAAATCCTTCTGTCTGGAGTTGGGGATTCACTACAAGTCACCCGGATGGAGGCTTGTATCAGCCATACGGTGATTTGCACCATTCAACCGGACAGGAGACCTGGCGAATCCCCGTCTTGTATCAGCTAACGAATTCGAAAGGGTATATCATCCCGTAATGCTTCGGTCACAATTCCGACCCGGGGCCCGGCCGGGCAGCTTCTGGGAACGAAAACTATTATGTAAAAGACAACAAAACACACAAAACTTTTAAAAGATTATTCCTTATCATACGTTATGTATATTCTTGATATGCATCTTTTATTCTTTGTTTTCTCAAACAGCCCGGTCGGGCCCCGGCTTGGAAATGTGACCCTAGCATAAGGGGCCGTATAACCCCGTAGACTGATGATGATGTTTATGTATTCTTTGTGCTTCAGTGTAGTTTGGCATATATATCTCATGAATGGTAGTGTACATCGATATTTCTGTTAACAGTTTAACTTTTGTACGGTGATAAAAACCGTGATTCGTCTGAACAAAGTCTGCTTCCGGGCGACCAATAATGATTATTGAAAGGACGCCGCTTCAAACTCAAACCGCTGAATCTTGAAAAGATCCGTTCAGGGCGTTAAAAACACATATTTATCTTCAATTTGTGAAGAGACATACATTATATATATAGCATGATCGCCTTCTCGGAAGTGGATGTTTGTTTTAATTCATCTATTGTCTTTGCTTTCTAGCCGATACCTACCTTTGTCCCTACTCCCGCCCTGGGTCGATCGTTCCATTGACCTTAAATGGTGTGTATGGAAATTTAAAAAAATGCTTACATCTTTGTGGTAGTGACATTTACTAACACTATCTACCACATTTGCGCGATAACTTCATACTTTGAGCATTTCAAAACCGCGCAAAACGTACCGTACGATGATTCCCTTAGTTTCGCGAGCCTATAAAAACCCTGGGAACGATTTTCAGTGACTTCTCACATCACAACGACGTCGTATTTTTGCATGATGGACGTCGTGATAGTGTCGTTTGAACTAATTATGTATAGAAATGACTAGATAAATTGACTTTCAAAATGCTGATATTGGTTGGGTTTCCTTTAATCATCAGATTTAACGTTAGCTAGTCTGGTATGCCTCATATCATTAGAAGAGAAACATACTTGTACATACTTCAGTTCTAGATGTGATTGTCACAATGAAACGGTGTCTGTCATCTTCCTTTTTCGGGTGGTTTTATCAAGGAGGTTTCACTTTTGCACAGTGATACGCTGTGCCCGTCTGAACAAAGTCTGCTCCCGGACAATGACCGAAAGAACTCCGCCATGTTTGTCTAAGTTGTGAAGAGACGTATATAGCTCTCACGAGGTCGTTTTCTACGAATCGGATATTTGTTTTAATCCCTCTATTGTTCTAGGACTTGTTTTTTAGCCGCAAGAAAAATCTATATCTTCTTTTGACTTTTGTACAGTGATGCGCTGAGACGCGTGTGCACAACAGCAGGTGTGTTACGCCGGAGGGCGGTTATACCGGCTATACAGATACAGATACAAAGTCTGCTCCCGGACTACGACCGAAAGAACTCCGCTTCATCATGTTTGTCTAAGTTGTGAAGAGACGTATATAGCTCCCACGTGATCTTTTTCTACGAATCGGGTATTTGTTTTAATCCCTCTATTGTTCTAGGACTTGTTTTGAGCCACAAGAAAATCTATAGCTTCCTTTGTCCTTTGGTCTTTGTGCTGAAGTTTAGTTTATATATGATATCTACCTCACGGATGGCTTTATCTTTCTGTAAGCAGTTTCACTTTTGTACAGTGATGACCTGTGACCCGCACGAACAAAGTCTGCTTCTGGGCAATGACCGAAAGGTCCAGGACTCCGCTTCAAACTAGAAATGATGAATCATCAAAAAAGGTATGCCTTTATTATATATTGTAACTTATCCACATTAAGTCGACAGAAAAATAGAATAAGTTGACAAACTACCACCTTGCCTTCTAGACATCTTGGCTTGTCAGTGGGAGGGGGTGCATTGAAGTAACAACAACAACAAAGCGAGCGGCAACCAACTGGAAGATGAAAATGGCACAAGGAGACAGCAGAACATGCAAGAACAGAATCTGTACGCGGTTATATTTACGGGGAAGACCTACCAACGGGGGCTCTACTGAGGGAGCCCGCTACGGTAATTTGGCTTCGCTGATAGTATTTGCTTCGCCCTTTGTTGTATCACTTTGGAGTAACCCTGGAAACGACGCTTCCTCAGATTTGAAGTGAGAAAGAGTAGATGTGTCCCATTTTTTAATGCTGAATAGTCCTACTGGATCTCTATTTTACGATGCACAGACGATGTAAGTTTGATGGCAAGTCCTTATTGGGTAAGTTTGGATGACATTCTATGAAGATGGACACCTAATTATAAACAGAATCAGCTGCAATCTTGGGTAATGACGTCATTTCATTTCAGTGTAGCCTGGTTCCAAGCAGCAAGGAGGTTTTCTAATTAAATTAATCCTCCTCGTAGCTATCATTGGCTAAATCGTAAACCGTAGGGTGCGGACTGGAGCTTATCTGGCTGACTGGAGCTTATCTGGCTAGCATATACGATTTTCGGTGCACCGTGTAGATCTGCTTGCAGATTAGTTAAAGCGGTCCGTCCGTACGTTGCGTAATCTTATCGGGGCGATGTAATGCCGTTTGTTCTTGGGTGACATTTCAACAAGACGTAACCTCAGAGAGGGAGGTTTAATGTGGTAGCAATGGGACGGGTGCAACGCCTCCTACCGTGCAATCGTACAACTACAGTGCAGCGGAAGAACGCCCTGTTGCATCTAGCAAGGCTCATATGGTTATATTACAGACGTGTCTGGTTGACTGTTACTGGTAATCTACTAGTATTTAATATTCCTTGAGAGATTCCTTGGGTGTTGGCGCCAATAAACGTTCACTGTAACATGACACTACATCATGATATCAACAACTCAACATCAGATACCAGCGAAATCAATAGGATCCGTCGCAATATTTAGTGATAGAATCTAGGCCTAGGACATTAGCATTTCTTCCATCTATGTTCTATTTACCTCATCACGATTCGATCTAATCATCTCTTTGATGATGTGGTCCCCCAATAATTAAAAGACAAAACAGCACTGGGCAGATTAATTCCGTTTCGAATGTGCCCTTATTTATAAAATCCAGAACTTCTGTTCCCGCCGGGACATTCACACATCACGAAAACAGTAGTATTTGAGACAAAATCGTTATTTTTAACCCAATACTATTGTACAGCAAGTGATCATTAGTGTACTTTGTACATACCGTAAAGGACTAACTGTCTGTAAAGTATGGTGATAATGCGACCTCGCATGTAAAAGTTACAGGCATACACATGTTTTCCATCAACTGGAATAGTGACCTTAATTGACCTGAGTTAAGGGCGTTATCTATTTGAGCATGCATGTCACAGTGAATTATGAGAATATGAATGTGTTTGATAAAATAAGGTTAACCTTTCTGGCGCCTGAATAACTGAAAGACCCGATGTTCGATTATTTAAACAGGATGCATATTTCTGAGTCCTAGAGAAGGGGACCAACTTGAAGCTTACCGTGTATGTACATGTCTGGTAGAAATCTTGATGTAATCATAACTAATGACCTTATTATAGCCACGTGGACTAGGGCTAGCCGAAGTGACTGACAGGCCAGCCTACTGTTGAACTGACATCTTTGACGAACAACTTTTGAGCTGCAAAAGTCTTAACGTTGCTGACGCATATAATATACCTTTGTGTTCTGGGTGGGGTAGCTCTGGTTGTACCTGTGCGTGCGTCCCTAGACAAACGTCTCTGTCACCTGTCTAACAATGGTATGAAGGTATAAATGCCTCTAGGCAGGTGCTTTGACTCGGTAAACAATTCAATCGTCATTGAACATTATACTCCTGGCAGTTGATTTCACTATGAAGAACTGCCTCGCATTATAGTTTCAGGACATCTGAAAGGCTGAAACACCCGTAGGGTTCAAAACAGGCCCCATGACTCACGGGCAAACCAATACTGTACACAAAGAATAGTATGATATGTCAAATTTTAGTAACTTTAATTTACAAATTCGGTTAAAAGGGACAAAAACTTATATAATAAAAATGTGTGAATGTTTTGTTTGGCCAGCTTATTAGTTAAATCCTGCACAACTCTTTTCATTAACGAGCAGCCTAATGTACGTACAACGCCAGGGTTTAGAGAAAGTTGGACTCCCTCTCAGTCAACAATAGCTCAGTGCCGCTCTGTTTCTGTGTGAACAGTACACAACTTTCCATTTCTGCTCGCTGACGTATGGTGACGTCATCGGATGATGCAACAAAGGTGAGTTGCCTTGCAATGGCCCTGCCAGGGTATAGGTTAAGGTCGAGAGCAGTATATCAGTCTAAAATCAGAAAGATATAAAAATCAATTGTATGGTTCCGTAGGATCAATGGATGTTTGCTTAGATGTAAAGGGCATCAAATAGCTCTATGAAGGTTAGACATCCAGGTAATAAGATACACAGGGTACCACTTACTCAAGCGACTGGATGGATTTTAGAAACGGTCAGACGTTTTCATGCATACTTTTTGGTTAGATATAACTGTTAGACTCAAATCGTACTTTATTCACTGACGAAAGGTAACTGATGCTACCTGAGACGTCTGACCGTTTCTAAAATCGATCTAGTTGCTTGAGTAACTGTTACTTTATGTATACGGATATCAAATAGCGTTACTGCCGTAAAATTAACAATGTCATAACCGCACACATTACATAAGAATCGCGCAATGTTGCTTTAACCGTTGACCCTATCCGGTCCGACACTCAATGAAGGCAGAGGATTTCTAGAGGTTATACACACTGACATTCAGTACAATAGAAAGGGAATTCAAATATTGTCTTTGTCAGGGCAAGACTTTCCTTTTTGTATGCTTGTCAATATGACTTTGAAGAACTGACCTTTACAGCACAAGCGCTTCAACTTGCTGAAATGTTTGAATTCCCATATATACTAAGTTTCAATATAGAATCTACTTGACAACAAGAACGCCATAAATAGTGCTATCCATTATGACTGGCGATACAAAAACAGTTGGAGTTCGGCCGTAATGGGTACAATTCAAGGCAAGTGAGGTAACAACATCTATTCAACAAAGCTGTTGATGAATCTTAATGGGGACACACACAAACATACTGATATGAAACAAAGCTTTGTCAATACACTACATGCTTCATGTTGAAAATACATATGAAACATAAACTCGGTGAAACAACAACAGAAAACGCGCCTCTTTGGTCCTTAATTTGTGAAGCAGTTGAAAGAAAGTGGAGTAGTCGCTTGATCTTTTTATAACACAAGGAAATGTAAAACGTAAAGCCATGGTGTTTGTGCTATACATATATGATTTGGAGCCTGTTAGCGTTTAATCATTGGTTTAGTTCAACTCCGTTTGGACCAGTCAGACCAAAGGTAGCATAGGTTTGACACATGTAATAGTTCTGTCACTACAGGCAACTGCATAGAAAGATCGGAACGTGCCAATCTGAGGCGCAGAGGCTGCTGTTGACTTTGCACGTCGTTGTACGTCATCCCACTTGTGGAAATTTCCACATGACTTTGAAAGACAATTTTCCTACTCTGAACATTGCCGAAATGTTGCATCACTCCCCGGATGTTGTATGACGCATTTGTTGTGGGTACTTTAAACTACATTTATTTGAGTACACTGTAGCACGAGGGGGCTTCGCTATTGAATTTCACGGAGAGGTGAGAAAATACCCCCCTGGTTTGATTAGATATTTCCCACAGCAAGAATTTAACCCTTGTTTGATTCATGAGAAATATCCCAAAGAGTTCATAGCTAAAAATTACGAAACAGCTATTTTTTTGCTGTTGTTCAGACAACTCATGTCAAAGATAGCATAGATCGGCTGGAATGGCAAGATGGAACAGTCAGTCATTTACACATTCAAGTCAAAGTTTATTTGGTTTTGTTTTGTTTTGTTGTTGATCAGATGTGTTTGTTTGTCAGTGCTGGTCGACGTCGGTAGCTACGCTGAATTCTAACTACAACGAAGTTAGGTGAACTAGATGCATTGAGCAAAACAAAAAGACAACAAAGAAAAGCGAAAACTTGGAATTTGAAGGAATAAGGAAAAGAGGTAACTGAGGAAGAGCAAGGATAGAGAGAAAAAGACGACAATGCACAATCAAACTATGCTTCGTACGCGTGCACCAGTCTCATTCAAGTTCATCTGAAGTTCAACCTGCCTCGTTCTCACTTTCCTGTAACGTTACCTGGTGGTCTCACGGTGCGGTCTATCTCAGACCTCAGTAAAGGTGTTGTCAGTCATGACGTACAAGTGATTCATTGATTTCGGGCTCAACTATACATAGCTGATGACTGTGCGGATTACCTGACAAAGGGCGAACTTGTTAACACAACTGAGTAAATGTCAGAGGCTAACATATATCTACCATTTATAGAGGTGATTAAAAAGTCACTGGTACATGCAATTAAACAGTAGTCAGATGTCTCTGTCAGTTACGTTGGGATATCAACGCTAATTATAACGTGACAAGTTGACTTATTATAACGTGACAACGTGACAAGGACTGGATTTGAAGAATGTATGTATTTATTAAGATGAGACATATACAAATGTACATCAAATCTACATCTGACCTAGGTCATACAAGGTGAATACCTAGGTCATTCAAGGTGAACGATTCCCAAGAGGGGGTAGATGAATTGACCCCAATATCTGCTTTATAAATCTTAATGAATTAAAGGTAAACTTGTTGAGATTGATCTTTTTATTTGGGTCATAGTGATACTAGAGGGAAATTGTCCTTACATGAACCTTCCCTTGCCTTAAATGAACCTGGTACCAAACACGTCTTGTGGCGGCTGTTTCAGATTTTAAAACCTATCAGCATTGTTTTTTTTGAGTTGGAGGGGGATAATAAATCCTCCCGAAACATATGATGCCTACAACACTATAATTTTTTACTGCACTACGTAAGTACACTATAACATTTAACGTTATGTAGGGAGCTTTTAGGCGCTAACTTGGCAATTTGTTTCACGATGGCGCTGCGTGAAATGGCTGTGCATGATACCTCTACATACGCCTTCTCAAGATTTCCATATTTGTCTTAAAAGTAGCACTCTTTTCATGATCACTGAGAGGCTGCGAGCGCTGAGCGAGCTAATTTAATTCAGCATATAAGCAACGATGTAAAAGTATGATTTGAAAGACAGCAACATATCTATGAAATTTGCTAAGCGACCTGTCAGATATTAGCTTGCTCAGCGCTCGCAGCCTCTCAGTGATTATGAAAAGTGTGCTACTTTTAAAACAATCAAATATGGAAATCTTGAGAAGGCGTATGTAAAGGTATTATGCACAGCCATCTCACGCAGCGCCATCGTGAAACAAATTGCCAATTTAGCGCTTAAAGGCTCCCCATGTAAATGTTTATAGTGTACTGACGTAGTGCAGTAAAATATCATAGTGTTGTAAACATCATGTATGATCATATTTTTCGGGAGGATTTATTCTCCCCCTCCAACTCCCAAAGAACAATGCTGATAGGTTTTAAAATGTGAAACAGCCACCACAAGAATTGTTTGGTACGGTTCATTCAAGGCAAAGGACGGTTCATGTAAGGACAATTTCCCTCAAGTATCAATATGGCCCCCATAAAAAGATCGATCTCAACAAGTTTAACGTTACCTTTAATTCATTAAGATTTATAAAGCGGATATAGGGGTCAATTCATCTACCCCCTCTTGGGAATCGTTCACCTTGACTGACCTAGGTATTCACCTTGTATGACCTAGGTCAGATGTAGATTTGATGTACATTTGTATATGTCTCATCTTAATAAATACATACATTCTTCGAATCCAGTCCTTTATGTTACTGTCACTGTAAAATCGCATCTGTCGTCTTAGTATCTGAGTCATGAGTGTTTGAGTGTGTGTGTGTGTTTGCGTGAGTGAGTGTGTGTGTGTGTGTATGTGTACGTGTGTGTGTGTGTGTGTGTGTGTAGACCTTCATACAAAAAAATTACGTTGTGAAATCTTATCGGAATGATGTAACTTTGTTTGCAGTCTCTGGGCTAGCTGGGCGACAGGTTAACAAGGCGTAACGATTGTGGAGTCTATGAGACATGAAGAGGTAAAACGCCACCTATCGTGCAATCGTACAACTACAGTGTGGCAAAACGAGTGTGAAGTGTGTGTCATTCACAGGGTAAGATTCAGCTGTATGTAGGGTGTGTCATTCCAATAGTACAGGGTAAGATTCAGCTATATGTAGGGTGTGTCATTCCAATGATACAGGGTAAGATTCAGCTATATGTAGGGTGTGTCATTTCAATGACACAGGTTAAGATTCAGCTATATGTAGGGTATGTCATTTCAATGACACAGGTTGAGATTCATCTATATATAGGATGTGTCATTACAAGGACACAGGGTAAGATTCAGCTATACGTAGGGTGTGACATTCCAATGCCACAGGGTAACATTCAGCTATGTATTTGTACAACAATGCAGGTTGTGTCATTCCAGTGACAGAGGGTAAAACAGCTGAAAATGTTCCCACATTTGACCCCAGATTTCTGATGTATCCATAGTGGTGGGAATTGCACTATTTCAGAGAATTCCAAGTCCATGTTTTACATATTGGGCTAACTACTCCTCAAGCGACTTTCTTTCAAACTGCAATCAACAAGGGATCTGACCGCAAAAAACCGATGAGGGCAAGGCAGGGGGAAACCACAATCCACAGTACTGCTTGATCTATACTCTAGTAGATGTGGCCTGGGTAAAGAAATTACAGAAAGCTAAATTCATTTCCTTGTGAAGTAGAGGTCTCTTTAATGACCCCGTTGATGTCATCTTTATTTACCCTGTCCCAATTATTCGATACGATTTACCCTTATCACAGCCTCCACACAATTAGGTTAGTCCAATATATACATCGGTAATAGATCTATTTATAATCTATTGCACAACGAATATCCTTAAAAATACTCAAAACTTAAGTAGTAAAAAGTATTTATAGCATTTGAAATGAAACAAACATGCTTAAAACAACAAATTACTGACAAAATAATGTTATAGCTATATATAGTTTCATCCCTATATTGCTAATGGTTGCCTCCATCTTTTCGCGGGAAAATTTCTCACCTGATCTGGGTCAGCAAAGGTTACGAGTCACTGCAAAGAGCGCCAAGTCAGAAGGCGTCCGGAGCTGTGTAAGGTATTTCTGTCACTTCCCTACGCATTTCTTGCAGTAATACAGACAATTCTACGTCATTGTGTACTTGAGACGTTGAAGAAACAACTGGAAAGCTGCTAGGTTGATTAACAAGCCCAATAACTGAGCAGCGATCTTTGTTACGGCACTCTCTGTGTGTATGCAAATTATCGTTAATTTTCCCGCGCGAGCCGGTTTGTTTTGAAAATTCCTCGTCATTTATTGAAGACTTGCAACAAGGTACTGTTGATTTTGTGCTGTCCCCTTCTTAGGTAACACTCCTACAGTGTCCTGTGAAAAAGACTCGTGTGTAAGTGCTATATTTCTGTTGTAGATCGCGAAAAACTAGGTAGTCACGTTGAGTGGGAGGGGAGCAAAGCGTCTCACGTGTACCCGGCGTTATGTGAATCTCTCGTCTGTCAGACGACAAAACTAGTGCAGCAAAGGTAGAGCATTCATTTAGACGTGTATGCTTTCCTTGGGAAATAGTTAGGTTGTGCTCTATATGAAGGCATTATAGCAGTTTTCCACAGGGCCGGGAATTTTCGCAACTGCTTTCCATTGTGTAACAATCACCACTCCACAGTGTGACGTAACCAAACTTGCATAAGCGATTGTTATTCATGATCAGATTCAGAAGGATGGAAGGTGTTTCTCCGTCTGTTCTGACATAGATATCGCTACAGAATATTGTTCAACCGATATACTCTTAGCTGTGGTACAAGACTCCAAGCAAAAATTGTATGATGCAAATTTAAGATCGAGATTGAAGTATGAAAGGGGGATGAATAAAAATGCTGAATTCTTTCCACAATAACTTGAATACAGCTATTTTTGTGTGAACAAAAGCTATTGTGATGGCATGTTACATGTGCCTATTTATGAAAATTTTTCCCACCTTTGTACTTCTTTGATATTTAAAAGTCATTATTTTCGTATCTATGACACAATTTGTGGGGTCGTGTGGCGTAACGACAGGATTTTTGGCCCAGAACCCAGTGGGTCCCGGGTTTGAATCCCCATGCGCCACCGATCTTGTGCCCCACGTGTATTGTACTGTTGCAATTCTAATAAAATCAAATCAAATGTATTGAATGATTTTTAAGAACTTCTCCCTCACCGGCCTCAGTCATTTCCTCATTTATTCTATTGATATTTGTCTCATAGAAATAACAGGCACCATGGTAAAGAGAGGCAAACGATTGAAGAAAGTCCCTTCCGAGGGGTCGTGTGTTAGGGGAAACAGAGACAGGACAGGTAGCTCCGATGACATGGAGGATGGTAGGAACATGTCTACAGTGGAGGATAGACAGATAGACAAGGAAACAGAGAAGGGAAGAGGCAGAAAAGGGAGAAATGTTCCACAGACAGGTACCTGACCTGCACAGCTCACACTCTATGGTTGATGAAAAGTTTGGTGGAGCGTGTTTGGGCAAAACTTAAAACCACCTGTTGGTTTTAGGTTTTGTTCTTTAAAAAGCCGCCAAATATGATAAAAAAAAGCCAGACTGCAAGCAGATGCTTGGAGATTGGAAAAGATGTACTTCTGAACCGGATTGGAAGCCTCTGAAACTTACATTTCCGCTCTATTTAAAATCAACACTTCTGCTTTTGCAAAAAAATTAGTAGCAGTACTTCTGAGTTTGGAGCTGTGCAGCTGTCGTTGGTCCATGGACATGGTTCAGTTTGGTACTTTCACTTCGTTCAGAGAAGAGTTTTATCTTTTTGTTTCTGAACTTGTCCCTCAAAACTGGTTCTTTCACTTAGATCATAGAAGACATTGAGTTTTTATCTTTTTGTTTCTCAACTTGTTGGCCTTCAGAACTTCGTTGGTGTTTTTTTAAAAAGAAATATCCAGAGTTCTCAGTTCATGTATTTGGCGATTGATTGAACAGTGCAGTGTTATATTTAATGGCTTGAACAATGTGTCACCAATACGTAATAGTAATGTGACATATTTCTGTTTCTAGTGGAGTGCCCAGTCTGTAGTTGTGCTGTACCACAGAGGAGCATTGACAGCCACATAGACATCTGTCTTCTGAGAGGGGAGAAAAAGGAATCTTTGAGAAGGTTGGAGGGGGTTTGCTTGTTTAACAACCCTTTTTTCACAACTTTTACTGTAAGTAGTACAAAACTGTTCATGGATGAGCTCACACTCACAGATAGAAAACTAAGGTAGTACACCTGTATCCATATAGTCGGTATAACCGCCCTTTGGCGTAACACACCACGTACATGTATGTGTGTGTGTGTTTTAAAACAAATTAGATGGTGATATTGTACACTTTATGCATTAACCTTTCTTTGTGTAAGGCCTACATGTATTTGTAGTGTCTGTGAGTTTGATAAATCAATTTGTCCAAAGGTAGTTTGACAGACAAGTATTGTACAAGGACTCCTCAGAAGGCAGTTTTAAGTTAATGTGTTGGGTCTCTCAACACTTGTGGAGTTTGTAAGCACTTAAGATTACCACTGTTTGTCTTAGACTGCTAATATGTGTCCTTTTTCCCTTCAGTTCTGGAGTTAAACCAAACACCTTGCTTGAAGAGGCTCCGCCCAAAAAGCCAAGCCCAAAGTCCTCAGCAGTTTCAACAGAGCAAGAAGACAAAGCCAACAGACTACAAACAGAATTGTCTTCCTGTAAAAACTTAGCTCTTAAGTTTGCGAGTGTCAGCACTAGTTCTTCTGACCTAGAAACTGAGAACCTAAGACCAAAAGAAGCCTGCAACAGCACAATAGAAACTTCTGAAAAGGTTTTGGATAATAATGCTGTTGATTGTATGAAGGATAGCTGTGTGTTAAAGCCCTTGACTAACGGCTTGGTCAGTCCACTGAAACTATCTGAATCAGGACCAGTTTGCACCACAGCAGACAAACCTACGTCAAGTGAACAGAAGCTAGCCTTAGCTTCAAGTGAGAACACTTTACGAAAATCCCTCCCTGGAAAAGTTCAGCCTCTCGATTCATATCTCACAGTACAGGCCTTACTGCAGAAAACAGAGCCTGCCAAAGGTATAGATACTACAACCAGTGAGAGAAGTATTGAAGAAAGCCTTTCCGTTGACGATTCGTTTTCATCTGCTGTGTCTAATCTTACGTCATCGTTTCATAGCACTGAAAACTTTCCTGAACACCCAGAGAGTAACTCTGCTCTGAAACCATCCAAAGTTCTTGGTTGTAGTCCAACGTTACCAGAACCAGGACCAAAGGAGAACATCAGCAGTACAGAAATGAGGGAATATCAGAGGGCAAGCCCAGAGCCAGGGACAACTGGTAGTGAACCATCCAGCCCTAAACCAGGTATGTAGTGATCTACCATTAGGCCATGTTGATTTGATGACATCCACGTACACGTCAGTTTAAAAAAAAAAAGGTTTCGGTCGTACTTTAGACAGTAAAGCAGCTGCAAAATGAGAAAATATATGCTGTAAATTGCAAAAATATATTTAGGAAAACAGATAATGTTGTAGAATGCCAAGAAGATGTGAAAGAACAAAAATGAAGAATCTTTTTATTTACTATTATCCGGTATACCATACTTTGTGTATAGTTTTGTTCATCCTTCCTGACCACGTACATGAAGGCAACATTTTTATTGCCAAATTTTCTTTATTCACACGCTCTCATCAGTTTTGGGGTTCCCAGAGGATGTCATCCATATTATCAAATCAACATGGCCTTAGTCTTAAGGATGTTCTTTAGTCTGAAGTAGAGCTGTGTACGGGTACACTGTACTTATACAGTACCGGGTACAATCAATTAGGTACAGGTCCAAAATACCTGATCCTGCTGTATTGTACTGGACCTGACTCGGGATGGCCACATTAACAGATAAAATTACTATGTAATTACAGTGGCAGCGCTCTAAAGCCACTCTAAAGCACAGAAAACACATTTGCATGGCTGGAGTCAAATAATCATCTGTGTTTTCATAAAAAGAATACCTGGCACAATCAAATATTATGTTTTTACCCGTTCAAACATGCTTTTGTCCTTATTGAAAATCTAGCATTTTCCGAACAAGTAATTTAGGTACAAGTTCAGGTCCGGACCTGTACCTTAACCCGTGTACCTGTACCTGTACCTAAAATTTGTTTAGGTACCGGGTACACAGCTCTAGTCTGAAGTAACCTGACAGTTTGCAATAGTACATTCAGGCATGACGTGAATTTCTACATTATGATGTTTACAACATTCTATACACTTCATTGTTTCCTAATGTTCCAGAACAGTTCATAACAAAGGTTGATAAAACTGTATGTCTATGACAATTAGACCATTTTTCATAATGGCAAAGGCCAGGAGGAAACTTAGACATGGTAACATCTTCTAACATAATTCCACCAGGGTACATAATTCCGCCACCCTGAAAAGATTCGTCCAAACAGATCTCCAACACAGCGTCCCTCAGTATAATGCACTCACATACATGTAGCAATGCAGCACAGGTGTTGCTGCTTATACATAATGACATGCATTCCCAAACGCAAAATATTTATGTACAAATCACAGGAGATGACATCACTATGCGGTCCCAAATGTACAGAAGTGTAACACATACACAACTATCGATCAAAAAACAACAAACAATGCAACCATTGTCATCTATTTCTAAAAGTTGCGGTCCCAAACATGACGGAGTAGGGGAAAATATTGCATATGCAAGGTTGTTGCCGAAATGAGAGGCAAGTCTCAGTGCTCTTTCCAAATTCAATCTATAATTGAAAAATAAGCACATCACAGTTGACACACTAAGTGAGGTTGCCCAACCTGTTGAAATAGTGATTTTGGCAAACGTTTAATAAGTGACTCAAATTGATTAAGATATAGTTGGTGACCATTAAGAATGAGTTAAACTTTTTTTATCAACCAAAGAAGTAGTCATAATTTTAACTCGTTTCCCATCCTGTCTTTTAGGAGAGGAGGTAACTAAAGGTAAAGGAGGGCCCATGGCTGGATCGTCCCATTCTGATGTTAAGGGCACAGCGAACAAAGATGGCGGACCTAACCTCATCACGGCCGCCATGTTGGAAGAGGAAGAGAAACTACACAAGGAACTCGAAGAGGAGGAGAAAGTCAGGATGGAGAAGGCCAAAGAGCAGTGGGACAAGAGTCTGAAGGAACAGAGGTTCTCCCGACTCACACATCTGCTGAAGAAGAGCAACACCTACACAGAGTTCCTCCTCAAGAGGATGGAGAGGCAGGCGGAGGAGGCTAAGCGTAAGGCAGAGGCTCGCAGGAAACGTCTACAGAAGCAAGAGGAGAAGAAACGATCGAAGGAGCCTGCAAGCCAGCAAGTGAGTGTAAGGAGAAGTGACAGACGTGGTGCCAACAGTCAACCCACCAGCGGCAGTCCCGTCAAGTCTACATCCAAGTCTCCGCGGGGAAGCAAAACGGCAGACAAGATAAAGACGGAACCTGAGGAAACAGCAGGCCCTTCCGAAGATGGGAAACAGGCCAAGAAGAGAAAACGAGAAAACGACTCAGAGTACTGCCTGGCTGACTACATCAGCAAGGAGGAGCTGGAAAAGAAGAAACAGAAGGTAGAAGAACAAGTGGTTCCACAGGTGCCAGAAGAGCTGAGCGTTCCTCGGTCCATAGTGCAGATCATGGAGAAGGAGAAGCCAGCGGACACGTTCCGCAGAGTCATCGATGGAAAGCCGGTGTCTGACAGACAGCCGGAGCTGTTCAGTGGAGGAGTGCTGAGGGAGTACCAGCTACAAGGCATGGACTGGATGAAGGTAGGATTTGGTTAAGTGATAAGCTCAAAATACCCACATCGAGCCCTGCACATACAGTCTGGAAATCGCTAAAAGAAAACTGAACCTAGATAGAAATATAATTCAATTTTGCGGCATAAAAAGATTCAAGTTTCATATGTTGGTGCAAGGCTCTAATTTGAAACGAAGATATCACTGATATGACCTTTCACTGCACTCTGTATTAAAGTGTTTCATGCCCTGCATAAGATCATAAGTTAAGATATAAACGTCTGTGTTAAAATGTTATGCAGTTGCTTGAGTAACTGTTTTTTGCGTACTTTTTTTGTTTGTTTAACAGGTGCTGTATGAGAATGGGGTGAACGGCATCCTTGCAGACGAGATGGGCCTGGGAAAGACGGTCCAGTGCATCGCCCTGTTTGCGGAGCTGATCGGCGAGGGTATGATCGGACCGTTCATGATCGTTGCGCCGCTCTCCACCCTGTCGAACTGGTACTCTGAGTTCCGCAGATTCAGTCCAAAGGTTAGTAGCAATCTAGTTACGTTGTATACATAATTGTTAGTGTTTAAAACAGGGTACTAGGCAGCACCCCTCATTCCATCATTTGATGCATTTTGCATATTTATATATAAATATATATATAAATAAAACATATTTAGACCATTCTATCAACCCTAATAGACAAAAATCCATGAGTAAAGTTGTAAAAATTTCCAAAATTTGAATAAATTGATAGATGCTTGTACAATGTGACAGAAAAAAAGAAGACTCTTTGTAGGATCTTTTCATCAATAGGAATTGGGATAAAAAATTTCAAGCTAGCTAGAAGCCTGGTTTAGACTGTAGCACCAAATCACCTTACCAGTGTAACAATTGTCTGAATAGCCTTACAACTGTCTGGACACGTAGAAAATTTTGTGCCCAACATGTGAAGATTAAATTTGTTTAGAATGAGGGCTATAAAATCTGTTTATTTCTACATGTAAATGCTTCCTAATGTATACCACGTCCAGCTTTTGGCTGTTCTACCAACCATGCAGTTCTTGACTTGTATTTTGGCTTAAGTGATTTATATGTTGTAAACAGGTTCCAGTACTCATCTACCACGGCAATCTGGCACAGCGCACCAAGCTTCGGCGCAAGATCTTCAGGTGAGTTTAACTGAAATGAAGTCTCAACTATACTCTATAATACGCTCTACACTTCTATAATCTAAGTGACTTTTGTGTGATTTAGATGTGTTAACAGTTAACCCTAATCTTGTAGTGACCAAGTGTTATACAGGGGAATTTTTGGTTTGTGAGAAATACATCTAGACATTTGATCTAGTTAGCAATGTATGCACCAAGTCAACAAGAATGTAAGATCAATCTCAATAAAGTTCAACCTTCTCTTTTCTCTATCTGTGTACATGTATTTCTGTCAGTTTGATACTTACATGAACAGATGAACACAAGTTGGAAGAAGGTAAAGAAAGTATTAATTTCAATTCTCAGTGCATTTCATGGGACGTCACTAATTTTTTATCGTTCCCTCCAACCAGGGTACATGGCGAGCTTGGTGTCCATCCCATCGTGATCACGTCCTATGAGATCACGATGCGGGACAGCAATTTCCTGGCGGTTCACCACTGGAAGTACATCATCGTGGACGAGGGACATCGGATCAAGAACCTCAACTGTCGGCTCATAAGGTCTGAAACATCAAGATCACAATTCCTTTTCTCTGCTACATAGAATAGAATTGCAAACAAAATTTTTTAAAGACATGGGACTGTAATATTCCACATCATCATCATCATCATCATTTATTTTGTATTTTTGGTTGCATGTTTATCAATGAGATAAGACAATTTGTCTGTTTTTATTTCTTTTAGAATTGCTACATTTGACAAAATCTTTGGTAGTATACATGTAGGCTGCATTTTGATACATGTGTGTTACATTGTATCACATACATGATTCGTTTGTTAGTATCACCTTCACCTTCACCTAGTCCCATCCTCATCTTGAGGGTCGGGGACCATGGTCGCCTTCAGCACAAGCTTCCTCCATCCTTCCCTGTCCTTCGCCCTCTGGGTACATTCTGCAAGTGACCGTCCTGTCCACTCCTTTATGTCATCTCCCCATCTCCTGCGTGGCCTCCCTCTGCTTCTGGTGCCGCAGATCTTCCCTTGCAGGATGTGGGTTGAGATGTTCTGCGCTCGAGTGACGTGGCCAAAGTATTGCAGCTTCCTTCTCTTTACCATGTTCAGTAGTGTCCTTTGAATCCCCTAGTAGCTTCCTGTAACACTTCATCTCAAAGGCTTGGATCTTCTGAGTGTCCTTAGCATGAAGTGTCCATGCTTTGCAGCCATATGTCACCACGGGCCAGACCAGGGCTTTCAGCACCCTCAGCTTGGTAGAGATCTGCAGTGCCCTGTCCTTCCAGATGGTCTCCAGGGAACTAAGGGCGGTCCGCGCTGCTCCCAGGCGTGCACTGATCTCACGACTGCTTCCAGCTGTTTCATCAATAATGGCGCCCAGATACTTGAAGATTGATACCTGCTCCAGCAGGACCCCCTGGCAGTAGATCTTCAGTACTGTGGGTTGTTTCGTTGTTGCCATGACCTTGGTCTTCGTGGTGCTGATCTCCAGACTATACTCCATGGATACAGTATTTACAAGATCCAGCAGCTCCTGAAGTCTTTCCGGTGAGGTCGCAATCAGGCCGATGTCATCTGCGAACCTTAAGTTGTTAATGGTCCTCCCACTGATGTTGACACCAATCCATGAGAGTTCACCTGCAGACTCTCTCATCACTGCTTCAGAGTAGAAGTTAAAACAGATAGGTGAGGCCAGACATCCCTGTCGCACGCCTTTCGTGACTTCAAACCAGTCGGACAGCTCATCCTCCACTCTTACTGCTGCCTGTTGGTGTCTGTACAGCTGGCGTAGTGAGTTGACAATGTAGTTGGAGACTCCCATTCTTTCCATTACTTTCCAGAGGGTTTTGTGCCTTACAGAGTCAAAAGCTTTTTTGTAGTCAATGAATGCCATATAAAGATTAACATTGCTCTCGCGTGCTTTCTCCATAAGAATCCTGACATTGAAGATTTGGTCCCTGGTACCCACTTTCTTCCTGAACCCCATCTGTTCCTCAGCAAATTCTGTGTCTGCCACCCCCTCCATACGCTTTAGCAGGATACGCAGTAGGATCTTGCTGGCATGGGTTATCAGGGCTATGGTACGGTGCTCTGAGCAGTCAGTGGTTCCAGTCTTTTTGGGAATGGTGATGAACACTGACCGTACCCAGTCTGTGGGCCATTCTCCGGTCTTCAGGATCTTGTTGCAGAGGCAGCACAGGGCTTTTGTTATTGCTGGGTTGTCGGTTTTCAGAAGTTCACCTGGCAGGTCGTCTACACCAGCTGCCTTGTTCTTCGGCAGGCGTTTGATGGCGTGTTCCACTTCAGATTCTAGGATTTCTGGAAAGGGAGCGTCTCCTGCCTCCTCACTAGGTGTGTCCTGCTCGTCGTCAGGATCAGAGTGTGGCGTGTTGTCTTTGTAAAGCTGCTCACAGTACTGTTTCCACCGCTGTAGGATGCTCTGGAGGTCAGTGAGTACTCCGTTGTCCTCGCTCTTGATGTTCCTCTGTTTGGGTTGGAAACCTCTCCTCAGCTTCTTGATGATGCTATATGACTTCCTAAGAGAGCTGTTGCCTCCAAGACCCTGCTCCATCTCTGCACACTGTTCTTCCAACCACCTTGCTTTGTCTTTCCTTGCCTCCCTTTGAACTTGCTTGTCCACTTCTCTATAGAGCAGTTCTCCGTTATCTGTGTTGCGTTCCGTCTTCAACTTACGTCTTTCGTCTATAAGGTCAAGCGTATCTTGTGATATCCATGGATGGTTTGGCTTCCTAGGGGCCTTTCCCAGAACCTTCTTTGCTGCCGCTTTGATGGCCTCTGTGAATGCCGCTGAGAACTCATCCGGCGTTCTTTCTTCCTGCAGTAGATTAAGGGCCTCAAATCTGTTGTGGACTTCTATGTTGTAGGTTTCCCGTACTGTTTGTGACTCCAGTGCTTCCAGGTTAAGGCTGGTTCTCCGTTTACTCCCACCGCACTTCTTGATCTTCAGCCTTAGGTTTGCTCCCACCATGTTGTGGTCTGTTAGTATCACATACCCGGTAAACCACCTCATTGCTTAACACACCTTGTTTGTACAAGCTTCATACTCTAGTATTCAGACAGATTTATTTGATCCACTCACGCAGGGGAGAACGTACATGTACTCTTTTTGATGATGTGTACATGATAGTTGAATATCTTTGCAGAAGACCAGGAAATTTGGATTCCCGAAGAGGTGGTCATCAGTCATAGAAGAATAAAGTGGTTCTCTATTGTTATTTCAGGGAGATCAAGAAAATCCCTACAGCCAACAAGATCCTGCTGACTGGAACCCCCCTGCAGAACAACCTGTCTGAACTCTGGTCTCTTCTGAACTACCTACTACCGGAGGTGTTCGATGACTTAGGAAGGTAAGACATGTTTCACACATGGAAGGTACAGCAATGCAGCAATAAGATAATCTCTTTGTGATATGGAGGAAAATTAGATTGGATTGTGAAGAGGAACTTAAGTGGAATTGAATGGTTTTGCTGTAATTCTGATATTGAAGTTCCAAAACAGCATAGAGAATGAACTACATGTAGACAGTTTAAAAGGCAAGAATTTGCTTGTCTCGAAATAAGACTTGAATGGCCAAGCTGTATTTATGTTACTGTCATTTCGGATAGTGAAATAAAGCCGGCGGCCCTGTATATGAGGGAGCTTCAGGCGTAAGCCTCAAGCGTCAAACCTCTGCACGTAACAGATCCCAACTCATTTACTGAGAATAGTAGGGGTGTCACGGTGTGCTTGCTTGAATGTGTGAGCCATTGCAAAGCCGCATTGCACTACTAGCTAACTAAAAGTGTGATGATAAGTCCTCAGTCTGAGGTTCACCACTTTACCTACCTACCTTTTACTGTAGTCGCTTGACCCTCTGTTCTGTTCTCCATAGTGACATTACAAACCAATGGTGTGTTTCTTGTGTTTGCCCCCTCAGTTTTGAGGAGTGGTTTGACTTCACCTCGATCGGTGAGGAGGGTGGAGAGGAGAAGATCGTGGAACAGGAACAGGAGAAGAACGTACTTGGCATGCTCCATCAGGTAAGAAACACAAACATAAACATCCCTGACACTGCCAAACATCAAGACTAACTAGTAACAGGGTTGAAAACGTGTCAGAAGTCCATTTGTCAGCGATCTTGCCTCTGGAACTAGAAGCCGCGAGTTTGATTCCGGCTGTGTTGCTCACCCAACATGCATGCTACCGATACAATGAACCTGTAAAAACTGTACATACTGTCTGTCACGACCAGGGGAAGAATAGCTCTTCAGTGAGCTAAAACTGGATCAATATCACTTTCCTTTCTTTATTTAAACATACCTTTAGTGATATAGACATACTTGTGTGCTGTGTTTGCGTTGTTTTTACAATTTTGTAAATGGAAAAGCTAATGAAACTTGAGTGTTCTTTTAATGGTTGAGTTGTTTTGACTTCAACTTATAAATTATATGGAGACAATGTTCAGGTTGAATTCTCTTAATTACGTGCTTATTTTTTTTTACTTGTTCACAAACCAAACTTTAAAAAACAATACTGCCTTTTTAGTCTTTTTAAAGACACAGACCTTACAAATCCACCAAACAGATCTAACACCTTGCCACCCAACATCAAGTCACTACCCGCTCCATATAACTTCAAAAAGGCTATCCACCAGTTGTTTGTAAGTCAACAGTCTGTATATCTTATGTTACGATTATGTACATATATGTTCCTACTAACCTTGCAATCTGTATGTTTGTATGTATGTATAATAAACCCTGTAAGATTAGTCTTGATACGACTAAAGGATATCGTTATAAACAAATAATATACAAATCAACCTACTTTCAGGTGCTGACGCCGTTTGTGCTTCGTCGCCTGAAGACGGACGTAGACCTGAACATCCCTCCCAAGAAGGAACTCCTGGTGTACGCCCCCCTCACCTCCCACCAGCAGAAGTTCTACAAGGGCACCATGGACAGGACCATTATCGGCATGCTCAAGGACAACGATGTGAGGCCTGAACTGCTATCTGTAATTGCACCATGAAACTGATTTATTTTTTCAAACCAAGTCTTCACTTAATTCTTTGGAATGTTAGTGGTTTGAGGTTAGAATTTTTGTGTGTGTGGGGTAACAGCAGGTTTTCGGCCCAGAACCCAGCGGTCCCGGGTTCAAATCCCCTGACGCCACCGATGTTGTGCCCTTGTGAAAAGGCACTTTACACGACTTTCCTCACTCCACCCAAGTATAAAAACAGGTATAATATGTGTGGGTCAGGACACCAGCAGTAGCTGTCTGTGTCCCACGTGTATTGTACTGTTGCAATTCTAATAAAATCAAATCAAAAAAGCACATGCACCCAGTATTTCATGCCCTGCCACTTTTCATGCTTTACAAGTGGTAAAACTGAGTGAACTCTAATGTTTTAACTTTTAGGAGAAGCCATTGGAGCTGTCTGAGAAGGGAAGGCCCAAGAGACGTGCAGCGAAAAAGGTTGACTACCAGCTGATGATGGAGAACGACGTA
This sequence comes from Branchiostoma lanceolatum, assembly GCA_035149815.1. Lineage (NCBI taxonomy): Eukaryota > Metazoa > Chordata > Leptocardii > Amphioxiformes > Branchiostomatidae > Branchiostoma > Branchiostoma lanceolatum. The sequence goes on along the minus strand of CM068868.1, from coordinate 8,874,293 downwards.
GATGACAAGCAGTCAGAGGAAGGCATGCTGGAATGGGTGGAGAAGGTGGCCGAGGCTTACAAAAGGTACTGTAGATCATATGTTAGTTTTATCACTGTATCAGGTCCACATGCAATAGTCACATATTGCTATCAATGTGACAAGCATGACTAAGGATATGTGTTTAATAGCAAATGTATGTGTAGAAATAAAGCGGTCAATCAGGGCTTGAAATTGAATGAAATGCTGGGTATATGCACTTTTGTGCACCCTACATTGGAACTGTGCACCTTAATTTTTGACCGGTGCATTTTTAGATTTTTGTAGGTTACGTATGTAAAGGTACTATTGTAAACTTGTATACAGCATATTCTTGACATTTGTGTCTGAAAAAAATAATAGAACCTTTGTTGCGCTGGTATTAATTATGTTGTGCACCCACATTTTGTTCAATGCACATTCATATTTAGGTTACATTTACAATATAGGTCCCAAAAATGGAAGTCCTGTCATTCTTGGACCCGATATCTTTTTATTTCAATGATTTCTTTTGGTTTGAAGTCATTTTGACTTTCTGTTCACAGAGAGGTGGTGGAAGCTGCTCCCAAGTCCGCTCTGTTGAACCTGAACCTGAAGAACATCATGATGCAGCTCAGGAAGATCTGTAACCACCCCTACCTCATCGAGTACCCACTGGACCCTGCCACCCAGGTAAGTACTGTTCCATCCCTGTGTCACACAATACCCATGGGACCACCCCACCCAAATAAATACTGTACCATCCCTGTGTCACACAATACCCATGGGACCATCCCACCCAAGTAAAAACTGTACCATCCCTGTGTCACACACCCATGGGACCATCCCACCCAAGTGAATACTGTACCATCCCTGTGTCACACACCCATGGGACCATCCCACCCAAGTAAATACTGTACCATCCCTGTGTCACACAATACCCATGGGACCATCCCACCCAAGTAAAAACTGTACCATCCCTGTGTCACATACCCATGGGACCATCCCACCCAAGTAAATACTGTACCATCCCTGTGTCACACGCCCATGGGACCATCCCACTCAAGTAAATACTGTACCATCCCTGTGTCACACAATACCCATGGGACCATCCCACCCAAGTACCATCCCTGTGTCACACACCCATGGGACCATCCCACCCAAGTAAATACTGTACCATCCCTGCGTTGTAAAATCTACTGGAACTTGCCACTTTGTTTGTATTGCATAACTAACTAACTGCGTTTTGGCAAAACACACCAATTTTGAACAGTACAAGTCATGTACATGAAGGTACAAGCTGCATAAGAATGGACTGTGAGGTTTACTTTCATAATGAATGTACAAACCCACCATTGTACAGTACCCACCCAAGGTAGAGTAGTAGTAGTTGTGTGTAGTAGAAACTTCCCAGAGGTCCAAGTGGAGGGGGTTGTCACGGGAATCATTTAAATAGATAAGATACCAAACAAATTACAACAATAAAAACTAAGTAATAAATACAATTTTCAATATCGTAACCCTTATCATAATCAAGTCATACAAAGGACAAGTCATAATCGTAATGTTCAGGCCAGTCGCTCAAATTCATTTTCTACATCATGGTCTTGAAAGTTTGTAGCGTTGGAGCACGCTGGCCATCTACAGGCAGACTGTTCCACAGTTTGGATGATCATTGTTTCACATATATCCTTAATACTGTACTACTTTAGACACTAGCTCTAGCCATTGAGATGATTGTTAAACCACCCTTTCTTACTTAAGTTCTCTTTCCCCCCAGGACTACCTGGTAGATGAGAGACTAGTTGAGAGCAGTGGGAAGCTGTTACTGCTGGACAAGATGCTCCCCATGCTGCGGAAGGATGGCCACAAGGTGGGCTGAAAGTACTTCTTATCACTGTTCCCACTTACCCAGCATATCTTTTGTCAAAACTGACTGTCAAAAACACCTTGTATCAGTATCTCCCGATAACAGTGGTATGCTGATATTTCCTCACTATAGCCATAGGTGTTTTTGTTTTAAGCAATAAATGTAGCCCATGTTTTTCTTGTAACTCCTTTGGCTATGTCAGTATGTGACAAAAAATGCCAAATACTGAAAATCAGCAATGCAGAGCTTCCTTTTTTAAATGTCCTTTGCAGTGGATCAACTTACTTACCTATGACAAATTGCCATCTGTCTGTTACAGGAAAATGTTAGAAGTTTGACGGATAGGTTCTATTCATAACAAAGTAGACTGGCTGAAAGGAACAAAAAATTCTAAGTATGTCGATGAAGGTTAGACATCCAGGTAATGAGATACGCAAAATACCAGTAACTCAAGCAACTGGATACTGTTTCCAAAATCTTATCCAGTTGCTTGAGTAACTGCTTTTTGGCGGAAAAGATTCTAAGCTTTTGTTCTGATAAATTACTCATTTTCTAAGTTTTCTTCATGTCTTCTTGCCAGATCCTGATCTTCTCCCAGATGACTAAGATGATGGACGTACTGGAGGACTACTGTCTGTACCGTCAGCACAAGTACTGTCGGCTGGACGGTACCATGGCCTACCAGGACAGACAGGACCAGGTAACACATACAGACACAGACACATGACAACATGTACCGGTCTTGAAGCTAGGAGTTAAGTTATAAAGCTGTTTTCTTTGAAAGGTAACAGATATAGACACAGATACAGACAAATGGACAGAATTTACCTGTCTTATAGCTTTATGAATGTGTTGTACTGTCAAAACTACCCAAGAAGACCACTCAGGGCACCGATCAAATCTTGTCCATTTGGACAGATGGTCACTATGAATATGATTTAAAATACTTGGGTCAGTGGAATTTAAAAAAAATTTTTTTTTAGTTTGCTTATTAATGAACTTGGGACGGTGTCAAATGTGAGGTGCTCCTGTTTTTTGAGAGGAATAATCATGAAAATGAGGGACCATGAAAAAGTGGTTGTATTGGCCAGGTGATCCTTATGTATGGTGTCTTGTACAGGTTTGACTGTAGGAGTTTTGTCAGGAAGTTGGTTTCCTACATTTTGTTTCATTCTCAATGGCTGAAATTCATCCTGGCCAGTATAAATATGGACACACCCAAGCTGATTTTGAGAAATTCTTCATCATAATTGTTGCAAATTCTTCGAAAAAAAAGAAAAGAAAATGTGTGGTAAGTTGACTCGATTCCTGTTCCCAGATTGACCTGTTCAACAAGGATCCGGAGTACTTTGTGTTCCTCCTGAGTACCCGTGCCGGAGGGCTGGGCATCAACCTCACGGCTGCAGACACTGTCATCATCTATGACTCAGACTGGGTATGTGTGGCACCAGAGAGCTGATTCGCAGTAACTGTAAATCACTTGGATATAGCGGTAGGAAAATATAGTGGTTGGGGGAAAATGGAGTAGATCACGGCACTTAATTTTAACGGTGGGAACAAACATTACTGTCTCAAATATTAGTGATCAAATATTAGCGATGAGATTTTAGCTGTTGACTAGTGACAGTTAAATCAGCTAAAATTAAGTTACAGTTAACAAATCAAGAATTACAGTACTGTAAATCCATTTGATAGTGCGGTTGGTAATTTCAGTGGTTGGGGGGAAAGGGAGTACTTTATAGTTTTACGTAGTTCAGGGCATTTGATTTTAATGGTGGCAACAAGCATCACTGTCTCCAATGTTAGAAATCAAAATTTTTTGCGATTTTGAAATTTTAGCTATTGACTTGTGGCCGTTAAAGTAGCTAAAATTAAGTTACCATTAACAAATCAAGAATTACCATTATCTTGCTGTATACATGTAATACCCAATCATATAGCACCCGTTTCCCCACCTGTAGCGTCCTAACCCCCACCTGTAGCCTCCTCACCCCCACTTGTAGCGTCTGTTCCCTACTAAAGAAAACCACATAACAAAAGAAAAGATGATTTCAAAGTCATACACAGCAAGGGGGCTAAAGACTGCTTGGAAGAGGCTTTAATGATATGTTTGTGAACAGTTAGATGTTCTAGATACTGAATGCATGTATTGTTTTGTGTGTAGAACCCCCAGTGTGACCTGCAGGCTCAGGACCGGTGCCACAGGATCGGCCAGACCCGCCCTGTTGTCGTGTACCGCCTGATCACCGCAAACACCATCGACCAGAGGATAGTAGAGCGGGCAGCCGGCAAGAGGAAGCTGGAGAAAATGGTCATGCACAAAGGTAAGGTGGTGCATTGAAGTTAGCTGAATTGCCTCTAATATAAATTTTTTATTTTTAAAAACATAACTTTCTTGGCTAAGTTAACATTTGAAAATTAAACTTGTCAAGAAATTTATGTTTTTGTGTTCCGTGTGTCTGTTTTAAGAAGCATAACTCTAGAAGTTTTGGATGGATCTTTATGATATTTGGTAAGTTAGTAGGTGAAGAAATTATTAGAATCTTGGCCTGCTATGGAACTGCTGTAGGACTTCTATTTTTGATATCACTTTAGACATGGTCTTGATTCTTGGGTGGTAGACAGTTCTTGTGCACAAGAAAAAGTTTTGGTCCACTATCAGCTTCCTTTGTTACTACAGATCAGTGGATGGGCTTTTTAGTTGCAGACATTTCCTCTCTTGATTGCTTAAAACAAGAAGTTCACATACAACCTTTGGCTTTCCTTACTCCATAAGGGAAGTTCAAGGGTGGAGAGTCCGGTACCAAGAAGTCTCAGTCGCTGATCGACCCCCATGAGTTGATGGAGCTGCTGAAGTCTCAGGACCACGACGTCGTGCGTGACTGTAACGAGGTCATCTCGGCGAAAGCCCTGAGCACGCTACTGGACAGGTCCGACCTGATCGCAAGGTATGTGGAGAATCTGCGCTTTCATACATTTTGTAGATTTGGAGACAAAGTGGCTGGAGAAGTTTGGGTCAAAATTTGAGGATTTGAAATATTTGGGGTCCATATTGATTTTTTAAATGACATCCTCTGGGAACCCTAAAACTGATGCGAGCGTGCAAAAGAAATATTGGTTAAAAAAGTTGCCTTCATTATGAAATCTTAGTGGTGAGTGAGGTTGAGCAACATCTAAACATGAGTATACTGAACAGTAGATTCTACATTTTTGCTTTTTCACATCTTATTCTTTGATTCTGTAATTGACTTTGGCATTCTATCTGTTTTCTGAAATATTTTTATGCAATTTACACTAAATTACAGCATGTATTTTCTAATTTTGCAGCTGCTTTTTACGATTTACATTATGGCCTGAAACTTGTTATTTTTTGGAAACGGACGAAAATTGATGCGCACTTGGATGTCATCCATATAATCAAATTAACATGGCCTAACAAAGAAGTTGTGCCAAAGAAATTCAACAGTAACTTTTTTGCGTTTCGGCGCATGCGCGCCGAAACGCATTCTCCTGGCTTTTACCTTCAAGCAAGGAGGAAGGAAGGAAGCTTGGTTCAACAGGGAAGCTTGGTTCAACACTGTGTCGCAGATTTGCATGTGACACAGGACGGCGCAGATTTGCATGTGACACAGGACGGCGACCGCATGTAACTGCTACAACTGTTCGGAAATATCATTGCATTGTGGTTTCGGACTTTGATATCCTGAAAAATGACCATATTACATCTATTCCACAAGATTGCAGAAGAAAAAAAATGATTTCGTCAAGAAAACGACCAAAAATCGGCATAAATGATACCATATAGTAAGGTTATAGCATTACGTCCAGTGTGAATAGTTACGTACCGCAGCTTGGCCGATCTGGCAACGCGAAGCGCTTCGGACCCAGAAGATCCGGGTTCGTCTCCGTGCATGGATTTCTTTTTCTTTTTAGATATTGAATATCAAAAATATGTATTGATATTATATTAATCTATCAATATCATATTTATGAATATCATTTTTTTTCATTAATAAATAAAGAAATATTTTATATTTGTTATTTTTAAATATTCATTTAATATATACAAGGCCTTTGTCTTATGAACAGGACTTCATAGATTCCAAACCCGGCATTCGAATTTTTCTGTTCATTGTAATGGAAAATACCGTGCAGCGGCTCCTATGCGCGGTAAGATGATTCTTGCAAAACACGCCACTAAACTTCTATCCCCGATGTAAACAGAGGCTCTTGATGTTGTTTGCAAAACAGCGATTCTTTGTTACAGTAGCAAATGCTCCATTGTTCAGTATCGACTTCATTCAGACAACACGGACGTGGAAAGTGGCGCCCCTCGGCACAAAACTATGGGAATTTTCATGAATTTTAGCAAAATTACCCAGGAAAATAAGGAAGAAATGTTGTAAATGCGGAAACCAGAATAATACGGATGAGGTAGCTGTTGATTTGTTTGACATTTGGTAGTCATTTTAGATAGAACCTTAGCTGTTATGAACTTCGATTTCACTTAATTACCATAGTGCTGATGATTCAATGGTGCTTTTTCAAATTTTATGTTTTATTGCGTGCCATGTACATAATTACATTGATAGCTTTTATAATGAGCCTATTATACATTTTACAAATAAGTACAAGTTGTAGGCCAAGACCAGCTTTTTCAAAAGCACTTAAGTTAAGTGACGTAACTTCAAAATTGCTTTCCCCAATCTGCCTTTCTCTATTAAAACAGTACTCATTTCCCAAAATGACAATTTTTCTTATAGACTGAACAGCCCTTGAGTGACTTCCTCTGGCAGATTTTACTTCAAGTAAAGGGAAAAGACAATTCACACTTATAAACGTAGCCGAAACGCCAGCTTTTTTTAAAAGCTCTTGTTTGATGTGTTTTAGATACTCGGAGAACATGGATGAAGTAGAGAAACAGAAGAAGGGGAAGGTGAACCACAAGGTCGCAAAGGAGGTACCAGGGCTGTTCAAGGTCATCGAGGAGGAGCCAGAGGGGACGGAACTCAAGATCCTCTGAGTCAGTTAATAGGTCACAGGGGGTCAGCGTAGGATGTAATCTTGTCAGTGATACAGTTGTATATAGTGCCTTTAAGTCTCCGAGAGTGCCAGCAGTTTTAAGGAACAAAACATGATATTTGGTGCCTTTTGAAGTCTATTTTGTATAGTGCCAGCATTTTTAGGGAACATAACGTGATATCCAGTGGTTCTTACATCCCCTCTAGTGCCAGCATTTTGAGGAAAGGTGATATTGCTGGTACCAATTCACCCAAGATACTATGGCCTTTTTACTCAAACTACCTGTTTCGAGTTTTTTAGGAAGAAAGTTTTTCTTTATTGTACATTTTTAGTATCTAAGGTTGCAAAATGGAGGAAAAACGACTTCACCTTATGACTTTCAAGATTGCTCTATACATTCCCAGACCAATGGCACTTAAACATGGACTGAATGTTTACATTGCGATTGAATTACATCTCGTATGTATCTATTTGATCAGTGATGAAATTAAGAAATTTTCAATTTGAGCGTTTTTTCCATGTCACTGTGATAGTAAACATTATTCGTAACTTGAAAGAGATTTTTAGAAACTGTCCTGAAAGGTAAAACATAGCCCAAGGTATATACAAATGACTTCTGTGTATTCAGTCCATATTTTTACTATGGTGCTTGTGTCAACAAAAGGTTTACTTAAAAGAAGTGTAATATTGTTTATTGTTCATTTGTTTGTTTCATATTTAGTCTGTGCTTTATATGACAGTATAAGATTAGTCTCATAATTATATTAGATGTACTCAATATTTAGTTTTGTTCTTAGTTTATCACTTTGTTCAACATGCATAGATGTCTGCTTAATGCTGCTCATTTGATAGAAAGTTGTTGATATTAGAACATAAGCAGACAAAGTGTGCAATTATTTTCTCATATCATGAATTTTTGTCAATTTCTGTCATTTTTCTCCAAGCTCATAAGTGTAATGTCTAGTGCCATTTGTTTGAGGAAACAAAAATTTGCAAATGTAACATTTGTAACTTATTTTGAATTTGGTCATGATTCACTCTATGCTGACGAGGGAAATGTACAGTTATTGAAGTCATTCCAAGGAAAAGTCTCTGGCAGCTTTTTTACCATAAGTAAGTGGTGGGATCTTAGTCATTTCTAAATTTTTATACCATCCACATTTTTCTTGAGGTTTATGTTGCCACTAGTTTTGACAGATGTACAGGGTAGAGTAGGGATTTGTTTTGAATGGACCCTGCATAGTTGTGGTGCAGTAAGTAGAAACCAGAAATGGCATAATCTGATACAAATGAACACAAAATTCGGTGATGTCATAATGTTCATGTAAAGTATCCAGGCATCAATTTTGTAATATCTGCTGTTCCAACTTTCAATGATGACTATTGATCATGTTGAATACTGTGGAAGCTAACTTGCAGGTACTAGGTGCGAAAAAACAAGGCTTCCAGTGATATGAAAAAATGAAATACGAAAATGCTGACTTATACCATAAGCACACATCTATGTATAGTTCTAGTTCTTTGTTCTATGTTGACCTTTGTTAATGGAATGCACGCACAAGATTCTAACAGAACTTTTAAAAGGTAAAAACTAATAAAAAGTTGTTTTATGTTTCTGGCGCTTTTGTGTACAATTCTTGTGTACCCTTCTTTTTTAGTCAGAATATGGTCAGTTTTTCATACATTACAAGATGTACCGTTTCATTTTTCTGATACATATTGAAATATGTTGAAAATTATTGATGAAGGTTAGACATCCAGGTAATAAGATGTACCAAAAATAGTTAAGCAACTGGACAAAATTTTTGAAACAGTCAGATGTTTCAGACAGCATCTGCTATCTTTCGTCAGTAACTAAGGAACGATCTGGCAGACCCAGGTTTTATACCAAAACTCTGAATAGATATGTTAATGGAGTGAAGACAATTTCAGATGGTTCAATAGAATAGTAAGTCACATATTGAAATGTTGCTGGTATGTTGCACATAAGTCCTTACCAGACCACAATGGTCCCTGTGTCACATACTGCACTCCCAGGCCAGCTAACTCCTTTGGCATGCAAGGAGAGAGGAACGTAAAAAATCGCGGACACTCCTAACCCACTCGACCGATACCTCTGCTTGGAGGATACTGGCATGCTATCTGTCTATTTGGCAAATTTCTTTTATTCTTCCAGCGACCTCTTGAGTCTGGAAAGGACTATTTACACATGGCACCCGGCCTCAATGACGCCTGCATTCACAGCCATATTCGCTAGATGGCGCTGCTGTACGGGGCGATTCTTGCTCTTCCTCTGCAGTGCATGTTTGAAGTCGTGTTCGAAACACCGCGTTACGTTCAAAAATGGAGTTGTCCCACGTTCCCAAACGCTACGTTGTTACATGTCTGGTGTATTTTGGGATCCTGTGTCAGTATTCTATGAAGAGGAATCTTGACGTGGCGATCGTGGCAATGGTCAACACGACTAGTCCGGAGTATGCCATGGCTCAGGGTGAAGAACATGTAACGGTAAGGTTGGAGAATTTTATGTGCTTTCACAATGGAATTTCCATTATGGGTGTCACAGTGCTGATAAGTCTCTTGATGAAATTCTTGAATAATAGCTTTGCTTGTGTTGCGATGTATTTGTTAGCCGTCTATGGAGGGAATACGTTTTGTGCTCAACACTAAAATAACAGATATTTCAAGGCTGGCTTTGCTTTCGTGGCTAGCGGCTCTTTCGCTATGCCAGAAAAAAATTCTACAGGAACAGAGGCGGAAAATTGTGAGAGTGACGGAGGCAACGTTACTTAAAAAATACAAGCCAAGTTAAGTGCGAAAATGCTAGAAAGGTTACTCCTATCTAGTGAAAATGCTAGAAATATTGCTCCAATGTACAAAACCGCATCAAACGTACATGCATTATGCAGACATACGTTGTAACGTACAAATCATGTATTTGTAACAATGTAGTCTCTATAAACAACAGAATAACAATCTAAACGCTACTCAATATTTTCGAACACGTTTCACAACAACAGTATACTTCAGACACAAGTCGTAAGTAGTTTTCTGTCTTTAAATATATTTTCATAATGATAACATTCACTGTAAGCAGCCGTTGATAGTAGAGTGCTGATGATCGAGTGTATACAATCATTGATACGAACATAATGACGTTTCAATTATTCATATGCCAACAACTCTGCTGTCAATAGGTCCTAATCACCATTGTTGTGGGTGGGACCTGCTCACTTGTTTATCAGAGGTGCATAATGCATTCGGGCATTTGTCAGAAACATTCCACAGGGCATTAAAGGGCTATTCCATTTGATTGACAGGCGAGGCCGGAGTTTGATTGGTCACAGACGATGATCGGTGTGCTGTTCGGCTGTTATTACTGGGGTTACCTTTTGACGAAGCTGATTGGAGGATATCTGTTCGACCGTTACTCATCTATGCGGTGAGACCAAACGTTGAAAGGATAGTTAAGAACAGTGTGGTAGGTGTTTGTGTGTAGGTTTGTGTGTGTGTAAGTATGTGTGTATGTTTGTATGTATGTGTTTGTTTATAAATGTACATATGTGTGTTTCGTGCGAGTGTGTGTGTTTGCGTGTGGGCGCGCTCATTTGTGCATGTTTGTTTCGAAAGGATTACATTTTTGTTACTGTTATGTCGCAGATAAGTCCCTACCAGACTCCAAAGGTCCCTATGTCACATATTGTACTCCGAGGCGAAGCAAACTACAATTGTGCTTAATATTTTGCTTATCAACGTTAACTTCCCGCCTTATCCAGAAAGTTTGTGCTTGTGTTTGTGTGTTTGAGTATATGTGTGAATGTATGTGTGTATGTATGTGTATGTATGTGTGTGTGTGTTTGTGTGTATGTGTGTGTGTGTGTGTATGCATGTATGTGTTTGTGTGCGTGTGTGCGTTGTGTTAGTCGTGTTTGTGTGTCTGTGCCCTTGTATGTGTGATTCCATAGGATGGCATTTCTGTTATAAACATTGACTCGTTGCAGTATCCTGGAAGGCTCCATCTTCCTCGGCGCGGTGATCCACATCGTCCAGCCTCCCGCCGCCCGTCTGCACGTGTCCGCCTTCATCATCTCACTCATCATGCAGGGCATCGTGGAGGTAGGGGGTCATGCATTTCTTGTCGAAAGGGTCTATCGAGATATTACTCTAGTATCAGAAAAAGAACGCAATGTCACATTTCCATCTCCAGTTATCAACTGATTATAAACAGAGAAATAAGGCAATACGGTGGAGGTGTTACACCCCCCCCCTTCTCCTCTGGTTTTTAGTCTAGAGCAATCTGGTTATCGATGAACGTTAAAACTTTGCGAGACAGACACACTTATACACATGAATCCCCCACAGAGCATGACTGTGCCCGCTGCCTATGCCGTGATGGGGGCCTGGGCACCACATACTGACAACAATCAGGGAACGCCATTCGTACTGACAGGTGAGTAGAAATATGACAGACAAACAACATAAATACATGACTAAGTTTTTATGCTATTCTTTGTTTTGTTTTGTTTAGAAATAAGTACAATTGTCTGTCTAACTACAATTGTGTTTTTATGTTATGTGATGCACCCTAGGAATCACGAATTGTACGTATACATTTTTTTGCATTAATATTCTTTTCTATCTTGAAATGATGATGATGATGATGATGATGAAAGGTTTATTGCTAAAAAGTACATAGCAGCCGACTGGCTGAATTGCGTACTTGTTGTACAGGTACTTGATAACTAGCTCTTTACTAGTTATACAAATAACTTTACATTCGATACACATATGACTATGGTAGACAATTACGCACACTTAAGACAACTGGTAAGATCAGCATAGGTCTACGGTAATGTGTAAAGGCACGACTTCAACAGTGAAATATACAGAAAGTACAGAATGAGAAAACGGAAATGTTCTGTATACGTAAGTTTAGATATCACTATTCATTTAAAAGACGGGTCATATAAAGGATTGGACTAGCTGTTCTTGAATCTATTTGTTCTAGTTCTGGTGGTGGTCAATGAGTGTGTCTGGCTAGTGTCTCTGGCGCTGATAATGAGTGGAACCTTCATTTATTTACATTTCCCTTGCTGACAATATCCGTGCCCAATATGAATAAAACAAGAGTTCCACGACCTCATATCTCCATGAACAATTCTATTCATGCAAATGACTCACACATTTGCATAATATATGCTTGGTCATAAACACCTTAATCTAACTTACACATGTTGCAATATTGACAGTCCTGTAATTTTCCAATTAGATGAATTATGTTTTTTTTGCATTAATTATGCAAATTAGGAATTTATTTGCATAATAGGTATCTGTTGATGCTCCACTTTCCATGAACTACATATGTTACATGCATTTGAGTCTGATAATGGGAAACTTTGCAAATATAGATTTACCTCATTAGCTATGCAAATTAAGTAAGAATTAGTATAATATGCACTTCATTATGTATATCTCTGTCTAAGCTGCCTGCATACTAAGTATCAAATTGACAGTCCTATAATTTTCCAATTTAGATGAGATATGGTGTTTTGCATTAATTATGCAAATTAGGAATTTATTTGCATAATTGGTATCTGTTGATGATCAACTTTCCATTAACTACATACGTTACATGTATTTGAGTCTGATAATGGAAAACACTGCAAATATAGATTTACCTCATTAGTTATGCAAATTAAGCCCTAATCAACATAATTTGCATTTTGTTGTGTACATCTCTGTCTAAGCTACCTGTATACTAAATATCATGGAAATCCATCGTTCCTTTGTTCAGTTATTCTCCTTAGAAGATTTTCACGATAACGCCCCTGCAGTTCCAGAGGAAGCTGCTAGGGGGCCCAAACCTACACCACGTCTTCATTACACCACAAGCTATTTGCCACACAAAAATCAAGACCACAGCACGTCCAGGTCAAGAGATACAAAAATGGAATGTCTGCTGCAGTACCAAGGTCACATACCAGGGGGCCCAAAATGGACCTTGTATGTCGGCTTCACAACACCTGCCCACATACCAAATATCATCGTAATCCATCGAGAGGTTCCTGGGTTATGCTGCCTACAGTAGTGCGGAAACACAAACAGACAAACACACACACAGACACACCCAAAACAATATCTCCATTTTTCATGGAGATAATGAATAAGGTCGATATATGGACCAAATCATAAAAGCCTAATGTGTAACTCGATTCAAGTCCTATCCCCTTATTGGCCTATACCTCCCCTCCCCTACACACACACTCAGGTCAGTACATTGGCATGTTCCTCGGTACCAGCGCTACCGGAGCTATCACAGAGAAGCTGGGATGGGCCGCGTCCTTCTATATCTTCGGTAAGCTTCAAACAAAGTGTTTACTTTGTGCCTTGCCTTATATCCTACAGTTGTGTGACATATTTCTTGACCGATTTATTATGAACGTTGTTCTCCAAATTTATTGCAAAAGTATCCAGTGTTACCAACAACAACAAAAAATCCACATGAAAGAAACAAGAACAGTCAGAGGACATGTTAGCACATCAAGTGTTTATATCGTGAAAAACTTCAGCCTACTCCCCAGGAATGATTGGTAGCATGTGGTGTCATCGCCAGACAATTTCAACATAATAAGAAACAAGAGTAGTCACATCAAAGTGCTTATATCTTGAAATACTTCCATCCCCTTCCCAGGGATGATCGGTATACTATGGGGCGTCGTCGCAGACGTATCCATCCGGGACCTGTCGTTGGAAAGACCCCCTAAGCCGGACCAGGAAGACGGTATCTTTTTACGACAAGATCAAGATGGCAAAAACACCAACCAAGGAACTACGTTTTCTGTACGATCTTCTTAGTACATCCATAAATGTTTTTACAGGGTGTTCTAGAAACAGTAAACAAAAGATATGGAAATGACATCTATTTGTTAGCATGAAAGTCCTCTGTTATGAGTTATTTTGACTGAATAACGTTACATAAAATTTTGTGCCAGTAAATCGAGTTGAAAAATGTTTTACAAAATATGATTGATATAGCAAGAATAACGTGCAATCTGCAATGTTCTCAAGTTATGAATCATTGCACAAAATATCTGTATAACAATACTAGTAACTATTTTTAGACGTACCACCATGCACTAAGAACTACAAAGTTTCAACAATGATTTTATTCTGTGTCCTAAAACAGACGCAGAAAACGGAGCGCCCACCGATACCGTGGAGGCGCATGCTCACATCCCCTGCCGTACACGTCATCGTGGTGTGTCAGGTGTTTCTTCAGTGTGCCGCCCATCTCATGCTGACATACGCACCGCTGTACTACACACACAGCTTCCACAGGGACGTCAAAACTGTCAGTAACATCTACTAACATAATTCCACCAGGATACATAATTCCGCCACCCTGAAAAGATCCGCCCAGACAGGTCCACAACCCAACCTCCCCCAGTATAATGCACTCCTGTATATTTAAACTGTGCATACCTTACCCGGGGGTGCTGTACAGGAGATCTGTCAAACCCACTGTTTTTAGAAGTGGCGGATTTATGTAACCTGGCGGATTAATGTTAATGGAGGTTAGATCTAATGAGTACCTTTAGCTTTAATGGCTTTCTATTGGCATTTTGGAAAAATGTTTTAAAGATTTTGAAATACTTTGATAGTCCAATTTTTTGGCACGCGTCGGCCTACTAATCAGCATACAGCCATATTATGTTTTAATGTACAATATCAATAGACATCCATTCATCTTAGGAAACGATGGTAGGGCTAGCGGTGTCAGTCGAAGTCTCACGTTGGGATCTCATGTTGGGGATTGCTCAACAGTCCGAAATTTGCATGACAAATATTAGTCCCTTTTACACAGGCAGTTTTATATAGCTCCAGTTTATTATCTGAAAATGTATACATATATGACCGCGATATGTATGTGCAAAAGTGTGTGTACATGAATCATTTTTTAAGCATTAAGATCCTTTTGAAGGACCGTCTTCAATCGTAAATCTCATAGTAGAATTGCCTGTGTAAATAACAAGTTGAATGTTTAGAGTAATAAAACGTTCGCCGCCCCAGGTTGGAACATCTGCTGGTGTTCCGTTGTTGATCGTGGCCTTGGGTCTATCTGTGGCCGGCACTGTGACGGGTTCCCGCTATGGGAGGAGCACTAGAACCACCGTACGCGCCAACACAATCGGTAATTTTTTTGATTATTTTATTTCGCTTTTGGACAGACAAGGATGACGTGGCACTACACTCAAATTTTATAACTTATTTTAACAGTGCCACGTACAGAGAGCAATAACCAATTTTTACACCGGGGTGGAGTGAGAAAAGTTTTGTGAAGTGCCTTCCCCAAGGGCGCAACATCGGTGGCGTCAGGGTATTCGAACCCTGGACCACTGGGTTCTGGGCCAAACACCCTGCCGTAACGCCACACGACCCCACAATCGGTAAGTTGTGTGTAGTGATCTCTGGATCTAAATTCCCACATGCAATCTGCAATTCCCTGAAAGAAAACTGAAATCATGTATAACATTGCAACAATTTTCCCAATGGAGACATAGATGTTCAAGGCAAGTTCCAAAGTACATACTGTATATTGGTTCGACGAAGTAAGGAATAAAAGCATTGATTCTCTAAACTGACAAGCTTCTTCAGCTAAATGCTGGCAATCGTGATCAGGCAGTTCGCTTCATATTTCGGTTGCCGAATAATCGGAATGTGGTAGAAATATTTGCACAAAACGATTTTGTGTCTCTTTACTACTGCAGGCTTCTTTGGATTGGCTGCCAGTTACATACTCCTAGCGGTATCCACTAGTTTTGGAAGGTCACTGACAAGTTTCTGTCTGGCTGGGATGTTCGTAGCGATCGCCATGGGTGGAGGTACGTGTGGTCTACAAAAAGGATGTGTGGTCTACAAAAAGGATGTGTGGTCTACAAAAAGTGGCGTGGTCTACAAAAAGTCTACAAAAAGTAGACTTTTTGTCTACAAAAAGGATGTGTGGTCTACAAAAGTATGTGTGGTCTACAAAGACAACAAAAAGTATGTGTGGTCTATAAAAGGTATGTGTGGTCTACAAAGACAACAAAAAGTATGTGTGGTCTATAAAAGGTATGTGTGGTCTACAAAAAGAGTGTAAAGAATAAGTGTATTTACTTTTGTACCTTGTGAGTCAATCTTATTGTTTTTGTTTTGGTAACCGTGGTTTTCGTCTTGGAGCATCTGTCTTAAGAAGGTCTAGTTTACTCAATGCAACGTCTATCTAGTAGTAACAGATTTTTAAAATAGATTCTTGAATTAGTGAATATTTCTGGGTACGTTTTATGTTTGTTTGTCTATTTTTAGATTTTCGGAGGATTGTCATACAACGTCTTACCTTCTCTCCAAGCAGAGGTTGGTTGGGAAGATTGTGACTTTGTTAATATATACCACGTTTTCTTTCCGCCGTTGTGGCATATGACAGCAAGATCACAATCTTCGCCCACCAACCTCTGCTTGGAGAGTAGTACCATGTATCACCTATATGCCTATTTACAAAATTGCCCGTTCGTTTTGAGAAGTGGTTATGTGTATCCAGATGAAATATTACTTCGTCTTTTCAGGATTTGCTATGAGCCCTCTGGACATCGCTCCAAACTTCGCTGCTGAAATAAAAGGGATTTCTACCACGGTTTCACATCTCGTCGGTTCCGTTTTCGTCGTTGCTGTTGGCTTACTGACTAAATACAAAGTATGGTTTCATTCTTTGTGCATTGTCACATTTTGTTCGTGCTTCGAATATGTACTTAATCTGTTAAAACAGGCGTTTAAAAGCTTCTCAAGTATGAATTATTTACAGAAATCCACGTTGTATAACCCCCATTAACATAAATCCGCCACTTTGAAAAAAACAGTGCTTTTGAGA